>OW026452.1:97112195-101912195 GCA_932274525.1 Podabrus alpinus
AAGGAGCCTCTGGTCAGTCGGTTTCGCGATCTTAACGTTCGTAGAGGTGTTCAAATTTTCGCGCCTCGAGTTCTCGAGTCCGCGTGTGTTGTGTTTTTGGATTACCCAATTTCTTATTTTTGGATTATCATTGGATTTAAGGTGTTTTTGTGTAAAATTAGTGATGTGTATTGTTCTTAAGGATGACCTTTTATCAAAACGATCGTTTCGTGATAGCACAATAATTTCTCAATTGTTGTTTACTTAATAACTTAACCTTTCGATAATGTACCATACCTTAACAGGGAACGTTATTAGTTGTTTATGATTGTGACTTTTTGAATGTAATTGTCCGTGTGAAATGTTATTGGAAATGGATCAACATTCCAACTTGATACAGCTAAATCATTTTAGCATGAGCCCTGGTACTTCACCAGCCACTCCAGTTACCCAAGCTGCTAGTCCAATGCCTCCTCCTTCGTATGCCTCTCCTGGAGGCAATAATAATTATAATAGTTGCCAACAGAGCAATCTCAATGCTCACCAACAACAAAATATGTCTTATAATATGAATAATGTGGATACATCTTATTACTTTTCTTCAGGAAATGCCGCGATCGTTGGTATGGAGATGGGCCATTCGTATGCCTTGCCGAGCCATTCGGTGACGCAGGGTTCCGATATACCCGATACGAAAGAAGGAATCGAGGAATTGTGCCCCGTGTGTGGAGATAAAGTGTCCGGTTACCATTACGGTCTACTCACGTGTGAATCCTGCAAGGGTTTCTTCAAGCGGACCGTACAGAATAAGAAGGTGTACACGTGTGTGGCCGAAAGGAGCTGTCATATTGACAAAACACAAAGGAAGAGGTGCCCATTTTGTCGATTTCAAAAGTGCCTGGAGGTCGGCATGAAACTTGAGGGTAAGTTTTTTTTTCTTTTTCCTCACTTCATTTTCCTCAATCCACGTATACGTGTTGCTTATAATAATGTCGGCACACTTTCGTCATTTTACAAGTTTGGTATGTTAAGTAATACCCGAGATCGTGTCTGAAATTTCTGCCGCAATTCCTATTCATTCGCGCATTATTTATTACGTTTATGGTCCGCAGCACATTCGTTTGGTAGTCGTAACAACAATAATGCGCGTAATAAATCGTGTGCTGCAACAATTGAAAATTCACTCTTTTATTCGCGCATTCCAAAATTCACTTCAAAATCTTGCGAAATGTCCCAAACACTTGCAACAAAATCGTCCCATACCAGCACCTATTATCTACCATTACTTGACGATTTCCCAACATTCGTTTCTTCAATATGCGCACTTACCATATCGTTTGAGTAACAAACCGTCATAAAACTAGCAAAAACTCCGAGCAACTTTATTGCCCATCCAGTTAGGCACCTTTTAGGGAAAAAAACAAAATCGTAGAACTGTATGAATTCTGAATTGTATGTATAATGTCCGCTTTGTTTTACCCAAGAGTTTCCAATGTATGAACACATTTTCAAAATCTTGCTCACATTGAAAGTTGAGGTAAGAGCACGAAAATACTTGAGAATCTCCTCTCACCGTAATTAATCTCTTGAGAATCTATAAATATCGTCTAGAAACGACCTTTTTAATTTTTAGATGTCTGCAACCTTGACACATTTATTTTGGCACAGTTTTTGAAAGCTGATATGTCAACATTTTGAAATTGATTGAACGACTTGAAACGCAGAGCAATATTTTATCATTTTTCATCCTCTTTGATTTATGGCTTTTGCCCGAATTTCCCATTTTTTGCAAAATTTTCTTGTTTTTCACTAGGCATTTGTTTCTAACCGCAATACCTTGTATATACTGTAATTATAACCTTGCAAAAGTCAATAAAGCTTCAAGTCTCGCAAAATAAATAAAAACTTCAAAATTGGGTCAATTGTGGTGTATTGTAAACATGCAAGGTCAATTGTCTTGAAAAAAGTTTTAAAATTCAATTGCATAAATTGTTTCGTGCATGAGCGTCAATTTTTTGGGAAACCCATTTAAAATGATTTATTTTTGTTAATAAACAATGCATACCTGTACATTTTGTTTGTCGGAAAACTTGTTAACTTGTTCGGCCAACATCGTAACTTGTTTTTATAGTCAAATTTTTACAATGAAATTTTTGTTCTGAGATCGCTGTGCAGAATACCATTTATTTCTATCGATTTTTATGGAAACTCAGTTTCAAGGCTATTTCTATATAAGTTTTTGGATAAACGACCAATTTTGATTTCATATTTAATTGAAAACCACTTTCCTCGTGTTTTTTTTCTTTATTACTTATTTTATCAAAAATTCTCAAGATGACAAAAGTTTGTAGAGCCTAAAATTGCCAAGAGATAGCTTTTTTGATTTTTAAAATCTGATGAGAAGTAAGGAAGTTATAAAGTTTCGATCAATGCTTAATTTTGATTTCATATTTAATTGTAAACCCCTTTTCGTTTTGTCCCCAAATAACTCTTTTATTACTTCTGCTATCAAAAAATGTCAGGATGAGTATTTTTTCGAGCTTAAAATTCCAAACAAATTGCTTTTTTGTTTTTTAATATTCGGTGAAAAGTAAGGAAGTTACGAAGTTTTGATCAACGGCTAATTTTCATTTTATATTTAATCGAAAGCCCTGTTTTGTTTCTTTCCCGAATAACTCCTTTACTACTTACGCTATCAAAAATTATTAAGATGCGAATTTTGTAGAGCTTAAAATTCCAAACAAACTGCTCTTTTGTTTTTTAAAATTCGGTGAAAAGTAAGGAAGTTGTGAAGTTTTAATCAACGGGTAATTTTCATTTTGTATTTAATCGAAAGCGCTGTTTTGTTTCTTTCCCTAATAACTCCTTGACTACTTACGTTATCAAAAATTATCAAGATGCGAATTTTGTAGAGCTTAAAATTCTAAACAAATTGTTCTTTTGTTTTTTAAAATTCGGTGAAAAGTAAGGAAGTTGCGAAGTTTAATCAACGGGTAATTTTAATTTTATATTTAATCGAAGCCCGTTTTTGTTTCTTTCCCGAATAACTCCTTTACTACTTACGTTATCAAAAATTATCAAGATGAGAATTTTGTAGAGATTAAAATTACAAACGAATTGTTCTTTTGTTTGTTCAAATTCGGTGAAAAATAAGGAAGTTACGAACTTTGGATCAACGACTAATTTTGTTTTTATATTTAATTCAACACCACTTTTCGGTTTTTCCTCAAATAAATCCGTTACTACTTTATCCAAAATTGTCAAGTTGGAAACCTTGTAGAGCCCACAATTTCAAACAGATTTTCTTTCGCTTTTTACAATCGGATGAAAAGGACGGAAGTTTTGATCAACTAATTTTGATGTTATAATTAATTGTCCCTCATCGTCTTTTTTCCCAAATAACCCTTTACACTTACGTTATGGAAAATTGTCATGATAAGAATTGTCCAAACAAATTACTCTTTAATTTTTTACAATTCGGTAAAAAATACTAAGGAAGCGAAGGAAGCTACGAAGTTTGGATCGATGCCTAATTTTTATTTTATAAATAATTGAAAGCCCCTTATTATTATTTTTTTTACTAAATAATTGCTTTATTACTTGGGCTATCAAAAATGTTCAATATAAGAATTTCGCAAAACTTATAATTGCAAACAAATTGCTCTTTTGTTTTTTAAAAGTCGGAGTTTTGATCAAGGGCTAATTTTGATTTTATATTTAATAAAAAGCCACTTTTCTGTTTTTTTTTCTCAAATAACTCTGTTATTACTTACTATATCAAAATTTTTAAAAATATGAATTTTGTACAGTGTAAAATTCCAAACGAATTGCTTTATAAAATCCGATGAAAAGTACGGAAAATATGAAGTTTTGATCAAAACGACCAATTTTGATTTTATAATAAATTCGAAGCCCCTTGTCGTTTTTTTCTCAAATAGCCTACGCCACGGAAAACTGTCCGACTGAGAATTTTGTAGAGCTTAAAATTGCAGACAAACTTTTTGTTTTTTTAAATTCGGTTCCTTCTTGTTTTTTCCCAAATAACTCCGCTACTATACTTGCTTTATCAAAAATTGTCAGATATGAAACTTTGTAGACCCTAAAATTGCGAACAGATTTCTCTTTCGATTTTTAAAATGCGGTTAAAATTAAAAAAGTTATGATCTGTTTTTTCTCGAATAACTCCGTTATTATTTACTCTGCCAAAAATTGTCAGGATGTGAACTTTGTAGACCCTAAAATTCTAAACAAGTTGGTCTTTTTATTTTGAAAATACAGTGAAAAGTAAGGAAGTTATGAAGTTTTGATCAACTGTTAATTTTAATTTTGTATTTAATTGAAATGCCTTCCTTGTTTTATTGCTCAAATAAGTTCATTATTATTTGTTATTTTAAAAATTGACCAGATAAGCTCTTTGGAGATCCAAAAATTTCAAATAGGTAGGTCTCTTCTTTTTTTAAATGCGGGGAAAATTAACGAAATTATGAAGTCCAAGTCAAAAGATTGCCTCCTCAACTATATACAGGATGTCGGAAAAGGGTGGTTCCAAATTTTAATAGCATAATAACGTTAAATTAAATTTGACAAAACGAAACCAAAAATCGGTTTTAATTTCATTCACTCGTAATACAGAACCTATGCCCGTGCAAAATTCATACGTTATTTAGACAAAGTAATTTGACGAACGAATCAATCCCTAGTTGTCTTGGTACTTTTTTTTAAATAAGTAGACCAGATTACCAGCCTTGATGGTATCCGCACCGTGATCATAAGATCATGATTAACGATGCTGTAATTCTATTATAATTATAATTCTAAAACTATTTCATTTACATAAATTCTATCGGGTGTAGTTGGTCGGAATCAGGACTGGAGTAAGGCAGGATGCATTGGAAAGGCGCCAATATTTTGTAGAAAACAATATTTCGTACTTCCATTATCCATGCAAGTGTTTTTTCGTTTCGGAACTATACATTTGAGGTTATCGGTGTCCTTAATTCATATCACCTGTTTTCTTCTCACTTATCTGAGGCGCAAAATTAAAATAATCGTCCTCTATACCTAATTGCAGTCATTGATTATTTGTTGTTTTAGCATAATTATGGGGAAATAAACAATAGACTAATCACAAAAACGTATTTTGAGTTATTATCCCAAATATAAAGGTTTAATAAGTAATAAAATTCATGTTCGACAATTTGTTAACACGATTACACGGGCTCTGTTGCGCAAATTTCACTTAAACGTTTACTTTTCACATTAAAATTTACGCGTTGAAACGATGTTAACCCTTTGAACCTGATATTTGAATTCGTCTACAGAAAACCTCATAACTTGCGTATTTTTCAGAGGATATTAAAAATTAAAAAAGCGTTTTGTTTGCAATTTTAAGGCTTATAAAATCGTCCTGATAATATTTATTGATAAAATGCATAATAATCGAGTTATTTGCAAAAAACCAATTGACTCAAAAAGTCGTTCGTCGGTGTGATTTCCTTAGACATTAGAGGAAATGTCAACTGTCCTTGAACATAAACCCTTGTCAAGTCCTACAATTCACGACATTGTAATAGGATAAGTCGTAAGGTTGTTATCCTAGAGTACTTTGGATTTTTGCCAAATTGGAGCGGTGCAAAAACCTGTATCGCATTAACGTAAGGTTAACGTTTTTCCAATATTGTTCAGTCACATTACATCCAATTACCTATTTTTGATGCCCGAACCGAGTCGCACCGCGTTTTCCACCTGTTGATCATTCCCGAAATATATTTTATTTTAACTTGCTGCATTCCAATCTTGAAAAATTACTACATCGGTATTTATTTATTTCATAGCATTGTTTGTTTATTTACGAATAAATAATAAAAATTTCCACATTCTTCCTCTTTCTATGATTTATAGACAATAAATTTTCGATAAACCAAAATACAAGTCAATATTATTTTTTTTCCTTACTCTTTTCTAGGATTTTGCTATCTGCTAAAATTTTATGTTTCCTACTGAAACGGTGGCATTGTGCGGTTAACTGCTGACGATGTTTTCACATGGTGCAGTAGAAAATATTATGTCATCCAAGTGTCGATCACAAAATATTAATTATTTAATTTCTTAAGTGGAACTTGCACTTTCTCGATCACTCGGTTAGTTGTTTCACTTTACAAAGCTTATGTTTATGTAACCTAGTTTAACTTATCAGTTCTTTCAGCAAAAGCAACAATTTATACTATCCTATTATCACAACATAAAATGCGCTGGTCTAACATATTTTTATTATGAAGAAAAATTATAACAATGCTACAGATTATTGTTTTCAAAAGAAGATGCCCAGTAATCACGATAACGGCTTATCAAACCGCAGCATAATCGGTTTTTAACCTCCAGTTAGTTTGTTGTCATTTTCGTGATACGATAGCAGCTGTTTAAATTCAAAAACTAGGCTAAATTTTTGTGATAGTTGTTATCTACAACTTTCTATATGGAATTTTATACTTTTGCGATTTTTTACTTATTCGTTCTTCAATTCTTCTTCTTCTGGCTTCGTTAAAACCACATCTACATAATATTTTTATTTCACCTTACGGTTAACCACTACGTTTTCTACATAATATAATAAATTAAAACTATATTCCCAAATGAATGGGGTCTAAAAGAATATCGGATGGCGCAGTCGGCCGGATTTAAATTCTACTCATTCATTCTTCTTCTTCTGGCTTCGTTAAAACCACATCTACATAATATTTTTATTTCACCTTTCTGTTAACCACTACTTTTTCTACATACAATTAAAACTAAATCGGTTATTGATTTAACCCCAAATGAATGGGGGATTAAAAGAATAGCGGATGGCGCAGTCGGATTTAAATCGAAAGGGTCGCACAATAAGTTAACAATCGGGCTTCTTTCTATTCAAGCACGAACGAATCGGTTTTCTTTTATATTTGATTAAAAGTATTTAAGTGAATTGCCGAAATGGGAAGCAATAAAACAAAATAAATTTTTATGATTTTAGAAAAAAATATCTCATTGTTTATAAAAAATGAAAATGCGTAGAATTTATGAATAATTTCGTTAATTCTATATTACATAATTGCGTAATTATAAAAAAAACAGTAGACAATGACCCCATTTACTTCTTTGTAATAAAATTTCTCTTTAAATTGTTTACAAATCATTGCTTAATTTTATCAGTTTTTCAAAAGCATGAATTTTCTGATTGTTCGGGTGAGAGGCGTGGGTGATAGTTTCATAATTTAGTTAATTTAATTTAAACGAGGGAGACTTGTCTTAACCGGGTTAAATTTAGCGTCGATATTAGAATTTTTATAGGTTTTTGTTTATTAGGAAGCCATGTAATTTTTGCTTATTGTGGCTTCCATTTGTTGTTTTTAATTCATTCTTGTGGTTAATAGGAATATAATGATTACTTTCCTTTAATTTTTAAGTTGTAATTGTTGTTTTTAATTGTTTAAAATAGATAATCGTATGATCCCATCAAATATTTGTATTCTTTAGAAATAAACTTGTATACCCCATTAAATTAAAAAACTAAACGAGGCTCTTCGTCGTTAATACATCGGACGTCTCTCTCGGATCTAAAAGCCATTTAATATTTTAATCTATAAAATAAAGTCAATTGATATTTGAAACTTGTAATGATGGCGTCGGTTACGAAAATTGAAATCAAATTGGGTATTAAAAATAGTGTTGATTTTTCTGTTACGTAAAGTTCTTGCGTGTCAACTTTCTTTTTAAAGAAGAAGGGCAAATAAAATAAAACCAAAAAGCTTTTTATGTTTGTTTTTGTGTTTTATAAACTGAAGCTTAGCATGCCATTAGTTTCTGAAATTGGGTCACATTCGGAAATCCTATCAATTTCATAATCGGTTCTGGTACAAGCGCACAAAATATAAATGGCAGGATTTCGTTACACCATTGCTCAACAATGGGGCTCACTTTAAAAAGGCGAAATTGTTAGGTGTAATCGAGTTTTAAATTTGAAAATCGTGTCCAACGCATTTTCTGTGGTTAATTTTTACAATTCGTAAAATCCATATTATTTATCGGGCATGTATACGACATATCACATTCTAGTTTTGCTTGAGCAATAATATTTCAAAGCAACCAACATGGAAATTTAAAAATTACATCTCCTTATTTGAATACATAAATTTCTTTTCTTACAACACTTCACAGTAAGTTTACTCATGTCATTCGCAATCTTATGTTAAAAGTGAGAAATAATCGAAAACTCGGTACTACTATTAGTAATTGCTGCATTTTTTAAAAAGAAAGTGGTCACTTTTTTGGTTATTTGTTGATACATTTTCATTCGTTCAGTGGACCATAACTCCTACAAAAGTTATCAGATTTTAATTTTTCGGAAGTTTTTAGAAAGAGCAATTTAGAATCTAGGAAAATGGTTCCTACGTCTTTTTCGCAAGGACGGATAGTTTTGGTTTTATGGCGCATCAAAATTCTAAAAGTGCGATCATTTTGAAAAATTAAATTGCCATGACAAATTCTGATTCTACTGTTGATTTACTACAGAAATTGTAGTAGAATTTTTTTTCTGCGGTGTACAGTTTTCGAGTTATTACCATAGCAAGATTTGTACTGAAAGTGCTCTGGGCACAATATAAAAAAAATTGTAAATTAATTTTCAATTAGAAAATGGAATTTCAAATGTGGATAAATTAAAATGACTTTGTTTGCAATGTGAAAGAAAAACAAGAACCTAATGGAGGTGATATTGGTGATAATGCATAATTCTGGGTCAAAACTTGACAAATTTATTATCCAAATTGTGTATTAAAAAAAATACTTTAATAAATTGGACCTGATAGAATCTTTTTGAAAACGATAAGAAAAAGATTGTAAAATGTAGCCGGTAAAAAATTATAACCGGTAAAATATGTATACCTAATTAAATAAATTGTAGAACTGTGAAAATATTGCAATATGACGTGGTTTCGTAATTTTTGCCAATCATCAGCTACAAAAATATTATTTTCCAAATTTTCTATGATGCTTATAATAAATAATTATGAGTTATGTCTGAAATTCGCTGATTATCTGTGGGTAGTAGATTGAATTGTTATTCATGTACCATACGGATCTGAGGAGATGAATATCAGATGAATTTCACGCAGACTATAGTCCATTCGTTTCCTCGAACGGAAACGGTAATTGGTTAACATTTAAATATAGAAAATTTCATTTGCCGTTTGGTGCTACACCTCTGCACATTTAAAACGGATGGCCTATAGCGCCATTGGCTCCCTCATGGGATTCCCACATTAAACATTGTTCCGCCTCCCTGCAGTCCACCCTGAAAAACTACAAAATGTTAGATTTTTTGCTATAGATAACTTTTTTATTCCATATATAAGCCAGTCGACAACAGTTTTTTTATTGCGGAAATAACGAAATTAATAAATAATGGCAAATGCATACCACAGGCTGTAACTCGACAAACGACTGATTAACAAGAAAAATGTATAAGGTCTTTTCTATAGACAATTTAGTTTTCTTTAATTTTCATTCTTGATATTTTGTTCTTAAATGCACCTAAATCGAGATATTCACGAATAGTCATAATAATGTTTGTTTTCGAGCAGTTCTTTCAATATGGGGACCAAATTCGGAGTCTCTAGACATACACGGTTTGAGTGTATTTTTAAATGGGCCAGTTGGTCTGGGATTCCTCAGACGGGAGTAGGTCAACTCGGCAAAAGGTACAAGGGATAGGTTAATCCTACCGGTCAACTGGGCAAATGAAAACCAGAGGCCGTTTTAATTTTCGGTCAGCTCGGCAAACGCGCTGAATAATGCTATTTCGAGGGTCTCTCACATCCCGGTTGCATTTATCCCGGTTTCCTTGTTCTGTCGCGCCTTTCGTATGTTTAGCGCCCGCCGCGTAGCGGCTCGGAGCACGAAAAACCGCCCGGAGATGCGGAGCATCGGAGGGTAGGTTTTTTGATGCTCGCAGTTCTGGCCAAGCCGAAATTTATTACTTTGCCGAGTTGGTCTATGTATTTCCAGGTAGAAAATTTGGACCCGGATTAAATATCTGACCATTTGCCGAGCTGGCCTACAGCGCGAGACTTTTTTTGCGTATAACTTGTAAACCGTGAAAGATAGCAAAAAAAGTTTCTAATATAAGATGCGGAGAAGCAAAAAGTAGACTTCTATCGTTTTATTATTTTTTCTTGTGATCTCCACAGTTTTCGAGTTATATGCGATTGAAATTTATGAATTGTTGGGAAACTCCCCCAGTTAGGAACTGAAGTTGCTTAGGAATCCTGAACTTGTCCATAAAAGAGCGTGCAAGAATTTTTTCTTCGCAGCCGTAGGTATCCCACGTCTTTTGTTGCTGTACTGTCATTATTTGAAAGAAAAATGGCTCTTTATTATCTTGTGATGGCGAGTGTTACGGCCAGTTCCGAATACACAAACATATTTTCGCGATCTCTATGCTGTACTTTTGCTTTTCTGGTTTTTTTTAACCCCCGAAATTTTAAACCCCGAGTAAGTTGCACGTGTTTAGAATGTTTAGCTGATAAATTCCGAGGCATTCGGTTCGTTCCCGGGCAAAGTAACAACTTGATTCTGGCTGTTTTCTCTCAGAAAGCAACAATAAATGATTGAGATTTAATTTGCTTAGTAACCTTTCTCAAAAATGAAGCGTATTTTTCTCGTGGTTTGAATGGCACGTTAAACTGTAGGTCCCCTATGCACGCACACCACAGTCATAGGAACGCTTGACAAGGCACTTACAAGAAGAGTAATTTTTTGAAACTTATCCAAAAATCGTTACACATTCTTATCTCGAGTGTAATATTAGAAATTAGGGTCAAACTGAACTACTACTACATAAATTTTCTCGAGTTTTCCGACAAACATTAATCAGAACTTCGTTATTTATTTGAGCAGCATTTTTTGTGTTATTGTAGTTCAATAAATACCTCGTTGTATTCGAGGTAAACAAAAACACAAAAAAATTAATGTAATAATAATTAGGTTAGTTTTGGTTTTGCTTATCATTATTTCCTCTTTTCTAATTTTAGCTCGGTATATTTTAATTTGCAGTGTTGGAATGTTGAAAAGTGATTTTATGATTATTCGCTATTGAAGTGTACTTTAGTAATGGGGTTATCCGAAAGTATTTTGGTAAATTAAATCTATTTATTTTTAGTTGTGCGTTCTAACAAAATTGGAACAATTTTTTGGATCACGAAGTGAAAAATTTTCTCTACCTTTTTTATTTCTTCCTTCAAACCTCCGAGCAAGTTCCAAGCGATTGTAAAAATTGCGCCTGGGAACTTTATTGCATTTTATCGATGATGTAGAGAGCGACTTATGATAGAACATTCTAATTTGCTCCATCATTAATTGGTTATTCGTTTATGCGCTTATGGTTTCATCCAAAATTGTTTATATGCTTAAATAGAATTAATTACGTGGGTAATTTAATAGTTAATTAGTCGCACTATTACCTACCTCGTCTATGTAAAGTATTAGCTTTTCATATAAGGAACTTCACTATCGGCTCGATTCGTTAAAGGGAACACAAAATTAAATGAAGTGTAATTAACTTGATTGGCAGTTGAAGGTGTGGCGCTAAATTTGCCTTATTTATTAAGTTCCTCGTTGGAATTTTTCGCTAATTTTAATAAAAATGTGTTTCAGTTGAACTTTTAATGGTTTATTTATAATGAAGTAATGAATTAAAGTAATCAACGAACAGTTACAATAACAATAATTATTGTTATTAATATCACGTTTGAATTTAATTATTGTTAGTCTGGTATTCAGCGTGGATGGAATCTGCGAGCATAAATTGCACAATTGCCATTTTAAATTCGAATAATTACAATCTTCGTAATTGCTTAACATATTGTATACTACGTTCATTTATTTACTTTTTAAGTTAATTAATTTATTGGCAACATTATTTTTGTTGTCTGATTTAATAATCATTTTAAATTTAACAATAAATCACATATCATCGATGTTTTTTTAATAATATCTGCATTGCCATATTTCAGCGCATAAAGGCACAACTTATAATGACACCTGAGTTTCTTTTTGAATAGCCAACAACTAGCGTTGCTCCTAAAACCACTCGTGCAAGTTTCCCTTCGAAATTCTGTCGATAATTAATATTTTTTTACTTAAGGCTGCAAATCGAGAAACACACATAAATCCCCCTCGTTATTTGAGTGGCGTTATAAAAGTTCTTTTTTGTGCGAATAACCGGATAACGAAAATTAACAGAAGCAAAGGGGGAAGTCTAGACGGCAAGTACCAGTTGGTTCGTATAAAACATAGATTTTGACAATTTAAAAAAGAAACAGGAACTGAAAGCATGATGTAACAAGAAAAGTTTATTGGGCAATTGAACGTGTTGCCAAAAATTTTATAATTCTCAAGACAACAATTAAAGATGGATGTGAGGTTGCTCCCGCGGCAGCTCTTCTGGTTTGAATCGAAAGAGTAAATTAAACGTGATTTAGAATTTTAAAAAAATCTGAGAACGTGACGAGAATTACCAAGTGGTTCCGAGATATTATTAACACTTGGGCCGTTTGACCTCTTGTCAGGGGACAGATTCATTGTGCAAGAACTTCATTATATAAATTATTATAATAAACAGTGCAGTCCTGTGAAAAATTATATCTGTTTTCGAATCCATTAGGAAACCTTAAAATAATTGATTTTTAAATTTCAGTGATTTGTCATTTTAATGTGTTGAAAACGAAACCGAACTGTTGGTATCACCTCCTTTCACTTTTAAGCTCAGAATGCTTTACCGTCTATGAGATTGTTTTGCTCTTTATATGGGCGAATTCTTGTGAATTTGTTCTAAGGTGGGTCTCGGACTTATTAATTCATTTTAAAAATCATTATTCGTTCTGTTCCATTTCAGTTATTTGATATTATGTATATTTATTAGTCCGTAACGAAAACGTTAATATTTTGAGCAAACAAAAGCAGTGGCGTGCGCGCATATACTGGATTAAATTCACGTTGCGCTGTTGGCTTAATAATTACTGTGTTAGTAATCGCAAGGCAAGTTTCTCGTCAAATAAAGTAACACCATAAAAAGTTGTTTATAAAAGCTACAAGTTTTTATACCAACAATGAGTCGATACTTTTTTTATTACCAAATTAATTTAATTTTTACGTTGTCTCTTAAGCTTATCTGAGTGGTTCCAATATAAAAAGAAATTGTTTGATCTACAGGCCGCTATATAAAATTTCATAACCCCCCCCCTTTTAAAATTCCCGATTTAAATTTTTTTAATTTCAGTAAAAATGTGTACATGATAGTGTCACAATGTGATTGATTTACCATAAATTTATTAAATCTTAACACCACTGTTGTAGGCATAACTGGTTTTGGTTTAGCTGTAATATTTGTAGATAACCTTCTATCTAAGAGCTGTTTTGTAATCGACTAAGTTTTTTCTTTATTATATTTGCTGCATTTTTCCCTTGGAATTTTTTATTTGCAATGCAAAATATTCACCGAGCTGTGATTTTGCATATTATTGTCTTTGTTCCATTTAATTTTACAGAAATTTCGCCCACTTGGTCATTGTTATATACTTTTCTAACACCCTCACAAGTAAATCGGTGTTTATCCGGTTGTTGAATGTTAATTTATAGTAGGTACCAGTTTTTTAAGAATTTTGGTTGCAAAACCACCCTCTCTTTGCGTCATACTTACGTATGCACCGCCATACAGGTTTGCCCAATCGTGACGCTTATGGTTTTCTTATTATAGTTTTTGTTCTTCTCTTCTCATTAGATATTAGACTTTGGACATTAAATATTTCGTTGAAGACATAACGTCACGCGTATGTTTACTCTCAGTCTGGTGTCTGGTTATGTGCCCCGAAGCTGATTTCTGCGTTATCAGTAAATCCCCGTTTGCACTTACAACTTTTGAATCTTTACGTTCTATTCGTAGTGCATTTAGGTCAGCCCAAAGGTGATGGGCTAGGGCACCAAAATTTCCTTCGGGATCGAAGGTGTGCTATTCCGGTATCCAGTTCCTGTATATATGGAAGTTATTGGGGAGGTAGTCCACCGGGATTCGTCTAGATGTGAGTCTATACCTGGTTCAGTTCTTAGATCTTCGTTACCTGGGAGTGTTCCATTTTTGTGTACACTCTCATAATATTTTTCTCAGAGCGGGTGGTCATTCTTAGGGTTTAGACTTAACATCATGGTACAATTGATTTCAGCTATTCCAAAAGTATTTGTGCCGCGGTTCAGATTCCACGTTAAACTATAAGTCCTATTATATACGTGTAAAACACTTCTATTTCGTATCAAATATGTCTTATAATTTTGAAAAGTCCGGCCAAATTTATTTAGCTCTAATCTAATTATGTCTACAGTATTCAGATCATTTTTATTTTAAAGTGTAATACAGTGTAAAAATTTAAAACAACACATCATACATCACAATTAAATTACATGCACAATTTTTAAAATGAAACAGTAACTCCTATGTTTAATAAAATAATTTCCCACAATTAATATCATATTTCAAAAGCAATTTATTACAAATGAACAATGTTTAAACACAATATCAGAACTATAAAGATGGATCGGATTTTTAGGCACTGAAAAACTTGAAAATATGCCAGAAAAACTGAAATACCCATAAAATTCTAGATGCACAATTTTTTTTAATTCAGTAATAATTTATTACAGTGGGGGCTATTGGGGTTGTACAGTAGTGGTTTGAGATCTTTTTGCCAAAGTCATTGCTGAAGGTAATTTTTTCAGCCGAAACCAAACTTGCATTTGCAACACATTACACGTCGGGCCTGGCTCCAATTTTATGTTTAGTACGTAACTTCACACTTACCTCTTGCCCGCCTGCATACCGCTGCAATTTATATTTTATCGAAAAGCCGGACTCTCATCAAACTGGCTTGGTTGTAGATCAGTTACATCCTCAAGTTATTTATCTCAAAAAAGAGTTTTTCACATATTATGTTCACCTAGCAGGTGTTGCTCGGAGATAAAATGCTTATTTTCTAAGCAAGGAGTCACGCTAACATGGGCCCGGGTAGCTTAATAGAATAAATTCGCTTGTAAATAAATACCCATAAAATGTATCTCTATTCTCATCAATATGTCTTTCATTACTTTTCGTGAAACCCATATCTTGATGGGTATTCTATACCCCCCAGACCCCCCGATTGCATACAGTTTAAATTTTTGTCTTTTCTTTTAACATTAGTTTTTACGTCAACTTCACCATTGCTCTGGAATATAATGTACATTTTATTTATTGATTTACTGAAGACTGAAAAGTCTTCTTCGCCCTCCGCTACAGTTGAAGGTCTTCAATATTCTGTAAAGTGGAAAATTGTAAAATAAAAATTACTTCCTTTAAGATCTAATCTTTTAAAAATTAAAATACAGTTCTTGAATTCCTGGTGTGTTATGCCTTGGTATTTATTATAAATTTATTATAGTTGCTTTCAATTCAAATTTCCTACAAATTATAGTCTTAAAATCTTAATTTTTAGGCTCAAAATCAGTTTGCGACAATTTGAAATAATTTTTTGACAACAACAGTTAATAATTACGGTTACAATAAATTCTTAGCATTTCGATGTACACATTTTAATAATTTTGTTATAAAATTAACCAATTCCCGAAGGAGGTAAAGTTTAGCTGACAATTTCTGAGAGTAATTTAAATTGACAGCAACTATAATTAAGATTAATAATTTAAAAATTTCGTTTTTTTGCACCCTTTGCACGTACAAGTACATTTTTGTTCACCATTATAATAAAGATTACTTGGCGATTTCCCAAAAAAGCTAAATATAAGCAAATTAAGGAGTTTTAAGCAACAAACCGTTTAAATATGCATACGAATAAAAGCACTAAAATACTCGGAAAGGCTTGAAAGACGCCCATGTTTTAAAATATTTCGCGTGCCTGTACGCAAATAAAATATGCAAATGCCTAAAAATCCCTGGTTATAAAGTACCAAATCTACGCCAAAGACTTTGCAATGACTCCCATCAGTAGTCAAAGCCTAAGCGCAAATAAATGGTTATCGAATTAGATTTTCTCTCTCTCCAACTTATTATCGATTAGGCCGTTAAAAATATTTTCTATCGAGCAATTAATTGGGTTCTGAGGGATCAAATGTTCTCATGACGGAGTGAATCGATACGCTTCGCGTCCATCCCTGATATCTGATTAATTGAAGCCGGTTTGACCAGATGATATTCCTCTGAATGTGGGTTTGGATGCCTTTAGGTCAACCAGTATCGGTTAGTAAAACTTCTCAAGAGGCTCCGGAGCTTAGAATATTTTTTGTATTTTCCCCCTATGGTCTTATCGGTTTGTAGCGGTCCTAGAATTAGTTCACGATAAATAGAAGTTCCGTGCTGCATAAACTAATCGCCTGGGCAGCGTAGTTCTTTGAGCGCACGTATTCACAACTAATACGTCTAGGTTCGAATCCAAGTTGAGGAACATATTTTTCAGCATATCATCTTGCTAAAGATTCTTAGAAGTACAAAAATGGTCAAAATGAAGACTTTGCAGGCGGTGTAGATTTGTTATTAATTTCGCATAATTTTCTCAATAAACATATGAGGGGTTAATCGGTCGGGAATTCTTGTGGAAAATAATTCGGAATTCTGTAGGAATTCTTCGTGTGACCACAAAATTCGCCGCTGGCGTCACCAGCCGGCGATTATTATTTGTCAGCGGCTTTTAAACGTCGTTCTTAAAACATTTCTATATGTTTCTGGATCCTCTTCTTTCAGCTCTTGAAAAAGTCTTGAAAATGTTCCTAACCCACCGTCGTCTCTGATTGCGGTTAAGGTGGTTAAGCATTTCTACACAAAGTTCCCTCATACCCTCCCTTTAACCGCTTAATTAATTGTTTGCGTGCACCCACAGACGACATGCTTGCTAAAAAGTCAATAGCAAACTGGCGAGTAGCAGCCGGCAGTGTGACCGGGTTGCCTGCTGTTGCTTGCTGGTGCTACTGCCAGCCGCCAGTAAGCAGCTAGTGTGACCCGCCCTTAACCGCTTAAGCTGATGACCGTCTCCATAATTATTTCCTTCGCCTTATGGGCGTCGGCTCCTATTCCCGTTTTTGTGTTCAAAATTCACAGTCACCAAATCTCTATTAATATATCAGGGCTCACGCCCGAGTCTAATTTCTATAGATGAAATAAGACTTTTCTTTGACGCTGCATCCCTCTATAAAAAGTATTGAGGCTTGTTTTCGTGTTTTCTTTACTGAACAATCTTTGCTATGGATATGGTACGATCAATTCTAGGTTCTGCCATACGTAAAGATTACGTATGGGGCTTTTCTTTCTCAAGATCGCGAAAATTATAAAATGGTTTCTCACCCATACGACTGAGTATGGAGTAAAGAGTAAATACTTCCATTCCATCCAGTTGTCCAATAACGCATTCGCCCAATAATTATAAACTTGTCTGGTGTCCTTCAGAAAGGTTATGTTACCCTCCTTCTGATGACCAAATTCCATTGGGGTTTTATTTTGCTGTAGTCCTTTATATTTTTCAGCAGCAGGTTTCCAGATGCTCCAGTTCCTTGTAAATACATCCCGGAAACCGATTGGTTGTTCTTACAAAAGAAATCCTGAGTATACCTCGTATAGAAAATTAAGCTCGATGATTCATTTTCCAGTACAGGAAATTGTTTCCGAGTTATCAGCAAACAATAATATTTTTTCAGAAGGTATGAAATTCACAGTTTTTGTTTTAAATTGAAAGATTTTCGAAATAAGCTCTACATTCTGATATAAAAATGTAGAACTAAACAAATACCTTGAAGTATTTCCGTGAAAGATAATAATAACAATTTCCTTAAATAATAACAATTGTTTATTTTAAACAATTCTTGACCAATCACTGAGCTCTTCCTGAAAGAACTATTATTTCGGTATTCCCGACAGAAATGATTTCCCACATTTTCACCGATTTTGTCGTTTTTCATCAATTCTTGGTTTTTTTTGGAGGGTCACCGTGAGAACGAATTCTGCCGATTTTTTAAAAATCATTAAGCAACCCGTTTTCGATAAAATATTCAGAATGCAACAAAAGGTTCATTGTGCATCTTAAAAATTTCACAACC
The DNA here is from genome assembly GCA_932274525.1 of Podabrus alpinus. NCBI lineage: Eukaryota > Metazoa > Arthropoda > Insecta > Coleoptera > Cantharidae > Podabrus > Podabrus alpinus. The sequence goes on from OW026452.1 coordinate 97,130,334, forward strand.
AGTTTTACAGTAAGAATGGTCAGTTACGCTGTTACATAAATTGACAATTTTGCATTTTATTGTGTGATACTTTACTACCTTGCAATATTTTTAATTTGTTTTTCTATGTTGAATGTATGCATTTGTGCATAAGAAAAATTAATTAAACAGGAAATGATTATTTTTATTGTTGTAATTTTTCCTGTTTGCAAATATTCGACGATTCTCTTCTGATTGTTTATTTTTTAAATACATACAGGATGCGTAATCATCATCAGCCAATCAAGTTTCGTTACCTTCAACTTTTGAAAATTGAAATTTTATATTTATTTATTCGTTCACGATTGTAATTTTAGCAACGAGGAAGACATTGAACCGATTTATAAATAAACAATAATATTGTTAATTAGGAATATTTTATAATTTAATAATAGATGAGTGTAAACATAGGCCTTGAGCACCAACAGCTAATTTATTGCAATTTTTCGTTACGAAATTTAAAATTTGCAACTCGTGATAATTCACTTTTTAGCTCGAAGGGCCATTGTTTAATTTTTTAAATTCATAAATACCTAGTGAATTGTTAAAATTATGGTGGAATTTACTTTCTAATGATAACGACTATTATGACATAATGAGAGTACGTCGTGGAATAATTTATTTATAACGAAATAACAATTTTAACCTGATTTTCTTAAAATATCCAATTTTCATAACATCACCAGCAGTAACAAAACTTGAAAAAAAAATGTTGAAAAGTTCGAGGCCTTGGTATGAAATTTGATGTTTCCACGTTAATAAATTCAGTTAGGCCCTACGGCGCGGACGGACGGACGCACACTATAAGGTTATTTGTGCAAAAACGTAACCTTAAAAATAAATTTAGCACAGCGAGGTATTAAGAATATGTTTTAACATTTAATGGTAAATACTTCGCTTTCATTTTCTATTGCCACATGCAACGCAAATCGTTGGGTCAGAATGACGTATGTGTTAATTTACTTGAGAGTAAAAGAACGATCCAATTTTAATTACTCATTAGCTGTTCCTTAATTAGTCAAATCGTAAAAATTTACTAACACTTGCAAGTAGTAGTTTGTTGTTAATTTTTTCTTTTATTTTTAGGTGAGTTACCCATAGAACTATCTTGTGTAATAAAGAATTTTGAAAATTTGGGTAAGTCGTATTTTAATTGTTCGGGATGCCTGATCAAGGGATCGATTTATTGCTCCGGTTTTGCCGTAAAACCGATGAAATCCGCATGATTTTTTTGGGATTTTAGCTATCTTCGGTAAGAAACCGCGAGTTAAAAGTCATTTTACTAAAGAAATAATATATTAGAAGTCGAATTCATTTACATTTGCGTCAATAATCAAATGCGAAGACATCCGTACGCCGCAATAGCATCAAAGATATTGAACGATTTAACATGTTGGGTGAACGAGTTGCCTCGGCTGGGCTCCATATCTTTTTCATCGGATGTGCGGGTTGCCTAGCGGCGGATTTGGGAGATTTATAACCTCAAATAGCGTGCGATTAGGTCGGTCTTGCTCGCTTACGTGAAATTATGATTAAAAGAAACGACATAAGTGCGTTGGGGGGGGGGGGGATGCCAGTGTGATGATACTGCGTGTGAAGGCGTAAAGGCTCCTGGTCGATCGCTGACCTGATGATTGCTGCGGACGATTTAATGACTTCCGTGAGAAGTGGATCCTGATGTGGCGATTGATTGCGGCTTGGGAGAGAAGTTGAGGACAGTCATCGAGTGTTGTTCGGAACACGGTGTGTCAACTGGAATTTCCTAGAGTTGACTTTTGGTATGGTTGCGGAAAACCTGAGATGAGAGCATCAAAGAGATGAATGTATGTTTAATCCTGGTTTATCTGCAATTAAATGAAGATAAAACTCTCACACGGGAGATATAACACCTTTTTTGACGTTTAATTTAACTTCCTAAGGTGAAAAACTAATTTGGAAATATTGGCGGAAAAACTCCAATTTGAGCGGTAGATTTAGAAAAGTAAGGAATTAAAATTAATTTGTGGTTCCTACGGATAGAACAATAAAACCTGCTTACTCACTTAACCTGCAAAATTTAAATTAATCTGACAAAAATGTAGGAAAGGTTCAAACAGGTTAATGAAAGAAAGGGTGGGGGTCATCTCTATCTCTATTTCTTTTCGTTATATGGTTAAGCCATCCGATTCTTTGCGATTTTATGCATCCTGTCTTTCTATGATCTTTCTCTGTCTATAATCCCTAGAATATTCTCAGCTTTTCCTCTTCTCATTTTATTACTCGTAAGTTTAGTACTCCTACTGCGCACGTAACTGATGTTCTCGTATGTAACAGAGCTAGGGTTATAACAGCCTGTTTAGGCGATTATTCAACTCAAAAGACATTGTAATGGCCTTTGAACCAATGCGAGACTTCTATTTTTTGTAGTTGTAGATAAGCGGAACCACATAATTTTATTAGGGCAATACTCGATTGGACAGGTCCCTAGGGCTTATACCGGCAAATGTGTAGGCGCGTTGAATGAGAGTTACGTGGCCGTACGCCTGTTGCTCGGAGCAACGCGCGTTAAAATAAAAAAATAATTATTTTTTCAAGAACTTCAACTTTCTGCGATAAATAAAATAAGCCTTGTTTTCGATGAATGATCAACACAACAGCCGCGTATTCAGCTCGTACAATTTATCAGGCTATGAGAACGCTTCATTTAACTACCGTATATCTGGGGGTGACGGTTCCGGAACAGCACGGAGACGAAATTTCGATGTGTAATTGTGACGTCACATGCGGTGACAGAGCCCAAGGGCTGTTATCGAACAATATCGTGAAGCTTCGTGCGGTTCGGATGAACTGTCGCCCCAGATCGACAATCATAAATGAAGCGTTCTCATTGGCTGATACACTGCACGAGTTGAATAATCACCAACGTTGACCTTCGTTCCTATGTCTGTAGTATGCGTTCGAAGTTGTATCATACACATAGGCGACCTATTGTTTAACATGGACTTCGAACGAAGGTTTGTCGCTATCTTCCTTGATTGGCAGTCGACGAACTTAATCACCATGGATTATGGACCGTCTAGCAGTTCTGCTAGTTTATTTAGCACTAGCAGAAAATTACTTGTAGCAACAAAAAATATTCTTATAGTTGCTTTCACTTTAGGTTATCCTAAAAATTAATTTTATTTCTACATAATTTTTGTGTTTTTAACAACATTATTAAATTGTGTTGATCAGTGTTAATTTATTAACTTCGCGTTTGCTTATGGGAATTGTTTTTTTAATGTCGCCACGGTACCTGGGCAATCTTAAATGAAAGAAATTATTGTTCCTATAGCATAGCATCATCCAACACGGTTGCTACAACAATGGCAAATTTGTTGTCGCCAACTAATTGTAGCATCAACAAAACAAAATAGTAATTTTGTTGTTGTTTTCTTGGGTCAGGCCAGGTATTATAAAATTATTACGATCTCCACATGTAAGAAAAAGTAATGTATAATTTTATTAATTGCAATTAAATTACCGGCTACAATTTATTTTATTACATTAATAAAAATTTATTTTTATACCAGTTTATTTTACGTGTTAATTTTGAATTACATATTGACTGGCTACGCGTTAATTAAAAGCATAATTATTATTATGATTGGGTAAATAAATCTACACATCATTTGCTATTACAAAACGGGGTTTCGAGACGCTCACGCATTGATGTCTGAAAATTTCTAATTTGTCTATTGCATTTTTTGTAACTTATCGGACTTATTGGCAATCACATTACAAATCTGGTGCTACAATAAAATCATGAAATCGGTAAAAACTAGTAGTATTTATTTTCTTCAGAATTATAGTTGCTTTCAATTTAAATTACCGAAAAGGATTCCCTACTAAAGTTTGACCTCGTTCATGATTGGTTAATTTTATAAAAAACCCTGACAAAATTTATTAACTGTAACTAACACTGTTATTGTTAAAATAGTTTTAAATACATTTTTCCGTATATGCCTATGTAAGTCGTGTTTTTAGTGACGATGGCGCCCAACTCTTAGGAAATTCTAATTGAAAACAATTATTGGTTTTTGGCGAGTGCTCTGAGTGAATTAAATATAGAAATTACGGCATACGAAAGAGACGATGATGATAACTTCTGAACTTCGCATAGACTTGGCTTGATGTCTGATGCAACGCATGAAGATTCATAAATTGAATAACATGTCATTCATCAAACCACTTTATCGTTTAAGTGCCTTGGTTTTCCATTAACTAAAATCAATTAAAACCAATACTCCTTAAGACTGTTGATAACAAAGTTATCAAATTAGCAACCATTAACACTGTTCGATACGACGGTGCAGAAAACGTGAGAAATACACCTTTCAGTTGAAACTCCACCCCATCAGAGCACTTCATAGTAAAGCTTGTAATCGCATAAGTTTCTTTAACGGTTTTGATCAATACACTAATTTTGTTTAGCGACGTAACCGGATCTATAGCAAGTTCCGAAACAAAGATGGCGTTAGTGCTAATAAGTAATCCGTATATGAATAATCATTAAATGGAGAGCATATTTTAGTTGATTTTAAAACTTAAAACTAGCGCCATTATTGTTACGGAACATGTATTTCGTGCGGATGCTATAATGAGAAACACCCGAAAAGTGAAATTCTGGGGATGTGGATCTTTTTGCCCGATTAATGGAGTTAAAACTACATTTAAGCTGAGGGCCGTTTCAGTATTGGGTCAAAATCAATAAATCTAAAACTTTTTGTTACTATTTATAATTACATGTATACGTATATTAAGGGCCAGTTGTATAACAGAAGATCCTCCTCGAGTCAGAGTTAAGCTAGGGATTTTTGGTGTATCAACCAATCAAATAGCAGATATTCCTGGGTGATTTTCTGTAATACAATTAGCTCTAAGGGTTTTCCTGCCTACACATAACCTATAAATTTAACTTAACATAAAATAATTGATCCAAGCTCATTTCACAAGCAGCCTGTAATATTTGAGGTTATGAGTAGGCAGAGGAAGCCTTACCGGCGAAATTACAACTGCCGACACGTGATGCTGAACTTCTTAGCTTAAATAATGAAAATGTCAATACGGAAACCTACCAACTTATCCAAAATGGTATTACCGCAATTTGATTTTTATTGTACAAATTTTTTCTTTAACAAAAAAATACCTAAAAATTGACCTTTCTAAAAACTTCTACGTCTCTTAATTCCCAGAACTTTAGAACGTTAACTCGATTTTTTTGCTACCTTTTTTTATACGACTAGATTTGGTGAAGGTTATAAAACTCATTTTGTACATTGCGTGCTTAAAGAAATATAAAGAATATTTTGATGATTCAAAAGGAAACTAGAAGCCTCACTTCATGTACTCGTGATCATTAGTTTCCTATTGTTCATCTAAATCTAACCACATTAGATTTTGTCTATTTTGGATAGGAAAGTAGCCTGATATCAGACATCCAGTGAAATTCTGGAAAACTGCGGTGAAATCCGTAATCCTAATGTAATATTGCCTTTCCAACCCTTCAAACCAATGATCCATGATTACTTTTAAACCGGAAATAACTCTGATGTTCTTGGGCAAGGTGGTGTCCAATTTTCGGTCGTTGTGCGGAAGATTTGAAGATAACCTATACATTATTTTAATATTACAAACCATTTCGTTGTTTTTGGGGTTTCCTAATAGGAGCTGAAGATTACATTGCCAGCTAATTACAGTTTTATATGTATACGTAATTTTTGTTGACTAAAAAACGTACGATGCATGTACAGTAGTTGGACTTTACACCGAGCAACAGGTTTTTTATCTGCTGCGAACTTAATTTTTACTTTTATGCGATGAGCGGAAGGTGGTTTGTTTTGTTCCAAAACGCTGCTTCGGATCAAAATTTTGGCATAAGAAAAATCAGAGAATCGTTATATATAGTGAAATATCATAACAATATAGAAGTTTTGCAGTATTGCATTTTTTTATTGCAACATTTAACGTAAATATTATCATTTCTTGGTAGATAAACTACTACATTATTGTCATTATTTATTTATCAGTCTTGAAGTAAAATAGCAATAATTGATAACCAAAATTGTATGTGGAGTATTTAATATTTTGCGTTTTTGTTATCAGTTTTATTGTTTTTCTTTTTAGTTTATTTTAATAGGCGAGTAACGATTATTACTAATTAATTTTTAAAATACAACACAATTTTTCGCACATCCAATTACGGTAGTTCTTTATGGGGAGGGGGGGGGGTAGGCACTAGATTCTGGTGGCAGCAAATCCACATTGTCGGAAGAACTTGGCTGCATTCAACCCGAACAGAACGGATTCGGGAGCCCCTACTTATGACGTACTTTATGATTGTAGTAAGTTTTTGTTTCGTGAAATTTCGGCGGCTTGATGGCCGTTTTGGAGATGTTACCAGTTACCCAGATTTATGCATCTCTCCTCAGAATGAATCTCGTATAAAAAAAATAACTCCGTCACGGTTGCTAGGACGAGGATGATTAGCAGTCCTAGAATTGGTGACAAGTATTCGTTGCTAGTACGTCCGAGTTCAAATCCAGATCGAGGAATATATTTTTTATAAACGAAATCAACATTTTGTGCCTCAGGACCGCAAAATATTACAATAGTAACCCTTCACATCAATCAAGAGCAGTGGTTAGCTCGCCTATTGTGAAAAGTCGTTTTATTTTGGTATATTTGACAAAACCCATAAATTTGAAAAATTATGTTTACATTATAACCTCTCATTAATTTTAACACAACACAACCAGGTATTTCGAAACGGAAATAAGAATTTTGATGTAATTATCAGCTACTACAGTGTAGTTCTGCTCCAAGTTCCGTGAAGTGGGACGAGGTCGCTGAATAATAATATTGTAATATCCTAGGTGACGTGGCAACATTGTTAAATAATTATTTATACCTGTTTTGTATTTCGGATTCGGAATTGTTCGGGATGTAAATTTAATTTTGGGAAATCTAAATTTTGATGCTTAAATCAACTTGTAACGTGCAATCAATTTGTTTAATAAGGGGAGGGGTGGAATTAACCCTACTTTGATTAATGCCTATAAATGCACACAAGTTGATTAAATCCAAATGTAGTACTTGTATAGAATAAATTGCATGGATGTAAAGCAGAGCTTTTTGTTGTTAGTTTGAAGCGATATCCATTGTAATAGGGGTTAATTGAAAATAAATTGCGATTTGTTAATCCAAAACCTTATAAACGATCAAATTTGTATTAAATTTCTCTATTGTCATGATATTGCTGCTGCTGTACTCACTTTGCTGCTGTTTATTTTGAGTATGTAGGTCAGTCCACTGAACATAATATTACTCTTACGCAATCAATTTCATTAATTTTCAGTCATAAATTTCAATTCATTTTTTTTTTTATTTAAAAAAATTGTACCACTACAATAGCTTTAAATTACATAAGCGTTACATTTTTCTAGTTGGGGTTGCATGGTTGATATACGGATTGGAAACATGATTCAGTAGTGCCGCCCCAAGTTTCAACCGCCCTTTATTTCCACACCTTGTTTGCGTGGTTGTTTCTTCCATTTAAACGGTTAAATATGTTATTTCGACATATAAACACTTTTTAGTTACATTTCATTAAGCCAAACAGTGGCGGTACAAGGAAGGAATTTGTCCCTGGTATTTTTCGGAATTGCCCAAAATTCTAAATTTAAGTTTTTGGAATATCCACAAAGCGAGGATTCAAACGTTGGAAAGGTGGCCAAAAGACGAGCACTCAGGTACCTTATTTTGACCGAATTTCAAACTTTTTTTGCACCTTTGTTTGAGAACCTCTGATCGATTCAAAATAGTGCTTGTAATAAATTAGTTGCACCAACCAAAGGTGTGTTACTAATATCTTCTATTTCATCCTATATTAAAATAACCGGCTATTTAATGAAACTAAAAGTTAATGTGTCAGTGGAATGAATACAAGAAAGATGAAGAAAAATTAGATTTAAGGTGCGAGCATAATAGAAAACATTATGCAATTGACGATCTTGGTCATGTAGGTTGACAGGTCGCCTTCGCAATCGTTGAAGCCTGAAGCCATTTTTGCATGGTTCAACAATTGTGTCACTAAACAAAAAACTTGAATTTTTATTCGGTTATGTTTATTTATAATCTTAAATGCAGTTTTTGCACGTGCTATAAAAAATAACCTAATCTTTTCTAAGTAGCGCATAGGGCAACAATGGCGAAAACGAAAGAAAAATAAAAGAAACCTTTTTTTTATGGAACGTGATTCTGAACGGGTTTATAATTTATAGCACTTGACGAAGTCTACGTATATAAAACTTGCTGCGAAAGTGTTTTCCGAAACCAAAAGTTTAAATAGTTATCGAATTTGATTCGGTCCCACGTTGGGCGCCAATTAGGGCGGTTTCTTTAAGGGCAGATGATCGTCGGATTAGAGTTAATTAACCGAGTTTATGTAAATTTCTGTTGTGTGATTGGTTGAAATAAGAGAATTCTCTAAGTTAACTCCGATCCGAAGATCAGATACAACCGGCTCTTAGGGGTAGTTGCCTCCTAAGTTCGCGTATGTCTTCGGAACCACGAGAAGATTATCCAACTTCATCGCGTTTATACCAATAAAACCAGTTGGTAATTTTTGTGAGAGATTGTGGTAGGTAGAAAATGGCATCCTTTGCCAAGTTACAATTTATGATTGTATTGCGTATAAAATTTGATCTATTAAAGTAATTTATCATTTTTTCATGTGAAATTAAATATTTCATCTTCTTCTTCAGATCCTCTTCGTCCGCTCCTGTACGTAAGCCTCTCCAACTTCCTTTCAATCATCTTTGCATTGGGCCAGTTGGAATCAATGTGCACCTCCTGTATCATCTAGCCATCCCTTTTGTGGTCTGCCACACTCCGCTTAGGGGTTCTCGGTCGCCAGTAAGTTAATTTGTAAGTCCATCTCTCGCGATCTTGTCTAGCTACATGTTCGTGCTATTTTTTAGCCCTTATTGTCTCAGGGTCACTCCTAACATTCGCCTCTCCATCGCTCGTTCTGTATGACTTAATTTGTCTGCTTTCGCTTGGGTTTACGGTGCTTGCTTAAGTGGGGCGTTACGGGTTATATTGCGAGCAGAGCTCGCTTGACTCTCTTCATCAGGTGTTTGAAAACAATGTAAATTTTAATAATTTATGTCGGCCGGTTATGAGGGTTTACGGTGGTGGTTTCTGACTTTTAAATGCATGCATGATTTCATTTTCAAGAAGCAGCCCCCAGTTTGATTTTTCCTGGTTGTTGTGATGACGTACATACTGCCAAAAAATTTGTTATTCACTAAAAAACAGAAATATACTTTTACCGCTTTACGTCCCCATTTTATTACAGCTCGACGTCGTGCATAAACCCACTTTTACTGTAATCACTAATCAACCCTTCTCCTCCAGGGTGTTTCACAGTATGCCTCCGGAGCTGTTGTTGCAAGGAGTACTAGCTTTTCAGACAGTCGCAGTTGCGTCGTACCTTCACAGATTGCCCATTATCCACTAGAAACAAAAGCAGTGACTATTGTGTTGTATGATGAATTCCCGGATCGTACCTCAACCTTGACAGCCATTCTCATATGAGCTACTTGGATACAAATTTTCTGCATTTACATACTAAGTACAGGAGAGTCTTACTAATCCAAACTAGATGTGGCAGATTCTCAGATATTCAAGTTGCTGTAACTGTAATTGAACTTCGACGAAGAAGGCTGTTTGGATTAGCGGGACTCGACTGTGTTATCAATTAATGCAAAATAAAAAAATTTAATTCAAGCATTACAATGGCGTAAAAATAAGTTTTCAAAATGGCGCTTTCTTCTATAGAAAAAAACATTAAGAAAATACTACGTAAATATGGCACATCATAATTATAAAATTTCACCTTGACTTAACGGGCCCGTTATTTTTCGCATTTTCGATACGCACTTGTGCTGATTATTACGAGCTTGAGTAAATTGGTAAAAAATTTACGGAATGTTGAAATACTCTTTATTACTTTTTTTTTACATCTTGAAAGTAATTTGTTCGTACTGCGGAATTGCTGAAAATCCATAAATGTTAAATAAGATTTCAAATTTTTCAACAAGCAATTTTGGTTCAGTACTAGCAAGCCGCGTATAAAAATTTAATATTGAATATAATTTTTTGTTTAAAATATCGGAATCGCTGATTATAAACTTCATACAAATTGTATAAGTACAATTTTTTTATTATGCTAATTATTTCCGTAACTCCATGTTGATTCATTAATTTTGAATATTTCAACGTCAAACCTATCATCATTTTCTTGACCTACGTAGTATTTTAAGACCATTTGTTTTTTTTATCTCTACAGTTAGGATTGCCAACATTGCAAGAATAAATTATTGTATAAATATTATTGACTCCAAGGTATTGAAAAATAATTTGGGAAATAATTTTCTAAACGTTCTTTTGGTTTTATTACTTTTTTGTTATATTTTCTATATTTTAATTATGTTAAAATATCGGAACAATAACATTTTTATCGAATTTAAACAAAATAAATATTTCCACTATAAAATAGAAGTAATTGTTGGTTTCATTGATGTTTTAAAATTCCTCTCGGAACCGGTTTTTGATGGGTCTCTTTTCAACATTTACATTAGGTAACGTCATAGTAAAACCAGTCTGAAAATTAGTTTTGTAAGAATTTATACACAATGTTTAATTTTATATGTTGTTAACATTTTTATAGTCCATCCGCTGTGACATCAATAAACGGGCGATTAATAGCTAATTCTTTCATAATTTTTTTGGGATTAATTACAGGCGTTTTTATTTAACCCTATCAGCAAGCCTAACCGGACACAAATTGACCCCCTACAGGTTGTTAATTGAAATTACATTGTAACGGTGCTGATTTAGGCCAACTTCAAAAAATTATTTGTCCATTAAAATTTTGCTTTCAATTCCATTTAAAATTCGTTATGATTAAATTGACTCGGATAAGATAATGCCGTAAAAAAACTGTGCGTTCGTAAACTGGAATTTTTTTATATTACGCAAACGGCTACGCATCCCGTGGGGCCAGGTTAAATTAGCAGGGGGATTAATTTTTTCAAAAGTCGGAATCGAAAAAAAATGCGAATCCGTACTAACCATATACAATTTACATACATATTATACAATATAGTAAATACAGAAGAACAGCAACTTTAGGAGTAGAAGTGTTGATGCTCTTAAAATCCACGGTGTAATTTCCAAATTCCGCGTTTCGGTCATTTAACCCAACAATGTTCACATTTTTTATACGACAGACGAACACGAGATGTTAGGTATCCTTCGAAGTCAATGCTCTTTCTACGTTTACTCTCTCAACCACTCTCTCCAACTCGTGTAATCAATGTATTGCCTTGACATTGACCTATTTTTAGTAAATTATTGCTGTTGTAATCTAACCAAGTTACGTAGTATTATCAAATCAAAACTCGTACTGATCTGAGGCTCTGAAGTCATCGTTCGTTGAGCTCTGAGTTTCTTCTTTTTTTTGTGATTCGATGAAAACACGAAGTCTACTTTATTCTTCAGAAGCTTTTATACTTTTGTCATAATAATTCGAGCACCGAAATACAAAATTTTTGACAAAAGTTTTTAGGAATAATTATATCTTGTGAAAACATCAATCCATCAAAAGGTTAAAACTTCACCTGGATGATTAAAATGTGCGATTAAATTATCCAGGTGTCTTCGTTGATGTTTAATTAATAGTTGGTGCTGTAATAATTAGTGGGTCCACTTTCTCTTAAATGAAATGAAATATTGTTGGTTTTCAATTTCAGCAATTTTGTTGGTTCCGCAGGATATTGCGATCAAGCAATATTTACTTCGTTCGTGTTGTGACCAACATCCAAAGAGGTTCGTAATAATTTGATATTTCATGTTTAACTTCATTATGATTCTTTCAGGGAAAAATTTTTCCCGTTTTGCGTAATCCTCGCGTCGGATTTTACACGCTCCAGTGCGATTCGATTCGGATAGATGGGGCGGGGAAGTACTGCGCTAGTACACCTGTCGACGAATTACGCAGGTGTCATAAAACTAGCCAGGCAAATGCCGATATTAAACGACGGATTTTCTAATATCCCCGATAAGACTCGAGTCATACACCGAGATGCACCCTTATGAGTCATAAGATTGCTTAATTTTATATCCTATGATGACTAGTTTTTGCGATATTAATTGCTTTGTGGGAGAGATCTCAGATTCTCACGTTAAACCGAGAATTTTCTATTGTATTTAAAGTGTGGTTATGTTTGACGATGAGGCGTCCTCTATTTGTAAACACCAGCGAAACGAAGGTCGCTGAAAGGGGGAGGTCCTTCCTCTTTGGTTAAAATAAAATGGAAAACATTAATTATAAATAATTAATTTAAAAAATATGTAACGAATGAATAAACACTATTAAAATTCCAATTTAGTTCTATCTGACCTTTCGCCAGACAAGCGCCTGCCTCATAAATTAATTTATCGGAAGGTGTCCTTTTCTACATTTCTCAATCTTTAAATGGAAGCAAGAAACCATACCGTAAAATCAATGAATTTTTGTAGATGTTATAGTCGATGGCGAATTGAACATAACCTCTAATTTTTAAAATAATAACTTCAGGGATATTGTCGGGAAAAGTTAAGAAATCAATAGAGCCTAAAGAATTAGGTTTGAATCGGTGCATCTTTTATGAAGTTCTGAGGCAGTTAACCATTGTAACCTGTTTTTTATACTGAGCAGGGATGAGGAAATCTCGTACGAGACACCGCACCGGTCTAATCTAAGCCGGTAGTGTGGGACTTCACCCACTAAAACCTCACCCCCACTACCAAACGGGGATCCGCCTCTAGACATTACTTTTGTTCGATGATTTGAATTGCTCTGGACTTCCGGTTCGTTTAGAGGTCCTGCATCGTTTCTTGCTGTACTTTCCAAGTTTACCGTTCCTCGTTTTGGCTCCATTGATCGCCATTGGCTTGTTGGAGGCAACCAATCTAACCTAACTCACCTAATCCCTACCTAACCTATTGCAATGCAACCTTTTCTCAGATTCTTAGGCAGGAAACCTGAAAATTTATTATCAACATTGTTTGTCATCTAACCTAACCATTATATTTTCTATATTCCTTAAAAAATGTACCCCCTCAAATATGTGACGATTTACCTCTGGTTTAGCCCCAGAAAGTTTATAATATGTCGAACACGACGACTGCAAGGAATTTCTGATGGCCGGAGACCGAGCTTATTATTGTTACGGTCACCAAAATTAGGTCGGCGTCCGGCTTCGTACCTTAGTAAAACTGATATTTTAGTCTTAAGTTTTTTGAGAGTAACGTTGCTGTTTATAACCGAGATTACATTGCGAAATTAATCCTTAATCACAATAATTATTTATTTATTTGGTGAGGATGTCCTATCACCTGTCATTACGAACTGACTTGTAACCTTCCTAATGGAAAGATGAAGGTTTATATAGGCCCCTACAACAACAAAATTCTGAGAAAATATTATCAAAATTTTGAGTAAATCGATTTTGAAGTTTGCTAATTTACATGTAAAATTAACGAGATTCCCGCGCATCACTCATTTAAGACTTAGAGTATTTTTGCCTTCATCCCGGTTTGCTTGATTGGTAGCGCCTTCTCGTATGTTTAGCTCCGCCGCGTAGCGGCTCTGAGCACGAAAAACCGCCCGGAGATGCGGAGCATCGGAGGGTAGGTTTTTTGATGCTCACAGCTCTGGCCAAGCCAAAAATTAGAAGGCAAAAAAAATTTTCCCTACTTTTCAAATCGATTTTTCTCAAAATTTTGACTATACTTTCTCGGGCGAAATTTTTACAGGACACTCTAATAAGGTTCCTTTTGCTAAAAAAAATATTTTGGGGCGATTTCGGGTGACAGGTGATAGGTAATTATCCCCATTTATTTATTTTATTTTTAATAATAATCGCACAAGCTGGCTTACTAACATAATTTAATCAAACCTTGCAAGTCTGCTGATTAGAGTTTATATTAAATTCCAATATCAAATTACTTTTACTACGAATTTTCCGATTTTATTTTGGAGTGTCTCCAGACACGTCGGACGTGTCGCGCATTTAAATTGGAGACACGTCGGTCGGATCACGTACTTAAATTATTGAAGATTTTTTCTTTAAAACAATTTTTTGGAAGTTCACATTTCTTGTTAATCAGAATAAACAAAAACTTCAAAAACAATAAAGCAACTTTTTTTATATTTGTACTTGGACTTAAGATCTAACAGATTTTGTTACCGAATACAAAATCTTGAAAAAAATGTGTTTACAGTTTATTTGTTTTAATAAAAACAGAATATAAACTTCAAAAGAAATATTTTGGAAAGAAAATAAGTTGGGCGGTCCGACGTGTCTCCAATTTATCTACGTGACTCGTCCGACGTATGTGGAGTCACTCTTTTCATATTTCCATGGAATTTTTTGCAATTATTCTGACGAATTGACCAAAAATGTAATTGATATATTAAACAATGCCTGAAAGTCAACGGTGGATTTAAAATACCTTTTTTGGGATATTATCCAATAAATTACCCCTCTTCCCAACTTGGTTTGAAGCCGTTATTATTTTGTTTCTATTTTTCTATTAAAATGTTTAAATGGAATTTGTCCTTGGAACTGAAAAATTAAATTTTCGCTTTCTGAGATTTAAATTTTCGCGGTTTGATTAAATTTTATATCCGTGGTCGTAGCACCCTCATTTATTAACATACATCAAATTATGAAACAGAGTCAAAATCAGATGCAATTCTCCATTATTTGTTTACCAACGACGCGCACGAACGTATTAATGAGACCAAGTGACGCGCATGAATGGATTAACGAGATTTAAAATTATCTAAAGTCTGAAATCAAGGGGAACGTAAACTGTTCAGAAGAAATGGATAAATAAACAGATAAGATCACACCCTAAACACATGTGTACTCGATCTGTTCCGTGAATTGAATTGGAGAGACAAAAGGAAACATCACTAAAAGTTCTATTGTCTAATAATATAATTTAGAGAATAAATAGAATTAAAAAACTTGGGTATAGAATTGTTGAGATATCGCGTTTAAAAATACATCGTTTCTTAAATTCCCTTCGGGTGAAGCAATTCGCCTAGAAGTTAACAAAACAAAAGATGTATCATTGTATAGGTTGCGAAATTTGTTATAAGTTTTTTTTTGTATTGAAACCACTTCATAAAATATGTTGGGCCTAAGAAAATGATTTGGTTTGTACAATACATTTCGGGATAAAAACGAAATAATTCGAGAGTTACACCTACTACATATTTTGACTTACGAAATGTTCATAGAAGAATAGTAGGGGAAGCGAGGAATGGTTTTTGTAAAATTGATCCGAACCTTTAGCTTTCAGTTCGCGTAGGTTTTTTTAATCCGACATTCTGCTTTTAGATATTATTAATTGATGCTCGAGGTGGTTCATGATGCTGAAGGCGTTTGGCCCAGAAACAATTACAAATATTTGTTTAACATTTATTTGTTATTATTTCTACTTTTACTTTTCTTAAACCAAACGAATTCTCGAAGTTATGAGTACAGTAGTAACTTTTACTATTTTAAATTTCGTCAATTACGCGTGGTTACCTAACGCAATCTGCTTTTTTAACCTATCAAAATTATGATTAGATGCGTGAGAACTAATAAAGCGCCACCTGTAGGCGTCGAAAACTGCCTCAGGTGTAATTGCAAAACTACTCGAAGAAGTATGCAGGTGCTGTATAGAATTGATCTCTGGTGTGACCTGGTTATACAAATCCACGTGCCGCTCTTTTGTAAAGTCCGGTGCATTTACCAAATGCACCAAAAATTTAATCGTGAGTCATCTATTGCTTCATATAAAAATGATACCGAATTATTAGATAGACGGATGATGACCTAAATAATTAAATACAGAAGATGCGAGTTTTAATTCTGATGTATTTCATCATTTGTGATACAACACAGAAGGCGTTCTTTGTATTAAATGTTAACATATAATAAGCCTAGCCTGCTTTTGGTGAGAGAGGTACTCAATCGGCGGATCGCGGGACCTGATTCGGGCTCGGTTTAAGCTGGGAGGGATGAAACGATGCCAAAACTTTTTGGCATTGCAGGAATAGGCAGTCGATTCGTGAGGAGCAATAAGAGAAAAAAGTTTGAGGCACGCCGAAGTGGATAAGTAAATAAAAATAAAGTAGACCTCAATTTTAATTCCAGTAATAGAAACCATTATTACAAATTTTGTGCGTAAAAATTTACGTAACATTTAACTTTCGTGCAGCTTTTTCATTGTTTGTTTCATGTTGTAATTTGGGTATTGTCATAGAGCGCTTTATGAGGATTGTACTGAAATTAACCCAATTTTTGAATAAAAATCAACTTTTACTTTTCGTTCGATAAATTTTACTATATTTGGATTGTTATCAATCGTGTTGTGGTAAGAAAATATTAGACTATCAAATGTGAGCCGGTAGATGAAGAAAAAAGTTTCTACTCCATTTACCACACATTTGTAACCTTTTGTTTAATATTTCGAAGTGTGTTGTTGCACAAAAGCCACTTTCTATTTCACAAGTTCGATTTATATATAATATTAAGAAAGTGGTAAGCTATTAACATTTTAATTTTTTCAAAATAATCCTTAATTGGATAAATTTGATCATTGTCTAAAACATTGATCTCCATTATTACGTAATTCGGCTCGAAAGACCAATATATTTTTGAATAGAATAATTCTTATTATATTGGTCCACTACGCCAAGAAACGCTTCTTCTATCTATCCAATTTGAAATAATATCAATCACTTTTACAAAATGTTCCCGCTCAGTGTTTTGATAACCTAGAGACGTTGTCAATCTATTTCTCTCTCTCTCTCTCTCTCCTTTAATCTATTATTCCAAGATCATTTTGGTCGACCTACCTTGGGTTTTGTGAACTTGGGCTTCCCCCAGTTGCTCTTTTTTTCCATCGTCTCGGGCTACCTCTCTTACTATAGGGTGGGGGTTAACGGTTGTGCAAGTTTTTTTCGATTTATATGTAGCAAAAACCTTCTGGAGATCTATAAAGCAAAATGGGTGTTCCTCTTCTCTTCCACTTGCTGGAACACAAATATATTATTTACATAGGGTTTCCCTAGTCTAAAGCCATTTGGTCTTTTGCTAATATTTTTGTACGAATCATCAAGCCGTCAGAACCTTCCCGAACAGTCCACTGAAGATATTGTTGATGCTTAGGCCTCGATAGTTATCGGGGCTTCTGTTGATCCTTTTTTAAAGATGTGTCTTAAATGGGATTTCTTCCTTTCAGATGAAAGGAAGCTTCTGGAGATCTATAAAGCAAAATGGGTGTTCCTCTTCTCTTCCACTTGCTGGAACACAAATATATTATTTACATAGGGTTTCCCTAGTTTAAGCCATTTGGTCTTTTGCTAATATTTTTGTACGAATCATCAAGCCGTCAGAACCTTCCCGAACAGTCCACTGAAGATATTGTTGATGCTTAGGCCTCGATAGTTATCGGGGCCTCTGTTGATCCTTTTTTAAAGATGTGTCTTAAATGGGATTTCTTCCTTTCAGATGAAAGGAAGCTTCTGGAGATCTATAAAGCAAAATGGGTGTTCCTCTTCTCTTCCACTTGCTGGAACACAAATATATTATTTACATAGGGTTTCCCTAGTCTAAAGCCATTTGGTCTTTTGCTAATATTTTTGTACGAATCATCAAGCCGTCAGAACCTTCCCGAACAGTCCACTGAAGATATTGTTGATGCTTAGGCCTCGATAGTTATCGGGGCCTCTGTTGATCCTTTTTTAAAGATGTGTCTTAAATGGGATTTCTTCCTTTCAGATGACACATTTTAGCTAGTAATAGGAGCTTCCACATTTTAGTAGTTCAGGCAGGAATTTGTCCTGGATTTGCGAATCTTCTACTGTAAGCATATTTTATCTGTAACAAATATTTTTTTGCACTTTTTATAGATAGATAGCGTTTATGCGTCCCTTGGTGGAGGTAGACCAATCGACAAGGCGTTCTAAAAGGGTTATTATAATTGGTGTAAAGCTGGAATGAATTTCTTTATTTGGACATCTAAAAATACATTTCTCTAAATATTCCTGAATATCTCGGTTTGCGTTCACTTGGAAGCAAAATATTAGGTAATTGAAAATAGAATAAACTAAATTATCTAGAGAATAGATCTTATACGATTTCTTGTAAATCGATCTGTTGGTGAGTTACAGCCATTAGAGCGTGCCGTATATGCTTGTTATTATTTATGAAGTTCTTATTTTTTGATTACCGTTTAAGCCATTAACCGATTTATATTCATAGGAAACCGCGATATTTATGAATGTTCATAAAATTATTCTTTTTCGGGTGGGGTAAAATTTGGTCTTTTAAAGTCCAAATAATGATAATAAAATTTACTCCAGCTTGCCTCCAATTCTTTCCACAAAAACAATATTGTCAACTTGTCTAATAACTTGGAGATAATCCTGTCCGCAAGGGGCGTAGAAACTCATAATTCACATTGAAAAGGTAGAAAAATGTTAGCTTCAATTTCTAGTTTATGGCTAGCTCTCTACAATTATATCTCAATTCTTCTTCTTTGTCGTGTGCGCTTTATAAATTTTTTTTCGGAAAATTGCACATTACACGAAGTGCGGAATCCGCTCAACGAACATTGGCTATCAACTTGTTCGAAGCCAAGATGACTTATTAGGGAAAGATATTTAATAGAGTGGCTTTTCTATCGCCTACAGATCGATGTTGGGTTTTAGATCACATCAGAGTATCCGGCGCGACCTGGAATAGAACTGAGGGTTCCCCTCGCTAGCCCCTCAACGTACCTTACATTACCTACCTTGGGAAACAACCGTTTCCTACATAATTGCTATTTTTTAGTACAAACCCAGGTTTTTTTTAATGTTTCAGTATTAGGAAAGTTAAGAAATAATATATTATATTGCCTCACGTTGGGCGCCAAGTTATTGGTGCCATGTCGACTCTTTATTCATGATTTATACACAAATTAAACTCGTCTTCGTTTATTCAAAATTATTTACTCTTATACGAACAAACATAAACAACCCACAACCACAGCAACTACCGCTTGTATTATTTGCCTTCCTACCTCATGTTTGTACTAAAGGCAGTAATTTATATGTACATCCCCTTTAATTAAAGGTTACTTGCAATTTATGATTCCATTATGCAAAAAGATAACTTCATTTTTTTCATTAAGTTTTATAACCATTTATGTTCAGTGGTGGCTAGTACGTGGAGGGCGACGGGGCGCCGCCCTCCCTAACTGTAATAGCAAGTCAAAATAATATTGTTTATTACAAATACACCACTCGAATCATGGTAGTTATGTGTAATTTAAATTTGATAAAACTATCAGCCTCAACTGATTAGTAGGTTAGTTAAACAACCTCCCCCCTCAAAGTAGTAGCTTCTGCTTCTGTAACATGTAGTTTGTAGTATCTATACAGGGTGTTCCACAGTGTTTGTCGATACTTATAATAAAAATTCTGATGTGATTCTGAATCAAGCTTTCACTTCTTAAATTGATCTGTTAATGCTCCTCCAGTGCGGCCTTTAGTTTTCTAAAACTGCGGCCTTTAATTATTTTCTCATTTATTTCTTCATTGCTCTTCTACTAGTGCGTGATTAATTCATTATGGTAACTAAAAGATCAACCTATGAGGAATGCCTTCTAAACAAATATATGGACAGAAGTGGTGCTTTAAGACCGCACTGATTCTTGATTGCCCAAGTTGTGACATCAGCCGGGTACAGTGTACCGTTAGCATAAATACCTAATAACAACATATCGGATCTCATTGCAATCACGTAAGAAATCCTTGAAAACCCCTTTTTGATTTAGTTTACTCCCCCCCCTCCCTAAGCAGTCACTTAAATAAACAAATGCTGCCTGGACAGGACGACAATATGTCGTGCATGTCGAAAAACAAATGGGACTATGGAACGTGTACTTTGTGTTTCTGATTGACTATTATGATGTTTATGTTTCGTGTTAACTCAGTGGCGGCTTGCCTTAAAGGGCGCGTGGCCTCCTATCCAAAATTGGGAACAGCAACTATCTAGGAATAATAATAATAATGTTAAGTAAATAGCAATGCAGTAAATTTATATTAATTTTTCTTTTTTTTTGGTAGGTATAATAATAAATTAATTAAAGCAATGTACAGTACTGATATATTCGTGTTTATGTTATTTATATCAGAATTAGATTCTGCTGTCATTCAACGATACAGAACGTGATTATTTTCAATGTGCGGCCTACAGGCCGCACTTAGGGGAGGATTTGCGACGATAATAAATTGCAAGTCTTCACTCAGGACGATTGCGACTATAAGGACCCGCTATCGTACCAAGATAATATCTTGCTTTGTGAGCTGGCTATCGGATAGTTGTTACAGCATCTCGGTGTCAGCTAGTTGTTATTAAAAATTTTCAACTAGCTGTTAAGAGGCTGTAATAGTCTTCTTCTTCTTCTGCTTTTATTAAGAAGTCTCCCTCTTAATATAGGTCCAGGACCTGGTCTTTATTAATTTCTGTAATTAGTTCTAGGAGCATTTTTGTTTTTACATCTCAGGTAGCTTGCCTTTCGATATGCCTGCACCCTGTTTTTGATTGTTATGATGGAAAATCATTAACACGGGGGGACCGACGGCTCTACGTGCCCTCTGAAAGCATGGAAGACGGTCAAGAAATTTTTAGACTGTACCCGAAGTCGAACCGGGGAGCACCGTCGTCTGTAATAGGCTGTAATAGTAAATTTTATAAAACCAAAAGTCAGTAAGTTTAAGATTAAAATTAGGGAAAAAATGTTTTCTATTGACGGAAGCGACCCCAAGTCGATGGAAGAAATCTGGGAGGAGCTCAGAAATCTAAGAACGCTTATTATTGAACCGTCTTCTTTCTAAGCCTGGGCCTTCCGCGCTTTCTCCTTCCTGGAGGTTTCCAAAACAGTACTTTTCTGGGGATTCTGTTTGTGTCCATGCGTTATACATGTTCAAACCATATTTGTTGTTTTGTTTTTATATCCTCCGTTATTGCATGTTCTACATGCATAATTTGTCGAATGCGGGTATTTCTAATCCTTTCCAATTTGCTTCTACCAGCTGATCTTCTCCAGAAGTCCATCTATAATCCCTTTTATAATTTCTTAACTCAAATTTAGTTGACAGTTTTTTTTATGCTCCCCGTAGAAATGTAAGAAGACCCCCGTATATTTTGATTGCAAAATCACTTAATGAAGTTTTAATGCTTAATTTGTTGGTAGTAAATTAATAACCAGGCGTTGTCGTTATATATTTTTATTTTAATCGTTGGTAACGCTTTAATGCGTTTCGCACTGAACTAAGCATGCGTTTAAAATTTTATTATAATTGGAAGTTAATGAAAAGGGTTTTACCCTTGTTTAATGGCTTATTTGCTAATTTATACAGGGCGACCCGATATCGAAAGTTAATGCGGTTGAAAGTTCATATTATGAATATGTTAATTTTTGGTGCACTTTCGGCTAAGTAGGTCGTCCTTTCATTATTGTTGAGACACGTGTATTAAAAAAAAAATTTGAATTGTTCTGTTTTTTTCAAAATTAGTATGCAATAACACAAATTCGTTATTAATGGTCGCTTTTGTATTGTTTCCAATACCACGTGACGGTATGTTACGAAATCAGGAAATAATAAGTTGAATGTAAAATATGTTCGAGCGGATATTGAAAGTGATATACAATGGTCGCGATGAGTTATTAAACTTTTGATTAAATATATGAACAGAGCGGTATTTGTGAGGCGAGATGCTGAGACGCGTAACCGAAAAGATTTTGCTTGTTGAGATTGAAACCGTTGGCGAAGGGGGGGGGGACAAAGTGGTTAGAAGCGTGAAACAAGAGAAAAGGACGAATGCCAACAGGAAGTGATTTTTTTGTAATTGTTATAAAAACGGATGATTGATTATGTTTTACTGTATGGAACGTTTCCAAAAACATTCACGCACTTATTTTGTGCGCTACACATCAAAGACATAATTGGCACACTGATCTGGGTGTCTATTTTTAGCTTCAATGTCAAATGTGCAGCTCTTTGTGCCGATAACACCTTATGTAATAATTTCAAGGTCAGTGAAAGTTGATTGGAATTAGCCGTTGGTACACGATAATACCATCGTGATTTGTGACGGATGCCGAGCTTGTATTTGAAGAATCAATGGACTGTATTCTTTGTTTGGCAAAATGGAAGGAAGATAATATGAAACTAGGATGCGAATCGTAAAATGTTAATTATAGATTGAGACTCGACTTCAAGGTCTCTTTTAGTTATAAATAATGTACTTTACACACTACGGACTACGCCAGTTGATTTTGTATGATTGGGTTTGTATGTATGTATACATCAAGCGCATTTATTTGGTCTGTAGGAGTGACTTGTTGTATCCGTTGATTTTATGTACTTGAAGCATTCGTTCCTAACTCTTTTTGTCGCAATAACCCACACAAATATATTCCGAACAAAAGTGAAATCGAGATTATAAAGCAAAATTAAGTTTCACTCTTGCCCGTTTGTCTTATTTGAACTTTCGTTTCGGAAGGCGCGCACCGTTTTATCTATGACCATTATTGTGTAATGTTGGTACTTGTGTGGTTACTAAATATTTTAATATTTGATTTCTACTGTTCTACTTTTCCAGAGTCGATATAAAAATGATATTTCAAAATTGTAATCCTACTATATTTCAGTCGCTCAACTTTATACCCAGCATGTCGACATTTTTTTTTAATCTTAACTAATACCTTTGATTTACTAATACTTTACCGGCATCTACACGTTGTTACAGGAACTTACTGCTGTTGTGCGTGTAGGCTGGCAGGCTAATTCGGGAATTCCACTTGGAACTCGAAAAGTCAAATTTGATTATGTCTTTTTTGTGCGATGGATATACAGCTGAGACAAACATTTACATTGGACGGAGTTGACTGAATGCGTCCTCTCCAGTTTCAACATATAATTAAGAAAAATGGACTCGATCAAGAAACTGAAAGTCACGTAACGTAAAATGAAGGGGCCCATACTGGGAATGATGTTACAAGGCAGAATAACAAACGATTTGATACGAAACAAGACCAGAGCTATGGACGTGGTTGGACTTATCAGAACATTGAAATGGCAATGGACAGAGTAACAAAATAGACCGTCTATGCCGGGTAGGAAGAGATGGAAGGATGATATCCAGCTTCTGTTAGGAAATACTGACGAAAGCTTGGGGAGGTTTGCCTTGTCTTCATGGCACTATGGAGTAGTGCTTTTATTGCTTTCTTCTTGAAACCTGTCGTTGCTAAATTTGGAACTGCGTTCCTTATGGGTTTTAAAGCTTTCTATCTTGGGATAAGGATTTGCTTTCTTATTATGGTCAAAAATCGATTAAGTTATAGATCGTACTTAGGAAGACTTTAGAAAGGTTTATTCCCAGAGCGTAAAATATATAAAAAGCTGGAATATGATGTTAATGTGAAAATATCACTACATAATAATTATAATCATGGTAAGTCTTCCAATCCAGAATGGATAAAATGTGCAAAACACACTTAAACTTAATTTTATGTCATTCTTCTTCAAGTGCCGTACCTGGATTCCAGGCGTAGGTGACCTCTCTCCTTTTATGTCATTGGACGACAAATAATATCTGCATAAATTTTGCCAAGTATTTGTTTTTCTTTCCATAAAATTTTTTCCTAGCGCAAAAACGTTAGTTTCTGTCTTCGTTGTTGTTGTAGGAAGAAACTGATTTTCTCTGCTTTTATTATTTATTTCGAAATGCTTCTGATCTCATCTAGAACTTTATGGGACTGCGGTCCATTAACATTTTATTGACCTTAGAATATGGATTTAACGTTTCACCGTCTATATTTTTTTATAAACCGCCGCCGTAATCACTTTTCTACCTTCTTTCAGCTTCCTTATTTTCTTCTTGGATATTTCATTTAGGAATTTTTCGTTCTCTGACTTATTTTTAGCATCAACTCTTCTTTTGTTTACTTGGTTTTCCCGGTTACGAGATCGTTCGTCGTCAATAAGTATAAAGAGAAACGCAGAAACTCTCAATTGCAAGAAGGAAAATTTGTGTGCCTGTAACATTAAATAGTCGTTAACGCTAAATTGATCTGTTAATCTGTCCCAGCTGTTGATGTCCCCAACTATGAAACAATCGTGCACTATATGGCTGAGGGAATAACCTAAGTCTATCTGTTAAGCTAATAACGCATTGCATGATCGAATGTATTTTGCCAAACTATAAAGAAATACTGACAGCTTCTAATGCAAGGCTCTCCGTTTGGACTCCGGGTACAATTTAAAATTTCTTAACCGTCTTCCGTACTTCGGAGGGCACGTAAAGCCGTCGGTCCCTCTGTGTTAATGATTTGGCATCATAACAATAAAAAACCGGGTTCAACCACATCGAAAGGCAAGCCTTAGTGGCGTAATAAGTCCTATATCCTGCTTGAATTCTTTCCTTGATCACCACTCTTTTGTTGCTGCCACTGACACAGTTGAACACCTATATGCGAACTTACGCACTTCTTCCATATTGTATCCTTCTATTTTTATACTGCCAGCAATTTCTCAGTCTCGTCTCTCTCCGCCCGCTCTACCGTACCTTTGAAATTTGGAAACTACCGGCCCATATAACAGTTTTCTGGAATTTTTTCTTTTGTCCATAATTGTGCCTAAAAAGTATCGATATAGAATATACGTGGGATGAACGTATAAAACTTACGAGCGAGGTCGGAATTCGAGCAACTGCAGCCTATACTTCTTATGGTCACAATACCCTAAACACAACCACGTTAATCACGCACTAGGGATTTCTAAATGTGACCGGGTGACTACCTGTGCCAACTGGTTAATTGGGTTAATTATATATAAAACTAAAAGCCCTCGCTTATCCAAAATAAGTGATTGTATTACAATAGACTAATTAACATGCTTCAGTTTCTTAATCCGTAGTTAAGGCGTTCACAATACAAAAATCATATAACATTTATTAAACGAAAAATTGCTATTGTTTAGTGACGATTGGAGTGATCCTAAGCCTAGACCGATTCGTACTAGCGACATGCCGACTATGCTGTGTAATAAATAATAAAATAAAATTAATAGAAGAAAAGTTTAAGGAAGTCAATCCAGTATTAACTTCATCACATTAAATAAAATGAAAAAAAAATTAAGGTGAACATTTAGAAACCATTTGAGTCTTATTCATAAGCTTCAGCTTATTCATGTTGGCAACTTCTCCACTCGAACAATCTTTTACTTCAAACAGTTTTTTATATCAATTCTTCCTTATATCAGTACTTTTAGACTTTTATTCTCAGTTATTATTGATCTATTGTTAAATTTTAATAAGTTGGGAAATAAGTTATAAATACTGTAACTTTCCAACCGATCAATTCGGGAAGTGGCTACTTTTGGAATCCATGTTTGGTTGATAAGTGATCACTTTCCGGCCTGTTATTACTTCCCAACGTCAGGAGGTTCGGAAACAGTGATTTTGGGTTATGTTATTGCAATTAACACTGTTGATTATGCGCGATAAATTATTATTTATTTTCGTGAATAAAGTAGTATACATATTTCGGTAAAGGGTTGCATTATCGCCGAAGGCTATAGATAAGTTCTGCGCCTTGCATCTTGCATCTGCACACTTAATATACTACTAAACAACTAAATGGAACTGTTTTAAATTGGATATTTCCGTAAATAAATTAAATTACCACCGAGTTCTACATTTGCGGATATGAGAATCTACAATGCGACTTTTGGTGTTTACTAACGAATATCGGGTTATATTTGATAAAATCTTTATCTGTATAAACCTGCACTAACGTGTGACCAGCGGTGTTGCGTAAGACATAAATCTACAGCCTATGGAACAGGAAATTGCAGTTATACTATTTAAAGACGGTCGCCAGCTTAGCGGTTAAGTGCGTTGCTGCTAATGCTAAATACCTGGCTCAACTCTGGGCTCAGTAAAACTTTATTTTGACCGTCTCCCCTCGGAAGGTAATGCCAAACCACCGAGGTGTAATCTGCCTGGTACAGTCTCTCTGGAGATGAAGTGTATACACTTCCCTCGGTTCGGAGTCCGCGTTAAACAGTAGGTCCCCTATATATGTGTGTGATAATAGTTCAAACGCACAACACATGCATAGGAGAGGTCGCCTACGTCTGAAATATGGCACGGCACTTAAAGAAGAAGAAGACTATTTATCTTTGGCTTCAGCCAATTTGATTAGCCGATCTCCAACGCGCGGTGGTACATACACTATTTTTTGTGCGACTTCTTTAAAAATGATCAGAATGTTAGATTTCTTAATTTTTTGTGTAAATTTTTGATATTAGCAATATTGCATCGTTTTCAAAGGTATTTATCAAAAAAATTTTGCGTCAAAATATCAACTTTCTGTGGGAAAAGCCTATTTTAACCCTTTGAACGAATTAAAAGTAAATGCGTAATAATAAATCGATAAAAAAAAATCAACCGAAAATTTTCCAAGTAATGTTATTTGTGTAGAATGAGAGATAACTTGGAACCTGTATGTGGAAACGGGTGGATATGAAAACTTGCTCAATTTGCATGAAAGAGTTCTGATTAGGCATTATAGGGTTGATTAAATAATTTGATGTAATTATTTGGAATCAGTTCCATTTTGTATAATTTATGATTAAATTAATCACATCTGTGTATGTCGAGAACCTTTGAAATCATTAAAAACGTCAAGTCCAGCCATCCGAGCATAATTAACTATAATAGAATGAATAAATTATAAGTTGCAGCATACAAATCTAATTGTTTTTTATTTAATTTTTAGCTGTTCGAGCGGATCGGATGCGAGGAGGTAGAAATAAATTTGGTCCAATGTACAAAAGGGATAGAGCAAGGAAATTGCAAATTATGAGACAGCGGCAACTAGCAGTGCAGACCCTCGCTCAACGTGGATCGCTGGGCGAGGGCGGTGTATATAATAATCAAGCGGGCTCGTCGCCTTTCGGTAATATTCACATCAAACAAGAAATCCAAATACCACAAGTTTCTTCTCTTACGTCTTCTCCGGATTCTTCGCCTAGTCCCATTGCGGTAGCATTGGGACAAGTAAACGCATCCGCTCTAATCCAGCCTACTTCAAGTCATCAACCAGCTTTACAAATTGTGGGCGTCCAAGGCGTACAGTCTTCGATGCTTATGGGAGCAGATAGTAAGTTATGGAGTAATGCAAATTCTACAACAACATCACCACATTCTCTTAGTCCAAAGGCTTTTCAATTTGACACAGTGTTACCAGGTGGTAGTGCACCACCATCAAGCAAAATTTCACCACTCATCAGAGACTTTGTGCAAGGCATTGACGATCGCGAGTGGCAAAACTCTTTATATAATCTTTTACAAAATCAGACGTATAATCAATGTGAAGTAGACTTATTTGAACTTATGTGTAAAGTGTTAGATCAAAATCTTTTTTCCCAAGTGGATTGGGCGAGAAATTCAATATTCTTCAAGGATCTCAAGGTACAGTGCACTTTTCAGGTACTAATTAAGGTAGTAACTCTAATATATTTTGATGTTTAATTTTGGAATATCTTGAGTTTCATAAAATATAAGCCATTACTCATCAAGGTGCAAAGTATTACGTAATCGCTAACAAAGAAGAAAATTTTGTTGGTTGCGTAATTTTGCCTATAAACACCTGGCTCTTGGCTCATCCTATATCCGGCCAGTTTTTGGGCGCGGGGCGGTCTGAGTTTTCTCCCCCAAAATTTGATGCACATGTTCCTAAATTTATCGATGAATTTATGGAGTTAATTAACGAAATGTTAATTGATACAAAATGTTACTTGTAATAGCAAATGAGGCCAGTAATTGACCCCTGCTTAATAGGTCTACGTGCATGCATGCCTTTCTTGTCTTTTAAAAAGCGTTGAAGTAACGCAACACGACCGGCAATTCAGTCGACCCAGTTGATAATCGAAGCCGAACATCGCTATTGAGTAATGTTTCGCATTCTAGTAGATTCACTGCAGCGCATATATCTATATGGTTTATTTATTTTTTTAATTTATCTCGCATAATTTATTTACAAACGCACGAATTAAGTTGTTAGTTTTGATAACTAACCGTTTCCAACTCATCGTGCGCTCATCAGTGCAATGTCCTGGCGTGGTGCGGTAAGAAACCTCCATTACATCACAAAATAAGAAGAGAAAAACGAGTTATTGAGCGTCCCCCGTATATTGTTGCATAAAATGATGGTGGGCTATTTTTGTCATTTTTGTTTATCGCAGAGAACGCGTCATGTATGTAAATTACTTGATTATCATGAATGTTATTGTAGTATCCTGTCTCGCGTACAAGAAGTCCCACCTCTTCATATCCGCGGATCCGTCAAGTAGGCCATTGTCAGTGGGCCAAGTACATTCTTAAAATTATTACGAAACAATGCACACAAAAATGGAAAGTGTTCTACATAAAAACTACGTAATAACATTCATTCGAGAGGGAAAGTTGTTTCAATTTCAACAAGTTTTCCTTTTTTTGCCTCGAGCATACCTACGCTTTAATGAACAGGTATTTTAATACAAAACAGTTTCGATACCCGAACTACGAACCTTGAAATTTTTTTCCCAGCACGCGCTTAGTGAACCGATTAGTTGAAAGCTAAACATTCATTAACATGCGGGCATTTTGCGAGTAATTATCCACAGAATAATTAAACCCTACAGGCTTTCAATTTTATCTCGGCGCAAGTTACGCAGAACGGACCCAAAAAGTTTTTGCTCAAGTACATCTCGACTTCATTTTATCTCAGGTTCCAAATTATCAGACGTAGCCTTCGATTTTCTCTACGCTATATTTTCACTGAGCGGTTGGCCCATGGTCGAGCGCTCGACTGCTGAGATGAAAGTAACACTCTTCTTCCCAGTTCCACCCAATCTTGGAGGTTGGCTATATCGTCATGGCTATTTTGACTATCTGCGGCATCGGTTCCATAGAACGACATTGTACTGCAATGAAATCATTCCTTTAGTGCTTCAAGTATGGATACGATTTTCTTTGTGGTATTCTGTTAATGTCCAGCCCCGCGTCCCCACTCCATTCAAAGGAGGTTTTTCAGAATTTTCCTGTTATTCCAATTCCGAAATAAAAATAAATCCCAGAAAGGAAAAATCCGCTGTTTAAAAACTAATTGAAAAGGTTATGAAAATTTTCTGCTTTTCAATTTTGGTGAAAATAAAATTAAGCGAGTTTATAGGGGACTAAAATTCTCATTTTAGAAGCCGATAGGGAATTTTAGGAGTTTTATTGGGATCTGCTAAATTTCAGCTTGCACTGATTTTTTGAAAGCTAAAAATATAACTAGCCTGAACCACAAGAAAATAATCGTAGTTAAAAGTGGGGGACATAGCTTTTCCCATCATTGACCATCTAAGACTCGAAGGATTTCAGTTTAATACAAATCAACCCAATAAGCACATGGAAATCACATCGCCCCAATAACCTGTATAATCAACCCATCTGAACTATCGAAAATGGAGTCCCAGAACATCAAAACAGTCCTATTCTTATCAAAAATTCTTCACAAAGTTTACAACGGTTCAAAATAGATGCTATTGCCTTCTTTACAGAGGTTGCAGCACCGGTTCATGGATGCACAAACCTTTTAGAATATCTCTGGAAGAGTTTGATCGATCTTGAGCAAGATGGTATGCTGAAAAATATATTCCTCAACTCAAACCCAGGCGTATTAGATGTGAATACGCGCGCTTTAACAACTGCGCTGCCGAGGCGATAGATAATTCCAGGACCGCTACAGGTCCAAGCGTCAGTGTGATACAGCGGATACGAATTTATTGATCGAATTTTTTTGTTTTAGTACTCTTGATAGAAACCAGAAGAACTTTTTTATCTTTAGGGGATTTAGTCACCCTTTTTACCACCGCCTTATAGCCGTCCCTGCCTTAAACAATGTAGACCGTTGGCTTCGAACCGCAATAAGTGCAATACCCTTAATTTTCATAACTTTTTACTACTGATAACTTACTATAGATAAGCCCACGCTTATGACAAAAGCGGTATCCTTAAAGAACTGTTCATATTTGGAAGCTATTGCAAGATTCGTTTGCAAGCTCTTTCCTTTCATCCTGTTTCTATCCGATTTTAAATATAGACCTCTTCAAGCTCTTTCTATTTCACTGTATTTTCCGCTATTCTTCAAACAAGCAAGGATACAAGGGAAGGGGTTCGAAAAATACAGAATGCAAACAATAAAAATAGATTTCCCCCATAAACTTCGGCTGGATCCACTCTTATCTCCAAAGTAGCCGTGCTTGCTTCTTTAGGTCATTTGTCCACCTTATTTTCCGCCTACCCCTCATTTTCCACGTAGCCCTGGACGCCATTGCCGCAACACTGCGTTCCACATATTGTCAACTTATATCCCGCGAACCGCCATTTCAATGCCGCCGCTATCCACTCATTTGTTTTTCTGGCGCTGGGAGGCACCGAGAGTATCTGCCATTTTATTTCTTTTTGCTATTTTATTATATGTAAGTATCGGGAGTACACTTCGGTTAAAAATTTGAGATTTCAACTGCCGAGAAATAATTTTGTTTCCAACCTTACTCTTCTAATCATCTCTGCTTCTTGGTTTTGGCTTTTTCGTCCAAGATATTGGAACGGGAAATGGTATTCTGTTGCCTTTTTCAGAAGAGTTATAACTCCAAGTAGGTGATCACAAATGGGTCATTCCATATCAAATCAACCAACGTATTTTCATCTCCCTCTTCGATTTTGCTTAGATTAAGTATACTTCTAAATTATGCCAAATAAACGGACCCGTATTTTTTTGCCCTGAAGTAGCTCATTTACATTGTACAGCCCTCCAAAATAATTCAAATTTGGGTTGTAGAGCTTCGATAAATTATTTTTACTGGCTGAACTGTGCCACTTAGGCCCAGTTGTTCAGTATTAGGTTATCTTTTAACCTGAATTATTTTCCATGGAAACAATTATTGAAACAATTATTTCTATGGAAAATAACCCAGGTTAAAAGATAACCCGAAACTGAACAACTGGGCCTTAGAGACACGATTTTTTTGTGAAATGAAGATATTGATTAGGCCTTTTCAGGGAGGTTTTTTGTGTAAATAATTAAAGTCGCAAAATGGGAACCCTGATCAAATTTTGACTGAGTGCCTCTCCCCGCAAAATGGGGTACTACCTAGTGCGCGTAAAGCTTGCGTTGTTTGAATTTGACGCGACATGAAACTGTAGATCCCCTAGCGAACTTTAACGTTGGGTAAAGTATGTGGCGGAGAAAGAAGCTGATATTAGACGATAGGTAACTACCAACAGCGGTATTGGCTTGGTGTGATGTTGGCCATGAGATATTTTCTTTTTCCCGGAGTAGATCAGTTGTGAAGCACAAAGCTAATTGGGTTGCAATTTTTATTTCTAACCTCTATTGCGTTTTTTGTCGAGGTCACTTAATTAGTTGTTTATGGTAAATGATGCAGATATCTTGCGAATAAATTAAGTGTGCACTACGTCAAAAGTCGTGGTCTAGTAAACCCCCCACAAACACCATCTCGTTATCAATAATTGCGTTATGTAATTTGGAGAAACTTCAAGTGATCATGGCACCTTTAAATTAAATCTGTAATGACATCATTGATTGCTTCAGGAAAGACCTTGAAGAAGTTGTATGTTCCAAGCTATTTGGTCAAGAACATTGACAGATTAAAAAGTTTCTATATGACGTACGAAGTGAAATTTATTCCAGCACTAGAGGGTGCTGATGGGATTCCTACTGGAATAGCTCTTATGAGACCATCACTTCGATGTCGTTTATTGCACTCAAGTGAATTTAGTCAAAGAACTACAGAATTGAACCCCCAAAATTGGGCCAAAAATGTATTCAGTGTGTGGGACTTAAAAAAATGTTAATATTGGACATTTTTCTGGTTCGAAAAACAGTTTTTATAACAAATTTGTTCTTGATTAACAATTCCTGCTTCTAAATTAGTATAGAATTAGACGAGACCAGCCTTTTTTCATTATGCTCATAATAAGACGTAATTTGTGGTTGTCAGCATGACGTAAAATATCTCCAACGAACCAATTAAGCGATTCAATGTATATACTCCAAATTGTATTTTTATTATCAAGAAAAATTCGGTTTATTTTTTTTTATTGATTACCAAATTTTTTTTGTTATTCGATTTTGGAAAAATTGGTTTGGAAGCAGCGCAGAGCGTAGTCTAATTTCAACTAGTGTGACTGATGCCTTAACCGTAAAATTCCTGTAATTATTTTATGGAAGCGGAAAATAATGGATGTGAATCATCCAACATAATTATTGGCGTTAAAAATTATAAGCAATTTACCTGACGGCATGAACTTGGCCCGAATAATCACTATACATAAAATTTCATTTTCATTTTATCGTTTTGCATAATTTAGTTGAAAAATTTCCCAAAAGTTAATTAATTAATTTAAAATTTGCATTTAATTAAAGTCACTGTTTGCATTTGATTACATAAATCTTGACAGAATCTGGTTTTTCTTCCAGTTCAAAATTTTTAGAATCTCATATTTCAGATTGGAACTCAAATTTCCTGAGTATTTGAAATTGTAATTCTCGGTTTCTAATTATCATGTTCAAATTACTTGTAAAATTACTCATTGACAATCTACTGATTACTAGAGGAACACAATAGAGATGGAAGTTAATAAGCGTTGAAACACTTTTTGTCTCAATTCGATCAATAATCACAATTTATTAACCGTTTTACTCAATCAATATGTATAGCACTTGAAAAGTTTAGCAGAGCTTGGAGAAATAAAAAGAGGACAAGGATGTTTGGATAGAATTTAGACAATATCTAATATCTATGATGGTTTACCTCGCTGGCCTACTGGTATTATTCCTTTCTTTTATTTTGCAAATCAGTTTGAGAATAGAAAATTAAGTTTTTAGAGAAACGCTGTTTCAAGTTATGTCGTGTTTCGTGTAATAAGAGGCAAAATTGTATTTTAAATTGAAATGGAAAGCTTTTATACGGAAATCAGTTTGCGTAAGGTAACCAACTGTACATAATTTTTAAATTTCGAGTTATTACATTGAAGTCGTATTTCAATATAAAATTGTTGAACGGAAGCTGATTTATGTTGATAAAAGAGCTTTTCAACCCAGGCGTGAACTGGCAGTAAAAACTTGGAACATCTTGAAAGATAATGTGCTGAAAAAATGTTCCTCCATCTGGATTCGAACCCTGGTTAAATAAGCACGCTAAACCACTGTGCTACCGAAGCGATTAGTTCGTGTCTCGCGGAACCTCTACATTACGTATCTAATCTAAGACCGCTACACATCCTTTGAATTACATTTTCATCTATGGAAAATTTTGAAGAGCTTAGATGGAAAATTCCAAAACATTTTTTGTTTTGTTTGAAGTTGTTGTTTTGAAGTTGAATGTGGAACATATCGCTCATGAACTCCTAGTTCATGTTCTTCGTCCTAGTTCTCGCCAGTCACTCCTAAAAATTGCCCGGAATGGAATCCTTCATGGCAACTAACAGACCACCTGAGGTTCCTCTCTTTCCGCTGGCACCTTCCATTCTTATGCAGGTTAAGCATAGCTTGAAAACAAAATTGATTACACTTCGACCAAGATCAATCTCCTGTGACCCTCGACATTTTCAAATAAACAGGTGAAATTGATTAAAACTGCCGCTA
This sequence comes from Podabrus alpinus, assembly GCA_932274525.1. NCBI lineage: Eukaryota > Metazoa > Arthropoda > Insecta > Coleoptera > Cantharidae > Podabrus > Podabrus alpinus. The sequence continues at coordinate 97,164,240 of OW026452.1, forward strand.
TTTAAATGTGTAATAAGCAACATCTGTAAAATTTTGGAGTGCTGTTCCAATCAAAAAATCAAAGAGCAGTGTCGTAGCGCAATGCAAATGTCTGTGGTCATTAGATTACGGAACGTCAAGCAAGGTTTCTAACGGTATGCAATTTAAAAATGACGCCGCTGGTCGCTGCTCCCCTACATTTTGTGCGAATCGATATTAAAAATGCCTGTCGTCGGGCAACATTTAAATATTGTCATTTCCATTAGGCTGTTACATGCAATAATAGCACAGCGACTGTTGCCTCTGGTCTGTAAGTCCCCAAACAGACCACGGAGAGTGAAAAATAGAGCCCAGAGGATTTTGGCGCTACGGAAATCGATATTCAAAGTGGTTGTCAAAGGGCTGTTATGTATAATAATAACCCAGCCCGAGTATTGTCACCGTCCACGCGGGACTGTTATCCAACAGCCGGATTTGGTTTAATGTTGAGAAAGCAAAGATCTTGATATAAATTCTGCCTAAAGTACACCGCAGATGGGACATTGAATGTTCCATCAATTCACTATCCGGTCTGAATATCAAAATACTATTGCATTTGTTGCTCAAAACCGACGTTAAACTGTAGGTCTCTCCTACTCAACCGTAGCACTGAGGAGACTATGCGACAGAGAAGGAGTTCATGTTCAGCAAGGAACGATATAAGGCTGTAATAATAGAAGACTTCTCAATGCTCTGTAAACACTGACCTAATTAGCAGGATAAATTCCATTTTTCTTTTGACCTCTATAACGATTCCTTTTTAATCTCCTGTTCCATTTTGTTTATTTTCTGATTATTAAGCTATTGTTCTTAATTTTGTGTGTTTCACATCCTCATCACCTAAAGCTTCCATAACAACGACCTTATGAACAGTTATCTCGCTGGGAAATTTATTCCATTGTTCAAATTATTTCATTTTTTCAACGCAATTTTTTATTGGAATATGAGCGTCAGGCTTGGAATAAATTATTTTTATCGATTTTCTAATCTGCTTCCATTAACCTTACATACAATTACATTAAATTGCAACATTTTTTTTTATCTTTAAGGAGCTTGATTAGACTGTCATTATTGGGTATTGTAATAAAAGCCCCGCGAAAATTAATATGGGACTTTCGGCTCCCGGTAAATTTTTAAGTTCTGAGATATTGTCGCACAAATTAATAAAGGGCATAAAGGTTTAGAGGTATACTCAACAAAGTTATGAACTGAATAGAGATTAAAGGGTTACGTGTAATATTTTTTTCAAGAGCCACTTCCTCGTGCCGCACATTGGCCATCAACTGAGCCAAAGCCAAGATGACTTACCAGGGAAATATATTTAATGTGGTGGTTTTCAGTTGCATTTAGATCACGGCAGTTTATCCGGCACGGCTAGGAATTAAACAGCGGTTTTTGCTTGCTAACCTCCGGTGTATGCTTTACCCCATACAACCGTCAAATAACATTCTTTCAACTGCAGTTGTGTTCAGTCACTTGATGCTCGTTGAAATGAATTGCCCAGTGGCGAACATTTTGACATTGACGTTTTTGTGTAGCTTAAAAGCTCGAGTATTTTATGCTTGATGCGATTTTCATGAGAGCATTTTTCCTTCCATCTCTATTCAATCAACGACTTCTCTGCTTTGGACTTTTTATTATGTACATGTCATTTGATTTACTGTTGAAATAGTTGAATTAATGGACCTAGCTGTGCCTTTTTTAGGTAGGCAAGTGCATTAAGAATAAAGGGGATTGGTCGTCTTGCCTTGTTAGTTTGTGTGAACAAACGAAATTAAAGTATCGCATACATTGTTCTCTCATTCTTTAATTTGATTGGCTCTTCCCATAACTAAGCAAGGCAAGACAATTAATCCCTATGTGAATGGCACTTGAGACTTGAGCTATGATGAACTCCAAGTTTTAATCCCTAATATTTAGTTCCTAACTTTCAGAGGCAATATCTCGGAAATTATGCATCGAATTGGTTTAAAAATTTAAGGGTTTGGACATTTGGATATGGGCTGGTATCATATTATGTAAAAATCAGCAAAATTCCCCGGGAGCCAAAATATGTTCAATTTTTTCCAAATCTTAAAACCTCACCAGGACAATTTTTTTCAAAAACTTCGTTACTGCCCCGATTGTGTAATTTTAACAAAGATTTAATTTAGGAAATTCCACATTAATAAATATGTAAATATATTGGGGTTAACTTAATTTATGCGTTATAATTCTAATTGTGTAATCTTTTCCCATGACGATTTTCACAAGGCGATTCGGTCAATAACCACATCAAGATGATACATTTAATTAAAATTATTTTTAATTTTGTGACTTATTCCAAGTAATAATTGGATTTTTTGTCAACAGGTTGATGACCAAATGAAACTTCTCCAATATTCGTGGTCGGATATGCTCGTATTAGATCACATGCATCAACGCATGCACAATAATTTACCTGACGAAATGACTTTGCATAATGGACAAAAGTTTGATCTTCTTGGCTTAGGATTATTAGGTGTACCATCGTTAGCCGATCATTTCAACGATGTGACGGCAAAATTGCAAGAAATTAAATTTGACATTAACGACTACATATGTTTTAAATTTATGATGCTTTTAAATCCAGGTCAGTATCAGGTATTTTACTCTTGCTTAAATTATGGGACGATTGGGCAATGTCGGATTTTGATCTGCCAAGCTCTGTTTTTCAAGAAACGAACGCGACCGGTGGCCCTGTACGCAAGCAGCTACTTGCGTAATGGACAGGATTGCGTTCTGTGCGCAGTGTCACCGGTTGCGGTTGCGCCTAGGAATTCAAAACTTCACTTTGGAGTTTGTCTTCGGCAGGAATTTGTCATTGCTCAATCTTGAGATTTAATACACATAAATCAAAACTTCTAATTAAAAATGTAATTTTTTCTGAAGAAAATTATTCCAACATCACTACAACTTTTAAATGCAAAATGACATTAATTATTACGAAGCAATTCGTAGTTAATCGAAAGTTTGCTGTATATCTGACATTATTTTAATTTTTAGTGGACGTGAAAGGTATCACTAATAAGAAGCACATACAGGATGGTTATGAACAAGTACAACAGACGTTATTAGAATATACGTTGCAATGTTACCCACAAATAGTAGTAAGTATCGTTTATTATTTATTCAATTTTTTAGAAAAAGTCATGGGGATTATGTAGTGTTTTATCAGACTATAAGGGGGATGTATGGTTTAACGCTGAAACTTTGGTCAGCAACGAACAAAATATTTAGGAAAGAAAAAAAGGGTGGAACATGTACCAGTTATAAAAGATATACTAAAAAATAAACGTTGCGATTAATGGTAAATGGCATGAAAATCCACTGTTTCACATGTACCTGACATCCTTTTTGTACGACCAAGGACATCCTAAAGATTGAAATTTAGTAAAAAACATATTATTACATTTTTTTGTGGGAACCCCTAAACATTGCACGCCAAAGATCGATGGAAACTCTGACGTCAGACTCGTTTTGGTGTCAATTTTTTGAATTTATTGATTTAATTACATGGAAATGAGTTGTATTTATAAAAATCTAACCTCATCACATGACACAGGAGACGGTGCAAAAGCGAAAAATATACAAGAAAAATATAGGTCCCGTTTTAAAAACATACGAGTGTAGAACATGGCGTAAAAAAATTAGAAAACATTTTACGTCATTCAATTGACGTTACATCCTCGACAGTTATACAAAAAATGTCTATTGTTTTCCATTTAAATTTAAATACTAAAGGCGTTTCAATTTAAGATCGCAGCGCCATAATGGCTATTAGTGGTATTAATGGAATGGGTGCATTTTTCGATAATTTACTGTCGTGTTTATGTATTAAATATATTTTTAATTGTATTACGGCACCTATGTGTTTGTTTACTAGGTATAATAATTTGATAAAATTAATTTTTGAATTTGAATTAATTAATTGCAACAACCGAATAGGGTTAGAAAATGTGACATATCCATGGTAACAAACCTGTAGAGGTAGTTCAAAAATTTGCCGCAAGGTAGCGTATCGCTTATCTTGAAACGCCTAAAGTTATAAAATATTTTTAAATTTCGTAAGTCGATAATGGCGCACAATTTGAAAATCAAAAAATTGTTACACTCCCCTTCCTTGAATTTTATTTTTACAATTAATCAAAATGGTTAAGACGAAATTTAAATTACCAATATTCATTAATTTATGATCAAAATACCTCTATAATACCCTAAATTTATCAGTGTGTTTTTGTGTCTGTAACGCTAATAAGTGCGGCCTTTAGGCTGCACAACAAAGGCTATTCTGGCGTCCTTAGTTAAAACGTGCTAACTAACAAATTGGTTTTCGGGAGAAAAATGACTTTATGCAGATGTTATAACGTTTTCTTCATTATAAAATTGTACGTTATAGGGGAGAAATATTAACGATGGTGCGCTGCAAGCAACATCAACGTGACGTCACGCTAATGATATAACCTCGCTTGACCTCGCTCAGAAATACTTTGATTTGGTTTTGAAAGATAATAATACATTACAACTAAGTAATAAATAAATAATTTAATAAAAAATAATACATTTTTTGCCATTCCGGGGGTAAAGTACTCACTTTTTACCCCGGTTTGCGGGCGTAAAGGGGCACTTTTTTACCCTGCGGGAGTAAAGTTAAAAAATAGGGGGGGGAGCGGGAGTAAAGTTAAAAAATAGGGGGGGGCGGGAAATAAAGTCACCAGATGACTGGTGACTTTTTAGTAGTGCCCCCCACCAAAGAGTGCAAGAGTGGGAGGACACAAGTTGCATCTGGGCGGTCCGCAAAAAGCACCGACCCGAAAATATTTCAGCAAGCAAGCAAGCATGGTTCGCGAAGCGAAGCACGTGCTGGGCGGAGCCCAGCTTTGTCTCCTCCAACGCTCAAAAATTGAATAAAAAACTCTCTTGAAAATGTAACATGGGTCAAAACCCTGAAAAGGCGTAGAAGCCGGTCGCATTATGCCTTGAGAAAGGCATGATATTAGTAGAATAAAATGAGAAAAAGATAAATTTTCAGACCGCCGGGTGAGGCCCGGTTGTCCATGATCCATGCTTGATGCGAAGCGAGAAGAAAAACGGGACGAAAAGCACCTATCCCAAAATTCATATCATATGGGGACGCATAGCACCTGTCCCAGAAATAACGGGACGAATAGCACCTATCCCAAAGGGGAGAGAACGGGTTAAACTTCATTTAATCTGAAACAGAGTTAACACGCTGAAATAGATTACAAAAGATTAATCGCTGAAAGAGAAGTGGTTATCTTAATAAGTATCGCATGAATTGTTTGCTACCAGTTTATCCTGTATTTCTTGGAGTCAAGATGCTTTTCGGCCTCTTAAACCTGTGGAAATCGACGATTTCGTATTTCCCTAGTTGGTTTACTAGAGGGTTTTCGCAGTCGTGACTCCGTTCGTACAGTTTTTCTGTTAGTTTGTATATCATCTCACTTACCTGTTCCGTCTTTGTATCCTGATGGATTTGACGGTTGGTGACAAACCATGGCGCGTCCAGTGCTCTGCGCAGGCAGGTGTTCTGAATTGTTTGTAGCCTCTCTAACTGTCGTTCACTCGCGAAGGCCCACGCGGGGGCGGCGTACGTGAGGATAGGGAGGATGATCGCCTTGTAGACTCTTATCTTGAGATCTTTCGACATCGCCCCTTTGCGACCTATCAGGGGGGCCAATGAAGACATTAGACCTCTTGCTAGAGTCACTCGTTGGTCGATGTGCTTCACCCAAGTTAATCGACTATCGAGGGTCACACCAAGGTATTTGACGGAGCTGGTCCATGGTATCTCTTCATCGAATATTTTAACTCTCTTGTCCAGTTTCGGTCGACGCCAGGTGAACATGATTGCCTCACTTTTGTCAGAGTTTACCTCGATTCGCCAAGTGCGGAACCATGTTTCCAGGGCGTCCATCGATTCCTGCAAGTATTTGATTGCCATGACCGGGTTAAGGGAGGGGGCAAGGATCGCGGTGCGAAAATATTTCATGCTAATGTACCCCTATATATTACTCGATGACGCAAAGTTGACTTGCTAGTAGTAAACGTAACGCCATCTGGCGGAATGACCTACCCAAATTAGGACGAAAATAAATCGCACTTTATTTGGTTTATAATAGATAACTTACTAAGACCTGATGTGGAAACTTAGTACGTTTAATTTGACGTTTAAAAGTGACCAAAAGTGACTAGGATGAATTTATGCGAGTAAATTGTGACGAAAAGTCACAATTTTTGATTGTTGGAAAACCGTGAGATGGCGCCACATTTAGCAAATTTAGTCAACTTTTCATGCGAAGTAATGATAAGGATGAATATATGCATCGACCACGTGTAGGTATTATAAAAAAAATGCGTTAAATTTTTGCTTTAAGTTTCTAAATTGGCGAAGTTCCTAGTTTACCTCCCGGAATTGCAAAAAACAGTATATGCACGACGGCAGTAAAGTGACTTTTGGCCCATGGGTAATTGTTTCACTCGGCTGGCGCCTCGTGTAAACAATCCTTTACCCTGGGGCCAAAAAAGTGTCACTTTGCTACCTTGGTGCATAATGTACTTATAACGTGTTTTAATTACTTTTTAAAATAATTTTAATTAATTAAGACGTCAAATATTTAGTTGATATTACAGCCACCAGGGTGCGTACAATTAATATTTTTCCCCTATACCTTCAGTAAAATGTGGTTATCGGCAAAAAGAAATGAACATGGCGTCGTAATTTATGTTCATAATGTTATTTTTCTCCCGAAAATCAATTTGTTGGTTAGGCCATTTTAACTAAGGACGTTAGCATTACAATCACGACATTTCCTTGCTACCCACGCATAATCACAAACAATCATGTAAATGCCAAACACAATCACGTTTGATTAATTTTACTCACGCACGAACACGGTTTATGTCGTGATTTCACCACAAATCATGTCACTCGCCCATTTCGAGTAGATACTAATGATGGGTGTGAGTCACTAACATTCGTCGTCATACTTTTTTGTCGTGACTTTATCATAGACACAAAAAATTCCCGCAATTCATACATTCTCTACGACATTTTTTGTAAAACACGTTGAGGTTGCAAAAATTCACGGCTGCTCACGACTACTCACACACAATCACGTTTGTTTAATGTTACTCACGCACAATGACGGTTTTTGTCGTGATTATTTATTATAGACACTTACGTCACGGTCGTGATGCACCCATCTTTAGTCTGCAACACTGATCAGTGCGGCCTTTAGGCCGCACAACCAATGAAAACAAACTCCGAAACTCGGGTCCAAGAAATTCCAATTTTGTTTTTTTATGTCGTGCCGCTAATTATTTTTGGCCCTCTAGAAGAATTCAAAAAAATTTAAACATTATCTAAGAACTTCGAAGAATACTTTTAATGGTTTAACCGATTTTTTGATGGTACATCATTTCTAATTTTTCTAATAAAATTCGTATTAAACAGAGTTTCAATGAGCTTCCAGAACCGGTGTTTTATTATAAAATTGGTATCAATCTATCAATGAGCTTCTATTTCCCGTTCGTTTGAAAGTTAAAGCATTTAAAAGATTGTGAAATTGGAAATTTTCATCGCTCCGAGCAAGTAGCGCGCAAAATTTTGTTATTGCCATATGCAAAAAGCTATATAATTATTTATTATTCTATACACCCATTCCATCATTGCTCCCCGGTGTGAGTTCAGTTCCCCCCCCCCCCTCCCCAAATCGATTTTTTAATACAATTGGTATCAATCATTGTTTGAGCTTCAAGCACTCAAAGGTGGCGTATTCGCGAAAACCTGAGGGGGGGACTATAGATATCGTGGCTCCCAATTCGAATTTTTGGGCGAAATCGATGTCAAACGTTAGACCAACAACCACCCTGAAGTAATTTGTGAAATTTTAATCGGACCAAATCAAAGTTAACGCCTGTTGCTCGGAGTTTTTCTCGATTGTTAATCTAATACTTCGCAAAATCAAAATTTTTTTTACGAATCAAACAAAACAAAATGAAAACAACTCAATACAATATAGAAAATATTCAATTTAAAAAAGCCTTTAAAGACATTAAAATCGATGATTTTCGGAACCCACGTTTCAGAGTCTAACGGTGCGTGCAAGCTAAACGACTGATTTATGATAAATGTTGTTCGAATCAATATTGTAGATAATTTAACGCTCTACAAATAATATCAATAGTTGGTTACCCTACCTTGATTTCTTGTATAGTCTATTTCAACATAAATGGAATTAAAAAAAGTCATAGCATCAAATTACGTTGATATAAAGACGTACAAACTATGCGACGAAACATAATATAGAGATAAGATTATCGCGCCAACCAAGACAGCATATGCATTGCTAAAGGCACGTATTCAAGAAATTGTAAAACTTTTAAATTGAAAGAATAAAATACAATAACTCAACTTACATTATTTGAACTAGTCACAATCTTCCATTTCCATGTTGGTATGTAATTCCAAAACTTATTATATCAGAGATTTACATGTCATTATCAAAGAATTCTTTCAATTTAAAAGTTTTTCAATTTCCTGAATACGTGTCTTTAGCAATGCATACGCGTTATCTTGGCTGGCGCGAGATTAAAATAATTAACCTTATCTCTATATTATGTTTCGTCGCATAGTTTGTACGTTTTTATATTATCAAAGTAATTTGATGCTATGACTTTTTACTTCCCTATAAGGAAGTATTGTAATCATGAAAAAATTCGATGTGATATTTTAACGGAAATATCCGTTTTGAGCATTTCTGAATCCGTTTTGACTACTTTCGCAATGATGTCTGTATGTATGTCTGTATCTCTGATAAGCTCTGTATCTCTGGAACGAATTGTTATATAGTAACCAAATTTCATATTTAACACTTTAATCGGTATACAAAGGCACCATTTGATTTTGGAGGAAATCCTTAAACCGGAAGTAGCACTTCACTTGAAGGACGAAATGGTTTTTCTTAAATATCTCAGGAACGAATTGTTATCTAGTAACCAAATTTCATATTTAACACTTTAATCAGTATACTAAAGCACCATGTGATTTTGGAGGAAATCCCTAAACCGGAAGTAGCACTTTACTTGAAGGACGAAATTTAATAATTTAATTAAATAATAAAATAAAATTTAAATAATATTTCTGCGAATCTTTAGATGAACGATAAAGGAATGATTCCTTATAGGGAAGTCATGTGCTGGCCACATCAGATTTTTTTAATTCCATTTATGTTGAAACAGACTTTACATCCAGTTGACTCTTGGACTATAAGCAACATTTTTTCAAGCCATTTTAAACATTTTTGTATGCAAGTGTTTTAATATTAATTTGATTGTAAACTTTTGACTTATTTATGTTTGTTTGTTTTAGGACAAATTTCACAAAATGTACCAACTGTTACCAGAAATTCATACAATAGCGTCGAGAGGAGAAGAATATTTGTATGTGAAACATTGTAGTGGTAGCGCACCGACACAAACATTATTAATGGAAATGTTACATGCAAAAAGAAAATAACAAACGTCCGCCCTGTATTTTTGTTACCATATCTGTGTGCAATACAGGCATAATTTGTATATAGAAAAATTAATTGAAATAATGTGGAAATCTCTTAGTTGTTGACAATTGATGCCTTTTAAGAAGTACAAAAAGCCAGGGCGGCGCACTTGTGCCACCTAAATATTTTTATAAGATAGTTGAGGCTGGCGTTCTGGCTCTGGCAGTGCGCTTGACCACAGCACCCTGTTCTAAATGTTTTATTTATCACGTTATCGATTTGAGTTTTTACTACCATTGATGACACATTCCAGATGTTTGTTGCTCTGGAGGGATTCAAGGGCATCCTAGTGTAGCATTCATTCATAAATATAGAAGAGCATTAGCATAGCTTGTGCGCGCGGCGATTTTTGATGTGAGTATGGCATGCAAGGCGAAGATTGTACTGCACCTCATCGTTAAACAAACAAAAAATAATGTTAGTACATACATGTTTCGGGGTCTCATTGTTCTATATTATTAATTCCATACTGTCTCGATCGACCCCTCATTAGCTTAACTGTGGTGATGGACTAACGATGTAATTTTCTGTAATTATAGATAACCTAAACAATTTTATTCATAGATATTATTAAGTTTTATTTTTAGTTATTAGTAGATATATTATATATATTATGTTTATATTATATATATATAAATGTTAATTGTATATGAGAGCAAGGTACTGTGGTCCTTTACCTTTGTGTTGTTGTTACAATAATTAAAGTGGTAAATAATATCATCAATTGTTTCTTATATGTCTGTTTGTTGTACCTTCTTTATATATTTTTTTTTGTTGTCATTTCTCATTTTTTTTTTGTTGTAATACAAGAGACCCCACACGACGAGAGTCTCTTCGTGTGATTAGGTGCTGTGCATCTGACCACGTGCTGGTAAACGAGACCTAAAATAAATTACCTAACACTTACCTACCATTTTATTGCAAATATTACAAAAAATCAAAAAACACACGTGCAGCTTATTAACAAAAATCAAAATCTAACAATTTGTTCATAATTTGTTTACGAGAAGAAAAAACGATTAGTTTAAATATATATACAATATATATGGGTTGTTAATAAGTTAAATAAATTTTAGTAAAATAATGTACCTATAAAATAAATTATCTTTTTATTTAATTTAATCAGTGCACATTTTTTTTCGCCCCCCCCTGTTCCAGTCACGGGCGTCCGTAGCTTTTTTCCAGGGTGCCGGCACGTAATGTCCAACCGGTAAATTGAAATTTTCCTATTTATATGATGAAAGATTTAGGTTTAAAAACTATACCAAAAAATTAGAATTGGCGGCAGAAGGCGCTACAAGCACTTTTTTTTCGAAATTAACGATCCTGTAAAACCCATTGGCTAACCGCGTAAAAGTAAGGCCACGCCCATAACCAAGGATATAAATATGACACATCGGCGGGAGATGTGGCAGTACACCACTCGCTGTCGATACGGTAACCCATGCTAATCGTGCTCTTGAACATGTTGGAGCATATGACCGAGCATTGTGCGGTGTAACGGTACATTTTTAAAAAAATCGGTTATTTTCAGAACCAAAAAGAAAATTTTTTTTAAGAATTAATTTTTTATTTTTTTCTTCGGGATTCGATTCGAAGGTTGTTCTATTGTCAAAACCTACTCTTCGGGCCTTCCGCTCCGCTCCATTAGGCCCTCCGAGCGGTTTTGACAATGGTTTACTGGGCTAAACATACTAGAAGAATATTAATACACCCCAACCAGGATTTTAGAAAAACGGGAACCTAGAAATCCTGGATATAGCATTTAAAAGTATAGTTGCGGTATGGGGCAGTAAACTTTTACGTTTCACCCTCAAAATATCGAATAAAACAAAAAATAATGATAAAATAGTAAAATTTCATCGATGTTACTTGTACGAGAAACGTGTTGCATAGAATCACACGTACCGTCAACAAAATGGGTGAGATTCCGCAAATATTCGCCTAGCGCGTCACTGAAAGTGTAATTTTTGCGAACTTCAAAGTCGATTTTCTCTAAAAGTTTATCATTTTACCGCCACTTTTTGTATTTTCATTGCTTAATATAAACCTTAAACTTTCCGAATCTGTATAGGTAAAATTGCAAATCGCGGTTGGACATTACGTGCTCTTCCCTTTTCCAGGAGGTTATACTCAAAATTACAAAAAAGACTACCTCGTTAAACAGAAATTTAAGTAAGTTTTTGAATCGACTCTTGTCCATCCCCTTGAGGACCTCCATGATTCCATCTTGAGCTAGCTGCAAGCTCTTGATCCTCTGATCCTGTCTAAAATATATTACAACAATGGCGCCTGCATATTCAATAGAGACATGGACATTGCTATTCGGGCAAAACTGCCTGAAAATAGTATGTGATAACCGAAACTATAACATGATTCTTGTTGTTATAAATATACTTTTTGCCATTCCGGGGGTAAAGTACTCACTTTTTACCCCGATTTACGGGGTAAAAGGGGCACTTTTTTACCCTGGGGGAGTAAAGTTAAAAATTAGGGGGGGGGAGCGGGAGAAAAAAAACTTTTGCCCTAGGGCAATAAAAAAGTCCCCAGATGACTGATAAAAAAGTCACTAGATTGCCACATGATCGTGCATAGTAGCGTGGAAGAATCAAATTCTTTCACATCTGCCACGCTCAAATTTATTTTGTTTCTAGGTTCTTGCTCATGGTACGTCTTGCTGCTTGTACGGCACAAATGTAAATGAACCATAGGTAGAATCAGGGATGCCAACTGCTATTTCCTAGTAATTTTTGGTAGCAGTTGGTAATATTACTAGTGCTATTTTGTGATGCACCACGTGCATTATTAACAGTATATGCACAACGGGAGTAGAGTGACTTTTGGCCCATGGGTAATTGTTTCACTCGGCTCGCGCCTCGTGTAAACAATCCTTTACCCTCGGGCCAAAAAAATGTCACTTTGCTCCCTTGGTGCATAAAGTACTATTTTTCAATTTAATTTGATGATCTAGGTATGAACTAGACAAAAAAATATATTCATGATTATGGGTAATAAATTTTCGTTTTGATTTTTTTTTATTTTTATAACGATATTTTAGGGGCAATTTTACAAATTCTTACTAGTCCAGGCAAGGAAGGTTTTTAGCTTGCAAAAAATCCGGGCAAGCTGAATTTTGGTAGAGATGTACATTGGAGTGTTCTAATGAACCTCCTAAAAGTCCCATAAAATTTCACGCCGGCGCACAGTGGAGTATTTTCATTAAAAACCCGGACAAAAATAGAATATGTCATTATGACATTTAATCGTAATTGATAAGACATACAGGTGAATAACCTGTTATGGAACTATGTTTTACGTTTTATTTGTAGATGTCGCGTTTTAATTGGTATTTAATAGTTATAATAAACGGTTACGCCGCAGTACACGCGATTATTTGATTGAACGATCACGTTTATATATTATAAATATTAACCATATTGTATTCGACCGATTTCTTGGATTTATAATTTTTATCATCATGGATGGATCTACTGCAGGTACGTACTTCACTATTTTATAATAAACACATTTAAATTAATTTTTTCTTAGTTATTTAATTTATTCGAAAATTAAAAAAATTCGCTAGTTTTTTTGTAAGATTTACGATTATCGGGTGTTATCAAGTATTAATTTTCACTGAATCAAACGTGAAACAACTTTAAGTATTTGTATTATAAAAATCAGCTGCGATTAATTGCGATTTTTTCGTAGGGAATTTTTTTAATAGGGATAAGTTAATAGACTAAAGTGACAATTTTGTACACATCTTTATAACATAAATTAAATACATTTTTTATATATAAATTTAGGATCATCAGGTGGGAATGTTGTGACTAGAGTTCATTTATATGGTATAATGCAAAGTTGTAAAGGAGATATTCATGAAAAATTACAGTATCTAGAAAATTATTTACTAAAAAAAGATTCATTTTCAGAAGATCAACAGACAAAACTAAAAAAACAGTTAATTAATTAGTTAGTTTAAATCTGAAATTAAAAAACGATGGTTATGTGCTTACCGAAGAGATAAGACATTCCTTACACAAAATAAAAATTGGCTCCAGGGGTGTTTTGAAATACCAGTTGTTATCTCCAGACCAGGACGACCAACAAAACCATTTAACGAGTTGAGTGAACGAAGTAAAAGAAGAAAGACGCAAAGTATTCGTGAAAACTTACACACCGATGAATTACAATTCTCTACTCAAATGAAATTAAAGGAATCAGGAATGACTGCTGCTTCAAAAGTTCTCAATGAAATTACAGAATCTCCTGGAAGAGCACTTAAGTACAGAAAAGCGTACATAGAAAGCTTGCAACAAAAAAAAGAAAAAATGTCCATTACACAAGCATTATCCGTTTTTGTAGAAGCGGGTCTGTCTCGGAAACAGTACGAAATAATAGCTTCGAGTGCTAAACATGTATTTCCATGTTATAGTTTACTACAAAAATCCAAACAATCATGTTATCCTTCTCCTGAATCCTACACAGTGACAAATACTTTAGCTGAAATAAACCTCCAGAATTTATTGGATCATACTGCCAAACGGTTACTAGTCCATCTCAAAGATGTATTAGACACTTTGAGTACAAATGAATGTAGCTCATTAGAGTTAATTTCAAAGTGGGGATGTGATGGATCACAACAAACACAATTCAAACAAAAGTTCGATAATAGTACAGAATCATCAGATGCTAATATATTCCAAACCTCATTAGTTCCATTAAGATTATTTTGCAGTACAGACACAAAAAAAATTGTTTGGCAAAATCCTACTCCTTCATCTCCTAGATACTGTCGACCGATCAGAATTCATTTTGTTAAGGAGTCTACGGAAATTATAAATAGTGAGATTAAATATATTAAAACACAAATTAACTCTCTGTCACTGAGAGAAAGGATTGGTGTCTATAACACAACAGATTTAATTGGTGTAATTTCATTAATATAACATTTGATATAGTAATGTGAACAAAGATAAATGTACTACAAAATTTTTAGTCAATTTATCTCTACACAATGCTTTGTTTGAGCACATTGTTTTAATATTAACAAATCATTGGGTTGATAATCTGTACAAATAAATATTAGTTGATATTACCTTAAGGAAGACGTTACTTTACCTTATTTTGTTTATTTTTACTATTTCTAATTATTGCTGTAAAGATTCGTTTAGATTGATTGTAAATTTCAATATTTTTATAATGACAGCACGCAGAATTCAAAGAAACTTAGACCTTTTATTATAAATGAATACAAATTACAGTAAGCAAATAATATCGTAACTATAACCAATTCTAGTTTTGTATCAGCCTTACATATTATCCGTTCAAGTAAAATATAATAAATACATGATGGGTAAAAAAGCATAGGTAAGGTAAATAATTTGTACAAACTGCAAATTCAAGATTCTGAGAAAAGGTGACGTGAGCGTACATAGCTAAGCGTGATTATTGTATGTGGAATCAGTACAGTGTGTTAATGTTTTTACGTAGTGTTCATAAAAATGATAGATGGCGTGACATATTTATGTACCTAGTTATCTT
This sequence comes from Podabrus alpinus, assembly GCA_932274525.1. Classification (NCBI taxonomy): domain Eukaryota; kingdom Metazoa; phylum Arthropoda; class Insecta; order Coleoptera; family Cantharidae; genus Podabrus; species Podabrus alpinus. The sequence goes on from OW026452.1 coordinate 97,179,404, forward strand.
TATACCAATGCTCGATATAAGGACACTGGGTTGCACATTTAGTCACTCAAGTACGAGTCCACAACCAGGTTAGTGTTTTATTAAGTTGTATTGCCAATGTGCAATACAATTACAATATAATTACAAGTTCTTAGTTAACTGTAATTAAATATTGTTTTATAGTGTAAAATATTTTTTACAACTACGAGAGTAATATCTTAATCGTGAAGAAAATTTATTTCAACCGAACATTCTCATTCTTTTATAATTATTAACAATTTATTTACTGAACGTTACATTTTGGTAGCTTTTACTAAATGTATTTATAAAAGACTTATATCTGTGATAGTATAGATTAAATAATAATTTGTAGTTAACTTCATTTTTAAATAGTAATTGTGAATGTTTGTTATTTATCAAATATTTTGTGTGTCCAACATTCTGATATGTTAATAATTACTAAATATAATTTTACTGTGAAAATATTCACCAACAAAATACTTTGATTCTAGTAAGATAATATTTGGTTCTCTGTATTCATACTCAGCATTTGGTTACACCAAACGACATTTGTTTTTTATAACCAAACAGTTCTCTGAGTGTGAATAACACGAAATTGGAAAATAATAGGCACATCGTGATTGAAGTGAAACATACATTGACGCTCACTATGGTGGATGGTAAAGTTTGTAATGCAGCTAACAATGCAAAATCAACTATGAGATGTTATATATGCGGAGCTACTTCAAAACAATTTAACGATTTGACAAAATCAGAAAAGACTGCAGAGATTGATGAAGATGCGCTGGAGTTTGGCTTATCCATTTTACATGCACGGATAAGATTTTTTGAAAGTATACTTCATTTGGCATACAAACTGCCAGTAAAGAAATGGCAAATAAGATCACAAGAAAATAAAGATATAGTAAAAAAACGAAAAACTGAAATCCAAGAAGAGTTTAAGAACAAGTTGGGACTCATTGTAGATGTACCAAAAGCTGGATTTGGAAATACTAATGACGGTAATACCAGCCGAAGATTTTTTAATAACGTAGAACTTGCTGCAGAAATTACGGGAATAAGTATAAATTTAATTTACAGATTAAATGTTATTTTACAAACGATATCTAGTGGGTATAAAATTGATACCCTAAAATTTGGAAAATATACCATGGACACAGCAAAAATGTATGTTAAATTATATCCTTGGCACCCTATGACTCCGACACTACACAAAATTTTATTACATGGACCTATTATAATAGAGAAAGCTTTACTGCCTATCGGGCAGTTATCGGAAGAAGCAGCGGAAGCTAGAAATAAACATTTTAGACTATATCGATTAAATTATGCACGCAAATTCTCGAGAATAGATTGCAATAAGGATGTGCTAAATAGGTTATTATTGACATCAGATCCACTAATAACCAGTATGAGACGTTTAAGTTCAAAAAAATCCAAAACATTTAAAAAAGAAACTTTAGAGATGCTTATTGCTGAACCACCCACTACAACCAATGAATATGGAGTTGATGATGAAGCTGATGATTATGATGAAGATGGAATGGAAGAATAATATACTTCAGATGGGATAACTATATTTTGTTGATTCATTATTTTTCTGTATTATATATATTTCTATATTCATTATTATATCTATTGACAAAAACGATCTGTAATTTAATAATAAACTAAATTTATCAATAACAACAAAAAATGATTTTTTCCTATTAAATTAATTTTCATACTGTGTAAAATAAAATAATATATCATTTAAGAGAAATTAGAAACAAAAAATAATTTTGTCCGGGTTTTTAATGCAAATACTCCACTGTGCGGCGTCCCCCGCAATCGGAGGTTTTAGCTCCTCCAACGCGATTTTTTGCCGATAACTCCCTTATTTACGCTTGTATGAAAAATTATTATCAGACCATAATTGAAGAGTATAAAATTCTCTATTGAATAGATTTTTTTCAAATTTTTCCATAGCACACTAATATTGAAATAATTGACCCAAAACACGACTCGCCCTTAAAATGGCATAATATTGATTCCTTGCAGGGAGAGAAATGTTTTCAGGCACGGGAAGTGATTTTAAAGTAAATTAATTAAAATTTGAGCAAAGATTGGAAAATGAAGAGAAAAATGATTTTTTTCAAAATTTACCCAAGTTATAGTATCTTCCAGGTTACGGAATCGAAATTTTGGCTTGAGCTTACAGATGGTCTGGGCAAGCTGAAATTCGGCAAAGATGTATATTGAAGTGTCCTAACATACCCCCAAAATGTCTCATAAAAATCCCAAGCCGGCGTTCCCTCAAATGAGGATTTTATCCTCCTAAGTGCGGTGTTTCGCCTATAGCTCACGTATTTTTACTTTTACGAAAAATTACCATTAAGCAAAGTTTAATTTGCCTATTACAGTATGTATTGTAGTACCTACTACCTACTGCAGCGCCATAAATTATAGAAATTTTATGTTCTTCAACTTTGCTTAATGGTAATTTTTCGTAAAAGTAAAAATACGTGAGGTATAGGCGAAACACTGCACTCAAGGGGCTAAAATCCTCATTTAAAGGAACGCCGGCTTAGGATTTTTATGAGACATTTTGGGGGTTTATTAGAACACTTCAATATACATCTTTGCCAAATTTTAGCTTGCCCGGACCTTCTGTAAACTCAAACCAAAATTTCGGCTTCGGTACTTGGAAGATACTATAACTTGGGCAAATTTTGAAAAAATTTATTTTTCTCTTCATTTTCCAACCTTTGCTCAAATTTTAATTCTTCTGTAAGTACCGTGCCTGATTTAGACGTAAGCGACCTCTCTCCTATGTATGTGTTGTGCGTTTGAAGTATTATCACACACATAGGGAACCTACTGCTTAACGCGGGCTCCGAACCGCGGGAAGTGTATACACTTCATCTCCAGAGAGGCTGTACCAGGCAGATTACACCTCGGTGGTTTGCCATTGCCTTCCGAGGGGAGACGGTCAGAATAAAGTTTTACCGAGCCCGGAGTTGAACCAGGTATTTAGCATTAGCAGCAACGCACTTAACCGCTAAGCTGGCGACCGTCTCCAGCTTCCAATTTTAATTAATATACTTTAAAATCATTTCCCGCGCCTGAAAACATTTCTCTCCCTGCAAGGAATCAATATTATGCCATTTTAAGGGTGAGTCGTGGTTAGGGTCAATTATTTCAATATTAGGGTGCTATGGAAAAATTTGAAAAAAACCTTTTCAATAGAGAATTTTATGCTCTTCAATTATGGTCTGATAATAATTTTTCATACAAGCGTAAATAAGCGAGTTATCGGCAAAAAATCGCGTTGGAGGAGCTAAAACCCCCGATTGCGGGGGACGCCGGCGTGGGATTTTATGGGACCTTTAGGAGGTTCATTAGAACACTCCAATGTACATCTCTACCAAAATTCAGCTTGCCCGGATTTTTTGCAAGCTCAAGCCAATTTTTCGGCTTCGTTGCCTGCACTATTATACATAGAATCACAGATCATAGTTTTTTCTACTCGATTGTAATTTCCTATACGTATGTATTCGCATGGCAAATATGAGATTTGCCCCCCTTTTCCCTAAAAATTCTCCAACTTTTGAAATGTAAGAAAACTAGCCGAATATTCGAGAATTTCCTTGTTTTAATGGGAACCCACAAAATATAAAAAAGAGAAAGTTACTTTGAAAATATTATTACTCCTTGTTATCATGGCTATCCTGATCAGGGATAGCTGCCTATCCAGTACTCGGAAATTGAAATTTCCCTATAGAAATGGCTTAATATTTAGATCAAAAAGGTCATTAGCTTTAATATAAACTAAGGATCATTAAGTTTAATTGAAAAACAACCCTAATTTAGGGGTTTAAAGGTAGGTCACGCCCCCCATGAAATTTAACAAAAATTGGGGTAATTTTCGGACTATTTGGGTATGTTTTTCGGTCCGAATGTGACTCTGACGCCGTTGCGGACGTTTAAAATTATCGAAGATTCGATGAAATCCGAAAAAAGTGCGAAAATCGGCAACGTTCATACCAGGGAATACAAGTCGCATAGCAGCAGGCTCGCCTACTGGATTAGCCGTACCCGGTCGGAATGAGTGAAAATTTTTCACCCGGAAATTGAGATTCGGAAAGCTGGGGGTGTGATTAGTAGATTTAGTAAAAAATATTAGCAAAAAAATCGTAAACTACCCGTGTATTAACGGAAAAGCGTCGGCTACGTCCACCATAAATTTGGTGTAATTTTCGATTATTTAGGTGTGCATTCGATTTGAAGGTTCTTCGGGCCTTCCGCTCCGCTCCATTAGGCCCTCCCGGCGGTTTTGACAATGGTTACTTGGGCTAAACATACTAGAGGAATATTAATCCACCCCAACCGGGATTTTAGAAAAATCCTGGATATAGCTTTTAAAAGTATAGTTGCGGTATGGGGCAGTAAACTTTTATGTTTCACCCCCAAAAAATCGAATAAAACAAAAAATAATGTGAAAACAGTAACCTTTCGTACATGTTACTCTTACGAGAGGCGTGGTCTAACTGCCGGAGCGAAAATTTCTAAGTGTTAGGGTATTGGCGATTTACCCTACCGTTGGTGGCACCACTAGAATGTAAACAATGGCCGACAAGCTACGTATTCGTGAAATAAATTTGAAAGTAAACACAACAATTTACATTATTTACTCGTCTATTATTCATAATATCACACAGTAACAATTTCTTTAAATTATAAACACACGTTTTAAACGTTAACAACTGACAACTGATCGCATGTTATACGTAGCATTCTAACTTAAAATTCTACCGCATGGTGGCGTGTTGCTAAATGTAAATCGCCAATATCTTTCTAAACGGACCGTTAATAGAATGGGCGAGATTCCACAAATTTTCATCATGCGCGTAACTGAATGTGTAAAAATTAGCTACGCCACTGACTATAGTGCAGTATATAGAGACAAAAAAATGAGAGCGGTCGTCGGACCGTCCACAGAAGCTATGCTTCTTACGCACAGAGCAAACCATAATAGATCCTTGAACGACATAGTTGTTCGGCCTTCTGCCTCACAGGGCGAACCATAATAGATCCGTGAAGGCCATAGTTGTTTGACCTTCGGCCTCACAGGGGGAAGACCATAATAGATCCGTGCAGGCCATAGTAGTTCGGCCTTCGGCTTCACAGGGCGGACCATAATAAATCCGTGAAGGCCATAGTTGTTCGGCCATCGGCCTCACAGGGCGGACCATAATAGATTATATTTATATGCCTTCAGCTGTCTGGACTGCTAGTCCGTGATTGCCAGTTGTTGTTCGGCCTTCGGTCTCACAGGGGGAGGACCATACTAGATCCGTAAAGGCCACAGTTGTTCGGCCTTCGGCCTTTTTGTGAAAAATTTTTAAAATTTTTTCGACGTTTTTTGCCGACCCACGAAAAGGTTTTTTTTTAAATTTTTTTAGTTTTGTCAAAAAACTATTTTCCCTAAAAACCGGTTGGAGGTTGAGGCGGCGGGGGCGGCGTGGGGTCGGGGGCGGCGTGGGGTCGGGGGCGGTTGCCACATCCGCCCCCTATCCATAGCCACCATTCCCAGGGTCCTAGCCCTCTCGGTTCCGGAGTTATGGTGTTTGAAGGGAAGTTCGAAATTTGAAAGTCGCGGTCGAAATTTGTGTGACGAATTTGCGTTACATATTTCCGTTACATATTTGTGTGACGATTTTGTGTGACGAACGATTTTTTTCAGTTAACTGCCCGTGCGATACCCGTGCAAAATACACGTGCAATACCCGTGCGATAATGAGTTTTGATTTTTGGCAGGGCAACGTAGTTTAGGGTTTAAATCATTTCCTCAGTTTTCGATCCCGGCACGCGTCGCTATCTTGGAAAAATGGCGGTAAAAATCGGGGTTTTCTTCTTTTTAGGCCTTTTTCTTCCGAGACAATCATATAATTTATGCCCACATTTGCAGATACCGCAAATAATGGAGCACATTGGGTCCACTTTCATATAACCACAAGCTGCACTGCGTCTTACCTTGTATTTACGCGAGATAAATTTGAGCAAAGCTTGTGGAGCTCGGTTCGGACGTCACATATTTGTCTAACCTCCCTCTACCTGGTCACAATCATATTTTGTAACCACCCTCCCCCTAGGCGTGGACGTCATTTATGGACGACCCCTAAGCCAGGACTTGGAGGTCGAGAAGGGGGGGTTTGTTGTTAAAAACACAATGATGTTGTACGTAAGTTAAACGTTAGAAGCGCCAGAAAAATCTTCGTCCGTTTTTCATCAATGCTGCGCGAAACGGTAAATCGGCCCCTCTGAGGTGTATCGGCCGGGTTGAGCTTAGGTAGTGTTAGAAAATGATTTTTTTTTCGCAAGTTGAACGATAAAAATTTGAAGCACCAGAAATGTCATGAATCTGGATGGCTCAAAAAACACCGTCCGCAAAGAAATTCTGCGTTCAGTCCAGAGTTGTCAACGGTAATTACAATTTCTTGGTTTGATCCTGCATGTCAGCGCCCCCCCCCCCCCAGTTTCGAATTTTTTATAAATATGCTGTCAAACGTTAGAGCATCGTTTGAGCCTGACCATAGCCTGACTGAGCTTCCATTATTTTCGTTTGAGCTTCAAAGGTCGTGGTGTTATTTGCAAAGAAACTTTTGAGGGGCCGTAGACATACTCCCCCACCCCCGCTGTTGAATTTTTGGGTGAATTTGGGGTCAAACGTTAGATTATCGTTTAGGGCCTGAATGAACTTCCATTATTTTCGTTTGAGTCTCAAAGGTCGCGGAGTTATTCGCGAAAAACTACTGGGTGGGGAGGGGGAAGGTAAATCGACCGTTCAGAGGTGTATCTGCCGGGTCGAGCTTAGGTTAGTGTTAGAAAACGATTTTTTTTTCGCAAGTTGAACGTTTAAAGTTAGAAGAACTAGAAATGTCAGGAATCTGGATGGCTCAACAAAAACGTCTGCAAAGAAATCCTGCGTACTGTCCTGAGTTGTCAACGGTAATTACAATTACTTGGCTTGATCCTGCATTTTGGAAATCTACCTGGCGGATGAGGGCAGTTTACATATACCCGTAACAATAACTTATTACTTTATTAGGGATAACCCAATGTCTGCCTTACCAGCTTCAAGGGCGTAAATTGCGCATGAAGCGCGGTATACCAGACTAGACCAGTGACCTTCAGTTATTGGCGGTTTTTGCACACCTCAACTTGGGTGGACTCTTGGGGGGTATTTTGTTTCCGTTTCCGGGTTTCCGGGTAACTCGAGCACGCAGGCTCGGGTTCCACCAAAGGGGCAACCCCCCCCTCTGGTTGGAAACAGTCTGCTCAGGTCACATGACGAAATCGGAGAGGTTTTCGTCCTCAGAGCGACCGACACTCCTCCGACGCGAAATCCCCGGCCGAAGGGCCGACTTCGACATTGCCACTTATACGCGAACTTTGCCAACTTTTCCTCCACTTTTTCTAAATCATCGAAATGACCCAGTCACGTTAGGGAGCAGTAGATGAAGTCAAACCTGCTACGAAAGCACTACGGACAGCGACTGCGTAATTAAGCCCTGTCAAGAATAATTCAGCCATTTTCGTCGAGCATCGAAGGAGGGGTAAAACCCAACCTCGATCTTTCTGCGGATCTCGGGTACAGGGGGGGTGTCAAAACCCAACCCTGTATTCAACAAAAAATAAGGTGCGTGGCGCACCAGTCAGATGAAGGTTGTGACGGCTTAGCCAGGTACACCACAAGTTAATTCATGATTTCGATAGGGATAACCCTGTCCACCAGGTGGCGTGCAAAAACCATATCTATCGAACTGAATTTTTTTTGATAGGTAGTTCCATAAGAGCTGTCCCTCTATAATATATACATCCTCTTTAATATACTGCATTTTTAAGAGGTCCCGATTGCCGCTTAACAGCTATTTATTCCGACTTCGTACTTAGTAGCGCCATCTGTTGATAACCTTTTGAACTCAGCCGGGTGTTTCCAAAACTCACCATACGCGCGGTTTGTCTTATCTGACAGTATTTTTCAATTTTATCCTATCCTATAGGTGCAGGATCTTATTATTTCCTTCAAACAATCTTTAAAGCTGTGTCGAATTTCTTCAGTTTTTCAATTCCGTTAGAGACGATTTGATCGGGTAATATCATCCACTCCTTCGCAAAAGCATTTCAGCTCTTTCTCTTAGATTTCTTACATATTCCTCCCATCCTTTCGCATGTGTAGTATGCAGTATTATCTAATTTTTTGCTGATGTCCGACTATATTTCACTGATGAGCTCCCTGTATTCCTAGCAATTGGTAATTGATCTTGATGAATAGTATATTATACATAGTATGAAAAAGTACAGAAAACTTGAATAATTTATTTATATTTTTCACAAAATAGTTCCTATATTATATTCACTTTTGCCGTAATCAAGATTATATTCGAGTTAAGCGGAAAACCACTTGAGTGGCTCAATTTAGGTTAAAACGGCGAGAGCACACAATTGGTAAGTAGATATATTATAGTTAATTTTTTAATGCAATATCCCAAAGAATATTATCTTCATCGTGGGTTATTGTAACAGCGCTCAACGAGATTGGCCCTTCATAAGGCAATTTTCTGGATGCGCCACTGGTGGAGTTCTTAAACAAATTCATAACCTCACAATTTAACTTTTTTGAGTTATAAACACAAGTGAATTGCTATTGCCTGAGAAGTCTCTAAATCTTTGTGACTGCGTTGCGAAAAGAAAATAAAATATTCTATTTTTTTATGCAGATTAAACTAATAAGCACCACGAAATGGAAAAAATGTATAACCCCAAGAAATTTGAATGCTCGGACCACATAAATTTTAAAGACTATTTTGAAAAGTTTAGTGAGAAATGGACTGTCGAGGATCGGCACATTTTAAGCAATAGATCCGTGGAACAAGTGTGCTTCCAAGAACTCGGAATTACGGACAAAAATTTACAAAAAAGCATATCGACCAATATGGATATACGAGAACTCGAGGCCCACAAAGAAAACAACATATCGTCTGAAGTGGAAGAGGAGAATGCTAAGAAGTTCAAGACTTTCGCAGCGTTGTCTAAATTTAACGCAAGGTTTCCTAAAAAAGATTTAGTACATGTGAATAAGGACGTGGTTAAGAGTAATGTGGTTAATTTGGAAATGGAAAAACATTTCCTGATGAAAATCCGAGTGTATCATCCTTTCGATTTCCGTGCTACTAAAAAATACAGCAGAGCGTTTTACGCTCAAAAACTGAAATTTAGTCACGAAATCGTCCTCTTGGATTCGAACACTTTGTCGGAGCTTCGTGATAAAATCTTGTGCCATAACGATAAAGGAATGTGTGTCGAATATGACCATTTAACGGATGAAGTTTCTTCCACAAATCCTACGGTAATATGACTCCTAATATCATGCACCTCTTTTTTTTTAACATTGTTTTGAAAAATTTTAGGATTTATATCCATCTGGATTTATATTTATTGATGACGTATTTTACAATGATACCCGAAATAATAACGCCATCGATTATTCAGAAGTTATCCGGGAGTGGGCCCAAAAGGTGGAGATTGGACTGTTTACAACAGCAACCATGCAGGATACGAAGATTAGCGACTTAAAACCGAGACTTGGTTATCCTTACGTTTATCAACACCAAGGAAAGTGCGAACACATTATGATATTTTCTGATGCTTGGTTATTGAATAGTCACGATAGTTTAGACAAGAATAATTATCCTCACTACTCGGATATTCAAAGATTTTATAGCAAAACGTGTACAATTTGCTATGCTTCTCAAGCAACCTGGGTAGTAACTCATGCCGATCGTTTGCCACATCGCAACACGTTTTTATGTGAGCAATGTTTCAGATCTTACAATTTTATAGATGGAAATAAAGTGGGGAAGTTTAAAGCTTATCCATTTTATGACCGGGGTCGTATGTGTTAAATTGTACCTGCTAAGTTTGTTAGAAGGAATACATAGAATGTGATTTATTTTAGTTTTGAATTAAACCTAATGTTTATTTTTAATAAATTATTTTGATATTTTAATATTATTCATTATATAAGGAAATTCTTCACCCCCCCACCCCTAGTTATAATGACAATAGTGTACTATACATTTACAACTTCAAATTGAGACAAATCAATTTCAATTTTTTTTCTTCGAGCATTGAGGAGGGGGAAATCTTTAAAAGACACCACCCAGATGGTTTGGGTGGTAGTGTGAGATTCTTACCCACTAAAACCCCCTTCCTACCGTGTACTGGTGGCGTGGCATTCGTCTTTTGATATTATTTACTCTGTTATTGAGATTTAAAGCGTTAGATGTTCGTTTTTGGTTAATTGGTTGCCTATCTATTCTTGGGCGAATTGCCTTTGCCGCCTCCGTTCTTGGTCTTCCTTGGATCTCATAATTTTGTTTATGAACCCGTAAACTGTCTCCCAGTTGCTGGATGCTTGTCAGCATGGTAGCGACCATGTTTTCTTGATTTTATGCAGATTTTTGTTGAAGCACCCGTGTCCGGACATCAGCTGTGTAAGATGGAAGTTCATCTCTCCATGTTCTCTTTTTAGCCAGGGCTCTAGATTGCGGATGAGTGCCCTGGTGCATTGACCAGTTTCGGAGGACCCCCATCTTTCTTGCCACTCCTCCAGGAGCCTTTCTCTGTGTGCTGTCTTGGCCTATTTGCCGCTGTCGATGTAGTTGGCGGCTCTTTTCTCTGCCATAAGGTCTATTGGCGGGAGTCCAGCCAGCACGGCACTATCCGATACCGTAATATACGGATTACATACTCTCAGTGCCGCTCGTGTCGGTACTCTTGCAATCATCCGAATGTACTTCTGAACCCGGACCGCCTGAATCCAAACGGGGGCGCCGTACAGTATGATGGAATGTACCACTGAGGCGATGATTCTTCGCTTCGTTGCCTTGGGTCTATTCAGGTTCGGCATCAGCCTTGACAATGCCGTGCAACATCTATCTGCCTTAGCCGCCCAATATAAAAGAAACAGAGAAAGTCAAAATCGTCTAATATGGCCTCATCAGCAAAAATCGAAGAAAATGAAAAGAAACGTAGAAACAATCCTGAGACAGACGAAGAAGAAAGTCCCCACGAGTGGCCCGAAGAATGGCCCACATTTGAAGATGAAGAAAGTAATAGCTCGGACAACGAAAAACAAGAAGAAATTCGAAAGGAAGCAAAAAAGAAACCAAACAAAAACCAAAGGAAACGTGCCAGATTGGCGAAACAAGAAAAAGAAAAACATGAAAGACAAGTAACGAAAACGCTAAGTGAAAACAGTAACGAAACAAAGGAAAAAAATTATGAAACTGAAAAAACACAAAGTGAACAAAACATGGAAATAGGCACAAAACTGCTCGAAGCATTGTCCGAAATCAGACAGGCAATACAAGAAAAAGAAGAACTTGGAATAGAAGAAACACCAAGTAAAAGCCATACGGAAGCAACAAAATGGGCGAAAGAAATACTTTCCAATGTATCGAACGCATCACATAAAGTAATGAAATTCATCAACCAAAGCAAAGAAAAACTCGAAGATAAGGAAAACGCACAAAAAAATGTTGAAGACATGAAAGAAAGCACCTTGAAACTTGTAGAATTTATACTGAAGGGCAATAACAACATACGAGGGACGGGTGAGCCTTCAGCCACCCCTCCCCCGTCCAAAGTAAACACAGCAGAGGCGGTCCCTGCCCCTGCCACCCCCGCGAACCTCCTCAAGGTCCGGGTACCCAAAGAAACAATTTCTTCCCCTCAGGAAGAGCCCAAAAAGCAGGACCCACCTAAGAAAGAATTGGCAGAGTCCAACCCCCCGAACCTCTTCAAGGTCCGGGAACCCAAGGAAACAGATTCTTCCCCTAAGGAAGAACCCACGAAGTACAGCCCACCCAGGAGGTACCAAACAGCAATGAAGAGGGCTGCCATCAGCAGCCCCCGGAGCACGCGCAAGAAATATAAAGTGATTGTCTACCCTGGAGAGGGTAGCTCATTCCTGTCAGCGGAAAGCACAAGGGCCGCCCTGACTAGCATCAGAGCGGAAGATCTTGGAATAAAAGCAGATAGGCTCTATCTGACGAAAAACAAAAGTGTCGTGGTGGAATCCTCCCACCCCTCGGTCAAGAAACTAGTAGGCAGCACTCTACTAGCGGAGAACCAATTGATGGCACGGGAGCCTTCAGCTACCTGGCCATCAATTGCTATACAGATGGTAGACAAATCCGTCTCTAAGAATCAAATCATAGCGGAAATAGAAAGAAGTTTTCCCGAGGCGGTCAATATGGCCGGGAGTTCGTGGCTCAAAAGAGCCAATCCCGTACATACCAGAATAAGAACACACAACAAATGGATCCTAGAGCTTCACCCTCTGATCCATGAAGCAACAATCAAGGAAGGTAAATTCATAGTGGCTTGGAAAAGCTACCGAGTGCGGAACCACATCGGAATTGCCCGATGTTATAAATGCCAACGTTTTGGCCACACAGCCAAATTTTGCAAAGGAAATGAAACATGCGCCTTTTGCACCTCAACAGAACACGCTTCACGTGACTGTGTAGTGCAAAAGGAACTTGCTATGTATGCGCCAACTGTGTCAGAGCGAAGCTCAGTGACAATAAGCACTCCACAGGATCAACCCTGTGTAAAGTATATAAGGACCGTCTTATGGCCCTTGCACAATCCATAGCAACCACTATTGACAACGAAAGAAATAACCGTGACCAATAAGATCTAATCCTAAAAACTAATAACCGTGATAAGAAATAAGGTTTGAGTGTACCCAAAAAAGTCAAATAACTATCGAAAATGAAAAATAGATTACAAATCAAGACATGAAAACCGATACTTACCAAACATTGATGAAATAAAAACGCCCACGCAATCCATTGTGGAAACCTGAAACAAACAAATCAGAAACCAACATATCAAAAATAGGCAGATTATATGTATGTAACAATATACCAAATGACACGCGGTTTGAAACCCGATTAAAAAAAAAATTTCATAAAAAACGACCAGAACTTGATAAAAACTCTAAGAATGATTTTATAATTGTGATGAAAACATGAACTCCCCGCCAATTTGCAGGGTCCATTTTATGATGAGGTTGGCAACAACCTCAAAATGTTTTTTATTTTATAAATAAATTAACTTCAATTGCCTTAGCCTCCACCGCTTTAAAGTGCGGTTCGAAGCACATCTTCTTGTCGATGACAATGCCCAGCACTTTAACTTCTTTTTTGGTCTCTATGATGCAACTGACTATCGCGAACCTAACCTTGGCAATCTTTCGCCTGCCGATCAGCAGCACCACCTCCGTATTTTGGGGAACCTGCTGTCGGTCCATGTAAGGATCATGGAGATTGCGTGGTTGACCGCTCTGGTAAGTTGTTCAACCGTCGCCGCAGACGCGAGCATGGAAATGTCGTCGGCAAAGCCAACAAGCTCAACCCCGTCCGGCAGCTGCATCTCAAGCACGCCATCGCACATCGGATTCCACAGTATCGGTCCTAGGACCGACTCCTGTGCAACGCCGCTGATGATGCCGATTCGGTCACTGTGCATTTCTTCCTCTATTATCACCTTGATCGCCTCCAATGCTGCTACTATGTGGGCTCATACCGCCGAATTAAATGCATTCCTGACGTCGAACGTGAGTAAGGCCGTTATCTTTCGCGTTCGCTTTGTGCCGCTTCTGGCTCGTGGCACCTTCCACTATCCTCTTCGTCGCGTGCACGGTGGACCGACCCTTGCAAAATTCAAAATCCGTTACTCACGTTGTCGAGTAAGCAAATGGGTCTGTGCGAGCTTAGGAATTCAAGTGGTTTGTCTCCAATACGCAGTAGCACTAGCATCGCCCGCTTCTAGATGTCGCGATGCGTGCGCGTTTATCACTCCCAATATAGCCTACGGCTGTTCTTCTGCGGCTATTTTAATTAACTCTGACGAGACGCGGGTCCGGGGGCCTTTCCGATTGACATCTTCTCCATCGCCGATCGCAATTCTTCCTCCGTGAACGGCTGGAAGGCTTCTTCGACCGTTTCGCTCTCCCATGTGATGGTATCGTGAAATGGAAACAGTACGGTGATAATATCTCCTATCCTTTCTCGTGTACAACGTCTGGGATCGGGCTACTGCGTAATTTTTTTTGGTACTATGCGGTAGCCCAGTCCCCATAGATCGTCGTCTAGTTCTTTCAGGACGTTCTACCAGCGCTTTCTTTGGTTCCTCATGATGGCTACCGCCATATCTTTTTGGCTGCCTTTAGTTCTACGAGGGCGGTTTGATAAGTTAGTGACTTTTTGAATAAAGGATATTTTTTTTCGGCAAAAAAACGTTTCATTTCTCAACATAGTCGCCTTTTAGCTCTATACACTTAGTCCAGCGTTTTTCCAATTTTTTTATCCCTTCCAAATAATACGATTTCTCGAGGCCCTCAAAATAGGCGCTTGTTTCAGCGATGACCTCTTCATTAGACAAATCTCTACAGAAAATAGTCGCGGGGGGCTAAATCTGGAGAATATGCTGGATGAGGAAGCAATTCGTAGCCCAATTCATGAAATTTTGCCACGGCGATGACACACGTGTACACCCGTGCATTGTCTTGGAGAAAGAGCACTTTTTTGTTCGCCAAATGCGGTCGTTTTTGCTTCAAATCAATGTCGAATCTATCCAACAGCTCTGAATAATATTTGCCGGTGATCGTTTTACCCTTTTCAAGGTAGTCGACGTGAATGACACCGCGTGCATCCCAAGAAACTGTCGTCATGACCTTGTTGGCCGACATACGCACCTTGGCCTTCTTTGGTGCACGTTCACCCGGAGCAGTCCACTGCTTTGACTGTTCCTTGGTCTCTGGTGTGTTGTGATGGATCCATGTTTCGTCCAAGGTTACGAAACGGCGCAAAAACTCTTTCGGATCATTGTTGAACATCGCCAAACACTCAATTGAAGCGGTCACACGATTGCGCTTATGGTGGAGTGTGAGCAATCGCGGCACCCATCGCGCGGATAGCTTTTTCATGTCCAAATATTCATGTTAAATGTTATGTACCCGCTCAGTTGAGATGCTTACAGCTTTAGCCATCTCAAGCACCTTTACTCTCCGATCGTCCAATATCATTCTATGGATTTTATCGACGATTTGTGGCGTGACGACCTCTTTTGGGCGACCTGAACGTTCGGCGTCACTTGTGCTGGTACGACCACAACGGAATTCAGTAAACCACTTCTTAACCATTGAAATTGATGGAGCAGAGTCCCCATAGTATTTATCAAGCCTTTCCTTGGTTTCGGTGATGGTTTTTTTACGCAAAAAATAATGCTTGATGAGCACACGAAATTCACTTTTTTCCATTTTCGTCGAAATTCACGAGGTTGTCTGCTTTGAATGGCTGTCAAACACAAACTAAATGACTCAGCTTGCTCAAAATTTGACAGTAGGCTATTGACAGATGGTAGTTGACAGGGGGAAATACAAAAAGAAAAAAAAAACGCGGGAAATACAAAAAGTCACTGACTTATCAAACCGTCCTAGTACTTGTGTTCTTTCTGCCTCTTCTTGTCGATTTCTGCCGCGGTGTCGTCGGATGCGGTGCCACGGATTTTTTTTCAAGCTAGGGACCACTTCTTCGTTCCACCAATGAACCCTCGTACGGTTTGATTTCGTCTTACGGGGCACGGCGGCATCGCAGATACTTATTAATTCCGCCACCAGTTTTTCCGTCGTCTCAACCGACTGTAGTTTTTCAAGTACTGCCTGCCTTGCTCTTGCGATATTCATCTTTCTGGTATTCCAGCTTCTGGGTTTCGCTCTACTCTGTGGGGCCTTCACCGCGAATCATATCTACAGGTGGTCTCTGCCCGTCTCCTCCTCCAAGACCACCTACTCCGCAATCGTGCTCTGGAGGCTTGCCGTCGCAAACGTGATGTCGATCACCGACTCTGACGCACCACTCCGGAAAGTCGACGTGTAACCAACGTTAAAAACTGCCATATCGAGCGAGGCGACGGTCTCTGATAGCATATCTCCACGGTTTATGATTTTGCAATTTCTTACAAGGAAACGATAAATAATTCTAACGTAATGTAAAACCAAAAGTAACACATAGCACGTGGAAGAGTGATGAGTCAATAAGTAAGTGTTCATATTATGAGGTCTTGGGCTTAAATGACACCGGGGGATTAAATTTACTAATAAACACAACTTGGGACTGAAGAAGGTAATTGCGAAATGCAGAAGACGTCATAAAACTATAATTGCATACATAGGATTGCATAAAGACTTTTTACTTGTATTTTTAAGGAGCGAGATTCATTGTGAATAGGAAACAAAAACACAATTTTTAATTCTGGGGGACAAAAAGTACGGGGGCCCGGGTTGTAGCGAGCGACCGGCTTGTAGTTAGGATTTTCCTAATTTGCAAAACGGAGCTTAGTAGTTATGGCCAAGTGCAGTGTACGCCTCCACGTGGCGTCCCTGGAGGTAGGCGGGAGCTTGTTTTCCTCACTTTGTTCAAGTGTTGCTCCGAGCAACAACCGAACCGTCCTTAGGGGACCGGGGAACACCACATCCATATCCGGCGAGCTCCTGCCTGCTACTAAGTACACGCGCCACAGGAGCGGTTAATTGGAGAAAACTAACAGTGCAATGTGGCCCGAATCTAAGACGTTGAATTCGGTCACGTCTAGAGGAGGTACCTTCTTATGGCTGCACAAACTTGTTTGTCCAGCTGAGGGGGACATCTGAATTCTAGGGCAGTTGTAACTTGGGAGCCTATCCAACCAAACCAATCCAAACGCGAGGCAATGCATACGTGCACCTGATAATACGGCTCTGGCTGAATCAGACCGAATATCCGATAAAGCCAAAGAGTATTCTGGAGCCAAATCGCAAACATGGAGATGTATACACTCAACACATTAAGTCTTCAAAGAACCTGTTCACACTGTGCTCTAGAAGCAATGCCGCTAACCTAGATCACTCTAGAATAAGCGCGCATTCCGGAAAGCTGATGCAAGATCCTTAGGGATCCACGTAGCAGCAAACCAGAATGTTTAAAGTGACCACAGGACATGTTGGCTAGATTATCTTGTCAGTGTGCCCCACGGCTTGGAAAGCCACACTTAGTGGTTGTTACGAAAAATTTTCTCTTTTTCGCAACAACGTTGAATTTATTAAATTCAACTTTTACATCTAGCGACATATTTCGTAGCACTCTGTATAGCGAACGTATTTGACAGAGATTAAAACTCGCGCATGCAACGATAAGGACTTCTTGGGTTAGCGCTCGTACCGGGCGGTCGGTTTTGTGTTTTACTGTGAAGTGATAACAATTTTTTGGTTCTAATTTTGATAAAATATTGGTAGCGATTTTGTGGGGGGTCCCTTTCCGCATCATGAATTGTTTTGGATGGTTTGCGCTCCAACCCAGTACTATGGGGATTTTTCACATTGATGTTTGCGGAATGGTGGATGTATTCCAGGTCGTTATCTTTTTGTCGGGCCACCCTGTCCATATTTTTCTGGAGGGATATTTTTTACTCAGTTCGGTAAGTTTTTATAATTTGAACTGATTGCTTCACAGGGAAATGCATTACTCGGCTTGGCTAAATTTTCCGCCGTACATCTGGTGTTCGATTACGTTTTAACTAACCCTTGACTGTCTTATTTTTTTATGTGATATGTTTATTACAAAGGGTTTCATTGTCTTGCATATTTTTTTGTACGAATGTTGGCCGAGATAGTTGATACGCCTTATTTTTCGTTGTATGCACGATGAGATATTCTATCTAATCTCACACGTTCGAAGACGTGAATTTTAATGCCAATGCTAAACTTTACTTTTTGATAATTATTTTAATTAATTATAATATTTAATTATGTATTGTTAATTGAGTTTTATTTGTGCATTTAAATTTCACTAGGAAACATCAACCGGCGGTGGTCAAATGCAAAGACTGAAATTTTATTTAGATATTTTTTTGTGTTCATTCTTTGATTTTATGTTCTTTTTTTATGAAAGGCTACAATGTTCGACCCATACACAGGGTGCGGCATTTCATCGGGATCGCTTTCATTTGTTTTTCATTGGGGATTCGACATGGTTCCACTTTATCGTGGGATTTTTATATAACCATTCGAATGTGCCCTTGGTTTATGTTTGGGAGTGATTTTCGGTGGCAGTGTCGTTGCCACTGTGCTTGTGTTGGTCGGCTAACACCTTTTACATCCGACATCGTTAATATCTTTGCCTTCTGACAATTAGCATCCAATTGTCCATTTTAATTGTGTTGTGTTAGCAAAGCTGTTTCCTTGATCTCTCCGGGGTGTTTCTTTCACACGATCCACGACTCTCGCTTCCGCAATAAATGAGCTAGTTTAAAACCTAACACCAGGGCCCCACGCAAAATTAAAGTAGATGGTTTTATCCTTCTGCGTGGACTTAATCTTTTCCGAGCTGACTTCTCATTAGAGCAGTAAGGAAAGATTTTGTTACATGGTACCCTAGCGGACAGAAGTCCGACATGAGGGGGCAGAGTTGGGATCTCTAAGTGGAAACCTTCTCTGTCTGGGACGTGACATATCCCTCAGCCTTTGTCCAAGTTTCGGCGTCGCAGCCCTAGAGTCATTAGGACGGGCGCCGAGGGGCGCAGCGGTGAAGCTCCTTAATGCATAGTTCCTGAGAAATCCGGACTATCGCATACTACCGTTACTACGGGAGACGGGGACCCGAAGAGCATTAAAAACGCTCTTCCCCGTCATTTGAGGTTGAACTCGTAGTGGCTGTGGTTGGGGCGAGATTCAGCCAACGGTGGAAACTACCTGCACCAAGTGCAAGTAGAACCTGCAACAGTTTACATGGTGATCAAAGTAAACGGCGCTTGCCTGTTAGCAGAAAGCTCGAGACCGATCTAGAAGGTGTCTTGAGGCCCGTCCTTGGGTGGTGCTTAACTGGCTCGTTCTGCATCCAAAAGCAACCCCTTTAAGTAGGGCGCCTGTCCCGGCGAAACCTTGTTAGGAAGCTCCCAAGGAGTGAAATAATGAGTGAGGTGACCCACAGGTTCAGGGAACCCGTGCTGGGAGTGTCTGACGACGAACCTAACACGTTAAATTAAACCACTTCAATGTATATTGTACTGATGAGAACTACCCAAGCAACATTTTTAACCTGGTAGGCCCCTGGCAAATCCCTACCAGTCAAATCTCACAGGTCCCTGTCTAAAACCCTAGTTGGGATTGTGGTAGGGGCTTGCGCCAGGGGCAAATGGACCACCTATTAGGGGCCTCTACTAGAGATCTACTAAGTACCTTTCACAGGGGCCCTGGTAAGTCCCTACTGCAGGGATCTACCAGGGAGTTGTTATAGGGATCTACCAGGGAGTTATTATATGCGATTAACAGGGTGCAAAAAAATTTTGATTATAATTAAATTTATTGTTTATAAAATTTATTTATCTAATGATTTATTTATTATAAAAAAATTAATTTTTGCTACATTTTTAATTTTAACAATTTTAACTCTACAACATATAATTTTTTATTTTACCCATTTCTCATTATTTATTCTCATTAGTAAGAACTTGTTGGTGGTGATATATCTCATGATGTTGTCGTCTTCTTTGTTTCTTGGAGTCTGGAATTAAATTTTGAAAATTAGAAATAAAATCTTACCTTGTGCGAGGATCGAACCCGTAACCTTCCCTTCATTGTCCGACAGCGTTAACCTCTGTGCCACCTAGCTGTTGTTATTTTAGTTGTAAAATTGCTTTATGACTACAAAAATTTAATGTGAGTAATTTTGTGAGTGAGTGAGTAATTTTGATGCAAAAAAAAAATCGGTGAATCGAATGACATTTTTCTTAATTTTCGTATGTTTTCAATGATTTTTTGTCTTCTTACTTCTTACTAAGCCAAGAATTACAAAAAATAAGCCAAAAATTTTTTTTTCGTAAATTTAAAAAATTTATCGCAAAAATATCGGAAATTATGGCAAAAAATGAGTAATTTTGATGCAAAAAAAAAATCGTTGTACAGTAACGTTTGGAATGTAATTCTACAGTGTTTTGTGAAATAAAAAATGGAAAAAAGCGAAAAAAATGTTTTTCAAACACGTGGGTTCGACCGCTCGACATCATATAAAACACGTCAACAAAATTAGTAATTTTGATGCAAAAAAAATCGTTGTACAGTATTGTTTGAAATGTAATAAATTGTACAGGGATTGGTAAAATAAAAAAGTGAAAAAAAGCGAAAAAAATGCTGTTCCAATTTTCATCGTAACTTCTGAGCCTAAATGAGCCTAATCCCCTTGATAGGCTTTTTAAAATTTGGTCTCTTATTAATTATTTTAATGAAAAAATGGCTAATACATTGCCATGTAATCCTGTAAACTTGTAAATTGTTATTCACAAAATTACGGTGGCACTTATTAAAATGCGCCAGCTAGCTCAAGAGATCTTTCAGGGTCAAGAGGCGAGTTCCTATACTCAATTGCAACGCTCATGTGTCTACTTACTTAAAATCTTTCTTATAAAGATTAATTGATGAAAAGAGATTACCCAGAATTGTATCTGTTTTCCTTCCTGATCTTTACTGCAAAAATTGAAATTCAAACTCATTCGATACCAATGAAAAATATTTGTATTTATTAAACATAAATAAAATGGAAACAAACGTTGATTGTAATCATAATAAAACAAATCAAATTTTACAAAATTATTCTTATTTCTACCCCAATGTTTTTACTTGCGCAACCGAATTATCGTACCCGACTCGTCTATACGCGAATAAAGTTAAAACGCACAAAAAAAACAATCCTTACCAGAGAATCTTACGTCCTTTTCGCACTTTTCTCTCTCTCGTATTATTGCACGCGTTGTGTTGGTTGGTGTTGGTGTCGCCGTAGATGAAAAAAAAAACAGCTCCCGAGTTCGATTGGATCGGATCAACCAAGGAAAACCATTAAATAATTTCTCTTCTTGAATCAGACAACTAATCATAGGTGAGTATTTGAATATTTCCAGCATAAATTAGTTATTTTCTTAATTTTCTTCCAAAAATGTACCATTAATTCCCATTGATTCCAAAATTTTCTACACCAATTAAATTTCTATTCCAATTCTCAATTAGAAAAATATTAACAACCATCGACTTATTCAAATTAATTATTGCAAAAATTTCAGCTTATTCAATTCTTCAATTCTTTTTACCAATTCACTAATTATATCAATAATATTACTAATTAACTCAACTTTGTCTCATGAACGTTCTTCAAATTTTTCAAATATGTCGTCCCTTTGGTAGACGAAACTCCACTCTCCAAAAACGTCTTTTTCCTTCCATCCACCAAACAAGACTCCCCCTTTCCAACCTTTACACCAATTTTTATCACTCGCGCATGCATTCCGCGAACCGTCACTTATATTCCAATTTAAATCCTATATTTACAGACTAGAATAAATAATTTAATTTGTTTCTAAATTTTTTACATCATAATAACCAAAATTTGTCTCTTACAATTCTTTTTTATTTTTCAGGGTCTTGGTAGCGAATACATCTATGGTTTTCTGAAGCAAAGCAGCGTTAAATTTCCAGATCAGGGAAAATTCAGATACAACTATTTTTCTACCAATTATGGTTTGACTGAACAAAAAAAAGACCCCATGAGCGTTCCAACGTGTACAAATGACCCAAAATCATCCCTTACACTGAGTAAACCATAACAACATATTATCCAGACCAAAATTTATCTCTGAATGAGTCTATGGTTTTGTCGAGAGGAAGATTGTTGGGTTTTAAATTAGTAACACCTTGATGTAGAATATTATTTATTAGAAATAAACACATTAAATCTAAACAAAGTAACTAAATAATTTGCGCAGTAATTAAAAATACAAAGATGATGTGTTTGCTACAATTTTTACGTTACAACTGACTGACGACTACTAGACTTGCTCACTGCATTCTGCTTGGTAACATAAAACTTATGCGCTGTTGTTTTTTTACATTCTTAATTATTTCATTTACAAACATTTTATCTTAACACTCCCTCGTAAATGAAATTTACCTTGTTAAACAATTAAACAATATTACAACAAAATTTACGAACTAAAACATAATTTTGCAATTTTAACATTTTTCCATAAAAAAATCTCGGAACCGATTGAATTTTACATTATCTAATGGCTTAGTTAGTATGTCGGCAATTTGATCTGCTGTATTACAATATTCAATTTTAATCGTCCCGTCTTTAATTTTTTCATGAATGTAATGATATCTCACATCAATATGTTTACTTCTTCTATTGATGACACCATTTTTAGCCAATTCTATCGCACTTTTATTGTCAACTTTTAAAGTCACATTTACTTTTTCACTTTTTAGTTCTTCGATGCAATTTTTAATGAAGGTCAAGTTTTGTGTACAATTTGCTGCTGATATGAACTCTGCCTCCATCGTGCTCATTGCTACTATCGGTTGTTTTCTTGATGTCCAATCAATTAGACCACCATTGTAGAATATTAGGTATCCTGTTGTACTTTTTCTTGTATCTATGTCTCCTGCATAATCAGCATCACTATAAGCTGTTATTTCGTTTGTTTTGCAGTTTTTATTGAATTTTATTCCAAGATCTTGGTTTCCTTTCAAATATTTTAATATGTGTTTTACGTTGTTAACGTCGCTTTTCGTGGTTTTATCCATGTAACGACTCACGAAATTTACTGAGAAACTCAAATCTGGTCGCGTTTTATTGTTCAAATATAACAAACTTCCAATAACTTCTCGATACGGAAATTTATCGTCTTTGGTTTCATCACTTCTTTTTACGACGGAGTTGCTCAATGGAATTTTACTAGGATTACTTTCGCTCATGTTGAAATTTTCAATAATTTGTTTTACTTTTTCGTTTTGATTGAACTTTATTCCAGTTTCGTCTTGTTTTATTTCGATACCTAGAAAAGTCTTTGGGTTTCTAGTTATCGTAATTTTAAATTCATTTTTTAGTTTTTTCAAAAATTCATCCATTTCTTCTTTGTTATGTCCAATGAGTAAGCCATCATCAACATACATATATTGCTAGTATTAGTTTTTCTGATTTAAACACGCATTGTTCAGATTTCAATGGTTTTAATCCAGTTTTTTTAGGAATTCTGTGAACCGTTTGTTCCAGTTTAATGGAGCCTATTTCAATCCATAAAGGGCTTTATTTAATCTGCACGTTTTATTTTCAATTTTGTAACCTTGAGGAATTTCCATAAATACCTCATCTGTTAATGTACCATATAAAAAGGCGGGTTTTATATCGAATTTCACTATTTCTGCATTTCTTTCAGCTGCTATCGCGAATATTATTCTGATTGCACAACTGCTTATTACCCATAGATGTATTTCTATGTTATTACCGGACTAAATGTCTCACTATGGTCTATTCCATCTCTTTGTTCACACCCGCGTACCACGAGTCGCGCTTTGTACGAACCATCGTCTTTTACTTTGAATACCCATTTGTTGGTCAACACCTTTTTTTTGTTTGCTTCACTTTTGTTCACTATTGTCCAAGTATTATTTTCTCTGAGAGAATTTTTCTCTTCTTCAATTGCTTGTAGCCACTTAGTTTTATCTTCACTTTTTAATGCTTCTTCATATTGCTATGAACGGAGTCTTGTAAAAGTGCCACACGTTGGGCTGTCAAAAAGTGCTGTGTACCCTCGGAGCTTTACTAGGGCTGCACGTTTTAATATTAATGTCTTGTACGGGTGTACGTAAATGTACCCCGTCAATAGAAATGTATGCAAATTTTTATTGATGAATGCAAATAAAAGAAATTTATACCTCGGCTTAACAATTTCGGTGAGCACAGACCTACCTTTTCTCACGTTGGGTTCCTTCCTTGACCAAATCGTGAAGCTGAAAATAGAATGTTGTGGTCCTTGGAATGATTACAAAATTATGCTCCGTTTTAATGCAAATTGTAATTTATTATAATTTTAAAATAGTAAATAAATTAAATGTAATAAAACCCTTATGCTAGTTGACAAATATCTTATTTAATAAATTCGGAACGGATTGATGCACGAGTTAAGTTATTTACCCAAAAAGACTTTAAAAAAATTTCAATTTGAGTCTTAACAATTTATTTGAGTACTTGCAGCGATTTTAGCATACAGAATAATACTGACTTACAATACAATTATTACAACTTATATTTAGTACAAAATGCTTATGTTAGTAAACAGATCCTATTTTATTAAACTATGGAAAGTTCAAGCGAGTTTCTTCCCCTGGTTTCAGGTGAAGTCCTGGGAACATTTTATGTGTGTGAACTTGGTTTCACATAACACCTCCCTGCCGAAGATCAAAATTACGGTTCGTTAATTTTGTAAGCCGACCTGATCGATTGAACTGATTGGTGAACCCCTTTTCTGAGCCGAAGGCTGACCCTTTTTCCATTTGTAACTAAATTTGGCTAGAACATAATACAATATAAAAATTATTATTAATACATATTGTAGCGTTATACCGAGTGACTTCTCGCCCTCTAGTTGGGTGCCACTTTGTAGCGTTCCGCGCACTTGCCACTCGTTGGCTGGCAATTTGTTGCGTTCTGAACTTAATAAGAGCAGACTTACCTATTGGTAGACTCAATCTCAGGGTTCGTCTTTTGCTTAAGAGTCACGACCAACAAAGAGCAACACAGACAAAGATGCAATTTCAAAATTCATATTTATTAAAAACACTTAAATCAAAAAAACATGAAACACCTTAAACTAAAATTGGAAATGTAACACTCAAATTTAAGACAAAACACAAACTTAAAATTATAATTAAATCTAATCCTAACCTTGTATTTTTTTTTATGGTGATCCGGCTGGGCGTATCGCACAACAGCAGACGCACATTCACTTTCTTCTTGATCAAGTATCTATCGCCTGGTCCAAATGGTAACCTGCAATGGCTAGGTCTCTGACCTGAGACAATTCCAGTCCAATTTCAATTCCAAAATCTTTCCCCGTAGGAAAAACGGAACCTAAGTCCGTGTAAAAATACTTTGTGAAAAACTTCGTCTTTGCGAAGTTTCCACTCACAATTAATCTTGGGCCTTCTAATTAAATGCGATTAAATGTTGATCGGATAATCAATATTTAATTATATGCTCGATGATGCATCACACCCCGAACTCCCGTTGATCACTTCAATTCCCAATTATTTAAACTTTCGGAAAGGAACTTTCAACACGTCCGTCCGTACGCTCTCAAATCAATAACTCCTTTTTTAATCTTTATCTTTTGAACGAATTTAACTAACCGCCGTTTTTCTATGTGGACCCTCACGTCCCAATCAAACTTGTTTATTTTTTAATCTCTACCGTTACTCTCCTCTTTCTTTGTTTTTATTTTAATTTTTTTTAATCAACATTTCTAAAAACGTGCATGTCTTAAAAACATAACAACGAAACAATAAACAACAACTTAACATTAACAATACAATACTATTAAACGATCTAAACAATACTACGCTAATTAAACTAAAATTTTGACATGTTGAAACCACATCTCGTCCGCGTCGATCGCTGTTGATCGCGGCTCTTAAGATCTAGTGTGGACACAACAATATATTATAATTGTCCATCCACTTGTTCGGTGAAAATAAATTGCACTTGTCTTTGTTTCGCCAATTTTTTCTTTGATTTGGTGTAACTTGATATCTGCTAATTTCAATTCATCCAAATTAATTGTTTCCAATTGAATTGGTCGAAGCTGAATTTCTTCTGTTTTTCGGTTGTATTCCATTGATAAATTTGGGACCTCAATGACATTTGTAATTTGCTTTGTCTCAAAACTTTGGATAAATTTTGAGTTGATTTTCATGTTACATTTGCCTAACATTGAAATAAGGTATGTTCCATTTAGTGAAATTGATTTAGTTTTAGAGTCGCATTCTTGTCGTACAATTTCTTCTCCTTTGGTAATAACAAGCCATTGGGTTTTTGATATAGGTTGAATCTTAGTGTCCTTGATATCCAAATATTCGTATTGGCAATTTTTGTAATTTTGAGTAAATTGTGTTAGGTGAACTTCGCAAGGTGAGTCTTCTTTAATTTGATTGGTCTCAAATTCGCACATGTATTTATTTACTTCTATCTCGGTGCACTCTTGGTTATTTAATGCATAGCTTTGCTCATTAATTAAGAGGAATTTTGCATGAGGAATTATTATTGAATAACTGGAATTTTTTAGGATTGGACATGAGTATAAATGGAAATAATTATATTCGATAAGTTCGACAGTTGGAATTTCTAAGATTAAATGTATTTTAGAATTTTGGATGAATATCTTTATGTGGGTCAATTTTTGAAATTCTGGATAATTTTCATTCTTCAAAGGTATTGGAAATTTCGTATTTGTGAAGGTGGCTGATATTTCTATTAATTCTTTAATTAATTCGTCTGGTGTTAAAATTGATGGGTGCATTATTTTCATTACGCCAAAGGTTATTACTTCTTCTAATTCTTCCAAAACGTCTTTTATAGCATTGACTGCTGTTATGAGTTGTAGGTAAATTGAGGTGATCATTAATTTGTTTTCGATTTTAGTTTTATAAACGTTGTTAGCGTTGACGATGTATTCAATTTGGTAAATTCGTTCTTGTAAAAGCCCTTGGTTACTTGTCAGTTGACCAACTCGTTTCTCAAAATTTTCGATTGCGGTTGTGGCTAATTTTATTTGTTCCTTCATTAATAATTTTAATCCTTTTTGGTTATCTGATAAGTTTTTTATCGCTTCGTTATATTTTCTTGCATCTTCACTGTCTAAATTTCCGGTTATCGATTTAATAATAGAGCCTAATCCGTTAATCAGACCTCTTCGATGTCTTTTCAGTGGCGTTGGATCCAATGTATCGAATTTTTCTTTAGTTTGTTTTATAATGTGTTCCAAAAGTTTATGGAAGTTTTCCATTTCTCGCTTGTAATCTTTTCCGTTCTCATGCTTAACATAAGCTGAAGTCAATATTTTAAAATTATCTACTAGGTTATCATATTCTACTCTAATTTTTTCTAATTCTATTATCTTAATTAAGGTCCAATAACTATTCTTATTACTAGCTGTTCCCAATTGAATTGGTATAATTCCGGGATTTTCCTTTAATTCCTTGATGTCGATGGTTGCGGTACATCTTCCTGTGCAGCATCTGTAACAACAGGTCTTCTTAATAATCTCAGATGAACTTTTTGCACTTGATTATTTTTTTTAATTTCTACGGTGTTGTCATCAAAAATTCTTTGTATCACATAAGGTCCTTCAAACTTTTCTTTCGTTTTTCCTCTTATGTTACTGGTTCTTTTTACATAAACTGTCTGCTCAATTTTGAATGGGTGTGGCTCCGTTGAATTTCGGTTTCTTGCTATGTTTTCTTTTGTTGTGTGCATTTTTTCTTTTACGGTTTCGTAGATTAAATTTAGTTTATTCATGTGGTCATTTACGTATTCTTTGTAAAATCTGGTATCCAAAAATATGTCGAATGGATCTCGAGAATTTGTATGACCT
Source organism: Podabrus alpinus (assembly GCA_932274525.1). Taxonomy (NCBI): domain Eukaryota; kingdom Metazoa; phylum Arthropoda; class Insecta; order Coleoptera; family Cantharidae; genus Podabrus; species Podabrus alpinus. The sequence continues at coordinate 97,206,971 of OW026452.1, forward strand.
AAGGTCAATTCGAGGGGGCTGTAGCCTGTGGATACATGAATTGAATTGTTGTATGCAATAAGAGCATATCCCATTAAATTTTTGATGTTCGTTTTCTTTTCCTGTGTTCTTAAAATTCGTAAATGTTCGATTATTGTTGAATGCATTCTCTCGATCATGCCGTTTGATGGTGGGTTTCGTGGCGTGATGAAATGAACCTGAATTTTATGTAACTTCAACAATTCCTGGACCGTGTCGTTTTTTAATTCCGTGCCATTATCAGTGACAATGGATTCTGGTACCCCATAAAATGTGAAATATTTTATCAACGCGTCAGCTACCTCTGTTGCATTTTTACTGACTATGTGAATCGCTTGTCCCAATTTCGAGAATGCGTCGATAATAGTCAAAAAATTTTGTCCTTCGATAGAAAACGTGTCAATATGAATCTTTTGGAATGGTCTTTGTGGTGTCTCTGTAACCATAATAGATATTTGGGTTGGGTGTCTTTCGTATTTAGTTTTTTTACAGATCTCACATTGGTTGATGAAATTTTGTATATCTTGGCTCATAGTACCCCAATAATAATTTCGTTTTATCGCTGTTGTTGTCTGCACGATTCCACGATGATTTGTCTTGCCTTGATGATGTAATTTGATCACTTCGATTTGTTCATTTTTATCTAAAATTATTTGTAATCGTTCCGTACATCTGATCAATTTTGGTCCGTTATTGGTGAAATATTTTGTATAAACTTTGCAAAAACTTTTATAGGTGTCTTCTTTGTCAAACCATAAATAATACCGTTGTCCAGTAATAGTGTGTTCTTGTAGTAAGTTTAAAATTTCGCGTTCATTGTTTAATTTCGGAATATTTACATATTTAATAATTTTGTTGTCCAATTTGTTGATTTTTACTGTAAGTTCGCCTTGGTGAATGGTTTTGATTATAAATTGTTGCCTTTTGTCATCTATCGCTTCCTTTAAATTTGGTATAGCTTCACTTGGTTCGTCGCTTAGTCTAGAGTGAATTGTTTTATTGTCGTCTTCGATTACATTTTCTGTTAGATCAGTTGGGTTGACCTGATTTTTGCTTGCTGCTTCTAGCATTATTGACCGGATATTATCGGGTGTAGGTGAGGGTGCTTCGGATGCTTCGAGCTCTGTGTGAAGGTCAGGTATATTTACAATCATAGATGCGTTGTCGCTATCCTCTTCACTTTCTTCAATCGCATTGATTTGAACTCGTGATAATGCGTCGGCGTTAGTGTTCAATTTACCCTTTTTATAAATGATTTTGTAATCGTACTCTTCCAATCGTAGTTTCCATCTGGCCAACTTCGAATTTGGTTCCTTTAAATTCATTAACCAGACCAAGGGTCGGTGGTCGGTGTAAATTGAGAAGGTTCTACCATATAGGTATGGCCTAAAATACTTAGTCGCCCAAACGATGGCTAAGAGCTCCTTTTCGATGGTTGAATATTTCTGTTCTGTTTCGCTTAATGTTCGCGAGGCGTATGCGATTGGTCGATCATTTCCCACATTTCCTTGGGAAACCACGGCCCCGAGTGCCACGTTACTTGCATCGGTGGTTAATATAAATTCTTTATCAAAATCTGGATACTGAAGTATTGGATCGTTCATTAAAATTTGTTTGCTGTTTTCAAATGAGTCAATAAATTCTTGAGTATGTTCAACTTTTGCTCCCTTCTTCAAACATTTTGTCAAAGGTTTTGTTAATTTCGCGAAGTCTTTGATAAATTTTCTATAGTAGCCTAATAATCCTAAAAAACTTTTAATTTCCTTTTGAGTTCTAGGTATTGGGAAATTTTTTACTGCCTTAATTTTGTCAGGATTTGCCTTGACTCCCTCTGGTGTAATCACATGTCCTAGGTATGCAACTTCTTTTTGTAAGAACGAGCATTTTTCAAGTTGAACCTTGAAGTTAGATTGTCGTAATCTGTCAAAAACACTTTTTAATCTTTCAAGGTGTTGCTGTAAAGACGTTGAAAATATGATGATGTCATCTAGATAGACCATGCATTTTTCATTTTGGATACCTCTCATGATGTTGTCCATTACACGTTGAAATGATGACGGTGCGTTTTTTAATCCAAACGCCATCCTTTTGAATTCATAATGTCCTCGCTGAGTACTGAAAGCTGTCTTAGCTGTGTCCTGTGGATCCATTTCTACCTGGTGGTAACCAGATGCTAGATCGAGTGTGGTGAAGTATTGACTACGTCCCAATTTATCTAGAATATCATTAATATTCGGGAGAGGATACTTATCACCAATTGTTTTATCATTTAATTTCCTATAATCAATTACCATTCTCCACTTTATCTTTCCATTAGCATCCGGTTTCTTTTGTACTAAATGTACCGGTGAACTAAATGGTGAATGGGATTCTTGAATTATGTCTTGTCTCAACATGTCTTTGACTTGTCTATCGATTTCCTGCGTTTGGCTAGGTGATTGTCGATAAGCTTTTGAATAAATGGGTACTTCGTCCGTTAAATGGATTTGATGTTTAATTTGATTGGTGAAACTTAAAGGAATATCTTCATGATGAAAAATATCTTTATATTCGAAACATAGTTGTTTAATTAAACGTTTTTCTTCCGAATTCATATGGTCCAATTTAATATTTTTCAAATTTTCTTTTAATAATTCTTCATAATTTTGGGTGTAATCAATTTCCATTTGTTCAATATTATTTATTTCTATGTGTTCGTTGATTATTGGTTCGACGTTTATTGGTGTTGTAAAGTTGATTTGTTGAATTTTCTCTGAAGAATTTGTAATTGTCGTAATTGCAAAGTTATTTACACATTTTACCAATGTTTCGGGAATTTCAATTCCATTTTTGAGTTTTCGATACCTAATTATTCCGTCTTGATTCTTCAAGTTAACAGGAACTTTAACTACCTTCTCTGTACGTGGTTCAATCGTAACTTGATAAACTTCTTCCTGTTGTCCTTGTTGGTTATTTTCAAACTTAAGGGGAATATTTCCATACTTCGTTATTAAAATTTTGTTTTCAAAAGCAATTTTTGCATCTATTATTTTGAGTAAATCTAACCCTATCAATCCATCATATTTTTTATTAAAATCAAAAATATAAAATTTATGTTTAAAATTTGTTCCAAAAAGAGTTTTTAAATTAACAAGTGTTACCAAGTCGTGTCTACTAATTTGATGGGCTGTCTGAATTTGAAATGGTTCATAAAATATTTCAGAAGGAAAATATTTGAATGCTTGACATCGATTCAGTAATGATCTTGTTGATCCTGTATCAATCATTAGTTTAAAATTTAATTTTGGTATTTCTATGTAAGCTAATTTTGACTGTTCCATTAAATTAATGTTAATTTTTGTCACATTGTTTAAGTTTGATTGTTGCTGATGGAAACTTCGCGAAAATTTTGGTTATCGATCTCTGGATTTTCAAATTCATCAACAGGAACTTGATCGATTTCATTTTCCTGAAATTCATAGTTTTCACGATCTTGATTTTGGTCATATGATTCGAAATAGTCGTAATTTGTATTATTATGAGTTCGACTTTCATCAAAATTATTATAATTTTCGTCAATATTTTGGTGGAATAATTCTTCTGAGGTCCAATTGCGTGTAGGTTGATTTGATCTTCTCGTATGTGCTGATGATGTATCCATTGGTTCAACTGCCTGGTAAGGTCGTTGAGAATGTTGTCGGAAATTAGAGCTTGTTTGATAAGCATTTACTCGTTGACTAGTTGTAGGTCGGTTAAAAGTAGGTTGAAAATTACGTTGACCTGTTAAGTTCGTTGCTTGGTTATTGAATTGTTGAAACGTACGAACGTTTTGTTGAGGTGGCGTAAAATTTCTATTTGGATTAAAGGTGGCTGGTTTAATAAATTGCGGTCTTTGGAAATTTTGAAAATTAGGTTTATGTTGATTTGGAAAATTTTGACCTGAATAATTATTTTTGAACATCATTTGATTCATTACCGGTTTGTGTGTATTTGCCGGCTGTTTGATTTCAATTGGATTGTAATGACGTTGACCGTTGTTAAATAGGTTGGTTTTTGACTGGGCGTACATAAAATTTTCCTCGGAAATCAAATGTCCTAAAGCTTCTTCTAACGTTCCTGGGTTTTTAAGCCTTACTACTAAGCCAAGTTGTCCGTTTAACCCTTGCAAAAAGGTTTGTAATGCTAAATCATCGTACAATTTTGTTTTAATAACCTTAACGTTTTGGTCGGTTTCCTTTAATTGTAACCTGGTTAATAATAAACAACGTACATCTTGACATCGCATCCCAAATTGGTATGATGACTCATTTTTAAATGGTTTTAGACTCATCAAATCCCTAAGGAGACAATTTTCATCTCTTTGATCCCCGAAATGTTGTATTAATAAATCTTTAATATTACCCCAAGTAGTAGCATTTTGTCTAGAGGCAATTAAGGTTAATGCACGACCTTCTAACTTGCTAAGAATTATTTGAATAAGTTGTGTGTTTACATCTGATGGTGTCGGAGTACTACACATGGATAATAAATGCTCACATGCGTTTGTAAAAATTGACAAGGTTGCTGCATTTCCATCATATTTAGGTACTGCGTCGATGTGGAATTTCTCTAATTTTTCCATTGTATTAGTATGAATTTGGAGATGTTGATTTAAAACTTGACGTTGTTCTTCTACTATTTCGTTAGTTATGGATAATTGTGATAATAGGTCTGTGATCTCGGATTCGGACATGGGAAATTTTAAATAATTTTGAGCAAAAACTTACGCAATGAATACCAAGAGCGTTGTGAATCTCTTCATCACCGGGTAGTTTTCCTCGTGGTTGATTGAATTTTCTTCTTAATTTCTTTCTTCCTCCTTGGTTTGGTAGGTTTTTCTTTTATGCACTTTAAATTATATTTGATTTTTATTCACTGAACGGCGTTCCCGTTTATTTTAATTTTTAATTATTTATTTTCACTTATACACTAACTTATCACTAAGTTCTGTCAGTAAATCGTTGAAACGAAAAAGGTTTAGAAATTTTATCTAATGCCTTTCTGACATCCGTCCCGACTGCGCCAGTTAAGTTATTTACCCAAAAAGACTTTAAAAAAATTTCAATTTGAGTCTTAACAATTTATTTGAGTACTTGCAGCGATTTTAGCATACAGAATAATACTGACTTACAATACAATTATTACAACTTATATTTAGTACAAAATGCTTATGTTAGTAAACAGATCCTATTTTATTAAACTATGGAAAGTTCAAGCGAGTTTCTTCCCCTGGTTTCAGGTGAAGTCCTGGGAACATTTTATGTGTGTGAACTTGGTTTCACATAACACACGTGTAAAGTTAATCGCAAATTTTCACTAATTTTTAAGTTTAAAATAATTCTTAATGGAACGGTACCTTTAATGATCTAGGGTATTTCTGTTTGCTGGGTTCATGTACCATTAAACTGTTCACTTGCACTCAGTGGATGACCTTTGATGGGCAAAATAATCTTAGATGCAACTTTCTTGTGTGTTGATTTTGCCTCGTGTAGTAATTAAGTTTTTTCAAAAAAAATAATCGTGATTTTTCACAATCTTCTATCACTTTGACTTTCCAAATACGTAAGTACAATATTTATTATGATTACTAATCTTTTTTGATGAATTTCTTTTTAATTTCTTGATTAATATAATTTTTAGCGGAGCACGCACAATTTCCACACACCATTTATCGAATCTAAATCAACAACTTTTTTCATCAATTGTTTTACCATCGTTACCTGTGTTCTTCAAGGCAAATGTGATTTTTTCTGGTCGAAATAAAATTAAATTTATTTACGTTATAATTTTGCAGGTTCGGCTCAAGCCCAATATGACTTATAAAATTTTAATAAAATTTTTATGTTTCAGATTAAATTAAAGTACTTGCATCTCCTGTGATTTTCCAGTAAACTTTTGAAGAAAATGTCTTTCCCATTTGTGATACATTGTATTGCGATGCACTCCGATAAGTGTAAATTATTCTTATTTTAAGATTCTACGTTTTAACACATTTTTTTTATATAAACTAACCTTGAACAATTATTTTGATTTCAAATTACATTTCTTATTATTAATCAATTAATTTATAATTTTTAACAAACATTTTTATTAACAGAATTAAAACGTTGCATTTTTGAATTTATTTTGTTATTTCGTTCCGTGATCCTTTCTTCATATAAATTTATGACAAACTAAATTTTTGGTATCAGATAAAACTTTTACGTTTGAACAAATAAGTCATGTGCTCTTTATTGATAAACAAAATTTCAAATCGTGACGTTATCATTTCTATTGACGTGGTGGTCAGTTTCGGACATCGCAATATGTTAGCATAGCGTAGTCTTTAAATTTTCTGGGTAAATTTTTACTTCGTTTTCCTCTTCCAACTTCTTCAGTTATTTCTGGCTCTTCGTTTTCAGTATCATTTTGTTCTTCATCCTCTATTTGTTCATCAAAGTTTTGAATTTCTTCAAATTCATCTTCATTTTCAGTTTCAATTTCAGATTCTTCATCTTTTTCGCTGGAATATAATTTTACGTTTATTGGTTTGTTTTCAAATATTACATCTCTCGCAATTATTACTTTTTTTTCTTCTTCATCAAACAATCTATGCGCATTCGGTGCGTATCCTATCATTTTGTATTTTTTACTTCTTGCTTCTAATTTTTTTTGGTATCCCAATCTTTTCGCGTAAGCATTGGATCTGAATATTTGCATTTTTTTTATGTTTGGTTTTTTTTGTACCACATCTCGTATGGTGTTGTTAATGTTTCAGTCGGAATTCGATTTATCAGATAGGCTGCTACCCTAACTGCTTCTCCCCACATTGTTTTGTCAAAGTTTGATTCGAAAATCAAAGCTCTGGCTTTTTCCATTATTGTTCTGTTTAATCTTTCAGATTTACCATTCAATTGAGGCGAATACGGTACCGTATAATCTAATGTTATTCCGCGTTGTTTACACCAATTTTTTAAAATTATTATTAGTATATTCTGTACCGTTGTCGCATCGTAATTTGCTTGTTTTAATGTTCCATTTTGCTTCGACTTCATTTATGTAGTCTTTTATTACAGTAAATACGTCATATTTCCCATTTAATAAGTACACCATGCAAAAATGTGTGTAGTCATCTAGAAAAGTTATGAAATATTTCTTACCGTCCCAAGTTGTTGGTTCTATCGGTCTACAAACGTCGGTATGGATCAATTCCAATGGTCTTGTTGCTCGTTGCCGAACTTCTTTGAACGGTTTTCTTATTTGTTTTGCTTTTATGCACGTTTCGCACGTTAACTTTTCCAAATTTTTAATTTCCGAGTCGGTTATATTTAACCCTTCACTCATTGTTTTTAATTTCATCATGTTTTTTACACTGGGGTGTCCAAGTTTTTTATGCCAATTATTTGCGTTTTCATTTTCGGTTAAAAATGCACTTTCTTTTATTTTATTCATTTTAATTACGTATAGGCCATTTTCCCCGATTGTACCTTCCAGTATTTTAATATTGTCTTTTTTCACTTGAACTGTTTTGTTTTTAAATATCACTTCCGCGCCACTTTTCGTTATCTTGCTTACTGATAACAAATTTTTGCTTAGTTCTGGCACGTAATCTACGTCTCGAAGTATACATTCTTCGGTTTCAATTTTACCGCTGCCTTGCGATTTCATTTTTTCACCAGTTTTTGCAGTTCCTATTTCGGTGTTTTCTTCTTGCATGTTTTTTATTATACTTTTTTCATTTGTCATATGTGACGTTGCACCGGAATCTAGAAAAAATTCGATTTCATTTTTGTTACTTTTTACTTTTTCACTTTGGGTTAGAAACGACAATTTTTTAGTTGTGTTTTCATCGTATCGCTTCTGCACATCATTTTTTACGTTGTTTTGTTTTCTAAAAAAACAGTCTTTGTCTTCATGATTGGTTTTCTTGCATATTTTACATTTTATTTCTTTTTTATTGCAATCTCTTGCAAAATGTCCTGGTTTGTTACATCGGTAGCAATTTCTATTTTCTCCTGTTTTACGACCGAATTTTACGTTTCGTTTTCGATCTTCTCTCGCATTAAATGCCAATTGATCATTTTCTGTTTCTTGGTTATTGTTACGTTTTTCTTCTGCCAGAAGTCTCGATGTTAGGTCAGTTAATTTTTGGTTTCCTTGGGGCGTTGATTCCCAAGCACTTATGAAGTATCTATAACTTTCAGGTAAACACGATAAGATTTTTGTTATTACCATTGTTTCTGTGATTTCTTGGTTCACGTTTTTTAATTTGTATACCAAACTTTCCACTTCGCTTATGTAATTTGACATGCTACTTCCGTTTTTGAATTTATGGTTGTAAAATTCCTGTAACAGATTGTATTTCTGTTGTTGATTATCTCTTTCATATAACATTTTTAATTTTTCCATCATTTCACATGATGTCTTACAATTTAGCAAATGCATCATTATTTGCTTTTCAATTGATGTAATTATTATTTTTTGTGCTAACGCATCTTTTCTTTCCCATTCGTCTTTCGGCTTTTGTTCTGTAGGGCATTGTGTTTTGCCGCTAGTAACGTCAAAGATTTGTTTCGCATTGAAAAATATCGTAATCTGAAATTTCCACAATTCATAGTTTGTTCCATCTTTCAAGTTTTCGATTTTTTCCGTTTCATCTTTTGACGCCATTTTAAATTTTTCACTTTTATTGTTTTTGACGCGTAACAGTTTTATTTTTACTTTTGCACTTAACAGCTTTAAGTTTTTCACTACAGTTTTTTAATTCTTAAGTTTTTACCGCGAATCACTTCACTCGTTTTTTAATTGTTTTTATCTTCAGATTTAATCTGAATCACTGGTTCCCATAACCTGTTGGGTTTTAAATTAGTAACACCTTGATGTAGAATATTATTTATTAGAAATAAACACATTAACTCTAAACAAAGTAACTAAATAATTTGCGCAGTAATTAAAAATACAAAGATGATGTGTTCGCTACAATTTTTACGTTACAACTGACTGACGACTACTAGACTTGCTCACTGCATTCTGCTTGGTAACATAAAACTTATGCGCTGTTGTTTTTTTACATTCTTAATTATTTCATTTACAAACATTTTATCTTAACAAAGATTGTCCTTCAGACAATATATAAAAAATAAACGTCATAAGTATGGCGTTAAATTATATATTTTAACCGAATCGGATGGAACCATTCTTAAATTTGCGGTTTATACTGGACAACTGGATGATTTTGGAGGAAAAGGCCACGCAGCAAATGTAGTTCTCCATTTGATGGAAGGTAGATTAGATGTCGGACACTCAATTTACATGGACAACTACTACAACTCTTACGATCTCGCGGTTAACTTACTAGAGCGTCAAACCTGTTGCAGTGGTACGCTTCGAGTAGATAGAAAAAACACCCCTTTATGACGTCAAATCATCTAAACTGCGGACAGGGGAAACAATTGCTCGATATAGTAATGGGGTGTTAATTAGAAAATGGCGTGATAAAAGAGAGGTAGCGTACATTTCCACAGAATTTACAAATAATATGATAACATATTGCTGTGACTCAAAATGTACCCACACAATGCAAATGATTCTAATTCTGAATTAATTGTGATATTTAATAAACTTGACCTACTTTACAAATTTCAGATTGAAAAGATAAAAACATCCACCTTATTTCATGAAATTACAAACTTATAAAGATCTCTAAAGATAAGAATGCTACATTAAAACCTGTTAAATAGATTCATTAATGAGATGACCATATCAAAATCTCACAATGAGACTTTAAATCAGAAATAATGAAAATTATAAAAATTTGTTATCTTTAAAACATAACCTGTACAATTTGTATACTTTAAATTGAGATTTCTCTGTAAATAACTTATTGTGTGAAAATCTATTCACAACCAAAATTATGGTTGATGTTTACTGAAGCAAGTCGTGCAATATTAGCATGCAAGCAATACTTGTTCGGGAAAGCACTCGTGTGGGGTGACCGACAAAAATTGAGTTGAAATTTGATATTCAAATTGGACAGACGTGTAACGGATCCAATATTTGCAATTGAAACTTGATTGACAACCTCAACAAGATGGCTACCGCTAGTTACGAAATCTGAAAGACAAGAATGTGCTTATTTCAACTCAGAACGCAAATATCTGAGAATTAAATAACTCCAAACTACTTACCAGTATTTAATCTAATTAAAACAAATAATTAGAAAGTCAAATTTGGATAAGCAACACCGCAACGACAAAATTCAACAGGAGCGATATTTGGTATCAACGCGACAACACCATATCAACAGCTGATTGGTAGTGCAACTTTTTGTGCGCGTGTGAATTCAAGATTGTGTTATCGGCGCAGGCTTTTAACAAGCAGGATTATTTGAATCAAAAGGTATTTGAACTTATTATTTTTATTAAACTTTTTGCCTTCAGCATTTTATATAAAGGACGCAAGGAAAGAGACCGTTATTGGTGAGTTTCTAGCCACCCTATTTTCTACGAATTTCAATAAACAAAACATTTTTATTCTTTACATTTTTCTACGCTACGAGCATAAATTTTACAAACAAACATTTAATTCGTTAATGGACAACGAGAAGACTTGGATTAAATTCAAGCATTAAGAAGAGAAGAAGAATTGGATCGTCATTATTTTTGATATTTTTGGTATTTTTGATAATTGTACACATTTCTCTCTACAGATAGATTATCTGTATTTATTTTGTTATTATTGATTAAGCGCTTGCGAATTTATTTATCTCAATATAAAAATTATTTCTGACTTAAAACAATCTCCTTTTATTAATTCAACCATTACAGGTCCGTATTCTGAATTTTTGAGATCAATCAAAAACAAAAGTGGATCATTTTGTCTGTTCAAACATTTTAAGCAATTATTTCAAATTCAGCCGACATTTTTCAATCATTTCCAAACCATTTATTTCAACTCAAAAAGCTACATCCCTAAAATCAAACTTATTACCTGCCATACTCTGAGAGAGCCTCAGGCTGAGCTAAACAAGAGGGACAGGGTGGTGAACTTTCCAATAAAATTTAGCACGCCAAATTTTAACATTTACATTTTTATAAATTTTCATTCATTAGAATGTGGCGCCCAAATAAACCGAGGTGTGTAAGTTTTATATAGGGGAGGTCACAGCAATATGAAGATAAGAGAAAGAACGAAAGGTAAAAACCTCAGCCAATTTATATTGCGATATCGAGATACCACGTCAATGGAAGTACGTTATTTAAGATTCGGGAAAATTTTGTTATTAATAAAGCATGTGACTTATCAAAGTAATCAGAAAAACTTCGTCCGATACCAAGAAATTTAGTTCAAAGTCAAATGATTTGTAAAAAAGGACATAAAGCAGGTTTGAATAAAATAAATTTAAATTGTAACTTTTAATAATTGTCTTTGTTGAAAAATGTTTATTTATAGTAAATGAAAGATTGTTAGTAATAGGAAAGGTATTTCAAAAGTTAGAATTTTGTTAATTAATTGATTAATGTAAAAATTTATGTTAGCGTTAAATTTAAATAAGTTCTTAAATCATTACGTGAGTTCGACGTGTCACAAGTTAATGAATTTTGAATGGAAATTTCATATCCAGCATCTTTATCAATCCAACCACGAAGAAATTATGAAGAAGTCAATCCAATCTGAAAATATAAAAATTTTACTTATAAAATTCCAACGAGTCACATTTGGCTTAGTACAGACCTGTAACCTGAAAATTTCGATAATATTGATTTTCCAATCAACCAATACAAATGCGTCTATTCAAACATCGAGATGGCTATGAATTTCGAGATAGAAAAATAAAAAAGAATCGAAGAGGTCCTTGTGTTAGATTTCACACGTAAATGGTGGCGAATTTTAATCGTCCTAATAAAAAATAATTTGATAGTGAAAATAATTGGTGAAAGTATAAAGTACGAGTGTAAAAATCAAGAAATTAATTACTTACCTACGTAAAACTAAAAATAAGTTGAAAAACGTAAAGGATTGATAATATTTCTAAAGAATTAAAAATCGACACAAAACGAGGTCAATAAACTGCAAGTGTAAACTTTTTCATGGTAATAAACCCATCGAGTGTATTTTGGTGCGCAATTGTACCATATCCAGTTCAAGTAACGAAAAGATCCCTGAATTTACTAAGGTAACGTGCACATTAAACTACAATTTTAAAATAACTAAGTGAAATTTTCGGAATCCATACGACACGTGTTTTTCTTTATTTAACGTTCAGAATTTTGATAATTAGATTTAATAATAGAACTTTTTAAATATAACAAAACCTTTATTTACATTTGTGTGCTAAATAAAAACATTATTATTTTTGTAACGAAGGATATTTATTTTGACCTGTTCCGCGACATAAATTTATTTACAGTATTGGTCAAGGAACGACCTCACCCTGTACAAGGTAAGACACATGCACTACGAACCAGCTAAGCCGAGGCATATTATTTCCATTTATTTGTATCTACTAAATTTCGCATACATTTCCATTGACAGGGTACATTTCTGTACACTCGTACAAACATCAATAATAAAACGTGTAACCAAATTAGCGAGGGTTACTCACAGCACTTTTGGCTAGCCCAGCGTAAGGCTACGACCACATAGCACTTTTTGTAGCCCAACGTGAGGCATTATTAGTAACTACGAGGGTACATAGCACTTTTTGGCGCCCAACGTGGGGCTCTCTTAAAGGAATCCGCACATAGCACTTTTTGGCGCCCAACTTGGGGCATTATTAGTAACTACGAGGGTACATAGCACTTTTTGACAGCCCAACGTGTGGCTCTCTTAAAGGAATCCGCACATAGCACTTTTTGACAGCCCAACGTGTGGCTCTCTTAAAGGAATCCGCACATAGCAATATGTACAATAAATTCATGGGTGGGGTGAACCGACAGGACCAACTTTCATCCTATTATCCCTGTGAGCGGAAAACGCTAAGATGGTATAAAAAAATAGGAATTCACATTTTTCAAATGTTAATTTTGAATTCTTACTTATTTAAAAAATATACAAATTCAAAAATGCCATTTTACGTTTTCCGTTTAGAACTATTTCAAGTTTAGTTCCGGAAAACCCAAGACCAGAAAGAGGTATTGCTGAAGCTGGGCACTTACCGAAAAAAAATCCTATCGGACCTCGCGGTAAGGCAATTTCTAGAAGATGCACGTACTGTTTTAATAACAGACGTGTACGAAAAGACACGTCTTACTATTGCCCTACCTACGAAAATAATCCATATTTATGTGTGGATGAATGTTTTATGTTATATCATCAAAATTAATATTGTTTTTTATGATTATTTTGATTATGTATTTTTTGAATTTTATTTTTTTTTGTATTTTTATTAAATTAATAATTACACTAATTTTTTTAAATTTTTTTCCTTGCCCATTTTAATTGAACGAATTTAATCTTTTAAGTAATGTCTAATGTCTAATGTTTAAGTAAGTCTATGTCCGTTATCAGCACTGGCGACAGAATTTGTAGTCAAGTGCGCGTGACGGATTTGTACGTCATTGCCATTTGAGCACTAATTTTTGAATTTACTTGCTTGTTAATAATATTACAGCCTATAAAATAAATACAATCAAAAGATTACGAAAAACAACTATTTAGCGTAGGGCGTACGTAATGTATTATGAGGTAGCAGTGAAAGTGTTAATTGTAAACAGTTAATAGTAGGTAAATAGTTCAATTGTAAATAGCTAAAGAAAAGATTAATTGTGATAGGCTTAATAGTCCCAGTTCGGACGCAAAGATCAATTGTCGCGGTGCCAATAGTTGAAGAAGCCAATTGTCGCCGAGGTCAGTTGGCAAGGGCTAACTGTCGCAAGGCCAATCATCGTGCCACCGGTTTTTCTAGGACGAGAGTATGGGATTAACTATTTTATCTTTTTGATGAAGACGTAGAAGAATCTAGTGTCTATTTAATAGTCTAGGGCAACGGTGGGCAACCTGCGGCCCGTGTAAAGTTCTAATCCGGCCCGCGAGATCTTTAGAAGAAATAATAAATAAATATTTTCAAAACCAAAAATTTTAAAGAAAAGGATTAGGTTAGTACTGGTTAGTACCTAACATAAGGAAAAAGGAGAGATCTACTGTTTAATTTTCGATATAATTCGTCTTATTTAAATTAAAAACACATAGCTACATCTTTGTTCATAATTTAGTACTAACGTCGTAACCAGTCGTAACATAGAAAGTCGTAACGCAGAAACTTCGGATATGTTCAATAATCGTTTAACGTAGGAAATGTTCGACAATTCGTTTCTTCGTTCGGGGAATCCCCCGTGTAGTCACGTAGTGTCGTTGTAAATGAATGGTTTTAAAGTGAAATTAAAATTTGTTTTCATTTATATTTACTGTTTTGTGATTAATACTTACTTATTTTTTTCATTTCTTTGTAATTTGTTATAAATGATAAGAGAAATAAATATAGTAGGGGAGAGGCATGTAAGTTGACCATGCATGTAAGATGACCACCCAGTCTTTTTGAAGAAACTACAAATGGTAACTCCGAAATTTTAACTGCCCACGTGCTCATTGACATGGCTATCAATTTTTATGTAGTTTAGAAACGTCCAGACGCGACGCAGTAGTTCCTGTAGACATTATGTAAAAAAAATTGAGAAATATTAAAATATTGATTTTTGTGTGCGTTCATAAAGTGATTATTTTCGTTCAAATTGCAAGGTATATGTGCTTAACTTGTTTTTCATTGAATTTTAATGATTCAAAGTGAATTCCAAACATAATCGTGTTTGTGTTTGTGTGCGTTTCAAAATGGTCGAGAATGTAAGATGATTAATGATGTAAGATGATGATTAATTAATTCATCTTTTTTTATTCTTTTTTTTTAACTTTTGTACTTAAAACTCAATAAAAAATCATTAATTTTGTATATCAGTTGGTTTCATTTAAGTTTTTTGACTTTTCAGCAACTTTTTAGGGGGTGGTCAACTTACATGCCAAAAATTAAAATTTCCGATTTTCGACTCTTCGGGAGAATGGTCATAACTCTTTTGTTTCTTAAGTAATCTAATAAGTATCTTTAGCAAAATTTTAGCTAAAGACCTCTTCTTTCCAATGGTGTAAAGGAATCCAAAAAATTTCAATTTGAAGATGAGTTATGAGCAAAAATGCTAAGGGTGGTCAAATTACAAGCCTTTCCCTACTTAATTAACTTTGTTATATTATTGTTTTTATATTTTCAGAAAAAAATACAAGTAACAAAAATGTGTCCATTAACTACTAAGGCCCGCGGACGAAACGTAAATATTATTCTGGCCCCTGTTATAGAAAAGGTTGCCCACCCCTGGTCTAGGGTTTACTTAGTGTCTAACTATAGATGAATTAAATCATTCGTTGAATTTAGACGTTACACGAATTAAATCGTTTGTTGATATCCTACATTTATCTTTTGCGAAACGCTGCAAGCGCGAGCGTTTTGAGAACTATACTACATGATAGAATTTGCAACTAAATCGTCAGCGCATTAGAAATTTTTTAAATAATATTGAATTTTAATATCTATAAACTTAGCCTATCTCCATCAGGTTAATTTATTTAGCTTTTTGTTAGCTTGGTTATTTTGTCACGATGCTTGATACGACTTCTTTCAGAATGGTAAGTCACTTGGGATTGATACATAATAGATTCTTCTCACGCTTGTGAGTATTGACGTTTCGGGTCTAACCTTGATTTCGCACTTTTCGTGACTAACACTTGATTTGCGTTCTTCGCTTGAGTTTGATAGACTTTTCCTATTCTTCTTCCTGCTGTTTAGATGCTGTCCTTTGTTTAATATCTATGCTTGCTCTCTGTTCAACAGTATCTAATGTTCGTTTCTATAAATGAAATTTTTATTTCAATTTCAATTTATTAATCAAAGACCATACAACCCAATTTGAAAACGCAAACTCGAGTTTCGGACTTATTTGTCCTCATCAGTGCGATATACAAAAAGGATTGTATGAGTGCGTATTACTGGCTTCTAACTTTCCACCTACATAGGTCAAAACTTGCCAAAGTGTAGGTTTCAGTAACGCCACCGCACGGTTCTCTCAATAATGAGAATTAATCAAAAACGTGAAGAGGTTCTCGGCAATAGCCACTTTGTATTTAAAATACATCAAAGATGTATACATCTTCATATACATCGTATACATCTTCATATACATCGTATACATCAAAGATGTATACATCTTTGATGTATTTTAAATACAAAGTGGCTATTGCCGAGAACCTCTTCACGTTTTTGATTAATTCTCATTATTGAGAGAACCGTGTGGTGGCGTTACTGAAACCTACACTTTGGCAAGTTTTGACCTATGTAGGTGGAAAGTTAGAAGCCAGTAATACGCACTCATACAATCCTTTTGGTATATCGCACTGATGAGGACAAATAAGTCCGAAACTCGAGTTTGCGTTTTCAAATTGGGTTGTATGGTCTTTGATGTATTTTAAATACAAAGTGGCTATTGCCGAGAACCTCTTCACGTTCAATTTATTAAATTAAACGAGGTGTACTGAGGTTAAGGAGTTGACGGGTACTTGAGATCTTAAAAAATCGGCATTGGCATTGTTTTGTGAGAGGCGAGATTTTGGAATTGGATTTTGGGCGAGATTTTGGAAATCTGAAAAAATCGGACTTTGGTTGTGGACTTGAACCGAAATCCGGTTCAAGTTTTCAAAATTATATTTAACGAGTGTTGACAAATTAATATAATTATAAGGTTATCTTTCACCCTTCATTCGAGTCTTTCGGCTGATTTATAATAAGATAAATATAATCTAGAAATTCAAGTATTTAAAATTTAATATAAAAACCGCCTTTCACTGACAATAAATTATAACTCATCAACCATGAAACTACTTGTTACTATTGCTGTAGTGTTGGCTGCCATTAACTTGGTGTATGGAGCAGATCCAGGAGGTAAGATAATTTTGATATATTTTATAAGTATTACTGCCTCTCATTCCAAATTTTGATCGATATTGCGATTAGTAGATGTAATATTAACATATTTTCTGATTTTTATATTCTTGTAATATTTAAAAAAATCTTACGTTATAATCATTATAATAAATTCACCCAATTCGGGATCCGGACAATTAGGCGCGGCCGATTAGGCGAAACCGATTAGGCGCGGCCGATTAGACGCGACCGATTAGGCGCGGCCGATTAGGAGCGGACTCAATTAGGCGCGGACCCAATTAGACGCCGTGCCATTTAGGCGCGGATACAATTAGGCGCAGACCGTTTAGGACCAAAGCCATTTAGGTGCGGGCCCAATTAGGTGACGGCCATTTAGGCGCCGGCCATAAACAAATTAAATTGTTAATCTGTTATAAGTCTGTATTTATTTTTAAAAATCACAAAAGTTGATTAATAATTAAAAACAAATAAATCTTCGCAAAAAGTTAAATCGGTCGCAAATATAGGTGGATCTGCCGCGAAGAGGTGGATCTGCCGGTAGGTTAGTGTTAGTTTTTGATATTTCTTTAGAAAACTAATAATTAAAAACAAATAAATATCCGCAAAAAGTTAAATCGTCCGCAAAGAGGTGGATCTTCCGCAAAGAGGTGGATCTGTCGTTAGGTTAGTGTTATTAGCGAAGAATTGTCGCTGCGATGAATTGTCGCACGCGATGAATTGTCGCACGCGATGAATTGTCGCGGCGATGAATTGTCGCGGCGATGAATTGTTGCGGCGATGAATTGTCGCGGCGATGAATTGTCGCGGCGATGAATTGTCGCACGCGATGAATTGTCGCGGCGATGAATTGTCGCGGCGATGAATTGTCGCGGCGATGAATTGTCGCGGCGATGAATTGTCGCGGCGATGAATTGTCGCGGCGATGAATTGTCGCGGCGATGAATTGTCGCGGCGATGAATTGTCGCGGCGATGAATTGTCGCGGCGATGAATTGTCGCGGCGATGGATTGTCGCGCGATGAATTGACCGCGATGAATTGTCGTAGATTCTTAGATTATTGTTTATTTGGTATGAAGCTTTCAAAATATTATGTTTATTAAAGTTTGTGTTCTATAAAATAATGTGTATCATTTTATATAAAATATTCCCAAATAAACTTATAACAGATTAACAATTTAATTTGTTTATGGCCGGCGCCTAAATGGCTTGGCGCCTAAACGGTCTGCGCCTAATTGTATCGGCGCCTAAACGGTCTGCGCCTAATTGTATCCGCGCCTAAATGGCACGGCGCCTAATTGAGTCCGCGCCTAATCGGCCGTGCCTAATCGGTCGTGCCTAATCGGTCGCGTCTGATCGGCCGCGCCTAATTGTCCTAGACCCGTTTACTCCCTTGTAACACACTATATTATCTATTTCAATGGTATTTATATTATTATTTACTTCTAAAGTTATGCGGATATACATAATTAATAACTTATAAGATAAATTAAAATATTTTTTATTTATTATATTGCAGAAGAAGGTGGAAGGTGCAAAGGAATTTTGCTTCCCGTTCCCGGAACTATATGTAAAGATTCGTGTGGAATTATTGGAAACATCCCCACTAGGGGTGCGCGATTATGGAATTTCATAATCGATTATCGATTATAAAAAATAATCGATTTTTTTCGATTAATCGATTATTAAAAATAATCGATTATTCATAATCGACTATGAGTTCATAATCGATTATGAACTCGTAATCGATTATGAACTTGTAATCGATTATGAACTCATAATCGATTATGAATTCATAATCGATTATGGACTCATAATCGATTATGAACCCATAGTCGATTATGAACTCATAGTCGATTATGAACTCATAGTCGATTATGAACTTATAACTATAATAGGTAGGGCTATTAAGGGTTACTAAATTACTATATAATTTATTATTTTGCTAATTGTGTTACGGTGGTGCTAATAAGAAGTGTTGTTAAGCACCAGTTGATAACACATTACGGTCCGGTATCAATCTGTAATAACTTACCTGCGTAGCCGATTATAATGTTACTTACAGGTGTGTTGATGAGAATTTACGACTCCTTCATAAAAACGCTGATTAAATCTGAAGTACCAAATATTTTGTTTTTAAATTTTAACTGAATGTTACTATTGTATTATGCATTATGTAATTAATTTATTGTTAACAATAATCCATCTAAAAGGCTTCTAATTAAAATTCATTTTGTAAAAGTATACACTTTCACTCAAAATATCGGACAAATAATTTAAATCCATATTGATGAAAAAGGGTTGCAATCTTTAATTGAAAAGCAAAAAAATATTTTTTAAAAACTATCAAATTTATAAACAAAAATACCTAAAAGTTGAATGGCAAATCCATATTTTGAATCCAAATATCAACTGGTGCTTAACAACACTTCTTATTAGCACCACCGTAACACAATTAGCAAAATAATAAATTATATAGTAATTTAGTAACGCTTAATAGCCCTACCTATTATAGTTATAAGTTCATAATCGACTATGAGTTCATAATCGACTATGAGTTCATAATCGATTATGAGTCCATAATCGATTATGAATTCATAATCGATTATGAATTCATAATCGATTATGGGTTCATAATCGATTATGATTCCATAATCGATTATGAATTCATAATCGATTATGAACTCATAGTCGATTATGAATAATCGATTATTTCAATAATCGATTAATCGATTATTATAAAATATCATAATCGATTATGAAATAATCGATTATTCGAATTACGTAATCGATTAATCGATTATATGCGCACCCCTAATCCCCACTCTCAATTGTGATCCTGGTTTAACTTGTTGTGTACTTGGAAGGAAACAACCAGAAACAGTTTAAAACTGCATCTTTTATTGGAATTTTATGTAATTCAGCATTAACATGATTGTGTCTTTTATAGTACATAATATGTAAAATATAATTATTATAATAAATCTTTGGCATCAATAAATAATTGCAAAATTGGGTCCGGATTTTTAACACTGACCAAAAAATTGAAAATTTCCTATAGAAATGGCATAATATTTCGATCAAGAAAATGTTTAGCTTTAAAATAAATAGCGGTTCAACAAGTTTAAATGGCAAAAACTTAGAAATTTTAAATAAAAACATGTATCATGCGCACGAGTGGCTTGTGGCTTAATCTTCGCTCTTTGTTTCTCGAAATTGGCTCCGCTCCTAACATGAAATTTAGCAAAATTTTGGGTAATTAACGGCCTTTTTGGGTATGTTTCGGTCCGAATGTGTAACTTTTGTCGTCGCGGAGGTGATCATAAAAAAATCCGAAAAAAGTGTGAAAATGGGAAAGTTGCATTTCAAGCGGCCACTGGCACACCATTTACTGTTTTGCCCTGATGATGATCGAATAAATTGATCGAAACGTTGGCTTAACGGTAGTAGTTGTTTGATTGCATTCCCTCATACCCAAAAAGAAGTTATTTTCATTTGTTTTATTGTTAAAATAAAATGGTATTACATTTAACATTAAAACAAATGCTATAAATCAAATTGAGATTTTTAGTAATTATGTGAATTTATATTTTTTACCTACACATTGTTCATTATTTTCAGAGTTTCTGTGAAAACGGTTGGTTACCCAAAAAAATTTATTTGACAAAAGTTGTAGCCCGTTAAATTCCCTATCCGGTTTGGGCCATTAGTTTTTCTCTTAGACGTTTCATTTAAGAGATACGAGGTTCGCAAGAAAATTAAAAAAAAACCTGAATTTTTGATTGTTGTCAGGTCCTAATAGCAACCTCTTTGCAGTTCCATTTGAACCGATTTTTAAATGTAATGTTAAAAAGGTAAACATTTCGATTATTCCATTATATTATTATCCAGAAGCTTTTAGGGTATCTACCACGCATATAATTTTACCTAATTTTCTCTCGAGCGACATCTATTAATCAAAACAGTAAGCTGAAATCATAAATTTACGTATAAGAATAAAGAATAAAAATTAAGAATAAAAAATAAGAATTAAGAATAAAATAATATAAGAATTGTAATAAAAGAAAAGTTCAGATTATAAGTAGGTATAATATAAAATACGAACCTTTAGTCTATCCTCAAGATCCTCTGTTACCATTGCGATTGGTTAGTAATGCTGATCAGGTGTCACATTTTTTTACTAATTTTAGCAAAAAGTCGACATGGAAGATTCATACCGGAACATGGGCCAAACCTAACCACCTTACTGCTATCTTCAGATGTTTATTAGTTTATTACTACTTAACTAGTTAATTTTTTAAAGTTTAATTTAATATGAATTTTCAATAGTTAAAAATTCAAATATTTAAAACATCACAAAATCGTTACATAAACAAAATCTCAGTACAAGTACATATTTAAAAGTGTGTATATGCTTCCAAATCCGTGCAACTTAGACGTCGATTATTATCCTTAGAAGAAATAACTTCACTCTTTACTCTCCAATACCAGCCGTTCATATCAATTATTAGAAGAGGAGTAACATCGAAGGTAAAATTATATGCGCGGTAGATACCCTAAAACAAACTCAATTTTTAGTGAAAAAAGTTTCTGGATAATATTGTATAGAATATTAAATTAAACTTCAAAAAATAAATATAATTAATTAAACGAATCAAAATTGTTTTTTAACACAACTGCATACTGCTATCTTCGGCTGTTTAATATTAATTCTGAATAATTAAAAAATCACATATTTTAAATACGTATATCTAACAAATGTTAGATTTTTTATTTACATAATATACTTCATCGTTAATAAAAATTACTATATTTAGGCCCAGTTGTTCAGTATTGGGTTATCTTTTAACCTACATTATTTTCCATGGAAACAATTCTTGAAACAATCATTTCTATGGAAAGTAACCCAGGTTAAAAGATAACCCGAAACTGAACAACTGAGCCCTAAGTATATCAAAAATAATTTTTTTCCCAATATTTTGGGGTTATGTAATAAATTATACTTAAATAAAAATTCGCCTTTTTAGGCCAGTCATTGGGGATCAAAAATAGGGCTTACCTGGAAATAAGTCCGGAAGTTCTGAAACTTTGCAGGTTTGTAGGTTTGGATGTCCAGAACTAAAATTCACAAAATGCACAATCCGAGACATGCCGCCGGCGCCGCCATCTTGTCAAGATGGCGCCCAAAAATAGTTTTTTTCATTTATCTCGAAAAGTGTGCGTTTTTCGATATATGTTGAGAGCAAAATTGTTGAGGAAGTAGTTTCCTACAAGAAATGTTCTTAGCATATTTTTGCTAAAGTGAGCCGTTTAGGCTCAAGAGCTGATTGAATGACAACATATTCTGTTAATTTCTATAAACTGCCCCTAACTATCTCCATATATGCGTATAAATTTATCTTTTATAATAAAACGGGCTATTCAATTGATTTCTCGTTATATTTATAGCGCAGATGAAAAAGGCACGAAAACCGCAGAGCGACAGCGAAGATCAAAACAAAATTACAGCAGATGTTTTGTTTGACGAGTCTATGTCTCCCACAGTTCCACAGTTAAATTTATTGTCAAACGATGTCAACAAAGATCGCTTTATATCCATCTTGAAACGGAAATTTGAAGAAGCGTAGTTCACCGTAATTCAGGCTACAGAAGATGCAGACACACTGATAATAAATACAGCTATCAAGATGTCATCTTCATATGAATACGCCATTGTTGTTGGGGAGGATGTCGACCTCATTGTTCTGTTGACAGCACTGTGCAAGACTCATGATAATGTTTACCTCCTAAAGCTTGGGAGAGGAAAAACGGTCCAAAATATTTATTCGTCGCAAAGTTTCAAAGGAACCGATGTAGTGAAGGATAACATCTTGTTCCTTCACGCAATAAGTGGGTGTGATACGACGTCGGCCTTATTTAACCAAGAAAAGATGAAGTTTTTAACAACATTAGAAAAACATAAAGAGTTACAAGATCATATTCAAGTTTTTAAAAATAAACATGCCACCGCTGATCAAGTTGCCTTTGCCGGTGAGAAATTTCTCCTTGCACTCTATGGATCCAAAGACACAAATGATATCAATCTTGATAAATATCAATACCAGTGTTTTGTGAAGTCGGTAACAAAAAGTAAATTTAATTTGGCATCCTTACCACCGACAAGCGCAGCTGCACGACAGCATTCATTGAGAACATACTATCAGGTTCAATTATGGCGTGGCTGTCCGAAAGTAGTTGAAGAATGGGGTTGGAAGAAAACACAAACTGGCCTCACTCCAGTAACTACTTTAAAAGATCCTGCTTCCAAAGCACTACTTGCTTTTTTATCTTGTAAGTGCAAGACGGCTTGTGGTAGAGCCTGCGGATGCAGGAAAGCAGGATTGAGATGTTCAATGATTTGCGGTGTCTGCAATGGGAAGACTTGTGAAAATATCAGCCAAGTGACACTGGGCGAATCCGATGAAGAAGACCTCCATTCGCTGCTTGATGATTCTTTATCGACTGCAGAAGGAGAATCCGACGAGTTGAAGGAAATTGACATCGATTCTGAAGCTGAGGTAACCATTTTCCCCGTTGAAGATATGGAAATCAACGAGCCAGGTCCGTCTGGCTTTTGCCAAAGATAATTTTAGTACCTAAGTGGATTAGGCCTACAGGGGAAACCACGTTAAAAAAACGCGCCGTGTACTTTACCTCTTGGGTGGTGTGGAAACAAGTACAGCATTTTAAATCGAAATTAATTGATCATAAATTATTAACATGGATTAATTAATGAATTAATCGATTAATTGAAAAAAAGATATGCCACTGTTTCGTGATAAATATTTATAAAGTCTCAAAATATTAGATTTGGGGACCCCTACTACACATAGTTATTATTTCCGAAATTCGCCTCTACAGAAAACTTACGCAAAATTTTTAATTTGGCGAGGGTATTTGTGCCTTAACGGTTTGCTTTAGCGAAAATATACTAGGGACATATTTTATATAAAATTTCCTCCTCTTTAATTTTGCGCTCTACATACTTTTTCTAAAAACGCATAGTTTTGGAGATATTTGCAAAAAACCGTTTTTGGGCGCCATCTTGGCAAGATGGCGGCGCCGGCGGCATGTCTCGGATTGTGCATTTTGTGAATTTTAGTTCTAGATCCCCAAACCTATAAACCTACAAAGTTTCAAAACTTCCGGACTTATTTCCAGGTAAAAATCCCCAATGACTGGCCTATTTCCTCCAAACTCCTTTTTACTTTCCCATTTACGTAGTAAAGGAAAGTATTGTTATCGAGTTAAAAAAAAATTTTGAGTTAGCATTTTTCCCATGGTCTATGAGCCCATACGAATTGTTTAAGACCAATTTTGGAATGATGTCCGGATGTGTGTGTGATGTGTGATGTGTGAAGTGTGATGTGTGATGTGTGGTGAATCTATCGTCAACGTTTTCAGACAAACCCGTGCACCGATTGAGTTGAAATTTTATACACTAGTTTGAAGTAGCTGTCTAAAGAGCTGACTAGATTTTGGTTGAAAACCGTCCATTTTTAACCCCCTTTTTAGGGGAATGAAAATTGTTAAAGAGCATTGCCGCTTCCCGGTGAAACATATGAGATTGAAAATCATATCAATCGAAAGAGATTATTTTTCCGCATCTTTTGATACCCCACACTTGATATTTCCCTCTTAAATTATTGTTAAAATGCAAAAATAAAATAAGCGCTATTAAATGAATATGGTTTGCCTTGGATAATTTTGATCTGTCAAAGTGATTTGTATTGTTCATTACTATAATTTAATATTTTAACTAATTTACTTGTATAAACATATTATGTAGTTAATATCAAACGAATTTTTTAATTACTTATAAAAAATTAATTCTGACGTCATTACGCCCATAGTTAAAATTTGATTGCATATAGACGGCACGGCATTTCGCAAATTTCTAATTTTTTTTGGGCAATGTCAATTTTAAAAATTTTTCAATGCAAACATGTTATATAATTGTTAAAATGAAAATATAAAATAAGTGCTTTTAAAAAATATGAGTTACCATGTTAAATTACAAATTAAATTTCGTAACTTTGATATCTCAAAGTAATTTGTGTATTTTATCGAGTTAAAAATTTTTTTGAGTTAACATCTGTTTTATTAATATTTAATATAAAATAAAGTGGAATCTACTAAATGAGAAAGTAATGTGTTGTCACATAAGATTTTTTTAATTAAATTTCGAGACAATTGTCAATGTTTGACAATTTGACAACTCTTAGGGTTGTGTAAGTAAAAATGTTATTTGTTGATGTTTACATTGGCTAATTTCTATATTTGTACAGCCTCTATTATCGACCGATGATGAGAATATTGTAAATTCTCGAAACACGTCTCGAAATTTAATTAAAAAAAGGACTTTGGAGAAAAAGACGAATTTTTATTTATAGTTTATTATATTATAGTTTATTTTCTAAATATTATATAATTATAATTAAAATGTTTACCTTTTTAATAGGGCATTTCAATGTCGGTTCAAACGGAGCTACAAGAGGATTGTTTGAACCCGGAAATGTAGCATCTGGAGAAATAAGTGGGCAATAATCTTTTTTTTGAATTTTATAATATACTTCGCAAGAATCCAAATTTTCTCTAGAACGACATCTATGAATCATAATATCAATCTGAAAACGTACAATTTATATTATATTAATTCTTTTTTACAAATTTTATCCTTAAAACCTTAAGTTTATCCTTAAAATCTTCTTTTGCTACGACAGTACCATTGGTTACTAATACGGATCGCATGTTAAATTTGGTAAATTGAAAATAAAATTGATACGGAAGATTCGTGCCAAAACAATTTCCAAGCCTAACCACCTTTATTGTCTTCACATCAAACTACAATAAGGAATAGTAGGTATATAGTTTTATTTTGGCATAATATATTTGAAGACTAAAACTCGCAATTATTATTCTATTATTTTAGCTTTATAGAGGATAAAACACAAAATTTATTAATTAAATTTTGAAGTATGATGTATTTTACGGAGTTATTTTAAATTAATAAAATTGCACTCTTCTTGTATTTTTAATTTTCTATTTGTGACGCCTTGGAATCACAGACGATCTTCGTCGGATATAATTATTATTAAATAAAAGACTTTTAACTGTTGAAATTTTAATATAATTAAAACTTTTAAAATAAATTAGTTGATATCATCATGAGCTTTCGATACTGTCGATATACACACTCCTTGTAATTAGTTTTAACTGTTAGGAGTGTGTCTAAATCTTTAAATAAATAAATAGATACTTTCGATGATAAATAATTTATTTTAAAAGTTTCAATTATATCAAATTTGAAAATTGCAGGCCGGCCACTAGCAATAAGTAACATTTATTTATGAATTTATGGCACTCAAAGCAAAAATTTATGGCAAATTTATGGCACGCGATACAAAAATTTATGGCAAATTTATGGCACGCAATACAAAAATTTATGGCAAATTTATGGCCGCACCCCGAGGGGGGAACTCCCTTTATACCTCGCCCCATTAAGACAATTTACAAAAAAATGTGTGCATATTTCAAGCTAAAAAGAAACCAGATTCGTGAATTACCCTGACTAGTGTAGTAATAGTCAGGGACGTGCTCAACCAACTTTTTTTAGGGGGGAGCAATCCTTAATTTGCCAATCGAATCAATTAAAAATTGCCTGGGTATAAATCGGGACATCAAAAATAGATCATTTTATAAATAATAAAAATATAATTTTCCCTATTAAAAATTCTTAAACTTAAAAAATAAAAACATTTTATTTAAAAAAATATTCAATATTTTCAGGCCGGCCCGGCCCTGCAAACTCGTGTTTTGTTGTTTAAAAATTTATATCTATTGGGATTTTACATTAACCAAACGCCACCATACGACAGCAATTGTAACTACCCTAACGAGTATACGTCAGTTTCTTTTAACGTGTGTTAATAGTGTTTGAGTTTGATTTTGTGAAATTTTTAATTCAGTGCAGTGTTTAATCTAAAAAACTATTATAATAATAATAGTACTTATTGTTAGTTCAGTGTTTAATCTAAAAAACAATATTATAATAGTAGTTATTTGCAGTGGTAAGTACTACATAACCTATTATGAATAAAGTGCAACCTAATGTAATTATTAATATTTTAGAAATTTTTACTTCGTGTCGAAATGAATCGTCCAGATAAATGTTCGCTTTCATTTAAGGACCTATTTAATTATCTAGAGGCAACACCAACTTCCAGATGTATTACGGAAGGTGAATCTGTTGCTAATGCCAATCACGTGATAACCTGTGGGATTTTGGAGAAAACAACAAATATGTTAAATATATTTGCACTTTGTTTGCAAACAACTGCTTTAACTCAGAAGCCGCACGAAATTCGAGGAGTTCTCAACATTCACTTGCTGCTGTCCTAATTGTGTGTTCAAGGTAAAAACTTTTTGTGCACTTGTTACTTGTTAACAGGCAAAACATCTGATTTTTAGAAAAAATATATTCGATTTTCCAATGTTGTCATCGACCGATATGAAATGTTATTGGAATAAAGGTACGGCAGTGGAAAAATATGCTCCGCAACGTTTGTACGACCACAAGTGCTTGGAGCCTAAGCAAATTACAAAACCGTTGAAACCAGTAATTGAACGTGACAACGATTACGTTTTATCTGTCCTAACCAATGACATATTTGATTCTAGTCTTGCAAAACATATGTAAGTACAATAATTTATTAACAACAGTAATGCTTTTATGAAGTCGATGTTGGTTTAGCTGACTTAGTGGAATGGAAATTCATTATCTCTTGTAATGTTTACTAATATTGTCTTTTTTCACAGTTTTTTTTTCAATAGATTTTAGTAAATAATTTAATATATTTGTGTTCTTACAGAGCGTGTCGTACAGAAGCAGTTGTTCACAATGACAAAGAACAAGAATCAAATTTGCAAGATGTCGATCCCGAATTATTAGACATTATATTAAGTAATGCTGAAGAAAATAATTTGGAATATGGGTCTTCCATTGCATTTGCAAATGAATGCTGTAAAAGAAAATATGAGGAAATTTCTACTGTTGATATATTCCAAGTTGCTGCAACTACTAAGAGCAATATCAAAGATTGGCATAAGCAACGACAGTATCGAATAACAGGATCCCGATGTTATCCCATATATACATATAAATTGAATAACTGGGAAATGAAAGCTAAGAAATATTTCTGGCCTAAAAGTTTTCATAATAAGTATGTAGACCATGGTTTACAATATGAAAGTGCTGCAAGAAATGCTTACAAAATAATGAATAACTGTGAAGTTTTTGAAACGGGACTTGTAATCTGCAAAAAACATCCATGGCTTGCATATACTCCCGATGGAATTATATTTAAAGATAAAAGGCCAATAAAACTTCTGGAAATAAAATGTCCTTATGAAGGTAACTACTAACTATATAATTTTTATTAGTTTCCTCTTTAATTTATGTATATTTACAGGCAAAGAAAACCCAGCAGTACAGATAGTGGAGTCCTGCAAATTTTTACATTTTCAAAACAATGTTCCAATTTTAAAAAAGAATCATACGTATTATGCACAAGTGCAGTTAGGCATGGCTATTTTAAATTTAAAGGAATGCGATTTCGTTATCTATTCATCATTTGCTAACGATTTCGTAAATATTTGTGTACAAAGAGACGAATCTTTAATACAAGATTTAATTTGCAAATTAAAAACTAATTATTTTGCACACATGTTACACGTTTTGTGTATGAATAATAAATAAATCAATTTTAAGTAGTAATTTTTTATTTATTGAATTTATTATCTTAATAAGTTATTAGTTATAGTTATTAATAACTTATAATAATTATTGGTATAAGTTATAAGCTTCGCTGAAAGCTTAATTGATATAAAAAAATAAAATATTATTGTTAGTTTATCTTGTTCAGTTTAATTAATTTGTTAATTGAATTTATCATCACCTAAAATTGGTTTCGACAAATTAACAAGTATTTGGCAACCAATTTAGTTAATGTTTCCAACATAACCAAAGAAGACAATCCCGTTAACGACGATAATTTGGAATCAGTGTCAATGGCAGCAACAAATGGAGTAAATATATCTCCACTTTTCACTTGAATACCTTTATCCACCGCTACTTTGATACCAAGTAAATTAAGGTGCAGTAAACTGTCGATGGCAATTTTTTCCGCTTCTGTTATATTACGATCAATATTCTGATCGTTGCTAGTTCTTGCTGATGGCGTTGGCAAAGATTTTTCTGATAAATCATCAATCGTACTCGATGATGGTATTGGTGGAGATTGTTCATTTTGTACTATATTTTTTGATTGCCTAGCACAGCGATTCGATCTACACTTTGGTTGAACATCTGCAAAATGTTTTCTTGACAAGTTCAGAGAAGGAACAGCGTTGCTTTTTAATTTGCGTCGTTTACTGGAATGACCTAAAAAAAAAATTTAAATTAACACTCTGATCTATTACTGGTACAATGATATTCTTAAAAATATACGCTTACCCGGTAGTATATAATCGTCGTTTTCAAAATGTAAAGAACAGACTGTCATAGAAGGTGTTATTCGTTTTCCCATCAACAACTTTAGTTCCCAAGCTTTCTTTCGATCAATTTTTTCACGAATCCCGAATTTATTCACAATGAACACGTTGCCACTCCTGTCCTTAGGAAAATAATGAAAACTTAGCTCATTATCTCGTCCTTTCTTAGTATGACAACCGTAAACGCAACAATTCTTATTATTAATCTTGCGATTGTTCATTTTAATGAAAAGACACAACTAGAACAAACAAATGGTTTTTCGCCAGTACGTGCTTTTAAATGTCCTTGTGAACGTCTTTTGTGAGAGTTTAGGATCACAAATGTTACACTCAAACGATTTCTCTTGATTATGAGTAATTAAATGTAGCTTTAATTGTCCTCAACGTGCAGATCGATAATTACAAATTTTACATCCGTGCCACCATCTAAAAACACACATGCATTATTTATAACCTAATTTTTGTTTATTACGCAGATAAATACATTATTTTTTTACTTACCAATAGAAAACTTATGTTAAACAGTTTTGAAAAACAACCTTTTTTTAATTTATTTGAACACAGATAAACGAACAACTAAAAATTTCTATATAAACCCGTATAAACAAATCAACATTCTACTTAGGTATACCCGTTAGCGTAGACATATTGAAGTCGACACTAGCGCCATCATCGGTAGTGTAAAATCCCAATAGCAAAACCGTGTTGTAGTAAAGCAATTTTTGAGGAATCTTACAATTTTTAGGACAAATATTTGTCCTTTATAATCGCGGCCCTAAATAAAATAATTATCAATACTTAACCCTTTCACCGGTTTACCCACAAATTTGCGGGTAAAAAATGAAGAAAATATTTTCAGAAACCCACAAATTTGTGGGTAAAAAATGAAGAAAATATTTTCAGAACCCCACAGATTTGTGGGTAAAAAATGAAGAAAGAAATGCAAAAAATTTGTCAATAACAATCACAAAAATTTTTATATATAAGATATAATTTTTACCAAATTTGATCATGGGATGAGCATGGGTTCGGTTACTAAAAATAATTTAAGTATTTTAAATAATTTAATTTTAACTAAAATTTATGATATTTTATGGCAAAGTCGTAAAATTTATGATTTTTATGGCAATTTTCAAAATTTATGATTTTTTATGAATTTATGGCAAGTGGCCACCCTGAAATTGCAATATAATAAATAAATGGTAACACAAAACAATGCAATACGCATAGATTAACAAAATTATTATACATACTAAACGTTAAATATAAATTTACAATTTATTATATTTGAATTTAACCTTTAGTACAATAATTTCGTTAGTCTATTGTACGAGTATTGGTTTTACTTACATTATAATTTTCTTATTTAATAATTGCGTCCGATGAAGATTGTTAGAGAAAATAATGCGTTGAAAATATGTAATAAAGAAATATACGAGAAGAATACAATTTCATTAATTTATTAATTTAAAATTTATAAAACAATACCAGTTTATCTTGAATATCTCCTGCCCATACAAAAGTAATACTTGGAGAAATAATAATCAAAAAAAGCACCAGATACAACATTTTAGAAACATGAACTAAAAATGTATTCTCCAATGGCCAGATACGCTTCCCTAATTATTATTTAATAGTAGGTTTATATATTTAGTTCAATATAATAATATTATTTCACAAAAGAATGATACAAATCTTTCAGCTTTATAAACTTTTAAATAAATACATACATGATCGTTTGGTGATTTCGATTTAATTTTGTACTTTTTAAGAGTTTTGTTATTCGGGGATTTTTACAATCGCTCATTTTTATAAATAAATATACTACACAATTGTACATAATAATAATGTTAACAATAATTATTATAGGTATAGTCCAGGCGACGAAGCCGATAAATTGACTTGAGCTTGCAAAAAATTCGGGCAAGCTGAATTTTAGCAGAGATGTACATTTGGAGTGTTCTAATGAACCCCCCAAGAGTCCCCTAAAATCCCACAGCGACGTCCGCTACAATCGGGAGTTTTAGCTCCCAAATGCGATTTTTTGCCGATAACTCGCTTATTTATGCTTGTATGAAAAATTATGATCAGAACATAATTGAAGAGTATAAAATTCTCTATAATATAGATTTTTTAAGGCACACTAATACTAAAATAATTGATCGAAAATACGACCCACCCTTAAATTGGCACAATATTGATTCGTTGCAGAGAGAGAAATGTTTTCGGGCACGGGAAATGCTTTTAATAATAAATTAATTCAAATTGTGGAAAAGGTTGGAAAATGAAGAGAAAAATTGATTTTTTCAAAATTTGACCAAGTTATTGTATCTTCCAAGTAACGAAACCGAAATTTTGGTTTGATGAGCTTACAGAAGGTCCGGGCAAGCTGAAATTTGGCAAAGTTGTATATTATTGAAGTGTGCTAATAAATCCCCTTCCTAAAAATCCAAAGCTGGCGTTTCCCTCAAATGAGGATTTTAGCCCCCGAAGTGCGTTTTTTCGCTTATAGCTCACGTATTTCTTTGAAATTCGGATAGGTGGGGGTGTGATTAGTAGATATTAGTAATAAATATTATAAAAAATGGAAAATAACCCGTGTATTGCCGAAAAAGTGAAAAAATTAAATTTTTTTCTTCGATTTTTGGGGTGTGCATTCGATAGGGAGGGTTATCCATCGTCAAAACCTACTCTTCCGGGGCGCCTCTCCGCTCTGCACCCCTCCAGAGCGGTTTTGACTCTGGTTACTAAGCTAAACATACGAGAAGGCGCCACCCAACAAGAAAACCGGGATAAATGAAACCGGGATGTGAGAGAACCTCGAAATAGCATTAAGAAGTGTAGTCGCGGTATGGGGCAGTTATCTTTTACGTTTCACCCCCAAAAAATCGCGTAAAAACAAAAAATAATCGATGTTACATGTACGAGAGACAAGCTGCATCTGCCGGTCCGTAAAACGCTAAGTTTAAGACTAGTTCTTTTTGCACGCACCGTCAACAGAATGGGCGACGCGCGGGAATCTGGTTAATTTTACCACTGAATCTCGTTAAATTTGCAAACTTCAAATTCGATTTACTCAAAATTTTGATAATACGAGGGGTCGTCTTTATATTCCCGGACTGGGCTGTTTTGAATTTTGATGCAATTTTTCATTATGCTGTTTTTTAATCACATATGCCTTGGTAACCTGTGGCAATTTACAAAACAATTGCATCATTATTAATTTTATTATCTGTCAGTTTGTTTAATTTAGAAATTAAACAGGTTTTTGT
Organism: Podabrus alpinus; assembly: GCA_932274525.1. Lineage (NCBI taxonomy): Eukaryota > Metazoa > Arthropoda > Insecta > Coleoptera > Cantharidae > Podabrus > Podabrus alpinus. The sequence continues at coordinate 97,239,827 of OW026452.1, forward strand.
TGGTTGGGTGGGTTATAGTTTAGAACCATCCTGTATATAAGTAATTTAAGCAAATATGCAAAATTGTAAAAACCTACGTAGAAAAGTGTAAATAAAGCTAAAATACATTCTAACACTTTTCAGTAGGTCAATTAAAATATAATTCATTTCCGCATTGTAATCATATCAACATTCAAAACAATTAGTCATCAATTCAATTAACTTTAATTAATACATTTAAATTATTATAATGGAAAATTTATACCAATTCAGCAGGTCATTACCTTTACATTTAAAATACTATAGAAATGGAATGTGATATTTAGCATTAAGTTTTATATATTAAATAGGGTATTTAAAACTTAATAAACCAGTAGCATTTAAACTTACAACTGGAGTGTTATTCACCAATAAGTTAGGAAAGGTACTTCTTGCCACCTTTTCCTAATTTAGAGTCTCACTAGAACTTACAACTCTAGTGTTTCTCAATTCACCTAAATTAAGAGGGGTACTTCTTGCCACCCTCATCTTATTTTAGACACAGTTTGTGTCGTCGCGCGTTGTATATGTATCGAAATGAATAAAATCGAGACCTGTGAACAATTCTTGGCGCGCTGTGGAGATGAACCAGATTTAATTATCAATCGATTTGTCACTGGATATGAAACCTGGGTTCATCATTATGATCCTGAATCGAAACAAGAGTCGGTGCAGTGGCATGTTAAGGGTTCCAGCCATCCCAAGAAGTTTAAAGTCACCCCTTCTGCAGGAAAAATAATGGCAACAATTTTTTGGGACTCTCAGGGAATTTTGCTGATTGATTATATGAATAAGGGTAGTACGGTAACGGGAGAGTATTATGCAAACCTGATGCATCGCCTTAGAGATGCTATTAAAGTGAAGAGACGCGGAAAACTGACGCAAGGTGTCTTGTTGCTCCACGACAATGCACAAGTCCAGACTTTCAAAAGCTCCTGTAGCTGATTGTGGCTTCGAAGAAATTGAACATGCGCCTTATAGTCCAGATCTAGCACCCAGTGACTATTTTTTGTTCCCGAATCTCAAAAAAACACTAAGGGGGACAAAATTTAGGGACAATGACGAACTTATAGCAGCTGTTGAGGGCCATTTTGCGGAAAAACCAAATGAATATTTTTATACTGGATTAAAGATGTTATTGAAACGGTGTTATACCTGTATTCAAAAGCAGGGGAACTATATTGAAAAATAAAATTTTGTTGTTGCTCTAGTCATTTGTTTTCATGCCTAGTCCGGGAATATAAAAACGACCCCTCGTACTTCCGCTTGTGAAAATTATATCAGTATACTACTATATAAACCTTCCTCTTTGCAATAGGAAATTTTCAATTTATTTGGAGTGGTCAGTGTAATAGTTCTGGAGCCAGCGCTAATTGTAATTCAGAATAGTCAATTGTAAATCAGAAAGTGAAAGAAATTTAATTGTGAAATCAACACTTCGGTGCATCTATATTTGTACGTAACACGCAACGGAGCTCTGCTTGGTTCATATTTGAGTTGCCAACCTAGAAAGTTGAACGAAACACAATCACGATAATTAACCAGTAACATTATCTATTTGTAATTCAGAAAAGTTAGATGCATTTGAGAAAACATCAATCGGAATTCAGATTTACAAATACGTAGATTTACATATTATCCTAACCACGAAAGAAAAGCTCCACGTGATTATTTTATGAACTTAGAAATGACAACATGACATTATATTTTCCTTATATCTATCGTTTAACGTAACAGGGACAAAGATGCGAAATAATAAGTTGTCTTACAGACAAAAACTATGAATTTGACTAACGTAGTAGGTACTCGTATGTAGGTATTTGTTTGGTTATGTTTTACTTCAAATATCTTGTGACTTTACTGCTACGACGAACAAATACACTCTGCGGTTGAAGGGCTTTATTCGTTCAGGAATGTAACGCTATTAAATATAATAGATAACACCAATAAATACATTGAAAATATTTTGCTTTTAATTTAATAAATATTTTGTAGTTATAACCTAAAAATTATATTATTTGACTTTGACAGCTAGAACACAAAAAATTATGTGGTGGAGTTTCAATGTATTAAAAAGACATTGATTTGATTAGCTATTCTCGTATTAATTCATACCCATGATTCATACTCTCATTATTGATGACTCAGAGCTTTTCTTTCGTAGTTCGGATAATATGTACTACATAGATTATCCAAATATACCTTGATCTGATCTATTTTACTATAAAAAGGAGAAAAATATATAAAATAATAAGAATTAAGTACAAAACTCAATTACAAATGATACTTTCTGAATTACAATTGACGCTTTCTGAAATGCATCAAAATTTTCTGGATTATAATAAATGTATCTAATTGTTTCTGTTGTGTTTCATTTCGTTGGTAACGAAATAATGAACCAATTAGGGATGCCTTACGTACAAATAGATACACAGAAGTGATATTTTTACAATTACAGTTTTCTGAGTTATACAAATGACTAAGTAATCTGAATTATATGTAGTTAATGCTTTCTGAATTACAACTGGAAAAGGTGTAGTTTCTGTCTCTCACGCAGGATCATCAGTAATAGAAAGAAGTTTACGAGGACTTTACTTCATCTATAATCCTTTCAAGAAGATACAAAAATGTCAGGTTAAATAAAAAATTTGTTCAAGTATTATTAAAGTAAACAAGATTCATGTTGAACATAATTAAAAAACTGATGATGCCATCCGTATTGTATATTTTCCGAAAAAAGTAAATTTTATTGGGAAGGTATAAACTGCCCCAATTCGCCAGGTACGTGGTAAAAAAAATATAAACTCCCCTCCAAGCAAAAAGGTCAACACTTATACGCATTTGTAAGTGATTACAAGATTATAAAGAAATTGCAGTTACCATTACTCAAAAAATAAATTAAAAAGTTAAATGAATCTAATAAGTATATTGAAATGTTAATTTCCTCTTTGAAATATTATTAATATTTGCGATCCAAGTTGGGGTCATCCAAATTCGATATTATAGCCAAACGTTAACGAGAGCCTTTTTCATGTTGAATTTTTGGGGGTTATCATGGCCTAAATGAAACAGAAAGCAATGCTGGTCCATGTTTTAATCGTGACAACCGGTGCGATTTATAAAAATCGACAATTCTTCTTTCAATGGACGAATTTGCTAGGGATGAGTTTAAATTGCCGTCACTAGTCCATGTCAATTGTATGAATGCTGATTTTATTAATTAGATAAATTCTGATTAACCAAAACAAAGCCATGTTTGTTACAGTGACGGCGCTTTAGTAGATACAACTAAAATTTAAAATCAGCGGTGGACCCAAAAGGTTCAATTATTAAATTTAAAGACATAACGGGGGCAATTAGATCAACGGCCACTGCATCCATGGAGGCTTTTTGTGAGGCTGCAATTACTACATTTAGTGGTGGAGGCGGAGGTTCTACTAGTAGCATACAGGCGGATAATTATTGACGAAGGTAAAACTACTCCAGGATAGGGTTACCACACCATGATCTTCAACTTAATAAAGAGATACAATGTGTTTAGCATGCAGCCAGATAGAAATAGCGTTGTTAAACCGAAGCTCTGGTGGACTGCTAGTTCTTAAAATTAGGTTTCGATAAACAGATATTCCACTTAAGAAGACCTTTTTTCTTGAGGTAAATGCATCCACCGAAGTTTATGCATACCAGGTGAACGAAATCGATTTAGATTTACGTTTTTGAATTTCCTGTCCAAAAGGTCCATTAATATCGTCAAGCTCTTGGAAACCATCTCCAAGATCGCGCTCCGTTTTGTCATAAAACGACGTTGTAAACTTCCGAATAAATGTTTTCTGAAAGTAATTTTAATTATTTTGTAATCTGTCAAAGTTATGACTTACCTGTTTGTAGTAGCAAACACATTTAGCATTTTTCTATCCGTTTACCATTCCTGCGAAGGTTGGTGGAAATATCAACAAAACTATACGTATTTACAAGTTAATTGTTTAATAGCCGCGCAAAAATTTTCTGATACATGGAATCGGTTTATGCATTCAATGAGGGAATGCTGCATCGGTGCTAGGAACGATGTCCAATGTGGCGATAATATATGAATTCCTCCAACTTACTGGTTAATTTTTGCAATTGTTCTTTGATGTTTTAAAAATGAATAAATCATTTCGCGTCGACAAGAGTGTGTAAATCACCAGCACCAGGAAGTCAGGGCGGCCGACAACTCGCCTTAGTTGCTATTGTTATAAAAATAATTACTTGTTTATAACAATATTATTATTTATTTGCAATAAATTATTTCTAAGTCATTTTATCTCTTTGGATTAAAATCATCTATTTTATTAGAGTTGAGAAAACATCATTCTCTGAATAAAAAGGAAAAATAATATAATTTCCGTCATTCCAAAATTACATGCAATTGTGAAAACAATATAAACAAAAACAATATAAAGTGGATGAGTTGATAAGAACCCATGAGCATGAAGTGTTATGACTGCGACGTTATCATTGTGAGTTGAGTTCAATGTATTTAGTATAGGGCTATTGCAAAACTTATTTTTCCGATGACAGCCTCCACGTTTGGGGTATCTTTTCCGTCTTGGTAATCAATTTTAACAAATATTGGCCAGTTTACTTCATCCATGTGATCGACAAAATAAATTGCACTCACGTCACGTACGACACTACCCTTTGACCACCGTAAGCCACGGGTTGACTAACTGTCGCGTGCCCTGTTTGCCTATTTAAAACCTCCGTTCCCTCCAACCGTCATTGTACTCATCCCCAACTTTTTCATGCATTTTGATAAGCTTGCATTTCCCATCAAAGTTGTTACTAAGTAAATGCCATCAAGGTTTAGCAACCTGTTGATTCTGCAACTATGCAATTCCCACACCTGGTCAAACTCTCTCGTATCGTGATATCATTTTCTTATCCACTATTTCCCGTGTTACTGAACTTTTAATAAAATATAAAATAATTCAAATTGCGACGTTGTCACGTTCAGCTTTTAATATAATAATTTATATTTTTGTTTTGTTTTTTGAATTTGATTAATGCTTGGGTTTTTTAGTTGTGACAATATGCTGATTATGATATGAGTGAATTTAATCTTGCAAGATAAATCCTAGTAAGCGGCTCGCATCAGATCCAACCAGTAGTCAATGGGTTCAAAACAACCTACATACCCTGCACAAAATAAATTCCTCCAATATATAAGCCAAATAGAGGGAATTTAATCATCTTCTATAGTTTAAATAACAATCACTTTAATTAAAACAACAGCTTTAAATGTTATGTCTATTTAAAACTATAGATGAATTAAATCGATTGTTGAATTTAGGTGTTACATGAATGAAATCATTTGTTGATTTAATTCGACTCAAAATAAACTGTTTTGTAATGGAATTTTGTCAAAACACTTATGACTTTAATAGTACACTTTCTACACTAGCGCCATGGTACAAGAAATGCTTGGTATGTACCGCGCGAGGTTATATGGAGTTCTGGTTTACCTAATCGTCGACACTCTCGGATATGTTAGATTGTGGGTATAGATGCAGATTTTGTTAGTGGATGGATACTGCCCGATTCGCATGAAGACGTTTAGTGACGAAGATGTTGCGTCATGGTTGAGTTTTATATAAGTTTTGCAAGAGTGTTTATTTTATATATCAACGTTTATTGTTATTGTGATATGGTGCAATTATTCTGTATAGATTTAATGTTTTGAACCTCATTTCATCAGATCCGAAGGTGATTAGGGGTGAGTTACTTAATTGAGTATTTATCACCAATCTGAATTTGTGTGTCATTGCAAGGAGCCGAAGTAACTCAGAGCTACCTTTTGTAAATGATATTATTATTGACATTACTGTTGAGCAGTATCAATTTGTGTCAGCTGTTGGATTGAAGCTGATTATGTGCTATATTGAATGCAGTGCTTTGTTTTGAAGTAATTAACCCTTACCTAACGAACTCCTCCTTCCCACACTGTTTGTTTAATTTAAAATTAAACAGGTTTTTGTTGGTTGGTTGGTTTGTCGTTTCCAACCACCCTGTATATAAGTAAATTAAATAAAAACGCATAATTGTAACAACCTACATAGAAAAGTGTCAATAAAGCAAAAATGAATTCTCACACTTTTAGTAGGTCAATTTAAAATGCAATTAACTTTAAAATATTATAAGTAGGTAACATTTAAATAATAGTCAGCAGATCAATAACTTTAATTTAAAATACTATAGAATTGGAATGTGATAATGTAGCAATAAGTTTGTATAAATAAGTGTATGTAAACTTAATAAATTCAGTATTCATTTGAACTTACAATTTGAATGGTTACTCACCACATAAGTTAGGAAGGGTACTTCTTGCCACCCTTCTCCTAATTTATTATTCAAGTTATCCTTAGGGATTTCTTTACTGTTTGTAGTCTAGCAGGATATAACGGGCTTTGATTTCCCTACATTTTTTTAAACAAATCTTTTGGGATTTGGTTCATGGATTCTTCTTCCATGACTGGCTTCTGTTGGGGAACTGGAAGAAAGAATTACGTGATAGTTTCCTAAGTAACAACCGATTTAATTATATAATAATTTAAATGTTTGATAAATTTTGTTATTGCAATTTAATGTACATATATGATTTTTGTAAAAGTTGTGTTCATTTAAACCTATGAATGAATTAAATCGTTTGTTGAATTTAGGCGATACATGAAGTAAATCGTTTGTTGATATCCTACATAGGTGAGTCTTTTGCGAAAGGCTGCAAGCGTTTTGAGAACTATCCATGATAGTACTTGGCAACTAAATCGTCAGCGCATTAGCAAAATTTTAAAATAATATTGAAAGTTAGTTCAGGCCCGCACATTTCACGCACATCTCCCTATCTTTATCAGGTTATTTTTTTTTCAGTTTCTTGTTAGCTTGCGCATTTTGTCACGATGTTTGATACAACCCTTTTCAGATTGGTAAGTCACTTGTAAGAATTGAAAACTGAATAAAAAGGAAAAATAATATCAAGAGGATGATTAATACTTTATTATTGCAAATTGCATGAAAACAATATAGTAGACACACACAATATACTCGTAAAGTAGATGAGTTGATAAAAAGCCATGAGTATGAAGTATTATGATTAAGATGTTATCATTTATAAGTTGGGTTCAATGTAATTAGTATAGGGTTATTATTATTTTCCGATGAAAGTTTCGCCGGTATCTTTTCCATCTCGGTCATCAATTTTAAAAAATATTGGCCAGTTTTTGTCATCCATGTGATTGACATGGTCATTCCATAGTATTTCCAGATTCCTCATAATATTAAAACAATAATTGCGCTCAGGAAATATAAAACAGACCAAGAGCCATACGGGATCCGGACAATTAGGCGCGGCCGATGGGGCGCGGCCGATTAGGCGCGGACTCAATTAGGTGCGGACACAATTAGGCGCCGTGCCATTTAGGCGCGGATACAATTAGGCGCAGACCGTTTAGGCGCAAAGCCATTTAGGCGCGGGCCCAATTAGGTGCCGGCCATTTAGGCGCCGGCCATAAACGAATTAAATTGTTAATTTGCTATAAGTCTGTAAGTATTTATTTTTAAAAATCACAAAAGTCCATTAATAATTAAAAACAAATAAATCTTCGCAAAAAGTTAAATCGGCCACAAACAGCTGGATCTGCCGCAAAGAGTTGGATCTGCCGCGAAGAGGTGGATTTGCCGGTAGGTTCGTGTTACTTTTTGATATTTCTTTAGAAAACTAATAATTACAAACAAATAAATCTTCGTAAAAAGTTAAATCCCGCTGTCGTCGGGGAGGGGTTTTAGTCAGTAAGAATCTGACACTACCATCCCTGATGGGGTGGTGCCTATGAAGGTTTCCCCCTTCCCTGCAGGAAAAAAAATACATACTTATAACAGATTAACAATTTAATTTGTTTATGGCCGGCGCCTAAATGGCTTGGCGCCTAAACGGTCTGCGCCTAATTGTATCCGCGCCTAAATGGCCCGGTACCTAATTGGGTCCGCACCTAATTGAGTCCGCGCCTAATCGGCCGCACCCAATCGGCCGCATCCAATCGGCCGTACTCAATCGGCCGCGCCTAATCGGCCGCACCTAATTGTCCTAGACCCAGAGCCATACCATCAAATTCATTAATAAAAAAATAGAATTTATTTCATATGGACTAAAATTGTATAAAATTTTAAATTATCAAAATATGTAGAGGAATGTCTTAAAGGTTGGAACGGGTTTCGTTTTTGGTGTGTAGTTTTGAAACGGATGGGAATAATGTTAACTTCTATAAACCAATAAGAAGGTATGATCATTGGCTACAACTTTGCTGTAGAAAGTTATTTGATATCGCAAACGAGGCAAAAGTTATATCTATTTTAATGAAGGGAACTTTTTTAGCCGAAAAAAAATTTGCAGTATAGGTTGGGACACTATCAAAAATCTGAAAAATAAGGCAAAAAATTAAGTAAAACTGCATGGTATGATTAGAATATTTATTGCAAAGGTCCGATCGATGTTTTTTATATACAAATATCATTTAAATGGCATTGCAGTGTCTTGGAATAAAAAAAAGTGGTGTCCCAACCTTTACAAAATAGCCATTTTGTAAAAAAGTCTAAAAATTACTTTCGGCAACACCACATTTAAATTTCTCTTTCACACAATGAAAATACACTAAATACAAGACACATTGAACATACTTACTTGAAATAATTGATTTAAATTTTGTAAAATTTCAGCACGTAGAAACTACCTTAAAGATGTTTTCTTAAAGAAAATTTACGACTTGCTTGGCATACACACAATGAACACTACGTCTTCGTTCTAATGCATATGAAACGTTAGGTTATAACCAAACTTTACTGCGACAGTCATAATATAGGTGTCACGACTACCAACAACGCAGATATTCAGCTGTCCCACCCTATACGGCGTCCCAACCTATGCGACACTTCCTTACCTACATATATCAATGTTTATTCAAAAGTTGCAATTACTTTGATTCTAAGTGTTTGGAAATTAGATGATGATTGGAGCTGTACTTTGACGCGTAGTATGAGTCAATTTTGTATTACTTCTTGCGAGATCCATACTAGCAAGCGGCTCGCATCAGACCCATCCAGCAGTCAGCGACTCGAAAACAGCCCACATCGGACCTACCCAGTACAAAATCAAATCCTCCAAGCATACTATGCTAAATGTACAAAAATGATGTTTTAAACTTGAAACGTAACTTGACCACCCTATCTCTGATGAGAAGATAGCCCCGGTCAAATACGCTCACGCAGAAAAATGAATTTCTACTTAAATTTGCGTGAAGCCCTGATGTTCGGTCAACCAGCTCGTTAGTAGCGGTGCGCTAGAGTCGTGGATTGTTTAAATAAACGCTCAAAGAAAATCCCAGCGGCCAACTTTGCTAGCAAAACAAAAGTAGAGTAGCAACCAGATGGTCGTTGCTAGAAGGTGATAATATTTACGATGTCCGATAGTAACTGCATTAGCCGACCAGCATGTACAGAAGTAAAGACATTACCACCAAGAACCTCTTCCTGAATTAATTAAGAGAACGTCCGAGTGGTCGTTAAAATCCCAACAAATGGTAAAACCAATACAAACCCTCAGATAACCAACCAATCGTAAGTCCCCGATGAAACCTTCCACCACTGTACTTTGTCGTGCATCGCTACCTTCTTTCTATATACTCCTTTTCCAATAAAAAAGACACATAAATAAAAATATATAAGAGATAAGATTGCCTTAATCAATTTTATGCAGAAACACGAAACCTGCATACAAATTACAAACTTGACAAAACTTTCCAATCAAAAAATACAAGGCAAGAGAGACACCCAAAATGTTAAAACACAAAAATACTATATAGCCAAGTGCAAATTTAAACGATGAAATTAGAAATAATTTATTGAAACTTGAACAAAATTTGTTTCAATAGATAAGGATAACAAACTCCAGGTGGTCGGAGCAAAAATTGGCCGAGTTGATTAACGTATGCATCTGAGAAGTAATTAGCAATAAATTTTGGTGACTTACCAGTTTGAATGAATAAAAAATCCTTCAAAGAAAGTATGGACGATGAGGTCCGACAAAAGAAACCGTACGATACGGGAAAAATCCACCATCCATCAGCAACGAATTTATATCCCCGATTGTGAAAAATAAACAATACTCCAAATCAATTCGCATTGCTGGACTGCAATTATTCCAAAATCGCAACCATATCTTGCAAAATTCGGAACCCAACCCCAAAATCACGTTCACTTCACATCACATACGAAAGTCGACCTCCTCGTTTTCGAGAGCTCACCCAAGACTGCTATTCGCGATTACAACTAAGTGAAGCGACGTCTGGCGGCAGAAATGTTAACTCGCTAAAACGGGCATTGTCATAAGTTTACATGTGCATCTAGTGCATGTTTATAGTCGGTATTAACGTTAAATATTGCTTCTAAGTGCTTGTGTTTGAAAATTCCTCCGAAATTAATTTGTTATTAGGCAAACGACAATATGAATACAGGTAAATCAAAATCAAGAGCGTTTTGTTGTGTTCACGGATGTAATTCTAGCGCTAGAAAGAATTCGGACCTTAGTTTCCACAAGTTTCCCATGAAAGGAAAATTCAAAGTGAAATGGACAAATCCGTTGGGTGAGGTGGAAGTAATTGATAGCAGAAAAGCGTGGATGAAAAGCTTCAAAATGGGAAAGGAGCCTACAAACATGAACAAAAAAACTTAGATATCAACAAGCTTTTTTTTTCAATTAGCCATGATATCTCATGAGGCGGTGCAGACAAAGCTGTAGTTTGTAAAACTAAGCTATAAATATGATGGAATCCGTCGTTACTAGGCGTTTTCCCACACAACACAACGTGCTTAGCGTTTGCCAAAGCTTCACCCTCACCAAAAGTTTCTAGCCTCAGAATTTCCACAGAATTTCAAAATATTGTTTATTGTTAATTGTTTATTCATATTTAGATATTATTTAAACACTAACGAATATAATAAACAAACCACAACACGTTTCTGAACCCGTTAATGTGCATATAATAACCTTGCTTATGATGGCAAACATAGAACTACCCGTTTTAAGCGGCCATTTTGAATATTTGGTCACGTGATTTTCCTTAATCGAAATCGCGAATTGCGCCGAGCAAATGCGCTCGATGTGCTTGATGGCGGGCGCGAGAGGTGCCAATTAAACAAAATTGGCAACGAAAAATTCGTTACAAACTTTTGTATTATTTTGTCAAGGCCGAATAGTTGCAGAACCCATCGTCATGAAATCAGAAAAACCAATTTATCTCGAATTGTCATCATGGACATATGGGTTAATTTCCTTTGTTTGGCGTGACCAACAGTTGTAATTATCAGACATCAAATTCTGTACTGGTAATTCAAGTTTAAGGCGATGGGTCATAGCTTTGGCAGTTAAGTGCGTCTACTGATAATGCAAAAAGCTCGGTTCAAATCAGGGCAGGGTAAGATCACTTAACGCGGGGACAATTGTCTCAAAGCCAATCGTCGTACCATTGGATTTTCCAGGACGAGAGTATGGGATTAGCTATTTTATCTTTTCCTAGATGAAGACTCAGGATCAACTGGATTTAAAATATTGAGAAATAACCCATTGCTATGGCGTGCCTCGTTATTTTATATTACAACATTTTAAATTACTACAACCGTAAAAACCGAAACAGTAAAAATTCACTTATTTGACATTTACAAATTTGCTATTATTTGCTGATCGTTCGGTTCAAGTGTTCAAAATTATATTTAACAAGTGTTGCCAAATATAATTATAAGCTTATCTTGCACCCTTCATTCGAGCCTTTCGGCTGATTAATAATAAGATAAAAATAATCTAGAAATTTAAGTACTATTTAAAATTTCATATAAAAACCCCATTTTACTGACAAAAAATTATAACTCATCAACCATGAAACTACTTGTTACTATTGCTGTCGTCAGTGGCGTAACTACCAGTGTTCCGGGTGTTCGATGGAACAAGGGCCCGAGACTTTACAGGGCCCGAGACTTTACAGGGCCCGAGACTTCACTGGCGCCACGCTTAAAAACAAGTTTATTATTTTCTACAAAATATTTTTAACAAACGCGGCTTTTTTTCTTAGAAATAGAATGAGCCCTACAAAATATTATATTTGGTCAATAAATTGTCCCTACAAAAAAAATACAATAAATTCTTTAGTTGTAAAACTGTTACTTCTCCAAATGAAAAGATAAACAGATGGTGATGACTAACAATATATACCTACTCCGGGTACCACGATTGATACCTACTGTTTCCAACTATTGTAAATAGTTTTAATCCCTTTTACTTTTACAAAATTGCAAGCAAATTTTATGCAAATACCCTTTTTGTTCTGTTACCGTTTCCGGTGGTAAATGCTATAATCTCACATTTTCAAAAATTTGCAATATGCCCTACGCATTTCTTGATAACAAGAGTACAAGTAAAGACGGATTGACCTATTTGTTTCGTTAAATTTTTTCAATTTTCAGTGAAAGTGTAGTTTTATAGTGTTTTTGTTTTGCTAATTGTTTCGGCTTAATTAAAATTTTTAAGTAAGTATTATATTACAATTCAATTTTAGTAGGTATATAAAAGACTTTACTGAACTTATTGTAGCATGAATTCTTATAAACATAAATCGGGTGCACAAAAGCGCAAAGACCGGGAAGACGTGGAGGAAAAAAGAAGGAAAATGCCAAAAATTACCGGATTTTTCAGTTCGCAGCCAAAAAGTAAATTAATTTAATTCACATAATATTTTTTTTATTCCACTTTGATTTCTATTTCAGTTGAAAATAATAATAAGGCATTAAATCCGCCAAACGAACAAGATCCTTTGCCTTCCACTTCAGGTTGTTACAGCATTAATCCTCCCGAAGACTGTGAAATCTTAGATTCCGGTGTAAAAACTACCGAAATAATTATAGATAGTGACATTAGTAATAAAAGTGACATTATAACAAACGATAAAGGACATTATACAAGTGATTTAACGTTTGACCAAAAAAGGTTTTTAGTTGAATATAAACCAAGTCGACCTATGGGACCCTTTCCTTCTGACGATCAAGGTAGAAGTTTTTCCAGTTTTTATTACAATAAAACAAACAAGTCGGGATTAAAAATGGAGCGTTTGTGGCTATGCTATTCGCCAATATTAAATAAATGCTATTGTCAACCTTGCTGGTTGTTTGCTGATTCTAAAGACACTATGGCCAATGGGTTTAATGATTGGATACATTTAAATCAGGCAGTTAATAGACACGAGCAAAAACTCAGTCATAATGAGTCTTGTGCTACTTTTGATCGATGCAGACTTAATAAAACCATTGATCATGAACATGAGTCCAGAATTCGCCATGAAATATCTGTATGGAGGCAAATTTTGGAGCGTGTTATTGAAGTTACTCTAACATTGGCTTCCTGTAACATGCCATTTAGGGGACATAATGAAAGTTCGACTTCTGCAAATCCTGGAATGTTTTTATCGGTAATTAATTTGCTTTCTAAGTATGACTTAGTATTAAAAAATTTATTAGAAAATAAGAAAAAAAATACAGTAACATATTTAAGTCCTGCTATTCAAAACGAAATAATTGGACTATTAGGTACTGCTGTAAAAAATGAAATAATCAAGCAAATTAAAAATGCGCCATCATTTTATTCAATAATAATAGATACCACTCAGGATGTTTCAAAAATTGATCAGCTGAGTACTATTGTTCGCTATGTAACAATTGAGTATGCTGATCATAAGCCAATAAAGGTAATAATTAAAGAATCTTTTTTGGGATTTATTTCTATTGAAAGTCAAACTGGTGCAGCTCTAAAAAATAATATTTTAGAAATATTGAAAAGCAATGGGTTGCCTTTAGAAAAACTTCGTGGGCATGGTTACGATGGGGCCGCGAATATGAGCGGAATATATAAAGGTGTTCAAGCCGAAATATTAAAAGTTGCACCTAATGCACCATATGTACATTGTGCTGCTCATAATTTAAATTTAATACTTAACGACTCGGTTAAAAATGTTGAGGAAATTCGTAATTTTTATAATTTAGTAGAGAGCGTTTATGTATTTTTTGGGCACAGCATAAAGAGGTGGGCTCTTTTACAAGCAATTTTGAATATAGCGCAAAGCAAAATAACGCTTAAAAAATTAACACCTACCCGGTGGTCATCAAGACACGATGCCCTAGAGGCTCTTCGGTTTAGATATGTTGATGTCTTAAGAGCGATTTCAAAAATCATGTTAACATCTAGCAATAAAGCTGAAATCGATGAAGCCAAATCGTTAAAAAACCAATTAGAAAAGTTCGAGACGGTTTTTTTAATTGTTCTTGAAACAAAACTTTTAAAAAATATTGATACTGTTTCTAAATTATTGCAAAGTAAAGAACAAAATATTGAGCAATCAACAAAAATTTTTAGTACCTCATATGAAAATATGAGGAAAATGAGGGACGATTTTCAATTGATGAAAACCGAAGCAATTAATTTAGCTGAAAAATGGGGAACTACTGTCGAATTTTCTAAAAAAAGAATTTCTAGGCCTAAACGGTTTTTTGATGAAGCTAGTAATCATTTTAGAATAGAAACAAGCGAAGACTGGTTCAAAATAAATGTATTTTTCAAAACATTGGATATTATGATAGTTCAATTGAAAAATCGAAGTTCTGGACTGAATGAACTTTACACAGTTTTTCAAGTTTTATCTCCAAATATTTTATGTAATACTTCTGTGTCTGACGAAAACTTATATAAAATGGGTCGGGAGCTTTACTTAAAATATTCGGAAGATATTTCAGACACGATTTCTTCGCAATTGCTATCATTTAGACAATGTTTTAAAAATGATTTATCCAAAATTAATTCAATCATGGAATTAACTGAATTCATATTGATAAAGAATTTTTCTTCGTGCAGCAGTTTTAGTGAAATTTTAACTGCATGCTATATATTTATAACTATTCCTGTATCGGTAGCTTCGGCAGAAAGGTCATTTTCTAAATTAAAAATAATTAAAAATTTTTTAAGAAGCACCATCAGTGAACAAAGATTGTCTGCGTTATCAATCATATCGATAGAAAACCAAATTGCGAGGACAATAGATATTTCTAGCATTATATCTATAGTTTTGCTCATCTTAAAGCAAGGAAAAAAAAATTTTAAATAAATTTATTATAATTATTTATAAGTTTATATATTTATAATAGTAATTTATTTATGTATAAAGTTTATTGTGCGTCCTTTTCTTTCTCTTTTTGTATAAACATGTAAGTCTACAGTATTTGGTGTAAGTGTTAAAAAATATTCGTTTTGTTTTTGTTTTCGTTTTTTTATTTATTATTTTTTATATAATTGTTTTTAATTTTTTAATTAAATCTATTTTATATTATTTGTTTTTTTTTTGTTTAAAACAACCAATAAATTGCCAAAATATTAATTGTGAATTTGATTTTGTTTTGAAAATATAATGCCCAGCTTATACCCATTAAAAAATTTTAGAGTTATTTTTATTAACTACTTTGGGGCCCGGTTTGTTACCAGGACACAGGCCCGTGGCTACCTTGTTACGCCCCTGGCTGTCGTGTTGGCTGCCATTAACTTGGTGTATGGAGCTGCAGGAGGTAAGATAATTTCGATATATAAGTATTACTGCCTCTCATTCCAAATTTTGATTGATATTGTGATTAGTAGATGCAATATTAGCATATTTTCTGATTTTCATATTTTTGTAATATTTAAAAAAAATTTTACCTTATAATCTATACAAGTGACGGCAATAAATTAACTGAACTCATATTTGGTTTTGGTAAAATAATATAGTGAATATGATTGTTTTTGGATCTCCGGGAGTGAATTTGATACTTCGATCATTGTTTCTGAGAGTTCCTTTTATGAATTTTCGGGGGTAGCAGTTTTACTCCCAGAAGTGCAAAAATAGCATTGCGTAATTTGGGAGTGAAATGAAGTTCCACGAGCTGTTTGACCGGTTTACTCCCTTGTAACACACTATATCGTGGGCTTACAAGCAAAAAGCACTAAGTCAAAAATGAAAGTTTTGAGTAGGTAATCTGAAGTTAAAAGTTTGCATGCATTTTAAATATTAATTATCAACTACTTTAGTGCTTTCTGACATTGCTATATTTCACATTCTACATAAGATATGACTTCGTGTGTTCTTTCAGTGCGAAGGTCATCAAAATTTATATCCATGAGCACTTAAAACAAAAAAATTAAATTTTTGACTTAGTGCTTTTTGCTTGTATAAGCCCACGATATTATCTATTTAAATGTTATTTATATTATTATTATTTACTTCTAAAGCTATGCGGATATATATAATTAATAACTTATAAGATAAATTAAAATTTTTTTTTAAATTATATTCCAGAAAAAGGTGAAATGTGCAAAGGTCTTCTTGGAATTCCCTTTCCCGGAACTGTATGTAAAGAATCGTGTGGAATTATCGGAAACATCCCTGGTTTAACTTGTAATTCTGGTTTAATTTGTTGTGGACTTGGAAGAAAACAACCAGAAACAGTTTAAAAATGCAACTTTTATTGAAATTTTTTGTAACTCAGCATTAACATAATTGTGTCTTTTATGCATATTATGTAAAAATATAATTATTATAATAAATCTATGGCATTAATAAATGATTGCAAAATTTTATTTATTAAATGTTATGAATCGTTTTAAATTACGTTCTTCTTCTGTCTATCTTTATGTTCTTCTTTCTCTATTGCTGTTTATATGTTTGTTTTCTATCTAATAGCAACTGCAAATTGGTCTCTTATACTATATATTTTTACAATTGCAATTCAGAAAGCGCTAATTGTAATTCGGAATAGCGAATTGCATCTATTTGCTTGTAAAAGATCTCTGATTGGTCCATATTTGAATTGCCAACCAAAAAGTTGAACGAAACACAATCATGACAATCAAGCAGTAACGTTATCCACAGAGCCGTCTTTCTCGAGCATGGGGCCCTAGGCTACCGAGTTTTGGGGGCCCTTTTAATTACTTTGTATAACGTAACCATTATATTTTATTTTTTTATCATGTAAAACTAAATTAAAAGTTTTTACATGCAATAACTCCAAATTTACACTGAATCTTATCATGATACTATAACTTTAGAGATATTCTCACGCGCACATCGGCATGAATCATACGGCGTCTTTTAGGGCGAAATTCGCGTATGGGGCACACTATGACGCGATACGTGGCCGCGTTCTAAATTCGTTCACCAAGTGATCATATCTCTAAAGTTATAGTATCATGGAATCTTATGACATTTTCAATTTCAAGCATTTGAGTCTTATTTTAGCGATAACCGATTGCGTCTTTCGAAGCACGACGGAATGCTCCGAAATGAATAGAGGGCATCAAGTCAATTCGCGGAGCAACTCGACGCTGGCGCGAAACTTCTGCGAAGCTCGCCAGGCGCACTGTTGACTCCCGCTACCGAGAACAAGTCGAGCTCGGGCGAAGCTTTTCGGTGTTTTTATTACGTCGTTCTGTGCTGAGTGATTTCGATACATACGGCGTTTTTAGTCAATGCAATAAACTGATGCATGACGTATATTACTATGATGCAAAACATCAATAATTTAAAATAAACTAAAGCTCAATACACTCATAAAAATAAAAATTACATGAACTTTTTATAGCAGTAGGAAGTTCTGAAAGGTAGTTGAAAGTTCCTAATGAGGTCAAGTTATTATAAAAGAATAGGTGACAAAAAGGAAAGTTATTCACCAGGGATACGTACTGGAAAATGGACATTACAAATTAATTTATATTTCATAAAAATTTGTTTCATAAATAATTTTAATTTAGTATTATAAAAGAATAGGTTAATCTTAAGAAATGCGAGATAAATAAACAGTGAGATTACCTAGTTGTTGTTTGATACGAAGGTGACGGCAAGTGCAACGATAAACCCATCCGAGGCGAACGATTTGCGTGTGACCAGATGAAATGTTGTTATGGCAACTCTAAAATGAAACATACAAATTAATTTAATGACATTTGATTAAAAAATAAACGTTATCAAGGTAGCAAGATACTTACGTTTGAAATTAAAATTATCAAAGAGTGACGAAATCCAAAAATCACAAGAAAACCAAGGAAACGAAAAAAAAATAGTAAAAAAAAAACGGAAGTATACGCTAGTGCGTTAGACGACGGAGGTGTCGAGTTCCTCTCGTCCAAAAGAAAGTGTTAATTTGGATAAAATCCAATAAAAGTATATTAACCTAAAATAAAAAGGTTAAAATTAGAGCAAAAGAAGTGATATTTAATTTTCGTGAAATAAAAATTTAATGATAAATAAAAAAGGTACTTACCTTGAGATATTTGGAAAGTGATCAACAATATTTGGAATCAGAAATATTGGTAAATGAGAAGAGACGCACAAATTGAAAACAAGTTGATGATTCATACAGCAAGATTAAGAATTGCGGGTAACGTGATCTTGAAAAACAAAGAAAAGTACGGCGACCTCTTTTGTGGTAAGCGACAATTATTTAACATTAACGTTTAACAGTGCCGGGTTACGCATAAATAAAATTTATCAACTACGCTACGTAAAAACAATCATACTTAAAAAATTAATTTCGCGTAGAATTTAAGGATTCATTTGTTCATGTTGTATAATTATATTAGTTTAAGTTTTGGGGTTTTGCATTTCGTTAATATTTTGTTTTGATGTTAAAAATAAATTGTTTTATATCTTCCGACTCCAGTAGCGTATCATTGGGAAGTAATTTCCCGTCCATTTAAATTTACTTTTCAGAATAAGTAAGAATCACCCTCGAAGAACTGACTACTGAGGTGAGATATTCATGCAAAATTAAAAATTTAAAAGGAGCTAGCAACGGAAACAAAAGATTACAATTTTTCTATTAAAATTTCATTAAAATTTACATGTGTCCCGTCATTAGAGGCCGGCACATAGTAATATATTGAACTGGATATTCGCTTTTATGAATGCAACCTTTCTCAGTCGCAGGACGTTGAGGTTGTTTGTTCGGATGAGAACTAAATTTATAATTTCTGGTGCATCTCTTTTGATCATTTAGTAGCCTTTGCTTCAATTGTCAATCCAGATCCATGTAATCTGACAATCATCACCGGTGAACAGTAACAAGACCCGGAATTGTAACATAAGGGTCAATGACCTGCAACAAATTTGATGGTTAATTTTCTCTTTGAATTTTATATTTCAGAATAAATAATGTTCAGACTTACTTTTATAATACGATTGCTTTGTGTTCTTCTGTATTTTGCAGTGTTTTTGCCGCCAACAAGTATTTTTGTTAATAAGGGTCATTTTTCGTCAAAGTGATTTCATGTTTATAGACTGTGGATTGAAAAATTAAAAATTAGTGTTTAAAAATTATATAACTAGTGCCATAAAATTAAAAATTTAACAAAAGGATTTACCCAATATGTTTCGCAACCAGATCAGCAGTTTTATCTCATGCAAGATTGAATCATTTGAATTTGGATGACGTCACTTCCGGTGCTTGGCCGAAAGTCTATAAAAGAGGGTGATTTTATGGACTCTCGCTCATTCGATTTATAGAATTCCAATAGTGCGTATCGAAGATTGTTGTTAGTTTTTGGGAATTTTGAATTGTATGGTTGGCAACGGTTTGGAAAGTTTGAAAAGTTTTCTAACCTGTTGAGATTTTTGACGTTTGATGAAAAAGTTTCGGTTAATGATTGGAAAAGCGAGTATCGATCTTGAATTCGAGTTATATTTTGAAGAATCATATTGGAAGGTATTTGCCTTTTTTATATCAACATCACGGCTGGGTTATGTCGAATATTTTTATATTGAATTATGTCCGCAATTCAATAACACCTGGAAAGTTAATTTTGGTTAGTTCCGTTGAAACATCAATTTGCAGTTTGGAAAGTTTATTTCACTTACCTGGATCAACGGCAGATCACATTGGGGCATCCTGTTTGATCGTGGTTGTGAAACTTACCTACGAGGTTGCGTCATCATTTCAACACGTAACTTATCTACTTAAAAGCAGTGACGTACATTTGGGTGAGCTACATTATAAATTTATTTTTAAAACTGTATTAAAATTTTCTGAAGACATAATTTTATTACTTGTTGGCGAACAATTTTTGTACATTATTAAGAGTGTTAATTTGCTAGATTTGATAGTAAGTTTGAACTTATCAAAATTTAATAACCATCATATTTGTTTCTTTGGTATTGTAAATAAAACCACGTTTATTGTTTACTGCGAATTGATTTTTTATTTGAATCTCATCAAAGGGGGCTACATCAATAGAGTGGCATTAGAAAGCTGTATTAAAGTAATCAAAGCTTATCAACATAGTAGCATTTGCCCCTGGAAATACAGGTTAATTCAATTAAATAATTCTGAGCAAGCGTTGTCTTTGTGGGAGCGATTCATCCAAGTACAACACATCATAATAATAAAAGAGTCTCAAGTGCTGGAGCTAGTCGTGGTAAGTAAGATTGTGTTTATCAAGGGAGCAAAAAGCGAAAAGCCCCTTTATATCACAACAATATGTGATTTTCTCACGCAATATTCAGTCGTCAAATAGTTTTTTAAGTGTAAAAAAATGTTATTCGAATTTGGGGGCCCCTCTAAGGCCTGGGGCCCTAGGCACGTGCCTAGCCTGCCTATGCTTAAAGACGGCACTGGTTATCCAGTTGTAATTCAGAAAAGTTGGATGCATTTCAGAAAGCGTCAATTGTACATAATTCAGATTTACAAATACTATTACTACTATTATGTAGATTATCCAAATATACCTTGATCTTATATATTTAAGTATAAAAAAGCGAATAATAAATAATAAATAATAATAAATAATAAATAAAGAGACGGTCGTCAGCCAAAGCAGTTAAGTGCGTTGCTGCTAAAGCTGAATGCCTGGTTCGACTCCGGGCTCAGTAAAAACTTTATTCTGACCGTCTCCCCTCGGAAGGCAATGGCAAACCACCGAGGTGTAATCTGCCTGGAACAGCCTCTCTGGAGATGAAGTGTACACACTTCCCGCGGTTCGGAGCCCGCGTTAAGCAGTAGGTCCCCTATGTGTGTGATAATACTTCAAACGCACAACACATACATAGGAGAGAGGTCGCCAACGTCCGGGAGACCGGAAATGGCACTTGAAGAAGAAGAATAAATAATATAGTAAGAATTAAGTACAAAACTCGATAACAAATGATACTTTCTGAATTACAATTGACGCATTCTGAGATGCATCAAAATTTTTTGGATTACGATTGTAAAATGTTATTATCTGATTGTCACCGTTGTGTTTCGTTCAACTCTTTTAGGATGGTAAGTAAATAATGAACCAATTAAATGAACCAAAACAACTTTTTGCAACTAAAGTTTTCTGAATTACAAATAACTAATCTGAATTATAGTTAAAAGCTTTCTGAATTACAACTCGGGAAGGTGTAGTTTCTGTCTCTCACGCAAGATCTTCAGGAATAGAAAGAAGTCTACGAGGACTTTACTTCATCAACAATCCTTGGAAGAAGATGAAAAATATAAGGTTAAAGAAAAAAGATTTGTTTAAGTATTAACTATTTAAGCAAACAAGATTCAAGTTGAACATAAATAAGAAAACTGATGATGCTGTCTACGCTACTTTCCGAACAAAAGTAAATTTTATTAGGTAGCTATAAACTGCCCCAATCCGCCAGGTACGTGGTAAAAAAATGGTAAAATCTAATAAGTATATTAAAATGTTATTTTCCTCTTTGAAATATTTTCAGTATTTAAGATCCAAACTGGGGTTATCCAAATTCGATATTAAAGCCAAACGTTATCGAGAGCCTTTTGCATATTGAATTTTTGAGGGCTATGATGACCTAAATGGAACATAACCAGGGGTGGGCTGCCAAATTTTGAACAACCGGCTCGCTATTATTTCGAAGCAAAAAAAAACGGTAAATGAGTACATTGTCTTCATTTATTTTTGTACAGTATAAAATATATAATATATTATATAACAAAACAAAACATTTATTGCACAAAAAAACTAATAAATTCCAAATTTGACATTTTAATTAATTTGTATTAACAAACGTTAACAAACGGCTCGCCGAGCTTCAAAAATTTTAAGAACCGGCTCGCGCGAGCCGGACCGAGCCGGCTCCAGCCCACCCCTGAACATAACTCAATGCTGGCCTATGTTCAATCGTGAAATCCGGCACGCTTTATAAAAATCGGCCATTCTTCTTTCAATGGACTAAGTTGCTATTAATGAGTTTAAATTGCCGCCACGATTCCATATAATTTGCATGAATGTGGATTTTATATTAATTGAGTCTTTCTAAAAATTATGATAAGCCGAAAAATATTTAATTTATATGAAAATTCAATGGTGAAAAAAACTTCCAGTTGCGAAGAGCAGGCTAGAGAGCCAAGGAGAAGGTTCTAGAGCCGTGCTGGAGCCGCACGAAGAGACACATCGCTAAAAAGTGGCGGTAGATAATTTTTAAAAGTTGGTACAAATTTGGAGACCATTGGTTGCGTCCATCAACGTGTCATAATTTTGAATATTTGTGCGAATATTAAGCGTGTATTAATAAAATACGTGCAAAATTTTAAGGTCCCAGCATGTCACCTTTCAATGTTGGTCCCGGGTACGGTCCGCTAAGTGTGGCCGCTCCAAATAAATTGAAAATTTTCTATTGCAAAGAGGAAGGTTTATATAGTTTACTGATATAATTTAAACTTGAGAAGGTATTATCAAAATTTTGAGTTAATCGATTTTGAAGTTTGCAAATTTACATGTAAAATTAACGAGATTCCCGCGCGTCGCTCATTCTGTTGACGGTACGTGCAATATGAATGACCATAACACTTAGAGTATTTCGCACCGGCAGATGCAGCTCGTCTCTCGTACATGTAACATCGATTATTTTTTGTTTTTAAGCGATTTTTTGGGGGTGAAACGTAATAGTTTACTGCCCCATACCGCAACTATACTTTTTAATGCTATTTCAAGGGTCTCTAAGCTCCCGGTTTCATTTATCCCGGTTTTTTTTTATGGGAGGCGCCTTCAAAACCGCCCTGGAGGGGTGCAGAGCGGAGCGGAGCGCAGCGGCGCCCCGAAAGGGTAGGTTTTGACGATGGATAAACCTCCCTATCGAATGCACACCCCAAAAATCGAAGAAAAATTCGCTAAATTTACGTACTTTCAAATTGATTTTTCTCGAAATTTTATGTATATCATCTCGAGTGAAATTTTTACAGTATACTCTATAAACCTTCCTCTTTGCTATAGGAAAATTTTTAATTTTTTTGGGGTGACCACACTTAGGTCACCGTCCCCTTGGTCCCTATTACTAACGCCTTTTTGAATTTTTACCATTTTCTTAAGAAGTTGAGGTTATATTTGTATCTATTTGTAAAATTTCAAGTTCCTAACATTTTTTCTTCAAATAATAGTTTCGCAGTTATTATTTTATCAAACTGATAACTAAAATCAACTAAAATGTTATATTATTTTAATTTTAGTACCGAAGTTAATCTAACAATTAATAATAATAATAATGATAATTTTTAGTTACTAGCTCAAGTTTACAATGGGAAAAAAAACAAAGTAAACAACAAAGGTATAGTAAAAGGGTAAAGATTCAGCAGAGCTGTTTTACAATTTTACCCGGTTAGATCTCATTTTGTTCGGCCAATAAAATAGTTTTTATCTTGTTCCTAATAGTGTAGCTTGTTCCGGTGGTCTTAATATATCAAAAAACTTGTTGTAGATAACCGATGCGCGGTATTCGAAGGAACCCTTGAATTTCGATGTGTTGTGGTGAGGTATATTGAGGCTCACGACATTGCGAAGGTTAAGTTGATGATGATCAGATCTTTTCTTCATTACTTCCAGTAGATAACTTGGACTATCACGTTTATGTATGTTGTATAGAAACATGGCGAAGAGAAGTTCAAAACGAGCTTGGATTTTGAGGATACCAAATTTATTGCAGTAGGGTGTAATGTGGCTGCTGTAGTCAATGTTATAAGTATACCTCATGCAGGAGTTTTGAAGTACTTGAAGTTTACGTTTTAGATTTGCAGTATGGTATCCATAATAAACTGCGCTGCAGTAGTCCAGGTGACATAACACCAGGCTTTGCACTAGTTGCAACTTAATTTCAGCAGGAAGAAGATACTTATACCTATGTAAAGTATTGAGTTTGAAATATCCAATACCACAAATCTTGTTTACGTGCGCTTCAAAGGTCAAATTACTATCGCAAATTACACCCAGATCTTTAACATTCTCACTGCACTTTAGTATGCATCCATCAAGCTTAACATCAATGGATCGGGTGTTGTCGGCTAAAGTACAACAGTATGCACTTCCCATACGTAAACAAACTGTTTTGGAATTGAAGTTAACGCGTGTTGCTCGGAGTTGTCGAAAAATTCAAATATTCATAACGTTTTAAAAAAACATTTAAAATAATGCTCATAAAAGTTTAATGAAGTTTAAATGAAGCTCTGTCGATTGATATCAATTTTACACAAAAATTCAAAGTGGGGAGGAAAATGGAAAAACATGTCTCTAGCCCCACCCCCTATAGATTTCGCTAATAACTTTACAAAAGTTGGGGCTCAATCGAAAAGAATGGAAGCTTATTTAAACTCAAACGATGCTCTATCAAGTCTATGGTCCTCCCTCCATAATTTCGCGAATAACTCCGCAATCTTTGAGGCTCCAAGGAACAATAAAATGGAAGCTCATTGAAGCTTAAGCGATGCTCTATAATTAATACCAATTTTATTAAAACATTGATTTGGGGAGGAGCCACTGACATTTATTTAATAGAATTGTTTCAAAATGAAGTGCAAATGGTATACACGGGAACCGTGGGCATTAGTACGAAATCCACGTTGAATTATGAGTCCCTGTGTATTTGATAACACTGTTGTATACTTTATTACACTTAAAATTAAATACACGTAATAAAATTAATTTTGAGTGCGTCTAAATTATTTAAATTATGTTTTTATTTGAAACCAAAGAAGGTGTTCCTGTAGTATGCCTCTATTTTGGTGCTTCAGTGTAATCTTGTATTCTACTTATGTGTTGTATGTATTTTGTCTAGCATTGCTCGTAATACGGTGTAGAATGAGAATGACGATCTTAGAACCTGTAAAGAATTAGTTTTCAAAGTTTTAAATTTCACTTAAATCAAACAAAGTTAATCTTACTGTAATAAATGTGGCGTAATTAAGAGATGTGAAACCAAGTGCAGTCAATTCTTCTCCTAACTGAGCTGTTTGCATTAACATAATGAGCGAGTTGGACAATTTTTTATGGTGCAGAAAATGCCATCCACATCTAAAAGCTGCATATGCTACCGTTCGACTCTAAAAATATTATACATGACAAAGTATATGGCAGAATGGCAAAGTATTGAAGATTAATCTCCATGCCGGATATGGGAAAGTTTTCCAAATTTTACCCTTGGCAGTTTTTTCAAAACATGATTGATGATTACAAAAAGATGATATTAAAAATACACTTGCCTGGTGTGTCAAGTCGTTTCCAAAACAACAATACAGGAACAATTGAAATATTGAAGTGCCGCAGAAGATTATCATTTGTATCCTTACAGCTGGTACAACGATCTGCAATATTTCAGTTTTAAGTTCCAAAATTAACGCCGTTTATAGAAATTTTTGAACGGTCAACGGTATTGTTGAAAACGTTAAAAATGAAGTACAGTGTTTATTGTGGATACTTGAATGTGCAAATGTTAAAAGAAAATTAATTAAAATAGACTTACCCCAGCAAATGTACAAAAGCAAATACCGATTGCAGATTGTATTAGTTGAAACAATAGAAAAATTTCAAAAAGTTTCTTCAATGTGCCACAAGTCCTAAAATATATCATAATAACGTAAGAAGAATGACATACTACATAATATGGTAATAATAATAATCAGACACCCATAATCCCGAACCTCATAATACCCATGGGAAAAATCCCGATTATCCACGTTAAGGTGAAATTAAACTAGCTAAGCAGACGCTATAACTAGAAGAGGGGAACACCCGGTAGAAAACAAATATGCAACTGCGAGGAAAAAGCTACGCGTGTCCATTCTCCGATGGCCACGCCAGAAGAACTTCTGGAACCACCTGCCGAAGGATATGTGAGGTCTCGGATATAAAATACTAGTGTCTAAGAAGATCTATAGAACAAATATGCCGGATTTCACACCACAAAGATTAAAGACCATCGTAGCCATGCGCTTTTCTAGTCACGACGAGAATACTATTCAAACCGGAGCGAATAAAAGCTACAAAAGAGATGGCGGTGGGCAAGACTCCGGGCTCAGACAACATACAGACGAAGTCTTTGAAGCTCATAGTGCAAGAGAGCACATAAACCATTCTTCAGGTGTTAAACCGCCGCATCAACACGGGCGAGTTCCCGATGGTACGGAAAAGAGCAAAACTTGTGCTACTCATGAACACGTAAAACGAGCAATTGTAACATATTTATGCTACTAGTATGTAGTGACAATGCGAGTAATTGTCAGTCGTCAGTACAGATGGAGTACCAGCCATTATGCTGAGAGAGATCCATGACATCCGCCATGAAGTCTTCCTAAAATTCTTTAACAAGATTCTATTAAACGGAAGGTTCCCAGATGAATAGAGAAAGGCTAAATTGGTCCTGATGAGGAAAGGCAACAAACCGTCGTATTAGCTAAACTTATACAGACCGATTTGTCTAATCGACCACATAGGAAATCTGTTTGAACGCCTGATCCTATACAGAATAAGGGAAGGAATGGAGTCGGGCGATTTTGTGGAGAACCATTTCGGCTTCCGAAAATGCAGATCGACAATCAAGGCAATCGAGAAAATGATGATAACAATAAAAGAAGCTGGACAAGGAACATGGAGAACAATAAAAGTGGAGGCATTGATCACGTTCTAATATGTAAAAAATGCATTCAACTTGGCTCAATGGAAATGCATTTTAGAAAAGATGCATAATTGGGGACTTGCATCATACCTCATAAATATAAAAGCAAACTACTTTGAAGGAAGGCAATTACTAATACAGAGAGACTACGGAAAAGAACAATCAGATTTATTAGCGGAGTCCCGCAGGGGTCTGTGCTGGTGCTACTACTATGGAACTTCCCACATTACCAGGGATAGATATCTTCAGGTTTGCTGACGACATCACTACAGTGGCGGCATCAAAACAGGAGGTGGCACTGTTGGCCAAAGCAAATACCACCGTCAAGCATATATGTAACTGGATGAAGTTAAGAGATTTACAGCTAGTCTCTGAGCAGACAGAAGCCGCCATGCTGACTGCAGGAAGAAGAACCACCAAAGTTTCTTTTATAGTGGATGGAAAACTATATTGGTTCGTGTGTTAGGAGTCGACTCGGATAGAAACCTGTCATATGGTCTACACCTGGCTAGAGTGACGTCCAAAGTATCGGCCTACACAGGTTAATGCCTAATATGAGTGGTCCGGGCGAACTGAACAGAAGGCTGTCGAGTACAAAAATTATGATGTGTGCGGCCCCGATCTGGTTAGAGGGCATGTAGAAGGATCATCACAGGCGTAAATTCAAAATCTTCCAGTGGAAGAACGGAATCACAATCTGCAGAGCCTGCACCGAAGCGGCGTTGGTTCTATCTCCTCAAATGCTAATACACCTAAAGGCAGGAGTGAGAGACACAAAATACAGGCTCACAATAAAAGCAGATTTCGATCAAAGAATGTGTGAAATAGTTGACAGGTGCCAAGGCTCGTGGGGCAGAGCATACAAACTAATATCTACCATCGAGTCATGAATCGCACGAAAGCACGGCGAATTAAATTGACGTGGATGTTTTTCCAAATACCTCCACATATTGAAAAGAGTATACTCTCCATTCTGCTATTACTGCGGCGAAGATGATGACGCCGAACACACACCATCTTTTTGTGCGAGTAGTGGTCAGATCTCTGACGTGACGCTCGGATCCAGCTATTGGCTACAAAGCAGTTCAAAGTGCGTAATCCAATATTAACTTACAGTCTGTTTTGCAGTTAATTTATTGTTAACTGTAGGAAATTATAGTAACATAAATTAATAGTATATTACCACACAAGAGTCGTATGGCTGTTTTACCGTCATGGATGAAATTGTACACGAGACGCTTGCGTTGAGTGATACAATTTCATTCAAGACGGTGAAACTGCAATACGACTCGTGTATGAGTAAGATATTTTATCGATTTCCCTTTCAGTAAGAACAAATACAATAAATATACAAATTTGGCGGAAGTACAATTATTAAAAACAGACATAATTAAAATATTGCAATATCTTATAAAAATAATAACTTGGGGAAGTCCCGCATAAAAGTCGTAACCTTGTAAGAAGAACCATAATATGTACAAATATTACATCATACGGGGAATACCCTACTTATAATTCCGCGGTGTTAGTTACGTTATGTAAACCAAACGTTAAATTTTATTTTTAAATTTTCAGAATATCACAATACAAAGGAAAAGAGACTAGGAAGGTAATTCCCAGAATACAAGTACGAGTTGAGTGATAAGTTACGTTCAAAACAGGCTTTGAAAGGCCGCGAAGTATCTATGTACGATTAATGAAAGCTGATTACAATAAAAAACACTTTCACCTTTAAATAACCAACGTAGTAATTGAAATTTATTTTAATTAAAGATTTATTAATCACGTTAATTCAAAATCAAATATAAATAAATATTGCAAATCCAACATCATTATCTCCCTAGACGACTTAATAAGGTCTAGACCACAGTTATTTATAGCAAGCGATAGCCGTGAAGTAAACCACACTTACGGTTTATGCTGACAGGCGAAATATGTAAACTTACTGTAAGCGTATGCGATAAAAGAACTTACCTAATTACTAGTTTGTGGTGTTGGATGTATTCAATTAACAGCTTCATTTTTTCTTCTTTAAATTCACTACTTTTGTTCTCTATTTCTTCTTCTTCTAAAAAATTATTCAAACGAAGTCTTAACATCTTGAACTGTACAGAACAATTGTAAACAAGACCACAATATAATGAATCGAAAGCTGCATACGGTGTGCATACCATTAAATTACTTATAATCCAAGTGGCTATAGTGGTAAGTTCATATTTAGGACTAGTGTTATAAAATGAAGCAGGAAGTTTCGGGTTAATACCAAATTCATGTCGTCCGGTTACAAACGGTTGTACGGCATACGATGTACTTGATGCGAACGATCCAATTGCATAAAATCCCATCATAATCATATACCGTTTCGTAGTCTTCCATATGATTCGAATTTGACTTTCAGGCAGAACATTTGTTAGCCAAAATTGCTTCCAAACTATGTTCAGTACTTCTGCAAATTGCTTTTGATATATTGTCAATACAATATAGCGCAATAATGACTGCATAACTACATTAACCGTAGTAAAAGCTATTGCTGCTTGTGCTAAATCATTCGTAACGTCATACATATACCATATGTTAAGTATCAGAAACGTTGCTAGTAGAAATGTTGAGAAATATCGTAAAGTAATTGTTATAAAAGTTTGACTTTCAGGCCAGCAGCTGAGCAGTTGCAGAGAAAATTTAGGGAGCAACAAAAACGATTTCGCTCCATCATATTTTATTCGTCTTGACCGTTCTGAAAATTTTAGTACCGTCAGTTACAAAAATTTTGTTAAACGAAAGTCGGATGTTACCTGCATAAGAATCGTTATCTTCCTTATTCCAATCAATAATGGAAAACATTTTTGATATAAAATTTGGTTAGCCTTTTTGAAGTTCTGAAAGCAATCTTATGGTAGTGTTTTTAAATACATTTTGTAATAAATATGAAAGGTTTAATAGTATATTATACATATCTAGATGGAAAACGCTTTATTATAGCCTGAATCTTTCCATTGCCATTGCCATTGCCATTGCCAGTGAATACCATTTTATTCACAATTATTTAGTATTGAACAGCAAATAAATGATAATTTATTGCGTACAATCAATAGTGGAAAGTGATCACTTCCCGATCTAAGGAAGATTCAGAAAGTGGCCACTTCCCGGACTGATCGGATGGAAAGTTATAGTATAGTTAATAATAACTTTATTTCCCAATTTATTGAAATTCATTAACGTATTGATTATTACTGACTGATTGTGAATAAACAATATTAACATAGTTACCTATTTGCGAATGAGTAATTTTAAAATGAAAACGAGTACTTTCACATTGGAACTAAAGGAAATATTAACAATAAATACACCACGTTCTTCTAATGATAGATTTCATTCAGTGACATTAAATATTTCCTAATTACAATTGGAATATGCATTTGATTTTAAATTCACCCCTAATTATACATTTTTGTGTGTTCGATATTAAATGTCAACTGTTAACTATTATTAAAAGAGCTATATAATTACCAATTCCATTTGTGGTAAACTGAAACAAATTTGTCGTTCTTAAAATATTTTTTAATTCAATTAAATGGCAGTAGAGGAGATAAAAGGCATTTAAAAATTAATTTAAGTTCAAAAAACTTTGCATACAAACTTGAAAAAAATTTAAATTGAATTTAGAAGAAATGGATTTCTAATTTTAACGATGAATACGGGATCTCTGATCAAGAGATTCAATAATTTCCTATTATTATCAATAAATAGGTTAGGTGCTTTTAAATATTAAAATTTTTTACAAGAGGACCATGTCATCGATTTCTGTATTATGTATTGCAGAACGAAATTTGAATTATGAAATTTTTTTCTTGAAAGAATGGGTTTTTACTACAGCTGGTAAGTATAAAACTGCAAGTGTAAAGTGTAGATCTGGTAATTATACAGAAAACTGTACTTTGAAGTATTTGCAGTATTTCTGTGTTGGACTTGGTTTCGCTACTCCAGACGTACTACTACGGGCAGACGTATCGAATGACAAGTGTAGGTACATAATATTATTTACTAGCTAGCACAGGCGGTCAATCGGCCGTCTTTAGATATCTAGTACGTGAATGCCATAGCTGTGCGGCCTAAAGGCCGCACGGATCGAGAATTATTACCATAAGTGTGGGCCGTAATTGTTTGATTTTTATTTGACGCTGTAAAACTTCGTGGGACCGAATAGTTGTGTAATTATTATTGTTATTTAAAAACATCATATAATGTTACTTTCATGCCAGTATTAAAAATATCGGGAGCAAGGTAGGTGTTGTTGTCATCTATTGTAAAATGCAATTTCATTTATGCTCCTGTCACAGTACTGGATTGGTGTGATTGCTGGTTGAGTTACAGCGCGGAAATTCTGTTTTTCAATTGCGGAATTGATGACATTTCTTATCGCAGCCTTTCGGTGAACAGCAATACCCTGTAGATAGATTAAACTGTAAAGCAAACAAAAAGAAAAATATTGATTTATCTCAGAAAATGAATCGTGGTAACTTCGTTAATGCTTTATGACCACAGCAAACGCACTAACGTCCATATGTCAACGGCATTTATACCGATACTTCTTACTTCCGCATTGTCATATACGCCCCCGGTATTTTCACAGATCACAAGATTTTTCCAAAGACAGTTATATGCATGTTTTATTTTACAAACGGGGTAAAATAATATAATTGAATTGTATGTAGAATATATCAGGTTAGGTTAGGTTAGAAGTTTGTTAAGTTGTAGATATTAGGTTGGTGGCTAGGCTAAAATTTAAGTTAGTACAGTAGAACCCCGACTATCTGAGCTAATGTGAGAAGACAATCGAAATTTCAAATCAGATTTCGAAAAACAGTAAATCTTGGAGCTTCTTAAAAAATAATATTATGCGACTGAGGGGTATGAAAACAACAAGGTGTGGGGGGGGTCCCGGTCGATGGGGTCTATTTTTAGCAGTAGAGGCTTTTAAAGTTTTATAATATATCAGAATGATCGTTGCCATGGTAACGGTAGGGGTACAGTATGCCTGGTAGGGGAGCAGAGACGCAGCGAAATGTAAATGCGTATGGTCAATAGATCACGAGAGTCCAGCAAGGTTGCTCGCGGTTTGCTATAGTCTAGGAGTGGGCTGGATGGATGTTTTAAAGAACATAATCGAACTGACGAAGAAGAAGAGTTGGTAACGTGACAATTTTACCGGTTGCCAGGCCGTTCTTATGTTAACTTGACAATTTTAGCCGTACCATAGGGAGGAAGGCAGTTACCCAGAATTTGGAAAATATACCAACATAGAGTACCTGCCTAAAGCTACAAGACGACGTTAAAATTGAAATAATTACAAATTTACACTGGTTGATCGTTTACTTCCAATTATTGGAGGGGTGGGGGTGTTAAAAATGTTTACTTTAAATTCTTCTCCAGAAAAACGTAGTTTTGCGTGTAGGCAAGTGAAACTGCACTCAATGCTGTGTAAATTTGCGTATATACAACTTTGTAGCCTTTTTTTAATCAAAGATAGGAAAATCTTCAAACATCACCTGCTCGTACTAGGTGATACTGTGGAATTTTCCCACTAAACCTCCTCCCGCTCTTCAGCTAGGAGCGTGGAAGCCTACAGTGCTACTGCTTCACGCGCCCTTAGTTTCTGACCTCTCTACGGGGCTCTACCTTCGAGGACTTTGCAAACTCAAGCTTGGTAGTGCCAACTTTTCTTGGGAACTTGGCTCATCCACGGTATCGTTTCCTTAAGGTAAGCGTTCATTTATCGGCATCGTACGCATCGGACGAATCGTATCTTTTTCGTAGAGTTCGTTCACTTGTTCGGATCGTATGAAACGGCGTATTCTGCACGTACTAGAACTAACAACCGTGTTTGATATTTGTTACAAAAATTCAAAATAAATTCAAAATATGTGTGACAGTGAAAGTGAAACAGTAATTATCAGCTGTTTGTTAATGGAGGAAGAAAAGAAGAAAAAGAAGAGACGTAATAAAAAAAAGTTTTGGGTGCATAATATATGGAAGAAAAGATTACAGTATGGAGAGTTCCATACATTGTTTCCTGATCTTGTAGATGATGATTCAAAATTTTTTGAATACTTTCGAATGACACACCAAAAATTTACAACGCTTCTTGATATACTTGCACCTGATTTAAACAAGAAAAATACGACATTCAGAATGGCAATAGAACCTAAAGAAAAGCTAGCGGTTTGTTTGAGGTATGTATTTATTTTGTTCTTTATTACATTCATATTAGTACATGCCACTGAACCCATGTTGACTACCTTGAGGGTAATAATTTTCTTCCTTTTGTGAAGACATAACATGTAAGCGGTGTGGATAGGTGTTTAATGATTCCTGATTAACCTGGACGACAGCGGTCGCTTGAGCACCAGAAAAAATCTGGCTAGTAGGATTTGGTAATGCACTGGCAATTTTCATCTCCGTAGAGTTTACCATTTCAAATATCTTGGCTTTAATATGTACTTGATCGGGCAATGGAAAGGTTTTTACAGTTTGTGCCATATTAAAAAAAAATTAGTTAAGGGATCGTTGGCAGGAGCGCAAGTGTTGTGTGTGCCAGTTCCAGTTCGCCCTTTGCTTTGTAAATAGTCTTTGAGTAGTTTCAGTACTGACGCTGCAGAAGGTTCTTCTTCAACGCTATAGCTTGCTTTACCGCGGCCCCTTCTATGCATTGGTGTGGAGGAGGCACGAGACGATGCAGATATATCAGAAGTATTTTCTGAAAATCCGACATCATCATCCATATTTACAATTGTTTCTTTTTCATGCTCTATCAAAGTTGCTTGAGAGGAAATATTAGAGTGCCGAACTTCTTCATCAAAAAAATAGGAGACCAGAAACGTTAACTTTTTATCAAATTTTGGTGGCTTTAACTTTGATGCTGCCTGACCAGATTTTGTTTTTCGCAGGTGTAACGCTTTGCGATGATTGTCTCGTAAACGTGTCCAGCGTTCTCGACATATCTTATCTGAAACAATATTATTTTACAATGTAATTTTGAAGCGATATTTACTGTAGGTATTTTTAGATAATAAAATAACGCATTTTTTTATTTCAGATATTTAGCTACTGGAAACTCATTTCGGTCACTGGCATTTAACTACCGTATGGGAGAACGTACAATACGAGAAATCGTATACACATTGCTATGACCTTTGTCCAATGTAAAACTTGCACACGTCTTTAGTTTTTGGGCGCCATTTTATAAAGAAAGAAAATATAAAAATACAAATATTAAATTTTTGTGTGCTAAATTTTACTGGAAAGTTCACCACCCTGTCCCTCTTGTATAGCTCAGTCTGAGGCTCTCTCAGAGTATGGCAGGTAATAAGTTGAATTAAGGGATGCAGCTTATTAAGTTGAAAAGTTTTAATTTTGAGTCACTGAAAAATGTGTGTTGTTGTAGAATAAAAAGCTTAATAATTCTTATTAGATAAAAAGGGGTAATGTAAACTCCCCTCCAAATTGACCTGTTTTTATTTTCTTCAATTTTGGTTTTTAAGTCGGCATTGGTCGGCATGTAAATTCCCCTCGAACCGTATAATCCCTAGTTATACGTAAGTAGGAGATTATAACAATTAGAATTTAAGTACGGCTTGTTAAATGGACAGGGCCGGTTTAGACAATTTCGTTAATTCAAAATTATTTAAATAATCGAATTTGAAAAGTACGGAAAAGTACCATGTGCATGGACAGGGCCGGTTTAGACAATTTCGTTAATTCAAAATTATTTAAATAATCGAATTTGAAAAGTACGGAAAAGTACCATGTGCATGGTGCACAACCGGTCGAATGCCACTCCATCGCTCGGCGGGCGCGCATTTTGTTGACGGTACGTGCAAATCGATATACTCTTACACTTAGAAAATTTCGCAGCAGCAAATGCACCTCGAGCGTCGTACATGCAACATCGATTATTTTTAGTTTTTACGCGATTTTTTGGGGGGGGGTCTCTCGCATTCCGGTTGCATAGATCCCGGTGTTCTTGATGGATGGCGCCTTCTCGTATGTTTAGCCTAGTAACCAGAGTCAAATCCGCCCTGGAGGGGTGCAGAGCGGAGCGGAGCGCAGCGGCGCCCCGTAAGGGTAGGATTTGACGATGGATTACCCTCCTTTTCGAATGCACACCCCTAAAATTCGAAGGCAAAAAAAATTTAATTTTTTCACTTTTTTGGCTATACACGAGTATAGCCAAATATTTTTTTAGTTTTTACGCGATTTTTTGGGGGGGGTCTCTCGCATTCCGGTTGCATAGATCCCGGTGTTCTTGATGGATGGCGCCTTCTCGTATGTTTAGCCTAGTAACCAGAGTCAAATCCGCCCTGGAGGGGTGCAGAGCGGAGCGGAGCGCAGCGGCGCCCCGTAAGGGTAGGATTTGACGATGGATTACCCTCCTTTTCGAATGCACACCCCTAAAATTCGAAGGCAAAAAAAATTTAATTTTTTCACTTTTTTGGCTATACACGAGTATGGCCGAATATTTTTTTAGTTTTTACGCGATTTTTTGGGGGGGGTCTCTCGCATTCCGGTTGCATAGATCCCGGTGTTCTTGATGGATGGCGCCTTCTCGTATGTTTAGCCTAGTAACCAGAGTCAAATCCGCCCTGGAGGGGTGCAGAGCGGAGCGGAGCGCAGCGGCGCCCCGTAAGGGTAGGATTTGACGATGGATTACCCTCCTTTTCGAATGCACACCCCTAAAATTCGAAGGCAAAAAAAATTTAATTTTTTCACTTTTTTGGCTATACACGAGTTATTTTCCATTTTTTTTATTATATTTATTACTAATATCCACTAATCACACCCCCCTCTATCCGAATTTCAAAGAAAAATTCAAATCGGACCGAAAAAATTTCACTCCATTTGAAGGGACTGTAACCCGATACCCGTGCAGACCCCGTGTTCGACCGGCTACATGAATTTACTTTCCCTTATTAAATAAGTAGGTTATATTTTGTAATTTTTCAAATACAAATATTAACTTAAAAACTCAAAAATGTAGGTTTCAAGTTTTTCGCTAATTACATATTAGGTAGGAAAATGATATGCAAGATCGTGAATTTCAATCGTTCAACAAAAACGCCGTCCGGAAGGAAATCCTGCGTACGGTCCTGAGTTGTTAACGGGAATTTCAATTTATTGGTTTGATTCTGCATGTAAACTCCCCTCATTCTTAATTGCTTAGGAGGGGAGTTTACATGTGAGTTTAAGTGTTGGCCTTTTGCTCGGAGGGGAGTTTACATGCTTTTTTGAAATTTACCTGGCGCATTAGGGGAGTTTACACCTACCCGATAAAAACGATCCACTTTTGTTTTTGAATGATCTCGAAAAATTCAGAGTACTGACCTGTAATGGTTGAATTGTTAATAAAAGAGATTGTTTTAACTCAGGAATGATTGTATATTCAAAAGAAAAATATCGCTAGCGCAAAATAATCAATGTTTACAAAATAAATACAGATAGTTTATCTGTTGGCAGAATGTTTACAATAAATTATCAAAATACCAAAATATAACGAAGTATGACGTTCCAATTTCTTCCTTCTTCTTTGAATTGCTTGAATATAATTCAAGTCTTGCCGTTGTCCAATAACGGATTAAATGTTATTTTAATAAAATTGTAGCTCGAAGCGTAGAAAAATTAAATTATAAAATGTTTTGTTGTGAATGTTTATTAGCAATGGGGTAGCCAGAAATTCATCCGTTAAGATCTTTTTCCTCGCATCCCTTAAGTAAAACGCTGAAGGCAAAAGTTAATAAAAAAATAATAATTTCGAAATACCTCTGATTCATATAAATCCTGACTCATTAAAGTCATGCGTAGATAGACATAATCTTGGTTACCACTCGCGCATACACGTAACACTTCACAGCTGTAGTTGATGCAATGTTGTTGTGGTGTTTCCAAATCAGCTCCCGTTGAATTAAGTTGTTATGATTGTTATTATCCAAATTTAACTTTCTAATTATTTTATTTAATTAGATTATGTGCTGGTAAGTAGTTTCGAATTTAATAATTCTCAGATATTCGAGTTCTGAGTTGAAATATAAACATTCTTGATTTTCAGATCAGGTAACTAATGGTAGCCATCTTGGATTGTTTTATTTACCAAGTTCAAAATAAATTGGATCTCGCCACGTGTCTGTCCACTTCGAATATCAAATTCCAACTGATTTAACTTGCGCAAAAATACCAATTTGCATTTATTTTGAACGACTTGTAAGTCAAATTATTCTTTTTGTAAATTTTATAATTATGGAATTTTCTGTAACTTTCAGGATTGGTTGCATATTTGGAAAGATTAGTTTTCCACCGCTTTTGAGGAGTCCTCCAACACAGTAGCTGATTTTGTAGGCATTTGAAGTTGTGAATTTGACCATTTTTCTTATCATATTGCCCTTATCACGTTTCAATGGATTTTGAACCTTATTTACCTTTTTATCGATTTCGGAAGCGAATTTATGATTTACACATACAGTTAAATATGACATAATTTTGGTTGTAAATAGATTTTCACACAATAAGTTATTCACAGAGAAATTTCAATTTAAAGTTTACAAAATGTAAAGGTTATGTTTTATAGATAACAATTTGTAATAAATTTCATCATTTCTGATTTAAAGTGTCTCATGAGAAGATTTTTACATGTACATCCTCATAATAAATCTATTTAACAGGTTTTAGTATAGTATTATTATCTTTAGAGATCTTTATAAGTTTGTAATTTCATGAAATAAGGTGGATGTGTTTATCTTTTCAATCTAAGGTTTTTAAATTAGGTCAAGTTTATTAAATATTTCAATTAATTCAGAATTTCAACTATTTGCGTTGTGTGGGTACATTTTAAATTACAGCAACATGTTGCGACGCCATTTGGAGAAAACTGCAACCAATTGTTATGCCAACACCTGACGAAGAAATGTGGCTTAAAATTGAGCAAGACTTCTATACTAGATGGAATTTTCCGAACTTAATAGGGGCTATTGACGGGAAACATGTTTTAATTCAAGCACCTCCTCACAGTGGAACAATGTTTTATTCTTATAAAAAATCATTTAGTACTGTTTTATTGGCTCTGGTAGATGCAAACTACAAGTTTATTGCTATTGATTTATTAGGTGCATTTGGAAAAAATTCAAATTTAGGGAAGGGACTAGCTAGCAACACATTAAATATTCCTCCCAGTAAGCAGCTACATGGAAGTGATGAGACTCTGCCGTTTGTAATAATTGGAGACGAAGCCTTTCCATTACGTACCTATTTAATGAGACCATACTCTAGAGATAGAGTTCACGGGAATGAAGACAAGAAAGTATACAATTATAGATTGAGTCGAGCCAGAAACGTATCAGAAAATGCTTTTGGAATATTGGTAAAAAAATTCCGAATTTTCGAACACAAATTGAACATGTCCCATGAGCATGTCAATTCTGTTGTACTTGCTGCTTGTTGCTTACATAATTTTTTGAGAAATGACAGTTGTCACTGGACAGAACGAGACTTAGATGTTACTATTTCTGACATGAAAGGATTGAGAAACTTAAATGGAATTGGTGGTAATGCACCAGTCGATGCATTAGAAGTTCGAGATCGTTTTATGAATTATTTTAACTCCGATGCAGGGTCCATACCATGGCAACTAAATAAAGTTAGAGAAGGACAAAAATTTATTACTTAAGGCTAGGGGCTCCGGGCACAACTACCGGGCTAGGAAAATGACCCATTTAAAAACGACTGGACCAATTAATTTGAAATTTTGGGAACATAATATGTAAAACACAATAGCAGCGAAAGTGCTTTTGAAAAATGGTTTGATCGTAAACCAGAAATCAAACACGCAATTTTCGAAAACATTCTACCGCAATTTCGACAAAAGTTTGACTTTAAAAGTAAAAAGTTAATGTTTGTCGGATACAACGACAACTCAACTAATTATAGATTGTGGAATCCTGAAAAAAGGAAAATTGAAATTTCGTGCAATGTGAACTTCAACGAAAATCAGGCATTTATGCACGATAAATGCAGAGACAATAAAGATTTCGCATTATTAGAAATCAATTTTGAAGATGAAATCCCAGTTGCCGAGCAAACTGAAAAGGATGATGGCGAAGCGAAAGAAAACGCAACAGTTCAGCAGATAACATTGAAACCACTAATCAATTAAGAAACAGAAATGCGTTACGCAAACCTGATTATTATGGACCTGCCGTATACAGTTCTATTATAGAACCAGAAAACTTTGATAGTGCAGTGAAAGACAGAAATTTAAAAGAGTGGAAAAGTGCTATAAAAGAAGAAAATCAAGCGCCGTACATAAAAAAAGTTCTTGAAAAATTTAACATGAGTGATTGGAAACCGATAGAAACACCATGTGAACCCGGAGTGCATTTAGAAATTGTGCGCGAAAAATGTTTGTTAAATGAAATAAATATTATTTACGTCGATTCTAAGAATCAAATTGCTGATATGCTAACAAAAGCATTAACACCGGTAGTGTTTAAGAGACTTTTAGGTTTCCATAAAATAATTAATTAAAGTGGGTGTTAAAAATAATTGATTATTTTATGCCGAGTCAATTTTATGATAGCTTGACTGTTTATGTTTATGGTTA
Source organism: Podabrus alpinus (assembly GCA_932274525.1). Classification (NCBI taxonomy): domain Eukaryota; kingdom Metazoa; phylum Arthropoda; class Insecta; order Coleoptera; family Cantharidae; genus Podabrus; species Podabrus alpinus. The sequence goes on from OW026452.1 coordinate 97,279,517, forward strand.
TCGTTTTTCTTGCTTATTAAGCATTTTGTCATAAATATAAGAACGCAGTTTTGCATGATGTAAAGATTGTAAAGTAGTATAGCTTTGCTGCTCGTAATGAGCAAACGTTATTATTGTTAACCTAACTTTATTTTACATTAATAAAATTAATCACTAACCAATACCTGTTTTGATTAAACTCGATCCACGTTTATTCCAACACTTATAAAGAAGCCCAACCCTTAAGGAAGCTTAGTAGTTCGTAGACAACGGTCAAAAAATTATTTAATAAAATTAATATTGAAAATGGCCGGAGATATAATTGTGAATTCTAGAAAAACCTACATACATACACAATCGCTTACATCACTTTGAAGCATCCACCAGCTACAAAGTGATTATGGAACAGTTTTTTCGGCAAGTGATGGAGAAATGTACCATAAAATTGGTAAATGAAGGATCCGAAGTGTACGTCTGTGGTCTTCCGAAAGGAATGCTCGAGGATGAACTTTTTTCAAATTTTTCAACCGTAGGAAAAATTAATAATATTCGGCTAATGGTTACGCCTTCAGGGCTTTCTAACCGAGGACGTGCTTACGTTACATACTACAAGCACGCAGATGCCCTGGAGGCAATCAAAAGATTGAATAACCATAAGTTCTCAAATAGATTTAAAATGCGGGTAAAAATAAGCTTCAATAAACGACTCTCCATCATCATTGGTGTCGACGTGATTCAAGGACGCTACGACATATTGCAAGAATTGAGGGCCAAAGGTGTTGAAGGGGTGTCCTATGTAGAAAATTACAATCGCGGACACGCTTTGGTAGACTTCAGCAGCCGTAATGCTGCAGCAGATGCCAAAAGAATGTTTGAAAAAGAGTTAATACTTTTCCACCGAAGAGTCGTAATTAATTGGGCCTCTTCGGCATATCAGGATGTTGCAAGGGACCACGGCATTGTGATTCGCTATTTTGACGCCAAAAGGTGGTCAAGCGACTTTTTGAATGTCTTGAAAGTCGTTGTGCCAGTGCAAGAAGTAAAATGCGTGTTTACAGAGAATACATATTGCTACGTGCAATTTCTTCAACAACACTTTGCCGAACAAGCAATAAAAACTTTGAAAGGTACTAGAAAGTTTCCATTATTTTATTGCATCTAATAACATTTTGTTTTTATTTCAAGATTACTTCCTAAGTCGTGGCCTTTACCATTTGGAAGTGGTTTTAGACGATTCTCCACAATGAAAAAGTTTCTAGGACAGGGTAAATATTACAGAATGTTTTTTTGTCTATTTTCTTAATTTTTACTTTTGCAGATTTTCTTTTTAAATACTTCTACTTAAGTAATGCTATGTTGTATGTCCTAAAATGTTTGTATTATTATGTTGAATATTAGTTATAATTATTTTTTTAAATTTATTGTATATATTGTCATATTGAAAAATAAAAACTGGCCACTAATGAAAACTATTACCACAAAATTACCAAGGTAAATTTTTATGTAGTTCTAAGTTAAATAGTGATGATTGGACATTTTTTTTACAATTTTTAATATTAAATTATTAATTAGATTATAAACGCCATTTAGGCATACTTTAATAATTATTTTTATTTTTGTACTAATTAATTATTATTTGTTTATTATAGTTAGATTTTTATAATTAATATGCTTTTTATTCTTCGAGTAACCTTTCCTTATTGAGCGAGACCACGGAGCGAGACTTATAAACATGAGAGCCTGAGATAAGTAAAAACCGGTGAGTATTAGCCAAGGGATAATTCACGTATGTGAGATTATAAGAATCTCTGATTGCAATTTAAAGTCAGGGGTACGTAACATTCTTCCACTTAATATCAGTCTACGACCTGTCCATTAACTAATTTATTTAATTAGGTCTTGGGCATTTGGTAAATATGTACATCTTAGATAGCTTGTTAGGCTTGCCTTCCATATGCCTGCACCCTGTTTTTTTATTGTTATGATGGAAAATCATTAACACAGGAGAACCGATGGCTTTACGTACCCTACAAAGCATGGAGGACGGTCAAGAAAATTTAGACTGTACCCAGAGTCGAACCGGGGATCTGTGCATTAGCAGTTGATCTTGCTAACATTCAGGCCATGGCCGTCTTTCCTTCAAGGAACGTAATTATCTGTTTTCCTGCTTACAGCCAAATAAATAAGTACAAATTAAGGTCACAATGAGATTTTCCGAAGCAAAACCCGCAACCAATAAATCTGAAATTTTAAGTCGTCTTTGTTTATGTGTAGTTCAGATCAGATAGAGGGAAACAACGGAATATTACTTCTAACCTTCCTTCGCGAACACTTTGATGGATTTAAAAGTGCCACAATATTTAAATGGTAAATTAAAGAAAAACCGAACAATTACTGCCTACACTTATGGAACGATTCTCCTCAGTACGGCATTTAGGCCGCACATTTCAAGTTCATTTCAATAGTTTCAAGAGGTGGCTTATGAGGCTTATGGTGCGGAAGTCACCGCGGTACTTTTTAGGCAGTATGAATGTGAATTTCTACCATATTCGTGGTACGTATCTCTCCGCGGTAGTATATCTTGTTAAATATTTTCGTTAGCCATGGAAAGTCCTAACTTAAGAAACTAAGTTGGATACCATTTGGTGCAGCTGATTTGCCTTCTTTGAGTTTGTGAGATATGTGAGATGTTTACATAGACGATTTTTATTTAATTTACGCGATAATCATAAATAATACTTTTTCAGTGAAGATGTTGCTCGGAGTTCTACTGTTCTATTTCTATTTCGGGTTCTGTTTTAATAAAATTTGTTACTAATTTTTGAATTTTTAATACATGTTATTTAAATATTTCGTGTTCTGTTTGAAAAGTACTAAAAACGTATGAATTATAATATACCTAGTACAAATTCTTTTTATTATATTTTATTGATTATTTTTATATTCACCCTCTCGTTATTGGAATGTCGTGATATGAAATTAGTTACATACATTAACATATTATTAAAGTATGATAATCAAATATTTTATCGAGTTAAACAATATCATACTGAATACGAAATGATATGTTTATTAACCATTTAACCTAGTATTAGCACAACTTTTGTCATGTAATTTAACTAATATTATATTATGTATTTTATAATTACTACCAATATTTAAAATCCTGTTTGCAACTCGGCACAGACTACACAATAATTATGTAGAAATTAAATTCTCACTCTTCACAGCACTTACAGCTTAGTATATAATGTGTATGGTACCAGGTTCGATTTCTGACGAAATAAGAACCACTTTGGCAGCTTCCTGCTGGAAGGTAATGACAAATCCTAAATAGAAGTTTTTGTAAAATGAGATGTGTTATACTTTTCTATACCTGGAACACAGTTAAACTGTAGGTCCCCTACATATGTGATAACACTTCACACGCACGGGGAAAACTAGGAGAAATAAAGGACACAAATGTCAGGAGAACAGGCAAGGCACTACTAAGAAGAAGTCGGCAATTAATTTATATTCACCCTGTATTACATATAGGAACACAGAAATTCTTACTTTTTTAATATTTGTTTATAAATTGACAATTCGAATCCATTGATACAAAGACATATTTGTAGTACATGACATTTTAATGGAATGTGATTAATGAATAAATTTCAAGCTTCATTGAAGCACAGAATGGAAATGTAAATTCTATTAAATACATTGTAAATATTAAAGTTTACCTCATTCAATATTTATTTTAATATTATAATATAAAGGAAGAAGTAAAACAAATCAATTTAGACGTGATCGGCCTGAGAATTACGTCAACCTTACTGTTCAAATTGTATGTAATTTAACCTTTGTAATAAATTAATTTGATTTAGCATCGCAAAAATATGATAATGGAATCTTCTTCTAAAATAAATTGGAGAAATCATAAAATTGCTCCTGCTTATAACAATGTGAGTGTAACAACATTGTCACATCCTGATTATTAGTAAGTATTTCAGTTTTTCCAAAACAAGACAGTTCATAGCAGGTTTTCTTGTAATTTACAGCAATTATAATTATTATAAAATCAAGGAAGATGATTCATGTTTTTCAAGAACCAAAAGAAACATTGAGGAATATCTGGGAATCTCTACTTTGCATGGCTTGAAATATATTGGTGATAAAACAATTTCTTATGGTGAAAGGTAAATTATACGACCTGGGAGTGATAAAAAAAATTATGATAGTATTAATGCTTTTCAGATTTTTTTGGTTTCTGTCTTTTGGATTGGCAATTGTCACTGCTTTATACTTTATATTATCTATATACAGAAAATATGACCGAAATCCTGTCATCTATACAATGAATCCAATACCGATACAGCCTAGTGAGATTCCGTTTCCGGCGGTTACAATTTGTAATATGAATCAAGCCACACGGAACATATCTGAAGAAATTGTAGCTAAAGGGTAACTTGTTAAAAATATTATAATGGCACACGCTTTGGAAAAATTTTAGTTCCAAAGGTTCTCTTTTAACAAAATAACGCACGAATCATCCAAAAGCTGACGGCCACCCTAACCTTCTAAGAGAGAGAAACCGGGAACTTGATTGATGAACAACTCGAATATAAGTCCGTCCTACGATGGGTACAACACTCACGAAATTCTTAGCTGAGCAACAGTTCAAATTCTTCACAAAATATCCAGAAAGTTTAGTTGAACTGTTGTTCAGCCTAGAATTTCGTAAGTATTTTACTCGTCGTAGAACGGACTTCTAGTTGAGTTGCTCATCAATTAAGTTCCCGGTTTCTCTCTCTGAGAAGGTTAGTGCGACAGTTAGTTGCCTGATTGCTGATGTATTTGATTACAATACGCAGTGCGTATTGTATATTGAAAGGATATACGAAGGCGGCCGTTGGCTTAGTAGTTAACGCGATCAACTGCTGATGCTAAAGGCACTGGTTCGAGTCCAGGAAGAGTCTAAACGTCTTTCTGACTTTATTTCTTTCTATGACCGTCTCCTCTCCCAACACGCATTGGCCAGCGTGGTAGGGTATGGCTAAAAACTCTTCTCCAATAAGAAGGACATTTGCTCAGAATTGGGCAAAGATAACTGGAAGATGATGATACGGATTGTACTGGACAGCGGATCGGTTATCCATCATCATTCCTTGTACCATTGCCTGAACACCGCTGCGGCGACCACACGAAGGATAGGCATTAATGTTTGGGACTCACTAGTGAATTTCTTGATTTTGATGTTCTTTTCTCAAACGATAAACCTTCATAACATTGCTTCGAATTTTATCAAGTCATTTGCCTTCTTCAATATGATTGTCAAATTTGTCCCAAATGAGAGCTTCCATGTTTTTATTCTGCAATGTATCAAGAGTTCCTTGACTTCGACGTGCTCGACATCTTTGCTACCTTTCTCTAGCCAACCTTCGTCTTCTCACCGATAGACTCCCACTATGATCCACGATATGTGGATGGGTGAAGTTTTTTTGCTTAACACCACAGAAGAGTATATAATTATCGAGATACTATATCAAAATATATTTATAAAGAGATGACCTCCAGCAGTTTTGAGTAGGAGAAGTGAGATGAACCCTGTGTTATTTCTCCATCTCTACGGCCTTCACACGGCTTTTTTTGTTTCTGTTTGACATGCCCCTGTTAGGTTGGTAGTATACGAAGAACCAACCAATTAAGATTCTTTATAGAGATAACAATAATGAAATCAAAATAATACTTACAAATTTGTATGTGTTAGTGCAGGCTTTAATATCAATTTTCAAGATTCTTTACCATTTACTTCACACCTTTGTTTTACAACAACAATTTACACTTCATTAGATAATCTCGAAAAATACCCTTATGCTTAGGTTGGTAGCTAGGGAATTTTCATGTTTTTTTTAACTTCCAATTTTATTAATTACAATCTGTTACACAAAACATTAAGTAATTTTTTTGACGCTTACAATAAAAGTCAACATGATTAAGAGAAATTCCCATTGGAACTCTTTTTGTTTTCACTGCACACTAAACCATTAGCATACCAATAGAAAATAGAGAAAACATTTTAATTTAATGTTTTATATCCAAGATGAATTAGGACTGAAACCTTTTTATTAAATCAAGCGGTTTGCACCGTTTCAATCTTCTTGTTTGGTTATGTGCGTTAAGCAAGTTTGCTGCTAGATTGTTTGGGTGATCGCTCAATCTTTCTTGGTATTTCTTGCTGTAGTTTGCAATTTCACTTTTGACACTGTTGATCCTCAGATCGTTTCGAATAATATCGTTTGGTACATACCATGAGGCGTCTGTAATGGTTCTTAGTATTTTGGATTGAAAACGTTCCAATATTTCAATGTTAGAGTTACTTGCTGTTCCCCAGAGCTGCACTCCATAAGTCCAAACGGGCTTCAGCATGGTCTTATATATTAGCAATTTATTTTCTAACGTCAATTTCGATCCACGTCCTATTAACCAGTACAGCTTCCTGAACTTGAAACCGAGTTGCTTTCTCTTATTCCAAATGTGATCCTTCCAAGTGAGTCGCCGATCTAAGTGCATACCTAGGTATTTAGCCACCTCGGCTTGTGGGATGTGGTCGTTTAATTGTACTGGTGGACAGGTATCCTTTTTCATTGTATAGGTAACGTGAATCGATTTTCCTTCATTCGCTCTGATGCGCCAAATTTTTAGCCAGCTTTGCATTTTATTGAGGTGATTTTGTAAGTTTTCCGAAGCTTTAACTGGATTAAAATGTGATGCAATCACTGCTGTATCATCGGCGAAGGTTGCTAATGATGTTTTGGAAGTAGTAGGTAAATCTGACGTATACAGTAAATACATGATTGGACCCAATACACTGCCTTGTGGAATACCAGAATTTATGGGGAAGAAACTCAACTCCTCATCCTGATACTTGACCTGGAACATTCTATCCGATAGATAAGATTTCAAAATTTCCAGAAGGAATGCGGTAGTTTGGTTTTAATTTTATACAACAGTCCAGTATGCCACACTTTATCAAAAGCTTGCGTCACGTCCAAATATGCAACTGAACAGTATCGTTTTTCTTCCAGATCTTGATTTATTAGTCGAGTAAGTCGATGTACCTGCTCGATAGTGGCGTGATGCTTTCTAAAGCCAAATTGGTGTTTTGGAATTACGTCTTCTTGCATTATGTATGGATACAATCGCTTTAAGAGTAGTCTCTCAAAAACCTTAGACATAATTGGTAAAAGGCTGATAGGTCGATAAGAAGTTACTTCTTCAGGTGGTTTGCCAACTTTGTGAATGAGGATAACCTGGGCTGCCTTCCATTGCATTGGGATGACCTCTAACGGAGTATAGCATTAGAAATAAACGTAATAAGCTTAATACCTTTTAATGGTAGCTGTTGGAGAACTTTTCCATTTATAAGGTCGTATGCTGGAGCCTTTCTTGGGTTGAGTTGCTTTATGATGGAACATACTTCCTTTACTTTAAAAGGCTTGATTACGAATTCCGGTTGAAGTGGTGATTCTAGTAATATAATCGATAGATTTCGCCTTCTTCCTCCTCTGTTGATTCGGCAGGAAATGGTTGGAAAACATTCGCTAGGTGGGATGCAAACGTGTCTGCTTTTTCTTGGTTACTTCTTGCCCAACTGCCATCTGTCTTACGTATTGGAGGAACGGGTGTACATATTCGCTTCAAGTTCTTTGTTGCTTTCCATAATGAAAAATCGGTAGCTTCAGTAGGTGTAAGGTTTGATAAGTACTGTTGTATAACTTGGTTTTTGTGATTTTGGAGTACGTCTTTTAGCGCTGTAGTCTTTTTATTTAATTTGGTCTTATCTTCTGGGTATCGCGTACTTTGCCATATTCTTCTGAGTCTTCTCCTTTCTGCAACTACTTTTTTTATATACGCCGGGTAGTCATTTACTGGTTCCTCTATCATTCTTTCTGTGGGGGTGGAGTCCCATGCAGCGCTCTGGATTGTGTAATTGAGGTGTTCGACTGCTTTTGTTACTTCTTCTTCGGTTTTTAACGATAGTTGTATATTTATATTTTTATCTACCAGTGATTTAAAATAATTCCAGTTTGTGGCTTTGTTGTAGAGAGTTGGAGGTTTTTGCCTGCGAGACATTTGTGAGGTAAGAGTAACTATAATTGGAGAATGATCTGATGATAGATCAAGCGAGGATTCCATTTTAGTATAGTTTGAATTTATTCCTTTTGTGACACAGAAGTCGATAACGTCTGGAATCTTATTTCTATCAGTAGGCCAATATGTAGCTTCACCAGTGGATAAGTGGTTGAGTCTATTTTTATTAATGGTTTTTAGCAGTTCTCTACCTCTGGGATTTATTAGTCGTGAGCTCCATTCTTGATGTTTAGCATTGTAATCGCCACCAGCAATGAACCTATTTCCCAATGTTTCGAAAAACTCATCAAATTTGTCCTCCTTCACAATGTGCTTTGGCGGGCAATAAATTGCAGAAAGTGTCAGTGGTCCATTGCGATCTTCAACTGTTATGCTTGTAGCTTGTAAGTGATCTTTTTGAAATTTTACGTTCTCAAAGTGTTTCAAGGATGACCGAACAATAACTGCAGTTCCACCATGGGCAGTACCATCAGGATGTTGTGTGTGATACATTGTGTAACCTGGGATTTTAAAATAACTTGATTGGGTAAAATGCGTTTCAGATATTAAAGCAGCATCAATATTGTGATTTTGAATAAAATTTGTTAACTCTTGTCTACGGCTAGACAAGCCATTAGCATTCCATACGGAAACCTTTAGTAAATAATCCATTAATTGTTCGTTGACATGACGGAAATAAGGAGATCAATGATTCTATCCATTCTCTCCATATTTTTATCTATTTTTTCCATCATTTTTGTCATTAAACCCGGGGTTACCCTACATAACCCCGTAGTCTCTTTGGTTCGCAAGGTATTTATTTATCTTTCCTACCTAGACTGTTGATTAGCTGTGGTAGATTGTTGTTCATGATTTCCATTTTGGTTTGTATTTTCGTTTTCCTGCCTTGGCCGAGTGTCATTTGCAGTGGATTGTTGTTGTTGCTGGCTGGTTCCGCTTGTCACTCTTGCATAAGACTCGCTGGTTCTTATATTTCCTGTTAGTCGTTGTTGTTCGCTGTTTATTCTAGGCGCATGCTCGTTCTGTTTTGTCTGAGTGGAGGAAATTTTCTTTTATGAATTTCCTTGTAGACAGAACAACCTTTATAGCTTGCAGGGTGGTCACCATTACATAGAGCGCAAGTGGGTTTGGTTGCTGTTTCCTTGGTACATTTTTTGGTCCAATGATTTTTCCCACACTTGACACATCTCGGCTGTCTTGTGCAGTAGGTTTTGGTGTGATTATATCTCTGGCACCGAGTACATTGTACAACTTCTCGTTTTACATGTGGTGGTTCCACAGTAATAACTTGACTTTGGAGACGGTTGATTTTGTATATTTCTTTGTTGTTGGTATTCTGTGCGATTTCAACTTGGAACAGATTCAGGGGTGTTTTAGAAATTCGATGTCTAATATTTGAAACATTCTTCACCTTGTGTCCTTGCATCTCAAGATCGGCAATTATCCCTTTGCTATCAGTGGTTGCATGTAGACCCTTGATGATCACTTTGAAGCTTCTCTCTTGTTTGAGCTGGTATGTATGAAAGTTTACGTCCCCCTCCTTCAGCAGTTTAACAATTTTTGAATATATTTCTCCCTCATCGGCTTGAACTTTGACTTGATCCTTTCCAATCAATTTTAAGGAATAAGAATCTTTAGCTCCTCCGTCAAGAGTAAGTTTTAATCCTGTTATATTTTGAACGTTGGGAACAAATATTGGTGGCGGTTTTATGACTTTTGGTTGTTCTTGGGTATCTGATGCCTGTCCGGTTTCTTGATTTTCTTCCAGTGCTTCAAAACGGTTTCGTAGTCTAATTTTATTATTTTCTCGAATATAATACTCGGACATCTTTCTTTGTTTCACATTTCGTTCGGGAATTTCAGGACTATCTCTTCTATGTTTTCTTATTTACATCTTGCCATTGGCACTCGGTTTGATTTAGAATTCGGGGAGATTCCAGGCTTACCTCCGGGGGTTGTTTGTTGTTGGGTTCCTGTTCATCTGTTGAAGGATGTTTGGTTATTTTTGGGTAAGTGTTCGCTTTATGTCTTACGCTTCGTTTCCTTATTATTAATATTTCCAGCCGCACCTTCGATGGTATTAATTGTGTTCAAGGTTATGTTTTCGTTTTCGTTTAAGCAACTTGGGCAGTTCCAGTGATGAAATTCTCCGCCTTGATTTATTTCATTTAACGTTTCCAGGGTCATTCCAATACATTCAATATGGTAATTTGACTTGCACCTCATTTTGCATTGGATGCAATCATCATATCTCGTCGGGGCTCTATGACACACACCGCATGCACTCATATACTTTATCTATTCCCGAATAAGTAATCAACTTTGATCAGTAATTAAAAATTTTTATTTTATCGTAGCACTTTTGAAGTTAGAAACTGACTCGAGTCAAAATTCTCCCCCAATTACGCCAAAAAAAAACATAAAGTGATGTTGAAAAACTGAAAAAATGCAATCTCGCATCAATTCCACACCTTTAATCACCAGAAATTGAACAAAAACTCAATTCCCAAAACTCAACTTATCAAACACGACTATTCAAAGCGGCCAATTTTCATGTAGTCACATTTTTTTATAATGATGCGGATGAGGATAACCATTCTAGCAAATTATTTTAGAGGAAATTTTTATTTTTGTAAATAATACGTTTTACTTGTATATTTAGAACTGTTGCTGACCAAAACTTTTTGGAAGATATATGCGATTTTGACAAAGCTTCGGAAAGTTTGACATATGACCAAGAAACTCAGAAATATTCAAATTTTTTTAAGTTTATTAGAAAGGTAAGACAATCGAAAGGTTTTTCTTTTGCCATACCTTTTTAGAGGTTTGTATATTGGGATATATTATGTATTAACAAAATATAACATTTTAGGTTTTTCCTTCATGCAATGAAGTTGTGAAAGCTTGTAAATGGCACGACATTGATATTGACTGTTTTAAAATATTTCGAGAAGTTTTAACAGACGAAGGAGTGTGTTGTAGTTTTAATCAACTTCCCACCCAATATATTTTAAGTCAAGAGTATGTAATCAAATCATACAATGGGATTTGAAACAAAGTTAATATCGTATCTTAAATTTTAGACCAAAGAAACCTAATTTTGAAGAAAAACCACTTGAGTTTCAAGTGGACGACTGGCACCCAGAACGGGGATATGCCGAAAATGCTTCACACGAGATTTTTCCCTTTCGATCGATCGGTAATTTAAAAGAAAAGTTTTACATAACAATAGTGAGATTATCATTAAATTAAACGATTAAATTGCAACGATTTTCAGTTTTCTTGAAATTATGTCCTAAGTACATATTTATTATCTTTTATACAATCCTATAGCTGTAATTTATTATGACTTTTGCAGTTCGTAATGACCGTCTTCAGTCCCACGTAGCGTTTATTAGTAAATTTACTTCCATGGTGTCATTTAATCCCAAGGGATCATAATGTGACCTCATAATTATTGACTTATCAATCTTCTACGTGCTATATTTTATATTATCTTACGATAGAATTATTTATCGCTTCCTTCAAAGGAATGCGTGATTCCATTGCAATGAGATATTCATTTCGACGTGCAGGTGTTGCATATCGCCAAAGCTTTATATATGCGCTCTTTCTTTTAATCATACAACCACTGTTATCATTTGTAATGGGATACATTAATAGACAATTTTATAAATTGCATAATTATAAAGTATTATTGCATACACTGGTTTCTTTTGCAATGCGTTTTTTAATAGCCACTTCAATTTAATATACTCTTAATTTGTACCTGTTTAGTACAATTTTCCTTTTCGGCTATTTTTTGCCGACTGTTATTAGGATTGTAAAAATAGTATAAATTACTCGAGACTGAAGCGTCCCTTAACCTCTTGTTCGAAGGGGATTCCCGTGACAGCGGCAAGTGCTAGCTTGTGAATCACCTTCGAACGTGATATTAAATGGCTAGCTTCAGTCTCTTGTAATTTAACATACTATTATAGGGCCTGGAGCACACTTGGGGCTTACAGTGGTATTGGATACTGTGCTAGACAGTTATTATTGCTCATCATTAAATAGTGCTGGATTTAAAGTAAGATTTGCGAAGATGCTTAAATTATAAAATCACCATAAGGGAGATTTTTAGGTTTTGTTACATACTCCAATTGAAATTCCAAAAATGAAAGATTTTGGATTTATAGTACCACCTGGTTTTGATAATCGAATTGTATATAAGCCAATAATTTACGATGCTGCATTTAGCATTCGTTCCATAGATATTTCTAAACGAAACTGCTATTTTAATAACGAAAAAAATTTAAAGTTTTATAGGTAAGCTATGTACTATAATATAATATTACATATTTTTAGTGTAATTTTTTTGCCGAGTCAGTATGGTTTGGCCGACGATACCTACTGATGAACCACAAAAAGTACATTTTTGTTGAAATCTACATAAAAACGTAGCCACATTATAAGTTTCACTTTTAAGTCTCCGGTGTCAAACTAAATTTTAACAGTGGCGGCTGGTACGGGGAGGACGGCGTGGTGCCGCGCTGCCTCGACATATAAAACAGAATAAGAACACGATACAATATTTTTAATACAAATGCACCGCTGGTAGTTGCGCAGCTGAATATTCGTTATTTTTCTACTCAAGTGTGATTTTTAAAGGCCGCACTGAAACTTTTCTAGGTTAACAAAAGAATCACCAATGAGAGATACGTTTACAACAAATTGATATGTGGAAGTGGAAAGACCGCACCGAGTGAACGGATAATCGTCTTAATTTAGCGTTACAAATAAATATACACACCCACATACAGATAAATTTAGGCTATTTATTTATGTCGAAAATGATTCAGGCTTGTCTCCCCAGGGATCCTATTGCTCGAGCGCCCGATTATTAGGTACCCCTAGCAGCCTCGATTGGTACGGTCCTGGGTTCATACAAATATTGTATAATGGCTTTTTCTATAATTATGTAAAAATATAATTGGGCAGTGAATCATCACGTACTTTATCATTTTAATTGGCTAGATAATTATTTATTATATTGCGTGTTGATTAGTGGCGGCTTACCCTAAAGGGCCAAAGAGCAAGTGCCCTCCTACGCAAAATCTGAAAAACTATGAAAACAATAATAATTTTAAGAAATAAAAATGACTTTAGTAAATAAATCTATATTTTTCCTTGTTCTTTAAATCTTGTGCTCACCCATAGAAACGAGTCACCACTGAATTGTAACCTCACAATTTAACCTCTAACTTCAGGTTAAGTCTAATTTTAATATTTACTATACTTTTGTCATAACAATTTTCAACGTTAAAAATAGCATGATTTATTCTGAGTAAAAGTACTTTTTTTGACTCGTCCGTATTATCGGACTCCCTCCACTCGTCTGCCAAACCCTTCTGACTGGCACAAAAAGCAATACTTTTACTCCACCGGTGACTTAAAAGTGAAACTTTTAGTATGTAGTATGCGTATGCGGTTAGTTATATAATGATATGATTTAGTGACGATTGAAGAAGAAATATTATTTTTAATTTCAGAACATATACCGAAGTTAATTGTAAAATGGAGTGCTTAGCAAACACAACTATAGAAAAATGTAACTGTGTTCCATTTTATTTACCTGGTCAGTATAATTTTGTATAATTACTCGTATTATTATGTCAATCTAAGGAGCAAAGAAAATCAAACGTGATGTTTGTTATATCGGGGTATATATTTAAATAATTATCTATATCTCAGATATATCTCAATAAATATATGAGTTGCAAATATAAATAGGTATAGCATATTATATTTAATTCTAGGAAATATCGAAACTAAAACATGTGGAAAACTACAAGATGACTGCGTTGATCGAGTTAAACGTAAGCTAACTAATTCAATTTATTCTGTATTATAATATAGTTCTCCACAGAATCAATGGAAATTTCTGGTGATGCTGGAAGAGAAGAGTAAGGACAATTCAACAAGATTAGCTTGGCGTTTGAGATTTTTAAAGATTGCGCAAACGACTAACATTCGGGAAAACAGGAGCTCCGCATCTCCAGCGTAATACGCCAAGCTTTCCTTGTCGAACTGTACTGTATTAATTTTTTGACATTGGTTGATTGGCATACTTGATTTTATTTTTCAGGCATTGGTGTGATTGTTTACCCGCATGCTTCGTTGTGGATTATGAAAGTACGCTGTCCCAGGGTAAGTTTACTGGAAATTTTCAAATTCGTAACGATATACTAGGAAATGTCACAATGGATTATTTTGTGTAAGATTTTCAAAACAGTAAATCATAATTTTTCTTACGTCTTTTCATACAGGAAAAATATGGCCGTAATTCAAATTTTTTTTGTAACTGGAAGATTTACAAAATACACGAAGAGTGAATTGTACGGGTTTTCTGAATTTTTATGTAAGCTAATCGCTGTACAATAACGGAAGGTTTTAATTCTGTTTCTGTTTCAGCCAGTACTGGAGGACTGCTGGGATTATTTTTGGGATTTAGTTCTCTAAGCATAGTTGAATTGCTATACCACTTTTCTATTCGTCTTTTTTGCATAAAAATACGTGCAAATAGAAAAACTAAATTTCATAAAAAAACGGTGTTAATTTAAAATGTAAATTTAAAATTGATCCAACCTTCTTATTTCGTTATTTCGTTCTCCTCTTCCTCTCATTTATAGGTATATGAATTATTTTTTAACTAATTCATTGAATTAGTTCTTTGTGCAGTGGTTTTTACATCTTAGGTAGCTTGTTATCGATGTGCCTGCACCCTATTCTTTTATTGTTATGATAGCAAATCATTAACACAGTGGGACCGACGGCTTTACGTGCCCTCCCAAGTACGGAAAATCGTTATCTCCGTTATCTAATATTTTTTGAATTTGTGAATTGTTGAATAGGCGAATATTAAGTTGTAGCTGTTTACAGGACTTGTCATCAGTTCCATATTCATTTCTTGCAGCGATATAGAGTCAAAATTTAGTTAAGATAAGCACGGGTAATGTTTTTGTAACCTGCGTGGCCACTTTCATTTAAATACATGTAATGCATTATTGAGACCGACTCCGTCGAGACGTTCCAGTTATCGGTGTGGTCGCGGTCTAACGTAGATCTTGCAAATTCAAATTCGACAATTCCAAGACAATGTTGAAATAGTGTCGGACTTGTCTGACTCCTGAGTCGATTATTCTTTCGATTAAACTCCTTCTAAAGCGCTTAATTTTCAATATAAATTCTCCACTCTTAGTTAGAGCCTCACTTTCATAAATATCCTCAAATTGACTCGTACCAAACAATTTAATTTTATCTTTTTTTTCAATTCAGAGGAGGAGGAACCTTCATAGGCACCACCCCAATCTGGGATCGTAATTTGAGATTATTACTCACTAAAACCCCCTCCCCGGTGACAGCCGGATTCACCTCTCGGTATTTCTTCAGCTGTCAACTTGCGATGTTGTTGTGTATCCTTATTATTCCGCCCTTTCGGGTCTTTGTACTTCGTTCGGCTGAAATGAGAAAACCACTCCAGCCTTCTATCGATGTTCTTGTGCCCTTCGGTACTTTTTGCTTTTTTCGGATGGAGTGAGAATACCACTTCAGCCTTTTCATCGATAAGGGTATTTCTTAGTCTTCGTAACTTGAACCCAGAGCTACTTGGATGACCTTCTCGTCGTCCAGCTTGGTGCGGATGTTCTCAGTTAAGGCATCGGCAACTCTGTCCCAATAATCCTATGACGATAGCGTTTCTGTTACTAGGGTGTTGGGGTACAGGTCTTCGATGCTGTATTTGTTTCTTACTTCGCCAGTTTGAGCAGTCGAAGATGGTGTGGTATGTGCCGTCTTCCTCCTCGCCGCAGTAGAAGCACTCCGGCGATTCTCGTCGTTTGAAGCGGTAGAAGTAGGAGTTGAAGCACCCGTGTCCCGTCAGGGCTTGGATGACTTCGTAGCTCACTTCACTGTGGCTTCTCTCGACCCATGGTTTGACATCTGGAAATAAGGAGTGTCGTCCAGGCTCCTATCTCCCCATGGGACCATCGATCGTTGTTGCCACGCTTCCAGGAGGACTCTTCTACTTTATGTCCTGCTCACTGGTCCTTTATCCGGGTTGCAGTGGTTTCGCACTCTTTCCTCCTCCATAAGATCGGTAGGCGGAGTACTCGCAATAACTGATATGGCCTCAGTGGATATGGTACGATAGGCCAACGTGGTTCTGATGTTCAACCTACGTTGTACTTTCTCGTACTCGCGTCTGTAGCTGCCCTCTTCCATAGAACTTATTCAATATACATACTTCAAGGATTGTTTATCAAGCTCCAGGTTTATCCGCTTCAGGTATTCTTCCAATTGGAGTCAAGTTACTTTTTTTACGTAAGTAACAAAATTATTTGAAATATCTTGAATTGTGTTTTGGCTAAATAGCAGCATAATATTTTATATTCTTGATCAGATGGAATAGTACGCTAACCTAAGGTGGCGGCTATATTGCACCAGGATTCACTCTGTTCAGTCGCATCTTGATGGAAGAATACAAATATGTATATTCTTATGACTCTGGCTACATTTAACCCGGACAGAACGAAACGAAATGGATCCGGATTCGCTCAGTTCCGTTTAGCCCCGTTTTGATGGAAGAAAACAAACATGTATATGACATAACCGTGGCTACATTCAAGCCGGACGGGACGGAACGGGATGGAACTGTATATAATATAACCGTAGCCTAAGAAATGATCTTTTAAGTGACTAACAATCAATTGTTTAATTTTAGATATCAGGGACTGTGTTTAGTTACGTTGTTGCCGCTATACAATTTTATATTTTATGGTATCGAAAATAAATACACTAACAACCATACCCAAGACTGTCTTGCACTTTGCAGTAAGAGTTTTAACGGCACCAGCAATGTATTGCAATGAAATCTATTTAGATAATGCATTTATAGAAATGTTATGTATTGTAATGGTATGTTGTATTTTCAAAATATTTGTAATATCACGTTATTTGTAATTCTTGCAAAAGTTCAAATAGATGAGTTTAAAAATATCGTTTAATAGTAGGCCTTCTCAGCAGCCCTATTTACTTTTAGGATTACGAGTCGGCCTACGGCTTCGATTTAATAACTTCTATATCAGATTTAATCTAAATAGAATTCTGTAATGCAACAGCTATTTTACCGTCTCTATAATCTGGTAGTTAATTAAAATTTGTACTATTTTTAAGTTTAAAGTTTCAATTTTAAAGTTTTAACTTCAAACGTTGTTGTTTCAAATTGATATGGTTTTATCTCAACCATTTACTATTCTTTTGTGTGTGTTATAAATATATGCACTTTTCAAACACAAAATTTCTATCGTCTACTTATTTCACTTAACAACCAATCCTAAAACACTTTTCTAAATTAATCTTTTGTTTTAAATAAACTTCCATACAAATTCTAACACGCCTTGATCAATTAAGGCCCATAAAGCAATTCCCTACAAATTTTAACGTGCATAAAATCCCCAACAATAATTTCGGATCTCACATAACATTTAAATTTCAATAAATTTTATTAAAAAAACACGACAATATTTTATATAATCGATCAGGCTGGCACCATTTAAATTTATGTTGCTGATCGCTGAGAGGAAAAAACCTTGTGTTGGTAAACGAACTGCTGGCAGCGCCCCAGAGCAAGGTGCGGTGGAAATTGAAACCATGAAGATGGCGACCAAAATCACTGCAACTGGTTCTTGGAAGTAAGACAAAACGCGAAAATCGCAAATCCGCTTGCGTGATACTTGCGCGGTTATTTTTACCAATATTCACGATGGAACGATGGATTTTAATAGGATTGAAAATTCTGCATAAATCTTTAATTACTAGGCCACCCACAAATTTCCTGCAAAATGTGGGTGCTCAAAACACGCAGTGAGTAAGGAAGCTATGCTTTCGATTAGCAAGACATTTTCTTTAGAGTGTTTTAGGTTAGCAAGGCACTTTCAAACCGTATACCCTACGTAACCCCGTAGTCTCTTTGGTTCGAAAGGTATTTATTTATCTTTCCATTATCTTGAAGTTACTTGAAACTCTCCACAAGTCGCATCTCAATATCTGTTCCAGTTCCTGAGATATTAAGGTAATAAGGGAAAACTTTAAAAGGAACTGGGCCGAATTTCGGTAAAAAATCATCCGATTTCAATTTTTTTAGGTTTAGTTTGAATATTATACCATGGGATAGGCGATAGAGTACCATTTAAGATTATCAATGTGGGATGACTGGAGAAGAAAAGGAAAAACATAACATTTCTATTCATTATATTATTATCGCTTTTAGTGAAGGATATTTAGGGTATAAATACTATGCTATAAATATTATCTAGATTGGTTGACCATAGAGTGATTATATGCGGACAGTGACGACAAGAGGGACGAAACTTATTCGTTAATCTAAAAAATCTAAATTTTTGTCACAACAGGCCACTGTGATCTTCGCAGCTAATCACAAATCGAATACCTATTATCGCCACTGTCCATAGTATATAGAATCACTGAAGGTGATTCTAAAGGGCTCGCCACATAGCCTGTGCTGTGCTATGCCAATGTCAAACATTGAAGTAGAAACATAGGGTTTCAATAGTGACGTTCACATAGTTGTGACTTGCTATGCTATTTTGCGCATGACCATGACATTGTTCAACGTTTGTGTTGACATAACACAGAGCATAGCATAGCACAGCACAGCCTATGTGGCGAGCCCTTTAGATGGAGTAGACCTAGCGGTACATGTCAAAAGTATAAAGTGCTTATTTGTGATATGAATACTTAAAATTATTCTTCTCGATGCAAAACAAACAATTCTACATTCTCATTGTTTTGTGGATTATTATTTACTGGAAATTCATTTCTTGACTTTTGTCTCCATTTACGAATACCAAAGACTACAGCGATAGATGTAATTATCAAAACTACTACCGAGACTCCAATTCCAATTGCAGCAGCATTTGCACCTATTAAAAGATTATTGCAACTATTAAGAAATTACATAGACATATTTTACCATTTTATGAATAAATTCACTTTTTTACGATAGCCTTATCCCTTTTGTGGGATTTTGGTCCAGTGCCTGGTGCGCACACCGAGAGCGCAATTCAGCCATGTACATTACGCTAAACCATCGATCTCATATTTACTAGATATGACGTAACCATAATATAGTGCTTACAAGCAGGTTGTTTTGAAGCAAAGATGTATGATGGTGGTGAGAGGTGGGGGTTGCAGCGAATGGTTTCCTTGATTTTTATATTTCTTTCGTAAAATTTAAATGCAATGTCGAGTTCTAATGGTATGCAACCTGCGTTGCACCCAAAAAGGAAAACAAACTGTATACCTGTTATTGTTTGTTTCATAATAAGTCTTATCTAGTAAATACAATATTGATGGACTAAACAGTAATCAATAATAGGACGGAACAAAATTTGTATTCCAAAAAACATTGTTATGAGTGCATCATAACAAAGTGATTTTTCCCCAAAAAAGTGCAAATTACCTCTAAAAGCGCTTGAAACAACCTCAACTTCAATTCTTCCAATGGCTTCTTCGTCATCGCGCCCGTAAAGTTCTGTTACACATTGCCAAGTACCTGCTTCTTGTGGTTGTATATTTTTAATTTTAATTCCACACTCACCGTATTCCAAACCTTTCCCATGGTAACTTATTCTAAAATATAACTTTAATTAATAAATAAAAAATGGTTATGCCAGTCTTACCTATTAGACTTTTCACCTGGTCCAAGCTGGTACCCTACCCCATAAGGCGATATAAATCTACAATATTTTAATGGAACTTTCCCTGAAGTGCACATTAATTCAACCGTATCAGCAGCATCTGCCTCAATGCGATTATAGTAGTGAAGTACTTCAGCAATAAAGATCTAAATAATTTATTAATAAAACTGCTGATATTAAATAAGATTACTTTTTATGTTACCTCGACATCTATTTCATCATCCGGAGATCCAGTTTTGGATGCATAGAAGCATTTCCATGTACCGTTATCGGATTTTTCAACATTTTCTATAGTAAGCATACATTTTCCTAAACGAATATCTAATCTATCCATATTTTGGTAAAGAGTTCCATTTGGCGCTTTAATATAACAAAATTCCGAAAAATAAGGAACTCTGCAAGTTATTTCGAGGCGTTCCTTTAAGAATGTTGACATCGTCATTCGTTTGGTATAATAATCCGGAACTACATAAATAAAAAATTTAATTTTAAAATAGTTTATAATTTTGAGAGCTCTTAGAGCCGATCTTTTAACCTCCAGTTAAAATTTCATATAACTAACTGTTGGTTAAAGTTTTTGAATGCTTAGTGACATTATAATGTTAATGATGTGTCCTGTTGTAGTAAGTAGTGTCACTAAGCAAACAATAGTTTTAATTAATAGTTAGTTATCTGGAATTTTAACCGGAGGCGAAAAGATCAGCCGTAAGCATTAGAACTATCCATTAACGTAAATCTAGAAGAAAACTTTTGGACGTTTCGTTTAACGGTAATTCAAAAGTTTGTATCACCTAAAATCTTTAAAGCGTTCTCCTAGAATTTTTTTCAGTGTAATTTGGGCAATAAAATAATTGTTTTTGATCTGCTATATCTTACCAGCTGATGAATAAACTGAAATAAATCCACCGGTCAATTGTTTGTTTTTTGGACTAATTTCGCATTTCCATAATCCTATTTCAAACGGTTTCAATGGTTTTTTTATCTACAAAATATTACATGACAAATTAATGCTTAAGATAAGTTAATTTTATTTGGTTTAGTTTTAAGAAATAAAAATTCAAAGTGTTTAGAACGCACTTTTATTCTTAACAATTTTACCTGCAATTGACAAATTCCTGCAGTTAAGTTGGTTCCTAGTGTAAGATATCTGTCTGTAGCACCGAATGTAACCAAATTAAATATATGGTTATTGGGCGCTACCATAGCACAAAACCTAAGTGGGGTTTTCTCGAAGTCAACTAGTTTGCATCCAAAACTAATATAGTTACTGATTTCTTTTTGCCATACTTGGACCGTTTTTGCACCTAAAAATAGTATCTTTTGTTTAGTTGCTACATTAAACATATATTTTCAAAATTTAGTCCCAATATAATTTTTTTTAATATACCTAAGTAATAAGAAAGTAGTGGAAATGAGATTTTTGAGAGCGGTTAAGGGATGTACGCGAGAGGATAGAATAAGGAACGTAGAAATTAGAGGAGAGCTAGGAATCTTCAGTATAAGAGACAAAATGAAGGAAAACAAAAACAAATGGTCACAACATCTGGACAGAATGAGACAAGAAAGAATACCGACACAAGTGAGACGATATAAACCCGAAGGAAAAAGAAATGTCGCACGACCTAGAAAGAGATGGGCACCGTGACAGGCCGAAGGCCTAATGCGAAAAGTGAAGAAGAAGAAGAAAGTAGTATTGGGAAATATCTCAAATCTATGTATGTAGGATAGAGATAGGGATAAAAATCAACGGAAAACCTATCAACAATATTAGATACGCCGACGACACCGTCCTAATAGCGGAAACGATAGAAGACCTACAACACATTCTAAATAAGGTAGTAACAGCTAGCGAAGAGAAAGGGCTGACACTAAACGACAAGAAGACGCAATTCATGATTATCTCGAAGACACATAGAGTGAACGGCAATATATACATTAATCGTTATACATTGATCGTGTGCATAAATATAAATATTTGGGAACATATGTCAACAACAACAACGACTTGACTCAAGAGATAAGAATAAGAATTGAAAAGGCCCGGGCAGCATTCATAAGCATGAGGAGCGTTTTCTGTAGCCGCGACATAAACCTACAACTTAAAATTCGACTAGTTAGAAGCTATGTCTTCTCCATACTTCTCTATGGTGTGGAGACGTGGACTTTAAATAAGAATAGCATTAATAAAATGGAAGCCTTCGAGATGTGGGTATATCGAAGAATACTTGGGGTGTCGTGGACGGATAGGGTGACGAATGTGGAGATCCTCCGAAGAATGAAGAAGAGCGGGAAATTCTAACTACCATCAAGAGACGGAAGCTTGAATACCTGGGCCACGTGATGAGAGGACAGAAATATCAACTACTGCAGGTGATCATGCAGGGAAAAATCCAGGGAAAGAGCAGTACTGGCCGGAGGCGGACATCTTGGCTGCGAAATCTGAGAGAATGGTATAAGTGTACATCTACCCAATTGTTCAGAACAGCCGTTTCAAAGATAAAAATGGCAATGATGATTGCCAAACTCCGTAGCGGGGACGGCACTTGAAGAAGAAGAATGTATGTAAAATTTATATTTTAAATACCAATTTTAAATTTAATTACAAAATACAAAGTAGAATAATACAAAATATAAAATTATATTATAAAGCCTTTCATTTCCAAGACAATTTGGCTGTCTTTCACGAGACTTTACAAATCCGTTTTGTTTCCAGTGTGGATTATTGCCCAAATCTATTTACATTTCTATTTACATTTTAATCTATATTTCATCACTCATCTTTACTTCCATGACTATTCCTCTATATTTCCTTCTATCTTTCACCCTCTCTCTCCAATCCCCGACCTTGCTGTTCTTCAAATCTTCCAAAATTTGATCATACCATCTTAGATTGGGTCTGCCTCTACCACGGTTCTTCGTCGGTCTCCACATGGTAATACCCTTTATTACAACGCTCTCATCACTATCATTTCATCGTTTTGCTTACGTCATCATTTCTGAATCTATTTACCTCGTTGATTTCTCGTTCCCTTCGTCTTTACCTTGTGTCCTACCTTCTGTCTTTTTAGCTTCTTATAGAAAATTCTTTTGTTATTTATTGTGTTACTTCCTTCTATTTCTTCCATAATTTCTTCTAACCACCTGTTTTTTTTCTCTTATATAGTTTGTAACCTTCTATTCTATTTTTCTGTAATTTTCATGATCCCCATTTTCTCCTGTTTCCAATCATCTTGATCTTTCTTCTTTTTTAATTCTGCCCATCTCTCTACAATCCTCATCAAACCATTCTTTGCATTTTTCTGCTCTTCTACACCCTATTACATTTTCTACGCTTACTATTAAGCAAGCACTTTTCCCTTTTTGTATTTATTTGAATTGCTTAATAAACTTTTTATTATTATTATCATTATATTTTCTGCGATCTTCTCAAATTTTATGTCTATATCACTGCTTCTTTCGTTTTCTTCCATGTGTTTTATAACGTTTCCTCTGATCACTTAGTTTTTCCGTCGCCATGGTCTTATTTGATGAGTTTTTATTCTCATTGTGGAACTTGATCACTTTAATTTCTGTCACCACTCAGTCAGTATCCGCATTCCCACTTCTGTACGATCTCACATCTTTGACCATTGATCTCTTTTTCCTTGCAACCAGAACATGATCTATTTGGTTTCCGTTATTACCCTCGCCTCCTGGCCATGCCCACGTTATTTTGTGTACAACTTGATGATTAAATCATGTGAAATCAGGTTATAAAATCTGCTTTCAGTTTTATTTCTTTTGTTTGTGTATAGTTTGTTTTCTAGATACTTCGCTAAATTACATTCTTCTCTTCCAATTTGGGAATTGAAATCTCTCTCCATGAAATTTGTTCTCCATGACCATCGTTTAGCCATAATAACCCGCTTTTCCGTGGTTTTACCTATTTTAAATGCCTACATCACGTTACTTGTAGTTTTAACTCTTAGTTCAAGAAATTCTCCACCTTTCCGTCTGTTGCGTTTTCTTATTTCAGTTGTGCTTACTTGATGCATCTCCTTGCTCCAACGAGTTTCCATTCCTTTCAGTTGTTCTTTTCTCTTGGATGCTTTTTTGGGAACCGTTGCTTACTACCTTTGTCAGGCTCACCATCATCTCCTTCAGTTCATACGTGTTTTCTTGTTTCCCTGATAACTCAGTTTCTTCTATTGGTAATTTTATTAGTATTTTACGGGTCACTCGTTTGCGCGCGAGTATCTATACAGATTCAAGATCAGTCCTGTTGATGTGTGCCCCTGCGATTCAAAAAGTAGGCAGACTCTGCATCATTTATTGTCTTCCTGCCCGAAATTCGTCCTACAACGCCACTCCTATACCTTACACTGTTCTTTCGTAAATATTTCACCTTTCAACATTTCAGAAATAATTTCTAATAAATCTATAACTAAATTTTTTATAACTTTCTGTAAATCAATCATAAACACCCTAAAACAATTTAACACCCCCCCCCCCTTAGTCTGCCTAAATGGATTTATGCTCAACCAACAACCAAATTTATTAAACTTCAATTTATGTTCACATTTTATTCGTTCGTTCATTCACCTACAGCCGCTGCCGTGGTAGCGCCTTAGTTTATTTTTATCATAATCAATTTAATTGATTATCAAATATTGTTAAATTCACCCACATTTGTTATCATACCCATTCATCACTACCATTCTATTGTTTTTATTAATTTTTAAGTTTTTATATTGTTATCTTAAGCGCACATTACACGCGGCGTTTTTGTTATGCGATCGGTTGCAGCAGCCACCTAATCAGCTAATCGCATAGGCAACCCATTCAGCAATTGATCGCCATGCCTTTTTAAATCGCATGGCTTTAAATAGAACTCGTTCTATTTTATATGCGCTTTCTCATGCAATCTAGTGATTTCTATTAACATTTGATGTTATTGAAGTTATAAAAATAGATAAAATTGACGTAAAAATATTGTACTTTTATGTTGTGTGGTTAAATTTGTTAATTTTTTTTTGTGAGTTAAAATTTGTGATAAATTGTTAAAATACGAAAATCGCACCACGGCTATGCATCGCATAGCCATATGCATTCGGTTGCACGTGCATTCGGCTGCTGCGATCGGCTGCTGCAACCGATCGCATGAGAAAAAGGCCGCGTGTAATGTGCACTTTATGTATCATCTTGAATAAATATACTCCAGGAAAAAAAACACTGTTTATTCATTCCTCTTGTGCCTTTCTCTCTCCAGACTCTCAACTTCTTCCTTTTTTTTCCTTTTGATATACTCCCTCACCGATGGGCAGCTATTCGATCTTTTTGACTGTTACTCATTGACTTTTCTGCGCCACACCTTGTAATCAAACTTGGTCTTACTTTTACAATATTGTTTCGGTCTCGCTCATGAACAATATGAACATATTTACTGCTCAATATGTTCATATTTGTCAACACGTCAACACGAACACCTGAGTCAACTTCTGAGAGGTATTCGCGTTTAACGTTTTTTCTAATATTTTCTTCTCTAAAAATTAACCTCAAAATATTAGTCACCCAATTGTTTTCAATTGGACAGCTGGAAAAAGACTGTGAACAGCTTAAGCGGTTAAGTACGTTGCTGCTGATGCTGAATGCCCGGTTCGACTCCGGGCTCAGTAAAAACTTTATTCTGACCTTCTCCCCTCGGAAGGCTATGGCAAAACTTGGAATCTTTTCCCGCGGCACGGAGCCCGCGGTAAACAAGTAGGTCCCCTATGTGTGTGATAGTTCTACAAACGCACAAGAAGGCACTTGAAGAAGAAGAAATTGTTTTCACAAAATTTTTGCTTCTGTATCCTATTTGACATCAACACTTTTCTCCATTTCCTTTGATTTCCGTTATCCTATTTTTATCATTTAATCATTGTTCAAGAAATTCAACTGTTCCGAATTCATAAACACCGTGAAAGACCGAACACGCTCTAACAAAACCAAAATACAAAGTACAAAATTAAAATGTATTTTCTAAGTTTGCTTAGGGGTTTGAGTTTAGGTGCAAATCGTTTACTAAGTATTAAAATTTTCGAAACACTTGTGATTTTGAATAGTATTTGATATTTGAATAGCAGCAGGGTTGTGGACCAAACTGGGACTGTAATTTATTATTTGGGTGCGGAGCCCTAACCATTAGCGACCTGACAAAAATTTCTTCAGCTACACACTAAAGAACAGGCTTATTTTAGTCTATAGAAACAAAAATTTTCGAGATTCGTTCAAAAACAAGCCCAAAATCGACTTTTGAAAAGTACGGGAAATTGGCATCGAGTATGCGGCAGACCCCGGTCGATGTGCCATCGGTCGCCCGTGGTCCCTTGAAAATGCGTAAAATTTTTTCTCTCCGATTTGAATTTTTCTTTAAAATTCGGATAGATGGGGGTGTGATTAGTGGATATTAGCAATAAATATAATCAAAAAATGGAAAATAACACGTGTATTGCCGAAAAAGTGAAAAAATTAAAAAAATATTAAATAAACATAAACAACTATGGGGAAAACCTAGGCCCTTCGGGGCTGCGCCCCGGGGCCGGTTTTGATGGTGCAAATTACTTTTTAGGGTGGATCCGGCCCGGCCAGAACTGTGCGCATCAAAAAACCTACCCTACGCCCCTCCGGGGCTCCGGGCGGTTTTTCAATCGCGTACGCCGCTCCGCGGCAGAGCTAAACATACGAGAAGGCGCCACCCATCAAGTAAACCGGGATGAAGGCAACCGGGATCTGAAACCCCCAAAAATTCGCGTAAAATCAAAAAATAATCGATGTTACATGTAGGAGTGACGAGCTGCATCTGCCGGTGCAAAATACTCTAAGTGTTAGGGTCATTCATTACGCACGGACTGTCAACAGAATGAGCGACGCGCGGGAATCTCGTTAATCTTACCACTGAATCTCGTTAATTTTGCTAACTTCAAAATCGATTTATTGAAAAGTTTGGACCCAATTTCCGAAAATTCTTTTGGCAATTTGCTATATTAACCTTGTTCTTTAGTGTGTAGCAGAAGAAAGTATGATTCGAATGCTAATGGTTAGGGCTCTCTAGCCCTTTGGTCGTAATATTGTAAAATTCGATGTTGAGTGATATACAGGGCATTAGGTAAGTACAACGTATGATTACTTATTATGAAATGGGGGCGGGAAATTTACAAGGTGGTTGTAATATTGCAATGATTTTACAAAGTGTTTTAAATTTAAAAATTACCTTTTGCAATTATATCAACTGTAAAATCTAACAGATCTATCGAGTGATCATGTCCTATATAAAATCTCCATCGTCCTACATGTTCCATTGCAACTCTTTCGATGATATATTTATCATCTTTTGTTTCTACTAAAGTGCCATCTGGTTTGTATAATTCACAATAGAGTTGCCTTGCTGTAGGAGTATCGCACAAAAAAGTAATTATGGGTATATTTCCTAACCGACAACCACAGTCTATTTCTAACCTTTCATTGAAATATGCCGTTTTAGTTAAATGCCGATTTTGTATTAGACTAACATCTGAAAATAGAAAAAAAATTGGAAAGTCAACCTATGTGAAAATTTAAAAAGCGACTTACTTTTAATGTTTATATCAAAATTATGCCTATAGATTTTCCCTTCACCATCGATGGCAGTCAGCGCCCAGAAAAAGTTGTCATCGGTTGCTTTTACAACTTTGATTAGTTTAAAGCCGCACATATTTTCTCCCAAACTAAACATTCTTTTTAACGTATTTTCGGTTTTCTGTTAAAAAACGGTTAGCTCTTTAATAATCGATTGATCGTGGTTAATGCCTGTAATTTTAGAGTAACCTAAAAAATGTACAAAAATATTTTTAAACCTAAAAAGCACAAGTAATTGAAAGTAATTATATGTAAAATTAACGACTTGTATTGAATTTTCACAAGTAATTGAAAATAATTACGTGTGAAATAAATGATTTGTGCTTTTTAGTTCTAAAAAGTGTTTTGTGTATTTTTAAGGTTATTCTAAAAATACAGATATAAATAGTTCTGTAATAATAAAATTGCACCTTGATTTACCGATATTTGTTGTGCAGATTTCATATTTATATCAATTTCAGTATCATTCATTTTCAATTTGCATAAAACAATGTTCTTGTCTTTTATTTTCAAATAATTAAATATTCCCGTACCTTCCAATACATCAATCTTACTTTCTAATATAGAAATCGCAACTGAAAAAATAACAATAAAAATATTTAAACTATTGTTATGATCACATAGACACGGTTTTCTACAAAGTACCGTCACAAAAACCAGTCGAATCAAAACAGCTTACATGTTTTGACCTTATTCACGATTTTATGGTCTTAGCTTCTGATCTTATAATTTGCTTTTATGTTTGAATTTAAAAAAAGTTTGCAATGAGGAAACTTACAGTAAAATGTAATCGAAAAATCAGCATTTGCGACTTCAGAGTTGGTTGTATAAGCTTTCATATTCCACTTTTTTGGTCCATCGACGTTTACATTACTGACTTGAATTTTACATTCACCTTTATCTCCTAAATTTTTTATCGAATTTGGATCTTGGGCTTTACTTGCCTAAAACATGTAAAATAAAAAAACAATAATTTGGCTACGCCGCTGATTCCAAGCTTGGCCGTGGGTTTCAGTTGTGTCTCATTTTTACGGAAAACCGTAATTATTTTGCAGGTTTCGGCTGAGTTGGAACTCTCTCAGAACAACAATGGCCCAAGCGCCAGGGATTGTGACAGGTTTAGGCTTTGGGACATCAATTGCACTTGTTTTAGCTCAGTAAAATGAGACTGAAATGTTAATATACAATTTTATACTATTGGTATGCTTACCCTTGGTGATAACACATCTACACTTTTTTCTTGCATGGTTTTAGGCGTTATGACATCAAATTCACCGCTAATGCCAGTGTCCGAATTATACACGCAGCGTATAATTTTTAAGGTCTTGGAGTCTTCAATGCCGAAAGTATAAGAATCCAGTTCAATAATATCAATTTTTCCAGATGGAGGATCCAAAATGTATCCATCTTAAATTAGTCACTTGTAATTACATTTAATCCAATGAAATAATACTGATACCTGAAACTCCTACATAACAAAATCTAAAAATTAGATATATCAATAGGTATTTTAACTCCATTGCTGTTGCTATACAATAGAAAATTAGATTATATTAATAATAATAATAAGGAACGTAATACTTAAAATTATCGATATGATTATTCTGACATGACTTTGTTTTTAAATTACAATAGTATCTAATAACATCAATTGATTACAATATTATTTCTTGACCAATTTACATACAACATAGTAGTTAATTATTACTGATAACTTTGTGTTAATTCAAGTGGCATCTATTTTGATTTTCTCAAGTTAATGCGTTTCGTTTTAATGTTCACAATAAAAAAGGGGCCAAACGACGATATTCCATTGTTAACATACAATTAAATAAAATATACAAATATTAATGTATTAAACAGTCCACTTGATGTGATTGGTTGAGTTACAGAACGTAAATTTCGTGTTCGAATCACGAAATATCTTAGCTCCCCCCCCCCCTTTCCTGGTGAACATCGACATGCTGTGGATCTATCTCAACAATTCTATCAACAAAAACTGACAAAGGCATGCGTTAATAGTCATAGTAACCAAAAATTTAATATAACAAAACTATTGAAGGTAGTAAGTACATATAGATACAGGACATGAGTCCAGTTTTAAGTTTCTAATCGATTAGATTCTCGAAAAGTTAACTTTAAAAATTCAGTTTTAACCAAAATAACCCAGTGAGCATTTTGTGGTTGAATTTTAGTAACGCTTCCGTTATGGTGTCATTTTCTTGTGTCAAGATGCACACAATGTTTCGAAACGTCGACTGACATGTGTATTCCATGTGTCGGAAGTGGAGCACCATGACACCACACATTTGTGAAACAATTCAGGCATAAGGTGTATAAGCTGTGTCAATGGCTGACAGTAAATGTGTCTAGATTGTAACATCTTTTTCTTTGTCTAATATATGGAATATGCGTACATGATCTCCTTTTCTATGAAAAAGTTTGGACACAATAAAATGGATAATAGGAATAATATGATTGTATTTATTATATTATGATGCAACAGGTAGCATAATTAAATAATTGACATTTTCAATTTAAGAATGCCAAGATTTAATTGCGAAAAAAACTGTATCCTGCAGTTTTTTATTCTACTAAGAAAATTAACAATGCGCCCTTGAAAAAAGCTTTATTAACTAAAAAAATACTTTCGTCCTTATTATTTAATGTTGACCTTCAGTTTTTTTTTTTAAACAAGTCTGTTTACAATCGTTTTCCTTAATATTAATGAAAATTATGATTTTCTTCAATCAAAAGCAAGTTTTTTTAAATAAATTTTATAATTAATAAATACTTTTTTTCCAATATGTCGCCTGCACACCAGATTCCCTGTTTTTTACCTTAGACGATGTCTGTTACAATGCCGCAGTTGTGTTAAATTGGTAACTAATACGTTACACGCAATTCCTACATGCTGTCGGCCATGAAAGAAATAGACACATTAGTCACGCAATATTTCCCACTATTCCTGATTTGCGTCCAGCTTACACACAGACACAGGCAGGGCATTGTTTGAACAAATTTCCTGCTTGGCGTCACACAACAAAATAACCAAGTAACAGTGTTACAATCTGTAGCACAATTCCCACAATTGGCTTAGTATACACAATTCCTTTCTGGTGTCAAGTTACACACTAAGGTGTGTGTATTTTCACACAAATTAAGAGAATTGCGACGTAATAGCAACGTCACAGATGACACTATTCCCTTTAAGGAATAAAATGCTCACTGGGAATATACTAGCTGGCACAGGCGGTCGCCTAGCCTCCCTTAGCCTATGATGCGTGCGTAGCTTAGTTGTGCGGCTTAAAGGCCGCACCGCAACATGTGCCATGCAGGTTCAATAGGTGGCTGAACGCAGTAGTTTATTCGTCTTTTTGGATGTAGATTTTTATTTGTAGGCGGGATGCTTATTACAAAGCGTTAATTACGGGACAAACGCCGCCTATAAAATTAAGGAATTGCAAAGAACCGGAATCATGAATATTAACAAAAGTGTTAAGCATTATGGGAATAGAAATATAATTGACTATTCAATTCACATGTCATCTGTCAAAGGTGGACTAATCAAAAAGCAGCATTTGGAATTTCAGAGCCAACCGAAATGAATTGTAATGCCTATTGCACTAGTAGTGAATAGAATCGACTATTGCACTAGTGGTTCAAGTGACTATTTTAAACAAATGAAATTTTTTTATTAGAAAAATTATTTTGCAACAAAATTAATAGTACAATTTGAAAACGTTACATTGCTGCAATTATGTAAAAATCCTGTTGTTTCTTTCGAAAGAGTTTCAATCACAGAAGTTTCACCTTGAATTGAATCACTAAATTCAGAACTTGTAGTGACTATATTCGTTCTCATCTTTTTAACAATTTCTTGATGATGCTCACCATCTAATTGCAAATATGATTTTACCGAATTGATGTTGCTGTGACCTGTAATTTTCATAAGCTGATGTTCGCCTACGCCAGCTTTTGCCAATGTCGACACGGCAGTGGATCTAATAGAATGATTAGATATTTTTCTTTTCTTAACATCTAATCCCGTTTCTTCTGCCGCAATTTTGACCCACCTTGCTATTTCATTAATACCAACGGGCGAGTTTTTATACCAGCTACTGGATTCATTCAAATTCAAGAATTTATTAGGCGTAAGAAACATTTTATCGGTTTTCACATTATTACCCCTCTTGGAAATAAGTTTATGGTACAACCTATAAATGAAATAATATTAATGCAAATAGATATCATTATTGAGAAGCGAACCTTACCTTACAGGACAGAGATCAACGTTTTTATTGGTTATAAGCCATTTGCTTTCGGTGAGCTTTTTTGCACCTCCTTGTGCAGTCTTTGAAAAAATAGGGTTGTATTCAATGCGATTTGTAAACAATCCGTGATTGTCAATTTCTTCTTTGAAAAAGTAAACCATACATTTGAACCCTTCGCCACCTCTCCAGGCGAGTTCATATGAAGCTATGAAAAAAAATTTCTTTTGAAGACCCTCGGGGTTAGTTTCGTGGAAAATTTTTAGAATTGTTGAAAATTCTTTTTCGGTAATAGCCGCTGCGCTACTAGTTCGCTTTTCTGGGAACACTTGCAATTTTTTTCTTGCAGCGTCTCTGGCCTCCCTTGCGGTTTTGAATATGGCGTCACTAAACGGATTAATCTCTATATTCCAAGTTTTAAAATACATTTCTTGAACCATTTTTGCTGTGGTGTTCCACATGTGTTTCACCACATTTTCTTTATAATCTGTTCCATCCTGCTTCTTCATATTGGAGGCCCAACTTTTTAAAATCATATTTATCTCCATGGGTGATGTCGATTTATCAAATTTATAATGTTTTTCTGTGAGAAAATTAAGAAATTGTCGCCAAACTGATTCTCGAGATTTTTTGGTATTTTCGGGCACGTTACATTTAATATCGGTGTCGATTTCTGCATCACTTTTATCACCAAATCTTTTTGAACAATTTGCCATTATAAATAAATGTTATTCACTAACAAAGCTATACGCTAGTTGCGTAGCTCCCAAAAGCGTACGAAGCGCCGTCTCGTGGATAAATTTTGTCAAAACTGGGATGGCCAAATGTTCATGTTTATATGGTAATATTAGCAAAAATATTAATTATTTTTATTAATTTAAAATATTTTATTATGTAATAATTATTACAAACTGTAGTAGATCCTTTAAGTTTATGTTGGTACATAACCAAGATGAATTTTACTATATATAAAAGAAAATAAACAACGTTTTGTTATCAAAATTTGCAAAATATGCAATTTAAAGTTGCAACTAGCTAGTTTAAAAGTTGATATGGTTGGACTCGTGATTAACTTGCAACAACCGTTCTTGGCAGCAAGTCCTGATGGGATCATTATCAGCGAAAACGCTCTTTTGGAGATAAAATGCCCATTTTCTTGCAAAGATATGCCAATTGTGGATCGAAATGCAAAAACGTGTAATGTTCCGTATTTATTTTTTGATAGCGATGACAACATAGCATTAAAAACAAGTGACAAGTACTATACTCAAATCCAAGTATCTATGTACTATATACTTAACATGAAGAAATGTCATTTTTTTGTGTATTATAGCATAGATACAATACATGTAAAAGTAAAATGAAACGAAAACTTTTTAATAGAATTAATTCCAAAAATTGAATGGTTTTATTTCAAATATTTTATTCCAATTCTTCCACAATAAAAATAATAATATACAATAATTTTAAAATTCATCAGATGAAATTTTGATTAGCGGAGGCTTACAATTTTCTATGTGAATCTACTACTTATGTGAATTTTTAAATTCACATTTTTACCCTAAAACCGTCAGCACTACCAATACCATAATGCTATTAAGTTATATAGGGCATATAGAATATTATTTAAATTCAAATTTACTTTTTAATTCTAATTCTTAATGTTTAATTCGTAATTAAACTATTACTTGTATTTAAAACCGTTTGCGCTCACCATCCCAGTTACGCTAAATTGGGCCACCAGGGCAGCGCCACTTGAGCTACGCAACTAGCGTATAACGTAAGAAAATTTAGAAAACTTTGCGAATGACAAAAGTTTGTGTACTGGTTGTCATGGAAATGAAATCATGGGTAGCTCAATTTTTAAAATTATAATTTTTGAAAAATGAAATTTGTTCATTGAATAGTCTGTCAAATACCATTCGTAGTCAAAGTTAAGTAGATTATTTTTGAGGTGGTATCACTCATATTCATTGCGCTTGGGAATAGCACTCGTGCTATTCAAACACAAGCGCAATGAATATTCGTGTACCACCTCAAAAATAGTCGACATAACTTTGACTACTTGTGGTATTATAAGTGAATATTTAAGAGGTATCGCACACAACTATCATACGTTCTAAATAGTTACAGCTTTTCTTATGGTAACACTAACGTTAAAATCACACAATATTAATTATTATGAAATAAATAAATGTAATAAAATATTTCTCAATTATTAACAAGGGTTTATCAAGTACGAGATTAATTTTTAATATTCACGGAGAAACGATCGCGGAGGGTAGGTTGTGACAAGGTGGATTCGCCATAAATTCCTACTGACGCGCGGATTCTTCGGAAAACTTCATCCGCTGAGCGAAATCTAAATGAAAATAGTTGTATTGACCCCGTTGGGGGAGCAATATCTTTAAAAAGATACCACTAACCTATGCCGAGTGGTAGTGTGGCATTCTAACCATTACAAACCCCTCCTAAGATAGTAAAGTTGCAGTATATGTATTGCCATGTATTGCTACTGTAAAACTCAAATTTTAACTTATATAGCGGGGAATAATAATGGCACTTAATTCAAATATGCTCCGACTAGCTTTGCACAAAAACTCAAAATTAAGGGTCGTAAATTGGGTTCATCTATGTGGTCAAAATACTCATATAAGCTACCTTAAATTAGTAACCTCAATGTAACGAAAAATTAAACTTATTGTACCTTACACCTGCTTAATCTGGACTTCACTGCTGTATAAAGTTAAATCAAAATCAAATGTAATTATTTGTAGACACAATATTGTAATTTATTAAATAAAATATAATCATTAAAAACAAAACACTGACTTTTCATAAATAGGAACAAATCAAATTTACAAATATTATATAAGAAAAGTTTATAAACCCCCCGTGTTTAAATTCACGCGCGAACTTTATTTGTATACCGTTAGATTTTATTAAACTTTGTCGACACAAATTTGGCTTACCGAAGTCTATACTGTCGTGTCCCATCGATGTGGAGTGAAACAGGCAGCGTGGAAGCGATTATAATTGGATCCAATTTCCATACAATAAAAAACTCCAGAGAAGATTAACGATAGATTTATTTTCTTCGTCTTACTGGATAGATGCTCAGGTAAGTCCATAAAAAAAATCTTCAATAATTTTCTAATCTCCGAAACATAACCATCAAAAACGTAACCATAAAAAAATTGTCAGCGGTCACCAACATTTTTCAAATATCATTCAAATAACCAATCGAAACTTTCATAAATTTTCTTTAATGCTTTTCTATACTTCATAAATCATCAATAAAAATTTGACAATTCCAAACTTTACAAAAAAAATTATTAAACCATTTCCAAAACTTTAAGCTTCTTAAAAATCACGTCCTTACTCTCTGACGACTCGTTCGCTTCTCTCTACGCTTCCTTATCCATTTTTCATCCCACCAAAATTGTCTATCAGCCCGCGCACTAATTCTTCTAAACGCAAAACACTTTTCATTATCGCTTTCCTACTCTTTTACAAATAAATTAATATAATTCAATTTCTTCCCAAATTCTCTTTAAATAAAACAAATAATCCTTCTTTTGCTTTTTTACATTTTTTTCTCCAAATATGTGTGTATATAAAATTACTGTTGTTATATTTCTAGATTGAATTGATCTTTCAAGCAAGCAGTTCATCACTCGGAAGTGCCAAGAAGATTCAGGTGTAATTATGTAACTACCATAATGGTCTTTTATTTGAATGTCAAGTAATGAGTATTTTATTACAAATTAAACCCAATTACAACAGACCCCTCATCTCTGATAAACAGAACATGACAGTATTTATGCCGTATCACATACATATTACGTAATTATTATTTCCCCACTTCCCCAACAGAAGCCGGCCCTGGAAGAAGAACCCGTGAACAAAATTCCATAGGAATTGTTTAAAAAAAAACGTAAATAAAACAATGCCCGTTATCTACTGCTAGGCTCGAGATGATGTGCGAAGGTAGTGTGTTGCTTAACTAAGGGTTGCTCACTTTAAAGTTAAACACCGTATCAACAATAACAAACTTGTTCAATAAAGTTAATAAAGAATGAAAATAATCGTGTATAAATGCGACATGCAATATAGCACAATGGCCGTGTTCAGTCTAGCGCTCATTTTGCTTTGAAGCTCCGTCGAACATATTCTGATAATTCTATTTGGAGCTGTTTCGCGCTTGCAAACGCTATAGTTCCGTCCATTTCAGAAGCTTAAACACGCCAAGTTCTGAAATGAGAGCAGATAAAGCGTTCGAAAGCGTATAAAAATACCAAAGCAAACTTTCAGAATGTGGTGACGGAGCTTCAAAGCGAAAAAAGTGCCAGACCGAACACGGCCATTATCAGCTTCAAGCTAACAACTGATGCAAATGATATGATATTAAGTTGCTCCATAGTAATCTCAAAATAACCATCATTTACAAAACTTTTAAGATTAATGAGATAAATACAATTAAGGTAACTCACCCCTAATCTCCTCCAGATCTGCCGAAATCAGGTTCACAACATTCTACTTTATACGAAAACAATTGAGTAATACCACAATTTAAATAGCTTTAAACTGTGATTGATAAATAAACACATTTGCAAATTGGTGTCTCACAGAGATCAAAAGAACATACTTTTACGCACGGAACCAAAACCACTTGTTAATAAAACTGCACTTGTTAACCATGGAGAGAACAGTTCGGAATTCACCCAATAGCTAACCAGGCATCCAAAAAATGGCAAGTATCCAATTATTGAATGAACGAAAGGGGAGTTAACACCAGCCATATGCTGATTTTCTATCAGAAATCGAATAAATGGGAGAAAAATCAATATGCTAACTTTGACAACCAAACTTTGATAATGGTGTTCACCACACACGAACCCTATCGGTATTGTATTAAATCTGATAAGCATTTGTTTTTTTATCACAAATTCGTAGCCTTCCGATACAAACTCACAACCCCGAAATACAACCCCGGACATAACGCTTACGTCCCTAAATGTATCCATCGAATCGGGTAGTATCCATCCCAATTAGCAATTTAAGGTTTCTATAAGATTATAACAACCTTATCTTAACAAGTGGAAAAGGTTGTCACAAGGTAGTCGTTAAAAGGCGTACAAGCTTAGCTTTTGGAAAGCTTTTTAAGCGCACAAATTCTAAAAGCACCCATGCGGACCAACGACTAAAACGGAACTTAATGACCTCACGCGGTATACACCAAGCATTTCCTGTACCATGGCGCTAGTGTAAAATGATGTACTTGGAAAGTCGGGGAAGCGCATGTTAAATCCCACCCGAAGATACGAAGTTGTGCGTTAAAACTTAATGGAATTAGTTAGACAAATTAAAATTAACCAAATAAGGTACGGATGAATTCGATAACCCCTGTAATTTAGACAATAATCGATATTGAAAATCGTTAATTTTTAAATGCTCAGCCAATCAGAAGCTCGAATTCGATTTGGAACGGATCTACCTCTGCATTCTGTTGACGGTACGTGCATTTTCACCTTAGAAGTTCATCGTTCATTTTACGTGTATATTAAATTAAATACAATCCCAATTTTTTCAACTGTTTTCAATTTTTCCAACTTGACCTGAAAAAACTAGATTTTTTACGGATCTTTCGTTTTTTGAATCAAGCGCGTTTAGGCAATTTTTTTCCAAGTTTACTAACAGCCAATGGGAGACCCCTGTTTCACTTACTAATTTAAGGGCTGTTTTTCATGGTTAAACATGTATCAGGAGATAGATTGGGATCTATGATGCTACCACAAGAAGTATGTCGGTATATCGACACCCCCAAGGAACAAAGCCGTAACTCCAGTTACGACAAATTTGAGTTATGACTACCACTGTAATCCTGACAAAATATCTTTCTTTTGGTAAAAAAAATTTTAATTTACGACAAATATTTACAGAGATAATCAGTGGAACAAAGTTGTAACTCA
This sequence comes from Podabrus alpinus, assembly GCA_932274525.1. Lineage (NCBI taxonomy): Eukaryota > Metazoa > Arthropoda > Insecta > Coleoptera > Cantharidae > Podabrus > Podabrus alpinus. Next base: position 97,317,269 of record OW026452.1, read on the forward strand.
GCGTTTTTATCGCTTTTTTTTAACTTTCTGAAACTTTCAAATCACTCTCCTGCAAAATAGGTAAAAATGAGTTACGGCTTTGTTCCTTGGGGGTGTCGATATAGACGTTGTCCTATAGGCCCGGGCGATTTTAAGCTCCATCTTCCTCTCGACGCTCTCCAGCTATTTACAATTCTTTCGTGCCTTAAGTACAACTACCCATATCGGAGCCACTACATAATGATAGTGGCATCTGTTTTGGGACTATCATCAGCCTCTTTTGTTTCTATCTACTCGTAGATTTGGTATTACATTAATATTTCATAGCGTTAGGCAAGGACTGAGCCTTGTTGTGTTGACCTAGAAATTTGCAGCAGAACGTTCTGTAAAAATACTGCTATACTTCTTGAGTGAATCTAGGCATGACTGGGTTTTATTATATTTCATAATATAAGGAATGGGTAAAACGATATATTTAGTGGAAAATCCTTCATAACTTTTTAAGCAGCTCCATGCCACTAACAACTTTGGGCATTTAGCACTATTAAAATACCTTACTGCAAAACGATTAGTGTGGCTTCAGAAAAATGTGGTTTTTTCAAACAATAGTTTTAAGTAGAAACCTCTCGGTTAAAACAGAATACAATAAGACGGATTGAGCTAAAGTTCATGGAGTCAAAATAGAAAATCCAGCAGCAGTGTGGTATACTGCCCTGCTAAGACAAGAGGTCCTATCTACAAATTAAGAGTTTAGAGATAATTAGGACAAATGGGACATTTTGATTTAGAACTAATGGATATTTTTCACATAGGACAATAATTTTAGGCGTATATTTATATGTTAGAGTTAAGAGAAGACATTCTAACTTAGTACAACGATGGAAAACATGTCAAGTATTACATATATGCCATAAAGTAAAAAAAAAAATTTGCAGATAGGACCTCTTGTCTTAGCAGGGCAGTATAAAGGTAAAACTTATATGGGCAGACTAGTGAGAGAGAAACCGCGGTTATATTCCCGGTGGTTCCGGATATACTATTGTGATCTAAAAACCAATATCGAATTGTGGATTATAGAGAACCGAGAGGGCAACGGAAAACCACCGAATTATAATTTCCTTAGTAAGTCATCTTGGCTTCAGCTAAGTTACCGTCAATTACTGTTATCATTGTGTTGCCTCAAGGTACTTCCTACAAGTCTGAGTTCACCTGGGAATAGAACCAATCTGCACTTACCGTAACAGTGAAAATAGTTGGAGGCATTTTCGGTTACGTTTTTATCGTGACGTATTTTACTCCGAAATGCAAACTACGTATTTATGTTATTTAACTATGCGGGAAGAATTTCCGTTGCGTTTTAAACGCGCCGGAAAAGATTACATTTCCGTAGTCATTGGTAGACTTGTTTTCATTTCCACGATCCAGCGCGAAAGACGAAAACTATAGTATATGTAAGAGGTTAATAATTCATATAGTTGCTATTGCTGAACAACCAGTGCAAATATAAGGCTATGCGCATGACACTGAGCAGTTTGTGACCGTGAGATTTAGAAAGTATAACTTATACATTGTCACATAAATATTGAAATTATGGTAACAAATTTGTGACGGATTTTTGAAATCCGTCACTTACGTTCAACCCTATATATCATCTGTTCTTTTAAAGGCGCATTCTATCCGCGCCGAGGTGGGGATTTGTTCATACTGCGCAAGGATAGTCTTGGGTGAACCATTCAACGAGTAACACGCTCTTGTGTCAAGTTTTGAAGCAAGAAGGCGGGGTGTGAATTTTTCACAACCCAATGTCGATTTGTGTGGCTACTGTTGAATAATCATGGGCTTTTGGGTTACGTAATTAGCGGATATGGAGCGAAGATATGGCTACCGGGACAATTTTTGTTCGCGCAGACTCGATGGAGATCTGACATATCTTCGTTGTTGGAAAATGGTGGATTTTCCCCATATCGGACGTTTCTTGGTCGGATCTACTGCCCATGCTATCTTTGAAGGTTTTGGTATCCCGTCGGATTGGTGAGTAACCTTTTTGTTACTTAATTATTCCACAGTGGTATGCATGGATCGAGTAGGACAAATTTTGCTCCGTCTACCTGGAGTTCGCTTTGTTTGAATTCACCCTTGGCTGAGTCGTATTTTTTATGTCTTGTTATATAGGTTTTTCTTTTGCCTTGCATTTTTTTTATTAGAACGTTTTTGGCCGAAATAATCGTTAAGTCGCAGGTTTTACTTTTCTGTTCGACGTGATTAAAGGTTATCTAATCTGACGTTCGCATACGTGGATTATAATGCCAATGTTTAAGTTTTATATTTGATAAACTAATTAATTATTTATTGTATTATTATGGTTTGTTAATTAAGTTTGAACTGTGCATTATTTTCACTAGGTGACATCGAGCCGCGTTGGTCAAATGCAATGGCTTAGGAATTCCTACGAGTTTGACATGGGTTCAAATCTTGTATTTGAAATTCTATGTTGAACATTTTTTTGTGTTTATTTTTGGTTTTATGTTTTTTTTTAAGAAGGCAGCGATGTGCGACCAACGTACAGGGTGTTGCATTTCATCGGGGTCGCTTCCACTTGATTTTATTGAGGGAAGTTCGATTGTGGTTCCACCGTTTGTGGGATTTTTATATGACCACTCGAACTTTCTGTTGGTTGATTTTGGGGAGTGGTTCTTGGTGGCAATGTTGTTGCCACTGTACTAGTCTGGTCGGCTAATGCAATTTCCATCCGACATCGCTAATGTCATCGCCTTCCGACAACGAACATCTTATTGTTGATATTATTTTTGTTGTGTTAGCAAAGGTGTTTCCTTGATTTTCTTCGGGGCGTTCATTTGACACGACCCACGGCCTTGCCGCCGCTATATCGAGCTGGCTTATACCTACCATCAAGGCCCCACGCAAATAAAAGTAGAATTTATTTTCTGCGTGGACATTATCTGTTCCGAGCTACCTTCTCATTAGAGATAGTGAGGACAGATATTGTTTCAAATTGAACACTTGTACTTTTATGAAGAAATGAACTAGTTTCTCAAGTATTTACCTATCGTCAAGTGCATTCAAGTAAGTTTTTTTTAGATAAAGAACCCGTTGAGAGCTTTTGACATAGGATTATGGAAATACGAGATTTATCTAAAACAAACAATAATTGACAAGAGAATTTATTCCAGTTTATTTAGCAAATGGTAAGATATAGAAGATTTATTTATTATCGAATACAGTTGTTTTATTAGATACCCACAATACATAGAGTGCATTTTTGGAAGTTTTAGAAAATTTAAGTTAAGTGCACTTACAAAAATTGTAAATATAGTAGATCTAATTTAAATGAATAATATTTACGTAAATAACGCTCTTCTTCAGATATTTAAATAGTATCTTAAGTATTTAAATACTATTCTTCCATTTATACCAAGATCAACAGTTGGCCTGATTGGTTTCTGTTTAAAACCAACAAAACCCAATTAGTCTTTGGCTTCGATTTAGCGTGGGGCATTTAAATCCCATTCATTCCATTTTTTTATGCAAAAGTTTAAGTTTTTAAAAATATAAACTAAAATGTTACGTTTTTATCCTTTAACGACCGAAGATGAGAATATATTGAGATTCTCGAAACGCGTCTCGTTCATTTAATAAAGAATTTGGAGAAATAGACTATTTTTAATTTTTAATTTATTATAAAACTCCAAAAATATTGGGAAAAATAAAATGATTTTTGATATAAAATGTTCCAATAAATAACAACAATTATTATTGTATTTATTAATAAAGTTCATAATAGCTTCAATTATTTGAAACTAATGCACTGCCTTCTGCAACGGTATTATTTTGAGCATTTCGTTTTTGCTTCCATTTTCTAATTGCAAACATGGCTATTATGCACCCTACTACTACAACGGCAACACCAGTTCCAATTCCAATGGCTGCAGCGTTGAAACCTTAAAAGAGAAATAGAAATTGTGTTAATTTTAAAATGTAACTCGTTTTAGTTCAAATTAATTGCTATTACCACGTGGAGCTGGTACTATATCAACAAACATTTTTCCAATTAGTTCCTTCTCTATATTTTCATTAATTTCATTAAAAAATTTTGTAACACATGTCCATTCTCCACCTTCAGACGGTTCTATATTTCTTATCGAAATACCGCATTCCCCGTACTCCATGCCTTCCCCATAATATCCAATCCTAACAAAAAAAAATTTAGGGAAAAAGATAGGGGGAAAATATAAATTTTTTACTAACCTTCCTAAATTTTGGTGATTTCCCAAATGATAACCTATACCATTAGGCGAGATAAATCTACAATATTGTAAAGGAATACCGCCAGAATTACAGGAGAGTGTAATAAGATCGCCTGAATCGGCTTCTATTCTCTTAGAATAACGCAGAAGCTCAGCAATGGAAACCTAAGGGAAAAGTACAAAATATATGATCAATTAGAGAAATTGGAAATATTGATAAGAATTCTCTTTCCCGTTCTAGTCTAAATGACAAGGGTCACCCAAAAGATGAGATATAAATGATAAATAGCAGCCAAAACATGAATTTTTGTTTTATGAGTATTTGCCAAAGTTAAATTTTGTAAAGGTTTTTGGCCTGTTTGGAAGTGCCTCAAAAATCCTCTACCGGCGCAGAAAAAGCAATAAACTTCATCCTCAGAAAATTTTAATTTCTATTTACTTCAACTTTTATTTCTTCATCAGGTAAACCATCACTTCGGCCATATGTGCACGTCCATGTTCCATTATCACTGGTACTAATTTCGGTAATATTAAATTGGCATTTTCCCATATTAAGATCTGTTAACTTTCTGATCCTGTATGATGTACCATTTGGAGCTTTTATGCGACAATATTCGGAGTAATATGGAACTTGACAAATCACGTTTAGCGATTTTCCCATTTCTGCTGTCAATTTTAGTTCTCTAGAATAATCTGGAACTATTGAATGGTTAGCCAATAAAACTATTATTTAAAAATACACATTGACTTACCAGCCATCGAATTAATATGAAGAAAAATACCAGTTGGACTTTTGTACTCCTGTTGAAATTCGCATTTCCACAGACCTATTTCAGAATTCCATAAGGGTTTTTTGATCTTAAAAATAAAATTTATTAGTAAAATGTGCAAGTAATAAAGGAAGTCGAAAGAAAAATTTGTGAATGGAGTTTGGGGAAATTCACTGACTCCAGATTTTTACCTGTATAGAACATATTCTATCCCTTAAATTGGTTCCCATTGCGCTGTACCTTTCGGAAGCAACAAAGTTTAACACATTGATAATGTGGCCATTAGGTGCAATCATCTTGCAATATAAAAATCTCGCTGTGGCATTTTCCAGCCGACATCCAATATTAAGATAATCTGTTGTTTCAATTTGCCAAGTGTCTATTTTTCCCCGATCTATCAAAAATATTTTAATTTTGACACGAAAATCTTTAATAAATGTTGCTTACCCTTTTTAAAAAGCTCAATAGTATATTCCAAACCTACCATCGATTCTGAATTTCCTGCATAGCATTTCCATTTCCCTAAGTGATCTAAAGTTGCAACTTTAGAGGTGTAAGTACATTGTTCAGATACTAATTGACCTTGAGGGTTAAATATAAAGCAAAATGGTTGGGTGATAGCCCAACCACACGTTACTTTCAATTCATCTCCTAATGTGATCCATCTAGTCCAATAAAGATTCATCGGAGGGGGTCTAGCTGAAAATATTATGTTTTATTACAAACTATGTACATTAATTTTTGTTTGAAAACACTTACCATTAACTCTTACAACAAATGTAGCTCTGTAGCTCAATCCTTTATCATCAACAGCAGTTAAATTATAACGTACTGTATGATCAAGAATCGTTGACACATTAGTTAATTTGAAACCGCACAAATTCCATCCCAAACTTGTAATTCTTTGGGCAGGATTTACGTTTAGCTAATGGAAAAATTAAAAGTTACTTTAGCTTAACATTTAACAAAAAATTTCCCTTGCAAAATACAGGTAAGCAACCTACTGTAATTTTTTACAACGATTTATGCACATATATCGGTGGTGTATAGGGTAAATTGTATATACGAGGCGTGTTTTTAAAGTAAGTACCGTTTTTAAATTACGCCGCCGCAGCACTGCGGTCGCCGTTTAGAGAATGCGCGCCGGGTAGCTACATCTTTTGGGAAGCTACAGACGCCATTACGGAACCATCCGATCGAGTCTACATGTGTTTGCGTGATTTTAAAATGCCGCCACCTATTGAGAATCCCGCCTTATCACTTCTTTTGGCTTATCCTTATCACTTTTTTTGGCTGGGAACAATTGGACCACCCCCCATACAGTCCCGATCTAGCGCCGAGCGACTACCATTTGTTTCTGCACTTGAAAACGCATCTGGCGGGGCAGCGCCATACCGATGATGACGAAGTTAAAACGACCGCAATGCAATGGTTATCTAATCAGGCGACAACCTTCTTTGACGATCGAATACAAAAGCTGGTCCAACGATACGATAAGTGCCTTAATATTAATGGGAATTATGTAGAAAAGTAGAGTAAAGTATGGTCTTTCAAGTGAATAAATTATTTTTGGAAAATATTTACTTGTTGTTTTTTCATTTCAAAACGGTACTTACTTTGAAAACACGCCTAGTATAATACAATTTCGTGTTGTAAGTTTCTAGAGATACAGAAGAACATAAGAGTAGAGTAGATAGATATAACAGTGTAGATAATGTTGAATCAAAGCTTAATTGACGATTTAATCAGTATATAAAAATAATCAAATAGTGAGTTAGAACTGCTATGGTTTATCTACTTCAGATCAAAAGTGAATAGAGGTAAAATGTAAAAATGAAAAAGAAATAAAAAAAATAGATGCAAATAATAATTAAGGGCCAAGTTGGAATAAATTTTATTATCCCCCCCCTTTATCCCTCGACCTGGAACAAAATATCAAGTTTTTAAAAATAAAGCAGGCTATATTATCTATAGCAAAGATCTTATGTTTTATTTTATTAATTAAGTGGTTATGGAGGAGTCATCAAAGCGCGAGGTATATATTGTCGTGTTCGAAAATGAAAACTGGAAACAAGATATTTTTCCTCCAATTTAGAGCGTTGGTCTCTAATCAATACCCAAAGTTTTAATCCCCAAATTATTTTTTTTTACCAATATTTTAATCTAAAGAAGTTTATTACATTTCCGAAAATCCACTATAGCTAATTTTTTAATGTTCTACCTTATAATTTCTTGCGGCGTCCAATCCTTGTTTCCGTCTTATTTCTCTTGTTTTCCGTGTTATTAATTTTCATCCACTTCTTCACAATTTAATTTCCCGTTACTTTATATCAAATTACCTTTGTTAGGTAATTACAAAGTTCAATGTCGACTGCTATATCGACGACTCAATTTTCGATCCTCCTATTCTGGAGATCGAACGGCTTTTAATTAAATATCGACCCACGCTTTATAGCGGCCGATCGTGGACTCTCAAATTTGATCCACACACTACGATGGTCAAACGTGGACTCCCCTCTCAATAATTTTTGTTCCAGTCTCGTTCTCGATGCAAAAACTCAGTTCACAATAATTCATCAAAATTTTCACACCTGGTGACACCAATTTACAAAACCTTCGCGCACATATCTCAAATTTTACATATACCAAGAAAAATACAATATTGATGCCATTTACAATATTTCATGAATTTGGATGTTTAAAAAGTTTTTTTATAATTGCAATGAGCATTAAAATTTATTATAAATACAACGAAATTCTGTATGTTTACTTTTTAATTTAAAAATTGACTTTTCGTTATATAAAAATTTTCTCCAAAATATGTAAAAATTATGAATCCTTTGAAATACAGTTCAGTATGTATTTGCTATTGTTCTGGGTACCACAAAATATTTTTATTAATGATTTTACTCTTGTGTCCGTTTCCTCACCACCTGGCAGTAGAGCACACAAGAGTGAAATTATGTTAAGTTTACTAGAATAAAAATATATCGGGGCGCACAGAACAATGGCAACTATTACAATGTACTCTGCGATATCTGTAATCTATTCTCTAGATAATTAGTCTACTTCATTTTCAATAACTTGAAATTTTGTTTCGGGTCAATTCAATAACCCTTTGCAATAAACAATTCAAAATCAATAACCCTTACTTAGGGTTTTTTGGGTCATAATAAAGATAATAAAATTTATTCTAACTTGCTCCTATTTCTTTACGCAGTAGAACTATAAAAAATATTTTATAGTTAGGATAAATAGATTATTTATTATAGGTTTTTCAAATTTACTTGTAATTAATTTTTTTTTATTTTAAAAACATATTTAATTGGGAAAGCTGCAATTTAAAATTTAAAAAAATTATTGCTTGCCTGGTTATTGGAAGAAATATGCGTAATAGTAGATTTAGCAGTTTTTAAATCCAAATCTATTTCCGTGTCATTATAGTTTAATTTACAGGAGATAAGTTTCTGCTTTTCCATTACTAGGAGGTTATACAAACTTTCGCCTTCTGTGACCCTTACTTCGTATCTTAACAGTCGAGCAGAATCTGTAATTTTTTTATATTTATTTTTAATATTTTAGACTGTTTTAATATTTTAAATTATTATTTGGGTTATTCAACTTACGAAAAAACTTTATATAAAAAGTTTCATCAATTGATGTATTTGTTAATTTATCGTAAGCTATTAAATTCCATGTTTTGGGTCCATTTTCATCCACATTGCTAACTATAATTTTACAAAGACCTTCTTTACCTCTGTCTGTAACTACATTTGTGTGAATATCTGTCTAGAAATAATATTACATATTTATTTCATCTGATGATTTCATAATAATTAGATAAAGAACCCCGCACTAAGCATGGACTTTAAATTCAAATTTTAAACTAGATGGAATTTTTTATAATATTATAACCGCATAAAATTTTGGTAATCACTGTATTAAATTAACAAAGTATAAATTTCGAGTGGCGAATAACTGATAAAAGTTGAAGGAAGGGAGATGTTCGGAAATTGGAATAATAAAGAAAATAAAAAAATGAAGAAAACAGTAGCATTTGAAAACGAAGGCTTTAATTGTTAGGAAAAGAAATAAAATTAATAAAAAATTAGTCAAGTTAAGTGTAAATCGATTGAAAGTTACCGAAATAAAACTAAAATATTATTCATGACTTAAATAATAAGTTTATTAAAAGAAAATTTTCTTGATTTTTATTGTTTAATTAACTAATAAATTTTTCAAGTTCATTTTAATAAAATCAAAATAAGAATAGCAGGAAAATAACATTCAGAACTCCATGTTTAGAGAGGGGCCCTTTAGGTGCTTCGTTTTTTCGAATTTTTATCCAACGCACTAATGTAACAAAGGATACTTGAAGTTAAAATTAATTATTAAATTTAAGTATTACTTATATTAAGTACCATTTTCAATAGCAAGGTTTTCACAATAGCAAGGCTGAACGAAAACTTGATTTAGGCCCGGAAAGTTTCAAAATATTTAAGGATTTTTCAAATAAATAATACCCACAGTTTTTCGGTCAAATATTTTTTTACGGTGCCGGTTCAGCCCGGCAACTGGCCGGTCGACCTACCAGATAAATCCGGCTTGGCTGCTGGCATCAATTCAACTATAACTACTAGAAAAATTTCCGTGTTATACAAACCGAAGCTTTACTAAAATTCCCAATATCTAATGGTGGCTCCAAAAATTATAATTATGAAATATTATAGTTACCTATTGTCTAATAAATGTATTGTTCAGATTTATCAAATAGGAAAAAAGAAATTATACCTCTTTGTCACACAAATTTTTAGTCTGTGAAGTAGGACCTGTATATCCAATAGGAAAAGTTGCATTACATCCTGTATCAGAATAGAAACTGCATTCTTGCAACTCAAATTCGCCATAATCGTATATACCAATTTCATATGAGCCCTTTTCAACTATATCTACTTTTCCTGAAATTGGATCCAAGTCGTACGAAACTAAAGTTACATAATAAAAAATTAGAAAAAGTTGTTTCCTAATCCGTGAAATAAGAAACAGTAAATTCCATTACAAAGGCAAAATTTTGGAGTAAATTCTTTACCGATCGGAACAGATGAAATAGTTATTAATTCATTTGAGGTTTCAAACCTTAATAATATGTTAATATTTAAATTAAAATATAAAAATTAAATAATATTTATTCACTTACTTGCAAACTTGATCAAATATACAGTAAAAATTAAATTAAAGAAATTCATTGATGTTACCGTAAGAAAGATTGAATACTGGCAATGTAATATCTACAAGATAGAGGTTAAAGTCTTATTATAATAATAATTTCATACACCCACTACCCATATCGCTTAGATTATCGTTATAGATTGTTTAAAACATGATTATTCGTTTTCAAGACAATAACTACCTATTAGGCTATTAGTGTACCTAAATATCAAGTACTTGACTTGTATACGACTATTTTTTATTTAAATATTCTCATATTCAATTGGGTGTTTACATCCACGTCTTAATTTTAATTTAGAAGTATTTATGGAAATAATATTATGCTTGTATTATTTTTTTTAAATTTTTCAGATCGTAAAGGTGTTCTTAAAAATAAAATTGGATTACGCCACTGAATTGGTCAACATTGTGTTTTTTGAGTTCCGCTATTACGAGTAAATCCAATAATTGGACAATATCGAGCACAGAAATTTAGGAAAGTGAATTGTGATAGAAGGATATAGAGAGGAGGTGTACTACATCCTGGTAAAGCTGGTTCATTAGAAAGGCGACTTGTGAACTATCTTTGGCACCGGATACGAAGTAAATACCTGAATTACTTAACCGGAAGATATTTAAAGAGGGTAAGAAGTAACATTAACCAAATTGTGAAAAAAATTTATATTACGTAAAAATAAGGTTAACGAAGAAGCGAAGAAATTTTTGGTAAGTCAGCTTATAAAGGATAACACGCGAAGGATACAGTAAATACCCCAACAACTGTAACGATTTTTTGAATCGTTAATTTTTTCTACTTTGCATCTGACAACTTTTGCAACGCCCTGTATGGTGGATTCATTCATTGGTTCTAAGGTTGGCGGAATTGCTGTGTTTTTGATAACGGGGTCGTGATAGCGACTCGAGAGAATGGTTTTGGGAAGTGCCAAGGAAAGTCGTGTTTTAGGGAGCTGGTCAATTCCTGTTTGAGATGGAGCGATAGCCATGGATGTGGTTCAAGTGGTGTAGCGAGGATTCGTTGTTTTGGCTTACGCGGTTCTCGTTGGAGGATCTTTTAGTTCGCGTAGGTGAGTACGATATTTTTAGCTATTTCCATTGATTTCCGTTCTGGTTTGTCGTCTCTTGATCAAATTTGGGCGTATGGCTTTGTCATTTTTTGTATTGCTCCCGCAATTACGTAATTTGTGCGTAATTGTTATTTTATTTACTCCTTGGTACCCAAAATTGTTTTCCTTGTGTGCGTAATTACAAGTTGTTCTGTGTGGTAATTGTTGCCTCATACTGTGTGTTTTTTTTTATCTAAACGGTTGTTTAGAGCCATTTTTTGTGTAGTTTTAAAACTGCAATTTTTGATTAAGTCGAATGTAATTTGAATGGGAACGCTGATAGCCTAGATAGACCGCTTGGTCTGCCGGATAACAACGTTGTCGTTCGCATTGACAATTCGATTACTTTCCCATGTTAAATATTTTAATTAATTTTAAATATTTTAGCATTGTATTTTATTGTGTGTATTTAAATACGATTACCATCAATGGGTTTGCATGGGTGCGATTATTGTGGATTTATATTTGCTCTTAGCAAATCACGTTTGACGTCGCATTTCATGCTCGTTTCTTCGGGAGTTATAATCGATTGTTGGTGATTGGTTTCTTTGTGTTTTCTGGTAGCGGTCGATCTTGCTATTCCAACACAGATGAGGTAGTGTCGTTCGACGAGTCGTTATATATTTTTCCGGTCACTGGGGCATCCTCCAACCTTTGGTTATCTATTTTCGGAAGCACAAATTGTAGTTTTTGTGTTTCTAAGTTCTCTGTTTGTACGGGGTGAAAACAACTACATGGCGCCCAGATTAACACCTTTTTTCCGCTACATTTATGTATTCTTAGCGTCATCCCGTATAATTGTGTAACATCAACCGAGGGTAGGGGGGTTCCGTTTTCTACATGGTCCGTGCTTGAGCTAGCACTTCGTGGCATTGTCTATCTTTGTCCGGCGATCCACTGAGTTATCAACAAAGATCGTCGGGGCAGTTTTTGTCGTTCCTTTGGGGTGGCAGAAATTGTTACACAACATATCTGTGGTAATGTGAACACGTCTTCACCTCTGTGGTAGTGAACACGTCCTTACCTCCTATAAATTAAAAAATTTACCCGCGCCAAAAGAGAACATAGTAAAGAAACTGATTACAACTGTAATCGAAGTAATACAAAAGGTAAGCAGTGTTTTTTACATGAACAATACTTGGTTTAATTAAAATTATTTCATTTAAGAATTTAAGTAATTTTGAAGTAATTATTTATTTTTAGAGTAATCGTACTGATTTGTTATTTGTTAATTGTTTTTTGATGTTTTTAAAATTTGTTATTTATATTTATCAAAAATCATTTAAATAATACCGTTGCAGAAGGCAGTGCATTAGTTTCAAATAATTGAAGCTATTATGAACTTTATTAATAAATACAATAATAATTGTTATTTATTGGAACATTTTATATCAAAAATCATTTTATTTTTCCCAATATTTTTGGAGTTTTATAATAAATTAAAAATTAAAAATAGTCTATTTCTCCAAATTCTTTATTAAAGGAACGAGACGCGTTTCGATAATCTCAATATATTCTCATCTTCGGTCGTTAAAGTATAAAAACGTAAGAGGTGTCAAATATTTATATTAAATTAAATTAATAAGAGTCGTTAGTAGGTATATCAAATAAAATTTTATAATTTTATGAGGTGAGGTAGGCCGAAGATGAGAATATATTGAGATTATCGAAGCGCGTCTCGTTCCTTTAATAAAGAATTTGGAGAAATAGACTATTTTTAATTTATTTATATTTACTAGATACTTTATAGAAAATTAAATTTGTTAATTTTAAGTTTAATAATTAAGGTAATTTTAAATTGTATAATAAAATAGTAGCAAAATAATGAACTGTTGTAGTAGTAAATAAAATACTTCAATAACTTATAAATCCGTAGCAATTTGACTAAGTATGGTGAAGTAAGTCTATAAGTACATGGAAACAAAGCTATCGTATAAAATGTTTTTAGAAGTCCAGGGATGGATTGTGTCCGGCTTTCGAAGTACTCGAAGAACCTATCCACATCAGGTTACTCGAGGGAAAGGCAAGTTATATAACAAGGAAGTAGAAGCGAGACCCTTTTTTGGTTGAATGACTTGGTATACTTATGAATATCGCCAGGTCTATATCGGTTTTTGGAAATAAAAAATATCCTAATAAAATATGGCGACTACTTGTTTAAAGACTTGTCGGAAGACGTATTTGAATATTTGTCCTTTTAGGTAAAATTAAACGTGAATTAAATCTAATCAAAACTATTTTTGAAAATTGGGTAAATAGACTTAAACCCTAAAACTAACCATGTAGGTTGAATGTAGCCTCGTCTTGAATTTTGTCTTGTTCCGTCAAGACGGGCATGTATCCGCCATCTTAGCTATAGGCAATTAAAGCGAAGATGAAAAATGCCCTATAAATGATAATTATATAAATGTTTGTAAATAGTATTAAAGTTATAAAGCTGCAAAACTATAAAATGCTATACAAATTTAAATATATCATAACTGTTTCCTAGAAAATAGATCGCCATCTAGCGCCCTAGTTCGGAAAATAAAAAATAAGTATCGTGATTGGTTATAATTAGACCTGTCTGATTTTTAACCAATCAAGACACTTATTTTCTATTTTCCAGGCCAGGGCGCTAGATGACGATCTAGATTTCGGGGGAGAATTATGATCGATAATACTAAATTGCTTTTTTTTCTTATTCTCTTATATTTTTGAAAGTATTCCGTTTTTGTTTAAAATATAAATTTTGCATAGGTTAACAGATTATCAGCCTACTTGTTGCTAGTTGGCATCTAGCAATTTTAAAACGAGAAGTAAAATTTCTTTTAGATTTTTTAAACAATATCTTATACTGTAATACGTTATCACTTTTGCCTTTCACGATCATATCGCGTTTTGATAAAAACAATTTTGAGACACCCTTGTATAGGTATATACTGCATCAGACAATCGATCAAACATTTGTTTCCAAGTCTACTAAGGAATTATTTTCCAAACAGTAACGCGTGTCAATATTTGACAAATAATTTTCTGCACTTTATTAAAATTTTGAATCAAAATGGTCAGCGGCAAAGAATTTCGAGCAAATCTTAGCCAACCTATGCCAGGCGCGCCTAGACAAAAAGATTGCAGAATAGTCCCGGCATTTACAATTCAGAGTATGCAGAAGAATACGTGTGTTACAGCTCCAGCAAAATGCAATGTTTTGAAAGAAGTTCCATGTAAAAAATCAAACTTTCGGACGTATTACAATAGAGGTGACTTGCCCATTGCCTTAGATGCCAATCGTGCTATTTCGTGGAAGGTATAGAATATTTTCGAATTTTGCTAATATTTTGTTGCTTATTTAAACCACTTTTAGGTAGATATTAAGAAGTTGGATTATCACCATTACTTGCCTATGTTTTTTGAGGGTTTGGGCGAAGTCGAAGAACCTTATAAATTTTTTGCCCAACAAGGTATATGTGATATGTTGTCTTTTGGTGGCGCAAAAATTTTTCCTTGTATTCCACAACTGATTATTCCCATCAAAAGTAAGTCAAATTTGTATTACCGAAGCTTTCAAATGGGAAGAAATAATAAAAATAATTTCAGATGCTTTAAATACGAAAAATAAGAAAGTCATGTGCTCTACCATGAAAGTCTTGCAACATTTGGTAAAATCTGGTGACATGATAGGAGAAGCGTTGGTTCCGTACTATCGTCAAATTCTTCCAACTTTGAATCTGTATAAAGAAAAAAACGGTACTTACTAAATTTGTTTTAACGCTTAATGAAATCTCATTTTAATTAATATGGTTTCAGTTAACTGCGGAGATGCAATTGATTATAGCCAAATGAGAGGCGAAAATATGGCCGACACTATAAATGAGACCCTTGAAATGTTAGAAAAATATGGAGGAGAAGATGCTTTTATTAATATAAAATACATCATTCCTACATACGAATCTTGCATGTTGAATTAAATTTTTTCATAGTATTTCAAAACTTTGTGCCGTGCTTACCTATAAAATTATACAATATATTATTAGAACATATTACCTATAATTAATTCTGATTTTTAAAATTATTTCAAATGTTTTAAAGGCAAGGGGAGAAATCCTGGGTACAGGACCTCAAAGGGGGGTGGAGCTAAAAGTATAATTACAAAAAATGAGAAAATAATATTTATTAAAAATAGTGGGAACAATCTTGGGAGTGTCGCAAAACCATTGGAAATGAAATCAGAAGGCGCCTCCGTCTCCAGAGGACCATTAGCACTAACCAAAAAATAAGAATTATCACCATAATTATGCGACGACGTATTTTATATTATGACGACGGTCATTGCCTGATAGTTAGCGCGATCAACTGCTAACGTAAGGCTCCCCGGTTCGACTCTGGGTACAGCCTAAAATTTCTTGACCGTCTTCCGTGCTTCGGAGAGCACGTAAACACGGCGGTCCCCCTATGTTAATGATTTACCATTATAAAAATAAAAAACAGGGTGCATGCACATCGAAAGGCAAGCCTAGCAAGCTACTTGAGATGTAAAAACCAAAAATGCGCACAGAACTAATACATAAATTAGCAAAATAAGGAGGGTCCTTGACCTATATTAAAAAAAAGAAGAAGAAAATGGATTATAAATTTGTAGTGCCTGATAGCGTGTGTGGTTATCAAAGTGAGGAAAGGGAAGCCAAGTCCTTTTTTATGTTTCAAAAAATACATTTGAAACTGAAAATATTGAAATAACGCTACAAGAACTGATAATATTTACAAAAAATACTATTTTCCTCAAGCTAACCGAAAAATATCTTCACCACTCTCGGTTGGAGATGAGTCACTTTCTAGGATCTATCAGCTACGCAGGTTGATAACTGAGCTGAAAATGCAACTCACACGCTAAAAACCTTCAAACCCGTGCTGAAACTGGAACACCCAGTTCGTTCAGTGAGGTCCTCCGCCCAGCATTTAAGCAACCAGCTCCACTATGAGTTCAATACCGCCAAGCAGGGGGGGGGAGAAAATTAGTCCATTCGAGGCTCCTGCTTCCGGTAGTACTAGTTAGTTTTTCCGTTAAGCAGGCACTGCGCTGGTCACACTCCAAGCGCCCTAGGCGCCTACCTATGGAGGGGGGGCTTGAATCTGTCGGTATTGCTCTACCATCTTCAGGTCATTTAATTTCGCTAGATTCTTAGGTTCTTACGAATTCACCACCTCCGGTAGAGACGAATCTCTTACCGGATGCAGCGGGACACCCGTCGAACCTGCAGCCCGCCGTCTGAAAACGGCAAAGTGTAAAGCCAGCAGCATAATAAATTCTTCTTCACTATCAATCGAGCCCACACACATATTTCTGTCCCCAACTCTTGATAGAATCCACATGTGAACAAAACGTGTTCCCACGTACCCTCCCCCTCACTCCCCTTTAGCATGCTAAACCACGCACGAACAAGTAACCGTGGCCTGTCACAGAAAACCCATGAAGAGTACTCGGTCAAACCATCGATACTGCTTCGCAAACCCAACGTCACTCAAGAATAACTTAGTGACTCTTCCTTTATTATATCTGTCGCACCGTTCCTACTAACAAAACATTACACGGTCCCTCATGACCTGTTTTAAACAGATGATCGAAATGATCTCATCGCCGGGAGCCATGAAGTCGCCAGGCATGGGTTCCATGTTCTTAATGGCTCGGAACAGCTTGAACCGCTTGCCGACTAGCATATCCCATGGCAAAGCACCATCAAGACTTGCATCGCCTCCGTGGATACCGTACGGCATACCCGTAGTGTCGCGTACAGAGTTACTCAAACACGCTACAAGCAGCCCCTGGTAAAGCATCTTTACGCCCCCCCCCCCAAGACCTCAATCCTTCTTGAACACCCGCTAGAGGCAGCCAACCACTGTATATAGTGAAAAATAAAAATGTAGTTTTGATAATAACAGATGTAAAATTTTAAAAATAAATGTAGTATTTAACTAGCTTATATGGCGGCTGTTTGGGCGTTAATCATCTGGTATGCGATTACCAAAATCGTGCGGCCTAACCGAAGGGGATTATTAAATTATATGTGAGTCGTATTTATACATGACGTGATGAATATTTAGCAAGATGTTATGCTGAAAAATATGTTCCTCAACTTGGATTCGAACTCAGGTTTATTAGCTGTGAATACGCGCGCTCAAACAACTGCGCTGCCGAGGCGATTAGTTTTATGGGGCGCGGAACTTCTATATATCGTGACTAATTCTGGGACCGCTACAAATGCTTGGGCATTATGGATCTAGACGTTTATTAGTATAACCAGTACGTGATTTCTAATTTCTAAGGTTGTACGGCCTAGAGCTCGCACTGGTTAGGATTATTGCCATTATATTTTAAGCCGTAATTGTTCGGCTTAATCTACGCTTATCAAAAGTGTGCCACGTGGTGTTTCCGCAATTGAAAGGAAAACTCTACGGTTGGCCTTTTTATATAATTTCAACTACCTACACATAAGCAATAACATCGTCAAAATTCAGTTCCCTGAAAATAGCGAAGCGTGCGAGATATAACGATGAATGAGCGGGTATTATGGATGTAAACGTTTCAAATAGCACTAAATTGCACGAGCGGTCGTCGTTAGCTATCTAGTATGTGACTGTCTTGGTTGTACGGTCTAAAGGCCGCACTTGTGGTGACCGATCAACGGACTAATTTGGCATTACAGACACACACATGGAGGGTTCTGAAGCCAATCAGTGTAAGTCATTAACTAAGTTAAATGAGATAATTGGATATTTTCAAATTGTTGCACATGAAAAAAACTACTTTTTATTGGAAACAAATACTTAAACACAGTATTTTTAATTGAAATTGAATTAAAATCACAAAATTGATGAATAACGAACAGGCTATAATAGGTAAGTCATGTTGAATAAAAATTTGACTTACACTGATTGGCTTCTGAACCCCCCACATGTAACACAGTGATTATTAAATAATTCTACACTAATGAAGTGGTCGTGTAATAAAATTAGGAAATCTTCAATATGAGTAATAATTTATAAAGAGCTTATATATTTGGGATACGGGCCCTTAATGAGGTCAGAAATAAGGATCTGAAAATCCCTCCCCCCCTTTATTTTATGGAAACACAAGTTGGTGATAGTTTTTCTCAGTTTAATTCGGGACCGTTAGTTGTAGGAAAATACCAAAGGGTATGAAAACATTTAAATAAAATTTTATGTTAAAAATATTTTATGCACTTCCGGGACTTAAACTGCTATTGAGGGCCGCTTTTTCAAAGACTAAAGATCAACTTTAAATCTTAAGGGATTTAAAGTGAATTTAAATCCTAAGAGACTTGAGTAAAAATAATACATCTCGCGCATCACCTGACCAAACTCAACTGTCAAAACAGTGTGCAGGTAATTTAAGGTAATTTAACCTTTACCAACATTTTCATGAACAATAACACACTTGACCTTTTGATTGGTGATAAATTTTGTGTTAAATATATTCTAATGCGGTCGTTTTATTCGCTAAAAGTCATGCTTTACCCAATTTTACAATCGTTTGCACCGGTCATAATATCAAAAATATGAAATTGACTATATTTTATCCTTCACGCCAATGCATTCACAAATCACTGCTATACAAAAAGTAGGCATATTTATTAATTACACTGATTTAAACAAAAAAATACGATGCACTATTTACGTTGAAGTTAAAGTTGTCATACAGGCTCTTTTGACAGCTGAGTTTGGTCACGTGATGCAAGCGATGTATTAAGTTGTTTTCTTAATGATTACTAATGATCACCCGTATCGCTTTGTTTGTTATATTGTGGACATGAGATGTGAAGGTCAGCCTGTTATCTAAAGTTAGTCTTTTCTAGTGTACTCACGTCTTGCAGATTTCTACGCCGCGTGAAGGCAACTACCAAGGTTTTGTTCGGATTCACCGATAACCCCTCTCGTTTGCACCATCTCTCGACGGTCTTCAAGGCTCTTTGCATCAATGAAGATACAGTTCCCCCATATTTCCCGCTTGCAAGAACCTAATTGTGATATCATCAGCAAATCCCTGCGCGTATGCTCCAGTATGTTCGATCTCCCGCAGAAGGCCGTCCACCACAAGGCACCACAGCAGGGGTGAAAGTACCCCCCCCCCCCGTGGACACCCTCGCGCGGCAGAGACCTCCGCATTCGTCCGTCCCAGACTGGAGCTGATTTTCCTTTCTCTTAGGGTGGAACTAATCCAACCAGTTATGACTGGGTTCACTCCATGGTTCACAAATGTAAACGAGGTGGTACCAACTGCAGGTACAAAAATTAGGTTACGCTTGTAAATATTTAGTTTAGTCCATGGACTTGTTTAGTTAGATATTTTAGTAAATAAATGGATTAGTAATTATTAGAGATGAGATTTTTAGGTTTTGACCTTTTTTTTATTTTACGTCCTATTTTTATGATATTAGTACCAAAATTTGTTTTATGGAAAACTACGTTATATAAGCCCTATTTGTTTTGACCTTTTTTACCTTTTTTGCCATTTTTCGTTTTAACGACCTTTTTTGAGCTTTTTTGCCTCTATTTGCCATTTTTCGTTTTAACTACCTATTTTAACACCATGTACCAACCTAAAAAAGTATCAAATCCATGGTATATAAGGACTAAGGACAAGCTTTAAATTGTAAAATTAAGCATTTCCAACTACGTCACAGTGACGTCATTCGAATAGCTGATTGCGTGCAAGTTTGTTAGCGTCCTTCTACAAGTTTGTGATAAATCTTGTGTTTTTACCTGTTTTATTGGTAAAAATTTTATAAATTAATAAACCGTAGAGTGTAGTGTAAAATTATTACTGTAAGTACGTTAAGTTTATTTTCTTTCCCGAATGAATCGCAAACCTAACCTCGAGTATGAATTATTTTGTTCTCTGACAACGGAATTTTACATACTGCTTAATGTTTGTAATTTGTAATGTAATGTCCGTAAATTAATTTGCACATTTCAGTTTCACTTTGAAAAAATTGTAAACTGCATAATATAAAAGTTAATTTTAATTTTTGAAATGAAAATTGTATTGTAAAAATGCTAACCTCAAAATATCAGTCTAATGTCAGCTGTTCGTGACGTCACATGGAAATGCCTCATTGTGAAAAAACGTGATCTTAATCGTAAATCAGCATAATATTTATTTAAAATGCCTAAGCGTAAACGTAGCTTATCGTCGAAAATGGAAGGATGGATTATTGGAAAAACAAATATATTGCTGTGTATGTCTTTGCCTCACTGGAGCTAAACGTTTTAATTGCAAATGTCTTGTACGAGTGTACGTAAATGTACCCCGTCAGTAGAAATGTATGTAAAATTTTTGATAAATACAAATAAATGAACTTATGCCTCGGCTTAACAATTGCGGTGAGCACAGACCTACCTTCTCTCACGCTGGGTTCCTTCCTTGACCAAATTGTAGTGCTGAAATAAAATGTCGTGGTCTTCGGAATGTAATCACAAAAATTATGCTCCGTTTTATAATACAAATTGTAATTTATTATAATTTAGTTTTAGGCTTTTTAAATTCAATAAAATTCTTATGCTAAATAACAAATATCTTATTCTAATAAAGTCGGAACGTATTAATGCACGTGTAAATTGTATCGCAAAATTTTCACTAATTTTTAAGTTTAATATAATTTTTAATGGAACGGTACCTTTAATGATCTGGGGTATTTTTGTTTACTGGGTTCATATACCATGAAACTGTTCACTTGCACTTTATGGATGACCTTCGGTGTGTAGGATACTTCAAGATGCAATTTTTCTTGTGAGTTCGTTTACCTCGTGGTGTTACCAAGTTTTTTCCAAAAATAATCGTGATTCTTCACAATCTTCCATCAATTTAACTTCTCAAATACGTAAGTACAATGCTTTTAACTATTAATATTCTTTTTTGTTGAATTTCTTTATAATTTTCTCTCTTTTATATAATTTTAGCTGAACACGCACAAATTCACACGCCATTGATAAAATTCAATCAACAACAACCTTTTCTCAATTGTTTTCACCATCGCTACCTGTGTATTTTCAAGGCAAATGTGATTTTGCTCCTTTGGTCGATATAAAATCAATTTTATTGACGTTACAGTTTGCAAGTTCGGCTCAAGCCCAATGTGACTTGTAAAATTTTAATAAAATTTTTATGTTTCAGATTAAACCAAAGTTCTTGCATCTCCTGTGATCTTCCAGTAAACTTTTGAAGAAAATGTCTTTCCCATTTGTGATACATTGAATTGCGAAGCACTCCGATACGTGTAAAGATTTTGCTTATTAAAGTTTTACGTTTAACACATTTTTATAAACTAACATTGAACAATTATTTTGATTTTAAAATACATTTCCTATGATTAATTAATTTAATTTATAATATTAACAACATTTTTATTAACAGAATTAAATCGTTGCATTTTTGAATTTATTTTATTACCTCATTCCGTGACTCGTTCTTCAAGTAAATTTATGACGTTAAACTAAACTTTTTGGTATCAGATAAACTTTTACGTTCGAACAAATAAGTCATGTGCTCTCTTTATTAATAAACAAAATTTTAAATCGTGACGTTATCATTTCTATTGACGTTGTGGTCAGTGTCGGACATTGCAATATATACAGTGAACGATGACGGTTTGTTTTGTAAAGTTTGTGGTAAAATTTTAAATTGTGAAAAACAATCTCATGTTGTTCAACACGAAGCATCTGAAAAGCACAAGAAAAATGCAGAAATATCTGTGAAGCAAACGCAAAAATTAGGATTTTCTGGCAATGATTCGTTTTCTATGGACTTATGCAATGCCTTAATAGCGGCAAATATTCCCTGGGCAAAATTAGATTGTCCAGAATTAGTAAAGTAAAGTAACAAAAGGCACAACCTTACCAGTAAAAATATTGAAAGAATGTTAGTTTGTTACAGCTACTGTAATACTTTAAATTTTAAATAAATATTTTTTTTTATTGTTTTAAATTTTTTAATAAATGTTTTAATAATTAATGCCGTTATTATTTTAATACCTAATTTTGGTGGGTTTAGTTACATAAAATCACTAAAACTTGACAATACCAACCTAAAATAGCATTTTTTTAGTACCTTTTTTTGAATTTATACGACCTAAAATGACTTTTTTTAGAACCTTTTTAGGTGCCTTTTTTTGAATTTTTACGACCTAAAAATCTCATCTCTAGTAATTATAATGGTTTGGTGTTATTTTGTGTGGGTTATACCCGATATTCAAGACAACATAAACTGTTTATTATTTTTCTTTCAAAAATTGTAGGACGTTTAAAACTAACACGAGACGGTTACGCCACTGGTGTGCTAACCAGTGTTCAATTTAAGGTTATGTTTGGTTTCCATGGAAATGACAGAAATCACAACTAACGAAGTGGTTTATAAATATTGTTTAAAAATCATAGAAAATTGTAAGTTATGGGAGACGAGATTCAGTTGGAAGATGCAATTTCGGCGATCGGTAGTGATTTAACCCCCGCCGGTGTAGGCGACGAAGGAATACTGGTGCCTAAAGAAGCCAGCCACGAATCCATTCCCGTCATACATTCCTATCAGATCAAACCAAATTTGCAAGACAAGTTAGTGTCACCTTTACGGTTATTCTGGGATAATAGATTTAATTATTTTACTTTGCAGATTTAAGGCAAATCCAGTTAAAGAGATCATTCGAACTGTCGTGGGACAAAAATTGACAGGCAGATCGTACGATAGTGACAATGCTAAAAGGTGGAGCACGAGTATAGCCAACGAAATTAACATTAAAGTAAAAGGTATGGTTTAGACGATAGCAGTGTGCGATGTGTTATTCTAATTTTTTCAGAATTACGAATGAAGAGGTACAAACATGTTGTGGAAGTGGTTATCGGCGAACTGAAAGGAGCTGGATGCAAGTCGGGTGTACGGTGCTTATGGGACTCCGAAACGGATGGTTACACAAGCGAAACTTTTATGAACGAAACAATTTTTTGCTTGGTTATTGTTTTTGCAGTTTATTTGTATTAAACGTAAAATTAATATATGTAAATAATTTTTAATGTTTGCTTGACTTACCTCAGGTGTAAATGAAAAATACATTATTTTAAAAACCAAATTTCAATTTGAATTGCGCGCCCAAGTAGGGCGGAATTGGGCGTCGATGTTGTACAAGGTTGTGCACATATCGAATTTAAAATTTTTTTGTGCACAATTACGAAGTTGCAAGAATTTTCGTGTGACGAGTAAATCGAAATTTTTATGAAGTTACGATTTTAGGTTATAAAGTTGCGTATTAATCGTGAAGGGCGAATTGAATAATTTTTGGAAGGGGAACAAGACGCGCAGCCGCCATTTTGGCAACTTCCGGCATCTCCTTTGCGTTGTAACGTTGCGGGTCGTACACGAAGTTAACTCGATGCGTTTTTTAAACGTTTCGGACAAGAAATGGCAAGCGAAATTGAAATTAATCAATTATGTCGTTTATGCCTAGTTAAAGAACAAGTTAACGTACCGATTTTTGAAGAAGAAGGTGATTTAGGACAAATATTCTTAAAAATATCGGCTTGCTTGCCGGTCAAGGTAAGTTAGGCCGCGACGCCATGTTAGTTTGTACATTTATTTCGAATTTTTGTGCCGCTGTCCACGTCCACTGTCAAATTTCATAATCTTTTTGATATTTGATAATTTCTTTCAACGTTTGACAAAGTGTTACATGGAATTTGTCCGTCCGTCTACCTTTCATTTCAATAATAAAATTTTAATTGGAAGTTAGTATTGGGACGATGGTCGTCTTTCCAGGCAATTCATCGTGGAAAGTAGTTTTGTGTGCGTTACGTTTTAACGATTTTTTTAGTGCTTGTGCTTCACTTTCAACGACATTTTGTTTTATATAATTTTGTTATTGCGACCTTCACCCGCCTCTCTGCGGGAGTAATGACGCTTTTTCTAAATATTATGTTTCTGTTGTAACGCAGATATCTCGTGACGATAGTTTGCCGAAAAAAATATGCGACAGTTGTTCGTGCAAATTGGACGTTGTGTATCAATTTTGGAATACCTCTGCCAGTTCTGAGAAGCAACTATTGAAGTGGTTGAACCAACTCGGTGTTGTCAATACCATGACGTCCACAAACAATAAGAATTCGGATGCACAAATGGCACATTCCATAAATCCCGACACCGTCATTAATTTAAAACAAGAAGTGGTCGAGCTGGCCGAGAACGAAGACGACGATAACATGACCACCGAAGAAATGGACGATTCTAACGATGCCGATAATTACATGCTACAACAACAACATATTCCTTACGAAAACTTTTCCTTCCAAGACGGATTTCCACACGAAGAGGTAAATACACCAAAAGTCTCTTCGTTACTTTCACACTAATCCTCATTTTTTAATAGCCTTCACATGCCGTCGCTTCTTCCACAGTCACAAGCAAGACGGTAAATTCACGACCTAAACGTAAAAGACGTGCAACCACAAAAGCTCTTCAATCTCAACTAGATTCGGACGATGAAGAAGATGATTCCTTACTGCGAGGAAAAATTACGAAGGTAAGTTTCGCCAACTCGCTTTGCACACCGCATTACAATAGGCAAGCGAATTATCGTCTAAAACGGGGATGAGCAACCTTTTTTTTACAACGGACAAGCTACAAATTTAAAAATGCTGTGCAGGCCGCATGCAAGCAACTTATGATTATACAAATGTTGAATGATGAACCCAAAGTATAAACTCGATGTATCAAGAAATGCCGATGCTTAATTTTTGGATATGATGGCATCAGGGCCGTATGAGAAAGTGTGTCGGGCCGCGGATTGCTCACCCCCGATCTAAAGTATATTAAGAAAATGAGTGAGTGACCATTTGCAGTCAACAGGCTATTGATAGTTTACATTACAGACAACCATGTGTTTTTCTCATGCTGTTCTATGTAAAATGAATCAATTTATTTAGCATCCCAATCGATTTTTAAGACAAATTGCTTTTAAATACTAGGTTTTTTTTCATGTGAACAATTATCGTGGTAATGCAAAAACAATGCGTCGGGGCCAAAGAGTTTTAAATTAAACATGTAGAGCACAGGTTTTTCGTTAAAACCAATATTTTACAAACTCTTATTAGTAGAAATTATCGACCTTACATTAATTCTTGCGCAATCTCAATTGAGCCAAAACTTCTTAACCCAGATATTCCTATGGCGTCCACATATGACTTTAAATTTTTCTAATAAAAACTAGCATTGTGTGACTACGAGAAGAAAGAAATAAACATAAAAAGCAAAAAAAAAAAATATATTTTTTGCAAAATTTAACAAAAACTTGAACATTTCTTAATAAAAAAAGAGGAAATTATATTTCTTTCAACTTTATCATCTTTAATCATGTTTAGAGCTTCATGTAATGAAAATCCCCTAAAACAATTCCAATGATTAAGTATTATTTGTAGGGATATTTGTGTCTGATGAGGTCACCTGAGTTTGAAACGCAACAGAATGAAATTCAAAACTGTTATATTTATTATTTTTACATTGAATGATAGTACAATAACCAGAAGGACAATGACCAAAATAAAAATTTTTTATGAGTTTCTCATTTGTAAACGTCAGTTTCCAAAAACACAATATTAATCAAGAAAGTTTATTTTATCAAGTCACTAACTTGTAAAACTGACAGTTAACTTGCAAAATTTTTACAAGTTAGTAGTATTATTTACATTAGGAAATTTTGTTTTATCGTCATATATGTTGAAAATCATGGTACAATTGTTATTTCCAGTAACACAGATTTTTGATGATGAAAGAGTTGATACTGATGATGATGAACCATCTGTTGACTCAGAAACTGCTGAACTCGAGGACTGCAGAACATTTGTACTCTCCTTACTACCAAATAATTTGCTAGACATTTCGATTTTTTTGTTGACCGAATCATCGACATAACTCATCGCAATTTCGGTGCTCTTCCACCCTCCTGCACGCTTTAGTGCTAAAATATCTCCACCCGAATCCGCAACCATAGTGGCTCCAGTTCTGCGAAAAGAGTGGCCGGTGTATAACTCTGGGTTTTTTAAACCTAAATATTTCGCTATTTGCTTTGGGACACCACCAATAGTGTGCTGGCCAGCATTAAGGGAAATGCACTTTCCATGTCGGTATGTCAAAAAAAATCTTAGGCTTTCTGTTCCAGGAGGCCGAAGATTTACATATTTTCTGTATAACATGCAGGGCTTGAAGCTGCAGCCATCATCGGTTATGGTGAATCTTCTTGTTGTTAAATTTTTTGTTTGCCGCAATGTCACAATAACGTATTTTCCCATATCTTCTACATCATTCATGTTTAAGGAGAGAATTTCGTCACATCGACAACATCCAAAAATCCCAAATATTGTTACAATTTTCGCCAGCAACCACTGGTCATCAGGAGCATGTAAAAGAAATTGTTCAACCTCTTCTTTACTTAATACCTTGGCCTTTTTTGGCGCATAACGCTCATTTTTTCGTTACAGAAACGCTATTACCTTTTGAAATCTGCAAATGACAACTAAACGTCATATTTTTCAATACATTTTTTAAGGAAAACAAACCTGCGAACAGGGGCATTTTCTTTCATTTCCAAGCAGCTTTTCAGCATAGACCATTTTGCCCATAAAGTATTAGGGCTGAATCTAGCTGATAGTTGATTCAAGTATACCAACAAAACATCTTCAGTTACCCCAATCACACTATTTTTGTTTTGCCGCTTTTTGAAGTCGTCGTATTCTCGCTCGTACCTTGAAGCTGATTTTGCAGGTAATAAACTTGAAGCTACACTGCTGGCTGCCTCAATAATTTCTTTTGGTACATTCATTTTCGCTTTCGCCAAAACAAATGTAAAGAAAAATAAACAGACATGTTCATGGCAACGCTTCCATAGCTTACGACATTTGCGACAAATTATTGAGATTTTTTTGGAATTTATCTAACCTTTTTACAAATGAGAAACAAATAAAATATAAAACAATGCACGCAAGGTAACGGGTTTTACTGGCTCAAGGAGGTAACTGACTCGCCTGCGGCTCGTCAGTTATATCCTCCATTCGCCAGTAAAAACCCTCTTACCTTGCTAGTAATGTTATATACTATTTTATGACTAGAGAAAAGAATAAAACTATTTCCCTCATAACTAAATGATCTTGTTATGTCATTTTGAAAAATAGTCGATTTCAAAAACACACAAAATATCGAATTCACAATAGTATCAGTGTCACACAACTTTGCACAATTAAAGAGGACACTAGAGTGAAGCAACAAAATGCATTTTGAGAAGCATTGAAGTAGGGGTGCAAGTTAGGCTTGCATTAGGCATATCTGGGTTAATTACAAAAAAATTTTATAAGCTGTAAATTGACAACAATGGTTATGAGGAAGGTAAATGGAGCAATGCCCCTGAATTTTCAAAAAAAAAAAGTTGAATTGGCCATTTTAATTGCAATTGGAGTAATGATGTCAAATATTTGGTCGATAAGATCGATCCATGCTAATTATTGTGTCAGGGGATAGCCATGCAAAGGGTTTCCTTGTGCAAAGAATCAGTTTGTGCATCTTCAGCCACCTCGGTTACTGTTTTGAATAAATGTTAAATATTTATGTAGTGTATTTATTATAACCAGCTTTTCTTGAGCCCTGTGCAAGATTTCTATTTTAGGCCCCTTATGATTTTCTGGGGGGGGGGGGGCGGGAGCACCGCAGGTGACTTTTCGAGAATTTTTAAGGTCAAACGTCTTATAATTAAAAGTTATACATTTCCAATTGAATCTACAGTTGATCAAAATCAACATTAATTTCCTATTGCGCTAATTTTAATTTTTTAAATTAAACCTGGTCTAAAACATTTAAACATGACCCCTAAATTAATATGAAATATTTTAAATGTGCCCCAATGAACACAATTTATTTCCAAATTCCGACCCTTGTGATTCACTAAATCTGAAAATTCATTTTCTTCACCATTATTATTTTCACAAATTAATGGTATGAATTAAGCTTAAATCGATAGTCAAATGATTGCATTTTAAAATGCATTTTGTTTTTCATTTCAATATTTTTGTTCTTTTTTAAAGAAGCTAAATGACGTCGTAATTATATGCAGGATGTCTTTCCTTTATCAAAATTTTGTGACTTGGGTGCCAATTTATTTGAGTCCAACTTTACAAGTTGCATCACAGTCAAATGACCAAATTGTTTCTTTAAGGATTCAATTTTAACCCTTTCACCGATTTTACCAAAATTTGGGGGTCCAAAATATTTATGTTTAAAGGCATTCAAAATGTTGGGTCAAGGGGTTATTTTATTCTTAAATTTTGGTAAGTTTATGGATTTATTTAGAATCAAGAAAAATAAATTTATGATTTCGAAATTTTAAAAGGGAAAATAAATTGATAAGTCTTTAATTACGAGGACCATTGTGATATTCTTCGAACAAAATTATATCTTATATACCGGGTGTTCATTTTAAAACTTTCAGCAATTAATATCTCAAAAACCAAAAGTCAGATGAAAAAATGTTGGCGACGATCCCACAAACGACACCACCCGAAAATATTGAACATGCTTATATTAGTCTATAGAAAAATATTTGGGGGGGTAATGTTAAAAACGACCTCAATATCGACTTTTTAAAAGTACGTAAAATTAGCATTGAAATGAACGAATAGGCCCCGTCCACCACAGAAGTTATAAATATAAGTGGGGACAAGCAAGCAGGAGCACCATTACGTTACATACTCTCGACCTGTAAACATGGAAGATTTGCAAGGTGACGAAATCGGTTCTTTTTGGAACCCAAAATATGTTAAGAATAAGGTCTCTGTGCGCATCAAAAAACCTACCCTACGCCCCTCCGGGGCTCCGGGCGGTTTTTCATGGCGTTGATGCTAAACATACGAGTAGCGCCATAAATCAAGAAAACCGGGACCTTAAACCCCCAAAAAATCGCGTAAAACAAAAAATAATCGATGTTACATGTAGGAGAGACAAGCTGCATCTGCCGGTCCGTAAAACGCTAAGTTTAAGACTAGTTCTTTCTGCACGCACACCGTCAACAGAATGAGCGACGCGCGGGAATCTCGTTAATTTTACCACTAAATCTCGTTAAATTTGCCAAGTTCAAAATTCGATTTATTCAAAAGTTTGCCCCCCTACCCCCCAAAATATTTTTACAATTTGCTCTATTAACTGTGCTCTTTAGTGTGTAGCAGAAGAAATTTTGATTTAGGTGGTGTCGGAAGTGGGACTGTAGCCAAAATGTTTCGGACAAATGTTGTATGATAGCGAGGGGGAAAGAATATGGTATAATTGTTTTTTTAATTGATTGACCTTTTTAAGGTCATTTGAAGGTCAACTTTGTTTTTTTAAATGGCACCTTATATTTTTTTTAGCAGATTCATATTTTGCATGAATAAATTAATAATAAACTACTTTTGTTGGAAATTGTTTTTATCCGACATTAGGCTTTTCGAGTAAGATGCGTTGAAACAAAATAAATAATCAACATTGTTAAGAGTGCATGTATATACCCCGAAATATAGGTTGTTTTAGTGCCGTAACATTAACATGATAAAATCAAAACTATATTACTTTTTAATATAATTTTTAAATATTTCAATTAATAAATGTTCAGACTAAGGTTTAACGAGTTTAAATTTCAATTTTAAATAGATATTAATATAGTAAACTTAATGTAATGTAATTAAAATTTGATGTTTTTTTGTAGCCATTATATATTTATATTTCTAAGTTATGTAACCGTTATCAAAAAATTTTGAAGCTTACCACCTTAGAAAAACATGTATACTAGTGATTGCACCTTGGTTTATTTCAATATTTATCTTACTTACATAATAATTATGTGATTGTTGAAAGTCTATTTTCATATAAAAATACAGAAAAATTAATATTTTCGTTGGAATAAATTCTTTTTTTAAATTTCCCATCAATTAGTTAGCCAATCACTTTATTGGGCGTATATCAGAAAGAAGTTCCACAAAATATTCTAAAATTTACTACCGATCACCAGCGACCCTGCACATGCACTCTTAATCAAAATTTAATATTTACAAGTTTTAGAAGGCTATTAACTTTTAAAATCTAACTTTTATCTATACTAACTTTTAGTATCTAACTTTTAAAAAATTAAATTTCGATTATAATCAGCTGCAGTTTATTAAAATGTTTTTATTGTGTTGCAATGCATTTTACTCGAAAAGCCTAATGTCGAATAAAAAAAATTTTCCAACAAAAGTTGTTTATTTATTCATGAAAAATATGAATCTGCTAAAAAAATATAAGGTGCCATTTAAAAAAACAAAGCTGACCTTCAAATGACCTTGAAAAGGTCAATAAATTAAAAAAACAATTATTATGCCATATTCTTTCCCCCTCGCTATCATACAACTTTTGTCCGAAACATTTTTTCATCTGACTTGGTTTTTGAGATATTAATTGCTGGAAGTTTTAAAATGAACACCCGGTATAAAAATTTATGTGATTGTTATTGACAAATTTTTTGCATTTCTTTCTTCATTTTTTACCCACAAATTTGTGGGTAAACCGGTGAACGGGTTAAAGAAAACCCACTTAATTTCATTTCTATGGAAAATTCTCTTTAGATCAAATTTGAAGAGCACAAAATTGTCTTCATCCTACTATTCTTAAAATAAAACAATTCCAGAAAGGCGATATGCGCTTTATAATTTAATTAAACCACATTACATGGCAAAGGACATCCTAAAGATGGTATTTCCGTAAAATACACTACTAATTTTTTTTGTCGGTACCCCATTATCCCAGTCAATAAAGAAACGCCGTTTGATTTCAAAATTGTTACTAAAAATCGGTTTAAATGAAATGATTAACTTTCTGCAAGAGAATCTTATCAACATTTTCTGCAAGAATTCAAATGATCTTATAATTTAATAATGTTAGAATTTGCGTATTCACTTGAAGGCGCATCTTAATTACTGCATTGTCCCATTTTTCCCGCATTAAAATTGCAAAAAAACACAGGATTGATTTCCTTATGATGTATACTATCAATTAAAAAATAAATTTGCTTGTTGACCACGAATGGTCAGTAAAGTCAAAAAAATAAGAGTAATCTGCTCACCTATAAAAATTGAAATTTACAGACTGAAGAACAAAGTGATAGTGGCGATGATCCAGAACCAACTGCTTTTGTTGGTTTACCATCAACAAGTACAGACGATCAAGCTGGTCCGTCTGGAATCAATAAAGGAAACACTGAAGCACCGTGAGTACCTTTTTCTATTTTATGTAGAAAAGTTGATACCAAACGTGTACCTAGTTTGCACTGGTAAAACGAGCAACTTATCGTTTTTTTTATGTACCCATTTATCTGCGATTACCAAAGTCGTATCGTACCGTTTGCTGTTTTGAAATATTCTGATACTTAAATGTGAGGGGTTACCGTGTTAGCTAATTTTTGTAACCACATAACTTTTTGTTGAATTTTTTAAAGGTAAGTGGACATTTTTTATTGTGCTCGTTACCAGTTTAGTTTTCATATTTTTGTTTAAATTTTCGGTACACGTTTGGTTTGAAATTTTTGAGACAACACTGGAAGTTTTAGAAATGCTTCAAATCAACCGATTATTTTCCAATTTTGTCTCGCAATATTCTAACTGTTCCATGTATATTTTTTGTCAATTATTGTGTCGAGTTCTCAAAAGTGCATTTTGTTGAAGCAACCAAACATTTTTTGTGCTGTTTCATCTGGCGCTTTAATTAGGACCTTTTATTTCAATTTTGTGCTGTGTTTCTCTTTGTGCAGGAATCATCAATTTAAGGGGTATTTTTGAATCGCACTGTATGATTTTATAGTGTGGTCAAACTTTGATGTCTACTAACTGAAATTTTGCAGAATCTTCTTTGAACTGCAATATTTTTTGATCTACTCAACCTTTTGATATCTTTACAGCATATTTTTCTGTAGAGGTATTGGTTACTTTTGCAACTTATTGGGGTTTTTCTTATCTAATCTTGCGAACATCAGTTGTATTTATAAATTTGGTTTAAGTAAGTTACAAATAAAATAGCCACAGCATCCTGTCGTTTTAAACAGGGAGCAACTGCCTATTTTGTTTGTCACTCGCCTAACACAATTTTATCGGTAATACCTGCCGGTACAATAATCATATTTTGATTATGCAACTTTTTGAATCGGTAAGTATTGCATCTTTTAAGTGGTAATGCTTTTATTTAATTGTTAGTTAGGTATGCTTTTTGTTGTCTTGTTTGGGTGCTGGTGAAGGTTTAGATTTATAAGAAAAATTGTTTATTGGTACCATGGTAAAAGAACATGTTCTGGGGGTTATTGCAAAAGGTTGAAATGATGCATCATTGAATTGATATTTTAGTTTTAAGAGCAAAAACTTCTCTGTTGCAAGAAGTCACCGTTGGTTTAGTTAATTTTTGATTGTGAACAAAATTGTTATTGATTTTCTAAAAAGCTTTCAGTTGAAGAATTTCAATAGGTAAGTGCCTCGAAGCCTTCAGGATGTAGTGCTCAACAAATCGAGAAGAAAATTTCAAGTTCCGGAAGAGCAAATAAAATGCATTAAAATAGTTGGTTTGGGATTATCATTATCTATGGGTGGCCATGCAATGGGGTAACGTTGGGCATGGAACTATTTTAATGTATTTTATATTTGAAAAATTGTTTATTTTTGTGTTTCCGTTTATGTCTTTGTCAAATATTTAAAGAAATACATTACTGCTCTTAGTTTTATTTTATCATTTCATCCCCATGAGAAGTTTCACTCCCAAATGGTAGGTATTATAAAAGATGATTTCATCAGAAGGATGGTAATTTCTAGTGGGCCAAGTTTTAGATCTTTTTACTAGTGGAATGGCAAATGTAAGTGAATTTGTTCCTAATCCTACTTTATCAAGATTTGGTTCAGAAGATGTGGAGAATATAGAATTCAAGTGACCTCATACACTTTTTATTAAGTTTTTTGTACTATATTGGGCTCAACATTTTAGTTAGATTCCTAAATGCAAGAAAAAAAAAAGAAATAGATGGAGATGCAGACCAAGTCCATTATAATAAATTGGTTTCCGTTGTTCAAATTTTACAAATTGAAAGACCCCCTTTCGCGAGAATTTTGTCAGAATACGCCAGAATTTCCATATCACACCTTTAATTATTGTACTCCGTACAGCTGTAAACAATTAATAATTTATAAGTTTCCAGAACAAAATTACATAATTCAAAAAGTTATAACCAGTGCCAATATGACCCAATTTCAAAAGTGTGAATGCACATAAATTTTAACCAATCTCGGAACAAGGAGGGTCCATTCAGTTCTTTTTTATTTTACATTTAATAAAACTGAATTTAATTAGAAAACCGCAGTGAAAAAATTTGTTGATAACAGACCGGATTTATATGCTACTAAATTTTCTTATTCAAATATACTTGCGAAAATAATTTACGTTTATTTGTTGAGAAATCGTTAAAACGTACTCAAAACGGGGGTTTCACGATTACCTCTTGACAATATTGATTTTTCAACAACTCTGGTTATGTAAATCAAAAGGTACTAAAATTATCTATTAAAAAAGGTAGAGGTAATAGTTTTTGTAAAAATTCGATGTAAAAAGTAACCGGCATCGGCGTTTGTACTTCGTGTGAGCCAATTAGGACGTGGATATTAGCGTTGCGTCACGTTATGGAGTGCATAAACTAGATTCAACGTTTACTTACATTTAATCGACGATTTTTGCTCAAACCAGGCACAGGAAAAATTCAGCGCAAAATTTACTCGACATGAAGTTTCGGCAATTCTAGGAGTATTCGAAAACGTGATCAATATATACTTCCATTTGTCGAAACTTCACGAAGAGTAAATTTTATGCTAGATTTGCTGTTCTTGGTTTGAGCAAGGAAACTAAATGAAGGTTTAATTTATGCTCACTCCGTTTCTCTTAATGTGATGCAACGCCACTTATCCATTTTTCTGATTGGTGAAAAACAAACTGCTGCAAATCCGAACATTTAAATAGAGTTTCCATAAAAACTACTGCTTCTAGGAAAGAATACCCTATATCTTGATAGAAAATTTTAAAAATCTTGGTTGTTAAAAAGTCTATAGTAACCGAAATAATCGTGAAAATCCCGTCTAAAGCCTGGATTACCTCAGGCAATTTCTGCGCAGAACGGTATACGCAAAGACTATGAATTCTGATGACAATGAAATAATACAGGCTTAAGCCAATATAACTTGCTAGGAAAATGTTATTAATGGGGTAGTTTTGCCGTAATTTTACCCATACCTCACAGATTGATCTTGAATTTGCCATCAGGACAATGTAGTAAGCGTGATTAGAAGTCTAGTTACACCCATTCTTGATGCCCCCCATATTGCAGGTTTGGTTAAATGTTAATATGGAATTACCAATCATAAATAATATAATTAATATCGATTTAGAATGTGTAGACAGTTTGAAAACTCAAGAACCCTAAAAAATCGACGTGGCATTTTCAGTACACCCTTAGTGCACGTTATGTGCCTCTATAAGTCTTACAATAGATCTTCAATTTTCCAGGAGCGGCGGATTATCGGTGCAATATTTGGTAAAACCTCGCTTTGACGCCCCCCCCCCTGCAAAAGTCGGCCGGCATGAATAAGTGAGTGTCATTAATATGTGTGTAAACTGCTCTCGTCGAAATTATTGTAATTTTCATTTACAAAATGCACAGGAATGAGATAATATGGTGAATCTCTCCATGTTGAATCGTTTTTTAAATGAATAGGGTTGTTGCATGATATCGAATTTAGCGATGACGCTTATTATTCCTTGTAAAACATAGAAAGATAAACTTATAACAAGAAACAAAAATTTTTTTAAAAGTGTCTGAACGTGAAAATCGAATTTAAAATTCAAAATACGTTCGGTTTGCCGACGGCCCCTCTGACGTCACACGCGTTTTGCCGAATAATTTTCTGATCTATTTGGCAACGTTGGATTATTTAAGGAGGGGGGGGGTAAGGTTAATTCGTACGATTAAAAGGCATGTTTTTGTGAATTTTTTGTGACGACACAGTTAAAATCTCTTTGTTAAAACCAATAGTACATTAAAGTATGACATTCGAAGAATATTGTATAAAATTTTCACGAAGAAATATTAAAAAATACGGCAATGGCGCAGCAATTATTCGGACGTGCCTCGGAAAAAAGTAGAATTGCGGTGCCCCTCATAACTTGGTGCTGGATCATCTGAAATCAAAAAATCAAAGTTCATTCGTTAGATAATAGTTTTCCCTAGGTAACGCTGGAGAGTTTTTTCAAATATGTTAATAATTTTTATTTTACAATAACAAATTAGCCGATTTTTTTCGCAAAAAATCGCGTTTTTCCAAAGTGTTCCAAAAAAGTGAAAAATTGAAATTTCGAAAAACCCTCCCAGCGTTACCTAGGGAAAACTATTATCTAACGAATGAACTTTGATTTTTTGATTTCAGATGATCCAGCACCAAGTTATGAGGGGCACCGCAATTCTACTTTTTTCCGAGACACGTCCGAATAATTGCTAGCATTGCAGTATTTTTTAATATTTCTTCGTGAAAATTTTATACAATATTCTTCGAA
Organism: Podabrus alpinus; assembly: GCA_932274525.1. NCBI lineage: Eukaryota > Metazoa > Arthropoda > Insecta > Coleoptera > Cantharidae > Podabrus > Podabrus alpinus. The sequence goes on from OW026452.1 coordinate 97,353,273, forward strand.
TGTCATACTTTAATGTACTATTGGTTTTAATAAAGAGATTTTAACTGTGTCGTCACAAAAAATTCACAAAAACATGCCTTTTTTCGTACGAATTAATCTTAGCCCCCCTTAATATTTACTTCATTGACAGTTGAAAAAATTTTAAAGCGTTTGACAGCTTTTTAGTTTAAGGTTATTGGTTATTGTTCTAAGTAATTATTTTATTAAAAATGGCTTCTTTGGATTCAAATTTTGTAAAAGCTAGTTCGGATAATCTTCCTATTGTGCACATTTTTATAAGCACTTTTTAATCTGTTTGTTTGAACTCATTTTTCTTAAAGTTTAAATTTTTTATAAGGCTATTACAAAACAACTTGACAGCTAACTGCTACTATGTTGCCAGATGTTTTCAAAAGTAGAGTGTGACGTCACTCGCGCGAAATTCCTGTTTCAAATTAAACTTTTTTAATAATTTTTTTGCGGAAAACCAAAGTCTTCTTTAGACTTTTGATCTATACAGTACCTACTGTTGAATAATACTTTAACTTTATAAAAAAAAATAATTAGAAATTCATGCAATAACCCTATTGCCCATTTGTGATTATCCGTGTTTTCAATTATACTACGTGAAAATCCGGTACTGGGGAACTCTGATAATCGAAGTTCTGATGTAAGTATAGATACAGGAAAACCCCGATATCTTGAAATCCGATTTTCCGCGTTAACCAAACCGAATATTTTAAAACGATCCTTATTCGAGCAATATACAATCTGAACCGTGCGGATTACGTAATCCTTTCTGCATTCCGTGGTTACCTAAAAAAGCTTGAGAATTATTAATTTTTAGCGCCAAGGAAATTAAAATTTGGGCCAGGTAAATATTTTAATATTAATTAGATTGCTGGGAGGGGGGGGATGAGAAACTGGATTGAATACTGAATCGATTAAACGTTTCCCTCTTTACGGCACGGTCGTCGTCTTGATGAAAATGAAGGGAATTTGCTGTGAAAAATTCGATGGGAACCTTGTGGAATGAGAATGACGAAATCATTAGAAATTATACGCTGCGCCATTCTGTGCCAAGTTTAACGCACATAATATAAAAGCATTACGGAGCCATATATAAGCGGTGATCTAGAGAATCCCCCCCTTCATGGATAAAAATGTTAGAAATAATGAAATTGTAAGCGCTATATTCACTCAGATATTTTCTGTCTTTGTGTAATTTTAGAAGAATTACATTTCCATTAATTTTTTCAAACGCATGCCCCCTATCGTCGGTATAGGGTATGCGCGTGGCTTGAGCATTTACATATCTTTTTACACATTTGTACGAAAATCGGGGTTCTTCTACGCTAAGTAAAACCATGGTGAGTAATTTTCTTAGGTTTTGGAAAAGCTTTTTTTTTTGTTTTGTAAATTTGCAGTACAAAATTATTCCAATACTAAAACAAATCTTATAAAAGTTCAAACTAGATTGTAAAGCATCTAAGAATAATCATGGAAATTTGTTTCAAAATGATTTTTCTTTTAAGTTTTGAAGTTATTAGAACTAAGAAGTTAAATATAAAGGGCGAAGGAAAATTGGATCATAATAAACATGTTAATTTTTTGCAGTAATATGTCAAGGGCATCGATCATTTAAGAGATAATTTTATAACAGTTATTGAAAGCTTCCCCATAAGCGGAAGGTTGTTACCTGAAAGCAATTGCTCGAGGGAGTTAATAAATTTCCGAAATATTTATCAATGCTCGAGGGATTTTCCGTTTGAATTTTTTTTTGCCAATATTGCATGATTTTATCAGATTATAATTGTGATACAATTTGCCGATCGGCACTTTTTTGGTCAAACTATGTTTGGAGGATCATTTGCAGAAATTTTTATCTGAATAATCTACCAAACAGGTCACCAAGTATTCTTGGATTACCGAAGACGGCCTTCAGACAGTCTCCTGAAAATGCCCGAACATTATCAATTCCTTAGGGCTCTTGCATACGTTAATACCCCATGGTCTTTTTATAAATGTTGTATAACTTCTATTTAATCATAAAAAAGACCTCGTGATTGAATTTATAATTTAATCTAATAAAAAAGAATTTCTTATTTCTGAATAACGCATGAAAGCCCTGCTAAAATTGCCAAAAGGGAAACGGGAGGTTGTTATATTAATTTATCCAGATAATTTCGCAAAACGGTAATTTTAAAAGTAAGCGCAATTTTATAAAGAGCACTGCTGTGGCAGTATCATATTCAATCAATATACTACTCGACAGGAGTTCGTAATTGGTTACAACTCGACATTTTGTAAATGAAAAGTAGGCAAGCCAAACGGATTTTTCGGATTCTGATAGTTTTCCGGTTTTGTTAGGCTACTAGATGGAAACCTGCAAGATTTGACGATGTAGTTTGTTTCAGAATAATTGAAATTAAAAAAAGTCGTAGCATCAAATTACGTTGATATAAAAACGTACAAACTATAAACAAAACATAATAATAGAGATAAGGTTAATTATTTTAATCTCGCGCCAGCCTTTAGCAATGCATATTATGTTCTCTTGGTTGACCTGATAATCTTATCTCTGTATTATGTGTCGTCTTTATATCAACGTAATTTGATGCTATGACTTTAATTCAAATTATTCTGAAACAAACTATACGTAAGTGCCATTCGCATAGAGAATAGTTGTCTTACCTTGTTAGTCTTTGCAAGAGCCAATCAAATTAAAGAATGAGAGCGAGAGTACGAATAGGTACTTTAATTTTATTGGTTTTTGCAACGATTAACAAGAGGCGTATTCTTTTTACAAGTTTTATTTCCATCTCAGTTACGCAACTGAGACGAAGTGAGCTGAGCCGAACAGAGATTAACTGAGTCAAAGTGAGAAAAACATAAGGTGAAAAGAACAACAAAAATATGTACAATACCAACCCATGATATAATAATTTACCTATCAACCAAATTATTTTACAAATTACATAATCTCCAAAAAGATGAGATGAAATAGCAACTTATTGAAACCGGCAATTAACATTAAATAACATAAAATAAATAAGTAAAATAAAATAATCCGAGCTATTTCCCACTTTGTCTCAGTTGTAACACTTTGAAATAGCAAGATCACTTGGGTTAGGGTAGCAGGTAATGTTCTCAGTTAAAACTCAATTCGGCACGGTATATTCGTCAAAACGGACAAAAGAACACCCTTTTAACTGAGTCAACTGAGTATCTCAGTACAATCTCACTTTAAATAGGTAAAAAGAATACAGCTAAGATAAAGCAAGACGGGCTTCTCTTCAGTTTCGAAAAGTAATGTGCATTTTTTGGTTATTTTGAATTTGGCACCTAAAATTAAGATTTTAGGTAATAAATTTCAACATAATCGTCAATTTATTATTTCAAGTAGTGGATGTTTATCATATTGTGATTATCTTCCTAAATGATTATAAATCTTGGAAGTAATCCCAAATAAATAGAAAATTAAATTTTTTACTTTTTAAAATTTTAATGACTATTAGTTTCGCTAGGAATACTAAATAAAGCATTTAAAAATTATTTTAGTTGTTATTATTTAGTAGATGCCAATAATTCAAATCCGGCACTGCCATTATAATAAGTGGATGTGAAAATAAGTTTTCATCTTTCTGCTGAATTAGAATGAAGCGAAGTAAGGAACTTGTGTTTCCTCATTTACTATATTTTTAAGTGCATTTTTGAAAAACATTTTGTGCTTAGCGCATTTGTGCGGTGTCAGCCAGAAGCCTCGCTGCCGCTTTTTATATGCAGACGCACTTTAATTATATTAGTAAGGAGAGAAGACTAATTGAAATTTATGTTCATATTCTGATTTTTAAAAAAGATTTCCCTAAAATTTGAGCAGCTTACTCGTTGAAAATCGATCCCATAAGAATCCTTCTGATATAACAGTCCGCTTAAGAGTGGTGCTATTTTGCCGATTTATTTTTGCTCCGAGCAACATGCGTTGCACTTGTTAAAGCAAATTTGATGTGTATTTGTGACGGTCTGTATTGCCCGCTGACAGTCGTTTTCAGCATGAAATATTCGGGTATTGCCAATTCATTTGGAAATGAATGCTCAAAATTATTGTCGGGAGGGCATTATCCGAATTTCATTATTTATGTACATTGTTTATGTGTATTTCGTTTAGTTAATTCACATTATTGCTTTTTGGAATTGACTAAGTTTTTAAGGCAGGGAAAATTTTCTATTGTAGTCGGGGAATTTGAAAATTCAGCGAAAACTCTAATTATTTGGCTTCTAAATAGTTTTTATTTAAAGTTTTATGATATTCTGAAGTTAAAGCACATGGGTCACAAAACAAAAGCACAAATTAGTCAATAATCAGAAATTATTCAAAAGGACTTGTTGGATTTGTTTCATATTTTAAGTGTGATTGTTGAAGTATTGGATTGACAATCACCTCGATTTTGACTAGAATTAAATTTAATCAGATGACAAGCAATATTATGATTGACAATTTTTTTTATTGACTAATTAGAAATGTCGAGACAAATCGTGCGGTTTACAGTACATTCTCAAACTAGTCGCCATACATCATGAATATATTTAGTGTTTTTGTTCAACCCAGAATTTTATTTAATTTGTTATTATCATTTTAAATTATGTGTGATTGATGAAAATGTACTGCGTGTCGCACATTTGTAAAAATAAAAATTAACTTTCGATAAATATATTATCCTACTAAATATAACTCATATTCGATAAACTTAAGCATAGATTACTAACTTGGCGTTACATGTATTAATTACTGCTCCCAAGTATTTTCAACAAATTTTCGTTTTACATCTAACAGTTAGCAGAGTTGCTTTTTCCTAATCTCAAATTGTGGTTATGCTGCCAAAGTTCCCCAATTGTCCTCGCGCACTAAAATGTCATCTTTGTTTCTCCCTCAATTGGAGATTTTAGTTCCTGCAGCGTGGTTTTTCGTCCATACTTAATTCATGTTAATGAGAAATTATCATTGGATGAAAATTGTAAAGTACAAAATTCTCCGCAACAAAATTTTATTCAGGATAGGAAGTATTAAAGAACTTAATTCTAATTTCAATTTTTAAAATGAAACCCATTTTTCCCTGCTGGAATTAATTTTTATTTCGGGAATAGTATGACGCAGGAAAATTTTGAGTACAGTAATTTTGTTCAGAATTTTATGCTCTGCAATTTTAGTCTGATGTGAAATATAATCGAAAACTTGAGTTAGTGGAATTAAAATCGTTAGTTGGAGAAGTCGAGAAGGAATTTGCGGGGAATTACTTCGGACACTCGAATCAAGCCAAATGTCCGATCTATAGGTTTTGAAGTTCCACCCCCAAATAACCTTATAAGCTTGTCACAAACTTCTAATAATTTTGTCGTCGACATGTGTAAAAAAATTTCGTTACATAGTATGTAAGCTTATGGCAAGGTTTGTCATTACAAGACTATAATAAGTAAGAGACGCCATTTTTAACTGTAACAACAAATTTTGTTTTTCTCTTTACATTACAAGCTTATCGTTCAAAACTCGGAATAATAGTTATTTACATAAAAGTCAGGAAAATGACATATTACTGACGAGGGGCAATGTTGAAATACGAGGCACTTTGTGCCGAGTATTTTGGAGCTCCGAGTCAAGTGAGACATTTTACTGACATGTTTTGTATTAAATTTTTCCGAAAATCGTAAAAAATCGAAATTTTAAAACACTAATTGAACGACATTTTTTGACATTGACATTATTTTATTTTGTTATTATTAAACTTACTAATTATTACCGGACTAGTCAGTAAAGTTCAATTTCCCTGCGCGTGCATAAGCAGGGAAATGTTGTTTCAATGACGATTTCCGGAAAACCTTATTACAAGCATTTCATGTCAAGCTTGTTATAGGGTTTACTATGTAAAGCTTGCGATGGCAAACTAAAAACAAGCAAGCAGCAGACTTGTCATAAGCTTAAATGTTAAAGATCAAAATTGCTATTTTCAAAAATTCCCTTTTGTGGTTCAAATTTTTTTATCAAATTTGCTTTATTAATTTTTTTCACATTTGATTTCTTAAAAGCTTTCATAGGTCAAATTCAATACAGCTTGAAGATATTTCCCAAATTCTTCAGGAATTGTTTAATGAAGAGGGAGAACAACTCGATCGGGGACTGAGTACCCATGAAAAATTTTGAAGAAAGTGAGCAAAGAGACGACGAAGAAGTTGTTGAAGGTTTTTAAATGTGGAAAAATGGAAGCACAAAATGGTATAAACAGATGTACAGTGAAACTTCAGAAACCGAATAAGAAACCTGGTGAAAAATTAACCAGAACCTACAAGATGTAACAAGCCCTCGCCATACATTTTTCAGGTTGTTGGAAATAGATTAATCGATGAAATTGCGCAACAAACACTCGTATCCTAACAAGGATACTACTTGATACTACAAGAACAGAAATTATGATTTGTTTTGGGTATTTTATTTCACATCGGTATAAAAAGGACATTTTATTATGACTAATGTGAATGAGTTATAATCACCAAATGGCACCGAAATGCAATTGCTCTGCAGCTATGGAAGATTTCATGATCGCTTTTTACGATCAGAAAGAAGAAAACCCGATAACTTAGCGACAATAAGAACAGTTTTTGATAAGGAAAATGTTTAATCTAATTTGGAACCGTTCATGGATTTAATACATTCCATCTAAACCAGTCGAGTTCGGCATCAAAATGTATTCAGTATGCTATTCAAAATCTTTGTGCATTAGCAGTCTTGAAATATATGTTTGCAAATAACTTCTAGAACCCTACCAAGTTTCAAACTCCATTTCATATCGTCCAAAGACCAAAGTCAATCACCCAAAAAGCAGCAGAAATACTACAACAGATTGGGCTTCTTGGGAGCCTCAGAAAAACCAAACGTGAAATACCAGCAGTTGTTTTACCAAACAAATACGGGAGTCCTGGTACATCTTGTTTTGGATACTAGCGAGATCATTAACACCACGAAAAACCGATCAGTAATTATCAAATATCAACGATTGTGATGAAATTGAGTGACCACCAACTAGCTTGAAATCATCATGGACTACAATCGAACATAATCATGCGTGGAAATCGTTGATAAATTAAGTGCTACAATCAGGGTAATATAGCAGGAATCAACTAAGAAATAATTAATTCTTTGATGAGACTTTATGACGAGCCAAAACTTGGAAGGATTTTTTAAATATTTAGATCCGAATTGATGAGAGAATATAATATACGCTGCAACGGTTAAAAATTTCAACTCGACCAATGCTAATCTTCAGATAAATTATAACGAGCAGCGAAATGCAATTCTGGTCAGTACATTTACAGCATACAGGTATATTTTAAGGTAAAGAAAAAATGCAACTTGAACCAGCACAGAAAATTTCGGATAAGTTGCATGTTATGGGGAAGAAAAAAATCCTTGGGTTGCAATGAAGTGCGATTTGCAAAAATTTTATGTGTAAATTGCACTGCAGTATTCAAAAAAGATATAGTAAATGTATAGAAAAACAAATAAAAATGATAACGCTAGTAAATCGGATCAAATAAGATTAATGTCTTAATAAGATAATAATAAGATTAATAAAAGTAATAAAGATTAAAAATAAAATTAACCCTACAGTAAAATACTGTACATGTGTATTTTACTGGATTAAACAATTTTTTTTCAAAATTGTACCTTATTTTCCTTTAAAATTAATATCATGTATTTAAAACAAAAATCACATAAAACTCATCGAAAAATGAAACCAATTTCTCGTGCGATAACAGGGCGCGATGTAATTTATTTTACGATGTAAAAAAACCCACAATACAAAATAACGTAATAACCTAGTTGGTCCCTTATGCCCCTACCAATACTCGAGGCTAGATACTTGATCTAGGATTAAGCCTCAGATTTCCTTAAAATCACATATGCTGTCCATATTTCCAGAAATATGGAAGAAGAGTTATGCCAAGATAGACAGAGATGGAAACTGGGAACGGAGAGGCGGCTCCAGCCGTAGAAATCTGTATATATATATATAATTAAAATATTAAATTCTTCAGCTGCCTATCGGTGGAATTAACACATTCAATACGTTCCATTGATCATCAATGAAAATTACAATCACACGTTATTATATAAGCTGATATTGAGTCTCATCTTGTAATAGGGCTCATTGTTAGTGTAAGTTATTTTAAATATGGTTCTGTATTGCGATACACGCTAAGTTAACATGTGCTAGGTCCTTGGATTTGATGCTGCTTCGAAGTGGTACAAAAGTAGTTGCTTTTCAAAGCGGGGTAGGTATCATAGATATTCTAGGGCCTGTCGATTTACAATTTTATTCGGCCAGAATGCCAGCATAAGTGCCCTTGCTAGGTCCAATATTTTTTGTTTATACTCTTGTTTATAAAATTATACTCTTATTTGAGGGGTAATAAGAATTGACACAAGAAACGTCATCATTTCGACGATCAACAATAGTTCAGACCTTCCATGAAATCTTATTAGTTAATTTTGTCGATGTGCTCTAATACCAAACTTGCTACACTGTTTTTTGTATTTTACAGATCCTCGGAAAGACTAAGAAGTAAATTAAAGAAATTTAGACATTTAACTAAATCTGAAGTTACAAACTCGTGCTTCACATGTAAAGTGTGCGAAAAGATTTTTCCCAGTCGTCCATCCCTATACTATCATATAAGAGTTCATCAAGAGAAAGTATTTGAGTGCGAACATTGTGACAAGAAATTTTGGAGTAAATACGATGTTAAAATTCACTATCAGACATATCACAGCAAAGAGAGAAGTTTTGCTTGCCAAATTTGTGAAAAAGTATTTACCCAGAAGCACGCGTTAATATGTCATCAAGCCCGGCATGCTCAAGATTATACAATCAAATGCGGCGAATGTGAAAAGGGTTTTTATACAATGCCCGATTTCAACAGGCATTACGCCGTTAGACACAAAGGCGTAAGGTTTATTTGCGATTTTTGTCAGAAGTCCTTTATCGATGAGCAATACTTCAAAAGACATCTTAAGACACACAATAGCGACTTTGTAACAATGGAATATAAATGTCAAGTTTGCGAGAAGATTTATAAATCGAAGGGAGGATTAAATTTTCATATGAGACAAGCGCATAAAAATTTAACTTACGTGTGCGACGTATGTGGAATATCAGTTACCACCAAAATTAGTCTAACTGATCACATTATGACGCATACCGGAGAAAAGCCTTTTGAGTGTGAAACGTGCGGTAAATGTTTCAATAAGAAACGCTTGCTTAGAGTTCACTTTCGAATACATACCAAAGAAAAGCCATACAAGTGTATGCAGTGTAACAAATGTTTTAGTCAGCGAAGTACTCTCACAGTGCATATGCGATATCACTCGGGAGAGCGTCCCTTTCAATGCAATATATGCCAAAAAAAATTTGTCACGAAGACTTTGCTTAAAGGTCATTCCAAAACCCACGGAACTGCATTAGTTGATTTATGAATTGAAATCTGATCTAACTCTCAAAAACGAGTGAACCTAAAATTGCATCGAATAGGGTTTGATAGTTTTTTTAAGTTATTGTACAAAGTTAAAAATTTATTGTAGAAATGGATTGAATAAAGAGACACATGAACATTATTTTCTTGAATCTTTGCAAATTATAACAAAACTTATTGTGTAATAAAAAATAGTAAAGTTGCTTTATCAACATGAATTTGTTTTCCAGATATGCGGATATATATCGTCAATATATTTACGAACAGAATGGACTATGGATATGCACGATATGCAAGCAAACGTTTAACAATCATTTTGATTTTAAGAGTCACACTTACAGCGATATGTTGCATAGGTTTATATGCTGCAAATGCAATAGTAAATTTGTGGACGAGAAAACTTTCAAAATACATGCACGTGATCACAAAAGGCAAATAATAAATTTAAATTTAAGGCTAAGTCAAAATAGAATTGACCCTTCTGGGAAATTAATTGACGATCGTATTAACAACACCTTTATATGTAAATACTGTGATGCACCTTTTAAAGATCGAAGTGATTTTTATAATCATTATATTGATCATACCTCAAGATCGAGAAAAAGAAGGAACTATAAGAAAAGAGGACTAAAATTTACTTGAGAATTTGCAAAACTAGAAGAATGTTACGTTGGTAAATCATTGAAATTTACAAATTTTATATTTAGTTGATATTGTCGATACGAATGTGAATTATGGTTATTAAAGGGTTCTGTAAATATGCCATTATTTTTTTTTGTATTTAACCCTTAACCTCTAATAACTAACTCTTGCATCCCAGGCCACGTAGCTTTTAAATATATCGAAGGTAGCGATAGGGAGAAGATGGGAATGTCCAGCCACAGTTAAAAAGAACGATTTACATAGGTTCACTCGGACAAATTAAAAGTTTTTGAACAAGTCAAACTGTCAATTATCAAGATTATTGCCAATTTTTCAGGGGTTTTTATGAAATTAATTATTCACTAAAGGCTGTCGTAGATAAGTCGGTCGTTTGGTGGTCGGCTTGCTGTTAGAAGGTTGACAGACCAAATTCAACATCAAACAATGTCATATTAGTAGTTTTTTTACTCACGTCTTCCAACAAGTACCTTAATTATTTAACAATTTTATTTTTAAAACTGGAAGCTCATCAAGTGCAGCGTAAACCAGTCGAAAGATTTAAGTCGCAGCGTAAAAGTTTAGTAATGGATATTAAAGAAATTTATTGAAACATTATTTTGGGCTGATCGATTTACTAAATGGAAAATTACTTGCCAACGAAAGCCGTGCGCGGAGACACTAAGCACTCTGCTTCGAAAGCCCCACCGACCTGACCACGCCATAAAGTGCAACCTTGACAAGTTAACAAGGCAAAAAAATTAATTCTACACATTTTTAGTTTTGAATAAAACTAAACTTTAATTTGCATAAAAAGGGAAAACAATTTCCGATGACTATTGACCTAGGATGTCGAACATCTAAAAATCTGTATCTCAAAAAGCTTACTAACTTACAAAATATTGTGATGCTACATTTACGACGGAGAAAATAAAAATTGCAATCGTCTACTAGCCATCCATGAAATGGATTTCGTTGTAAAAAAGATTTATGCTGAAGTTTACCATTTTTTTAGTAAACCTTTTGTTATAAATTTTCTTAGGTAAAATATTGTAAGGGAAAACTCTTCTTCTTATTCATTCTCACCATTACAATTTAAAATTGTGCGTGTTTGTTATTTTCAATTCGAATTATCTACGAATTGTAGTGCGCCACTGCAACTAAAAGAACGACTTACATAGGCAAATGCTAAAATAATTTAATAAAGATTTTCAAACTTGAAATTATTTTGTCACAATTTATTACTATTTTGACTATAATAGTTGGTTCCAGTTAATAAATTAACGCTTGTACACATTTTAATAAGTTTTTAGTAAGATGGTATGCTGAAAAATATGTTCCTCAACTTGGATTCAAACCCAGGCGTATTAACTGTGAATATGCGTGCTCAAAACAACTGCGCTGCCGAGACGATTAGTTTATGTAGCGCGAAACTATATCGCGTGGACTAATTCTAGGATCGCTACAAGTTAAATAGTTGAAAAAAAAGTATTTATCAATAAATTTCAAGAATTATGCTAGTGTAAATTTATGAAAAATTTGTCACCTCTGTTTCTAAAATTAATCAATCACGAATGAGGTCAAATTATAGTACGGAATTTCTCTTTGTAATTTAAAATGAAAACAACTATAGTAACAGTGACGTAATCCTATAAGGGCCGATGGCTATTCCTTTTCTCGGTGAATTACGTCTACTTTCATCTATGGTTGGGATGAGCAACCTTTTTTTACAACGGGCCGACTACAAATTTAAAAATGTTGTGCATCACACAAACTCTGAATGATGAACTCAGATTATCTTTTTATTAACAAAATAAATCTAGTAAACAAAATAAAGCTATATAAACCAAACCTTAAAAGTCAAAATGTAAAACTTTTGAAGGGCCGCACGAGAAAGTGTGGCGTGCCGCGGGTTGCTCATCCCTGATCTGTGGTATTACCAATTTTTTTGAAACCAGATGCTCCAAAACTTTCTTACTTAAATAAAAAAATAAAAATGTATACAAGCGGCGATCTTATTTTTAGAACTAAATTCATTTTAAATTTTGTTCTTGTGTTACAATGGACATATATTAGAAATCGAAAAAACGAGAATGAAGACTACATTTAATAATTTCCAAAATAGATATTTTTTCATTTATCACTATTTCATAGCTCTAAGCGAATTTCATCATGCCACTAAGGGGTCGTCTATAAGGACGTCCGCAAATTTTTCCGACTTTTCAACCCCCCTGTCACAGTTGGCCACAATATTTGCCCCCCCCCTCCCCCCCCGGAACGTCCAGAAAGGAACAAATAAATTTCTTTACAAAATATTACATAAAAAACATTCAAATACAATTCTCTTAGAAATTCTAAATTTTGGGATTTTCATGCGGACGTCACATTTGTCCAACCTTTCCCTCCCCCTGGTCACATTTTGTAAGACCCTCCCCCCAGGCGTGGACGTCCTTTATGGACGACTCCTAAGCCTTCAAACCCATCTTGGGTTCAACCTATTGGAAGCTATTTTTGATTCATCTGTAAAGCTTGGCAGTAAATCCCATCTCTTAATACTATTTGCAGAAAAACTAGCGCAATAAATAATATAAAGTGATAGGTAGATAGACTTGTTTCCATTTCTGAAGATCCAATGCTACTGGACGACCAATGAAAATATAAGGCTATGCGCATGACATTACGCAGTTTTGGACCATAAGTTAGAAAGAACTAGAACATTTACTGAGGGAAATGTTATACCTTTTACTAACTTGATCTCAACTTTGAGGGACCAGAAGTTAAATACCTAACAAATTCATTTGGACTGCGCACACGCAGCTTTTAATTTAAAAAATACGAAGCCAAATTGAGTTGTGCACGAGACTAAAACCAACTGTTACGATGAGCCATATCTAAGAAACTCGATGAATGGGGGGGGGGGGGCTCGACCCTTTTTAGAATAGAACATTTTTAAAAGAAAAAAAAATGATAAATGGATTAAAAGTTTGAAACTGTCCCTTCTTGCTGGACATTAAAAAGTGGGCTTTTTACAATACGATTTTCTTCTCATGGTAAAACCTAAAATAGTGCCTATGAACCTAATAAAAATTACGAAGCTAAAACAGGGTTGCTACTTTTCTGAAAACGTCGGGGAATTTTTTATTTTTAACTGAATGGCGGGAAAATTGATATTTAGGTTAGGGTTAATTCTGTGAAACTTAAAAAGGTAAAAAAATATTTATAAATATTTAAATTCATTCGTATTGATTTTTGGAATTGACCAAGTTTCTCAAGCATTGGAAAAATTTTCTAGTTCAATGGGTTGGTTTCCTTCTACTTTTCCGAAGGTCCATTTGTTCTTTTGCATAGGAGTTTAACAAGTTCTTATATGCCCTTCCATTAATATTGAATGTGTAATCCGTTTTGATCATGTATTCTTACGAAAAACAGAAAGTGTTGTTTTATATAAGTTTTCTACTCATTGGGCAATCTTTAACTTACGCGCAAACGTCAGCAAAACTAAAGTAATAACTTAACAACCTAGTAATAATTTTGCAGTCATTTAAAACGTACTTAAAGGGGAGAGGGTTTGAAAATAAAGGTTGTTATAGTGTTTTCAGAATAATTGAAATTAAAAAAAAGTCATAGAATCAAATTACGTTGATATAAAAGCGTACGAACTATGTGATAAGATATGCTGTCGACCAAGCATAATATGCATTGATAAAGGCTGGCGCGAGATTAAAATAATTAACCTTATCTCTATATTATATTATTTATTACTGACTTTTTTTAATTTCAATTATTCTGAAAAACTGTACTATTGTTTAATTTTTTTTTAAAGAATGTAAGACGATTTAATATTTTAAATTCTGGAATATTCGGAGTGTAAATCTTGTCTTCATTCATTATAGTAATACTTGTATTACTTGATGCCGGGGTTGTTCAACTTTACGCTTCGGGCCACTTTTACCTTTAGGAAGTTATTAGTGGACCACCACGTAACGCATGCGTGCTTCATTTATATTCAAGTCTGTTAGCATTTTTTTGAAACAGGCACAGGTATCTCTGTTCAAAATATAACAACACACATTACCCATGCTTTGTTTTCATTGTACTATGAAGTATCAGGACATACCTACCTTCGCCATCGGACCGGTTTTTACTTGTAACGCGAGGTTGGTGAATTTGGAAGTGCTCTTGATCCAGGCTGGACAGTGGGGGACCTACAGTTCAACGTGGAATCCAAATCTCGGGATCATAACTTTCTGTATAGTAATGGTCACAACTACTAGTTGACGGTTATAGCGTAGAAATCACATAACAATCGTATAAGTTAGATGTGCAAATACAATGGCAAATCCCAGGTGACATCATTTTCGTTAGTCCAATTTTGCCATTCATTCCATGAATATGCCAGCAGTTACGGTACACGAAAAATTATAAAGATCATAAAAATTACGGGACAGATCGCCAATTGGACAGCCATACACGGTGCAATACATGTAATTCTAAGTTGATTATGCATGCGGCTGCTAATACCCGTAATAATTGTGAGAATTTAGATTAGTAGATGACAAATTGCAACCTATATTCTGTGCATTATAGATGTCTAAAGGTGAATAGTTTTGGCCATGTGGAATATTCTTCCGCGTAAAACGGTAGGTCCCGTGCATGTGGTAACGTGGCGGTATGTGCCCCCCCCCCGTACTTGCGCGGCGCGGTGTACAGCGCGACTTCGTATCATCTGATATAGAGATGATGGTAGGCATGTTTGGGATTCCACGTAAATAAAAATCCTGCATGGATAGTGGTGATGCGAATAAACCCCGTAGGTTCGCCGACTTGTTCGGGGGGGGGGGAGGTACGCGAGTTCCCTGCCTCCACATCAAGCTACCGGCTTTCGGGCTCTCCAAGATGAGAAAGTTGTGGGTTAAAGAACCCGGTACTCAGCATGGCTACGGTGTTATACTTTTTTAGCTAGGTATGGCGTGCAAATAAACGGATAGCGTACATGCTACTATTTGATTATTTTGTTCTTTAACAAAACGTCAGTTACAACCCAAATAATAGAGAGATGGAGGAGTCAAGCGGTCTACGCCCGTAATATGCTCCGCTTCGCGAAGCCATGCTTGCTTGCTGAAGTCTACTTTAGCATGGCTTGTTTTCCGAACACCTGGTTCGCTGTTTTTGCTCTCACGGTTGTATTTGTTTACATAGTTCCTATAGTCTATCTGGTTTTGGATTGCAGTAGAGGTCGCCTTGAACGGCAAGTCAGATTTACACTGGGAAACGTCAAATAATTCAAGTGTATGCGCGACAAAAACCAAATGTCACTTATTTGATACTTGAAAAAAATCGAGTTAAATGTATTTTTTTATCAAATAGCAATTTATCTTGTACAAATTTTTTAAATTTGCCAGAAACTTAGAAAAAAATCTGATGTGGCCATCGCATAACTTTCCGAACAGACGCAAATTTTTATATTATTTTTTTAAATAAAATGGTTACATAATTTCAACAGTAAATCGATGAAAAATTTCATATTTTGCCAAAATAGGAAGAAAAAAACTTTTGAATGCCTATATCTTGCAAACGAAGCATTTTTGAACCCATGTTATTAGAAACTTTTCATCTTATTTTCGTTAGTAGAATGCGGTTTACTATTTTATTTACAAATACAAAAAATTTTTACAAATACAAAAATTTTTGAAACGCCCTGTATATTTTAGAGAAAAACTTGTAGGACAAAAAATGTAGGAAATTCCATAGCGCTAATTTTTTGTTATTAATATTTTTACATATTTAATTTCGTTTCGAAGTTATGACGCATAATGTCATAATAGCTCCAGGTAAACCCCCCTTTCCCGTTACACGATTTAAATTATTTTCATCTGGCTTCGTCCTACGACAGGAAAAAGCTTATATGCAAAATTTGGAATGATTTGCTTGCTTCGTTTAGACGCTATCGTGTTCACAGACGTACATACACACATACATACAGACATCCTTCCAAAAATGATAAAAATTGATTCAGGGGACCTCAAAACGTGAACATCTGTCAAAAAATTGGGGGGTCAAATTTTGACTGATAACAATACTTTCCTTACCTAGGGGTTCGGAAAGTAAAAATATTCGCGAGTCATCAATCGCAAATAAAATTTCGGCAGTGTCAACGTGTAGAAATTTTATCCAATCACGCTCGAAAGTCACAGTTTTAGTACAATTTAGTTCTGCATTCTTAAAACGGATAGACTATAAGTGTTACATTTTAATTTTCTTTCCTAAACGGTTTATCACAATTATTTTAATCAGTTTCTTATATCTATAAATAAATTTTTCTTTGTAAGAATTCTATAAACAATGAAAATCAATTTTGATTTTTTTTTAAATATTTGAAAGTCTAGGTGGTGCCACTGGTCCTATGCTATTTACCCAGAATTATAGATCTTCTGTTGTTATCAAACTGAAAATCCCTACTTTTTCCCCGGTCATTTAAATAACCTAAAAAGTGCGTTTGAGAAAGGTAAGAAGTTTTAACTTTTGTTTGTATATTTTTTGATATTATAATTGTATTCTCATATACTTCTAGTTTACTTTCAAAATTCAAAGTATTATTGATTTTTGAATTGTCAATATCGGATTTAAAATATATTTGTCACGTGGTAATATAACGGTAATCTGGCGAAGTTTAATGCTTGTATAAATATACTTTAAACTTTTATCTGCATGTGAGGGTAGTTTTCACTGGCGGATTGTTAGGTAAAGCTGGTAGGTAGATTACAAAATTATCTATGGACAACCTTGAATTTTAAGAAAAGAATTTCTACGAACCACAACTTTGAACACTCGAACTTGAACAGATTTTATGTTACTGTCTAATTTTATGTGGTGCCCTTTTATGTCCAAGTGTTTTTTTTTCTCAAAAATTTTAAATGAAGCGAAGACAGGAAAGGTGTTCAAAGTTGGGTATTTATTTCAATTCTGATTTTCTGTTGCTATAACCTATACAAAAAGTTCTTAACACTCTTCTTTAACCCAGTTTGCATATGTATATATTTTCTATTATAGTAAAAGTATCGACCTGCTTAAGATGTAGGTTTTGCTCTGAACATGGTGAAACTGTACCTGATTTTAGAAACATTTATCTTTTTATTCGATGGGAAAGCCCATGTTGTGATCTATAGGTGCTCCCGTCAATATACACTTCAACTATGTTGAGAAGTAGCACGTAAATCTTAATAGTGGGTTTATACTTTCATTCGTAAAAGACACACACAATATAAAATGGACTTCATAAATATTAAAAAAGAAATATATCAAGGGCGGTGAAATTTCATCAAATTGTAGCAATTAAGGGAAGCGGACACTGGTTATTAAACAGATTTAAATTCATTTCGCTATCTTAACTTGCTTACTCTCAACTTACCTTAGCAATCGGTGTCCACTTAATAGCCTTCCAGTCATCTGTTTTCTACGAAGATTGCTAATCAAAAGTACAAAACCACGCAAGGAGGGGGAGTTCAAAATTTATATATGGATTTTCGTCAAAAAATGACATTGTTTTCTTTGTTAATGTACAGTTAGACGCTCAAACAATTGGCGCCAATTTGAAATTTCATCCAATCGAAATTGATTTAAAAAAATTATACACCAATAAAATGTGCGCAAATTTTTTGAGCGTCTAAAGGCATCTAAAATTTCCAGAATCGTAGGCTACTGATAAGTGTAAATATAAATATTGTAATTTGATTTTTGAAAAAGTTCTCTTGCTTCAATGTTAATTGTTAAGAATTTTTTAGTGTAAGTTACTGTGGAACAATATCAATTGTTATCATAATTGTAAACTAAAAAATAAAATTTTGTTAAGCTGGACTTGTTGTTTAACACATTTTCTCTGTTTAGCTAATGAAAACGAATAAAAATGTGATTTAGGAAATTTAATTCAGACGGAGTAAGTCTACAATATTCTATATTTGCAGATTCGACCGTTTGTCTGAGACCATGTCTGACGATGCACAGGAAACTGTAACCTACGAATGTGAAGTGTGTATGCAGTTTTTTGCTACTAGAAGTGAATATCTTGCGCACCACATGGACCAATTCGGGAAAACATTCACTTGCTGCGGGTGCGACGAACAATTTAAATCGGCGAGCGAGCTGTACGATCACTACGAATTACATAAAAATAATGGTATAGAGGTAGAAAATGAATACACCTTTACAGAAAACGACCAAGCTGTGATGAATATTCCAAACGAATCACTGACCGGTGCAGATGAACTTCTATATATTTTAGACAGCCCTCAATGCATCAACGAAGTTGTAATAGAGGGCGACGACGAAATTGTGGAAGTAGAACCTGAAGATACGTCGATTTCGAAACCAGAGAATTATACCATCGTGCAAGTTGATCATGGGTACATGTTACCTAGTGTATTTAAAGGACAACTGGAGAGTAAAAGGAGGTATAAGAAAAGATTTTCTTTGCCTGGCACTTATACCACGGAAGACGATAGCGATACCGAAGTTCAACCAGAAGAAGTTACGACGCCTCCCTCCAAAATACCGTACTCTACTCCGAAGGCGAGGCCGAAACGTCGTCACGAAGTTCCTGATTTTTCTGCAACAAATTATGTAGTGCTTAATCCGACCGAAGAAATCGAGATAATTCATTACAAGTGTTTAAGATGTGAGCAATTATTTATCAATAAAATGGGTTTTCACAGACACATTGAAAAGGGAAAATGTTACATAAATAGTTGCGATGTATGTAGTTCTTCTTTCACCCGAAACAGCGAGTTTTTCGAGCATTATGTAGTGGAACACACAGACAGAGCGATTTGTAACTTCTGTTATAGAACTTTTATGTACGAAAAAAATGTCAAAGAGCATATGCTTAGACATTTAGATCAATTTAGGCATAGGTGTGAAGAGTGTAATAAAGGATTTTATACAGTTAGGGAATATAGAAATCATTACAAAAATAGACACATGGGAATACGACATAAATGCGACGTTTGTGGAAGATCGTTTGCGGACGAATATTATTTTAAACGGCACGTTGCAACACACGAAAAAGCAAACGCTATCAAATTAGAATTCTCGCTTTCTAATCCGAAATGAAAAGTACAATGTATACATAAGTAAAAAATGAAATATTTTAAATAAACGTATATATAGAAATTATTTCGTATTATTTTTAAGGTTATTTGTTTTGTTGTTAGATTTTAAAATGCCCTATTTAATTTTTGAGTTTTACCGTATTGCAAAATTTAATATTACTAACGTCATGTTTTTAAGCGTTTCAGCTTTTGAGAATCTTTAGAATTGGCTCCTGAGATTTGCTGTTCTCTATCAATATAATTAGTTTGCAAATTGATTTTACTAGGCCGGCCTTCTAAGTTTCTTGGGATAGGAGTGGTAAGGGGGGGGTCAAAACATTGGATCTAGTATTTTAGGTTCATTTTTAATTTGGGCGGTGGAAACTTGAATCTGGATTGTAACTTCTAAATATGCGTTTATACAAAAAATATAAATGTAAATTAAGGGGGAATTGCTATGTTAACGTTTGACTGATTTTCTCATTCTTTGCGTGGTGGGTTGACCACCGTACATTTTTAGCATATTTATCTTACGAATTTGTAATTTTTTTTGATCTAATATTTTTCACCAATAGGGAGATAGTAGATTCCTGCATAGGGATCCCGAATGCTATCTTAGCGTCGATGTTATGCTACACTACGCTATTTTATCGACGAGTTCAGGATTCCTATGCTACCTAGGAAGCTACGATAAGCATTTATAGAGTAAACTGAGAAAATGAGTGACACGTTGACGTGGCGATTAAGCGTTATGGTCTCCCTTAAAATTAAATTTTTATATATTCTGGTGCTCTTAGATTTCAAGCTAACAGTGATAAGGCAAAAAAGTGAGCGGAAAATTGCTTTTAGTAGACTGTTGATAATTTTATATTTGCTACTTATTGTTTATTAGACCAATGCTGCTTTTAGTTGTTAAGCGGATGTAAATATATTTTCATGTATCTTGTTGAACCTAAGATGTAAATTCTCATATCATCTCTAGTTTTCTACTTAACATTATTTATGCCAGTTTACGAAGTAGTTTACTTAAAACGAACATCATCGATTAATTTGTTTATAATTGTACAATAATAGCATAAAGCTAAATTCAGACTTTTCTGTTAGTGTTGTCGATAACTAAGCAAAAATTAAAGGAAACTATTATAATATATGAATTGCTATGGAAAACAGTATCTACCGCGTTTCACATTAAAGAAGTGGTTCCGAAAATCCAACACATTTTTTACGAATATCTGGTTCTAACTTACAAACTTGTCTTTTTTTCTTAACGTAACCTCAAATTTGATATTAACTGAATAACAGAAAACCTTTTCAAAATTACGGTGTGGTTCGGATCCCACGTTAAACTATAGGTCCCCCAATGTATGTGATTTTTATGGTCTCATTTTCGAATTTCATTTAATGGATCGTGGGAAATACAATAGGAGTAATACATTAACTGTTGTGACTGGTATGCCAAATTAAGTGGCATAGCTAGCATGTGTGACACCTGAGGCGGATTTCATGGGTGTCACCCCCACTTATGCTGATGACCTTTTTTTTAGAGGTTGCACCAAGGTAAAAAAGGGGTGTCACTCCTAAAAAACGAAAAAGGTCACTCGTTTTTGTTTTTAAAAACCAAGAAACGAGGTAATTTTAGTCTGGAAATTTAACTAATTTGGGGTCTGGGGGTGACACCCGGGGCGGTCCGCCCCCCCTAGCTACGCCACTGCCAAATTCATTTCAGAACTTAATTGGCTCAAGCTATTGCGATGATTTCTTTTTAAAGGAAAGCGAATGATTTTTCGAGCAAGATTGTATAATTTTCAATATATTTTAACAACGGATATAATATGTAGATATAATTGCGAGTTTTGGACAAAAAGGCTTCTAACATCATCAAAAGATTGAAAATTGTATCTTGTTCGAAAAATAATCATCTTTTCACTAAAAAAATCATCGCAATAGCTTGAGCCAATTTGAGCTGACAATCAAGTTTCGAAACAGTGCTTAAACCGAACCCTTAATTAAAAACAAATTTGAAGGTCAAAGAGTTTGGGATTAGTGTTCTGATGTTCAGAGTTATAAATCTGTTCATTTTTAAGATTATATTAGTGAAAATTAGCTCGTCGACGGAGGTAAGGTCAAGCCGACAGCTATTCTGTTTGGTCTCATGATAACAGTTCTAAAACGGTGCCCTGTAGATAAATATTTACATTACATTATTTTATATTTTGCGCTAAAATCTTAAATTTCAGAATATCAATTATCATTTTCGTTTTCAATGGGTGAAACCAAAGATAGAAAATGCTATTCATACAATTATATACATCGCATGTTCTCCAAAAAGTTCATCGTCATTTAGCGCTCTAGTGCGGAAAAGAAACACACCAAGTTAACTTGTAAGCAGCAATCGTGACACTTATTTTGTACTCTGTACTAAATATAATAAGGCGCTAGATGGTGATCTACTTCTTGGGAGAACTATAAAGCATATAAATTTATATAGCATTTTGTATTTCGACAGTTCTAGGTAAAAGTGAGAAAAACGATCATACAGCCGTGCTCAAAAGAAGTTGGCCACCTATGGATTTATGTTTTATAAATTTTTAGGCTTTTTGAAGGGTTTTAAATGAAAGAAAATGCACATATAGATTGAGACTATGTGTTTATTAGCAAATCTTAATATTTCTATTTCTTATATTCGTCTGACAAAATTACCTTTGACCAATGGGCAACTTTCCAATTTTTGTATTTTCTCGCAAATTCTAGTCGTTTTTTAATTTGATCTAGATTTAAAAGGGACTTCTTACGGGCTCTACGACCAAGCAATCCACTTTCCTTCAAGCATCATCTAACGGTTTGTGAAGAAATTTGTACCCCACACTGCATTTTTAAGCCCCTTTTTAAATATTTTGATGTTTTTCTTCGATTCCTGGCGGTTATCAAACGTTTTTGTCCACTTTTTGGCCTATTTTGCACCTAATCAGTATCGGCGTATCGCTTTAAAGTGGTTCTCACAGTATAGAGCGAACACTTCAAATGTTTTGCAATTTTTCGATGAGACATACCATGTGTCTCCAAAAGGACGATATGGCTCCGTTGAAGGACACTTAAATGAGGTTTTTTAGGCTGTTACTAGCACTTTGGAACACTAACTAAAAGTTTAAGTGGTAGAAATTTTTATTTTTACACTCAAAGTAAAAATACCGTTACCGACAGGTATAAATGAAAAAAAATAAAAATCTACATTATTTCAAAAAATTTAGTTACTGTAATTGTGATTTAGCCAAATTTGCATTGTAATCTTTTTAAAAGGTGCCAGGTATATGTTCAGGTAAAATTTGTTAAAAAATTTAGACCTGGCCAACTTACTATGGTGAAAACGTGGGGTGGCCAACTTCTTTTGAGCACGGCTGTATCAATCAACAGTAAAGATAGTTTCAAAGGTCAAGAACCCTAATCTGCGCGAGGAGGAGCCAAGAGGGCGAAATACATACATATACGAATTTTATCCTTCTACGTCGATTTTTAGGGTTCTTGACTTTTGAAACTATCTCTACATGGTCGAAACTTTTATTTTCTGCACTCTTGATTATCCTTGCGTTGAAATCAAAAAGGGCCTAGTAGATATTCGTAAAAATGACAAGTCCATGGATTTACGGGTGTTTTTCAAAAGCAATAACTAAATGATGTATGAAATATATTCCTTTACAGGAATATACTTGCAAAGCACAAATTTGGCACCGAAGTGTCTTAGAAATGTAAAATAAAAGTAATTAAATTTGGTATAAAATTTATTTAATAAAAAGTCCAAACGCCCAGGCAAGGTTCCGTTTTGAAAAGCCACTTACATCAAATTAAATCTGTTTTAATTGAATTTCACGAAGTAAATTTGTTTCGAGTTTATATTGTAAAGTTTCGGATACTGTTTTTCAACAAAATGTAAAGCAATTTAAACTTTTCTGTATTTCTCTGAGTTTTCATGCAAATTAACCTTTTTATGAAGGATTGGACTGCCATGCATAAATTAAAAAAATTACTTAATTTACGGATTATTTTTGCTTGTAAAAATAGCGGTCACACTACATTAGTACATAAGTTTGTATAATTTCTTCGATTTTAAGTTATCAAAATTGTATAAAAATTATAATAGGATTTCTGTAATATTTATAAATTATGTAAAATTAAATTGTACATAATTAATAATTATAAAAGCTTCGGTTTAAATTTTAATATAATTAGCCTACAATAAATTATTTGTACTTTTGTCAGACAAGCAGGTCCGGTTTTATGAAAATTGTATATGAAGGTTAGCATTAGATCTTATGTTGGGGCGGCTCCGGTCCTGATCTCTTGAGGAGCATTGTTTTGTATTATAGTAAATAATTAGAATATTTTAGTTTGATTTATTATTAAGTCACAATTTAATGTTTTTTTGTGTAATATGTAAAATTAATAAACATTTTTAAGATCTCTCGAGTTCCTAGTTTTTATTAATTTTCCAGCGAAGTAGTAAAATGTAAGTGGTGAATTTTTTTAATTAAATGCTTTTCTTTAATTTTCTAGCAATTTTGTAATTATTTATTAGTAACATTGAAGAAGGCTTGCATAATTTGAGTTTTCTGGAGATTGTTTGGTTGATAGCAGATGCCGTTTTTTGTACAGTTCTATTATTCAAAACAACTTGTTGTAGAAGATATTTGTAATTTACCTACTAAATTAAAACATTGTAATTCCTATTAATTAACAAAATTATTTTCAGCTGTTTGTTTCGTGAAGCGCATTTATATGAATCAAGTTTTGAAGGGATCTCGAACGAAGAAAAATTTCTGCTGAATTTGGTCAACTCGAAATCCACTTGTAGTTTATCGGATGTTAATCTTCTCGACAATTCGGACGATCAGTTGAACGATACCGATCGAGAACTGTTAAATTTACTGGCAACTGAAGATGACTGTTCAGAGATCCTCCAAAATATAGCAAGTAACGAAAATTTTGAAAGTTTGATTAATGAGGGTGCAGCTGATTTTGAACCCAGCGCCGTGATTGAAAATTTTAATTCGGAAGGTTTGAAGAGTTTTCCTGTCGTTTTAAGCAAGGATGAAGGAATATCGCATGAAGAAATAATAACACAAAAACCGGCCAACTTCAAATGTGATTTATGTGAAAAGATGTTCACAACTAAGAAGTTGCTCAAGTATCACTTGATGTCTCATTTTAATATTAAGAAATATTCGTGTGATATTTGTGGGAAGTCTTTTAAACATAACTATGAAGTTACCACTCACAAATTGTCGCATCAGAAGCCCACATTTCAATGTGATATTTGTCCGAAAATGTTCATACATAAATCTCATCTTACGTGCCATAGGCGTACGCACACCGGGGATTACGTTGCCTATTGCAAGGAATGCAATAAGGGTTTCTTTAGACAAACGTTATATAAAAATCACGTAAATAAATACCACAAAAATCTTTTACACGTCTGCGATATCTGTGGTTACCAATTGAGTACGGTTTCGTCTCTGAAGGAACACATTCTAACCCACGCAAAAAATTATGGTCAGGAAAAATCGCACATTTGTGATATTTGTGGAAAAACTTACTTAACCGCGAGAAATTTACGTGGTCACATGAAAACGCATAATATAGATAAAAGTTTTGTTTGCAATATTTGCTATAAAAGCGTGAGCAGGAAAAGAGTTTTGGAGACTCATTTGAAAACTCATACCGGGGAAAAAAACTTTAGGTGTGAATTTTGCGATAAGAGGTTTACATCGAGAGAATATTTAATAATTCATCAAAGGATTCACACCGGAGATAAACCTTTTCGATGCGATGCTTGTGGCAAATGCTTCACGCAAAAGACTACTTTGACTGTTCACATGAGAAGTCATACGGGGGAAAGACCCTATAAATGTCCGTGTGGAAAGAGTTTTGTGACGAAATCTCATTTGGTTTCTCATAATAAAACGCACGATGTTGGTATTGATTTTGTTTACGTTCCACAAGGTATATTGTAGATATTTTGTAAATTGCAATGAGGAAAGCTGAGTTGAAAATTGAGTAGCTTAATTCTATTTTCTAAAATATTGTTACATGTATGAATTAAGCAACTTTGTAATCTAATGTACAAATTTTGTAAATATATAACTAATTTATTATTTCGTAGTTTAGATTATGCCATATTTACAGTTTATAATCTACCTTACAGGAATACAGCTTTATATAAAATTGAGAAAGTTTTACGTAGTTTAATTGTTAATTATTGTGTTTGAAATTAGAGCAAGTTTGATAAGAATATTGAGAAACTTTTCCAACTTGGAAATTTCTAATGGTGCTATTATATAGTTTTAACAAAATTTATTGTTTCAATGTTACACTAAGCGGTTGTAAACTTTTGGGTTCGAAGCTTTTAAATTGTAAAGCAATTGTAATACGTAGTAGCTATGGTGGATAATACAGAAATTTGTCGGGCTGACAAATTATAGTATCAAAGCAACTTCTAGTAAGTAACTCGAGTTACTAGTTTCTTCGATTGTACGGTCAAGTTGTTAAAAGCCACTCCTGGAAGTATTTGAAATATCAAACACCCAAATCTTTTACCAAGTAAAAGTATTTGAAATATCCAGAAATATTTTTGCAAATGCAAAGGAAGCTTTTGCGATGTCAGACTATGTACCATGAAAATGAAACGAGTTAAAAGTGAAATTACAATATTTAAATAAAATTTCCGGCAGGAAAAACGGGACAATAACATCTTTAATTAGGTTCGAATTCGAACCAAAATAATCTCTACTGATGCTAAAACGGTAAGCATATATTTTGATCAAAATTTTAATTCATATAGGTAAATGGTATAAACTATAATAAATTCGAATGCAACCCATTCAAGACTTAATGGGGTCAGGAATAGGGACCCTCTATTTTGCGAAAACCCGCTTCCAATTGTGGGATTGGTGCTGGTTTTCTTAAGTTTTTTCCGAACCTCTCAAACGGCGAATTGATAGGACAAGCGGTGTAAAGGTTATAACAGGGGGGGGGGGGCAAATTGCTCTTTTGGCTGCTTAAATAACACTAAACTGGCGGGCAATTCGACGGATATTCTACTTACAGCATTCAAGAGTTTATATTATACTAAATTTCAAAACTATAATTGATATCCGCCCAAATAATTTCTTTTACATAATTTTAATTCCTAGTAGTATATTCTTTATACGACTAATGATTCGGAAGAAAACCCAGTCGCCCCAAAACTATTTCCTGTGGAGGGTGGTTTTTCGCAAAAAGAAATATTTAAACCTTGCCCGAGCAGGTGGAAACTTGTTAGATCGTTATGCCTGATCCTATAGAGAATCCATATACATTTTCTATCGATTTAATAAACTGTAAATTATTAATATTTTTATTTGGGCGTTTCAAACACCATCACAATCCATCTACATCTATGTTCGTTTTCGAATTCTTGCAGGTCTTTGATGGTGGCGACCTTCTGTTCTATGAATGTGTTTATGCTAGGGGACCTACAGTTTAACGTGGACTCCAAACCTCGGAAGTGTAAAACACGTCATTTTGAGAAGGTTTACTAGGCAAATTACACCTCGGTGATTTACCATTGCCTGCAGAGTGGAGACTGTTAGACTCCTCAAGTTCTTACTAGGCCCGAAGTCGAACCAGGTATTCAGCATTAGCAATTTTTTCGCTTTTGCAAGTTCCCTCCCCCCACTTGTCACGGTTGGTCTCAAACTTCGGACCCCCTCCGCCCAGGTACGTTTTATGGTCACAAATCAAAGACCTCTACACTCATTTGTCTAAAATAGAACTTGACACAACATTGTTTACACATTTAGAGTTTAAGGAGTAAATACATTTTTTTATGATTTTTATTTTTTTGCTGATTTTTATACTCTGAACCAGGGGAAGTGTAATGGCGGGTTAATGCAAAATATTTAACGTAACTTAATTTAATATAATATACAGTCGACTCGCGATTATTTGAACACTCGTTAATTTGAATCTCTCGATAATTTGAATTTTTTCCCGGTCCCTTGAAAAATACTTGATAAATTGAATAAAATCAATATTAAATTTTTTTTAAATTTTTAAATGAAATTAGAGATTTCGACTGTAACTCTTGTTATTTTGAATTCTTGGTACAGTCGACTCTCGATAAATTGAAACTCAAGGGACCAGAGAAAAATTTCTCTGAAAAAATTTCTAATTTCATTTAAAAATTCTAAAAAAATTTAATATTGATTTTATTCAATTAATCGAGTATTTTTTAAGAGACCGAGAAAGAATTCAAATTATCGAGAGATTCAAATTAACGAGTGTTCAAATTATCGAGAGTCGACTGTAATTTGAAATTTTTCTCTGGTCCCTTGAGTTTCAATTTATCGAGAGTCGACTGTAATTGATTTTAATGTAAGAAACTGGTCCGGTTCATGCTAGATGTTTAAGAATTTTTTAACGTATATGGGCCACATGATACAAGCACATTATGATTCAAACCTTGCGTTTGTATCTTTAAGGATACACGCGGCCCCACATGAAATATTGACTTGTATCTTTGAGGATACAGGTGGCGCTTAACGTGTTAAGTTAAATTAAAGAAAGTATAGCATGAATGGCTATAGTGGGTTACGTACATGGAAGGTTTTTAAATTAAATTAAGTTGTGTTAAATATTTTCCATGAACCCACCATAATATACTTACTTTTGAGAAGGTTTTACTGGGCAGATTACACCTCGATGGTTTGCCATTGATTTTCGAGGGGGGACTGTCAGAATGAAGTTCTGTACATAACCCGGTGTAATACCGAAGACTCGTTATTAGCTTAGGGCCGGTTCCACCTACTCTGATTAAATCGTTGGTTAACTAATCACGATTAATAATCACATTAATTTCAAAGCGTTCCACCAAGCGTTTAGTATCTGTGATTAGTTGTCTGCTTTTATTTCGTGTATACTCGTTGATATGGTTGGTTGATATGCAGTTACATAAAACTTTTAGTAATAGGAATTGGTAGGGAAGTGTATACACTTCATCTCCAGAGAGGCTGTACCAGGCAGATTACACCTCGGTGGTTTGCCATTGCCTTCCGAGGGGAGACGGTCAGAATAAAGTTTTACTGAGCCCGGAGTAAACGAGAGATGTCGACTACGTCTGAAATCAGGCACGGCACTTAAAGAAGAAAGAAGAACAGTCCAAAATCGGTTGATTAGTTTGAAGTCTAGTTAACCATGATTAAACTGCTTTAACCAAGATTGAAAAGATGGTGAAACGCTCTTTTTTATTTAACCGTGATTAACTCCAACTAATCATGATTAAAGTATTTAATCAGAGTTGGTGGAACCGGCCCTTAACCGTTAAGCTATTGCTCACTTTGACGGTATATTACTCAAATATGGAAAATCACATTGCTCGTCTTTTGTATGTTTATCTTTTTTGTTGTAATTTTAGAATTTGGTCCGGTATTAATAATCTCTTCTATGTGTATGCTGTGAACACTAAGTGTTATCATACACTAGGGGCCCTACAGTTTAACCTGGGCATTTAACCGCCAACCTATGAGCGTCTCATATTGCAGTGATATTTTTTTAAATAATTTCTGAATTTTACTGGAAATATCTTCGTTTGGTATCGGGCTTCGCTGTGCATACAAATCAACATAAAACCCCTGGTTTGTTCGACAAATTTTCTTTAAAATGAATTGTCCTTCCTTTTCAATGTAGCTCGAACAAAATTAATAAAAGTGTCGTTACACCGGCTAAAATATTGGGTTTGTGTCGAAAACCAGTGACCAACAACAAAAATTTTCGCTCTTACTAAATGTATATATTTTATTGATAGAAAGTGTTCTTCTTTATAATACCAAAACCCATAATTAAACTTCCTTCCTAACACTAAATCCTGAATCCTAATCCTGTTTATCTAAAAGAATTTAATTGCAGGTTCATTAAGACGGAACCCATTTGGGATACTTCAGAAAATATTGAAGAAATGATCTTCGAAATTCAAGATATAATCAAAACTGACCATTATTTGTACACTTGCAATGTTTGTTTCGTACAGTTTTTCACCCCAAAAGCCCTTGAAGATCACTTGGTTATTCACAAACGAGAAATAATTTGTAAATGTAATATTTGTGGCGAATTGTTAAAATTTCCGATAAACTTTGATCGACACATGAAACTCCATTCCCAAAATTTACAAACAGTGAAGAAAAAGAGTTGTGATAATTCTGGAAAATTTAAAAAACCCGAAAAAGTTTCGTGTCAATGCAAAATTTGTGGTGGAATCGTAAAATTTCCGGATACTCTCACCAAACATATGAAAGCTCATGCAAGGAATTTGGAAATTGGGAATATAATAAAATGCGATTTAAATGGTGCAAAATTGAGACTCGGAGGCTACTCTGTATTATGTCAAGAGTGTAACGAAATCTTTTACACTAGGTCAAATTATCTTCAACATATTAATACAATTCATAAGAGGACTTATCGGTGTGATATCTGCAACAAGTGTTGCGGTAGTTACACTAGTTTTACTATACATAAGCGGTTACATAATATGTAGGTAAAATAGATAGTAAGTAATTTACCTACGGTAGCTTTTACGGTAAGAAAATCTGTAAAAAAATTTTGTTCAATTTTCCGCAGTTTACCTGTAATTTCTTTAAAAAATTTATTTCTAAACATGTAAATGCAAAATCAATTAATTATCTTGAATAAATATTATCCCAATGTTGTCTCTAATACCAGTTTTGGGCGCGGAGTCGTAACCATTAGCGTTCTAATCAAACTTTCTTCTGCTACACACTAAAGAACAGGCTTATATTTGTCTAATAAAACAAATAAAAGGTGAACGGAGTAAAAACAACCAAAATATCGACTTTTGAAAAGTACGGGAAAGTCGCATCGATTAGGCGGCCGACCGGGGTCTATGTGCATCAGTCGCACGTGGTGCGTCGAAAATGCGTAAAAATTTTTCGCTCCGATTTGAATTTTTCTTTGAAATTCGGATATTAGTAATAAATATAATCAAAAAAATGGAAAATAACCCGTGTATTGCTGAAAAAGTGAAAAAATTAAAAATTTTTTTCCTTCTAATTTTGGGGTGTGCATTCGATAAAGAGGGTAATCCATCGTCAAAACATACCCTTACGGGGCGCCCCTCCGCTCCGCTCCGCTCCGGGTTGCACTCCTCCAGGGCGGTTTTGACTCTGGTTACTAAGCTAAACATACGAGAAGGGCCTCCGATCAAGAAAACCGGGATTAAGGCAACCGGAATACGAGAGACCCTCAAAATAGCATTAAAAAGTATAGTCGCGGTATGGGGCAGTAAACTATTACGTTTCACCCCCAAAAAATCGCCTAAAAACAAAAAATAATCGATGTTGCACGTACGACGGTCGAGCTGCATCTGCCGCTGCGAAATATTCTAAGTGTTAGAGTATATCATAGCGCACGGACCGACGATAGAATGGCTGATACGCGGGAATCTCACTAGTTTTACCACAGAATCTCGATAATTTTGCTAACTTCAAAATCGATTTATTTATATGTAATCGACCCCGTTCACCCTAATTCTTTTGGCAATTTGCTTTATTAATCTTGTTCTTTAGTGTGTAGCAGAAGAAAGTATGATCAGAACGCTAATGGTTAGGGCTCCCTAGCCCCAGTTTTTTTATACAGTAGCGTAGTAAAAAATCTGGTTTTGTTCATCTGACAACATCTGGACAATGTTGTCTCTGTTTTTGGATAAGTCGCAGACTCAATACGGCTACTTGGAGCTAGACATTAAAGTTGATAATCGTTTATTTTTCATACATAACTATTTTTAAGACTCGTAGCTTTTCTAGCTTTGCGTACCAGGGCTTTGGTCTTTTTTAACATTTTCACGAAACTTTGCAGTGGAGACTATGTAAAGAATTAGATGTAGATGTTCAGGTTTTTATAAATAATTACAGCCCTCGGGGGGGGGGGGTTGTACCAGCCCAAGGACTGTTACCTCGCGGCTGTAATTCTCCAAACGGACCCGGGAAGTGATAAACATTCGGGTGTAACAAACAACACTAGGGATGGAAAAATATTTGAATATTTTTGGAGGACAGGTTTTCGGAAGGGTATCGCAAGAATGAGCGTAGCGAGCGAGTGCAATGCTTGGTTCAAAACCTGGCCCACATAAATGTTCGAGTATTTTTTCCTTCCCCAGCGCATGTTGCGTTGCATTGAAATAAAACTTATTTCACCGCAGAAAGTATCATTGTTTTGAAAAAATACTTATTTTATTTTATTCTAACGCGCGTTGCTCCGAGCAGCAGGCGTACGGCGACGTAACTCTCACGCACCACTCCTACACTTTTGCCGGTATAAGCCCTAGGGACTGTCCTATCACGTAAATGATGTAGTCCCGCTTATTTACAACCACAAATAGAGCTCTCCCATTGGTTCACAAGCCGTTACGTATTGTCAAAGTAGTGTTAAGCGGCATTCACATAGGGTTATTGTATGTGGATGGTAGAATCGGTTAAGAGTTAAATCGCATTAACTCAGGTAGGAGCGTTCAGATAGACTTAATTTCTTGCCCGTTGGAAGAACCGGTGTAACGGCCTGTGCAAAAGTTACTAAACTTTTAACTTTTACAGTACACGGTGCAAGAATTCTAACCAGCGGCGTCAAAAGGTGGTGCTTGTGACTGTCATTTAAATTAGTAACTAACATAACATAACCTAATTCTGTTTTATTTTTAAAATATTTTTTTCTACGAAAAACTTAAAAACACGTTCGATAATTTCAATTTTAAGATTTTAAAAACTATAAAATGTGGTTATGTGGTTATAAAAGCGAAAAGCACGCGAAAGTTCAACAACTCAGAACGAAATGTTACTAGGAATGTAAACATCGAATAATTTTACACCAACTTTTAAGTTTATGTGAATGGTATGTCGACCGGTGTAAAAATCTGGTGGAAGAATTCTACCATCCACATACAATACCCTATGTGAATGCAGCTTTACTGCACGTGTGGAATATGTTACGTTGAGTCATGCGTATTTTAATAGTTTATAATATGAGGATTTATTATATTTTGTCAATATTGTTAATTAACAAGACCCGTGAATATCACTGATTGTGTATTTCGTATAACTACTTTGGCACAATTGAACTTGGTGATAAACGCAATGTTAAGTTGTTGGTTGATGTTTATAATATTATGTTAATCCATCACTGTGTTAAGATGTTCTATGATTGTTATGATATTTATGTTGATTATTGATGTTAATCTGTGATTGTCTAATGTTGATGCATGAGCAGTTGAATTAAATGTTAAACGGTTTCATTCAAAAAATATAACTTGGATAATCCGATTATCGGATTATTGATAACCAGATATTATTCATAGTCCTAATCCGTCTTGACGTCAATACGACTTGCTACACCTCCTTAATTGTTTTTACATGCATCAGGCTTACCCTTTGTTACGACCCAATTTCTTTTAGAAAAATATTAGGTCGTATTGAAAGTTTCATTTTCGATACATAGTTCAACCTTTTAAATTGTTTCTATACCACTGAAAACCCAATTATGCAGCAGTAGTCTGTAGTACTTCTTCAGGCGATCACTCATATGAATGAACAACCATGTAAAGGTCAAGTTGGTTTAGGGCGTAGGGAGTTGGGCTTCAGACTCTAGATTCAAATCCTGACAAAATTATTTGTACCATGGTTCAGATTTCACATTAACCTGTAAGTCCTGGTTTACATTTACTCAGAAATTAGCAACTCTCTCTTCCGTCGTTTTGCCTCTGCAGAAGCGTCGAAACCTACTCTTTTCTATGCATGTGATGTACGTTCGAATTATTTTCATATAACAGAGGATCTACTTGTTTAACGTGGGCTCCGAACCACGGGAAGTGTGATACATTTAATTTCGAGAAGGGTGTTCATAGCAAGTTCCCTCGATGATTTTCTATTGCATTCCAAGGATAGACACTCAGAATCAAGTTCTTACTCTGCCCGGAGTCGAACCGCGTATTTTGCATTAGCAGTAGACGCACTAACCGAGGTGTAGCAACTAATGATTTGTAATTAGTTTCTCTGTTCGTTTTAATTCTGTTGTTGCTTCACAGGTAAAATCAGGGTTGAATTCCTTTTTTTTTTATTTAATTGACATCGTTTCAGTTTTGTATTTTTCTCAATAACTCATCCCGGACGTGGGATCTGGGATTTCAGTTGACGGGATAAGCAGATATTTCGTAATTTCTATACTTATAAATATCATTCATTAACGCGTTTCTGAGTTGTTAATTTTGTAGTAACGCCCAGAAAAGTTTAGGCCGTACGACCATGGTATTCCACATGGTCATGGCCCTAGTTGTATTTATTATATTTTTATTTGTCAAAAATTATTTCTTCTGTAGCAATAGTATAAGAAAATATCGACAATTTTTCCGTGAATTTTAAAATGATAGAAACTATTTGCTTATCGTGTTAAGACTTTCGGGCTTCACTCCATCTATAGAACGATTTTTCACTGGGTAACATTATATATGATTAACAATTCCCTGATCTGGAAGAAACGGTGTAAAAATCGTCTTATTCCGATGGTTTAAAATTCATGTTAAGTTGTGCTCGTTGCCTTACGTCTAGAGCAACGTTGATTGAAATAGCAAACGATAAAAACATGCGTAGTAAGGAAGAAAGTAGAAATCATTTTTGCTAAATCCTTACCTTCCATTGGAAAGTTAAGTATCAGAAGAGGGAATTTAGAGCTACACCTAGTGTTCTGCAAATTCGGCACTCCATAATCCTTTATTCGTTTTTTTCAGTCTCCTTCGCCCACTGCTGAATATACCTCATTCTTTACCACATACCCTTAACTTATTGCTAAGATTCAGTATGGGCACTTACTGCTTAGCGTCAATTCTTAGCCATTAACGTTAGAAACAGGCTTTTGGCCATACCCTACTACGCTGACCAAGTACGGGTTAGTAAGAGGGAAACAAAAACCAACGTTTTTTTATAACCCCAAAAAATGGAGGGGTTTTATAATATAATTATTTTAATCAACATACTAAAATACAAATGTACCCTGAAATGACGGAAGCAATTCAAATTGGTTTTTTACCTGTAAGTGACCTTTTGGACATCGTAACTTTCTGTAAAAGATCGCCATTGTTTTACCACGCCATAGTAGTACTAATTTAGCTAAGTTATTATAGCTTAACGGCTAAGTGAGTCTGCTAGTCGGAAATACCCGTTTTGACTTCGGGTACAGCTAGAACTGTATTCCTACCGTCTCTCCTCGGTAGGCAATAGAAAACCACCGAGATATTCTGCCATGAGCACCCATATCCAAATGAACGGTATTTAATTTCCCGTAGTACGGAGCCTATCTTAAGCAAGTAGGTCCTCTATGTATGTGAAAACACTTCGAACTCACATCACATGCATGGAATAGGGTGGGCTACGGCGCTTCTGTAGAGAGCAAAAAGGACGGAAAAGTGAGAGGGACAGTTGGCTACACCGGATCCTACAGCCAACGGGAAACATAATTATATTACGCATTTGAAGAAATTGAGATATTAGAACAAATATCTGTTTATAAAAATAAATGGTTCCTTCAAAAAAGATATTTATCACATAACGCACACGAACAGCTATGGTCACCTACATAATCAAATTCGTTTAAAAGACGTGTACTCACTTAAAAATCTGAGCTGGCAACAATACCGCTATCTTAGTTTAGATTATTTAGTGATTTTTTCATCAAAAATGTTATTTTAAATTTTATTCCTGTGGCCTATGGTCTTTTCTTGCTGTATTAAATAATTTCTTTCGATTATCTGTTTGTTCACCGGTGTGATATATTTTTATCACTCAAACTCGCTTATTTTAAGACCAAAAATGTATTTGTCTATTTTTTTAGTGTAGGTGAATCTCAAGGACATATAGGCGGAGTTAGACTCTTAAATTTTGGGGGATCAAGAGACCTCCCTTCGGATATCCAAATACAAAATACACATTTATAGGGATACCAAATCAGATTTTAGGTCACAAGCTCCCCTAACTCCGCCAATGGTAGGATTTGAATAAAACTTAACTATTTATGTTGCAAATTGCAGCTATAGCTTAAGATATTAAATTAAAATAACTTTCAATTATGTTAAAATTTAGATTTCACAGGTAGATTTTGTGATCCAATTTATTTAACGTATGTTAAAAGTTGTGAATTAAATATGGAATCGCCCACTTTCAACCCTCTCAAAACAGCTAAGCAGCAGCCACTTTTATAAATAAATAAATAACTACCTCCTTAGCTTAATGTAGCTCTTCGAGTCAGAAATGCTTACATCGCGATGTTGCAAATACCTCGATGTAAGCTCCGCGTATATAAAATTGTTGCACGATGAGGACGCCCAACAGCAGATCAATAAACTAATGAAGTGCATGGATTGTGGTGGGAGTAATAAATTTGTTGTATTTGAATTATACGATTCCATTTATTATACAATGTTATTCATGGCTTACATTTTAACAAAACCAGTGCCACTAAGAAAAGGCTGATTAAAGTTGACCAAGGTAAAAAGATGTTTTGAGTTCAAATAAATGTAACGAATGAAAGTGCGAAAATTAAATCTCTAATAATTTGTTCTTTTATTTAAGCTTCCTATTTTCAATTATAGTCATTTTAGGTATTTTCGCCGAAATTAAAACAAAAATTAGTAGTTTCTCACATAGTTTTTTGTTTTAGATTCTGTCTTGAAGATAATTCGATATTAAAGAGACTTATAATTGGTCCTTCTATGACTGTTACTGTTCAACCACCTTCCAAATTGAATAGGTCAAATAAGGACCACGAAAATGAAAAGTTCAAATATGATATTGACGATTATAATAATTTACTTGAAATCCATGGCACTCGAAGCAAAAAATTAGTGCTAAGATCGCAGAAAACTATCGATTACAGTTCTGTTTTGATCAAAGAAGAAGAAAATCACGTAATCGACAAGAAACGTGTGATACAAAAGAAAAAAATTAAGAAAGAGTGTATTTATAAACCTGTAGTTAGTAAAGGAGTGGATAAATCGAACATCATCAATGATGTTTCACGAACAGATGTTTTAGCACACAAACGCGCGTTGGCTGTGAAAGAAAGAAAACGAAAAGAAATGGAAGAAAAACGCGTCGGCATGGAAGCTAAGATAAAGAGACAATCGAAGAAGAAAATTAATAAATTTAAGGAGAGTCAAATTAACGAGCGGGTCCACTGCGATATATGCGATAAAACGTTCAAAAATAGTCTATCTTTTGCTCTCCATTCTATAAAGCATAATGGTGATGAAAAATACTCTTGTCATGTTTGTTCCTATACTAACACTTCAAAATATAACTTCGAAATGCACATGCGAGCTCACGAAGGTTTTTCCAAATATAAATGTGAAATTTGCAATAAAGGATTTTCTATTAGCACTCACGCGATAGAACATAAAAATTTCCACACCGGGGAAAAACCCTACCAATGCGAAATATGTGGGAAGCATTTCATGTTTTCCTGGTTCTTATCTTCGCATCGGCGAACCCAACACTTTGAAATAATGACAGGTATGCCGCTGGTTAAATACGATTGTGTGAGTTGTAACAAACATTACACATCTGCTACCGGATTGAGAAGACACAATTTGAGTCAGCACAATGATTCGTCGATCGATATGTCGGTATTATGTGATGTCTGCGGCAAGCGACTTTCTAGCAAGGAGAAACTTAAATTTCATAGGCGGATCCATACAGGATATAAACCGCACGCGTGCAATACATGTCCAAAGAGTTTTTCCCGTAAGGAACAATTGAAGGAACACGAAAGAGTTCATACCGGTGAAAAACCCTATATTTGCAATTATTGCGCTAAAGGCTTTACCCAAAGATCTCCCTTAAAAATACACGAAA
Organism: Podabrus alpinus; assembly: GCA_932274525.1. Taxonomy (NCBI): domain Eukaryota; kingdom Metazoa; phylum Arthropoda; class Insecta; order Coleoptera; family Cantharidae; genus Podabrus; species Podabrus alpinus. The sequence goes on from OW026452.1 coordinate 97,390,429, forward strand.
GAACCCATACTGGTGAGCGTCCTTATATTTGTCGCTTATGCAGTAAAGGCTTTATTTCGAAAGGAGTAATGGATACTCATCTAAAGAACTGTGATGGCGGAGGTAGTAGTGTGGTGCTGTGAACGAAAAAATTTATTGAACTTATTTTTGTTTAAGTTTGACTATCTAAAGTATTTTTCCTTATTTTGCAACAAAATTGTTAAACATAAAAGACTCATCCTTACATTATTTACTTCAGAAAATAAAATATTGTTAGTCAATAGTCGAGTTTTATTGTATTTGCTGGTCTTACTTGCAAATGTTAGAACGACCCAAGAGGAACAAAGTGATATTATTTCGAGTTCAGTGGTTTAACGACTGCAGGACACGTGCCCGAAATTTTTTTAGGTAATTTCTCCTTACTTCTAAGTTATAATGCGTAACTGTTAGTTCTTAGTCAAATAGATTTTGTTGTACGCTAACTAAAATTTAACTTTTTCAGGTATTTATCTAATTTATTGATGCCCATTATAACTCTAAAAGAAATAAGACAGCGCGAGCCCAAAAAGGGTCGCTCAAAAAAAGATGATACGAGTGCAACGTATTCGCCAAAATTCAAAATTAAGTTGAAGAAAATAAAGAAAGATTTAGATGAAGAAATGAAGTATGTGTGTCATATATGCAAAAATGATGTAAAGATGACGGAGTTCGAGTTGAAGTTTCATTTTAAGGAGGAGCATAAAGGAAAAAGACTGAGAAGTATGAAATTGCATTCGGAAAATGCTGTAACGTGTGATATTTGTCCTAAACAGTTTTGTTCAGATAAAAGTCTCAAGGAGCACATGGAGACTCATAGTAATGTTTTTGATTGTGATACTTGCCATAGTAAGTTTAGAAAGCTTTTGGATTACATTATCCATCTACGATTGCATAGTCCTGAAGAAATGTTTAAATGTGTTTTGTGTGAATTTTGTACTGTATCCATTAATGAAATAACTGAGCACTTTAATAGTGAACATAATCATAATTATAAATATAAATGTGTGAAATGTGGAAAAGGTTTTCACGTGTTGACGTGGTTTAAAGAGCACGAAAATTATCATACAGGCGAAAAGCCATTTGAGTGCGTATATTGCGGAAAACAATTCTTTTATTCGCGATATCTCTCGGCCCATAAAAAGAGTGCTCATAAAGAGGACTTAAAGAAGCTTCCGAGTTATCACGAGTGTGTTATCTGCAAGAAGAGATACCAACATAAGAATAGTTTAAATCTTCACATGAATGTTCATACTGGAAATGTCGCGATTTGTGACGTGTGCGGCAAAAAGTTATCTAGCAAAGAAAAATTAAAATTTCATATGCGCACTCACACGGGATATAAACCTTTTAGTTGCAGTTATTGCGGAAAATGCTTTACCAAAAAACCCATTTTGGTAGAGCACGAGCGTATCCATACTGGAGAGAAACCTTATACTTGTGAATACTGCAACAAAGGTTTTTCTCAACGCTCAAGCATGGTGATTCATCTTCGTGGCCACACAGGAGAGAAACCTTATGTTTGTCACCTATGTAATAAAGGTTTCGCTGCTAGAGCTATGTTAAACATACATTTGAAGACTTGTCAAGGAAAATAAATTATTTGTTACCTCCTATGGGCACAATAGGCTTCTGCTTCAGTGCAGTGGTTGTAAGCATCACACTTACCATACTTTTACAACTTCAAATTGAGACTAATCAATATCAAATTGGAAATTGTTCCTAATTTGAAGTTGTGAAAGTATAATCCTATTGACAGTAGATTACACAACTGAAACCTTTTACTTAAATAAAAATCTTTTTCACATTACACAGGTTTTGCAGTACCTCTAAGAGAGTAGTGGCTGGACTAAAGGTGCGTTCATGGAAAATATTTAACGTAATTTAATTTAATGTATTTTAATTTAAGAAAGTTAAATGTACGTAACCACCTATAGGCGTTCATGCTACATTTAAGGCATCGTAATTTAATTTAACGTAAGGAAATATTGGTCAACTTCTTAAATGATTGTATCTGCGCATGCGCGTGATATTCAAAAATAAAAAATCCTATCTATCCTAAGAAGTTGGATTAAAATTATAAATTGATATTTTGTGAAGTAGTTAACTTGTTTGGTATTTGCAATGAATGATGCAGTATATTGATCGAAACGATAAGGCAATTCGAAATTTTGTTTAATTCAAGTTGTTGTGAACAGCTGATGTTAGGCGGCCATAACACTTTTTTACAACAAGTAGTGTTTGCGCATGCCTGATTCTTCCGTTAAAGAATTCTTAAATGACTACCATGAAGCAGGCCAATTTCTTAGCGCAAAATTAAATAGAATTAAATTAAATTACGTGGAGCATGAATGCACCTTAAGAGTATATAGAAAAACTTTTGATCATTTGTGGGTCTTCCTACCCACTCATAACCTCAAACTTTTTAAAATAATATAATTAGAACTTTGGTATATTGTTTTATTATGAGTGGAAGTGTCACTTTTTGACACTTCTACTCCTAGTAAAACAGTGCACTATTTTTTATTAATTTTAAAATACTTTCCCCAATCAACCATAACATTGCACGATATTTAATCGTATTAACATACAAGACTTTTTATCGTTTGTTTCTCATTAATCACTCACTGTATGGAAGTTTACATAGTACTAGTATAATTTTATTTACCAAAATTATGCATTTTCATAATTTTTACATTGTTGCCATATCAATATACATTCGAAGTTTAATATGTTATAAAGGTTTGAACTATACTTAATACTTATTGGGACACCCTGTAAATTCTATTTTTGTATCATTATATTTTAAGTGTAGTGTTTACGATATATTTTGGTGGTTATTGTAAATAAGATTTTAAATTAATTGTGTACATTTCTAGCCAATTAAATAGTTTTCATAGACTTTATTGGGAAACGCTTTACATCACACAAAAGTATTACAACAATAATATATTATTGTAATGTTACATAAATTTTTGTAATTGGGTTTCTTTAGGAAATTATTAACTTATTTGATTTTTGTACAAACTTAAACAAATAAACATGATTATAATAAATTGTAGTAGTTTTACTTTATATTGGGTTGTTTGTGAAAATAGTTATATTTTCTAGAAAAGAATTCCTGTTTTTCTGAAATGCCCTAAACGGTTTTAGCAACGGAATTTATCAATTTCGTACAAAATTGCTTTTTACCCGAGCGGCCGTAAAGTGTAACTTTTTAGCCGGCTAACAAGTAGATCTTTACGCCCTAGTGTGAAAAAGTAATACATCATAACTATGACAACAATGAGTTTAGTTAACTGTGGTTTTTCTAAACTGAAAAATCTGAATTTTTTATTTTCAATTTGAAGCAGCTTCAGCAATATTGGGCAATTAAAGTCTTCGCAGTTACTTGGTTCCTCCATTTTGATTTTACTTTTTATAAATAATTATTTAACTTTAAAATTAAGTATTAGGGTCTACGGTCTTTATTTTTTTTAAAATCCAATCTTTCCAATTTTGCGTAGTGCGCAAAGGTACTAAGTTTGTTACTGCGCAGAATTGGATGCAATTAAGAATGAAAATAAGTATCGTGTCATACGGGCCTTAGAAATAGAGATTTGCCATGAATTTTTTTTTTATTATAATATTGAATTATATAGCAAATCTCTTGAGATTGTACAAAACTGGATAAGGTCGATAAAGTTTCGTTGTTTTGCAGATTACCTGAGATATTAATAAGTCACTTTTTTTTCAATTTGTAGTTGAGCACATTTTCACATTGCGGCATTTATTCTCTACAAATTAGTATAAAAATCAACAAATTGAAGAAAAGGTGACTTAACTACTTTTTCCACTAGGCCCTTCAATTGTTCAGTGTTAAAGGCGTACAAGGCCCCTGTCGTTAGTAAGGGTATGACTTCTGTTTACTACCGCCATGTGGTATATTGTGTTGGTAATATGACTTGCACTGTGCTTATACCTTCCAGTATTATCTCCAGGTGCTACCCCAATTATTTTCTATACATTTAGCGAACCCAAGAATCAAACTAGGGACCTTCCAATCGTAACTAGTGCCTGTACTAGCTCTGCCACGCGGTAATATAATATTACGTAAAATGCACAAATTTAAGAAACTCGTAATATGCACAGTGTTTCCGGGATATATGGTCGAACTTAGGGCCGGTTGTATAGAGCTGGTTTAACCCAGGGATTTTTGGTGTATCAACCAACCAAATAGCAGAAATCCCTGGGTTTACTCTTACTCAAAGATTAATCTCTGTTATACAACCGGCCCTTAGAATCCCAAAACAAGAACAATTTGCTTGAAATTATTTGCTCTGGATTTTCGGAAGTCATTATTTCTTTTCAGATAACTTCATATTTTAAGTTTGGCTATTTAACCCGAGAACTCCCTATATACCAACATCGTATTCCATGAGGACAAAATCGCTGTCGTCATTTGTATAAAAAATATATACCTAACACTTCCATTTTTTATAACAATCCATTCGGATTATAGATTCCCTGCTTTGTCACACAGTTTTCTCAGCGCCAAAGTTAATCATAGGGGACCTATAGTTTATCGTCGGTTCCGAACAACTAAGTTAGAGAATTCGCGTATTGGGGAATTATATGCGGTTGTTTACACCATTAGATTTTACTTTTACTAGATATTTTTACCAGGAGTTAATAGATAATACTCTTATCTATCTTCTGTATTTTTAATAGCCTTTGTCAAAAGTTTCTCTATCTGCGACTCTTCGTGCAGATGTGTGAAAGGAGTTACAATTTTAAAAATAGCTTAAAAAATGTGTTGCTGGGTGTGTAACCCTGCGCTGTGTCCGGCCCATCACCGACGTCGCCGCACCGTACTGAATTCGCACCTTTTCTATATGCCTTTCGATGGTTGTATTAGCATTGTATGATTACCGAAGCCATACAAGAGATTAATATTGGGATAAAAGGTATCTGCTTTCCAAATAGTTAAAACAAATAATTTTGTCTACCAGTTTCGGTTATATTTAACCACATCAGGACAATTGTCAATAAACGTTAAATAATTCAGAGAATTTCACAAACATTATCCAAACAGTGCATTAAAATCTCGTTTGAAAACTCGAGAAACACAAAGCGGAAGTGTAAAATAAAAATTATAAAGGTGTATGATGATGTGTGGTGTGTCCTGATCATGGTTAAATATAACCGAAACCGGTAGACAGAATTATTTGTTTTATTTAGCAAGGAGATAGCTTTTATCCCAATTTTAATCATTTCATATAAATAGACTAATAGGCGGCAGTGAGTGTTGATGTTTTCGTAAATTGTACATATAATGGCCACTTTACACGAGGGGATTTTTTCATGCGATCGATCGCCGCGACTTGTTGCCGGGATTTCTCGCAGCCAGGTTGCTGCGACCTATCGCATTGTCACTTTACACGAGGCATTTATTTTTTTTGCGACTTTGTAATAAATGACGTATTTGCTACAATACCAACCTCTAGTGTCAACTTGAAAATATACTACCTTATATATATTCAGATTAGTAAATAATTGTAACTTTGACATTTAAATTTAATATAATAATAATAAAAAAAATAATATTCAAAACTTACCTTACTTTATAAATTATAACAAATTATACTATAATATTATATTCAGATTAGTAAATATAACCTAATTGTTACTTTGACATTTAAATTTAATGTATTTTTAAGTTGGCACTACAAAATCGCATGAAATTAGAACAAGTTCTAATTCATAAAATCGCACGTGCGCCAAGTTGCAGGGACTAATCGCATGAGCGATTTTGTATTACACGAGGCGCTTAGTTGCTGCGACATGGTGCGGCGATCGATCGCATGAAAAAATCCCCCTCGTGTAAAGTGGCCATAAGATGTTTGTGAAACGCCGCTTGCTAACGCGTGTCTGACGCGTTGAGTTCCCTTTACGGAGTGACAACGAAACCGCGGTCACACCATGAAGAAAAGTGATCCATGTTTTGATCCACTAACAATGCGTTTACAACTTACACAGATCACCTTTGCTTATGCTTAAGCTTTGGATGTACTTGCAAAACGTTGTGCATTCATACTTTATGTATGAATTTTGTCTAATTAATTATTTTCCTTTCATTCTGGAGTTACCTGTTGATTTTATTATATTGTCCATACAGAAGAGTTCGCTTCTTCTCTTACTCGATTACTACTCGCAACAGACTTGGTTGCGGAGGGAAGTTGATGTAGCGGTCTTAGAAATAGCAAGATCGCGAAAAATTAAACCAATCTCCTCAGTGGCGAAAAATAAGTGTAACCGAATTTTTGTAATTTTATTTTTTATTATGTATTACCGCGTACATCAAAAACCAGATATCTCAATGAATTATTTTTATTAAATTGAAAAGATTTAAAAATTAAACCTGCAAAAATTTTAACCTTGGCAAAAAACCTTTTTTAATTAGCGCTCACCTTGATCAGGAAATTCTGGAAAACTGAAGACAAATAACAAATATACTGTAGATCACTTACTTCTTGCTATTCTTCCAATGACAACGTGTAAACTTTCACTTCTTTGTGTACTATAGAATTTAACAAACTGAATATTCAAAATACAGTAGAACCCCGATTATCCGAGCCTTAGTTATCTGATTTTTCTTGCGTTAAGCTGCCAGTAATATAAAACCACGTTCTCCGAGCCTTGTAGATTACATAATATTTTCTTATGATCGGGGTTCTACTGTAACAGGTCACGACCGTATCGTGCGAGATTTTAATTTATTTAATTAAATTCATTTAGCCCATAAAATATTTATTTAAACCTCCAAATATGTACATCTTAAAACTACTACTTACAACTAGGTCTCATTATTGTTGTGGGTTGGAGTCTGCTTAGGGGGACCATCGTGGTATTGGTGGCATTTACTTCCCAAGAATATAAGGCAAAACTGTTGCTTTGTCTTAATTATTGAGCTACTCTGCAAAAATAACAAAATATATCGACCTTATCTGTGAAGGTAAAAATTTCAAGAGTTGGCTAATTCAGTTCGGTTTAGTTCTAGAATACAGAATTTTTACGGTGTTATTCCAGACTCCTCTTAAAAAATTACGAAAAGCATTATACTCGTTCCAGGATAGATTTTCGGCCACTCTGCGTGCTCCGGATGGCGTTTCTTGAAGTATCTACCAGTCAGTGTATTAAGAATCGTTTAAATGTTTTACGTAATCAAAGTAAAATTATTTTCAATATCCTAGTCTAGTGCAAACTGCTAAGCTCGTCTCAAGATTAACAAACAATTGGTTGGTAATTAAAATAATAGTGAATGGGTATTTCGAGTAGTATTGTAAAAATACCTCTTTTCTATTTTGTGTTGATTAAATGTAGAAGGTTAGATTTTTATTGAATTTTAAATAAATAACAGTTAATAACATATTTTTTTATTTCAGGTTTGTGGTATTTTCTAATATAAAGCAGGAAGACTTAAATAGTAGTGACGATGTGATTTCATTTATAAAAAAACCTAAGCAAAAAAGAATAAAGCATATGTGGTCGTGTCGAAAATGCCACGAATCCTTTGCCACGTCGAGACAATTACGTGAACACAGAAAAACTCACAGAAAAGAAGAAAGCGATGCACAGTACGAATATAAATACGACGACCATAAAAACGTTTACGTGTGTTTTACGTGCGACGTAGAAGCTTCAACGAAAGAAGAAATCGAAGAACATATTTTGGTACACGCCGAAAAGTTTGTGTGCCAAATCTGTGATCAGACTTTTTTAAAACCCTACGAATTTGCGTGCCATATGTACAATCATGACCAGAGTAAAGGTTTTCGGTGTCCGTTTTGCAATCACGAAACTAACCGACGTACCGCCATCTCCATCCACATCAACACTTACCATCTACGGAAATTTATTTACACTTGTAAACTTTGCGGAAAAGGCTTCAACGACTGCTTGCTCTACAAGGAACATAACAATATCCACGAAGGCATTAAACCGTTTCAGTGCGTGGTGTGTACGAAGGAATTTGCCTTTTCCAGTTACCTGACAACTCATCAAATACGCAACCATAGAGTAGCGATCGACGGTGTCGTTGGTACTAATCAATGTTACTTTTGTTCGAAAAGTTTTTCCCGGAAGAATACTTTGGAAAAACACATTAAGCGACATCAAAATTTGAGCGAGAAAAGGATTCACGAGAAAAAGCACCTCTGCGATGTATGCGGCAAAGGTTTTGCCCGGTCCGAAAAGTTACGGATTCATTATCGGGTTCACACCGGCGTCAAACCCTACACTTGTTCGTATTGCGCCAAGAGTTTTACCAAAAAAGATTACTTGATCATGCACGAACGGGTTCATAGTGGAGAAAAACCTTACTCATGTGAATATTGTGGCAAGTGCTTTAACCAAGGTGCGCCATTAAGACTACACATTAGAAGTCACACTGGCGAGAGACCCTACAAGTGTCATTTTTGTAATAACGGATTCATATCCAGGGGTGTACTTAATTTGCATCTTAGGAGTTGCACCGGAATTTCCACATAGACTTACCAAAAATCAGTGTATATCGGCAACCGGCAAGACCTTGCCCGAAGTAGACGTTCTCTTCATAGTTAGTAAAAATGTTAAAGACTTGTTAAGTAGTTTGTTTTTTCGGAGAGACTTATTTCGAAATTAGTGAACGACTTTCAATGCGATTCGAGTTGTAGTTAAAAGAACTGTACATTTAATGTTACCATTGTTGCTTAAAAGTTTCAGACTTCTACCATGTTAGAAGTATAGTTTGTTGTTTATTCCGCGTGTTAAATATATGCTAATCAATATCTTGCCCAATAATTATTAGACAAAAGTTGTTAATTTCGTTTTATATATTTAAAATTATTAAAGAATGTGGATTTAGATTAGTAAAAAAATAAATATTATGCCAGAAACTATTAGAAAGTTTTGTATCCTCAAGTTGTATAATAGTTAAATTAAGGGCTCGCCACATAGCCTGTGCTGTGCTATGCTATGCTCTGTGTTATGTCAACACAAACGTTGAACAATGTCATGGTCATGCGCAAAATGGACCATGCCATTGTTCAACGTTTGTGTTGACATAACACAGAGCATAGCATAGCACAGCACAGGCTATGTGGCGAGCCCTTTAGATATTGTAATTATATAAATGTAAATTTGTTACATGGTGGTTTTATTTTAAGGAGAAGTTATTTTCTGGATTTTCAGGCACAGGTAGATTTTTATTTTGCACTTTGCAAACATCGCCCCAAAACTTTTTTATAAATAAATTACTAATGCGCTTTGTTTCAGATATTTGGAATTTAAAGATGAATTTACGATGAAAATTGAAGCAATTGATGATAATATAATTCAAAATTTTTACATGTGTAAGAAATGTGATATATGTCTAGAAAGTGCTGAAAAATTAAAATCACACTCGCGCACACACAAGGAAAAAAATTGTGAGTGCACCATATGTAAAAAGAAGTTTCCGTATCCGTATTTATTAACTCTGCATACAAAATCCGTTCACGAAAATCAACGTCCGTTTGCATGCGAAGATTGTAATACCGGTTACGCGACGAAAGCCTTGTTGAGATCTCACGTCAAGATGGTTCATTCTAAAATTTACAAATACAAATGCGATAAGTGTGATAAGCGTTATAACATGAAGAAGACGTTCGAAAATCACTACGCCGTTCACCATGAAGGAACCAGATATGAATGCGAACACTGTGGAAAATTATACATGGACCTTTATTATTATCGAGCTCACTTACTTTCCCACGATCCAAATTATGTTAGTAAAAAGTACGTCTGTGAAATATGCAACAAGGAATTACATCATTCTGGTTCGTACCACAAACACATGAGAATCCATAGCGGTAAAAATAAGCACGTTTGCGAACTATGCGGTAAAGTGGTGGGATCTGTTGCCAGTTTGCAAGACCACATGAATTTGCATAAGGGAATCAAAACCCACGTCTGCCATGTATGCGGAAAAGGATTTGTAAAGAAGCAAAATTTAGATCTGCATAAACGAACCCACACGAAAGAAAAACCTTACGAATGCGACGTATGTAAGAAATGTTTTAGTCAGAGGAGCTCATTGAAGATTCATCTTAGATATCATACTGGGGAAAAACCTTTCAGATGTGAAATTTGCCAAAAATCTTATGTAACGAAAGGCTTGTTAAGATTCCACTTGGCGTCTCATTAATCACTGTAAAGGTTAATTTTGTTAAATTAGTTGAATGTTAATTTTTTAACGTTTTTTTAATTATTCTTAAGGGATTTGCAAAATGTTACGATTTTTATGACATTATAGAGGCCATTTTATTGAAAAAAAAAAAAATTAACTATTGTATTTTTCATCGTCGTTTCGCTAAAGTATAGATGATAGTTTATTTTATTTGTTTGGATTCTAAAACTGTAGCGATTACAATAAATAATTTTCTATTAATTTACACTTTTTCTCTACAGCACGCGGTTTTCGGGTTTTTGCCCAAAACGTTAATACTTTTTTTTTATCAATTTGCTTGCGGTTGGCACATCTAGGTATAGGTTTCTATACTGTGACTATCTTTGGTTATCTTATAAAAGCAAGCTTACGTGTACATCATCCTAAAGGCACTTTTAGAAATTAGGGTTATGATGAAGTTTCGGGGTTGTTTGGAAAAATGGTAAGATTACTTTATATTTTTAGTTTTCCAGTACGGATCTGATTACTAAAATTCACGTGTAGAATAGTGAATAAGTTCGAAACATGTCATTTGTTAATCGTTTATATGCCCTATTGGCTAATTTTTCATTTAACGCTGATTCTTTAGCCGGCTTTTCGTGTAGATATTCTTGGAATGGAAGTTCTGTTACAGAGCCATTAGATATAGGGGGTACTGTATTCGTGTACACCAATGACTTGAGGTATGATTTGCATATATGGATCAAGATTGGTGAATACTAGCGATTATTTAAATTTTTTAAATAATTTTGGAAGTATTTTTTAATGCAATATATAATTTACAAATAACAATTTTATTCGATGTTTTGCACTTTAGAATCGATATTAAACTTTTATTTTTATGGAAATTAAATGGTTTAATCAAGATAACCGAAAAAATGGTTCGGAAATTTCTGAATTTTTCGTCGGTTTCTTCCCCAATTTTGGATTTAGTCCCTAACGTTGTTTTTCGCCTACAACTCGCTTAATTTCATTTTTAAGGGAAATTGTCGTCAGATCAAAATTAAAGGGCACAAAATCATCTATAAAAGTTTCCCAAATTTGCTTTCTTCTTCTTCATGTACCTGTGAGAAGCTCTTTCTAATTGGGTCAATTTGGGTCACTTGGTATTCATTGAGAACTCCGTTGAATTAATATTTATATTTTATTTTGATATTTCAACTTTGTACATTTTACACATTTACATGAGATACAATAAGGATTCACTCTTCACGCTAAGACCGGTCAATCACTACTACCTTTCATGCTTACATCAATACTAACGTTCATCGTTCATACTAACAATCTTGCATGCTCGCTATATAATAATATGCTTATTCTTAATTTGTTCTTAACTAAAGGTGGATACACACTACATACCTATCCGTTACCGGATGTTGGCGACCTATCTCCTATGTCTCTGTTGTGCGTTTGTAGTACTATCACACACAAAGGGGACCTACGTTTGCTTACGTTCCTGTAATAAATATCAATCCTAGAATTGCTTGGTTTGTAATAATTAAGATTGGAACAAAAGTTTTCATTCATTATTTCGAAAAAAATTTCTCACAGTTCATCTTCATATTGTAAATAATCTTCTGTTCTTCAATTTTGGTCTGATGAATATTTTCCCTAAAAATGAAATTAAGCCAGTTGTAGGGAAAAAACCCATTGGGGGGAATAAAATCATCAATTGCGTGCTTGCATAAAATTTATTTTAGTATTTTTAATAAAAATACGAAAATATTTATCGATCTACATACGCTTAAATTATTTTTTTAAATAGTATTTTGCAGATTGCAAGGTTTTCAAGTTCATAAATTACATTCATTGTTAACATCTTTCAATTTTAATTAATAATCAGTAAATTGTAATTTCATGAATAGGTGTTTATAATGAAAGTCCCTTTAAATAGTATATTATATATCAAGGTTGTGAAGGCCGTCATTATTGCCCTAGCGCCAAGATTATATTCCGAGGTGCTTTGCACCGAGGAATATAAGGCGCGGAGGCAATAATGGTCTTCACAACCGTGGTTTATATACGATTTTTTCCACTACTAGATTTATTACCATTTTTTAAAATTCTTTTTAACAAAAAAATTTTCAAATTTAAAATATTTATTTCAAATGACAGTTTTGTTTTGTTGATGTGACAGTTGTTGACAAATTTAGGTTATTAAATAAAATAAATCGCGGTTCGTCAAATTAACAATGGATGGCGCTGTCACTTGCTGTCACATTTAATTCGATTATAATGAATTTTTAAAATTAAATTAATGTATTAAAAAAGCGTTTTAAATAGTTTAAATACAATTAATTAGCATTTTGTTGGTTATTCTAAATCATTTAATAACAATTCTTTAAAATAGTCGCCATGTTATCAAAAAATGTCATTTTGTTCATTATTAACCTTGGTTAATAATGGAAAAATTATTCACCACTAGTCGAAAACGTGTCACTTCTTGAGCAACTAACCTAAGTAAAAATGATAGCCTATTTGACTAGTAGTGGAAAAACAGTTTTATTACATAACCCCCACATTATGAATATTATGATGTTGACAGATAATTCAAATTGTATGTAGTAAAAAGAGAAAGTTATATTAAAATTAAAAAATGCATTTTAAAATGCACTTATTTCACTTGCGATTTAAGCCTAATTCATATTATTTTTACTAACGGCACATGTGCCAATTTATTTGATTCCAACTATAGAAATTACAGCGTGAAGTTTCCCTATTGAGAAAGCTCACGTCAGAAAGCACATAAAAAAGTTGTTGCACGTAATGCGGTCTTAAGACATAAATAGCATTAAAACAAATTTGTGTTTTTTTTAGCGATTTACAAAAATTTTCTTTGCGGTATGTTACTTATTTTTTGCAAAAAGGTTAGCCTAGATTTGAATAAATTGTTATAATTTTCAGGATCACGAATAACAAATTCATACAAAAATATCATATTAATGAAAAAATCGAGAAAATATTTTGTAAAAACTGCAGTTTTTATTTAACTTCACTCTAATGTTTATCGTTTAGAATTAAGGCGGTGTGACACTTATGTAAATTTTGTACAAAATTTGTTAACAAAAATGTACACCAAATTTACACGAGTATCACATAGCCTTAACCCAAGAAATCGAAATATTGCTTAGAGCTTGCAAAAATCCGGCAAGTTGAAATTTTGAATGAATAAATCACCTAAAATCACTTGTCGGATTTTCTTCCAATTGGGGATTTTAGTACCCCAAGACGGGTTTTGTCTATAACTCCCTTAATTTATTTTTTGTGGAAAATTATTATTTATAGAACAGAAAGAAAATTCGGGCGCGGAGCAGTAACCATTAGCGTTCTAATCATACTTTCTTCTGCTCCACACTAAAGAACAGGCTTATATTTGTCTAATAAAACAAAAAAAAGGGTGAACGGAGTAAAAACAACTCCAATATCGACTTTTGAAAAGTACGGGAAAGTCGCATCGAGTATGCGGCCGACCCGGATCGATGCACATCAGTCGCCCGTGGTCCGATGAAAATGCGTAAAATTTTTTCGCTCCGATTTCAATTTTTCTTTGAAATTCGGATAGATGGGGGTGTGCTTAGTGGATATTAGCAATAAATGTAATCAAAAAAATTGAAAATAACCCGTGTATTGCCGAAAAAGTGAAAAAATTAAAAAATGTTTCCTTCTTATTTTGGGGTGTGCATTCCATAAGGAGGGTGATCCATCGTCAAAACCTACCCTTACGGGGCGCCGCTCCGCTCCGCGTTGCACCCCTCCAGGGCGGTTTTGACTCTGGTTACTAGGCTAAACATACGAGAAGCGCCACGCATCAAGAAAACCGGGATAAATGAAACCGGGATGTGAGAGACCCTCGAAATAGCATTAAAAAGTATAGTTGCGGTATGGGGCAGTATACTATTACGTTTCACCCCCTAAAAATCGCCTAAAAACAAAAAATAATCGATGTTGCATGTACGACAGTCGAGCTGCATCTGCCGCTGCGAAATATTCTAAGTGTTAAGGTCATTCATAGCGCACGGACTGTCAACAAAATGGGTGAGATTCCACCCGCGCGTCACTGAATCGTGTAAAATTAGCTAACTTCAAATTCGATTTATTGATATGTAATCGACCCCGTTCACCCTAATTCTTTTGGAAAATGCTCTATTAACCTTGTTCTTTAGTGTGTAGCAGAAGAAAGTACGATTAGAACGCTAATGGTTATTGCACTCTAGCCGAAAATTCTCTACAAAATAAATTTTTTTTCAAGCAAAAAAGCTGAGAAAACCGTTAAGCTTACTCCGGGTAAGCTGAAATTTTGCAGACATGTGTATTTTTGTAACGAAGCTTTCAATAGTTCCTTAAAATGACCTATAGGTTCATCCATCCTCCATTGGGGATTTTATATTATTATTCCCCTGAAACTCGCTGAATTTCAATTTTACGTCAAATTCCCATCAGACAACAAAATAAGTGCTTGAAATTCGATTTTTCAAAATCGTCCTGCGATTTACTAGTAGAAAACTCAAACCAAAAAAGGCGAAATATGTTTTATTGTTAAAAATTTAGCTTCTCCCTACCTAAGACCGTCGTGCGTGGTGAATAACCACCCCCTACTCGAGGTACCACTGTCTAGCAAAACACGACGGATCTAGACCAGAGAAGGTCGATAAAAATCCTTCCTAGCCAGGTTAGCAGCCTACTAGAAGAGAAATAAAATGTCGCTCCACGAACTGGAAATGCCTCGGAAACTGGACCGGAAATAAAAAAATAATTTATTCAGAATAAAATTCTCTTATATTTCCGGAGTATTCTGGAAAATCTGTTCTGTGAAGAATTTTGCAGAGAAAATTCCGAATTAAGAAAGAAGCCGGCATGGGATTAACCCTAGATTACTAAGCTTCGTCGAATCGACGACGCGGATTTGAAAAAGGCTTGGTGAATTTTAGATGGGTGGTCGAATTCATTCGACCCCCCCTGCTAATCTCAGTCGATCCCTTACCAGTGCGACGGACAATAGTGTTACATGCGAGGGGGACTGAGTGCGCCGTTCTAAGAAAAATACCTCGGCGCGTCGACGAAATTCCTTTGCTAAAATAGATGGAGTACCACTTTTTGAATATTTTGTGAAGAAATTGACTCGCACTGTTCACGGAATTTTGTTCGATTTATTAACTTTATTATTTTAAATTTGTTTTAAAAAAAAATTTTAAATGCCGAATTTGTTTGATATCTATGATCTCATTCAAAAGGCTGTTTAAGTAATTAATATGCTGTGTTAGTTAATATAACCACAATAATTATATTATTAAATGTTTTTAATTGAAAATAAATACAAAAATATAAATATTTTATTTAATGAAACCCTTGAAACCCCTTTTTTTAAAAAGCGTAGTCGAAACGGCGAAGGTTAGTAATAAGCGTTGAAAAATAAGCTTAGTGATCTAGGGTTAAGGGACTTTTTGAGGCGTCATTCAGACACTAAATGTACATGTCCTCCAAATTTCAGCTTGCTCTGATTTTTTGCAAGCTAAATATGTAACTTTCTCGGACTAAATCTTGTGTTAAAATATTAAGTGATAAAAATTCGACTTGTTCCCATTTGACGGTCATTTCGAATATAGGTTTCCAGAAGGTTTACAACATTTGAATATCTTAATTTCCCTTGGGCAATTACGTACAATTACAGCCTCGTGAAGAAAGTAACAGCCCGGAAGTAACAGTACATCTCTCACTTAAATTTACTTTTAACTAGGTTAAGTAAATAATATTTTATGTCATTTACTTCCAGAATTGTATAAAAAAATTTAAATAACCGCTGGTTCGAACCTGCTTACAATTTACCGACTTGAATATATTATAGGAAAAAATTAAAAAAATATACCTTTCAAAATATTAAGTAATAAAAGTACGGCCCGAACTGAAGATATATTTTTTAATATAAAACACTTTTGAAATCACCATTTCTTTCACTTAAATATTAGTAAAACTGCTTTTTAATCACTAATGGGAAGTTTATTTGCCCGGATTTAAATAAAATTCACATCTATGTCAATTCCCCCCCCCCCCCCCCCCCCACTTATTTCCAAGGAAAGTCTAAGTTCGTCAGTTTCACGTTTATTTTTATTATAACGTATCATATATGTTACTTAACTCTCTTCAAAAAGGGGCTAAAGTAGCACAGTGTAAGTCCCGGGAGTGCATAAAATTTATCTTGTCTTTATCTAAGCGTCTTTCCTCCACAATGACTTAATTTCATGAAAATCTTGAATATTTTGCGGTGTAATTAATCGGTTTAGTATTCTAGATCGCGTTTCATAGTTTTGGAAATTTTCAGTTTTCATACAAACTAATAATTTATTGTAATGTCTATCGGTGTTTAATTTATTATTTAATTTAAAACTGGAAAAATGTATATAATTTAACATTTATACCAGCATTACGCTGTGCAATTTATCATACAAGAAACGGTACAATTTCGACCACCCATAAGGCAATGTGCACATGTGCTAAACTCGTCTCTGCGCACAAATCGTACCATTTCTTGTACGTTAAATTGCATAGTGTAATACAGACAATAGATTAGGCAAAATAATAATTCTTAATACAGGGGCACACTCTATATGTCAGATATGTTTAAAAACGAATACTTATGTATATGTTATTTTGTATTATAAAAGTTAAATAAAATTTGTTTGTTCTATCTTTTTTTTAATAATTGTAAGAACCAAAAAAATTGTATATAAAATGACGTTGTATATTTTAATCTATAAAAAGTGAAAAGTCAAAAATGTTGTTTTGTTGTTAATTTTTAGGTACGGTATTTATTTATTTATGCTATTATTTAATTAATACTGTTAACTATTTTCAGAAAAACGAAGTATGACAAGAATTTAACAACGATCAACTCACTTTTAGCCACGTCCGAAATTTCCATATTTCCTGTCGTGAAGCAAGAGACCTTTACGGATTATGACGATTATCGAGAAGACGTAGTAAAATCCGAAGAAGGGACGACAAAAAAGACTAGAAAATCAAAACGGCCGACAGAGGGGTATGTAAATCCATTTGTTTACACAAACTTGAAGAAAAGCAAAAAAGCTAATAAGGAATTTAAGGCGGAAGGAATTGGAAACAAGTGGAATTGTATAATTTGTAACCAAACTTATCAAAATAAGGAAACTTTGATTAGTCATTACGAACAACATAAAAACGAATGCGAAAATAATACGGACTTGAAAAGCGAAAGCGTCTGCGATTATTTTCGTTGCGTGATTTGTTCTCGCGAATATACTTCCGCAAATGCTTACAAAAAGCACTTGAAGCTCAAACACGGAGACAACTTTTACACGTGCGACAGTTGCAGTAAATCGTATAAAAATGCACTTTTTCTGTGTCTTCATAATTTCAGTGCCCATCCAAACGACGGACAATACGTCTGCGTCGTATGCAGTTTCAAAACAGAATCGAAGGATACCATTAAATCGCACATTCAAGAGCACGAAAATAACTCCAATTTTCAGTGCGATGTTTGCGATAGAAAGTTCCTAACATCTGCTTGGTTTGAAGAGCATAAAAATACTCATGTCGGAGCAATGCCTTTCCAATGCGAAATATGTTTGCAAAATTTCCCAAATTCCCGTTACTTAACTTTACACAGAAAAAGTTTACACGTTAATGCCACTTACACGAATTTATTGACCAACAAGTGCAACTTGTGCGAAAAACAATTCGCGCATAAAAAAAGTTTGATCCTACATCTTCGTTCTCACACTGGTGAAAATACTGTTTTGTGTGACATGTGTGGAAAAAGCTTATCCAGCACGGAACACCTCAGGCAACATTTACGTATACACACAGGTTATAAACCGCATATTTGTTCGGTTTGTGGTAAAGGTTTTGCCAAAAAGAGTAATTTGACTTTGCACGAACGCGTCCATAGTGGGGAAAAGCCGTACGTTTGTGGGACTTGCAGTAAATGTTTTTCCCAACGTTCAACCTTGGTAATTCACGAACGTTACCATTCTGGTGATCGACCGTATACTTGCCAACTGTGTAAAAAAGGTTTTGTTGCTAAAGGACTTCTAGGGGCACACTTAAAAAGTTGTTCTAGAATTCCAGTATAATACAGTTAAATATTTGCATGTTATTTGTTATACAGGACTGGCTTCCTTTAAAATTATCTATTGAATTTTTGTTAAATTAATTTTTAGTTCATCTAGTGCTTTAACGTTAGCGTTGTAACGATTTAGGAAATTTCTTCTTTAATGACAATTTTGTGAACATTGTAAATTTAAAGCAGAACAATGCTTAAATTCAAATGATTAAATTTAATTTTAAAAAAATGTGTTTGAAATTATGTTTGCTTCTATTAGAAAAAAAACGTATTGTTCTATTCATATCCAGGTATTTCGGTTTTGGATAGTTTCGTATTCTTGTCTGTATTATTTTGGTGGAAAATTTCTGCTTTGCATTGCTCGAAAAAGCGATTTAGTTTTTGCTTGTAGCTCTAAAACATCATTTATTTGTAAAAAATGTATGTGCGCGAGTTTTGTGAAAAAGTGCTGCGGGACTGCGTTGTCAATATTTAGAAATACTGGAGTTAGTGCCAAAAACAACAGTGTTTCAAATTACGAAAAACATGTAAAAATATTATTTTGGCAAAATACTGTTTTAGATAAATGGAGACCTCGACTACGTCTCGGCCCTCATCGGTAAAATGGACTTAGTGCCATTAGTATTTAATGTAACATTAATTTAATTTAAAATAAATAAGAGATGACGAAAATGTGGGCATACAGCTTAACGTGGATTCCAAACTACGGGAATAGACGATTTTTACACCGTTCATTACGACTGGGGATTTTCTTTAACATATTATATAATTTTACCTGGGACCAATTTGTAGACATTTGGTGATCGAAATATCCTTTTTTAGGTAGTAATCCCTACTGGGAATCTAACCGGGGAAATCTTGGCACGCTAACCGCTCGGCCATTCGCTTCTTTTAGTATTATGGGTGCACGCCGTTTGTTGCAAGATGGTACACTTGCACTCCTGTAGATTTTTAATTTAAAATAAATAGTACTGAAGCTGAACGTGTTTTTGATACTTTTATAGGAGAAATGCAAAATAATAATGTCCTCGATAGATATAATATTTGAATTTTCTTACTTATAAGTAAGTTGTAACTTGAAAATAATTAGAGGAGTCATTATTCGGTCAAGACTTCCTTCTCATTTTTAACTAAGAATATTAATAGGATTTTTAACCTAAAAATCTCCACTATTTTAAATAAATCATCAGGGGACAGTTACCTATTATCCACCACTTCAAATAATTTGAAAATTTTTCTATAGCAAAGAGGAAGGTTAATATAGTATACTGTAAAAATTTTATGTGTGAATGTATAGTCAAAATTTTGAGAAAAACCAATTTGAAATTAGCTAAATTTTACATGTAAATTGCATGAAATTGCACGCCCACAATATAATTTTCCGATTTTTGAGGTGTGCATTCGATTTGGAGGTTTATCCATCGTCAAAACCTACCCTTACGGAGCGCCGCTCTGCGTTGCACTCCTCCAGGGCGGTTTTGACTCTGGTTTACTGGGCTAAACATACGAGAAGCGCCTTCCATCAAGAAAACCGGGATAAAAAAACCGGGAACTTAGAGAACCTTGAAATAACATTAAACAGTTTAGTCGCGGTATGCGGCAGTTCTATTGTACGTTCAACCCCCAAAAAATCGCGTAAAAACCGGGATTCTAGTCATGTTCCCTGTAGGACGTGCGAGCAGCATCTGACGAAATTTTCTAAGTGTTAGGATGTATCATTCCGCACGTACCGTCAACAGAATGGCGACGCGCGGAATTTCGTATGAGATTCCCGCGCGTCGGTCGGTTTTTACATGTTAAATTTGCTAACTTCAAATTCGATTTATTTAAAATTTTGATAATACATTCACACATAATATTTTAACAGTATACTATATAAACCTTCCTCTTTGCAATAGGAAATTTTCAATTTATTTGGGGTGGCGGATAATAAGACACTCGCACCAATCATCATAATCTTATTTATCGCAAAATCACCATTTCCTTTTATTTGATTTATTTTACATGTAAAATATTTTTCAGAGCATTAATATTTCGCAAAAGTAGAATGAATCTGTTTCTGCTTTACTTGTTTCTTGTAAGTCGTATTGTTCGTTTCCGAACGTCGTGACCCATCTGTTTCTATGCATGTGATGTGCGTTCCGAGTTTTTTCACATACCTAGAGGACCTAGGTACTTGTTTAACGTGGGCTCCAAACCACGGGAAGTATAATACACTTCATGTTGAGATGGGCGCTCTTGGCAAATTACCTCGGTCCCAAGTAACATTTTACCGTCATAAATGTACATATACCTTACAGAAATTTCCGTAACGGTAAAGCATTGATTTGCCCCTTTTGCAGTTACTGTATTGATGTATCATTTATGCACATATAAGGTACAGGTATTTTCGCAACGGTACGGCATTGATTTGCCCCTTTTGCAGTTACTGTATTGATGTATCATTTATGTACATATACATTACAGGTATTTTTGCAACGGTTCAGCATTGATTTGCCCCTTTTGCAGTTACTGTATTAGTACATCGTTTTTATACCGATTATGTGTTGATTTTTTATGAACGAGATATTTATTTAATTGAAAAAATAATTTTTATAAAAGATAAAATTTTTGATTTTTAAATATTTCTATTATTTACATTTATTCAAATTCTAGATATGTTTTACATACTGCTAATTGTTTTATTTTTGTTTGTCTGCGCCAGAATCTGAAAATTGACATTATAAATGTGATAATTTTTACTTACTTTTTTTTCCGAGGCCAGGTTTTGAACCCATGCTGTACTGTACCTATACGTCTGAAAACTAACTGCTTAGCCAACTTGCCTACCTGGGTATACGGTATAAACTATGATATTTGTTATTTGATGGTCAATTTTATTTTCAATTCATAGATTAAAAATATTACCTAATATTGAATTAAAATAAATCAAATATTTTGCTTTGGTACTTTAAAATTTATTACATTATGAATTATTTTAAATAAAAGTTGTTATTTTGCACGTGTTTTGAAGAAGAATGCTACGACGTCACTTTAATTCGAATCGACAGCGGTGGTGGGATTAAATTTATTTAATTTAAATTTATTAAATTTTAATTTCCTGACTTTTAATTTCCAGAATTTTTATTTCAAATTTGGAGATTTTCGAAGATTTTTGATTGTTATTATTTGCGCCATAGTTTTTCTTAAAAATCCGTATTGAAGTAACGAAGTTAGAAACTTTTTCAATATTTAGAAAATCAAAACTTTGATACATAGTTGAAATAAAGATTTATGATTACTAGAAAGACATAAAGACCGATTCCCCAACTATAATATTATTCCTTTCTCATTATAAGACAAAAAAATATTGGAGAATGTAAGAAGTCTCGATATGGCGTAATGGTAAATAGGCACGATGGTACCTTTGGCAATCCGTTGTACAGTGGTTCAACTCCCAAGCCGGCAAAGTTATTTTAAAAATAAATTTCCTAATTAATTAATTTTTTAATATTTTTATTAATAAATATTATAAACACAGTTATTTATCGGTCTTAAAACTTTAAAAGGGCCTTTAGTTAATTAGCTATTAGAAAACATAAAATATTTAAAATACACGTTTTACATTAGCTAGTTAACTAAAGGGCTTTTTATATGGGTTGATAATACCGGACGTAAGAGGTTTAAAATTTCCGCCCCCAATTTAGAAATTTGACCGCCCTTCTTACTCCAATAATATCTCATATAATAATTATTGTAATATAAAATGCTTATCATAATTTGTAACCAATCAGAAACAAGAGTTTTTCTAACGGCGAAATTTTTTTTTATACATAATCTTGATACATAAATAACTATAATGTTACATATTTTTACATTTCAATATTAATAAAAATTATAAAAAGCGCGTCTCGAAATTTAATTTAATAAAAAGGGACTTTGGAGAATAAGACGGATTTTTATTTTTAAAATTATTATATTATACGAGTATATATTTCATAATATTTTATTATGTACTTATTAAAGTAGTCATGGACAATATCAAAACCGTGAAATAAATATCACAAAGTTTAACTAATAAATCATCTTTACATATTATATACCGGAATTGTAAGCGACTAAAACTTTACTATTTAAACTACACTTTCAGGTATCAAACCGGTGATGAAAATATCGTACCGCCCATCTTATAAAATACCTGTATATGTTAGACATTGCTTTTATAGTAACAAAACAAAACGATCAAAACATTACCGAAACGGTACCGTATGTTCAACTATATTTTAGTTAATAAAATTTCAGTGCCGATCCGATGCAACAATTGCCTTCAGAATAACGGTGCGAAAATATGTACATTGAAACTATACCTAAACAGTACAGTGTAAATATGAACTAAAATTTATGTGCCGCTTAGGTACCATTTTGGTACTTAATTTTCAGGTATGAAAATATATGTACATATTCGTTATACTTCAATGATATACCGGTATAAAACCGACGTTGATGTTACTTGGGGTGGTTTGCCATTGCCTTCCGAGGAGAGATGGCCAGAATAAAGTTCTTACTCTGCCCGGATTCGATCCGAGCGTTTCGCATTAGCAGTAGACGCACTTAACTGCCAAAGCTATGACCATCTCTTCTGCTTTACTAAATTAAGACTATTATGATATTCTATGTATGTAAGGCCAGTTCACAACTCGGTTCAAAAAGGTCTAATATGTAAAAACGTTGGTAAGCTGCAATAAATTTTAATATCTTTATTACGACTTTTAATAAGACCTACTAATTTTACACCGGACCCCTGATTTAATTTAATTTTAAATGTATAACCGCTCAATTAATAATAAAAAAGTAGAAGACATTTTATTTAGATAATTTAATCTACTTTATTTTCAATAAGTTCACATTTTGCTCTAAAGTGCACCCAAACCGAGATATTAACAAAAATTCATAAAAACTAGATAATGTCATTCTTCGCGTGAGTTTTCCACTTTGGCGGAAAAATCCGGGTTTGGTAAACTTTACAAACTTTACAATTAGTATTTATTTTTGAAGGCCCTAATAAAGGTCCTAATTAAAGTAATACAAAATTGGCTTATTATCTTATAAGATAATTTGACTGGCTTATTATCATCTATTCCTAATCTTTGATTTTCATGTGGTATTTGTTGCATGTTATTTATGTGGAAAGTAGTTTTTGTACTTACTCCTACGAATTTATGCTGACGGTATTAACGCTAACCTATACGATATTTTACAAAACTTATTGTGTGTTTACACGAAACTATTTATACTTATCTATCCTAATTTCTGGTCTTCTCTCACATGCAACTGTTTGACTGCTTTTAGCGATTTAGTACGTGATTGTCAGAGTTGTGCGGCCTGAAGGTCGCACTGATAGGCATATTTATATTATCACGTACTTTTAGTAAAAATGTGCAACGTATTTTTTCTGCGGTTAGAAGTAAATTTCCGTGGTTTCCCTTATCTAAGCTGGACATAAACAATAATGAAAATTTCAGCTTTGTAGGTAGCGGGTTTTGCAAGATATCGTGAAGAATGAATGAGTGGGCGTTCCTAATCTACGTAGACGTTTATTAATATTATAATCTCGCGGAGTCTCACTACAACCACCTACTGCCGCCTAATAGAATTTACTAATTGAATTGGCTCAAAGACCCACCCACTCAATTACTTATTTTCATTAGTGGAATTTTAGTCAGTAGTTGACGGGGTCAGTGAGATTCCAGCTTCCTTAATCTAAAGGGTTCACATAGCCTGTGTCGGGCTATGCCAATGTCAAACATTGAAGTAGAAACATAGGGTTTCAATAGTGACGTTCACATAGTTATGAGTTGCTATGCTATTTTGCGCATGACCATGAAATCATTCAACGTTTGTGTTGACATAGCACAGCACAGGCTATGTGGCGAGCCCTTAAGCATTCTTACCCACTAAAACCTTCTTCCAGGTTGTACCGGCAATTTACCTTTTGGGAATAACTTTCTACTGCTTAGGACAACCAACCTACTTTGCATTTGTTCTCCTTGTTAATTCTAGGGTCGGCGGACGTAAGCACATAAGTCAAAACTTCACTTTTTTTGTTATGTTCGCAAACTGCGCTTATTTCTATAACTCACAATCAGACTTAAAGCACATAAGTCAATTTCGTATGTAGACTAGCAAAACAAGCAGGCGTCTCTTTCAACCCAAAGTATTGTTTCCACTATATTCGTACTAAAGCGCATAATTTGACTTATGTCAAGTTAACATTTTAGACTTATGTGCTTTCGTCCGCCGACCCTAAGTCTTACACTGAACATTTCTTCCACGGGAATCCGGGATAGTCTTATTAGGTTTCGGATTTTCATGCTCTTGTTTAAAAATCTGTGCTATAACTTTGTCAAGCCATTTCAATGTCACCAGTTTCTGTTTTTTCGGTTTTCGTGCCTTTGCAGTCTTTGGCATGTTTACCATTGAAAGGCTGCGATAGTCCTGGACGAAAGGCAATTTTAATTGCTTGCTTTCATAAATATAACCTTCTGTTTTGTACATTCCGGTTTGCTCCTGATCCGATGCCGACTTTAACTGTATGTCTCATCTAGTGAAATTATCTCAATTGTTTAGGACTGTACACTGGTAGCTAATGTGACCCGCATCAGAACATCGGAATCAATAGACTTAATTGACCTTCAATCTTATATTGGAATTGCTTATTATTAGGACTTGTTTTCACTCTCAAATTCATAATTTTTTCAACATATGTATATTGCGTCTAGGTACTGGGCCTTAAGGCTGGTTCAGACACGGCTAGTAATTTGTCCAGTAGCCAGTTATTTAGTATAATTTAGTTACTAAACCGTGTGTGAACGGTACATTAAAGGCGTTTTTGTGGGCTGTTCTTTTGATATTGATCGCTACAATGTCCTCATTATGGTATAAAATCCAATATAACCTAGTCTTCTTCGCGTGTCTATCCGTTACATGATGTTGGGGACCTCACTTCTATAGGGTGCATTTGAAGTATTATCACCCACATAGGGGACCTACTGCTTAATGTGAGCTGAAGTGTGTACACTTCATCTCCAGAAAGGTTGTGGTAGGTAGATTACGCCTCGGTGATTTGCCATTGCTTTGCGAGGGAAGACGGCCAGAATAAAAGTTTCGCTGAGTCCGGAGTCGAACCAGGTATTCAGCATTAGCAACAACGCACTTAACTGCTTAAGCTGATGACAGTCTCTACCTAACCTAGGTAGCCTCATTTTCTCCTCAGCGCTAAAGTGGAGTATGGAGACGTTCAGCTTAACGTCGGTTCTAAACTGCACATGTTTAGAGCAAGATTTCGGCATTTAGACCTCACAGTTGCCTACATCAGGTTAGGTATTTGATGTCAGAATTTTAGCGCTTCACCACTGGGTAACTGCGCAGTTTTTGAAGGCACGTGTTTCATGCTAATTGGTAATCATCAGTTTGACGTGACCTACACTGTAAAAAATCACATAAAAATACATTCAAATACGTGTAATTTTTACATTCAAAATTATAGTAAAAATACATATTGTGTATTATTCCATTGATAATAGTGTGAAATTACATTATTATCAATGGAATAATACACAATATGTTTTTTTACCATAATTTTGAATGTAAAAATTACACGTATTTGAATGTATTTTTACGTGCTTTTTTACAGTGTATCCTACTAACATGATTAAGATCGGTTACGTCCAATTTCCAATTAGTATTATAACACAAATGATAAAAAAAATTTTACCAGAGTTTGGAAAATCTAGTGACATGATTTACTTTTATAATTTTTTGTTTTAATATTGTATTTTTAACTTGTTTTATATTATACTGAATGTTGCAATTTCGACTTGTAATGACTTTTAAAAATATAAACATTTTGTTTCAGATGGCAGAATAAATTGAGCATTGCTAGTGTGTTTTCTTTAGCAAATGTTAACATAGAAAAGGTTTTACCATGTACTGAAATAGCAAAACTAAGAAGCGATTCTGTTGTTACACAATGCAAACTAGTAACTAGTAGGAACGAGGTAAAACTTAGTATTCCCGAAATCAACAGAGCTTATGGATATGGTCGTACATCCGATGCCAAGTTTAAATGCTTAATTTGTGTGGCTAGATTTACAAGTATTCATAATTTAATTTCACACCATAATGCCATTCATCCGCACCTTAAAGCCATGAATCACAAACAACATTACTGCAATATGTGCGGTGTTTATTTTTTAAATGACGAAGTACTTGCAGATCACGTCAAACTAGTGCACTTATCTAATCCAAAGGAATATAGTTGTGAGTACTGCAATAAACCCTTCAGCACTAATGTCGCTATTAGAAACCATATCAAATTCGTTCATAGAAGCTTTCTATAATTTAAGAAAATAATATTAGTGGAACATCTACAACTAATGCTTCCACTGTAAGCCAGACGGGCAAGGATTGCTAAACTAAGATTTATTTTTACGTGCGTTAAAATGTACTGAAGGAACACCGGTTAAAAAGTAAATCTTAACTTCATAACCTGTGTCCGCCTGGCTTGATCGTGACCGTATTTTTTTTACTTCTATGAATTCTCGTTTCTTATTGAATATATTTTTGTAATATCTGTTTTAATGCAGACACTTATTATTATTGCGAATCATTTCTGTTGTATTGGTTTAAACGATTTCTAGTGAATCATCGACAGCTAAGGTTTTCACCGTAAAACCAGACGGGCAAGGATTGCTTAGCTAAGGTTTATTTTTTAACGTGCGTTAAAATGGACCGAAGAGATTTATTACGTTAAATTCGCTTGCTTTCAAACAAACGCAGGTTAAAAAGTAAATCTGAACTCAATGACCTGTACCATGCATCGTGACTATGTTTTTATGTATTGTTTCAATGTAATATTTTCTCATTTTATTTCGTTCTCGTTTGTTGTTGAATATGTTTTATGAAAATGTGTATTTTTTACTAAATATATTTGAACTTGATGTATTATTATTATTATTTTTATTTATATTTTCTTACAACTTTGGCAAATGTAATATTTTTTAAATTTAGAAACAACTTAGGAAAATATAATAATTCATTGCGTAGTATAAATGAACTGACACAGGGGACTTACAGCTTAACGTGAATTCACGATTTTTTCATCGTTAATTCTTCGGATCAGGGAAACGATTAGGTCATTAAGACCGCGTTCGGTTTGGAACTATTTTCGCCTTCACGCCTTGACGCTAAAAGCGTGCAAAATTTGCGTTCGGTTTGGAAAATCTGAGCTTTGAAGGCGTTCCAAACCGAACGGGGGTTAGCGCTATGGTGTTTAAAATTTAAACTTGAGGTTGTATTTTAACCTAACTTATTTGTTATAGCGTGTTTGATTCGAGATTGTGCGAACTTTGATTTGTATTTTGAACTTTATTAGTGTTTAATACAAAAGTTGTGATCGAAAAACGACTGGTGCGTAAAAACAAATAATTTTATAAAAAAATAAACAAAAATTTAAATTCAAAAATTAATTTTAAATTTTACCACCGCAGCGCCGCGCTATTGCTGCCCGACCTATTTCAAGAAAGCGTTGATAGCTTCTAAAATGGGCGGAGCTATAGCGTTTCATGGCGAGTAAAAGTCCCAAACCGAACGGCCAAAAAGTGTTTGTTGGCGCCATATAGCGCCAATAGCTCCAAACCGAACGCGGTCTAAATTTATAATGTAGCCTGGGGCTTGCTGGGGGTAGATGTTTGGTGAGTGCAAAATCTTGCTGTAGATGGCACGAGAAGCTAACTGCACTTCACTTTATGTTGATCAGTTAAATAAATATCTTTTAAGAATTAAGGGATGTGTTGCTGTGCTTTGAGCAGTTACAATTTTTACACCTTCTCCCGTGTTAAATTTTAGACGACCATTGTTGAAATAGTATATCATACAACGAGAGACTGAAGTAGGACTTTTAATCTCGAGTGTGTTTTATTTTTGAAGCTATGCTTCTTATTTAATATAACCCGTCGCTGAAAGCCAAAGGCTAAAAAATGAGAGATTAAAAGTCACTTCGATCTCGAGTTTTATATACTATTTTATGCAACGGCGAACAATCCTAAAAATATTGAATATCATGCTGTGATAATTTTGCAGATAATATCTAAGAAACGTAAGGCAGCAAACACCGACTGAGAAGAAAATGTAACATATAGCTACTTGCATGTCTGTCTGCATACTCACTTTTAAGGAAGAGTTTTAAAAACCGTGGGTTAAATTATCATTCTAATCTCGCGAGAATGATACACGTCATTTGTCTCAGAAATGCGAGAATAAAGATCAGTTTCACCCTCTCCGTTACATAAATTCTTTTTTGACTTGACTAAGGGCTCCTTTAAAAATTGTAATATACATCGTACCCAAAAAGTTCAAAACCGTATACATTGCGTATACTATATACAATTATTCCAAATTATTCTTAGAAACAGCGTTTTATTTTGTCCTATGTTTTAAAACCAGGTTTATTTTTAGGTTATCCGATCCTTCACAAAAAAGCGTTTTTATTATAAACAATGGCGGTCCCGAAATTGATAGATACGATTGTATGTATTGCACGGGTGTATTTCAAAATTGTACATCGATAGTAAATCACATTAAATCTGTACATAGTAACATTAAAGAAGCGGAATATTTTTGCCATAAGTGTGATAAGCTTTATAGTATTGAAGACTTTCACTTTCATGGAGATGTAACTTCCGGCGAATTTATAAACTGCGTTGTAATGGAGAAGGAGTTAGCATTCGTTTGCATATACTGTGGTGCAATATTTGAAGCATATTCCGAAATAAAATATCACGTACGCTGGAGTCACGAAAACAGAAAGCGCCAACAGTTCTTTTGCAAGAACTGTAACAAAGTGTATCTTGTTTCAAGAAGCACATATCATCGCCATTCCATTGCAGATAACAATCGCAGCTTTAATTTTGTTTGTATTTATTGTAGTAAAAGTTTATATGATATCGAAGAGATATCGGAACATGTTAAATCGGAGCACCCTTTCTTTTCAAAGTGGAAATGTTTTTGTAAAAAGTGTTATAAATTATTTAAGACGCACAATGGCCATCAACATCAAGTAGGCACTATAGAAAATCCAAACGAATATATTTGTGAGTACTGCAAGAAATCCTTCAGCACTAATGTCGCTATTAGAAACCATATTAAATTCGTTCATAGAAGTTTTCTCTAATTTTAAGAAAATAACGATAGTGGAACATATACAACGAATGCTTCCACTGTATAGCCAGACGGGCAAGGATTGCTGAACTAAGATTTATTTTTTACGTGCGTTAAAATGGAATGAAGGAACACAGGTTAAAAAGTAAATCTTAACTTCATGACCTGTGCCCGCCTGGCTTTATGGTGACTATATATTTTTTTACTTCTATGATTCCATATTTCTGATTTTATTTCGTTCTCGTTTGTTATTGATGCCCGTATTCACAAACGTTCGTAACTGAATTTAATGGTCTGTTAAATTAATGAGTGATTCATATTGGTCTACTAATATCAACAAACGTTTTCTATTGGTTGTTAAATTTAACAGAACGTTAAATTCTGTTACGAACGTTTGTGAATACGGGCATGAGTATGTTTGTAATTTTTGTTTTAATACGGAGGTTAAATATTGCAAATCATATTTATGTTGCAGTGGTTGAAATGATTTTTAGTCGAACATCGACAGCTAATGGTACCGCTATAAAACCAGACGGGCAAGGATTGCTACGTAAGCTAATACTTATTTTTTAAGATGCGGTGAAATGGAACGAAGAGATTTATTCGGCCAAATTAGCTTGCTTCCAAACAAACGCAGGTTGAAAAATAAATTTTAACTTATCCTGTGTCCGCCTGATTTTATCGTGATCATAGTTTTTTAATCATATTGATTCAATGTAGTATTATCTTATTTTATTTCGTTCTCGTTTGTTGTTGAATATGTTTTATGAAAATGTTGTATTTTTTTACTAAATATATTTAAACTTGATTTATTATTATTATTTATATTTTCTTACAACTTTGGCAAAGGTTTTATTTTTAAAATTTAGAAACAAGTTGGGAAAATAGAACTCACCAGGATAATATAATATATTTTATCTTATACTATGTCTATATCGTCTTTGCTGCAGTACAATAATCTGATTTTCTTAAAAATATTTGCTGCGTATTAAAAATGAACTGACACAGGGGACTTACAGCTTAACGTGAATACACGATTTTATCATCGTCAATTCTTCGGATCAGGAAACCGATTAGGCTATTAAATTTATAATGTAGCCTGATAATGTAGCAGGTAGATATTTGGTGAGTGTAAAATCTTGCTATAGATGGCGTGGGAAGCTAACTGCACTTTATATTGATTAGTTAAAAAAATTTCTTTTTATAATTAAAGGATGTGTTGCTGTGGTTTAAGCAGTTACAATTTTTGCAACTTCTCTCTTGTTAAAATTTAGACGACAATTGTTAAAATAGTATATCATACAACAAGAGACTGAAGTAGGACTATTAATTTTTTAAGTAGGACTTAAAAGTAGAACTTTTAAAAGCGAAAGCGCTAAAAAAATGAGAGATTAAAAGTCACATAAATGTCGAGTTTTATATACTATTTTAAGCAAAGGCGAGCAATCCTAATAATGAAATATATAAATAAGATTTAAAATGCTGTAAATGATATTTTATGTACTATATATCATACACCGGCTGAAAGGAAAATGTAACATATAGCGACTTGCATGTCTGTATATTCACTTTTAAGCGAGATTTTTAAAAACCGTGGGTTAAATTATCATTCTAATCTCGAGAGAATGAAACACATCTGTCTCAGAAATGCGAGAATAAAGATCAGTTTCACCCTCTCCGTTACATAAATTCTTTTTCGACTTGACTATTAAAATTTACATCCTAATGCCCGCTGTACACTCTCGCCGAGACATGGCGAGAACAGGAGTGTAGATGGGAGCTCTCGCACCGCTTCGTAGGTCTCGGGGTGTCTCGCTAGCTCTCCATCTCGAGTCGGTATTTTAGGTCCGCATCAAAGGGTCTCGCCTTACCTGCGAATGTGTACCTGTACACTCTCGAATCCCTCAGTCTCGTTTGTGCCATATTTTCCTTATTTCACCATTGTTTTCTTATTTTTTTGTTATGCACACCGTGCATAACAATATTTATTATTTTTATTAAATTATTAACAATATTTTTATTAATTTTTAATAATTTTATTAAATATTAACAATATTTGTGCATAATAATATTTATAGTAACTGATGGCACATAGAGCAACATCAGCAGCAAGTTCAATTTCTTAAAATTTTCTCCCCTGAGTTCACAATTACAACTGAACTAGGCGAGATTGTACATGAGTCGCACTCGGCCACAGGCCTCCCGCTGAGACATTCGCCGAGACAATCGGACGAGAGCACTCGGGCGAGAGTGTACAGTCGGCATAAGGGCTCCTTTAAAAATGGTAAAATACATCGTATCCATAAGTAGCTGACGAAAAAGTTCAAAACCGTATACATTTTGCTTATATACTACAATAATTCCAAATTATTTTTAGAAACAGCGTTTTATTTTGTCCTATGTTTTAAAACCTGGTTTATTTTCAGGTTATCCGATTCTTTACAAAACAGCGTTTTTATTGTAAACAATGGCGGTCCCGAAATTGATAGATACGATTGCGTGTATTGCACGGATAATTTTCAAAATTGTACATCGATTGTAAATCACATTAAATCTGTACATAGTAACATTAAAGAAGCGGAATATTTTTGCCATAAGTGTGATAAGCTTTATAGTATTGAAGACTTTCACTTTCATGGAGATGTAACTTCCGGCGAATTTATAAACTGCGTTGTAATGGAGAAAGAGTTAGCATTCGTTTGCATATACTGTGGTGCAATATTTGAAGCATATTCCGAAATAAAATATCACGTACGCTGGAGTCACGAAAACATAAAGCGCCAACAGTTCTTTTGCAAGATCTGTAACGAAGTGTATCTTGTTTCAAGAAGCACATATCATCGCCATTCCATTGCACATAAGAATCGCAGCTTTAATTTTGTTTGTATTTATTGTAGTCAAAGTTTATATGATATCGAAGAGATATCGGAACATGTTAAATCGAAGCACGCTCTCTTTTCAAAGTGGAAATGTTTTTGTAAAAAGTGTTATAAATTATTTAAGACGCACAATGGCCATCAACATTAAGTAGGCACTATAGAAAATCCAAACGAATATATTTGTGAGTACTGCAAGAAATCCTTCAGCACTAATGTCGCTATTAGAAACCATATTAAATTCGTTCATAGAAGTTTTCTCTGATTTTAAGAAAATAACGATAGTGGAACATCTACAACGAATGCTTCCACTGTATAGCAAGACGGGCAAGGATTGCTGAACTAAGATTTATTTTTTACGTGCGTTAAAATGGAATGAAGGAACACAGGTTAAAAAGTAAATCTTAACTTCATGACCTGTGCCCGCCTGGCTTTATGGTGACTATATATTTTTTTACTTCTATGATTCCATATTTCTGATTTTATTTCGTTCTCGTTTGTTATTGAGTATGTTTGTAATTTTTGTTTTAATACGGAGGTTAAATATTGCAAATCATATTTATGTTGCAGTGGTTGAAATGATTTTTAGTCGAACATCGACAGCTAATGGTTCCACTATAAAACCAGACGGGCAAGGATTGCTACGTAAGCTAATATTTATTTTTTAAGATGCGGTGAAATGGAACGAAGAGATTTATTCGGCCAAATTAGCTTGCTTCCAGACAAACGCAGGTTGAAAAATAAATTTTAACTTATCCTGTGTCCGCCTGATTTTATCGTGATCATAGTTTTTTAATCATATTGATTCAATGTAGTATTATCTTATTTTATTTAGTTCTCGTTTGTTGTTGAATATGTTTTATGAAAATGTTGTATTTTTTTACTAAATATATTTATCCTTGATTTATTATTTATATTTTCTTACAACTTTGGCAAAGGTTTTATTTTTAAAATTTAGAAACAAGTTGGGAAAATAGAACTCACCAGGGTAATATATAGTTATTTATGTACCAAGGGCGATATAGGTATGTTTATGCCCGCGGATGCAAGTTTCAGCCGAGGGCCCTCGGCCCGAGGTTGAAAGCAGTCAAGGGCATAACCTATATCGCCCGTGGTGCATATAACGTTTTATTTTTCACTTTGAATATTATATTATTTGTATATATCGAATATTTTCTATTGATATTTAGTAAATTGATAAGCTTAAATATCAATTTGTTTAAATAGACATGGGTAGCGTTGGTAATGTTTTTTTTTTGTTTCAATTTGTTTATGAACTATATTGACATTTTGTAAAACGCAATTTTACATTTATTTAAAATGGAAGAAATTCCACAGATAATAGCTGAGAGAGCAGATTAAATGTTCCACATAATATTCAACTTCTGAATAAATTATAATATAAAAAATAAATACCATATTTTATATTTGACATAAGAACAGCTGTTTTCATTTCGCCCGCGCGGGCAAAATGGATCCATTATGCCCGCGCGGGCGAAATGGATATGTTTTCATGTTTCGTATGCAAGGCAAAATCAACAAATATATTCAAAGTGAACAATAAATATATTTTATCTTATACTATGTCTATATCGTCTTTGCTGCAGTACAATAATCTGATTTTCTTAAAAATATTTGCTGCGTATTAAAAATGAACTGACACAGGGGACTTACAGCTTAACGGGAATACACGATTTTATCATCGTCAATTCTTCGGATCAGGAAACCGATTAGGCTATTAAATTTATAATGTAGCCTGAGGGTAGCAGGTAGATATTTGGTGAGTGTAAAATCTTGCTATAGATGGCGTGGGAAGCTAACTGCACTTTATATTGATTAGTTAAAAAAATTTCTTTTTATAATTAAGGGATGTGTTGCTGTGGTTTAAGCAGTTACAATTTTTGCAACTTCTCTCTTGTTAAAATTTAGACGACCATTGTTAAAATAGTATATCATACAACAAGAGCTGAAGTAGGACTATTAATTTTTTAAGTAGGACTTCAGCAAGTTCAATTTCTTAATTTTCTCTCCCCTGAGTTCACAATTACAACTGAACTAGGCGAGAGTGTACATGGTCGCACTCGGCCACAGGCCTCCCGCTGAGACATTCGCCGAGTCATTCGGACGAGAGCACTCGGGCGAGAGTGTACAGCCGGCATAAGGGCTCCTTTAAAAATTGTAAAATACATCGTATCCATAAGTAGCTGACGAAAAAGTTCAAAACCGTATACATTTTGCTTATATACTACAATAATTCCAAATTATTTTTAGAAACAGCGTTTTATTTTGTCCTATGTTTTAAAACCTGGTTTATTTTCAGGTTATCCGATCCTTTACAAAACAGCGTTTTTATTGTAAACAATGGCGTTCCCGAAATTGATAGATACGATTGCGTGTATTGCACGGATAATTTTCAAAATTGTACATCGATAGTAAATCACATTAAATCTGTACATAGTAACATTAAAGAAGCGGAATATTTTTGCCATAAGTGTGATAAGCTTTATAGTATTGAAGACTTTCACTTTCATGGAGATGTAACTTCCGGCGAATTTATAAACTGCGTTGTAATGGAGAACGAGTTAGCATTCGTTTGCATATACTGTGGTGCAATATTTGAAGCATATTCCGAAATAAAATATCACGTACGCTGGAGTCACGTAAACAGAAAGCAGAAAACAGGAAGCCAACAGTTCTTTTGCAAGACCTGTAACAAAGTACATCGTTTTGCATCACGCACACGTCATCGCCATTACATTGAAGATAACAATCGCAACTTTAATTTTGTTTGTATTTATTGTAGTAAAAGTTTATATGATAGCGAAGAGATATCGGAACATGTTAAATCGGAGCACCCTTTGATTTCAAAGGGCAAATGTTTTTGTAAAAAATGTTACAAATTATTTAAGACGCGCAACGGCCATCAACATCAAGTAGAAACTATCGAAAATAGCTTGGTGATGCATTCGTTAGAAACAAATAATGACGTTAATGCATTAAATATGGAACAATAAAAACTTACGCTCATGATATTCAACAAGTTGGTAAAATTCAGTTCGTTTTGTTAAAAAAATTTGATCTGAAGTTTTCAGTCGTTAAAATTCGATTTGTTTTGTTAAAAAGGTTATACCTGAATTTTTCAGGGATTTGTTAGTTTTTGAAATTATATTGGTGGCCACCATTGGTACGTCTATTTGTATTTTTATGCTGACGCGCAGGAGTGGATTTGGCATTGTTCGATTAATGGACGAAAATGGGGAAAAAGCAATGAATGTGGAGAAATCATTTTAATTCAAATATAATCTCGGTTTTTCTCGCGCGTATGATAATTGTTATTTTCCCGAAATTTTTGTATTTTTGTACTGTTTTCTACTTCTACCTGCCTTATTTATCCAAAATATGTAGATTAAAATAGTTATTTAAGTAAAATTATTTTTTCAATCTTTGTTTTGTTTTTATTGAATATTATTGTTTTTTAAACAGATTTTTAATTTTGCAATAGTGTTTCTGCCGATTAGCAACACATTCATGTGTAAGCGCAGCGAGATATTAATGCTTTGTAAGTTATGACGCGCACTAATGGATATCCAATAACTAAAAAAAAATTAAATAGAAATATTGTTTTTCTGGTATTATCTTGCACATCATACAACACAAAAATGTTGAAAGAAATTGTATAAATCAAAACAATAATCTTTGTTATATTTTAAAAATTTTGATAGCTTTCCATTTTTTAACTTACGCTGTTGACTATGCTTATAACAATTTATTCATCATTTTGTAGTAATATGCACTGTGTAATTTCCAATTTATCCTTTCAGATGTTTAACAAAAAAACAGAAAAAAAAGGGTCCTAGAGAATTTTTTGATTATTCTCAAGAAAGCTTAGAATTAGCAATGAAAGATGTAACCGAAAACGGCGTCTGCAAATATAGGGCGGCAAAAAAATTTGGAATTCCCAGAAGTACACTCATAAGGAAACTTTCTGGTCGAAGTTCTTTAAAGAGGAAAATGGGTCCAGAAACAATACTCAAAGAGGCAGAAGAAAAGACATTGGAAAAATGGCTACTTGCCATGTCTAGAAAAGGATTCCCAGTGCAAAAAATCAGTCTTTTACTTACAGTGCAAATGATAGTGAAACAATCGGAACGAAAAACTTGTTTTAAAGATGGTATACCGGGTCGTACCTGGTTTAAAAGCTTTTTAAGAAGGCATCCGAATATAAAGCTAAAATATACTGAAAGTGTTGCTAAGGTTCGGGCTGCTGTAACGAAGCAAGGCATTGAAAGGTGGTTTTCTGAAGTGTTTAAGTATTTAAAGGAAGAAAATCTTGAAAAAATACTGAACCATCCGAATAGAATATTTAACGGGACTGATTGTGAATTTTCAATCGACCAAAGAAATGGAAAGGTATTGGGTCCTGCAAAATCCACTGAAGATTTTTATGACAGATCACCAAATAATGATAAAAAACAGTTAACAGTCATGGCGATGTGTTCGGCAAACGGTGACTCTGTTCCTCCGATGATAGTTTATCCTTACAAAAAGCTGCCGAAAGAAATTGCATACTCGGTTCCCGATAATTGGGCTCTTGGTAGATCGGATTATGGATGCATTACGCAAGAAGTATTCTACGAGTATATTGGAAACCACTTTTTACCATATTTGCGGTCTCATAACATTCAAAAACCTGTTTTGCTTTTTGTAGATGGCAAGAGATTACATTTAACAAAAACAGTTACCGAATTATGCGATTTATATGAAATAATTCTGATTTCTCTTCATCCAAATTCCATGCATATATTACAACCAACAGATGTTTCCATTTTTAAACCAATAAAATCGGAATGGGAATCCATTGTACAGAAGTGGAAACTTGATAACGTTGCAAAGGATATTAAGAAACATACTTTTGGAAAAGTACTATCATCAGTTTTTGAAAACTACTGGAATCCTGAGACAATAAAAAACGGTTTTAAGCGGTGTGGTCTTTTCCCGTTTGGTTCGAAGCAAATTGATTATAGTCGATGCCTTAGCAACAGAAATGTGACCAATTCTTTTGCAAATACGAATTTAAGTGATCAAATTCAAAATTCAAGAAGATATCTGGAAGACGTACTTTCCGAAATTGAAAAGAGGATTGATTCGGAAGAACTAATTCGATTTAAAGATACCTTTTTCAATAACGACGAGTGGTCTTGCAATATAGAATCTCAAGAATTGTATAACTTTTGGTCTAAGGCTAAGAGAGATCTCGAAAACAACATGAGCGATTCGGAACAGCGAACTGAAGAAGATAAGATTTTAGATGAAAGTCAAAATGAAGTCAAATATTCATATGAATCTCTCATGGACCCCATAGAGGAACCTTCATGTAGCAACAGTTCAATCAGAAGCCACATCAAGTAATGTTTTAAATTGGGAATGGAGAAATAATCTTATTTTGTGTTTCCATGATGGATTTTAAGTTCGACCATTATATTTTATAAGTATTTTATTGGATCGTCATTCATAACTGACAATTTGTTAATTTAATAATTATTATAATAAAAACTTTACAGAAAAATTGAAAGTAGTTCGATCATCAATTAAGTAGTGCAAAGTCCTTACAATACCATCATGGTACAGTTCGACAAGAATAGCTTGGTGTTTGTTTGCGTATAAACGGACAACGTATTCCATGTTGGTCTGTATGGGATTCCTGTTGGAGCGGGGTCCAAAGCTTCAGCTTCTCTGTGAATTGGCGTAGAATATGACGCTGTATGTACTACATTATTAAAAAAACTATGAACAACAGAGGACCTAGATGGGGGCTTTGAGGTACACCCGACTTAACTTAGAGCATGTTTTCAAATTTTGTATCTATGGTATATATTGAGAGAAGCACCAAAACATCAAAATTCCACCCCAAATGATAAAGTTGTGTGCGAATCGTGCTAAAATATCGGGGCACCCATCAGATTCCAATGGAACCCTTTATTCAAGTTTTTCGACTTGTTTCCTTTTTGTAATTCCCGAACCGCTCTTTTTCTTGGCGTCCTTAGCCCTACGTAAAGGTATTCTGATGGTAGTGCCTTCAACAAGACGCCCCCGGTGATGCGCTGCATGGGCAACGTCGTGTAGGACTTGTCCAGTCAAAGTTTTCATTCATTGTATTGGGGATCTTCCTCTTGGCCTTTTCCCTTGATCTTGCTCTGAGTCAGAAGTTTTCCATTGCTTCAAGTCTCCGTGAAATGTAGCCGAAAATCACATACAGGATTGGTTGACAATCTTGTTCTGATCTTTAGCTTATTTAGATTGGATGCTTTTTGTATGATATGCCATCCATGGCATTCGCAACATTCGTCTGTATATCTGAAAAATCTCAAGTTGTCACTTATCATCCGCGCTTATAGTCCACGTCGCGGTTCCTGTCATGGTCAATCGTCGGCTTAATTTATGCGTACTTCCGTCAGCGTTAGAGATCAAAGAGACCATCATTGGTGCACCTATTGTGTAATGTTGTCTCCGAACCACATGAAGTTGTTTGCAAATAAATTTCACCCAGAATCGAACTGGGTACGTGTTATTAGCGGTTAACATGCTTAATTGGCTAAGCCACACGTAATTCACTAAAGAGGCTCCAAAGAATGCCGGAAGAGTGAAGTTATGTATAAACATAGAGAACATACTTATGTGTGATGACGAAGAGACGTAATTTATGCCTAATCAGAGTACCTGCTGCCTCAGTCCAGTACCTGCACAAAGGATGAATTGAGGGAAAGTCGAGATATGCATGTTTATGTTTGTTTTGGTTATCTTAGCTATGTCATATTATTACTCGTATGAATATCCTGTTTAATATTCTATCATTTATATAATAATAAATTATCGATACTTCACCAATAGAGTAATGATCGTCTTCAAGTTATAATTATACAAATTTTGTATCAATTTTTATTGAGTTTATTTGGGGAACTAACAAGTAAGTATTACCACAGTTATCCCAACATACATTATTTTAGGTGGTAGAGATTCTAAAATATGTCCTTTTTAGGTTTAACGACCTAATTAAAATTTCAAGAAAAAAAACCGCCGATGTTCAAATACCAGTTGGAAGAAACAGCAACAATACACCAGTGAAAATATTTCTTCCAGAAGCTTTGCTAGATGTCATACCAATAATAGAAGTTCAGAGCGCCATTCAACCGCATACCAAAGTCGGGTGTAAAATGTGCAACAAAGTTCTTCCGTTGGCCGAATTAGAACGGCACGTGGCTAGGGAGCATGGATATAAAGAAAAGAACTTTGCCTGTGATGTGTGCGGAAAACTGTTCAATAAAAATAAGCAACGTAATTATCATAAAAAGATTGTTCACGGGGATCGAAACCATTTATGTTCCGTGTGTAATAAAGCGTTTGCTACACCCAGTGGATTACGACGTCACGAAACGTATCATAGCTCCGAACGACCATGGATATGTGACTTTTGCGAAAGTTCTTTCCAAAATAGATCTGCTTTGTATTCCCATAAAACAAAACATTCCGAATCAAAAAAATACGTGTGCGACCTTTGCTATAAGTCTTTTTCGATTCCATCCCTTTTGAAAAACCACATCCAAAGTTCTCACATTACATGCGTCGAATGCAAAATTTGCAACGAAACGTTTACCAATTTATACCATCTGAAAAAACACATCAGCAGATCACATCGAGATCCTAACAATCTGCAAAACTACGTTTGTAACATTTGCGATAAAGTCTTTGAGATGGATCTCAGTTTACAGAGACATCTGCTAATCCATAAAAAGAAAGATAAGCATATGTGCGATTTGTGTGGGAAAACTTTTAGCACCACCACCAGCTTAAGAGATCACAAGTTCATTCATTTGGATATTAAGCCTTTTGAGTGTTATAATTGTGGGAAGAAGTTTAACAATAAAAATACTCTCAAGTGTCACGTACGAACACATACAGGGGAAAAACGTTATACATGTCCAACTTGCGAAAAAAAATTCACCCAACGAAGTACTCTTGTTATTCATATGAGGATGCATACCGGTGAAAAACCATACAGCTGTGAATTGTGCGAAAAAGCTTTCATCAGTCGAAGCTTATTAAATAATCACAGGAAAAATCACGAATAGTTCGATGTATTTTATTACCGTTTGATTTTGTTTCTAAATACAGCAATGGCTTGGGTGATCGCTGACGGAAATCGTGGGTTTTAATCGCGGACTTCACGGAATTTCTCAGCGGCCCTCTGGTGAACATCAACACTCGGTGGATAAGTTAAGTAGTAAAGTGAAAGAGAAAAAAGAGGATTGATCCATCTCAAAAACTGGAT
This sequence comes from Podabrus alpinus, assembly GCA_932274525.1. Classification (NCBI taxonomy): domain Eukaryota; kingdom Metazoa; phylum Arthropoda; class Insecta; order Coleoptera; family Cantharidae; genus Podabrus; species Podabrus alpinus. The sequence goes on from OW026452.1 coordinate 97,431,162, forward strand.
CGTGAAGACTGCAGAAAAACAGAGTAGCAATTTTGCAAATGGAATGGAAAGCTTGATATTGTTTAAATTTTATTTATATTTATTTAATAGTTTTTGTAAAATAAATATCTATTTTAAAATTTGTATTTTATACATAATATTTATTACAAATATTTATAATTATTATAGTAATAATATCTAAGTAGCAATAACATTTTTAAATGTTAACTATTTTCTCATTGTTCAAATTTATAATATTTTCTAATATTGTTACATTTTGAGTTACGTCAGTTCTTGTTTATGTACCTAATTCTAAACAATAAATCGATATTGTGTTTTGATAACATTTTTATCTTTGATTTAATAATACGACAAGGTGTCATTTATTGCTTTGCGTCTCAAAAGTGTTAAATTTTGAAAAAAAAATATTTACAAATAATTAAAGATTATGGGGTAAAAACAAAATCGTGGTTAAAATAGGTTTTTAAAAATTGAACCCGAGACTGTTGTTTCCGGGATGTAATTGCATATAACAGCCTCAGCGAAATGACGACATTCGGTTATTGCCCGACGACGGTCATCAAAGGGTAATACACCGAATATTTCCCGCTATCTGTTGCATACAATTACAGTCCCTTAAGGAAGGTAAAAGCCCGGGGATCTAATTGTGCATTACGGCCCCAGGAAGAATGATATTCAAATTATGCTCGACAACAGGGAAATACTTCGAATATTTCACGTCCCACAGCGTTGGGCAATTACAGCCCCGTGGTAACAGTCCCCGGGTTGTTTCTTCCTCATGGGGCTGTAATTGGCCAAACAGATCGCAGGAAGTAATACATAATCGGTGTAATGAAGAGGGAATCTTTGAGTTTAATATTGATTCAGATAGATTTTCTCAGTTGGTGGGTAGTAAGTCCAAAATTTTGCCTCGCTGTAATTTATTATTTTATGAGAAAAACGTACAAATTACATATAAAGGTGTGAGCGAATGGCTGAATAGCGTTAGCGTGTTAGCTTTTGGTAACATGGTTTGCGGATTTAAATCGTGATTGCTTAGGCTGTGTGGCCTTGAAGGCCGCACTTAGGAGGATTATTAATATCAATGTAAGCTGTAGTTATTCAACTTTTTGATAATGATTCCTGATAAATAATTATTAGTGCGGATTTCAGGCCGCGCAACCTAGGTAATCACTTACTTGATGGTTCAATGTGGTCGAAAGCTGAACTACTACACGAGTGGGCTGCGCTGCTCCCTATGACCTGAACATATTTTCGCAAATCATAATCCACCAAAAGAGACCAGAAAGGATGAAAAACTTATTGTTTCATTGGTACGATGTAGTTTGTATTCAATATTGTTATTCTTTCTAACCTTAATATTGTCAAATTATTCGTAACCAGTTCTTGAAATATATTGCTTTTAACCCTAGTCGAGCGGTATAAATTAACAACGTTAAGAGGCGGTATAGGTACAATTGTACCTTAATATATTTTGTATGAATAACTTCATTTTAGGTATAATTTTTTACGATAAATAATTTACGTTATTATACTATAAATTTAAAAATATTGTTTACTAAATATTGTACTAAATCATGAGTGATAATGAAGTTAGACCTACTACCAGCTGCAGTAAAAATTTTTTTCCATCTATTTACAGATATACTTCCAATGAAATATGTCGAAAGATTGAAGAATCTGATTCTGAATACGAAGAAGAACCATATTGTGCATCTAATGACGAAAACTATGTACCACAAGCGGATTGTTCAATTGAAGAAGAATCTGACATTGAACAAGAAACAATCATAGAACATGAAGAAGAATACGACTCAGACAAAAGTGTTGAAGATGAACCTGTGCCTCAAAGTGTGGGTGATATTTTGACTGCTAAGGATGGAACTCAATGGCGGAGTGTTCCATTATCAAGCGCACAAACAAAAGCTCGCAATATCCTACGACAAAGAGGCGGGCCTGCAGCAATCAGTAATATATATACAGCAAGAGAGCTATTCAAGTCAATCATGACTCCAGAAATGTGTGACATCATATTACGAGAAACAAATCGAAAGGCCAAGAGAGTTTGTGAGGTTTTCAACAATGAACTGGTACAAAAGTTTCCTGTATCCAAACGGCCACTACGAAAAATATTCAAGCCATTTACTGAAACTGAACTCGATGCATTTTTGGGCATACTGATTGCTGCTGGTGTGCATAGAGACAACAAAGTGAATCTAAATGATTTGTGGCAGGTTGATGCTCTACCTCTTATACGTTCAGCAATGTCTCGTGACCGTTTCAAGATGATGCTGAGATTTATCCGATTTGACAACGAAAATACACGTGCAGAACGTAGGAAATTTGATAAAGCTGCACCAATACGGGACATCTGGACAATGCTGAACAGTAATTTGGAGAGAGTCTACATTCCAAATGAATGTATCACAGTCGACGAGCAATTATTTCCATTTAGAGGCCATACTAAATTTACACAATATATACCTTATAAACCGGCTAAATATGGGATAAAGATTTTCTGGGTTTGTGATGCATTAAACGGCTACCCGTTACAAGGTCAGCTGTATACTGGGAAACCAACAGATGGGCCTCGACAAGTGAACGTTGGTGAACGAACAGTTTTGGACCTAGTCAGCAAGTATAAAGGCTCTGGAAGAAATGTCACCACCGATAACTTTTTCACAACTATGCAACTAGCTAAGGTACTAAACTCCTGGAACATGACATTAGTTGGTACAGTACGAAAAAATAAAAGGTTCCTGCCAAGCAACATGCAGGCTTCCACAGAAAGACCTATAAACTCAACTAACTTTGCTTACAATAACGAAGCAACAGTCTGTTCCTATGTGCCAAAGAAGAATAAGTCAGTCGTGCTTCTATCAACCATGCACATGACGGGAGAAGTCGAAGAAACCCAAGCAGCCAAGCCAGAGATAATAAACTATTACAATAAAACCAAAGGCGGAGTCGATGTTATGGATCAAATGTTGGGGGCATACAGTGTTAAACGACAAACATTGCGTTGGCCTCTGGCATTTTTTTACAACATCATTGATGTATCTGGGTTAGCATCGTACATCATATTCAGAGAGCGCAACCCACGATGCTGCACAAAAGATAAACGAAGAAGGTTTCTCAAAGATCTTGCCACTCAGCTTTGTATGCCTGCAGTCGAAGCTCGAAGTGCAAACAGAATATCCATGAGAAATCATTTCCTTCGAGGTGCAGTGGAAATGGTGCTTGGACGACGCATTGTGGTAGCGTCAGAACCAATAGCTGTCCTTCAAGTACCTCGTGGTAGTCGTGGAGCCTCCGCTATTGCTGGCAGTTGTTATGTCTGCCGAGTTCGGAAGCGGAAGCAACGGAAAACTAGAAAGTCCTGTGTGGTTTGCCTGAATCCCGTGTGTGATGAACATTCGCTTGCAAAGACAACATGTATTAGTTGTGAAGAAAAGTAATTAAAATAATTTCCAAATTATATTTTGTAATGCACAATAAATTTTACAATAAATTAATATATAATATTCAAAAAAATATTATTCATGTTGTTTCTTACATTTTTTTATATACAAAATATATAAAGGTACAATTGTACCACAAAAGGGGGTGCAGATATTTTTCTGAAATTTGACCTATGTAATCTAGACTAAAAATGTAGAGATGTCAGAAAATATCAACCCTCTACAGCTTCTGGAAAACAAGTTATCGCAATTTTAAAACGCAAAAGTTACAATTGTACCTATACCGCTCGACGAGGGTTAATATAGACAAATTTTCTCGGCATTGCTACAAAAAAATAATTTGGTTTTAATTACATTTAAAAATTGATTCAATTGTTTTAATCAAAATAATTAAGACTTCAGGGCAATACCAAGATGACTACCGACCATCATCAAATAATAGAATTTAACGAATAGGCGTGTTAGTTTTGATTATTCAGGGGGGGGGGGGTTAACCGACGTATCGTATCGTCCCTTGTACAGAACTTTTACATTTATCATCACAATACGTGGACATTTGGCGGTCGAGGTTATGTGTGAAGTTTCGGGGTTCTTTGAAAAAATGTAAGTTTTAGTTATAATCTTCATAGAATCGTGGATGACACCGAAACATGTCATACGGTAAAGTTTTTTTTCGTTTAACGCTGGTTCTGAATACGGCCGTGACCGTCGATGTTCTTTGTGATGTTATTGTAGAAACATATCTATTTACCTATTCCCCAACTATAATTTTACGTTTATAAGGAAAAATAAATTCAAGTCCGAAATTATTAAACACCAGCCCGTCACCTTTTTAAAATTTTGCTGATAATAGTAATAGGTTCACCAAATTTTCAACATTTGTCTAACCGGATTAGGTAACTTTTAAACTTTTTATTCGGATTTTCTCAGAATTTGTAATTTTTGAAACTTTAAGGTCGTACAAAAGTTGGGATGTGGTTTTTTGGGTGGACAAAAATGCCTTGGATTATGTACCGTCAAGTTGGGCACTCAATATAGAAAAAACAAAGTATCTGTATCCCGAAAATATGATGCGGAGTAAATTGAAGAACCTTATTGAGCAATGTGAGAAACCAAAATCCACCAAACTTTATATGGAATATAACGCTATCTTTAGAAAAACTGTGTTTTTTCTGGAAGATGCTGAGAGATTGATTGAACAAGATGCAAGCAAGTTGGAGTCATCCGACGATGACGATGCAAATTATTTTATAACGAAAGCAACAGGTAAGAAAAGTTGTGTTGTATTTGGGCAATCTATTTCAAATATTTTTGTAGCCAATACTCTTGTTTCAATGCAGAATAGATGTGGTACTTCAACTCAAGCGAACATGCTGAAAATGTTATCAGGATTAAAATTCCAACTAAAGCAAGTTGAAAAGAAAGTACTTGCAAATGAGAACGCAATTCCTTTATTGCAAATAGCTTCTGGAACTTCATTTCAAGAAGTCGAAATGCACGTCAATAACCTATTTTCACTTCCGTTAGATTCAGAAGAAGATTTAATGGAGGTGGAAAAGTTAATTAATCACTCAGAAGAAGATAGAAGGAATATGGTAACAATAAATTTGGAGTTGTGGTATTTTAATTCATGCGTGTAATTATTTTAGGTCAAAATTCTTACTTTAGTTGGAGGTAAGAAACTAAGGCAAACTATCACAGCGATGTTGAAAAAGCTTTTCAGCCGAAATTTAGCTGTAATGTATTCCCTTAAGGGCAGAAAAAAGAAGAAAGCCTTTAAAAACTTAGAGTTGTATAAAGTAGTAATGGGTGAGTAGGTACTTTTTGTTATTATTTCAAAATAATAACCTTTAATTTTTATTTCAGTTAGTGTTCGAGGAATTCATCAGAATGCAACAGATACTGAAATTGATAAAGATTTAGGAATTGTACTGGCTACTTCGGGAGATTGGAATGGAGGAAGATACGTGCGAGTCCTAAACGGAGATACTTAAAAGCCTGATTCATTTCTGTTTTACTATTTAGTAGTATACACATATGTAGTATATTATTAAAGGTTTTTGTTTCATCTTTATTTTTTATCACTAATTATCAATATGAAATCGATCTTTTAACCAATAAAATTACATGAACGAAAAGTGAGAGCTTTTGAAGGATGATATATTATTTTTACCCTACAGGTCTAAAAACCTGACCTTAGACTGTGTTTAGTTGCAATAAGTTCATGGTTGCAATCAATGAGCATTACTTTTCTACTGATAACCTGTAGATGAGTACAACTCGGCCCTAGAGTTTGGCGGCATCCTTCATATACGCCTTGTATATACAGGGAGGGGGATGTGACGTGTACGGCGCTTGTAAATTGGGCCAGGCGGTCAGGTTCTTTTTAAGCCTACCCGTAAATTGGGCCAAAAGATTATAAGGGTCCCATGTAAATTGGGCCAGACACCGCTGGTAAGCGTAACATGCACGAAAGTTTACTGTTTTGTCATTATTTTTTGTTTTATTCGATTTTTTGGGGGTGAAACGTAAAAGGAAACTGCCGCATACCGCAACTATACTTTTTAATGATATTTCAAGGTTCTCTAAGATCCCGGTTTTCTTGATGGACGGCGCCTTCAAGTATGTTTAGTTTTTGCCGCGTAGCGGCGTACGCGATGAAAAACCGGCCGGAGCTCCGAAGGAGCGCAGGATTGGGTTTTTCGATGCGCACAGCCGGACGAGTCTCGAATCCAAACCCCACAATTTCAAATTTTGGGGTTAAATGGTACAGAATAGCACTTAATATTATTTTCTTAGTTGCGTTTTGCGATACTTAATATATACAATTGAATATTATTTAATGGCTTTACCTTTAAACTACCCACGCCGACCGCTGCGCTGGCCCAATTTATAGGTTTTCTTAAGATACCCACCAAAATAATTTTAAAATACATTGACCGCTGGCCCAATTTACTATCGTCCGACGTGTATTCTGATTGACAAGATTGTGCGGCCTAAAGATCGCGTTTTGTACCCGACATCCCGCGATTAAAATAAGCCCAGCCAAATTTTTAATGCGGAAAACGCCGATAATTTCTTCGGCAGAATAAAATCTAGTGTGAAATTAGTTGCGTTGACCTTTTTTTTTTTTTTTTTTTTTTTTTTTTTTTTTTAATGCAGGGAAGGGGGAAATCTTCAAAAGACACCACCCCGATGATCTGGGGTGGTAGTGTCGGATTCTTACCGACTAAAACCCCCTCCCCGACGACAGCGGGATTGACCTTCTCGGCATTACTTCCGCTGTCGTCTGCGATGGTCTGCGGCTTGGTCGTTTTTCTACGGCCTCGCGTCATCACCGGATTAGCTGGCTCCCGCTGGGCACCAACGGAGTACGTGGCCCGGGCTGATCGCAATGACCCCCCGGCATCACCCGAATCGCTTTGGACTGATGCGTGTTGGGAGCCACTAGGTAGTGGCCCGCGAGGCTCATCTCCTCTCTGCAACCTGGTGTGCAGAGTCTTGACCCGGTCTGTCCGGTCTGCACCGCTGTCGGGTCGACTTCCCTCAGCTTGGCGTTGGGGGAGACTGGTGTTCGTCTCCTTGTTGTTACCTCTCACGTCAGCCTTGCGGATTTCCCCCATCCACCGGGGTTCGCGCCCGATCTCTGAGGTTCCTCCGCAAGTTACCAGGGACCACCCCGAGGAGGTGTGAGTAGGATTTCGGTCCCCTAGTTGCGTTGACCTAGAAATTCGTAGCAGAACGTTCTGCAAAAACCTCACCATTCATTCTTATTGGCTGATATAGCACTTCGATTGGCAAGAAATTGAAACTCGTTGATTGGTTTCATCAAAACGAAACTCGCATCTATCATTTTATAGTCAGTATAAGATTTCGGACGTTTGGATGATTTATCTATGAAATACTAATATTCCAATCAGTATTTTATGCTTCATTATTGTAAGCATGTACCAAAATTTTCACATCTCGACCAATATTACAAACGATTTAACCGAAGTTATAACACGAAAAAATTTCTGCAAATGGGACTCGGAATTCCAAAGAATTCCTAGCGATTTTAAAGGAATTCCATATATAGAATTTAAAGGATTGCCAAGGTTTTCTAAAGATATCCCCGCAATTCCAACAATTTGCATGAAATTAATAATCAGAAATTAATTGTAAGGGTGCTCATGGAATTTTAGAGTAGGCCAAATAATTTTTTTCGTTATAAACTTAAATACAGACAATTCTTATTATACTGTTTTTACCTGGTAAATTGAGTACGCACTGAAGGTCCGCAGAAACATAACCAGCGTTTTCAGCGCTCCCTCAGTGCGCATTACATTTACCAAATAAAAATGCCAATACAAAAATTCAAAAATAATACAAAATTTAGAGTTTCAGAGGGTGCTCAAAGTTTTCTCCGTGTTTTCATAAAGTACCAATATTGCAGCAATATTTTGTGCCATATGGGTTGATAACACTGATACCCAACGTCTTTAAATACTTGCGGTACATCTGTTTAAATTTTTTTAACTTTGTCAGTACGATTATGTTTATCTTCTGTATTTTATATTGCCATTATAATCCAGACAAGAAACTCTTTTAGCTTGCAAAACTCTGGATGAGCTGAAATATGGAAGACATTGCCTCCCAAATATTTTAGATTCTGAATGAATTACCCAAAAGTTCCTGAAAATGCCCTGTCGGCTTTTTCCCCCAATTGGGGATATTAGTTCCGTCAACGTCGAGCATCTCCGCGCAGTAAAATGATGTGCAAAAGAATGAGTAAATTATTAACGCGCCTGCGCGGAATACTTGTTATAGTTATAGTTTGAATTGTTTTTCATCATCTCATCTCCAACATGGAGTTTTGCCTGTAACTCGCTTAATTTCATCTTTAAGGAAAATTATCACCCCCCCCCCCAACTTGAAGAGTTCAAAATTCTTCTCTACAAAATTGATTTTAGAATTCAGACGATGGAGCTGGCATGTAAGAAAATTTTATCGGAAATAGGAATTATTCAAAAACAGTTTCAATTTCATTTCTTTTAATAAAGACACATTTCTAATATCTGCAAATGTTATACTGTGCAATTTTGATCAGATGAGAATTTTCAGTGAAACTGAAATTAAACTAGTTATAGGCGAAAAACAAAATCTCCAATTCGGGCAAGCAACCGATAGGCCGGATTCTTTGCAACTCGTACCATTTTTTCGGCTTCCTTGAAAAAATTTGTTTTATAGAGAATTTTACGCCCTTCAATTTTTGGATAATGAGAATTTCTAGCAAATTTCAGCTTGCCCAAATGCTTTGCTAGCTCTCACCATTTTTTCAGTTTCATTGCCTAGACTATTTTGTGTCGATGTTCTTGAGAATCTTTAATCTTTTTGAAATAAAATAAGAAGACATATTTCTATGAAATGCAGTGGGAATTTAAAAATGCGGTTAAAAATAATTACCTTCCTGTTTAAATAATATCTAGATTTACAGTTCATTTTGAGGGATAAATTTGGAAACACTGAAATACGAATAAAAATCTCGGATATTTTCAAAAGAGTGGCTGAATTGAAATAGAATTTGGTGGGACACGTCACTAGAAAGAGCCGCCATGAACAATGCAACAAGAATTTTAACGCATTGGGTTCGGGAGACTCCAAAAGATATGGCAATATCATGGCAATATATTGTAGTGAGGGATTGTCATTATTAATCGAGCCACACGTTGGGCTGTCAAAAATTGCTATGCGTTGACGTAGCCTCACGTTGGGCTAGCCAAAAATTGCTATGTACCCCCTCGCTAATAGGGTTAAAGGTTCTTGTCGTTAATGTTTTATATGGGTGTACGTAATTGTACCCCGTCAATGGAAAAATATGTGAAGTTTTGTAAATACAATTTAATGAAATAAGGTGCCTCAGCTTAGCTCTTTCGTAGTGCATGTATCTTACCTTGTACAGGGTGGATTCGTTCCGTTACCAATGCTGTAAATAAAATTATGGTGCGGAACAGGTCTAAATAAATATCCTTCGTTACAAAATTATTAATGTTTTTATTTAGCACACAAATGTAAATAAAGATTTGGTTATATTGAAAAGTTCTATTATTAAATCTATTATAAAGAATTCTGAACATAAAATAACGCAAAACACGTGTCGTATGAAGTCCGAAAATTTCACTTAGTTTTATAAAAATTATATTGCAATGTGCACGATACCTTATTAAATTCAGGAATGTTTTCTTTTATTTGAACTGGGGATGGCACAATTGCGCATCAAAATACACTCGATGGGTTCATTTACCATGAAAAACTTCCAGATGTAGTTTGTTGACCTCGTTTTGTGGTGAATTTTATTTTCTTCAAAAATATTTTCAATCCTTTACGGTTTTCACTTTATTTATGGTTTTACGTAGGTAAGTAACAATTTTGTTGAATTATACACTTGTATTTTGTACGTTCACTAATTATTTTCACTATAATATCAAATTTTTTTAGGACGATCTAAATTCGCCACCATACACGTGTGAATATCCAACAACAACCTTTTTTCGATTGTTTTCTTAATTCTTTTTTCGAAGTTCATCGCAATCTTGATGTCTGCATAGACGTATTTTATTGGTTGATCGAAAAATCAATATTATCTGAAGTTTCACAGTACAGGTATGGACTAAGCCCATTGTGGTTCGTTGAAATTTTATAAGTAAAATTTTCTTTTATATTTTTAGATTGGATTGCCTTCTTCCCAAGTGCTTCGTGATAGAATAAATAAAGATGCTGGACATGAAATTTCCATACGCAGTTCATTAAGTTGTGACATGTCGAACTCACGTAATAATTTTAACAAACTTATTTTAAATTTAACGCTAACATGGATTTTTACATTTATCAATTAATTAACAAATTTCTAACTTTTAAAATACCTTTCTTATTACTGACAATCTTTCATTTACTATTAATTAACATTTTTAACAAAGACAAATATTAAATGATATATTTCAAATTTATTTTATTCAAACCTGTTTTATGTCCCGTTTTAACGAATCATTTGACTTTAAGCTAAAATTTCTTGGTATCGGACGAAGTTTTTCTGATTACTTTGATAAGTTACATGCTTTTATTCATAACAAAATTTTACTGAAACTTAAATAACGTACTTCCATTGACGTGGTATCTCGATACCGCAATATGTATGTAAATTTTAAAATAAACAGAACCATCTCTAACCGAACCCTAATTCAATTTTTTCTTTCCTCAACCTCTTCTTATCCACGCTAAACGTAGGTCTTTTCCGAGGGGGGGGGGGAGGATGTAGAGAAGGTAGTTACTCCCATGAATTACAAAACATTAAAAACTAGTCAATTTTGTTAAAAATTTTCGGTAATTTTACGGTATTTACCCATCCTCAATAAATTTTAGATAGATCCGCGCGTGGTATCGCCAATCTGTTTCTATCCTGTCTGTTTTGCGCATTTCTTCGTCAGCCTTTAGATCGTCAAGCCACTTTGTTTCATACATGTTACACACAAGATTTTGTCTACTATTGTTTGAAATAACCAACGGCTTATTGCATAACTATGTCGGTTTTACATAAAAAATTTTAATTTTCCGCATTTATTCCATTCGAATATTAACCTCAAAAAATGAAAAATTAAATTTTAAAGAGTTTTCACTCAAAACGATTTAAAATAATTTTATTGGTTGTACAGGGTGTTTGTTTTAAGGTGAAAACTATGTAACAATATTATTATTATTAATTGACGTCAATATTATAATTTTAAATTAAAATTTAAAAATTAATAAGCTATGAAATAATTAGAATTTTGTTATGTTCGCGAGGCTTTTTAATTTGTACAAGCTAATAATTGTTAATGTACATTATTTTAAATATAGTAGTCATGTATTATACAGGGCTTTTCAACAGGGACTTTGTTTTTTAATAGGGGAAATTTTGGATGCAGTGACAGTTTTGTCAAGTAGAAGGTCTACAATTTATTATGTCTTTAATTTCAATCGAAAATCGCTTGAAAGAGTTTACATTCCACTCGTGTTCTTGTTTGGTGCCCTTTTGGTCTGGAAGAGTGATTGGATCGTATTTGTTTCAAAATAAGGCTGGAAACGCTGTTACTCTCAAAGGATTGCGTTATCGGGACATGTTGACAACATTTATTGGTCTATTATTGATCATATGGATGTGAGTTGTATGTGGTTTCTATAGGACGGCGTCACACAGTCACCGAAATATTGCATTTATTGCGAATTTCCCGATCGAATAATTTTGCGTAATTCTGCAGTCAATTGGCCGCCTAGATAGTGTGATTTAACGCCGTTAAATTATTTCTTGTGGGGCTTTGTGAAAGATCAGGTCTATGCAGACAATTCATCATAATCCATTGAATCCCTGAAAATCAACATCCGACGCGTAATTATGCAAAAATGTAAACGAAAATTTTGACATAAAGATCGACGTCTGTATACGTGGTCTTTTTTATTTTTCATTGATAAATTGTAGACTTTCTACATTATACATATTTCGACAATAAATAAATACAGAACTTTCATCCAAAATGTGTGTTTTATTTAAAATTTGAAAAGGAATTCCCTGTTGGAAAGCCCTTTAATAGCACGTCCCCATTGTATGCATTGCATGATTAAAAAGTATTTTTGATAGCATATACCGGAATTTTATTTTAAATAAATCATCACTTTATAACAAACAATTTTGTTTTAGGTTATTAATGATCAAATCAGAGAATAACATTTCGGAAAACCTTACAGTTCCTGGATTATTATATTTTCCGAAAACTAATATGGTATATGTCGTTTCAAATAATCAAAATTCTGCCTCGATGGAGTTGCCCAAATTAGAACCAAACCAAGTCAATGTGGAAGAATGGATGCAAAGTTTAAAACTACTTCAACCCAATTCCCTTTCCACTTGTATATTTTGCAAAAGACTATTTACGGTTGAAAAAGTGATCCAACACGTCCACTTGAAGCATAAAGTCGGTTATAATTGCGATAAATGTGGAAAGCCGTGTTCAAACCAGACTGCGCTTACTCTCCATAAAAGAACGCATGATGACACCAGAAATCATCAATGTGGAGTTTGTTTGAAACGTTTCAAATCACCGTATGTGTTAAAATATCATATGAAGAGTCACAGTGAGAAAAGAGAGTGGGTATGCCATATTTGCCAAGCATCGTTTAAATATAAAAGTTATTTGGTTATTCACATTCGGAGACATTCCAATACTGGAGAGTACGAATGTAATCTTTGTAATAAAAAGTTTAGTTACCCTTCTATCTTAAACGAACATTTTAGAAATACCCATGCCACAAATGTTAAGTGCAACACTTGCAAAGAAGTTTTCCCAAATTACTATTATCTTCAAAAACATAGCATTGTCCATAAAGTTCCAATTCGTCATGTTTGCCCAGTTTGTAAAAAAGTGTTCAATGTTAAACATATGGCCACAAAACATTTTAAAACGGTTCATGGAAACAAGGAAAAGTTTGTTTGCGATATCTGTGGAAAAATTTGTTCATGTAGTACTAGTTTGAGAGACCATAAATTCATTCATTTGGGTATCAAGCCCTTTGAATGTCACGATTGCGGCAAAAGGTTCAATACCAAAAATAGGATAAGGTGCCATGTACTGGTTCATACCGGATTAAAACCACATTCTTGTAAAATGTGCGAAAAAAAATTTACACAGAGAAGTACATTGGTCATTCACATGAGAAGTCATACCGGCGAAAAGCCTTACAAATGCGATTTGTGCGACAAAGAATTTGTTAGTCGAAGTTTATTAAATAATCATAAGAAAAATCACGATTAATGATATTTGATACCAAATTATTTTTATAGTACTTATTTGAGTTTATTTTAAATGTTGAATTTAGTTTGTTAAAAATGGAGTTGCAATTACAGAAGGGGGTGGGTCAGCTAAGTGAAACTTTGAATTTTTTTGAATTATTAGGTTTTAGAATGTACAGGTAGCTTCATGTACAGCAAGTTCACTTTCCGCTAATTCCGATTTATTTGTGCCGTGGTTCGGATTACACGTTAGCTGTAGGTTCCATTGTGTATGCGTAATCTTTTTGCTAACAACTATAGCTTTGTTGTATAACGCTAGAAAGTTCTTATATAATTTATAGAAAATGCTCCTTTAATTTAACCACTTAGTTGTGCCCCGCTCTGTAATGTCTTATTATTTTAGCAGTAATATATTATACTTCTTATGTAAAATTGAATTTTTTATACAGAATAAATATGTTTAACGATCATGATTATTATTTCAACACCGTGTTATTTGGCGCAAAGCGATATCTGCAGGAATAGAAAACATCCTTTACAGACCTACACAACAATACTAAATTATACCCACGCCATTGGCTGAATTTTAATATGGATGTTTCCACGTGAATGGGTAGTTAATCAAAAAGTTTTTATACTCGTATCATAAAAGTGAAACTCTTTTTTGACTTATTCCTTTTAAAGGCTGCAGCTCCTTTCAGGAAATTTTTTTTACGTTTGTTGGCCAAACTTTTCTGTACGAAAAATAGCAAGGATCACAAAATTTACTTACAAAACTGTGTCAATCTGAGTGCAAGATACCAGGAATGCTTGATTTTGAGCCGAAGAAAAACCTTTATCCAAGAACCTTCTCATCACTTCAAGAATGAAATAGCTTAAACGACCTTTCTTGATACACTAATACTAAATATGTTGAATTATCATAAAAGAGTTTAGCCATTGGACAATTAAAATCAGGACTATAGAAGCTCTAACGATTGACATCAATAATTACACACATGAATTCAAAATGGGGAGGAAAATAGAAAGACATGCCCTCAGCCCCCATGAGGATTTCGCGAATAACTCCGCGACCTCTGAGGCTCAAACGAAAATAATTGATGCTTAACGTTTGATAACATTTTTATATCAAAATTAGATTTGGGGAGGGGCATTGACATGCACCTACCAATCACAGATCTCTTAAAAATCCGTGGTATCAATACAAATAAGGGGTCGCCCATAAAATACGTTCACGCCTAGGGGGAAATGTGACCGGGGAGGGGGGGGGGGGTTGGACAAATGTGATGTCTGCTTCAAAATTCCATTTTTGGGATTTTAAAAAAAATTGTATTAGAAAATTTTTAAAAGTTTATCAAATAAAGTTTATCTAAATTATTGCTTGTAATTTTTATTATAGCCATAAAAATTTAAAAATTTCGAGTTCGATTTTACATTAAATGAAGGGGGGGTGTAGCAAGTTGAAAAGTCGGAAAAAATTGGACGACCCCTAAAGCAATTTATTATGACTTCCAATAATTCTTGGAACTTACATAAAAAGCAAGGATATTTTTTTATGCATTTTACTATCGATTATGTCGAAAAAAAGGTAAGTTTTGTCGTAAAAGAACCTTTTAGTTCCCTAATTTTAGAAACTGGAAATTAATTATTAGCTACCATAAACTGAGTGAATTAAAGAAACGACCGATGTGTTCGAAATGAAAATCCGAAGAGGTACATAAATGTGGAAGATTTCTTAACATGCAAGTCGATATAATTGGTCTCGCATAGTCAGTGTGCATATGAGGATAGTGAATCCCTTGTGGTAACACCGAAACTGATCATGCAATAAGATTAACGTGCTCCTTGTTTTTTTCGACTGCTGTATGCCTGCTGGCTGCTCCCCTACCAACCCGCACTTAGCCAGAGTAGTGTAAGGCCTGACCCTCGCACTGATGGAGGAGAAGCTGTGGTCTAGGAATGGACTATGATGTTTGAAAGAACATCGAGCGGATGAAGATTGCGGGAAAACTTCTTTTTTAAACGTTGCTCCTGGGCTAATAATAGACCACGAAAGTCATAGTAAAAATTAAAATTGTAATCAGAACAATAACATACAGGTAGAAACATATATCGATCAATCAACAATAAAAAATCGAGCTTTTTCGCAGATCTTATAAATCGATTTATGTATAAGACACTTATTGTGTGTCGATTCTGCTCTTTTTCTGCCTTTTAACTTGAAATTTGACTAAACCAGGCCCTATTTTAGCTCCGCATTTGTTTAAAATTTGAAGGCCTCTAAGAGATAAAGGAATGACCAGAATCGACATAATATTACAACGCATTTAGGCAGTAGGATTGTCTTTTTTTATAATACATTTTTATCCTGATAGCCATCAAAAACGAATAAATTTTGAACAACTGAGACCCCAAAAAGATCATGTTAGAACATGCGAGACAAGCAATGTTTCTAAGGGTTTGCACTTGGATGGATAACCGCATGCGCATAGTGATCAATTTAAGAATACCGCCTTTCGCTGCTCCCCTACTAACCCACAATAACCAGTGTGTTAGGGTATAACCAAAATCTTTTAGGGAGGTTTACATCAAAAAGATGTAATATATCAAAAAATACCTGATGGAAGAAAAACATCAGTCAAAAAAGGATAATAAACAATCAACTTTGAAAACTCACAGGTAGGGCTCTGTTAAAGTTTAAAAGTTGTTTAATGCGGATGTTTGGATCTAATTTCGCTTATCTGTAGGCCACTTTTGCGGCAGATAAATCGGAAAAACGGTGACATAAATAACTACGTTTCTTGGGCAAGTTTTATGGATCTGTATCTGAGATGCCATATAGGGGATAGAAGGATTTTTTACGTGTAATTTTGTTTCCTTGAATTTTTCTGATACCTATTTTGGGCTTAGGATGTATAGGAAACGACCAATCTACGATTGCAATATTTGGGCATTTTTTGACAAATTTTGTCCCGTTCCGGTCCCCGGCCTGATGTAGCTATTTTTTTCCGATACCAATCGAAAGGGTTTAAGTAAAAAACAATTGCTTTCCGAGTTATTTCCATGTAGACGCATTTTTGCAAGTAATAACCGAGGACGTAAAACTAATATTTTACTCATATGGGGTAATAACTTACTAACCAATTTTTTTTTCAAAAATTTATTTAAAGCCATTTTAGTAGTTTTGGTGTTCTTTTTTAAAAATTTTGAAAAGTAATTTGGGGAGTCGACTTCCTTTACACTCCATTCGCTCAAGATTAGGAACTGTTCGGAAATCATGCTCGGTTCGGAGTATGGCTATTCGGTGCAGGTCATTTTTGGCGCAAAGCCGTTTCGGCGTCAAAGCCGTTTCTTTTGCCAGGAACGTATTATTAGGTTCAAGCCTATTCCGTGAGAAGCTAATCAGTTCAAATTTTCTATACAGCTGTGTCGTTATATTAATTAAAGGCTAGCGATACGGAAGAAATCATACTCGAGCGACAAAAGTTAAATAGTGAAAGTAAAAATAAAATACCAGGTTCGTATGCTCCTGGTGCAGACAGAACTTTCTTCTGGCTTTATCCCCTCGGAAAGTAATCGTAAACCATCCAGATATACGGACTCTCTGTAATTGAACAACTTTTCCGCGGTTCGAAGCTAGCGTTAAGCACTAGGTGTTTTGTGTCTGGGATAACACTTCAAACTCATAACATATACATTGGAGAGAGATCGTCTACATCTGCAGAAAATAAAATAATAAAAATTATTACGGTAACGGACAATTGGGCGCGACCGATTGGGCGCGGAGACAACCGGGCGCAAAGACAATTGGGCGCAAAGACTATTGGGCGCAAAGACTATTGGGCGCAAATACAATTGGGCACGAGGAAAATTTTATAAAACTATTATTTACATATTAGCTTCGTTCCAACAAGCAGTTCTGTTATTGTTCACGAGCAATAAATATTCAACAGAGTTGTTGCTATCGTCCCAACTACAATCATAAGAAAAAAAAATTGCATAGGAAATGGCAGCGTTTTAAAAAAAAATTGAAATTTTCTACATTTCCTCATTTTTTAAATTTTTTACAAAATTCTTTCACTAACATGTTCCAGAAAGATTCCAGATTAATAATTAGTACCTACTATATAAAAAAAATGTATGTTTTGAAGTGGAAATAATGGATTTATTCTTAAATCTAAAATTTAAAATGAAACAGTTGCTGTTGCAACAAATGAACACGATCTGTAAACAAAGTTTAAACTCGTTTGCGAATTCGCGCACGCGTATCCACTTTAAGAACGCTTGGTTCTTGCTCTAGAGCAAGAATCGTTTGAACTCGTTTGGCCGATAATATTACTGATTCTAAACTTGTCGGAACTGCAGATTTATAGTAAGGGGCCGTTCATGTATTACGTAAGACGTTTTTTCCTACTTTTAGACCCCCCCACCCCCTAGTAAGAAAAAATAAGAAAATGTATAACCCCTCCCCCCCTCACACTAATCTTACGTAAGGTAAATTATTACCCAATGAGAAGCCAGATATTAATTATAAACAGATATAACAGATAAAAACAGTATTGTGTTTCACATTAACATTAATACCAACATCACCTAAATTAGATTAAATAATTTTTAAATTTTGAAATTTAATTAAAAAAATAAAATATTACGTAAGAAATTGTCTTGACCCCCCTTCCCCCGAGTAAGAAAAAATAAGATGTCAGCTACCCCCCTCCCCCTAAACGTCTTACGTAATACATGAACTGCCCCTAATCTAGAATTCCGTCCTAGCAGTTCTAGTCTGTGGGAACGACATTTCATGAATGCGCTTGCGTTGTGGTAATATTACTGGAAATAATCGTTGTTGGAACGAAGCTATTATAACAATTTTGTAAATTATTAACTAAATCTAGAAATGTTTATTTAGGCAATAAAAAAATTATAATTAAAAATTTAAAGAAAAAGTTTTTAAAATGATTATTCCTTCTAACAATTACAAATAAAATAAAAATGTCTATTAATAAAGTACCTAACTAATCACGGATTCATTTCATAATTATGGGAAATGCCCCGCAAGAATATACACCCTGATGTTTGAGGGTGTAAACTGAAAAATGTCACATTTAGCTGGCATTAACATGCAAACAAATTAAGTTCACAAAAAAAATCAAATAATGTATCTTTGATTTAACTGCTGTGCTGTATTATGCTAAAATTTTTATCAAAATTATAGATGATGTTTATAGATATTATGGATGAACTTAGTACATTCAGATAATAAATATTAAAGTTTCTTTTTATTATAGGAATTTGAAAAATTTGGGGGGGATATGTGACGTAATATTTGGAGAGGGGTCTCGGTTTGTGTGACGAAGTGTGACGAAGTGTGACGATGGGGGGGGGCAGTTAAAAATTTCTTAAGTGTGACGATGAGGGGGGGAGTTAAAAATTGCTTAAAATTGAGTGACGTAATTTATGGACGACCCCGAATCAGTTATAATAATTAATACGTAATGGATAAATTTTTCCTCGCGCCCAATTGTATTTGCGCCCGGTTGTCTCCGCGCCCCAATCGGCCGCCCCCAATCGGCCGCCCTCCAATCGGACGCACCCAATCGGTCGCGCCCAATTGTCCTAGACCGAAATTATTAATATGTACAAAAAAATATTATAAAATAGTTCTAATTTGCATAATATCCAATTTTGCTAAAATGTATTCGAAAAAATAAGTTTTCACTGACTTTCAATAATTATTACGTTAAAAAAGCAGCACCAAGAACAGATCTAGTACCAAATCTTCTCCGCACCGAATACGCTTTGCGCCGAATGAACCGGCACCGAAGCAGATTTTACGCCGAATGAACCGGCGCCGAAGCAGATTTTGCCGTTGAAGTCTTCGCGCAGAATCTGTTGTGCGCCGAACAGGGTTGGCATCTAAACGACTACGTCGAAAAGGTTGCACCGAAAAGTTATATTCTCCCTCCTTGATTAAATTGTCGTATCTTGAAAACGTGATAAATTGCATTTTATAATTTAATAAATGACAATAACTATTTAACAACTTTAGCGTCAGTACCGCAAAAAAGTGATTAGTTAAACGTGAAGTTACAACGCACTTGTTTTTACTTTTACGTAATTCCGCATCGTGTAAACAACGCACAGTAACTGTGATGTGGGTTTAGTGTGCATCACCATTAATTACTTTTTTTTGTGTTTTTCAAGTTCGTCTTTATTAAACCTCAAATATTTTCAAAAAGGTAAATATTTTCATAAGAATAATTTTATTACTTACTAAATAATGCTAGTTTTTAAATTTTAGAATCTAGGTGACAAATACTTGAAACTTAACCTCAATTTATATCTATCATTTTGTAACTTTTTAAGTTTACTATCAAGTTTTAAGAGAGTAGAGTGTTTTTATTTGAATAACTTATAAAAGTTTGTGAGAATGATAAGCGATACGTCTAATAAGTTTAAAATTTAAGATTATTTAGATGTATTGACTTTTACAATCACAATGTAGGTAATTTCTTTTAAATTTCCTGCCTTCGAGGGGCAGTTATAGAGTTTAAAGTATGTTGACGGTATTAACGTACACGTGATCTATGAAATGGTGTGAAAATAATGCAGTCATGTCCTGCACTCGAAAGTAATTTGATAACATGACCCGCAAGCACTACGACACCTTAGAACGATAAAGTTCGAACTAATAGTTTTCTGAAAGTTGAGGCAAAATTGGGATCAATATTGAAAATCCTATAGCCATATAAAATTTAGTGACGAAGTTAACAATAGCATTGATTTTGTTTGATCGGAAAAAACTTTTTTTTAAATTTTAGTAGAATAACGGTGTAAGTGTAGTAACTATGAATCTTTATCATTTGTGCAGTTCAATTGCAAATCGCTTATCTAGTGTAAACTTCTACCTATATAACGAAATACCATGGTTCCGGATAAAAATTTATTATAATATAGAAATACACAATAACAACCCTGTAGTTTTTTGGCCGAACAAAATATTTAAATAATTATTATAATAAAAATTATTATTTTATTTTGGAATTATCTAAGTTTCTCCTTGTCTGGTCCTGATTATTATGGAATAACTTGGTGATTAACAGGGGTACCGCTGAGATTTATAGCAATAGGTAGCACCATGATAGAAAAACAACTAATTTTTGTGAATGAAAATCTTTTTTCAAGACCCATTTTCAAGGCATTTGATGATGAAGATAAATATAAGAGTAAGACACTTTTTATATATAAGTAACAAATGAAGTTTTTTGTTCTATATTTTCCTTCTTCCGAGTGACAATTTTGGATACTCAACTCTTGGCGTCTTAGTATACCACAACTCAATTTTTGAATAATCAAGAAGCCAAGAGTATCCAAAATTGTCAGGTGGAAGAAGGATATTTCTGATTTGACATAACAATCTTGTTATGATAATCATTTGGTTATTTTGTAACAATATGGTTATTTGAGCCGATTTGCTATTCTGATTTTGAAGACATAATCATGGGGGCGTGGTTTGTCAACAATTATTGTTATATTTCATGGTTATGATAGCAACTGCATTTTAGTGCTTGTTACGCTCATTTTGATCATTGTTACGTTCGTGAAAGACAGTTGTTGTTATATAAATATTTGAATTATTTATATAGTCGAATTCATTTTAACTCGCGTATGACTCAATTTAAATGCTCATTGCGTCATAAAAAGTTTAAAGGATAAAAAAAATATTCCAGATTCTTCAATTTGATAAACAGATTTAATGGTCGATTGGTGGAGGTGAATTTGTTCCTTCACGATCATATTTAAAAAAAAAATGTAAGTAAATTAAAAATAAAAAACACAAACAAAAGTGTATAAACTGCAAATTAATTAATTTAACTTAAAACAATTTTGAATAAAAATTTATTTTGATATTACAAAATTAAAAAACAAAATTAAAGTTTTTAAATCACAACTGATGGAACGATGTGTCATATTTGTAGTATTTTTACGGTACATTTGAACTATTTATAACAAGGTTTGGTTATGCTTAAATTATAACAATCATGATTATGCGTGTTTAAACAGAATAGCAATTTTCGGTAACATTGTTACGGAGATGGTTATAACTTAGGATAGCAATCTAGTCATAACAATATGATTATATAACCATGTGCAAATCAGAATCGCACCGAATATAGAACAAAATACTCCATTCTTACTTATATTTAAAAAGTGTTTTACCCCTACATTCAACTTCATCTTAAAGACTTGAATAGTATATAACATTACTAGCAAGGTAAGAGGGTTTTTACTGGCGAATGGAGGATATAACTGACGAGCCGCAGGCGAGTCAGTTACCTCCTTGAGCCAGTAAAACCCGTTACCTTGCGTGCATTGTTTTATATTTTATTTGTTTCTCATTTGTAAAAAGGTTAGATAAATTCCAAAAAAATCTCAATAATTTGTCGCAAATGTCGTAAGCTATGCTATACCAAAAGAAATTATTGAGGCAGCCAGCAGTGTAGCTTCAAGTTTATTACCTGCAAAATCAGCTTCAAGGTACGAGCGAGAATACGACGACTTCAAAAAGTGGCAAAACAAAAATAGTGTGATTGGGGTAACTGAAGATGTTTTGTTGGTATACTTGAATCAACTATCAGCTAGATTCAGCCCTAATACTTTATGGGCAAAATGGTCTATGCTGAAAAGCTGCTTGGAAATGAAAGAAAATGCCCCTGTTCGCAGGTTTGTTTTCCTTAAAAAATTTATTGAAAAATATGACGTTTAGTTGTCATTTGCAGATTTCAAAAGGTAATAGCGTTTCTGAAACGAAAAAATGAGCGTTATGCGCCAAAAAAGGCCAAGGTATTAAGTAAAGAAGAGGTTGAACAATTTCTTTTACATGCTCCTGATGACCAGTGGTTGCTGGCGAAAATTGTAACAATATTTGGGATTTTTGGATGTTGTCGATGTGACGAAATTCTCTCCTTAAACATGAATGATGTAGAAGATATGGGAAAATACGTTATTGTGACATTGCGGCAAACAAAAAATTTAACAACAAGAAGATTCACCATAACCGATGATGGCTGCAGCTTCAAGCCCTGCATGTTATACAGAAAATATGTAAATCTTCGGCCTCCTGGAACAGAAAGCCTAAGATTTTTTTTGACATACCGACATGGAAAGTGCATTTCCCTTAATGCTGGCCAGCACACTATTGGTGGTGTCCCAAAGCAAATAGCGAAATATTTAGGTTTAAAAAACCCAGAGTTATACACCGGCCACTCTTTTCGCAGAACTGGAGCCACTATGGTTGCGGATTCGGGTGGAGATATTTTAGCACTAAAGCGTGCAGGAGGGTGGAAGAGCACCGAAATTGCGATGAGTTATGTCGATGATTCGGTCAACAAAAAAATCGAAATGTCTAGCAAATTATTTGGTAGTAAGGAGAGTACAAATGTTCTGCAGTCCTCGAGTTCAGCAGTTTCTGAGTCAACAGATGGTTCATCATCATCAGTATCAACTCTTTCATCATCAAAAATCTGTGTTACTGGAAATAACAATTGTACCATGATTTTCAACATATATGACGATAAAACAAAATTTCCTAATGTAAATAATACTACTAACTTGTAAAAATTTTGCAAGTTAACTGTCAGTTTTACAAGTTAGTGACTTGATAAAATAAACTTTCTTGATTAATATTGTGTTTTTGGAAACTGACGTTTACAAATGAGAAACAAATAAAATTTTAAACCGGCCTATAGGTACACGACTATAATTTTACCATTAGTATTTGAAATATTTGTAATACATTATGCTCGTAATTTTTATAATTGGGAATTGAAATTAAGGGATTATCCGACTGTAACATTTTTTTAAAATCGAAAATATTGTTTTTGCTTTAATAAATTAATAATTCAACATCTTAAAATTGTTTATGTTGTTTATACTATTTTTCGTGTTATATATAGCACTTAAAACGGACTAATGAGTAAATGTCAATAAATACTTAAGCTCTAATGTTTATGGTAGCATTTTAACTGTCAATAAAATAATACTCATAAACCATGAATCATAAATCATAAATCAAAGTTTTTCGTGACATTTGAATATTTTTTTAATTTTATGTCCAACAGATCTGGCAATATCAAAATTTTATTTTATATATTAATTTTGTTGATTTGTTATTCAAGAAATAGTGCTGAAAAATGTAGTTTAATTTTTTTTTTTCTATGAACTAAAACGAAAGTACACAAAAGGCTTGGTCATGTCATAGACCATATTTTATATTGTAATTAATGTAAAACTTTTTTGTTTATAAATTAGAAAGCCAAATGTCCAAAATCATGTACACCATCTGACCGCGCGTTAAGAGCAAGAAGTTATTTAATTTTTTATAAAATTTAATTTCATTGTAAAAAGGAATAAAATCGCATTTGTAGTTTCTCAGGAATTAATTCTCAAAATTCACACTGTTTCACGTAAGATTACAGTAGGATAACCCCTTATTGCTGGTGAAGCTGCAAATGAGGGGGTTAAAGCCATAGTGGTGTAAGTCACATTTTTGTAAAAATTTTGTAAAATTGACTACAATACATAACTCAAATTTTACAAAAATGTGACTTACACCACTATGGCTTTAACCCCCTCAAATGTAAACAAATATGGCCGCCTTAAATAGGTTACATAAAGAAAATAAGTCACAATAAGAACAAATTGTTGTAAAATAGACCAAATCATACCACAATCACTTTATCACCCGAAACTACGACAAAAACATGCACAAGTTAATGGCGATTGTATTTTAAGCTATTTTTTAATAGTTTTATAAAATTCCGCGTCGTGACGTTTTTTATTTGGAATTGCCAATAGTTGGTAAAATTGTTGAAAATTTAAACTATTAATCCTTTAAACCGTTACCAATTATAAAGAAACAATAGTTGTGTATTCAATACCTTATGCTGGTCAACTATCCAATTGGATTGTACAAGAAATGGCATCGCTTCTGCGCAAGTTTTATAAAACTCCGTTTTAGCGCAGAGACGAGAACAACATTAAAATTCCCAGATTCTCATGCCGGCGTTTTAGTTTTTTTGGCCGCCATCGTGTCAGGGTTCCCACCCGTATGTCCACCTGCAAGTCGGAGAATTTCAAATTTGGTCAGCGAATTTTTCATTTTTAGTAGGTAGAGATAGTTTCAAAACTCAAGAACCCTAAAAATCGACGCAGAATGCTCAAATTCGTATGTGTATGTATTTCGCCCTCTTGGCTTCTTCTCGCGCAGATTAGGATTCTTGAGCTTTGAAACTATCTCTAGTATGGTTGGCCTAACGGCTGCCATTCTAAAAAACTCGATGGAAATTCAAGTCGTGAGGCCTAAGGCCGAGCTAAATATCGCAGCCGTAGGGCGCCAGCCTCGCAAAGCTAGGTAGTAGAGCTACCATTAAGCCCACCCCATAATACTGAGTTTGAACAAAATGACCTGATGTAATATTTTAATAGTAGCTATACGTATTATTTCATCTTGAGGGTTTAAAACAAACTTCAAAGTAAACAATAAATATAATCAAATAACAGGAGAAAAACTACTTAGAATTTTTGGTTAGCATCATCTCGGAAGTACTGCACAGATCAGTAAGAACTTGGTCATTCCAAGGTGTCGATTGTATGGTCATGTTAACAATTGATGTGTCGTATGTCGCTCAATGTTACAAGCAATGAACAATTTGTTTTGATTTCATACAAATTTCTTAGCACGAAAAAATGTTTCAGATCGATTTTGTGACTTAACTGGAGGTGGATGAGTTTTCACTGTTTTTGCGCGCAACGCAGACAGTGTTTCAGTTATTTTACGCATCCACGCTTATTACATTCTAGCTGAGCGGAAGTAATTTTTTTTAACCCTGAAACGGTACACTGGGGTCTCAGAAACCCCAACCGTCATATTAGTAAATGCCACATGCGCTGTAATGCTTTTTTTTTAAATTCCATTCTTGTAAATTAAGTTCATAGTTATCTCAGTAAGTGTGAATATATATATGGGTATCTCATTTGACGATTCTCAAATGATGTATTTTTACGTTTCCTAATAAATCGGTGACAAATCCTAAAAAATTCGTCGTAAATATGTAGAATAAAACGAATAAACATCTAATTTAATGTTCCTATTGTTTTTTATCTTTATTTACGGTCAATAGGTCAATAATTATTAGTGATTTATAACAATAAAATTTTTGAATCATGATTTCTTTGAAGAAGTTAAATTTGAAGCGATGTTAGAGATAAAAACAATAAACTTCAAGTTAGTTGTTACGAAGGGGTACAAAATATTTGGCATAATAGGCATTATTAGACAGAACCTGATAAAATAAAGACGAATACAAAAAAAACTTGACGTACATCGCTTCGCCAAAAAAATTGCCGAAATTTTGGAAATTGAAATTCCTCAGGCCGAAAATGTTGATATATTTATGTAAATTTACCCTGGAAGGTTAAATGTGGTTTCTGCCAAAGAAGAAAGAACATAAAACCCAGTTTTTTTTGTTCAGTTTTTTAGCACACAAAAATTTTTTTTGTTAAATGTATTTCTTCTCCATAACCATGTCAATCAATTAATTTAATAAATTTAATTTTTTCAAATTAAAATGTTGAGAATTATTTCACAAAATTTATCCCATTTTTAAAGTTTCTATTGACTAAAATGGCCAAAAATTACTATATAATAATATATCCTATCAGTAGTAGTAGTATTGTTGAAGAGTATTAAAAAATTCTTGTTGTTTAAATTGGTTGTTTACATGTAAATATCATAAAAAGAATGGTGGGGTCTCTAAAAACTCAGTGTGCAGGACACATTACAAAAATTAAGTGTGCTGTTTCAGAGTTAAGATAAGGAAGGAGAAGATGTAATAGATAGTTTTTCCAAGAAAAAATGTTTTGCTGAAGACATTCTGTCAAGTTCAGAACGGCACGACATTTTGTTAGCACTGGAAAAGCTTGGTGAAAGTGAACAAATCAGTAGCGAGATTATTTAGAAAGTCGAAAAGATCGTTTGTCAGTTGTATCTACCACAGAACATTCTTAAAAATATAAGCCATGTTTGTTAGATCTTTTTTAAAAAATGGCAAGCTGAAGCTAAAAATCTACCGCTAATTAGGGGGAACTCTAGATCCAGCAATTCTTCGGACACACTATAACATCATGGAAGAGTATAGCGACAACAAACCTTTTCTTGCGCTACCCATTGGTATAACTTTTTAAATAAATTTCATTACGGATAATTTTGCACCTTAAAGCCCGCATTTCACTATAGCTTCTAGCAGCCGAGCTTCTAGAAGCCCAAAATTTGTAATGCATTGACTCTTATGGAACCAATTTCACCTAGGCTGCAAGAAGCCGGTATCGAATTTCACCAGCCCAGTATCGAATTTCAGCAGCCCAGCTTCTAAAGTAGTCCACGTGGACTAGTGTACGTAATTGGTTAATATTTAGAATAAGGACTTATTATTGGATAATATTTCTATCCGGTTATTTTGTTATAAGTTTTTATGAATCACTTCACACTTCCACGAAAAGCCGAGCACTTTGTTTTTTTATACTAGTTTGTTTACAAGCATAATAAGAACGACTTAAAAAAAACACGTTAAGCATTTTATGTGTAAAATTTTTTATTTTAGACGGTAGGATGGTTGTAGCAACATGGAGAATGAACAAGTGAAACGAAGAAAAGCAATTATTTCCACGCATTGCAAAAATTCGCGAATGTCGCAAAGAGAACTTTCAAAAAAAAATTGAAAATAACGAAATCGACGTAACACAAACATCAGGAGCGCGAAAATTGTATGCCGATTTTTTAACAAAATTTGAATGTGTAGTAATGGATTATAGGTGAGAGCATTTTTAGAGACCTTTAAAAAATTGCTTTTTAATTTTTTAATGTTAAATACTACCCGGTAAATTTAATAACTAATAATAAATTGCGTTTAAAAAATTTTTGCGCTAAAAAAAACATCCAAATATAATCACCTTCTTTTATTGCTTTTTATTATGGGAACGATTAAAAAATTAGTATAAATATCTAATTAACGATGACATCGAATAAGCAAAATTGTGTTACAACACATATTATTATCTAATAAGTAGAAGTATCTGGCTTGTGAAGCTTCACTTGTAAAAATTTACAACTCCCCAGCTTCACAAGCGGGCTGCTTAAAATTCATCTTTTATCAGGTAAAGTAAACAAGTCCACGTGGACTTGACGTCGGCCTGCTAAGAGAATTTTCGTAATACAAATATTATCCAATAATAAGTCCTCATTCTAAATATTAACCAATTACAACTACACTACTCCGTGTCGAGCATTTTATATTATCCAATAATAAGTCCTTATTCTAAATATTAACCAATTACGTACACTAGTCCACGTGGACTACTTTAGAAGCTGGGCTGCTGAAATTCGATACTGGGCTGGTGAAATTCGATACCGGCTTCTTGCAGCCTAGGTGAAATTGGTTCCATAAGAGTCAATGCATTACAAATTTTGGGCTTCTAGAAGCTCGGCTGCTAGAAGCTATAGTGAAATGCGGGCTTAAAGAGTTAATCTCCTCCTGCACACGGTGTCCGTGATAAAAAAATTTAATTTCTTATTGAAAATACGGTGCAATCCTAGGATGGACTCGTTTATAAAGAAAACTCGCATATTCTTCAATTATAGGCGAGTTTCCATTACAAGCGAGTCCATTATAGGCGGATTACACTGAAAATTATGAATCCTAATAATTTTGGGCCTTGCACCCCATTTTATAGATCACAATTATGAGATAACCAATACGATTCCCTGATGTCCATCAACTTGTTTCACATTGTACGAAGAGAAATATGTAAAGCCAATCGTCGAGTCTTTAGTTTGTTAGATTCTCGTGAAATTTTTGCCCCACAAATTTCTTCCTGCTGGATTTAGGGCAGATCGTGCCTTCTCTTCATGCCAGTGTGGAGTATCACGGCATATCCCTATTATGCCTTCATCAGATTGGTTTTTACCTAGAACTTTGGCGCTGGTAAATTTGGAATTGTCTCTCTCATTATTCAGGCAGTGCAGATCAGGCTGGACCAGTGATTTTATCGTCGGGCTGAACGCAATTTCACATAATGAAACCTACAGTTTAACGTGAAATTCGAACCACGGGATTTTCACTTGCTAACTTAGTGATGGTGGTCGAGAATAGCCGTACTAGTTAACGAAGTCTGTTCTTTTTGCGACAAGGACGCTATTTAGGTCATGTCCAGGATTGTAAAAATCATGCCAAATGCAAAGAGCAGTTAAATCCGCATAGCCTTATTGGAAACAAGTCGAATATTATACCTACATGGCCTGAATGCTTCTATTCCAGTGGTTCGGAATCCACGTTAACCTGTAGGTCCTCTGTAAGCGTCATTAAATTTATCAGTAAGGTTCCACCATCTCATTGTCAACTTGATAATTTTTCACGATTGGTGGCACCTTCTGAGTTAGAAAAACCCTGACAGTCGAAACAATTTTGTAAGGAAATTTGCGCTCGTAAACTGAAATTGTGGGATACGTAGTGAATCGGAACTTCAAAATATTTTAGCGAAGAACTTGTAAAAATAAAATTACAACATTATTTTACTAGTTTTTCTCTAAAGCAAGATTTTAAGTGATAAGTGCTGCTTTTTTGCTGTTAATAAATCGAATTTATTATTAGTGCATTCCTTTGTAGATATACTATTTTTCTGGTGTATAAATAAATAACGTAATTTTTTTTTCAGGTTCAAAAAAATGGATTTACTTAGACCTGAGGAAATAAAGCTTGAATGTGAAATTAACGAAGACGAGAGTTTTACAAATGTGCACTCTTGTCAAATATGTAGTAAAAATTTTGCTCACTCAAATGATCTTCAAATGCACTTAAGTTTGCACCGAGGAATCGTTAATAATATTAAAAAAGACGTCCAAAATAGTTCCAGCGATGATGATATGAACAATTTCGATAACGAACAATTGGGACTTAGTTCGGACGATGAAGACGATGAGCTGGAGATCGCTTTAGATGATGATAAATCTTTAGTAACGGAAGAACTGAAGAAAATCTTGCAATCTCAAGTGCAATCGGGTGAATGTTCCATCAATTTTTTACCTTCCTGTGCGTTATGTAACAACGGCAAGGTTATGACCAAAAAGCAACTTGCTCGTCATTATAAGCGACACGAAACGTTTCTTTCCAATTTGACAGATGATGATAGCACTAAATCGCAATATTATTGCCACATGTGCAAGGACGATAGGAAAATGACGAGGAACGAGTTGAAGGAACATCACCAAGCCATCCACGAAACGAAGATCACCAACAAGAGGCAGTTTTTCAGAAGGGCGCTATCAAAACATCCTCGATCACCTCGACCCGAAGTGTTTCGTTGCGAAATTTGTTCCAAGGAGTTTGACAGTCAGAAAAATTTGGATAAGCATCTCAATACTCATGATAACCAGTATTCTTGCGATATTTGTAGCGAAGGATTTAAAAAGATCATCGACTATACCCTCCATCTTCAGAAGCACAGTGAAGATAAACTATTTAAGTGTTTGTTGTGCCAGTTTGTTACCAATCGAGGTCATCTAGTGAAGTCACATTTGTATTCCGTTCACGAACAATTTAAGAAGTATAAGTGCGAAATGTGTGGCAAAGGGTTTGCAATCTTTACCCACTTTCAGGAGCACAAATACTATCATACCGGTGAGAAGCCTTTTCAATGTGACATTTGCGGTCAGAAGTTCATGTACACCCGTTACTTGAATTCGCACAAGGTCCAAATGCACAAAAGTGAATCGAAGGGGATCGAGTGCAAAATCTGTAAGAAAATTTATTCTCACAGAAATAGCCTGCATACGCATATGAAGTCGCACACCGGAACCGTATCAGTGTGCGACGTCTGCGGAAAAACGCTGAGTAGCAATGAAAAGTTACGTCTTCATTACCGAATTCATACCGGGGAAAAGCCATATAAATGCGAGTATTGTGAGAAAATGTTTAAAACAAGTTCATATCGAGCCGAGCATGAAAGGATTCACACAGGTGAGAAACCTTATCAATGTCCTCACTGTGGAAAAGGCTTTTCGCAACGCACCAGTATGGTAATACATTCACGTGGACATACAGGCGAAAAACCTTACTTGTGTCATTTATGTAATAAAGGCTTTGCTGCAAAATCCATGGTGACGATTCATTTAAAATCCTGCCGCGGTGTGGCCCCAATTATAATAGAAACTATCGAATAATTTATATTAACTTTAACGTTTGACTAGGTTTTCTTTACAAAGGACTTATTTATTTATTCTTGGTGTTAAATATTATTTTTTCTGATTGTGTGGAATAATATGAGTTTCACATTAAACTATATTTCATCATTATCTTATACTTTAGTGTACTCTTCTTGAAAGATTTAATTTTTAAACTCAATTCGTCTATTTATGAGTAAAATAGTTGTCCCAAATTTAAATAATATCTACTGGAACTATCAATGTTCTCATAGTCAACAGCTTATTGTAATTAGACGTTAGGTTAATTTAAAATAAAGTAGTGTAATCGTTGTGAGGCAGTCATATTTCATTGTAGATAAACAAAATTTGTAGCATGTTTGCTAAACTAGTAACTCACAACTTTTGGTATTTCTCAATATTTTGTTAAGGTATCTGTAGTTTTGATATGCTTTCAATAAATGATATAATATTAAAACAGAGTTTCAATTAACTTTTGGCAATCTAAGCAGTTAAATTAGAAAGGTCTTTCACTCAAAACGCTGTAAAAACCGTAAAGAATTTAAAAATATTACCTGTACATATAGTGTAAGAACATTGGGCACATTTTGATCAAAAAAATCCAAAATCGGTTTTCTGCGATTTTTCAACGGATTTCGTTAGGTAATTGTTCGTACTTTAACATACTAAAAAACGTCCTCTCGGAACCCTGAGCTTCTTACCGAATTCTTCGTCTGAAGTTGACATTTTTTATAAAGGAGTGAAAATTATGTTTTTCGGCAAAATATTTAAAAAAAAAATTTTATTTAAGCTATATAGGTGCCAATCCACAATGAGAATATCTCATGAAATTTTTGTCTCATGAAATAAAAATGTCATGAAAAATGTAATTTCATTGTGGAAACAGACCTGAGATTCATTGTTTCACGAGAGTATCTCTAGTATATCACGTATCTCAGGTCTGTTTCCACAATGAAATTACATTTTTCATGACATTTTTATTTCATGAGACAAAAATTTCATGAGATTCTCATTGTGGATTTGCACCTTATTGCTATCATATTATAGCTCATTAAAAAAATTAAAAACACTTAAAATATTTTAACAACATCCTCGAAATCATGAAAAGAAGAATTTCCTGAAAATGGTCAGGTGGTTCTGATTTTTGGATATGTTTTAAGGTTTGGGGTCCTAATAAAAACTCCGAGTTGGCGACCGCCCCAAAAATGGCGAAAAGAAAATGCTTTTTCGCAATATTTCCTTACCAGTTCACTTGAGCACGAAAATGACTGTTATAAATCTTATGGAGAATAAAATTTACTACAACTTTTATCTAAGGTATTTTACTCTAAGGGCCAGTTTATCTATCTCCAGTTAAATTTACCTATCAGATAAATCGACCACGTGACGTCTTTTAGTCCAATGAGAGGACACCAAACCTCACTTACCTGTGAGATAAGTTTAACTGAAACTTTAACTAGAGATTGATAAATTGGCCCTAATTCTAATAGTTGCTGAGCGCCAGCACTGTTAAATAGAGCACATTTTAGAAAATTTCAAAAACGCTCGATTTTACTCTGATTTTTTTTTATAATTTTTGGTTACTCTCTTTATATTAATAGGCTTTATCATATAATAGACTTTTTTAGAGAGAGTAACCAAAAATTATAAATAAAGTTGGAGCAAAATTGAGCGTTTTTGATATTTTCTAAAATGTGCTCTATTTAACAGTGCTGGCGCTCAGCAACTATTGGACTTAGAGAAAAATACCTTGGATAAAAGTTGTAGTAAATTTTGTTCTCCATAAAATTTATGGCAGTCATTTTCGTCCTAAAGTCAACTGGTAAGGAAATATTGCGAAGAAACATTTTGTTTTCACTTCCGGACGGTCTCCAAGGTCGCCAACTCAGGGTTTTTATTAG
The DNA here is from genome assembly GCA_932274525.1 of Podabrus alpinus. Taxonomy (NCBI): domain Eukaryota; kingdom Metazoa; phylum Arthropoda; class Insecta; order Coleoptera; family Cantharidae; genus Podabrus; species Podabrus alpinus. Next base: position 97,463,598 of record OW026452.1, read on the forward strand.
GACCCCAAACCTTAAAATATATCCAAAATTCAGAACCCCCTGACCATTTTTAGGAAACTCTTCTTTTCATGATTTCGAGGATGTTAAAATATTTTAAGTGCTTTTAATTTTTTTAATTTTCACTCCTTCATAAAAATTTTCAACTTCAGACGAAGAATTCGATAAGAAGCTCAGGTTTCCGAGAGGACGTTTTTTAGTATGTTAAAGTACGAACAATTACCTAACGAAATCCGTCGAAAAATCGCAGAAAAACGATTTTGGATTTTTTTTCGCAATTTTCTTACACTAATAGAAAACTTTGATTTCTAAAAGACAATGGAAGAAACGATCATAGATTAGTGATTAAGTGAGTGTCAGTCAATGCTGAGATACCTGGTTCAATTCAGGGCCAAATTAAAGCCTTGTTTTGACCTTCTCTCCTCACAAGGCAATTATAAACTATCAAGGTGTAATCTGCCTAGTAAAACCTTACAATTAAGTGTATCAAACTTCCTGTAGTGTGGAGCTAACATTGAACATTATATCCCCTGTGTGCGTGATAACACCTTGCATGCACACCATAGAGGTTGGAGAGAAAGTTATCAATATTAGTAGAAAGGTCCATGACAAATCATCTGAAGGCGGCCACTCTGTGCCTTTCAATTGCCTTGAGCCATTTAGTACGTGATTGTCGGGACTGGAGGGCATTACTATATAATTGTAAGCCACAATTATATAATGTTTATATTTGAGTGGGCATTGCGGATTTAGACCTTCCTTATATAGTTTTAAAATAAGTTAGCATCTAGTACGCAGGTGCCAAGATTGTGCGGCCTACTATCATAATTAGCTTGATTTCCAACAGGCGAATCCAATTATAGGAAATATTAACCATTTTTACTCGGGACTATCCCTTATTCTTTTTCTTCCTCGTTCGTTACGTTTGGGACCTATGTTTTACCAATTTTTTAAATTAGTTTTGTAAGCATAATTATTGGTTTTTACATCTTAGGTAGTTTTATAAGCTGGCCATTCGATGTGCCCGTACCCTGGTTTTTTTTATTGTTATGAAAGCAAATCCTTACCACACGTGTCCTCTGAAACACAGACGGTCAACAAATTTTTACGCTTAAACTCGGAGTCGAACTGGTGAACCCTATGTTAGCAGTTGATCGCGCAAACGATAAACTCTTAGGGTAATCCAAACCACAACACAGAAAATTATTGTTGTTAGGAACTATTGTGTTAGACCGTAATTGTACCGTAAATATTGGGATACTTTACAAGTTGACTTCTTCCGCGATTTCACTTGATACTGATCTTAACTACATATAATCAATAACTACGTAAAATCTCAGCATTTCAGCTAGCTGAGTGCGAGATATCGTGATGAATGAATAAGTGGGCTTTACGGATACGGATCTATGACATTTATTAATATAAAATTACTAGCTGGCACGGGTAGCCGTCTGGCCGCCTTGAGCCATCTAGTACGTGATAGCCTTGGACGTGAGGCCGCACTGATTAGCGTGACAAACATCGATAAATTGTGTTATATATTAAAATATTCAATATTTACTTTGTTTTTTAATTTAATAGTTAAAATATATCCCGGACTAGGTTTACCTGTTGGAAATATTATTAAATTGACAACGGATGTGTCGGACAATCAATAATTATGGTACTGCTACAATTTTTTTTCTGTCATTGAAATCTATAATCCATACAAATGTGTAAATCGCTTACCCTAAGCTTAAATAATCAATAAAAATCGAGAATGGGAAATATTTTTACCTGTCTGGATCAGTAAAATTACAATATAATATTTAATTAATTTATTGGAATAATACTCTGAGATTACAATCCTCTAGTGCAGCCTTTAGGCCGCACAACGTTAGCAATCCTGGATAATTAAATACATAGTTTTAACCAGCTTTTAAATACATAGTACTTAATTTAGAAAAATACTTCAAAAGTATTTCAATAATAAAATTATTACAAAATAATAAACAATTCTCAGTTTTTAGAACGTTTGGGTATAATAATGCAAATGTACTGCTTTCGAATTCAACAATGAAATGGTCCAAAGACCAAAAAAATATACTTTTCCAAAAAAGTGTGTACCTTTTTCTATTAAATGATTTTGCAGTGCTTTCAGTGAAATGTCGCTGTATACTGTTCAATTTTTAAAAATTGAATTTGGTTTGGCAGAATTTTTTAATTTGGATATTTTAAAAAATAATTGCCATTAAGTTCATTCCCCCAAAAAATTTATAAATTAAAATAACCGGGCTTCAACTCCGCCAAAATTGAGTAAATCTAATGGGCGTATGATACTATGCAATTTATTGTACAAGAAGCGGTATAATTTTTAGCGATGAATGCAGTACACAATACGCCATCCCTCTAAACTCGTCTACGCGCAGAAGTTGTACCGTTTCTGTACAATAAATTGCATAGTTTCATATACCTTTAATTTCATCAAAATATAAAAGCTGTGAAGGTAAAAAATGCTATACAAATTTATATGTAATATAAAGTATGTATTAAATGGAAAAATTAAAAATGCGGAATTTCTTTACACTTCTGTATTGTGGTTGAAATACCACGTTAAGTTGATGATTTGACTTGCACAATATTTTGATTTTCTTATTGATTGTGGTAGTATGTTAAGCAATAAATTCTTAAACAACGTCAAAAAGACGCCTAGTCACTCGATATGACTCACATATGGCGTAGTTTAATATTTGCTTTTAGGGTTAATTTCTATGGTTGGTGGTTCAGTCCCAGAAATTTTTAATTCAATTCTGGTTTTTGTTTTGGTTGAAGGTATTCAAAACTAGGAAAATATTTTTGAGTGGTGGGGATAATTAAATAACTTGATCGGTAATTTTGCACGGGTGTTGCTCGGAGCTCTTAATTTTCATGTCAGTTTTAGATTCAGCATAATATAATTCAATCGTAGGTTGAAATAGTTGAAAATGAACGAAACTAATTGCAATGGTTCAGGCCCGAGTATTTATGCATGATTGAGTAGTTTGGTAGTACTATTGGGAAAGCGTGTGGCCTGGTCAAAATGTCTTGTAACTTTTTGATTTTTTGCTACTTATGTGAGAAAAAAAATAACTTAATTTTTTTATCTCGCCGTTATGGAAGATCTTTTGAAATAGGTGGAAAAAGGTAAGCATTTTATCCCTGGTGTTTTATAATTTTTTAGACTTGATATTTTCCAAGAGATGGGCATTTTAAAGGTCACTTTAAATGCAACATAATGCATGTTTAGTATCGCTGAAAATAAAATGAGGAAGAATGAGAAATGTTGAAGGTATCCCATAATTGTTTACATTTCTTAGTTAGCCACCCGTTAATTTTCTGATTTCGTTTTAACTCGAGGTTTATTTTCAAAATGTAAAGTAAACAATTACGTGTAGTATAAAATTTAAAACTGATATTTTTTTTATTTCAGGGTATTCATAAAAGTGGAAATGGGAAAAGTTAAACACAAATGGAGCTGCACAAAATGCAAAGAAGTGTTTAGTACGTCGATAAAGCTGCGAAGTCATCGAAAAAGTCACCGCCAAGAGGAAAGCGACGTCCATTATAACTACAGATTTGACGATGATCGAAACTTGTATATTTGTAACACTTGTGATACCGAAATTTCGAGTAAGGAAGAAATTGAAAATCATATAATAGAGCATGAGGATAAATTTGTATGCGAAATTTGCAAACAAAATTTTTACAAGCCGTACGAATTCTCCTGCCATATTTACAAGCACGATCCCAAAAAGGGATTTAACTGTCCTTTGTGTAAATATGAAACTAACAGACGGACGGACATATGGAAGCATATCAAAATTAGACATCTCCATAAATATAAATATAACTGTGTACAGTGTGGAAAAGGATTCACAAATCGTGTGCTTTTCACGGAACATAATAATATTCACGAAGGTGTTAAGCCCTTTGTATGCGTAGTTTGTTCAAAATCATTCGTATATTCGAGTTACTTGTATAACCATCAAATTCACAACCACCTTGTTAATATTGGGGCTACTCAGTGTACCATTTGTTTTAAAAGTTTTGTACAAAAGAAAAGTTTAAGGAAGCATTTGAGAAGTCATGAAATGATGAGCGAGAAATTGAACAAAGAAAAGAAGCATCTGTGCGATATTTGTGGAAAAGGTTTTGCCCAAAATGAAAAACTCAAAATCCATTATCGTGTCCATACTGGCGACAAACCTTACTCTTGTTCTTATTGCGGTAAAAGTTTCACCAAAAGAGACTATTTGGTAATGCACGAACGGGTTCATAGTGGAGAGAAGCCGTACGCGTGTGAATATTGTGGTAAGAGGTTTAACCAAGGGGCTCCTTTAAGACTCCATATTAGAAGCCATACGGGCGAACGGCCCTACAAATGCCACTTATGTAACAACGGGTTCATTTCGCGCAGTGTTTTGAATTTGCATCTTAAAAACTGTTTAGGAGTATCTGATTAGAATGTCTTTAGAGCAGCGATTCTTAGCTTGTGGTTTGTGCAATTATTCATTTTCGCATATCAAAAAGAAGGTTTTCCAGCTGAGTCGTTAAATTGCGGGCAGCTACAGGGGTCTGAAACCAAACCTAGTTTATATCCTGAAATTTTTAAATTTCGATTTACATCACACATTTAGTTAATATTTCTTTTTGAGAGCTTCCATTAGTAACCCCAAAAGGTTAAGAATCGCAATTTTAAAGCATGCAGTTTCATGTTATGATTATGCATGATAAAATAGCAGCTTGTTATTAAATTAGACATTTTATTGTTAGATTGATCATTATTTATGAAAATTATTGTTGTAAAATATTATCTTACTAAAATATAGGTGTTAATAAAATATAAAATAACAAAAATCAGACATTTTTCTTTTTTATTAGAAATATTTAGTATCTTATTTATAAAAAGTATCGAAGATTCTCTTTAAGTTTTTAATTTATTAGATGCTAGGTTACCTACGACCAAAAGTAGTTTAGAGCGTATTTTTCTCTAACGTTGATTCTGGTCATTCCAGTATCTCTTAAAGGCCTTTAAACTTTCAAGAGAGGCGGGACTAAAATAAAATTGCTGATTTTCATTGGCTAGTTTCATCGAACTTAAAGTGTAAAGTCATTTACGATTTAAAGGAAAAGCCAGAATCACTCATTAGAATTATTTGTTTATTTGGGATGGTGGCACCATTTTTCGCCATTATATCAGGGCATGATTAATAGTTAATTACTTACATCATTTCTAGTTTAGATTTTGTAATTAAATAAATATAAACAGTCAAAAATTATTTAATATATTGTATACAGAAATGAATTAAAATTTTTCAAAATGCAATAATTGGACAATAATTTACATTCAAAATTTTATTTTCTATAATTTTTAAATATAAAATAAAACTACATATAATTTATGCATATATATTGGCAATGGAAACACATCATGTCTAATCAGGTGCACGAAAAACATTATTTTGACAGTCTTAAAGTGTGTATTGAGGATTTAAGTTGCCTCATAAATATTCATTCTATGTTCATTTAGGCCTTCTATACGCCACCGATGAGATCTAATCAAATTGAAACATGCATTTAGGCAAAAACAATATATTGATGTTGGAGCTAAGTAGGCCTCTATGCAAGGTGTGGATTATGAAATAAATACAGATCATCGCATAGTCTTGATCAATTATTGTCATTAATGCATGGACCAAAAAGCCTTGGAATGTATTTTTCAAGATATAATTATGTTAATTTGAATTATTATTCCTAGTTAGGCGATTGCCTACGTTGTGCGGCCTAAAGGCCGCTCTGAAGACATCAATTTATTTCTTAATAAAAAAATATAATTTAAAAACAAAACTTCTGGCATCGAAGCCATTAAAAAATATAGTGACATTTATCATAGCCCAGTCAAATTAGGTTTTCAGCTCGGAAAAATTCCCACCTAGCTGAATTTTGGTACACATCTTTATGACATCGTTGTAAACAATATGTAAAAAGTCGACCTCGATATCATGTCCGCGTTAAAGGTTATTCGAGGTCAAAGGTCACGAAATTGGCCTTTTTTTTAATATCTCGTTTTTTATTAGTCGTACAATAAAAAGTTTTAGATACAATTTGTAGAGGAGGTAATTATCTACAAAAATGGTCTTATGACATTTTCACGTTAAGTTGATAGTTTTTGCGTTATAAGGCCAACAAAATGGACCCACCCTTAAAATGGCACAATATTGATTCGTTGCAGGGAGAGATATGTTTTCGGGCACGGGAAATGCTTTTAATAATAAATTAATTGAAATTGTGGCCAAGGTTGGAAAATGAAGAGAAAAATAAATTTTTTCAAAATTTGCCAAAGTTGTAGTATCTTCCAAGTACCGAAGGCGAAATTTTGGTTTGAGCTTACCGAAGGTCCGGGCAAGCTGAAAATTGGCAAAGATGTATATTGAAGTGTTCTAATAAACCCCCAAAATTCTCATAAAAATCCCAAGCCGGCGTTCCCTCAAATGAGGATTTTAGCCCCCTAAGTACGGTGTTTCGCCTATAGAGCTCACGTATTTTTACTTTTATGAAAAATTACCATTAAACAAAGTTTAATTTGCCTATTACAGTATGTATTGTGGTACTACCTACTGCAGCGCCAACAGTTATAGAAATTTTATGTTCTTCAACTTTGCTTAATGGTAATTTTTCGTAAAAGTAAAAATACGTGAACTATAGGCGAAACACCGTACTTAGGGGACTAAAATCCTCATTTGAGGGAACGCCGGCTTGGGATTTTTATGAAACATTTTGGGGGTTTATTAGAACACTTCAATATACATCTTTGCCAATTTTCAGCTTGCCCGGACCTTCGGTAAGCTCAAACCAAAATTTCGCCTTCGGTACTTGGAAGATACTACAACTTTGGCAAATTTTGAAAAAATTTATTTTTCTCTTCATTTTCCAACCTTGGCCACAATTTCAATTAATTTATTATTAAAAGCATTTCCCGTGCCCGAAAACATATCTCTCCCTGCAACGAATCAATATTGTGCCATTTTAAGGGTGGGTCCATTTTGTTGGCCTTATAACGCAAAAACTATCAACTTAACGTGAAAATGTCATAAGACCATTTTTGTAGATAATTACCTCCTCTACAAATTGTATCTAAAACTTTTTATTGTACGACTAATAAAAAACGAGATATTAAAAAAAAGGCCAATTTCGTGACCTTTGACCTCGAATAACCTTTAACGCGGACATGATATCGAGGTCGACTTTTCACATATTGTTTACAACGATGTCATAAAGATGTGTACCAAAATTCAGCTAGGTGGGAATTTTTCCGAGCTGAACCCATTTTTTCGTCTAATTTGACTGGGCTATCATAACTCTGATAAATTAATATTGATTAATAAACGTATTTTATTAAATATTTTTTTATATTAAAAGATTTAGTTAGGGGTCGTCAATAAAGGACGTCCACGCCTTGGGGGGAAGGGCGTTTTGCAAAATTTGTGGCCAGGGTGGGGGTTGGACGAATGTGACGTTCGCATAAAATCCCATTTTTAGGATTTATAAGAGAATTGTGTTTGAATATTTTTAAAAGTTTATAAAATAAAGTTTATCTAAATTCTTGCTTGTTTGATTCTAATTTTTATTACAGCCATAAGAATTTTAAAAAAGTAAAAATTAATGAATAGGTTTTTTAGTTTAAAAGGTCAAATTCGATTTTAGACAAATGACGGGGGGGGGGGGATCCGAATATTGTGAGCAACTGGGGGAGGGATGGGTTGAAAAGTCTGATAAAAATTGCGGGCGTCCTTTATGGACGACACTGGCCGATTATCAGCGGCCCCCTTAGTTAAACGTCCCAACAAACAAATTAGTTTTCCGAAGAAAAACTACTGTATATAAATTATACAACGCCGTATTTATTATAAAATAGTATTTGATGCCGTCTGTTATATAAAATTTCTGTTAAATGAAATGAAAATGGCGTTATAACATCTATATAAACTAAGGCCGGCAGTGTAAGGAAAGGTCCGTATTTTTATATTTTATATTGGACAAAACTGTCTTGAAAAGTCAGCCACTCAAAGAAACTGACCGGTTACTAAATTATTGCCAGTCCGGACCTGATTAATACCTACTTAGTTTTTCATTTATATTTCGACCTTTAAAGGAATACTGGGGCATGTTGGCAAATTATATCAGTTTGGGTTATTTTACCAGATACCTGATTTTATGCTAGTCTGAATGTGAACATTCTTTTATGTACAAAAACTGCCTTTGAAATTTTATAACGGTTAAAGAATTATTTAATAAAATGGAAACCACAAATTGCTTAATTATTTATTGGATACAAAATGAGATTATTTTACATGTTGAGATTTAAATTGAATTATATAAAATGAATCGATATGTTGCTTTTTATTACGTATATAAAAATTATACACTATTATTTCGTTTCGTTATTCTGACTCATCAGCTGCATTCGTGTTCGTTTTATCTGCACGGGATTATTAGGTTATATTTTTGAGGAATTTCGTGTAGTGATTTAGTAAATTTTTGTTTTATTTTATTGTGAGATTAAGGGAATTATAGCCCAAAAATCCCATTTGAGGAATTTACACTGAAATTACGCGAGTTACAGTTTTGGTTAAAATTCCCAATTAAGTGCGAATCCCCTGGGGGTTTATTGAACACTCAAATACACATGCTAGCCAAATTTCGGCTTATCTGGATTGTTTGCATGCTAAAAATGTAACTTTCTTGGATTATCAATGCAATACAAATTCATTCTTTTAAATTTTGTAAATGTAGGACTTTGAAATTTAATTAATACTTTCAAAAATATTAATTGGGAGAAATGAAGAGGTAGACATGTAAATAAATACTATAATATATTAAAATCGTTTTAATTTAGATTTTATTCTGATCTTCAAGGAATACAGATGCAATTAATACAAAAGGTGATTGAATTTAGTAACGGGAAAAGTCATGTGTTGTCACATCAGAGTTTTTTTAAGTACCTCCGCAAAAAATTAAATATCGAGATACTTTTCTTTTTCTTCCAAGTGCCATATGCGGGTCTCCCGTCGTCGGTAATTCTTTTTTCTAATTATGTCCTAGCTAAGATAGTAGGGGACCTACTGTTCAATGTGGGCTCCAAACCACGGGATTTTGAGATTGGTTACTGTGCAGATTCGGTGGTTTTCAGGTTTAAGGTAGGTGTGAGGATTTGGCATTTTTAATGTCATCTTTGAACCGCCGAATCGAATCTTAGTTTTTCTGTAAACTCACTGAAACTTACATTTGAGGGATAAATTACTAATAGACTTTTTATTTCAGAACATGTAAACAGGGAAGACTTAAACGTACATGGACGTGTAAAAAGTGCAAAGAATCCTTTGATACGTCTACTAAATTACGAAGTCACAGAAAAATTCATCGTCCAATAGAAAGCAGTGATCTAAATTATCGTCCAATGGAAGAAAGTGATGTTCACTATAATTATAGACTTGACGAGGATCAAAAATTTTTTATATGCAATACTTGCGATAGTGAAATGTTAAGTCAGGAGGAAATTGAAAAACATATCGAGGAACACGAAGAAAAATTTTTTTGTGAAATATGTAACGAATATTTTGTTAAGGCCTACGATTTTTCATGTCACATGTATAAGCACGATGAAAACAAAGGATTTTGTTGTCCTTTATGTAAATATGAAACTAAAAGGCGTCCAACTATTTTGATGCACATAAATCTTTTTCATTTAAATAAGTTCAAATATAATTGCGAGAAGTGTGGAAAGGGGTTTAGCGATCGTGCTTTATATGACGAACATGACAACGTCCACAAAGGCATCAAACCTTTTGAGTGCGTTGTTTGTTTAAAATCTTTTGTGTATTCCAGTTACTTGAATAATCATCAAGTGGATAATCACGAAGTGCTTATTAAAGGGGTAATTGGCACAAATCACTGCCACATTTGTTTTAAAAATTTTGAACGAAAAAGAAACTTAAAAAGGCATATGGTTACTCATGTGAAAAATGCAGTTAAAGAAAAAAAGCATCTGTGCGATATTTGTGGAAAAGGATTTGCTCAAAGCCAAAAACTAAAAATTCATTATCGCGTTCATACTGGGGACAAGCCGTATATTTGTTCTTATTGCACGAAAAGCTTTACTAAAAAGGATTATTTAATAATGCACGAACGAATTCATAGTGGAGAAAAACCGTATGCGTGTGAATTTTGTGGAAAATGTTTTAACCAAGCTGCACCTTTGAGAATACATGTAAGGGGCCACACTGGTGAAAGGCCTTACATGTGTCATCTTTGCAGCAATGGATTTATTTCCAGGAATGTTTTAAACGCACATCTGAAAAGTTGCCCAGGCAATTAAAGACCTGAAATAGTTACATAAAATAATCCTGCAACATTAGCTTTCAAAAACAAATTTAACAATTGGGGGTCTGTTTTGCAGGTTCTTTTTTAGTGCTTATTTCTTACATTGCTTTATTTATTATTAAAAGAAACTAAATAGATTAAGTATTAGCTGTACAACCTGCAATTTTTTATACTTATACCAAGTGTTCGGTTTTATTTAAGCCTACGCTGGTTCGTGAAGCTTAAGGGTAGTTTATGTATGACGGTGTAAAACATAAACGTCGAAGTGCGCACCTTCATCTTTTATTGGCGGTGCGTCACGTTTATGCCAATAAAACCAGAATTTTGTTAGGAAATTAAAGTAGTTTACAATTTCAACCATTGTGAAGTTAATAAACACGATTTTATTGTTTGTAAAATTTTATTTATAGTAGGTATTTTAATGTAATTTTGAATTACATTACATTATTTATTAATAGGTACCGAAAAGAATTTTTATAATTAAATATTGTTGTTCTATTGCTTTTAAAATTGGAAATGTAAACTATTTACCTTTTATTTTGAAGAACATTGTAATAGTCTATTTCTATAATGGCTAGACAATCAATTAACTGTTATTTATTGTCCTTAGTTGACGGTATATCAGCAAAACTTTAATGACTGCAACATATTAAACGTAATAAACCATTTAAACTAATAAAAGTTTTAGTAGATATGCGTAGTTAAATGAAAAATTTAAATTAAATTATACAAATTAAAAATACAAACAAAAATTCTAATCTGCGCAAGGAGGAGCCAGGAGGACGAAATACATACACATACAAATTTGAGCCTTCTGCTTCGAGTTTTAGGGTTCTTGAGCTTTGAAACTATCTCTACCGCATGATATTGTAAGATTTTTATTCACTACAATCATTTTTCCGAGTGAAATACACACTGTTAAATATCACCACTGTGCTTGGAATCACTTTCGCATTACATCATAGCACAGAAACTTTTTATTTAATTTTGCGTGTTAGGTTATAATCGAAGCCAGCACATTTTTTAACTAATTGATTGCTTGCCGGGTTCGGATCGCCTCAAGCATAATGTGCGAACGAGGTCGTGTGGCTACAAGAAGCTTGTACCCTAAGACAACGTCGGATGAACTTTTCAAACCCGATTTCCGACTTCCACGTCGGAGCCGGAATGGAATTAGTTCTGACTCTTCGCAGCTCAGCTGCCCACCCTATGAACCGTCCTTTGGAATTCCGTGCAGGATACCACTATTTACTATTTGGGTCTTCCCGTACGCAGGTTCGAGAGTCTGAAAGTTTTTTACCCCTAAGATCCGAAGATTCGCAAATTTACTTTGATTTTTCTATATAAGTTATCGGTTTCTGAACTTAGAAATCTACACCCAAACTAATGATAAACCAGCTTCCTGAATTCTTACCTAAAATGAACGGGGGGGGGGGGGGGCGATCTCAATCTTATATGGAAGAATGATTCGTGAACTGAGGAAAACGGAGGTCAATCAAACAAAAGCGGAATTTTATCAGGAATTAAATGAAGATTTTTTACGAATCTGTTCATCCGGTCATCGGAAGTTGTGATGTGCACGGTAGCTTTGAAAGAGAGTGCCTTGCTAAACCGAAAACATCTCGCGGGGGGGGATGAGGTGGTGCTTGCGAAACCTAAAATACTCTCGGAAAAAATAATGCCTTACGAATCCAAGACATATAGGAAGTCGAGATGCCTTGCTAAACCGAAACCATCTCGGGAAAGTAGATGGGGGAAAATACACCTTGCGAACACAGACGGTCCCGGATAGGAAGCTCATAAAATTCAGCTTCCCCTTTGCACAAAAAAATTTCTCCATTACTTTAAATTATGGGTAGAACATTCGAAATTGTGTATTTCTGGATATACGGTGTTTTCTTACAGGCAATCATACTTTTATTTATTTGAATTTCATATTATTTATAATTTTGAATTTGACTTAAATATTTTTTGTAAAATATTTGAACACTGCCTGGGTAAAACCGAACATTCGCTATAGTTAGAAATAATTGTAGGTTGTGCAATTACACTGAAACTATTTGACCTTTGTAAATAACTAATGGGAAAGAAGTTGATGCTAATAGAGTAACCCGTATTTACCTAGATTACAAAAACGGAACCTTATCTGCGCTTGTAATTTTTTAAGCAGTCATAGTATTTCTCTCGTTATTTCGCTCACTGTAAAACAAAGTATTCTCATAATCGAGACATAACTCCATGGTTAGTGATTTTTTTCTAAGCAGTGCCGTATTTAAAATATTTCAAAAATACGAATTTGGATTTCTAGTAAATTATTTTTGCTGTATAGCAATGTTCTTAATGTTCTTCAGAAATTGTTACTTATATAATAATTATTATGTATTATATCCATGTAATATAAAAAACTGTATTATTTAAATTTTGTAATAAAAATATTTCGATTTTATAGTATAGCCTTGTTTCGAAGTTTCCGTAGAAATGAAAATGTCTGATATTCAATAAAAAAATTTGGCATATTTTTTTAAGTAAAATTTTTATTTGTGTCTTACATATATTTAACCATACCGTTTTAAATATATAAACTTCCAAATGGCGTCGATTAATGACTTACCATTAGATATATTAACTGAAATATTTTCATATTTACCGCGAAGAGAACGCATCACCTGTATAATGGTATGTAATTTTTGGAAAGCAGCAATGGATATTCCATCTCTCTGGAGAAATGTGATCGTATATTTAGATTCGGATTTAGTTGGTAATAGGAAAACTGAGGATAATACTTTTTATTGATTTCTTTTTGTTTTGTTAGAACCTAGCACTGTTATGGCCACAAAATTGTATCATCCATATTTTCACGCGATGGAATTTTGTTGGAGCAATCCTCGCTTGCCAACGCGTTGGATGCAATATGACTGCCAAGAGTTTGCAAAAAGAGCGTGTCGTTATTTAATGTTACTTCAAAGCTCTTCCATCCAATTAGAGTCAGTCAAAATTGATGACTGGTACGAAGTTCCCAAATTCAAAAAAGTTATTTACCACTTATGCAAGTTTTTAAAGTACTAATCATTTTTATAATACTTTTGTAGTTCGATATTCTAATAACAGGTAACTTTCAGATCGCAAGAGTGCATGTCAAAGGTCTGTTTTTTAAATGTAACTTTTAACAAACCCGAATGTATAAAACTATTAGCTTGCTGTCTGTCTTCCATCAAAACATTGAAATATTTAGATATCAGTAACTGTTATCACGCAAATCCTTCCATGTACGAAGCCGTCACCTTTTTGAGTTGTTTGGAGCATTTGTCCAATTTAAAAGTTTTAAAACTAGATTATACTACATTGTGTGGTGGAGTTATAGACTGCATCATTACTAGTAAAAATTCACAATTGGATTCCTTAGTAGTAAATCTAAGAGAGTATGATTACACTTTAATTTTGATAACTGAAGATGCTTGGATGTGTCTAAAAAATCAATGCCCCCAGGTGAAAGTTTCTTTATGCATAAGTAAGTGGCTTGTTAGAAATACCCGTAAGAATTAAGTCGCAAGCGCTAAAGTTTTGTCAAGATCTGAACGCAAAGTATGATCAGAAAGTCTTTGGCCCGCTGCGACTTAATTAATAATTTATTGTACCAAACCAATATTAAAGATTTATTTTTAGAAAATATTTGTCACTACGAAATCATCGGAAGAATTTTAAATCCTGCAATACCTTTGTATTCATTCTCACTTAATTGCGGAAAAATTTGGGATCAAAACAAGAGCAGAGAATATCGTAAAACACTGGCGTTGTTAATAAATAATTATCATAAGACTTTAGGTAAATATCCTTACGGTTTTATTTCTTTACATTGTTGAATAAAACTTTTTTTTAGAAACTGTTTCCCTTCATATGATGTACAATTGTGAATTTTTAGATGATTTGATTTTGTCGTTAATTAGCAAATGTATCAACTTGAAGTACTTAAATTTCCAGGGTATTATTGGAAGTATGGAGTTGTTGGCAGAAATTTGTAAATTTCAGACGAAATCTATCGATAATGGTAGGTATTCAGTTTTGGTGGGCCAGTTTTATTGAAAATATTTACACTGGGGATACATTGGGCCCAGATCCAATCCGTTCCGTTTCATTCGGGTTTAATGTAGCCACTTTCATAAGAATATACATGCTTGTTTCTTCCGTCAAGATGGGTCAGACACGGGTTCAATGTAGCCATGCACATAAGAGTATACATGTTTGTTTTCTTTCATCAAGACGGGTCTAGACGGAACGGAGTGGATACGGGTGCAATGTAACCGCCGACTTAGGTACGTTCCGATACGATTAGTGCGGATCTGACGAAGTGTAGCCACCATCATAAGAATATTCGCGTTTGTTTTCTGCCGTTCCGATCTTGGCGGAACACAATGGATCGGAACGGAACGGTTTAATAATGCGCGTGCAGTTTTAAGCATTAGGCTCGGCCCGCTCCGTTCCGTCTTGACGGAAGAAAATAAACATGTATATTATTATGAACGTGGCTACATTCAACCCGATGAACAGAATGGAACGGAGCGCATCCGGGTATAATGTAACCGCAGCCTAACCAGCAATCCGGCCCGATACGTTCCATTCCAACCTAGTGCGCGGTACTCCATATTATATGTTATCGTGCTAATTTACTATTTTCCGAATGTACCGCTCTGTTCCGATCCGATGTAGTGCGCGGAAAGCTTTAAGCTTCCAGGATCGGATCCGACCGGAACAATTATAAGAAATAAATATGCACGATAAAGTATTGAGCATCATTTATTATGTTGGATTGGATCAAGATGGTGCTGGTGAAGCTCAAAGCTTTTTACATTAGGTTGGATTGGAACGGAACAATCGGAAGAAATAAATTTGCACGGTAATATATTGGCCACTACGTCGGAACGCGCGTGAAACTTACAGATGCACACGCAATACGTCGGAACTGATTGGACGGGATCTTTTTTCCCGTTGATTATTTATTGTTCCGATCCGATCCCCTCCGGATAAACGGATCCGTTCCGGTTTAGTGCATGAAGCTCAATATTTTAGCGTGCATATTTATTTTCAAAGAAACGGATTGAACTGAATCCGTTTGTTCCGTTGATTATTCAGTTCCAATCCGATCCGACCTAGTGTGCGTAAAGATGCGTAATACAATAAGGGTTGGGCAGTATCTCAAATACATGTATTTAAAATACATTTGTGTTTTGTATTTAAAATCCAAATTTTACATGTATTTTATATTGTTATTTTTATATTTTAAACTTTGTATTTCAAATATATAAATACAAAATACATTTAAAATTTGTATTTGAAATATAACTGTATTTAAAATACAATTACAAAATAAGAATTACAAATTCAGATTACAAAATACAAAATTATAAATAGTAAATGTAAATATGTAAATATTTCGTTAATTTATTATGCCCGGTTTTTGTATTAAATATATTTTGTATTTTAAATACTGTATTTTGCATATTAAAATTGTTTTTTTTTTAAACGCCTAACATACTGTCTATATAAATTTTTACTGAACTGTATTTTACAATTGTAATACTGTATTTTGTATTTGAACTTCTGTGTCTTGCATCTTGTATTTCAAATACTGTATCTTGTATTTTAAATACTGAAATACTTCAAGCACTGCAATATTTGAAATACTGAAATATTTCAAAAACTTAAATATTTCAAATATTGAAATATTTCAAATATTGAAATATTTCAAATATTGCAATATTTCCAATATTGAAATATTTCACATACTGAAATATTTTAAATAGTGAAATATTTGAAATACTCGATCTTTTATTTCTAATACGGTATCACGTATTTTGTATTTCAAATACTGAAATAAAATGTATGTTATAATTTGTATTTCAAATACATATTTTCATGTATTTTTCCCACCCCTGCCTATAGCCGATTTGTTTTAAGAATGCAGAACTAAATTGAACCAGATTTAAATAACGTAAATTTTACTTGTCGTTCAATGCCGCATTTCTGCATAGTTAAAACAAATGAATTATTAAGGCTAACTGCCGAAATTAGTAATTTCTATATGAATGCGACTTTTGATTAAAGGGTATTTAAAACTTAAATGTCCGGTTTCATAAAACTTTTAATAAGTCGTTAAAATTGCCGGACGATTTCTATTGACCTATTAGTACTAACAAACGTTTTCTATTGGTTGGTTAATGAAATTTAACGGCTTGTTAAACGTTTTATGAAATTAGCCAAAAGAATGTATAAATTATTTGATAATCTCGGCTGTTAGTCAGTATGAATATGTCAGAAGTTTACGTCTATGTATTTGAACTAAAAGTAGAATGTTAGATGTACTACATATCTAATTTCCGAACGGTAAATCACCAATAAAAAACGCATTCACCATATCCGTTCTCACCGGACATGACATATTCCCTAAGATTAAAAAAATTCATTCTATATAAATTATTTATCAATATTCTAGTTGTAAGTTTTTTTTCTGATCGTCTTCTATGACTAAGCCTTGTAAGGAAATCCAAACTTTTAGTGACTTTTTTTGCATTTTAACCACAAGTTCATTTATAATTTATACCCTCAAATTTCTCTCCTGATTTACCTTTCGCTAATTTCTGAAACTGCGACAGCAATGCAAATAATTAAAATAGTTCCACAACTCAGATTGCGAAAACACTTTAAATGCGATTGTATTTCAAGGGGTATAGTCATAACCACGAGAGCTCGAGTATGACTCATTACTAAAAAGTGTATTTATGTTCACTAGATGTGAAACGATGTCTTTTAACATGGTTTTTAATAATGAGTCATACTCGAGCTCTCGTGGTCACTACTAGGTAATAACAGTAATTTCATTTTTTCAATTTTTTAGGTTTTAAATATTTTCATATCATTCCCAGTGAAATAAATTTAAGGAATCATTACATGTTCAGCAAGCTCCATCGCAATTATTCCAATGCCTTAACCGAACATGGAGTGGATTTTAGAATATGCAATTCGCCTGTGAAAAATACGGTTTATGTATACTATTAGAAACAAAAATATTATTAAAAATTTAAAATTAGTGACGAATGTACATACCTACGGAATAAAATCTAATTTTCTCTAAATATAATATTTCCCCACCCGTCTATAATAATAAGGCCAATAAAATTAGAATTTTGAAATGAAACTAATTTCAGACTCGATCAAATTTGAACTGTTTGATAAAAAAAACAGTTTTAAATGAAATACCAATTTACGACTTTCAAAGAGTTCAATATTACATATTAGGTGACGTTTTCATCCATCATTATGCTTATTCATTGGCCTTAGCAGTTGGTGTGAGGAAAACCAATTTAAGCTGAATTGTTCATGGACGGAGATATTTTATTCCAATCGCATCGATTTAACTGTTTTCACATTTTATGATTTATTATAGCATTTAATAAATGCTCAAGTACCAACGAAATACGTTAAGCCTACTATCATCCTGGTATGGTGCTCTAAGTCGAAGGAACTGGCCTACTTAATTCAAGATATAATTCGTTCTAAAAACACGATGTAACGAATGTGAATAGAAATGGAGGGTGAGCGGGGTTCTTTCGTTTAGAACACTGCAACATTTAGTGGACTGCCATGCTAAGCAAGAAGGTCGTATCTGACTTTTTCCCATGTTTTCCACCGAGTTAGAAAATCCTATCGGCAAATTGGAAGAAATTGGAAGTTCTGAAATTTATTGTAACAAGAAAATAATCTGTAAATCACATTCACTAAAATAAAAAATCGTATCTGCAAAGTATCCTGTCTAATAAGACTTTTTTTTCACTAATAGTGCGCAATTTTTCAGAACCTTTGCCTAAGGGTACGTTTATGTTGGAGCTGCGATAAACGATAAGAGCGACGATACTAGCGAAGCAAAGAAAATGATGTCATTATTTTATATGCAGGTGTTTATATTGGAGCGAAGCGTTGAGCAACGCTTGGCAGCAAAGCAACGAGTAGGGTACGTTTATGTTGGAGCTGCGATAAACGATAAGAGCGACGATACTAGCGAAGCAAAGAAAATGATGTCATTATTTTATATGCAGGTGTTTATATTGGAGCGATGCGTTGAAACACGCTTGGCAGCCGAGCAACGATAAGAGCGGCGCTAATTGTACTGCCTATTTTCTTTGCTTTTATCAGGTGTCATTAGCCGCTTTTCGGATAAAATTGGTCTACTATGACAATTTCTCCATCTTTTTTCAATCCCATCAGAGATGTGCGAAAGTATGTAATCAAAGTATCTATTCTCATTCTCATATATTCCATAAATTTTGCAGGGTGTTGCCTTAATTGTTTGCAAAGATGATGATATTCTCCAAACATGTACCTTTGGGTATTTATAGGGTGCGCAGAGCATTTGCGCTTTTTATTAGCACTTTCAACAATATAATACTTTACGGCATTTGAAGTTAAAAGTATTTCTTCTTCAGAATCACTCATTTTTAAACAAAATATTTTTAATTAATTGGTTTGATTTAGATAATAAATTAAACATCACCTACAAAGCAGAGATCGTCGCTATTGTCGAAGCTCCACTATAAACTGCATATCATAGAAATGAATTTTGCGCTGCTCTTGTCGCTGCTCTCATCGCTGCTCTCATCATTTATCGCAGCTCCAACATAAACGTCTATTGTCGAAGCTCCACTATAAACTGCATATGATAGAAATGAATTTTGCGCTGCTCTTGTCGCTGCTCTTATCGCTGCTCTTATCGCTGCTCTCATCGCTGCTCTTATCGTTTATCGCAGCTCCAACATAAACGTACCCTAAGTAGCAAAATATAAAATCGATTGCTCAAAACTGTCAGCTATGTAGTTACGCCCTTCTTGCTTAGCAGGGTAGTACAAGTATTAAATAGGTAATTATTTCGAAACGAAATATTCATTTAAAGTTCACTTTTGATCGTTGAGTCAAGGAAGATTTGGATTAGATACATTCCAAAACAAGAAATCCAAATAGCAAGAAAGAAAATATTTGTAGTAAATAAAAGCATCTGGTCTTAAGAAAGCAACGGAATGAAAATGAAGCCGGAAAAAGTATTAAAATAATGTTGAAAAGTAAAATACAAAATTAACTTTATTTAATTAAAATTAAATTATTTTTAACGAAAAGTTTTGTTTTTTATTTTTTGAAGTTCTTTTTAGAAACCATTGAAACGTAGCTACTTACCTTTTATGTGCAGATGACCTTCAACTTTTATTGCTGACTGCTTTAGGTATTTGGTGCATAAATAATAAGTTGTCATTAAATTTTAAAGAATTAATGTGAGCTGATTTCTTCTTCTAGAGGAGACCCTTTTACGTTTGATTATATGTATTTTAAATAATCAAGTGCTGATAAGGGTTAATGAAGATTTGTAGAATTAGGAGTAAATTTATACATTTAATATTAACAACTAAATTATTTGTAATAGGGCTTTGCGTATGCTTGGTTTTATTGAAAAGCTATACTAAATTTTATAGTCTAATAAAGGTTTTTCCGTTAAACTTGTTATGAACTTACTTTTCAGCTGAATTTTTCTTGTGCGTAGACGTGCTTTATCAGATATCTCTTTTATTCGTCGTTTAATTCATGGAAAAGTAGATAGCACATTTATTAACCGTTACAATTAGTTTTTATCGAGTTTGCTTATGTAAAGTGTTCTTTTAACGACGCTATGCTAGCAGAAAACTATAATTTCTGAATAATTCTAAATGAAGCAACTATAAGCTTATAACAAACTATTTATGGACACACACTTAAATAATTTTTTTACTAATGTTTTGTGGATCGCAAAGGCTTCAAAATTATCTTTAAAAATTGCGAAAATAACGAACATTCCCCGAAACGTTTGTGTCAATCAAATTAAGTAAAATTCAATACAATTAAATTTGTCTGTTGGCCGGTTTCAGCAACGATCATTAATGTTTAACAAACGCTTTGAATTCTGATCGGTAATTTACACACTTCAAATTTCAGTACTACTTCCCATTTTTAGGAATTCGGGTACTCCTTATGCCGAGGAAAAACGCAAAGCTATAAATTTCTGCCCCAATAGAGTTATTAGAATTTCTCCGAATTTAATTCGCAATTTACATTAAGCAAACGCCACCGTGCGGGAGAATTTCAAATTAGTAAGTGACGTATTAAATGAAAATAAAAATTCGTTCTTCAAGCTCACAACATAACAAAATCAACTAATTAAGAAAACATATTACAATAACTTTAACGTCATACTGAAATGTTTCCAAATTTTCACCAGACTATTTCTTCTTTCCGTGCCTCTTCCCATTATTTGGGGTCGGCCCTCCTCGTTCTCATGCGCCATGTCGGTCTATCCTGGGTTGTCTCCACGTTCAACTGGGCCTGTTTCAAGTCTTTTGATATGGTGGACCACCACGTAGCAAGCGGGCGACCTCTGCCTCTCTTGTTGTCCGGTAGTGCGAGGGCTTTCTTCACGACATGGTCTTCGT
Source organism: Podabrus alpinus (assembly GCA_932274525.1). Taxonomy (NCBI): domain Eukaryota; kingdom Metazoa; phylum Arthropoda; class Insecta; order Coleoptera; family Cantharidae; genus Podabrus; species Podabrus alpinus. The sequence continues at coordinate 97,484,492 of OW026452.1, forward strand.
CGCGTCTCATGACATGCCCGTACCATCTCGTGCAAGATTCCTTGACCTTGTCGGCGATGGGGGCGACTTTGTAACTTCCTCTGATGTGTTCGTTACGCACTTTATCGAGTCTCGTTACACCGGCCGCCCATCTCAGCATCTTCATCTCATTGACATGGAGTTTTTGTTCATGCGCTTGTTTGATCGCCCAGCATTCGGCACCGTGCACCTTAGCAGGTCTCACAGCTGTTTTGTAGACCTTGCCTTTGGTCTTTATCGGCATACGGCGGTCGCAGAGCACACCCGTGAGCGCCCTCCACCTCTGCCAAGCCACATTTACCCTGTGTGTTACGTCCATGTCCACATTTGCGTCCGTGGACAGGACCGAGCCCAGGTACTTGAACTGGCTTACTTTCGGTACTGGGTGTCCATCGATGCTGATTGTGGGCGTTGTCCGCTTTGTGAGGCTATAGTGGCATGGCAGGTACTCCGTTTTGCTTCTGCTAATCCTTAATCCATTGAATTCCAGGGCGTGTCTCCATAGCTCTAGGGTATGTTGCAGTTGTTCCGCGCATTTGTCAATGAGGACAACATCGTCTGCATACAGCAGGCACCATGGTAGGGGGGACTGGATATCTTTGGTGAGGTAGTCCATGACAATATTAAAATTTTCACCAGACTATGACTTTGAAATTCTAAATATACACGTTTAAACCATGTTTAAACACAGCCAAGGTTGTTGGTGGCGCCACCAACGGTAATGTAACTCGTCAATAGAACCACCCTGTATGACTTTGAAATTTTCCTCAAGAGTACAGATTGCAGGAACAATCAGGGCTATGCTATGCCCTGATAAAGAAATGCTTCGTCAGTTAGTATGGGAATTTTTAATGTTTACTAAGACTGCGAGTGATTATCTCGGGATATTATGTGGTGGTTGGGATTCCACGTTAAGCTGTATGTTCCATTATGTAACTAACGGCTCAGCCAGACTTTCGTTGTCTGGATCATAAGGAACCCAGTACTTTTTAGTACCATAACGACGAGGAAAAGGCTTCGGGTCCATATAAAGGGCGGAATTACTCAAAAAGGGATAATACAAATTGCCCTCAATCTAACCAAATCTCTCTTCCGAGCAAACAGGTCAACTAAGCTCACCTGCAAACGTCCATCCTACTTTGTTCTCGAATGAGTATAAATGAGTGTAGTTTACATGCGGGATTAAAAATGAAATTGTGGTTACCATTCCACAGGTAATCACTGGATTATCACATTAAAGCAATGTGATAATTTGTGGCCTTGCCCAGGGGGGGGGGGGAATTAGAATTTCGCGGCAAAATTAAAAGTAACTTAAAATTTTGCAGCTATTCTTTTAAACTTTGCCCCGACATTCCAATTTCATCGCCAATAATCACCACACAAATCTAACGGACCCTGATAAAATTTTATAATTTATAAAACTATAGTGTTGACATTTTTTCTGGGAGGGGTGTTCGCAGTTTTTCTTCAGATACTTGGTAGATTAGGACAGTTTACATCTAGCCGTCAAAATGCTCAACGGGAGGGGGAAGCACACATATGTATCTTAGTTACTCTGTGTTGAAACGAGAAAGTTCCCCGGAAGTCCCTCTTTTTTCTCCCCCCTCCCTGTATAAGTTGTTCATTTTAATAATTTTTGTTTTATGAAAAGCATTTAGGACAATGACAAGGCCTTCTTCTTCTTGTCTTCTTCTTCTTAGCCTGTATTCATCCACTCCTGAATGTAGGCCTCTCTCAATCCTCTCCATGCCTTCCTATCCGCTGCCTACTGAAACCAGTCCCGTCCCGCAATTCGCTTCACGTCGTCTAACCATCTCTTTTGGGGTCTTCCCACGCTTCTCTTAGATGTTCTTGGGCGCCAGTGAATGGTTTTATATGTCCATCTTGCATAGTCATGCCTTGCCACGTGTCCCACCCAATTCCACTTCAATTGGGATACTCTGTCTATTACGTCGGGGACTTTTGTTCTTTCTCGGATTTCAACTAATCTTATCCTGTCCCTTAGCGATATACCAAGCATAGCTCTTTCCATCGATCGCTGCATGACTCTTAATCGATTCGCGTTTGTTACTGTCATCGTCATGGTTTCCAGGCCGTATGTGGTGACAGGCAGTATGCATGTGGCATATACTTTTCAATGACAAGGCCATTGCAATTAATTGTAATAAATTACATAAAAATTTAATAACTTGGGTTTTTAATGAAAATAAAAAATATCCAAAATCAATAACATTTATATTGGTATATAATTCAATCTGATAATTGTAAAAATTTAATTCAACTTGATTAAGGTGCGAGGCCCAAGGCCGAGCAAATTTTTGCGCCCGTAGTTTTCCAGCCTCATAAAAAACCATCAATTTCTTGAACTGTTGTAATTGACAAAGATCGGCATTTTTCATCTTAACGATTTATCCAGGAATATTATATTATATCATGTGCCAATTAAGATAAACCTTTAGAACCTACAGCTTTACGTGGAATCCAAACCACGGCACAGATAATTATCTATTAAGATTATAATCTTACTGGTTATAATCTAGTAAGATTATAATCTTACTGGTGGAAATTCCAGGTTAAAACCACGGATTTCACAGAATTTTTTAGTTTGGCTTTTCGGTAAGGAACAACATTGCTTAAGAACTAGTTTATTTAAATAATTGAGGTAGTCAGACAATATCTATTTTTAAATTAAACATAATATGAAATACGTTAAATAAAAATATTCACTATAACAAGCACCAATGGCTGTGGTCGTCTTCAGAATCAGGATTAAATGCAAAACCAGTTGTTAAATTGTAATTTCAAAATATCCTTCCCTAGTGACGGTTTAATGTTATTCATGTTTTTTCCTAATACTCATCTCCTCAGATCCATATTGGCACATACATAATTAATGAAGAAAAATATGTAAACCAAAATTTGCACGATATTTGAAAAAAAAAAATAATAATAATAATAATGGAGATAAACCGAGCACTCAAAATTTTATCAACCGAAGTCTGTTGTTTTGCGATACTAATTCGAACATTCAATTTTCCATTTTGGTTAATTAAGTTTGTAATATATTGTTTTTTCAGTCAACTTCGAGTTTTCTTAGGTAATTAGTCTTTTGTTTTTGATTAATTTTAAAATAATTAGCGTATCACTTTTTTAGAGACAATTTCTTCTTGGGTTTCGTTATTTTGTAACAGTTTTGAGTCGATCACAATATTTACCTCAGCGTAAAGAATCCTTCCGATTTTACTAGACCCAATTCATGAATTGTGTGGGGAGTAAATAATTTCTAAACTTAGTTTTTTAGCTAGAAAAAAGAAAATATGTTATGGTTTCTATTTTTGAAGATTTTTTTTTAATTTAATTTAATTTATTGTTCAAATTATTTAAATATTGTTGAGAATGCGGTCAGTAGTAATAAATAATTGACCAAAACCGTATCTAGAAATATTATGAAATGTAAAATTATCAAATAAATATGTCAAATTCAAAATTCTTAATCGTCCTCATACTTTATCCTTCCTCAAACTTTAAAGGATGTTTAGTTATGGTTTTGTAAAATAAATAATAGTTAATTAAATAGCTTGCAAGAAGATCCTAAAGTAGGAAAGGAAACTGTTAATGTTACGAAAAAAAGTTACGAAATCTTTTTTGTTCCCTTGACGACCCTGACCTTGATTTTATTTCAGTATCAAAGAAAAAACCAAAAATAACATACATTTATGTTTCCGTTCTGTCCTAGCGATTCGTTAATCACCTGATATTACAGAACAAATCTGTGCATTGTTCTGTAGAGATTGAGAAATAAAAAATGTAAATCTAATGTTATTAATTAAAACTTCAAGTGTGTTTTGTTTTCGTTCCTATAAGTAAAATTGCTGCCGGGGTAACTACTACTGAATACTAATAAGTTAGGGATGAAATCCTTAACCCAGTTCTTGCTTTGAAATTGAAAGCTTCTCCACATTTCCAATTACTATTAATCATAGAGTAAATTATTTAACGTTTGTTTTATTAAAGTTATGTTTTAACTTTTAACTGTACTCTGCGTTCCAAGATTGCTATTCTCACGGAAAATCTTAATTTGAAAATGTCAAAGCATAATATGGCACCATTGTTGAGAAATAACAGCGAAGTACAATGACTTTGCAAAGATTAAAAGCAGAAGTTTTTAATTATTATTCTTCTATGTTAACAAATGTGAAATAAAATTTACGTGTGAATATAATTTACAGTATGTCCAAAATATAATAACTTTTATTTGCACGAATATGAAAAACATAACTAATAATATAAACTTTTGTTTTAGGTTGCTTCTGCAAATCCAACCGGAAAATGATAACTCACTCGGATTACTTTTCACAAATTCCAATACATTACTTATTAAATCAGAAGTAGTATCGATTGATTTTGAGCAATGGGTTAAAAACGTACAATCAGTTCATCAGCCAAATTTTATTATCAATTGTATAGTCTGTAACAGACTGTTTATGATTAAGGAATTAACTCGACATGCTAAATCACATCTAGAAGTAAAGAGCGATTTTAATAAGTGCGATATATGTGGAAAAGTTTATGCAACACTGAGAAATCTTACTCGCCACAAGAAGGGACACGAATCGCAAAGAACGCACGAATGTGAAATTTGCCTCAAAAAGTTTTCGTATGCTCACATATTGAGAGACCATATGAACACTACGCATACTGTGGAAAAATCATGGTTTTGTGATTTCTGTCAGCATTCGTTTAAAACTAGCAAAGCCTTAGTTACCCATATTCGTGGTAGGCACTCCAAGGGTGGACAATATGCTTGCGATCTTTGTGATAAAAAATTTGCTATTCCATCCATCTTGAAACAGCACTATCAAGGCTCTCATTCTATAAGTTCGGAATGCTCAATTTGCAATGAAGTATTTTCGAGTTATTATTATCTGCAAAAGCATAAAAAGATCCATAAAGAACCTGTTCATTTGGAATGTTCAATTTGTAATAAGGTCTTCGATCACAACACTTTGTTTAAACGGCATTTAAAAGTCCACGGTGATAAACAGAAATATATGTGTGAGTTGTGTGGAAAATACTTTACTTCCAGATCCAGTTTGAGAGACCACAAGTTGATTCACTCCGGCATTAAACCGTTCGAATGTCACGACTGTGGTAAAAAGTTTTATAACAAAAATAACTTGCGGACCCACGTCCTGGTGCATACTGGCGAAAAGCCACATTCTTGTTCATTTTGCGACAAAAAATTTACCCAAAGGAGTACGTTGATCATTCACAGGAGAATTCATACGGGTGAAAAGCCATACAATTGTGAATTTTGCGACAAAGCGTTCATCAGTCGAAATTTACTGAATTGCCATAAAAGGAATCATGGGTATTAGTTATTACAATTTTTTAATTTTCATTATATTTAATTTTTATATGTAAAATGCGAGATCAACAATTAAACATTTTTTTGACTTAGCATGGATTTTTTATTGAAGAAATTTCAGTTAACGACCTTAATTTGTCGGAACTCTTTAGTGGTGCTAGTAGCCTTTCCATCTAACAATAGGTTTCCTTGGTCTCGGTGTAAGTTCTTTTTGAAGAATTCTAAGAGAAGTTGCCCCTATAAAACAGAGATTTGATCCCCTTCCCCTGAAAATAAATATCATTCGACCTTCTAAATCGCTGTGGTCATTCCCAATGGTTATGGGTAGAATGGCCGAAAGCTCATGTCTTTATTTTGACAGATGTAAACCGAGGCGGTCATTGGCCTAGTAGTTAAACCGATTAACTACTGACGCTAAAGGCAGTGGTTTGAATCCGGGAAGAGCTCAATCTTCTTTGTAAGTTTGTGTCTTTCTTTGACCGTCTCCCCTAACGTGGTAGGATATGGCCAAAACCCTTTTCTAAAGAAAAAGAGGTCTGCTCAGTAGTGTGCAAAGATGAAACTTAATTTGGTCACCAAATCTCGATTGCAAAACGTCAGACTTTTAACATCAATGATTAGAAGAAGACTTTCTGGAAAATACCTTTCCTTGGTAAACTACCGCGTTCACTGGTCCCCTAATGGCTTTTCAAATATTCAAAACTAGAATATAATAGGCTTTCAGTCGTATGATCTGTGGTTAGATAGATACTACTTCAACGTGTTATGATGAACATTTATCTATATCTAATGCATAGTATTTTTAATCAGATTCAGATTAATTGAAAAGCTCGTCGTAGGAAAAGCATCGGATATCATTTATACAGTTGTGTAACTCTTTGTATTCGTTGCTCTTGTGTTTAAAAATGATACCGTACTTGCAGTATTATTTTGGCATTCTTCTGAGATTTTCTTTGTGGATGCTTATCCATAGTAGTATTGTAATTTAGTGTACCAGTAATGACAATGGCTCTTTGTGATGAACGTGAGCTTGTGGTTTCTTGTTTTTTTGTCTTCCAAGAGATACATTATCAACTGACACGACTTCTAATAAGCCTAAAGTAAAAAATGGAGATTATTCAATCTTCCTTCCTTCTCAATCCTTTTACCTTAATGAGGGTTTGGTGACCCGTCTCGTTCTATCTATTTCTATTCATATGATGTGCGTTCAAATTGTTTTCACATACATAGAGGACCTACTTGTTTAACGTGGGCTCCGAACCACGGGTAGTGTACTACACTTAATTTCGACATGGATTTTCTTGACAAATTACCTCGGTTGTTTGCCAGTGCCTGCCGAGGAGAGACGGTCAGAATAAAGTTCTTACCCTGCCCGGATTCGATCCGAGCGTTTCGTATTGGCAGTAGACGCACTTAACTGCCAAGCTATGACCGCCTCTATTTTCATCTATAGGTAGGTATAGTACGTATACTAAAAGTTAATTTTAAACTTGTAAGAGTGGAATTTTAAGCTAAAGAAAGAGTGGAGTTAAGTCTGAAAGGAGTTAAACATGGCACCCAAATAAAGAGTGAAGTTTTATTCACTATTTATGAAAGAGATTGAAAAACCGCTCCAAGTAAGTAGCAAAAAATCTTTTTTTCCACAGTATTACTGGTTATTTGTAGATAAAAGGTCAAACTATCCCGGGTTAATATTTTCCTGTAGTCAAAGGAACCTTTAATATTAGATTACAATTTTAATTAATTAGATTTAAAATCACACAATTCCACTCTGTAAATTTAACAAGTTTAGAGGCCTATTTAACTATAGAGGGTGACGGTCATGGGCCGAACGTTAGTAAGGCCAACTGCTAATGCAAGGCTCCCCGGTTCAACTCCTGGTACAGTCTAAAAAGATTTATTGACCGTCTTCCGTACTTCGGAGGGCACATAAAGCCAACGGTCCCCCTGTGTAAATTTGCCACCATAACAATAAAAACTGGGTCCAAGCACATCAAAGGTAAACCTAGCAAGCTACCTAAGATGTAAAAACCAAATTCTCAAAGAAATAGATGGTCTTGGAACACGAATGAACCGAAGGCCAGGCATACTGGGTTATCCCTAGCTAAAAAAGAGAAGAGGTCTATTTGAAGGTTATGCATAATGAAACCACCATAGGTGAACGTGCAGGTAAATATAAAATCAAACATAGCCGCATTCATTCCATTCCGGTCCGTTCTGATCAAGGATAGCCCCTCAAGAGTTGGAAAGTAGACACCATAAGAGTCAATTCAAACCCGAAGGTAAGTTTGGGTAAATAAAGGTTTCATCTGTTTTGTACGTAAAAATCTTACAACGCTGTTTTCATACACATCCATAAATTCAGCGCCGTGACAGTCATAGGATCTAATGGTGTCAAAGAATGTGTGAAGGCCTGAATTTAATCACATTGTATAAACGCCCTGCCTGTTCTGGTTAATAATAGCTGTGTAGTATGATGATGCAGGGTAATAGTAATTACCAGGGTAATAGTAATTACCCTGCATCATCATACTACAGCTGAATAAGTTAATAGCTGAAAATTGAATACATTAAGGTTTTCAATGAGATATCCATTTTTAAAAATAAATTATCCTTTCAACAAAGACATTCACCACAATGAGCACCAACAGTTGCGGTCGCCTTCATAATATCGCAGGAAAACTTCTTTAATCGGCACTTGTAAATTGTGTACAGCTGTTAATCAGTTTTATTGAACATTAGTTTTCAAAATTGTATAAAAATTAATTGGTCACTACTTAGTACATATATTTCTGGAGACTTACCATCACTTCTTCTTAGAATTCAGTTCACAATCCTTCCCCTTGTTCGCCGACTTCATGAGCTGGCTTATCATGTGGGCACACGTAAAATTACCAGAGTTTGCTTTGGGTTTAATAACATTAGCTTTTACAACGTTCGTTTATCCGAGGGATTTTCAACGATCGGTTCATAATATTGCACAATTGAAGGTTAGGTTATATACAAGGTTTTAGATAATAACACAACGTAGAAAAGAAATTAAACTATATTATATACGTTTTTAGGTTTGGTGGCCACTTATTTGCGTTAGAAATTTATTATTGGTTTATTTTCAGGCGGGAATTCAGTTTAGTTAATAAGGAAATGGGAGCGGGAAATTTTAAAGTTAGTTATAATTTTACAGAAAAACTTCCTAATTTAATTAAACGCTTTTTTCTGTTTTAATGCTATCTCCAAAGCTTACTCTTTAAATTATTATTTATTTACTACGTACATAATATATTATGTACATAACAAATAATTATACTAGTAGTTAAATAGAAGCCACTTCTCACAGTTTAAATATTTAATTGCTGACAGTATTGCCAATACTATGCTACTAAGCACAACAGTCTAACAAAGTCTCTTTTGAACTGTCTCCAGCCTTTGAACATGAGGATATGTAGGAAGGACACCCTACAACCGAACATATTTTAGAATGGGCTTCACAAAGGTGAGTTATAGCATTATCAGTGGTTAAGTTCAGATCAGATCGAGTAGATAGACTTATAAATCCCAGCATTTTGTTTTCCTCAGAAATCATAGCATTCACATGTAAGTTGTACGACAGCGACGCATCAAGAGATTGCAAATTGTAAGTATCCGACCACTAATTCTATACGAAAATGATATATGAGCTCTCTTGCGTATACATTTCATTGCTTTATACTTCCCTGATAATTCTAAAGGTCCCTTTGACGCTAACCACAATCACTATCAGAACTGATCATGCAAAACAGCTTCAAATCATCGCGCAGATATCATTAACATATAACAGAAACAAAATGGAACAAAAGGAAAACAGATTCCACACCAAAGCAACGCGGTTCAAAACTATTCACAATCAGTTTATGGAATCGATCACTGAGGTAGGATCTCAATCAAGACAATAGTGAAGATATAATGGAGTACAACCCTTCCAGCTCCCCTATAACAAATCAATATGAATCTGATCAAATGCCTTTATAGGTCAGTAAAAATGCAATGAATACTCTCTCGCTTCTCCAAAACAGAGTGATAAATTGAATAAAAACGAGAAGGTTTGTACTCGTTGAGCACCCAGGAAGAAACCCATGTTGACTTATCAACTACTATATTCTTGGTATGCAGGGTAAGAGCATTAGTCATGATGGACTCGAAAATCTTGGCAAGCACTGAATACATGCATACAGCACGATAATTACCGACCTCGCTACGACCACCAGACTTGAAGATTGGTGCAACTTGGGTCGTTATCCAAACTGAAGGAAATTCTTCCAAAGATAGCAGCTTACTATAAATAATCTCCAACGGATGCGTGAGATATGAGGATCTCTTTACAAAGTAGGTCGGTATCCCATTAGTCCCACAGCAAGTCTTAGATTTAAAGGAAACTATTTTGTTATACCTGCATACTGTCATATATTTCATGACAACGAAGATCATGATGATAGTCAGCTGCATACACGGATTTAAAATAATCGAAAACATGTTGGAAATATGCAACGGTTTCTCCTTAAAATCGGAACCATGCTGGAGATGAGCTCGTTCTCGTTGTGCGAACGCTTACAAACTTATTATTTACGGAAAACAGGCTTTCATAAAACAAGTTTACATATTCTAGTATTTACTCCTTTAGCTAGATGGCATGCTTAATAATATGATCTTCAACTTTGATTCGAAATTCGAACCCAGGCAAATTAGCTGTGAATACGCGCGCTCTAACAACTGTGCTGCCGAGGCTATTAGTTTATATGAGGAGCCTATTTACAAAGACGGACGTCTCCATGTCATGTCAATTTTCAGTAGAGGAAATTTTATACTGTGACTGTATCATGCACTAAAAGTCGCCGTTTTTTTTTAATTTATAAATTCGCGCTTATAAAACACGCTTCTAACGAACTAAGATTATGTTTTGTTTTGTTGCACTTTTTTTTACAAGTTACACTCATCAGCATAAGCTTGGTCATGATTGGTCGAAGTGGAGATGCCTGTTAATGTAGAAAACCGTAGGTGGATACGTCCACTTTTGTAAATAACAGTAGTTTTTAAACTTAATTTCATATATGCTTAATGTCTACTTTTTATACTAACATGTTATACCATTCTACGCGCATCACTATAAAGAACAGAATGGCACATCAAACTAAATTTTTGTGAAAAATGGAGATGTCCGTGTTTGTAAATGGACTCCTCATATGTATAGCGCGGAACTTCTATATCTCGTCCACTAATTCTAGGACCGCTACACTCCTTTTAATGTGATCGACAAAGCAATAAACGTCACATCCCAGAAGAGTATGATCGCTGTCGTTTATATCTTTGACTCCAGAATGATTTAAAAAACCAGGTCCTATACCACGACATTTTCGTTTAATTTATAATATATTGCTGTGTCTACCGCGAACGAGGGTAAATTCGCTTATTGTAATAGCAATACATTGAAAGAGACACAATTATTGTTTGTTGCTATGCATTTTTATAATTGTATTTGTTAGGATGAATCATTGTTAAATTAAGTTTCATTATTATTAATTTAAATGCGAGTGCGAGAAAAGGCAAGGAAACGGGTTTTCAAATCAATAAAAATAAATCTGGATGGCAAGAAACATGAAAACAAAATGAAGAGGGAATCACCTTGGTAAGACAACAGAAAACAACCAAGATAATAAAAAGTTCGAAAATTTGCGAGCAAGCGAATAGTCGCAAAATAATTTGCTCCGCAAAAATAAAGTTCGAAGTTTGAATTCAAGTGCTAAGCACGCACTACAAAGCCAATTAGTACCCCACAGTTGGGGGCTATTGGTCTGAATAGAGTCATTCCACTCGACCTCGAGTGTTGGAACGGCATCGAAAAACGGAATCCGGGTACCGGAATTCCGAAGAGAATACGAAGAACAGAATTGTCCAGGTGAAGCTGGAAGCCACGATCCAAAGAAAGAACAGAATTGTCCAGGAGAAGCTGGAAGTCACGAGCCAAATATTCCGAAAGTGCGCCGAACCAAGTACACTGATAAGTCTAACCTCGCAGGTATTTACGTTAACAGTTATATTTTGAGTTCATTTGTTTTTAGTTTAAGAAATGTTTGTTAATTTGCTTTATTATTTGTGTTTATTAAATATTGTTCATGTTGAACAATGTTGTGTTTCCTCCGATCAAGTCAGTAAAGCTTAATAGTAGGCAACCTGAGAGCCAAAGCGTCAATAGAAGGTAGGTGCTCATCGATTTGTTGTCGCACGTCCTCTGTCCATAAAAGCGACACAAGAGGAGGTGACACAACAATATATTATTAAATTGCAACAAATCGTAAACAGACAAGCTATCACATTGTTGTTTGCTACACTCGCTATTACAATGAAGAACCAGGTGACAATTATAATTGCTACTCGATAACCACGCAATATCCGGCAGGTTAAAATCGCCGATGATTCATACCGTTGAATCTGTTTATGTCTACCAAAACTCTGTTTACAGATATCAAATACTCACAGTATTCGACTGATCTACTATTATATGGACTAGATGATACCCCGTCCGAGGACGGGCAGCTAGAAGGACGGGCAGGCAGCCAAGGTCATATGGCTTTTGGATTGCACTGAGAGCTTTCCTTAATCTTCATTCAACTTAAGTTACCTTGGGTAGCTGCCCGTCCTCGGACGGGGTATCATCTAGTCAGGCAATATGAAGCTGCGATACGATTGTTGACGCGGAAGAAACGATCGATTTTCTCAATCACTTCAGGTAGACAACCTCTATTCTCAGGCAGATTTACTCGTTCATTGACCGCTTCTGTCGTGTCCATTACATACAGTTGTGCAAACTTTCTTGTTTGTCCTTCAGGTGGATACAGGTTTGTGGTTCTGTGGTACGTCTGTCCATGAATTTTGAAAACGTATGGTCCGTTACCCGGCATTGAAACAATCTCTGCTCCCATTGAAGCGAAAGAAACCGAGGAATTGTAAGAGCGGATGTGCTGACGAAAGTTCTTGTAGTAAGGATTATCTGAATCTGAAAGCATAGAGCGAAGAAATTCGGGATATAACAATAGATTCCCATGTTGATCGAGCGGTTGCGGAATATTCACTTTTCCTTTATGACAGCAGTTGTTAAATTGTTTATCAACTGGACGCTCCTTGGCGAAATTCTTGGAGCCGCAGAACTGACAGATGGAATTCATTTCTCCACAATCGTGTCGAGTAACGTGAGATTCATCAAATCTCAATGCTCTTATTTGGAGTTGAATTGCTTGACTTTGGTACCGATTTTCTTTCTGTCGATGTATCGCATGGGACCGAGCGTCAGCAGCTTGCCGCGCTTGAGTTTCTTCTAAAGTTTCACGTTGTTGACGTATCGCATGAGACCGAGCGTCAGCAGCTTGCCGCGCTTGAGTTTCTTCTAAAGTTTCACGTTGTTGACGTATCGCATGGGACCGAGCGTCAGCAGCTTGCCGCGCTTGAGTTTGTTCCAAAGTTTCACGTTGTCGACGTATCGCATGAGACCGAGCGTCAGCTTGTCGCTGTGATCGAAGCTGTTCTTCTGTGTTATTAGCTCTTGTACGTGCTTTTCTCTCACGATTCAATCGCCGTCGCTTTGCAGCAGGATTTTCAAAATTTTCATTATCCATTATGGAAGTTCACATAATGCTTTTTTGGAAATAGCTGTCCTATATAGACAAAATGATACGATGATACGTTGATCCGATGATACGTTGTGCGTTCGGTTCGGTTCGGTTTGCTTCGGGTATTTCCGTGGGACAGACAGAAAGAAAAACTTGGCCTTTTATAATAAGAGATTCTTTACCTCACATACAATATACTATTGGCATTTAAACAAAAAAGTACTAGAAGAATCATCTCGGACAGGTTTTAGCTGTGAGCATCGCGCTTGAACGCTTCGCTTAATATCACATTGCTAGAACCTGCCATCGACAAATCCTCGAGTGTTTTTCCTGGCCTTGTCTCCAAAAGCTACCAGTATCTAACTCACTATTAATATCATCTATATTCAGGTAATTTTTCACATAAGCCACCACAGCATCAGGAGTGGTCCTTCTATCCAGGGGAGGGTCTTCCAACATAAATCAGGGGCACACAATGAATCCGCCTAATACCTCCCTCAATTGGGGATTCGCTATCAATAATTAAGGATATCTGGTTTGCAGAACTAATAGGGGGAATAGAAGCCATTATTCTATTACGATATGCTTAGAGGTGGAAAGTAGAGCGTTTCCATGAGAAAAACTCCGGTTGTTAACTTCGGCCTGACGAGGTATGTTTAAATGCTTATCAACCAATGGCTTTGAAGCCGGTAATCCGAACAACGGATTGTCCAATGCGGGAACATTGTCGTTATTGCAGAGATCAGGAATAACCGGGTTAACTTAAATAATTAGAGCTGCTGTATGATTACTTTCTTTCTTTTTCGGCTTTCCTTACGGCATAGTGCCACCTCCGTTGAGGTCTTTTCAATCCTTTTGTAAGGTGGATTACTCCTGTTGCCTCATTTGTATCATCGCTTACAGTTTCTTGTGCGATTCCGCCCTTTTTACCACTCTTTTCCATTCTTTTCGATCACCACATTCTTCCTTCCAATTGTCTGTGCTCATATTTTCCAGATCCCGCTCCCCTTCATCGATTCATCTAGATTTGGGTCTTCCTCTGGTTCTGTCATTAGTCTCCATTTCGTTAAATCCCTTACAGGCATCACACGACTTCCTCATCACATCACCCAGCCATCTTTATCTCTGCCACTTACTGAACTTCACAATATCTTCGTTTCAAATTTCTCTCATTACCTCGTTATTCCTTATCGCTCTAATAATTCCATCACTAATCTTCTTTGGACCCAATGTTGTTCTCAGAATCCTTTTTCGTCCTCTCCATGTCATACTTAACACTCCTGCGCATATGTCACTACCGGTCTAATCAAACTCTTATTTATTCTCATTTTTGTTTTTCTGCGTATTTTTCAATTTTTAGTAATTAACATCCTGAAGTTGATGCTAGACGATGATAGACAAAAGGAGAGGATGTTGGAGTTTTGCGTTGACAAATTTATTTGTCAACAAGGTTTATTTCTATTTTTCGTATCATATTTTAGTTTTTGACGCGGCATCAATTTTCCAAACATCTTTTTTATTTCAATTGATTTTAAATCAATATTTTACATTTTTAACGCCCGAGGTTATGCAACCCAAAATACCACCATTTTCCGTTTGCGTCCAGTCCGATTTTTGAGCCGAGCCGACTTTCGTTTACGTCCACGTCGACTGTTGAGCCAAAGAGGAGGTTCGCAAGCAGAGCCATGACAGTATGACGTGAATTTTTGTGCTACGTTAAAATTTTTAGTTTTCATTGGTTTTTCCGGAGAAATTTAGTTTAAATTAGTTTTAAGTGGCGATGATATTTATCGTACAGGTTGTGATGGTACTTTTTAAAACATCGAATGATCTGCAAGATCAAAAATCAATTTTTGAACTTTGCAATTTTAATGACGCCACGCCATTTTGAGAAATTATAATCGTTATAATTTTGATTTCCGATTTGAAGCAAAGCAACGCTTTTCACGGCATTGAAGTTACCTTTTTTTTCAATGCTTACAACTCCAATAACCGTGAACAAACCATTTTGGGAAAAGATGATCACTAAAATTTCGAAATCCGATTTGAATCAAAATAACGCTATCACAGTATTGAAGTTACCTTTTTTTTCAACGCTTTCAACTCCAATAACTGTGAACAACCCGGAGGGTTATCAACCACCCCAATTAAGAAACGGCACGATCACCCGAATACCAATCTGCGTGGATTTGTCTTTAAACGAGAAAATTTAGCCATCTTTAATTTCAAGAGCGTCCGATTTGGTGGACATTTGGTCCAATCATTTTTCAAATTGTGTGCAACATTTTTAATACCATCTCAAACACAGCTGAGGATTTTAGAACAAATCTGGTGATAACGAATATCGAATTTAATTACCTTTTTCATTTAATTCAGAAAATAATAGCTACTTTTTCAAGGTTTTTAACAATTTTATGCATATGTGTTTTTCTTGACTGCTTTTAGATTAAACATTCAGACAACAGAAGTCCTGTTGCTATTTACGAGGAACGGAGGCATGCCATCGCATTCCAATCAAATTTTAATAAAGTAAACACCACGAAAGTAAAATAAAACGTAAGTAGATCCAGAAATCACTTATTGTGTAAATTGTAATAACCAATCTATAAAAACGTAATAGCTAACCATTTGTTATTTGCTTATTTGATTTTTTTGCCTACCTTCTGTAGGGTTTGTAATTAATAATTTTTGCTCTTGAGCAGTAATAAAGCGTCTTTTAGTAACGCTGGAATTTTAAAGTAATGATGTTCATAGTCACACCAGATACGGGTGAAGTTTCACCTCGAAGAACTCGCATCAACACCATTGCGACCTCAACTGATTCGCCAATTTATTTTGTACATAAATTTTATCCATCAATTATTATAAATCATTTATTGTGTATATTCAAGAATATGTCCATTTATTTACGATTAATTCTGTGTAAATTTTCATTAAAAGTGTGTATTCTGAACGGACAATTTTATTTTATTTTAAGTTATATTTTGTCTCGATAAAGGCAACTAGCTTAGCGAAAGCTTCTACTCGAGGCTGGCGCCCAAAGGTAATAATTATTGAGCAAAGCAAGGTTCCGTTTAAGTACCCACGAATACCGAAAGGTAACCCAGCATCTCCGATGCGGGGTAATTCCCAAGAGTTAGCTGCTTCGTACCGTACATCTACGAGCATGACAAGAGGCAGGTGTAACCGAAACTATTTTGTGGTTCCAATTTTCAATTTCACTACCACCGGTTTCGACCGTTACATAAGACCGTTACATCATCTTTTCCCAAAATGGTTTGTTCACGGTTATTGGAGTTGTAAGCATTGAAAAAAAGGTAACTTCAATGCCGTGAAAAGCGTGGCTTTGCTTCAAATCGGAAATCAAAATTATAACGATTATAATTTCTCAAAATGGCGTGGCGTCATTAAAATTGCAAAGTTCAAAAATTGATTTTTGATCTTGCAGATCATTCGATGTTTTAAAAAGTACCATCACAACCTGTGCGATAAATATCATCGCCACTTAAAACTAATTTAAACTAAATTTCTCCGGAAAAACCAATGAAAACTAAAAATTTTAACGGAGCACAAAAATTCACGTCATACTGTCATGGCTCTGCTTGCGAACCTCCTTTTTGGCTCAACAGTCGACGTGGACGTAAACGAAAGTCGGCTCGGCTCAAAAATCGGACTGGACGCAAACGGAAAATGTTGGTATTTTGGGTTGCATAACCTCGGGCGTTAAAAATGTAAAATATTGATTTAAAATCAATTGAAATAAAAAAGATGTTTGGAAAATTTATGCCGCTTCAAAAACTAAAATATGATACGAAAAATAGAAATAAACCTTGTTCAACGCAAAACTCCATGTAACAATTGATTGTTACAAGGACTATGTCCAATATTAGAATGAAAGAGTCTGAAGAAGAAGAAGTTATTTTTTGTTCGCATAATACGCTCGATGTCTAGCTTGTATCTTTTCTCTTCCCCTCTTTCAGTATTACTGTAATTCAAGTACACTCCAAAATTGAACTTCTGTACTTCTTCGAAATTGTATCCCTCTAATGTTATACAGCGCCCCGTGTCACTGGAACTTCTATGTTCTAGTATAATTACTAAAAGATTTATTTATTATTGTACTCACAATTGTATTTAATTGCTCGGAGTGTTTGAATAGAATGGTCATGATTTTATCAACATAAAGTGAACAAGTGATATATTGGAGGTTTTTGAGTCACAGATTGATTTGAAAGTGATCCACTGAGCTCAGTACATTTAATGGCATGGAAACATGAATTGGACAGTCTGCATCTAACCACATCATTCATGATTAAATCTTCTTCTTGACCAATGTGTTTGATCAATTTTTTTAAAATTAGTTCTTGAGCATAATTAATTTTTTTACGTCTTAGGTAGCTTATTAAGCTGGTCCTCGATGTGCCTGAACCCTGTTTTTTATTGTTATTAGGGCACATCATTAACACAGGGCGACCGACAGCTTTACGTACCCTCCGAAGCACGGAGGCGGTCAGGAATTTTTTCGCTCAAACCCGCAGTCGAAACCAAAAACCTTAGTTAGCACTTGATCGCCCTAGCTATAAGGCCATGACCACCATCAAAATCTGAATATAATTTTTCAAAATCAAAAAGTAAGGTTATGTTCTAATAACTATTAATAAGCCATAATAATAATATCAGGATTACAATGATTTTTAATCTTTCATTTATGAAAGAAACTCAGTTTTTTACCGACTTGTATTTAAAATTTAAATACTGTAACGATTTTTTTGAATCGTTACTTTTTCTAATTTGCAATTTGACAATTTCAGCAACGCCCTGTATGGTGGATTCATGCATTGATTCTAATGTTGGCGGAATTGCTGTGTTTATGATAACGGGGTCGCGATGGCGACTCGGGAGAATGGTTTTGGGAAGTGCCAAGGAAGGTCGTGATTTAGGGAGCTGGTCAATTCCTGTTTGAGATGGAGCGATAGCCATGGATGTGGTTCGAGTGGTGTGGCGAGGATTCGTTTTTTGGCTTGCGCGATTCTCGTTGGAGGATTTTTTTTGTTCGCGTAGGTGAGTGCGATATTCTTGCTATTTCTATTTGATTTCCGTTCTGGTTTGTCGTCTCTTGATCAAATTTGGGCATGTGGTTTTGTCATTTTTTGTATTGCTCCCGCAGTTGTGCAATTTGTGCGTAATTGTAATTTTATTTACTCCTTGGCACCCGAAATTATTTTCCTTGTGTGTAAAAAAAAACAACGACCAACAATCGATTATAACTCCCGAAGAAGCGAGCATGAAATGCGACGTCAAACGAGATTTGCTAAAAGCAAATATAAATCCACAATAATCGCACCCATGCAAACCCCTTGATGGTAATCGTATTTAAATACACACAATAAAATACAATGCTAAAATATTTAAAATTAATTAAAATATTTAACATGGGAAAGTAATCGAATTGTCAATGCGAACGACAACGTTGTTATCTGGCAGCCAAGCGGTCTATCTATGCTATCAGCGTTCCCATTCAAATTAAATTCGACTTAATCAAAAATTGCAGTTTTAAAACTACAGAAAAAAAATGGCTCTAAACAACCGTTAAGATCAAAAAAACACACAGTATGAGGCAACAATTACTACACAGAACAACTTGTTTTTACACACACAAAGAAAATAATTTCGGGTGCCAAGGAGTAAATAAAATAACAATTACACACAAATTGCGTAATTTCGGGAGCAATACAAAAAATGACAAAGCCATATGCCCAAATTTGATCAAGAGACGACAAACCAGAACGGAAATCAAATAGAAATAGCAAAAATATCGCACTCATCTACGCGAACAAAAAAAATCCTCCTACGAGAATCGCGCAAGCCAAAAAAAAACGAATCCTCGCCACACCACTCGAACCACATCCATGGCTATCGCTCCATCTCAAACAGGAATTGACTAGCTCTCCCAAAACTCGACCTTCCTTGGCACTACCCAAAACCATTCTCCCGAGTCGCCATCGCGACCCCGTTATCAAAAGCACAGCAATTCCGCCAACATTAGAATCAATGCATGAATCCACCATACAGGGCGTTGCAAAAGTTGTCAGATGCAAAGTAGAAGAAATTAACGATTCAAAAAAATCGTTACACATTTTTTTTTTTTACTTACGATGTCCGATAGTAACTGCATTAGCCGACCAGGATGTACAGAAGTAAAAACATTACCATCAAGAACCTCTTCCCGAATTAATTAAGAGAACGTCCGAGTGGTCGTTAAAATCCCAACAAATGGTGAAACCACTACGAACCTCCAGATAACCAACCAATCGTAAGCCCCCGATGAAACTTTACACTACTGTACTTTGTCGTGCATCGCTGCCCCCCTTCTATATAATCCGATTCAAATAAAAAACACATAAATAAAAATAAACACAAAAAATATCAAGCATATAAATTCAAATACTGCACGTTGGGCGCCCCACGTTGGGCACCGGGTTACTGCATTAATCATAAAAGCTAAATCATAAAACGATGTGGTTTGTATAATATCAATATTTATTGTTTAAATACGTTCGTGATTATTTATTCCAACCGAACTTGGAAATCTCGAAGATGATATTATTTACGTAAATGTTTTTAGTACATCTAAATATTTAAATACATTTTAACTAATGAATAATGCTGGAGAGGTTAAGCTATTAGGTAATAAATCCATAATAAGCCATTTAAAAACTGGCATTGAAATATTTAAAATTAAACGAAAATTTAAAAAATTAACAGCAATTTGAACTATGAAAATCAATAATCAATTGATTGATGATTTCTGTAGTGAAACTGGGGATAGTACAAAATATATAATTTACTATATTTTAGCTTTCAGCAATAGGTTCTTGCTTTCTTCTGATGTTTTTAATTAATTTACGAAGTTATATTTTCAGAAAAGTCTGTAATGACAATAAAGAGATGTTGGCAAACTGGCATTTGAAATTGCAACGCGAAACGACATAAAAAGCACAACTTGAACTAAGAAAAGCGCATATCAGGTATTATAATTGTTATTATGGTTTTATGACCAGACACAAAAAATTTAATTAGTTCGCCCTGTAAAAGTTAGTTAAAATTTTCCAAGCATGGAAAGCTTTATTAGTTGTTCAATCACATCGAAATGATTGGGTTCATTGTCGCTCGTTCGATCCGAGTATTCAGAATACGGAACATAAAATCGGCGGACTCTGTATAAAGAAATTCGAACCGGCACATTATGAGTGATACGCATTTGGTTGGAAAATTGTACAGAAATTATCATTTATATTGCTTTTTTATATTATACTATCTAAAGAGGGAAAGAATTAAAACTTGAATAAGCAATTCACTAATATTTTTAAATTCGATATTGGTTCACATTTTTATAAAAATGTAGGCATATTTACAGAAAAAAATATTAAAAGAATTAATCGATTATACTTACAAACATAAGAAAATTGATATTTATTTATAGTATGTAAAGCAGTTTCCACAAGAAGTTTCCAATTTTTTTACCTTTGATCTTGCGATTTTTATTATGATTTCGGTTTTAGAAAATTATAATATATTTTCCGTATTTTATGCGTTAACGATTATCATTTTTCACGTGTCTTGTAAATATTGAAGGTTAAATAAATTTACATTACTTTACTTTACATGAAGTAACGGTAAATCACCTGCAAGTATGAGCTCTTCGACGTTTGAACAAGTATGTAACTTTTTATATTTTCATTTTCAAACTTCTTTTTTTAAATTAAAATAAAAAATTGTGTAGTTAGGGAAAATTAAAAATTTCAACATCGACGGTTTTTACTATATAGGTAACAAATTTTTTTTTATGTTAATTCAAATTGATTTTCAGAATTCTCAACTAATTTACAATTATTATCTTATGGTTTCATTCATGTATTTAATGTAATCAAGTTTATATTTAGCGTTGTTACGTCGCCTTGAACTTGTGTAACCCAAATCAATAAAATTGTTATTGCATTTTATTTTTGTGGTGTTCATTGAATGATAAAATTGCACCAAACATTGTATAACCTTGTATTTAGTTATAACATGTTCTATTTAAAAGCATAACAAACAAAGGATTGATTACGGTTCTGTAAATTTCTAGCCCTAGTGTAAGGGCTCGAGAATTGAGCTCTGGCAGCGCTCATCAGTCTCGATTAAAGCTCGTCCAAGGTTACTTCTCGAAAAAGCTCTCCTGCTTAAAATATATAGATTTACCTACATATTATAAATAGAGTGTTAATATTACTTTTTTTTATTAACATTTATTTATAATTGAAATTTCGCTTAAAATAGAGTTCACACATTAATATTGATTTTATCAAGGTAAGGTATTTTTATAAGTTTTAGTGGATCACTTATTTGAGGTTGAAGTAAAAACGTTTAAAAATTCCTCAATTGTTATTATCAAAGTACAAAATTAATTATAATAAATATTTACATGTTTAAATTTGCTTCATATTATTGTTTGGTTTTTTTTCTATTGTTTACTAATACCATTCATTCATGAATTATTATTTTTCAATTCAGATAAATTGTTTGAAAATGAAATTGTAACCCAAAAATTAATTTTTTACTCTTAACGCACTAATTATTGTTGCTTCAATTTTTTTTCTATCGGATTTTAAATTTAGCATTCTAAAATATCGTAAATTTATATTAATTTTTGAATATCTAAATAATATCTACCCCAATTTTTAAAATTGATCAACCCGAAAATTTATAATTATCCATCCTAAGGTGAAATTTGTAATACTGGAATTTTTTATTCCGCAAGGTAACGATTTTCTCGTTAATTCTTTCGAAAATGTGTTTTTGTAAAATTTCCGATGCTAATGTGTAGTATTTTCATTTACCTAATTCTAAAAATAGAATAAGCAGACTAAAAAAGTATAGATATAAATTTTGTATCTTGAAAAAGCTCTTGAAATTGTTATTGTGGAATATACGGGGTGATCGGCTAACAAGGTGGTATCTCACCGATTTTGATCATTTTTAGATATGTTATACATTATCGAAAAATAAAACACCTTTAATTGTTTTAGGCATGGAAAAAAAGGTTTTAAGTGGTGTAATAGTAATCGCCCATCAAAGTTAGGATAAAAGAACGAATATTTGAATTTTCCTATTATAGGTCAGTCGTCAAACGACTATCGCGGACTATCGGGTAAATAAATGGGTGTAACCTGGAATAAATTTTATTATCTTCATTAAAACTTCAAAAAATATACATTACTTTTGCTCCCTTTAGCCACCCCGGATTTCGTCGCCATAGAGGAAAAACCACGCGAAGAATAAAATTTTTACGAATATCTCGGTTTGAATACATTTGAGAACAAAATGTGAAGTTATTGAAATAAATTAGACTGAATTGTCTAGAGAAAAGATCTTTCACTTTTTTTTTGTTAATCGAGCGGTTACGCAGTTACAGCCGTCAGAGCGCGCGGTATATATTTAAAGTTCTTTATTTAATAATGTCACTAATGGATATTCCGTGGGTTCTAAAATATATACAATGCCTGTCTATAAGCCATTTGTTTGTATTAAATTTTTTGATCCTTCTCATTGTACCTGTAAAAAAGGTAGCAATTGAGTACAAAAAGAAGAACAGGAGGCGAGATACGGAGGAACTAGCGGCTTCCGACTGCCATGCTCATCGAGCCTCCATATTGTTATAGTATATTTTCGAAAGCGGACCAAATTAAAGCTTTCCCCCTAGACGTGTAAAAGTATTGCGGTCTCTGTATTTTCAATATTTATTGAAGAGATCTCGAGTCTCGAGTTCCTATAAGATTAAACATTACACATGACATAATATTGACAAATGTTCACTCTAAATTCAGTAGTCATGTGCATATTTATGAGATATTATTACTTTTAAATTCCGGTACGTTTAAATAATTTATGTTACGAAAAAAAGTCAACAAACCTTTTTTATTGGTCTTTCTTTCTTCGTCTGGTCAGTATTAAAAAAATGTAATTACCTTCAAATGTAAAAAACAGATCAAATATCAGAGACAGTTTTGATATTGTAAAACAAAACTCAATTTCAATTTCGAAAGAATACTATCCAAAAAAAAATCAAAATTCCGCCTATAAATAATGGATTTATACGCGAACGAAGTTAAAATATCTGGGCACCCATCGGATCCGAACGAGGCCCTTTTTTGAAACCTTTCGTCTTTTTTCTTTCTGCCGTCCACCCAAAATAGATTCCGAAATAGATCGGCGGTCTAGGTACTTTTTTATATGAACGTAAATCTAAATTCGAAGAGATCACATCTAAATTAAAATATTAAAATTTTGTAGTTAAATATGGGGGTGACGGAGGTCCGTCGGCGTTGGGGCCAAAAAGGGTACAATTTTTTCGACATTTTAGATTTTTTCAACAAATTTCAACAAAAGTGGAAAATCAGCTTAATTATTACATACCTATGTTATCCTAAGACAAAGCATATTAAGACATTTTATATAAATTATGATTTATAAGTTCATGACTACTAATTTTAGAGTGAATATTTCTCAGTCTTACGTCATGTAGAATGTTTAATCGTATAAGAACTCGGTATCTCTTCAATAATCTTGGGAATGGGGGGGGGGGGGGCACAATTCGCATCGGTTTCGAAAATATACTAACAACAAGCAGGCCCGCTGTGTGTAGCAATCGGATGTTGCTACTCCCTCTGTGTCACGCCCCCTGTTCTCCTTTTCATAGTCACTCGCTGCCTAACTTTTGCAGATACATTGAGGAGGGTCAAGTTTGATAAAAATCGGTTAAAGTGGCTTAAGGGCGGTACCGCCGAAGTTAAGATAGAGGGCTTGGGGTAGCGTTCAGGTGATGACTGTTCATGTTTTGAATCAAAATAATTTATAATACCCGAAAATTGCATTTTTATTTATGTTTATGCACTTTTATGTAATTATTTTATGAATAATATAAAAAAGCGCAAGTTAGAAAGGAAAATTGACATGTCAAATCAAATCAAATTTACACAATTAACAGTAATTTAAGCTCGTTATAGTTTTTTAAGTATGCACTTCCTCTACTATGTTTGTGAGGTTGGTCAGTATGATGAGTTCTTCTTGTTGGTGAAATGTCAAGCCACAGGAAAAAATTTTCAAAAACCTGAAAAATTGACATCTATAAAAATATACACGTCGATGGGCAGCGCCATCTGTTGCATAATACCCACACTATAACGTCATTATTGAGTTTTGGATAAAATTTTTAACCAAAATATTCTAATTACCTACAATTTTATGAAAATCGGGTAAGTTTTTGTCATAAATTTGGCACATTTATATGCTTGTATTTTCTAATGTAGGTATTCAATATTTATAGCTCAGAAAACCTCATTCCTCAATTTAATAATTGCTTATCTATATGGATGCTATGATTTATACGAATTCTATCTCGGAAAAAATATTTTGATCCACAAAAATTGGTTGTTTTTCTAACGTACCGCCACCTATCGGGAGCGGCCGCCCTCTTAAAAATATGCATTATACGATTATACATATTTATTTTATAGAACCCGGGGAATATCCATTAATGACACTTTTAAATAAAGAAATTGAAGTATGTTTTGTACGCTCTGATGGCTTTAACTCCGTAACCACTCGATTAAGCAGAAAAAGTAGAACATCTTTTTTCTAGACAATTTAGTCGACTTCATTTTCAATAATTGCATATTGTGTTCTAAAGTGTACTCTAACTGAGATATTCACGAATATTCGTAAAAATGTCATTTTTTGCGTGGTTTTTCCAATATGACGGCGTAATCCGGGGTGATTTTAAAAGCCCAATAAAGACAATTGAATTTATTCCAGCTTGCCTCCATTTTTTCCGCAAAAATACACTTGTTGACTGACCTAATATAGGAGTTTTCCGATTTGAATGAAACCAACGTTCAAACATTTCATCCTATACCTAATAAAAATACATTTTTCTCGCCCCGATCATTTAATATTTTCGGGGATAAACTACCCCCTAAAAGTTTAAAACCAGCATAAGATATCCAAAATGCTTTCGAATTTTTTCGAAAAAAATATGTTTGTAAATTAAAGAAAAATTCAAGTTAAATGTTTTTTGCATTTTTACTTAACATGAAATTTAAGGGGTTAACAGCCTTCATCTTAATTGTGTGATAAGTCACACCTTCCATATAATTTTATCGCCCTCCAAAATTAGGGTAAAAACGAATTTTCTAGTTGTTAATTAAACGGAATTTTCTGATTTGAATGAAATCAACGCCAAAACACTTCATTATGCAACTAATGAAAAACATATTTTTGCACTGCGATCAGTTAATATTTTGCGGTGTAAACCACCCCCAAAAAGTTTGAAACGCGCCAAAAATATTTAATTCTTTCGATTTTTTTTGCATTTAATTGTGCAATGAAGTCACCACTTTGAAATGGAATTTTACAAATTTTACAAAATACAAAATATGCTAAATGTAATTCCTACACTTACATAAGAGACAATTCGCACCCTCCCCCTTCCCCACACCCAAGTTTTTTAAAATCAAATTTTCACTTTGTAATTTATATTTTATTATGCTTTTGTCTAATTTATTTTTGTTAAAAACATATTCAATAGCGTTAAAGATATTTTATGCGGGTTTCAAATTTTTGGGGATAGAAAATATTAAGTTATCGCGAAAAATACATTTTTTCTTAGTTATAAAATAGAATGTTTTGGCCTTTTTTACACTAACTTTGAAGGATAATAATACCCCTTAAAACCATTTTTTCGTAGTTAAAAAGAATATGGTTCATTTTATCAAACACCGTTAAAACACGTTAAATTCAATAGGGGTTGGGGTAGGGTTTGAAGTACTCGTAATTCCATATTATTGATGAAAACTTAAATAACAATTAAATTTGGGTTAATATAGGTCTCTTATTTATCGATGCTGTGCCACATATCCAAAACTTATCAAAAATCTATTAGATATACAGTTAAAACGCATTAAACTCAAATAGGGGTTAGGGGTAGGTTTTGAAGTTCATTATCGATAAGAACTAAAATAACACTTAAATTTAATAGTGATGGTCTTCATGTTAATATTTGACGGTAATTCGTTAATGTGGATTTTTAACTTCGGGGGTTGGAACAACCTCCCGTGTAAGTGTGAGAATTATTATATCGAGCACATTTTGTATCCAATAAAAAAAAATTATTTGGAAGTCATGACTTATCCCACAATTAAGATGAAGGCTATTACCCTCTTAAATGTATTTTGGGTGAAAATTAAAAACACTTAACTTTCAGTTTTCTTTCCTTTATACCTTTATAACATATTTTTTTGCAAAAATTCGAAAGCATTTAAACTTTTCGGTATGGGGGGGGGGGGGGAGCTAATCTGTGATAATATTAAATGA
Organism: Podabrus alpinus; assembly: GCA_932274525.1. Taxonomy (NCBI): domain Eukaryota; kingdom Metazoa; phylum Arthropoda; class Insecta; order Coleoptera; family Cantharidae; genus Podabrus; species Podabrus alpinus. Next base: position 97,510,925 of record OW026452.1, read on the forward strand.
TCGCGGCGTGAAAAGTATATTTTTTATTTGTTATAAAATGAATTGTTTTTGCGTTGGTTTCATTCAAATCGGAGAAACTCCTATAGAAAAATGCGAAAATTCATTATTTTACCCTAATTTCAAAGGACGATTACACCCCTTAAAACCGTTTCACCGTTCCTAAAAAAATTACGGTAATTTTAGTTATTTTAAAATTAGTTTTTGTAATAACTCGAGAATAAATCGACCGATTTTAATATTTTTTGGGGTGGAGGACTACTTCACTGACCACTCCAAATAAATTGAAAATTTCCTATTGCAAAGAGGAAGGTTTATATAGTATACTGATATAATTTTCTCTAGCGGATTTATTATCAAAATTTTGAGTAAATCGAATTTGAAGTTTGCAAATTTACATGTAAAAACTTAACGAGATTCCGCGCGTCGCTCATTCTGTTGACGGTGCGTGCGAGATGAACTAGTCTTAGACTTAGCCGTTTACGGACCGGCAGATGCAGCTCGTCTCTCCTACATGTAACATCGATTATTTTTTGTTTTTACGCGATTTTTTGGGGGTGAAACGTAAAAGATAACTGCCCCATACCGCGACTATACTTTTTAATGCTATTTTGAGGGTCTCTCGCATCCCGGTTTCATTTATCCCGGTTTTCTTGTTGGGTGGCGCCTTTTGTCGTATGTTTAGCTTAGTAACCAGAGTCAAAACCGCTCTGGAGGGGTGCAGAGCGGAGCGGAGCGGAGCGGCGCCCCGGAAGAGTAGGTTTTGACGATGGATTACCCTCCCTATCGAATGCACACCCCTAAAATCGAAGAAATTTTTTTTTTATTTTTACACTTTTTCGGCAATACACGGGTTATTTTTCATTTTTTTATAATATTTATTACTAATATCTACTAATCACACCCCCACCTATCCGAATTTCAAAGAAAAATTCAAATCGGAGCGAAAAAATTTCACTCGATTTCAAGGAACGACGGGCGAACGATGTGCCATCGACCCGGGGTATGCCAGTGGCCGCTTGAAATGCAACTTTCCCATTTTCACACTTTTTTCGGATTTTTTTATGATCACCTCCGCGACGACAAAAGTGACACATTCGAACCAAAACATACCCAAAAAGGCCGTTAATTACCCAAAATTTTGCTAAGTTTCATGTTGGGGGCGTGTCCGTAGTTCTCTAAACCACGCAAAAAATAGGCCGACAACCTATGCCGACCACCGCATGGTGTTTTTTATTAAAATTTCTAAGTTTTTGCCATTTAAACTTGTTGTACCGCTATTTATTTTAAAGCTAAACATTTTCTTGATCGAAATATTATGCCATTTCTATAGGAAATTTTCAATTTTTTGGTCAGTGTTAAAAATCCGGACCCATTTTTTGCATCAAAAGATAACATTTTTCTATGGCTGTCGTTTGACATACTTGAAAGGGTAGAGTGCTATTTGAGATTTTAAAGTTGAGCATGCGGGGGTAAGGACTTAATATTTAAAAATTTGAAAGTTAGGTGTAACTTTTCCCCCTTGGTAAACCATCAATTGTGTTAAATTTTGAGTTGATATTATTTTAGTTTTCTGTGGTGGAAATTTATTAAATAAGCACCCGGTTTATACACAGGGTGTCCCCGCAACCAAAATAAAACTCTTAGGTGGTGATATAAGACACTTTTGTAAGAACATTTTTCAACTGAAATTTTTATCTGAAATTTTTCTAGCTTTAAACGGCTCTGGTCATTATGGAGCGTGAAATTATCTATAAACTAGATTATAACTATTTATTGTCTAAATTCAACAGTTTTGTTACAAAATTTGGTGTTTAATTTTTTTATTTTCCTGCAAACCCTTTACATCAAATAATTTACAAAAAACGACGTTTCTTTCTGATAGAAAATTTAACAGACTATAACTTTAATATAGTCAGCCTTTTTAAAAACCAATCCATTTTACAGAAAAACTGAAATTTATTGTTGATTGTCCACCGAATTCATAGTTCTCACTCGATAAAATCCGTATTTAGTCGACTTTTTTCGTTGATATGTTAACATTATTGATATGAAAAACCCTTAATTTATTATCTCCTGATGTGAAGTGTTTTACTTAAAAACCTTAAATGCTTAAAAACCACATTTTTGTCCTTTAATTTCAGTTTTCCGATTAAATGACCTGGTTTTTCAAAAAGATTTACAAGACTAAAGTTGTAGCCGGTTAAATTTTCTATCAATAAAGTAACATCTATTTTTTTTGTAAAAAGTTTAGTTTAAGAGATACAAGAATTTTAAGAAAAAGAAATAATAAAACTTCGAATTTTTGTGAACATTTATGTACTTAATGTAATCCATAACTTGAAAACTGTTGAATTTACACAATAAAGCGGTACAATTAAGTTCGTAGATAATTTAACGCTCTTTATAAAAGTTCTAAGTAGTTAATACTAATAAATCAATAGCTTCGATACTATGGCCATTAAAAGTAGAATTTAAAAAAATTGTTTTGAAAGGACTACCCCTAACGTTCGGATTTACACAAAAAACCATCTAAGAGCTTTGCATCAGTCACGGGGATACCCTATTTGTAGATTACAGTGACCTATTCGTCAACTATATTTCTAAACTTATCATTATAAGGTCAACTAATATATCACCAATGTATAGTTTGTTTCACTATAAATGGAATTAAAAAGAGTCATAGCATCAAATTACGTTGATATAAAAACGTACAAACTATGCGACGAAACATAATATAGAGATAAGGTTAATTATTTTAATCCGCGCCAGCCTTTAGCAATGCATATGCTGTCTTGGTTGACGCGATAATCTTATCTCTATATTATGTTTCGTCGCATAGTTTGTACGTTTTTATATCAAATTTGATGCTATGACTTTTTTTAATTCCATTTATAGTGAAACAAACTATACATAGTTAACATCGTATATCTAGTTGCTACTAGCAAAAAGTATTATGCATTAATAAATAATAAATAAATTATTAAAATATTTATTTTATTATAAGTTAACCTACGCCTGTGTAATATTATGTTAAAATTTTCAAGATCCTTGACATACAAAATTTTATAGCTTTTTATTTGATAAATAAACTTGAAGAGTTAATCAACCGTTAGTTACATTATTGTTTTTTCCCTATATTTTTATATTGTTTTTAAACCTATTTACTTTGCGGCTGAAGTTTTTAATATAAAATAAGTTTGAAGATATTTTATACTGTTGTGGGCTTTTTGGCAATGACCCTGTAACGTATAGGTATAGGGTGTCTTTAATTTATTGCAGGTTAACAACTTTATTTTGTCGCCATATTGGTTTTGTTGGCAGTTGTTTTGAGAATTGACAGTTTATATCAGTATGTATGGAAGATGTAGACTAATTAAAATTGTCACCCTGCACTTTCCATTATTATTAGGCCACCACGAAACTGCGGTATTACAATGGTTGTGCGGCCTAAGGCCGCACTTCAACTTCATATTAGTTTTTAATTTCTAGGAATAAAACGAAAATTGCGTTTTTTTCATCTTTGCATCTCTTAAGTCTTAAGATAACTGAGATCCCAATGCTTAAAAGGTCGAAAATAGGTCACCCCCTGTATAATATAACAGGAATAATACTATTTTTATACTTAATAAAATGACAAAAAATTAAATTAAAACGGGTGTTATTGAAACGTTGACATTTAGAATAAAGGTTTGCGTCACAATTAATTATATAAATTTTATTTTTAATAACCGCAAATCAATTGCAATAAATTTAAATATGTTAATGTGACATTAAAAATTTCATTCGTTCGTATTGAATGTCTTCCTTTTCAAAACTTTTAAGTAGTATAATAACAAGACGTCATGTTTGGGTTGAGAATTTTAGGTTGTAAACAAAAATATTATGTTGCCTAGCAACTCATGAAAGCTTTAGCTTGAGTGCTCTTGCCTGAAAGCAAAATATTTTTTTAGTCAGTAAAACTTGACATTGTTCAGCAGTATAAAGAAAAAAGAATGTAAAAGGTTTATTTTTAAGTCACCGGTGTCAAAGTAAATCTGATTTTCTGCTCCCGTTTAATAGCCGCCAGTAAAAGTAAATTTAAGCTCATAATTATTTATAATTTGTAAAATATATTTAAATTTTTATCGATTTTCGAAGTTTAAAAGTTGAAACAGGAAGCCGTGAGTTTATTTGTATAGCTATATTATTTAAAGATAGATTTATAGATATCTACCAAATCAAAATTTAAGTTTCACTATGCAACCAATGATGCCGCTGGGCTAGAAAATTAATTCGGTGTAAGATTTATTTCAGATTATGACATTATTCTAATTTTAGATTCAAAATAAATTAAAACCATAGATATAAAAACTGTAATGTAAATTTACATATACATTATATGTTTACATATTTCTCCCCAAAAGAGGTACCACGATCTAGCGCCATAGTACTACGGAAAGTAACAAGTAAGTATCCTGATTGGTTAGTAAAATAGACAAAGTTTACTTGTAACCAATCAGAACATTTACTTTTTATTTGCATTCTAGAGCGCTAGATTGCGATACCTTTTTCAAAGAGGAATATGATGCACATAAATTTGTATAGTATTTTCTTTACATATTTCCAGCTCTTAGTATTAACGTTTATTTTCGTTAGATACAATACAATTGATATTCTTTTAAAAGCTCAAATTTTATTTTTGTATTTTAACAATAATTGAACAGCAAAATGAACGCCGTGATGTTCTAGGGCGCGATTGTCGTGGTAGTGCGGCCCAAAGGCCGCACAGAAACCTTTTTAAGCTCAAAACAACTTTGTAATATTTTATCAAGTAAAAATAAATACTATATGAGAGTAAAAGAACTACGGTCTACAGGTATGGTTGCGATTCCCTTGCGTGAGGTAGAAGGCCGGAGGCCCCCTAAAAAAACAACCCCTTTCGTTTTTTCTTTTCAACGAACGAAAATTTCAAACGCGACATCTGGCAACCCTGAGGCACTCAACGAGATTCTGAGGCCTCCAACGATGATTCTGAGGCCCCAGGTGCGCGCTTCATGCGCCTGTGCGGATATCTGCCACCAATAATTAATTATATATCTGTATTATGGGGAGACGGTCGCCAGCTTATCGGTTAAGTGCGTTGCTGCTAATGCCAAATACCTGGTTCAATTCCGGGCTCAGTAAAATTTTATTCTGACCGTCTCCCCTCGGAAGGCAATGGCAAACCACCGAGGTGTAATCTGTCTGGTACAGCCTCTGGAGATGAAGTGTATACACTTCCCGCGGTTCGGAGCCCGCGTTAAGCAGTAGGTCCCCTATGTGTGTGATAATACTTCAAACGCACAACACATGCATATGAGAGAGGTCGCCTACGTCTGAAATCAGGCACGGCACTTGAAGAAGAAGATCTGTATTTTTAGTTTAATCTAAAAGATGCACTAAAACACCTTTCAGACATGTAAATTACACTGTAATATATAAATCACAAACGTTTTCGGGACACTGCGACATCTTCAGAGGATAAGACTTAAAATGATGAGAAAATTTCTTTAAATATTATTGCAAAACTTGGAGGGACTGGAGACTGGAAGGTTATTCTATCCGCCTATCAACCACTTCCACTACCTCGACCTCCACCAAATTTTGTAGTATTATTAAACATGCCCACACTGGGCCGGTTGCTGTCTTTCGGGGCCCCAAAACCCTCGATTTTATTAAAGATTTACGAAGCCGTGGAATTTTCCATGACGCCTAAGATTGCAGCAGAGAAGCAATAGTCAACTATAGTGGGCGGATGAAGGGTAAGTTCACGGGATAAGTAATATTTCTTTTTATATTATTGATCAGAATAAACATACACAAGTTTGCTCTCTTTTAACGAACTTCGAATGTCTTGTGATAAACGAGATCCATGCCCTTAAGGGCTTAAGGGGCCGTTCATGTATTACGTAAGACGTTTTTTCCTACTTTTAGACTCCCCCCTACCCCCTAGTAAGAAAAAATAAGAAAATGTATACCCCCTCCCCCCCACACTAATCTTACGTAAGATAAATTATTACCCAATGAGAAGTCAGATAATATTAAACATTAATAAAAGTGAAATTAACGAAGATATTATGTTTATTTTATATTAAAAAAAATGTTATTCACACAAATTACTTTATAGTGTAAGAAAATTGCAAAAAAAATCCAAAATCGGTCTTCTGCGATTTTTCGACGGATTTCGTTAGGTAATTGCATAATAAAAAACGTCCTCTAGGAACCCTGAGCTTCTTACCGAATTCTTCGTCTGCAGTTGAAATTTTTTTATGAAGGAGTGAAAATTATGTTTTTTGGCAAAATATTTTTAAACAAATTTCTATTTCAGCTATATTGTTATATCATATAACTCATTAAAAAAATTAAAAACACTTAAGGCTGCTGTCCTGGCAGTGTTTAATATAATATGGGAAATTTGTCGAGATTGCGGACGCACTAGGTAAAAAAGTATGCACTTTTAGGCAACCATTTTATGATCATTATAAAGCTAAAACGTGGCCCTTGGATCTGATAAATTTTTAATTCCAATTAGAAATATTGAAATTTTTGCTGTAAAGATGCTCTATTTCACAGGGCAAAAATGTGACCGTGCAATAATTTTTATAATCATTACAGTTATAATTACAAACTTGAAAAGTGTTTCACATCCAGGACAAATGCTTGACCTAATTTGAAAAAAAATTTAGTAGAATTATATGCATTTTTCTAGAAGATGCTGCGTCCGAAAATAATAATAATTTTTTCTTGTTTTGAACGATTTTTTTGAAATGGTGAGCAGCAAGTGTTGGATCTCGGTTAAAATAGTTTGTCCAATCTATATCAGAATTATTTCTTACGGTTTATTGCTCATTTGTCTAATGGTATTTTCAATCGCCCACGCTTAGGACGGCAGCCTTAAAATATTTTAACAACATCCTCGAAATCATGAAAAGAAGAGCTTCCTAAAAATGGTCAGGGGGTTCTAATTTTTGGATATTTAAGGTTTGTGGTCCTAATAAAAACTCTGGGTTAGTGACTTCGGCGAGCGCCCGGAAGTGCCGCCATTTAAAAAAATGGCGAAAACGAAATGTTTCCTCGCAATATTTCCTTACCAGTTGACTTTAGGACGAAAATGACTTCCATAAATCTTACAGAGAATAAAATTTACTACAACTTCTATCTAAGTAAGTTATTTTACTCTAACTAATAAGTCTAATAGTTTGTTGCTGAGCGTCAGCATTGTTAAATAGAGCACATTTTTGAAAATTTCAATGACGTTCGATTTTGACCTGACTTTTTTATAATAAAAATTTTTTTTACATATTTTTTATAATAATATATAGAGTATATAATAATAGACTTTATCATATAATAGACTCTTTTAGAGAGAGTAACCAAAAATTATTAAAATATGTCTTTTTCAATTCTACTATAAAAACGTTCAGCTTTCCAAATCTCTATAGGAAATTTGTCGATTTCAGGTGAATAAATTCGTGCTACTCCCGAAAATGTGATTTTATTCATTTCGAACGTAAATAATTAATAGTATTGTGTTTCACATTAACATTAATACCTACAGCACCTAAATTAAATTAAATAATTTTCAAATTTTGAAATTTAATTAAAAAAATAAAATCTTACGTAAGAAATTGTCTTGACCCCCCTTCCCCCGAGTAAGAAAAAATAAGATGTCAGCTACCCCCCCTCCCCCTAAACGTCTTACGTAATACATGAACGGCCCCTAAGCATATAGTACGTGATTGTCTTGGTAGTGCGGCCGCTTTGATTCATTCGTGATAGGCAAGACTTTGTTTAATTAACTATTTTATTTTTGAAGCTCAATTTATTATTAATTCTCAATAGTTAAAAAATCAAATATTTAATTGCGGCTCAATTTAGTATTACAGATAAACAGATAAATTTTGGCTATTACATTATATCGATTTAGGCTATAATATTAAAGCTGTCCTATCTAGTTCTAGTAAATGATCGCCTTGACTGTGCAGCCTGATGATCCCAGTTAGCGTTGGAGACATACAAATTTAGGCTATTATAACATTACTGTGTAATTGTATTGGATGTGCGGCCTAACAGCCGCATATGGGGTCAACGGTTTAATTTAGCATTACAAAGATAAATTTAGGCTATTACATTATGTATATCGATATAAAAAATGTTTATTAATATTGTATAAATACAATAGAAATTATATAAAATCTAGATGCACAATTAAAACATTGTAAAACATAACAGGCTTAATTTATCTATCTATCAGTGTATTTTTAACGCTAAATTGATTTGTTGATTCCGCTCCAGTTGTTAGATAGTATATAAATTATTATTAATAAAAACATACAATAGTCTTATGCTTGGTTTAACGAATGTTAATTAACTTTAACCTGTATTAAAAAGCATAACTATAGTAACAACAATTAAAAATAATTATAATATGTTTGATCAAATATTCGTTAATTATACTTTAATCAGAGATTAAACTTTAATTCACGTTTGTGAAACTCGCATTAATTTATCTCAGTCAGTATGCCTGTAACTCTAAATTGATCCGTTGATGCATATACAGTGCGGCCTTTAGGCCTCACAACCAAGGCAATCATTTATCCTACTGGATTACTACGGGGTGCCGCCTTTGCCATGTAATCATCAACATAATATAAATAATAGCCTTAATTTATCTGTATCACGCTCTTTATCTCATTGGTTGAACGAATTATTACGGTGCGACCGTTAAATAGTTTTTTGTTTTTACCGTCAAAATTTTTTGTTGGCGTCTGTCACTCATTATATAATGATGCTCAACAGTGCCGTACGAACTTAATAATTATTATTATTACAAGGTAATGCGGTGCCGCCGCAAATTCGGGGTGCTTTTTGAGCAAAATCCAAATGTAACTTTTGAAGGCAAGGGAATGAATTTTCAAAAAAACTTTTACTCTACATTTCACCTATAATTCGCCGGTCCGTTCGATTGGGAGGATAAAAAAATTGAAAAAATTAAAAAATCAAATATTATTAATATAGAAGATAGATAGCTGTCGCAACTCACTCAGTGCGGCCTTCAGGCCACACAACCACGACCGACTAGTATTATAATAATAAGTAGGGGAGTGTCGTATAGGTTGGGACGCCGTATAGGTTGGGACAGCGGAATATCTGCGTTGTTGGTAGTCGTGACACCTATATTATGACTGTCGCAGTAAAGTTTGGTTATAACCTAACGTTTCATGTGCATTAGAATGAAGACGTCGTGTTCATTGTGTGTATGCCAAGCAAGTCGTAAATTTTCTTTAAAAAAACATCATTAAGTTAGTATCTACGTGCTGAAATTTTACAAAATTTAAATCAATTATTTCAAGTAAGTATGTTCAATGTGTCTTGTATTTAGTGTATTTTCATTGTGTGAAAGAGCAATTTAAATGAGGTGTTGCAGAAAGTAATTTTTAGACTTTTTACAAAATGGATATTTTGTAAAGGTTGGGACACCACTTTTTTTTTATTCCAATACACTGCAATGCCATTTAATCTGGCTTAACATCGATTTTGTCTTCGATCGGACATTTGCAAGCATCAACTCCAGCCAAAAAATCAACTCGTGGACGAAAGCCGATGAAAAGTAGTATTTTGACGTCGCCCGAAAACATTTCCAAATTGAAGGAAAAGCAAACTAAACGAATAAATTGTTTCTTTGAAAGTTTCAATGAATATTATAATCATAATACCATGCAGTTTTACTTCATTTTTTGCCTTATTTTTCAGATTTTTTATAGTGCCCCAACCTATACGGCAAATTTTTTTTCGGCTGAAAAAGTTCCCTTCATTAAAATAGATATAACTTTTGACTCGTTTGCGATATCAAATAACTTTCTATAGCAAAGTTGTAGCCAATGATCATACCTTCTTATTGGTTTATAGAAGTTAACATTATTCCCATCCGTTTCAAAACTACACACCAAAAACGAAACCCGTCCAAACTTTTACGACATTCCCATAAAATATTATGATAGTACGAGTATTTTTGAACTGATTGTTCAGGTTATCGCAGTGTGATTTGAAAATTGGTATTTTGCGAGACTTTTAAAATTTAAAAAGTGACCACCCTATAAAGAAATTAGTTCATTTTTTCAAAAATTTCTTGTAGAGCGTGACCGTCCAAATAAGTTTCCCGGCAACTAAATTATTATTATCAGCTCGGGAAAACTTTCTCTTCATTTTAAGTCAAAGATATATCACGATGTGCTGAAAACTTTGGGAATTATATTATACAGTGTAATTTACTTGTGAGAATTTGAACTTTTTAGTGTCTTAAAATAATTGTTTTAGTGCAGTTTTAATACAGATGCGAAGAACGGGGTTGTTGGTGAGGTTCTATTTCGAAAACTATGGTGCCTAGAATTTTAGTTAGTTTAGCTTTTGGGACCTTCCTTCGCAAATTTGCCTCTGTCGAGAACTTAAGATTGTTTTCCGATGCCTAAAGAGTTTAAAAAAGTAGTATTTTTGAGGTTATTTCCACATGAGAGTGTGAAAATTTTAAACTACTTAATCTGTTCGCCTCGTGTACATTTTCTTCAATTCCAAAAGACATTAAACAAAAGTTAAAAGAATACCTAGTGCTTGAGTGAAAAGGAAGCATCTGCTTTACCTGTACATCCTCCCTCTGAAAACTGAGGCTAGCTTATTAAAATTCGTCCTGGGCTAGGAAAGAACTGGTTTACTAAAACTCGCCTAGGTGAAATTGACCCGGGCGATCATCAAGTTGTCTAGTGAACCGACCTCGACCTGCCAGAACCAATTTGAATAAACTTGAGCTTATAGCTTAGCGTTGTGGCTTTATAGAAAAAATGCTTTTACGTGTTTATTATTTTTTGTGCAAACAAAAATTATTTAAATATTGCAAGCGGTACATATAGCGTCTATTGCCATATAAGGCCGGAGTCGTACTGTACCACTTCCTAATATCAAATAAAATTTGAACTAATTCAATTGGTTCAAACCGAGTCCAAAGACCCACCCACCCACAAATCAGCAAATTCCATCAGTTAAAATTTTATTTGGTGGTAGGAAGTGGTGGAGTTAGACTCCGGCCTAAAGGGTTAAGGACACTTTATTGGGTTGGTTTTAGCGCTGGGCTCGAAGAACAGATTTTTATGAACCGGCATGAAATCATCAAAAACGGACCACCGTGTATAAGAAAAACATTACTCAAATAAATTACAAAGGACCGACTTCAAATAGCCATTTAAACTTGTGTAGTGCCTACGCTCGTAATCATAATAAAGAGCAAACGTAAATGAAGATTTTTAATTAGTTAATAATGAAGGCGAAGTTGATAAAGTTAAATATTTAAAAAACAGTTATAAAAAAATTTGGTAATGAAAATTACAAATTGCTACTGTGTATTTGTAAACAGCAATTTAGTAGAACTTAATTAATTTGCCATTGAGTTTGCTCATTTAGTTAACTCGTTGGGTAAACTCGACTTCCCTGCAAGAACGAGTAGGTACCTATATATCATATCTATAATAAATTTATTGCGCTCTAAATAATTCTGATTATTTTTATAATTAGATTTTTAGATTTTAAGTGATAAACTGCTGCAGGGAGCCGCTTTTATTTAAAAAATTCAATTAAGCGCTTTAGTATCTTACCACAACGGTTGTGTTGATTAAAGACAGTGTTATATAAGATGGTTTCTATATATTATATTTCATCAAAATTTAAACCCAATTATGTTTAAATTGCCTCTACCTACCATAAGAAACTAAAAATAAACCTTCATGAGTTGCAAATTAATTATAACGCTGATATTCGGTGGCAAAAGTATTTTATTTAAGCGCTTTTGTTAAAAATTATTCATTTTTTTAATAATGAAGTAATTTGGGCTTTTACATTCCGTTTTAATAAGTGCCACAGATATGGACCTTTGTTAAAACCCAGATTAGTTTAATGTTCTTCTAGAAATTTAAAAAAATAACTAAACTGGAACGTCAAAATGAATTAATTTTAACTGTAGGTAAGCCAAAATACAATAAATTACAAACAGTCCTGAAAATAAATGGCGATTTAAATTTAAAATGGACGCAGAGTATAAATTAATGAAAATTTCCTTGATTTATTGTTTCTTGTTTAATATTATTTTCCTCGATCAGCCTCGATCGGTTTATAGTCCTAGTGATTTGGTATTTTAATGTAGTAATCTGTGTCCAACCAGACTTCATCCATGTAATGAACAAAATCACGCAAGTCACTTTGATTTATAAGAAGTATCCAACGTTCGGGAAAACTTGGCAGTATTATAAGATATTCCTTGCAACGTCGCAATAGATTTTTCAGTTACGATTGAAATCATGTTAACATCAAAGGACTTGTTTGAGATGTGAAAATGGAAAAATAATGTGCAATTTGAAAACCGTTAGGTTTTATTATGAGTAGGGAAACCGGGACCGGTTGGCTATAGGGGTAAGTTATGCCAACTTACACCATCCAATTATTTTGTCATTTCTTTTATTTGGTTTTTCTTTGGGAAATTAAAAATTTTCTTCGTTAGACCGTTCAACTACTTAGGCTTAATTCATTTTGTCAAATTTATAATACAGAAGTAATTTATTATTAAGTTCATAAATCGACACGCCGTAAATTATGAAGTTATTATCTTGGTTTGCTATTAAACGTAAACAGGTTAAAAATAAAACTAGTAAATTGTTTTTGATACAATGACAAAGCATCACAAGAAAAATGAGAACCTTCATAATATTTTGACAGTTTTATTAATGTAGCAGTTCCATTACTTATACCTTTGAAGATTTTATTTGCGTTTGCTGCTAAATATAAGCTCTATCCGATAATAAATTGAATTATCTACCCAAAATGTTCATAAGTTACGTCTTACGTAAACTTACGTCTCGGTGGAATATAGATAGTATAAGTATAACCTTTCAGCAGGGACGGATTAGCCATATGCAAAATTTGGGACCGTTTTTATCAAGGACCGACCACTTAATTTACTCCGCAACTTGCAGAATAAATTTATGCTGTTTTATAAAATTTAAACAGGTTAGACCAGGTCTTGGGTTAATAATAACATAATATGATGCTTTTTATCAAACTTAATTAAAAATTTGGGCGCCAGACATTTACGAATATATGAAGAGTTATGTAAATTGGTTGTTATTCCTATTTATTAAAATCGATTTGCGATATAAGCACAATCACATTATTACGAAATATCATCAGTTAGTGACCATTTATATGAATAGATGTACTTGACGAGTTGTGCGAATTATATTTCAAGTGCTACTTACGTACATGCTATGTATGCATCAACTAATTTTGAATTACTCAAATGAAATTTTGATGTGCTACATTTTCAATTCGAATCAAAATGTATATAATATCTCTAGTGGTATCTATTATTATATATTATGTATTGTATATAAACAAATCGCCAAAACTTTAAGGGAATCGCACTGATACCAACTGCATAATACACCATTATCATAATATATCTTTCTGAAGCGATTATTACAAACATTCGAGAGTATCTATGCGGTGTCAGAAAAGGTACATCGGATGTTAATTTCAAAAGTAGCCACCAGAAATTACTTTTATTGAGTAAATTTGAGAACTACAAAAAATATGTTGGTTAATATAACAAGGGGGGCATTCCACTACTATTTGAATTTTAAGTGTAACCCCTTTCTACCAGCTACGTCTATTTTGTTTAACCCTACATTATTATTATGAGTAGGTAATCTTCATTCGGGCCTATGCTCCAACATCCGCACACATCACTGACGACGAAATGGAAATGTTTTTTGAAGATATTGAGGCAGCTATGCAAACCACAACCACACAATATACCTTTATTCTGGGTGACTTTAATGCCAAAATCGGTAAGAAAGATGACGCGGACGGAGAATACATCGGAAACTTCGGACTAGGAAGCAGAAATAATAGAGGAGATATGCTCGTGGATTTTTTACATCGTAACAACCTGTATGCATTGAACACCTTTTTTAAAAAACAGACACAAAGACAATACACTTGGCGGAGTCCTGATGGAACCACAAAAAATGAGATCGATTACATACTGTCGAACAAGAAACACATCATTACAGACGTTTCAGTACTAAATAAATTCAGCACGGGGAGTGACCACAGACTGGTCAGAGCAAGAGCTGATATGAGCTTTAAAATGGAGAGAATAAAAATGATCACAAGGAAAATGTCAGTGAAGACGGAAACGATACTTCAAAACAAGGAAGAATACCAACTGTATCTGAAGACAAAGCTCGAAACGCTGAACAGAGACCGGGATAGAGGAATTGGCGCAACACATCACACAGGACATTCATACATGTGTAAAGAAGATCAGTACGCGAAATCGGAGGCGACCAAGAGATGCTAAATTGAGCGAAGACACTCTCAAGCTCATGGAAAGAAGACGAAATCTCGACAGACACTCTCAAGAATACCAAATTATAAATAAAGAAATAAGAACAGCCACAAGAAAAGATCTCAGATGCTATAAAACCAAAATTATTAAAGAAACAATACAAGAAAACATGAATATGAGAATACTGAGATCCAAATTATCAAATGGAGTAAATAAAATCCATAAAATTAGGGATGTAAATAAAAATTTGGTAACAACAAGCTCGGAAATAGTGGCGGCCATAGAAACGTTCTACACAAACCTATGTATATAAAAGTGCATGCCGAGATTTAAATTCCACATGCGTCAAAGCTCGCCAAAACATTACAAATGTAAATTCTGAAGAGATTCCAGATATCAACGTGGCGGAAGTCGAAATGGCCTCATCACCTATGAAAAATGGAAGGTCGCCTGGCGAAGATATAACAAAAGAAATGATTTCGTGTGGTGGTAGATCTCTTCTCGAGGGTGTTGCTACTCTATTAAATAAGTGCCTGCAAGAGGGAAGTATACCTACTACCTGGCAGAATGCACAGGTAATTCTACTATTCAAGAAATGAGATAAACACGACATCAATAATTATAGGCCTATCAGTCTGTTGTCCCACTTATACAAACTGTTCACTAAGATTATTACAAATCGTCTAACCAATAAACTGGATTTTTACCAACCACCAGAGCAGGCTGGATTTAGAAAGGGGTATAGTATGACAGAACACCTACAAACCATTAGAACACTTGAGAAGTGCTCAGAATACAATATAAATCTGCATATGGCCTTCGTTGACTACGAGAAGGCGTTCGACTTGATTGAAATGGGTGCTATATTGACAGCGATGGACAACGCAAGAATTAATTCCAGATACTCCATGGTTATAAAACATATAATATACCACCATGCCACAAATGACAATTAAAATTGACGGTAACCTCGCAACGAATAAAATAAAAGTGGAGCGAGGTGTAAGACAAGGCGATACGATATCTCCCAAACTATTCACTCTGACGATGGAAGATATATTTAAGTCACTGGAATGGGAAGAATTCGGTGTGAACGTGGATGGAATTAGACTAAATCACTTGCGATTCGCAGACGACGTTGTTCTCTTTAGTACAGATATTACAGAGATACAAAAAATGCTTACCGAGTTGAACTCGCAATCGTTGAAGGTGGGATTAAAAATGAACACCAAAATAACAAAGATTATGACCAGCGACGTCACCACAAATATACACATAGACGGAAGATTGATAGAGCGAGTAGACGAGTACGTATACCCTGGTCATACTATTAGATTAGGCAAGCAAAATCAGACCACGGAGATAATTCGTAGGACCCGTTTAGCATGGGCGGCGTTCAACAGGGTGGCTCAAATTCTGAAGGCAGATATACCAAATTGCCTAAAACGGGAGGTTTTTGACAAATGTATACTACCAGTCATGAGCTACGGACTAGAGTCTACAACAATGACCATCAAAAGCGCTAATAAATTAAGAACTACTCAACACGCCATGGAACGTCTGATGTTGGGTATTCGGTTGCGAGACAGACAGAGAAATGACAGCATTAGAGACAGAACCAAAGTTAAGGACGTTATGGAAAGGGTGGCGGAATTGAAATGGGGCTGGGCGGGGCATGTCGCTAGACAGGCTTCTGATAGATGGGCAAAGAGAGTTTTATCATGGAGACCGAGAACAACCAAAAGGTCCGTCGGTCGTCCACCAAAACGCTGGACCGACGATATTATGGAAATAGCTGGAAAAAATTGGCGAAATCGAGCCCAGGATCGTGATGCGTGGAAGAAATTGAAGGAGGCCTACATCCAGCAGTGGATCGACAAAGGCTGAAAAGAAGAAAAGAAGAACATTATTTTCAAGGCGGAGGAAATTCTCGTTCATCCACCTTATAAATATTGCATTTAATGGATGCGTTAATAAGTAAGAGGTAAAAATTGAAATATGTAACAAAAAAGATCTGATGTGATAACACATTACTTTTCCATGCATTTATTATTTCCATTGGTTTATTCTAAAAATGTCTTAAAATAAATACATTATATAAATGCAAAATAAAAGAAACTGTCAAGTCGCTTTTCTTTACTCCGTAAAATTCACAGTTCACTGTGACATCAAAATTACCATATTTAATTTGTAATTTGTTAGATGTTCCATTGCAACTCATATTTTCTGAAAAGGTTTATTTTATTTTTGCATTTTAACAATAAAATAACATATTTACATTGTAAAATATTTTTAAAATGTCATTTGACGCAATAAATCAAAATTTTGCGAAACACCGTCTATGCAATCAAATTTCAACTATGTTCGTAAAACGTCAGAATTAATTTTTTTATAAGTAATTATAAATCTGTTTTATATTAATTGCATGTGTTTATTTTCTAAAATATTACATTACACTATACACGCAAACCAAAACACATTACTTTGACAGACAAAAATAATCTCTTTTGATTGATATAATTTTTATTCTTCTAAAATATGAGTTAAAAATGGACGGTTTAGAACCAAAATCTAATCAGTTCTTTAGACAGCTGCGTTAAACTTATGTATGAAATTTCAACTCAATCGGTGCATACGTTTGTCTGTAATCGTTGACGAAAAAACACCATACGACACACACATCCAAGTATCATTCCAAAAATGGCCTTAAACAATTTGTGTGGACTCATGGAACATAGGAAAAATGCTAACTCAAAATTTGTTTTAACTTGATAACATTTCCTTTACTTTATTGTAAACGGGAAAGTAAAAAGTCAGTGGGTATGAATTTCTTCAGTCTGCGCACTTCATCACTATGCACTAACAGTTGATTGACAAGAAGCGCATTAGGGTGCATTGTAAGTCTATCACAATAATTTGTACTAAACATTTTGATTCCTTCCATAACGGAAGCAATAGAAATAGCACGTTGTATGACACTGCTGGGAACGTACCAGAGCACATCATCTATCACCCGTAACACCTTATTTTGAAATCGTTGGAGGATGTCTAAAGTGGATGCAACAGCTGATTCCCAAAGTTGAATGCCATATTGATCCAGTTTGGTTTGATTATGGCTTCGTACAGTAGAAGCCTGTTTTCAAAGGAGAGTTGTGACTTTCGGCCAATAAACGCTGTTTTTTATTGATATAATGGCAAACCATGAACACAGGGGGACCAACGGCTTTACGTATCCTCCAAAGCCCGGATGACGGTCAAGAAATTTTTAGACTGTACCCGGATTCGAACCAGGTCGATCATCGCGACGTGATTAGTTTAACACACATAAAGGACCTACTTGTTTAACGTGGACTCCAAACCACAGGTAGTGTAATAAACTTCATTTCGGGACGAGTGCTCATGAGAGATCATCTCGGTGGTTTTCCATTGCGTTCCGAGTCAGTAGAGGGTTCTATTTAAAATTTCAAAGTAAAGGCAGCTGATGGGAAGGGGGTTGAACGTAAAATTCAAACAGTATTGATTTTGAACGTCTTCCACTCTAAACCAACCTGTTGTTTGTTTATCTCAAATTTACTCAAAACAAGGTTTTTCGACTTGCTAGTTTTGAAATGAACACTCGGTAATTCGATAGTAAGCAACGTTTATTTTAACTTTGAATTACAAATTTTATAGGTTTTATAATATAATAAGTTTTACATTCCACTGAAAAATTTTAAAACGTAATTCCGGTACCAAGAGTGTTCTTCTAGACAAGCATCAAACTTTTTTATCATTTCGGACGACATGACAGTTTTATAGCCACCTTCTTGACCACTTCGAACAAATGCGGTATCCTCTTCGGAGGCGATTATATTTTTTACTAGAAATTTATTTTTAAATTCAGCATTATTCATGTGTGGATTTGTGTTCGTGTTTTTAATACTTAAATAATCTGTTACTTCTCTAACATTGTCATCAGACAATTTATTATTTTTCTAAAAACTTGGTCACTTCTTTAATAACTCTTAGAAAATCTTTAAGAAACATAATATTATGTCGATGATGTCTCTGTTTATAGTAACTTTTTACGTGTGTCCAAAATCACCAAAATGAACAGAAATTAGTAGTTATTCATACAACTAGTGTGAAAAAGCATTATCATCGCGCGAGTGCTATAACAATACTTTTCACACGTGTTGCAAACTAAATTTTATCTATTACCTTTATTAAAACCATTTCCTGAAACAAATGAGTTCGCAAAGTAGGCTTTTTCGAACGGATTTCTCATTGAAACAACAATCAAAAACATATGTAAATGATTTTTGTAACTCTGGATTCATAAGAAAATACTAACTTCAGGCCTTTTGGTTCCATTCCGTATTTGTTCAAGAAGAAGGGAATAATATAAGTGAGTTTTCATATTCCTTGAATTTTCCTTATCAAAATGCTTTGTATTCATTAATATAAAATTATCAAAGTCCTTTAATATCGGGAGTTTCTCTAACAATGCCAAATTATTTACCCCACCTTCGCTGGAAAAGATAACTTTATTTCAAAATATCAGCATTTATTAAATCACAGCTAAGGCATTGGAGACGCATAAACTGAAATTCTTTAGATATTTTGTCATAATTTCCTATTGGACGGAATTCATATGCGATATTGTAAGATCCTTTCTGTTTTATTGAAAACTTTTTACTGAAACTATTTAACTCGAGAAGTACGAGTATTTGAAAATAATTTGATAATTGATAGATTTGGATAATTACAGAAATTCAGAATCTAAATACAGTGGAAAATCTATAAAAGTAATAAAGTACGTTGGTTCTGAAAAAAAACAAAAGACACGTACATGCATAGATAAGTTTAAGCTTTTATATTATTTAGTGCCTAGCATTAGACTAACACCTAATACATAACTGCCTTTGTTGTGCGGCCTGAAGGCCGCACTGAAGACGAGGCCTGGATCAATTTAGTGTTACACATTATCTAGGAATTAGTGGCAAAATTCGGAAAATCACAATTCCAACAACCAAAATCCCGAGAAGAAAATTTCTAGCAGGGGAGAATCACTAGAATTTCGTTTTCAGAGGGGAGGGGGGAAAAGTTACTACCAGATTTCGGTAGTACCTTTCTTATTCTGTCAGTAATTTAAGTACCGGACAAGAAGTACTTAAGTCAGATTTAAATGTTGATTAGGCAGATAACCTTAAATAAAACGAACCTTGATCCTAAAAAAAGAAATTCAGAACACACTACAAAAAAATTGTTGTCTTGAAATATACAATGGACAGCAAAGAGAGAAAAAGCCACACCTTCGATTAATTACTAAAAAACGTATTTTTAAAACTAAAAAAAGTAACTCCAGATACATCGGACGTGTCACGAATTTAAATTAGAGACACTTCGGACGGGTCCTGTAGTTAAATTGGAGGCAAATCGGACCGTCCAAATTTTTTTCCTTTAAAAATTCTCTTTTTTAATTAAAAACATTAAAAAAAAGTCGTTTATAGGTTCAAATAGGTTTTCCCATTCCATGTCGGAAAAGGTAGCATAGGCTACACCTCGAAGCAAAGAAGAGTACTCTGCGACGTAGACAGTGGTGGCTCTTAGAGAGGGCGGAACGCCCATTACTCGCCCTGGTAAAAAATATAAAATTTTTGATTTATTGCTGTAAACAATTTGTTTATTTAATTGCGATAGAATCAACAAATAATAAACACATGTATACGGGGGGGGGGGTAAGTATATTTCATACCTTCCGGCTTCAAATCGTGGTTTTAAAGTACAGTCAACTTTTTGTATAACTAATGAATTGAATTTTTAACTTGTTAAAAATAAAAATATAATAATAAAATTTTTCTTTTAAAAATTATTTTCAGCAATTTAATAGAAAATCATTTGGGGCGTTCTGATTGGCTTTGAAACATGCAGACGGATGGACGGACACGGGCCCAGATCATAAGGCTTCTTTCTATTCTATGTGTAGAAGCGTAAACATCGAAAAAAATTTAACTACTTGAAATTTAAAAAATTTTAAACTTTGTAGACAGAAAACTAAAATTGATATAATTATGGGCTAATTAAATGAAAAAATAATTCATTATAATCTTTAAGTTTTGTATCAAAATGTATAAAAGTAAACGTTTTTGATAAAATAAAGGATATAAATTTTAAATCCTTGAATAATTGAAACAGATAAACATACAGAGTGTTGTTCTGGCCGAAACTCGGTTGCTACAAAAAAGTTTCGGTTACACCTGCCGCTTGTCTTGCTCGTGGATGGACTGTACGGAGCAGCTAGCTCTTGGAAATTACTCCGCGTCGGAGATGCTGGGTTACCTTTCGGTAGTCTGGGTTCTTAAAAGAAGCCTTGCTCTGCACAATAATTACTTTTCTTGGGCGCCAGCCTCGAATAGAAGCTTTCGCTAAACTAGTTGCTTTTAACAGGACAAAATGGAACTTAAAATAAAATAAAATTGACTGCTCAGAATACACACGTTTAATGAAAACTAACATATAATTAATTGTGAACAAATAGACAGATTCTTGGGTACACACAGTAAATGATTTATATTAGTTAAACAAAAATTTATATACGAAATAATCCGGCGAATCAATTGGTGTCGCAATGATGTTGCTGAGAGTGGTTCGAGATGAATCTTCACACGTATCTGGTGTGGCTATGAATTTTATTACTCTATAAAACTTTAGCGTTGCAAAAATACGCTCTACTATTGCTCAAAAGCAGAAAAAAACCAATTACTAATCCTACAGAAGGTAGGCAAAAATTAATTAAGCAGAGGTTACAAAATGGTTAGCTACTACGTGCTTTATAGGTTGGTTATTATACAATTTATACAGTAAGTGATTCTTTGATCTACTTACGGTTTGTACTATCGTGATGTTTACGTTATTTAGTTTGTTCGGATTCGATGGCATGCCTCCGTTCCTCATAAATGTCAACAGGACTTCTGTTGGTAAATGTTCAATCTAAAAGTAGTCAAGAAAAAACACACATGTATAAAATTGTTAAAAACCATAAAAATGTAGCTATATTGTTTTCTGAATTAATTAAAAAGTAATTAAATTCGATATGTAATACCACCAGATTTATTTTAGATTCCTCAGCTGTGTTTGGGATGATATTTAAGATAATGCACGCAATTTTTGGAAAGTCTTTAGAACAAATGTTCACCAAATTGGACGCTCTTGAAATTACAGGATGGCTAAAATTTTCTTGTTTGAGAACAATTCCGCGCAGATTGGTATTCGAGTGGTCGAGTCCTTTCTTTATTGGGGTTGCTATTAACCCTCCGGATTGTCCACAGTTATTGAAGTTGTAACAAATGTTAAAAAAAGGATAACTTCAATGCAATGGTAGCGCTGGACAGCTTGGAACCGGATTTTGAAATTGTAACGATTGTTTCTTCCCAAAATGGCGTAGCGGTAATTAAAATTATAGCATCCAGAAATCGATTATTGATCATACAGATCATTTGGTGTTTAAAAAATACCATCACACCCTGCACGATGTTAACCCTCGCCACTTAAAACATTCTTGGGCGAAAACACTCCAAAAAAACTCAAAAAAAAATAAAATTTTGACGAAGCACAAATTATTTTACGTCATGCTGCCATGACTGGCTTGCTGACCCTCCTCCTGCTCAAAAACCCGACCTGGACGTAATCGGAAAATCGCCCTGCTAAAAATGGTGGTAGCGAGGTTGCATAACCACAGGCGTTAAAAATTTAAAATATTGATTAAAAATCAATCGAAATTAAAAAAAGATGTTGGGAGATTATGCTATGTCAAAAACTTAAATATAATTTAAAAACAGAAATAAACCTTGTTGACAAACTAATTTGCCAACGCAAAACGGCAGTAACAAATGATTGTTACAGTGTTTCCCAACACAATTTGGAGCGTTCTGATTGGCTTTGAATTATGCGGACGGACGGACAGACACGGAGCCAGATCATAAGGCTTCTTTCTATACTTTGTATAGAAGCCTAAAACCATTAGGTTTGCTATATTATTATTATTTTCTATTTAGATTAGATCTGTTTGTTTGGGAGATCTCTTGATTTGTTTTATTACATTTTCTACATCTTAAAGTAAAGCACATCATTACGTATATAATGACCTTTTTGGGACTGTAAAATTTAAGTCGTCTTGATTTTTCTATTTTTAAATTTTTTAATGAAAAAATCAAAAAAAGAATAAAAGAATCGACGAAAAATTAAACATGTGTATCGGGGGGGATTCCATACTCGTGTTTTCTAAATGTTTCACTATAAGGGGAAAAAATTAATTTTAGATATCTTGCAAAACAATTTGTTTTTTAAGCTTTCTTGTACGTTCTAAAAGCTGTAACTCTGCAGCCGAGCAATTAACATGAAAACCGTATAAGGTCTTTTCTACAGAAAATTATTTTTACTTTAATTTAAATTATTTGACATTTTGGTCTAAAGTGAACCTGAACTGAGATCTTCATGAATGTTCATAAAAATGTCTGTTTTGCGGGGTTTATCCAATATAGCGGCTAAATCCGGAGTTTCTAGATCTTGATAAATTAGTATATCGTTTTAGAAGTTCAAATAATGCTATTTAAAATTATTAAACTTTTGTCGTTCCGCCTCCTTTCTCAAAAAATTGCTTCTCTTGTTTCTTTGCTTATGTCTGCGCACATCTTCTAAAAAACTTAGCGCCGCCACTGGTCCTAGTTGCACGAAACAAGTAAAAACCCAATTTTTTTAAGATCCTTTTCAAAAATTTGCTAAGTAATCTACTCCATTTGGAGCTATTTCCTGACAAGACAATACTGTTTTGCAATGTGTGCTGTGTGCTGACAGTTCATTGACTTAAATAGTCTTTGCATTAATTTGAGGATACGATATGAAATAATATTTGAAGCAAATAGGAATTTACTAAAGCATATTAACATAATAATGAAAATGACGTGTACTAATGATGTCTAAGATGGCGGAGAAACAACAGCCAAATTTAATTTTCTTATAGATAGATACCATATTGCTTGTGATGATGTATCACACATTGTAAAGTATTATACAGTAAAAGCTCATTTTTAATTTTCTCGCGGCGAGATGGACAGCAGCGAGTTGTCCGCGGCGAGATGACCGTGGCGAGTCGTTAGAGGTTAGTCCTAGACCCGTTACCTTGATTTCGAATTTAAAATCCAATATGTACAATGGCTACAAGCATTAGACATTGATGTCCTCTTGGGAGGACGTTGCTGACGGCTTATTTCTTCCTTATAAATTTAGAAAGCTTGTGTTTTTCATATTATTTTCTTTAAAGTTTTAATTAATTTTTGTTGACTTCGTTAAATGTAAAATTTACAATGAGCTACATGCATATTTATATTGAATCACAGAAATAACTTTGTGGAAAGCTTTGAGTTTTACAAATAAAATTATTTAACTATCTACCCATTTAAAATAAAAATACGAGTAACACTGCGAGGGTGGGTTGCAGCGACAACCATTGTTAACTCATTATAATTAACTAACTTGTGTTAGTTTATGCATTGTTTGCACCAACCTCAGGCAACCATTAAGATTGGTTACGGTTCATCAAGGTTGGTGCAACTTAACATACCATAATTAAGGTCGGTGTAAACCACCCAAGAATTTTTAATTTTAACGATCGGCAATAGCTCAAAATTTGTTCGCATTTAAGAAAAAAATAGAAAATGATCAGAAGTCATCTATTTAATGGAATTTTGCAGAAACGAAATTCCCGTATTATTAAAAAATTCTTAGCTTATTCGAATCTGCTTTTTGCTTAATCGATAATCTTCACATTAAGTCGGATAACTTTATTTTGAAATCAGCAATAAAATGCGCAATTCTTCACTACGTAAAATTTATTTTCGTACAATTAATATAACAAAATTTTATTTAAAACGTCTTAAGCTTTCCGGTTTCTAATTTTTCTTTTTATTTTGGGAAGTAATTATTGTATTTTATAGTGCCGTTAAATAATTTCATTCGGCAGCGGATCTACCTATAGAAGTTATGAAGCTTCAGGGTGAATTTTTTCGGTCGATGTCGCTAATTTTTCACGTCGCGTCGCTATTTCGCCTCGGGCCCCTAAAACAGTTCGGTCCGCACTGATTTTATTTTATGTAAGTTTTTTGAACAAAAAGATAATTAAGGAAAGGTACAAAAATATTTAACAGGAATCTGATACGCTGGTTCCATACTACTTTGGAATCGTCAGGTTAACTAAACAGTTTTCTCAAACTAAAAAGAAATCTGATCGTATTTTACTGGTTATAAAGAACTGAAAATGTGGGTGATTATTATTATTGACCATATCGAATAACATCGTGGACAAAGTTGATTGATGTATTGGTCATGCAATGAAAATGAATAAAAGCTATTAGAAAGTTGGAGCAGCTTATGCGATTATGGAATAACAAAAAAATTGAAAATTTTTGTTAGCGTGAGCTGCAGCACGAGCGTCAGTTTCAGTGACTATAAATCAACTTTAGAGAAAAAATGAAAAGTTTACCGTCATAACTCGTTCTGATATTTTTTTTCTACCATTAAACCTATTTGTATAAATATTCCCACCCAGAGACCTTTCTAGCACAATGAAAATTTTTTTTACTAATTCTTTTTTTTACTAAAAACTACCTTAGTGCTTATTATGAATGAATTATACTACCCTAATGAAAATTAACTCACTAATGGAAAATAGTATAAAGTTGAAAGCGTTAAATTAATTTAAATTTTATTAGTGTTTTGAAATATCGTAAATGTTC
Organism: Podabrus alpinus; assembly: GCA_932274525.1. Lineage (NCBI taxonomy): Eukaryota > Metazoa > Arthropoda > Insecta > Coleoptera > Cantharidae > Podabrus > Podabrus alpinus. The sequence goes on from OW026452.1 coordinate 97,536,104, forward strand.
CAGCTAGGCGTAGGTACATTATTATATACCTACGCTTTGTGTTCAGTTAATCGAGTGTAACTTAATTATACAAGTAAATTACTGTTTTATAATTATTAAAATAATAAAAGGTAGACGTTATTAGATTTCCAAAAAATTAGGAAATTGCGCTTCTGGTGTTTGTCTCGGTCATTATGATGGTTAAAATGTATGCCACAGCTACATTTTTTGCTTCCTTTTCGACCAAGAGTTCTGTTTCGGTTTCGCCCTCTTTCTCTATAACGTAGTCTAATTTTATACCGCGTGTTCATTTCAACAGTAGCAAGTCGAATTAACTTTTTTGGAGAAAATTTGAGAAAAACAAAAAAAAAACGACGGTTTAGATAGCAAGGAAGACGCCCAACATCTATTTATAAGTTAGAGGTAACAATATTAAAAGATTAAACAAAACATAATTTTATGTTCTCCGTACATAATAATTGATGGCCTGGAGGAAAATAGCAATAACCTGGAAATTTTGAAGACGCACGTAATGGAGTTTTTTTTTGAAGAGAGTATGGGAGTGGTAGTTAATGTGGAGAGAGTATTTACAACATGCATGAATTGAGTGGAGGAATTTTTGTAGATAGCACTCGTGTCGCGACAACCGTTAAATTCTCGCTCCATCCGCCGCTTGTCATGTCTGTAGGTGAAGGGTACAAGACAGCTAGCTCATAGGAATTACCCAGTGTCGGAGCTCGCTGGGTCGCTCGAAAGCGTTCGTGGATTCGTTTAAAAATAATTGATCTGCTTTGCTAAAATAACTGTGCCCAGGGCGCCAAGCGAAAAAATAAAAGATTTCAGATACCTCTTAGTCCCTTAAATCATCACTAAAAAGAAAATAATAAATGAACAAAAAATATCTGAGCACACACTGATGTGAAATAGACTCTACTACAGCTCATGGTAGATAAGCGGAAAGCTTCTCATGAAAAAGAACAAACTCCAAAACTTAGTTAAACTAATTAACTAACAAAAAAAACTCACTACCAAGGCTAAAGCAGAGCCATTGTCCGTTGTAATAGATGGAATAACTAGTACCTAGATGTTGTGGTACTTAGTTATAAAAAAATAAAATGGTTTATGATGTTATGAAACCAGTAGGTGAACGAACCTTAGCAGATTCTCCAGAACCAGTAAGCAGACAAACATTACCCAACTAACCTCCCATAAGATCCACGGCAAGCTAAAACGTATTTTAGCTTGTGGAATAACCACATAAAATCAAAATTAACAACACATCAAAATCAATAAAACAAACATAAATTTGCAACCAAATGGTTGTTGCCTTGACGTGGTGGAAATTTGCGATGTTTGCAGACCAAAACCCGTACGGAAGCTTGGATACCATCGCCGAGAACTACTCCCTAAAATCGATCAGCCGAACGTTCGAGTGGTCATAAAGATCCCGCCAAGCGGAACCACTAGCGAACTTCGCAGTCGAACCAGCGGGAGCGACGACGACAAAAATCAAACACCTTGTTGGTCTACATCGCTGATTACTTTCAAAAAACACATAAATAAAAATAAACACATAAAAAAAAATGTCGAATATAAAAATTTCAATTGCAAGATTTGAACGTATGACGACCAGTTTGGATTTCCTATGCCAATGCATTCAGCCAGCGTTGTTCGATACCATTCATCGAAAATAATGCTTTGTTCAAACTCACTTAAACAATTATTAATTTAAAATCCAAAATTGATTAATAATTTTAAAACACAAAGGTTTGAACATATCGCATTTATATCGACGTTTGCGAACGCAAAAGCTTAATCGGCCTTTAATCACGTCGAAACAAAAGTGCAAGCCTGCAAACTGACGATAACTTCGGCCAAAAAAACGTTCGTAGCAAAAGTGCGAGGCAAAGAAAACCAAGATGTTAAACAATTTAAAAAAACAATAAAACATAAGCCACAAGTAAATGATACGAAAATACCTGGAGACGTCTGGTTAGGTCGTTAAAAGTAAAAATGCGGCCAGAATTTTCCTAGTATGGCGGAATGATAGCGATCCCTCATATGGACATCAGCTTTCAAAAAAAAAAATCGGTCAGGAAGCGTAAAAAAAACTTGGTCTCGCGCTAAAAGAAAATGCACTTGTGCTTCCGCACTTAAAATCAAATTTTATCACTTTAAAATTATTCGTAAAATTGCAAAACCATGCAGAGCGAAAGTTCACACGTCTGCCTTGTACTACAAAATTTTATCGACCTCCTTTTTTTTGTAAACTGCTTTACCGGCTTTTTTGAAATAATTTGGAAAAATTCCGACCGTCATTTTGGTCACCTAACCCACAGGCGTAGAAATACACTAATCCTTAATTAAATTCGGTCGACTTGAAGATGGTAAAAATAAATCGACCTATCCAGGTATCAAAAATAAGAATTAAAAAACAAACTATTTCGCTGAGCGGAACACAGTAACAGTGTACTGTTACACTCGACAGAAACACCCGCGGAAAGGGAGATAATGAAAGAATCAGGGAAAAGGCACGAATTGAGAGAGAGAGAGAGAGCACGACAAGTGAGAAAATGATACAATAGATACAGAGGGGTATACATTTTTTAAAAGTGGTGGAAGGACAAAAGCTTTAGACAAATAGAATGAAAGCTTTTGTTGCGTCGGAAACTACATAATTTTAGGTTTTAGTTTAAGAAGGTTTAAGTAATACACTTGAATTGCCACTGTCGATTGTCAAGTACTTTGCCGAAATGTCTTTCAATTGCAAGATGCTAGATGTTTTCTTCGTCGGCTTATTTTATTGTATTTTATTGTACCAAATCGACAATGGTAATCTCAGACAAAGAGCCTCCCACGGTTTGGGAAAAAATTTCAAAACTTGGAAATATTTGTAAATAATGTTACTGTAAATTTTATTACTATTAGTTTAAGTTATATAAAAGGACCCAGAATATGCGGTATACTCTAGTATCATTCAAGCGTCTGCCAAGGCAGATCTAAGAAAACGCTACGCTTTTCTTGTGACTTGATAAAAGGAACTAAAAGTTTGAACTCGTTGTAATTTGAGTTGTGCAAGTTACAACTACATTTTAATAAAGAGTTTGTTTAATCAAGGTTTGATTTCTTTATTGATTACAAAAATAATCACAACTGGTCCTTCGTCAAATACAGTGAAGAAGATTTCGGCAGCTGTCAACTTATTAAAGTAAACATTTAAAAGGCCCGAATAGCTTTGATAATCGATTTTACACCACTAACAGAAATATAATGTGTCAGCTGAGATTGAGGGGTGATTATAGGAAGATAAGCATAATAAATGTTCACACGCCTACGAAAGAAAAGGATGTGGAAATAAAAGAATTGATATGACATGAAATTGGTAGTCGGAGATATAAATTGGAGAAAATATGTATAAACCAACAATTGGCTGCTAATGCGGAATGCCTGGTTCGACTCCGGGCTCAGTAAAACTTTATTCTGACCGTCTCCCCTCGGAAGGCAATGGCAAACCACCTAGGTGTAATCTGCCTGGCACAGCCTCTCTGGAGATGAAGTGTATACACTTCCCGCGGTTCGGAGCCCGCGTTAAGCAGTAGGTCCCCTATGTGTGTGATAATACTTCAAACGCATAACACATACATAGGAGAGAGGTCGCCAACGTCCGGGGGGCCGGATATGGCCCACGAAGAAGAAGGAAATTTTGGTTTACATACGGAAACTAATGAAAATGGCAGATTCCTGATTGACTTCGCGGTGAAGAAAAACATGAAGATACAAAGCCCACGCTTCCAGAACAAAGGTGGAAGGGCACATAGATGAGTCCAGACGGAAGAACCATAAACCAAATCGATCAGATCCTTGTTGAACTGATACACAGGAAATGTAACATACCCGAAAGAAAATACAGCTAGAGAATAGGTGCGACCAGGATCGATATCGAGAAAAATCGGAAAAGTTGTTGGAGGGAATAGAACAGCAATAGAAAGTAAGAACGAGTAATGAGAAAGAAAAAATTGGTGTGACAAACAACGTAAAGAAGAAGTAGAAAAGAATGAAATTGGTAGAGGAAGAATGTCCAGTAGGCAAACTGAAAAAACAAAAAAAAAGTACAGAAAACAGCAGAAGATATGTAAGAGAGTAATGCGGCTGAAGAAGAGATAATATATCCGACATAACTAGAGATTGGAAGAAATAGAAGTAAAATATACAAACCGCCAAATAAGAAATATTTACCAAAGAGTTACCAAAAACAACCTTTTGTAGAGATAAAGAAGGAGGTTTGGTGAGATCGAGTGAGGCGGCAGTGGAGATGTGGACAAAATATTTTGAGTAATTGTTGAATGGATGTGAAGGAACAAAGAAGAGAACTCACATGAAATGAATCGAGCAGAGGAGCACAAGTGGAAATTAGAAAGTACGTTAGAAAGATCAAAAATAGAAATAATACGATGCCCTGAAGAATAAACACAATACAAGGTGACGGTGGCGAGAGAGATATCAAGAAGTTTTGGGTAGAAACGCGTTGCAGACAGGGCGATTAGAGGTAACGGAGTAATTTTCCAAAGAAGACTTGGTGATGATGGCAAGAACGAAGAAAGAACTACAAGACACAAAAAAATTATTAGTGACGTGGTGGCAGCAAAATTTCAAGCGAACGAAACATAACCAGAAAAATGAAATTTAGGAAGTCGAGACCTTCACATATCTGGGGATGATATTCAGAAGAAAACCAGGAAGTAGCGACGAAGTAATAGCAAGAATAATAGCAGGAACAAGAAGCGCATTTGCACTGAATTCAATGTTATCAAGCAAAACTTTTTCCAGATTCATAATAATGAAAATATATAAGACGATAATAAGACCGGCAATAATTTATAGATGCAAAGTGTGGTCTCTGAGAGTTCCTGAGGGGATTCAAAAGGAAATTTTGGAACAAACGGTTTTTAGAAAAATATAGTGGAGAACAATGGATTAGAAGGAGTAATCGGTAGATTTACCAGATGTACGGTGAACCGAATATCATCGGCATGGTGAAGGTACAGAAATTGAGATGGGTTGGACATTTTCTGAGAATGGAACCAGAAAGAACACCGAAGAAGAAGATATGGTAAATCGAAATTGGTAGTGTACGGAGAAGAGGGCGATCCTTAAATAGACAGAACAATAAAGTGTTTAAAAATCTACACCAGATGATAATACAATAGTGGCAGAACATATCCCCAGACAGGGGACAACCAGGTTCTTAGTGCTGTAATATAATATATTATGGTGTTTTTTAATGACGACCAAGCTATTTAAAATTAAACCCTGTGTTTTTTTGAGATTTTATGTCCAATTCTATTAAAAATGTCATCCACTATTATTCGTCCATCAATTAATTTTTATTTAAATAATTTTTATCTTGTAGCAAATATTCATCCACAAATTTCAATCAAACGCACTTTTTTAAGTGTTAAATTTATTTTATATCGAAATCAATAATCATTTTCAAAATTACAAAAATTGCCTAACTACGAGTCTTATCGCAACCCACGTCTATCTCGTTGCATCGCCTTCGCGCGAGTCCTTCTCAAAAATCGTTCTTGCGCATTTTCCCATTCCCAAATCCTTGAATTTAGTATCAACTTGTTCTCCGTTGTTGGCCATACAATAGTATAACATACTTTTGGAATCTTTAATCAAAACTACCGTTTTGAAATGTCGCCAGAATCAAAAATCAAGCGGCTTCAAATCAAGGGATCTTGTTTACCATTCATCGGATCCGAGGGTGTGTCCCAATACCTACAATTGTGTTTGGTAAAAAATCCGTTAAAAAAACTTGATTTGGCTCTGAAACAAATATCTTTTCCAAATTTGGATCTTCTTGAATGGTCTTGAACATCAGTTCACAAAACTCGATTCTTCTATCAAAATCGTCTTTGCACAGTTGTTGGTGAATTTGAATTTTATAAGAAACAAACTTGTTGATTTTTAGCCCTTTATGTATGGAGCCAATTGAAATATTTGTTGACTTACAAACTTTCTAATGGAGGTGCCAGGATTTGATGCGAAACTTCATACAAAATTCTGCATTGCTTAGTAATTTTGTTTCATATGAAACCGGTTTCTTCAAATTTTCGTACTAACTTTATCACGTATTGGTAGCCTATAATTTTGCAGGGTGGCTTTGATTAAAAATTTGAGCAGTTCTAAAAACTTAATTTATTTCAAATGGTTAGTTTTAGTATCTTAGGTGATAGCAGAGTGCACTAAATCAATTTTTTAACGTAAATGAACGAGGATTTTTGCCACTTTTAAAATGAGGTATCGTAAGGTAAATGGGTGGGTGGTCAAATTTCAAAGTAGGTGTTGAAAGTAGGGAGGGGGTTAAACTTAATATTCACACTGTATTGGTTTAGAACATCCCTCTCCGTATCTAAACCGATGTGTTTTCTCTCTCAAATTTACTCCAAAATTATTTTTATTATACTAATTACATGTTATTTCGTTTGGCTACTTTTTAAATGAACACCCAGTATACTTTAACTTAGAAGGCCCTTTTTCACCCACAGTGAACAAGGTTACGGTGCCTGCTCGTAATTTCTTGTTAAAATATTAGGTGCATCTGTACCGACTGCCTTACTCGCATTCTTTCTGCTTTATTCCTTTCCTTTAAATTCTCAAAGAGGAATTATTTAATTATGAAGTATCCAATTTTTTAACAGAACTTAATAAAAATATTTTCGTTGCTATATACTAAACTGATAGTAGTATTATTGATTCATATTAAATTATGGAACAGTTTAAATTTTATTTAGCTTTCATTGCCTTTTATCAATTTTAGGAGGAATTTCTTTAATATTTATTCAGTATCAATGACACGAAAAACTTTCGAATATCTACGTATTTTCAAATACATTCAAATTAAGTTTTCGATTTTGGCCATAATATTGTAAACGCCATTCGAATTTAAAAATTTTGATATCAGATTCGGAATCAGCCACCCCAAAAACCTGAGTGTACCGATTTCCAGGCATATTCGTATACCTTTCTCAATTTGACTGGCATATTGGTTCCGCCAATTTACAGTTTGAAATTTTTGACATCATATATTAGAAATCATAATATATTAGGAAGGAAATATGGAAGAAGTATTTCAAATTGTTATTGAACAAAGAAGTAGAAAAAGATTCAGGGTGTACAACCAATGTCCTAGATAAAGACTATATGACAAGATGACGACAGCCCCAACGTACCAGGAAGTGACTAATGTGATAAGAAAGGCTAAGAATGGAAAAACACCTGGATACGATGGAATTTGTATGGAGATGGTAAAAAATGGAGTAGATATTCTAAAAAGAAGAATACATGAGCTAATGGAAAGAGTTTGGAAGGATGAAAAGATTCGGAAGGAGTGGAAAATAGGTCAAATAGTGCCGGTATATAAGAAAGGCAAAATAGAAGAATGCGACAACTATCTGGGAATAGCGCTGCTGCCAATGATATATAAGATACTGTCATCCTTGATACTGGAAAGACTGAAGGAACATACTGTGAAGACAATTGGCGAGTAACAGTACGGGTTTAGAGCGGGGAAGTCGACAGTGGATGCGATACACATCATGAAACAGATAACACATAAGTTCTGTGAACACAACATGGAGCTGCATCTGCTGTTCATTGACTTTAAGCAGGCTTTTGATTCCGTAAACAGAGTAAAGTTATACACGATAATGAGACAAATGAAAATACCAGAAAAACTAGTAAGAATTGTAAAAATGACTTTAACAAACACGAGAGCAACAGTCAAAACCAAACATGGAGAGACAGACGTTTTTGATATCAACGCCGGGGTCAGACAAGGAGATTCATTGTCGGCAGAACTGTTCAACCTGGCCATAGAGTATATCATGAGGAAAGTTAATTGCAGAGGAATAATAACAACGAAAGAAGCACAAGTACTAGCTTACGCAGATGATATTGTGATTATGGCAAGGACAAAAATAATACTGGTGGAAATTTTGGAAAAAATGGACATACATGCAAACGAGATGGGCCTGACAATAAACGAGAAAAAAACCAAGTACATGGTATGCAGCAGTAGGCGGAAAGGCAGGTTACTAAGTCTCCACACAAGTAAGCACAAATTTGAGGAAGTCCACAGCTTTAGGTATCTGGGTGTCATGATAAACAGTAGAACTGAAATACACGAAGAAGTGAATGAAAGAATACAACTGGCCAATAAAGCATTTTATGTTAATAAATACTTGCTGGAAAACAGAAATATAAGTCTAAGAACCAAAATAAGAGTATATAAGAGCTTGATAAGACCTATACTTATGTACGCTCCAGAAACCCTGTGCCTTACAAGAGATGAAGAGGAAAATTTGAGGATATTTGAACGCAAGGTAATTAGAAAAATAGTAGGCCCCGTGAAGTTAAGTGGAAATGAACTCAGAATAAGAAAAAATGCAGAATTGAGAACCATAATGAACAATGAAGACGTAGTGAAATGCATTAAGGCCCAGAGAATAAGATGGATGGGACATGTACTTAGAAGAAATAAAAAGGAAACAGTAAGAGCGGTAGTAGAATGGAAACCATCTGGTGAGAGAAGAAGAGGAAGACCAAGAATTAGATGGTGGGATGGAGTGGAGGAAGATTTGAAAAGAATGGGAATACAGAATTTGAGGATGAAGTGCGGTAATAGGGTCGAATGGAGGAAGATCGTTAGCGAGGCGAAAACATACAGACACTTGTAAGAATGGAAAGCGATGAGGAGTAATCCACCTCAAAATAAGGATTGCGAAAACTTCGTCAGAAGTGGTTATATTCCGTCAGGAATGATATCCGGATTCATTTCATTCATATTCAGAATCAACCACGCCAATAATTTGCAAGTACCAATTTTTCGTAATATTGAAATACATTTTTCAATTTTGACCAGTTATTCTGTAATACTTGAAGATATACAGGATGATCGTTTTTTGACGTTAAGCACAGAGATCTCCGTTATCTAAGGAGATCCAAAGTTCATTACATCAGAGAACAGTTTTTATTTTTATTCTGATCATTATCTGAAAAATAAACGAATTCTTTAACGAATTTTCTGCTTCTCCTTCTGATGTGTTTTCAACCGACCGCCCGTAGGAATCTTGTACATGAATACCTTGGTTAATTGGAATGGATCATCGGCTTGACAGATAAATACATACAAAAATATGCGTTGATGCACAAGTAGTGCGGCCTTAGGCCGCACGACCAACTCAATCACCTACTAGGTGACTAATCGAAACCGGCTTGCCAAAAAGGATACATAATAATAAGTACAATAATTGTATTTTTGGACGATCGATCGAACGTTATCGTACTATAAGGTTTAAAATTTAAATTTTCACATTGTAAAAAGTTACCACGTTATAAAATAATTAATTGATTTTTTACTTTTTTACATTTTGTGTTCCGAAATGATTAAAGTAGACTATGTTCAATAGAGTGAACTTCTTTGTATCTAGGATTGTATTAATAAACTCTTTAAATTAAATTAAATTCCTCAAGTTTCAATCGTTTAGTACCCGAAGGTATTATTTAATAGATAACTATGTATGTTATGGCTTCTATTTCTATCGCAATTAATTTAACAGTTGCATATGCAAACCGACATCAATACAAAAAATTACAAATCAATAAACGTTCGCAAATGCAGGCAAGATTCGGCATACAAAATCCGCTTCACGCTGAACAAATTAATAACTTTTGTAAAATAATTTCAAATTGCTACATGATTGCACATCGGAATATAGCACAATTTGTCATACGTTGATTGGGAAATTTTATTGTTTTTACAGTATCGCTCAGTTAACTAACTCAAAAAAACGTCAAGATGCAATTTTCTGAATTAGTTCCAAAAACAGATTTAGGTTATCATTTTTTATTGTCGAGTTGTGCGGTCCTATTGATCTTTTACGAAATTTATTAACGTTTTATAACTTTGGCATTTAAAAATTAAAATATAATACAAAAAAGTACATTTTTCAATTAAATTGTATAATGTGAAATATTTGGCGCACAACTACATAACAAAAAGTATATTATGCTAATCTATTGTACAGCCTACAGAGATTCTAAAATGTAGGTTAGGATATGTTTTTAAACGAACTCGAGAAAATCAATCGCAAAAATTGGGAAATCTTCGAAATTATTTATATTTAAATATTTAAATAACTGTTTATTATTATTTAAATATTTTTTCATCGGAAAGATGCTTTACCTGAAAGTAAATTCTTCATGCTTTACTGCCTGGGGTGAAATTGATTTAGGCAAATCTAAATTATCATACTTAAATTAGTTTTTGTTAATAAAAAATCGCAAATGTTGTTCGTCCTAAAACACACTGTATGATTTAAATAATACGGTTATGTATAGAAATTCAAAATAGGTTTATTTTAAACCAAATTTTTATGTGAGATTTAAGATAGTGGTGTGTGATACAAAAGCACGAAGTTATTGTATATTATTAAGATACGATCGGCAATTGATATTTAGCAAGTTTATCAAAGTAAAAATGTTTCACGACCGGACATAGAAGCACATATTAGAGTAAAGCAAAATTTGTGCCAAATTAAGGTGTAAATTCGTAATACTTGGCTGGTCTACTGGAATTGGAATACTGAAATATCGGCAAACTGCTCGATATTGCCAAGGACTACTGCCTACATTATTTTCGTCAAGAATGGAAGTGCAATGAAAACTACGTTTACCTCAGGTTACGTTGTAGATTGTCATCTTATCAAATGCCGGCTTTTTTTAGAAATTCTCAGTTTTCCTTTTCACTTCAACGAGGTTGATTATTTTTAATTAAGAAAACAAGAAGATACATCTCGCTACACAAACTTTTTCAATATTTTCTATTAAGTTCTTTGGCCAGAGTTAATGCGAATTGCGTGATATGAAATTTTATTGCAAATTATAAAAGTTTTTTTATTTCTATATATTTTTAATTATCTTTTTGGTGTATTTATAGTCTTTTTAATTACATTCGAATCGAAAAAAGAAAAATCAGAAATGTAATTACTTAATTGCAAATCATAATTTATTTTATACTATTATAAATATTTATTATCAATTTTTTAAATTTTTATTAAAGGTTAAGTAATTAATAATTATGTGTTATTATTTATTATACTTATTTAATTTTAATTCATGATTAATGAGGTAAATAAATTTTAATCTTCGCAATTTGCGCATGCGCGAAGGGGAAACACCTTTTCTTATACTGGAATTTGATTTTTTTTTCTTATTGGCTTTCGAGGCTTCAGGTTGCGGCCCATTATTCCGTTTTTCTAAGATTGAGGCTGGCTAATTTAATGGGGTGATGTAAACTGCCCTCAGACTGTATAATCCCTACTTATACGTAAGTGGGAGATTATAACAATCAGAATTTAAGAACGGCTTTTCAAATAGACAGGGCCGGTGTAGACGTGGGATTGTAAGAGGTAGTGACTGAGTGAAAATCGCTTATTTCACCTCAGAACTTCATCGTTCACTTTACGTGTGATGCATTATAGGGACATTAATTTCTAAATTAAACTACCCTAAACTATCGGCTGCGCGAAAAGGTAAATCGGCCGCTCAGAGATGCATCAGCCGGGTCGAGCTTAGGTTAGTGTTAGGAAACCATTTTTTTTCGCAAGTTCAACGTTAAAAGTTAGAAGCACCAGAAAAATCTACATCCGTTTTTCATCAATGCTGCGCGAAAAGGTAAATCGGCCGCTCAGAGGTGAATCGGCCGGGTCGAGCTTTGGTTAGTGTTAGAAAATGTTTTTTTTTCGCAAGTTGAACGTTAAAAGTTTTTTTTTTCCTGTTTCCCCATTGGGTTAAACCACCCAACGGGGGAGTATATTCTGCTATAGGATACAGACATAAACTTAAAACTAATTAATTGACAACTATTAAATCTTAAATTGATAAAACATGGTAATGAGAACAAATTACACAAACACATATTAAGGCAAGAGATTGACTGTCCCTGCCCTATATGTGTTCAAGTGTTGGTGTTTTAATCTGTAGATATGAGTCAAGGTGTGAGCCATGGCCAGAACGAGAGAATGAAAGATTAGAAAAACAAAACCGGGTTTGAGCATTCAATATTCGAAGTTGGTATGAGCTCAAGCTCAGGGTGGAGTATTAAAATCTTTAAGAGTTGAAATTATATGTTTTATGAAGGTGGTGAAAGAAATAACCAAGGAAGGATGTTTAAGAATTTGAAGGAGGTCGAATGGGGATACTGAGTAGAAATTACAGAGAATAAGATGGTTAAAACGGGAAGATACATAGCGTGGGGAATCGGACAACAAATGTTGTAGAGTTTGTCTACTCCTTGAATCGCAATGACACACATCAGTAGGGCAGATCTTAAATCTAAATAGATACTCGCGCGAATGCGAATGTCCTGTCAATATCTGCGTCAATTCAAAAGAGGTGTCGAAGGCACCTCGGAACAGTCGAACATCTTGCAGTGTAGGCAAGTACTGCCGGGTGGTTGAACCTTGAACGGCATTAATGTACTCAGAATTCCAAGTACTTGCCAGTTCAAGGCGAATCACCTTTCTTGCGTAACTCAGAGGGAACTGGGTGTATGCCAGGCGACTGTGCGACACGGCCGCATCTTTGGCACATAAATCTGCAACCTCGTTCCCTCCTATACCACAATGAGCCTTTGTGACTTACGCGAAAACCGTCGAACTTTCGCTCCATCCGCCGCTTGTCACGTCTGTAGGTGAAGGGTACAAGACAGCTAGCTCATAGGAATTACCCAGTGTCGGAGCTCGCTGGGTCGCTCGAAAGCGTTCGTGGGTTCGTTTAAATATAATTGATCTGCTTTGCTAAAATAACTGTGCCCAGGGCGCCAAGCGAAAAATTAAAGATTTCAGATACCTCTTAGTCCCTTAAATCAATACTAAAAAGAAAATAATAAATGAACAAAATAAATATCTGAGCACGCACAGATGTGAAATAGACTCTACTATAGCTCATGGTAGGTAAGCGGAATGCTTTTCATGAAAAAGAACAAATTCCAAAACTTAGTTAAACTAATTAACTAACAAAAAAATCACTACCAAGGCTAAAGCAGAGCCATTGTCCGTTGTAATAGGTGGAATAACTAGTACCTAGATGTTGTGGTACTTAGCTATGAAAAAATAAAATGATAAAATGGTTTATGATGTTATGAAACCAGTAAGTTAACGAACCTTAGCAGATTCTCCTGATTCATGTTATCGAACCAGTAAGCAGACAAACATTACCCAACCAACCTCCCATAAGATCCACGGCAAGCTAAAACGTATTTTAGCTTGTGGAATAAACACAAAAAATCAAAATCAACAACACAACAAAATCAATAAAAACAAACATAAATTGGCAACAAGATAGTCGTTGCCTTAACGTGGTGAAAATTTCGATGTTTGCCGATGACCAAAACCAGTACAGAAGCCTTGGATACCATCGCCGAAAACTACTCCCTAAAATCGATCAGCCGAACGTTCGAGTGGTCATACAGATCCCGCCAAGCGGAACCACTAGCGAACTTCGCAGTCGAACAAGCGGGAGCGCCGACGACAAAAATCAAACACCCTGTACGTTGGTCTACATCGCTGATTACTTTCAAAAAAACACATAAATAAAAATAAACACATAAAAAAAATGTCGAATATAGAAATTTCAAACCCAAGATTTGAACGTATGACGACCAGTTTGGATTTCCTATGCCAACACATTCAGCCAGCGCCGTTCGATACCATTCATCGAAAATAATGCGTTGTTCAAATTCACAAAAATAATTATTAATTCAAAATTCAAAAATGATTATTAATTTTAAAACAAAGGTTTGAACATATCGCATTTATATCGACGCCTGCGAACGCAAAAGATTAATCGGCCTTTAATCACGTCGAAACAAAAGTGCAAGCCTGCAAACTGACGATAACTTCGGCCAAAAAAACGTTCGTAGCAAAAGTGCGAGGCAAAGTAAATCCAGATGTTAAACAATTTAAAAAAACAATAAAACATAACCCACAAGACACAAAACACAAAAAAATGATACCAAAATACCTGGAGTCGTCTGGTTAGGTCGTTAAAGTAAAAATGCGGCCAGAATTTTCCTAGTATGGCGGAATGATAGCGATCCCTCATATGGACATCAGCTTCCAAGAAAAATCGGTCCGGAAGCGTCAAAAAATTGGGCTAGCGCTAAAAAGGAAATGCACTCGTGCTTCCGCACTTAAATCCAATTTTATCACTTTCAGAATATTCGTAAAATTGCAAAACCATGCAGAGCGCAAGTTCACACGTCTGCCTTGTACTACAAAATTTTATCGACCCCTTCTTTTTGTAAACTACTTTACCGACCTTTTTGATATAATTTGGAAAAATTCCGACCGTCATTTTGGTCACCTAACCCACAGGCGTAGAAATACACAAATCCTTAATTAAATTCGGTCGACTTTAAGATGGTAAAAATAAATCGACCTATCCAGGTATCACAAATAAGAATTAAAAAAATAATCTGCCTCACTGAGCGAAACATAGTAACAGTTTACTGTTACACCTTTACCCACACGAACTTGATGGTCAACTCGTTCCTCAGACGGAGAAGAGAACGATGGATGAAAGTGACCAGGGGTGAAGTACAGCTTCTGTCGCTGATGGAAACAAGCGAAGATAGGCTGTCGGAGAGAATACACGCTGAGTGCATTCTCCTGGGGGAGATCCAATTCAGGGCAGCATCAATCGCATATAGCTCGGCCTGATAAACACTACAAGTATCGTGTAAGCGATACTTGTGTGTTTCAAGCCAAGACTCGTGGTATATAACGATTGCAGCGCCAACCTCCCCGCCTTCCGACTTGCTGCCATCAGTAAAAATAGCCACATCCACCCCGTCACAAATTCGATCGACTTCCTTAGAGTCGCCTACCCTGTCGAAAACTATCGTTTGCCTATAGCGAGGATGCAACATCCCCGTTAAAAGTTAGAAGCACCAGAAATGTCATGAATCTGGATGGCTCAACAAAAACAGCCTCCGTAAAGAAATTCTGCGCCGAGTTCTGAGTTGTCAACGATAATTGCAATTTCTTGGTTTCGTCCTACATTTAAACAGATGCATGTCAGTGCCCCCCCCCCCCCCAGTTTCGAATTTTTTTATAAAAATGATGTCAAACGTTAGAGCATCGTTTGAGCCTGAATGAGCTTCCATTATTTTGTTTGAGTCTCAAAGGTCGCGGAGTTACTCGCAAAAAAACTACGGGGGGGGGGGGGGGGGTGAGCGTAGACATGATGGCGCCCTCAGTATCAAATTTTGGGGAGATTTGGTGTCAAACGTTTGAGTATCAATTCAGCCTGAAAAAGCTTCTATTATTTTAGTTAGAGTGTCAAAGGTCGCAGAGTTATTCGCGAAAACCTACTGGGGGGAAAAGGTAAATCGGCCGCTTAGAGGTGTATCGGCCGGGTCGAGCTTAAGTTAGTGTTAGGAAACGATATTTTTTTTCGCAAGTTGAACGCTAAAAGTTAGAAGCACCAAAAATGTTAGGAATCTGGATGGCTCAACAAAAACACCGTCCGCAAAAGAAATCCTGCTTACGATCCTGAGTTGTCAACGGTAATTACAAATACTTGGTTTCATCCTACATGTAAAATCCCCTCTTCCATTTTAACCTTAGAGGGCAGTTTACAGGTGAGCTTAAGTGTTGACCTTTTGGCTCGGAGGGCAGTTTACATGCTTTTTGGAAATTTATCTGAAGGATGAGGGCAGTTTACATATACCCAATTTAATTGCGGTGACCATTGATCTTATATACACTAGATAGGATATAGACACATTTGTTGTGAAGCAAACATCAACAGGTATAAAGCCAGTTTTTCTTTTTGCATGCAACACAAGTTGCATATTATTTAGAGGTCAATATGATGTTTCAAAACGTCATAATTGATGTCTCCAACATCTAATTGTTTTATAGAAATACAATTTGTAGTGAGTTTTAGGATAATAATATAAATATCAAGAAATAAACAAAATTAGCACATCAATATGCATATTCAGTTGCGGCAATTGCAGGGTTGCATACATTCCCTGCATATTTTTATCATTATACATATTATGTGTTTCAAAACAACCTGTTTATATCCTCTCCAGTAAATTTAAATCAATGGGTACCACCAATGAACCAGCCGACCTAGATATTAAAATTATTAGTTTTTAAATTGTTATATTTATTAAAATTATTAAAAAAGTATTAATTAAAATTATTTAAACAATTCTTTTTACCAGTCTGGTACAGTGCTTGAATGTTGTTGAATTAAACTTTCTTCATTAAATTCAATAGTGTCATAGGGTTATTAACATTATTATTTACAGGGTGACCGTTTTCCGATGTTAAGCACGAAGATATCTTATATTATTATTTGTTTTACAATTTTTGGTTGTTGTTTTGAGGAATATGGTTTTATTTTAAACTACCAAAGACAGGCGGCTATTCAAATCGACCTTAGGTAGAGATAGTTTCAAAGCTCAAGAACCCTAAAAAATCAACGAAGGCATCATTATGCAGAAACATAAAAATGTTTTTAGCGCATTCTCAGTGCACACCCAATGCGCACTAAATTTACCAGATAGAAACACTATAAGGGCAGCCACCCTATCCCAGTAGAATACATAATAACAGCGGCGGATAGTGGACGGAGGGGTAACTGCACTCCTTCCCACATTTTAAAACATCGAACAAAATTTATTCAAATGCACTAAAAATCCTAACAAATTTTAAAATGTAACCATTTTGCGTTATTATACAATGAATTATAGCTTCCCATGAACTTTAGATAGATCCCCCCTGCATACTAATAAGTACAATAATAAAGTTTTTGTGCGATCGAAATTTAATAGAATCGGTCATTATCGTAGTGCCGTTGAAAAATTGTATTTTGCGAGATTTTTTTATTTTGAAAAGTAACCATGTTATAAAGAAATTAAGTAGTTAATTTAATTACTTTTAGTTAATTTTATAGTTAATTTTATATTTGGCACGGTGTAAAATTTCTTGTAGAGCGGGGTCACCTAAAGGAGTTGCCTGGTAACTAATTTATTACCATCAGTCCGGGCTTCTAAAACGATGGATATAAAATTTAGTTTGAACTAACGTACTGACCGAATTATGTACATATCTGGTCTTTGAGATGTGGTGGTCATCTAGATAATGTCCAGAGGTACTACAATTCGCAACAGCCACTCCCCCCTTTCACGAACTTTTTAATGAAGTTATAATTCAAGATGCCCCTCTCCCAAAAGTTTTCGCGAATAACTTCTCGATGCGTATGGTTCAAAAGATTTGAATAGAAGCTCATTGAAACTTAAACGCTTGACAATAATGTAATTTAAAAATTCTCAATGGGGAGGGGGGGTGATGAATTGTATCTGTTGTGCGGTTAACAATAAATCTTCAACCAACTAAGTTTTGCTTCGTTGTTAATCTCGATTGATCCATACTGTCCCGAATTTCATAAATGGACGCCATGAATTGCTGTGGTCACACTTGTGACGGTGCCCCCACTCCCATTTCTCATTGGTTCATTAATTTATTACAAACCTGATTGGTCAAAGGGACAAAGTACGGTCGAAACGATTTCTAAAGACAATATTAAAATAATTAAAAATTTATTCATTCACTTCAAACGTAGGATCTTAAAATGTTGTAAATCCAGCTTGCGCGTCATTACCATTTAGTTCATGAAATTGTTATTCTAATGAAAATATTTCTCTGGTTTTAAAGTGGAAAAGAGTATCCCACAACTTCAGAATTTTGGCGATTAGTCGCCTAATTTTGCTCTGGCTGTTTAAAGCATCTATAATCAGTCATAAATCAAAATATGTCTTGCAAGATTTATAAAATTAATTTGTTGTTGCGCCACTTTCTGAGAAGAAGTTTATATACTTAGTAGTTTAAGGGGCATGGATTTTGACTGATGAGATTTCTAATTTGGTCTATCGGGATTATAACCTATGACTTTATGTTTTATATGAAAGTTTAATTATTAATAACAGTGAACACAGTTTGTATTATGTTTAACCGTTTTTATAGTTTGGTATAACCGCAAGTATACGTCAATTATATGAAAATTTGTTTTCAAAATAATTAAGCATAAAAAAATATCAATAGAAAACCCATTAATGCAAGACAAAAAAATCAAAGGTTAATGATGTGGAACTGTAGTACTTTTAGAACTTAAAGAGCCAGTACTGAATGAAAAAGTTAACTTTCAATAATTTCCATATTCATGACAGATTCAGGAAAATTGTTATTCATCAGTTTTAGGCACTTGAGAACTACTTTCACTATAAAAATTATTTCTAGATGTGATGATAATATCGACAACTTTAATATTTTCTTTATTGCAGTTGCTGAGTTTTAGTTATTACTGATGAAATTACATTTTGGTGCGGTTGTTGGCCATATTGTTTTGTAAGATTTTTATTTCGTGGACATTGTCCGGTTTCCCTGACGATCTTTTCTCTTATATTTACGGGGAGCGTTAGGGGACCTATTGTTTAACGTGGGCTCCGAACCACGTGAAGTTTAATTTATTTCATTTAGTGAAGAAAGCTCATTTTTCTGCTTTCTCCCCTGCCGCTTTATTACCATCCATTTTGAAGTGGTAAGTACTAAGGCTATAATATGGATAACCTACACATTAACGTAGATTCCGAATGCCTAATTTTACAAAAAAAGTTTTAGCATTAAACCTGTAGCGGTCCTAAAATTAGATACGATATCTAGAAGTTATGTGCTAAATAAACTAATCGCCTCGGTAGCGCAATAGTTTAGAGCGCGTTTTCACAGCTAATGCGTCGGGGTTCGAATCCAGATTGAGTAACATTTTTGCTAGAAACCCCACGGTTGCTTATATTGGGTTGGGGAAGTGTGTTCGGTTGTTTGAAACATCAAGTTTTAATTTATTCTGTATGGATTTTTCCGGTAAAAGCATATTTGGCTTTGAGATTTTCTAAAAGCGGTTATCATTTATTTTTTGTTTTATCTTATATTCTGTTTGTTATATCTACAAACAGTACGGCTTTAAATTTTTGAAATTAAAAACAGGAAAGCTGCAAATAGCCAGAGGTTGTTAGCAAAGAGTGACTTAGTTATAAACTGGTGAACCTGCATCTGATATTTTAGTTGAATATGTTGTCCAAACTGCTTGAAAGTTATAATATATTTCCTTCAAAGAAATTTTAAATGCTACATCGATTATAATACAAATATGTGAACATGGTAAAGAGGAATAATATAAAAACATAATTAAATAGTAAAAGAAATTTAATGAAGATAGCTCATGATGAACAATGCGGAACTTTTGGAGTCGGGGAGTTTCTACGTGGAAAAATTCATATCAGCTGTGTAGCTCCCAGACTGGCGTAGGGGACTTATTGTAAGGCTTAGATTAGGGGATTATTGGGCAGCTGGATAGGTGGTTGAGGTTTTAAAATTAGGGGCTGGCCTGCAGTTTTGGGGAAAATTAAAATATATAGTTGAACGGTTTGGGAGGATTAGGTCAAAAACCGAGTAACACGCCTGTTACTTGGAGAAATGATTAGTCCTTTGGACAAATGCTCCCCCACCTAGGACTGTTGACGCTTTTGGAGAAAGCTTCCCATAAATCAATTAGCGGCTTACTGAGCTTTCTTTATATGTGGGCCGATTCGGCGCACTTAATACGACTTCATAATCTTAAATATGACACCGACTCCCACAGGGCGGAAAGCTACTAGAACCCAAGGCGAGTATGAGCGATCGAAATCTGGGAGAGACTACAGTCACGCTTTGGCTAGCTCATGCATCAATTATGGGGAAAAGTTATTATAGGTTCAGTTATTTTCTATAAAGCTTGAGGATTAATTAGTTGTTTTGTACTGCTTCGCGTAAGAACTTTATTCTGACCGTCTCTCCTTGGAAGGCAATCAAATTTGTCCTTTATGTATGTGAAAACACCACTAACGCATATCACAAGCATAGTAAGAGATGGATCACAACGCCTTTGTAGAGAGGCATATCGAGTGAGGATGAGGAGCTTGTCGGGAACTTGGGAGGGAGGATAAGATCTTGAAAAATCTAAGTTAACCTGTAATGGTGGGAAAAATGAGAAAACTATGAAAAACTTAAACGGTGGACAAAAACCTTTAAAGGCAAGAATTGCTTGACGTGCGCAACGATTCTCGCCTTCAATGTAGGTAAATTTTTTGACGTTGGGTTATAAAGTAAAAATGTAGAAGGCATTCAAGTTTGAATTCCTAAAAAAGGTTAAATTGAAGGGCTACATTAAGCGAGTTGTAGGCGGAAAATCGCGTGGAGGCAGATAAAATCTCCCATTGGGGGAGAAACCGACTAATTTTTAGGGGATTTTTAGTGGGTTAATTAGGACATTCAAATATACTTTGTCTGCCAAATTTCAGCTTAGCTGAACTGAAAGAAAGGATTAAAATCATTATATAAGTAAGTAATAGTATAAAGGTGCAAGTATTTTCTGTAATGCTTTTATTGTAATGGGTTTTATCAGATATTTGGGTGAGTGGTTGAGGTTGTTGCGAACCCCTGACTTTAATAATTTTTATTATGTGAATTATCCCCTGGCTAATACTCACCGGTTTTTACTTATCTCAGGCTCTTATGTTTATAAGTTTCACTAAATAAGGAAAGGTTATATGAAGAATAAAAAGCATAACAACTACAAAAATTTAAATATAATAAACAAATAAAAATTAATTTGTACAAAAACAATTATAATTATGAAAGTATGCCTAAGTGGCTTTTATAATTTAACTAAAAGTTTAATATTAAAAATTATAAAAAAAATGTCCTATCATCACTATTTACCTTAAAATTAAATTAAAAATTTACCTTGGTAAGTTTTTGGATAACTTAGAATGTGATAACTTAGAATAATCTTCATTAGTTGCCAGTTCTTATTGTTTGCACTATTCCAATACGTAAAAGTTTAAAATATTCTTTGTTCTCACAATTGGAAACATATTTTTAATTCAGATTGTTTATTTATTTATTTCGCACTTGTATCAACTAAATTATTGTATTAGCGTCGCGCACATTTATTAACTATTAATTTATAATTTTCTCGCTCCACTTCGATTAGGAAAAATTCAAGTTATCTCCTTTTTTACCATTAGAAACGCGTTTTTAGCCAAGATAATTTATTTTATATTGGCGTTTCGCACAATTGTTGATTAACTTATTATTGGTTTATTTTAGTTGTTGATTAACTTTGAAACAAATAGTTAAAACTGTATAAAATTGACTAAGTTGATTTTTATGTAAGATGTACAAATTTTACATCTTACCTCTTCAGGATTTTTCAACTTAATGCCTGATTCTTTTCTTTTTAAAATTTAAGAAATCTTTTTTTTAAATAGGGGAACCAATGATCTTAACATATTTCTTATAAAGCCAATCACAGAATTTGGTTCTATACGTAACTGACAATTGAATTGAACTAGATATCATATGACGATAAACCGTTCAAACCTGGCAATAAATAGACTAATTTATTGTTCTCCAAATGGTGCGATATGACGTTAACTGACTTCAGGCGACTAAAAATTCTGTGAAAACTAATTGATTTCTTATAATACTCCTATTCACTAAAATTATTTTGTATCTAGCATGTGTTCTCAGAACACTTTTTAATTTTAAAATTGTTTACTTCTTGTCAAAATCTGAACAAAATAAATTAGGGGTAGTTTCTGTGAATGTTGAAATAAAATAAAAATTATGACCGTGGGATATAATTGAATATAACACCATTTGGAAACAGAAAATTGTCGTAGTTCAAAAAAGAATTTTAAAATTTGATAACGTAACAAGGTCTTAAAAGTCGATGCTGGTCTGTAGTTGTGGGAATAATTCTAAAAAACGTTAAATCATTCAACGGTTTGGCTGGGTGGACTAATCATCTTGAACGGCGAGAATCGCCTGGCGTATTTAAGCGATTCTCGCCCCTAATCGAAAACATGCAATTAATTTTTTTACTTTTTGTAGGCAATTAGTAATATTTAGTAAATATTTATTATTTCTATTTACAATCGGTTGTTTTTCAGTCGTTTAATTTATTCTTTCAATTGTTTTATCGATTTTTAAATGTGTTTTTAAAAATACAGTTTTAAGAGTTTTGAATTGCTAGTTACCTCACCATTGATTTAAACTTAAACAAATTTCACCAAAAATATATTTGTTTTAATACATGGCTACTGTTACAAACGAGGTTACTACCTCCAATTATTTTCTTGCGTGTGTAATCAAAATAATTCAAGCCGATACACCTACACATAATTTTCATTCATTAATCTTGATAATTTTTTGTATTAAAGCAATTTTATTGTCAGAAACTAAACCTAAACTTAAACTACAGCAAAATTCTGTGTGGAATTTTTAAATGAAAGTCAGAAAAAATAGCATGTGATCAGAGCCGTCTTTACAAAATTTGTAAATAGTCTGATACAAAACTGTCAGCTGTCAATGATGACAACTGTCACCTGTCAATGATGACAACTGTCACCTATCAATGACAGCTGTCATATTTTGTCACCGCAAAGAAAATGGCGGAAAATTCAAACTGCAAAGCCTCTAAAATTGTTCTGTTTTCAGGAAAGCCTGTGTGTATTTCTATTATAATTAAAAAGAAAGGGTTATGTACATGCGGTTTATGACTTGAATATAAATAAAGCTTAATTTAAATTGCTCCATTTTTAATTTCTTGTTTATCTACTTTACTGTTTTAAAATGCACAAATAAAAAAAGCTTTTATGACTACAACACACTCTATTATCTTTCACTTAACGATAATGTTTTGTGTTTTCAGAAAGTACAAATACCATGTCCCATTATAAGTTAACATACTTCAATGCACGAGGACGTGCTGAACACATTCGTTTAATTTTTGCGTATTCCGGAATAGAATATGAAGATTACAGAATTCCCAAAGAAAAATGGCCTGAATTTAAAAAAAGTAAGCTTATGTGCCATATAATTTTTTTTTTTTTAATTAAAAACGCATTTTTTAGAAACTCCGTTTGGAATGCTTCCCGTATTAGAAATTGATGGAAAAGTAGTTTCTCAAAGCAACGCTATTAGTAGATACTTGGCGAAACAATACGGCTTAGCGGGAAAAGATGAATGGGAAGCTTTACAATGTGACGTATTAGTAGATACACTTGGCGATCTTAAACAAAGTAAGCTTTTATAAATATTGCAGGTTAGTTTTTCTTCAATTTCCCAATAACTGTAAATATTTTCTAGTTCTTTGGCAGTACAGAACAGAACAGGATCCCATCAAAAAAGAAGAACGTAAAGTCAAATTAATGAAAGAAACAATTCCATTTTATTTGGCCAAATTCGAAAAAGTAGTATCCGAAAATGATGGATTTTCCGTAGGTGCAAGTGTAAGTAATCTTTCAGGATTTCGATCACTTCAATAATTTTATAACATTTCAGATAACGTGGTGCGATTTTGTCTTCGCTGTGTCGCTAGAAAATTTTGAGCTGATATTTGGCAAAGCGTCGTTGGATCAATATCCTGCACTGAAAGGACTTAAAGAAAAAGTATACGCCATACCAAGCATAGCAGCTTGGTTTGCTAAAAGACCCGTTACTGAATTTTAATGAAAAGGAAAGAATAGATTTAAATTTGTTACTGCTTATAATTTTTAAAAACTGAACACTAAAAAATAAGCAAATGTAGAAAACGGTACATCCCCCCTCCCCATCTTTACCATTCAATGTGTCGGAATTGATCCATTTTTTGTAATTAAAACTATAGTTTAATTTTGAAAAGTAAACTTTCTGAAGTCAATGGTGTATGCATTTACTAGGTACACTGTGGGCCAATTTCGTTGTTTTGCGGGCTTGATACTTTTATACTTCATAAATTTTGCAAAACATTATTACGGCGCACAACTCGGTAACAATAAAATGATGCCAATCGAAATATATAATTTTGTTTTCTTATTTTCTCAACAGAAACCAACGAAGTTTGACCACCTTGTACACTTCATAATACAAAAATGTGAAAAGCACTGCTAGTGAGTGGAATAAGGCAGCTTATCACTGCGTTCCGTTCGGGCGCTGAGTGGCCCCGAAAATTTTCAATCGTGCCCCACATTTTTTGAAAAAATTACTACTGTACAGAATTGTGCCACATTGTCCTGAAAAAAACACTTTTCTTCTTTGGATTTTATGGTGACAGAATATTTTTAGAGTAAAACTTTTAAATCAATATTTTTTTAATGATTTACACACTTTTTTTTTTACTGAAAAATCATTTATTCAGTCAATTAAATGAGCCCGACATTTTTAATAATTTAAAAAATTAATATTGTGTTAAAGTGTAGATGAATTGAAAATACGGGGATTTATCCCAAGGGGATAGATGTCATGACATTCGCAATGTTATTTTTTAGTTTGTTATTTCTAAATTAATATTTAAAATTTGATAAATTTATAACGTTTTTTAATTGCATAGCAATACTATAAATAATATAACTCTAAATAGACTATATTATTAATATTTTACATTTGTGACTGCCCGAACGATCGTGGCAACGCTGTGCCGCTATGCGCTATTACTGAAAAATAAAATCGAAAACGTCGAATCAGTTACTGTATAGGTTAGCATCGTATATTAATAAACGTCTAGATTTGTAACGCCCACTCATTCATTCATTTACTCGCTTATTAATCACGATATCTCGCTAACTTCGCTACATAGAAAACTGAAAATTTAAGTGGCTATTGCTTATGTGTAGTAGAAATCAGATCATAAGCGAAACTTGGAAATTTTACTTCTCGCCTTATTTGTGAAGACTTTTTTGTACACTAGGCGATCAATCAAAATTTAACACTGTAAGTTCTAAAGAGTAAATAATCTCGATTTAGTGAACAGTAGGTGTGCTCACAGCCTGTTGATAGAGAAATTGGGTCTTCCTCTGAACACACACAGTAAACATTTTGTTTATTCATAAATAAGTATAAAATATACATATAATTTAAAAGATCTGCGATTCTAAGATGATGTTGTGATAAATAATAAAATTAATAGACGTATTTAATAAATAGGGCTATTCTGTGGAGAGAAAGAAATATTTTCAATATTGAGAAAAGGTTGGCTGCTAACTGCAAAAATAAATAACTCAATATTTTAATGTAGGCCGCACAATTACGGTCTATACTGAAGGTGAAAGCCTTCCCCGTGAGGCCTTAAGGCCGCACGACCTTGGCAATCACGTTCTAGCTGGCGAAAGGACGTCTGTACCAACTAATATTTCTATTTTGATATTGTTATTTTAAGAAAATCGCAAATTGCGTTTCTGTGCTATGGTGAAAAGTTTGAAATACTTTTTACTTACCATAAACGATACAATGCATACCGATATAATAAATCTTGAAAACGATTTTCTAATTTTCTATTCATTTATTTAGAAAAATTAAAACGATAAATACCACGATGAATGTCATAACATCTATATATAACAATGATCTTCAGTGCGGCCTTTAGGCCGCACAACCTTCGCAATCACATACCAGATGGTTAATGGCGGCAAAAATAATTTATTTGGGAATATTAAAAGGCCAAATAACACAAGGAATGAGAGATTGGGCGAATGAAATCTTTGTACAAAGTGCAGAATTATTAAAAATGGCAGATTATTTCTAATTGCTTAAATGATTTTTGGCACAATTCAACAAAATCTAGTTATTCTTTAAATCATAGAAATGGCGGGGTAACTTTTATTCTAAAACTATTGGCTCCATAAAATCCAAAACAAAAAATTAGCTTTTTGTAGCACAACGTAGCGCATTTTTATTTGTAAACTTGAAGCTGAAACTGAAAACTAATGAAACGATTTATCAATAAAAGGGAGAGCAGTAATTTGTCGTCATAACCGTGATTTGGCACTTAACAGCATTGACAACACAAATTAATTATCAACGAGTTGAATTACGAAACGCAACAACTCTCGGTACCAAATTTTTGTAATGTCAGCGTTTCAACGTTCCAAAAGGAATACGGAGATTGTTGTGTATACAGGGTGTTTCTAAAATATGTGCCCTAATTTCGTGGGCAAGTTCCTGCGCTGATTTTTGATTTTAGAGGTGATGCGGCTCACGAATTTCCTCTAATAAAAAAATACGAGTAGCTTTATTTGACTTGCTTATTTGGTAAACAATTATAAATTTATTGCTATTAGATAAAAACTGATAATTACGAGATAGCAGTTTGTGTAAATTTTAAAAGCGAACACAGCTAACAACAACACTTTGCAAAGCACTTATGTCCCTTGGCGCTTGAATATTATTTTAAATGTAAATGAAATAAATTAATAAAAATGTCAGTGACATCGCGAATGTTATACCTACATTTATACCTACATTTGTACCTAAAATAAAAATGTATTATGAAGTAGGTACTTGTCAAACCATAACCGTATTATTAAATCATTTATTCATAATTTCTCCTTTTTTTATTTGTTAGCTACTTACCCTTTTACTAGATCCATTTTGAAATAAAAATGAGCACTTTCTTAATATTACCAACCCAAAATAATAAAGAATAGAAGAAATTAGTAAGTTTTTAAAAATTTTAAGCATACAAAACTATTTTACAAAGCACCAAAACGTTATTTTGCTTTAGTTTACAAAATGTGGATAGGAATTAGAAAACTCAGCATGAATGTAGAATAAAATACTTGTGACTATAACTATACGTAAGAGCAAGAAGTGGTGGTTAATGTTTAGTGTTAATAAATACATTGTTGTTACCAATGTCTATGTACAGGGTGGGCAAATTTTGTTTGTTTTGCAGGGTATCTCGGTTATTTTTGAATTTAGAGAACAGTAATAAACTTGCCGGAGGGAAAACTTTTCAGTGTAGTTAATCTGCACTAACAAATCTAGGATGTCATTGTTTGTTATGAAGTTATGCGCCATTGTTGATAATTTTCAAAATTTAAAAATGGTTCATATTTCAGTTATTTAAAAAATATCAATTGGAATGGAGTATCTGTAGTGCTGAAAACATAATCAACCATCGTTACGAGCTTATAATGTGATATAGTAGGATAAATATTTGTTTGTTCCGTGGTTTGGAGTTCACGCGAAATTATACTTCCGTAAATTTCTAGCTTGTATTTTGTTCGTGTGGTTCTATTCTTAACTATATACTATAAAATGGTTTATCCGTAGATACCGGACAAATTAAATCTAAGGTACTTTTTACCTACTGATTACAAGTTAACGTGCAATCTGAACCACGACACAGATAATATGATAGTATTGGTTCCCCAATTTAATTTCATTTGATGCCACATCAAACTCTATACATCTAGTGTAATAATTGCTATGCTGTAGATCCATGTTGTTTAGGTTTAAGTATTTCATACATTCAGCAGAAAAGATGGAACAACCAGGAACACTTGTAACACCTTTTCTATCATTTTATATCCATAAATAACTGAAATACACACTTTTGAATTTAGAAAATAATCAAAAATGGCACACTAATCGATAACAAACAATGATACCCGAATATTTAAAAATTTATCTTAAGACATGTTTATTACTTCTTTAAAGCTGAAAAGTTAGCATGCAAAACAATGAACTTCGCCTATTCCACCAGTAAATAAATGTATATATGTTCAAATTTAGAGTTAAATATAGTATAACATAAAGTTGATTGTTTATACATGTTTATCGAGACATAATAAATCAAATACAGGAAGCTCTATTTTAACTGGTTGAAAATGTACGCGCAGTACCCTGAAAGGGGTGCGCATATCCCTAAAAAAGGGATCAAGTCTGAATTACAAATAAATCCCTATAGTTGCTTTCAATTTAAATTACCTAAGAAATGTGGTACTTCACTGTCGTTGCTAAAAGCATGATTTATATAGGAAAATGCGGAAATTTTTGAATTCCGTTCATTACTTTCTGAATAAACTATCAACTTATGTCCAGGTTGGAAATGACTTCATTGACAACGCCGCACATCATGGAGTAATTATTAGACAGCATTCCTAGACGATATGTTGTCATACATATTGAAAGGTTGGTCTGCCAACCTATGATAGTGTCTAATACTATTAGCACGTATTTCTTCTTTGACAGTGTTTCGTTGTAGTGGTGTCATGAAGAGTTGCAACCTTTTGCATTAAAATCTTTATAGGATCTTTCCATTGTTAGCTGGGATTTCTGCCCAATTAGCCAGATTAATTTATATAATTTGATACCAAGCTGTTTACGTTTGGGCCAAATGTGTTTTTCACATGTAAGCCTTCTATCTTCCATCCCAAGATATTTTGTGTTTTCTGCCTAAGGAAGAGCATAACCTTTCAGAATAACAGTTTACGCGTTGTGAAAGTGACATGTACAGATTTCTTTTCATTTGCTCTAATTCACTAGATTTTCTTTCATTTTCTTTCATTTTCGACTGTTACTTAAATTTAACTGTAGTATATGAGAGCCAGTGGATAGATTTGAGCGATCCTAGCTGTATAGTCAGCAAAGGTTTCTACCATAACGTTTGAAGAAGTTGAAAAATCTGCAGTATATACATAGAAGATACAATATGGGACCCAGGACGCTACCCTGTGGAACTCTGGAATTGATTGGGGCAATGGCAGAATACTCGTTTTGAGACTTGGCCTGGGAAAACCTTGCAGTTAGGTAAGATTTAATTTTTTTCCAGTTCAGGGGAGGGGCGAACCTTCATAGGCACCACCCTAATCTGGGATGGTAGTGTGAGATTCTTACTCACTAAAACCCCCTCCCCGGTGACAGCCGGATTCACCTCTCGGTATTTCATCAGCTGTTCAACCTGCGATTTTGTTGTGTCATATCGTAATTAACGTAATAAGGATATTTATTAGTCTTCATGACCTGAACACACGCTGTAAAAAAATCACGTAAAAATACATTCAAATACGTGTAATTTTTACATTCAAAATTATAGTAAAAATACATATTGTGTATTATTCCATTGATAATAGTGTGACTATTGATTGATAATAGTGCGACTATTGATTGATAATAGTGTGACTATTATCAAAGGAATAATACACAATATGTATTTTTACTATAATTTTGAATGTAAAAATTACACGTATGTGAATGTATTTTACGTGCTTTTTTTACAGTACAGAGCTGCTTCGATCACCTTCTCATCGTCCAGCTTGGTACGAATGATCTCAGTTAAGGCATCAGCAACTCTGTCCCAATCATCCTTTCTGTTATTAGGGTGTCGGGGCTCAGGTCTTCGATGATGTATTTATTTCTTACTTCAGACCAGTTCGAGCAGTCGAAGATGGTGTGGTACGAGTATATGCGTCGTCTTCCTCCTCCGCACTCCGGCGATTCTCGTCGTTTGAATCGGTGGAGGTAGGACTTGAAGCACCCGTGTTCCGTCAGGGCTTAGGTGACTTCGTAGCTCACTTCACCGTGGCTTCTCTCGACCCATGGTTTGACTTGATTAGTCGTACTGCTTTTTGTGGTAATTGACAAATCTCTGTTCCAGTTACCAGATCGTATCCAGCTCCTAGTTTTGATTTTGCAAATTACTGGATGCCTAGCGATTCTTCGCTGGCTATAACTGGTATGATTGCAATAGTCCTTCGGATTGGACTTTTGAAGAACTCGTGTTTTTTACTCTCGTCTTTCGTTAATTTTATCGGATATGGTTGAAAGATCAATTTGCCATTGGTGTTTTGCCAGTTTTTCGTTATTTTTCGTTTTACAACTAGGACTGTCTTTATTTCAATAGAATAGTTATCGATTACTGTTCCTTCTCTTGTATAATTTGGAGTAGCAGACCATGTCACATCTAGGATCGAGCATATCAGGTAGTCAAGAACGTCCTCCAGTTCTTCTGGTCTTTTTAATCTTATGTTTAGAGATATTCTTTCATCTGTCGGTGTATTTTTAGAGCAACAGAGGTGGTTTTCATTTAATAACTTTATGACTTGGGTACTGAAAGTTACCAATATTGGTGAGTGGTCAGATGATAATTCGGAAAAGTCGTAACGTGCAGAATATTTGAAAAATTAAATCAGTGTGTCGGTGTTATTAAATTAATAACCACGGTTTTGTTCGGTGTATGTTGTGAAGTTAAATTCAACCCATAAATTCCCACCCTGGGGATCTCGATTAATAGTAAATAGGAGCACTTTCATCGACGTGCCTTTTATTTCGACTCAGTTACAAAATTCTTCCAATGGAAGGAATCTTTAATCACCACCAGCGGACTACCGATATACCCCGCCAAAATTCAAGTTATACGTACTTCAAATTCGACTGAAAGAGTCAACAATCCCATTGGAGAACTTAGAGTAGAGTCGGCAACTAAACTAACTGAGGAGGGTGTCGTTCGGTGTTTTGATATTGCAACATGGTATAGATCTCCGGTATACCTTTGATCACGCAAAAATCGCGGACGTCTGGGATTTTTTGTCTATCTGTCAGCCAATATGTTAGTGGACCTGTAGATAAATGATTCAATTTGTTAAGTTCCATTGCTTTTTGAAGTTCAGACCTCTTGTGTTCCTGTTGAATGATTTCTTGCCCTCTTTTATTTGGTGGGCAAAAGATCGCTGAAAAGCTATAGTATCCTTCCGATCTTAACTATAACTGTGGTCGTCCAGTTCACTGTATTGAATGGGGTTTTTGATTATAATTCCGATTCCTTCATCTGTTGTATGTTCGTTTGGTAGACAATACAGTCTGGAATTTTCATGAAGCTCTGGTTTGTACAATGTCGTTTAGAGATTAACCCAATATTGAGATTGTACGTTTGTATGAAAGCTTTTTCACTTTGGCCCACAAAAATTAATCCAACCGAGATTCATCAGACTTTTAAGTGGTATGCAAAATTCAACATTTTGGGATCGCAGTTTATTAATCGGCAAATAAATATAACCTACCCTTAATCAATTGAACCACCATCACTTGACCGAATTAAATGAAATTATTTAAATAAACTTTAATTTCAAGATTTTATCAAATTTAGGTATGTACATATAAGGTAAGAATAAATTCAAAAATCTGTGACTGTCCGTTTGGCCACCCAAGTAGCTATAGTTGGAATGCTATAAATTTTTTCTTTTATTTTCCTCACTTCCGGATAATTTTTGAATAAATCTTCTTTTAAAAGTAGTTCCAAACACTCGATATTGCATATAGCATAAAAATCGACCCAGGTAAGCTTGAAATTAATAAATGTTAATAAAAGGAAAAAAGTATTATTATACCGTACCTTTGAAGATAATAAATAAGTACCACTTTGGGCAGCAGTTTTTTCAAAGATTTTTAAAAAAGATGGTAAAGTTTCGGTTCTAAATTTTTCTTCCAATTTTTTCTTTTGTTCCACGTCTTCCAATGAGTACCACTTGGTTAATTCTATAAATTAAAATGTACGAATTTATTTTTATAACTTTATAATAATAAAATTCTTATGATACCTGCCTGAAGATCGCTGATCGTATCGCCTAATGCATCGCATTGATAGGAATCCCACTCATCATTTCCAATTAAATTATATTTTCTCGCCAAATATCTAGCGATGGCCTTACTCTGGTTCATTAATTTCCCGTCGATTTCTAATAGGGGCAATTTAGCATACGGCGTTGCTGAAGTAAAGAATAAAATTTTAAATAGAAAATTAAAAAAAGTTACTATAAAATAAAGAAAGAAAGGATAATAGAGAAAGGTGAGAAGAATACGATAAAAATTAAAATTTTAAAATTAATAACCCAGCAAACGCGGTAAAATTCTAATGGGGAACATGCATGAATAAAAAAATTTAGTTAAAACAGTATTTTCCGATTAATCCTATATATTAAATATCAAATCAACAAAAATAACTTCTATTTATTGTATTTTGTTATAAATAATCCATTTTAAAATTCAATGATAATTTAAAATAAACCTTAACCTTAAACGCAACGCGTTTGCTTGCTTGCTTGCAATAACCTCACTTTCTTGTTTACTCTACTCGTGTAGAGTACTTTTTTAACTTTTTTGTTTTTAATTGATTTAATTATGATAAATAACAGCTTTTAACACTAACAAACTTCAACTTTCAAAGCACAAAACCACAGAAAAATAATATAAATGAATGTAAAATTTTGACTTGTGACGTCACAAGTACATGGCAAATTGCGCGGTCGTTTCCTTCAATTCAAATTGACGGATTTTTAAATATTTTTTAAATTATTATCAAAACGAAAATAAATAAATTAAATAGCATTAATTAGTATATTTAGTTATTTTTGATCCAATTACGCTATAAAAAAAATTTATGCATCTTCCCTATTATTACATAAGCTTTCAGCAATATGTTTATTGCTCTTTTCAGATAAATTTAACTGTTACTATTTTTAGAATAGTATTGTAATGAAAAATATACATAAACTCACTCTTTTTAAACTCTGCCCACTGTTCATGAGGAATACGGATATCTTCGAATGGTATATTTAAATAAGTAAGTATTAGGCGAATAGGTTCGGCTAACGACCAACAAGTTACAAAATATATTGTAATGTAAATATTTTTATAACAATTTATACTACTTATACTGCACTATTTCAACTTTATCAGGACTTTTAATTATTTACTAGTATTAAGGCGAAACTCCACTATTAAGTGCTAAATAGGAACTTTTTCAGCTAGTTTTTGCGTTATAGTATAATTTTGTGTACATAATATTGTGATTAGTTATTGTTAATTTATTCCCACGATATTTCTAAACTAGGGGAGCATGGGTAACAATTACACATTTAAAATATTTTGTATTATAATTCGTTCACACAAATGGCACTTCAGTTAATATATTTAACCTTGAAAGGTACCGTTCCATCCGATGGTAGTACTTCTCAGGGTTATGAGATTTTACTGGTTTTCCAGAGGGAAAAGTAATTTTCAACAGCGATTTCTTGAGGTGATTGTGCATAAATCAAGTAATATTGCTTAAGTTTTGATGGCTTTATTGAATAATTATCAGATTTGGCTTAAGATTACAGCATTCGTATTTTTAAATTAATAGTGAGGTTAACAGTGATGCAATATGGGTAACAGTGAGACATTTAAAATAGGTTACAGTAAGACGTTCTATTTCTTATAACTTTTTTGAAAGTTTCAATTTACCAGGATGCCTGGAAATCCACGAACTATTCTTAGAACATTTTCTGTTAAAATAAAATACGTAGCAGTAAAAGTAATTCTTAACGAACAAAGTATAAGATGTATGGCAAAAGAGAAGCATCTAATTAATAAATATTAGTAAAAATCTTGAACTTGTGGCACCTATTAAGCACAATATTTTATTCATATTTTTCAGTAAATTGTAAGATGCAACTTTTGAATTTGAACTTCGCGCCGACGTCCTCTCCAGAAAAACCGCCTTCTATTGAGAACTAACAAAGTTCAAACCTAAAATAACACTTCTTCGACGACACGGAAAATGACCTAGACCACCACGTTGTGAAATACCTACGATCGCCATCTAGTAACCAAAGTCTTTCTTCCGGTGTACAAAACATAATGTCAAAAACAACTGTAACAAAAACAAATGATCGCTCCAAGGAGAGACGACCATTAACTTCCAACACAAAATAAAACAACCAAATTTGGGCATGTCAATTCTTTTATTATGTGACCTTCGTTTTAATTTTTGGGACACATTTTCATAATTAAAAAAAATTGGAGGGCTGGGATTTAAAAAAACAAAAGAGGAATAAAAGTCAGAAAAAAATTAAGATCGTCGTTGTTTGTAGGAAGGTTTTTGATTAGTTTTTGGGGGTCAGGGCAATTGAAAAAGGGAGTGTGGGAACGGCAAGGTTTTGTCTTGTGCATGTGGGGTGATAGCGTTTCGCAAAATTTACCACCGTCGTCCGTCGTTCCTATACGGTACTCGTCGGTTACGAGTGGGTAACCTGCTCCAAATATTGGAGAATAAAAGTCGCTGGCGGTCCTACATATACTAAGGTATCGTGAAATCTGTATTTGAAAATTGTTAAACCTTGATATCAAAATTGTTTAGTTGGTTGTTATTATGTTCTGTAGTTAGTTATTAGTCGTTAACCAATGTTAGTTATTTGTTTAGTTTTGATTATAATGTTCATTAGTTAGTTGTTAATCTTGTTAAATTTTTGTTAGTTTAAGTCGGGTAATTTTAGGCCGTTAGTTTAAGTTCTTGTGTTCGTTAATAAATTTTGTTGCCGCCGTTAAACCGACCTTATTTCCCGTCGTTAATTATTAGTTATTCGTTAGTCCACGCTATCTCTCCTTCGTTTGCACCCAGGACTGCGAGCGAAGGACCGTTGGGAAGTGTGGGCGAATTACTTCGTCTTGGTGGCGCCCATCCTTTCCCCCCATTTAATAGAAAGAGAGGTAAGTCCCTTACGCGCCGGCCAGTTCCCCCGGGTATTTCAAATACCAAATCGACCACGACCACTCCACTGAGCCAGCCGTCGTGCAACTGGTCCCGTATCCGCGTACCCTCTCTTTGGGTCAATTTAGGTCCGTCACAATTATCTTTAATATTCTTGTTTGAGGAATTTAACCTGAAGCAATGATTTAACTAATCATGATCTAAATAATCTGTTTATTTAATTACCCTGGATGTTGATTTGTTTAAATCCGCATTATTGATTTCGATACCTTTTAAATTCTTAATTTTATTTAATCCTTTGGATTGTAATAGTATTTTCTTCATGTACTTAGTACATTTATTGAAGATTGTGTAAAGCTATGTGTTTTGTTGAAACATAAGCAGATAATGGATAAAATTATACCTTTGTTCAAACTACCTTTAACTAACCACCATTTAAATAAAATTACCACCTAATTTAAACAAGTTCTACCATCCTGTATTTGAATAATAAAGTTACCTAATTTACCAATATTCAAACCCAGATATAAGTTACGACAACTTAATTAACAACAAATCTTTGGGAACAGTTCAATGTAATTTGCTTTATGGTTTGCTTTTATGCAGAGTAGTCGTGAGTAATTTATCTTCCACGCCACTAGGGGTTGTTTTAATCTTTTACCCAAATCGGAGATAGCTAAATATACACGTAACAAACCCAAAACCATTGTTTTAAATAAGTCAATTATCTACCACGGTATAAAGATTTGTAAACTTATCGTACATCATTACTCAGCCTTGTGGGGACGTAGTAACAGATTGAATTCATTTAATCAAATCTTTTTACCTGCAAACAATTAGTAATAACTTTGACGAAAACACCCTGTATATAATTATTTACTTTTTAGATTACCTATTTTAAATAATGAAACCTCTTATTTATAAATCTAATCTCATTTGAAATTAAAAACACCCTGTATATAATAATTGTTAGCATTTACTTTGTATTAATAAAAACAAGTTACTATTACTTTATAAAATTAAGTGTTGGTATAACAAAGCGTCCCTTTATCTTTTGTTAAATGAAGATGCCCGGATACAACCTTGAGCACATCTGATTATTGCACACAAACAAAAAACTTCCTCTTACCACTTTCTATTAACAACTCCGCACCCTCGTTCTTTTAACCTTGCAACATATTCTTTTATAAGTTAGACAACTTTCTCCTAATAATAATTAATAATTGCAAAATGCATTAAGCAAACCGAATTTAGCTATAATGTAAAACCCTTTAAAACAACCTGTTAAGTTTCTATTATTTGAAACAATGAAATTATGTTAAACACGAATCAATTGAATTAACATATTTTGCCCAAATTTTAGTAATAAACATTATAAACTAACTAAAAGATTTATACCTGTACAATTAATCACCAACACTAAAAGCAAGCTAATACAGAATTATTTTGAGTTCAAAATAAATGACACCTTTACGTTAAAACGGTACACCAAGAAGTCCACGATGCTTGTTCCCTATCAAAAGAAGTGACGCCACCTTAGCAAATTTGACCCTTAAGGAACCGTTGTCTTTATCTGCCAATAGGTGTCGCTCCCAAATATTATTTAAAATGAAATATACACGGAGTACGAAAATATTCTAAACCAACCCAAGCGGTAAATTAAAATTTAACTAAATTTTAAAATCTCAATATTACAAAATAAATAGTAAAATATTATATATTATTAATCTCAAAAATTAATGTCTCACTGTTCCACCCCCCGTATGCCACAAGTACATTTAATGTTGTCTGTATTTGAGAGAATTCCACTCATTACCAAATTTACGAGTGAAAACTAACAACCATATTATATGCCAGAATGCATAGGCAAATAAATTATTTTAATTGTGGATAATAGAACCCTACATAGTTTAGGGCCTTAGAAAATAAAGCATCTCACTATTACCCATGCTCCCCTACCATTGTGAGTAATTATATTATGTATTCGAGAATAAAAAATTTTCAAAATGATTTTAATAATAATAAAATGTTAATGATGTTGAATCACGTCAGGGTCACCAATTCAGCAAATCACAATAACGGTTTTTAAGTAGTCCCACACCTTATTATTACGAAAAAAATGATGAAATAAAATTTCTTTTGGCAAATTCTGTTAACAGGAATTATTATATTTTTGACAAATTTGTACGAAAATCAATAGTTTTAAAATAGTGTGATAAAGGTGTAATATTTGAGCAGTTTTTAATCTTATGTAATCTGATGACCTCGTTATAACATAACAGTTATTAACAGATAAAATTATATTTTTGGCACATTCTATTAATTATATCTCATTTTTATTATATTTTAGTGCAAAAATTTGTACGAAAATAAATAAATTGTACACATAAAACAAAAATAAATTAGATCCGAACTCTTGGCGATAGATGCACGTACCCCATCTTCTCCACGGACTTTAGTTTAAGAACCGCTGATTTGTAATCGTACAGAATTCTCTCATAAAATGTTTTTTATGATATAAGCCTTTATGTAGATTTTAATGATGATATTGGCATTCCTGCCAGTCCTGTGGAATTCCCTTTTAGATAGTTATTTGAAAAACTCGATTCAAATTGTAATCCAGGTTATTGCACATGGCGACGATATAGCCGTCATCGTAACAGCTTCCTCAAGGATTGGGACTTGCTGATAGACTACAGTTAAAAGCTGATAATTTAAATAAATGGTGCGGACATGTGGAGGAAATGAAGACCAAGATTATGAGTCTCTACCCAATCAGAGTACACGATTGTGATTAATGGAAAAAGATTAAGTCGTCACTCGGCTGAAATACCTAGGAATATTGGTGGACAACGGATTAAAGATGCAAAAACACGTTAATGCATGATAGCTGCGAAAAGGCAATAAAATTAATGAAAACACTGGCAAAGATCTATAAGCCTCTAGTTGTGAAGGATGCACTAAATATGCACCAAAACTAAGCCCATATCATGCTTTGGAGTTTTCTGCCGCATGGTTGAAAATATTTTAGGATAGTATCTGAAACACACGGTCCCTGGGACAAGAAATTGGCCCAAGACAATTCAGGTTGTACCACAATAATTTGATAACACACTGCCCAGATGTTAATGGCTGCTCCTGTTGCTTGATGGAGAACTGAGGTGGTGCAGTTTGACGTAGAAACGTTGTCGTTAAATTTAATTAAGGGCGCCATCTGATTGGGCAACGTTTCTGCTGAAGGCTGCTTATTCTAATCTTAAATATCGCAGGGCCATTATGAAAAACTTAACCAGCAAATAATTTTACTGAAAAAAAAACGCTTCTTTGTTCATTATGTATTAACCCTATTCGTGAAATTAATCCAGGGAATAAAAATAGTGTAACTTAATCGATTTAAATAAACAATTGTCCTACCCTATATTCTGACCACTTCTTAGTAATGGCAACGATAACTCTTCAAACAAGATGGAAGAAAACTAAGAAAAGACACAATAATAATATAGAAGAAACGTTCAAAATACATCTACTACAAGATGATAGCATTAGATGGCACTATCAAAAGAGAATAAGCCAGTATCTCTTGCAGATGACCACTAGCGAGAACTTGGAGAGTGAATGGGAAAACCTTAGGAGTTGCATTACAAAGGCTGCAAATGAAGTGCTGGGCAAAAAGAAAAAGATGAGAAGTAGGAAAGGACTACGAGTGTGGAATGACGACATTGAAGAAGCTATAAAAACAAAGCAAAAAGCCTACCACAAATACTTACAAGAAAGAACAACCGAAAATAAAGAAATATACAATAGGGCTCGAAATAAGGCAAAAACCATAACACGACAAGCACATCAGGAATCTTGGGATAGATTTATTAGTGCCATAGAGAATGACATTCATGGAAGACAGACTCTGGCTTACAAAGTCATGAAACACTTAAATAGAACTGAAAAAGATACAGCACAGTTGAATGTTATAGAGGAACAGCAGTGGATAGAACACTACAGAGACTTATGGTTTGACGAAACGGAAATAACCCCTGAACATTCACAAGATGAATGGAACAATAACCAAAGGGTCGACGACATAACGATGAGCGAACTGCAGGAGGTGCTAAAAGAAGCGAAAAACAGAAAAGCAACAGGTGAAGACGGGATAGCAATGGAACTCATAAAGTACGCCGATACATTCCTACACCTAAGACTACTACACTTAATAAATGAATGCTGGCAAAGATTAGAAATTCCCAAGACGTGGCAGAGGGCGCAGGTGATATCCCTCTTCAAAAAGGGAGATCGCAGTGAGTGCAAAAACTACAGAGGCATCAGCCTATTAAACTCAGTATATAAGATCTACTCAAAAATCATCAACAAAAGATTAAAAATTATATCCGAAACAATCCTATCAGAGGAACAAAATGGATTCAGGAAGGGTAGATCACCAACTGACAACATCTTCACGATCAAACAAATTATTGAGAAACGTAGAGAATTCAATTTCGAGACCCATATAGGATTTGTAGATTTCGAAAAAGCGTTCGACAGAGTTAGCAGAGGCAAACTATGGAAAATAATGAAGAAAAAAGGATATCCTACACACCTAATAGAAGCTATCAAAAGCTTATACAAAGATACAAATATTACAATAAAGATGAACACCCACGAAACAGAGTCAATACAAACCAATAGGGGCCTCAAACAGGGATGTAGCCTGTCGCCATCTCTGTTCAATATATACATCGACGACATTCTGAAGAAATGGAAGAAAATAGCAAAGCCGGGAATAAAAATTAACCAGCATACATACATCAATACACTTTTATTTGCAGACGACCAGGTCATTATCCAGGAAAATGAAGACGACTTGCAAAGATCACTCCATCAATTACATACACTGTGTAAGAAATACAAGATGAAAATCTCAACAAATAAGACGAAAGTTATGGCGTTTTCAGGAGCGCACCATGTGAGAACCAAAATTGTAATCAATGAGAAGCCAATAGAACAAGTGTCACATTTCAAATATCTCGGGTGCGATACAAGCTACAACTATGACAATGATATAAACGAAAAACTACATAAATACCAATATATCTGCGGAACAATCAATAGAACCCTAAGGAACAAGACCAGAAAGGACACGATTTTGAAATTTTATAAGACGATGGCAACTCCGGTTCTTACATATTGCTGTGTCCCAAGCTACCAGGTCGATGCAAATTACTGAATTTCTTACTCATAATTAAATTACACATAAAATTTGACCTCATTAGGACACTACTGATAAGAAAGATAAACAAATTTCGCAATTTCTCAATATATTGAACAAACAAAGATCTTTAAGCATTAGTAAATGACACATATAGCTGTAAAATAAACTCATAAAGGTTTTTGTCACCTCAAAATTTGACAAAAAAGATTGTTTAGGTCGAAAATGGTAAATTTACTGTGAACTGTTATCACATAGTACATAACCTAACTCTGTGAGTTACAAAAATTGAATTTATTCCATGAATAACAAAAATTGTGTGAAACCGATTATATAGAAATTTGTTAAATAATCTACTCTTTCTAATGGTCGTAATTTGCTACTATAAATCTCCAAAAGTGTAAATAAAGGTCATTTTCGCTTCAAAATTGATAATGAGCTACATGATAAAGAAAAGGTGTAGAACCCAACTAAATCTTGCCTACAAACTGCTACTGTATTCACGAGACGTCGGGGAACCACACAATTGATTGAGTCATCATATATGGAAGCGCTCCTGAAAATATAAAGACAATTGGTGATCAAAAAATTTAAAAAGGTAACGAACTCGACTTACTGATAAGCAAATTTGGACGAATTTGAAAGACAGCGCAGCAAAATCGGACAGTCTATTTTTAGCTCTTGAATAAGCAAGACGTGTGTACCTCCAGGGTAGAAATTCAATCCAACAACACCCAGATGTTTGACCAATTCAATGTTTATCTAAATTAGATAACAAGTTACAACAATGGCTACCTTCTGTTAAATATCATCAGGAACAAAGTGTTAAAAATACGACTCACCTTTCTTGTAACTGGTAAACGGATATCAACAATAATTCACTGGCACTCCACAAATACGATTCAAACAATCAACAGGTGTCAACTGGCAATTCAACGTCGTCAGAGATCACAAAACGGGAGCTCAAAATTTATCAACCCACCATCAACGAGAAGCAAGTTGAGTGAAACGCCGTAAAGTGACCGCGCAGTTAAATTGTGTTTGTGCGCAAGCCTTTTATTATAAGGTTGGATATTTGAATATCAGGTATTTGAAAAACTTTATTATTTATAATTTGTATTTTTGCCTTCAGTATTTTATAATAGGACGTGACTAATTTTATAGCACTATCCTCATTCACGAATTTCAATGAACATTTCTGCAATTATTTAATTTTTATAACAACATTTTATTAACGAACAATTTAAACTGCTACTGGACAGCAGAAGGTTTTGAATTTATTCAAACCACCAAGAAGAGAAGGAAGGAAATTTGGATGTATGCATTTGATTTATTTGGTATTAAATATTGTCATTTTTTCAGATAAAAATTTATCTGAAAGTTGTGTTCGCATGCGATTTAATTATTTTGATAAATATAAAAACTATTTTTGATTCAAAACAATCTTTTATTCATTGATTCTATAAAATAACAGTAAGCATTTCAGAGTTTAAAGATCATCACAACAAAAGCAAATTAGTTTATCTCCAATATCACAACATCAACCATTCTAATCAACTAAATTTCTTTAAATTCAATAAGCATCACAATAATTCAACGAATCCACCACACCTTGAGTGAATCTCAACGATTGAGCTAGATAAATGGGACAAGTGTAGTGAATTTCTGAGTAAATTTGCACCCTCTAAAGATTTCATTTTATTCTATAAATTTTGCTTTCACTCTGAAAGCTGGCGCCTAACACAAACCAGGGTGGTGCAGTTTACGAAGGGAATTACACAGCAACTTATGGCGCCCAACGTGGGGCATCGAGTTGAATTAAGGTTGCAGAGAGCATCGAGTTGAATTAGGGGTGTATTGCTAAAAATTAAGGGTTGAAAAACAAAATTTTTATTATTATTCTTTTATTCCAAAATCTTTGACATTCAAACATTCATCGGAGATCATCTTCAAGATTCAAAATACTTCAATTAAAATTCAAATTAACAACATTTCTTAACGCACAAAATCTGCAAAACAAACAAAAATGGATTCTCAAAAACAAGCAGAAGAAATTTTGGAAACAGTGATTGAAGACATTACAACATCACAAGACCAGGAGCTCAATGTTTCTACTGAATCTAGTAAACAAGCTATTTCAGATACACAAAAAGAAGAAAAGGAAGAAAAAGCGAACAAAAATTTATTTGATGCAATGTTCAACATGATGAAGGAAATGTCCAGAAATTTACAAAATGAAACAGCTTCGTCAAAAGAAGAAACAATAAAATCAAGAGAAGAATTAGCTGGTGAATTGAAGGACGTATCTAAAAAGGTGGATGCTACAAATAAAAGAACCGATCTAACCAATGAAAGAATTGAATCGGGGAGAACAGAACTAAAAAATGAAATTGCTGATCTAAACATTAAAATGGATGTTGGATTCAAAAATCTAGAAACCAAGTTAAAAATAGAAATTGATTCACATGATGGAAGGATCACTTTGCTTGAGACTAACATTGAAGAAGTCAAAGAAGACATCATTCACATCAGGCATGATATTGTCAATGAAATAGTCATTGATAAAAAGATTGAAAATTCCAACAACATAACAAGATATCACTTAGAAGAAATCATAAAAACAAAAAAAGAAAACATTCAGTTAGCAATAGAAAAGAAAAGCGAAGATTGTAAAAAGAAATCTGAACGATTGAGCTAGATAAATGGGACAAGTGTAGTGAATTTCTGAGTAAATTTGCACCCTCTAAAGATTTCATTTTATTCTATAAATTTTGCTTTCACTCTGAAAGCTGGCGCCTAACACAAACCAGGGTGGTGCAGTTTACGAAGGGAATTACACAGCAATATGGATGCGAGTCTTGGGTTCCTCTGAAAAAAGATCAATCTAAAATACAAGCCACCGAAATGAAATTCCTACGAAGAGTAAAAGGATGTACAATGCGAGATCAAATAAGGAATACCGACATAAGGAAAGATCTAAACATCTATAACATCAATGAAAAAATCCAAGAATATAGAGGTAAATGAAAAGAACATGTGAATAGAATGGATGAGGACAGAATACCAAAGAAGATTCTGGAATACGAACCACGGGGAAGAAGAAATGTTGGCCGCCCGCGACGAAGATGGAAAGAAGTATGAAGACGGAACACGCTGCACAAAGCCTAATCCATGAAGTGCAGAAGAAGAAGATTGTCCTACCCTAAAAGTTTCGATATTTGGTCAGCTTTTATTGACAAGGAACCAAAATTAAGAAAGGAATATTCCCGCGATTGGTAATAATAACACAGATACACACAAATTAGCAAAGCTTATATCAAAATAATAAGTTATAGGGGTGGCGGAGTTATTCGCAAAATCTTACAAAAAGAAAATTTAATGAGGAAGTTGATGATAAAAATTGTGACAATTTCGAAACTTGTCATCTTGGTTTGGAAGATCCTTGTCCTTTTCTTTATTTTGAAAATTTTATTAATAAAATTTTTTTTAAACAATAATTTTACAGTTATTATTATATCAAACCGATGAAGGTAATAATGATCATTTATATCAAATAAAGTATTGTATTCCTATGATTTGATGATTGAATAATAT
Source organism: Podabrus alpinus (assembly GCA_932274525.1). NCBI lineage: Eukaryota > Metazoa > Arthropoda > Insecta > Coleoptera > Cantharidae > Podabrus > Podabrus alpinus. Next base: position 97,579,347 of record OW026452.1, read on the forward strand.
CTCCGCGACCTCTGATGCTCAAATCGAAATAATCGAAGCTCATGAAGACTCAAACGATTCTGTAACGTTTGACACACCAATTTCACCCAAAAATTCGACTCGGGGGAATTAGGTCTGCAGTCCCCCCAAAAGATTTTTGCGAACAACTCCGCGACCTTTGAGGCTCAAACGTAAATAATGGATGATCATTGATGCTCTAACGTTTTATACCAATTTTATAACAAAATTCGACTTGAGTGGGGGAGGGGGCACTAACATGCACCTGGATTAACATGAATTTGGACAATAAAGTATTGTTCAAAATTGCATAATTGTTGATGGAACATGGTTAAATAGCAAGCATTTTAAAATTCTGCGGTGGGAATTTGCTAAAAACGTATGGTGAAGATTTTTTGGTAAACAACCTTCAGTTGACTTGAATAAACTATACTTATGTGTTCACGTTCACATGGGGATTAGTTGTCCTGTTTTTCAGGGCAGAGGTTTACATTTAAATTTCTTTTTTTCCAATTTACTACATTTGATGGTTTCTGCATTTCATTTAACGATTTCTGAATATCGGTTGGCACATCTGAATTACAGTTGACGTTCTCTGAATAGCATTTGAAACTTTCTGAATTACTGCTGGGAAAGATGTAGATTTAATGTTGGTATAGGTCTCTGGTATACCTTTGACAACGCAAAAATCGAGCAAGTCTGGGATTTTTTATCTGTCTGTTTGCCAATATGTTGGTTGACCTGTAGATAAATGATTCAAATTGGTGCATTCCCATGATTTGTGGATTTCACGAGCTCTTGTGTCCCGGTTTAAAGATTTCCTGCCCACTTTTATTTGTAGGGCAAAAATAAATCCAACCGAGATTCATCAGACTTTCCTTAAACAACTGGTATACAATTTGATATTTGTAGGGCAAAATTCACCATTTGTGATTGCAGTTTAGTGAGCGGCAATAGCAAATAAAATATGACCTACCCTTAATCAAATCTACCACTACCACTTGACAGAATTAAACGAAATTATTTAAATAAACTAAAATAAATTATTTATGGTATAAATAAACTTTAATTTCAAGATTTTACCAAATTTAGGTATAAGGTAAGAATAAATTCAAAATTCTGTAACTGTCCGTTTGGCCACCCAGGTAGCAATAGTTGGAATGCTATGCATTTTTTCTTTTATTTTCTTCAGTTCCGGATAATTCTTGAATAAATCTTCTTTTAAAACTATTTCCAGAAACTCGATATAGCATACCACATAAAAATCGACCCAGGTAAACTTGAAATTAATAAATGATAATAAAAGTAAAAAATTTATTGTTCTACATTACCTTTGAAGTTATTAAATAAGCACCATTTTGGGCAGCAGTTTTTTCAAAGATTTTTAAATAAGATGGTAAAGTTTCGGTTCTCAATTTTTCTTCCAATTTTTTCTTTTGTTCCTCATCTTCCGATGAGTACCACTTGGTTAATTCTATAAATTAAAAATGTACGAATTTATTTTTATAACTTTATAATAATAAAATTCTTATGATACCTGTCAGAAGATCGCTGAACGTATCGCCTAAAGCATCACATTGATAGGAATCCCATTCATTATTTCCAGTTAAATTATATTTTCTCGCCAAATATCTTATAATAGCCTTACTCTGGTTCATTACTTTCCCATCGATTTCTAATAGGGGCAATTTACCATACGGCGTTGCTGAAGTAAAGAAATAAAATCATAAAATACTAGATTAAAAAAAGTTACTATAAAATAAAGAAAGAAAGGATAATAATAGAGGAAGGTTAGAATAATAATATTAAAATTAAAATTTTAAAATTAATAAGCCAGCACACGCAGTAAAATTATAATTATTATATAAGCTTCCAGCAATATGTTTATTGCCTTCTTCAGATAATTTTCAGTCTTCCTCTTCTTAGAATAGTATTATAATGAAAAATATAAACTCACTCTTTTTAACCTCTGCCCACTGTTCACGAGGAATACGGATATCTTCGAATGGTATATTTAAATAAGTAAGTATTACGCGAATAGGTTCGGCTAATCCTAGACCGTTAAAATAAGTAAGTTTGTATTGCGGTACCATATTTTCTGCCACGAATAAAAATTTGAACAAGCAGTTAGACCAACAAGTTACAAAATATATTGTAATGTAAATATTTTTATAACAATTTATACTACTTATACTGCACTATCTAAACTTTATCAGGACTCTTAATTATTTACTTGTAGTAAAGCGAAACTCCACTATTAAGTGCTAAATAGGAACTTTTCCAGCTAGTTTTTGCGTTATAGTATAATTTTGTGTACATAATATTGTGATTAGTTATTGTTAATTTATTCCCACTAGGGGAGGATGGGTAACAATTACACATTTAAAATATTTTGTATTATAATTCGATCACACAAATGGCACTTCAGTTAATATATTTAACCTTGAAAGGTACCGTTCCATCCGATGGTAGTACTTCTCAGGGTTATGAGATTTTACTGGTTTTCCAGAGGGAAAAGTAATTTTCAACAGCGATTTCTTGAGGTGATTGTGCATAAATCAAGTAATATTGCTTAAGTTTTGATGGCTTTGATGAATAATTATCAGATTTGGCTTAAGATTAGAGCATTCGTATTTTTAAATTAATAGTGAGGTTAACAGTGATGCAATATGGGTAACAGTGAGACATTTAAAATAGGTTACAGTAAGACGTTCTATTTCTTATAACTTTTTTGAAAGTTTCAATTTACCAGGATACCTGGAAATCCACCAACGATTCTTAGAACATTTTCTGTTAAAATAAAATACGTAGCAGTAAAAGTAATTCTTAACGAACAAAGTATAAGATGTGTGGCAAAAGAGAAGCATCTAATTAATAAATATTAGTTAAAATCTTGAACTTGTGGCACCTATTAAGCATAATATTTTATTCATATTTTTCAGTAAATAAATAGTAAAATATTATATTTTATTGATCTCAAAAATTAATGTCTCACTGTTCCAGCCCCCGTATGCCACAAGTACATTTAATGTTGTCTGTATTTGAGAGAATTCCACTCATTACCAAATTTACGAGTGAAAACTAACAACCATATTATATGCCAGAATACATAGGCAAATAAATTATTTTAATTGTGGATAATAGAACCCTACATAGTTTAGGGCCTTAGAAAATAAAGCATCTCACTATTACCCATGCTCCCCTACCATTGTGAGTAATCATATTATGTATTCGAGAATTAAAAATTTTCAAACGGATTTTAATAATAATAAAATGTTAATGATGTTCAATCACGTCAGGGTCACCAATTCAGCAAATCACAATACCGGTTTTTAAGTTTAAGTAGTCCCATACCTTATTATATAATTTCTTTTGGCAAATTCTGTTAACAGGAATTATTATATTTTTGGCAACTTTGTACGAAAATCATTGGTGTAAAAATAGTGAGATAAATGTGAAAAATTTGAGTGATACAGCAGTTTATAATCGCAAGTAATAATCTGATGACCTCGTTATTACGATAAAAGTATAAAATTACATTTTTTGATACATTCTAAATTATATCTCAATTTTATTATATTTTACTGCAAAAATTTGTACGAAAATAAATAAGTTTTACACGTAACAAATAAAATAAATTAGATCCGAACTCTTGGCGATAGATGCACGTATCCCAGCTTCTCCACGGACTTCAGTTTAAGAACCGCTGATTTGTAAATGTACACAATTCTCTCATAAATTTTTTTTTAATGACATGAGCCTTTATGTAGAATTTAATAGTGATACTGGCATTCCTGCCATTTCTGTGGAATTCCCCTTTTAGACAATTATTTGGAAAACTCGGTGAAAAATGGAACCCAGGTTATTCCATACGCCCACAATACAGCGATCATCGTAACGGCTTCTTCGCGGAAGGGAGTTGCTGATAGACTACAGTTAAAAACTGATAATTTAAATTGCGGTTTGTTTAAGGTAAATTTAAGGTGCGGATGTGTGGAGGAAACTAAGACCATGATTATGTAAATGTACCCAATCAGGGTACACGATTGCGATTAATGGAAAAAAGATTGCTTAGCTGAAATACCTAGGAACAACAGATTAACAATGCAAAAATACGTTAATTATAGCTCCGACAAGGCAATAAAGCCAATGGAAAACCTACAACTGCTGGCAAAATCTAATCTAGAGTTTGGATACCCAAAATTCCGCGACCAAGATCTATAAGGGGCATCTAGTCTTGGAAGATACACGAAACATGCACCAAAATTAAGTTCTTATCGTGTTATGGGTTTGCTCCCGCATGATGGCAAAATATGATTGAATGGTATCGGAGACACGGTTCTTGGGATTGATCGAAGACAATTCAGGTTGTACCATAATAATTTGATAATACACTGCCCAGATGTTAAAGGCTGCTCCTGTTGCTTGATGGAGAGCTGAGGTCGTGGGCTTGACGTAGAAACGTTGTCATTAAATTTAATTAAGGGCGCCAGCTGATTGAACAACGTTTCTGTTGAAGGCTATTTATTCTGATCTTGAATATCGCAAGCCGATTATAAAATAATTTTACTGCATAAAAACAGTTCTTGTTTCATTACGTATTACGTTTCGATATGCATATCGCTCCTTGGCAGCAAGAGTGACATAAGTCCAGAAAGTAAATTTTGGAGTTTTACTGGATTTAGTTAGTAATTGGAAATATCTGGTATTAAATCCTCACTGATTAATGCGGCGCACCGTCTATATGAAGGTTAATACCACACAAATAAAAGTGGGAAGTCAGCTGACGGATGCCATAGAAATTACAAAGGGACTAAGACAAGGGTGCCACCTCTCACTTAGTATGCTTAAAATTTATACTCCCTCCCTACTCCCTACCAGGGATGTCAACGAAAATGCAAAAATATAGGACTATCAGTGGGAGAAGACATTCTCTATACCTTATATTTCGCAGACGATCAGATAGTGATGGCGGAAGATAAGGACGACTTGATTTATATGGTGAGAAAACTTCAAGAATCGTATGAGTTGGCGAGACTAAAAATGAATGAAGCGAAATGTGGGTACCTATTGGTCGGAAACAATGAAATTGAAACCCTTTCATTAGAATTCCACCACATACAAGGAATAAAAGAAGTAAATAACTGGGTATCACATTGAACAAAAAGGGAAATAGTGAAGAAGAAATCGCTGGCAGAATAAATAATAGGTCGAGGTATAACAAGATCCTTTAATTCCATATTGTGGGAAAAAGTGATAAGGAAAACCATAAAGAAAAGGATATTTTATTATAAGTCTTTGGAACAAAGTATTTTAATGTATGGAGCGCAGGCGTGGGAAATAAATTGAAAAAACAGAAACATGCTGCTACCCACTGAAGTTGATTTTCTAAGACTAATTTGCCAATAAACAACACTAGATATGGTAGGTAATGATATTATTAGAGATAAAATGGAGATGGACAAAAATATTATAGACGACGTGCAAAAGCGGAAATTAATATGGTTTGGTCACATGAACAGAATCGCTGATGAAAGATGGCCAAAGAAGATATTAGAATGGATACCAAATGAGAAAAGAAAAAGAGGCCGACTAAGACGAAACTGGAGAGATGGAATAAATAAAGCAATGGAAGCCAAAAATTTGGAAGAACATGCTTACCAAGATTGAGTTGTATTGAGATCGGGAGCGGATTAACGGCGACAGCTGTAAATTGTTCCGTAAATATTTTATATATGGATGGGGAAACATTCGTAGTGTAACGCTAATGTAAACTATTCTTCAAAATAGCATAATTGTTGATGGAACATGGTTAATTTGGCAAGCACTTTAGAATTCTGCGATGGGAATTTGCTAAACGTATGGGGACCCTTCTTTGGTAAACTATCTTCTGCCACCACATAAACTATACTTACATAAGTGTTTAAGTTCAAATAGGGATTCGTTGTCCTGTTTTGCAGGGCAGAGGTTTACTATTGACTTTCCTTCTGATTTACATTTAACGGTTTCTGAATTTCATTTGACGATTTCTGAATATCAGTTGACAAATGTGAATTACAATTGACGTTTTATAAATAGCAGTTAAAGCTTTCAGAATTACTACTGGGAAAGATGCAGATTTAATGTTGGTATAGGTCTCTGGTATACCTTTGACAACGCAAAAATCGAGCACGTCTGGAATTTTTTGTTGATTGACCAGTAGATAAATGTATCAAGTTGTTGAGTTCCTTTGCTTAGTGAATTTCACGGCCTCCTGTGTTGCTGTTTAAAGATTTTCTGCCCACTTTTATTTGGTGGGCAAAAATAAATCCAACCGAGATTCATCAGACTTTCCTTCAACAACTGGCACAACTTGATATGTTTAGGGCAACATTCGCCATTTTGGGATTGCAGTTTAGTGAGCGGCAATAGCAAATAAAATTTAGTCTACCCTTAATTAATTCAACCACCACCACTTGACAGAATTAAACGAAATTATTTAAATAAATTTTAATTTCAAGATTTTACCAAATTTAGGTATATGGTAAGCATAAATTTAAAAATCTGTGACTGTCCGTTTGGCTACCCAAGTAGCAATAGTTGGGATGCTGTTAATTTTTTCTTTTAGCGTCTTCAGTTCCGGATAATTTTTGAATAAATCTTCTTTCATAATTAGTTCCAGACTTTCGATATTGGTTATCACATAAAAATCGACCCAGGTAAGCTATAAATTAATGAATAATTTATTATAAAAGCAAAAATTTAATGTTTTTCATTACCTTTGAAGTTATTAAATAAGCACCATTTTGGGCAGCAGTTTCTTCAAAGATTTTTAAATAATATGGTAAAGTTTCTGTTCTAAATTTTTCTTCCAATTTTTTCTTTAGTTCCACATCTTCACATGAGTACCACTTGGCTAATTCTGATAGAAGATCGCCGAACGTATCGCCTACAGCATCGCATCGATAGGAATCCCATTCATCATTTCCAGTTAAATTATATTTTCTCGCCAAATATCTAGCAATGGCTTGACTCTGGTTCATTACTTTCCCGTCTATTTCTAATAAGGGCAATTTACCATATGGCGTTGCTGAAGTAAAGAAATAAAATCGTAAAATAGAAGAAAATGAAGAAAAGAAGTGATGAAAGATTAGAAGAAAGGATAATAATACGATTAAAATCAAAATTTTAAGATTAATAAACCAGCAAACACTGTAAAATTCCACTTATTACATAAGCTTTCAGCAAGATAGGTTAATTGCCTTTTTCAGATGTTTTTAATTTAATAGTAATCTAAATGCTTGCTTAGTTTACCTATTAAAATTGTTTTAATAATATTGAAAAATATAAACTCACATTTTTTAAATTCTTCCCATTGATCAGTAGGAATACGGACATCTTCGAATGGTATATTTAAATAAATAAATATTAGGCGAATAGGTTCGCCCAATCCTAGACCGTTAAAATAAGTAAGTTTGTATTGTGGTACCATCTTTTCTGCTACGAATAAAAATTTAAATAAGAAGTTAGACCAACAAGCTACAAAATATGTATATTGCAATGTAAATATTTTTATACCAATTTATATTATTTATACTGCACTATCTAAACCTTATCAGAACTATTAATAATTATTTAGTAGTATTAAGGCGAAACCCCACTGTTGAGTGTTAATATGAACCTTTTCAGTTATTTTTTGTATTTTACTATAATTTTGTGTGGATACCTATTGTGATTATTACGGTCCTGTATTGAGTAATACCTACCGAATTGGAAAATTTTTGGTTTTCCCGAAAACGAGTAATTTCAAGTATTACACGAGCACTACAAACAAGAGGTTATCGAGAGAGTGTGGGCAAGGGGGAAAACGACCCTTTGTAGATTAGCGAAGGTAAAGCCAACTGATTTTTAGGTTAATCTTACCTGTCAATTCACAAAAGTAAGATAGAGTACCAACCCAGAAAGTTTAATAGAAAAAAAGAGCGAAAAACCATTTTGCAGGAGAATTTTACGACACAGGGTCCTCCTAAGGGTTGAACTGGGTGTTTGTGTTGCGCTCGAATGAAACTAAGAGTTAAAATTTTACCAAAAGTAAGTTTGGTTGCCTAACTAAAAGATAATTGACAAGGGCAAATGAGCGATACCCAAAGAGAAGAGAACGATCAAATAGCTACCCTTCAGTAAGACACTACATAAAACGCAAAGGAGAAGAAGAACATAAGAGTGGGAAGGAAAACGAAAGAGGTAGAAAAACAGTAGTCAACAACTAAGATAATGATGAAAGTAAACTCCGAAGAAAGCATGGAAGAACTAAAGAACGTGGTCGTGAAATTAACAACCGTAGTAAGCAATGGTCTCAAGGAGAATAATGACGAATTTAGAGAAATAGAAGGAAAACTGAATTGAATGGAAACGCACTGAGGCGAGGAAACACAATATATTAAACGAGTGTGGCTACGGTTTTGATAGATAAGGTTGGGCGCTGACTTGCAATTTATCGGTTGTGCAACTAATTGCGCAACTGTTTGGTCTGTGAATAGTTTCCTGCGCTCACATACGCAACTAAACGGTTCAGTCGCAGCATGTAAGCGCACATGCAACTGAAATTGTTTAGTTTCAATATGAATTTCTATCAGTTAGCGGTGGTGTGTGCTCTTGAACTGAGAAGAAGGAAAAAATTGAAAAGAAAGAAAAGATACTGGGTACACCCAATAACGTTACAACGTTTAGTGAAAGGGCAGTTTAATAAACTGAATAAAGATTTGCAAGCATACCCAGAATAAAGTGATTATTTACATTCTTGAGTGGGCATCATTCACAAAAAGCACTAAAACTGTATAAAACTGCAATCGTTTAATCGCAATGAGCGTGAAGGCGTTACAACACGTGTGTTACAAAATGATTGCTTGCAATTGCACAACTGTTTAGTTTGTGTCAAAACGCAAACTCTTTGGTTGCATAAATTTGCAATTGCATAAAGTTGCATGTGCGCGCGTTTGCATATAAAACCTAAGGAGTCACTCTTGCAACCAAACTATCGTGCAACTGATAATTGCAAGTCAGCGCCCAGCCTAAACCGAATTAGCAAGAAGAAAAAATAGCTGGGTTGGAAAATACCTGGATCGATATGAAAAAGATATTATGAAAAAGTTGTTTAAACCGATGTATGCAAAAAATAGTGTGGACGTGGCTTTACTCCAGGAGATCAGATGGAGGGGGAAGGAGAAAATGGTTTGAGGAAAACTGTGAAATGCCTGCAAATCTGAAAAATGAAGCAATAATAGCAAAAGCAAAAATAATAGCAATGGCCAAACACAGGAGAAGAAAGTGATCTGGAGAATTATAAAAAATAAGCGATCAGGGTGTTCGAGAGAAGAATTATATGGAAAATATTGGGCCCAGTGCGAGATAATGGTCAGGAAAGAAAATAATAATATCCTTCTTTAATTATATAAAAATAGTAAGTACATGACGAACATAATCTATGACGAACAACGAAATACTAAGGACAATGGGTAATGAAAATATGTTTAGTCAAGACGATCAAATCAAGCAGAATCGGTTGGCTGGGTCACGTAATGAGGAAGAGTGAGGATGCAAAAATTGCTGAATGGAAACCCACAGAGGACCGTGTAAGAGGAACACCAAACTTGCAATGGTACGACAACAGATTTAAGAAAGATGGGAATCAATGGTTGAAGGGAGAAGACAGAAAGCACATCATTTGAGAGGAATTGTATTGGACACGAGAACAGATGAAAATTTATAGAATGAAGTAAAATGTAAAAGAGGTGTAATCCAAATAAAAAAAAATTGATATGTAAAATCTCACCGAGAGAGTCATATTATTCCAATATCGTGGAGGAGAATGGGTAACTGTGAGATCTTTGAAATATTTGGCACAAATGGCACTTTAGTGTAATATATTTAACCTGCAAAGGTACCGTTCTACCCAATTTTAATGTATCTAGGTTATAGTAGCAGTTTTTAGGGTTATGAGGTGTTGTTGGTTTTTGAGAGGCAAAATTATTTTCAACGGTGATTCTTGAGGTGATTGTGCATAAATAAAGTAATATTGTTAAGTTTTGATGCTATTGGTGAATAATTAGTAGATTTCATTGAAGATAAGAGCATTCACATTTTTAAATTAACAGTGAAGTTGGGATAATATTTTTTACTTTTAAAAATTTGGGCGATATGGGTAACAGTGAGACATTAAAAACAGATAACATTAAGACTTTCTTATACTGTTGTAGTACTACAACCCCGGGTGGGTCTTGGCTGACGTGACAATTTCTTTCCATCTCTTTCTGTTGTTCATCAGGACCAGGACATGGTAGTCATACCAAGTAAATTTTTGGATGTTATATTGTCTCTCCTTCTGGTTCTTGGTCAGTTGCCCTCTTAAAGTATCCGACCCATCGCACTCCTTGCGCCCGAATTTCTTGAACTCTATCTGGATCTTTATATCTTCTTCTTCAGGTACCGTCTCCATCAAAGAAAGTTGGCAACAATTTTGAAAAATTCGTCGCGGTTTCGTCCTGTTCTGACAAGTTCGAGTCTGGATCTACATCGCTTGTCCAGCCTCTACCCTACATAGTTTAGGGCCTTAGAAAGAAAAGGGTCTGATTATTACCCATGCTTCCCAACCATTGTTAATAATTATGTTCTAAAATATATTCAAGAATTAAACATTTTCAAAAGCATTTTAATAATACCTAATAAAATTTTATTGATATTCAAACACGTCAGGGTCATCAATCCAATTTAGTTAATCATGCGGTGAAAAAAATGTTCGTCGATCTAGCAATCAGCATGTGCCAGCATAGGTTTCTAATTGATCAGATTAAGCGATAAAATTGAGTGACAAGGCGGTTTTTGAATTTAAGTAATTTGATGACTTGATTATTATAAAATTTTTTTTAATAATAAATTAAACTTGAAAAGTATAAATATTTTCATGTTTAATTACGTAACTATTTTATTTTTAGTGCTTGTTCACAATGAACGTAAGACATAAGAAATACGTAAGACGTCAAATTTACATAAAGCCTAATTTTAATACATAAAATTAAAGTCATTCCAATTTAATGGAATTGTGTTGAGATTATGGTCGTACCTAAAATTACATGAAGCTGATATGGTTTCAACTTAATGTATTAAAATTATGCTTAATATAAATTTTACGTCTTATGTATTTCTTATGTCTTACGTTCATTGTGAACAAGCACTTAAAGTTTAATTTATTATTAATTCTCAACAGTGAAAATGTCATATATTTCAAAAAGTAACTTTTTTATCCCAATTTGTAACTACGATATAATTATTATTATATATCTTATTGTAAAAATGTGAACGAATTAAATAAATTAACAGGAAAAATTAAAACAAATTGAATCCGAACTCCTGGCGCTAGATCCACGTACCCCATTTCTCCAGGGACGTTAGTTTAAGAACCACTGTTTTCAAAAACGTAATTTTATGAAATAATCCTTAATGTAGAATCTAATGGTGATACTGGCATTCTCCGGAATAGTCGGCAATCTGGAAGAGTTGGTTACGGCTAACTCTGTGGAATTGTGTTATGAGGTTTGCTGCCGCTTGGTGACAAAATATTAAAGGATGGTATCGGAAACACGGTTCTTCAGACAAGAAATTGACCCAAGGCAATTCTGGTATAAAAGCGATGTAAGAAGGCACATGAATGAAATGATCGATAATACATGGCAATAAAAATGGAATGCGTCTGGAAATGGTACGATTACTCATTATTTCATTCAGGGGGGTTAACATAAATTTGGACAACAAAATATCGTTCAAAATAGCATAATTATTGTTGATGGAACATGGTTAATTTCGTCGGCACTTCAGAAGGCTAGGGAATTCTACGGTGGGAATTTGCTAAACGTATGGGGAATCTTCTTTGGTTTCCTAAATTAGCAGTTGATCGCGCTATCAGGCCATGACCGTCGTCTCAAAAACTGAGCAACGTTGTTAATTTCGATGGAGATTTGGCAGCTATTGTAAAAAAGATTATAAATGTTATAACATCACCTATAAAACAAGGCAAAACATTCTAAAAGGTAAAATCAAGCATAGCAAAACGATAAAAATGTAAAAGACCTCTGCGCTGTAACACAAGACAACTGATCCCTATGTGATCATTACTTTACTACCAAATTTACTGCATCCGTAGTACTGCAATATTAATATTGACAAATTACGAGTATAGTTTTGGAAGCTATGTTTACAAAGCGCGATAACTTGACGATGGTAACCATGCATTGAACCGACAAGAAATCAGCGACTTTATCCCCCCATTGAAGGGTATTGATGGAAATAAACTGTAAATATCGTACATATAATCCTTTTTAACCCCCAATGATCTTGGTAACCGATCTTCACCTATTTTTATCAGATGCCCAAATCACTTCTGGCCTCTCCTATCTATTAATGTTGTCCTTTGATTCCATTTTCTCTTTTTTCCCATTTTCACATTTATCCTCCACACCTCACTCTAATAACATGTGTTATGATATATTTTTATCCCACCATAGTGAGTTTATGCTGCCGAATAATTTTCAGCTATCATGAATTCTGTTATATTTCTTCTTTTCCTATGCCGTCTTTATTTACAGTGGCTCCCAGGTATTTAAAAGTGTTCTCCTGCTTAATCAACACATTGTCATCGATCAATACTTCGAATTTTGTCTCCAATTCCACCACCAAGTACTCGTCTTTGTTAAACTTGATTATAAACAGCCCAGTCCATTTGTATTTAAATATTTTGTAATACTTCCGAGCAGGTTTTTGAAGAGATTTTATTATTCTTATCCACCAGGGGGTTCTACAGTATCAACTTTTAGGCTTCTATACGCAGTAGTTATAGCAAGAAGCCTTATGATCTTGCTTTGTGTCCGTTTATCAGTTGTAAATAAACTGAATTGGTGTAGATTATCTGATAGTTCATTATAATATGGCAACCAAAAATAATTAGCTAACAATTTTGCAAATCAGAAGGGTAGCTTTATAGAAGCCAAGGAAACGTGGTCATCCCATTCCACCTTATTTATATATTGATCATCGCCATAAGATCTTCGCTTTAATTAATTTTTAACCCCGACAAAAAAGGGGTTTCGCCTGTACATTTGTTTGTTTGAACGTACATTCGTACGTTCCATTCTAAGGGGCGTCCATTAATTACTCGAGGTTTTAGGAGGCAGATGATATGAATAAATCTTATGAATCCTAACGTGGTGGGGGGGATCCAAAATATTGCTTAGGTAAGTTGTTTTTTGAATATGTTAATTGAATTGGACGGTCATCGGCTTAAGCGGTTGAGTGCTTGCTGCTAATGTTGACTATTTGGTTCGACTCCAGGCTTAGTAAAACTTTATGCAGGCCGTCTCCCTTCAGAACGCAATGGCAAACCACCGAGGTGTAATCTGCTTTGTACAGCGTCTTTGGAAATTAAGTGTATACACTTCCCGTGTTAAACAGTAGGTCCCCTATGTGTGATAATACTTTAAACAACACATACATAGGCGAGAGGTCGCCTACACTTGGAATTAGGAACGGTACTTGAATAAGAAAAATTGAAACCAGTTTATATTCGGTTTTCAAAATTACTTTTCATATAAAAATTCATATAAAAAATTTATATGATAAATGTGAGGGGAGATCAAAATTTTCTAAAATTATCCTTATGTAAGGCAAGGGGTTTCAAAAATCCCCTTATCTTCGTATCTTTGCACGGGGGATATCAAAATTGTTTTTACGTAATTAATGGACGCTCCCCAAACTCTTTAATGGTTTAATGCATCAACGGATTTAGATGCGGTTTTCATTCCATGAAATTATAAACCCACGAGATGTTTACAGAATATGGGAGAATTTGGCCACCATCTTGGATACGTCAAATTGAACTTTTTGAAAAATAATCCGAATGAAGTGAAATTGAAAATGAGCATCTAATGTAATGCATTCTGTTATTGTTAGTTTTATTATCCAAACTCCTACTTTTTAAAAGAATTAATTTGATGAAATTGATGAAATAAAATAATAAAATTACAGATTTAAAAACTCCCCGGCGTAAACGTGTTTTATTTAGAGGGGCATACTTTCTTGAATGTACTACTAGCACATGAATTTTATTCAATTTTATAAAAAAAATAAGTACAGAAGTGCCCCAGTACCCCTTAAAAGTCAAACAATATTAAATAAATAAAAACAAAATGAAATAAAAAAATTTTATTTCAAGATTTTACCAAAATTAGGTATAACATCAACATAAATTTAGGGGCACAATAAGCATAAGTTTCAGTGCAGTGGGCGTCATAAACCACAACCCGTTAGAATAATAACATAAATTTAAAACTCTGTGACTGGTCGATTGGCGATCCAAGCAGCAATTGCTGGAATGCTGAAAAATTTTTCTCTTAATTTCTTCAGTTCTGGAAAATGGTTGAGAAAATCGGTTTTCATGTGTATTCCCAAACTGTCCATCATGCATACCACATAAATATCGGCCCAGGTAAGCTTTAATTTAATAAATGTTAATAAATAATAAAATAGAAAATTTATTACTCTTCCTTACCTTTGAAGTTACTAAATAAGCACCATTTTTGGCAGCAGTTTTTTCAAAGTTCTTTAAATAAGTTGGTAAACTTTCGGTTTTAAATTTTTCTTCCAATTCTTTCTTTTTTTCCGGATCTTCACATGCGTGCCACTTGGATAACTCTGTAAATTAAAAATGTAGGAGTTTAACTTTATAATAATAATAATAATAATAATAAATATTCAGATAATACCTAATAAAAGATCGTTGAGCGTATCGACAATAGCATCGCATTGATAGGCATCCCATTCATCATTTCCAGTTAAGTTATTTTTTCTCGCCAAATATCTAGCGATGGCCTTACTCTGGTTCATTGCTTTTCCGTCTATTTCCAACATAGGCAATTTACCAAATGGCGATGCTAAAAAAAAGAAATCATAAAACAGCGTTTAAAAATAATGCTTTTTCCCATATCAAATAGTCTGGAAATGCTAAGTCATGTAAGCGGAAAAAACACGAAATGGAGTTAATCAGAAAATAAAATTATGCACTTAATAAAAATTGAGTTCGTTAAAAAACGGAAGTTAATAGAAAATAAATAATATAAAAGAAGAATTAGAAGAATAAGTTGAGAAGATTTTGATTAAAATTTAAAAATTAGTAAGCTAAGTGAAAATCAATTAAAGTGATTTATTTGATGAGCTTTCAGCAAGATATATTTATTGCCTTCTTCAGACGTTTAGTTTAATAATAATAATCTAACCGATTGCTTAGCTTACCTAATTAAATTTTTTTAATAATATTGAAAAATATAAACTCACTTTTTTTAAACTCTTCCCACTGTTCACGAGGAATACGGACATCTTCGAATGGTATATTTAAATAAGTAAATATTAGGCGAATAGGTTCAGCCAATCCTCGACCATTAAAATAGGTAAGTTTGTATTGCGGTGCCATTTTTTCTGCCAAAATTTGAACAAAATGTAAGACCAACAACTCCAAAATATATTACAAAGTAACTGTTTTTCACAATAATTTTTATTTATATAATCTGTAATCTGTACTGATGCATTATCTGAACCTTATCAAAGTTGTTAATTATTTACTAGTATTAAAGGCTAAACCACACCGTTAAGTGTAAAATAGGTACTTCTTTTGGCTACTTTTTATATGTTATAATAATTTTGTGTACCTATTGTTATTATTCCCACGAAATATTACTCCCATAATTACCATTGTGAATCGTTATGTACTCGTATTACACAATTAAAAATATTTAAAATGATTTTAATCAAGATAAAATTTTATAGATGAGTAATCACATGAAGGTCACCAAATTAGTGAACCAAGGTGAAAAACATGTCCCTCAAAACAAATTTATTATTATATTTTACTGTAAATTTGTGCGGAAAAAAATAATTTGAATAACTGCACGGACCCCATGGTTCCACAAACTTGAGTTTGAGAACCGTTGTTATATTATGTAGTGTAGAGTATAAAAATTAAGAATTTTAAAATGTGTTTTACCCTTTATCTTGCTTTAATTTCAGCTGATTTGTAAACATTTCAAACAAATATTTATTGCCTACCCTGATATAATCAATAAAAAATGATTAGACATAAAATAATCATAAATAAATATTTACTCAATTACCTGTAAGTACTGCAACCACTTCAACTAACTTGAAAATATTTTTACTTTCTTGTTTAAAAACTAGTCAGCATAAACTCACACTTCACATCAATAAATTGTTATGTTGACTGGTTTGTTACTATAGCAAGGATTAGAGCAAACAATTTCAACCTTGAATGTCTGTAATACGTGGCGATACATTGAGATACTATCGTATAATAATTGAAGGGGCAAGTGGATAAAGGGGCTATGTGACATTTCTTGATTTTATGATATTTTGTCGTGAATGAAGGGGCAATGTGTAAAGGTAACTCATGCACTCTTTAACCATGTGAAATGTGCACTATTTCTCGATATTTTCACTTGATGAAGGGGCTATGTGCAACAAAAATAATATAATGTATTGGATAAAGGAGTCAAGAGCCAATGACCCCTTTATCCACTTTCAAATCTCAGAATAAATGCACATAGCCCCTTCTTCCTCCAATGCATGACTATACATAACCTAAAAATTTAGTAAAGTGAAGTGTCAATTTAATGAATGCGTGTACGTCTATTCTTTCAAAATGCTGCCAAGGGGCAAATTAATTGTGGAAATGGCCTGTAAGTATAGCACATGTGTATTAATAATGTTATTAGAATATTGAGAACAATATTTCAGTGTGCATTATCATTATTGTTTCTTTTTTCAAACTTTTAGTAAAGGAGAGCCAAGCTATCAATAAAATTAGTTTGCCAACAGAAACAATAGAACAGGAACAACAAGATGCACCTTCTACAAGCAGTGGTATTTATGAAGGTGAAAGATGTTCGGGTACTCCCAACCGAAATATACACTACTGTGCAAAAGTCTGCGGCCACTTCATTAATTGCTATTTATAATTAATTAATCTCCATTTTACAGATTAAAATAATGAAATATGTATTTGTACAAATGTAGTAAGAATTTTAAATTGCTTTGAGCACAGTTGTTACAAAAATTTAAAAGAAACATAAATTTTACGACTGTCGGCTCCTTGATCTCAACATGGCACTTTGGTAATAAATGAAACAGATGGTTTGTATAACCATAATTCGGTTCATATTTTGGTGTGAATTTTATATTTCCTAAACATTTGTTAAATATTCTTTCAGTTTGATTTAGTTTTTCGTCTTGAAATGCCCCGGACAAAATAAAAACTTTCAGTTGATCTGCTTCTACCAATTTTTAATTTCCAAGGGAATTTTCAAAACCATTGACCACAAATTTCCGGAGGTGGGCCACACCTACCTAGACTCCGATCGAGATTTTGGACGCATCGAGAAGGTTCTTCGAAAACACGAAACAATATACACCCCACAACAATATCGCAATTTGATACAGAAGGGGTCTACCAAAAACGCGGTCATCACTGATATGGAACATCACTTCCAGAACTTTGATACGTTAACAAGGGATTTAGGTGTCATGCAAAGGAAGAAAAATACTCTAAATGACGTGGTGCGTTTCCGAGATGGAATAAAGTGGATTAGGGTCGAAAAATTTAGAACTTATTTATATAAAGAATCATATGACCCAAATACGCCTTTTAAAGAAGTGTGCCTCATAAAAAGTAACAAAAAACATAACAATATCACTGCTCCAAATCTGGAACTAACCAGAATTCGCAACAAAACTGGTAATATTGCAGAAAAAAAGCTGGAGAACATAAAAGAGCAAATAAAATATGTTCCAGAGCAGGAAGGATCGTTGGTTTTATGAACAATTTTTTCCATAAATTTTACTTTTCTGCCGTTTTTTAAATACATATTATAGGTACTTATCGTTTATTTTATTTTTTGTTAATGTTAATATCTTTGTTGAACTAAAAATCTGCAATAAAATATTAGTAATTAGGTACTAAGTTTGGTATATACCTCATATTTCCATTTCATTTGTTCATCATTTTGTTTAATTTGTATTGAATGAAGGGGTTATGTACACAAATTTTGTGAAAAATAAAATTTTGAAAACTTTTTTTTATTTCTTTAATTTCTATTTAGTAAACCTAGTTTACAAAAAAAAATTATAATGTTACAGCCATTTATCAAAAAGTAGCAACAAATTTTACTAATTGGCTTTTTACTCAATAAACGGTTTTTGTCACATAGCCCCTTTATCCACTTGCCCCTTCAATTATATAAAACCATCAGGTCAAGGCGGCTTATCGGCCACCCTAACCACCTAATGCGTGAATTATGAAATGGAAACTACTTTCGGTACTAAATGAAGGGCATATTTTGGATTGAGATTAATGATATCTACTATGTTGACAAAAATAAAAGTAAAATTCAGTCATAAAACAAAAAATAATTCAATTTGAAATTCAGGTTACTAAATGCACCAAGACATTCAAAAACTGAACATACATATTGCCGTGATAAGATAAAAAAATAAATTAATTTATATCGCGGGGAAAACAACGGCACTTTTTTATTTTCCTCGGCTAGCTCAAATTTTAAGACTCTTATTATGGGCGTGACAATGGTTCGATTGTAAGTAATAAAAAAACATCTCATCGGTTTAACTACCTGAATCGACTTGTACCTTTTGTGCTGTATTTAATTTATGCAAAGAAAACTTAAATAAATCTCCTCTTCAAATAAAAATAACCGATTCATTTATTAGTACAAAATTAAATCATGGAAACAAAATTATCAATTCAAACAAAACAAATCAAGTGTACAATTTAACTTATTATAAATAATTCAATACCCCCCAGATTTAATCGCACTAATTAAAATTCATCATAAAATATTGTCTAACGATCGTTAACTTTATCACGCACAAATTATCGTCTTACCGGTTTCACTGCCGTTGAAGAGAATTGGTCCTTGTGTTTGTATGTCGCTTACGTAATGTGGTCCAACTTGGCATCCTCCAATTACCGTTCCAATCATATAACCATCGCCAACCATAGGTGCTCAATTACTTTACAATTTAAAATCTTCCAAACCAAAAGAAAACAAAATCGTCCTTACTAAATATTGATGGACATCAAACGAATCTCAACTTCAAAAATACGTCCTTCTTCATTTACGGACACCATGCGAATTTTTCAAAAATACTCGAACACTGAATTACCAATAATCAACAATACGTCCTCCTACTTTGACGGACATCCAGCGAATCTGTCAAAAAATAATCAAAAAACAAACTATCAATAATCAAAAATACGTCCTTCTTCTACTACGGACATGCAGGAAGTCTCAAAAATAATCCAACCATCCAAAATCACGTCCGCACTTCTCTGGGACACCATGCTTTTCTTCTTTATCTTTCTCTTCTCCCTTCCAAATTTTCTAGACCGGCGTATTTTAACCAATTTTCCAAAACTTGTCGGAATTATATTTGTTCTTTTTCCTTGGCTTCACTTTTAGTTTATCACTCGTCTTAACCTATTCGCGTTACCTAACTTAACAATTTTTAAGTTACTTGATTTGTTTTTCAAACAGACTGAACATTTACACGAATGAGTCATAATTTTGTCTCTTTACAGCTTTCAGGAATCGATTAATTTTAGTTTGTCAGATATTTAATCAAACAGCTCTTAAAAAAAATCAAAGATGTGTTTTTCGTTCAATCGAACTCACCCTAGTTTGGAACACTGCAATATGTACATATAACAATAATTATTGACGCATCTCTTTTTTTCCTCATGCAGTAACTTTGTGGATTTGTTTCCATTCATCATAGATTCTCTTATTCTATGTCCTATTATGCCAGTTTATAAATTCATATATTCTTCTCCATAGCCTTTATACTCATTTGCTTCATCTATTGATTGATTATTAAGGGGGATGACTTGGTTGCACTCGTCCTGCCCTCTATTTAGAATATGCGATTAAACCTTCGTAAGGATTTCAAGATCGAACAATACCCATCAGGTTCATAAATGGCGATGTGCCCACCTCCAACTTTGGCTGTAAATCTAAGTTTTCGTACAGGTTTTTGCCGCGATTAGTTGGCATGCCGTGTCACATTGTTGCCAAACTCAACCTCTTTGCTGAGGGAAAATTACCTCCGCCATTGTCAATTATGCAAGCAAGTGCTTTGAAAAACTCCAAGTTTGCCGTGCCGTGAACGATTGTCACTTTGACATTTATGAATATTTCAATGTTCCCATACAGGTAAGACAGAGAGATAAATAGGCATCATCCATACCCCGGCATACCAATAACATGGTAAACTTTTGACAAACGATTATATCTTAAAACTTTAGATATTTCAAATCAATTTTTCTGCTTTAGATATCATTTTTTAAAGGTTTCAGATTTTTCCTGAGTTTTCGAGACCACCGTCTATGTTCGTGCAAACCTTCAGGTTTCCAAGTGTCGGGGAAGCAGCCGAACGTGTCGTTTTTGCGGACAACGACGAATTCCGCTTTTTATTGCAGAAAACGCCACACTGAGCAGCAGTGTGGCGTTAAGCTTACACCGGCAGACTAGCGAGCGGGAAACCGTGGTTCTATACCTAGTCGCGCCGGATATACTGCTATGATCTTCAAGCCCAATATAAATCTGTGGGCTATGGGGAAGGCAACGGGAAACCACCCCATTAAATTTATTTCCCTAGTTAAGTCATCTTGACTTCGGTCAAGTTGATAACCAACGTTCGCTGAGCGGATTCGGTACTTTAAGAAGAAGATTGCAGAAAATAGAGTCAGTAACAGCTTGCGTTAAAATGCACAAAGGCACGTCCCCTCCCATTTACATATAAAAATTTCACAAAAGGTGGCAATCAGAAATGCTAAATGTTATCTGCTACTAAGAAACCTAAAAAGAAAGAAAATTGTATGCAAGGAAACCGAAAAAATAGTTACAATTCGCAAACATTTCGTGCGAACTGAAATTTTGCCTAATGAATCCTCCAAAATTTCCTTAAAGTTTTTTGTCGATTTGTTTCCCTGTTGTGGATTCTATTAGCTTCGCTGGCGCAGTTTTTTGCATGATAACCTAATACTTTTTTCAAAATTTACCTACGTAATACTTCTTCTCTTCTTCTTCCACTTTTGGCTAGGAACCTGTTCCTGTTTGCCTGCCTCGTCACTACTCTACGGATGGCGAAAACCAACTTTGAGCCCATCTCTTGGGAGGTAGTCCTGGGGGCTTTTCCCTGTCGGTCGTCGGTTTTTACAAATGTTGGCCAATCTATTTTCGTCCATGCGATCAACGTGATCGTTCCAAGCTTTCTTCATGTGTTTCATAAACTTCACTATGTCTACTACGTCGCATCTCTGTTTTATGTTTGCGCTAGTGTTTGAACCTTTTCTGGTCTTGATTTTCTGTTAGGGTTTTCTCTCTTAACCATTTTGTTCCGGTTTTAAGACGCCGAAAACTCGCCTTTCATCCTTTTCCGTTAGCTAGAGTCTATTACGACTACAGTCAGGAGGCACGACGTGAATGTGGAAATAGGATTTGTTGGTAGAGCTGCGATATTGCAGAGGCATTTCTCGAGATTTAGTGGGGGCACATAATCAACATCAGTGCCCCTCTCGAAACCGTACCAACACTTACCTCCCTACGTAATACTATTACCAAAATAAAATCAATTCCCGAATGGCAAAATACATTTTATTTTATTTTGAAATTAAGCGAGTTTCAATAGAACAACCACATTTGAGTAACTAAAAACCCCAATTAGGTCAGAAGTGGGCAGCGAATTTTATGAGGTTTATTAGGACATCATACACACGCTTGCCAAATTTCAGTTTTTCCGAATATTTTGCAACCTAAAAGTGTTCCTTAGGTGTAGGTTAGGTTAGGTCTAGTTTAGGTCTAGGTTAGGTTTAGGTTAGGTCTAGGTTAGGTCTAGGTTAGGTCTAGGTTAGGTCTAGGTTAGGTCTAGGTTAGGTCTAGGCTAGGTCTAGGTTAGGTCTAGGTTAGGTCTAGGTTAGGTCTAGGTTAAGTCTAGGTTAGGTCTAGGTTAGGTCTAGGTTAGGTCTAGGTTAGGTTCAGGTTAGGTCAGGTTCAAGTTAGGTTCAGGTTAGGTTTAGGTTAGGTTTCTAATATTTTTTTCAATTTCAATATTGGAAATTTTGTTTTGCTCCTGTTAACTCCGTTTCTATACTTACAGCGTTTCTTTATAAAAGTTAGTTTCGCGGCAATAGTTGTGGTAAAAAACCATAGGTCTTCATATAGTCTGTAGTCATATAGTCCGCGTAGTTACCCGTCGGTGTAATAGTTACCTGTCAGCGTAAAAACCATCGGCATAGTTGCTTGTCGACAAAGATGCGCCTTTGTATTTATTTAGTCTCTACGACTAGCGGCTAGAGCCCCCAGCATTGCTACAGTCCCTCTCAAAATTGTTCTAAAGATTTTAATTTTCATTAAAAACCTTTGAATTCCAAACTATGGGAATAAAAGTTCATTGTAATTCAAACCATAAATACCAATTTTATAAAAAAAATCGCGATGGGTGGGGTAGGAGTCGTTTTTGCAGTCCCTTCCGTACACAAATGTTTCCGCGAGCAACTTCACGATGATTGTGGTTCAACATGGCCACCCCAACCATAAGGATAAATGGGTTATAGTACCGGGTGACGGTAAATTGCACGAACGACTGCAGGTAGCCGAAAAAAAAGTAGTAAATTGCACTCCGGGTAAACTGCACGAAATTTTGCAAACTGGTAAACTGCACTCCGAACATTTTCCAGGTAAAAATATTTATTTTTATAATCATGAAATCGTAACGAGTTCGAGGGAGCGGTTAATCCACCTCTTTGCGGCAGATCCACCTCTCTTTGTGGCAGATTTAACTTTACGCGGAGATCTGTTTCTTTAATTAGTTTTCTAAAGAAATCGTCGGCATACAAGCAAAAGTGACCAACTACAAAATGCTGAAAATGAGAAAATTGACTAAATGGGATTGAATAACCAGTACGGTTACAAGGAAAAATGTCCATCTTTATTAGAAATTAAATGAATAAGTTATAGAGTTGGTAAAATTGACTATTTACAGGCGAAGTATAACTTAAAAACTGCTCTAAAGTAAAACTAGGGTTTTGCAGATGGTCACTTTTGATTGTATGCCGACGAAATATCAAAAACTAACACTGACCTAACGGCAGATCCACCTCTTCGCGGCAGATCCACCTCTTTGCGGCAGATTTAACTTTACGCGGAGATTTGTTTGTTTTTAATTAGTTTTCTAAAGAAATATCAAAAACTAACACTAACCTAATGGCAGATCCACCTCTTCGCGGCAGATCCACCTCTTTGCGGCAGATTTAACTTTACGCGGAGATTTATTTGTTTTTAATTAGTTTTCTAAAGAAATGTCAAAAACTAACACTAACCTAACGGCACATCCACCTCTTCGCGGCAGATCCACCTCTTTGCGGCAGATTTAACTTTACGCGGAGATTTGTTTGTTTTTAATTAGTTTTCTAAAGAAATATCAAAAACTAACACTAACCTAACGACAGATCCACCTCTTCGCGGCAGATCCACCTCTTTGCGGCAGATTTAACTTTAAGCGGAGATTTATTTGTTTTTAATTTGTTCTCTAAAGAAATATCAAAAACTGACACTAACCTAACCACTAAAATCACAAACTCGACGTTGTATTTCTGATTTTAATAAAAAAACCGGGCGACGGCCCTGTACTGATTATCTCACAAATCTACTCTAAAGCTGAGGTAGTTGTATTTTAAGACACCCTGTATTGCTTGGAGTGCAGTTTACCATTTTTATTTTTACCTGGAAAATGTTCGGAGTGCAGTTTACCAGTTTGCAAAATTTCGTGCAGTTTACCCGGAGTGCAGTTTACCATTATCAGGAGGTTTTGGAGTGCAGTTTACCTTACCCCATAGTACCGGGGCGCACGCCTTTGGGGGCGGCAATTTTGTAATTTTCATATAATTTTGAGAAGCCATCCCGTGTATTTTCGCATGAAGAAGTGCGCATTATTTTTAGTATCTCACGGGCGCCGAATATCCGAGGATGGCCCTGTGGTTCAAACGATTTGAATGAAATGGAATAGTATTAGCTCAAAAAACGTTTGTCACTAATTGCATTACAAAATCATTTATTCTTCGATTAAACTGAGCTTATGATGGTATTATAATACCGAAACATCAATTCGTGAGTTATCAGTTTTTGTTCCTATTATTCAATTTATTGAATTAATGTATTCCCCTCCCTTGCCGCCCCTTCTTCAATTCATAATATTTCGTTTGTTCTGGGTTTTATTGATTTTTTGATTTTGGCTAAATAATGCATTCATTTGAATTTGAATTGCGGTGTTGCTTTCATTTTTTGAATAAATTTTTATTTACAAAAATGCGTACTTAATATGTATACCGTTGTTTAGAATACTATTTGATAAATTTTTATTTATAAAAATAATTTTATGTTAAATGAATTATAATTATAGATAATCAGAAGTTTATATTTTAGTTACAGAATTTTAAAAAGTTGCATGTCATTTTGGAGAACAGGCGAACCCTGTATAATTATCTTATCGTATTACCAAATTTCAAGGTCGGAACGATTAGGTGCGTATATTAATAGAACAGTCAAATTGTTGTCTAATATTAGTGTATATGTGTATGCTTGTAAAGGTTTGTTGATTTTAAATGTATAATAATAAAATAATATTTTATTCGCGGCACAGCGGAAGCGGTGCGATGGTGGAAATATTTTGTTCATTTGATAAAAAAAAATTAAATAACGGTTAGCCCCCGCTTCCGGTTTGAAAAATTGATAAATTTTTCCACCCCCGTATTTTATGCTTCATATCAGTTCCCACTTACACAGTACCACGTTGTATGGATAGCTTTAGCTAGAATTTGAAAAATTAAAATTTTTATAAAATATAAATTAAAAATTAAAAATAGTCTTTTCTCCAAATTCTTTATTAAATGAACGAGACTCGTTTCGAGAATCTCAATATATTCATCTTCGGTTGTTATTAAGGGATAAAAACGTAAGTGTCAAATATTAATATCAAATTAAATTAATAAGAGTCGTTATTACCTATTTCAAATAAAAATTTAAAAAAATTTTAAATTTTTTTATTTATTTTTATATTTATTTAATTAAAAATTTTTTTAAATTTTTTTATTTATTTTTATATTTATTTAATTAAAAATTTTTTTAAATTTTTATTTGATATACTAACGACTCTTATTAATTTAATTTGATATAAATATTTGACACCTCTTACGTTTTTATCCTTGAATAACGACCGAAGATGAGAATATATTGAGATTCTCGAAACGCGTCTCGTTCATTTAATAAAGAATTTGGAGAAAAGACTATTTTTAATTTATTATAAAACTCCAAAAATATTGGGAAAAATAAAATGATTTTTGATATAAAATATCTTTTTAATTTATACAAATTGATAATATAATCAAATAATAATAATCCGAGTATCATAATATATGTAAATTGTTTTACGAAGGTTAAATTAATTAATAGTTGTTTAATTTAATAACAAATTAGTCATAACAGTTGTGCAACAACTTAATTAAATTTTTATTAGAGCAATAATAGTATATTACTTAATGAGGGCGGGAGTATTAATTTACCGTTGTAAAAAATTGTAACTCGGGACACGGAGGTGTCGGGAATTTCAATTCACTCGAAACGGTAAAGCAACTACCGCCTGAGTTTTAGTAAGATATTTTGTTTGCTACTACTTAAGTAAATTGACAATAAAAATAAAATCGCAAATTTGGCCCAATTACATCCAAAAACGGACATAATTATAACGATTAATTTTCGTATTATAACAAATTATAATCTACGCAGTTCTTTTATCTTGTAAGGTGATATATACAAGAGCAATTAATAAATGGGCGGTAACATGATCCAACGACGACTACCGAAGGATGTGCCACTTACTTAAGCAGTAGCGAACAAACAATATTTCTTTTCTTCTTTGTCTAAAAGTAGAAGGATATAATAATGAAAATTTTTACCGCAACTACTGGTTAAAGTAATCCCAATTAAAATTCAAATCCTAAAATTTTTATAGAATCAGTTAAAATAAAGTTAATTCGTTTTTTGTAAATAGCAGGAAAAATTTAAAACATGGCACCAACAATCAAAGTTATTTACTTCAATGGAAAAGGTCGTGCTGAATGTATCAGATTAATTTTAGCATATGCGGGTGTGAAATTTGAAGACGTCAGAATATCGAAGGAAGAGTTCGAAGATTTCAAGAAAAGTAAGTTTACAGAATCTTAACATGATAAGTAGGAAATTTTATATTAATGTAAAAATTGTAATAAAACTATTTTATTCACAATAAGTTAAGTATATCTAGTGATTGGTCGCTCTATTACTAAATTTTAATAATTTGAGAAATAAGTTCTGGAAGTGATCACTTTCCGAACCTAACGGAGGGACTGTAAGTGACGATTTCCCGAACAGAATTTTATTTTAGGTTATTATTATCTATCTAGCTTCTATATATTTAATACGTTATGTTAAAATTTTGTATATGCTACTACATTTCTCAACCGATCGAAAAGTTTAAGAACTCCATTTTTTCGGATTTACGCAATAAATCACCATTTTTTCTAGTTAATCTTCAAACCTAAATTATTGTGAATAAAATAGTATACGTACTTTTGTGAAAAGCTTCATTGCCTCTTTTATCTTGGCTATTCTTAGCCATATATCTTAACCACGGCTGTAATGAAGCATTTTCCAAGCAATAGATTCTTTATAAGCACCTGTTTGCATTAATGTAATAAATTATTTTATGAGTTATAATCAGTTATAAAGACTAGACCGTAAAGAAAAATGTCATATTTCAGAAACACCTCTACCACTGGGATCGCTTCCTATCTTAGAAATTGATGGAAAAACAATACACCAAAGTATTTCCATTTGTAGATTTCTAGCTAGAAAATATGATCTGGTTGGGAAGAACGAATGGGATGCATCACAGTGCGATGTTATTGTAGATTCGTTACAAGATTTCTATAAAAGTATGTTTAAGTATATATTTCGAAATGTCTGTTCTAAATTTGTTGAGTAAGTTCCTCACCAAATAGTGACACCCTCTAGTAGAATTTTAGTAAGTAAAAAACTAACAGGTCGGGGAGTCTTTAGGCCGCCTTGAAAATAAGTAATGCAGATTATCTGATGTTTCGTTATTATATGGCGATCAAAGTAACTACTTTTCAAACCAGAACGGTAGCTGTATAGAAGCCTAAGAACTGCGATCATCCGAGCTACACTTTGTTTTTAAGGATTTTGCCTTCTAAATTAGAGCAGACACTTACATGAAATATTCTGTATATTAAAAATAAGTTGTATTTTAGGTTTATGGGAATATCGCATGGCAACTGGAAGTAATAAAGAAGCAGAAAAGGAAACGTTAAAAACGGTGACAGTACCTAAATATTTAACTTATTTCAATAACGTTATAAAAAGTAATAATGGATTCAGTGTATCGTCGCAGGTAATAAATTAAAAAAATATCTATTAATAATAAATTATTCAAGTCTGTCTCAGACGATGCAATTTATTGTTTGCGCACTGCGTTCTGAGCAGATTTGCCACAGTAAATTGCATCATCATCTCCAACAGACTTTTATATTAAAATCTTTTTTTTTGTTTAGGTAACTTGGAGCGATATCTTTTTATCTTTCGCTATTGAAGAGTTGCTGGTCGATGTTCCTAAGGCTTGTTTGGCAAATTATCCTGACGTAATATGTCTCAAAGAAAAAATTTACTCCGATCCAAAGATTGCAGAGTGGTTGACCAAGAGGCCATCTAATGAAGCATTTTAACATGACACCTCTTGACGAATAATTCTACAGCTAAATATGGTTAATCCACATGGGCATCCATAAAATTTTTTAAATGGTCAGGAAAACGGAATTGTAAAACTATATTTTTCTACATCAACATTATTATATAAAAAATATTAAATAAACAAACAATTAAATCTCAGTTCTAGTTCTAAAATAAACCCACCATACACATGCGAAACTTATTCCAAAAATGGTTGTAAAACGATTCGTAACTCAAATTTGTTTTAATATTGCGTTATTTCCTAGGTTGTGCGGCCTAAGGCCGCACTGAGGGGATTATTACTATAAGTGTTCAATATTTTAGGGCGTTTTTCTGAGGTTAGAGGTAAATTCCACGGTTTCCTTTGTTTCTATAAATAAACAAGAACCATGTAAAAGTTCGGCTTTCTTGGTAGTTGGGTTTGCGAAGTATCGTGTTGAACTAATGAGTGGGCGTTACGGATCTGAACGTTTATTAATATAATAATTCTTTCCGAACTAAGTAAATGGGATATAAAATTACTAGTTATTAATTTTTAATGTTGGCAAGGTCTTATATATATAAAATTTTAGCCGCACATGCAAGAAAGAGATAATGGTTTTATAATGAGTTATTTTAACTTGTAAATTTTTAACAGATTTTTTAATTTAAATTAAGATGTAAAATTGGCTCTTTAACAATTGGTGTAACGCACTTTTTAGATTTTTATTACATCAATTTTGATCAGTTAAATTCTTAGATGAGATTGACGCAATCGGCCCTTAATTATTATCTAAATATTTTTTTCGAGTTTTACAAAAACTGTTTCTATAACTAAACACGTGTAAAAAAATTTGGAGATGATTCCTTTGAGAATTTTTATTCAATATATATAATTATATTAGATGGCGCAGTCGACCTCCGATAATCTACAATGACCATTTAGAACATGATTGCCATAGTAGCTCGACCTTCGACATCACTCAGGGCCTTTATTTTTCCCTATAATTAAATCAAGTTTCAATACGAGATCTAAATTGAATCTAACTCGTTTATTAGTTCATATTAAAGCAATCTTAATGTATCGATGAGTGAGTGAGGACCCTCAACTTTTTATAAAACTAGATTAACGAACAATTTGGAAACAAATAATGTTAATTCCATTTTTCCATAAAATTTGTATGTTTAAAATCTAGAAATTCTCTCAACCATTTTAGCACTGAATATAATGGGTATATTATATCCAATATTTTTAACATGGGCATTTTTCCGATTATGCAGTTTTGTTTCTCTATATTATATGTATGCTATTCTGTTGGTGTCTCCTGAAATAAAACTTAACTAAGTTCAGAAATTATAACTTAGTTGGCTTTAAATCCGGTTTCCGCTTAGCTTCAAAGTTTGGAACTTCGAAACTCTTGCGTTAAGTCTAACAAGTATACTAATTTCGAGGTTGTGAACAACATACAAAAATTGTTTATTCCAAACTTATATAAGTGTTATAGTGTTAAGGGTGCCTAATTCTTACTTATTTAGATCTAGAACAATAAATTATTGCTCTATTACTTACCGAGGCGGTCACAATGTAATAATGATTATACAGAGAGGTTAAGTGCATTGACTGTTAATGCAGAGTACCTGGTTCAAATCCGGGCGAATTCAGAAATTTATTCAAGCCCGTCTGGTAATTTCCCATCGGAAAGTAATAGTAACAATCTAGGTGAAATCTAGCATGTACCTTAAGTCTTCTCAAAATGAAGTGTGTTGCATTTCCCGTGGTTTATACTCCACGTTAATTAGTAGGTTCCCTATTTATAGGAGGAAAATGTACTCAACGTCCAGGAGACCTGATAAGACACTTTAACTAATAAATTATATTGTGTTTCCATTATATTCTTCAAATTCAGGATGATAAGGGATAATACATTTGGTGCCCACGCCACAACTTATACAAAATAAATAAATAGAGATCTAGACTGTCATTTAATTTTTTTTATTATCTTAAAAAATAAATTAATAAATATGCTTTTATAAATATTTAACTAGGTACTACATCATATACAATAAATACAAAGTAATGTGTGGGTACAATTTTTCAAAATCGTATCAAAATATATAAATACAAAATTATTAAACAATTGCATTAAATCAGGGAAATCAATATGAAAAATCGAAATATTTTAATAAAAAATCTAAACAAATTTAGTTTATTTAAAAACCGCATCTACGGTGAAAGTAAATCGTTAAATAAGTTCCGCATAATTGGGGGGGTATTCATAAATTTTTTAATAAGATTTTAAAAATATTTATGAAAACTTTTCTTGGGGTCGTAAGGGTACGATTATCAGGCCAACTTAAAAATTATGAATATTGAATATTGCCCACCTCACCCGAAGTGTTTGTGCCGTGATAGACATATATAATAAAAAAAAATTGCAATAAAATATACCCCGAGTATATATAAATAATTCATAATTTTATCACAACGTCTTCAAGCAGATTGATTTTGAGTAAAATTCCTCCGCCTACGGCGTTGGGATGTTGTCGAACGACCTGCTTTCAAAAACGATAATATTGTGCATTAATGTAGGTATATATTAAAGCATAACTACGATTTATTACGTCACACACGCTTCGGTGGTCGGTTATATTATAATTTTTGATTTATTTAACGATACAACTGGGTTCGAAATACATCCGCACAGATGCGTGTGGATTTAAAAAAAAATCTACATACTGGCTTTTGTGAAATACTTTTTGCGGTTTTAAATACTTTGTACAACAAATCGATATTCTATTTTTAAGCAGTATCACACAAATTTTTATCACAAATTTAAGTGGTTCAAACTCCACCGTTTTCTGAAATAACTACAGATTTTTGCGATCTAGCAGATAATCTATGTATCATACTAGACCTAACTTCTCCCCTAAATGAAGCTCTCAAAGTACTACATTTTCTGTACCGTTCTTCATAAATTTTGGGTTTCTCGTCTCTAACTTGATTTTGTCTAAAAAAATTGCATTGTAATTTACTACATTTAATTTTAATATTTTACTTACTTTGATTTACAGGGGAAGTCTAAGAACTTTTGATCTCTTCCAAAATTTTCACCGTCTTGAAGAGTTTGCGGTAACTCATTACCTAAAGTTTCTGGTAAAAATAAGGCTAAAATACCTCCGAGTAATCCTAATACTCCCAATATTACCAACGGAAGAGAAGTTGAGACGTTGGCCTGAAATAATATAAATAATTATTAAATTTCAAAAATACACTAAACGTTTAAGAATTTACCAGGTATACTACAAACGGTGCAAGAATACTAGCCACATAACCCATAATGTGAATTAACGCTACGCCTTGCGCTCGTACAACAGTAGGTAACAATTCTGCAGCATATTGAAGACCAATATTATATGTAATGTTGATTGCAAATCTTCCAACTATAGCCGATGTTGCTGAAGGAATACCTAAAAAAATATTACTATTACTCTCTTTTCTTTTCCCTTTGAAAGCAACTTTTCTTTGAATTTAACTTAGTGATCCGTTTCCGCATAGTTCCTCTACTAAATAATAAAAATAATTGCATAGTTAAGGTGCAACCAGAACACTATTTAACCATCATAAGGGCTTGAACTGTTAAACTAAATTCCAATCTATTAACTCGAGAATGTTTAAACCTGCCGTTTTGTCATTACGGCACCGTGGAATGGGGTAATGTAAACTCCCCTCCAAATTGACCTGTTTTTATTTTCTTCAATTTTGGTTTTTAAGTCGGCATGTAAATTCCCCTCGAACCGTATAATCCCTAGTTATACGTAAGTAGGAGATTATAACAATTAGAATTTAAGTACGGCTTGTTAAATGGACAGGGCCGGTTTAGACAATTTCGTTAATTCAAAATTATTTAAATAATCGAATTTGAAAAGTACGGAAAAGTACCATGTGCATGGACAGGGCCGGTTTAGACAATTTCGTTAATTCAAAATTATTTAAATAATCGAATTTGAAAAGTACGGAAAAGTACCATGTGCATGGTGCACAACCGGTCGAATGCCACTCCATCGCTCGGCGGGCGCGCATTTTGTTGACGGTACGTGCAAATCGATATACTCTTACACTTAGAAAATTTCGCAGCAGCAAATGCACCTCGAGCGTCGTACATGCAACATCGATTATTTTTAGTTTTTACGCGATTTTTTGGGGGGGGTCTCTCGCATTCCGGTTGCATAGATCCCGGTGTTCTTGATGGATGGCGCCTTCTCGTATGTTTAGCCTAGTAACCAGAGTCAAATCCGCCCTGGAGGGGTGCAGAGCGGAGCGGAGCGCAGCGGCGCCCCGTAAGGGTAGGATTTGACGATGGATTACCCTCCTTTTCGAATGCACACCCCTAAAATTCGAAGGCAAAAAAAATTTAATTTTTTCACTTTTTTGGCTATACACGAGTTATTTTCCATTTTTTTTATTATATTTATTACTAATATCCACTAATCACACCCCCCTCTATCCGAATTTCAAAGAAAAATTCAAATCGGACCGAAAAAATTTCACTCCATTTGAAGGGACTGTAACCCGATACCCGTGCAGACCCCGTGTTCGACCGGCTACATGAATTTACTTTCCCTTATTAAATAAGTAGGTTATATTTTGTAATTTTTCAAATACAAATATTAACTTAAAAACTCAAAAATGTAGGTTTCAAGTTTTTCGCTAATTACATATTAGGTAGGAAAATGATATGCAAGATCGTGAATTTCAATCGTTCAACAAAAACGCCGTCCGGAAAGAAATCCTGCGTACGGTCCTGAGTTGTTAACGGGAATTTCAATTTATTGGTTTGATTCTGCATGTAAACTCCCCTCATTCTTAATTGCTTAGGAGGGGAGTTTACATGTGAGTTTAAGTGTTGGCCTTTTGCTCGGAGGGGAGTTTACATGCTTTTTTGAAATTTACCTGGCGCATTAGGGGAGTTTACACCTACCCCGTGGAATACAAGGGCCGGTCTAAACATCTTTCATCGGGCAGGTTTTTACCTTGAACCTTAACCTACAAAGCCATCTAGGATATTAAATTCTATCATAAAAATTGAACCTCCACAACCCGAACACGTAGAATGGTAGTGTATTAAATGACAAAGAGTCGGTCATACACAAAAATATTGTTATCATAAATTGTGAACTTAATGTCGCGGAAAAGAACCTAATCAAGATGTAATTTGCGAAATAAACATAAGCGATGTTCCGTTTACAATGTTCTATAAAATAAAAAGCGAACAGAATTTATTAGGCACACCCTGTGTAAGATCAAAAATTTTAAGGGTAGATGGCAGTTAAAAAATATAGCCGAATATGACATTTAATATGTCATTAGTTTAAATTTTTAGTAAGATAAAATCGAAATTATGAGTACCAAGAGTTCTAATAAATCATGTAAAAGTAGCACAAATGGCAAAAATTTTAAGTTTTTCTATAGGAAATTTCCAAGATACAATAAGGTTTGTTAACATATACTTAAAGACCTTGTAATTTTATAGAATGATGATCACAAAATTAGATTCAGAGATGGTTACAGTGGTTAGCAAAACAATTTCCTCATGTGGTAAGAGTTGAAATTATCGGCCGATCTGTACAGGATAGGGATATATACATGATCATTTTAAAAGGTTGCACAAACATTAAAAGAATTTCTGTTATGC
Source organism: Podabrus alpinus (assembly GCA_932274525.1). Lineage (NCBI taxonomy): Eukaryota > Metazoa > Arthropoda > Insecta > Coleoptera > Cantharidae > Podabrus > Podabrus alpinus. Next base: position 97,612,960 of record OW026452.1, read on the forward strand.
TAGAGGCTGGAATACATGCAAGAGAATGGATTACCATTACTACGGCTCTATACTGCATCAGTTATATTGTGCGCCATCAAAATATACTAAATTTTGCAGATTTTTATATCATTCCATGTTTAAATCCAGATGGTTACGAATATACCCATACATGCGTAAGAATAGGTAAATAGGTTAAACCAAAATAAGAAGTTTAATATTATAGGACCGCTTATGGAGAAAAAATTTGAATAGAAACAAACACTCGAATCAAAAGTTTTGGGGCGTGGATTTAAACCGAAATTTTCCCTATGGTTATGGACGTAAGTAAGGATATACTAAACAGGTTTGATAATACAACAAACTTTAGTTGAAGGTAGCAGCGATTCGCCTACCAGCAATATATATCGAGGCAAGAATAGCCTAAGTGAGCCCGAAGCCCAAAGTTTGGCCAATGCATTGTACCAATATGGAAAATATATTCAGCTTTACATTGCAATTCATGCTTTCGGAAATTTAATTATGTATCCTTGGGGCTATACGTTCAGACCAATATGTGATGCGCACGAACTGGTGAGTTGCATGTGATGCGCAAGAATCGTATCACCAGGTATCACAAAAAAAAACTCGATTTGATTCTAGCGAGTGTGTGGAGAAGCTGGAATGAGAGCAATGAAACGCTATCAAGCCAATAGTAAATTTACTATAGGACAACTATCAGATGTAATGTGTATGTCCAAAATGTTTAATGAATACCTTCTTCAGATAAATTTTGCATGTTTTAGATATTTCATCGGGAGGCTCGTCAGATTATGCCAGGGGAGTTCACCACATAAAATACTCTTACACCTTTGAATTACACAGAGGTGGTCAATCGGGGTTTGAACCTAGAACTTCGAGAATTTTGAAAATTGCCAAAGAAACATTTATTGGTATAGAGGCTATGACAAAATACGTGTATGATCATTACAGCGAATCAAGAAAACGAAAACGAAGGTCAAGTAGCTCTAGTGATTATTGTAGTCATTGTAAACGTTGTAGATTGTGAAAACATTGTAAACATCGTTTCAAAGTAATTCAAGTAACAGTAACATACAATGTATTATATAGAAATATTAAACCTTACCTAAAGGCACAGAAGCAGCAATTAAACTAAAAACTCCACTGAAAGCCATTGTTCCGAAAGCCAACCATCTTCTTCCCCATTTGTCCAAGGTTAAAGTAAGCAGGGTATCCGCAGGAAATTCAGTAATAGATGCAATCGTAAACGTCACAAAAACATTGAGTCCTAGCGATCCCACATTACGTACATGCCCATCAAATACCAAAGAGATGGCCATCCAAATAATGATTAACAATATCGTAATTTTTCGTAACCGAGGAGTTTTGAATAAATCCAAAACCGAATATGTCTTTGCATTTTCTTCTTCCCTTTGGGCCCTTTGACAGCTTTCCTGGAGAAAAAATCAATAAAACACTGAATGATAAAAGATGATAGTTGAATCTTACCCTAAATTCATTATAGATTTTTTCTTCTACTTTGGTTCCATTTATTTTCTCAAAGCTTTTTAAAATTGCTATTGCTTCCTCCACTTTTCCTTGCGATACCAACCATCTATGGAAAGTTAATTAGTAAAAATAATATTAATAAAATTAATTTTCACGAACCTGGCCGATTCTGGTACACACCATGGTGTAAAAATTGCTAATACCAGTGGTGCGGATATAACTATGCAAAACATTCTCCAATCTCCTAAAAACCAAGCAATCCAAGGAAGAATGGTTGCAGCAAATGTGAAGAAAATTGCTATCGACATATTAGCAACAAATGTACGCCATTTGGGTCCCACGTATTCAAGTACTAAAAAATAAAATAATACTTTAAAAATAATCATCAAGATTTTGCACTCAAACTGTTAACGGTATTGATGTAAAATGGGTTGCCTAAGAAAGCCAAGGAATAGAGACGTCTAAATAATAACAGAATGGGAATAATCTGTAGTGTGAATAAGAACTAGTAAATACTAAAACTAAGCAAATGCTTGATTCTAAGTGAAATAAATCTAAATTAGAATAAGCTTTATCTTTTGCTAAATATTAAGCTTTAACTGCCATTTAAGTGTATGTTCAAAAGTTTTCTGATGATTCAGTTTACTGTAAATAGTGCAAATAAAAAGTTAGTAAATACTAAAACTAGTAAGTAAATGCTTAAAGTTTGAGGTGCTTGTCAAGAAGGGAAAGGGTATTTACTAAATTTGTAATAAATACAATAGCAATTGTTATTAAATTAAACTTGTTATAATATTCAACAGAGATTATCTTCCGCAAAAAGTATTTATCATTTAAATTGTTGTTATTAATATTTTTTATATAAAATATTATAATATGGAATTTTAAACTTAATATTTCTCAATTTTTGTTGTTTAATAAAGTAAGTAAAAAAGCTATGTAATAAAGGAAGCACCTACAATAAATTAATATTTATAGAAGTTCTAAAAATAGCATATTAGTTATTAAATTAATATAAATTCAACATTTTTCCATAATTCATCTTATTTTAATTTCAGGTAATTGGGGTTTTTAAAAATAATCCCGATAATTAATTATTAATTAAACAACTATAATTCTTACAAAAAGTAGTTTATAGACTACTACGAGCTAGTAACAAATTTTGAAATTCTACGAATTCAAAATTTTGAACTTTTATTAACTTTTACTAACGACATTTTAATATTTTCTGTACCACAAAAAGGCACTAGGCTAGAATAAATTTTCCTATCTTTACGTTGACCTCTATAAAACATACTAATTTTGTACGACCCAGAATTTGCCGCCATATTGGAAGAACCACGCTAAAAAGGACACTTTCATGATTTTCGTGAATATCTTGGTTTGGGTTTATTTTAAAGCAAAATATAGTAGACTAAATTCTCTAAAGAAAATAGCCTAAATTCATTCTTGTTAACCGTTCTGATGCAGAGATGCAGCCGTCAGAGTGCGCGCTATATATCTGGGATTCCTTATTTTTAATTATATTATTTGAACTGTGTGATGAAATGTTTTGAAACTAATATATTCACCAGTATTCATAAAAATATTTGTTTTCGCGTGGTTTTTCTAATAAAGATAACAATATTACTAACAACAGAATGCGTCAAATAGGCAACAAATCTCGAAAAGGACGCGCATGAATGGATAATTGGCTAATGAAATCGGTTGTCAAATTTTAGTAGGTAGTCATATTTGATTGTAAAACCTATTATCCACATTTTAAATTTAACTTCAATTCGATTATTTTTCAAAACGTTTAACATGGCGAATGCAAGATGGCGATCAAGTGAAGTAATCTATTATAACCTACAACCATCCCGGGGATTTAGGGAAACACACAAACCAATAAACAATCATAATTACCTACAAACTCTTTTTTTGTTGGGCGTTAAACAAACTTTCGCTCATCTTATTGGTCGAAAATTTGAATTCAAATAAAGAAACTTCTATAAAAAACAATGCAGTATTTATTTTAAATGCTTACATTCTTGAGCTAAAGATGGCTAAAAGCAAGAAACCAATAAAACCCCCAACAAACAAAAAATTTAAAATTCATAAAATTGGCAGGGGGGGGAATTAAAAATTTAGGATAACGATAGCTTACTTATCGATGTTTTGGGGTAATTATTTCATCATGAATAGGTGGTGTGGTAAATTTAATTTGAAAATTAATAAAAACTGTAGCTGAACTACGGCGTGGGTAATCTGTAATCCTATTTGAAAGATATAATATAAAAAGGCTTGGAATGGAAAAAGTTAAAGAAATGGCAGTTATTTACAGGTCCGTATGCTGAATTTTTTCACACAATAAAAAAATATCTAACCTATAAAGTGATTAATCGCAATAAATAAATCAACGAATATCCTAGATTTTGTGATAATCTAAGGGGTTGTTCATAAATTTCGGCACCTGCATAGGGATCGGGTGAAGTTGAGGCCTGAGTCACGATTTGTGACGTTGAGCTACGTTTTTGGGACAAAAAGTGATGATGATGAAAAGTAGAGAGGGGGAGGTAAAAACAAGTGTATAAAATTGTTTGATGTAATTTATGAACGATCCCTAAACAGCTTTGTGAAGCTTAAAATACCACTAAGAAACTCTTTTAGCGTTTAAAAAAAATATTTGGTCATTAGTCGAGTAGTTAGAGCATGGATGAGCAACCCGCGGTCCGCCACACGTTTTTGTGCGGCTCTTCAAGGATTTTACATTTTGACTTTTAAGGTTAGGTTTATAGGTTTATTTTGTTTTTTCGACCAATAAACAAAAACTCACTGATTTAACAAAAAATTTTATTAGTGAATTTTTGTATACTATCCTTTCTGAAAGTAACCATCTCACTAATGATATATTTTAACGAAATAACTAAGATAGTTAATTTCAAAATAAGGAATCAAGGACAATTTACAGATTTTTAAAATAATGCTCAGTAATGTAAACACCAATTTTTAAGTATTAATTAGGTGGTTATTTAAGTATGATTTGCAAATTTAGAAAATTTTAACCAAATGTTGAACTGAACGCTGAATATTTGAATTTTAAAAAGAAGTAAAATAAAAATATTTCTTCGGTTAGATGAATAACTTGAAGTAAATGTGAAAGAAAGGGTTAATAAAAATACTTGTAAAACTAATAGTTAAAATTCAAATATTTTAGCGGTTCGTTAAGTCGTGTTTTGTTACAATTTTCTAACGCAAAATTTTCGTATTTTATTCAACGAATGTAATTTAACCCGATTACGTACCATCTGATGTAATTCAACAAAATTGAAACAATTGCACAAGGTATTAATTTCCAAATTTTGCTTGTAGTTTTCATATTTTAAGTGTTAACTGTGTAATGAAAATGGGCACGTATGGATTAAAGTGCGTTGGTAATTGGAACTTATAATTTTATGAATTATTTTTCTCGACACTTCAATGAAAATATTAATTATTAAAAAGCAGACTGATATTATTTAAATTACCTACAATAATTTAAATAATTAATAATTAAAATATGTAAACATCGTATGTATATTTAAATTATAAAAACCATATTAAAACCGTTAATCAAATTTATTAATATAGCATTCTTCTCACTAACTCAAGGTAATTGTATTAAAAAAATATTTGTTTTCGCGTGGTTTTTCTAATAAAGATAACAATATTACTAACAACAGAGTGCGTCAAATAGGCAACAAATCTCGAAAAGGACGCGCATGAATGGATAATTGGCTAATGAAATCGGTTGTCAAATTTTATTAGGTAGTCATATTTGATTGTAAAACCTATTATCCACATTTTAAATTTAACTTCAATTCGATTATTTTTCAAAACGTTTAACATGGCGGATGCAAGATGGCGACCAAATGAAGTAATCTATTATAACTTATAACCTACAACCATCCCGGGGATTTAGGGAAACACACAAACCAATAAACAATCATAATTACCTACAAACTCTTTTTTTTGTTGGGCGTTAAACAAACTTTCGCTCATCTTATTGGTCGAAAATTTGAATTCAAATAAAGAAACTTCTATAAAAAACAATTTTCTAACGCAAAATTTTCGTATTTTATTCAACGAGTGTAATTTAACCCGATTACGTACCATCTGATGTAATTCAACAAAATTGAAACAATTGCACAAGGTATTAATTTCCAAATTTTGCTTGTAGTTTTCATATTTTAAGTGTTAACTGTGTAATGAAAATGGGCACGTATGGATTAAAGTGCGTTGGTAATTGGAACTTATAATTTTATGAATTATTTTTCTCGACACTTCAATGAAAATATTAATTATTAAAAAGCAGACTGATATTATTTAAATTACCTACAATTAATTTAAATAATTAATAATTTAAATATGTAAACATCGTATGTATATTTAAATTATAAAAACCATATTAAAACCGTTAATCAAATTTATTAATATAGCATTCTTCTCACTAACTCAAGGTAATTGTATTGCAATTATCTTTTATCTATTACGTTAATCATTAGTATTTACTTATAAACAAAGAGAAACCTAGTTAATTTTGAACACCAAGGTTGATTCATTATTCGCTATGATTTTATATTTTTGCAGAAATTCAATATCACGATTTGAAAACCATAAAATTTATCTTTCATCTTTTAATTGTTATGCCAAGTATGAGAAAAAGTTCTAAATTGCAAATTATTTACCTAATATATACATCATAGTAAAACAGTTGTCGAAAGCCATTCCGACTAAAAATCTGCACAGACAGAAAGTCCAAAATGAATTGCAAAATGCAGTTCCGATTCCTGCAGCAAACCCAATCAAATTTGTTCCCACCAAAGCAGGAATTCTTCCTTTGCTATCTGCTAACCAACCAAATACTAATCCGCCCAAAATTGCTCCACAAAAGAATATTGCTTGAGATATTGTTGGCAACGCTGCTTCTTCGCAAACCCAGTTAAACTAAAATATAAAAAATGGATAGTTTTTTTATTGGGAAAAAGTTTAGAATTATTTTACCTCAGCTGCAATGGACATATATGGCACATCATCAGTGGTAAAATTGTATTCCCAGCCTTTATCACAAGGTTTAGTAGGCCAAGAAGAGTCTGGTTGTAAGGCACCATTTAATAACATTTCGCTAAAATTAACTGCATACATCCTACATTTTACGAATTCTCCATTCTCTTTAGGTATCGATAAGGAAACTCTAAAAGGGATAAAAATATATTACAAATTTAGTGTAACCAAAACAAAATAAAAAAAGACAATGTAATAAAAAACAATAATATTAATTAATTTAATATTAGAATTTCAAGAGAGTTGAAAGTTCGGTGAAATATCAAGAAACTTTTCCATTGGTTCAATACATTAGAATGTACTAACATTTTTAAATTCAATTTTCAGATCGATAAGTATACCTACTATACCATAATTAGAGGCTATGTACCAATTTCAATTAATTTAAATTTTATTGCTTAAAATATTAAGGAGAAGCCCAAGTAGTTATTATTAAATAATTAATTATGATTCATTATTGCTATTACAACTAATACTTAATAATAAGTAATTAAAAATTTATACAATATAATGTTATTATTGCGCTAAAAATATTGCCGAAAGTGTTTTTAAAGTTAAATTATTGCTATTAAATAATTAAATACGATCGGTTCCGCTCGCCATACAAATTCTTTTCGGTCCCCTTAGTTTTTCCTGAGCCAAAGTAGTTTTGGCAGACAGGAATTGGAAGAAGTCTAGTTCTTCCTAACTCAAATCAGATAATACTGGTTTTTGCTGACTGCAATCAGGTAAAACCAGTTTTCTTGGGCAACTCTTAGGCGAAAGCTAGTTTTGCCTGATTTTGAGTTTTACCTAATCACCCCTTTTCAAAACCAGTTAATATATTTTTTAGTTTAGTTAATTATAGCTTAATCAGTTTTATATTATAGTTAATTGAGGCAAGAGCGGACACCGCCAAAACAAAAAGGATCCTGAGAACAAACGAAATGAAAGTCTTAAGGGCCATAACAGGAAGATCACTTGTCGACAGAATTAGGAACGACCACATAAGGAGAGAGTGTAACATGCCCGATATAATAAGGTGGACGAGAATAAGAAGAAGAGCTTGGAATGAGCATATATCGCGTATGAGCCATGATCGACTTCCAAAGATCGCCAGAGATGGAATACCCCATGGAAACAGACCACCGGGAAGACCTCCAAAGAGGTGGAGAGACAGTTGGTCGTCAGCATCCCAGGAAAACCAGAATTAAACAGGTCCCAGACCTAGAACAAGCTGAAGAAGAAGAAGAAGTTAACTATAATATTGTTTCAAGTTCCGTATCCCCTAAGCAAACGTTGGGCATCAACTTGGTCGAAGACAATATGACTTACTAAGGAAATATATTTAATGAGGGGATCTTCTTTTGTCTTCCCCATATCTCACATATCGATGTTGGGCTTTATATCATAGCAATATATCCGGAACCACCAAGATTAGAACCACGGTTTCCAGTGAATAGAATGTCGGTTTATACTTTACGCCAGGTTACTGGTGTTCTATTATTAATTATTATAATATAATAATTACAGACTACTGGCGGAGAGTGCATAAATGCATAATAATATTTTATTATATAACATATTTTTATACATACAATATGAATAATATTTACATTACGGCTATACAAATAGAATAATATTTTAATCTTGCACTGCATCCTTTGTTCCTTGCGAAATTAAGAATCCCCCTTTCCGCGGGGCATCTCTATTAATTATTTTTCACAAGAAAAGAAATAAGCACGATCCCCTAGGCGGTCGAGGTAGACCAACAATATTTAACAATACTTTCTTCTAAGGCCCACTTTTACAATAGTCGGTTAAGGCTCAGTTACTTTACACTGGTGTTTAATTTGAGGTTTGACATCTTCTCATTGGACATCATGTTAGATTTATCACCAGTGTAAAGTAACTGAGACTTAACCGATTATTGTAAAAGCGGTAGATCTTATCCAGTGCTACAATTTGAACAAAAACCAAAAGAACCCCCTCCCCCCCATCTCTTCAACCACAATTTATTTTAAAATTTATTTAGTCTCCCAAAACAAATAAAGAAAATCGCCTCCTTTCTATTTGAACGAAGACCATTCAGACCAAGGACAACCAAATGAAGATTTCTATCAATTAATAATTATTATTTACGTGGCTTGGAAGTTTAAGGACGTGAGCTCCGGAATCAGCATTTGCAGTGACTTGTTTTTGCTGGCTTTGAAGTATTATAAATGATTGGCAGTAATTTGTTTTATTCGTTGGACGCGTGATGAGAGATCTGTTGTGATCTATTAAGATTTGATTACATTTGTTTTTAATTACCGGTTTCTGTGGTTCTTTGATTATTTTTGGCGTTGGTTTTTGACTTTGTTTAAACCAGTTGTTTTTTGAAGTAACCAATGATGTTCGCAATGGTCCTCTCTGGTATAGTATAGGTGGCCAACGTGGACAAAATGGTCACCATCGCCGACGCTGAGATGAATGCGGTGATCCCGGATTATTGGGTTGCCCTTTTATGGCAGTATCTGCCCCTGGGTTTTGCAAACTCCATGCACCCACAGAAACTATCGGGGTGAGCCTCCTCCCGCAGTTAGCGCAGATTTCGGGCGACTTTTTTGATTTTAAACAGGCGGAAGACAATTTCACGCACCTAGGTGGCAACCTGCAGCACCGCTGTGTATTCCCGAAGGTTTGATAACTACGGCATTGGGATATCCAATTTTTCTAGTACGGATATTCCATGTACACTTGGATGTCAAGGGTATGGGTGGCATCGAAAATCGCATAGGTCTGGGGTATCTTCTTTATGGGTACTATGAAAGGGCTTCTTGTCCCGCCCTCGATGCGTCTTACTAATTGATTTAAGGGAAACCTTGGACGAGCAGGTCGTTCTTCACGACTTGGACATCCAGAACTTGATGGATGCCCATAATGACGATTCAAAGTGAGTTTTTGTCCTGTAATCCGTGGGGAACAAGCCCCTCACTGCTGTGTCTAGGTTGGCATCGAGTAAGTTGAACATAGCTCGATAATCCCCTGGTGTGGACGGCATGACTTTGGAATAATTGATCAGCTCGAATTGCAATTGTTCTACGAGCTAAGGCCACTTGCCGATTTCCTTCCAGACGATCGGTGAGATCCTATTTCGATTTGGCTGGTCTGTCTAAGTTCGTGTGGGGTATGAATCTGGGATGGTGCTCTGAATGGTGCATGATCGGATTGCTTGCTACATCCTGGCATCGCATTTTCATCCTCTCCGCACGTTGTGTTAAGTTGGCGAACTTGTGTGGATGTGTGAAGGATAGGTGGAGAGATGTCGTCTTTTGTTAAGAAATCCGGTTGGAGGGTCAATTTTTGTTGTTCCAAGAAAGCGGCATTGTCAGCTTCGAGAAGTCTTGTTGCTGCAATGATTTTCATACTTTGGTCGTCGAGTTGGTTGCGCAATTGGACTATTTCCACCATTTCCTTGGCCAGTTTGTCACGGAAATTCGGAACTTCCTCCAATCATTTGCCTAAGTCGGCCTTCAACTTGTCCAGCAACTGTGTCCTCGACTTTTTTCTTTTCGTATGTCGATGGTGGTAATGGGTGAAGAAGTGGTACATAAATCGGTTCTATTATCATTTGGGGGTTTTGTTACGATCTTTTTATTTTTATTCTTTTGTGGCATTTCGACTTAAATGAATATTTTTTGGTAGAGCGCAAAAACTACGTCTGTCTTCGGCGACTGCTAACTCGCGACTCTCAGTCTAATACTGGATGCCAATACAGCAAGCAAGCCTTTATCTGGCATTGGCGTTACAACTGACTTTGAGCTATTTAATTTCTATTTCTAGTTCTCCCAAAAACGGGGAGAATTCGAAAGAAGAAAGGAAAAAAGAGTGAAATGGGTTCGATACCAATGTAGCAATAAACAAAAGGATTCGCGGAGCGCAGCATGTGAGAGCGAAGCTCGCTTAATCTCCTTCATCTGATGTTGGGGTTAAACTAACTGTGAACTATTTTAGAAGGATTAGTAACCCGACAATACCAATGTCAGCATGCAGGCATGATTCGCGAAGTTTGGTTAATCTCTTTCTTTGAAACTCTGTTGAAACGAACAGTGAATTATTTTAGTGAGATTAGTGACTCCGTGAAGTGGCATTGGAGCTGAATCTTGAAATTTGATTGAGTGAGTCGATTGACACACCGCATGCATTCACATGGTTAACACTTCGAAAATATTTAAAGTAAAAACTAGGCAAGTCCCCCTCTCAGACACTGAACTGAAGCGCAGCGACCGTGCAATTCAAAGCAACTCGATTGTTTTGCTACTCGGTTGATAAATTAATAGGCCTATTGTTATGTCGATTGTTATTATTATCATTATTGAAAAAAAAAGATTCTACAGGCTTAAATCAAACGAAGTGGGAGGCATTCAAAGGCAGTTTTGACTCTTTTCACTTATTAGTAACTGTTATGTAACTTTGAATGTTTTTCACATCTAAATTATTAAAGATAAATAAATATTATGTATTTATAAAGCTATCAAGATTGTTTTTGTAGAAAACTTAATTCCCTACAAAATTGTTCATAATTCAAAATCGAACTTAAACCGATTTTAATTGAGCCGAGCTCGACGTCAAGGTGGTCATGTCATTGCTCTGGGACAACTATAAGAGTTCTTTTTATTTAATTATTATACAATTATACAGTTCCGATTTATAGTTATTTTAATTCTTTGATCCGTTAATAATCCTTTGGTCCCTTAATATGTTGACCCGTAAATCTGTTAATCAGTTTAACACTGTTATGATTGAATTTCAAAATTCGGGCATACTCGTTTTCATAAAGATCCGTCAAGTCATAGCCGAAAAATTTCCAGAAAACATTTTTTCAATTGAGCCAACACCAAGAAACCTTCGCGAGATGCGCTTCAGTTATGTTAAGTAGGTACAAACAGTAAACAAAAACTTGCAAAATAATTTATGAATCTTATGTGATTACAGGTAATGCGTTGTTGCTTTCTTATACAAACAAATGTTTTTAACACTTCCTATTGCAATTTATAAAGAAATTTTTCGAATTATACCTAAACGTTTAAAAAGTTTGTAATGTTATCGAGTTTGGATTATCGTGGGTTTGGTTTATCGAGGTTGCACTGTTTTTTGATTTCTGTTTTTTCGGAGGTGACTGGTTCACTCCCGGGAGTGCATAATAGTTATTTATGTATTAAGGACACAATCAATAGATTATAGCACCGAGGGTAATTTAAAGCCCGACGCGTTAGCGGAGGGCTTTAAATTGCCCGAGGGCTATAATCTGATTGTGCCCGTGGCATATACAACGTTTTATTTCATTTTGGTACTTGGTACTTGAATTGTCAAAATTGAAGAATTAAGTATTTTGAGAAAAAATATCATGTCATTTTGTTTGTGCTATGAATTTTTGGTGTGCCATGGTTCCTATGGCGAGAAACTTGGAGGGGCGAGAATAAATTTTTTTATTTAGCAATAACTCGAAAACGGCACTAGATATCGAAAAACTGAGCAAAAAATTCTCCCCCCCCTCGCAAGGTACTACCCTCCGTGAATTGTCGGTAGGAAGGCATATGCAAAATTTCAGATCGATCGCGCAAAAAAAACAGAGTCTGGACTAACTCTTTTGTTTTGATATTGTTGTCATTGCTTAGCAACTTTATAGGCCCTAGGGCTATAAAAGCCATATTATGCCCCCATTTCCGTGCTAAAAAACAAGGTTATGATACCAAAATGAAATAAAATAGTATTATAACATATTACTTGGTAGTGTTAGGAATTTATTTTCTAATATGCTTAATTCTTTATTAGGGGATCAATACGCCGATTCTGGGCATTCCTTTAACTTTTAAAGATTTAATTAGTTCGAACAAACCAATAAAGGCCAAACATTTTATTTTATCCCCGCTTTTAAAATACAATAATTGTAGATTTTCATTGGTTAGTTTAAAATGAAACGTAAAGTTTAGAGGCATTTAGAGTTAAAGGTTTTGATCAGAATCGTGGTATGAATCTATTATTTCACTATCTTATAAAGTACGTAATTTACTATTATAAAAAAATTTTAAATTATTTTAAACTATTATTATTAATAACTACGAATGTCATGGTCATTTTCAAGGTTTAGAAAACTATTATTTGTGGGAACTAACTATTTAGGGGACCGCTCATCATGCTCATGTGATCGCGTTCTCGTACCTTGCCAATATAAATAAACCAGTGACCATAAACAATTCAAAATTTAATTTTATAATTCAATCGTATCACAGAAAATGTATCGAATCTAAACCGGAGTCGGTGTAAACAACACAAAAGCTGTGATTTTTCTTTTTGTAATTTAGGTGATTTTACATTCATTTTAAGTGTGTTCTGTGGGTATAGAGAAGGCTCTTAAGAATACCATGGACAGCACATAGGACAAACATATCCGTTATAGAAGAACTACACATCACAAAAAGACTGATAACAACAATTAAACAGTCAATATTGCAATATTTCGGGCACATAGCGAGAAGCGGCGACTCAATGGAAAGACTTGTTGTGGAGGGCAAGGTGGAGGGACGAAGACTCAGAGGAAGATCGCCAACCCGGTGGACGGACCAGGTGAAGAAGATGACGGGTTGTGGGCTGGCGGAGGCATCGCATAGGGCGCATGACCGGAAGACATGGTCCCTAACGGTAAACGAAGCATCTCTATAAGGTCACCATACTCTTTCGAGAGGAAAGGAATGAGGAGGAGGATGGATACAAGGTACCTTAACGTGGATTCTGCTAATCATTCGTTCCTAAATAGCGCCATAGGCGAGTTTTATTAAAATTTAAAAGCAATAACTATGTTTACAGAAGACAAATTTCTCTTCCTCTCTAACGTTATTTATAAGGTAAATAAATTATGAGAGATTTACATGCATGAGATGAAATACTGAAAACCTGAAACAATTTTATTGAAAATAAAATAAATGTAATATGCGTTCTTCTCGTACAGTAAATATTTTTTTATTAATACTACTTTCTTCCTCAATTAATTAATGTAAAAAACTACTTTTCGGGTGTAAAGGAATGTACATTCCTTTACACCCGAAAAGTAGTTTTTTACATTAAATATTTTTTTGTTATGCGATTCGGTTTCAAACAAATATTATCTGACACCACACTATTTAGGATGGTTTTTATTTTTTTAACTTTAATTATTTTCATTAGTTATCTAAATTTTACTAAAAAATTTAAAAAATGCGCTTGATTTGATTCACGGTATTGCTATTTTTATTTTCCTATTCATACTCTTAATTAATTATCTTGCTATTCTTCATTGGTATGTTAATGATTTGTGTCAATAAATAATATCGATGTGTACAAACACAATAATTTTTGTTTTAAATTTTTTCCATTCCAATTTGTTTTATTAATATAAAATTAATAATTACATGCAACTGAGGATTTCAAATGACGATGACAGCTCTATATTTTATTAACAAATACCAGTTTGCAAATTAATTTAATAATTGGTTTTGCCAAAAATTTCACGTTTTTCAGACCCCCCCCCCTTTCCGTTTCTTTCTACGTTTCAACGTTCAAATTTACTTACGGTATATGTTAAAATTTTCTAATTTTGCAAAACGTAGTACCAAAATTATCACATAATTGCGAGAAAATTGCCTTTTAAGTACATCTTATTGTTTACATTTTATTTATCGAGATAATTTCCAGGCTCGCGTTAAAATAATTATAGTCAGTTAAGAGTCTCCTATTAACAGAAACTGCAAATAGATAAATAATTGATGTATTTTAGGAAAAATACTGGTATTAATAATTCAAAGCAAATAGTTATTATTTAATTATTTATGTACTTCATCAGGCGCATTATGATACATGAAGAGATCGACTACGCAGTATGCAGTGGCGTAACTGGTTTACCACAGTTATGCGGTTCATAAAATAAAAAATTTTAGGAAATTAATTTTTATGTTCAAAACTTGAAATCAAAATTCCCAGACGACTGCTTCAAACCTACCCCGATGTAAAAATAAAAGAAAGCCCATGTACGTGAAGAATCACAAAAATAAATTTTTGGGAAGGAACCGGAAGTTAATTACTATCATCAGTCATAACATAAAAAATTTTGAATCACTTTATAAAATTCCATCGAAGAAATACCTCCATATGCATGTTTTTATTATATTTGATTCCATCACTGGCGTACAAAAGTAATTTCATGGAAGTGATTAATGTGTATTTTACTTTACCCATAAATATTATAAACTTTTAAGAGATATATCAGATTAATTCGTAATCAGTATATCGCGCGGTCATATGGAAATGATTTACATATACTATAATAATATGTAAATAAACAAGAAATAGTAAACATTCATGTACGTATCCCAGGTAACACACTGACGTCAATGACGTCATTTCTATGTCAGTTATTGGGCACTATGACGTCGCCGACGAATAATAACCAATAAATGACGACATTATGACGGGTATAAACACTTAAAACAAAAAAACCTAATGTCGTAGATCATAACACAAATTCCATTTAATAACAACAAAATTAATCGAACCTGTTTACAAATAGTTAAACAATGAGATGGTAAAGGAACCATTAAATAATAACTATTTAACTTTACAAAACTGGTTACTTAGTCCTTTTTTAAATTGGCACACCCTATACATTTTTACATTACTTGTTCAAGTTTTTGTCTCATACACAAAAGGATTAATTTTAATGAATGCTGATTGTATTGCGAATGAATTATTAATTACAGTCCCTTTTTTTAATTTTACTATAGACAAGTAGTCTAATAAAAAAATGCAATAAATGATCAGGACCGTACCCAAAATAAGGGGTGTACGAAACGATGCTTATTTTCATCCTTAATTATTGTATCCAATTCTGCGCAGAACGCATTGCGCACTGCGCAAACGCTCTAAGTTCGTCACTACGCAGAATTGGATACAATAAAGGATGAAAATAAATATCGTGTCATACGCAACTAATATTATTAATTAACTGAAAAATTAGCACCAAAAATCTATAAAATTCAAAAAGAAGACCGAATGCGGTTAAAAGTGGAACAATGGTGCCCAACAAGACAAAGTGTCCGCAAAAGAAAACTAGTAAACATTAAAACAATTAATAATAATAATAATTACAATCTCGAGTAAATACGTAGTAACTACAATAATTCTTGTCAGAAATTGAAACACCTTCGAGTTACTGATATGTTGAAATTAATTAATTTATTAGTTAATTAGTTCATTCATTATTACTTTAACGAATAAATTTTACATAGATTACAAGGTTACATAATTTAGTGCGTTTATAATATTTAGAAAGTCCCCACTCTCTTGTTTTAATTAAGGTTGTATTAATTTACTCAAAATGTCATTTTTTCTATTACCGAATTTAAATTAAACTAATTGTTCCTTAGAAAAAACAGACAAAACAATTTATAAATTAGCAAAAGGGGGCCAGGGTAATATGGGAACTGTTAAAACTTATTAGACCATCATAATTTTCAAAGAACTTTCATTTTAGTAATAAGGGAATTCCTGAAGTATGGGACCTGTGTGAAGTTGGCGGCCAAATCCTAGCGGCCAATTTACCGGAAACACCCGAACGAATTAGCAACAAATTTTTATAAGTTTAACGTGCCCTATCAGGATAGAACTGTTCAAATACATTCAAAACCCTAATATCCGCCTACCCTGAAAAAAAGGTAGCATTCCATTTACTTTAAAGCGACATTTTCGCGGTTTTTCTGCTGCACTTCCAAACGGGACAGCACTTGTATCCGATTTTTGTAGAAACGAGTGGCGGTGCCGGGTTAGGATTTTCAACACACATCAACAACGATAACATCTACCTACCCTGAAAATTTGGTGGGGGTCTACATCGTTTTAGTGGTCATTTTCGCGATTTTACGTTTTTCTGACAAGCGCGAAGGCACTTGCATCCGATTTTTATAGAAACGAGTCACGGTGCCGGGTTAGGATTTTCAACACACATCAACAACGATAACATCTACCTACCCTGAAAATTTGGTGGGGGTCTACATCGTTTTAGTGGTCATTTTCGCGATTTTACGTTTTTCTGCCAGATTTTTGCCGCTGGCATTTGCATTCTATTTTTATAGAAACGAGTGGCGGTGATGGGTTAGGATTTTCAACACACATCCACAACGCTAACAACTACCTACCCTGAAAATTTGGTAGGGGTCTACATCGTTTTAGTGGTCATTCTCGCAGGTTTTCCGCTTCTCTGATGACTGAGAGTTCATTAGATTTTTGGGTGGTTTCGGTATTGTCAGAAAAAGGGTACAAGTAAATTGCGTCCCGACCGTCCTCTCTGCCGAAATGGTCACCGTCGAGCACCAGTAAATTCCACAGCTAACCGTAGTTAGGGATTGCATAGTATTAGTAGGTGCACAATAGACAGATTAATTTTTAAAATCTCTTTGGAAAAAGCTTTTTATCGACTATGAAACTGACAAATGTTTTTATTTATATTTATTTTTATTAAATTTTAAAATATAATTAAAAAATTTAAAAATTATTTGAAATATATATCACAATTTTTGAATATGGACCGTTCCAGCCTAACGGCGTTCCCGGCCGTTGTTGCGCTCGGCAGCGGCCCCCTGTTCTGGAGTAATTTACATTACAAATGTTTTTTACATCACTTATTCCACCCACTATGTACGGATTATCAGATTATCCCTTTTTATTTAATTGGTAACAAGGTTTTTAGTATATAAGCAAACTTGTTCAAATTTATTTATATTATATCAAATTATAAAAATGTCGAACGAAACCGAAAGCGTCCCAGTCCCCCAAGAGAGCCAGTCCGACGGCACCCCGGCCGTTAATCAGTCCGACGAAACCTCGACGGTTTCCCAGCCGATGGAACCCCCGCCGTCGCTGACCCCAAGCCCGCTGGAACTGATCGGGGCAATCGACGGAGGGGAAGGCGACGCCGACGCCCCCACGGCGGTGTGGAACGGCCCAATATTGACCCGCCATACGATTTGCGGGCCAAATTGAGCCAGAACAGGGGGCCGCTGCCGAGGACAACAACGGCCGGGAACGCCGTTAGGCTGGTAGGGCCCATATTTAAGAATTGTAATGTATATTTTAAATAATTTTAAATTTTTTTAATTATAATATTATAATATAATTATAATTATAATATAATTAAAAAAATTAAAAATTATGTAAAATATAGATTACAATTCTTAAATATGGGCCGTACCAGCCTAACGGTGTTCCCGGCCGTTGTTGCCCTCGGCAGCGGCCCCCTGTTCTGGCTCAATTTGGCCCGCAAATCGTATGGCGGGTCAATATTGGGCGACGGCGGGGGTTCCATCGGCTGGGAAACCGTCGAGGTTTCGTCGGACTGATTAACGGCCGGGGTGCCGTCGGACTGGCTCTCTTGGGGGACTGGGACGCTTTCGGTTTCGTTCGACATTTTTATAATTTGATATAATATTAATAAATTTGAACAAGTTTGCTTATATACTAAAAACCTTGTTACCAATTAAATAAAAAGGGATAATCTGATAATCCGTACATACAGGGTGGGATAAGTGATGTAAAAAACAGTTGTAATGTAAATTACTCCAGAACAGGGGGCCGCTGCCGAGCGCAACAACGGCCGGGAACGCCGTTAGGCTGGAACGGTCCATATTCAAAAATTGTGATATATATTTCAAATAATTTTTAAATTTTTTAATTATATTTTAAAATTTAATAAAAATAAATATAAATAAAAACATTTGTCAGTTTCATAGTCGATAAAAAGCTTTTTCCAAAGAGATTTTAAAAATTAATCTGTCTATTGTGCACCTACTAATACTATGCAATCCCTAACTACGGTTAGCTGTGGAATTTACTGGTGCTCGACGGTGACCATTTCGGCAGAGAGGACGGTCGGGACGCAATTTACTTGTACCCTTTTTCTGACAATACCGAAACCACCCAAAAATCTAATGCACTCTCAGTCATCAGAGAAGCGGAAAACCCGCGAAAATGACCACTAAAACGATGTAGACCCCTACCAAATTTTCAGGGTAGGTAGTTGCTAGCGTTGTGGATGTGTGTTGAAAATCCTAACCCATCACCGCCACTCGTTTCTATAAAGCTAGAATGCAAATGCCAGCGGCCAAAATCTGGCAGAAAAACGTAAAATCGCGAAAATGACCACTAAAACGATGTAGACCCCCACCAAATTTTCAGGGTAGGTAGATGTTATCGTTGTTGATGTGTGTTGAAAATCCTAACACGGCACAGCCACTCGTTTCTATAGCAAGTGCCTTCGCGCTTGTGAGAAAAACGTAAAATCGCGAAAATGACCACTAAAACGATGTAGACCCCCACCAAATTTTCAGGGTAGGTAGATGTTATCGTTGTTGATGTGTGTTGAAAATCCTAACCCATCACCGCCACTCGTTTCTATAAAAATAGAATGCAAATGCCAGCGGCCAAAATCTGGCAGAAAAACGTAAAATCGCGAAAATGACCACTAAAACGATGTAGACCCACACCAAATTTTCAGGGTAGGTAGATGTTATCGTTGTTGATGTGTGTTGAAAATCCTAACCCGGCACCGCCACTCGTTTCTATAAAAATCGGATGCAAGTGCCTTCGCGCTTGTCAGAAAAACGTAAAATCGCGAAAATGACCACTAAAACGATGTAGACCCCCACCAAATTTTCAGGGTAGGTAGATGTTATCGTTGTTGATGTGTGTTGAAAATCCTAACCCGGCACCGCCACTCGTTTCTACAAAAATCGGATGCAAGTGCTGTCCCGTTTGGAAGTGCAGCAGAAAAACCGCGAAAATGTCGCTTTAAAGTAAATGGAATGCTACCTTTTTTTCAGGGTAGGCGGATATTAGGGTTTTGAATGTATTTGAATAGTTCTATCCTGATAGGGCACGTTAAACTTATAAAAATTTGTTGCTAATTCGTTCGGGTGTTTCCGGTAAATTGGCCGCTAGGATTTGGCCGCCAACTTCACACAGGTCCTACCCATACTTCATACTTCTACGCAAATGATTTCATTTTTGTTCCCAATTTTTTTTCAATTCTTATTTACAAGTTATTGCTCAATTTGATGAATAAGAAAATGTTCCTAAAATACGGATACCTACGTAATAAGAAAATTATTATTATTTTATTGAATAAGTAGTAGTTATTTAATTGAGTTTTTATTAGCATTGAAAATTATGAATATAAAAGATTAAATTTGTAATTGTGCACCATTCTGTATGATTTGGTTTGAAACCAAAAGTATAGGTACTGCAATGATATTCACTTTGCCAATGGCAATTCATTAAATCATTAACTCATAAGAACCACAAAATTGCATGAGGACTCCTTAGCAACGGAGAAAGGTTTCTGCGGGTAGATCAAAAGACTCTTAATGAAGTCATATAATTCAAAACACAGGTGAGGAGTGAAGGAATTCACCAATGATATGAGCAAAAATGATGGGTACAACAAATTTGTTTAATGTTATAAAGTAGTAATTTAGAATTGTTAAAATTAGGTTAATTTAAGTAAGTGCGGTAGAGAAACTTACATTGATAATGAGATTATCCAAGTGTGATGAAAAAATGAAAAATCGAAAAAAACCTTGGAAATGAAAAAATATAAACAAGGGCTTCTCACACAGGTGCGACGAGAGACGGACGTGTCAGTTGCGTCTCTGTAATAAAGATTTAAAAATTGGATAAAAATCCAACTCAATGTGTGTAGAACCAGAAAAGAAAAAGTATTATATTAATTTGAGAAAAGTTTGCACAAGCATTCGACAGGTTAGATTGAATAAAAATTGAAAATATTTACCTTCGATAATTTATAAAGTGATAGTGGGTGATTTGAAATAATCACAAATATAAATGGTTATTGGAGAATTGATGCACCTATTGGAATAGAAAATAAAGGCAGAGAATTCTGGATGACAGTTGGACAGCAGGTCGACCGAGTAGTTGCGAAGTTGGTAACGCAAAGGAGTGACACACGTGTGGTAAGCGATAAACTTGAATATTTAATAGCGACGCGAGTGCGGGATTTTTAAAAATAACGATAAAGGGGATTGTACGTCACGTAATAACTTTGGGGTTTATGCGTAATAATTTAAGCATTTGTTATTTATGTTCGATTTTTAGAATTATAAGATTTGTGTTTATTTGTTTTTATTTGATTATTAATAAATCAAATTGTTATGAAAAGTTTTCCATTGCCGTATCATTGGGGAATCATTACATTCCCGTAAGATTTTCACTTTCAGAAAAAGCCACGAAGGAACCGACTCTTGAGGTAAGGGTGAACTCATGCTTATTAGTGATATTAAAAACAGAGCTAGCAAAGGGAACAATTAAAAATTTCAATTTACATTTCAAATTTCATTAAACATGCATGTGGCCCGTTAAAGAGCAGACCGGCACATAGCAGTACTTTTGAGGCGAAGCAAAATTTTTACAAAGTTGTCTTGTTGATGAAAGTCAGATTTCACGGGCGGATTCAGGAAAAGTTTATGCGCGGGGGGGGGGGTAATTCATTGTGTAATACGGTACATAGTAACGGTAATTCATGGTAAAATTTTTAATTTTTGTTAGCAATTAAAGTGCATTTTAATCAGTTTATGTTCGATGTTTGAAAATTGATGAGAAGGGGTGTCACTCCCTTAACCTCCCCTCCCCCCGTAATTTTCCCTTGTTACATTTTGTTTGTGTTACAAAGGTCCCGTGAAAATTTGTTGTTTACTCGTTTATATATTTATCATATCTACGGAGAACACATCAGTTTTTAACTTGCAGGTAGATCATTTTTAAAACTCATCATGCTATTATTAACAACGGTATTTTCAGCTTTTATCGTTTATTTTTATTTTCGAATATTTCTTTTGTAGGTAAGTAGAATCAATTAAGGTACAATCGAGTCCGAGTGTGAAAAGCGTATAGAACAGACGTGTTTTAATAAACGTGCACTATCGTTTCAAACCCTGCGTTTGGTGAACAGACTCAGCTATTGTTCAGTAGTTTCAGGAAGATAGTTACAAAGTGAAAGAAATAGTTTTAGTTATTAATTACGATAGGAACATTATCTGCGGGATCGGAGCCCGCAGTCCTTGAGTTAATACTGCTAACAAAGACGTTGATATGGATGACATTGAAATAGATAACAGTAACACCAACATGGCTAATGATAACCAAGGGTATGTACCTATAGATCCAATTATTATTATCAAACCTCATGAAAATCTTTCTCAATTTGAAAATGATACCACTAACAACAAGCGTGGCTCAAATGCCTATCACCCACAGATACGGATTTACAAAAACGTTACAAATGGAATCACGAACAAGTTTTATCACAAAATAAATATTATTTACCTAATCATTTAGAAAAACAAATTGAAGATCCCCAACTTCAAATCAGAAATAAAAATCAACATCAAAATAATCCCATCCAAGGGAATGAAATGAAAATTAAAATACCTCCTATATTTCTACACGAAGCGAATAACCATATTGTAATCATAGAAGATATTAAAGAGATAGTAAAATCACAATTCACAACATCATACAATAATGACCAAATACGAATCAATCTAACAAGCATAGAAGACTACAGACTACTATCTAATTATTACGCGAAAAATAATTTAAAATTCCATACATTCCAGGATCCCCAAAAAAAGCTATTATCAGTAGCAATCAAGAATGTGCCAAAATCATTAACCGAAAAAGAAGTAATGGAAGAACTGCACATTGCTAACCCTAATTTACCAATAACCAAAGTCACAAGATTGTTAAATAAATACAAGTATCCAACGGGCACATGCTACGTAGATTTAAGTGACAATCAAGTCGCCAGAGAAATATTTAAAATAGAAAAACTCTACTACAATATAGTTAGCGTAGAACCAAGAAGAAAGTCTAGCGATATTCCCCAATGTACAAGATGTCAGCGGTTTTCCCATACAAAATATTATTGCCACCTCGAGCCGAGATGTGTTAAATGCCAAGGCAACCACCTCTACAAGGATTGCGATAAGGAGAAGAATATCCCACCGATATGCGTTAATTGCGGTGAGAATCATCCGGCTAATTTTAGAGGCTGCAAATATTTTCAAGAAGTAAAAAATAAAATTAGTAATATTAATCAACAGACAGCTCCAATGAAACTAACAAATCAAAATAATGATCCATTCCTCAAATATTATAATACTATTACAACTAACAAAGGATTTGTTGGTGCCGATAAAACATACGCACAAGCAACAAACAGACCTTCCACATCACATCCACAGACATAAGAGAGAAATAATCAACAAAACCATTCTCCTATAAATAATTTTTTGATGGGTATATTTAATATGTTAACTCCGTATTTCGAACAGATAAAGAACTTCATAATCACCAATGTTATCCCCCTCATTTTTAATGCATAAACAAAATCAACAAATAAAAAAGTTAACAATCCTTAATTGGAATGCAAATGGCATAAAACGGCAAAGATCTACATTTATAGACTTCTTAACGCGTTATAATGTGGACATAGCTTGCATAAGTGAAACACATTTAATCATTAATCAAAAATTTAAAATACCAGGCTTCAGTATATACAGATTTGACCGCACAACCAATTTTGCGAGTGGAGGATCTGCTATTCTAATAAAGAGCAACATACAACACACTCAATTAGATATAACAAATCCAATATCGCTGGAAGCAGTGGCTATACAAATAAAAGACACCAACGGAAAAATTATAAAAATTATATCAGCCTATAAACAACCAAATGTAAAGTTAAACCCGCAAGATATTGAAACGCTTTTTGACTGCCGAAATGCAACAATTTTTCTGGGTGACTTAAACTGTAAAAATACAGCATGGAATTGTAGAACCAATAACCCAGCTGGTGTCCTACTGTATGATATCACAAATATTAATGCAATACACATTTTAGCTCCAACGGAACCGACATACTACCCGAATAGGGTTGATTATCTACCAGATATATTAGATATTGCCTTGATCAAAGATTTTACTGAAATAGTACAACAGACAGTAATGACAGAATTAGACTCTGATCACTTACCAGTATTAATAACCTTCTTTAGTGAACCAGCTATTAAATCAAAAATCCCTCGCTTAATACAAGGAAAAGTCGATTGGGAGCAATTTGAATCAGAATTGAATAGAAACCTCAAGTGTCCACATAATATATCGAGTAGCAGTAATATTGACACTGCTATATGTGAACTTACTAATCTGATAAGTACATCGATACAAAAATCAACCCAGTACAAGAGACATCTGAAAACATATCAGCAAACAATAACTCCACAAAATATTCTAACTTTAATAAGAGAAAAAAATCGCGCGCGTAGATTATGGCAAAGGTCAAGAGATGTTACCCATAAATCCAAATATTCTCAATTAACACACCAAATAAAAGCTGAACTCGATCAATACCATATTGAAAGATATAACAAATTTATTGAAGAATTGCACAACAATGACCCCAATTTGTGGCGAACTACGAAGCGAATTATGAACACACCAGAACTGATGCCAACCCTGAAAGTTGGAAACAACATTTACACTACCGATCTGGAAAAAAGTAACATCTTAGCTGACCACCTAGAAAATGTATTTAAAGAAGAAGAAAACAATGATCAAGACCACCTTAACAAACAAAATGAAATACAATTGTATTTTTCACGGATACATGAATCAATACCGATAGAACCTGCCACTCTCGAAGAAATTATAACATACATCAAACAACTTAAAACTAAAAAAGCTCCAGGAGAAGATTTGATACCAAATTTAGTGTTGAAGCACCTAACCAAAAAATCCTTGGCTGCTGTCACAACTATATTTAATGCTTGCCTCAGATTAGGCTACTTTCCAGATAAATGGAAGCATGCACAAATAATAACCTTTCATAAACCAGGTAAACCAAAATCTGATCCTGGCAGCTATAGGCCCATTAGTTTGCTATCAACGCTATCTAAATTGCTAGAAAAAGTAATCCAGCAAAGATTAAATAATTTTACTGATTTAAAAAACATAATTCCGCACCATCAATTTGGATTTAGAAGGCATCACTCGACGGTCCAACAGCTCCACCGAATCACAGAATATATAGTCGCAGGATTTGAAAAAAAACAGTATACGCTTGCTGTATTTCTGGATGTTACCCAAGCGTTTGATCGAGTGTGGCACGCGGGCTTGATATTCAAGCTTATTAAATTGGAAACTCCAAAATACCTTGTCGAGGTCATTTCATCATTTTTGGAAAATCGAACATTTAATGTAAGAGTAAATGTAGAGACTTCTTCAAGGAAATATGCTCAGACTGGTGTGCCTCAGGGCTCTGTTTTGGGGCCGAATTTGTACAATATATATATGAGTGATATGCCCGAAGATAACAAATGTATAATGGCAACCTTTGCAGACGACACTGCGATTCTCGCGCAGCATGAAAATATCACAGAAACTTATGCAATTCTCCAAAATAGCATAACAAACCTGGAAAATGGTGCAATGAATGGCAAATAAATCTTAACCCTAACAAGACCAAAACAAAAATATTTACATTAAGAAGAAAAGCAATTGCTCCTAAAATTATCATCAATAATCAGCAAATAAACTGGACAGCTCAGAAAGAACCAATAAAATATTTAGGAGTATTTTTGGATACTAGGTTAACGTGGTCATACCATATCAATGCCAAACTAAACCAAGCATACGCGAGATTGGGCATGCTGTATCCTATATTAAATAAAAAATCTTCGCTAAAGATCAAATGCGGATTGTTGATCTATAAATCAATTATAAGACCAATATTTTCGTATGCAAATATAATTTGGGGAACTGCATCGAAAAGTAATATTAATAAACTGCAACGTCTCCAAAACAAGATACTAAGAATCGTGTGTAATGCTCCATGGTTCGTAAGAAATGACCAGATACACAGGGAACTGGAAGTTCTTACAATACAACAATTCAACGCCAAATGTGTTAAAAACTATTTTAATTCAATGAGTAATTGCGCCAGTGCGGTTTATTACAAAATTGGTGAGAAAACGAAAACAAGCCGGCTAAAAACCAAACGTCTCCCTCAGGATTGTTTTATTTAACAACAAACTAGTGAAAATAAAAGCAATTTGTATATTTAATTTAACCCAATTTCTAATTTGAAACTAATTTAATATTGTCCTAATGAATGCCAAGACCCAAAATTGTAAAATATATTGTGTATAGCTGAATGTAGCTGAGCCGATAATAAATATTTATAAAAAATTAAAAAAAAGGTACAATCAATCCGTTTTTCTAACATCATATTGACCTAACGCCATTAGGAATCTAATCTATTATAACTGATTAACCTTACAGACACAAATAAATGTCGGCTATTAAAATTATAATAGCTCTACATCTAGTTCATGATTGGCAAGATTTTGGGACCAGTATTTTGCAAGATTTTTTAAATTTTAAAAAGTGACCACCTTATGAAGTCATTAGTTATGTATTACTTTATTGTATTTTGTACTGTTGTAAAATTTCTTAAGTGAAGCCACCTAAAGGAGTTGCCCAGTAACTAAATTATAACCAGTCCGGGCCTGGTTTTATTCGTTTTATCTTTTACTCAATGCAATGATACCCAGCCCTTTGCTGATTAGCAATTCAATGAAATATCTCGAAATAAAATAATATGTAAACATGTATGATGAACGATAAATAAATTAGAATTAAGTGGTTTGTGAGATGAACAATTTGAAAAAGTGGTGCAGCGCATCCATGGTGAGTTGCTTAAAAAAAGAAAAACAAGATTTAAATATGAACGGCGGAAATGGAATTTGTTTTGCGGGGATTTAGTTGAAGACAAATAATAATTAGTAAACGAGATCTGTGGTAATGAGAGGAGGTGATAAAATTTACTCCTGAGTAATCGCAGATAATATTGTAAAGGACAGACAGATTATTGTTGTTGTTTACAACAGTTTATGTTGTTTAATATGTGTGTCTTATGTGTGTGTTTATGTTGTTATTGTAAAATTGGTTAATTTATTATATGCGCCATTTCAATATTGTAAAGATGTGTCATGGGATTATAAATGTTTAAATAAGAATAATTAAGAAAGTACACCAATTGGCCGAAAGGGCGAGCAAATTAATGGAGTTTAACTATTACTTTAAAAAAATTTCAAGTTAAGCTAGGTTTGGAATAAGTTGAAACTTCATAAGTTTACATAAAATTAATAAAAGGAACATAAGGCATTATATTAATAAGAATACTTTAACAGGTCTCAACAAACTAAACCTCTTCCAAACAATGTGCGGCACCATAAAAAATCAATTGGCAATAAAACAAGACGAGAAACGCAAATGAAATTTTACAACACAATGGCTATACCACAACGCTGATGTTTGGATGTTATTATGGACGATGTCTAACAGAGACAGATCAAGAGTACAAATAGCAGAAATGAGATTTCTCCGTTTCGTAAAGGGATGCACAAGAGCTGACAGAATCCGAAATGAAGACATACGCGAAGAGCTAAATACGACACCGCTGCAAGAAAGAATAAATCAGTGTAGACAAAGGTGGGAAGAGCACCTACTCAGAATGGATTCCTCAAGAATTCCCAGAATAATGCTCTACTACAAACCCAGAGGGAAAAGAGATGTGGGAAGACCCCTTTCAAGATGGCGACTAGAGTTGGAACAGGCGAACAGGCCTAATCCATGAAGTAGATGATGATGATGATATCGATAAGGTCGAATTGATAAAATCATAAGGGGTATTTTCATATCAAGGATTTCGATAAGGAAATAGCATATATATTAGTAGCGCCCAACGTAGGGGCTTCTTCATCAACAAAATAAAATAAAGTGGGAAAATAAAGTGGACGGTCATACATAATAGCATATATAAATTTAGCTTCCAATGGTGGGTCAAATCGCATAAGGGGAATTTTATTAAGGTCATAGCAATACTGAAACTTACAGCTAATTGACCTTAGTTAATGTGTTAATTTTAGTTAATGTCAAAGATGCCCACAGGAAGAGAAAGAAATCTCCCTTGTTATATAGTAGTAAATCGAACCTATTTGTTTGTAGTGAGGTAAGTTGGATTAGCAATTTCCATTGAATGCTTGATTTTATAATGTTATTTTTTATAGACTTGATATTAATTTAAGTGATATAAATATTATGCAGCTTTCTTCCTTTTCTTTCAAAATTACATAGCCTTCACGGAATATTTATTGTAGAGTTGGGCTTACCGTTTTTCGCTGAAAATTTGCTGAGTATCAAAAGCCTTTGACAGTTTCATGATTTAATAAGAAGTATTTTAAAATGTCATTATCACGATAAATTCTATAAACTGAATTATTGAGGAATATTTTGAATTTCTAATACCAATTTTAAATGTATTTTGTATTTCAAATACTTACATATTTATATTGATTTTTTATTTTCATTGTATTTTATACTTTGCATTTCAAATGTATAATTAAAAACTACATTTAAAATTTGTGTTATGAAATTCAAAATAGGTACAATAGGAAATATATGCATGCAATTGAGATCTTAGAGAGATTCAGAAACCAACCAACGCCGACGTCAATGTGAACGTCAACTTCGGTTTTTTGTCGACGTTTGTACGTCAAGTTTCTTCAGTACAGAAACCACATTTTAAAATTTACGAACATGAAACCGTAGGTAACATAGTGCAAGCGCACTTCTCTAAAAGTTTTTTGAAATTTAATAGTAGATACCAATTAAAACATTTATCATCATATTTAATTATGTTATGAATTATTAAATTAAAAAATAACACAAGACTGTTCAACGATGTTTGGCAAAGTCGACGTTTGTACCTACGTCAACTTCCACGATCCCACGTTCTAACGCTTCAAAAAAGATTGTCGTAATGTCGACTTAACGTAGAGATAGTTTCAAAGCTCAAGAACCATAATTTCCGCGAGGAGGAGCCAAGAGGGCGAAATACGAACATATGCGAATTTAAGAGCCTTCTGCGTCGATTTTTAGGGTTCTTGAGCTTTGAAACTATCTCTAGTATATGCTCGTAATTTCTTTAGTAATTACTAAAATTCTTTAAAATATTTAAGAATTAAATGAATTTTGTATTTGAAAATTTACCTTGTATTTTAAAGACTGTATCTTGTGTTTTGTATTTCAAATAAATAAAATTGAAAATTATTTTGTATTATGAATTTCAAATATTGATATATTTTGTATTTCAAATATTCACGTTCGTCTGTTTTGCCCACCCCTGGTTCTACATTATATAGCAGATAAATAAATAGCGATTGAGTATAAATTTTATCCTTATTAATATTAATTCTCCAATAAAAAAACTCAGAATTAAAAGTCTAATTATTTCTGTCTAATGATAGAGAAAAGATGGTCACAGTTTAGCGGTTCGTGCGATGACTGCTAATGTCAAGGTCCGTGATTGACTAAGAACTTTCGTTCTGGCCGTCTGATGTCTACAGGAGGCAATTGCAAACCACCATAGTAATCTTGCAAGAGCACCCTCCTTGAAATAAAATGTACCCCATATTATGTACTACGTGAAGACACTTCAAAGGCACATCACATATGTACATAGAGAAAAGGATCACCTGGTTTGGGAACAAGCAACACGGTCATATGAGGAAAAAACCAGGAAGATTTATTTAGAAGTAGCTGGCACGGGCGGCCTTTGGCCGCCCTTAGCCATCTAGACCAATAATAGATCCGTGAAGGCCATAGTTGTTCGGCCTTCGGCCTCAGAGGGCGGACCATAATAGATTATATTTATATGCCTTCGGCTGCCTTGACTGCTAGTCAGTGATTGCCAGTGGTTGTTCGGCCTTCGGCCTCACAGATGAGGACCATAATAGATCCGTGAAGGCCATAGTTGTTTGGCCTTCGGCCTCACAAGGCGAACCATAATAGATTATATTTATATTCGTTCGGCTGCCTTGACTGCTAGTCCGTGATTGCCAGTGGTTATTATAGTATTATGCCAACCAACCACTTTCCGTACATACAGGGTGGGATAACTGATCGCTTTTAAAAAATACAACCACTTTCCGTACACTACAGGGTGGGATAACTGATCGCTTTTAAAAAATATATTTAGATTTTTGGCCACCAATCAGTACACTTATATGATAGATTAAGAGCACCATCTAGCGAAAGCGTAGTGAGCAAGAATGGCCAGGTAAAGTAAGGGTTTTCTACCTGGCATACGAAGGGTTTGCCAGGTATCCGTATAGGGTGTGTCAAAAAAAATCGAAAAACGCGAATAACTTTGTTCTCCGCGCGAATTTTTTCTCCATTTATGCACGAATAGTTGCGCCTGGACCTACAGAATAACTGTGCAAAATTTGGTTGAGATCGGTCAAAGGGTCTAGGAACGTATAGCGAACAAACAAACACGCACGCAGACAAGCTCTTTTATATATTGTGGTGTTTTGCTCATAAAATTCGAATCCACGACAGATATAAATTTTGGAATTTTATTAATTTTTTAACTTTTATTTTCTCGTTACACAAAATTCTGTTTTTATCATTTGTGATAACTTTTGATAGTGAAATAATTCAATTCTTCAATTTTATAAATTTTTTTGTTTAATAAAAAATTTTTTTTACAATTCAAAATATGGGTTAGTAAATAAATGTTGTCATACATAAAGAAATTAATTGCGCCTCTATAAAATTGATCAGTAGATATAAAAAAGTTCATTTAGTTTACAAATAACATATGCGATTGTAGCATGTTTTTTTTTAAAAGTAATAATTTTCACTGTTCAAATGTTTAAAAAAAATGCAAAATACCTTGTCTTTTGTTTAATAATTTGTTTATGTCACTCGATAAACATACCAATTTCATTCGTAGGTTGATTTCCAAATTTTCAAACCAATTGTTCATAAACCAAATCCACAGTCGTTGAATTTTTCAAATAATTCGTGGTTAATTTTTCCACCATCAAATTTCAATAAGATTGACCACTTTTTATCCCTCTTGCTGGTAATTTTCTTTAGTTTCCACTTTGGAAAACCATATAAGGATCCACTTTTATAATTTTTTTTTGAAATTTACTTTCAACATCCACTTTTAAAATCCACTTTTATCAATCCACACATTGATTGGCAAATCACCGCTTGATCGATCTCCTTTCAGCTGCGAATGCGTCCATGTTCTCCTTTTAAGCTGAAATTTTTTTTCCACGCGTGCGCGAATTTTGATTTACGCCCTTTGATTGGCTGATTTGGTTTATTTCGGCTCATGATTTCAAAATGTGTCCGAAACTGGACGTAACGAATTTTTGCAAAACTTGCGCGTGTCGTTTCGCGCACTTATGTTTTTTTAAATTCACGCATGACTTTACACACATCATTTTAAATTTAAAATTTTTAATACAAATATTTTTTTATTCATTTAAAAAAAAAACAAATCTAGTCCTATTTTTGGAACAAGCTCCAGACTTTTAATTTAATAAATTTGAAGAATTATTTTATTTGTTAAATTTTGACTAATAAAGATTTTTGTGTGACGAAATTATAATATTGACCTGTTAAAATTTATTTTTTTTAAATTTTGAATTTGTTTTATGAAAAAAATTTGGTAAATTGTGTAATTTTGTTGAAGACAGTTCAACGCCTTCGTGGAATTTTAAGAATTAGTAAAGTATTGGATAATTATTGAAATTTCTAAAATCTGGCTTCAATGAAATTCGTATGGTTATTTTGCTAGTATGAAAATTTTCATATTCCGAAGAATATCCTTTTTGATTATTTATTATTTTCAAAATTTAAAATGGAATTTAAGTTTGCATGGTATTATGATTTTTAATTTTCTGACTAATATTTAGAATTTATTTACAACATTAACTTTAATTTAAAGGTTTCTTGCCTCTCTGAATTTTCAAACTAAAACTTTATTATTTTTAACGAAAACATAAATAGTTAACTGTTTTTAACTTATTAAAAATATTATGAAATTTAAACTAAACATAATTTAACTGATTCAACTCAATTCAAAATTTTTATGTACATCTTTCTATTAATCGGTTACATTATAGCACATTCTTTTTTTATGCGTTCATCTGTGTCAATTTTGTTCGCAGCAGTATTTGGTTTCCACGTTTTATCCCATCTCTGGATACTGGTGTGATAAATTTCGGACTTTTTATATCTTACTTTCTTAAATGTAAAATTTCTCCTTTTCTGTTCATTTCCTTGGTTTTTCCTTATCTTTTCAAATTTAACCATATTACCAATTTTTTTTATTAAATTTCTTATTGCATTTGGTTTTATTCTTCTTCCTTTCGCTAATCTTTTAACTTTAGAGATTTTTTTATTTAATTCCCATTTTGTTTTTCTTCCTAGCCTAATGTAGTGCCTATACTTTTCATTTATTAAATTTATTAAATTGTCGCCTTCGTTGAGTTTAACTAATTTAACCGTTGTTTCGTTGTTGACCTCTTTTCTGTCTTTCTTGTCTGAATCTTTTTCTATTTCTATCCATTCCATCTCTTCCTCATGCATCTTAATTTTCTTATTTGGTACGTCGACCACTATTTTAAATTTTTCCAGAAGATCCATTCCAAGGATACAATCTATTTTCATGTTCGGCATAATCATTATCCCGCAATTGTTTTTAAATTTTCCAATGGTTATATTGGCGTTTAAATTTTTATTTATTACTGTGAAAGCTTTGTTGTTTGGAGTGATTAATCTTATTGGCGTTGTTTTTATAATTCTATCTTGAAATTTTTCTGGATTCATGACTGTTATCTTCTCATTTAACAAAGATATTTCCGCACCGGTATCGATTAATGCCCTTACAGTAATCTCATTAACGTTCATTAAAATATAAGGTGATCCAATTAAATTATCATTCTCTGCGTTGTTGTAGCATATTTTTATGGGAACATCTACGTTACATGTTTCTTCATCTGACTTCATCTTCTTGAATGTAAAATTAGCAAATTGTTTATCTATTTGTCCAGTATTTTTATTTTCCGATTCTTTAAATTTTGTAGACAATTCAACTCCCGTTGAATTGTCTTCTAGTGAAAATTTTGGACTTCATTATCAGAATCTCCACCATGTTCTTCCACTACTGTCACAGCATTTACATGTGCGGTGGTGGCATTATTCACCCTGTTTGTACGAGTAGTAGCATCTGTATTTTCATTCTGGGAATGTTCGTTCCTCTCCTGATTGTTCGATTGGTTATTGTGCCAATTATTTCTATTTGATTGGTGGTTATTCCAATTATGATTTCTTTGTTGGTTATTCTGATTATTTCTGTTCCAATTGTCTTCTCTTCTATTCTGTCCATTGTAATTATTTCTGTCCCAATTATATTCTCTTCTGTTTCCATTATGATTATTCCTATTATTGTTGTTAAAATTTGGGTAGTTGTTATTCCTGTTGTTGTTAAAGTTTGCATAATTGTTGTTTCTGTTTTGACTATTGTTAAAATTGGGGTAATTATTATTTCTGTTGTTATTAAAATTTGCATAATTGTTGTTTCTATTTTGATCGTTGTTAAAATTTGAGTAGTTATTGTTTTGATTCCTGTGCCAATTATCATTTTGGTTCTGTATTCTGTGTTGGTGATTAAAATTTTGATTTGTATTATTATTATTTCTGATATTATTGTTGTTTATATTTTCTCTTCCGCTTGTACTTTGAATCGTGTCAAAACGTTTTAATAAATTTATGAATTGTTCAGTACTTTCGATATTTTCTATAGCTACCCGATTTATAACTTCATCTTCATAATGGTTTGCTAAACTCCTTATGATGTCTATCTCAAACATTGGCGGATCCAATTGTTTTGCCTCATTGATGTATTTGATGGCGTAACTCTCTTTTGTTCTATCTCTTCTATCGTTATACTTCCCATTGTTGAGATTTATTCTAACCTTTCTTTGCTCTGATATCCCCCAATATTGTCGAAGAAATAGTTGTTCAAATTCAGCGAAGTTTCTGTAATCGTCCTCAATTATTCCCAACCAATTTTCTGCTTCTCCTTTTAATGAATGTCTTATTATAGATTTTAATCGAGACAAGTCATTTATTTTATTTGTAACGTCCCTTAGATTTTTTAGAAATAAACGAGGGTTTCTCTGTCCATCTCCTTGAAATTTCATAATCTTGTCGGAATTGAATCCAAATTGGATTTCCTGCATTATGCCTTTGATATTGCTCGCTTCATTTTCCTGTCCAGTACTTTGATTTCTGTACAACCCTTGTTGCGTAATCCACATGGAATTATTGTTTATTGAGCTTTTTATTCCTGCAATTTCATCATGCACTTGTTCTATTTTACTGTGACTTTCTTGATTATTTTCTTCTATTATCTTGTTTGTCTCTATTAGTTTAGTTCCGATTAAAGTTATTCGATGAACATTTTCTATTACCTTGTTATTTATTACATTTAAATTTTCTGTTATTACGTTTTTTTCTACATTAATATTTTCTATTTTGTTGTTAATAGATTTCATTTGTTCCATATTAACCTGTTGTGTAATTGAAACGATTTGTTTTTCAAAATGTTCTGGTTTTGTCTCAACTATGACCCCGCTTTCATATAATTGGTTAATACGACCGTTTACTTCTTCTTTCATTTCTTTTATGGTTTCCTTAAACTCTATTTTCTTTACTGTTGTATTTTGCAGATCTTTTATCTCCCCATCCATGTTCCACATATCTTGCCACATATTCTGTTGAGTCGATTTAATTTCATCAATATTTTTTTTTAATTCATCTTTTATTTCTTGTGAGCCTTTATCAATCATTTCTTTAGTTTGATCTATTTCCTTTTTAATTTGATCGACATTTATTGCGTTTTGATCAAATTTTTTATCCATTTTTTCCAACAATATTTTTATCATATCCATCGTTTCTGTTTTCTTCTCTTCCGTTTGTTTTTCTTGACTCGTGCTTTGTTTTTCCTCGACCTTTTCTTCCATACTTTTTATTATTTCTTCTTTAACTTCGTCGACTATAGGATTTCTTTCTACTATGTCTTTAGTCTCTGGATCTACTTCTATGGGATTTGCATCTATGAATGCTAACAGCTGTTTTTTCTTACTCATATTGTCGTTTGTTTGATTTAAATGTCAAAAGAAAGCTATATTTTACACACAGATAATCCAAACGTTTAATTGATTTTGTCTGATAATCAAACTCTTTTATCAGATTGTACATAAATTTTATTGAATTTGTCGAATAAAATGTTTTTATTGACCTTAGAAAAATTTTTGTTTATCGTAAAATTGTTTTTATTTGAATATTCAAAATAGAGCATGTGAATCTTAATATCAGGGTTATCGTGAGGTTTCGTGCCTCGAGTTGGGAGCCAAATTTTATATGCTGTGGTGTTTTGCTCATAAAATTCGAATCCACGACAGATATAAATTTTGGAATTTTATTAATTTTTTAACTTTTATTTTCTCGTTACACAAAATTCTGTTTTTATCATTTGTGATAACTTTTGATAGTGAAATAATTCAATTCTTCAATTTTATAAATTTTTTTGTTTAATAAAAAATTTTTTTTACAATTCAAAATATGGGTTAGTAAATAAATGTTGTCATACATAAAGAAATTAATTGCGCCTCTATAAAATTGATCAGTAGATATAAAAAAGTTCATTTAGTTTACAAATAACATATGCGATTGTAGCATGTTTTTTTTTAAAAGTAATAATTTTCACTGTTCAAATGTTTAAAAAAAATGCAAAATACCTTGTCTTTTGTTTAATAATTTGTTTATGTCACTCGATAAACATACCAATTTCATTCGTAGGTTGATTTCCAAATTTTCAAACCAATTGTTCATAAACCAAATCCACAGTCGTTGAATTTTTCAAATAATTCGTGGTTAATTTTTCCACCATCAAATTTCAATAAGATTGACCACTTTTTATCCCTCTTGCTGGTAATTTTCTTTAGTTTCCACTTTGGAAAACCATATAAGGATCCACTTTTATAATTTTTTTTTGAAATTTACTTTCAACATCCACTTTTAAAATCCACTTTTATCAATCCACACATTGATTGGCAAATCACCGCTTGATCGATCTCCTTTCAGCTGCGAATGCGTCCATGTTCTCCTTTTAAGCTGAAATTTTTTTTCCACGCGTGCGCGAATTTTGATTTACGCCCTTTGATTGGCTGATTTGGTTTATTTCGGCTCATGATTTCAAAATGTGTCCGAAACTGGACGTAACGAATTTTTGCAAAACTTGCGCGTGTCGTTTCGCGCACTTATGTTTTTTTAAATTCACGCATGACTTTACACACATCATTTTAAATTTAAAATTTTTAATACAAATATTTTTTTATTCATTTAAAAAAAAAACAAATCTAGTCCTATTTTTGGAACAAGCTCCAGACTTTTAATTTAATAAATTTGAAGAATTATTTTATTTGTTAAATTTTGACTAATAAAGATTTTTGTGTGACGAAATTATAATATTGACCTGTTAAAATTTATTTTTTTTAAATTTTGAATTTGTTTTATGAAAAAAATTTGGTAAATTGTGTAATTTTGTTGAAGACAGTTCAATATATAGATAGATGAAGGATTGAAGCTATTTAATGATTGTAGAGAATCTAGAGTTCCATTTAAGATATGCTAAAGGTCTGCTTTTTTTCTTCTCAATCCAACTATCCGTTATGGGTAAATCACCATTGGGACGCAAGACTTTTGCATCTTCCGCATTCTATTTGTTGTTCATTTAGTTCGGTCCGTAGGTGAGGAGGTAGGTCATAGCAGGCTTCTAACAAAGCCAGACTCGTTTTACGAAGTTATTGGGGAAGGGAGTCATTTTTTTCTAATGCTGTAACTTAGTATCTGATTACTGATATTGGACTACGCGTTTCTCTATTGTTCAGATCTTACGACTTCCGTTAGGGTATACAATCTTCATTTTGCAAAATAGGAGTGAAATGTGGATAGATCTATTTGTATTTCCAAAATTGCGCTGAATAAGATGCAACCTTTGTAGAATTTAAACAGTGTTGTGCCGATAATTATTGAGGGTGGATAAGCACAGCGGTGTAGCTGACGCGACGCAACCAGGCCAAGACCAGCAGATCAAAGGCCAGATTAAAATGGCCAGATCAAAGTCGGGGGAGTAGCTTTGGTATTTAGATTTTGTATTTATTTTTACACGTTTTTCATTAATTTTTTAAGAGTACCACTGTAATTCCCTTTTTATTTATAATTAATTAATCTTATTATAATTATTTTAACTCTTTAATATTACAATGTTATATGCCAATTAATATTAAATTTATTAATACATATTCCAGTATTAAACAGAATTTTTTTTAATTTTTCAGGTATATTATTTCATTGTCCAAGAACTGTGTTCCCCTCTTGTTTAAATATCGAATTGTTTGTTTAAATCGATTTTTCCTTTGTTGAGAATTAATTATTAATAATAATCATTGTCTGAAGGAATTTAAAAAATCACATGCAGTGAAAATCAAAATAACTCCTAAAATTACATATTTAAACCCGAATCCTGGTCAAATTTACGAACCGCAAAGGATTTTCGATTTTTTTCCGAGTTCCGTATTTACTTTTATTTTTCTTACTTTTATTGTGGTTAATAATAATTTACTCCACAAAAATAACAATCTGATAAAAAATGGGTTTTGTTTATGTATTTATCGTTAAATTTATATAAGAAAGTGGGTTTAATTGCTTGATTAACCTTAACCTAAACTTAATTTTTTATCTCTTTGTTATAATAATGTTATTAACTTTATGTTAATATTACACAATCCCTTTAAACAAAATCAATACAAAAACTTATAAATGTATAAATAATAATGGTGTTAAAAATAGAATGTGAATACGTTAATGAGTAAACCGTTAGAAATTTCGTAATTTATATTCCTTGAATTTAAAAATTTACCAATGATATATATAAGGATGTGGGGCTACTTACTAATAAGTTTAACCTGTATAATAAATTTTCCGATAAATAGAGCGCAACAAACTGTTCGAAGAAATGAATGTGTAAATTATGAAGATTTATCCTTCACAAGGTTTTCTTTCATGTCAGGATGTCTAGGAGCCACCGGATCAATGGTGGATGGTGGTAGGATGTTACGGAGAATTTAATTAATACAGTGATTATTATTTTTTATAATTACACATTGGTACTTTTCAAGGGCTACTTGGTTACCTAATTTAAAAAAACGGAAATCGCTTACAAACGCAGACAAGGTTCCGTTGTTTAAATTTAATTGCTGCATGGTACCGCAAATGAAGGCAAATGAAAGCATTTTGACTCCAGGGCTGCCTATACAGGATTGGGTAATTTTGTGCGATTGTTGTAGCATTAGTTATAATTTGGTTTCATGCTTTTACCAAGATTCGAACTCGCATTTTCCATTAGCAGTCGTGTATTCGACCACTACTCTAACCGCACAGTTTGGCGAAACGTTTTCCAACAGTGTTCCCATACTGAACCATAGCGCAGGCGAGAGTCTCCAGTTTTATTAACAATTGGGCAATAGGCGAATTGGTAAGGAAAGAAAAAATTTAACCGAGTAATATAAATTACTTTTTTTTTTACAAAATTTAAAGGTTATCCTAATACTATTGATAGCTCAACGTCGGCAAGCGAGAGTGAAGGTTATAAAAAGAACCCCGTCCCCCAGTTGCCTGACAACCTCTAACACTAAACTTCCCTAGTTAGAAATTCTGACGCTGTTTATATAGTAACTAAGCTGGCACGGGCGACCATCTAGCAAATGACTTCCCTGTTCCCTGGTTGTGCGGCCTAAAGGCCGCACTGAATGTGCATCAACGGATCTATTTAGTGTTGAGATTCAGACACAGATAGATAGAGAAATTAAGGCTATTGTATTTCTTAATCACGTTTTAATTCTTTATATTATGAAATTTATTTTTCCTGTGTCCCCATTGGGATAAACCACCCGATGGGGTAGTATATTGTTGCTATTTGATACAACATATAATATGTAAATAAATTAACTATGACTAACGTGAAAATGGAATACAATAATAAAATGGTTTAACAAATGAACAATGGCATAACGATATAAGATTAACTATAAGATAAAAATGGTAACGGAAAGATAAAATATAACAATTAAATAAAAATGGTTAAGTGGTGCACACTTGTGCGACACGCGTAGCACTCGCGCACTCTCGCACAGGTGCACTAAAGAATTGACTAGTACGTAATTCTTTTTATTTTTTTTTGTCGATTTTTTCCCCCATTTAGGTTTGCTCCCCCTCCTATCTACTACTCGATCATGATATCTTGGTAGGAATGGAAGAGCTGAGGGAACCAGGTCAAAATGAACTGTACAAAGAGAACTCTGATAAAAGATCAGATAAAGTTAATAAAAGATAAAAATTGTAATAAAAGTTTCAATAATTGAATTGTTTAAGAGTAGAGATAATATGTTTAACAAAATTGGAGAATGAAGTTACTAGAGAAGGATGTTTTAAAATTTCGACAAGAGTAAAAGGTGGAATAGAATGGCAGTTGCAGAGAGAAGTGTGAATAAAGCGAGGAACGATGTAGCGAGGACAATAAACTAATAAATGTTGCAGAGTCTGCTCACTTTCTGAATCGCACGGGCACATGTCATGAAATATTAAAAAAGGTTGACTGCGGCGCTGTATTAAATAATATTTCTCGTTTATGTTCTCAAATATTAACACATGCGTATAATAAATTTTAATACTTCTAAAGTTTGAGCAAGTAAGTTGATCCCTCTGACCAACCGGGTGGAGGGGGGATTACTACAGACATAGGTGTGGGCAGAAAAACCATTGTTTGTCTAACTAGAAAATTTTCCACATGGCGACAATAATAATTATATTATTCCTACTATTGGCAATTTCAATTGATCGCGGTCAAGCGTCCTCTCGCGTTCAAACGTCTCTGCGTGCAAACGTCCTCGCGTTCGAACGTCCCTGCGTTCAAACATCCCCGCGTTCAACCGGCTGCGTTCAAACGTCGTGCTCCGCACTCAGTGCGGCCTTTGGGCCGCACAACTAAGCTAACAAAGTACTACATGGATAGGGTCGATCGGATAGCTGCCCATGTCAGCTCGTGACATGAATGGGGTGACTATTTTGACCTTAACGAGATCCCTTAAGAATAGGGATCTCGTTTATCTTACGCGATTGGAAGTTCATTAAAGGAAAGAAAAGTTGTGTATTTTTATTCTAACCATTAATCTAAAAGGAAATTTTAAGTTTTTACGATATACAAAAAATAATAAGAAATAGAAAGAAAATAATAAGAAATGCCGTGCATCGGGTATTTGCCTGACCGTTGTCCGGCCCAATCCGTGCCCTATTTGTAGTTCCCATTCTCGGTATAAAAAAATTAAAATAATTTCCTGGCTAGCTCAGGGGTTTCTGGACCCACAGATATTCTGGCTTTTACTCGTGGACCTCTAAGAACGAGTTCACGGTTCCTTAGAGGGTTAAATCAGAGAGAACCACTGATCTATAAAAAAAAACGACCTTGAAAAAATTAATCTTCAGTCTTGATCTTGTATCTTAATTTAAGGTATATTGGTCCTTGCAGATTAATAAATAAATTTTAATATAAATATTAACACCCTATACAGAGAAATAAAGCAATACAAAGTTTATTATCATTAAATCAGTTAGAAAATAAATAGCAATAACTTCTTAAAAAAATACTATACGTAAAAAAAGAGATGGATAGGAAAACTGACATCGACTGTTTAAGCAACATCTACAACGAATTAATTTTTTTAATAAACGTATTACTTATGTGTCTAGCTTTTTAAATCTGCATACAAATTAAAAACGTCTGAAGAAAGCAATAACTTATTAAAGAAGAATTATGAAAACATTTGATTAACTGGTTATTTTTAAATGTTATTTTAATTATTACACATTAATTATAATTAAAACTTTTAATTTATTTTAATTTTTCCCAGATAATTGCATAAGTTAAGCGTGAATCCTTGATTAATTATTGTGACCAAAAAAATGCAGATATATTAAAAAAAACATTAATGAATGTTAATTTTTATGACGTTACTCCAGTGTGACGGATTAGGTGAATAAACTAAAAACCGCAAAACCGTAATAATTCATTAAGATAAATTATTCAGCTTTGTTAATTTGTGCTATCAAAGTTCCAGTTTTACCTTCAAGGTCCAGATTTTATTCCCTAAAAACTTAAATGACCCCAAATAACTTTTGAAAAACACCGGAAATACCAAAATAAGGGAAACCGAATGTAAACAAAATTTAATAAAATACAAACCAGTAGATCGTGTCCGAGATTTCTGCATATCAAACATGCATGTACTACATATTATTAAATTTATAATACCATGTTCTATTGTTATAAATGTTGACATTGTTTTACACGTTTTTATTTATAACGTTAATTACCGTGTTGAATGTTTTGTCCGGTATTTTTGAAGTTCCTTTTTTTTCGAAATTCGGACTTTGTGGTTTTAAAATTCGAAAAATATTACATCGAATTGCATATTGGTTATTTTGTTTGTTGGATGGAAACTTTTATTGAATAAATTAATATTTTTATTTTACTGCGGTAAATAATTTCCAATTTAATTTTCTCAATTATGTTTTATAGCTTCCTTTAAAAATAGAACAATAAATGTTTTATGTAAAAGGTGTTTCTCGCCGGCATTTCTAATTGCATTTAGTAGTTGCAGTATTTAATTTTAATTAAATTTCTAATCGTAAGTCTTCTTTTAAAAATAATCTCTGCTTACACAATTAAAATTTAATTAAAAAATATATAGCGTAGGTTTCGTTTTAAAACCTGTATTAAACGTAAATTTTCAAGCAAAATAAAAAGACGTTAAAAGTACTTTCTAAGCATCTAACGCATTGATGCAATTGCATGCGTTACCTACATTAACACTCTTACCTTTCTTTTTGGGTTAAATTTTCAAGTTCAGGAACTTTGCACCAATGCTGCTCAGGAATAACAGTAATAAAAATTTGTGAAAAATACACCCACGCAACAAACGAGGCGAAAGGTATCATTAATAAAAACAAAATTTTTTGATATCTTCCAAACTCTCCAATGTATGGCAACAAATCATCAAAATCAAACGAATCTCCATCTGTTCTATGCACTGTTTTGTTTTTGATATTTTCACTATCGTCCTTAACAAATCCGTCATTAATATGTCCCGCTTTTCCATTGGATGCACCAATAGAATTCATTTCATAGTTTACCGAAGGCACATCTTTGGCCTGGTTATCCGGCAGATCACCTTGGGGTGGCATTTTGAAATAATAGTTTAACTAACACTTCACCACTTAAAACTTTTGTTTCTAAAACGAAACAGATAGGCTAACCTTGGCATGTAAAGGTAATTCCTACCCGTTCATTAGTCGCAACTTATACTAAATAAAAGCTGAGCCATTGATTCATAAGTTTTTATATAAAGAAGGTAAGACCTCGGAATTTCCTACTCCCGTTCATACGTAAATTCTAAGAGTATTTTCTTTCATGCTGGGGTATTACCAGAATAATGCAGTTCATGACGAGAATTATCTTGACGAACCTTTTAGAAAAGTTTACCCAAGATTATAGACTGTCTCCCAAAATTTATGCAAAATACCAATCCAAAATATTGAAAAATTTTTAATGTCGGAAAATTCTCAACCTTATTTTTAAATATGGGTGTGTGTGTAATTTTTTCAATTGCAAAATCGCGTATGAGCATAGCAGTGATCACTGGTTTTTACATAAGATGAATAATGAATATTTAATTGTAATCTAGTTATTCTAATCCAGTCCGATTAACTTGCAAAACAGTAGATTTAAAATTAATTCTTTGTATAAAATTTTTTCTGCGTTATTTTCTTACCGTTAAAAAAGTAGGTACGTATCAAATTACTAGTGCGTAACAACAATTTGGGGGTCGGAGACTTATGATTTGATAAATTAGAAAAAACTGGATTTAATAACCCCGAAATTTTTTGCAATAATTAAATTAGTTAAGAACTGACATCGACGATTTAAGCAACCTCTACAACCTTCCACTCTTCTTGGGTCATGGGTCCCTTTGAAATCAGGCTGCTAGCTTATTATAATCTAGAAGAACTGTAGCATTGGTTAGATCAATTTCCTAACTGGGGCGAAAAAGGTGATAAGTCACATTTTTGCGCAAACGGAGTTTAGTCATATTGGGAACCTTAGAAGTCGCTACCTGGGGTGAAAAAGGTGAACATTTTGAGTAAACACTTGTCAAGAAATTGGCTTATTTTCATTTTATATAGGTTCCCAATATGACTAAATTCCATGTGCGCTTGCAAAAATATTACTTATCACCTTTTTCGCACCAGGTAGGGAATTGGTATAAGGCCCAAATAAATTTGCAAGAATTGTTAATTCACTATCAATTAGTTAATTCACAAGGAGAGGAAGGTCAAGCGGGACACCATATGGTGGAACCAAGAACTTGAATCCCTTAGGACTGAAACAAGAAGACTCTTTAACAGAGCCAAGAGAACTTCTGATTGGGAAGCTTACAAAAGCTCCCATCTGAGGTATGCGTATGCAGTACGCAAAGCAAAACAGGACTCTTGGAGGAAGTACTGCGGGGAGGTGGAGAGCACTCCAGAAAGTGCAAGACTCCAAAGAGCTCTC
Source organism: Podabrus alpinus (assembly GCA_932274525.1). Lineage (NCBI taxonomy): Eukaryota > Metazoa > Arthropoda > Insecta > Coleoptera > Cantharidae > Podabrus > Podabrus alpinus. The sequence continues at coordinate 97,656,248 of OW026452.1, forward strand.
TTAAAAGATAACCACGGAAAAGTGGGTACCTTGGTAAAACCACAGGGAGGGTTCACATCATCGGGGGAGGAAAATCTGGAGCTATTGCTCCAGACTCACTTCCCGGGTTGTGTTCCGAGACCTGAACACTCTACTACTAACCAAGAACACCTCAATATACCGACTCGTTGGGCTGGTAGGGACCATTGGAAAGTAGCAAAAAAGGTAATCGATAAAACGAGGGTTTAATGGGCAATAAGAAGCTTCAAACCATACAAATCTCCGGGCGAGGATGGTATTTTTCCCGCATTACTACAACAGGGGCAGGAGATACTAGCTACTCCCCTGTGTGCCATATTCAGAGCTAGTTTAGCTCTCAACTATGTGCCTAAAAGTTGGCGGAAGGTCAGAGTGATATTTATACCCAAGCCAGGGCGAGATTCCTACACCCAGGCAAAGGCATTCCGACCAATCAGTTTAATGTCATTTCTGCTGAAGACCTTGGAGAAACTGATTGATACGCATATTAGGGACGATGTACTGGCTAGTTCGCCCCTACACAGATACCAGTATGCCTACCAGTTGGGGAAATCATGTGAGTTAAGCATACATGAATTAACTCACAGGATTGAAAGGGCTCTCGAGAATCAAGAAATTGCTCTGGGAACCTTTCTAGACATAGAGGGAGCGTTTGACAATACCTCCTTTGAGTCTATTGAAAAAGCTGTCAATGATCGTGGAGTTGACCCGACCATTACGGGATGGGTCGGCTCCACCCTAAGAGACAGAATAATTAGAGCCAATCTGGGTCAGATAACTGTGGAGGTGTCCGCCGCATGCGGGTGTCCGCAGGGGGGGTCCTCTCACCCTGCTGTGGTGTCTGGTGGCGGATAGCCTTCTGCAGGAACTGGAACAGGATGGGGTTCATGGGCAGGGATTTGCTGATGATGTCACAATCCTTGTCATTGGGAAATTTGGGGAAGTTGTGTCATCACTGATGCAAAAAGCCCTGAGAACTGTCGAAAGATGGTGCACAAGAGAGGGATTGTCGGTTAATCCGGGAAAAACCTCTGTTGTTGCGTTCACAAGACGCACAAAACTACAAGATGTGAGAACTCTGAGGATGTGGGGGGAGGAGCTACCTCTGAAGAGGGAGGTCAAGTACCTGGGTGTAACTTTAGACAACAGGCTGACCTTCACACAACACATAAAGAACGCTACAATCAAAGCGACTAAGGCCCTATGGGCTTGTAGGAGCATGATTGGTAAAACGTGGGGACTAAAACCCAGTATGGTGCTTTGGCTTTACACCAAAGTAGTGATACCCACAATTACATATTCGGCCCTGATCTGGTGGCACAAAGCCAGGAAAAGGAACAGTATAAACAGGCTTAACAAGCTACAAAGACTTGCGTGCCTAGGCATCACGGGGGCAATGACATCTACGCCAACCGCGTCTATGGAGGCTCTTCTGGGACTACGGCTTCTGCACATAGTTGTGGAGACTGAGGCTCTACTAGCAGCTTATAGAATGGCAATCAATGACCATGGGAATGTGAATCCAAGTAGTGGATCACATACCATGATCCTGAACTCAATTAGGAGTAACAGCATGCTTAGCATGAAATCGGATAGAACTAGCACCGTGAGGGACTTCCAAAAACCTTTCAGGATTATTATACCTGACAGAGGAGAGGCAGGAAACTCACAGGGGCTGAGTCAACGATATGACACCATCTGGTACACAGATGGATCTAAAACAGAGATAAGTACTGGAGCAGGAGTGCGCGGCAGAAGACCAGGTGAAGCCCTTAGCATAAATCTGGGATCCCACGCCACTGTATTCCAGGCAGAAATAATAGCAATAATGGTCTGTGCAGAAGAAATGATGTGGAGAAACTATGAAAATAGGAAGATCTGCATCATGACTGACAGCCAGGCAGCACTAAGGGCTTTGGAAGGAGTTGAATCACACTCCAAGGTCGTTAAACAATGCGCGATGCATTGGTAAGACTGGCTAACCTCAACAGACTTGCGCTGATGTGGGTGCTGGGACACCAAGGCATCAAGGGTAACGAAGAAGCAGACTCACTTGCGAGAGAGGCTGCAAATAAACACCTAATAGGCCCTGAGTCTTCCTGCGGGATCTCATATATGACCGCAAAGAAAGGCATCAGGGAAAAACTAAAAGAACAACACCTTGCTCACTGGATGGGAGTCCCTGGACTGAGGCAATCGCGGATGTTCATAAGGGGCCCGTTGAGTGAGCCCAGAAGGAAAGAAATACTCAAGCTGAGTAAGAAACAACTGAGAAGGATAGTAGGACTATTTACTGGACACTGCTGCCTTAACAGACACCTCAACATCGTGGGGCTGGTTGAAAATCCCATTTGTAGGATGTGTGGTGAAGAGGACGAAACACCCCACCATATCCTATGCAAATGCCCGGCCTTGGCTGGGAGCAGGCTACGTCACCTTGGTTTTCCATACCCGGAAACTGAGGAGATTGTACAAGCACCCTTCAACTGCATACTCGACTTTGTTGAGGAAACGCAGTTGATGGAGTAAAAACTTGGAACGTGGGGCACAATAGGCTTAAGCTTCAGTGCAGTGGGGGTCAGAACCACAACCCGTTAACCCGTTAAAAAACTTTTGAGATGAAAATAAATTGCAGTTATGAATTTTCTTCTTAAATGTTTTTACTCTTAAAAATGGGTCAAATTTAAATAACCCGAAATGTTGGGCAACAAAAATTATTTAAAAAGACCTATACCAGACAATAATTTTACCGTTATTATCCAAAAAGGTCAACTACATTTATAAATATCCTAATTTATTATTTAATTAATGTTGGCGGTTATTTTTTCAATACAACTCTTATTAATTTAAAAACGTTAATAGCAATAAAATTTCTGGTTAATAGCATCAATCAATGTGACTCACGGAAAAATACAAATGGCCCTTAGTGCCAAACACCCCTTCAGTGGGGAGAGAGTGTGAAGAATCCCCCGGTGGAATAATAATAAAACATGAATGGGTACATGAAATTAAACTAATAATAAAATTAAAAGATAAAATATGAAGTTGTATGAAAAGAAATGAAAAAACGATCAAGGTTATTGTGATTAGTAAAAACCCTAACTTCGTGAATCCCATCCCATTAAGGTAAGCGTTCATTTATCGGCATCGTACGCATCGGACGCATCGGAATAAAATATTCTTTACATTGTTTTTAATGAACCATCGTTCATTATATCGCATCGTACGCATGGCATCTCGGAAAATCCGATCAGTATTCTTTGGAAGGCAACTTTTCCGATGAGTGCGATGCGTTCGGATGATGTCATCGACAAATCCGAGAAATGAACGATAGTAATCGCAACGGCTCGACTGCAGTGTTCGCATTTCTCACAGTATTTGTTGCAAACATGGACGATAGTATGTTAATTTCGTTAGTGCAAAATTATGAAGAACTGTACAATTTAAGGCATGCAGATTATTCGATTACTCATATTTTGAATTTATTTTGAATTTTTGTAACAAATATCAAACACGGTTGTTAGTTCTAGTACGTGCAGAATACGCCGTTTCATACGATCCGAACAAGTGAACGAACTCGACGAAAACAATACGATTCGTCCGATGCGTACGATGCCGATAAATGAACGCTTACCTTCAAAGAGTATCAAATATTATACTTTTGGGATCCGCACTAAAGGATGATTTGAGACCACACTAAGGAAATAAAAATTACAATAACCAGAGCCAAAAGTACATTTTAGAATGGAACCTCAGAGCGGTGATGTGTAATTTGAAGTTCAGTATCCAAATTGAGGTTTGAGTTTTAAGATGTTACGTTTTTCCGGTTTTGCTGTACGGCGTGGAGGCTAAGTGATGAGACACAAAGGGACTTCGTGCATTTGAATACTGATTTTACCCCAAAAATGATGCAAATTTCCTGAATATATCATGCAACCAATGAAACGGGTTAGGAAGTTTAGGAAACGAGGAAGTAATTACTGGAATTGTGATACCATCTACTGTAGTTGTCTATTTACTGTAGTCCATAAGGAAAGGTTTTTCCTGACTAAAAACTCTGCGACATTGGACGGAATGAGACAGACATTAATTGGTATGTTTAGACCACCTGCAAATAAAATAATGTGGGCAAAATAGGTAACCAACGACCATTGAAGGCACGGCATACTTAAGAAGAAGCAGATAGCATTTTTGAGTTTTAACAATGATTAAAAAGAATATCAAGTGTTAGATATCTACAGATGCGGGAAAAAGGTCTCTTTTGATTGATACCACTTTTATTCTTATCCGTTACAATTGGAAAGAAAAATTACGTCATAGTAATGTTGATATTTTTAAAGGGGGTGAAAATTCTATTCCTAACAATACTGCTGACCTTAGTTAAAATGTCCTAACTGACGAAGTGATTTTCGGGAAAGAAAATGAGTTTATATGGCTATTATTATTAAGCCATTTTCATATCATTTAACAGAAATTGATATAATCGTACATTACAAAAGGCATTAAATACAATTTTATAACGGAGGCAGCTTTATAACATCTACATAAAGTCAGTTTTCTCTCGAAAACCAACTTGTTAGTTAGGACGTTTTAACTAAGCACGGCAGAATGGAGTCCAAGTAATACCAAGTGTTTATTTTAAGTGGTCAGTCAAAATAACCTTTTTGAGTAAATTTGAGAAAAACAGATCGATCAAATTTTATAAAATCAAGTTAACGAAAAAGAGGATATGCTGAGCATACGTAGATAGACGAACATAATGAACATTTTCAACAAGACGGAGCACCACCACATTACGCATTAAATGTGCGACAATGGTTGGATTGAAAACTTTCACATTTAAAAAGGTGTATCGCAAGGTAGGGGTGCTATTTAAAATTCAAACAGTATTGGTTTTGAACGTCCCTTCACTATATAAACCGCCGTATATTTTGTTTTTCTTAAATTTGCGCAAAAAAAGGTTATTTCAGCTGGCTTATTTTGATAAGAAGACCCGGTATAATTATGGATAAAACTTTAAAAAATACCACGAAACAACTGCAAGCAAACATCTTTACTGTTTACTTCAAATTTAGACCAATCGCTTTCAATTGGAAATAAACAAGGTCAAATTGGGAAATTTCAGTAATAAATTACACCGTTTTTGAGATGAAAATAGATATTAAAATATATTAGAAAGATTCATCTATTTACCTCAGAACTTTTAGGTTTAACCCGGAAAAATATGTTGAAAGTCTGAAAATTAGCTCAAATGACCCTAAAATATTGTTGAACAACATACTAAGACCCTCAAACCCAGTTTCATTGATTTCTGTCTTTGTAAGCCTTTCATCCAAAATGTTCGGTTTTTAACACGGTAAAAAATATTATAAATCTAAAGTTGTTATGGAGAGAAGAAATTAGATTTTTTAGAACAGAAGTGCTCATTGTTCTATCGGGATCACCAATTCAGCAAGATGGCATGCTGAAAAATATATTCCTCAATCTGGATTTAAACCCAGGCGAACCCCAAAACAACTGCTCTACTAAGGAGATTAGTTTATGTTGCGCGGGACTTCCATTTATATCGTAACTAATTTTGGGACCGCTATACAAGGGAATACCAAAATTTTAATTTTATGTATCTTTAAATTCCTGTATTTGAAGCTACCTGAAGTCGATTCAGTGTTTTATTTTTGTCCTCGAATATATTGAGAATCCAGTCTTGCACAAGTACGTTCTAACGAATGGCACCAGGATACGGACTGGACGTCTCGACAAATCGGGTATTTTTTACGTAATTCGCTCCCCCCCCCCCCCCCATGAGGAAAACTTTTTCAATTTTTTAATTTATATGACTATCAAAACTAATGTTTATTAATTTTTTGAAATCCACAGGAGAAAATTCCGTCTGGGTAATATTAAATGAATGGATTTTGAACCCAGCAGTGCTTTCTTTGAATTAAGGATTGAAAATATTATACTGATAAGTAAATTTTTGAGATTGGCAATTCATATTTTTTTTCTTAGTTTTTCATTTTTTTTGTGGCGGAACTCACCTGATTTTATTCGCGAAACCTACTTTGGCAATTTTCAGATTTACAATTTGTTTTAAATTTACTAAGATAAGATTTTTAGATTTACTAACAAAGGAATTAATGAAGCCAGATTTTAACTTGGAGTTTTACTTGTTTTTTCAGCAATATTTTAGGGATATTTGAGCTAATTTTTAGATATACAATTTTTTTCTGGGTTAAACTTAAAAGTTTTGGGCGGAAGATTTGATGAGACGAAAATTCATGAATCCGGCTTTCGATGAATACTGCGTTCCATCTATTATCAACTTGTCTTGCGTTATGTCCCGAAAATCTCCATTTCAACACCTCCATCGTCCCACGTATGTTTCTCATTCTAGTCTTCATCCTAATCCATTCTTTTTTCTTTCTGTTTCTTAGGGAAACCGCGAGCATTTCTCACGTACAGTTGAAAAACCAAGTAACTCTAAACTTTCGATGAAAACAACACATTTTTTACATTTCTTCAAGTGCGTAAACCTCTCTCCTATGTATGAATTGTACCTACGTATAAAGTACTGTAATGTTACTGAGCCTCACGTTGGGCCGTCAAATATATATGTAATGTATCGTAGCCTTTAACGTTGGTACGATAAATAAATATGTAATATTTCCCCTTACCTTGTTAAATAAATTATGCTTTTTGATAAATTTTACCCTTACCTGGATGCTTAACAATGATAACTTTTGTAAATAAATTTTTGTAGGTCAACACGGCTAGCTCTTAATTTTATAAAAAAAATTTCTTTTATTGTTAATAACTTTTCTTGATTGCATTAGCTCATCATTAAAATGAACAAGATTCACAGTTTAACAAAATTTATTTAATTGATGTAAAATTGAAAATAATTTATCATGGCAATTTGATTTTTTAATGAAATTTTCATAAAATTTTTATAAATGGTTGTCATGAAACAATTAAAGTTTACGCACACGCCTTATAACTAATTGTAACAAAATTTATCATTATAAAATAGATTTATGCAATTTAATGTTTATAAATATAAGATTTCTGACCTTTAATTTTTGTTCAAAAATTCCGCACTGTATATTTAAAGATTTTTAACCTCACTTCCTGACTTGATTAGTTTTCTTCCATATAATTTGATTTTTTGTCGTTTACCCACAATTTGTTTATAAATTATCGTTATATTTTTTACCATTTAACATTCGAAAATCCAATTACATCCACCACCATAAATTCCATATTTTTTTATATAAATTGGTGAGTAACCTAATAAATTTTTATACAATCACGTAATATAACCTCTTTTTAGGTTAACCCACATTCACTTCCCTATTTCTGGTTATTTTAATACATTTTATTGTAAAAAAAACTCTGTATAATAAGTCTTTTATTCCTTGGGAATTTGACCGTCTCTTATGAGACTTTACATATCCATTTTTTGAGGTGGATTAGTCCTCTTTTACTTTACAATTCATTTCTATAACATGTTGTTCGTTTTTGCTTCCGTTACTATTCCTCTCCAGCGCTGTCGGTCCTTAGTCATTTCCTTCCAGCCGCTGACTTTCATTATTTTTAGATCCTCTGTTACTTGGTCGTGCCATCTCAGGTTTGGTCTTCCTCTTGTGCGGTCCTCTGCTGGTCTCCACTCCGCTATCTTTCTCACCGTCTCCTCACCTCCTCTCCTCATAACATGTCCCAGCCAACTCAATCTGCTTGATTTAATCTTTCTTACAATGTCTTCGTTACCCATTTCTACAAGTAACTCGCTATTCGTCATTGGTCGGCTTTGTCCATCCTTTCTCACTGGTCCCAATATCTTTCTCAACAATCTTCTCTCAAAAACCCTGATTTCCTCTTCCTCCGCTCTGCTCATACAAACCGTCTCCGCCTGGATCACTAAATTACGTGTTCATCTTCGTGAAATTATTACCGTTACTCAGGTCAACAAACACGTTACCAAGAATATTATTTGCGTTGCAAAATCCAACGCCTCTCTGTTTTTAATGTTTTAAAGTTTTCATTGGCAGGTAAATTAATCGATATTTTCGTCACTTGATTTTAATTCAAATAATTGTTTTTATTAGGAACGATCCGCAAATTTGAATCCGATGCACTATAATTTTCCACTTTGAAGCAAATAACCGTCCATTCTGTTTATTGCAACAAATTGTGACAAATGTCATCAAGAAACCTTTTTATAAGTTTGCATAACACACTAATTACAAATTAACCTAGTTTTATAACAAATTTTAACTAACAAACTTTTAACTAATATCTAATAATTATTTTACATGATATAATTTTAATTTCATTTAATGAATTAATCATTTTATCATTTTGCCATGATTTCTGTTAATAATTGCACATTTATTTAAATTTCGATTAACAACTTGTTCATCCTTTTAACTTGCTACTGCAGCTAAGCAAAGAACATTACAGTTCTATCACATAGGTAGGGGACCTACTGCTTAACGCGGGCTGCAAACCACAAGAAGTGTATACAGTTCATCTCCAGAGAGGCTGCATCAGGCAAATTACATGATCAGAGACGGTCAGAATAAAGTTTTACTGAGCTCAGAGTCAAACCAGGTATTCAGCATTAACAGCAACACATTTAACCGCTTAAGCTGATGACCATCTCATCATTTTTTACATTAACTTGACTAATTTTAAACAAGCATTTTACATCAATCATCGATTTGTAATTAATTAAATAATTATTATAAAAAATCATTCATATTATAATTAATTATTACTGGTTTGTTATTATTAATCTTTGAATATGAGCGATATTATACTACAAAGTATTTAGTGCATTTATTGTTAAAGTCTTTAATGTCACATTGATTGTTCCCAATTTACCATTGATTGATTCCAATTTGAAGGTACATACAGATTTTTAGAGAAAATTCAAGGAACAAGGATTGGATATCTGAGGAAAACTTCCTCCGTCTTCCATCAGTACCAATCAATAGAAGACAGAAGAATAATAGAAGAAGAAGCCTAAAGCAAAAATTTCCAGTGTATACAAACTATAATAAGGCTAATGAACTACGTGCTAAAATTGTTCCTAAAAATACTGCACGATCGCTTACAGACGAAGGACAAACGTAAAAAGATTGTTTGTATGAGTTCTTGTACCAAGGGGCAGTAGGTTTTAAATTGGTTGTACAAATATTTGGAATTTAATTGAAATTGATGTGGAATCCCAGGGGTCCATGTGAATTATAATGTAGCTTGGCAAGACTTGCCGTAGATTGATCTCGCCCCCATCGCCACAAATCATCACTCATCATGTAAAAATACTTTGACTACACGTCACACACATAGGAGAGAAGGTCACGATTCCTCACCCATGAAAAGATACCACGAGAAAGATTATTAGTTTATTTAAGATCAAATTAAGTTAATATTATAAATACGTACAAGTTAATTTAACCTACAATAATTGTAAACAAAGAACCAATTGCTTGTATATTATAAACCCTGACACGTTTACAAACAATTAGATCTTTTGTTTACAAATGTAATTTCATTTAACTTGTAGAAAAATATTTTATCTTAAATACTATCTCGACAAGTTAATAATTAAACATTAATTTTATTATTAGTTCATGAACCATTCAGTGTCAGTGTCAGTTTATGTATCCATTTCATTACAAATGAATACAATTTAGGTAGATGCTTATATCTTTAAAATCGTCAGAGGATATCAGAAATTCCCGGAAATTGCATTGGACTGAATTTATAATTACTGAAATTATTGAAATACTATGGAATTATAGAATTAGTATGGAATTAACTTCTTATTTTAGAAGAATTAATTTTATTTAGTTTGAAAGAACTTAGATCACCAAAACTTTCGGTGCAGGTGGATGAAGTCGAAGTGTCCAAGTTGGGAAAAAGTCCTGGCCTGGAAAAGAGATCATAATTACTAAACTGAGAAGCCTTAATCAGAAGTTGTCAGTAAGAGACAATTAAATTACGCCAAAGGGGACCAAGACATACATCGAAAAAACCACCAACAAAAAGAAAGGGCAATTCAAGATAAGATTTGAGATTGTGCTAGGGAGAAGCTTAAGAATGGAAAGAAAGTAATAGTGGGTTATCTAAACTACGAGTAATTTTGGAAGGAAAAATGTATAGATGGAATAGCAAAACTACCAAGCCGATACCGGCAGCAGAAATGTCGGGGGTAACAAAAACCTGATTGTAAGGTGGGCGGGGGGGGGGGGAGTAACCGAAATGTCTCAAATGGGAAGACTCTGGACTGAAAATGGGATTAATACGAATAAAAGGCAATATAAACGGAAAATTGAGCTCGAAACAGATAAGGGAAACCAAATAACACTAAGAAAGATAAGGCACAAACAGAATGGAGTGGCAAATGAGGTCATCAGGTATGGAGTGGAGGTGGTGGCAATACAGGAATTGAGATGGAGGGAATATGGTTAAATAAATAAGAAAAAATGCACAATATCTGCTCTGGTGAAAACATACAGAGAAGAAATGGTACCAGCTTCATAGTGCCGAAGAGAATTATGGGAAAAATAATAATATTCAATGCGATAAGCTAAGATTTGCTTATTGGAAGGTAGAGACTAAACAAACATGTCAATTACGTATAAACGGGTACGCCCCAACGAAGGAAAGAAGTGAACCTGAAAAAAAGGGTTTCTACAACAAACTTGAAGCTTTCTGCGAAGCTTTTCTCAAGCAAGAGATGTTGATAGTATTGAGGCACTTTAATGCAAAAACGGACAAAGAAATCGATATAAGATCGGTAGCGGGAAAACATAAAGTACACGAAAAACCAACCGATAACGGAAACAGGTTGTGTAATTTGCCATTCCTGTCTTTCATAATACGTCAATCCTCTCTATTTCCTGATTTTTTAATCCAGCCGTATCCACAAATCTTTTCAAATCATTAGTCAGAAATAAGAAAAACTGCTTTAAGTTGGCTGCCCCTGTTTTATTAGAATCGATTCTTAAAAAAGCGACTTCTATTAGCATCTTCAAGTTTTATATTTGTCAGCGGTGGACCCTGTTTTACCACCAAATTCTTTCATCCACTTTCCCAACAGAAGCCAGTCATGGAAGAAGAATCCGTGAACTAAATCCCGAAGAATTTGTTTAAAAGAAGCAGGAAAATCATTGCCCGTTATCTTCTGGTTGGCTCGAAACGGTGTGCGAGGAACGAGTGTTAGCTTAATTAAGGGTTGCTCACTTTGAAACATGTCAACATGTGACCATGTTAACAATAACGAAGGTATTTAATCAAATAACTAATGCAAATAATCATACAGGAATGCGATATAGCACTATCAGTCTCAAGCTAACAGTTGAACAAAATTGATGTGATATTAAATGGTTCAATAATAAATCTCAACAATAGCAAAAATTTACAAAAGTTAGATCTAAGTCAAATTGACTCTTTTCTGATTAGAAATACAATTAAGGTTCTTACCCCTAATTTCCTACTGATTTGCTTATATCAGGTTCACAAAATTCTACCTTATACACAAATTTAATTGTATAAAAATCATAATCGGCAATAACAATAAACATTGACAACTAAAAACAGATTTACAAACTGGTGTCTCACAAATTAATATTATAAGCAATACATTTTTACGCTAGTAACGAAAATCACTTATTAATTAAATTGCACTTGTAAGCCATGGAGAGGACAATTCGCAAATTCATCCTCGTATTAATACTGATGACTGGTAACTAAAATGGAAGGTGTCAGATTATCGAATGGGTGAAATGAAAGCTAACACCAGCCATATTTTGATTTCCCGTCAGAATCCGAATTAATCTGAGAATATGCCAACTTTGACAACCAACTCCCAAGTCGAACTCTGATAAATATCTTCACCTCGCACGGGTACGTTTTCGGTAACGTACAAAACGTGGCGACCATTTTGCGTCCCCATCACAAATTCGCAGCTTTAAGATCTCTCTCAGATTCCTTCGTCCTACGTGGACATAGTGGCATCATGACGGTAGCGTCTTCAGTGAGGTGCTCCATGCTCCCCGGTCATGCGCTGCGTGAGTCGCCACATGTAGTGTTTGGCCAGTTAGGGCTTTGATCTGGTCTACCCATCTTGTTGGAGACCTTCCCATCGGACGCTTTCCTTCGATCTTACCCTGGATCATCAATTTTTTCATTGCTTCTGGTCTTCTTGCAATGTGTCCGAAATATCGCAAGAATGACTGGCTGATCTTGGTTGATAGTCACGTTTTGACCTTTAGTTCATTCAAAATGGACACATTTGTGCGGTGGGCTGTCCAAGGTATTCTCAGCATGCGCCGGTATGGCCACATCTCAAAGGCTTCGACTCGTCTTCTATCGTCTGCCTTCAATGACCACGTTTCTGCTGCATATGTGGCCACCGGGAATATCAGTGCCTTCAGGAGCCTTATCTTTGTTGTTCTGGTAACGGTCGTGTCTTTCCATATATTTACGAGTTTAGTGGTCGCCGCTCTTACCATAGCCAGTCGCCGCCTTATTTCTGGCGTACTTCCTTCAGGGTTGGAGATGAGGGAGCCTAGGTATGTGAAGCTATGCACTACCTCAAACCCCATGAATGTATGGATTTCGGGGAAGTTATTGTTGGCGCGGTCTACTATCATGATTTTTGTCTTATTGTTATTAATATGTAGACCATAATGCCTGCTTATCTCAATTAGTCTAATCATGATAGCTTCAAGTTCTTCTAGACTCGACGCAATTATTAGGGTGTCATCCGCATATCTCAAATTGGAGATCTTCCAACCGCCTACTGTTATACCGCCATTCCACCCAGAGAGCACCTTACGCATTACAAACTCGGAGTATATATTGTATAGTATTGGCGATAAGATGCATCCTTGTCTTACACCGGCACCTATACTGAACTTTCGCGAATACGTTTTATCTATACGTATTCTTGTCAAGTTTTCGTTATCATGTCTTCCATGATAAATGTCCATGGCCATGTCTTCAAGGATGCTCCACAATTTATTCCAGTATACAGAATCGAAGGCCTTCTTGTAGTCCACGAAGCATAGAACCATTGGAACGCAGAACTCGCGCGTCTTTTAGATGATTTGACGTACGTTTAATATATGTTCTCTGGTTCCCCTACCCGGGACAAATTCGGCCTGCTCTTCCGAAATTTGGGGCAAGAGGAAACTCTTCAGTCGTTCGTTGATTATGTGGAGCATTATCTTGCTTGAATGAGGGATTAGGGTAATTAACCTGTAGTTGTTACAGTCTGTTGGTGAACCTTTCTTGTGTAGGGGAATGAATGTTGATTCCCACCATTCCTCCGGCCATTTGCCCGTTTGCCATATGATTTGACATAACGAGTGTATCACTTTTGTTCCAGCCTCTCCTATCGCCTTGATGAGCTCTCCAGCTTTAAGATATAACCACGAAACTCCGAAATACAACCCCGGACGTAACGCCTACGTCCCTAAGAAAGTATCCATACTGTAACAAATCTGCTTATGGAACACTTTTAGCGCACAGAAATTCTAAAAATATCCATGAGGATCGATGGGTTAGGGCACATCCTGCGCAGTCCAGTAAGTATAGTAAAGAAAAGAACTCTATGGAGTCCAAATGAAGATAGGATTTGAGAACGGCCAAAAATGAAATGGTGGGACCAAGTGAGGGGAAACTTTAGAGAGATGTGAATGAATGGGTGTATGGGAAAGCTTTAGCATAGACGCTGCTGGAGAAAGGTCGTCACAGAGGTTGCAAGGCACAAAAAGCTGTAAATAGGGAAATTCCAAAGTAATCCGAACGAAATTAATGAACTGAAATAGGAATTAGCAGTAGGAATTTTTGTCAAGCTAGTAGTCCATCGTTTTTACAATATTATAAGAAGAAGAAAGAGAAGAAAGAGAAAAAACACTGGCCCAATAAATGGATTAAAAGAAGTGTAGCTCTCTAAATTTTATTAACAAATTTTCCAGATCAGGAACTCCATTTTTCAGCATCGCAAAACTTATATCTACTTGATAGTTAATTGATTGGTTAGTGCTTAGGAAACTATTAATGTGATTAGTGCTGTTAAGTATGTACCTACATAATATGTAAATATAAGGATATGAAATGTAGGAGTAATTAACGATATCATTCAATTTAATCTGGTTTTAATTGAACATTTCCAACTTTTAATTAAATACAAATTGAATAAGTACAATTTGGAGACATTATAGTTTACAATCATTGAATAGAAAGGTTATATTTTTTGTAACGAGTAATTTACCCTGAAGCAGAAGGTTATTTACTATCCGCGGAATATCTTAATTTCCTGTAGTTAGAGTACCGCTTCCTACCGATACATTCAATAATTTTGTTAATACTACATATTATGTTCTTAATTGTCATCAAAATATTAATTCTGATCAATCCAACGTAATTTTACCAATAAATGTCCCATTTAAAGATATCTTCCTCGGGAAATTTGATCGAAAATATTAAAATAAATTGCACATAATTAAAACTATTAAGTTCTATAAATAAAATCACAAAAATCTCATTGTTGCTCTTAAATTTGGTGTTTTCATTATAACGGCAGTTAATTTTTATAATTATAATCATAATCACAAGGTTGTTACCAGGAAGTAAAAGCAAGAAAACTTAGTTACAATAAAATTGAATTGCTAATTACATTGAAAAAAATGGACAAATGATCAAGTTTGTGGCAATAATTGCAGACTATCTCGGATTCAAAAGATATGAGATCAACAATTTATTATTACTAACACTTATTTTGTATTTGAAAAAATTCTACTCGTAAGAACTGCGGAAAACAACAACCAATGTGTGGCAAACTATCCCAGGCAGCCAAGTGCATCACAAAATTTTCGAACCATAACCAGGACGTTTCAAGTGCAGTGGCCAGTAATTTTTTGCCACATTTTAATTTACTATCGTTTAAAAAACGATGATTAAGGGAATTGACTGGTAATGCTGAGTAAGTTTCCGGTTCGACTCCGGGAGTAGTAGAACTTCATTCTGACCGCCTCCCCTAGGAAGGCAATGGAAAACCACTGTGGGTATGGGCATGGATGCCAAGAACTTTCTCAAAGTGAACTGTGATTCGGAACCGACATTAAACAGTAGGTCCCCTATGTATATCTGATAAAACTTCGCATGCATAACAAAGGTATAGGAGAGAAGGTTCGCCAAATCCTATTGAACGTATGGCACATTTAAGAAGAAGAAGATCGTACTGTTTAAAGATCAATCAACGTAATTACGTAAAATAATTTAAATGTTTTTTGTTACAATTTAAATGATACAACTATTCAGTGTATTTAATACCTACATACTGGATTTTGTACCTTAATTAAAGTAATATGGTAATAAATCTCAATTTAACAGATATGCTAATATTGTTTTTTGTTGATGATATATCTACCTATTATACATTATCAGGCCCGACTCAAGGGGGTGGGTAAAGTGGGCTCCAGCCCAAAGTGCTTTCTTTCAGGGGGCGCTAAACCACACTCTTATAATTTAAATAACAAAGTTACTTCAAGGATAACTTGAATGAAAGTACCCGGTTTCATAAAACTTTTAACAAGCGGTTAAATTTAACTAATCAACAAAAAACGTTTGTTAGTACTAACAAGTCAATAGAAATCATCTGTTAACTTTTATGACTTATTAAAGGTTTTCTGGAATCGGGAATTAGAGACACAAAACAGCAGAAGTGAGCGAATCTTGTAATGTTCACAGTAAACAAAATGTTTTGCTACATTTTTAAATAACATACTAGAGGATATTTTTAAGTACGCGGAACGGGGTAGAAGAAACGTATATATTTTATAATTTTACTTTTCAATATAATCTCCTCGAGCATCAATATGCCTTCCATGGAGCTCTTTTTGCCAATTTAGAAATAGGTGTTAATCACTTAGGACCAAATCTATGTAGACTGTAGGGTAGATGAACAAGTTCTTTGAAACCGCATGACGTCACGGCACTCACCGAAATTTTTGCCTTGTGAACATGTGCATTATCTTGTAGTAAAAGTATACTTTTTGTCAATTTCTTCTTTTTTCGATTTAGTTTCTTCTTCTAATCGATATAAAATACCAGCGTAGTATGCGCCTATTATGGTAGTACCTTAATTTTTATAATCTATTAAAACAATTCCCTCAAAATTCCAAAAGATTGTTTCCATCACTTTTTCAGAAGAAAGCACATCTTTAAATTTCTTTGGTGCCGCACCACCCTTTAAATGTCACCACATAGACTAGATTCGATTCAAGATCATAGAATGAACCCAAGTTTCATCTCCTGTGACAATTCGGATGATAACAGCTGTTGACCATCACCACATAGCGTTAAGAACTCCTTACAACATTCAGCACTGGATGTTTTTGATGCGGTGTAAGCATCCTAGACACCCATCTCGCGCTGACTTTTGACTTGTCCAGATGATCTTTTATAATCTTCAAAGTCATCAATTCCGATTTCCTGAACATTTTCCCAACTTCATTACTTTGAGGTGACCATTTTGCCGTTGATAAATTGTAAATTGGAAACCTGGAGTAATCACGCAAAGGACGATTTACTCCAGTAGCGATTATGGACGAATTCTTCCAACTTACTGGTTAATTTCTACAATTGTTGTTTGATCTTTTTAAAATTTGTTGTTTATACTGATTGTTAATAAAAATAAAACTTCTCGCCATAAAGAACAATTTAAAAAATATTTTTAATTACTTATATAAAAAAATCCTACAATTTAAATTATTAAAATGAATTAAATTGTTTGATGGATTAAAACTTTACATGAATTGAAACTTTTATAGATATTCTTAATTAATCTCTGTGATTTTTCTTTAACATTGAAAATCGATTAAAGAAATTCATTTTGCCATCTTCAAAATTGCCTAATAATGTACATACTAAAAAATAAGTTCATCTATATCAAAACTTGACAAAATGATATAATATACAATGATAAATCGGCTCGCTTTTATCTAAATGTAGATACCACTTCTGTGCCTAGCATGGCAGTGCAGGCGGTAGAAAACGTAAATTGTGAGGTTAGAATTTAATTTTACACCGATGACGGAGTTAAACATGTCCATTGGTGAATGGCGTCACAATCAATCAAGTTTTACAGGGAACAGGACGTCTTTAGAAATAATGCATTTAGTACGAAGACGTAAATTGGAATACTTTGGACATATGAAGCTAGGTGAAAAATAGGCGCTGCTCAAGTATTTAGGGAAAATTTATGGAAGAAAAAGGCTTCTGGTCGTCGTTGAATTTCATGGCTGAAAGATCTTAGACCTTAGTGCGGAAAAGTCCAAGATCCTTGTTTCGGGCTTCCGCGTCAAAATACAATGGTTGGCTATATTTATCGCTAACCTCCGGTAGGAGTGGATAGTACGCGAAGAGAAAGAAGGATATATCGTATATGAAAATTACTTATCATCGACAATTTCCGATGTATCAATAATTATACGTTTTTAACACTTCCTATATCAGCAGCTATAGTAACGAACTTTCATTTTCAAAATTAAAAATAATTAAGAAAAAACTATTAAGTACTCGTACTTGCGACCTACAAACAAAAATTAATATTGTACTACATCCGTGTTTATTCATAAATTTTACAAATAATCTTATTATTAATAAATATATTCATACATTATTCGCAAAAATTCAGCAACATAATAATTACTATTATATGATTTATATAGTATTTCTACCGATGTTATACATTTCTTTGAATAAAATTATCTAGCAATTTGTTCTTGAAAGTGACTGTGCTGAATGACTCCAAGGACGGCATCATTGATGGGTACGTACACACATTGCGTTTCTATAGAGTATCTCTCGTTTTAGACCACCTCTCATTTCTGATCGGGTAGTTCAACTACAATGAAGCAATCGTGGTATTTAAAATGTGTTTAATTTTATATAAAGTAGACATATAAAATCCTTTCAATAGAAACATCCACCACGATAAGCACCAATAGTTGTGGTCGCCTTCAGAATCATGATTAAATGTAGATTCGGTAGTCAAATTATAAATTTTAAATAACCTCCTGTATTGATACATGAGTAATCCAATCTACTAACCACAGATAATCGGAAACTTTCAGACATAACCTCAACCACCAATTAATTACCCATGACGAATTCTTATTGCTGAAAGCTTTGTGAGCGTATCTTATTGGGATCATCTATACCTACTACACTATTGATGTACCAATATACCAATACAGAACTGACGAGGAGATGCCATCGGGATAAAACCTAGGATTAACACCGAAATGTCATCAAATATACGATAATATGGTTATGACCATAGAATTAAATTTTTTGGTTAATCTCGGCTCATATGCATATGTTAATTATAGTTAATTTGTTTATGTTGTATCAAATAGCAACAATATACTCCCCCATTGTGTGGTTTAACCCAATGGGGACACAGCAAAAAAAATGCATATGTACTGATGGATACAGTGCATATTTTAAGCAATTTTGACTGGGCGGCACTAGAGCACGAGCTCGACAACGAGGGGGGGGGAGATTGAAAAACGACAAACGAAAAATACATTTTATATTATAATATTAATAATAAATAACAAAATTTAAAAAAAACAAATTTATCATTCATATCCTGGTATCTTTTGCAAAGAACTTTTTTACAAATTCCTGATCCTGATATAGTTCAGCGTCCGGAAGTTTCCTCCTTCTCTCTTTTATTTCTAAAAATTTCGCTACCGCTGGCCTAGGATCGTATAAAGCCGTACCTACCCCATTGAGAGCAATATACGTTCTTGAATTTAAAGCTTCTCTCGAATAACTTGATTGTTTGGATGATTTTAATGTTGTGTGTACTGACACTGCTCTCTCCGGACCAGCACTATGTGGCGTTAAAGAAATATATGGTTGCACTAATTTTGAAAAGACTGAATGTGGTGTGGAAACTTTTAAATAATGAAACAATTTTGCTGTGGAGGTGTTCATCTCTGGGGGTGGTGGAAGTTTCTTAGCCGAAAACAGGCTTACAATATAATCGGTGAAAGAGGAAACCGCATCTTCCCCAAATAAATTTTCAACATCCATCCGCACTTCTCAAACCAAGTCGATTACAGTTCTTGCGTCAATAAACTTGTTTATGCGGTTTAAGATTTTTTCTTGGTCCTCATTCAACCTTTGCGAAAGAAATTCCTTGCAACTTAATACTACTTCGTTTCTCAGTGCAGACCAGCACCTTTTAGTCAGGGGTGCAGTCGTAAAAAAAGAGGTACCGGGGCGGTCAAAAAATGAATGGATATCTCCATATATCACCCCCCCCCCCACCCCGCTTACATAAACGATCATCCAGACGTGTCGATCTTACAATAAATTTTATTTATTATAATTTTTCTTTTCCCATTACTCACCCAGTATCAGTAGGTACTTAAAATAAAGCCCAAAGCTCGTTCTTAGTATCGGCTGCTGCTAATGCGATGTTGTGGTCAACGTGTCGCGACTGTGAGCTTTCTGCTTGTCTGTGGTGAATCAGCCACGATTTTACGTATTCACAGGGTTGAAAAATGTTCAGTGGAGGTCCGTTTAACTTGATGAACATTAATGCCGCGACATTTTTCAACAATAGCTTCGTACCTCTGCTTCCGCTCCTCCCACTGCGCTTCTGACCACACGTCAGGAAACGAAATATCACGCACATTTTCTTCAACATCTTCGATTAATGTTTGAGCACTCACACTCAAATCCCCGGCTGTATCAGTATCACTACTTGTACTAGGCACTTCCTGATCTGGCTTTGAAACTTTACTAGTAAAGAAACTAGTTAGCGTTCCCTGTGTGCTTTTTCGCTTCATTGTGCGCAAATTAAAATACAATCAACTAAGCGTCTGCACCCTGGAACTTTTCGCGATCGACTGACGAAAGAACGGCAATAATAGTAGTGTGGTAGTGTTTGAGTTGTGGTTTGTTGAGTTGGTAGCTGTTATACTCAGAACACTATACGCTAGGATTTGATGTAAGCGATGGTTTTAGAAATTCACGGAATTTACGGAAGCCGCGTTTCCTGTCGGTTTTGTGCTGTCTGCAGCGAGAAAATAATACACTTTCGTCTAAAAGTTGCTTAGAGCTGTTATATTTAATCAGAACTCTATATTATGGGATTTGATCAACTAAAATGTAAGCAAATTGCTGGACCAAATATACCAATTCACATTGCTTTATCAAAATTGAAAATGTTAATTTTCCCCCTGGACGGGGCGCCGCTCCGGCTCCAAAAGAAGTACCGGGGCGCCGCCCTGCCCCGCCCTGCCACCACTGCATGCCTGCTTTTAGTTGAAACGAGATAATTGGTAATGCGTCTTTTCGTAGCTTCTGGTATAGATTGCGTTCCTTCTTCAGTTTCAGGACGACTCTGACGACTCAATACTTTTTCTTCATGAACCCCGGGATAAGGTCCTTTTTCAAACAAAGTTATCGCATCTACAGCAATTTTCTTTGAGAGCTCAATATCACTCATAGTAATCATAGATTTTTGAAGTATTTCAAAAATCCTCAAAAGGTCCATCATGAGGCATGTAAGATGCTGCTGTTCACCTCCATCTTGCCAGAGACGCAAGAATCCTAGAGCAGTAGCTTTTTCAACTTTTGTTGTTTCTGTACTTTCAACCATTGTTGCCCAATGTTTTTGCATGCCTGGCAGGTTTTTCCAAACTCCTTTACATAAGTTGACTAGATGCTCTGCAAATCGAACATCAAAGTAAGCTGGAAACCGGTAAACTGAAAGCTGTTCTTGCTCACACATTTTTGTAAGTTCTGCATATCGAACAGCAGATGCTCTATAAAAGGTAGCAATGGCCTTCATATTACTTTTCCAATGACGTACTTCAATCACAGTGGATTCTAAGTCGCTCAATGCCAAATCTGACCTATGCGCAATGCACCAAACACAAAGCAAATCTCTTTCCAAATATTCCTTCATACGAATCCACAGTCCACTTTTCCTGCCAGTATTGGCATTTTCCCCGTCTGTGGTTATACCAGTTAATTTTTCTTTCGCCAGACTTTCAATCCCAAGATCTTTAAAGATAATTTTAACCGAATCCAAAAGTCCTTCCGCACCTCGCTTATCAGATTTAACACACACCGACGTTATTGCGCGATCTTCTGTTATAAATCGAGCGGTGACGAATTTGTTATCAACTCCATACTTGTCGACAGAGCCATCAACTTGTAGAGAAAAATTATCGGTTTTCTTTAGTTGATGTACAACTTTTTTCATTACAATACTGCCAACAATATCTAACATCTCCCGATAAATAACTGGATTTCTATATTGCAAAAGTTCTGAGGACGGATTTAATTGACAAAATTGAGAGTCTAAACCGTCGTCTTTGTAAGACGCTATTTGTGTGTCCGCATGAATTTTTGACAACGATCTAGAAGGCCAAGAATGTACAGAAAGAGTTAATTGGCGACTATCATTGTAGACATCAATTGCTAGTTCGATCAACAGTTTAATTTTTTCAGCGTTGTGTGATTTGAGAGTCCTTATCCAAGGGTGTTTATCAGATTGCGCCAACCATTTCTGCTGCATTTTATCGAGATTATCAGCTGCCTTATGAGCCTCAGTTTTCAAATGATGGATAATTCGTTCTAATTCCTTTTGACCGTCATACCGTACACCATCAGCCATGGGTACCTTGCCGTTTTTTGAAAATTTTTGGGCTTCTTGAATATGTTTAAAGCAGGTCGTGCATTTAATTCCAAAACGCTTACCCAGTTTAACTTTTTCAAAACAAGAATACGTTTTAAGTAACCACGCAGTATCCAATTTTGATCCCTTATACCACGTAGTATTCTATGCTTGTGGCGCTTGTGCAGATTCCGCTTCGATTGTTACGACCTGACATTCACCGTTAACCTGACTATCATCATTAATCTCTTTATTGGCAGAAGTGGTATTAAAGCCATGGCTTTGGCTGTGGTCATGATCAAGAATTTTAGGGGATGACCGAGAACAGGAGGGCTGTCGACTTCGAATTTCGTCCTCATTAGTTTGATCCACACCATCAGTCTTTTGACTTTTATTGTACACAAGACTGAAGAAGTCGGTTATTCTACGGGTAGACGTAGGTATATTTATTACTCACTTCGCCTTGATTATAAAACCATAACCAAAACTAAACCTGAAATAGATACTTACATTCTACATTTGAGGGCGAAGAATACAAAAATTAAAACTTACCTCGTTCTAGTCGATAAAAATAAATTATACACAGTAATAAGACTGGGGAGACACATACACAAACTATAGTAATCATAAATTTTTGCTGATTTTCTAACCTCAAAACTTCCACACACATTCTGGGAATTCCCAGAACGTTTGTTAACAGTACAGCCAACGTCACTTTTGTTATTTGGTTGGCGCCATCTAGGGAGCGAGGGGCGCCGGCATAACCAACGTTCACTGGGCGGCAAAAATCGGCCACTAGGCGGCACTAGTGCCGCCTACTTTATATGTTACTAGCTGGCACGGGCGGCATCCGCCGCCCTTAGCCATCTAGACCCAGAATAGATCCGAGTAGGCCATAGTTGTTCGGCCTTCGGCCTCACAGGGGGAGAACCATAAAAGATCCGCGAAGGCCATAGTTGTTCGGCCTTCGGCCTCACAAAGAGAGGACCATGATAGATCCGCGAAGGCCATAGGTGTTCGGCCTTCGGCCTCACAGGGGGAAGACCATAATAGATCGGTGAAGGCCATAGTTGTTCGGCCTTCGGCCTCACAGGGCTAACCATAATAGATCCGTGAAGGCCATAGTTGTTCGGCCTTCGGCCTCACAGACCGGACCATAATAGATCCGTGAAAGCCAAAGTTGTTTGGCATTCGGCCTCACAGACCGGACCATAATAAATCCGTGAAGGCCATAGTTGTTCGGCCTTCGGCCTCACAGACCGGACCATAATAGATCCGTGAAGGCCATAGTTGTTCGGCCTTCGGCCTCACAGACAGGACCATAATAGATCCGTGAAGGTCAAAGTTGTTCGGCCTTCGGCCTCACAGACCGGACCATAATAGATCCGTGAAGGCCATAGTTGTTCGGCCTTCATCTGTCATCTTTCATCTGTCATCCGTCATCTGTCATCCGTCATACATACATACATACATACATACATACTGTTGTGATATTTATGATACAAACCCTGCTTTTGGCTTCTACCACCTTTAAAATCACAATCTCTCTTACCTCGACCAGCTCCAGAGCATTAATTTTAAATTGAGACTCTTTTATTGAAATTGGGAAACGTTGAACTGCGATGGATCGTCTTTGTAAATCTGACGCAGACCTTATGTTAGTTGCTTTAATAAAACTGCAACTCGACATACGAATAATAATAATTCGTTGGTTTACCCCGCTTTGTTTGTAATAAATTCCTAGTACTACCCTGTAAATGTAACCCTTTCTATTGAAATTAAATAAAAGAAACAATATTATCTCATAGGTAATTGTATTGGTTATTATTACAAAACCAGGTGAATATTTGCTGTGGCCATTAGATAGATGTAAATTTGAAAATATTAAATTACACGATACATAAAAAGTTTTGTTACAAAAATATTGTCCACGATTATTCAAATAATAATTAACTTTTGAAATCTTTAAAAATGTTTTAATTAAATTTAAGCAAAAGTTACCTTTGTTTAGTGCGCCACTGGGTACAATAATATTAGCTTCTGTAGAAACGTGTGGAACAGGTGTGTTGTTATCAGCAACTTTAACAGATGTGTTGGTGTCCTCGAATCCAAACAACGGTATCACGTCCGTATGATGTTCAATCGCATATCCAAAATAATCAGGTACGTTAAAATTAATTCTAATACTTGATTGAGTAATGTTGAAGTTTTTTGAATTTAACCAAAATTTATTTCCATGTAACCTCAAAAGTTCATCCAACGATATCAAATTATCAAGCATAACCAGGCCGTGCTCGATATAATGAAAAGCAGTAAAATTTTCCAATTGCTGTACAAAATGGCTCTTAAAAACCAGCATAAAACCAATATTGATCGAATAATCCCATAATTTTCAATCAATCTACAAGATCGCACACAAATTCAGCCAACCATAAAAATTCTATCTCGTACCAACTGCTAATTCCAAAACTAACCAAACTATTCTGAATTTCTCGACGTTTATTCGAGCACATTATAAATACAACTGAGGATGATTAAATTGTTCCAAGTCCTTTTATAGACTTCCTGCGTGGACCGGAAATGGTTGTATCCAAATTGAAAAAATTCAAATTTTGTTGACGGAAATCTTAGTGATCTGGACTTGGTAGACATTCGGTAAATATTCTTTTGATTTCTAACGTACACTGCACTCATAATTTAAATCAAAACACTAACTTTTAAAACAATTTTCAGATTCAAAACCGTAATCATAAAACATCATAGCAAAAATCGACCTTATTAAATTTTTAACAAAATTAGCGCAAAACCACAGCAAAAGCAACCTTACACAAACATAACAACAATGTAATAAGGTAAGTTCAAATTCACATCATTTAAAACTTAAAATTTATTGAAAAATAACCAAAGTAAACATTTCAGGTCAATGACCCCGGATAACAGATGAGGTCTCCAATCAACCATGAGATTTGTTTTCCACAGATACCATTGATCTGGATTAATAAAGGGAAACTAAGCTACCTAATGTTCACAGGGATGTACCAGGAAAATACTAAATTCTTGCTCCATTACGAACAAACATGAACTCAACGTTTAGCCACCGAGAATGAGTCAGACTTGCAAAAACTTAAATTTCCAGTTCATCTCCCCTCAGATTAAATAATAAATTGATAAGCAAACAATTTATTATCTTAATCTCAAATACTTAAATAAAGTGGTAAGTTAGTAGCTTTAAAAATTTTAATTTGGATGGCTTTTCTCTCATGTGAATTTTTTAACTGATATCCCCTCATTTCAATTTAATTCCCTTTTATACCCAAAATTTATTTACAAAACAAAAAAAAATACTATGTACAAACATGTTATGAACTAATTAACTTGAGCTCATCTCACTTTTATTTTTCAAAATTAATATTAAACGAAAAAGGTTTCTCGCCGGTTCGCAAACTCTTGTGCAATGAATTTAAATAATGTTTACAAAACTAATAAACTTTAATAATAGAAAAAATTTTTTTTTATGTTTTTAATTTTTATCCCAATTATATGTCATTACCTAATTCTAATCAAACAAAAATAAACTGCAATGTTATTAAACCATGAATATTCAAATATTAATCTGTTGCATTTTTCAAAATTTAATTTGCATTTTAAATTCAATAATTTCAATAATTTAAATTCAATAATTTAAATTCAATACATACGAGTACATACATACATAATCTTCACGTAAAGTTACATCTTCATGTAAAGTTCAATCTTCCGCAAAGAGGTGGATCCGCGTCTTCTTGCACAATTCCGGCGAGTTCTGCGACCTATATAAAGTGCTCCGGTCTTATTCGCGGCATTCAGATTAATTTGTTAGTCGTTTTTTGTTAGTGGTTTGCATTTTTCGAATTAAAGCCGCCATCCCCGCCATCTGTTGACAGTATTTTCAGATTAATTTGTTAGTGGTTTTTTGTTAGTGGTTTGCATTTTTCGAATTAAAGCCGCCATCCCCGCCATCTGTTGACAGTATTTTGAATCACAGACAGTACGTCAGATTAATTATTTGACAAATTAAATTTTTTGTCAAACTTGTGATTTGATTTTCGAAAAAAGCGAATAACTTTTTTCCCCGCTCGAATTTCTTCTCCATATATGCGAGAATAGTTGCGCCTGGAGGTACAAAATAACTGTGCAAAATTTGGTTGAGATCGGTCCACGGGTCTAGGAACGTATAGCGAACAAACACGCAAGCACGCAAACACGCAAGCAAGCAGATCTTCTCTTTTATATATTTAGATTTTATGCACTGGATGGATGATTCCTTCTTGGCACCATTCTAACATTCAACTCCTGTTTCTTTCGGAGCTTTGTTAGTATTGGTGTATAGTATAGAGGTATAGACCCTTTGGAAATACCACACTTTTCCCACTTATTTGAGTTAGAAAATGTGATTATCTTCCCCAGTAGTTTCTTTACTCAAATAAGTAAGACAATGAACAATGTGAATCAAAATTTAAAAGTAACGTCTTTAAAATTTAAAAATAAAATCTGTTTCATCATGTAAATTTACATGATAAATATATAGTTATTTTACCTGGTAAATATGTAGGTATAATATGCAAAGTTATAAAATTATAATGATTTACCTTCAGCATTTCACAAATTTTGTCGACAGCTGAATTTTGTTTTAAACCCATAACCACAGCACTGCTACCTCTTTTCTATGTCTTATAAACGACAATCCCGTCAATGGATCGTGCCGAACTCGGGATGCTTAGCTTATCTTGAACCTTTATTTGAAATCTGCATGTTTACCGTCTTTATCGAATAGCCGAGATTGAATCCCGCGAAATCTGAACTTCTGGTCTTGGGTAACCTTTTGCTTGTTCATAATGTTTTAAATTGTGCGACATTTTGGATGAGATCATTAAGATGGTAAAATGAAGTAGATAGTTACAACGCTGGTCTCCGATGACCAAACCGACGTCGCAATTTTGATTGGATTTGATAGTATCGTCCATAAAGAAAACAATCTCTATATCAGTCATAAAAGCGAAATCTTTCATATAGATGAATAATGAAGAGAAGCGGGCCCATAATTGAACATAAGCATCCATTTGTTTTCATTACTCTAAGCCAGGGGTTCCCAAACTTTTGACTTCGCGGAGCACTTTTTAGAGGAGAAGTTCAAGGAGGAGCACGTACTTAACCTAGCGCGTACAATGGTATATCATTGCGGAATTTTTAAATAATAATTATAAGCAGTTTTAGGTATTTTAAATTTTATTTGTTTCATGAACGTTACAAAAATTAACATTATTCTTAAAATAAAACACAAACGCACTTAAAAATAAGCAGAACAGTAAACGTTAATATTTTTAATGAGAAGGGTGTGCTTGCTTCGACATAATTAATGTCGCGATATCGGGTTGAATTTGAGACAGCTGTAAGCGAAAATATGGCTCCGCATTCAAACGAGACCTATATTTCGTTTTCGTAGCTACATAAGCAGAAAATCCTGATTCACATAAGTAAGTCGTTGCAAAGGGCAGAAGAAAGAGTTTTGCTTTATCAGACAAAATTTTAAATTCGTCGTTTAACTGACACCAAAATTCTGCAAGTGAATTCTTTTTTTCAAAATTGATTTTTATGGTAGTATTTGATGTCAAATCAATTAAACATTCATATTCCTGTGGTGTCAACCCTGCAGGCTTTTGTGAAGCTGCAGAGTACGGCTGTAAAATCCAAATGTTTTGTTTTACTTTGTAGTGTTGCTCTTCTGGAAAATATAAATTGAAACTATCGAGAAGACTTAGCAGATGCAGATGAAACTCGTACAAGCTACTATCAGGAATGTCAGAAACTAGCTCTTTTCTAAATTCTTTTAGGGCTGGGAAACTTTCTAAATTCCTATTTTTCATCATATCTGCCCAAAACTTGATTTTCTTTTTGATGCTTTCAACTTTATCGCTGGCATCGAAAACAGTTACCGATTTTCCTTGTAGTGAGAGATTGAAATCATTGAGCTTTTGGAATATATCTGCTAAATATGCCAAGTTTGTAAGCCAACCCTCATCAAGTAATCGGTCTCCCAAAACGAATTTATTTTCCATCAGAAACATTCCAACTTCAGCTCTTAGTTCGAAGAGTCGCGTTAAGGTTTTTCCGCGAGAAAGCCACCTAACTTCAGAATGAAGAAGCAAAGATGTATGTAGACTGCCCATGTCATCACACAATATTTTGAACAATCGTGTGTTTTTAGGCCGTGATTTTATAAAATTTATTACTTTTACGCTTTCGTCGAGAACTCCTTTTAAAGAAGGTTGCATTTTTTTCATTGCAAGGGCATGACGGTGGAGAACGCAATGGCTGCTGCTGCAATGTACGGACTTTTGCTTTATTCTTGAAATAACACCTGAAATCGTTCCAGTCATGGCTTTCGCATCATCAGTACATAATATATCAATGCAATTATTCCATGGAATGTCATTCTCATTGAAAAAATCGTCAATTAATTTAAAAATTTCAGCGCCAGTTGTGGTGAAGGGCAACGGCTTGCAAAAAAGCAAATCTTCTTTAAAACCCTCCGTATACTGGTAGCGTACAAATGCTATCAAAATTGCCAATCCGGCAACATCGGTTGATTCGTCAATTTGTAGTGAAAACTGATTTTGTTTTATTCGCGAAATTAAAGTATTTTTTACATTTTCCGCTAAGTCACAGATTCGCCGCGAAATTGTGTTATTTGACAACGGAATTTTATCTACGAGTTTCACCGCTTTATCGTCCAGCATACATTCAATGATATCCTTTACGCATGGTTTTATAAGGTTTTCGGCAATGGTATGGGCTTCACCAGCTTTAGCAACACGATAACCGACTAGGTAACTTGCTTTCAAGACATTTTCATTTACTGTTTTTGAATGATAGGATATAGTTTTTTGAGCATGTGCAAGCTCACTATGCTTCCTTATGAAGAAATCCGTTGGCTTGTTCTTGTATTCTGGATGAACCCCCTCAAAGTGGCGACGCATTTTAGCAGGAAACATTGAACTGTTTGGCAACACTTTGCCACAAATGACACATTGCTGTTTATTGTCACATGTTTGAGAAAATCCAATATCCAAATAAGAAATGTGATACTTTCGCTTGAATCCCGTCTTTCCTGCAGTGGTAGTTTCTGAACAATTAGTACTGGAACTAGCAGGTACTAGGTTCAACAGATCAGCTTCGCGTTCAGTATTATGTTCTGGCACATTCGCTGGATCCGACTCGTCCAAAAGCCCTGCGCCTATATAATTCTCTTCAGAGCTCTCATCATCACGAGCACTACAATGAAAAAATTGATACATGTTTCACAACAAAGTTAAAAAAATATTGAATTTTCTGTTATACCTGGTAGCTGGATGTTCTTTGACGGAAGATTGAACTTCATTTTTCAGAGAACCCGTCTTTAGCCAACGATCCATTGAAAGACTATACTACAGTGACTCAATTATTAAACAAGTGACGGTGACGACTAGAAAGTAGAAACAAACATTGAACAAAACTAGAATTGCGCGTGGGCGGAGCTAAACGATATGACAGACGGGACGGCATCTGGAATGACTGCAACCATAGAATAACTGTGCCGAGATTTGCTAGAGTGGGCGATTTGGTGCAAACTGAATGATTTCAGTTAAATATTTCGAATTCGCGCTAATTGATTTTTGGACGATTTAAAATTGCAACAATTCCGATGTGGTGGATTTAAAATTCATGCGTTCTTTAATCGTCTTTCCCGGATTCCTTGTTGCCGTTTGGCGGAGCACTTGAAAATGCTTGGCGGAGCACTTAGTGCTGCGCGGAGCACAGTTTGGGAACCGCTGCTCTAAGCCAACGCCGTAGCAAGGGTGATCGCAATGGGGGAGCTAAACTTCGAAATAACCCAAGAAATAATAGTTTAAAATTTTAAAAATGATCAGAATATTTTGGGAGGGGGGCGCAAATATTCAAATTTGCCTCAGGCGCCAGAAGAGCTTGCTACAGCACTGCTTGGAATTTGGCGAAAGAAAAAAATACCGAACGAATGGAAATCTAGAAGAATTGTACCAATCCACAAAAAAGGAGACATAGGTAGTGGAATTCCCCTATTATTGGGCGGACTTCGCTGTATTAGTAGGAAATTCTTAATGATCGATCGAATGCTTTCGTATTGATTTCTATGTTTTCTTAATACAAATTTTTACTGTTTGATCGAAATAAACGGGTTCAGCAGCAGTACACAGATGCCAACAGCGTCATCTACCGTAAAATAGAAAAATCCTATGTTATTTTAAAATAATAATTTTAATAATATGCAACTTTTAATTAAAATCACTTATTGGTCGATAGAATACGACGAGATCCAGTAAAATTTTAAGGAAAAATTATTTTTTAACAAGAAAGGAAAAATATTATTTCGATTTCTGTCATTCTAAAATTTTTGTGATTTTACAACAAAACTGTTAAAATAAATTGTTAACCCAGGTATTACCTAACAACAATTGATTGTACTTGGTACTTACTTCTCCACTTGAACATTTACTACTTAACGTAATTTTTTTATGAAATTAGAAAAGTGAAAGTACCACGAACGCCAATGTTTTTATGCTTGCATATTGCATACGTGTAGCTTTGCGTGGCACTTGTTTATCATGTTTACAGTTAACTAATTCGGGGGAACTTGTTCCTTTTGCGTGTTTGCATTCGACCGACACGGGTTTGCTTTTATCAAATAGTGAATTTATAAAATAATTTGTGACATAAAACCGACCCGAAATTGTAATAAACATGGTGAAACCCGTAAGAAAAGCTTCCAACAAAAATCCACCAATTTTAAGCCACGAATTTATTATTCAAAATCATGCGGATATCGTTTCTTGCATTGCGATGGTTTTCGTGGTCAGCCTTATGATCCAGGTGAATTTTTATCCATAAATTATTCTTCTCAGTGATGTACTTTCAGAGATATTCGGTGACATATGTCATCGTGATAGGTTAGGTCAGAGTAAGAGCTGTCTTTTTTAGGCCACCGCACCTATAGCCTCGGTATTTATAGCTCTGCAACATAACGTAACGGAAGCTGGAGAAATTCCACTTTATTATCCAGGCGCTAAAGACTGGGCCACGGTGTTCTTTTATAGTTTAATTTGCATCGTGATTCATGCCATCATCCAAGAGTATGTTTTAGATGTAAGTATCCAAAAACTACAACATTTAACCCGACCTAATTCTGATTATCCCGACAGAAAATAACCAAAAAGTTACATTTGTCCAAGTCGAAGCTTTCCGTATTCACCGCTAGCGGCCAATTGGCATTTTTCTATGCCGTTTCGACTGTCTGGGGTTTGGAAGTGATTATCTTTAGAGAACACTACATTCCAGATGTAAGTACAAAATTGTAACGAGAGCGTAGTAATTTTTCTAATGTAATTTGTAGATCAATCTGTTATGGGCCGACTACCCCGCTTCGTTAACCTTCATGGCAAAATTGTACCTCATTGTTCAATTGGCTTACTGTTTACATGAATTGCCCGAGTTGTATTTTCAACGGACCAAGAAAGAAGAATATTTAAGCAGAGCTGCTTACAGCATCGCTTCATTAGCTCTCATCGCTGTTCCATATTTCCTCAAGTAAGTTTCTTTTCGTTAAAAAAAAAACAGTTATTTTAATGGGCATTTTCAGTTTCAACCGATTGCTGATGTGTCTTTTGGTTTTGCATTACATATCTGAATTGATTCACCATATCGATCAGCTTATTCATACAA
Source organism: Podabrus alpinus (assembly GCA_932274525.1). Classification (NCBI taxonomy): domain Eukaryota; kingdom Metazoa; phylum Arthropoda; class Insecta; order Coleoptera; family Cantharidae; genus Podabrus; species Podabrus alpinus. Next base: position 97,687,758 of record OW026452.1, read on the forward strand.
TCGATAAGGATGAGAAGTTCACGCGAGGTAAGCAAGATCGACTCCGTTTTCACAATTTAATTTATAACGAAAAATCTTTACAGCTACCGGAATAGTTTCCGGAATCATCTTCGTTTTGGCTCGTTTGAGCAGTGTGATCGTAGCCGTTGTCACGTTGTGGTTTGGGTTAGCTTCGGGCGAACAACACGAACTTGATATTCAAACTGGTTATTACAACACCGCAAGTGTTCGTCTGGCAGTTTTGGGTGGAATCTTGGTTTTACAAGTGTAAGTAAAATTTAAAGGAAACCCAAAACAAAAATGCATTGTTATATTTTGTAGTTATCACACTTTCAATTTTATAAGCCAACAAGTTTCGATAGTTCGCGAAAGCAAAGCCTTCGCTATTGTTAAATCTGCTAAACCTCAGAAGAAGGACAAATACAAGAAATGTTAGTGCATATTCTTACTCCTAAATGTTTCAGTTTTAATCCAATTTTGTTGCAGCAAAACGTTCGACCACGGAAGAATCCGATTTGCCCGAAGTGGATCAAAATACTAATAAAAATTTGAGAGCTCGTGCACAAAAAGTCAAATAAAATGGTTTTTTGTTCCATGTTTTTGTTTTTAAATTGTTCACACTATTAGAACATGTTGTTTTCTTCATGAATTTACATTGCAGCTAATGAAAATTAATTTTATGATGACAAAATTTTATTTATTGTTGAAAGATTTAAAAATTTATGCAAATGCTCATTTTTATACTTTTTTTTTAAATATTATATTTTGATACTGTTTGTTATATGTTCATTTTGTGAATAAATGTAAATTTTCGTATGAGATTTTAACATTACAGGATGGGTTTATTATTTATTTTACAAATGACGTCTTCATAAAATTAATTTTGTGTAAAATTTGGCTAATCGCGATTATAACCTACATTCATTAACCCTAACTTACACTGCGTCACCTGGTGTTACGGTCTTACCCATGTTTATTGAGATCTATCACGGATCTGATACCTGACTTACTCAGGCATTTTAGAGCAGTTGCAATTACAAAACGGCATATTTACAGGATTTTTTTTAATCAAAGTAGTCCAGGCAAGGAAGGTTTTTAGTTTGCAAAAAATCCGGGCAAGCTGAATTTTGGCAGAGATGTACATTGGAGTGTTCTAATGAACCCCACAAAAGTCCCATAAAATCCCACGCCGGCGTCCCCGACAATCGGGGGTTTTAGCTCCCCCAACGCGATTTTTTGCCGATAACTCGCTTATTTATGCTTGTATGAAAAATTATGATCAGACCATAATTGAAGAGCATAAAATTCTCTATCAGATAGTTTTTTTTTCATTGCACACTAATACTTAAATTATTGACCGAAAACACGACCCACCCTTAAAATGGCACATTATTGATTGGTTGCAGGTAGAGAAATGTTTTCGGGCACGGGAAATGCTTATAATAATAAATTAATTGAAATTGTGGCCAAGGTTGGAAAATGAAGAGAAAAATAATTTTTTTTAAATTTGCCCAAGTTATAGTATACATATTCCAAGTACCGAAGTCGAAATTTTGGTTAGAGCTTACAGAAGGTCCGGGCAAGCTGAAATTTGGCAAAGATGTATATTGAAGTGTTTTAATAAACCCCCAAAATGTCTCATAAAAATCGCAAGTCGGCGTTCCCTCAAATGAGGATTTTAGAATTTTATGCTCTTCAATTATGGTCTGATCATAATTTTTCACACAAGCATAAATAAGCGAGTTATTGGCAAAAAATCGCGTTGGGGGAGCTAAAACCCCCGATTGTTGGGGATTCCGGCGTGGAATTTTATGGGACTTTTGGGGGGTTCATTAGAACACTTCAATGTACATCTCTGCCAAAATTCAGCTTGCCCGGATTTTTTGCAAGCTTGAACCAATTTTTCTCAGGAAATCTGCAATCCATTCTAAAAAATTGATATTTCTGCTTTGTTTTTGTATTTCTGTTTTTAATTATCAGATCCCATCACTTTAACATCCTGCCTTATTGCATCTTGACCTTGATTTTCCTTGAATCTAGTGATAAAAATTGAGGCCCGCCACAAAAATTAAAAGGCTTTCAACGCAAGATTACATCTAAACAACATAAAGATACCATCAAACAAGACTTGACATACATATTGAAAATCTAAAAACAGATAACTGATATTTATAATTCCTAGTTATCTGTTAAGTAATTGCTCTCATCTTTTAATTTTTATCTCTTATCTTATAAACGGAAACAACTGAGAAATACGAATTTTTTGCTCAACACCTTTAGATCTGCAGGACGGATTACATGGAAAGAGAGTGTGCATCCCCTAAGATCAGTTAGTAGCCATTGAACAAGAGCATTATGAGAATATTAAGCATATTTTGATCAAAAAATCCAAAACCGGGTTTATTTGAAGAATTTTGTCAGGTAATGGTCCATATTGTAACATACTTGTGTCTAAACCCTGAGCTTCTTACCCAATTCTTCGTCAGAAGTTGAGCTTTTGAAAAAAATTGTGTCTTAAAATACAATTTCTTAAATTAAGAGTTTCCTAAAAATAGTCAGGTAATTCTAATTTTTGGATATGTTTTAGGTCCTAATAAAAATTTGGGTGAGGATTACCTAACCCTGGCAACTCCAAATAAATTGAAAATTTCCTATTGTAAAGAGGAAGGTTTAAATAGTGTAATGACATAATTTTAACAAGCGAACATATAATCAAAATTTTGAGAAAAATCAATTTGAAAAGTACGGAAAAGTAGCATCTTGCATGCTGTAGAACCGGCCGGTGCCACTACTTCGCTCGGCCGGCGCGCATTTTGTTGACGGTACATGCACTGGGATATACTCTTACACTTAGAAAATTTCGCACCGGCAGATGCAGCTCGACGCTCCTACATGTAACATCGCTTATTTTTTGTTTTTACGCGATTTTTTGGGGGTGAAACGTAATAGTATACTGCCCCATACCGCAACTATACTTTTTAATGCTATTTCGAGGGTCTCTCACATCCCGGTTGCATTTATCCCGGTTTTCTTGATCGGTGGCGCTTCTCGTATGTTTAGCCTAGTAACCAGAGTCAAATCCGCCCTGGAGGGGTGCAGAGCGGAGCGGAGCGCAGCGGCGCCCCGTAAGGGTAGGATTTGACGATGGATTACCCTCCTTTTCGAATGCACACCCCTAAAATTGGAAGGCAAAAAAAATTTAATTTTTTCACTTTTTAGGCAATACACGAGTTATTTTCCATTTTTTTGATTATATTTATTACCAATATCCACTAATCACACCCCCCTCTATCCGAATTTCAAAGAAAAATTCAAATCGGAGCCAAAAAATTTTACGCATTTTCATCGAAGTACGGCCGACTGGTGTCGCATCGACCCGGTTCGGAGGCATATCGGGTTACATTCCCCGTACTTTTCAAATTGATTTTTCTCGAAATTTTGATTATATGTTCGCTTGTTAAAATTATGTCATTATACTATATAAACCTTCCTCTTTGCAATAGGAAATTTTCAAATTTTTTGGAGTTGCCAGGGTTAGGTAATTCTCCCCAAAATTTGTAAGTTGTCGGCCCCGGGAACTGCTCCGAAATTGTTTCTCTGCAATGACAGGTTTTTCCGCAATATCTTAGCAATTGATAGGACGAAAACGGTTGCTACAAATCTTTAGAGGACATAATTTCCTACAATGTTGGTCTTAAATGTTTTTCTGTAAGTCGAATAGGTCTCGAGTTGTAGCGTTATAAAATAGAGCGAATTATTAAAAATTCCAAGATTCCAACCATTCTAACCTGATTTCTTGGTGAAAAAGTCAAGTCAAAAAGGAGATTTCTTGGAATTTTCAATAATCTGCACTATTTTACAGTGCTGTATCCTTTATAAGATTTGTAGCAACCATTTTCATCCCAAGATCAACTAGTAACGAAATATTGCGGAGAAACCTGTTTTATCGCCATTGTTATCAAAATAGCGGCGGTCCCGAGGTCGAAAACTCATTAAATCTAATGGTTTTATATAATTTTCAACACTAACTAACAAATTACGGAGACGGTCGTTAGCTAAAGCGGTTATGTGCGTTGCTGCTAATGCTGAATGCCTGGTTCGACTCCGGGCTCAGTAAACCTTTATTCTGACCGTCTCCCCCTCGGAAGGCAATGGCAAACCATCGAGGTGTAATCTGCCTGGTACAGCCTCTCTGGAGATTAACTGTATACACTTCCCACGGTTCGGAGCCCGCGTTAAGCAGTAGGTCCACTATGTGTGTGATAATACTTCAAACGCATAACACATACATAGGAGAGAGGTCGCCTACGTCCGGGGAACCGGATATGGCACATGAAGAAGAAGAACTAACAAATTGCAATTGCATCCAAAGTGCATTTAACATTAACGTATAACCCCAAAAAACCGAAAAAAGTGTGAAAATCTTCAATATTCATACGTGTTACTAGTACGATTCGTAAAAAGATTCAGTTTCATAGATCTCTTAATACCCTCCCTGAAGGTGAATGCCACTACTGACCAAGAAGACATAATATATTTTATAAATTGCATAATTACAAAGTATATTGCATATATTTTAATAGCCACTTCAATTTATATACTCTTAATTTGTACCTATTTATTCCAATTTTTCTTTTCGGCAATTTTTTTGTCGGCTGTTATTAGGATTGCATAAAATAGTATACACAAATCGTGACAAAAGCGTCATTTAATCTCTGGTGCTAATTGTGATCCCTTGGAAGAGGGGGAAGCTACCGTTTCCCCCGCTTCCGCTGGATCACAATTCGCACGCGAGATTAAATGGCCTCCTTTTGCCACTTGGTGTGTAATATACTATTTTGCACTTCCATGCCAGCAAGTACTACTCGACCCCTTATTTATAGTAAAATAAAAGTTAACCTCGTGTGATTGTTGCCCTTGTCTTCGTCTAAAGCCTTAAAACCTTCGTCTTAACTTTAGTCCTTTGTACTACTTTCTGAAGTATTGACTAAAGTTATCGGAAATCGGCAGTGCATAAGACGTAATCGGCTCCAAAATTCTACCTTCTTCGAGGAGTAAACATTTCTAAAAAGTTGCGTACATTTTTTTAATTTAAAATTCCTTGAATATTCGAATTCTTTGGCAATCACCCACACATCAAAAATTGTTTAGATAAAGTCTACCATCAAATTCCAATTGCCAAAAAGAAATTTTTAAATAGCCATCAGAACACATTTTGATTAAATGATTCGAATTTACTCGTATGCCATTCGGTTCACCCAATGTGACACAAACCTTCCATATTTAATGGATTAGATTTTGTTTTTAAATACTGTTATCAAAAGGTTCCTCTTAAGTGTACTCAAAAATTAAAAAAAATTACAACATAACCAAATACAAATATTGAATTGAGATTTGAGAGCTGGTGTAGGGACGCGCATGAATGGATTATCGAGATTCCTTAAAGGAAGGCAGGGTAGTACTCGCATTGACAGTCACGCCCAAAATTTCACATAACTATTTTCGATTGTTTTCAAAATTTCAGAATAATTTTTATATAAAATCAATTTTAGAATATGTAATTTAATAATGTTGAGATAAAATAATTAATCGAACGTTATCTAAGTGTTTACAAAACTATTAACAAATGTATTTATTCCATTCAAAACTGAATATTTTCTAACATGAGTGTACTAGTTCAACCAATCAACTTCAGCATTATAATTTCAACGAAACTTGGCAACTGTATAATTTAATGTCAAATTAAATTGGTTAGAAATTTCAATCTAAAGGTAAACAAGATAAAAAATGTATTGTTCTTTGCGGTATAAATGGAAACTTATTTAAAAGAGATTTGTTTCAACACTGCAAGTCTATGCATCAATTTTCATAAGTAGCTCTATAAATTTTAAAAGGCGTAGTTTCTCCCAGAATTATCAAAAAAATTGCAGCTGTTGAAATAACTTTGGGAAAACTACAAGATACATTCCAAAAAGATGGTGAAGGTGGAATTACCAAATTATTTTCGGAGAAAATAACAAAGACAAAAAAAATAGTAAATGCTGTAATTGAATTTCTTCGAAATTCTAAGCAATAAAAATAATTGCGTATATTTTAATAAATTAGGTTATTTATTTGTTGAATTTTTATTTTATTACTATTTATTAATTCATTTATAAATTTTTATATTGTTTTATTATTTTATTCAGAACAAAAAGTAAGATTCTGTGATGGAGTTCCTTCGAAATTCTAAAGCAATAAAAGTATCTACTGTATTTATTTGTTTATCAATGATTTTATTTCTGGCTACATTTATTTAAAAGATTTCAAAATGTTTGAAAAGATTATACCTGACAATACATTAACACATTGAATTAGCCGCGCTATATCGAATGTGCGATGTTGCAACGTCCGATTTATGTTCTCTCTTCAATTTTATTTCAGACAGCAAATTTCGAACTATATTTATTAATTATTAATGAACTAAGAAGGGAAATGTCTTTTACTTTTCACTGAATTACTTGTCTATATCCAAGTTAACTTCTATTAGTTTTTTATTAAAATTGTACGTTTAGTTTCTAAACTATAATAAAATAATTGAGTTTTTATTTGCATACTCCATAAGCCTAATGCAAACATTTGCATTTTTAGAAGCAAATATTTCAGCTTACAAGAAGGCAATTGTCATAAAAATTTAACTATATGCTCCTAATAGCTTGTAGAATAAGTGATTTCAATTTCATGAAAATCGTACAATTTCGGCTTAATGATAGTACCTACTACCTTAAAAGTTCTGTTTTTTGAGTACCGGTTTTTTAGCATGGAGAGAAAGTGCAACGCGATGTAAATAAGTGGCAATATATCACAGTCATTCTTACATAACCATCTTCATGTGGTCCACTACGTCGTTCAAATTGATCTCTCTTTCTAGGACGACCAATATAATATCTTACGTCTTCGGATTTATGTTGGAATATTTGTTTCGGCAATCGACCTAATCCATTCTTTTCAGGATATTTTGCTATGATAAATTAAATAATTCATGTGCTAACACTTAAACGTGCGTAGAACGGGGAAAGAACAAATGACAAGGACAACAAAATTCGAAGACAAGAATCTTTTAGTTTTTTTTTTATTTATCAATTCTTTTTTACATTTTCAAAATTTCTTCAACAAAAATTGCAAAATTTATTGCACATTTCAATTGGCATTCGTATTAAAATTTATGGGCTCGTGATTGATAGTGTACACGACCGTTATCATCTGTAGAAGAACTACTGAAGCTAAATGCGCCGTGGGGTCCTTGAGCACTGGATGATGAGCGAATACCGTAATTATCTGCCGTGACATACTCTTTTTCGTATCCATCACCTGTTGAAGCAAATCGCGAATGTAAAACTCCTCTGAAAATATAATTACTAGCTGTGAATCATAACAAATTTTGCACTCTGTACCCTTGACCTGTTGCCCCATTCGGTCCTCCACTGCTAAAACTTCCTGAATATCCTCTCGCACCTCCACCACTTCCGCCATGAGCAGCAGCTTCTCTCTCTAAACTTTTCAGTTGATTGAAAGTACCTTCTAATCCTGATTGAACAAAATCCGCAACGTTTGATGTTGGTCCTAGAATTATTAGAAAGTAACAATATTTGGGGAATTTTATTAGTTAACTAATTAAATTTTTTACTTCTATGATGTTACTTATGAGTGAGTAATAACACATTATTGTTGATGATTATTTTGTCAAGGCCAAAGTTTATCGAGGTGTACAAATTAATTAATACACGTAATCATGCATTATGTTGCCAAAACAAAATTAAGACGCAATCTTAACCGTAATTAAGTTTCCGTCTTTATTTTCTTCCTGGGAAAGGGGTGGGTATATAAAGTGAGTAAGAAATTTTTATGGTTTACCATCAAATACAATATCACTTCCACCATATCCTCGGCCGCTATATGCGCTTCCGCCTCCGCTTCCACCACTGTATCCGCTACCGCCGCTGTATCCGCCACCACTACTGTATCCGCCGCCATAACCTCCATTTCCAAAAGAACCTCCAAAGGAGCCGCCGCTGGCAGCATCACGGCGATAGCGCCAAATAGCATCCTCATTTAGGAAAACAGTTTCATCTTTGTTACCATTTCGGTCAATCGTATAATATGAACCTGGCCAATATTCGCCTGAAACTGGTTAATTTGTGAAAAATAAAAACTTTCAAGTTTAATATTAACTTTCTAATACCTAATACTTACATCCATAACTGCAGGAGATTACAATAAACGCTACACAGCAAAATAGATACATCTTGTATACTTATTCAAAAAATTAAGATGTGAAGATTGAAAATGTTTATCCCCACTTGGGTATTTTATAGGTACCTACTTACCTTATTGTTTTAGTTGCGCATTATATGATGATTTGGTAACCTCCCATATAGCACTTTTAATAACAATAAAATTCTTATTAAAATAAATAAAAAATGGGGAAATTCTTAATTGGTTGTAAGTATATAGAAATTTTTTGTTATAAGTACCATTAACAACCGGATATAAGATTAATCAGGTTAATCAATGTCCAATAATCGCAAGTAATCACAAGGTTAGTACTGACCTACTAAGCAATAATATTGTGTTAATACCCTCCATTATAAAATTTTAATTGTTGGGTGATCCGAAGTGTAACTGAAGTACTGCTATAAATCACAATTATTTTTTTTTAATTAAGTAAGACTAATATTGTTAATTGATTAAGTAGTATTGTCAATAATCAATGATTGATTATTATTAAATTGATTCAAAAGTTCTTAGAAATATCTAAATTAAGCATTAAAGACGTGGAGATCTATAAAACAATTATTGCAGAAGTACCAACAAGCTATAGGTAGTAGGTACCACTGTTTGATTTGGACCCCACAACTTATTCAATTTTTTAGCATCTGTGGTGCAGCTAACCCTGGCTTATGGAACCATACACATTTAAATCTTATTTCGAGTCGAACTTAAATCGACTATACTTGGTACCCCCGATAGTACCGTAGATTTATATGGCAAGTGACAACTTGTAGGTCATGTTATATTACTTTGTTTGGTACATACCAAGATAATATTGATAATATCTAGAATAATGCTCAGGACCGTTTACGATTATTTATTTACAACATGGATATTGTATTTCAGCTTCCACTGTCCTTTCCTGCCCGAAGGACTCCTTCTCTATTTATTTACCTCATACCTTTCTTTCTGCTAAGGTTAAATACGGAGAACCTACTGCGCTTAACTATTAAGCGTTTCTAAAAAGGTTTTTGGACATATCTTACCACACTGGTTATATACGGTTTGATGTGGGAGCAGCGACAAGCGAAGTTCGTAAATCGGTCACCCATTCAAGTGCGGGCCGATAGCAATCTTGCCTAACTTCCGTGCACTGACGAAGTAAGATATTTGTATTGCGCTATGTCGCTGCTCTTCACGTTACTTTGTTACGTCTATTACTCGTATACTCGAGAGTACGTACAATGTTTTTCCTGTAACCGTCAAAGTTACATCATCGTTAAAAATAATAACATATCATGAACTACCTAAATATAAAACAAAACATAATCAAGCAACAATGGTAGTAGTCGAAGATAAGAAAGGACCTATAACGATATCGACAATTTACTGTAAAACAGAAGCAGTATAAAGCTTACTTTTCCATCCTAGGAAATGGATTTCTTGCCGGTAGAGATTACAGTGCCAAGCATTCAAGATGGGGCTTGCGTCTAATGACAACTAACAAAATCTCCCGTGTCGTCGATTACTCCGTGACCAAAAGTATCCCTTCAGATCATCTAACAGCAGAGCAAAGTTTAGATTTATCGTCAGATCACTTTCCTATTTTGGTTCTGCCAAGTTCAAGAACCCCAAACAAATTAACACACGTGTCCATCGCCAAAAAATGGACAGACTGGAGATATATAAATCATTGATCAGCGAGAAAAGTAATACAAATATTCCGCTCAAAATCTCCGAAGACATTGACTCGGAAGTAGAAAGCTTTTATAACAATCGTACAGTAAGCGGCCTGTAGCGCAACTCCTAAACCAAGTGAGTGTAAATAAAACAAACTAATTCACATATAATTAAGACAGTTATGAAAGAGGAAGAACGGCTAAGGAAAACCTGGATGATGTCAAGATAAAGAAAAACTTAACAGAGCAGTAAGAAAAAACAAAATCGACCTAAATGACGAGAGAAACCAAGGTGTTTAGGAATACCTTGAAGGACTAACATCAACGGCAAGAATTAGAAAAAGCACAGAGAATATAGAGAACCTCCGCATTAGGCAAAAATAGATCAAGAAAATATCGAAGTATTCAAGCCCTTCTCATGCGAGATTCCCCAGGAAGAAAAAGACGAAATAGCAGAATTCTTATAACCGAAAAAACCAACAAAAGAGGTGTCATCGTATAGAGTATAGACTATCCATCCTGTCAACCCGCTATGAAAGGCTGCGCATGAAAATATAATTCAACATCAGACCAGAACATCAGTTAGGATTTCGCGAGCAATACGCAACTATAAAGCAGGTGCACAGGGTAGTCGAAGAACTGAACGGCACATTTAAGCGTAAAAAATATTGGTTTGCGGCTTTGTGATTCAGGCATTCGATGAGGTGTGGCATCAAGACCTATTGTATAAAATAAAAACTGAACTGCCGACACCAGACTATCGTATACTGAAATCTGATCTGACCAATAGATACTTTATGGTGACCCAAGAAGAAATTATTAAACTGTAGAGAATATAATCGGAGGTGCCACAGGGTAGCATCCTTGGACCAGTGTTATACCTGCTGAATATCGCAGATAGTATATCAATTACATCAAATACAATAACAGCCACGTTTGCGGACGATACTTCTATTATAGTAACCAGTGAAATACCTGCATACGCTTCCTAGAAACTCCAGGAGGAGAAACTGCAAAAGTTGATGTTAGTTGTATTCATTTGCGGACTACTTTTGTGTCAGTAAACAGGACAAAGACTTGAACATTTGAAGAAAACTATGCTCCTTTGAGCAACATTTAAAAAAATAACTAAATGTTAGTTAGGATCGAGTAATTCATCAAACAATTTGGAAATTTATAGATGGGTTAAGGGGGGGGGGGGATCGCGACATTTTTAATTAACGTCTTGTTGGAAACCCTCTACCTCCTAAATTTAAGAAGGTTAAGGATGTAGTAGACGCACGAATTCTCACAATCGAGATTTAAATAATAGAGATATTATGAAATATTTAAATAACAATCATATTAAAGAAAATTGATAAAGTAGGTTTTCAATGGTTACAATTTTTCCATACGATTTGCACCGAAATGGTTTTGTGTCGAAAAGGTTGCCACCCCGAATTGGGGTGCGGTGAAACGTCCGCGCCAAAAATACCCAATCCTGATAATGGTTGCGATAAAACAAGCGTTGATAATCATCGATTGGTATCGTGCGGATTTAAAGCAGTATAGTACTAAAATCTTCGATTTTGGGTGGGCGAATGGCTGAGCGGTTAGCGTGTTAGCTTCTCATGCCGAGATTCATATAGGTTCAAATCCTGTGAGGTGCTATCTATAGAAGGATTTTTCGCTCACCAAATGTCTATCTGCTGGCCACAGGTAACATTATATATGGCTCAAAAACTTACCTGGTTGGAGTAGACGATGTAAAAATCGTCTATCCCCGTGGTTCGGAATCCACGTTAAGCTGTAGGTCCTCTGTGCTCGTCACACAGTTTCAACACGCAACGAGCACAGACAGGGAAATCAGAAGACGTAGAACGTTAAAAAACCGATGCATACAACTAAAATCTTCTTCATAATCAATTAAACGATTACTTAGCCTCGATTATCTTTAATTAAATGGTTATTTCCATGGAATTAGTTTTTTCAAGCATTGTGGGTCCAAAACTGGACCTTAACCCCAAAAGGGTTTACCGAACGGAGTTCCAAAATTATTTTCTTCTGCTAATAGCCCAAACGTCGTTGAAAATTATCTTGCAGTTGCCGCTGATTCATAATGCAATGAACCTGAAGTCCGTACAATTAACTAATTAAAAATCCCAACAAAACTTTTCATTTGTGCTCATTATTGTTTAACTTGACCTTGTTACTACCTGCTTGCTATAAAAGTTGCTAGCCTCCTAATACTAAATTTCGTATAAAGTAATAATTATAAATGTATAGGATATTTCGAAATAAATATATTAAATGAAATTCATTATTTAAATAACGCAATTAGTCTTAATTTGCAGTAACTTCATTCATCAGTTTGTCGGAATTTCAAGGTTGCTCTGAAAATCATTGAACCGGTTATCTTTTTGATCATCTTTGCTCTTTTGTTTTATCCCTGTGGTTAGGAATAATTATGTTGGTTTTAGAAGAGGACTGAAACACTTTTACAATCATCTGAATTGTAAGTAAACATAAGCCTTAGCTTAGTCTTTAAAATGGCGAACAACGAATAGCAGATCACTGTTAAACTTACTCTTTACACGGTGGACATATTTGCGAATAAAACTTAGAACGCGCCATATAGCGTTTTCACATACTTGGAGTCTGCTTTTTTTTCTAGTTCAGGCCAGGCATCTCTTCCGATGCCAAACCGAAGGGTTTAATCAACAAAAATTACGTTTCTCAATTATTTCCACATAAAATTACCTTATGACTGAACTATAAGTAATAAAACAGACCGTTTTCAGCCGGTCGGACTGTTCCGCAATGAAAATTGATTGCGTGGTCGGACCGTGTATATAGCAGTCATCCTTTTATTTTAAAACTAATATTTCATTTTGGAAGGTTTGACCGGCCAATGTTTCATTTTAGAACGGTCCGATATCCGCATGCGTAGTTATATTTTGAAAGTTCCGCATTGCGCAATGGCCCTTGTGCGCAAAACGGTCTGTACATAACGTAGATGTAACTACCTTAAACTGTCTCCGCTTGAATTTACAAAACAAACGTCAAACTCAAGATGTAATCTTCTTCTTCGCTTAATGCCATACCAGGTTTAGGCGTAGGCCACTTCTCTCCTATGTGCGTTTGAAATATCACACATATAGGGAACCTACTGCTTAACGCGCGCTCCTAACCGTGGGAAGTGTATACACTTCATCTCCAGAGGTTTTCCGAGGGGAGACGGTCAGATTAAAGTTTTACTGGGCCCGGAGTCGAATAAGGTATTCAACATTAGCAGCAGCGCATTAATAAAATAAAAAATTCATAGCATTCATGGCAAACCATTGTTTTGAATTTAAAATATGTTCGCAATGCACCTCTTATTTGTTAGTGTTTCTAGGATTTAAAAAAGTTCCAGTGCGGCCTTATAATCAAGAAAATTACGCACTAGAAGATGCATTACAGCGGGCGTTAGGCCTCATGACTGTCATCTACAATATAAACTAGATTCGGGTATCTATCTGTTCGTAACTACCTTTGATTGGTTAAGTTTTTAATTAATATCCTCAAGAATTTTCAGTGCGACCTTGGGCCGCACAACCAAGGTAATTTTGTATTTATATTTGAACCATCTAATAGCCTAAATTAATCTATTTGTAATGGTAAATTGATCTGTTCAGCCGATGACCCCCTGCCTTCCGTGCGGATTTTAAATATTAAAAACATTCAAGTTTTAATTTATGCGTGCTACGTCAAACTGATTCGTTAAGGCGACGATCTTCCTCCGTGCGGCCTTTAGGCCACACAATCAAAGCAATCTCGTATAATTAATAAACATAATGATTTTTAAAAATTGAATACTTAGCTTATTATGTACTATTCATATTTTCTCTAAAATGATCAAAGAACAGCCGGGAGTACACCACCCGGTTTGTAAGGGGGGGGGGGCTAGTTTGGGATTCTGTGCAAGGGCCCAATTTTCTTCCTATACACTACTATTTCGACTGCTATAAGATTTCTATCTGAGTAGGTACGTTTTTGGGCTTTTATAATATGTAGTCTAGAAAGAAATCTTATGATTTGGTTCAATGCCTGTCCATCCATTGGCGTGATTCCTCCTAATTGATTAGTGCAATAACAAAAAAAATACTCAAAGTAAAATCTGACAGCGGTCATGTTTGAATTATAATTTTTTCGAATTTTGTGAAAGTACAAAGCAGGCACAACTTTTTTTTGAATAAGATTATTGGCCGGCCTAAATGACAAATTATTGCACGGTCGGGTCGGGCAGTGTCACTCCGGCATAATAATTATTACTAGAAAAGTGAGGTTAGATACAAGAAATAATTTATTAATTAAAAGTACTTTATTAAATATTATTCTACTATTTGTATACACTACAACACAGAATATTTACAATTATTACGCCTATTATTAAAAGAACAAAAATTGATAAATACATCAAATTTCTATCTACTTAAAAGCTTTTCAGATCATTTTTACATTAAAATAAACAGCCAAGCACAAATAAAAGTTTCACTGGATCGATTTGTTCATTTATAGCTTAAAATAATCAAGTGGTTTAAGATCTATCAGTTCCAGAAATTCAAAGTTTGCTTAATCTGACGATCAAACTGGTGACCCCGAATGAACTTCATAATTAATTAAAATCAGAAGTACTGATTTAAAATGGCATAGACTTTTCTCACGAAGATTGGGTAATTGTTTAAAATTAAGAAAATCGGTAGAGGCGTGCTAGCCGCCCCATGCCATGGTAAGTAACAATTATTCATAGAGAAAATTAGTTTCCATATGGCGATACCAAAATTGGTAGGTACGTTTTGAAGAAGTTATCAAACTTGATAAAATAACAAATTAAAAAAATAAAATATTTATCTAAAAATATATAAAACAGTGCTCCAAATTTGTAATCCATTACTATATAAAATATACTCTTACATGGTATAGACTTTTCTCATAAAGATTGGATAATTGTTTAAAATTAATAAAATCAGAAGTGTGGTAGCCTTCCCATGCCATGGTAGGTAAGAAGTTGCCAAACTTGATAAAATAATAAATTAAAAAAATACATAAAACTGTGCTCCAAATTTGTAATCCATAACTATATAAAATATACTCTTATATAGTATAGACTTTTCTCATGAAGATTAGATAATTGTTTAAAATTACTGAAATCAGAAGAAGAGTGGTAGCTATCCCATGACATGGTAAGGTGACAATGACAATTCATAGAGGAAATTATTTTCAATATGTAGGTAGGTACGTTTTGAAGAAATTATCAAATAACCTATTTTAAAAAAAATTTCCCCCAGAAGAATATAAAACAAACAGTGCTACAAAGTAGTAACCCATATACAAGATAAAATAGGAATCAGAACTAGAGCATTAAAAAATTAACATACTCTGAACATAAAATAATCTGTTCGTGGAGTAAATTGTTATTAGATCCATTTTCATAAATGCGTAAGAATCCATTTTAAATTTCATTCATATTACTATCCTAATAATGTTTTCTAAAATTAATCTTACGAATAAGTGTGCTTAAAATTAAACGTTGAAAAGGTTTCAATAATGTACAAATAATGTGAGGATACATTTTAAATATTTACCACAATACATAGTACGTATATATGTATTTTTTATATACCTACTCGAGCTACATTCTTGTTCATAAATCAGTCAAAATTTTGTCTACTAATAACTAAAAATACTCGGCCATATATTTTTACCTCCTAGGATTCGCCGTAATGTAAAAAATTTGTAATAAAACGTAAGATCAAACGGAAAGTGACTTTGGGGGAAATAATTTATTCTGGGTGATTGTAAAAAATATGACTACTATAAGCACTCTCGCTACCGAAGCGTTTTTTACAAAACGGACAAGGATATTTGGAACCACTGCAATGATTTTTTTTGTGGAAATAGAGATTTGATTTGTTTGCAAATGGCTGGGAGCAACTCAGGCAGCGGTAACTTCTGCCATCGTCGGCATTATTTGCAGCACTTGAGCCCATGCTGTTGTGCTCAAATGGTCTAGTTTTAATTGTTATATTAGGATTATTTTGAACTAACTTCATAATTTTTGGATCTAACGAATTTCTGTTTGATCCGCTCGATATAGGAGTTATACTAACACTGGAATAGTTCTTTAAAGATTGTTCGTGTATCTCGACTAGAGGCTCCATAGGTTCCTGTTTTACCTGAATGTTGTTATATCTGCTGATAATATTTGCAACTCCTTTAGCAACATTTTGAGCCCGATTTCGAGTAATCGTTACGCTATTAGTAGACAATTCGTGAATCCCTGATTTATGAATTCTCATATGGCTGTTGCGCGAGTGTACAGTTGGAAAACATGAACTACACATATCGCATTCGAAACCTCTCGCCGACTTACCTAAAGTAATTCTCCTGAATCGAGAATATTCCGTGTTATCCTCATTCATATCGTCTGCATACGTACCTATTTCCCTTACACAATTACGCATGGGTCTGCCGGTAGGAGAAAACTTTTCAGGTTCTGAAACAAAAGTTCAGTTTAAACTCTTCAAAAGAAGCAAAAAGGAGAGGGAACTTATTGATCGTCCTTCCCTACTAGCGTTCCAAATAACAAACTTGGATATTGCTTCACGTGCTCAAATAATAACGACAAAAAATTGGAAACTTCAATGTAGAAAAATATATAAAAGTTTGAACAAAAATAATCTAAAAAATTATATAGACACAAATTTTTCGTGATATGCAAAAACCAACTGCAAAGTTGTAACTGTAACAGATCAAAATAATTTTTTTAAAACCAGATGACGTTGTAAAACTAAAAAATTTAAATTGGAAGAATTGCAAAAGAACAAAATATTCATGATATAACTTTTCGTATTCCGGGATAGCCACCTTCACTTTATTGATTACTAGTGACGCAAGCAAAATTATCTCACAGCAGCTAACCCCTGTGATCACCCTCGTGGACTGTTCAGTATTGTTGGGAAAAACTACAGTAGATGTAATAACAAACAACATCGATCAAACATTTAGATTCCAAAAATGCCTCTCCCCATATTACCAAGTAATTTCTCCCACGATTGTTCAGTATATTTTTAGTTAGAATTGGGAGTTGTTTTTTCGCATTTTCTACCTGGTATGCCTCTAAAACAGCTTTCTAGTATTATTTTTTCTACTATGTCCTATTTTGGTAATTGAATCGATTTATAAGATATCCAAGAAAATTGTTTTTAAATTTCAGCTGCTTTGTAGCAGAAGACACTGATATTAAGTTTTTCAGAATCTACGAGGTTCGATTTAATTTTTCTGGTTTTTCAACTTTCACATCCACGACTACCTATGATATTGGTGATACCAAATAAATATCAAGGTTTTCGAGTTTTCGCATTTATCATTTAACAATAACATGATATCAATAAAACATACTTAACAAATATGTATACTACTAAATAACGTAGCAAACAAAATTCCTGTAGTATGGAAAACTGTTTCCAATTTTCTAATAGGGCCTGTTCTTTCCCCGGACCCTTCAGATCTAGCAAGGCGACGCTGATAATAAAAGGAAATGAAAACGTCTCGACAGTGCAGATATAAAATTCTTCAAAACAGTAGCGGTTACAAAAGAAAAGAATTTTTGGACGAAATGGAGGTCAGTAGATTACAATATTCGCCAATCCTTGTAGATTTAATAGTCATTCTGCCCCGAATAATTACTGTTAACCACACACCCCTCCGTAACTTAACGCCGACAATAATTTCGAACCCTGATATTTTAGCTCCCCAAATCGCACAACAATAGTTTTTTATTTACATACCAGATGATACGCCTTACATCCGAATATATAGAAATAACATGGAAAATCAGTTTTTCAAGATTCTTGCTTGCTATTCTAACGGATATCAACAATAAAACTTTACGGTATCAGCCTAGATATTTTTTCCGCGTCTGAATCGACCCGAAACTTGATATTTCCTCTTTAACTTATTTGAAATCCGTTGATCTGTTATACCAATTTTTTCAAATTAGTTCTGTGAGCATACTTAGTTTTTATATCTTAGGTAGTTAGGCCATCGATGTGCCTGTTACCCTATTTTTATTGTTTTAAAGGCAAATTATTAACGCAGGGGGACCAACGGTTTCACGTGCTCTCCGAGGCACGGAGGTGGTCAAGAAATTTTACGCTCAGACCCGGAGCCGCACCGGGAAACTACGTTAGCAGTTGATCGCGTTAACTTTCAGGCCATGACCGGCGACTCTCTTTAATTATTGCTAAAAATACAAGATTGGAATACAAAATCTTTCAAGAAAAACGACTTGCCTTAGAAAAATAATGGCCTATAAATTATATTTGGTTGTTATTTGTCAATACAATTTCGTGGGGATGGATCAAAGACCATCCTTGTCGCGATAAGATATTTAATTCTTGATTACGACAATTTCAACATTTTTCCGTCCCTTATAGTCTACAAAATATCCTGTGGGATCGGGCATCTTTGTCAGTATAAGCACTATATTGCCGCAAATTTGCAATGTGGATAATGCACAATAAATTGTACATTATAAAGAGCATCATATTGAATTAACAAAAGCGAAATATCTTTTGCTTATCAAATGCGGATAACTTCTAAAGAAGGCGACTACTATTTATCACAAAAAGGGCACAGATACGAAAGAAGAGCCAGCAGAAGAATAATAGAAACATAAACTTTTCCTATCACGTTATAGAAACACATTAGCGATAGTTGATACCTATTCTATTCTACATTTTTTATTATTTGGAATCAATAAAATATTACGATCAAGCCGATCCATCAAGCTGTCAGAGTACTAAGTAATTCAAAAGCTTGGTTTTATAATTAAGAAATCGCCTGAAAATTCTTTTACCTGCGATGCCTATCTACGCTGTTCTTAAAGAGCGGCTCAGTTGCCCTTACAATAGTAAGATTTCGACCAAGCAGAATTTAAATAAGTAGGGTAAGTATTAATATTAAAATTAGGGGTTACCTACTACTCAGGCGACATTCGCCTTGCCTATGTTAAAAAAACCGTTTTACGTTTTTAAAAAACAAAAATGTACGCCAGATCTGACATTACTACATGCGAGAATCGCTTAAAATGACCAGGCGATTCTCGCCTTTAACGGTTTTTGGTCCACCCCGCTTAAGGTAGTACTCGCGTTGACAGTCACGTCCAAAATTTCACATAACTATTTTCGATTGTTTTCAAAATTTCAGAATAATTTTTATATAAAATCAATTTTAGAATATGTAATTTAATAATGTTGAGATAAAATAATTAATCGAACGTTATTTAATTGTTTACAAAACTATTAACAAATGTATTTATTCCATTCAAAACTGAATATTTTCTAACATGAGTGTACTAGTTCAACCAATCAACTCCAGCATTATAATTTCGACGAAACTTGGCAACTGTGTAATTCAATGTCAAATTAAATTGGTTAGAAATTTCAATCTAAAGGTAAACAAGATAAAAAATGTATTGTAAAAAGGTAAAAAATAATCGCGGTATAAAGGGAAACTTATTTAAAAGAGATTTGTTTCAACACTGCAAGTCTTATGCATCTATTTTCATAAGTAGCTCTCTAGAAATTTTAAAAGGCGTAGTTTCTCCCAGAATTATCAAAAAAATTCAGCTGTTGAAATAACTTTATGAAAACTACAAGATACATTCCAAAAAGATGGTGACGGTGGAATTACCAAATTATTTTCGGAGAAAATAACAGAGACAAAAAAAATAATAAATGCTGTAATTGAATTTCTTCGAAACTCTAAGCAATAATAGTTATTTATGTATCAAGGGCACAATCAATTGATTATAGCACCGAGGGTAATTTTAAGCCCGACGCGTTAGCGGAGGGCTTTAAATTGCCCGAGGGCTATAATCTGATTGTGCCCGTGGTGCATACAACGTTTTATTTCATTTTGGTACTTGAATAATCAAAATTGAAGAATGAAGTATTTTGGGAAAAAATATCATGTCATTTCGTTTGTGCTATGAATTTTTGGTGTGCCATGGTTCCTATGTAAATTGTTGATGTTGCTATAATGCTCGATTGTTTTATTGTAAACAAATTAACTTTTTATTTGAAAATGGATAAAACCGAACAAGATTATTCCAAAGAAATTTTGGACAAATTTGAGGTCGCTCAGAGTAGATTAATTCCCATAAAATCAAAGGATTTGTACGAGAAGGAGTATGAGAAGTTTTGTGAGTGGCGGTATGCAAAAAATGTCAACAGTTGCGATGAAAAACTCGTTATGGTGTATTTATTTGAAATGGTAAGAAAATGTTCAACCGCTTAATAATTGTATTTATTAACAATTTTCGTTTTCCTTAGTCAAAGCTTTATAAACCTTCATCTCTTTGGTGTATCTATTCAAAGATTAAGAAGATGGTGAAAGTTAAGGAAAGTGTTGATATATCGAAGTTTCTTTTACTTACGGAGTTCATGAAAAATAACTCTGTGGGTGATGAAGCTAAAAAATCATTGGTCCTGCAACGAGATCATATTCAGCAATTCATGTTAAATGCACCAGATATTACGTATTTGCTGTTTAAGGTATGACAGTTCTATCTAATTGTTTAGTTTTTCATAATGTACATCGCTGTTTGTAGGTTGTTACAGTTTTCGGTATGTATGGAGCTTGTCGACGAGAGGAGCTTCATGATTTACGTGTTCAGGATGTAACGCTTGAGGGAACTGTCTTGCTGGTGAAGATCCGTCAAACTAAAACTTACACGCCTAGACAATTTACGATTGTTCCGAACGATGGTCCCGTAGATTACCTTGCTTTGTACAACAAATATATTTCTTTGCGTCCTAAAAATTCCAAAATCAACAGTTTGTTTTTATCCTATCGCTGTGGAAAATGCAATTTGCAGCCAGTGGGGAAGAACACTTTAGGAAAAATACCTAGGATGATTGCGGAATTCTTAAAATTACCGGATGCAAATAAGTTCACTGGACATTGTTTCCGTAGAAGTGCTGCAACTATATTGGCTGAGAGTGGTGGTGACACAAGAATGTTAAAACAGTTGGGTGGATGGCGATCGGATAAGGTAGCCGAGTCTTACGTAGAAAATTCATTACAAAACAAAATCAAAATCGCTCAAAGCATCTCCAATGGAGCTTCGATAAACGTGTCTCAAGCATCGATAAGTATACCTCAAGAAAATGAAGGACATTTTAGCTTTGGAGGTGGTTCTCTTACCATATCAAATCCAAGCAATTGCGTTTTTAATTTTAATAAATAATTTGTAACCCTTGTAACCTTAAAATTTAATTAATAAAATTGAAGATTTCCACTATTTTGTTTTGATATTTTGTATTTATTTGAAATGGTAAGGAAATGTTCAAGCGCTTAATAATTATTTTATTTATTAACAATTTTCATTTAAGCAAAAGTAAGGGTGGCGTAGTGGGTGGAGGTTAAAATGGTAGATAACAATATGATGGGATGCTCTATTATGTGTATACCAAAAATCAGCTCTGTAGGCGTAACTTTGGCGAGAAACTTGGAGGGGCGAGAATTAATTTTTTTATTTAGCAATAACTCGAAAACGGCACTAGATAACGAAAATCTGAGCAAAAAATTCTCCCCCCCCCTCGCAAGCTACCCTCCTCGTGAATTGTCGGTAGGAAGGCATATGCAAAATTTCAGATCGATCGCGCAAAAAAACCGAGTCTGGACTAACTCTTTTGTTTAGATATTGTTGTCATTGCTTAGCAACTTTATAGGCCCTAGGGCTATAAAAGCCAAATTACGCCCCCATTTCCGTGCTAAAAAACAAGGTTATGATAACAAAATGAAATAAAAATAATTGCGTATATTTTAATAAATTAGGTTATTTATTTGTTGAATTTTTATTTTATTACTATTTATTAATTCATTTATAAGTTTTTATATTGTTTTATTATTTTATTCAGAACAAAAAGTAAGATTCTGTGATGGAGTTCCTTCGAAATTCTAAAGCAATAAAAGTATCTACTGTGTTTATTTGTTTATCAATGATTTTATTTCTGGCTACTTATTTATTTAAAAAATTTCAAAATGTTTGAAAAGATTATACCTGACAATACATTAACACTTTGAATTAGCCGCGCTATATCGAATGTGCGATGTTGCAACGTCCGATTTATGTTCTCTCTTCAATTTTATTTCAGACAGCAAATTTCAAACTATATTTATTAATTATTAATGAACTAAGAAGGGAAATGTCTTTTACTTTTCACTGAATTACTTGTCTATATCCAAGTTAATTTCTATTAGTTTTTTATTAAAATTGTACGTTTAGTTTCTAAACTATAATAAAATAATTGAGTTTTTATTTGCATACTCCATAAGCCTAATGCAAATATTTGCATTTTTAGAAGCAAATAGTTCAGCTTACAAGAAGGCAATTGTCATAAAAATTTAACTATATGCTCCTAATAGCTTGTAGAATAAGTGATTTCAATTTCATGAAAATCTGACAATTTCGGCTTAATGATAGTACTACCTTAAACTTTTTGAAATGTATCGAATTTTTCTCTGAGCTGCAGATCATCCCAGACTTCAATTCGCGACAAAAACTTTAATTACAGAAAAACCATTTTATCAGTATTTCTTCATTGCCAGCCGCAAATACTTATATAGGTTAAGATTTTCTTGTAGCTGTTACAAAAATACTCTACAAAATTCAAAGACAAACTACCATTCAAAGACTTCGAGAACGAATGCAAAGATATAGAAGCCTATTATATACACATATGGTTGCAATTCTCCTGCCTGAAGCCAAAGGCTAAATAAGTGTGGGATATCTGTATGGTCACGATCCCCCTGAACGAAGATGACAGCCGAACAACGACGGCTTATAGTAATATGGTCGCAATTCCCCTGAATGTTGCCCGAAAGACGAGTTACCACGGCCTACACTTACACCGCTATTCGCCAACTTCAATCGTTAACTTTCCGATCGTTAAGAACCGTAAAGTTTGGCTTACACATAAAATTTTACTGTAAACAATTGAAATACAAACGATAATTCCACTCAGGGTCATATTGTAGTGGTTCCGACCAATCAGCGTGCGCTATTTTACATAATACTTATATGGGTACGACGTATGCACAGTCGAATAATATCCGAAAATAAAAAATATTTACCAGAACATCGAATATTTAATAAAAAATCTCGCAATATACCCTAGCTGCATGGTGAAAATCGAATATTTGTAGTAGGGTGTAACGTGACGAACGCACCTCGCCCGAGATGTATTAGGAAACCGGTTATACGCTAGTTGCGTACCTCCCAAAAGCGTACGAAGCGCCGTCTCGTGGATAAATTTTGCCTAAACTGGGATGCCCAAATGTTCATGTTTATATGGTAATATTAGCAAAAATATTAATTATTTTTATTAATTTAAAATATTTTATTATATAATAATTATTATAAACTGTAGTCGATCCTTTAAGTTTAGGCTGGTACATAACCAAGATGAATTTTATTATATAAAAGAAAATAAACAATGTTTTGTCATCAAAATTTACAAGTAGCAACTAGCGTATAAAAACAAGTGTTTTTAGTTTTTTTTCTGGAGTCAGCCTAGTAAAGCACAATGCGATAAATATAAGAAAGGATGTACAATAGAAAAGCTTCTTCCATGTAAAGAATCACAAATAGATTGCAATGTTAATTACAAATTTGATGATGTAGAAAATGTACCCAGTGCAATGTATAATATTGATTGTATATTTAGTCACTATTTAAAGTTAGAAAAAGATCTTGCCAGTAATAGAAATATTGTGACAGAAAAGGCCAAACAGCTAACAAAGGAATTAAATGAAGTGATAACAAAAATTTATGATTTGCAAGAATCGGGGTCAAACTATCGAAGTTATCAGTGTACACTAATTGAGGGATTAAAAATTCTTTTAAAACCGTTGCAATGTCCTGAACATTTGATTGCATTTTTTGAAAAAAAAATTGTAGTCTCAAAAAATGCAGCTATTGAAATTTGTGAGAAATCAGTCGGCCAGTCAAATTGTTTTCAGTGGTTTGAAGAAAGAGCTAAAAGAATAACGTGTTCTAGCAAAGCTCATGGAATAAAAACTAGAACAAACAATTTTGAGGCATTAGCAAGAAAATTTTTGAAAGAGAAATTTGATGGGAGATTGAACGAGGCTATGAGATATGGAATAGAGATTACTTACTCGCTTTTACGTTTAACAGCTTGTATCCACTCATTTTTTTGATTAAGCTGGTAAGGTCTTCCAGGAAAGCGATAAATGTTAAATCAGGATTCTTTTTCTCTGATTTATATTGCATCCAACTACACAACAATACCTTTTTGCACCCATTTTTAAATCAACTTTTCTATGTGAATCTACCTAAAACCGTCAGCACTACCAATACCATAATCCTATTAAGTTATATAGGGCATATAGAATATTATTTAAATTCAAATTTACTTCTTAATTCTAATTCTTAATGTTTAATTCGTAATTAAACTATTACTTGTATTTAAAACCGTTTGCGCTCACCTGCCCAGTTACGCTAAATTTGGCCACCAGGGCAGCGCCACTTGAGCTACGCAACTAGCGTATATACTAACATCAACGCATTCGTTCCCTAGTGCGAGTATGCTTCCATTTATTTCGGTAATTACGGATTTTTGCAATGATTGTGGTGCGATATGGTCAAGTTTTTCTTCGGGGAATTATCATCTAAACAGCAACGCGTGCAAAGAAAATACTTCTGATTTCGCCTTGTACAGGTTAAAACGGAAACTCTCTCTCGCTTCCGCTCGCGCGGTATCCTATAGATATTTCACTCGCTCTAACGAGCTCGTGCAATATATTTATAAATAACCTGATACTCGGCTCATCATGAGTATTTTCATTAACCTTGGTCTGTTACTTATGATAATTTTACGTATAAACCGAACTCGACCGTTTTTGACGATCGGATAGTTTTTAAGATAACGATTTGAGTTAGTGAATAGTTTTTATTTGAGTTATGATTGTAATCTCTCTAAGTGCGGCCTTTTACCAAGACAGTTACGTTCTACATAGCTAAAGTAGGCCGACTGTGCTAATTTGATTAATTAAATGCAAATTTAAAAATGGGAGTCGAAAAATCCACTAACGTATAACGAAACAGATAAAAAAATGTCTTTTAATTAAAACTTGTATAATATGTATATGATATAATAGGACAATTAAAAATAGAAAAAACTTAGCGAACAAAAGTACTTATTAAGCTTTCCCTTGAAACTCTGCCAAAATGCCTTACCTGATACGAAAACATGGTATATAAACAACTTTGTAAGGAATTAGATTAAATCCGTTGAGGTTTTAGCAGCATTTTAAGTGGAAGCTCGCGGTAATTTATAACTCTGTCATTAAATGTTCGATTGAGTTCTAACAATCCAAGTAATTCTGTTGTTGAGTGGAACAATTGTGAACATTTTTAACATTAAGGGTGCGACCGGAGCATTGAAACATAATTCACGCGATGCGATTTTAGCACTAGTGACGTCACGTCCGACTCAAACAACTTAATTCAATTTAAATTTAATTATTTAATTACATGAAAATGAGTTGCGCTAAAAAATCTGACCGTGTCACATCTGACCATGGCGAAAGACATCCCAAGGATCGAATTTTAATTAAAAAAAGAACACAATTTTTTTGTATCAGTACTACTGCAGTACCCCATTGAAGATGAATATTGGTGTGAAATTATATAATAGTATATTTACTTGGATTTCTTGCTTTTTTTAGTGTTTGTTATTATTACGGCTTGTGGACATTTTATGTACATTTTTGAATTGCTAAATAGATGATGGTATTGTATACTATAATACCCTTAAGGAAGTGGGTCTGTTTTTTGCGTTGTTATTGTATGGACGAGCCCCAGGAAAGTTACGATACTCGGTTGTTGCCCGACGACAGTCATTTTGAATATCGATTTGCAGAGGGCTTTAGTTCTAAAATTTTGCAGTTTCATATCCTTTTCTTATTTACTAAATTTGTTGTTTTATTTTATACGGTATTTAATTTATTCCACAGTTAGTAGCAAAAACTTGGAAAAGGGGCGGTCAAGTTCGAATAGAGAAAATCTCTTATTGCTTTAGAGTTGTATATTTAAATTTAATCAAGACCCGTGACTTCCTAAAATATTTCATTGGCGCGGAACTATATGCAATAATGTGGAACACTGCGTTGTCGCGCTGAACAATATTTGTATCAAAGCGTTATTTAAATTGTTTTAATAATTATGCTGTCTTTTAAGTGCGCTATTGATAACGAAAACCCTGAAGTGCGGCAGATACACGACTGCTGAAACTCGCAAGTCTAAGATCGATCTGTGGGCTATGAAGAACGCAATGGGAAACCGATCACCCGGTTCACCCTATCAATTACATTTCTTTAACAAGTAAGTCATCTTGGCTTTGATCAACTAGACAGCCAACGTATATTGAGCGGATGCAGCACCCCGAGATTGACAACATCAGTTTTCCAATTTATTATAAATTGATAATTTAGTACAATATGTAATCTCTCAATTATTTTGTTATACAGGGCGAATAATCTAAGTGGAACGTTCAAAATAAAAATTTCCCCGATCATATGCGGCTAAAATTGTCGGATAAGTCACCTTTATGTTTTCAACGTGCATCTTTTCTGATAGTTTGTTGTCAATTGTTTTATCTCTACCACTTTCCGCAATCACATCATCTTCATTTTTTTTTAAATGGCAATTACAGTACAGAAATAGGCGGTTGTATGATATTCATTTGATTAGTTAGCGATATTATTTGTATTTATGAAAATATGAAAAACAATTAGGATAGCAATGGGAACTTGAACAATTTATTTGAAACAAATGAATAATGATTGATAGAACGGCACATCGCGAAGTGTTCAAATAGGGATTTACTTCTTGCCAGAAGGCAAGTCCATATTTTACTGATCAAGAATGTGAAGATGATGTCATTACGGAAAGGAGTGGGGGTTGAATAAATTAACAACCAGTCCAGAGCAACAGCGGATCTGGTCAAAGTTTATGGCGGGGGTAAATACATGTTTTGTAATAAAATTTTGTATTGCAATAGTTAAATTGAAGATTCTTGGAGGGGGTAGTTACCCCCATTACCCCCCCCCCCGTAAATCCGCCGTTGGTCCAAAGATGCAAAAATTGAGCTCTCTGAGAATTTTGGCCGCAGATGATCGCGGAATTTTTTATTTTGAGCGTTCCACTTAAATTGTTAGATTTGTATAGGTGTGATCTTGTAAGGTGGGCTTGGGTTATAGATCATCTTAACTTGGTATTCTTCTTCTTCGAGTGCCTATCCGTTACCGGATGTTGGCGACCTCTCTCCTATGTATGTGTTGTGCATTTGTAGTACTATCACACACATAGGGGACCTACTTGTTTAACGCGGGCTCCGAACCGCGGGAAGTGTATACACTTCATCTCCAGAGAGGCTATTCTTGGCATATTACACCTCGGTGGTTTGCCATTGCCTTCCGAGGGGAGACGGTCAGAATAAAGTTTTTACTGAGCCCGGAGTCGAACCGGGCATTTAGCTTTAGCAGCAATGCACTTCACCGGTCAAGCTGATTACCGTCTCCTTAGTGCGCTACCAACGTAACTTGGTATGGATGATGTAATTGTTTATACCGACGAATAGGTCTTTCTTTCACTAGTTATGTTTCTATTTGGCAATAGTATACTGATCAATTGGCTAGATTGGAATGCTCATGACGTGGATTCCAAGTGATAAAATTACAACTAAAGGGTGATTCAATTAGAGGTAACAATAATTTAAATCTAGTACTACCGTTTTTCTGTCAAAGATAAACAATAATTGATATTTGACATATGTGATTATTAAGCATTGAACTTTGTAATAATGCAATGGCATACGACAGAGTAACGAATTTTAATTGTTAAAACCCATGTTCGCAACGGGGAAAATTTCACTAACACGATTGACGCAATGCAAGTCACTGCTTGGTACGGATTTTGGGCCGTACTTTTTCGAAAGCAATCGTGGTGCTACTGTACCAGTCAATGCTGTAGTAAAAAATTATTTTGGCACCAATTGGACGACATTGATGTTGAAGATATGCGGTTTCAACAAAACAAAGTTTCTCGGCCGCGTAATCTGTCGTTTCGACGACCAAATTTGGCCACCAAGATCGTGTGATATCACGCCGTTGGACATTTTATGTGAAGCAGAAGGTGTATGCCAATGACCCCCAAACGATTCCAGAGTTAAGGCACGAGATTCGACGCGTTATTTATGAACTACCACAGGATTTATACCGAAAAGCAATGGGAAATTTCATAAAAAGAGCGGAAGTCGACAAGGCCAGCCATGGTGACCATTTGGCCGATATCATTAAATTTTTGATGTTGAATGTCAATGTCTAAAATTACATTAATATAAAATTATCAGACACCAATGTATTTTATTTCAAATTTAAATTGTTACATCAAATTGAATCGGGCTTTATATTGTTTTCTCTATAAAACTGTTATCCTTTTGATAATATTGAAAACTATTTTATGTTTAAAAAATAACCAAGACCACTTAAGGTAAAGCTCTCATGCATCTATTGCTAAATAATAATACATTTTTCTTTACAACAATCAATTACCAATTTTAACATTTGCGGTCTTGTTATATTTACGATTGACAAGTTTACGTGACCCGTTTTTGGAATTTGTTTTGCGCCAGTAATTTATATACGGATACAATTCTACACCTTTTCCAGCAGTAATTCAGAAAACCTCACCTGCTGTTCAGAAATCGTAAATTGTAATTCAGATTTGTTAACTGATATTCAGAAATCGTGAATTTATTGCAATTGACAAATCTGAATAACCGTTGACGATTTCTGAATATTAATTGACAAATCTGAATAACGGTTGACGATTTCTGAATATCAATTGACAAATCTGAATAACGGTTGACGATTTCTGAATTACTGGTGAAAAAGGTGTAGATGTGATCTGAACATGTTTTGTAATTGTTTGAATAACTTGTGTATTCGATACCTGCAAAATTTAATACCTGAAATGATCAATATTTAGTTTTATTGTGGGCTAAACTGTCAACTTCAGTCATATACGGCCGGCCCGTTCTTCGCAAAAGTGATCTCATTATCAGATTGATCTCATTATCAGTGATCATAATAAGCGGCGTCAATACATCGCGTGCATCACGTGACCAAACTCAGCTGTCAAGAGAGCCTGTATGACAAGTTTAATTTCAACGTAAATAGTGCATCGGTTTTTTTTTGTTTCAATCAGTGTAAATTAATAAATATGCCTAATTTTTGTATAGCAGTGGTTTGTGAATGCATTGGTGTGAAGGATAAAATATAGTCAATTTAATATTTTTGATATTATGACCGGTGCAAACGATTGTAAAATTGGGTCAAGCATGACTTTTAGCGAATAAAACGACCGTCTTAGAATATATTTAACACAAAATTTATCACCAATCAAAAGGTCAAGTGTGTTATTATTTATGAAAATGTTGTTAAAGGTTAAATTACCAACTGAAATGGATTTTTATTATATTAGTTAATCATCATCATCATCGTCCAGCGCTACAATCCTGGCTATACCTCTCCATCGTAATATTAGTTAATGTTCATAATAATTGATTTTGTTAAAGTGAGTGTAAAAGTAAAATTCAAATGGCTGCAAATATAAGTGATTATGTGAAATCGTTAAATCCCATTGTACAAACGCGGTATATGGAAAAACTTCAGTACACTAATAACTTGGACCCGTATTTAATCGATAAAACTTCATGTTTTAAGAATGTTCGTCATTTCCCAAAAGTTGAAGTTCCTACACACTGTTTTGACAGTTGAGTTTGGTCACGTGATGCGCGCGATGTATTGTATTAATAATTTAAAGAGGAAGGGGGGGGGGGCGGTAAAAATTGAAAAATTATAAAAAACGATAGGATACATCGATGTTTCAGTATTATTTTCATTTTTTAGCAAAAGGTTTTCTAATTTTATTTTCAATGTTCATTTATTTTTTGATTAAGCTCGCCTGATGATGGTATAACAAACAAACAATACCGAAACCTCGATGTCATAAATATGCTATCGTTTTGTATAATTTATTCAATTTTTACCCCCCCCCTTTTAGGCTTCTATACAAAGTATAACAAGAAGCCTTATGATCTGGCTCCGTGTCCGTCCGTCTGTCCGCATAATTCAAAATCATACAGAGCGTTTCAAATCGTGTTGGAAATACTCTGTGTGTATTTCCAACACAGTAGCGCACTGGGTAGCCAGTGCGCTACTTTTAGGCTTCTATACAAGGTATAGAAAGAAGCCTTATGGTCTGGCTTCGTGTCCGTCCGCATGTTTCAGAGCCAATCATAACGTTGATCAACTGATACGTTGCTATATTTTAAATACTTCGTCTATATAGTATTGCGTTAATCTGTTAATCCGTTGTTTCAATTCGCTAATGCAATTTATAAATACGCCAATGTTCGAAAGAAATTTACTAAGTTAAAGATATTTTCAAAGAGGTCTCCCTATATAAACTACTTGTTTGTCACTGGACCTGGTAATAACTTTTATTCTTTTGTGATTTTCCAAAACTTTTAAAATATTTTCTGCGTTCGGCAAAGATTCCACAACGTCGTCCATTAAAATACCGCCCAAACCTTTTAAATCGAGGCTCAATAAAAGTTTGGCTAAAGATTTAAGATCTTCCAGCTTGTACATTGGTTTAAACGTAAATTTGTCTTTAGTCGCCTTAACTTTTAGATTACCTTTTAGGGCAGTATCGCGTAACCACGATTTTACGTTAGGATTAATATCAGTTTGTTCGGTTTCCTGTAAGATTTCCTCGAGCGTTAGAGGGGTTTTCTTTCCGTCGAGGTACGTCGTTCGCAAGTGTTGAACTATTTTTGCCAGCACTGCAAAATTTTGGTGTTTCGCTGAAGATGTTTGCGTTTTAGTGTTTAATTTTGGATCGTCAATTTTTCGTTTTTTATGGTGTCGTTGATCGTCCAACGGCGTGGTGCTTGGTCTTTTCTCAACCGTGGGATTCGAGAGAGCTTTCCTTTTAAATAATTCGCGTTCACGTAGTAAAGATGAATCCATTTTTAGACGATCAATTGTTTTTCAATGCAGACCAAGTATAAGTTATATTTTATTTACATAATTTTTCACCTATACAGGAAATTTAAATACGTTGATCTGTTGATACGTTGATTTGTTGATACGTTGATCGTTTGATCCGTTAAGACGTTGATACCTTAAGACGTTGATACCCTAAAAAGAAGTTATCTCGAAAACTTTAATTGGTGCAGATTATCGGATTATCTGATGTTACATTTTAATATTATGTCGACCAAAAATAACTAGCAACAACAACTTTTCATACCAGAAAGGTAGCTGTATAGAAGCCTAGGAACTGCCGCTAAAGCGAGTTCCACCTTGTTTAATTAAAAATATTTCTATTCGTCTGTTATGAAAATATTTTATTTACCACGTTGTATTCATAAAAGTTTTTTTCCAATTCATATTTTTGATATATTGATGAACATTTGAAGCGCATGATTTGGTTATCTAATTATGATTTAAAATCAATTGCAGATTGTTATATTTTACGATTAATAATAAATTAAACTTGAAAAATAGTTAAATTTATTATTAATTCACAATAGTTAAAAAATAAAATATTTAAATATTAATTTTACGATTATTCATTTCATATTCAAACCAAATCTGAAAGGAATTAGTTGAGCCCTTAATTATTGTGAATTTATCGTTTATCTGTAAATTTTACCGCATCAAGGCTGCCCCGTATTCCATAAACAATTGGGAAGCCGCAAGTCGACGAGCGAGAGGTCATCTTGCGCCCAAGGAGGCCGTAAGTCCACCCGTATTCCATAAACATTCGGAATGACGTAGGTTAACAAACGAGGTCATTTTCGTTAGTCGACTACGTACTTTACCAGTGAACCTTTTTCTGGCAAAAATTCAAAATCCTTTGGAACTTTCGAAAAATTATTACTTTTTGCCAAATTTTTACGTAGAGGATCCCATTTTTTAAGAAGAAAATGCAATTTGGATTTGAAAAGTTTTACTAAAGGTAATATTTTAACATTTAATTTAAAAAAAAAATGCCAAATGGAAGTATATAAACAATTTGGTTCGCACTTATGGAAGATCATGAAATTGTAATCTTTCCCTCACATTTTGAGGCCGACTGTTCAGATAAAGGTCAACTGCGAACAGTCGTGACTGGGGAGGCTGAAGGCTGACTGTGGAGGAGAATTGCTTCAATTAAATAATTATTCTAATGCCGTTGTCTATGCGACAAATTTTGCAATATATGAATTTTAATTTTAGGCAACTTTTTGAGTTGAACGAATCGGTTTTTGCGATTTTCTTTACGTTACAAGTACTTTTAGATTTAATTACATATGATATTTATTAAACAAAGGCCAACCCGCATTTTTTCAAAAGCAAATGGGATGCCGAAGATCGTCCTGTATTCTTAAAATCAATTGGAAGGCCAAAGGCTGACTCGTATTCACATAAACCATTGAGAGGTCAAAGATCAACAAGGAAAACCGATGGTCTATCGTGTAGATCTACGGCTATGTGCAAGTGATTTGAATTTTTAAAAATTCGATGCCAGCGATTACGGTGGCGAAATATGGCACTTTTTATGGTACTTACAGATTGTATCAGTGTTTATGGATTTGTATTATTTAAATGATGTTTACATTATAAAACGAGAAATTTAAATCAATTTGTGCAATTAGTTGAAATTATTAGATTGGTATTTCTATTATGTTGTTTACATACTAATGTAAGAAAATTGGCCAAATTTCGATCAGAAAAATCCAAAATCTGTTTTCTGCGATTTTTCGACGGATTTTGTTAGGTAATTGTTCGTACTTTAACATACTAAAAATCGTATTGTCGGAACCCTGAGCTTCTTACCGAATTCTTCGTCGGAAGTTGACATTTTTTATGAAGGAGCGAAAATTATGTTTTTGGCAAAATATGTATATTTAAACAAATTTCTATTTCAGCTATATTGCTATCATATAACTCATTAAAAATATTAATAACAGTTAAAATATTTTAACAACATTTTTGAAATTATGAAAAGAAGAGTTTCTTAAAAATGGTCTGATATGGTTCTGATTGTTGGATATGTTTTAAACCTTTAACGCTCTCTGGTATAACAGGTATACCAGCAGGTGGCGACAACAATATTTGTATTTTGACGCTTAAATTCATGTCAGATCCGATGAATAACAATCAATACGGCTAACAGATGATTACTGTTTATTGTTGCGGAAACTGAATAAAAGTTTTTCAGGTGGCACGGCCGTGGGCAAAAGAATCTATTACAATAAATGTTTTTATAAATAATTCCGCGCGTTCAAGGGTTAAGGTATGGCGTCCTAATAAAAGCCCCGAGTTGGCAACCTCGGCGATCGTCAAAACAAAATGTTTCTTCGCAATATTTCCTTACTAGATGACTTTAGGACGAAAATGACTGCTATAAATATTATGGAGAATAAAATTTACTACAAATTTTATCTAAGGTATTTTTCTCTAAGTCTAATAGTTGCTGAGCGCCAGCGCTGTTAAATAGAGCACATTTTTGAAAATTTCAGAAACGCTCGATTTTGCTCTGCCTTTTTTATAATTTTCGGTTACTCTCTCTAAAAAAGTATATTATATGATAAAATCTATTAATATATATACACTATTATAAAAAAATGTCGGGTCATAATCGAGCGTTTTTGAAACTTTCAAAACTGTGCTCTATTTAACTGCGCTGGCGCTCAGACTATTCGACTTGGAAAGAAATATCTTAAATAAAAGTTTTAGTAAATTTTGTTCTCCATAAGATTTGTAGAAGTAATTTTCGTCCTAAAGTTAACTGGTAAGGAAATATTGCAAAGAAACATTTTATTTTAATTTTTGTTGTAATTTTAGAAAAATCATAATTAAGAACAAAATCTATGCTTTTAAACCGTTTTAAACTATACAGACTTGCTGAAAAAAAATTTCACTAAAATGTTACTACATTAATTTTACTTTAAATTCATTTATATACTAATTAATTTCAAATTTTTATATTAGTAAATAGAAGGCATACCATGAAAAGTGCCGGCGCGCCCAACCAATTGAGTGCTAGTTGTGAACTTGCACATAGCCTTACAACCAATTGGGTACCGACAAAAAAATTTAATATTGTTTTTTTCACGTAAATACGATTTTGGTTAGATTTTTCAAAAAGCAACTAATTTCTAAGTAATTAAATTCAAATAAATTTGAATTAGATATTTAATTATTATTTATTTATCTCGCGCTTCGCAGAGCTAGCAACGAAAATTAGTTGATAATTGCAACCAAAACCAAGCAATTACAGTTTATATTTATGATTGCACCCCCCCCCCCGAGTGCGGCAACCACGTTCCAGATGGTTAAATATAAACTAGTTAAATATAAACTTAAAACTAAAGTCAAGTTAGAATGTAAAATTCGCTGGACAGTACATAATAAAAAATATCTCACCTGGTTGACGTATTGGAGGCGATATTTCACTTTTCGTATACGTGGGGCTAATTTTTCTCATACTTGAACTTGAGAAGGAAGTACCGGTGCAGTTAATAATGTGGATATTGAATTCGTCCAATTTGTAAAACATCTGATAGCATTTCCTGCAGAAGTAAGCCTGGTTTTGTTTGGCATCATTTTGAAAACCATGATGGTTGTATATAGGCTCGTCTGTATCAATTTCCTTCTTAATTTCAATAGTATGATTTTGTTTCTCCAGTAAATGTTTCATCTTAATTGGTTTGATTTTAGGAACAGCAGCTTGTCGAGGTACATAAGCTGGTCGCTCTTTAACTTTACTGGCGTGAATTACTTTAGGCGTTGTTTGGAATTTCCGAGAAGCAAAAATCTTGTTAGTGTGTACATCGCCGCATTCAATATGAGCTTTAATGTGGGTATCGAATTCGTTACGTTGCTTATTAAAGCGGACACCACAAAATCGACAAGTAAAGTGGCAAGCCGTCGAAAAATAATGAGATTCGATTGCCCAATTATCTTTAAACGTATATCGACATAACGGACAAAATTTGCGCTTCACGCCATTTACCGTGACGTTTTGGTATATGGTTCTTCGCTCGTCTTTCGGTAAATCGGATAATAAAACGCCGTTGACTGTTGCTTGCGTATCAATCAAAACAACTTCACCTTCCATACAAAACGTTTCCTTCTTGATGGTAGTATGAGGCTTTAATATTCCTTCTTTAGAATCTTTGAAGTCGACATCGTTTGGATCGATAACATTAACCCGTCCTGTACTATCATCGAAATTTGCAATAGCTTTCTCCTTCAAAATGTCAACTCCATTTAATTTATTATCTTGCAGCGTTTCCTCCCACCATTTATTACTTATTTGCGCACATTCACTGTTTTGCTTCGACGTAGAAGCCGAATCTATCTTTTCACCGAGCACCACAAACATGTGATTCTTCTCGTGAATTGCTAAGTCCGTTTCACTTGGAAGTACTGCATCACAATAATTACAAAAGTTTTCGTTATCCAAAATTACTCGTATACTTTCGTCATTGTTGTACAACAAATGAAGGTTTTCATCACTAACCGTATCCAGTTCGACCTTATTATAATTTTCGTACACGTGATCAGGTAGAAAAGTTTTATTTATTATGTTAAGGGTGCACTGCATTAATGTTAAAGGGTTGTAACGAATTTGCTTTTCTTTTCCAAACTTTTGTTTGTGCAAAATTTTCAAATAACGCGTTTTTCGTTCATTCACTCTGGATTTTGGCCCAACAAATCGACGCTTTTTAAGAACAGGACCTTCCATATGTTCAATACCGCGACGTCTCTTCCCGAAGAGAATTGTGGTGCTGATTTGAGGAGAATGGTTTATAGCAAAGTCTCCTACATCCACATCACTTTGAGATTCGGCATTTTGTGAGAGCGAAAATGGGCTGTCATCCACCCGATCTTTGCAATTATTACTAATTTGAGAGTTAGCATCGTCGTCGTCATCATCTATAACGATGTGGCCGTTAACTAATTTATTTTCCCCGCAATGATTAGAATTAATTTTAGTGATCGTCACCGAGTCATTAATTGTGTCATGAAACAGTGCACTTTTTAAACGTTCCTTCTTTGTGGAGCATTTGCCAGTTTCTTTTTCTTCATCGTCACAACTTACGACGTTGTTATCATCAAACTGCAAATCAAAATGTTGCTATAAAAAAAATACCAAAATATTGTTTCTAACCTAGAAAAGTACTGCAACTAACTTTTGACAATAATTTTAATCAAATGAACTGGCAGCTACAGAAAAATCTAGACATGCTATAACACAACATATCTTACCGAGTCTTGTTCGAGAGCGTTAAGGTACAACTGAATACTTTTATTATTTTCTATATTACACTCCAGTAGTTTTTCCTTTTGTCTGTAAAGGTTTTCAAACGAAACTTTCTTAAACGAACTAAAGTTAAGTAAGTTGTGGTAGCAACTGTCACATATTTGTTTGGGTAGAGGATCAGTACGATAAATCTGAAATAAACAACAAGATTAGGTTATGGTAAGTTAGTGAAGAGTAGAAAACTTACCAGTATTCGTAAACAGTCCTGAATTAATTGTATGACTTGTTGACCCTCGGGAACCCTTTCAAAAACACTGTGCATCAACGAACAATTTTCGTCACATAACCGACAAGTATTTTCAAGAAATTCGCTATTTTGACCCATGATTAATTTAAATTAATACTAGTTTATTTCACAACAATAGAATTTTAGATACTTTTAATAATACAAGATATTTAATGCGCTCGAAAAGAAAGCCGACAAATTGACAGCTCCGTCATGTTTAAGTGTACGGCCATCTTTAACGGCAGTCAAAGAATAACACCACAGGTGGCATGCGATCCGCATCCGAGTAAATCGTTTGTTATTAAATTTTTATTAGTGGTTCTCGTTCATATGGCAATGTAATGTAAGAAAATGGAATGTCTTTATTCGAACTAATTAACTTTAGTGTCAATTTCGATATTTTAATCATTTTCTCGGGAATAAAATATTGTTTTATTATTTGACAAACGAGAGATGGCGCTTTCAATAGATGCTATTATTATTGATGCTGTTCCCTCCTTGTGATGGCGCTTATGCTCACTACAGTTTCAAATTTAAATATTTCGTCCAATCAAATGCAATGTATTGAACTTATTATTTGTTATTATGGAGAATCAGCAGATGGAAGTATTTGCACGTCTGTTGTATAAATAAGATGGATTGGCTATTTGTACTCGTAGGTACCTCTGAGATATATAATAACCATTTACAAAAAGTACGTTGTAGTCCCGCGTTCGTTTGGCGGGATATTCCGAGCCCGTAAATGCTCAGATAACCCGCTATATACATTGGTGCCATTCAGCAGAAAAAGCAGTTGTGTAACTGTTGTACAACAGTTGAGTAAATGTAGCGAAATTCCATAAGAATCGAGCAGGTAGCGGACGTGCCAGCAGAAAAATCCCCAACAATTGCGCAACTGTTACCTCTGCTGAATGGCACCATTGGTTCCGTGCCGTTCCCGCTCCAAAATTAATCACGAAATTCATTTCAAAAGTAGCCAGCCGAAATGGCTTTTTCCAAGGAAACTTTTAAAAAACAAAAAACACGTCGATTTACGTATGTAGATCGCGAGGGGGACGTTCAAAACCAATACTGCTTGAATTTTAAGTTTAATCTCATCCTCACCAGCTACCCCTATTTTGAAATTTTAAATAGCACCCTCTACCCTAAATACGGTCAGCAGTTTAAGCGTTGACCCACGACCCGTCTTCAAGAGGCCTCCAACAATTTACAAAGATGGTTCTAAATTTATCGCATCGGGGTTAATTCCAACAAAAGGTTAGCAATCTTGTTTAGAAATTATTGGAAACCTCAGAAGTCCAGCGTCTGGATGTTCGAAGAGCAGTTCCCGTGGAAAACCCAGCTCAGATACCCAGGCCTCACCATGGACCGTCGCCACTGCCACCAAGCGATACAAGGCACTCTTCTGCAAGCTCAACATGAATAGCAAGATGGGATCGGTCAACAAGCTGCGCATCTTCAAGGTCATCATTAGGGGGTCTAGTACAACTCGCCGCGGCCGACTCGCCGCGGCCGACTCGCCGCGAAGCCATCTCGCCGCGGTCCAACTCGCCGCGGCCGACTCGCCGCAAGCCCATCTCGCCGCCGCCAACTCGCCGCGAACCCCCATTTAGTACATCTTGACGCCTGATTCTATATCTTGTATCATTCAAAACATTCTTGTATAGGTGGTTTATAATTTATTTGACAAGAGAGCGTAGAAAATAGTATACACTCCACCGTGCCTCGGCTAGTAGCGTATATACTTGTGTAAATAATGTGGTGGGGTTGGTTTACATGTCCCATCCCCGTACCATTGTTTAGACACTCTAAGAAGAACATTATTTACGTTTTGTCTTTTGCCAAAAATAATAATTCGGCCAGGGTTAGGCCCGCTTTCGGCCAATAAAAAATTTTCAACTACATCGGGCTGACGTTCTTAAATCTGGTAGCATTCTGGGACAATAAAATTTTTTAAATTTAGCGGGTTTGAAGGTACCGCATTTATTAAATTTATTTTTCTTATAATAATTTTGCCAAGAGCTGAAATATTTGGAAGGACTCCCTGGGCACCTTGCGATAAACCTACGGTACATTCATTTAATATACTTCACTTGTACCTTCAACCGTTTCTACCGTGTGACGTTTATTTTTGGTGACAACTTTTATTGCTTCGACTTGAGCAGCTGAACTACCATGGAAATGGTCGTTGAATATCTTGACAACATTCTCAACAACATTATGGGTTCGTGCTTTGCAACCTCCTCTCTCTCTCTTCGCCTCGCCAGAACTTCACATTTCCGTCACTACTAAGTTTGTCAAAAACATATGTAAACCCGTCACTGGAAAATTTTTCCTTTCCACGCTGACTCTGTGCTTCCATAATTTCCCAGACAACAGTCAATAAATAATGCATATCTAGTGGATATCCACTAGCTTCTGGATATTCACTGGATATCCACTAGATTTCAGTGTTGTCTGGGTTATTATTAAACGAAACTAATATTATCAATAGATAGCGCTCCTAAATTGGAAGGCACAATAAGTTATTGCTTTGGCGCCAATTTCAATAATAAAGCAAACAAATGCCAAGAACAATAAATAAAGACGACACAAGACGGCCAGCCGAAGCGGCGGAGAGGAGAGAACGGCCGGTCGTATAAAAGAAGACTCCACAAAGATACAAATCTTCCCGAATCTACTACCTTGTATTTTTATTATATTTTTGGACAAGCCCGATCTGCTTATGATTTTTATTAAATACAACCCTCGCCGTTTCCTTCTTTATGTAGAAATATATTTATTTTTAGATTAAACGGACCGATTTTCCAACTATAACTTTTACAATAAATTATTATATAATTACATTGTAATAATTTACTGCGTGATAATGGCGCCTGCGACAAGATGTACCAAATGGGGGTTTGCGACGAGATGGGTTCGCGGCGAGTAGGCGGCG
Organism: Podabrus alpinus; assembly: GCA_932274525.1. Taxonomy (NCBI): domain Eukaryota; kingdom Metazoa; phylum Arthropoda; class Insecta; order Coleoptera; family Cantharidae; genus Podabrus; species Podabrus alpinus. The sequence continues at coordinate 97,727,354 of OW026452.1, forward strand.
GCGAGATTAGCTTGCGGCGAGTTGGCCGCGACGAGTCGGCCGCGGCGAGTTGGACCGCGGCGAGATGGCTTCGCGGCGAGTCGGCCGCATCGAGTTGTCCCATCCCCTAATGTCGGTCATAACCTACGCCGCCCCCATCTGGAGCTATGCCTCACCCAGGACCATGAATAAACTTCGATTTAAAGCAACTCTTATAGAGATTTTACCCTCCCCACCAGCTATCACTACTTTAAAATCTTAAATAGCATTCCAACCTTGGGATATATAATTTTAAAGGTGGAAAAAATTCTCGTTTATCCACGTTATAAATTTGGATTTAGTGGATCCGTTCATGAGATAGAGCTAAAATTTGAAGGGCGACAAAAAAACATTTGCGTCATCTTGAATTCTCTGGGACATCATTTCGTTATTTTACAATTTCTTTCGATCCGAGCATCATGCGTTGCACTTGGAAGAAATTTCGGTGTGTACCGATAATATAATTATTGTGATGTGACATGCAATGGCAGAGCCCGAGGGTTGCTATCGACCGGTCACAAGGCATCGTGAAGCCTCGCGCGGTTCGGGTAAATTGGCATCATAGAAAGACAATGTTGAAATATTAAATGTACCTACATGTGGTATACATAGTTAGACATGAATTTTTGGACTCAATAAAATATTTTTTCCTATTTATTTTCCAAAAAATGTGGATGCAATATTATGTGCTAAGTTCAAGATTTTATCGAATATCATTGAATCAAAATTCTTATATTCTTCTTTTCTCATGAATCAGATCTTATACTTCGTTCTTTGTGAATTGCTTCTACTGCTCCTCATGTTTTGGTCAGAAAATGATTTTCTAGGCATGCTGGCAAATTAAAACTTTTTCTGCAACAAACATAGCTTTAAACAAAATATTGCCTTCCGTCTCTCCTCAGAAGGCAATGGAAAACCACTTATGTAATTTGTCCTGCAAATCCATCTCGAAATATTATGTCTATAACATTTTCCATGGTTTTGCCCCCACTTTCAACAGGTAGGTAAGTCCTCTATGTGTGTGAAAATAATTAGAACGCACATCACATGCATGGAAAGAGATGGGTCACCAAACCCTCATTAGGGTAAAAGGATCGAGAAAGAGGAGGAAGCATGGTAGTAAATATGCTTTTAAATTCGCGTTTGTACATCGATGCCGTTTAATGTTTTGACAACAAATTCAGCCGTTCAGACAAATACACAGAACGACAGAACTGGTGGAAAGTTACGATACCTAACAACTACTTTGACCATCCAGTGCTGTTTTGGTTGTGTTAAGCGGCTAGCAGGCTTCACTCCAAATTACTTAGGTTGATGACACTTCAAAAGTTTACAAAAATTTCCTATCGGATTCTTCCCCAATAAAGGATTATAAACAAAGCTGATTTTTCGTCTGTAACTTACTGAATTTAGCTTTTAGTGAAAATTATCATTAATACAAAACTTTCTACAGATTAATTCTTCCAAAATTTTCCTTAAGAGGCAGAACGCATTGTTTAAAAAACTAAAAAGGATTCTTGTATCGAATAAAATTTTTATATATAGGGTGTTTTTTTAGCTGCATGAGATCTTTCAATAGGGACAACTTTTGGGGAGAGTTATCTATCTCTCACCAGCTGAAAAAAAATTTCTTCAGCTACACACTAAAGAACAGGCTTATATTTGTCTAATAAAACAAAAAAAAGGGTGAATATGGTCAAAATAACCAAAATATCGACTTTTGAAAAGTAGGGGAAAGTCGCATCTTGTATGCGGTCGAACACGGTCTCACCCACATAGCTCGGCCGCGGTCCCTTCAAATCGAGTGAAATTGTTTCGCTCCGATTTCAATTTTTCTTTGAAATTCGGATAGATGGGGGTGTGATTAGTGGATATTAGTAATAAATAAAATCAAAAAAATGGAAAATAACCCGTGTATTGCCGAAAAAGTGAAAAAATTAAAAATTTTTTTGCCTTCGAATTTTGGAGTGTGCATTCGATAAGGAGGGTAATCCATCGTCAAAACCTACCCTTACGGGGCGCCGCTGTGCTCCGCTCCGCTCTGCACCCCTCCAGGGCGGTTTTGACTCTGGTTACTAGGCTAAACATACGAGAAGCGCCACCGATCAAGAAAACCGGGATTAAGGCAACCGGAATGCGAGAGACCCTCAAAATAGCATTAAAAAGTATAGTTGCGGTATGGGGCAGTATACTATTACGTTTCACCCCCTAAAAATCGCCTAAAAACAAAAAATAATCGATGTTGCATGTACGACGGTCGAGCTGCATCTGCCGCTGTGAAATATTCTAAGTGTTAGAGTATATCTAAGCGCACGGACTGACCACAGAATGGCTGATGCACCCCTGAATCTCGTTAATCCACTTAAAATATCATGAAAATTAGCTAAGTTCAAATTCGATTATTTCAAAATTTTGATAATAAATTCACCCTTCATATTTTGAGAATTTGTTATATTAACTGTGTTCTTTAGTGTGTAGCAGAAGAAATTTTGTTTCGAGTGGTGAGAGATAGGTAACTCTACCCCAACTTTTAAATGAATAAGTTTGTCACAGTGACAGTTCTCTGACATTTGTATTCGGAAAGGTTTGCCATTTAATCATGAATAAATTAACACTTGAACAACGCCACCAAATTATGGAAATTTATTTTCAAAGTCAGAGTTCCGTTCGCGAAACTTATAGAGCTCTTCGCCCATTTAATGGTTGACATAATCGACCTTCTGAGCAGGCTAGTGGTACGGTGATGGATAAATTTCGTACCACTTCTTCATTGCATGATGTAAGACCACCAACAAGACAACAAAATGTGCGTACCGAAGAAACTGTCGCTTCTGAGAGTGAAAGTGTGCAAGAGAACCCGAAGATTTCAATTGGCCATCGTGCTCAACAACTTGGGCTTTGTCCATCCTCTACATGGAAAATTTTACATCAAGATCTTGGTTTACATCCTTACAAGATCCAGTTGGTTCAAGAATTGAAGCATAATGATCATCGATTGCGTTGTGCGTTCGCAAATTGAGCTCACAATCAATTGGAAGTGGATCAATTTTTTACCGCCAAAATTTATTCAGTGACGAGGCACATTTCTGGTTGAATGGATATGTGAACAAGCAAAATTTCCATATATGGACTGACTGAGACCAATTCGGAACATTATCTTGAGACTTAAACATCGACAACTTATGGTTCGAACAGGATGGTACTACGTGCCACACAGCCACCGAAACCATCGATTTATTGAAAGGACAATTTGTTGACAACATTATTTCAAGACATAGTCCTATCAATTGGCCTCCAAGATCGTGTGATTTGATGCCTCCAGATTATTTTCTTCGGGGTATGTTAAATCCATGGTTTATGCTAACAAACCAACAACTCTGGAAGCATTGGAGGTCAATATTCAGCAAGCCATTTATGAAATAAGGCAAGAAATATTGGAAAAAGTGGTCAAAAATTGGACTGATCGGATGCGCTTCGTAACGATTAGTCGTGGTGGTCATATGCCAGAAATCATTTTCAAATCATAAATGGCATTAAATGTACTTTCATAAAAAAATAATTAAAACAACATTCCATCAATTTTTTAATGTTTTATTTCAATTTGAAGTTCTAATGCAGCTAAAAAAAAACACCCTATATTTGATCTTCATTGTTTAAAGTAAATTCTGGAAGAGTTATTTTGTAGAAAATTTTTTGCTCTTCAATTTTCGTCTCATAAAAATTTTTGGAAAAATGAAATTAAGTGAGTTATGGGCTGAAAGACGAGTTGGAGGAATATAATACTCAATGAGGGAGAATTGGACGGGGGTTTTAAAAGAACTTTTGGGGAATTCAGCTAACCCGGGGTTTTATCTAGGTAAAAATTATAACCTGCATTGTAAATGTAAAAACAAACTTGTTCATCAAAATTAATAAGTATGAACTGTTATAATACAATAATAATATAATAATGTAATAATCGTGCTAAGATACAAGTACATGCTGGGTTGGTTGCGATCTTTTCAGCGGGCATTCGCCGTCAGGGCTACGCGCGCATTTCATACGGTCTCGGCAATATCTGCGTTGGCCTTAGCTGGATTTACTCCAATTGAGCTAAGGATAAAGGAGGTGGCAAGGGTAGAGCAAGTGAAAATGGATGGTACTTTCGATCGACTTCCGGACGACGTCGTCTTGCAAAATAGTACGTCGCCAGCGGAGATGTTACATCCCCGCTACAGACAAACGATCAGTTTCGTAAAAGCAAACGACTCGCTGGAAGTCGATCGAATATGCGACCAGGTCGATGTTGCTATATTTACCGATGGCAGCAAGCAAGAAGGTGGGGAGGTCGGCGCGGCAATCGTCATATACCGTGAGGCTCTGCAAGAGACCCACAAGTACCGGTTAAACGGTACTTTTAGCGTGTTTCAAGCCAAGTTATATGCGATTGACGCCGCCCTGACTTGGATCTCCCCCAGGAGGTTACACTCAGTGTGTATTTTCTCAGACAGCCTTTCTTCGCTTGTTACTATCGCTAATAGGAGTAGCACCGTACCTTTGGTCACCTCCATCCATCGTTCACTGCTCAAACTGAAGGACCAAACGATCATCAGATTTGCGTGGGTAAAGGCTCATTGCGGCATTGAAGGGAACGAGGTTGCAGATCAATGTGCCAAAGACGCGGCTGTTTCACACAGTCGCATGACATACAACCAGTTCCCTCTAAGTTACGCAAGAAGGGTGATTCGCCTTGAGTCGGCATGTACTTGGGATACCGAGTACAGAAATGCCGTCCAAGGTTCGACCACCCGACAGCATTTACGTACGCTACATGATGTTCGCTTGTTCCGAAGTGCCGTTGATACCTCCTTTGAAATGACGCAGATATTGACGGGTCACTCGTTTGCGCGCGAGTATCTATACAGATTCAAGATCAGTCCTGTTGACGTGTGCCCCTGCGATTCAAAAAGTAGGCAGACTCTGCATCATTTATTGTCTTCCTGCCCGAAATACGTCCAACAACGCCACTCCTATACCTTACATTGTTCTTTCGTAAATATTTCACCTTTCAACATTTCAGAAATAATTTCAAATAAATCTATAACTAAATTTTTTATAACTTTCTGTAAATCAATCATAAACACCCTAAAACAATTTAACACCCCCCCTTAGTCTGCCTAAAATGGATTTATGCTCAACCAACAACCAAATTTATTAAACTTCAACTTTATTTCATATTTCAATTTATTATCACATTTTATTCATTCGTTCATTCACCTACAGCCACGGCCGTGGTAGCGCCTTAGTTTATTTTTATCATAATCAATTTAATTGATTATCAAATATTGTTAAATTCACCCACATTTGTTATCACTCCCATTCATCACTACCATTTTATTGTTTTTATTAATTGTTAAGTTTTTATAATGTTATATTGTTATCTTATGTATCATCCTGCATAAATATACTCCCCCTTCAGGTGGATAGCCTAAAGGGGAAACAGAAAAAAAACTGTAATAAGGAAGTTGTCAGAAAATCAATTTTAATTATTAAAGGTTCCAGTATGATCTTTTGGAAAGTTTTCACGGTTTTCACACACTAGTAAATTTGTCAACAATAAAAAAAATTGGTTTAATTCGAAATGTTTTTTAATTAAACAATAATTAACTAGTGATGACTCCATTACACGTAATATAATATAATACCAATGACCAAGGGGAAAATATTTCAAAAAAATGGTGTACCTTAATTTAGAATTCCTTGAAAATTCTAGATATATTTGTCTGAATATATTTGGAAATCTTACGAATTCGTTAGTTGCAATTAATTTAAAATCGCTGGCAATTCCTTACAAATCCCTTGGAAATTTTTGGAATCTCTTGGAATTTTTTTGTAAATTCCTGGAAATCTTGGGAATTAAGGAATTCCGAGTTTTGTGTACACAATTTTTTCAGGATATTTACACCTCGCATATGTTTGATATACACAACAATTTCAACAACTTGTTAACTTTTAAGGTTAGGTACTAAAATTAAGAATTATTAATTAATACTAAGAATACAGTAAAAATTTGAAAATCCACTCTTATTGAACTGTATACTTTATCGTACGATCAGACGTAATCCAATTATGGTGGGTAATAATTAAGTTATCGCTTAACTCAATGATTACGTCCAAAATTGTTTTGTCTATCAAGAAGTTAGCATAGTAAATAAGGCATAGTAAAATCGAAAGTAATATAATAACATTAGGAAGAAAACCAAGTTAAAATTTAATTTCCTAACACTGCCACAATTATAACCGTCATTGTTAATTGTTATTGAATATATAAACTTATTCCATTTATCTTCCCATAATATCATACCCGATTTCTTTTCTGTTTCCGATAAGGAACTATACTGAATTGAATTGATTGCCAACTGTTTCAACAACCGTAAGTCTGCATTTCGACCAGCAATACCCATAAAAACCATATAGAAGTCGTAGGTTAAACCTTTAGTTGACCAATAACTCGGATCGTCATAACTAATCACAATTGGAATACCAGAAGCAATTAAAACTGATGCTGGGTGATTCCTCATATCGGCAACTAGCATCAAAACTTGGTTAGAAATTGGACAAACTTCAATCACTATATTTTTCTCTTTAACAATTTTCATCAATGCTGGATGCTTTACGATACCATACCCATGCCCAAGTCGTTTTGATCCCAATAACACCGCGTCAATCAAATTGTTATCAGTGCTTGTACCGTACCAGTTGGTTTCTCCAGAATGGAAGTAGAAGTCAATATTTCTGGGTACCAAGTTCAAAAAATCGATCAAATCAATTAATGGTCGGCCTAAATCTTCTTGCCCTACCAAATCGAAACCTCCTAGAAAGCGTGGATAAACATTTTTCAATTTCTGAAGTATCTCTATATAGTTTTTAACAGTTTGGTTATCTGCAGCTCTACGAGGAGCATATATAAATTTAGCTCCTATGAAATCTGGATAATCAGTTTTAAACTGCTTTAGAATTTTCTCATAGAATTCCATAATTTTGATCGGACCATGTTCTGTTCCATTTAATTCATACAAGGCTCGCAAGGTTCCTCGAAATTCCAAATAAGATACATTGTCCTCGTAGAGCTCCTTTAAAGCTTGATAAAAATATTTTTCAAAAACTGGTCGGTATGTTATCAACGGTTTAGCTGTACTAAATATGTCATTTAGGTTGCTCCAAACTTCGTTAATATCACGATACTTTTGTTTCGGATTTTTAACATTTAAAGTTAATTGTGATCGTACCCAATCATCAAATGAAGGGCTATTCTTCCTTAAAGTTGCCATCAACACCCATGAGCAGTTATGATCTTGTTTCTGATTTTTTAAAAATTTAAGTTTTAAGCGATTATTGCTAATACATCCGTATAAATTTTTAGAATATGTTAAATTGTATAAGTATTCTTGTGAGACAAGCGCTGTGCTGTGACCATGGAGGGCGCCACCTTTAGGCATACGTTGAAGTATTTTAAAAACTTTGGAGTTTTCAATATCTTCTCGTGCTTGAAAAAAATGTTTGCTAGGCAGGAACGACCCAGGGTTTTTAACACCTTCATCAAATTCCTTTGCTTTGTAATACATTAATATTTCGTTTGCTTTAATTTCATCTTCATTCAGGCTAATTGTTGAACCCAACATCTGTGACTCCTCCAATTTTATAAATTGAGCTCTGCTATCATTGTAGTTAGCATTTGTGAAAGTTAACAAACATAACATCACTATTATTAATAAACGTAACATATTATTAAATTATATTCACTTACATAAACCGGATTGGTGACGTTTGACAAGGGTAACGCTAAAATAATGAAATCTCAATTGTGAGATAATCGTAATAGAAGAAGTTTTTAAAGCATGATTATAACTATTCAATAGTTTATAGAAATAGCTAAATGGAAATGACACTCAAGCGCTAAACAGAATGAAAGGCGTCAAATGTCAAGTTTGAGTGGAAATGCATGTAAATAGGTTATTGTTCACACAGGCGACTGTGCAGTTAATCTAACCGGCTGAAAAAAAATTTCTTCAGCTACACACTAAAGAACAGGCTTATAATTGTCTATTAAAACAAAAAAAAAGAGTGAACGGGGTCAAAACAACCCCAATATCGACTTTTGAAAAGTACGGAAAGGTAGCATCGAGTAGGCTGCAGACCCCGGTCGATGCACATCAGTCGCCCGTGGTCCGTTGAAAATGCGTAAAATTTTTTCGCTCCGATTTAAATTTTTCTTTGAAATTCGGATAGATGGGGGTGTGATTAGTGGATATTAGTAATAAATATAATCAAAAAATCCGCTCCGCGTTGCACCCCCCCAGGGCGGTTTTGACTCTGGTTACTAGGCTAAACATACGAGAAGCGCCACGCATAAAGAAAACCGGGATTAAAGCAACCGGGATGTGAGAGACCCTCGAAATAGCATTAAAAAGTATAGTTGCGGTATGGGGCAGTATACTATTACGTTTCACCCCCTAAAAATCGCCTAAAAACAAAAAATTATCGATGTTGCATGTACGACAGTCGAGCTGCATCTGCGAAATATTCTAAGTGTTAGAGTATATCATAGCGCACGGACTGAGCACAGAATGACTGACGCGCCCTGAATCTCGTTAATCCATCACTGAATTACATGAAAATTAGCTAAGTTCAAATTCGATTATTTCAAAATTTTGATAATAAATTCTCGGTTCATATTTTGAGAATTTGTTATATTGACTGTGTTCTTTAGTGTGTAGCAGAAGAAATTTAGTTTCGAGTGGTTAGATTAACTGCACAGTAACCTTCACACAATATACGGATACGGCGTTGAACGTTGCACTACGCAAGAAGATGATCAACTTTCTACTTTAAAGTCGCTAACATTGTTGTCAGTAGCTACCCTTTATATTTACCTACGTACCTAATTAATTAAACAAAATAATTACTTTACTAATTAATGTTAATATCTATTGGTACTGCATAATTATTTTACTTATGACACAACAACAATACACATAATCAGTCAGGTTGCTAATTATAATAGTTTTAAAATAACAAACTATTATTATTTAATCATTTCACAACGTAGCGTTGTGTTCAATGCCAACGCCGCGTTTGCTCTGGCACTGTTAGTACAGTTAGTACAGCTCCTATTGCTACATTTAAGGCATCTGTGGTTGGCTTCAATGACTTTACAAAATCAGGATACCACAGAATGGGTGCATTTTCAACGGGTTTTTATATAACTAAAAATAAAATTTGGTCGATGTTCTTAGTAGTGCCTATTTTCGCACCTCTTCTGAGAAACTTTTATCATGAGGGATGCTAGTTTGGCAAAGTTTGATATTAATTGTTCCATAAGTTGTGGTGATGATTTGATTTCTTTAGTCAGTTTTTGTCGCCGTTCGACCTCATCAGCTCACCAGAACTCCCTAACAAAGGCAAATACACGCCTCAACACAGTGCTAGGTGCAGCTCTGATGAGCTCATGGATTCTAAACTGCACCAGCCGGCTTGAACCCTTAACAAGCATTGGCATTGTGCTTAACAAGTAATAAGTATTAATTTCAAGAAGAAAAAGATTGTCAGAATTCAAGGTTATTAATTAGTTAAAACAATTATTAGAGGGTAAGGTCCATCAGAATAAATAGAAGCTTGGTAAATGGTGATAATTCAAATTCCATAATTCAAGGGAATTTATACTGAAAGCAACTATAAATAATTTGTAGATACTTTCGGGATTTTTACAATGGATTCAATGGTTAATACTCAAAACATCATTTTAAGGTAGAATTAAGAAAAACTGCTTTAAGTGGATTACCCCTGAGGGTTTGGATTTAGACAAAAAGTTTTGTTGAAATTGTTTCGTAAGAAAGCGGCTTCTATTACCACCTTCATATTTTTGTATTTATCAGTGCTAGACCCTGCATTATCACCAAATTCTTTCATTCACTTCCCAAACAGAAGCCAGTCATGGAAGAACAATCTGTGAACCAAATATCGAAGGATTTGTTTAATAAAAAGTAGGGAAATTCGTTACCTTCTGGTAGCATCGAGATGATATTATGCGAGAGTCGTAGGTAAGCTAAAATAAGGGATACTTAAAAACCCACTTCAAAATAAAACACCATATAAACAATAACAGACTACTTTAATTTACCTTATCGATGTTGAACAAAATTTAATAATTAGTTTTTCTTCCCATCGCAAGTTTGTAGCTTTACAATACGACCCTGACGCCCCGAAATACAATCAAGATGTAACTTCCACCTACCTACACGTATTGTTATAAATTAGGCAGCATTCATCAGCTACCAAAATTTACATTTGAAAAACTGCTCGCATACACACAATTTAATACATCCGTGTAAATTTGGTTGTAATAAAACAAAGTGGTTTAACTCTAATTGTTATTGATCTAAACAATAGTTACACTTTGTGAAATAATATTCATCACTAATATTGTTAGCTTTTAACACTACCTTATGGTAGTGTTAAAATTTCTACTATAATTCTTAGTAATTATAAATTCTTAATTATTTAAGAATTTATAATTACTAAGAATTACAGTAGAAATTTTTTATTACTTATTGTACTATCGCACAACCGGTTCTTACCTACTTCAAGGCCAAATGGACGAGATTATATGGGTATTCCCCGATTAATGCGGTAGCATTTCTCATTATTGCGGTCAACATCCTGATTAAAAAGCTCATGCGCTAATAACTGAAATTATCGCGTTACTCAAATTATTACATCTGACCTTTTTAATCATGTTGATAACCGCACTAATCGCCGATACCTCTGTATAGTAAAGATCCGACCGATTGAAATTTGAATATTAACAAAAAATAATGTACATTTCCTAACTTAAGTTCACTTCCTTCTTTCAAATACTTGGTCGGATTTAATTAGCATGCATGTGTGTGTGAGTACTAGAAGATAATAATGTGACATATTGTTAATGTCAAGGCCATAGCCTGCTAAGGTAATGAAATCGACCCTGTTACGGTTTAGCTGAAATTTATTCCAAAAATAGATACCTCTAAAATTCCAGTGTAACTCAGTGCATGAGGGTCACGTGTACAAAAATTTATTTTCGCACCTTCAGTAATTGCTGAGAAAAAAATTTGTTTAATCAATTACTGCCAATTCAGGGCGGATTTCGAAGTCCTACATACTTAGTAAGGACTTCGGTATAAATTTCAGCTAAATATGAACTTGGGCCGATTTCACCATCTTACCCAGAAATGATCTTTCCTATACTTCATCGGTTCCTTTTTTCGGATATTTATCGATTACAGATTTAATAAATTGACTCCATTTCGTTTCCCATAATGATATTGCTTTGAGTTTTTCATTACCTGGTAAAGAACTATATTGGAGAGAATTGATCACCAACTGCTTCAATAACTTTAAATCTGCATTTCTACTAGCGATACCCATAAACGCCATATAAAAATCGTAAGATAAACCATTCACGGACCAAACACTTGGATCATCGTAACTAATTACTATCGGAAACCCTTGAGCCATTAAAACTGAAGCTGGATGATTCCGCATATCTTCAACCAACATTAACACTTGATTAGATATTGGATTAACTTCAACCGCTATATTTTGTTTCTTAACCATTTTCATTAATTCTGGATGTTTTGTAAGACCAAACCCATGACCAATCCGTTTTGTTCCTAATAGAACAGCATCTATGATATTTGCATCGGTAGCTCCGTACCAATTAGTTTCCCCAGCGTGAAAATAGAAGTCAATGTTCCTGGGAATTTCGTGTAAATAATTAATGATATCTTGCAATAGGGGTCCCAAATCCTCCTGTCCAACTAAATCGAATCCAGCCAATAAATGGGGAAAATTTTGTTTAAGTTCATTTACAAACTTAACCTCCTTTTTGATCTCTATCATTCCTGAGTATCTACTAGGGGCGTATATTAGTTTTGCGCCTATAAAATCCGGATAATTTCGTTTAAATTTTTTAATTACGTTATTAAATATTTGCATAAGTCCTAATTTACTATATACTTTTCTATTTAAGTCATAAATGGTTGGCAAGTTGCTTCTAAATTCCAAATAGAAAACGTTATCGTCATAAAGTTCTTTTAACGCTTGATAAAAGCAGTCTTCAAAAACTGGCCTGTATAGTATCATTGATTCGATGGTTGCAAAAATGTCTGTCAGGATACTCCAAATAGCATTTATGTCGGGATAAGCTGCGTTTGGATCTTTAACATTTAAAGTTAGTTGTGAACGTACCCAGTTATCATATGAGGAATTTTGGCTTCTTAAAGTTTTCAACAAAACCCATTTGCAAGTTTTATCTTCATGTGAACCATTTAAAAACTTGAGGGTTAAACGCTTTTTATTAGAACAAGCGTATAAATTATTTCGGTAAGTTAAACTGTACAAATATTCTTGTGATACCAATGCAATATCGTGGCTATGTAAAGCAGCTCCTTTTGGCATCATTTTGAGTATTTTATATACTTTCGACTTCTGTATCTCACTTCGTACTTCAAAAAAGTGTCTGCTTGGTAAAAATTTTCTTGGATTCTTAAATCCTTCATCGTGTTCTTCTAGTTTATACTTCATTATTATTTCATTTGCTTCTTTTTCTTCGACGGTCAGATTAATTGATGACCCCAGCATTTGCGATTCTTCCATTTTGATAAATTCATTTCTGTCACTCCAATAATCAGCTTTGCAAAATATCAACGTACTGCAAACAAGTAAGGAAAAACGCAACATTTCTTCACGCTCAGGGTCAAATGAAAATATGAAAGTAGTAAATTATAAATTTCCCTATCGTTGTTATATATACTTATTACTACATCATAAGTAATACGGTTACCATTTTTTATCGTACACTTTTAAAATACAAATAATAGTAAATGATAAAAGTCAAGTACTTACATACTTCAAATTTAGAAAATATACAGGGCAAGTTAAAAGATGTGATCAATCCAAAAAAGGTGGCTACCACCATGGCAAGATTGCTACCAAACACAAATGAGCCCCCCAAGGTGTAAGTGAAAGATTCTGGCGTTGGTATCGGAGTCCATCACATGCAACGGTTCAAAATTTGAAGATTAGATGGTGGGGTAAATTTGTTTTGATTTGTCCTAGCTGGGAAAGATGAACTACTATAATGGTCGTATGAACCAGCTTTAGCAGTCGTTTCTGTCTGCTTTGTGGGTTGGTTTCTTCTTCTTCTTCTTATCACTTTGAGGTGATGCAGTACACGTAACCGTGGTTTACAGATGAAACAAAACAACTAGCAAACGAAAAACTATTGGCTCACATTCAATACAACAGTAACAAAAACGAAAAAAATCTAGTAAATCGAGTTAACTCTAGAATTCGGATTCAATAAAGATGGAGCTTAAAAAAGGAAGAAAGTATGCTACAAACGAATACGACGAATTTAATAACATTGGAAAGGAAAAACTGAGGGAATATTTTAACCAACTGTGTAAGAATGTGGGTGTAAGACAGGGGTGCATATTTTCATCATTGTTGTTCAACCTCTATTCCGATTGAATTTTCAAAGAGGCATTGGAAGAACTGTCACATTGCGGTATAAAGGTATGTAAGTGGAACGCATAAAAAAACTATTATGTATAGGTACGGTGTTTTTAGCTGCACGACAACTTCAAATTGAAATAACGCATTAAAAAATTTATGGAATGTTTCTTTAATTATTTTTTTATGAAAGTAAATTTAATTCATTTATGATTTGAAAATGATTTCCGGGATATGACCACCACGACTAATCGTTACGAAGCGCATCCGATCAGTCCAATTTTTGACCACTTTTTCCAATATTGCTTGCCTTAATTTCATAAATGGCTTGCTGAATATTGACCTCCAATGCTTCCAGAGTTGTTGGTTTGTTAGCATAAACCATGGATTTAACATACCCCCAAAAAATAATCTGGATGCGTCAAATCACACGATCTTGGAGACCAATCGATAGGACCATTTCTTGAAATAATGTTGTCACCAAATTGTCCTTTATCATAAGTTATATCATAAGAACCATAAGTTATCGATGTTTAACTCCTGGATTTTTGGAAACAAAAATTTATTGAGCATTTGTCGCTATCTCACACCATTCACCGTAACGGTAGCTCCTACCTCATTTCTAAAGAAATATGGACCGATGATGCCGTTGGCTTGTATTACACACCAAACAGTCAATTTTAATGGATGCAGTGGAGTCTCAAGATAACGTCCATATACGGCAATTTTGCTTGTTCACATATCCATTCAACCAGAAATGTGAAACTGCGGAATTTACCTTACATCATATTGAACATATATAATTAAATTAAAAATTAACAAATCAATTAAATTCAATTATATTCTAACAAAATGAACACTTATGATGTAATTAATTTAGCGCTAAACTGGTTTTCTTATTAAATAACTTGATTTGCTGCCACCAGAGCCCGTTTTATTATTTACTGATTTGATTAATCAGTGGACGAGTCTGGACTCTAACTCGTGAATAACAATTTAAATACTTACTTACTTATTAATTAGGTAGGTGAACCTGTAATGATATTTCACTTTTCCCCGTCTATTTACGTTTTTCCCGCCATAATTTTAAATTTTATAAGTCCGCCATCTAGGGTTGACGAGAAGAGTTAGTTGTTTTGCGTCATGTGGCGCGCGCACAACCACAAGAGGAGATTGACAAAAATGGCGTAGTACGAAAGAACGCTTGTGTAATTGTGTGATTGAAAACTTGGTAAAATTACCGAAATTGGCGTAATTCCTTTGTTCGTTCATCTGGGTGTTAATGAAAAAGGCTGTCCTTGTGACAATTATTACGATCGCCAATAATTGGTTATATTAGATGCATATTTGGTTTTATGCAATCAACAGCTTTATGCAAATTTATGTTACTGGAGTTTTAACGACAAAACCAATCACCACGCAATTCAATCAATCCGTTGAAGTTTTTGCTACAAAATTAGGTTCGATCTCTTCCTTAAATATTGTGGTATTCGAAGCTGATGTATTTTGATGACGCCATTCCTTTGTTCGCACATTCCTGAATGCAGGACCGTATTTCGCCCCATCGTCAATGTGTATTTATTGTTTATGTTAAATTTTGCGTAAGTACTTTTTATCAGTTTATTTTAATTAACCCCGCTACCGATTCTAAATATTACAAACATTAAATTACGTCAAATTAAATATAGGTAAATTAATCATCACTTATTCTACCGGTTTTAAACAATAGACCATTTCACGCAACGAGAGCGCTTGCGCGAAGCCAACAGCTGATGTTTGTTTTTCGAACCATGTCAAAACTTTTACGTTAAAACGCATGCTAATATCGTCTTAGATATTTTGTTATAGTTTTGTGTTATTAGGTTTTAAACAATATTTTTTACCACCATTTTGCCCAAGATGAGTGCCCCTAGTGATATACCCCATAGACAAGTCAAATTAAGTGACTGGAGCAACATTAAAAAATCCAAATATTGCAGCAAATAATGTTTTTTTTTAACACTAAACACAATGTTTAATGGCACCAACACGTTTTTTATTCAATTTATGCTCCATTTTAACAATAAATGATTAAATAATTAGCACTACGTTATATGGACATATGCACACTTGGTTCGAAAATCGTCAGCTGATTTGACGCATGCGCCAATGAGTTTTGCTAAAATGAAATGGTCTATTGAACTCCGAATGAAGTGTTTCGCCCATCCCTTTAGTTTTTGTGTTTCGGAGTTGCTATTCAAACAATTTTGCGTTCACCTTCAGCATAAATCTCGTGAACACTTGTGGTCCGTACCCAGGTGTAGTGCATTGTGTAATTCGATATTTTAAACATTTTAGTTATCTTCACGTCAAACTTTTCAACATTATTTGTTTTATCAAATGTTCATATATTTAATTATAATCTTAAGTACTAACCCTTTTTTTTGGTTCTCGAACGTGGAATCGAGGTGTTGTTTTAGTGGGATACTACCCGAGTCAATTTTCATCTCGATTCGACTGACCGAAACCTTGTTTATGTTACATTTATGTTCTTTTATGTGTTTAGTTTATATATATACAGTGTGTTGAACATTTTATGTTCACCTTTATCATAAGTATTATTATCCTCTGTTATTATTATTTTATTATTGTGTATTATTAGTATTTAAATCCGACAACCATTTACCGTATTCATATTTCATTATTTTACAATCTTATCAACGTTTATTATTATTAATCTACATAAATTGTCAAAATCGCTGTCATTATTATTCACATATTAGTTTATTAGCTTCACCAAAATTAAGTCTTTTAATTAAAATATTGTTACTCGTTATTGGATATATTTTATTTCACTCTCGACTCCCCCCCCCCTATTTCTATATAGGTAAGTTCTGAATTACTTTTGGGGTAAGTTTATGACAAATTCAGTGGCGCCCTAATACCCGATTGTGACTTCCCTTGATTTTGCCGTCCCGGATTGTTATTGGAGTGATTTAAGCACCACGACCCACGCGATTGAGCTAGCGGCATCCAATACAAATCCAGGTAGGTGCCACACATTCACCTGTGTGATCACAGTTTGTTGACGGAACCAATTTGGCCCGTTACAAACCGTTCTCCAGAAACGTAGGAAAAATATTTAAGACAGCCAATTAATTGCTTACAGAAAATCACAACCAAAATAAGACTCCTTCAGTTTAATTAACAAATTTATTAAAATCTAAATAAAGAATTAAATAACAGATCAACTTCTAGATACGTAAAATACCTATGGTAAGATTGTTTACAAACTATCCTATCTTAAGTAATTGAATTGCCAGCCAGGTAACAAATGGTAAGAGGTTTAATTTAAAATATTTGGTACCTGTAATTGTACTGATGCTTGCAAGTGACACAACCCTTTTTTTGTTCCTCTGTTAATCCTCGTTTTTATGCAAACACACCACGACTGATTGTAATTGAATTTATTTAATTTAACTAGACACTCGCGTATTTTTATAACGATTACTAAATTAACGTTTTGCTAAATGATAACTAAATTTTAACCGTTAACTTGACTACTTTTAACTTGCGTAAGTTTATACTCGGCTTAATTCGCGTAGTGATTGATGACTGACTGACTTGAACTGATTTCGCGTGGTGGTTGACGACTATCTGATCGCGGACGCGTAACTGATAACTGACTGATTTTTGGGGTTCCAGCCCTTATTTATTGTATTACTTCCTCTCAGGGAAGTGGAAAGATATCGTACGTGGATTCTTGATTTGGTTCCTGCGTCGAGGCTAAGATTTAGAAAGTTCCTTAAGGGTTGTTTTATTATTACCCTGTATTATCTTGGTTCTGAAAATCTAACGGCTTCAAGAGATTCCTAAAAATTAGAAATCGTTGAACCTATTCATAAAAAAGAGAAACTTTGCGTTTCATCCGAGTTGTATCCACCTGCAAGTCATAAACTGTATAGCTTTTGCTTGATGTTCTATAGACTTTATGAATTTTTACAATTTCCAAATCTTTGTTGTAAGCTTTTTTACTAGCTCTGAAATTCTCGTTACAAAATATGAAAGTTTTTGATTCATTGTTATAGTTTTCTTAAAAAGAAGGTTGTTAAGTTTATAATATTAACTCGAGAATTTCAGTGCTTCTCAAACAATTTGTCAACGGGCTTAATTTATTATTAACCAATATGTTTCAATAATTATAAACTAATTTATACATAACATGGTTTAACATTTAATTTTAATTAATTTCATTGATAAATTACATTTTACGTGTTACAATTTCGTGGTCGGTATTTAAATAATATGAGCTTAACGCGGGTTGTTACAATATAAATTTTTTATAACATTATGAATTTAACTGACTCGTCAAAGCGAGTACTTCAATGAATATCTCGAACAACGTCACAGTTCTCATAAATTTTTTTTTATTGACTCCAAGCATAAAAAAAATTATGAGAACTGTGACGTTGTTCGAGATATTCATTCATGCAGCTCATTCTTGAAACGCAATCAACATGCTTGCATTTATCCAATCTATAAGTATAAGACGGTAAAACAAGATTGACAGTCGTCAACTAAAGCGGCCTACAGATAGGGTATTGTATATGGATGGTAGAATCGGTAAGAGTTAAAACGCATTAACTCAGGTAGGAGCGTTCAGGTAAGGAACGCTAAGAAAGTAGGAACGCTCCTACCTGAGTTAATGCGTTTTAACTCTTACCGATTCTACCATCCACATATAATACCCTATGTGAATGCTGCTTTAAGCGGCCAAGTGCGTTGCTACCAAGGCTTAATACCTGGTTCGACTCCGGGCTCAGTAAAATTTTATTCTGACCGTCTCCCCTCGAAAAGTGATGGCAAACCACCGAGTTGTAATCTGCCTGGTACAGCCTCTCTGGAGATGAAGTGTGTACACTTCCCGCGGTTCGGAGCCCGCGTTAAGCAGTATGTCCCCTATGTATGTATGTGATAATACTTCAAACGCATAACATATGCATATGAGGGAGGTCGCCAACGCCTGAATCAGGCACGAACTATAAGAAGAAGCACAAGTTTAAGAATGCAACCACGTTTTTACTGCGGTAAAAATTTATTTTATGTTACAGAATTTACTAACACTTGTAGATCTAAAATAGTTAAAATTTAAGAAAAGTGGTTTTTAATAGAAATTTGCAAAAATTAACTGAAACCATTGTATTAAATTAAAGGGATTGGTGGATTATTAAAAAGATATGTGCAAAACGATGTGTTATCGAGATAATTGAAAAATTACTTATTTATTATATAATGTATTCAAAAGTTGCAATATTAAATTTTACTAACCCAAGTGTCGAATATCGAATACAAAATAAGATTAATCTTCTTCTTCACGTGCCTTCTCCTACCAGAGGTTGCCGATCAACATATCTGTTTGTGTCGTTTGATACAGTAGAGCAAAACAATGATCTTGTGCTTTCACTGTACCACTGCCTAAGATTTTTAAGCCATGATATTCTGCAACGACCAAGTCCCCTTCTTCCGCTAATCTTGCCTTGAATTATCAGCTGGAGCAGTTCGAATTTCTCACCTCGCATCATATGCCCAAGATATACCAAATTACGCTTTTTTACTGAACGCATTATTTCCAATGAAGTATACCCATTCTTTGAAGCACCTCAACAGTAGTTAAAGTGCACAGGCACATAATATATTAATAAGAAAAATAACAAATCTCCTAAGAATTAGTGAAATGAGATTACTGAGAGCCAATACTCGTAAAACCTTGTATGACAGAGTGCGAAATAGGAAATGCGAAATGTGTGGAGGGGACGCGTGGGATGGAGGAGACAAAGAAGAATGGGAGACAACATATGGAACGAATGAGCGACGAACGAATTGTAAAGATCGTAATGACAAAAATACCTTATGTGAGCAGACCACTGGAAAGGTCACCCAAAAGGTGGCCCGACTGCTGGATGTCAACATCAGAAGAACAAGCATGAGAATTGGAATAGAACAGGTCGAAAACCTAGTAGAAAAAGAAGAAGAGGAGTTTAAATAGTTGGCATTAGAGATTTCCTTTTTATATTGGAGAACAATTTTTTGCAATTATTTTCATAGCCCTCGTCGATTTTCCTCAAACTTGGTACAATTCAAAGTTATATCAAATAAACATACTCGTACTTTTTTTTGTCTCTTTTTAAAGTGACCCGTTCACGTTGTAGTGCCTTCAAATAATAGTTATCGTGTTTTGCTAAAAATTGATTTACACTCTGAGGATAATATTTTTTTGTGAATTTAAAGTTATACCTTTCTTTGGGGGGGGGGCTCCAATCAAAGTCAAAATTTGGTCAGGGTTCCCATTTTTGATCTCAATTATTTATGCAAGGATATTCATTGAAAAGGTGCATTCAATATTTACATTTAAAAAAATTCGTACGAGAAAGGGGTCGCTTCAGAGGCAAAATCATCGAGTATGAAACTGAAAAGGTAGAAGATAAAATTTTGTATGAAACACGTGTGAAAATGCATTATTATCACTTTATTATTAGCAGATTTTTTACCACGCTGTAAATAATTTATAGTCGATTATACTGAAGAATACAAGAAGAAGAAATACAACAAAAATGGTATCTATTTCTATTAACTATTAACTAAGCCATAATTACACTATTTGCAAATTCACACTGATTGAACTGTTTATTACTTATAGTACTAACGCACGATCGGTCCTACCTACCGCAAAGTCAAATGAAAGAGACTATATGGGTATTTCTCGATTAGTGCGGTTGGATTTCGAGCAATTGTGACCAGCGTTCGGATTAAAAAAGTCAATTAGACAATAACAATTTCAGTTATCGCGTTAATCAAATTATTACATGAAAAATTGGCATATTGAGTCAGATTGTCAACCGGGGTCAACCGCACTAATCGAGAAACACCTGTATAACATAAACCTGCTGAATTTAAATTTGAATATTTCCTTAAAAAAAAAGCAATACATGTTTCCTAACTTAACAATTTTATTGACTTATCAATATGTTAAATTAACATGCATGCAGATTTGAGTTCCAGGAAGTAAAAAGGTATCATATTGATAGTCAAAATCATAACCTGGTGAGATAGTGAAATCGGCTCAGTTACGATTAACCTGAAATTAATACCAAAAATAAGTGCCCACGAAAGGTTGCTCTTTACCAAATTAGAATTCTGAAATACTTCCAATGTGACAGTTTTCGATGAACGTATAAAAATTATTTTATTGCTTGAAAGCTTTTCTTCATTCTTTTGAAACAAAAATTCTTTTTCAATAGAAAAACTTTTAAAAAAATTTATCAGTGAGGGCGGATTTGGAACTCCAATTTGATAAGGAGCGGTTTTATGAGTGTGTTCGGTATAAATTTCAGCTAAATCTAAACTGAAATATCCTTGTCCAGAAATGATTTTTCTATAATTGCAGGACTGCATCGGTTCCTTTTTTAGAATATCTATCGATTACAGCTTTAATAAATTCACTCCATTTCGTTTCCCACGATGATATCGTTTTGAGTTTTTCATCCCGTGGTAAAGCACTGTATTGGAGAGAATTGATTACCAACTGCTTCAATAACTTTAAATCTGCATTTCTACTAGCGATACCCATAAAAGCCATATAAAAATCGTAAGATAAACCTTCCACGGACCAGATACTTGGATCATCGTAACTAATTACTATCGGAAACCCTTGAGCCATCAAAACTGAAGCTGGATGATTCCGCATATCTTCAACCAACATTAATACTTGATTAGATATTGGATTAACTTCAATCGCTATATTATTTTCCTTAACCATTTTCATTAATTCTGGATGTTTTATAAGACCAAACCCATGACCAATCCGTTTTGTTCCCAATAGAACAGCATCTATGATATTCGTATCGGTAGCTCCATACCAATTAGATTCCCCAGAATGAAAATAGAAATCAATGTTCCTCGGAATTTCATGTAAATAATTAATAAATTCCTGCAATGGCCATCCCAAATCCTCCTGCCCAACTAAATCAAATCCAGCCAACGAATTCGGAAACTTTTGTTTTAGTTCATTTACAAACGTAACCTCCTTCTTGATCTCAATAATACCGGGGTGCCTAATAGGGGCGTATATTAGTTTTGCGCCTATAAAATCCGGATAATCTCGTTGAAATTTTTTAGTTACGTCTTCAATTATTTGCATAACCTCTAATTTGCTATATATTTTACCATCGAGTTCATAAACGGCTGATAAGTCGGCTCTAAATTCCAAATAGAAAACGTTATCGTCATAAAGTTCTTTTAACGCTTGATAAAAGTAGTCTTCAAAAACTGGTTTGTATAGTACCATTGGTAAGATAGTTGCATAAATGTCTCTCATGGTTATCCAAATGACATTTATGTCGGGATATGCTACGTGTGGATCTTTAACATTTAAAGTTAATTGTGAACGTACCCAGTTATCATATGAGGAATTTTGGCTTCTTAAAGTTTCCAACAAAACCCATTTGCAAGTTTCATCTTGTTGTGCACTATTTAAAAACTTGAGGGTTAAACGCTTCGTGTTGGGACAAGCGTATAAATTTTGTCGGTAAGTTAGACTGTACATATATTCTTCTGATACTAATACGACATCGTGGCTATGTAGAGCAGCTCCTTTTGGCATCATTTTGAGTATTTTATATACTTCCGATTTCTGTATCTCACTTCGTACTTCAAAAAAGTGTCTGCTTGGTAAAAATGTTCTTGGATTCTTAAATCCTTCATCGTGTTCTTTTAGTTTATACTTCATTATTATTTCATTTGCTTCTTGTTCTTCGACGGTCAGATTAATTGATGACCCCAGCATTTGCGATTCTTCCATTTTAATAAAATCATTTCTGTCAGTCCAGTAATCAGCTTTGCAAAAAATCAACGTACTGCAAACAAGAAGTAAGGGTAAACGCAACATTTCTTCACACTCACTGTTTGAATGAAAGCATTAAACTAAATTATATATTCAATTATCGCTACATTATATAAATTATTATTAAAATGCTTATAGTAGTTTATCTTACACTTTTTGATTATATAAATAGTAAATGATAAAAGTCAAGTATTTATTCTAAATTTACTTATTGGGCAATATACAGGGCAATTAAAAGATATGATCATATACGTTGATAAGGGGCGTTTGAAATGATACAAAATATTAACCAATTCTGAGAAGAACCCATTGTACACTGCGCAAACGCGGTAAGTTGGTTACTGCGCAGAATTGGCTACGAATTAGTATCGCACCATGCCTTTTAAAGTTCCACAATATTGTGTTTTAGTAAAATCCAAAATAATACAGTAACATTAAAAAGAAAACAAAGTTAAAATTAAATTTTGTAGTACTGACACTATTATAACTATCAGTGTTAATTATTGAATCTATGAATTTATTCCATTTGTTTTCCCACAATACCATGCTCGAGTTCTTTTCCGCTTCCGATTGGGAACTATACTGGATTGAATTGATTGCCAACTGCTTCAACAACTTTAAGTCTGCATCTCGACCAGCAATTCCCATGAAAGCCATATAGAAGTCGTAAGTTAAACCTTTAGTTGACCAATAACTCGGATCGTCATAACTAATCACAATTGGAATACCAGAAGCAATTAAAACTGATGCTGGGTGATTCCTCATATCGGCAACTAGCATCAAAACTTGGTTAGAAATTGGACAAACTTCAATAGCAATATCTTTTTCTCTGACAATTTTCATCAATTCTGGATGCTTTACGATACCATACCCATGACCAAGTCGTTTTGATCCCAACAATACCGCGTCAATCAAATTGTTATCAGTGCTTGTACCGTACCAATTGGTTTCTCCAGCATGAAAGTAGAAGTTAATATTTCTGGGTACCAAGTTCAAATAATCAATAAAGTCACTTAATGGTCTACCTACATCTTCTTGCCCTACCAAATCGAAACCTCCTAGGAAGTTTGGGTACACATTTTGCAATTGCCTCACTATGTCTATATATTTTTCAACAGTTTTGTTATCTGCACCTCTATGAGGAGCGTATATAAATTTAGCTCCTATGAAATCCGGATAATCAGTTTTAAATTGTTTTACAATTTTGTCGTAGAATTCCATAACTTTCAACGGCCCATGTTCGGTTCCATCCAATTCATATACGGTTGGCAAGGTTCCTCGAAATTCCAAATAAGACACATTGTCCTCGTAGAGTTCCTTTAAAGCTTGATAGAAATATTTTTCGAAAACTGGTCGATATGTTATCAGCGGAGTAGCTGTACCAAATATATCATTTAACGTGCTCCAGACTTTGTTAATATCGCCATATTTTTGTTTTGGATTTTCGACCTTCAAGGTTAATTGCGACCGCACCCATTCATCATATAAAGGAATCTTTTTTCTTAAAGTTGCTAGCAACTTCCACGGGCAGCTTTGATCATCTTTTGGATTTCTTAAAAATCTAAGTTTTAGGCGTTTTTTAACTGTGCATGCGTATAAATTATCGGTGTATGTTAAATTGTATAAGTATTCTTCCGAAACAAGCGCAGTGTCGTGCCCATGAAGAACGCCACCTTTTGGCATACGTTGAAGTATTTTGAAAACTACTGATTTTTTAATATCTTCTCGCACTTCAAAGAAATGTCTGCTAGGTAGAAACAACCGTGGATTTTTAACACCTTCGTCAAACTCCTTTGTTTTGTAATGCATTAATATTTCATTTGCTTTAGTCTCATGTTCATTCAGGACAATTTTTGATCCCAATATCTGGGACTCCTCAGATTTTATAAATTGAGCTCTATTGCTGTTGTAATTAGCATTTGTGAAAGTTAACAAACACGCATAGATCACTATTATTAATACAGGTAACATATTTAATTATATTCACTTACATAAACTGAATTGATGGATTTGGCACAGGTAATTCTAAAATAATCAAATCTCAATTGTGAGATAATCTTAATAGATAGTGTAAAATTTAATTAGATAAAAGAATGTTCGCAAAATATATAATACTTGAGATATTAACAGCAAATTTATAATTTATAATAATTTTATTATTTATTGGGAAATATGTCAAAGTTTGGCACATAAGACATATTTAAATGACACTTAATACTTCAAGTGTTATATTGATATTATCATATATCTGCAGAGATAGAATACTAAAAGTTACCTTCAGCCATTATAGAACACATAAGTAAATAGTGCTAACTACTTATCGCTCTTTTTTTAGTATTTTGCTAATTTCCAAAAGATTAGAATCTAAAATGATAACAACGAAGTTAAATATATTAAATGATGCCTATTGCTTCGAAGAAAAAGAAATATAAATATGTTTCGGCTTTACTAGAGACGTTTTAAGGGGTAACTACAAGAAAATTTACAAAAACTACATAATTAAAACCTCTCAATCTTACCAGCCAAAAGTACCAAAAGTCTTTCTTTTGGCACTTATGCCGGTTTTCATTACAGTCTTCAATTAAAATGTATAAACTGTAAAATTGTCCTGTTGATAGGCAGATATTTTCACCTAACCAATTTAATTTTCTTGTTCTCTTTGGAAACGTTGTTGGTCCCGATCCATTTGTCTTGACTTGGCAGAATTATTTCTATCATGATCTTCTTGAATATATTGGTATCAAGTCTTCTTTCGGAATATTCTCGCTCGTCACTCCTTTTCCGGCAGTCAAACAGGGTATGGGCAAGTGCATCAAAATTTTCGCAGAAGAAACAGATGTCGCTATCTTTTTTTCTATATTTAAGGGGATAGGATGCGTAACACCCATGTCCACTAAGTGCCTCCCTCGTCACCCATTTCTTCAGGTCAGGAATCAGGTCCTTTATCCATCTGCATTTTTCAGAGTGCTTCCATCCGCTTTGCCAGTCTTGTAGTAGCTTTTCTCTAGCTATTCTTTTGCAGTGCTTGCCGTTTTCGTACACCTCTTTCCTTTTTCTTGCAATTAGTTCAATTAGGAACACTCCAGCAATTACTAATGCAGCTTGTTCCGATATTGTTTATTATGCTTTGGCGACTAGGATGGTAAATTGCCTTTAAGATTTTGGAATGGTATACCTGTCGCGCTCGAATCTCATTGCCTCTTCCCACACCGAGGTGGGTACAGAAGTATGGAGTCCAGAAGTCTTCTCTTATGTGTGGAGGGAACCCATATGTTGGGCACAATCCTGGAGAACGCAGACGTTGCTTTGCACGCTTTTTCGGCAGCCGCTCTTATGTGCCGAACAAAGGACATGGCATTATCGATCCTGACCTCCAGATATTTGATATCCAGATATTAAAAAAAACCTATTACAAAATAAACAAACCAAGGGCGGATACAGGAAAGGGTATAGGGGGTAGCTACCAAATCATTAACACAAGGGGACCGACGGTTTTACGTGTTCTTCGAAACACGGAAATGTTCAAGAAATTTTAGACTGTACCCAGAGTCGAACCGGAGAACTGCTTGCATTAACAGTTGATCTCGCTGACATTCAGGACATGACCGTCATTATCCAAAACATTTTAAATTCATAATCAAAATCTGGATTTCAACGTTAGGTACATTATAACCTAAAAAATTTAATGTTAAAATAAGTCGCTTGTATATTACAGTCTTGTTAAATTGGGTGTTTGATCTCAATAATTGGTCAAGTTTTGGTAAATTAATAGCATGATAGACAATGATGCCAAACGGTATCAATGCCGGAAACGGTGTGTTTCTGGACACTATGAAGATTTATAAAACCGGTGTTGCCGGGCGAAGGCACAAAAATTGTTGTAAATTGATTGATGACATTTTTTTGTTGAATAAATTAATAATCATCAATAAAAATCATCGAAATGGTACGGTAAAAAATAAAATTTTGTATGCAACGCATGTGAAAATGCAATACTATCATAATACTATCATATTCCTGCACAAATAAGAATAATTATTAATTACTAGAAAATGAAACCTAAATAATTTGCAAAAACAGGACAATAATTAAGCTTAATATCTTATCCCAAGTACCTACCTCGATTATTTTCTTTTAGTACTGTTTTGAATCTATAAACAATAGCCGTGATACCTTTTAACTTATGTACATAATGTATGTACATAATATGTATAATTATGTATTACAAATATAGATATTTATTTCATTATCAAACAATACATTTGTCAGCATCAGAAGATTTGTATTGTATTTTAATCCGCTAATATTTATTTACATCACTTGAAACTGTGTTAACAGTGTAAATATAAATATTTGGTTTAGTAACCTTTGGTTTATGTAAAACTCTTGTTAACCTATATATATAGTGGATTAGCTACTTTTTTTAAATTAATTTTAATTTAACTTTTTCTTTAGTTTTAGGCTTCTATACAAAGTATAATAGCGAGAAGCCTTTTCTAAATTTACGTTTTATGAGGTAAACATGTCGAGATTTCAATAAATTTATAAAATTGATTATTCTTTAATTAATTAATTAAATTAACCGCTGCACAGTAAGACAAATTCAAATATTAGCTGGTCAAAAAGAAACTAATTAAAAATTAATATTATTTCTCGCTTCTTCTTCTTAAAGTGCTCTCACCTATCGGTGGTTGGAAATCATCATGACGACTCTAACTCTAATGACAACCTCTCTAAATAATTCGCTCGAGCTGCAGTTTAACCATTCTCTCAAATTACACAGTCAGGAAATCCGTCTTCTGCCCTCTTTTGCCCTTTATCTTGCCTTGGACAATAAGAATTTTTCTCCCCTCATAACATGATCCAGATACTCCAGCTTTCTCCATTTTGTGGTATCTATAATCGCGCACTTTTTCCCATTCTTCACAGTAATTCTATATTGGTCACTCTTTTCTTCCGCGATATTCTGCACATCCTCCTATAGCACCACATCTCAAACGCTTTTGTTATTGATATTTATCTGTTTCAAGATCCATTCCTCAACACCATATGACGAGAGGTTTATCAGTCTCAAAATAGGTGTTCCGAGTATTACACCATTGCATTGTATTAGAAAGTATTACACGGTATTACATAAATATTGCATGATATTACATAAGTATTGCATTTGACCTATTCGAACTAACTGGAGAAGTGATAAACCCTTCATCATATAATAATGTTGAGAAGATGTAGCAGCGCAGCATTCGCATTCGCATTAATTTAATATCACGACAGCATGGAAGCCCCTTCATTTTGATGAATAACTTATCGAAGCTATGATCCTGTAATCAGAACAATCTTTCGTGTTATTCTTCTTTGGTAATGTAACAAAGGTTGACAAAAAGCACTCTTTTAGAATTACACCCTCCTTGTACATGGTACTAAAAATGTTTACTATTGTGTCATCATCTATTACCTTTAACAACTCTGCTGGTATCTAGCCTAGCCCCACAGATTTTGCCAAGTTGGCATATTCAACCACCCGTTTCAAAATCTCCGATCCCATCTCCTTAGTCTTGTCCATCCATTCCTGTCTGTCATCTCATAGCAATTCTTCCTTACAATCAGTCCTCTTCTCAAGTTTTTGCTTTATACCCATGATCGCAGCACCGTCGTTATCTTTTATAACGCCTAAGTGCCAAGTTCTTCTGATACCTGCCATTTCCTTAATTTTATTGTGCAAGCCAAAGCTATCGCATTTTCGCTCACATTCTTCAATATCACTGCGTTGCTCCGAAAACCACTTTTCCTTTGCAATGTTAGTTTTCTGTTTTATCTTCTTATGTAGTTGTTGGTAGTTTTGTACATTGTGAGATTATATTTCTGTAATTTTTCTGTGTTTTTAAATATTTGAGACCCAAATTGGGTTTCGAATTTACAACCGCACGCTATTTGGCTCTATATTACACGTTAAGTTTGCGTCCTCATGATAATCTAAATGAGGTAGAAAACAATGTTGGTCCATATTTCACTTTCGACAACTAATGCGATCAGTGAAGATCGACCATCCTTCTTCCAAAGAATAAATTTGTTATTGACAAATTTTGGTTTGCCGCCATGATTCCTTATTGTAAATTTGTAATAATGTTGATTCAAATTTGGAAGTGCTAAAATATTAATTGAGTGACAAGATTAAAGACCTACTTGGAAATTTCAGTTGCGTTTTGAATTCAAGGTTCAAAAAAAAAGTGCGAGCTATCAACACAGAAACAATCGTGCTCGGGTTACACGAATACGCACTTGGATCACGATTAATTTGCGATCAGCCCACGTCGAGTTTTGGCTATTAGTTTAGCGTAAGGTTACGCTAATTTTGGGAAGAGTTGGACCAAATTGGAAATCATTTTTTGTAAATTATCGAGGATTGCTGCAAGTATCACATAAGGATTTTTAAAAATTTGTAATCGCGTAAAAGAAACTTATATTAACTCGGATAACACCATAGTGAATGCACTTTTGTATGAAAGAATAGGCTATAATTAAAGAGTAGCGGAACTTACAAGACTCAATTATTAAATTATGACACATTTTTTTATAATTGATATAAAATTATTGGATTAGGTACTATTCGGCGCAGCCGATTCGGCGCGACTTTTTCGGCGCGACTTATTCGGCGCGAGCGATTCGACGCAAGATTTTTCGGCGCGGAGCCGATTCGGCGCGAGTCCGATTCGGCGCGAGTCCGATTCGGCGCGAGTCCGATTCGGCGCGAGTCCGATTCGGCGCGAGTCCGATTCGGCGCGAGTCCGATTCGGCGCATGACTATTCGGCGCACGTCTTTTTCGGCGCCATACCACTTTCGGCGCAAGCCGTTCCGGCGCTAAGCCGTTTCGGCGCAAAGGCCCAAGTCATTTGGATGCAAATATTTTTGGCGAAAAGCTTATTTATCCATTCCATTCCGAATATTTTTACTTTGTTCCTCTGCGAAATCTCCACGTTCAAAAACTAACACTAACCTAACGGCAGATCCACCACTTCGCGTAAGATCCACCTCTTTGCGGCAGATTTAACTTTACGTGAAGATTAAATTGTTTTTAATTGGTTTTCTAAAGAAATATCAAAAACTAACACTAACCTAACGGCAGATCCACCTCTTCGCAGAAGATTCACCTCATTGCGGAAGATTTAACTTTACGTGAAGATTTATTTGTTTTTAATTACTTTTCTAAAGAAATATCAAAAACTTACACTAACCTAACGGCAGATCTACTTCTTCGCGGAAGATCCACCTCTTTGCGGAAGATTTAACTTTACGTGAAGATTAAATTGTTTTTAATTGGTTTTCTAAAGAAATATCAAAAACTAACACTAACCTAACGGCAGATCCACCTCTTCGCGAAAGATCCACCTCTTTGCGGAAGATTTAACTTTACGTGAAGATTTAATTGTTTTTAATTAGTTTTCTAAAGAAATATCAAAAGCTAACACTAACCTAACGGCAGATCCACCTCTTCGCGGAAGATCCACCTCTTTGCGGAAGATTTAACTTTACGTGAAGATTAAATTGTTTTTAATTGGTTTTCTAAAGAAATATCAAAAGCTAACACTAACCTAACGGCAGATCAACCTCTTCGCGGAAGATCCACCTCTTCGCGGAAGATCCACCTCTTTGCGGAAGATTTAACTTTACGTGAAGATTAAATTGTTTTTAATTGGTTTTCTAAAGAAATATCAAAAACTAACACTAACCTAACGGCAGATCCACCTCTTCGCGGAAGATCCACCTCTTCGCGGAAGATCCACCTCTTTGCGGAAGATTTAACTTTACGTGAAGATTTATTTGTTTTTAATTGGTTTTCTAAATAAATATCAAAAACTAACACTGACCTAACGGCAGATCCACCTCTTCGCGGAAGATCCACCTCTTTGCGGAAGATTTAACTTTACGTGAAGATGTAACTTTACGTGAAGATTTAATTGTTTTTAATTAGTTTTCTAAAGAAATATCAAAAACTAACACTAACCTAACGGCAGATCCACCTCTTCGTGGAAGATCCACCTCTTTGCGAAAGATTTAACTTTACCTGAAGATTAATTTGTTTTTAATTGGTTTTCTAAAGAAATATCAAAAACTAACACTAACTTAACGGCAGATCCACCTCTTCGCGGAAGATCCACCTCTTTGCGGAAGATTTAACTTTACGTGAAGATTTATTTGTTTTTAATTAGTTTTCTAAAGAAATATCAAAAACTAACACTAACCTAACGGCAGATCCACCTCTTCCTGTATGCGGAAGATTTAACTTTACAGATCCACCTCTTCGCGGAAGATCCACCTCTTCGCGGAAGATCCACCTCTTTGCGGAAGATTTAACTTTACGCGGATATTTATTAATATCAATAACAGATCTAGCACCAAATCTGCTCTGAAGAAACCTCACACCGAATAAGCCTCACGCCGAATGATCCTAGCACCGAATGAGCGTCGCACCGAATGAGCTTCGCGCCGAATAAGCCGGCGCCGAAACAGATGTCTCCGAAAAGGCTTCGCTCCGAAAGGGCTTCGCGCCGAAAGGGATTGCGCCGAACAGGGTTGGCGTCGAAACGGCTGCGCCGTAAAAGTCGCGCCGATTCGGCTGCGCCGAAAAGTCTTATTCCCAAAATTATTACATGTTAATAAAATTGCTTACAATTACGGTAATTAAATCGGTGGTTATAAGGAGATCAAAGTTATTTTTATGCTAAATTTGCATTTCACTTGCATACTGGTATGTCCTTCCTATTTGTAAATTTATTTCACATGTTCGTGTTGTAATCAATTTTCTCCGTATGGCACAACAGACCCTACGGTTCCAATTGCCACATCTGCCAATAAAATATTGGCAGGAATTTGCCGTGAAAAAAATTGACCCTGGTGTTCTAATAAGCCAACTCTCAGTGCGTTGGAGCCGGTCGTGGTTCAATCTTGAGGTTATCGCTTATTAGAAATAAAAAGATGTTAATTTAAAATCGCATAATTGTTGAGACTCGATACAGTAAAGAATGGTATTGTTTACACAAATAATTGTGAAAATGAAATTTGGAAATACCAGAATCAAAGCATACACAAACACACCTTGCAACCATCACGCTCGAAAAATAACTGGTGTTTTAAAACAATCTGCATACAATTAAAGAAACAAATATTGGCACAAACCTTTCGAACTCTTCGGATTTAGTACAATGCCACAAGTACATACAAACAAATAGCGTGTTCTTTTAATTGAAACTGCAGGCACCACCACTGACTTGAAAGTTGCGATTCTCAGCTCCAACTGGCAACGAATCACAAAAGGACTTGATTTCACCCAACGAGACACCTCGGATTGAATATCCACATAAGAGTTGTAATGTAAAATTGTGTTGTTGAGGCTAAATTTTGATAGTTGGCAAAATGTAAATATGAAGCCGGTAAATTTGGTGGTTGTAAACTTAATGTTGACGGCCCTGGGCACATATAAAAATTTCATTGTTCGAAATTTGACAACCTGATAAAAATGATTGTAAGAATTATATTTTGTCACGAAAAAATACTTACAGTTACAGCACCCTACTTTAACAAAATATTCGAGATATTTTCAAACAAAAATTTGACGTCTGATGAATGTAACAAATTAATCAAAGATGTCTGCTATTCACGTGACCTAGCTGATTAGAACGATGGTAAAATTTATGTATCGAGTGTATGTCGGCTTCACATGAAAAGTGCATAAGTCCAAAATTGCTGAAAATGTGATTTTTGTGCCATCAACTTAAATTAATGCTTTAAAACAGTTTTTTGCTCTTCCTGTAAAATTTGTCATTTTGGACTTATGCACATGTCATATGAAGCCGACGTGTAGCAAAAATTATCTCGTAACGCAATGCAATAATTCGTTACAGTGATTGAATTGATTTAGCGCAATACAAATTATTATCACCTGAATAATTCGAGTTTTAAAAGTTTGCATGTGGAAAGCGTATGTTTCATTAGGTCAATGCGATCCGATTGAGCTAGAGCGTGGCTATTTTGAAACATTTTGAATATATACAGTGTGCGCCATTTTTTACTTCGGTATGAGAATATTGAATAACTTTGAAAAAAAATCCAAAAAATTTAAAATTGAGTTGTTATCATTTAATTTGGACTTATACAATTTATTTGGATCAATTTCCGAATACAACATCAATTAAGTGACCGCCCCTATTGGTCACGGCAAAATGGGCTCTTTTTGCGGCATTTTCCATCACTTTTTCAAGCATTTCGGTCGGTATAGCAAGCATTTCGGCACGGATGTTGGCTTTGAGGTCGTCCAGGGTCTGAGGCTTATTGGCGTACACTTTGCTCTTCAAATATCCCCACAAAAAGAAGTCCGGAGGCGTTAAATCTGGAGATCTCGATGGCCAGTCAATATCGGCATTTTTCGACATCAAACATCCGTTGATGTTGAAGAAATAAGGCCCAATGATGGTTTTGGCGCTAACGCCAGCCCAAACAGTCACTTTTTGGTCGTGCAATGGTTGTTCATGGATCACGTGTGGATTCTCGGCACCCCAAATGCGACAATTTTGCTTATTAACGCCGCCAGACAGTATGAAATGAGCCTCATCGGTCATCAAAATTTGCTTCCAAAAATAAGGGTCAGTGCCAGCCATTCGAGCGACTGTTTGGCCGTATTCCAAGCGACGTGAATGGTCAGTGGGCAATATTCTTTGTGTTAATTGCACCTTATACGGAAACAATTGCAAATTGTCCTTCAAAATGCGTCGCAAAGTTATTCAATGTTTACATACCGAAGTAAAAGATGGCGCACCAACGTTCATGATTTTTCTGAAATTTGAATAATTCGTAACTCATAAACGAATCCACTAATTCAAACTTTTTTAATGTGGATGAACAAGGATTTTTTCCTTCTTTAAAATGATGTATCGCAAGGTAGGAGGTGATACTTAAGTAGGGGTAGCTGGTGGGGAGGGGGTTAAACGTAAATTCAAACAGCGTTGGCTTTGAACGTCCCCCTCGCTATCTAACCCGACATATATTTTGTTATTTTCAAATTTACTCAAATTTTTTAAAATTTTGACTGGCTACTCTTGAAATGAACACCCGGTATTTAGTTCATATTAATTTACACCATTCATACCGTTTTTTTTTTTCAAGCAAGGTTATTAGTTGTTATCGTATTTAGTTATTGTGTAATTGTAATACTTTTCCAGTGAATCAGTGATTAAATACGATCCTCGCCTTTCTGAAATCATTTTTGATTGAATAATCAACCTTTACCTCTTTGATTTAAAGGTTGGCAATCTATTACTGTCAATCTGTTTAGAGCCTCAAGCAGTTCCCCAATTTCTTTCTCGTCTGTCATGATGACTTGCAAATATTTGAAATGTATTCTTCATTTCCTTATTATGCAAGATTCTCAATGGCAATTTATTGTCAAGAAGTATCTTATCAAATTTTATATTTTTCAATTTTATCGTATTTTTCATAGATTTGTTTTGCGAGTTGTTGGAGTTCCCATACTCCCAAATCCAAAAAGTTGAAAAAGTAATTTGAGTGTTTGATTGCTTATTTTAAATAAATAATTTTTAGGCCAAAATACTTACAAAAATGTAATTTTTTGAAAAGCTATCTTGTGATATGGATACTTGAAGTTTGGAATTCAAATATTTGAACAGTAAGAAAATGATTTTATTTCACATAAAATTTATTGACAGTTTCACAATATGTGATAGATCTCAATATTTTATGCTTAATAAGTAACACCAATTACTGAAATTGATTCGTTTTCATAGAACACTAAAAAGTAGTTACATATCATATCTTTGAATAAATAAGTATTTCGCCATTCATTTCTAGGAGATTATTATTTATTAATAAGAATTAAGAAAGTTTCATTCTTAATAATTTTATTTATATCTAGGTAAATAAACGCTTCGTTTTCAATGTTCTATTATTAATATTAATAATAATTCTTTACTCCAAGGCGCGGCTTCTAGGCATGATCTCGTAGATTTGGAAAAAAAAATAGTATCTTTTATGAGCAGGAGAATGCGTTTATAAAAAATGGTACAGTCGACTCTCGATAATTTGAACACTCGTTATTTTGAATCTCTCGATAATTTGGAATAATTAATGGTAATTTGAAATTTTTCTCTGGTCCTTCTCTGGTCCCTTGAGTTTCAATTTATCGAGAGTCGACTGTATTTTACTTACTTCATTATCTAACATTTTATGATTAATATTTGAGCTAATTTCTGTAATTTATAACGGATTTTGGACTTTACATCCGTTATGATCAACCTGGTACAATAATTTGTTGGTCACTGCCATCTACATCAAATTTATTGAGCACTTCGATATTTTGTTATTTGTTTTCCGGAACGCGAGTCGAGCTGCGCGCTGCAAAGAACTTGGGAAAAATGGCGGACGAGAAGGTCACGTCTTTTGTGCTGTGAAGTGATTTTCGGGGTTGGTTTTCGATTTTGCGGGGTATGGTTACGTTTTGGGGGAGTCGCAGTCCGACAATCCGGATATTATATGGAATATGTTGTTTTTCCATCCGAGTAGGGGATTTGATTCGCGATTGGAGGATTGTGGTTTTTTGGCCGTGCCATGTGTCCTTATCCGACCACCCTGGCCCATAATTTCTGGGAAGGATTTTTATCCGGTAGCATCGGTGAGTAGCACGATTTATTTGCTATTACTTCACAGTACCTGTCGATCGATTGGCCAATATTTTAACAACAGAAGCTCGATGGCATATTTTTTCCCTTGGCCTTTTTAATGTGTTTTATTTTTTATTTATGTGTAACATTCTGGTTTTTCTGTTCGTCGTTCATTTTTTATTAAAGAATGTTATACGAGATTATGATTGCGGTGCATTTTTGTATACCTGTATCGTAGTGATTGGAATATCTAATCTCTTTTACGTTCGCTAAACGTGGAAGTGAATTTAAGTTTGAATATTGATTTTTGGTGTAATTATTTATTTAATTAATAATTATTTGATTTAATAATGTTTTATAATGTGTACTTCGACTGGGTTTTATTTCCACGTTACAACATCAAGCGGCGTTAGTATAATGCATCGGCGATCGGACTCCAGAGTGGTCGTCCTAAGTTCAAGCCTCGACTTGAAATTTTATGTTCGACGTATTTTTTGTTTAATTTTTGGTTTAATATTATTTTTATAAAGGCTGCGATGTGCGACCTACATATATACAGGGTGCGACATTGCACCGGGGTTCGCTGCCGCTTGGTTTGGTCGTCGGAAGCTCGATGTGGTTACCTTTATGGGATTGTTATATGACCATTCGAGTGTTCCGTCGATTGTTTGTGTGGGTGGTGATTCTGGGTGTCAATGTGGCCGCTACTGTGCCGTTCTGGTCGGCTCCTGTAGTGGGCTACTGTTGTTATGTTCCACTGGCGCAATACTAACACCATAAACATCGACGTTATCATTAAGCCTTTAAGCAATGGACAACGTATTGTTTACTTTTATGTTTATTTTTATTTTATTGTTAAGTTTATTTTGTGTGTGTTTGCAAAGCTGCTTCCTTGAGTTTATCCGAGGCGTTTTTACACGACCCATGGCCCTCGCATACCGACGTTTCCATCAAAGAGCTAGTTGACCTAACACCAGGGCTCCACGCATTTAAAAGCAGAAGGTTCTTACCTTCTGCGTGGACTTTATCTTCTCCAAACTGCTTCTCATTAGAGCAGTAAGGAAAGATTTTGTATCAAATTTATTATTAAATTGCAGAATAGTGTTAAATTCGGTTATTAAAACGATATCATCCACATAAAAGCACCTAAAATATACATAAAAGTTATTAGTGCACATAATTAAATTTAAATAATATTTAAAATTATTATATCATAAAGCAGCATAACAATTATAATAAATTTACATATAAATAATAATTCAAAGTCTGCATTCGTATATTTTAGTTTAGCGTTTACCACGTAGAGGGCGTTGAAATTGACTAAGGTTTATAGCAAGCCTAGAGTAATAATTTATCTTGTCCTAAATATACAAGATTGTGAGGGTGCGCATTTATTCTGTAAGAATTTGCAGCGGTCGTAGAATTAGTTCAATATACATAGAAATTCCGCGCTACATAAACTAATCGCCTCGGCAGCGCAGTTGTTTGAGCGCACGTATTCACAGCTAATACGTCTGGGTTACGACAGCTAATACCTACATGGTCTTCTAACCTATACCATTCTATCATTCCATTAATTTAATTAACTTCATATTGTAACGGTTTGAAATTTGCCGCCGAATTCTTTGGGTTTGGAACCAGTGACCGTTGGTACGAGCGAAAAATGCGCGGAAGTAGGTACGCAGGGACTTGACTTGATACGTTCGCTCGAGTAAGACGTGGTTGTGTGTGTTGTGCGAAAATTTTGTTGAAGCCGGATTTTTGGAGAAGAATTGGTTAGTTGTTACCATCCAGTGGCGAGCTGGGATCATCTTCTCGAATCCGTATGTGGGGAAGCTCATTTTGTTTGCGATTATTTTACCGGGAGCTCTTTTCAGCCTTTATGGGATTAGAAGCTAAACAAATTTTGCATATGCCGCTAATCCACGAAATTCAGGTATAGTATCATTTTTGGGTAGTTATTTATTATAATAATTATTAATTATTTAGTTGATTTAATTATCATAACTTGTACATTTTGTGTAAATATTCCTTTGATTTCGGTTGATAATCAAACATATGGTTGATAAAAATTTTGTAGTACGCCATTATTTTTGCTCAGTTTGCTGGAACTGCGTGTAAGATATCTGCGCTTCCTGTGCGCGAACAATTATTAATTTTTAGTTTATAAAATTTCTTCGTTGTTCAAAATTTTCCGAATGCCCTGAACTCATTGCTGGATTTGGTTTAATTAATTATCTTTCCAAGCTAGCCGGCAAGATTTACAACGATAGCTCGTGTTTTCTCGATTTCCTTTGGATCGAGCTGTCTAATCTTTCATAACGACGTCTGGTACTTTTGAACGAAATCGAGTGGCGCCTTCTCCATCTTTTTTTTCTTCGTCGTTTTAATTAACACCATTTGGATAGGAATTAATTTCATATCAAGTACTAACGCTAAAGTTCGTGAGGAATTTTAAGCGTCACAATATCTTGCACAGAGGGATCTTTATTTGCTTATGTGAGTTTACTCATATTACATAAAGTATGTGTAATAAATAATTAGACCAATTTGACAAAATTAACCGTATCTGAACTTTCTGAACGAGACTCTCTGGTATCTTGTTCTTTAAGCATATTTATGCCTTTCATGCTCATCTTCCAGTGGTCCCGGGGTGATTTTTTGGAGTATGTGAGTTTGTACCATAGACAAATTACACCACACCGGATATCACCCTATCGCTGACTGACGGAAAGCACACAAAAGATTACTTTCGCAATCAAGTGGAAACAGTTGAACGACGGTCATTGCCTGATAGTTAGCGCGATCGACTGATAACGTAGCGCTCCCCGGTTCGACTCCGGGTACAGTCTAAAATTTCTTGAACGTCTTTCGTGCTTCGGGGGGCACGTAAAGACGACGGTCCCCCTGTGTTAATGATTTGCCATTATAACAATAAAAACAGTGTGCAGGACATTGAAATACAAGCTACCTGAGATGTAAAAACCAAAAATTCTCATAGAACTAATACATAAATTAGTAATAGGACAGGTCCTAGACCTATATTAAGAAGAAGAAGACTTCTTAATAAGAGTAGAAGAAGAAAGAACAGTTGGTTTTGGTTTTAAACAGGTTTCAATGTATGTGAGTGGAATAGTCTATAATATAACTGCTATGAATAAACATTTCCTGTGCTGCCACTGGCCGCATATTATGGTATACGTGCCTTCTCCTTAGTTAAAATGTCCTAACTAAAAAATTAGTGTTCTAGAGACAATCTACTTCTGTAGGTA
The DNA here is from genome assembly GCA_932274525.1 of Podabrus alpinus. Classification (NCBI taxonomy): domain Eukaryota; kingdom Metazoa; phylum Arthropoda; class Insecta; order Coleoptera; family Cantharidae; genus Podabrus; species Podabrus alpinus. Next base: position 97,765,727 of record OW026452.1, read on the forward strand.
TTACAACGATCTCTTCATTATAAAATAAGATTTATAATATTATAATTACTACTGCTTAACCGGGACATTGGACATTGGAATTACAAGGTTAAGATGAGGAAAAAAACAGATTTTCTACATATGATATTATATTGCTGTGATTTTAATGACGAAAAATTGTTAAAAATTTAATTTTTGAAGTTTGAATTATAAATAGGGATGTTTGTATTTCTATAAGATGTTGGCGCTATTGTGTGCAGGGTGCGCGAGATAGAAATATATAAATAATACAACGAAAGTTGTTATAGGAATAATTATTGGAAAATAAAAAGGAATTATTGGAATTAGTGTGATTATATATGAGACAGTGAATTTTGTATGCAAAGCTTACGTAATAAGTATTTTACGATCAGCCGGGCATATAAAAATCAAATAATTGGCGCGTAACATAACAACGTAAAATATTACCTTTTATAATATATTATGGTTATATTAAATTTCTGTAAAATGAAATGAAAACGGGGTTATAACATCCACATAAAACCATTTTTCTCTCAAAAGCTCAACTAATTTGTTAGGTAGGACGTTTTTACTAAGGACGGTAGATATATGTTAGGTATTTCTCCTTAATATTATTGTTTACATTAAATTTTTGTCAAAGCGTCTTCACACTAAAAGTTTGATCTTTTACTAGTCACCGGTGTCAAAGTTAAATTTTAACCTAACAATTCACTTTTTCTGCCGCCTATGGCCAGCAGTAAAATTAAATCTAACTTCAAAGTTTATTATTTGTCACAAATATTATTTTTAAATTTTTGCAAAAATAATATTCCGTGCTTTCAAAAATACGCAAATTTTATTAAACTCATGTAATAATAACTTGTGTGGAAGGTTAATTAAAGTAAATAATTTGTTAAATGTTTATATAATAGCTTAAAATTGTTATTATTACAATTTTATTTTATAATTAAATAAATATGAAAATAAATAAAACTAATGTTTTCTTTCCTTATTGACAACTTCAATCAAGGTTAACCAAAAGCAGATTTAGCGTAAAAATTAAAATCATGTTTTAAATGGTTCCAAAATTTTTAGAAATAATAAATTAACAATAGATAATAGATATACAGAGTAATTTCCAAATGTGTATTGTCCATGTAAATAGAGTCAGGAATATATAAGAATCCGAAAAGTTCCCACCTCCCCGGTGAATGAAACAACCTCGTTTTCGTAATAATCTCCCCCCCCCCGCAATGAGGACTTTGCGCTGATTTTCGAATATTTTGTAACCTTATCCTTACCTTAACTTTGCACGTTGTTGACGAGAGTTGGGTGAGGATTAGCTGAACAATCAGTATAAAACTTTTAATGATAAAATTTAATGATAAATATTTTCATTCCCATTTTTTTCTTCGTACGACTAACGGTTCGAAAGAAAAACGGATTCAACAGAAAGGAGTCCGCTTCTGTATATATATTCCGGTGTTTCTTTTGTTTTATGTAGCAGCGCAGGAGTTTGTTAATTTGAAATTATTGTTTTGTTGATTTGAATTATTAATAAGTAGCTTTTCAGTTTTGATCATTTATGTTGGCTAGATGTTTGTGCTGGATGTGCGTGCTGAACAGAGAATTTTTGGATAACAGATGGGTTCTCTTTAGCTTTGGTTAAGGACGCATGTGAATTTCGTAGTATTAAATGTAAAATTTGAATTGAAAAGGAAATATCAAGATATAGAAAAGGCATTTAAAATTAAAAAGCAAGTGAGAGTTTAATTAGTTAATAAACAATTATTAGATTCGGAAAGTGTTGCGGCACAATAAGGTGCGTTTATTATAACTCATAAAACAAAGCAATATAGAGTGTTTCGTAAAGTGACGTCGTTACTAATAAATAAGAAAGTTGGGGTAGGTGTGGAGTATGAGTAATGACATCCAATGGGAGACCCGTGTTTTAATATTACTTTTAGGGGTGTTTTTGGGGTGAAAGATGAAATTTTGCAAAGAAAAAGTGTTTAATTGTACTATACCGGGTGTTGAATGAGTTAGCCGTTCATAGGATATTTACATGTAAAAACTCATTTATGCAAATTCCTGCTTCCCTAATTATTTTAGAAAAAAAATGAAAGACACAAAAATCATGCAGAAAAATAAATTACAAATGATAAAAGAATTATTTTCATCTAGCTTTTACTTAAAGTGGCAAAAAATGCTTTTGAAATTGTTCAAATTTTCATTTATCAGACTAGCCATGAAATAAATTCAATTTAATTTATTTATTACATAAATTATTAATAATAAACAATTACAAACATTAAGATATAATTAAATTTACAGCAAATGTTCAAACAGGTTTCCATATTCAGCTAAACAAAAACCAAGTCTATCATAAAAGTTACATCGTACATTCGCAAGTTGTCTTTCTGTAATATTGCCACACTCCTCCACAATTTTATATTTTAATGAATCAATACTTTGGTATCGTTCACCATAAATTTTAGATTTTAAATAACCCCACAAAAAAAAGTCATTTGGAGCCAAGTCTGGTGACCGAGCTGGCCAGTTTATTGGTCCATTGCGTCCTATCCAAGAATTGGGATAACATTCATTTAAATAATTGGTTACATCTCTAGTATAATGTGCCGGACATCCGTCTTGTTGATAGTAGATTACGTTATTTTCTCCTGCCACAATATCAATTGCCGGTCCAATTTCGTTTTGTAACATTTCTAGATATTTTAGTCCATTCAAATTTCCATCAATAAAAAATGGTCCGATGATGTTTGCTCCTAATATCCCTGCCCAAACATTTACAGTTTGGCGATACTGTGAACGATTGTTGATCATTAAATGAGGATTTTCGGTGGACCAAAACCGATAATTTTGAACATTTGGTTCCCCGTTAATACTAAACGTTGTCTCATCGGTAAAACAAATATTTTTAATAAAATTTCTATCCAAATTGGCCTTTTCGATAATGCTTTCACAGAAAATCATTCTTTTGTACATATCCTCTTCAAAAATTTCTTGATGGTTTTGGAACTTATAAGATATAAATTTATGTTTTTTTATAATTTTGAACGCCGTAGTGTGATGAATATTTAACTCCGCACCAATTGTTCTTGTACTGATACAAGGATTATTCACTACGGCAGCAATTACATTTGTTTCGATATCGGTACCTGGAGCTTCACCAATATTGATTTCTTCTAAATTTATTCTTTTATTTCTGCAGGTCTTGCATGACGGCTTAAATACAGATCCATATTGATTTTGATTATCAATTACATTTTTAATTGTCGAATAAGTAGGGATTGGTCTTTCTGGGTATAAACCTGCAAAGAGATCTCGTACCATACGTATACTGTTTCCAGAGTAATATAGTTTTAAAAATTGATTTTTTTCACTAATTGTGTACTTTGCTTCCATTTTATGAAATTAAAATTTAATAAAGTGCAAAACTGTAAACAAAGTGCAATTGTTTTTTAATACTTATCAAAAATAATTACCTTGGAAACTTTCATGGCTAGTCTGATAAATGAAAATTTGAACAATTTCAAAAGCATTTTTTGCCACTAAGTAAAAGCTAGATGAAAATACTTCTTTTATCATTTGTAGTTTATTTTTCTGCATGATTTTTGTGTCTTTCATTTTTTTTCTAAAATAATTAGGGAAGCAGGAATTTGCATAAATAAGTTTTTACATGTAAATATCCTATGAACGGCTAACTCATTCAACACCCTGTATAAACCTTCAGCTTTCCAAATATCTATAGAGAATGTTATGCTACTCCCACATTATTATATTTTTTCTTTTTCTTTACATTTTTTGCCCTCCCATTGAAACAAGTTACGATCCGCCACTGTTATAATTATTTTTCCTAAAAATTCGAATTAACTTAAAGTTTATGATTGCACCTTTAAAATCTCGTTTTAATGAATTTATAGCGTAACTCAAAAACCAGTGGCGTAACTGCCGGCCCCTCAGGCTCGACACAGTAGGGGACACATTAAAAAAAATAGTGAATTAGTGATACAGAATACAAATTGATAAATTTTCCAAATTTTCGTTTATAAATGAAATATTCAAAAAATCCCAAATTTCAAGGTCGGTGAATCAATCCAAAAGGTGTTAAAAATTGTGATCCTATAAAGATCTGTTTGTGGTCTTCACCGACATGATATTTCAAGTACCATGTGAAACTATGCTGTAAAACTTGTAAATGTTAAAAAAAAAGGAAAAAGCAAAACAAACACAAATAATTATAGCGGGCCAAACCAAATTCAAAAATATGCGGTTACATCAGTCTGTATACGTAATTAATTTAGGGATAATTACTTTTTACTCTATGACTAACCATCACGATATAAAATATTTGTACATAACTAATTTCTGATATTTGTAATACTTCCGTTTACCCTCCCCAGGCGAATATTATAACTTGTTCGTATTTAAAAATCCGGTAGAAATTTTTAGTTCCATATATGTACCTTTTCTGGCCCCAAATGGATTTTGACTGAGCAAGGGCAGATCCAGACGTCTCGTCGGTTTTTGGGGGTTTAAAGGAAAAAATGGATATATTCTTGAAATTTGGCAAAGATGTTTATTTAGGCGGATTATTAAACTTACTCCTGAAAAAATCCTGAACGAAATCTATTGCGCTTGATCTTTTGCCATCTTGCAAAATTGGCGCCCTTATTCAGTTTTCATATAAATAAAAAAGTTTATAGAATTTTCGACAAAACAGTTTACAAAAAGTCTTGGCAAGTTGAAATTTGGTAGATTTATTTCTCTAACTTCCAATAAAATCGCTGGGCGGCTTCTTTCAGAATTGTAAATTTTAGTTTTCCCAACGTGGTTTTTCGCTTAATTTAATTTTTAGTAATAAATATTATCAGACCAAAATTCTTGTCTCGTTTGGACTGGGCTATTATTGATATACCCATTTAACTTTTAGAATAAATTACTCCATTTTTAATCCCCCTGGATCCACCCTTGGATCAGAATCAATGGAGGATTCAAATCGTGCAATTTTCATACTGTGTTTTTGGCAGTCCCAATGGATTAGGTGATTTTCTTAATTGTATTTTCGAAAAAATGTTAACCCATGCAGTCAATTAAAAATATTGATTTATTTTGCTTCCTCGACGAAATCAAACAACGAGGTAACTTTAAATTTCTAATTGTAAATACTATAGGCTGCATAAAAGTATACCACTATTACTACTTTTTCTTATTCAAACATTTGAACTATAACATAGCAGTAGGTATGTATATCTAACTGGTAAACATAAAATTATGTAAATTCAATTATATGCATGTAGTACTTGTATAAAAAAAGATATCCACTTAGATTACTTAACTTTCAAAAAATTAACATTATGTAATAATTAGGGACTTCTAATTTTATGTAACAAGTAATTTTTTAAATTACATTAGAAAATGAAAGATATCGTATATTATCATCATCGAAAGTAAAAACATCAAAACGTGACATGACAACTGTTACTTTCTTACGCACAGTTTTTCGATGTTATTAAATTTCTATATTTTGTAATGAAAATTAGATTAATATTATTTGGTATTTACCATAAAAATGTTAATGCTCTACTTATGATAGTGATGATCATACACGCAAAGCTGTACTTAAATACTTCCTTAATGTGATAATTATTATATTATGTACGTGAGATTTATTACATCTGTATATTTATATGTTTTATAAGATAATAATAACTATTTTGCTAAATTCTTATTGCATGAATAAAGGTAAATTTAAAAAGTATTATTTTTATAACAATATCACACTTGTCCGGGACGAGAGAGTTGAATTCCGGACCGGACGGTCGTGAGTTAGAATCTCATCTATATCTGAATTTATTATTTTATTGTTTATCCTCAAAAAAAATGGTTTATCCGGAAATACAGTAAGTAAGTCGGCACTCCATTCCTTACGGAATATCGCCACGTCATTGGACGTTCTTGAATCCGTTTTTTAGGGTGGATTAGTCCCTATTTTACATTTTCTATCTTCTTTTTCATTTCATTCACAGTTCTCTGTGTACTTTCGTCTTTTCCACGATTTCTCTCACCAGTTCCTTATCCCCATCGTTCTCAAATCGTTGTAGATCTCCTCTTCCCATCCCGTCCTCGGCCTTCCTCTCGGTCTCTCCACGTCTGGTCTCCATTTCATGGTGCACTTTATCATACTATATTCGCTTGCTCTTTCAACGTGTCCATACCATCCCAGTCTCAGTGCCTTGATATGTCTTACTATTGTTTTTCCTTGCAATTCGTTCTCTATTTCTTCGTTTGTTCTTACTCTATATCTCTCTTCGCTAACCTTGATCAGTCCCAGAATCTTTCTAATTATTTTTCTCTCAAAGACCCGAAGTTTCTCTTCCTCTTTTCTCATTAAACACATTGTTTCCATGCCATAAGTTACCACGGGCCTGATTAGGGTTCTGTATATTTTTATCTTAGTTTCTTTTTTATTTGCTTGCTCGTTATTAAGTTCTTGTTGCTGTAGAAAGCTCTATTTCCAGCCATTATTCTGTCTTTTATGACTTCCTCTCTTTCACTTGTGTTGTTAATTTGTAATCCAAGGTATTTGAAGGTCGCTACCTCTTCAAAATTATACTCCAGAATCTTAACCTCATTCAGCTCTCTATTTCTTCTTCTACAGCCTCTCATTACCTTGGTTTTTGTTTCATTTACTTCTAGTCCTGCTCTTTCTGCTTCTACTTTTATCTTCGTGAACATTTCTACCATTGCTTTGTGTGTTCTTGAAATTATTACAATGTCGTAGGCGTAAGCAACCATTTGTATATCTCTCTTTGCAATGGTTCCACTGTATTTGGTTTTTCTTATTATGCCTTCTAGTACCACATTAAATAGCGTGGCCGACAACGCATCACCTTGTCTCACTCCAGTATTTATGCTAAATTCATCTGTAATACTTTTTCTTGTTTCTACCACTGCTGCCGATCCATTGAGTGTCATTTGTATCAATCTCACAAGTTTCTCAGGTACTTTCATTTCTCTTAATATCTTGATTACATAACTTCTGTTGACTCTGCCGAAGGCTTGTCTAAAATCTACAAACAACATCTCTATCCCTATGTCATATTCATAACATCTTTCCATAATTTGTCCAACTACAAATATTGCATCTGTTGTTGATCTACCCGGTCTGAAGCCTTGTTGGTAGTCACCTAACTTTATGTTTACGTGTTTTTGTAGTTTTGAGTGTATTTGTGTATTACTTTCGATAAGATTTTATAAGCGTTATTTAGTAAAGATATTCCTCTGTAGTTATTACACTCTCTCATGTCCCCTTTTTATGGATTGGGATTATCTTTGCCACACTCCACTCCTTTGGCATTCTCTATTCTTTCCACACCAACAAAATCAGCTCGTACAATCTTCTCTTCGTCGTTTCATCATCCATTTTCATTAGTTCAGAATCTATTGCGTCCAATCCTGGAGTTTTTTTGTTCCTTATTGACATTAGTATCTTGTGGAATTCTTCATACTCCGGTTCCGCTTCAGTTTCTTCTTCTGGGTCTGATGTTTTATCGTCTAGTATAGTTTCTTCTGTTTCTTCATTGAGCAATTCTTTATAATATTCTTTCCATATGGTGTTGATTTCTTCTTTTTCATATTTGGTATCTCCTTTCTTGTCATTCATTCCCCTTGGTTCTGTCTTGTTGTTACTCTTCTGCTGTTTTATTTTCTTGTAAAATTCAGTGGGGTTTTCTTAGTGTTTCTTCTATATCAGTCATTATGTTTTCCAACCACTTTTGTTTCTTATCTTTACACATTTTAACAGTCTGTCTTCTTTTCTCTTTGTATTTTTCTTCATCTTCTGTTTTTTTGGGATCCCATCCATTTTAGTCTTGATTCTTTTTTGGACTTTATAATAGCTTCGCATTCTTCGTCAAACCATTCATTTCTTGTGTTTTTTCTTTTTTGCCTACTGTTTTTTCTGTCGCGTTCTGTATACTACTCTTAATATTTTTCCATTCTTTATCCACGTTTTTGGTCTGCTGTTTACTTTCCATCTCCTCCTGTAAAGCTTTTGCATATTTTTCTCTTTTTCTCTCATCCTTCAATTTTTCTGATGCAAATCTGTTTTTTTTGTTCTTTCGATCCATGTCCTTCCTTGTATCTCTTTCATTTCCACTTTCATTATCACTATGTTATGATCTGTATCTACCGTAGTTCCTCTGTATGATCTTGCATCATTTATTTTAAAAGATCTTCTCTTCGTCACCAGTATATGATCGATTTGGTTTCCTTCGTCACTGCCCGGTCTCAACCAAGTCTCTTTCTTCTTCTTCTTTCATGTGCCGTGTCAGGTCCTCCCGACGTTGGCGATCACTTCGGCGTAAGCAGATCTGTTCTCCGCCACTCTAAACAATTCCTCTGCACTCTGAATGCCAGTCGATTCGCGGATGTTCTTCAGCCAGGACATCCGCTTCCTTCCAATTCCACGACGGCCCTCCACTTTTCCTTTCATGATTAGCTGGAGCAGTCGGTACTTTTCTCCCCTCAAGACATGTCCCAGGTAAGCCACCTTCCTACATTTCACTGCACCCAACAACATACGATCCGTCCCAGCCCTCTCCAAGACTCGCCCATTGGTGACCCTCTCTACCCAGGATATTCGAAGCATTCTTCTCAGCAACCACATCTCAAAGGCCTCCAGTCGGTTCATTGTGCCTACCTTGAGTGTCCATGCCTCCGCGCCATATAGCAGAACAGACCAAACGTAACATTTGACCATTGTTAGTCGTGTTTTAAAATTTAGGTTATTGTCACAATATAGTGATTTCATTTTGTTAAAAACAGCGCGTGCAGTCTCAATTCGGCACTTGACTTCTTTATCCGGGTCCAAACTTTCTGTGATGAGACTACCTAAGTATTTGAATACTTTCACCCGTTCGACCTGCTCGCCGTCGAGATATATCGTCGCGTCGTTATGTTCCTGGCGGCTGATCACCATGAATTTTGTCTTAGAGATGTTGATATTTAGGCCTAACCCGTCTCCTTCTTGTTTTATTCGGTCTAGTAGCAGTTGTAGATCTCCAACAGACTCCGCCATGACCACAGTATCGTCCGCGTATTTTATTGTGCTAATACGGACTCCCCCAATTTTGATCCCCAGATCGAGTCCATCCAGAGCCCTCTTGAAAATCCTGTCCGCATATAAATTGAACAGCAGTGGAGAAAGGACACAACCCTGTCGTACTCCTCTCTGGATCTCTAGTTCTGATGTTTTGCTGTGTTCGACTCTGACCTCACCTCGCTGATACCAACAAAGATTTTCTATTAATCTGACGTCTTTTCCATCCACGCCGGTCGTTCGAAGCATTTCAATCATTTTGGCATGCTGCACCCTATCGAATGCCTTCTCATAATCAATGAATCAAGTCTCTTTATGTTTGTTTTTATGTTTGAAATTTGTTGTTACTATCTGTAGGTTACATATCGTGGCCAGATTACACAGTCTTTCTCCATTTTCGTTAGTTTTCTCGTGTATTGTGTACTTTCCGGCGACGTTACCTACATAAATTTCTTTTTCAATTTGGGCATTGAAGTCTCCCAGTATTATTAAATCATCTCTTTTTGGGATCTTTTCATATAGTTTTTCTACTTCTTCGTAAATTTCTGTTTTTTCTTCGTCTTTTGCTTGCTCAGTTGGGGCGTATACGTTTATCACAGACAGGTTAGTGTGTTCGCCTTTGATTCTAATGTAGGCCAGTCTTCCATTAATGGGATCAAATTTAATTATGTTTTTAGCTATGTTTCTCTCTACTATGAAGGCTACTCCATTTCTACCTTGTTTTTCTTCGCCCGAGTATAGTACTACATATTTCTTTATTTTCACTTCTCCATTCCCTTTCCATCTAATTTCTTGTACTGCCGCCAGATCAATCTTGTATCTTTCCATATCGTTGACTACTTCGTTTATTTTTCCGGGGAGCAGCATTGTTCTAATGTTCTAGGTTGCTATTCTCTTGTTTGTTTTATTTTTCTGTTTTCTCTTCCCCAATATCTTCTCTCTACTCTTATATTCCATGTTATCAGTCTCTAGGTCAGTGGGCGTCGCAAGGGTCGTTATACTTTGTGTGTTCCATCTTTTGTTTTTTAGTTTTTTGGAATCAGGTCATCCGCAGCTCCCTGCTGGTTTCTCATGGCTATCTGTATCTCCTTCCACTCAAGTACTCTGTTGTTAATGGTTATCTTCTGATATCCTGCCCTGGCTTTGTTTCCCTTTTCTATCTCTCTTATTGCCATTTCTCTTATTTTTTTTGGATTTCCATTTCTCTTACCGTCATATCACTGTCTACAAATATTTTTTTCCCCTTTAGTTTATTCTTGCTCTTCATGACTATCATTTTTTCTTCCCAATTTTTCAACTTGACTACTATTGGTCTTTTCTCTTCGTTTCTCCCAATTTGGAAGCTTTCTAATGGTTCAACTTCCACTCCCATCTCGTCTTTTAGTAGTTTCTGAACTTTTTCCTGTAGTTGTTCTGGGTTTCGTACTTCTAGTCCTTTAATTATTATATTGTTCTTCTTTTTTGCTTTTTATTGTTTTTCAAAAGCATTCTCAAGCTCCTCTATTCTTTTTGTAAGTGCTTGGTTTTTCTCATTCCATTTTTCTTCTTTTTCTTTGCTGTCCTCCTGCATTCCTTTAATTTCATCTCTGAGTTCTCTTATTTCATCTTTATTCTCTTTGAATCCCTCTCGTATTTCGGTTCTCATGGTTTCAATTGCCTTCAATACCGCTTCCATGTCTGTGTCTTGTTTTTCGTCTTTCGATTCAGACTGATTTTGGTTTGTTGGTGATCTAAAAATTTTTCTGCTTCTCTGAAATATTCTCTCTGTGCTTTCCCCTTCAATTTCGTCTTTTAGGGAAATACAGTATAATGATGATAATAATAATAAGGAATAATCAATTTTGTCAAAAAATCACCTCGAGGAAGGTGAAACAAGTTTTCCTCGTTACTTTTACAACGCTTGTCAGGATAATAATTATTTATAATTAATTTAAGCTAATTATGTGTAAGAATCCAAAATTATCTTGCTTTGAACTTGGAATTTTTTGTATAATATTGGTAATCTGCTATTTTTAAATATTGAATAATATTATGTACTGATTTTCATGATGTATTAGCTATTCAAGTTAATGGAAAAAAAATTGTTTTATAGTGGTACTTGTGATTACGATACAATGGTAAATTATTTAAAAATGCTAACAGTTTGTATAATTTCATTTATGTATTTGTAATAATTAAACAATTATAATTGTTTTGACCTGTTAATAAATGACAAAATGTAGGATCATTTAGGATTGGAAAATCTTTGTGTCATAATAAAGTGTGTAGTCTTTGTATTCAAATGAGGACTCTTACGGTTCGATGAACTAATACTGTCTATAATTGATAAGATATCGTTATTTGGAAATAATCTCTCTATACAGTGTGATTTAGGTAGCTCATACCCAAACGGTTACATGAAAATGGCTTAAAACATTTTCACAAATTAAGAAAACAAAATTAATTGTACACAAAAATTTTACATTTCGTTTTGAATTTAAAAGCCGTGGTCATCTTGTGACCTAATGGCACCCAACCCTGTGCCCACAGAGCCGTTTGAGTGCACCCCCGAGGCGATTTGTTTTTATTAAAATTTTTAACAAATATGAAGACTCGAATTAAAAAATAAAATTCAACCTTAAAATAGTCGCAAAAGAATTTCCCGTTCAATTTCTTTTATATTTGTATTGTACAGAATGTCCTAACATTTTGGTTTATTTTAAAAAATCATTTCCGTTTTATATAATAAATATTGTGGCGTTTTCCTAAGACAACGAAGCGTTTTAAAATTAAACCGTGAGGTTTTTCGAAATTTGATAACCTCAAAGTGGTTTTTTGTGTTCGTTGTTATTTTTTTAATTTGTTTAAATTAAATTAAATTAAATTAAAAAAAAATAAATTAATTTGTTGACAGTAATTATCAATAAAAAGTTCATCATGAAATAATTCCATATACCCTGTGTAATCACAATTAAACCCAGATGTATTCAAAGTTCATCATCAAAATAAAGGTTCATAAAATTTTACAAAATTGCTCACTTATTATAATTCCTGTAAGTGTCCTTGAAATTTTCCAATTCTTCTATTTCTGCAAACATCCATTAATTCTTCAAATATTTTCCAATTCTAATTCCTTCCATTAATACAGAATCGCGTCCCTCTTACTGACTTCCGTGTTATTTCTTTTATTTTTCCAAAATTTCTTTGTGTAACTCCAAATTTTCGTATTTCTAAAATTTTAAATGTCGACAAAACTTTCTTCATCAAATTTCCATGTTTCCAATATATGCCAATAAAACCAATTAGGTACACAAATCGAACTAAACCTTCGCATAAATCTCCAATCACAAAATTACCTTATTCGGTAACTATTAATTTCAATGTCAATTACCTATCGAGAAATTAAAAATTTATATTTCAATGATCCAAAATTCTCATGGTCATCAAAAATAGACCTCAAGTTTCAGCGATCGAGCGCTTACCTTTGTATTCTTGCGCATTTTTTCAATTCCAAAATCCTCGCAGTACCAACCCCATTTTTAATAATACTCTGTTTATCATTTCAAGAATTTGGGTACTTTTCAAATTTTTGTTTGTTTACAATGAGCATGTAAATTTATTTCAAAAATGCAACGAAATTTTGGATGTAAAATTTTAATTTTAATTTTGAAATCAGTCAAAATTCTTAACCCCTTTGAATTTCATATCAACATAATATTATATGTGTGATTTTTTAATTATAATTTAAACGTTATACCCCTCAGTATCAAAGAATCAAAAGAAATCTTGCAAATAATACAAAAATAGCATTTGCGACCATGGGATTCCCCGATCTATGGGATCAATTTTTTCAGCTTAATAGTTATTATTGAATAGATAACTTTTGTGTTCATAAATTAATACATTAAACAAAAGCAAACTTTAATCGTTAATATTAAAAATGTATTTAGTATAAATAGTTTTCCCAATTATTGGAAAATTCTGAAAACACGAGATATTACTTTTGTTGTGGCCTCTAACGCCACTCAAAATAACCCCATAATAAATGAAAAGCTAAAATTTATAATTTTTTCAGGGAGTGACTGCTGCACGATCCGATCGCACAATAATTTTTCATTTAGGAACGGTCCGACCGGTCGATAATGTTTTCTTCGAGGACGGTCTGACCCCCTGTAACGGTTTAAAATTTGCCGCCGAATTCTTTGGGTTTGGAACCAGTGACCGTTGGTACGAGCGGAAATGCGCAGGAGTAGGTACGCGTAGACGGGAGGTGATACGTGGAATCTGGTGCGAGGTAGTTGTGTGTGTGCTGTGCGAAATTTTGTTGAAGCCGGATTTTCGAGAAGAATTGGTTAGTGGTTACCATCCAGTGGCAAACTGGGATTATCTTCTCGAATCCGTAGGTCGAGAAACTCAATTTTTTTTGGAGTTACTTTATCGGAGTTCTCTTCCGCCTTTATGGGATTAGAAGCTGGACAGATTTTGCATAGGCCGCAAATCAGCGTAGTTGAGGTATCGTATCATTTTTAGTTGGTTATTTATGATAATAATTATTAATTATTTAGTTGATTTACTTATTACAACGTGTAAATTTTGTATAAATATTCCGTCGTTTTTGGGTGATAATCAACATATGGTTGATAACATTTTTGTGTGGTCCGCCATTATTTTGTTAGTTCTTTGCGGGACTGCGCGTAAGATATTTGCGCTTTATATTTGAGCAATTATTATTTTCATTTACAAAATTTCTTCGTTGTTCAAAATTTTCCGTATGCCCTGGACTCATTGCTGGTTTTTGTTTAATTAATTATCTTCCAAGCTAGCCGGCAAGATTTACAAAGATAGCTCGTGATTTCTCGATTTCCCCTTTAATCGAGTTGTCTAATCTTTCATAACGACGTCTTCCTTTTTAACCGAAATCGAGTGGCGCCTATTCCATCTTTTTTTTTCGTCGTTTCAATTAACACCTATTGGATAGAAATTATTTTAACATCGAGTATTAACGTCACATTTGGGAAAAATTCTTGAGGAATTTTAACCGTTTCATCTTGGCGCCCAACGTGGGGCGCCAAGATCCTCTCTAGATCGCTAACTAAACCAGAGCAGAAATATTCCACCACAGAGCGAGAATGCTTGAGCGTTATCTGGGCAATTGAAAAGTTGCGCCATTATCTTGAGGGTACCCACTTTACGGTCATCACCGACCATGCCTCCCTAATCTGGCTGAATAGTTTGAAGGACCCAACTGGTAAGTTGGCTAGGTGGGCGTTGCGTCTCCAACCTTTCGATTATACCATCGTCCATCGAAAGGGGAAAGACCACGTCGTGCCTGATTTTTTGTCGCGTTCCGTGCCGGTGGCACCTATTCAAGTGGCCCCTCCGGTCGATGATTTTAGTGGCACAGAGGATGCCTGGTATTTGAGAATGCGACAACGGGTTGAGGAACACCCGAACAGGTACCCCCAGTGGAGATTGGAGGACAATCGCCTTTTCAAATATGTCAAGGTCCGTATCCCTGAGTTGAGTCAGGAGGCGGAAAACTGGAAAGTGGTTGTCCCCAATGAAGGTCGTCGGGTTTTTCTACGTCAGTGCCATGATGAGCCTACCGCAGGTCATGCGGGTATATACAAAACCTACTGGAGGTTGCATCATAGGTACTACTGGCCAAAGATGAAGAACGATGTGGCCAGGTACGTCAGGTCTTGTCGAGTTTGTGCGGAGCAGAAGCCCGAACAGAAAGCCCCTGCCGGGTTAATGGGTTCTAGCCCCGAGGTCACACGCCCTTGGCAATCCATCTCGTTGGATTTCGTTGGTCCCTTACCTCGTTCCTCGTCTGGTTACACCCACATCTTGGTAGTGACCGACTATTTTAGCAAATATGTGCTACTATTTGCAGTTCGTACCGCTACCGCACGGTCACTAGCCAAGAATGTGGAAGAGGGTGTCTTTTTAGTGTACGGCGTACCGGAGACTATCATCTGCGATAACGGTGTGCAAATGCGCAGTAACGAGTTTCGTCAGCTTTGCGAGCGGTATCGTGCTAAGATACAGTACACAGCTTTGTACTACCCTAGAGCCGACCCCACGGAAAGGGTGAACAAGGTGGTGAAAACCATGCTGTCCTCTTACGTGAAGGATAACCACCGCCGTTGGGATACGTACTTAGCTGCGATAGCGTGCGCCATCCGTACGTCGAGACACGAGACTATAGATTTTAGCCCCTATTTCGTAAACTTCGGACGAGAGTATGTCAGTTCGGGTGACCACCATCTACACCCCGAACAACAACATCATGAGGACGAAATTCACAAGCGTTCTGCCGGTTTTCGAAAAATGTTCGAAAAGATCAGTGATAGGTTGCGCGTGGCACACGACCGCAACAAACGCGTCTACGACCTACGCCGTAGACCTGCGCAGTTTGTTGTTGGTCAATTGGTTTGGCGGAGGAATAAGGTTCACTCCGATGCCTCCAAGTTCTTTTCGGCCAAGCTAGCACCTACTTTTGTTGGGCCTTACAGGGTCAAAAAGAAAACCGGTAGTGTCACGTATGAACTCGAGGACGACCACGGCAATTCAACAGGCATCTGGCACATACAAGATCTGAAACCCCATATAGACGACGAGTATATATAGTTTTTTTGTTTTATCGTTTGTATATATCTTTCTTTGTATATATTTTTCTCTTTTATCGTCCCGAATTATTTTTTTGTTGTTGTTTTGTTTATCTATCGTATCGAAGGTCCGAACATCTGGACAGCTTTACATCTTCACCATCGGTAAAGTTCCTATTATATTTCCCGTATCGTTGGTTTTCTCGTTTTGTAGAAACTTTACCTCTTTCCAAGTAAAGGGGGAGTGTAACGGTTTAAAATTTGCCGCCGAATTCTTTGGGTTTGGAACCAGTGACCGTTGGTACGAGCGGAAATGCGCAGGAGTAGGTACGCGTAGACGGGAGGTGATACGTGGAATCTGGTGCGAGGTAGTTGTGTGTGTGCTGTGCGAAATTTTGTTGAAGCCGGATTTTCGAGAAGAATTGGTTAGTGGTTACCATCCAGTGGCAAACTGGGATTATCTTCTCGAATCCGTAGGTCGAGAAACTCAATTTTTTTTGGAGTTACTTTATCGGAGTTCTCTTCCGCCTTTATGGGATTAGAAGCTGGACAGATTTTGCATAGGCCGCAAATCAGCGTAGTTGAGGTATCGTATCATTTTTAGTTGGTTATTTATGATAATAATTATTAATTATTTAGTTGATTTACTTATTACAACGTGTAAATTTTGTATAAATATTCCGTCGTTTTTGGGTGATAATCAACATATGGTTGATAACATTTTTGTGTGGTCCGCCATTATTTTGTTAGTTCTTTGCGGGACTGCGCGTAAGATATTTGCGCTTTATATTTGAGCAATTATTATTTTCATTTACAAAATTTCTTCGTTGTTCAAAATTTTCCGTATGCCCTGGACTCATTGCTGGTTTTTGTTTAATTAATTATCTTCCAAGCTAGCCGGCAAGATTTACAAAGATAGCTCGTGATTTCTCGATTTCCCCTTTAATCGAGTTGTCTAATCTTTCATAACGACGTCTTCCTTTTTAACCGAAATCGAGTGGCGCCTATTCCATCTTTTTTTTTCGTCGTTTCAATTAACACCTATTGGATAGAAATTATTTTAACATCGAGTATTAACGTCACATTTGGGAAAAATTCTTGAGGAATTTTAACCGTTTCACCCCACATGCGCAGTTCTATCTGTTTTGTACTTTAAGTCCAATCATTAGGTGCTTTCGTCTGGATATAA
Source organism: Podabrus alpinus (assembly GCA_932274525.1). Taxonomy (NCBI): domain Eukaryota; kingdom Metazoa; phylum Arthropoda; class Insecta; order Coleoptera; family Cantharidae; genus Podabrus; species Podabrus alpinus. Next base: position 97,782,609 of record OW026452.1, read on the forward strand.
CTTAGAAATACGATTCTTTTTGCTTAAACCTTTTAGTTTGGCATCGGAAGGACTTGATCGTAATAAAAATAACACTGCACACAAAAATGTTCAAATCCAATATGGTATAACGGCACCTTTTAGAGAAACAAAAGTTGACTATTGTTTCTCCGCCATCTTAAATATGGTTTTTTTCAAAATACAATAAGTTAATTTAAATTATTATTGTTAGTAATAGATTATCTTGATTGTGCAGCCTAAAGGCCGCACCTATATGTTTATTTGCTATAATCTCGTTAATCCAATCTTGTGCGTCTTTGGGGATAAGAGCCTAACAATATCGGTCACTGTACTCATCATCAATGCACTCTCGGGAAAATAATGGGGTGCTTTCCCCTTACCTAGCTGATTCTATGCCGTTGACCGTAATTTAATTTTTGGTTCATCAGCCAGAGTGACCTTCTTCGTCAAGTCGAAGTTGAGTCCACTCGGTCGGTCCATGTCTATGTACGTTAGCCATCTTAGATGTTGCCGGTCTAATACCACATGGAGGTGTAGATCAGGAGTTTTCCTTCATTGCTGTCAGGACCTTGCGGTATTTCCCGTCAACTCCAGTAATTTTAAACGTTATGGTAGTTTACTGCTGATGAGTTGTTCAGGCATTGCGAATTTACTCCGGGTTGAATGTTTCTTGACATTTTCTTGTTTAATCGTGCTAAATTATTGGTTCGTGGTGAAATTATGTAGAATACGTATACGTTAAAGCACTCAACCGTGTAGATGGTAATGCTGATTATTTTACGGAAAACCGTTACGCATTTAAAACATACATTTAAATATTTGATTTTTAAACTGTTTGGAAATAATATTAATTTAAATTTTAAAAAATTAGCTAGTTAATTAATTTTTTATAATATAACCATAAACAAAAATTTTATTCGTTTAATTAACTAGTTAATCTTTTATATAAAATATACATTTCATATTTGTTTCTTCTTCATGTGCCATATCCCGTTCCCCGGATGTAGGTGACCTCTCTCCTATCTATGTATGTGTTATACGTTTGAAGTATTATCACACACACTTCATCTCCAGAGAGGCTGTACCAGGTAGATTACACCTCGGTGGTTTGCCATTACCTTCCGAGGGGAGACGGTCAGAATAAAGTTTTACTGAGCCCGGTGTCAAACCAGGCATTCAGCATTAGCAGCAACGCACATAACCGCTTTAGCTAGTAACATGTATGAAATATTGACAATTTTCACACTTTTTTCGGTTATTTGGGGTTCTACGTTAATGTTAAATGCTATATACCTTTTCTAGAATAATTTTAAATGCTATGTCCTTTTTTTATGATCCCGGTGGGGTGTATGGATCATCTTCCAAAACCGCCCGGAGCATCTGGAGCGGAGCGGAGCGGAGGATAGCGTAGGGTAGATTTTTACAACGCAACCACTTCAGAGTCCAATCCAGACCTAAAAATGCCTTTGGTCTCAGATTATTCAGATTACGGTAGACCTTCTTGCTCGTAGCTTAAAAAGAGATTAAGAGCTTAAAAGAGATTAAATGAATTGTTAAGTTTTGAATAAATGAAAATGTATAATGTAATGTTCATAATGTTGACAGTTTTAATTGCTCGCGTTCAAACGTCTCTGCGTTCAAACGTCTCTGCGTTCAAACGTCTCGCATTTAAACGGAGCCGGAGCCAGAGGTTATTTTTTCAGCCATAGCTAAACATGGTTTGAAACATATTACACCTCGGGCCTGGTTCTAATCCTACGTTCAGAACGTAACCTCTCGCCTACCGTCTTCGCCCTCCGATACAACGCTGCAATTTATATTTTATCGAAAAGCCGAACTTACGTCGAACTGGCTCAATTGTGGTTAAATCGTAATTTAATGTAAAAAGGGTTTTTCAGATATGTCAACTTGACGACTGTTGCTCAGAGATAAAATACGTATTTTCTAAACAAGGAGTGACCATAGAATAGGTCTGCATCTAAGCGCTTGTTCCCCAACTGAGATAAATTGAATTCTAACCTGGAGTTAGGGGGATATCCATATCCTATGCCTTATATGCGCTACTGATGAGATCTAATAAGATCGAAGAATGTTGTTGTTGGAATTATGAGGTTGTGACTTCTTTAAATTGCTTGAATCCACGCAAATGGATAAGTTTGCTTTGGCCCAACCCTATAAGGGGTTATGGGTGAGGTTCAACCCTCAACGCTCACCAAAACTTTCGTAATGAAGGCCTTTATACGCCTGATTTGGAATTAGGGCTTCCATTGTACAGAAATGTTGTAGTCACAACGAATAATGTTTACATAAAATCTACATTTAACAAAATTTTCACTGAAGTGGGTAAAAATGTTCAAGAGAAAAATAACTGGAAAATGTTCAATGCTAGTAATTTTACTAGATTTTCCGCAGATTTTCCGCAACATTAAATAAAAATCCATCTAGTTTAAACCTTTTCAGCTTCATAAAATTTCACGTATGATAAAGCACTTACTTTGGTTTATTATGGTCGAACTTGATGAATTATGTATATTATGCATTTCTTACGCTTACGTGCATTGTGAACAAGCACTAACCTTACTCACTTATTTATTTAGTAAACATCAGGATTAATTAGAATTAATTAGAATTATAAATGCTGTATTACAGCCAGCGGTGGAACAAATTTGTACATCAAATTAGCAGTTGACAAGGTAACGGAATAAGTGACGAAACTGGGCAAAGAATGATGCTCTAAATATCTATAAGATCACACGAATGAGCTTCAAAAATGGATGAAGAAATGGCGAATTAAGGCCAATGAAATCAAGTCGGTCAGGTGACCTTCCCAATGCGTAGAGAAAGTTGCCCTCCTGTCGAATTGAACGATCAAAGTATACTTTAAGAAATAGATCCAAATATCTTTTTCGGATAACTAGACTTTTTCGGTCTAGTTATGAAAAAATATACTTTTCAGTCTATAAAGTGTTCAGTAACATCTAAGTTTCCGGATGGGCTCAGAAAAACGATCTTTACATACGAGTATCGATTAAGTAATAAAAAAATCGTAGATAACATAAAGATAAATAATAATTCATGGGCAATCTATGATTTTATAGCCTTTTAGGACAATAAATGACGAACACCAATTTTAAATTGTTTTTAATTGTCACTGTCAATTACTTTCAATCCAAAAGTTTTTAATGGGGTTACCTACTGTGAGCAGTCGTTTTCAAGCTGATTTTTAGGAATCAAATTTGAGAAAACTGTAACAGCTATTGAGCTAAAATTTAGGAAACTTATTTATTCACATTTATTTATTTTTTATTGAAAATTGTACAAGGTACAGATCGACGCGTAACTCATGTTTCGAAATGACTGTCCAATCGGACGCAACGTTTCCGACCGATCCAGTTATCTGAAATAAACGAATTTTTTAAATTTTTGTTCTCTATGAATGTGGCTACGATTGGAACCTCGAAAATTTAATTTAAAAAAAATGACAAAATGGCGAGGATTTAAAAAAAAACTTCGATTTTTACAACAAAATATTTACTTTTCACGGTCCGCAAAATGGTAATTTTAAATATGTTTTGGATATTTTAGGTTCTGACCGTAGCCTGAAATGTACTTTAAATGCCTAAAAAAATCATGTCAATCCGTAGAGCAGTTTCTTTGGAAAATGTGCGCCCGACTTGAGAAATGTAGTTTTGAGATAAATCGTTTTAAACTTTTTCGTGCTGTAATGAGGTGGATAGTGGTTGATATTCGTAACCTACCCTTAATCGGGTATACTAGGGCCATACAGAACACATTCTTAGGCTTCGAAGAAGTGAAATTCGGCACTTATTTCTTCTTTTGTGGCAATTCTATCCTCTGTAGAATAGTAAGACGCTCGGTGATTAGACAGTATGATGCGGTCGCCGTCTCTCTTATATATGCGTAAATTTTGGCCTTCTCGCCGATTTTTACATAATATATAATGTACGAATACCTCGGTTTTTATCCCGTCTTTATTTACAAAAAGGCGTGTATTTTTTAGGAGCTCAATAGTCACTGAAATTTTCCTATAAAATCTTTTAAAGCTATGCTTCTTATCGCACGGGTATCGCACGGGAATTGCACGGGCAGTTAACTGAAAAAAATCGTTCGTCATACAAAATCGTCACACAACTACGTCACACAAATCGTCACACAGATTCGTCACATAAATTCGTCACACAAATATCGACTATCGCTTTCAAATTTTGAACTTCCCTTCAAACACCATAACTCCGGAACCGAGAGGGCTAGGACCCTGTGAATGGTGGCTATGGATGGGGGGCGGAGGTGGCAACCGCCCCCGACCCCACGCCGCCTCCCGCCGCCTCAAACTCCGCCTCCAACCGGTTTATAGGCAAAATAGTTTGTTGACAAAACTAAAAAAATTTAAAAATTTCCCCCCCACCACCCCTTTTCGTGGGTCGGCAAAAAACGTCGAAAAAATGTTTCAAACATTTTTCACAAAAAGGCTGAAAGTCGAACAACTATGGCCTTCACGCATCTATTATGGTCCTCCCCTGTGAGGCCGAAGGCCGAATAACCATGGCCTTCACGGATCTATTATTTAAATGCCAGTGTGGGAGGCCGAAGGCCGACCCGTATTCTTATAAGCACGTTGGAGGCCGAAGGTCGACCCGTATTCTTATAAGCACCTTGGAGGCCGAAGGCCGACCCGTAATCTTAAATGCCAGTGGGAGGCCGAAGTGTGTTCGACCATCGCTTTCAAATTTCGAACTTCCCTTCAAACACCGTAACTCCAGAACCGAGAGGGCTAGGACCCTGGGAATGGTGGCTATGGATGGGGGGCGGAGGTCGCAACCGCCCCAGACCCCACGCCGCCTCAAACGCCGCCTCCAACCGGTTTATAGGGAAAATAGTTTTTTGACAAAACTAAAAAAATTAAAAAATTTCCCCCCTCCACCCCTTTTCGTGGGTCGGCAAAAAACGTCGAAAAAATTTTTCAAACATTTTTCACAAAAAGGCCGAAAGCCGAACAACTATGGCCTTCACGCATCTATTATGGTCCTCCCCCTGTGAGGCCGAAGGCCGAACAACTATGGCCTTCACGGATCTATTATGGTCCGCCCTGTGAGGCCGAAGGCCGATCAACTATGGCCTTCACGGATCTATTATGGTTTGCTCTGTGCGTAAGAAGCATAGCTTCTCTGGACGGTCCGACGACCGCTCTCATTTTTTTTTATTAAAGAACCAACATATTTTTGTAACTCATATTATTTTGTCAGGTTTAACTGAAAGTAGTTTATTTTGAAAACTTTTAAAATAAAAATTAGCATAATAAATTAGTCAAAATAGATTTAAAAACAAACAATTTTAGGGGTTTTGTACCTAACATTATTTGTTTGTGTAAGATAATCAGTCCAACTATGTATCCAAAATGTTAAATATAACGTGCCCGTTAAGTCAAGGTTATCCAATTTGTTATGTTATTTATTAAATGATTGTAATGTTTTACCTTTTATCGATAACGTTAGACGTTTAGTTATCAGATACGTAGTAAGAATTTAATAAATAACATAACAAGATGGATAAAATTGACGTAACGGGCACGTTATATTTAACATTTTGGATACATAGTTGGACTGAATATGTGTCAGTTGAAAACCTTGTATACTAACTGTATCTATAAAAAACATAGCAGTAAATTAGTTAACAACCCCAGATGTTCCTGGGGGGTTTCAATTTGTAAGAAAAAACTTTTAAGCTCCTTTTTCACAATCCATTCAATTTTAAGGGTGGACTAAAACGTCGATTTTTAATAATTTTCTTTTTAACAATTTTTTAAAATTTTTTTGGTTTTTTGGACTCCTAAAGACAATTACAAACAGCTACAACTTATATTTGTTAAATTTATTTTTGTATATTTTGTATTAAGTGCAAAATACAAACAGTAATTCCGTTTTAATAGTTATTTATGTATCAAGGGCACAATCAATAGATTGTGCCCGTGGTACATACAACGTTTTATTTCATTTTGGTACTTTTGGTACTTGAATTGTCAAAATTGAAGAATTAAGTATTTTGAGAAAAAATATCATATGGTTCCTATGGCGAGAAACTTGGAGGGGCGAGAATTAATTTTTTTATTTAGCAATAACTCGAAAACGGCACTAGATATCGAAAAACTGAGCAAAAAATTCTCCCCCCCTCGCAAGGTACTACCCTCCGTGACTTGTCGGTAGGAAGGCATATGCAAAATTTCAGATCGATCGCGCAAAAAAAACAGAGTCTGAACTAACTCTTTTGTTTTGATATTGTTGTCATTGCTTAGCAACTTTATAGGCCCTCGGGCTATAAAAGCCATATTATGCCCCATATCCGTGCTAAAAAACAAGGTTATGATACCAAAATGAAATAAAATGTAATTATGATTTAAAAAGTTTTAATAATGAACTCCATTACAGAAAATCCGTTATAATTCGGGTAATTTGATGAATTTTACTTTAATATTTTTTAGACACATTTTCAAGACCCCAAACTATAAAAATATGTAATAAAACAAATTCGAAAAAATTTATCGGTCACAGTATGTAACCCCCTTAATTAGTTAATTAATAGTTTATTTATTTTTTAGCCTTGAAAATGTGGGCCAAATTTAAATGGCCCGAATCATTGGATAATATTATTAAAAAACCTATACCCAATAAAAATGTTATAATTAAACAAACTAAAGTCAATTAATGTACAAATATACTGTTAAAAAATAGGGTTGTAAAAATTATCAGCCTTTTTGATGATCTTTATATGACCATATCAGAAACAGTCGTATCTCTAACAGAGAAGCACCCAACAGATCATTACGTCGAATGGTAAAATGGGACTTTACGATGAATTCAACTTCTGACAAATGGGAAAAATTAGATACGATATAATAATTATGGAAATTCCGGATAAAATAAATTAATCGTTTCGGTGGCCCGGGGGTTCAGCGCGCGTATTCACATCTAATACATTAGGGTTCGAATCCAGTTTGAGGAACATTTTTTTCTGGAAAAAAGAAATCAAAAAGTAACATACATTTTAAAAGAAGAATTTTGATGATAAATTGGATAACAGTTAATTACCTTCATAAACGCAGTCAACTTTTACAAAAATAATAAAAGTACTTAACTTTTTGTTTTATACAAAAGTAGAAGTTATAAATTTTGGTAATTAACTACGCCAACGAACAATTTCACCAATTAATAGTAATGTGATAAAATGTAATTGTTTCGAAATATTATGTTGATCACATTGTGATAATAAAATAATAATATTTTTAGTAATTATCAGTTACAAATAATAGCAATTTTATGTTTAGAAAACATGGAATACCTATGTACATACACGGAAAAAGAAATGAATAATAATTTCCTGCTATAGACCTTACTAAATAAATTTTGACTTATGTAATATTCTCCTACTTCTTTTAAATTTGTTATTATTTATGCCGGCTTCTTTAAATAATATACTAAGATTGATTGTAAAATAATATTGTTAGTTCTGTTCTGACTATCGTGGAATTATTATCAAAGGGGTGAGTTCCACTTATATATTATTTAAACGTACCTACAGTTTCCATAAAAGTACAATAAAAAAATTTTCAAATTTAAAATAAAAATTAAATCATTTAAATATTTTTGATTTAAATTAATAATTTTTTTTTAATATTTCACACTCGCGTTTTTTTATTGTTTTTCGAGTATCTTCTTTGGCGACTAGCTGGTGTCAACATTCATCATATACTTACCTCAGTAACTGGACTTAATTTAAATATTTTACAATCGGATTCTTATCTAATTGTTTTAATTTTTTTTAAATTAAATAATATTATCTGGCCTAATTTCCGAAACTTGATATTTCAAAAATATTTTTACTTGTTCTACTTGTACTATTATCTCGAGTATGACAAAATCGAAAAGGAAATTTCATATACATTTCAAAACACCGTTTGCTTCTTTTGGATTTCATACGTTATTATTTTTTTTTTGAAAATTTTACTTTGGACTGCATTTTTAACCCCGGTACGCGGGAAGGTAACCACATATATTTAAACATTTTGGATATTTTAAAAAAAGTAAAGATATATCACTGTTAGTCGACGTTTTTTTAAATTTTTTTTTGAATTTTTATCTATAATTAACCATAAATAAATAATTAATAGTAAGTAGTAAACTTCCAATAAGATCTATCGGAAGATGTAGCTCTTTACTATGACGCACTTCTTGTTCCACGATTCTGATTGCCTAAACGATGCTTCTGTTTCGTTATGGGCCCAATCAGAATCGTGGAAATCTTGAAACCACAAATAGAGTAACTTGAAAAATCAGATACCAGATAGTATAAAATTGGAGAAATTAAATCAATGCCAATGTACAGATCACACAAAAATGATGATTGTGATCAAGTTCGAAAATCCTATGATGACGATTTAGCAAAATTGGAAGCTGCAATTTAAATGTTTTTAAATTTCTTTGCTTTTTATACCTTCGAAGAGGGTACAATTTCGCAAATCATAATCAGAAACTGCTTCATAGGCTCCATCTGTAGTTACTGAAAAATGTTCACAGCTAACTTATGGATTTTTGGAGAAGGAACAGTATAGCATGCGGCAATTTTTATTGTAGGGTAGTTTGTAGAGGCTCCAATGTTATGGAAATTTTCCCTATTCAGGATCTAAATTTAAAATATGCATTGCATAGAGTCCGCCTTGTTAACATGTTTTTCTCCTATCTATCTCCAAAATTCGAAAGATTTCTCCCTTGACCCTTTTTATTTCTTAAAAAAAATTTTTTTTCTATTAATTTTCAATTTTAAAATTTTAATATTGAGTTATTTCCAGAATTACGCTAATAATAATTGCTAAATTTATTCAAATTTGCGGGAAGTACCAATTTTATATACCTAATGTGAGTTATTTTGATTACAAAAAAATTGATTTTGTTATGTACGCACCTTGAATTTTGATTACATGCATGAATGAATAATTTTAGCCCAGAGGGCATCCAATCTTCTGCGTAGAGATGGTCCGGAGAAAGTGAAATGCACGAAGTTATTCAGATAATTTTTTTTTATTGCAACAATTATAAGTTATATAATACAGTTTATAGTTTTGAATTATAAATGTAAGTAATGATAGTTGAGCAATTAATTTTTGCAAGTTCTTTAACGTCATGATCATGTAATTTGACTAATTTAAAGGGCCGTAAAAGATAATAATATTGTAATCTGTTATGTCATTTTATTAAACTTCTATGCACTACCTTTCTCCACTTACGCATGGTGGCCACTTTTACTCTCTCCTACTTGACCGTGAACTTGAAGTAGCCGCTAGCCCATATCTAGGCTAATATGATGCTACTAATTGAATTTTAATTTCATTGCACTCGACACCATTGACTACTAATCCGATAAAGCAAATTTACAAATATATTATAGTTTTCCTCGGAAATGAATTAGTTTTTCAAAATAATTTTACCAGACCGAAGTTAAAGCCCATTGTATTTGCCATCAGAAAAGCGGGAATACATTTTTTTGTTAAACGTGCCGTTAAAAAAAATACAGTTTGCAAAAAAGTTGGAGTTTTTTAATATTTCTTTACTTAATTTAACACATCATAACTCCAAAACAGTTTATTTTAGACAAAAAATTTACAATCCAGTTTGTAGATAATTTCATGTTCTATAAAAAAAAGTATCCACCCATTAATACCAAAAAAATCAGTAGTTTTGGTGTTATGGCCATGGAATGTGGAAATTATAAAATTTCCTAATTTCAAAAAAAAGCAAAAACCATAAAAAAAGAGGCTTGCATCGGTTACGAGGAACCCTGTATATCTGACAATACCAATGTCATGAGTAAAATCGGGTTGAAATAACTGAAATATAATAATAAAGGAGTAACTCCTATAATTTTTCATTTAGGAACGGTCCGACCGGCCAATAATTTTTTATTCGAGAACGATCTGACCTCACTACTGCAGGTAGTTGTTTAACCAGGGTAAATAACTCCAGACAAGACTCTGAATTTCAAGAATTTCCGGGGAATTCCCAGCGATTTTAACAAATTTTCAAAATAAATAATTTCCAAGGAATTCCAATGAACTCGAAATGAACTCGAAAAATTTCCGGTTGATTTTAAACGAATTTCAAATAATGGATGTCCAATAAATTCCACCAAATTTCGATTTATTGTATACAACTTTTTCGGGTATTTACCCCTCGTTGCCTAAGTTTCAGATTATAAATATATAAATCTGGATGCCTGATTTTCGACTTCCTTTATTGGGTTCCCGGTATCTCTGAGAAATAATTTGAAAACAAAATTTACATCGTTTTTCTTATTTAAGATATAATTAAAATAAGTACAAATCAAAAATTTCGTTTTAATCCTATAAATAGAAGAGTGATAAAACTATTTTAACATTTTTAACCGGGACATTAAATCCAAATATACCATGGAATTTGCAAAGATATTTAAGATAGCGGAAAAACAATGGCCAATTTTTGTTTTTCTTACAGGCGCCATATTGACTTTCACATTTTTGAATAGAACTATATAAGAAAAAAAATCGAGTTATTTCCGCTTTTCACACAAAAACGATCACACGATCGGACAGAACAGCGCATGTGGTGTTCAGACCGGTCTCGAATCAAATTTTATCGGCCGGTCGGACCGTGCAGCAAAATATTTTGAATTTTATGTTTATTTATTAATTTTTCAGTTAATAATATTTTTGGACTCGGCCCTGATATTGCTTTCTAAACACCCGTGCTTATTATGTAGATATAGCCGATCAAATTTTCAAGAATGTTTTAAATATTTTGATTAGGTGCAGGGGCGGTTAGAACTTAGAACTTTACGGTTAAGGATAAACTGATAATTTTCAGTACCTAGTTCGAATCCCAGCTAAGTAAGAACCTTATTTCTGGTCGCCTTTCTCGGTAGGTAATTGCAAACCCTTGAGGTAACTTGCCCAGAGAACCTTAGGCTACCAAACTCTCATTAGGATAAACGGACTGCGAAAAGAGGAAAGAATTACTAAAATTAATAGAACTACTAATAGTTTTGAATTAATCTTAAACTGTAGGTCCCCCACACAGTACCTTAGAGCTGATGATAATATGTACCAGAGAAAAACGCTGAGGGTTCAGGAATAGATGAAACAATTCTGGATAAAGGGATAATAGGGACCTTTAAAAAATTCCTTTTTTTTAAAGTTCAAGTTCTTTAAAGTTAATAACTTTGTGTATTCTACTCTGACTGTAAAATTTTAAGATTGTATTTAATTTAATAATTAGTGATATACTGTTGCGTCTACGCCTTTTAAAGCTCTAAAGAACTTATTTTCAAATCTCTCACTTACCGTTCTCCGCACGCTCTTATCTCAGGTTCTTTTTTATTATAGGCTTATCTCACTTAGCAAAATCATAAAAGAAAATCCAGCTGGTTCAGTTAACATCAATTTTATTAACATTAACACATGAATTATCAACGGACAACAAAGAACAAATAAACAATAACAACAACAAATCAAAACCAGAACTTAAAATCTAAATAAACACTCGCTAACCTTTGTACCTCTTAGGTACTTGACGTATCACTAACACTTTCTCCCCGTCTAACGCCTGGTCCAAATGGTTTACACCAGCCCAAATGCTGATCTCGGTTATCCAGATTCCTTGCAGCTTCTCGTGCTGCTAACAGGATTCGCTTCTTTATTAGTTGTCACTGGCTAGTGATTCGTCATCACTGGTTGTCTTCTTTGACAAGTTTTCTGATTCTCCACTAAGAACTCTCGGCCGAGTTCAGTAGTCCACCTCTGTGTGGTAATCAACTTATGTACTTGATCTTCAAAGACTCGAATTAATTTTATCCCGCAATGAAAACACGTCTGTGTTCTTCGCGGACTCGTATGTGACTCCCTTTTCTAAAGTTGTTGATCCTAGAAACCAAATTAAATTGTTTTGTTTTCTTCTTTCTGGATCTCTCCTAATTTCTGGATGTTATCCTGCTTGTTTTCGCCTACGTATTTTCTTCGTTGCTAGGTGCTCTGCTCGTCTTTACTGTCGCTACTAAATTTAATTTCACATTCACACAACTTAAATTCTAACAACGATAAAAACACAACCTGCACATCCCCAGTCGGCATTTCCTTTTATACTAGATTGCATATCGAGCTCCTACTGTGAATGACGCGAAACACAACAATACCTTAAGTTTTCGCTAAACAAAAATTTCGTAAAATTATAACCGCCAATGCCAACATAACCACAAAAAATATAAAAATTATTTTTCTCTATTAAACCGCAAAATGCGGAAGCGTGATCGTATTTAGACTACACGTACAGCTACCGTGAATGAAAAATTGAACGATTTTGAAATTTAATAAGTCACAGTTATTTTTATTTTCTTTCAATAATTTTATTTAATATGTTGTCCTTGATTCCTGTACACTTGAAGACAACGTTTTGGCCACGGTTTTAGCGATCGTTGTATCATTTCCAGAGGAATGTTTTCTATCTCACGTTTTATTAGTTTTTTTAACTGTTTAAGGGTTGTAACTTTTGACTTATTTAACTGAGATTTTAAATAGCCCCACAAAAAATAATCACAGGGTGAAAGGTCCGGTGATGATGGCGTCCATATATCCGGATGAATAAAAGATACGCCGTTCTGTTCAAGAAAATTTAAAGTCTTCTTAGAAGCGTGAGCTGGTGCCGAGTCTTGGTGAAATATCCAATCACCAGCAGGATATAATCTTTTTGCGTCAGTCAAAAGTGGCTTCAAACAATTCTTAATGTAATATTCCGAGTTAATTTTAGCACCAGGCTCAACAAATATTGGCGTTGTGGTTCCATAATTCGATATTCCCATGAACACCATAACTCCCTTCGGATGGGACTGTTTTGTGAATACGTCCAATTCTTTTGCCGATTGCTCACGTCTCAAGTACTGAACTTTTCGTTGGCCATCAGCATTTGTTAGATGGAACCATGCTTCATCGACAGTGATGTATTTTTGCCATTTATCACAATTTAGTAAGTGATACAATCCTAGTGAGCGCTGGTGCCGTTTAATAATTGTTTCTTCAGAAATATGATGTCTCCTTGGTTTCTTCATTAATTTCAGGTTTAATTTTTTATTTAGATTATACCGAATGATATATTCAGATGTTTTGAAATGATTAGCCATATGTTGTAGTGTCGGAGGATTCGTTTTTAATGCCATTTTCTTTAAATTCGATAATTGTCGATTTGTCAGAGTTGGCTTCTTTCCGCTGCCTTTCTTCCGGATTTTGGATTTAAGTTCTGGGATTCCATTTTTTTTGTAGTTAGAGAGTGTACCTTTCGAAACACAAAAATTTTGGTCTTTACACCTTTTTTGTATCATAGCAAAACTACATTGTTGTTTTAAAAGCTTAAAAATTATGATTTGTTGCTCTTTAGTTAACACCATGTTTGTAACTGACACTAGAGAAAAACAAATTTGACATCGATAAGTTCATATCGCGTGCTCTATGGAATACTTTGAATTTTGTTTAAAAAAATAACTCTTATTGGTGAAAATTGAATTTAAATTCGTTCAGTTTTTCAATCACGGTACCGGTACATCAGCAGCAGGTCTAACCTAAAAAATTGATATAATATTAGCCCATTTAACTAAAACCAATTTTTATTACAGAAAAATGACTTCTCTGCAAATAATAGTAAACCATCATTGGAAAGACACTGCTTGTTCGGAGAAATCTGAAGAAGCTTTTAATGAAAATCTAACTGATAAAATTTGGGAAGTGGCGTTAAAAGAATTAAGAGAGGATGAAAAAACTCGTGAGCAATGCTTGACGCAATTTAAGGAATGGATTCGCCAAAACAAAGATATTGAGAATTGCATTGTGGGTAAGTCTTTAACGATGAAGTTCAACAAGTTGCAAAGTCTTTGATTCAATTCAAAATTAATCCAATCGGGATTAAATAGAGTTATGTTACAAAAATTATTTTTCACTCCCAGGAGTAAAGGTACTATTAATTTTTCCCTCATTTTAAAAGACTAAAGTGTCAGTTTTGAAGTAGCAAATTATATGTGACCAGATTCACAATCAGATGGGCAAACCAGATTACCGAAATCTGATTGTTTCCGTGTTACGGCAATCTGATTGAATAGTAAGATTATACAACAATGAGCTTACCTCATTCCCATTCCCATTCGGGATTGAAATTTTTGACTATTGTAGCCCATCGAAAATATAAAATAAGTCATTTTATTATGTGAGTGATTTATTAATTTAAATTAAATAAACTTTACATGTGCCAAGAAGTTAAATTATTCAGAATTTCAATTACGCACGTTATTTATTTAAATTAGTTATATCATATGTGAATCTTATGTAGTATAATATAGAATTAGATTATGCGTTAATCTTTTTTTAGATGATTCCTTTTTGCTTCGCTTTCTGCGCGTAAAAAAATTTAGCATACACCAGGCCCAACAAATGTTGCTCAAATATTTGAATTTAAGAAAGTGTTACAAATACATATTTTATAACGCCGATTATTTGGAGCCAAAATTGACCGAAATTATTAATTCTGGGTAAGAAATCGTATTACAATATTACATAAATTAATTAAATATTATCATGTATCTGTAATTAAATTTATTCAAGAAGGTAACATTAATATTTTGATTTCCCAAAAAATGAACCTTCTTTTCGGTCGGAAAAAATTTAATGGTTAAGGAAGTTATTTTTATTTTTTTTTAGTTACATATTTGCTAGTCCATTTAAAGATCGTAATGGGCGTCGTGTTATTATTACTACTCCAAGTAAGTAATGGTAACAAATTGTTATTCCCTTAATTTCCCAAAATTTTCAGAATATTTTGATCCTACCAAATACAACAGTACTGATTTATCACGTGTTCATTTGATTACCTACGAAACATTGGTTGATGATGAAGAAAATCAAATATTGGGCTTCACACATATTGGCGATGTTGGTTCCGCATCTCCATCAATGATCACCATGTGGTCCATCACGGAATTTGCCACTCTGGTCAAATGGGGAGAAGTGAGCAAAATATTGTATTACGACAAAACAATTAAATTAAAATTTTTTTAGCAATCCTTCCCAATGAGACACAAAGAAATACATGTTTTGAACATGCCAATTGCTTTGCAATATGTATACGATTTTTGTGCTTCAAGAGTTAGCCAAAAAATTAGGGATAGAGTTAGGGTAAGACAATTTAATTTACTTTATTCACCATCGGTTAAATTACTCAACATTTCAAGCGATTAGTTCGGGAAGTGATCACTTTCCGAACCTTCATTAGGTCGGAAAGTCGATACTTTCCGACTTAATTATTTTAAATTAAAATTACATACTACATACATACTTCGGTAAAAGGCTTCATTACAACTCGGTAATATATAACCCGTGACTGTAATAAAGTGTTTTCCGTCGCAGTATTATTTATCTAATAATTATATCATTTATTTTAGTTATACAATAATCAAGAGCAACTTCATGCCGTGATTGATCCGTGTGTTTTACCGGCCGAATATGGTGGTATAATGCCCATGGCTGAGATGATAGAACTTTGGAAAAAGGAATTAGCACTTAAGAGAGACCGCATTTTATCACTCGATAAAATGAATTTATTGAACGATTCCGGTATAATTTGTAGAAGAAATAACAATAGTTCGTTAAATGATGCTAATAATATAATTGGAAGCTTTAGAAAATTAGAAGTAGATTAATCACTATGATTCTAGCGATTTGTTTTAGTGTAATGGGTATCTGGATTTTAACACTCTTAGGCTTAGATCGTTTTTAGATTTTAATCAGTTCTTTTAAAAACTTTCTGTTTTTCTAGTCAATCACAAACTAAACAAAAAAAATCGAATTGAAAATACGAATGAAAATCTTTACTTTATGTTCTTACCTTCTTTACTTATCCAATAGCTGCATAACTATTAAATCTTAGTTAGTCAAGATTTTTTTAAACTTTTAATCGTTAGTCGTACGGTGTTCAATTTTTTATATTCTTAGTTTTAAGCAATCATTTCATTAGTGCGCACAAATACATTTGTATCACTTTTTTCATTAATAAATTTTATTTGTATAAAACTTTTTTTTTAATATGCCATACCTTAAATGAGCGTTAGCAAACCTTCTCTGCTGTATTTTTGTAGTACGTCGAAGTCACACCCGCAGGGGACGTACTGTTTAACGTGGAGTCCAAACCACGTTTTCATTTTGAGATGGTTTTACTGAGAAAATTACACCCTGTTGGTTCACCATTGCAGATCAATTCATAAAATAATTAAAAATATACTACAAGAAAAAGTTTTATTAATTTATTATTATAATAATTTTATCACTAATCAATAGAAAACGCCTGTTGGTTCTAAAAAGTCAATATAAATCATCTGTTAAATTTAACGGCTTGTTAAAGGTTTTATGAAACAATATTATAATTTACCAGCACCTTTCTCTCGCCCAACCTATGTTAATAAATGCGTATTAATTTCTTTACCACCTAATGTTGGTATTACAATCAAAGGTAATACCAACCTTAAAAGTTGTAAAACCGGCTGTATTATGCCATATAAAACCAGATTGTCTTATCGAAATTATTGTGGTACTCCCAGTTGTAAATGTGATTGAAAGAATTGTAAACCGCAAAGAGTTAATTGTTTAGCACCTTCACAGAGATCACCTTTGGGAAACCCGGAACATTTTTCATTAAATTTGTTTATAATTTCATCGTCCTTTATATTTAAAAGTTTCTTAATATTATCGACATATATTTTTCCTTCGTTATCAATCACTCCCGACTTCAATATTATGCATTTTATAAAGCAATTGAGGTTTTGATTGCCTTCTATTTCGCCTGTTTCTTCAAAAATGGACTCGAGTTTTTTATCCACAGGGATTTCGACCAAGCAATGTCGTTTCACTTCTTCATGAGAACCAAAATAATTTTTTAAAATGTGTGCAGCAAACTGACAAAATGCAGAACTTAATAAATAAAATTAAACATGCTAAAAATACAAACCTGATTTTGATGTGAAAGCGAAATGATGGTTGTTAAAACCAAACCACTAATAACTAGAAATTTCATTTTGAATATTATAAGTTGAGAAAAAATAGTGTTTCTTATAATAACGGTACAATCTCTTGCTTTTATATAAAAAAAATTGAAAACATAAAAAAGACTAAAATTTCTAATTGGGTAATAATAAGCGAATTAAAAAGTAATACCTTCATCACTCATGATTATAGAAGCAAGGTACACTAAATAAACCAGAATTATATTGCATACAATTAAACAACATTGTAAACATTTGTTACTTAATTAAAATGTAATAAAAGTTCAATTTTTGTCGAGAAAGTTAACAAATAGTTATTATTACGCAAGCACGGTACCGGGACGACAATACTGCTATTCTTAATTAAAACGTCCTAATTAACAAATTGGTTTTCGGGAGACAAATTAGTTGTTGGAACCACAATATAATAAATTTATTACAGGAAGCATTAAATATTATTTTATAATGAACACAGCAGCGTTAAAACCAATTTGTAGTTAGGACGTTGTAACTAAGGACTGCAGAGCAGGTGAGTAAATGTTTGCCACAACATGGCCGGCAATACCATATGATCCACGCAGACAATCGAAAGCGGTCATCTATGTATTGTCGTCTGATTTTATGATTGTCTGTTGTTACCTGACAAATCGCAAACAAGACACCTCCCGTACAAAATTAATGGGGTGACTAACTCTAGCCGCGAAGGGGTGGTTCGATTGAAGGAGCAAAAGGGCTTGTGACGAAACGTCGCGATTTGACGGTCTCCCATCAACGATTGGGCGATCCTCAATCGTGATTCTGGATGTTATCGCTAACAGGGGGGGGGGGGGGTAAATTTACACACGGGGTATTTACATGGGCGCCACGTGAACTTAAACCTGAGTTTATTCGAAAGGGATGAAAAAGCATCCTTCCAAGCTGGTACACGACAGCTTTCTGATTAAACGCGTTGCCTCTCACACTGGTGACATCTCTTTGGATTACATTACCTTTACATCCAATATAAGTTTTATCTTCACAAAACCAGCTAAACAAAACATACACATGACGACAATAAAACACATAAATAAATAATAAAGGAGATATAATAAAAACGAAATATGCAGGGACATTTGACACTTTACAACAATTGTATAATCAAATTTACAACCACAAATGTTGCAAGACAAAATATTTACACTGACTTAAATAACAGAAAAGTTAACGAGAAAAATACTGATACTGAAAGTTGAACAGCTGTTCGCCAAAATGGAACAGACTAACTGGTTTAATTTATTAAACCTCAAATATGACACAAAACACAAATTCAAACTGTGACGTCACTTCAATAAACAATTTTAAAACGTTGACAAAATATGCGTGGTTACTCCACGTCCAAATAAATACTAATACACAAGAAGGGAATACAAAATGGTGCGAATTCGACTTACACGGTAAGACTGAAGGTTCTTTGAAAATATGGTGGTCAACTGACCACAAGGTACAATAATATTTAATATTAATAAAAAGAATGCTTACATAATATTTACAGGTATGCTCCTATAGAGACGGTCGTCCAAGTAGATATGGTCCAGCGTGAGATGCTATTTCGATAGGCAAAATCCTTTTCCAATATTCGAGATGACAAAAAGGTTCGATAGATCGGGAATGCTTCAATAATGAGTGGTCGGCAATAAACACGAAAGTGGAATGATTCATAATTCTTAAAACTTGACTTCAATACGGTCCTGCCTCGTGGACTTAAAATTCGCGCTAACCGTACGTAATCCAGCTTCCATAGATGGTATCACGAAACAAACCACCACGTAATTTACTCGAAAAATGTCCGATATAATTTGTTTATATTTAAACAATTCAAATTCCACTTGCTTAAAATCGGCATGAAACATTTGGTTTAACCCGAAACTGATTTCAATTAAAGTCAATATGCGTGTATTTAATTTACACCGTGAACTGATCTTTAAGTTACATCCGTACTATTTGATTTAAACAACGGAGTGTCAATAAAAACGTAAATAGTCATAAATGACGTCACCAAAAGTTAATTTAACTAACTGATAATTTATAAAAATGTCCAGAAAATATTTAATTCGAAACAATCGACAATTCGTAACATATTTAAGACACGGCAATATTTTAAAGTAATATTTAATTCGAAAATAAGTTGACATAATGTTCGGAAAGTGTATAATTCGAAACTACCGATAATTTATAACATATTTAAACAGCGTTCATTAATATTTAATTCGACAATGACTTGAATTAATGTTCATAAAATGTTTAATTCGGAACAACCGATAATTTAATTTAAAGCGACAAAAGATTACAATAACGTCAATGATCAATGTTCAATATACCTGCCTCACTCAAACACTAGTTTTTAAATGTACTAAGTCCGCTGAAAGCGGTTCACCCTTCAGTCGGGCAGCGTTACTGGTGGCACTTGAAAGATCGATGAATCTCTAAAAATTACATGCAGTTGCATCCCTTATATATAATTTCTCCCGAAAATTGTACCCAAAAGTTACATTTCAGGGGAACATAAATTTCTCCTACAACGGCGGTTCGATATTCTAATTGGTTGTATTATTCAAAACTTCGACTGAAAATAAAGGATAGAATAATGCACTCAAATTGCATTGGTTCAAACTAACGTGGATATATTGTCACACTTTGAAAATTCATAATTCAAAAATCATTATTCATTTTAAATATGACAAGACGTGACAACGTCGCAAATGTGATATTATAATTATGGAAAGTTCAACAGGACGTGATGGATAATATTACGATGCCATATGTCCGGTAGAGGTGTGTGAAATGCATGATTGCAAAAGATAAGAAGGTAGTTGGAACCCCATGAACGTTACTTCTATGTAACGTCGTGAGAACTGCAATGCTAGCAGAATAAGGGTTCAAGCCAGTACAGAGAACCAGGTGGGATGCGAGTTATTAAATATGGCAACAGAAGGAAAAAATAGTTAGTTACGTAGTTACATGTAGTTAGGAAGTCACGTCGGAGTTACGTCGGTAATACGCGTGTGGCTAAGTAAGCCACTTCGCGTGTAATGTTAATTAAAATGTTGGTTCAAGTTAAAAGTTAATCATTGTTAAAAGTTAATAGTTGCTAAAAAGGATTACCAAAAATGACCTCTCGCACGCCAGGCTGTACGGCTACCACTACCCTCGTATTGATAATAATCAGGTTAGTGTAACAGTACTTGTAAATATGTTATTTTGACTTTAATATAAATAATTGTTATGAACTTTGATTTATTATTTTGAGAATTTACCCAACATTAATAATTGAATTCATTTGGGAATTATTTTTAAATTTTACCTTGTAAGAATAACTTTATATGATCTTTATCAATGCCCTATAACAAACTTTTTTGGTTTATTATTTTGTGATAATAACCATTCAAATAACTGTCCAATTAACCAAAATTAGGCTGTAATTTTTTCTAACTCAACTATAATTTTAGCATTTTAATAAAATTTTATTATTAATTTATAATAAGTTACATACGTATGAACTTGTAGGAAAGGAAAAATTTGTAATCTAAGACAACATATCCTGTCTTGGTATAATTGACCTCACTAAAATGTATCATGTATGCATTTCACACACTATATTACATTGGTACTTTTTCATTAATTTAAAATTTGCAATAAAAAAAACTTTGTAACCAAATTTTGGAACAAAAATGATAACTAAATTCGAACCCTTATTTATAAACATGTTGACCGTAGCAACAAAAATGTAGTCAATTTAAATATTAAAACAATGAATTATTAAAATTTATTTATAAACAAATTTATGAACTTTATAAAGAAAATGCATTTTGGTTTGTTATTAGGAGAAATAGAATCAATTAACGTATTGCGTCAGTTTTATATTATTAGTAATGATAATTTGTAAAATATTTAAGTTTTATTTATTCTAAATTCACCAAGCGGTAGTATGTAACCTGATTACGGCCGCGTACCTTCACCGGCTGCGCTAGCTACTATGAAGCTCGCCCGCTTCAACATGTGTTATACGTTAAATTCAATTATATTATTATAAACAAATGTATTACTTAAAAAATCGGGCGTTATACGGCGATAACAACCCTTAAACATGCCACGGCACATTCTCCAACATGTCACGCTTAAATTTGGTTTATCTAAGTCGTGGATTATTTGGGGGATGTAGCTCAAAGGACCGATTAACATTTGAACGGCGTCGTAAATCATAAGTTCCACATTCATAATAATTCAAGTATATTTAACATAAAATATTATTTTAATATTACATAATTACAAATTGTATTTACACTGACCTTACGACAATCATTAATAGGGTAGCTTGGTACCAGTGCAGAGCAGGCGATCGGGATGTCGTCATGTCGTAATCCTTTTTATGAACTTAATAACTTAACTCACAGTAACTCCCGTAGGATTGGACTTAGGCCAACGCGTGTTCCCCGTGTAACTAACTATTTTCCCTTCTGTAGATATATTTAATAACTTCATCCCACCTAGCTCTCTGCACTGACTTGAACTATCATTTTGCTGATATTGTAATTCCCATGACGTTACATAGAAGTAACGTTCATGGGGTTCCAACTACCTTCTTATCTTTTGCAATCATGCATTTCACACACCTCTACCGGACATATGGCATCGTAATATTATCCATCACGTCCTGTTGAACTTTCCATAATTATAATATCACATTTGCGACGTTGTCACGTCTTGTCATATTTAAAATGAATAATGATTTTTGAATTATGAATTTTCAAAGTGTGACATTTTTTTTTAACAAACACATTGAAAATCATAAATAACCTATACATACAAATTGTTAAAGAAAAAAATAAAATAAAATATAAAACGACTTATTACAATACAAAAGATACAAATTAAAACAAGAGTGATTAAGGACGGCATCAAGTTGCTTAAAAAAGTCTTCTCTATCTTAAGTAGTTTAAATAAGGCGGGTATTTACCCCAGTGGTAGTTGAAGTAACTACAATACAAAAGTGTAAAAGCACGATAGGGTTATAAGCCGACCCTACTATTATAAGTCGTAAACATAGTTAAACCATCAAAAAGCAAAATAAGGACTGATTTAGATTTTCAATGTGTACGTCGAGTCAATTTCATATTGACATACAAATATTATAGGAAATTCGAGGTATTTACAAACTTATGTGACAGAGTTAAATTTTTTTTTGTTAATTTTTACTATTTTGTTTATATGCTAGATACATATGTTATATATGTTATATGCTTGGTTTATTCCGTCACATACTGTTCAATTGTTTTCAATTGTTTTGTTATTGTAAGAAAAAATTTTTTTTTTGGTTCATATATTATTAAATTTTGCAATTAGGCGTTCTCACACTCTCTCAAAGGCAGGCGTGATTAAACGGCTTGGGACAGCCTTTCCTTGCAAGGGGGGTTATGTCACACTTTGAAAATTCATAATTCAAAAATCATTATTCATTTTAAATATGACAAGACGTGACAACGTCGCAAATGTGATATTATAATTATGGAAAGTTCAACAGGACGTGATGGATAATATTACGATGCCATATGTCCGGTAGAGGTGTGTGAAATGCATGATTGCAAAAGATAAGAAGGTAGTTGGAACCCCATGAACGTTACTTCTATGTAACGTCGTGAGAACTGCAATGCTAGCAGAATAAGGGTTCAAGCCAGTACAGAGAACCAGGTGGGATGCGAGTTATTAAATATGGCAACAGAAGGAAAAAATAGTTAGTTACGTAGTTACATGTAGTTAGGAAGTCACGTCGGAGTTACGTCGGTAATACGCGTGTGGCTAAGTAAGCCACTTCGCGTGTAATGTTAATTAAAATGTTGGTTCAAGTTAAAAGTTAATCATTGTTAAAAGTTAATAGTTGCTAAAAAGGATTACCAAAAATGACCTCTCGCACGCCAGGCTGTACGGCTACCACTACCCTCGTATTGATAATAATCAGGTTAGTGTAACAGTACTTGTAAATATGTTATTTTGACTTTAATATAAATAATTGTTATGAACTTTGATTTATTATTTGTTACGCCGATCCCACTTTTAGTGATCCCCATTTGAGCTACACACCCCAAAACCCCAAACTTAGTAAAACCAAAATTAAGTTTGACAATATTCCTACTTTTTGACCGACAAACTAAAACATTTGCAGAAACTTGCAGAAACGTGTCTATTTTTTGTTCGAAATTATAAGTCGCTATCTTACATGCAGCTGCACTTTTTAAAAGTTTTTACTCCTTTTTATCAAGTAATATTGCAACAGAAATACGAAATAGCATAGGATTTTAACAGATGTACCCATGTAGCTTGCGATAAGCCGAGCAAAATTCAAACCTTTCTCACGACCGCCAGCCACCTGCATCAACACGTGCGGGCAGTTGCAAGCAGTCTATCCTATTCCACGTGAAAGTGTCTGTACGCGAAGATTTACTATGTTTGTTAATGCATACAAATTAATGGCGTGAATGTAAAATCAATCTATAATAATTATTAAATGTAATGTCAGCATTAATTTTTGCCATTAGGTGTGGGCCACGTCAGCTTGACTACGTTACCTCAATATGTACCGATTTCAATAGCACGGGTGTTGGCATTCTTACACCTATCTTCGTAGCATTTGTTCGCTAATATTTGAACGATAAAACTCAACTCAGACATCGAGTTGTATTTATTTGAATTTAAAATAAACTGACTTTTATAATAACTTGCGATATTTGATTTTTAAAACGTTACAATGATAACTTACTAATATTTGATTTTTGAACGATACAAGGACGAAAATAATTAATATGATTTTACGAAACTATCCTACACAAAAATTTTACCTTGCGCGCGAGCGTAAAACCAGGTAACACTGTTTAGATCACATGGTATCGACTAGATTGGAATCATAGTGCTTTTGTGGTTACGTGTCTAAATAAAGCGCTGTTCAGCTGCGTCTGAGTTGCGCGGCGCCTTCAACTTTGGCACCGGAGTCAGGTACAAGAAAGTAATCTTAGTCCTCACCTATAATTCCGACGCCATTCGCATGGCGGACGGTGCTATGTTGAAAGTAAGCGCCTATATGGCCGCTGTAGATCATATTACTACGTAGTTGAAATTTTACACGAGAACATATTGAGGAAAAGGGAATTCAGTTATTTATCGACGGATTCTTAATTTTTTTTGTGAAAGGTGCCACGAAGGCCAGAAGCAGCACATGGCAAACGCGAAAGATTGCGGCGTTACTCACGTTTAATTCGGCGGGATGGGTCCACTTAGTAGCGGCACTGGAGGCGATCAAGGTGGCTCATACTTGGAAGGTATTTGTCAGAGAGGGAGTTGATAATAGAGGAAGAAATGCACAGTGGCCAAATCGGTATCACCGCTACTGTAGAATCTGATATACGATAGCGTGCTTGAGATACAGCTGCCGGAAGGGGTCGAGTTTGTTGGCTTTGCCGACGATATTTCCGCGCTCGCGTCGGTGGCGACGGTTGAACAACTTACCAGCGCGGTCAACTACGCAATCTCTATTATCCTTGCGTGGACAGACAGCAGAGGCCTGCAGCTGGTTCCCCACAAGACGAAGGCGGTACTACTGACTCAGCGAAAGATTGCCGAGGTTAGGTTCACGATGGGCAGTTGCATCACAGAGCCCAAAAAAGAAGTCAAAGTGCTGGGCATTGTCATCGACAAGAAGATGTGCTTCTCGTCACATCTTTCAGCAGTGGCGGCTAAGACTGATAGATGATACACGGCATTGTCAAGTGGTACGTTTCATCATCATCATCGCGCTAGGGAGGGGGTTTTAATGGGTAAGAATCTTATACTACCACCCAAACCATCTGGATGGTGTCTTTTGAAGATTTCCCTCTTACCAACGTCTGAAGAAAAAAATATTGTTTGAAGCAATGCAACCTAACAACCCTAGGGAAGTGATGATATTCGATTCTTGACCGACGACAGTCAAGAGGCAACAAGCCAAATATTTATCACTTCCCGGGGTCTGTTTAGGGAATTATAGCCCCACGGTAGCAATCCCCGGGCTGTTACCTTCTTCGCGGGTCTGTAATGGTGTATAACACAATAATTGTGTACGGGTCAACGCGCAAAATATTATTGAACGTATCCAATTGCTCAGTTCCCTTACAGGTTAGGCAAGACATTGTACACTCATACATGCATATAGTATATCTCAAAAACTTGTCAACTAATCCCCCCCGCACTACCCCAACTTTTTTCACTTTGCACTTTTGTTCTTAAAACCTCTTTTATTTTATTTTTAATTTTTCTCTTTGCTATTTGAGGTATAAAACTGATCTAATTGTCAGACTTTCTTACTTTCTTCAATCGATTTTCTATATTAGTATTAGTCGAGATAAACTTAACTTACTTCCACATTCAGCGCATAGGTTGAACAAAGAATTGTAGATTGAGGAATTTGCTTGTTGGGTTATTACCATTTTTTATTAAGATGATGTTATAACTTTTCATTGACTTTGTCTGAAGGTTTCGCCTTTGTTTTTTTTAACCAAAATTAACTTCGATTTTGTGTTTTGGTTAGTTGTGGGGAAACATTGGACCAGCGTTCATAGTAGCGTAACTAATAGCACTTGCTCCTCACCTCTGCCAAATTTGAAAGTGCGCCCGCCCCGACTACCCATTAAATTTATCAAGTTTTTTGCACCCTTCAATTTGTACGCCTCACCCCTTTTGTGAGGTCTGCAGGATCTGTAGTAACGCACGAGCATTTTTTAATACATGGCGATACTATGATATTTTGAACTCAGCCCCTCTCCTCTGAGACGTATTTGAGATCAAACCTGGCGATAATTTTTTTGACATATTAACGTTGTTTTGGTTGCTACATTTTGAGTCCAAACATGTGACACCAAGAAACCCACAAAAATTTTACTGGTGGAATAAAATAGGTACTATTTATTATATTTTAAAATTAGGTACAATTTGTTAAAATTATTTATATAATATTTCCTTTAAATTAAGTCCTGGAATGCCGAAACTTTTTCTACCGGAAAAAAATAAAAGAAATATTTCTTAAAAGTGCTGATTAACGCATCATGCCCATCATTTCTTCAGCATATTTTATACTGCAAGTGATAAATTCCTTTGCACCTACGCATAGATCATCTTTATTAAAGTTTGAGCAATTTTCCTGTAACGTATCAAAAAGTTCATCTGGAATATCTACACTCTTTTTTATATTTTCCAGCAAGAAATCTCCAGTTTCTGTCAGTACACCATATTTGACAAATACGCATTTTACAAAGCATCTAATGTTTTCATCCTCCTCATCTGTAATATCGAAAAGGGACTCGAAGTCTACTTCCTCACTGACCATACACTGGGATTTTAGTACTTTTTCTGAAGCAAACACAGTTTGCAGCATTAAAGCGGGCATCTAGAAAGAAATCCAAAAATAAATTAGTATTAGTTAATCTTCAACTTTTCTCATACTTGGGAACGTCAAGTTCAAGTTAATAACTTCAAATTCAGATTTTGGTAATTTCAAGTTAATAGTTTCACGATAAATTTAATATTAACTTGGGAACTTGAAGTTAATAACTTCAAAATCGGAACTTTATAATTTCAAGATAAGTATTCATCCAATAATTATTTTAAATAAATTATGTAAACTCAAAATGAACTTATTTATCTAATAAATTAAATATTCTTTTTATCCTACCTCATTTCCTTGATGAGAAAGATTCACAACTGTTAGAACCAGAAAAATAACAACAGTGATGAACTGCATTTTGAATGTCAACAATTACTGTTTGCTTATAACGATTTACTACAAATGGGGAATTATGAATTGTAAAAATCTTTTATATAACTTAAATTCTAAATATTACTTAGGAAAAATTTATTATACATTTGTATAAATTGAATTAAATTATTTTACATTAATTATGATTTTAACAATAGATTATTATTGTATAATCATTTTTTATTTTTTAAATATTTTAACATCAAGGCTAATAAACGAAAAAATTACTAAAATTGATCTTTTGCGCAGTGACGGCGCCCGACGGTGGCTTTCACACGAAAGGTAAAAAAATATGTTTTATAAGTTTTCATTAATATTCATGCAATTCAAGCAATTAGAGTTATGATATATGAAGCAAGTGAACATGGAAGAACTCTTCACTCGTAAAAATATTAAAAGCTCCTTTTGATTAATTGCCACTGGAATTTTCAGTAGTTTTTATCAAAGTAGGATTCGAGTGAGCACATAATGCATAGACCACCAAGTGTGAATTTGGACTTAGAGAAGCTATTTCCCAACCTTTTGGAAATAAATAAGGTGATTTTGGTTTGCTGAAAATTTTACTATCGAACCATGAGTGAAAATGCAAATAGATAGTTTCCATTGCAAGAAAATTTACTTATTATAATTTATTGCTTAGATAACATCTTTATTGCTAATCTTCGCCAACCTTGAAAATTATGGAGGTTAACACCTTTAAAGTATATGTTTTGGATCAGTGGTCCAGAAAATAGAATTTTATGCACAAGAATTCAAATTCAATGGTTGTCATTGTTGTAGAAGGGTTTTCACTGAACGTATCCTTAGATCCCAAAGCTCTGCGATTTTACGAAAAGATCGAAGGGGAGATAGTCTTGATGGTCACCCACCGATTTTTCGAAAATTACGCTTACTAGAAAATCCAAAACATATTAAGTGGGGTCCAAATTACCAGATTAAAATTGAGACTACTATACCCAAGGATATAAGTTGCACGTATTACGAAACCTTCAGGCTCGTATAGACCCGATTAAAATCGGCATATCAAAGGCATTTTTATAATCCTTTGAACAGGGATATGTCATTTCAAGTTGAATTCATCAAGAGTAGCTCGAGCATGAGTAATCTGGACTCGGCTTTCTAAAGCACATATTGGACACTTTTGGTTCTGCCATGTTGGACATGAAAATTATTGAGCCGGGAGCAGAAAGCTCCCTATATCGTACTGGAATTATGACACAGGCGACAAAAGACCGAAACACATCTATTTGTATTTCCTGTAATTCTTCGGAGAGGTTTCGTGGTTGGAAGACCGATTTAGCGATTTGGTTCAATAGTTTTCAAGCTTCCCAACCAGATTTTCTTATTATTTATTTCTTCGGCACCCCTAATGCGAAAAGAGGATAAATTTTTTAAATTTTCGGATTTTTCACCGGCTGTGCAATTTTGAACCTAGTACGTCCGTACAAAATTTCAACTCTGTGGCATGCGCAGTTGAGGCTGTACATCAAGAATAACCGGAACTTTTACTTTTCGCACTAGTACGCATGTTTCCTAACGCAAGTTTATTCGTAAAGTAGGTCTTTTATCTACCACACGGTAGTAGATAAAAACTGAAAACCTCAATTTGATTTCTACTATCAAGTCATGAAATAAAAAAAATTTCTGTTAAGAGATTACTTAAGTAATATTAAAATTTATCTAGATTAGGACGCTCACAAAGCTATTGTAAAATACACCGACAGACGACGCGAAGTGTTGATGATTTGTTTGAAGTTTAAGCTATGTAAACACGTAAGTGGATTTGCAAATCGAGGTGGTATTGCTTGCCAATGCGTGTCTGAGGAGTTGAGTCCTCTTCAGGGGGTGACAACGAAACCGTGGTCACACGATAAGGCAAATGTGGTCCGATTTTGATAAGCTAATACCTACATTTGCAAATTACGCGGATGGCGCTGTTCATCTTAATTTGCGCTTAAGCTTTAGATGTATAGTTGCAAAGCTTATGAATTCGGTTAATGTACCGTATTAATCAACTAGAAACGTCCATATGCATTGTGTATGAATTTGTGTGTAAAATATAAGAAAAGTAGTAAAACTCACAATTGGACAAATTAATGCAGTCAAAACAAGTCGAAATATAAATTAATGTTACAATGTTTTGTACATATAATAATATATTTTTTATTCTTGTAAAAAACTTGACATTACGCATTAATATACACAGAAATAATATTTTTGTTATTGCAACGCTTTTAGGTACTACTCAAATAGAGGGAAAAATAAACAAAACAAGCAACTGCCCATTTTGCACATTATAACGTCCTCGGGATACTCGTATTCTTATTTAATCCTGGTTATTCCGGTCGAGGATAATCATTTTGAGTATATCCCAAAATTAAGAATCGATTATAGAAACGTGCTAGACGAGGTCCTGATGTCCTGAAAATATTCGTCGAGGTGATCCTGGTCTTAAAAATGCTCCACTCGAGAATATACATACGAGAAAATTCCTTATAATGATGTCCTTAAGATATTTATTCAAAGTGTTATAATGAAATATAGTTGACAGTACCTACACTTGCGAAAATTTCTGTAATTTTAAAGATAAATAGATATCCGAGACTTCAAATAACAGCGTAAAAATTTGGAAAACAAAAACTGTCGCAGCGCTCGAGATACCACCCAAGATTAGCTATTGGGAAAACCAACAACACGAAGTTACGAGTGAAGACGCTTGGCAAAAAGTATATCGAAGTAACGCGAGTTGCAGCAACACACGCCTCCAGCAGTCTACCGAAAATCTCGATTTCAAAACATAGGTCCGAACTCCACCAGAGCCGGACTCGAGAGTGTTACAGGCGACTACGGCTTCAATCGGACTCGACTGAATCATCCTCGGACCTAACCTAAGCAACGAGGCAGGAAATTCCGACCGGTTCGAACTCGACGATGCCTTTTATAGCTCAGAAGCCCCTGTCATGATTGGGGTCCTAAACGGAATATTAAACCTGCATTGACAGCAATTTCCTAAATGGAAGCTCGCGCACTATAGCCAGCAGTTCCAATTTGGAATTCACCCAACAGTGGATCAGTGGAATTGCCAGCATGTATTTTTGGAAATCCAGTAAGAGACGATGAACATACACACTGCAAGAGTTCGGGCGATTTGGGACCCACCCGAACACTCTACCCAGCAGCTCCAACTTGGAATTCGCCTGAAAAGGCCGCGGTATCCAAACTTATTCTTAAAATTCAAAGTTGAGTACTCATTTACCCCATGAAGGAGGCCAAGCGAGCTGCGTTCGCAATATACTTCGCAACGCCACCTTTCTATGCTATGCTTAAAAAAGCACTTCTGTAAACCTAAACTGTTATATTTTTAAGATTTTAATAAATTTTAAATAAAAAACATCGTTAAATTTGAACATAAATTAATTTAGTAATTATTTAATTAGATCGCTTGGTTGACTCAGGATACCCTACAAATACTGAAACAGCTGTTTTACGGCCGTATTCATAGGCAAAGTATTACTTACACTTACAACTTTACTAAAAAATTAACCCCTTGCTACTTCAATAAGTTGAGATTTTTATCAATGCATTTCATCTTAGTTTTTTACGAAGATTCTAAATTTCCATGTGTTTTTGCCCAAAAATACGCCTATGCAATATTGATTTGACCCTGAAGTACGTACTGTACTTAGGCAACGACTATGAATTTGAGCGCGTTAGTAGTGCATAGTAGAATATCGTTTAACCAAAAAAACCCAGGATACTATATCCTGGGGTATATTATAAAGATGTTGGCGCAGCTATCTTCGGAACATCTGTAGTGTTGCCAGGGCTGCCCTACTTGGCTATCCTACGATCATTCTATGGTTATTATATTACGCAATATATTCATGGAATATATCTTAAATAGATCCAGGAGATGTATTTGTATTATATGAATATATTTAATTGCTTTCAATTTAAATTGTTCTGAAAACTCCGTACTAAAATTTCATCTTTCGATCTGCCTGAACCTGTTTTTTATTGTTATGATGGCTAATCATTAACACAGACGGACCGAAGCGATGGCTTTACGTACCCTCCAAAGCACGAAAGACGGTCAAGTAATTTTAGACTGTACCCGGAGTCGAACCTTGCATTAGCAGTTGATTTCACTAACATTCAGACTATTACCGCCCTCTGAACGGTGAACTAGGTTTTACAATTTGATGTGGTTAGGAGTGTGGCAAAAATTACGACCATGGTTTTGATAGTAAAACCAGAGACCTTGCGAAATTGTATTGTACACTCTGAACCTCAATTTACGTGTAAGAAGAAAATTAAAAATGGAAATTTATGTTAGAACGTTTTTATTTCGAAATTTTATTCAAAATAAATTTAAATTAATGTTTTACAAAAAAAGAAAAACAACAATATAAGAATTAAAATAAATTAATTTTAAATGTTAAGTGTATAAATACTAAATTCACTCGGAAAGTGAAAAATTAAAATTGGAATAATTAGCAAACAATTCAACAATTTAGTTGAGAATGTGATCTATTAATCTACATTTAAGTGGAAATTATTGGTTCCGAAGTTTCTTGTAGAATTCTGATTTATTTCTGTAGGTCAAATATGTAGATCACATTTTCAACTGTACTTTAAACTATCGTAAGAGATTTTTTATATTGTTTGTTTAGCAATCGGTCAACAGTAATCATTAAATTTAGTTTTTCAAAAATTAAACTAGGTACTTGAAAATATAACGATATTGAATATTTAAATATGGGGGGGGGGAGGGTAATAATTAATGGTAACTAGAAAATTATATTTAATAAACCAAATATAATTAGAACTTCAAAAATCAAAAAAGATCGAAAAATATTACAAAATTAGGTTTACTACATTTTTATCGAAAATTATAATCCACAAGACAAAGAAAATAATTTACAAACTAATAAGTTGGTATGTATGTTCATTTTCTAATTAAAAATTTGCGTTTTTAATGTTAAATTGACCACGCCAATCAAACGTTGATCGTTGGTAGTTAGGTAACGAAATAAACTTTGTAATAAAAATAATACCATTCGTTATTATCATAATAATCGTCACCGCAAAAAACATGTGTACATAATAAATTTAAAAAAATAATATAAAAAAGCAAAAGGATTCATAATAATACATTTAATACATAATACATAATAATAATGTATTAGGGAGTTGCCCTGTGTAGCCTATTCCTGGTCTTTCTCAAATTATTTATACCGTGGTTAGGATTATACGTTAATAATAATTAGCTAAAAAGCAAATTAAGATCTTTGAGTTATGAAATTTATAATTCTATTCTTAGTTATCAATGTTAAAAGGTTTCAGTGCGGCCTTTAGGCCGCACAACCATGACTTTCTGGTTATCAATATTTGAATTTTTTCATTAATAATAATTTTCTACAAAAATCTATATGACTGTGAAATAAGAATTCACTAGATTTTCTGGGGCAAACGGGCATTCGCGATGAGCTCCCCGCAATTATTGGCACAACGCTATGCACTTTGGTGTTGTTGTTTGTTTATATATTTTATTTTGTTGATATAATAAATCATATAAGTTTGTTGTTTATTCCAATTAAAAAAAAGTTCAATTTGGAACTAATAAATTATAAATATTGCATAATGTCCATTCAAGGTAAATATTAAAATCTTAAGCTTAACAGATTGTACTGAATATAAATAATGAACTAAGTGCAATCATAGCTCCATAGCAAATTATTTTATAATTATAATAATTATAAGTTTTTATAAAAATAAGTTTGAATTAAACAATTTAACCCAAATAGGTATTACTAGCTGGCACGGGCGGCATCCGCCGCCCTTAGCCATCTAGACCCAGAATAGATCCGAGAAGGCCATAGTTGTTCGGCCTTCGGCCTCACAGGGGGAGGACCATAATAGATCCGAGAAGGCCATAGTTGTTCGGCTTTCGGCCTCACAGAGAGAGGACCATGATAGATCCGCGAAGGTCATAGTTGTTCGGCCTTCGGCCTCACAGGGGGAAGACCATAATAGATCGGTGAAGGCCATAGTTGTTCGGCCTTCGGCCTCACAGGGCGAACCATAATAGATCCGTGAAGGCCATAGTTGTTCGGCCTTCGGCCTCACAGGGCGAACCATAATAATTCCGTGAAGGCCAAAGTTGTTCGGCCTTCGGCCTCACAGGGCGGACAATAATAGATCCGTGAAGGCCATAGTTGTTCGGTCTTCGGCCTCACAGACCGGACCATAATAGATCCGTGAAGGCCATAGTTGTTCGGCCTTCGGCCTCACAGACCGGACCATAATAGATCCGTGAAGGCCATAGTTGTTCGGCCTTCGGCCTCACAGACCGGACCATAATAGATCCGTGAAGGCCAAAGTTGTTCGGCCTTCGGCCTCACAGGGCGGACAATAATAGATCCGTGAAGACCATAGTTGTTCGGCCTTCATCTGTCATCCGTCATCTGTCATACATACATACATAATCTTCACGTAAAGTTACATCTTCATGTAATGGATCTGCGTCTTCTTGCACAATTCCGGCGAGTTCTGCGACCTATATAAAGTGCTCCGGTCTTATTCGCGGCATTCAGATTAATTTGTTTGTTGTTTTTCATTTTTCGAATTAAAGCCGCCCTCCCGCCATCTGGTGACAGTATTTTGAATCACTGACTGTACGTCAGATTAATTATTTGACAAATTAAATTTTTTGTCAAACTTGTGATTTGATTTTCGAAAAAAGCGAATAACTTTTTTCCCCGCCACTGACTGTACGTCAGATTAATTATTTGACAAATTAAATTTTTTGTCAAACTTGTGATTTGATTTTCGAAAAAAGCGAATAACTTTTTTCCCCGCCACTGACTGTACGTCAGATTAATTATTTGACAAATTAAATTTTTTGTCAAACTTGTGATTTGATTTTCGAAAAAAGCGAATAACTTTTCTCCCCGATCGAATTTCTTCTCCATGTATGCGACAATAGTTGCGCCTGGAGCTACAAAATAACTGTGCAAAATTTGGTTGAGATCGGTCCACGGGTCTAGGAACGTATAGCGAACAAACAAACAAACACGCAAACACGTACGCAGATCTTCTCTTTTATATATTTAGATTAAGATTTAATTATTAATGATCACCTGTATTTATGCAATTGTTTGCATCAGGAATGGAATACAGATAATTATTATGTCTGGACCTTAGGGTGTTCTCGTAACCAAGGTACACCTCTTTGATGGTAATAGAAGGCACTGTTCTAACAAAAAATTTTATCTCGGTTCAAACTCTTGGGAGAGCCCCCTTTGAAGTTTGACGATTTAATAGAGAAGTTAAAATCTTAAATAAAGGATGAAATAAAGGAGAAATAAAATAATTTAAAAACAGAAAAAGGAAGAAAGGTAAAATACAACAAACCAAAACAAAGAAACAAAATTGAAAAATTACAAATAGTAAAAACAACAGAGAAATTTAGAAAAGAAAAGAAATGAAAATTAAACATCGTCCAAAAATGAATAAATTAGAAAATACGTAGACATAATTTGAAAACAACTTATCTTACCTAATAATATGCTCATTTTCCAAGCGCAGAATATTTGAATTTTAAATTTTACAAAGAAGACGACCGAAAAATTTTAAAAACTTTGTAAAAATTCAGTTTCTGATTATTAGTGAATTATTTATTCCATTTCAAATTTTTATTTGTGCCGCCGATAGATAAGTATTGCCCCCCAAAGAACTATTATTTTACTCCCATCCCTTACTGTAAAAACCTTCGAGCATATATTTACTAGATAGGTCATAGGCGCATTAATTTATTGTGAAGCATTCATCGTCAGGTACAAGAGTTTTTCCTTTTTAGGTGCAACACAGGTTGCATACTCTTAGGGGTCAACATAACATTTCAAAATATCAAGATTGAAGTTACAATCTTCGAAGTGTTTTATAAAAATACGATTTTTATTATGTTTTAGAAAAATAATATAAAAATCAAAAAATAATAGTATATCTTATTAGGTTTGTTTATACAATTTTTTCGCATTTTGTGAAAATTTTGCCTAAAATAAGAATTTAAACGTTTATGAGTAAATTTTTTTATGCGCAATCGATCTGAACTTTTGCATATTAATTTATGCCTTTCTACCGATAATTCACTATGGCTACGTGCGAGGCGAGGAGGGATTGTTTGCTCAGTTTTTCGATATCCTATAGGGGAGAAATATTAACGATGGTGCGCTGTAAGCAACATCAACGTGACGTCACGCTAATGATATAACCTCGCTTGACCTCGCTCAGAAATACTTTGATTTGGTTTTTAACGATAATAATACATTACAACTAAGTAATAAATAAATAATTTAATAAAAAATAATAAATTTAACGTATTTTAATTAATTTTTAAAACAATTTTAATTAATTAAGACGTCAAATATTTAGTTGATATTACAGCCACCAGGGTGCGTACAATTAATATTTTTCCCCTATTCCATGTTGAAAAGTACTATACAAATAAACGAAAATGTGGATATATCACAAAACAAAAAGCTACTTGCATTTTTAAAACTCCAAAATGACACATACGAAGCAAAGAAATCAAAAGTTTTGACTATGGAAAACGTTACTATGTTTTTAAAAGAGGCTCCAGACGATAAGTTCTTATTAATGAAAGTGGTACTAATATTTGGTTTAAATGGGGCATGTCGGGATGTCGGCATGCAGAATTGTGCAGCTTAACTGTAAAAGATATAGAAGACACGGGGAAAATTTTGGTTATAACTTGACATGATACCAAAACCAAAAAGAAACGTGTGTTTACCGTAGGATCAGAGTGAAACGGATATAACATTTATCATAAGTAGGGGTGCGCATATAATCGATTAATCGATCATCGTAATTCGAATAATCGATTTTTTCATAATCGATTATGATAATTTATAATAATCGATTAATCGATTATAGAAATAATTGATTGTGAAAATAATCGATTATGAAAATAATCGATTTTGAAAATAATCGAATGTGGAAAATAATCGATTATAGAATATACTTTATTTTTTATTGGTAACAGGTTTATTCTATATAAGCATAATATCTTGTTTTAATAAATACAACTTTTTAAACTTAAACGTAATCCCAACCCCAACAGCAATTAGAACGACCGAATTAATCGATTATTCGAATTACGGTGATCGATTAATCGATTATATGCGCATGTGCACCCTACTCATAATCGAGTTATGAGTTCATAATCGATTATGAACTCATAACTCGATTATGAATAATCGATTATTTCAATAATCGATTAATCGAAAAAAATCGATTATTTTTTATAATCGATAATCGATTATGAAATTTCATAATCGCGCACCCCTAATCATAAGTATTCACGATTGAGACCCAAACAAGTAAAACACAATAGATTTTTCATTTTCTATAATCATGGTAAGTGCACTAAACAACCAGTTGGAATCAACAGTTTTGCAAAAATTCCCCAAAAAGTCGCAGAATACTTCAAACTCCCAGATGCATCCAGTTACACTGGCCATTGCTTGAGGGGGACGTCTACCACCTTCCTCGCTGACAGTGGAGCTGACATTCAAACACTTAAAAGGCATGGAGGATGGCGTTCAGTACTATGGCTGAGGGTATATCGAGGAAAGCATCGCCAATAAGTTAAAAATTTCAAAAAGTATATTTAATCAGCAAGAACTAGTGGCACCTCAAGATCATTCAGGAATGCAGATGGAGAATCAAAATAGTTTTCAGGAAGAACAAATAGAATCGAATAAATTTGGTGTTGTTAAGTTTTCAAGTTATTCCACAGTAATGAATTTATTATAAATCCGCAGTTTTATTTACAGACTATACGTGCCTGTACATATTAGCCTATAGCTTTATGTGGAATCCGAACCTATCACAGTTCAAGTTAATATGAAATTAATAAATTTATATGAATGTTTACACATTTATTTTTTCTAACCTTCCTTTTTTCAACTTTGACAACTATCTTCGTGTATGTTCGCCACCTTTCGTTCGTATGCTCTGTGTTTTCTCATAGCTGAATAGACGGCGTTCTATTCTGAAAAAGTCCTATGTTTTGCTATGTTTTTTCTTATGAGTGGTCGGCTATGAGAAAACATATAGTGTAAACATCGAAATATTTCTCATATGAGAAGTCCTGTGTGAAAACATAGAGATGTAAAGCGACTTTTAAGGGAATTTTGGAAACACCTGGCGCAGTTTAAACAATAAAGGTTATCACCAGAAGGCGCTGCTAAATTGGAACGCGGAATAGACGGTTTGAGCACCAATCACAAACTTCTTGAAGATCCGTAGGATTCGTAGTCATTAGGACTTCAAATTAAGGAGCGCCATCTATTGATGGCATTTTCAACTATAAAAGGTGTTTCCAAAATTCTCATAAGGTTTGCTAATCAGAAAAATAATTCAGATTGATTTTTGAAATGGTAAGGCGGCGGAATATGATCAAATTTCCTCAGTATTACCAATGTCTGTATGCAAGTCCCCTGCTTGGGGGTACCAAGGTCTGCTTAGCTATGAAATGGAGATTCTGGTCGAATCCAGAACCTTATTTGGGTGGGTAGGGGCTAAAATCTCAAAAAAATATTTAATATATCATCAAAATTTGAAAGCATTAAATTCATGTACGTAGTTGTTTCAATTACTCACCATTTTAACTTTTTTATTTAAAACTTTAAACGAAAAACCATCTTTTGCTATCCCTTCTTCCTTTTCGCAGAGTTTTGAGAATAATATTTGTTTCATCAGCAATTTCATATACTATCAATTGAATGGAATTGTCTTTATATTCTTTCATTTTATTTTTTCGTTTTATCACTTTTTTTTATCTAGGTGCATATTGCTTTGGGAACTTGCACCAACGGATAAGCTGGATGTCTTTTCTATAAATATTGAACATTTTTATTTCTTTTTGCATAACTTGTAGCATAGTTACTCTCACTGGAAATTCTTTTTCTTGACGGCATTTTGTAATTTGAAGTAAATAAGTTCGATTACTTGGTTAAATTTTCTAGCTAAAATTTTTTGTGAGGGGGCGCATACCTACATATACCGGGTGTTGAATGAGTTAGCCGTTCATAGGATATTTACATGTAAAAACTTATTCATGCAAATTCCTGCTTCCCTAATTATTTTAGAAAAAAAATGAAAGACACAAAAATCATGCAGAAAAATAAATTACAAATCATAAAAGAATTATTTTCATCTAGCTTTTACTTAAAGTGGCAAAAAATGCTTTTGAAATTGTTCAAATTTTCATTTATCAGACTAGCCATGAAATAAATTCAATTTAATTTATTTATTACATAAATTATTAATAACAAACAATTACAAACATTAAGAAATAATTAAATTTACAGCAAATGTTCAAACAGGTTTCCATATTCAGCTAAACAAAAACCAAGTCTATCATAAAAGTTACATCGTACATTCGCAAGTTGTCTTTCGGTAATATTGCCACACTCCTCCACAATTTTATTTTTTAACAATACTTTGGTATCGTTCACCATAAATTTTATATTTTAAATGACCCCACAAAAAAAAGTCATTTGGAGCCAAGTCTGGTGACCGAGCTGGCCAGTTTATTGGTCCATTTTGCGTCCTATCCAAGAATTGGGATAACATTCATTTAAATAATTGGTTACATCTCTAGTATAATGTGCCGGACATCCGTCTTGTTGATAGTAGATTACGTTATTTTCTCCTGCCACAATATCAATTGCCGGTCCAATTTCGTTTTGTAACATTTCTAGATATTTTAGTCCATTCAAATTTCCATCAATAAAAAATGGTCCGATGATGTTTGCTCCTAATATCCCTGCCCAAACATTTACAGTTTGGCGATACTGTGAACGATTGTTGATCATTAAATGAGGATTTTCGGTGGACCAAAACCGATAATTTTGAACATTTGGTTCCCCGTTAATACTAAACGTTGTCTCATCGGTAAAACAAATATTTTTAATAAAATTTCTATCCAAATTGGCCTTTTCGATAATGCTTTCACAGAAAATCATTCTTTTGTACATATCCTCTTCAAAAATTTCTTGATGGTTTTGGAACTTATAAGATATAAATTTATGTTTTTTTTATAATTTTGAACGCCGTAGTGTGATGAATATTTAACTCCGCACCAATTGTTCTTGTACTGATACAAGGATTATTCACTACGGCAGCAATTACATTTGTTTCGATATCGGTACCTGGAGCTTCACCAATATTGATTTCTTCTAAATTTATTCTTTTATTTCTGCAGGTCTTGCATGACGGCTTAAATACAGATCCATATTGATTTTGATTATCAATTACATTTTTAATTGTCGAATAAGTAGGGATTGGTCTTTCTGGGTATAAACTAGCAAAGAGATCTCGTACCATACGTATACTGTTTCCAGAGTAATATAGTTTTAAAAATTGATTTTTTTCACTAATTGTGTACTTTGCTTCCATTTTATGAAATTAAAATTTAATAAAGTGCAAAACTCTAAACAAAGTGCAATTGTTTTTTAATACTTATCAAAAATAATTACCTTGGAAACTTTCATGGCTAGTCTGATAAATGAAAATTTGAACAATTTCAAAAGCATTTTTTGCCACTTTAAGTAAAAGCTAGATGAAAATAATTCTTTTATCATTTGTAGTTTATTTTTCTGCATGATTTTTGTGTCTTTCATTTTTTTTCTAAAATAATTAGGGAAGCAGGAATTTGCATAAATAAGTTTTTACATGTAAATATCCTATGAACGGCTAACTCATTCAACACCCTGTATATTCAAATTTGTCTAAGCATTAACGAATGTTTACAAATTCCTCGAAAATTCCGCGTCGATGTATGCGACTGTGATCCACATTTATTCTAGCCAGAAAGCCCTTAAGCTTAGCTTGAGGCTTAGCTTGGGGAAAATTTGAATATATGCGCCCCCTCTCAAAAGATTTTTATCATTTTGAGAATTTGCCAAGGTTTAGCTCCCCCATTGCGATGGCGCCTGAGGCAAAGTCTCAGTCGCCTCACCCTTGCTACGGCGCTGATTTCAGCCTCTGGTTTATCTCTGGAGCATATACCTGGACTACACTGATGTTTTTTTGTTTTGATTTAAGTTATAGCACTGCCAGTCTATCCGAGTATGTTATAAAGTTTAGGATCGCTTTATCGACCTCTTTGTTTGTAATGAATCCCAGCACTCCGTAAAAGTGATTTGGTAACTCATTACCCGACTAGTACACTGTTGACTCGTCTTCTTTAACTCTTCTAGCTCCTGGCCATCTCATTTCGATAATTCCCATTACTGCAACGTCTAGTCGCTGCATCTCTCTAATCACATTGTGCAATTTTTCTGCCGCATACCTGCACCTCTCATTCCATAATCTGAATTTCAAGTCTGTTTCATTGGTTTTCACTTGCGGGTGATTCCTCTTCGTGGTGATTTTTAGGACTTGCTGTGTATTTAAATACTGCAAATATATACTACGCATTCTGATGGCTGTAACTCCGTAACCGCGCGATTAATAAAAAAATTGTAAGAACTCTTCTATAAACAATTTAGTCTACTTTATTTTCAATAACTGCACATTTTGCTCTAAAGTGCACTCAAACCGAGCTATTCACGAATATTTGTAGAAATCTGCGCATGGTTTTCCTCTATTGCGATGAAATTCGGGGTCGCTAGAGGGTGCAAAATTGGCATGTCTATTTCGAGGTCTTAATAAAGATAATAAAATTTATTCCAGCTTGCCCGCATTTATTTACACAATATTCATTTTAGAATACGTATCACAGAAAAATTTTTAGTGACCTGCGTTTTAATCTATACCAAGTCCGCCCCTGAAATTCTCAAACAAGCGAGTCAAACTGGCTTGACAACAAAACATTTGAGGTTATGTAAACACAGTTAAAAATAATTAAAAACACCTACCTATTTCGAGTTTCTGTTTCGATTTCAATTAAAAATAAATTATGTTGGACGGTTGGTATTGTCGTTCGATGGCTAATGCAGCTGCAGCAGCTGAAGAAGAGGAGCAAGCTTTGGAAGAATCACAATGCAAAAAACAGTACAAATTTTTAAAAAGAAAATTTAAAAACTTAATTTATGTAAGTCAATTTTTTATAATTAAAAAAAAATGTGTGATTACGTAATTTATTGTTAGGAAAACGAATGCTTTCGTGATGCACTTCGACTTTCACAAAAGCGGTTACTGTTGACAACTCGAGATCGTAACTTCTTGCTCGATCGCATATTGCAGTACGAAAAGATGGAGTCAAGTTCAGAAAGTGAAGATACCGAATCATCAGATGACCAAGATGCAGGGCGTGCGGAGTTAACTAGAAAGTTTGTTTTTTTTTATTTATTGTGCTTACAGCAATAATGAATTGTCTTTTTGTTGTATTTTAGAAGAAAATTAGATTCAAGTGCTGCTCAGGGTAATGGATTTGCCAGCAGTAGTGGTGGGAAGGTAATGCCAACTATTAAGCGAAAAAAACCAAATACGTTGGCACGACAACCCAAACCTATAAATCAACCCATGGTTAGTTTGTTTCTTTACTTTTTCATATTGTTGGATAACCAAAGTTTTGTTTAGATCCAATTACCCACAACTTCCTTGTCTAATAACATTCTATCAGATGGTCATATGACGCCGGAAGAAGTGGAAAGACACTTGCAATCTCGACAGAGTTACATGGAGTTAATGCCAGAAAGAGCTCCATTAACGGTACCCACCGAAATGTTTAGTAATGAACCTTCCCTCGACAGTGAGTCCAACGATATAGGAGAATTGGAAACGTCTCCAAGTAATATTGGAGAAGAATTAAGCATCGATATGATTCCAGAATAATTAATTTAATAATCTAATTCTGAATGTTAAATATGTGATACACTTATTTTAGGTTTTAGTTAGTAAAAGATAATTTAAAATAAGTTTAGTTGACAAATAACCGGAGAGATCAAAATTATTATTGAGTTCAACTCATTTTGAAAAAACCAATATGCAATCTAACATTTTGTCTTTATTTTCCTGCAACAATTTAAATAATTCCAATCCAACATAACCTATTTAATAAATTTAAGGTACATTTTGGGCTTGTTCTTGGTTGAGGTTTTTCAAATTGCGAGCAGCTTCTTTCCTCCCCAAATAATTATAGTCTTTCATCTTATTTTCGGTTAAAAGTCCAGGCAAGGAAGGTTTTTAGTGAATTTTGGCAGAGATGTACATTGGGGTGTTCTAATGAACCCATAAAATCCCACAATCGGGGGTTTTAGCTCCCCCAACGCGAATTTTTGCCAATAACTCGCTTATTTATGCTTGTATGAAAAATTATGATCAGACCATAATTTAAGAGCATAAAATTCTCTATAAAACAGTTTTTTTTTCATATTTTTCCATCTGGCACACATACTTAAATTATTGACCGAAAACACGACCCACCCTTAAAATGGCACAATATTGATTCGTTGCAGGGAGAGAAATATTTTCGGACACGGGAAATGCTTTTAATAATAAATTAATTGAAATTTTGGCCAAAGTTGGAAAATGAAGAGAAAAATAGATTTTTTCAAAATTTGCCCAAATTATACAGGTAACCCTCGCACAACACGGTTAATTCGTTCCGTGCAATATCGAAACGTGTTAAGCAAAACCAAGAAGTAATGCAAATCAGAGGTCCCGTTCCGTGTTTTATCAAAACCGTGTTCTACAAGTCCGCGTGTTCTATATCGAAACTGCATTAAGTTTAACTTTGGTTTAACGTATAAGTAATGGGAAATGCATTCAGTGTAATATCGAAACTGTCTTTTAATGACTAACATAATAAACAAGACCAAGTTTGCACAATTGTTGCCGATTTTCTTGAAAACCACTGCTTAGATTTTGATGGAACTTTGACTGTTATTTTACTTATGATTTCAGGAGTAACATGGGCTCATAATTCGCGATTTCGATTAAGGAAAACCACGTGACCAAATATTCAAAATGGCCGCTTAAAACGGGTAGTTCTATGTTTTGCTATCATAAGCAAGGTTATTATATGCACATTAACGGGTTCAGAAACGTGTTGTGGTTTGTTTATTATATTCGTTTGTGTTTAAATAATATCTAAATATGAATAAACAATAGGTATTTTGAAATTCTGTGGGAGTTCTGAGGCTAGAAACTTTTGTAAGGGTGAAGCTTTGGCAAAAGGGGTGACCTAAAAAATAAATGCTCCTAATAAGATCTACTCAAAACCTGTAAACTTCTAATTGAAACACATCTGTCCTCAACAACTACAATTTTACTATAACCTGGTAAATAATAATTTTCTGGTTTGAAATGTTTACTGCACACAACTATGTATTTTGTAGGCTCCTTTCCCATTTTGAAGCTTTTGATCCACGCTTTTCTGCTATCAATTACTTACTTCCACCTCACCCAACGGATTTGTCCATTT
This sequence comes from Podabrus alpinus, assembly GCA_932274525.1. Taxonomy (NCBI): domain Eukaryota; kingdom Metazoa; phylum Arthropoda; class Insecta; order Coleoptera; family Cantharidae; genus Podabrus; species Podabrus alpinus. The sequence goes on from OW026452.1 coordinate 97,825,994, forward strand.
CACTTTGAATTTTCCTTTCATGGGAAACTTGTGGAAACTAAGGTCAGAATTCTTTCTAGCGCTAGAATTACATCCGTGAACACAACAAAACGCTCTTGATTTTGATTTACCTGTATTCATTTTGTCGTTTGCCTAATAACAAATTAATTTCGGAGGAATTTTCAAACATAAGCACTTAGAAGCAATATTTAACGTTAATACCGGCTATAAACATGCAATAGATGCACATGTAAACTTATGACAATGCCCGTTTTAGCGAGTTAACATTTCTGCCGCCAGACGTCGCTTCACTTAGCTGTAATCGCGAATTAAATAAAAGGATTACATTTTTTCGTTCTTTCGCTGACGTCGTAACTTTTTTTTAGATGCGTTACATGTAAGATGATACATGATAACATGTGATAACGCTGTTATAATATCGCTGTGGTAGTTCAATACTGTAACAAGTAGAAAAGTAAAAACATACATTTTTAAAGTTTAGAATAGCGATATTAATTATTTAAAGGATTAAAAGCGTAAAATTAGTTTATTAAGTTATTTTATTTTGTTATGTCGCAGTATTCCACTGCTAAAAGTAGATATAAGGAATCAAAAACAACAATAATTAGAAAAATTCATTTTTTTGACTTGTTGCAGTATTGAACTACCACAGCGAATGTCCACTATAATAAGTAAAGTACCGAGATACTGGAAATTTATACTGGTGCTGGTTTCTTAGAAGTGCAATATCGAAACCGTGTAAGAAGTTGTCGCAAAATTTACTGCGTGTACTATCGAAACCGTGTACTCATAGTCCCGTCCTATACGAGGGTTACCTGTAGTATCTTCCAAGTAACAAAACCGAACTTTTGGTTTGAGCTTACAGAAGGTTCGGGCAAGCTGAAATTTGGCAAAGATGTATATTGAAGTGTTCTAATAAACCCCCAAAATGTCTCATAAAAATCCCAAGCCGGCGTTCCCCCAGGATCTTAGCCCCCTAAGTGCGGTGTTTCGCCTATAGCTCACGTATTTTTACTTTTACGAAAAATTACCATTAAGCAAAGTTGAAGAACATAAATTCTCTATAACTTGTGGCGCTGCAGTAGGTAGTACTACAATACATACTGTAATAGGCAAAATTTTTCGTAAAAGTAAAAATACGTGAGCTATAGGCGAAAACCGCACCTAGGGGGCTAAATTCCTCATTTGGGGGAACGCCGGCTTGGGATTTTTATGAGACATTTTGGGGGTTTATTAGAACACTTCAATATACATCTTTGCCAAATTTCAGCTTGCCCGGACCTTCTGTAAGCTCAAACCAAAATTTCGGTCTCGTTACTTGGAAGATCTATAATTTGGGCAAATTTTGAAAAAATCTTTTTTTCTTTATTTTTCAACCTTGGCCACAATTTCAATTAATTTATTATTAACGGCATTTCCCGTGCCCGAAAAAATTTCTCTCCCTGCAACGAATCAATATTGTGCCATTTTAAGGGTGGGTCGTGTTTTCGGTCAATAATTTAAGTATTAGTGTGCCATGGAAAAATATGAACAAAAAACTGTTTGATAGATAATTCCACTCAGGGTCATATTAGAGTGGTTCCGACCAATCAGCGTGCGCTATTTTACATTGTACTTATATGGATACGACGCATGCACAGTCGAATAATATTCGAAAATAAAAAATATTCAAAATACCCTACCAGAATACCGAATATTGTAGTGGGGCGTAAAAGAATTCATACGTAATAAAAAATCTCGCAATATACCCTAAGGTGCATGGTGAAAATCGAATATTTGTAGAGGGACGTAAAAAAATACATACGTGACTAACGCACCTCGCAGCCGATGCGATGTAGGAAACCGGTTCAACGCATTAGTTCCCACCCGAGTTGACTTAAAGCAATGTACTTCTAACGAATTTTATATTAACGAATTTTATATTACAAATTTAGTGCGATTATGCTTCCATTTTTTTCGGTACTTACGAAATTATTTTTGGAATTTTTTTGCAATGATTGTGATGCGATATGGTCAATTTGTTTCACCATTTTCGACATTAAAAATGGCGTTTGAAATGTCGATTTTCGTATGTGATGTTGTGCTTTTAAGTGGTGGCGTTTCTTCACGGAATTATCATCGCAACAGCAACGCGGGTTAGGACAATACTCTCCGCAGCCTTGTGTTGTAACATACGAGAATAAGCATAAGCTCTTCAATTATGGTCTGATCATAATTTTTCATACAAGCAGAAATAAGCGAGTTATTGGCAAAAAAATCGCGTTGGGGGAGCTAAAACCCCCCGATTGTGGGGGACGCCGGCATGGGATTTTATGAGACTTTTGGGGGCTTCATTAGAACACTCAAATGTACATCTCTGCCAAAATTCAGCTTGCCCGAATTTTTTGCAAGCTTGAGCCAATTTTTTGGCTTCGTTGCCTGGACTATAATTTGCTTATTTATTTCTTCAAAGTTAGAACAGGTTTTGCAATAATCTTTTCTAAGAACATGAAAAGTTAACTTATACTCACGAAAAATCCTCCTGTACTTTTCGAACCCGGCACATCTTTGTAATTCTTGGCATTGAATTTCATACATGTTAGAAATATTTAGTCTTGGACCGAGATATTTGTATTCGCTTTTCTTTCGACAGTAGTGCGATTCTACACTGGGGAAAGACAAAATGTAGTCCTTAATGAATTTTTTGTCTTCAGCACTAAAATTGTGCGTTTATGCTTTCCCTTCAGTTCAGGAAGCAAACTTCTTTCTTTGTTTAATTTGTTTAGTACTATCACAAATCTTTCGGAGATGTTGAACGTATCCAGGAAAAATTTCGGAGACTAACTTTCTCAGTATATTTAGAAAAAATATAGGTTTTAGTGAAACTTCGCTTCGAATCTCCTGCTGAGTTACTTGGTGAATTAGAAATTGAAGGCGAGACTACGAAACTGCGTGGATATTCTCTCGTTTTTTTTTATTTTTCATATTGATCATCGTGGAATTTTCATAGCCTTTGGTGTTGCTTCTTTCCCTTTCATGGTTTTGTAGGTTTCTCCCTTCAAACGTTTAACTTTCTCAAAATTTCTTCTCCACTGTTTTGGATTAACTTTTTTAGGATGTTTTGATGGTAGGTGGAGGAGCAGTTATGGGTCAGTTACGTCGAGAACTGTGCATGATGGATCTGCATCTTTGTTAGTTGCTTTAGTAATTTTCGTGAATATCTAACCAATTAAGGTCACAGTCACCATAGGCTCTGTCATCTCCAAAAACAGATAAATATCTGTCCAATTCAAAATCGTCACTATTTAAGCCGTCACCTAACGGCAAGTTAGAAAATCATCTTTCACAATGTTGATCTATTCATTTCATATCCAATAGTAGTTAAATGAAATATTAATGCTAAATGAAGAGTTGTTTGATTAAAAAGTTGATTACTTCTTATGCATCCAAACAGCTATCCAAAAATAATTTTACCAATATCTCTTTAAATTTTGTACTCTCCCATTGAAAAAAAGGCAAGAATCGCTACTGTAAATAAAGTTCTAAAACATTGGAAGCTGCTGTGACCGGAGGTTCTGGGAGGCATGGAATACCCCGCAGCATAAATGTGATGATCAGGAGGACCATTAAAATGAAGAGTAATAATATTTTCAAAGTAACTCACGAAGTTGCCTAATTTTTCGGGGCCTTTGATCATCTGAATTAAAATATTTTTGAAGTAAATTTATATATTTCCTTGTTTCTTTAGATTGTGTGCCCTCCCATTGAAAGAAGTCACGAGCTGCCACTGCCGATGCGGCACCTGCTTTTACGATCTGGTTACATGTATAGTCTGTTTCGACATAAATGGAATTAAAAAAAGTCATAGCATCAAATTACTTTGATATAAGAACGTATACAAACTATGCGACAAAACATAATATAGAGATAAGGTAATCGCGCCAGTCAAGATAACATGCATTGCTAAAGGCACGTATTCAGGAAATTGTAAAACTTTTAAATTGAAAGAATTAAATGCAAGAACTCAACATAAAATAATATTGTACAAAGTAACTAACTCATACACTGTATAGCAATTGAAGGGCCTAGTGGAAAAAGTAGTTCAGCCACTTTTTTTTTCAATTTGTAGTTGAGCACATTTTCACATTGCGGCATTTATTCTCTACAAATTAGTATAAAAATCAACAAATTGAAAAAAAAAGTGACTTAACTACTTTTTCCACTAGGCCCTTCAATTACTGTGCACCTGTGTTTTCGCAATAATTTGCATAGTTGTACATTCTGATATCAAAGTGATATGATTCTATGCCTTTTTTTAATTCCATTTATGTTGAAACAGATTATACTTCCTTTATGAGGTGTCCATAACTCGTGATATGTAACCCCAGATAGACGAATGATATCACCTGTTAAATGCCTTAACCGTCGACGGAAAGCTTATATTATCTTCGTGGTTCTTTTGTCATCATTGGACTTTGTTATGTTCTATTTTGCTGTTTCCATTTTATAGGCATGTATGTAGTTAGTAGCCTTTTTAAGTCATCGTTCCAATTTACATAATATAAAGTCATAAATTTTAATTATTTTTTCATGTTATACCTGTAAGTAGAGACTAATGGGCTTCTCTGCAGGTGCTTGCAAAAGATAAGTTTCTGCGTACCTGGTTCTATGTCCGTCGGTTAGTTTCGGATAGTGTAGAAACGAAAATATGCAAGACCTTTGTTCGAATTTGTGCGTGCATCTCCGCATCCAGTTGCGTCGTCTGTATAAGTCGTGCAAAAACACACTTTCATTTATGGATATTTGGAGGGTTCTAAATTATATACGTTGCATGTCTTTGAGCCATTAACCGAATATTTATATCAAAGTACCTGCGAAAGTTAGATAGTGAGTGACTATGAAACGAAGATGAGAGGGCATGTCACGAAGGGACTAGCAACTGCGATACACAGAGGGCCTGCTTATTGTTAGTGTATTTTCGAAAGCAGAGAAAATTAGGGGGTCTAGGACTTTTCGGCCCAGCCAATTCGACGCAATATGATTAGGCGCAAGTTTAGTTCGGTGCGAGATAATTTTCCAATTAATTTTAATACATACAGCCGCGCTCATAATAGTAAGGCACCATAAGAAAACGCCCGTAATTCTTTGTAAGTACTTAACTTGACCAAAATATTTTTATCAGGTAATTGTCAACCTGATACCGTTATAATACTAAGAAATTTGTCACAAAATTTTTATTACATGAACTCTACAACAAGGATTTCAATAAATTGTTCAGTTGAAGTAAAGTGATCGTTTTGTTTAGTTCTAGATTGTGTGTTTATATTTTTTGTTTGGTAATTTTAATTTTTTAAATAGTTTTTAATATTGCAAAAACATTTTAAAAATGGCAAAAAATAAAGATTTGGGCGAAGCTAAAAGAGCCCAAATAATTCTTTTAAATTCGTAAGGGGTTAATCAAACTCAGGGTAGTAAACGGCTTGATTGTTCGCGTTGGGGTGTGCAAAATGTTTTTAAATGTTTTAAAGAAAATGGTACGTACCAATCTAAACGTAGAACTGGTCGAAAACGGGCTAAAACTACTAGAGAGGGCAAGATGTTGCAGCGACAGTCCCTGAAAAACCGCAAAATGACGGCCCATCAGCTGGCTAACAAGATGTCTGCAAGCGGAGGGCCATCAATTTCACCGATAAAAATATCCGCTTACCCAATTTTTTTTTTAAGTTTACCCAATTACTTGACACGATAAACAATATTTTTTGTTATTTGTATGTGTGACACAGCGACTATGAAAAGAAGGACGGGGCGCGATACACGGAGGGACTAGCAACTTCCGACTGCCATACAATTAGTATATTTTTGGAAAGCGGTGCGAATTAGGGCCCCCCTAGACGTGAAATTATATTGCAGAATTTTTATTGTGAATATTATTGAGGATATATTGAGTTTCTTTACGATTAAACATTACACATTGGCAAATATTCACTCTAAATTTATATAAAATGTCTTGCTAAGACAAAAAGCATAGTGAGTAATTATTTTACTGCAATTTGCTTGTAAGGAATATTCGTGAATATCTCGCTTTGGATGCACTGTACAGAAAAATGTTGAGGTATTGAAAATAAAGTAGACTAAATTATCTAGCAAAAAGATCTAATGTTTTGTTCTTGTTAATCAATCGGTTATGGAATTCAGCTATGAAAGCATGAATCTGGTATATTATATTACATTCTTTGGTGTCCATTAATATTTTTATTAACCATAATTTCACTTACGTGTGTTCTACCGTTAAATGGTACGGAAATAAGCTCCGTTTCATAGATAAATTAGTCTACTTTATTTTCAATAACTTGATATTTTGATCTAAGTGCACTCAAACCGAGATATTCTGGGTTCGTTAGAGCGTGCGAAATTAGTCTTTTTCGAGGTCATAATAAAGATAATAAAATTTATTCCAGCTTGCCTCCACTTATTTACAGTAGCGTTCATAATATATTGGCAAAATAGTTTTTTTACAATAACTTTTTCAAATTCCAACTTTTGTCTTTGATATTTTCAAAATTTATTGTTTATGTAATTGGGAATTAAAAAGTATAACTACATCTCTTTGAATAACCACATACGTCTTTAAAAATTTTATTTAAAAAAAAGTCTAAATATTTCCTTGAAACATGTACATTTAAAAATCGCGTAAAACAAAAAATACGGTAGTGTTTAATTTAGAAATTAAACAGGTTTTGTTGGTTGGGTGGGTTCTAGTTTAGAACCATCCTGTATATAAATAATTTAAGCAAATATGCAAAATTGTATAAACTTATTAGAAAAGTGTAAATAAAGCGAATGCATACTAACACTTTTCAGTAGGTCAAAAAATAATTCATTTCCGCATTGTCAACATTCAAAACAATTAATCATCAGCAAGTAATGCATTTAAAATTATTATAATGGAAAATTTATATCATAAGTCATCAGATTAATACCTTTAATTTAATTGGAATGTGATAACCTAGCTATTAAGTTTTTGTATAAATACCTGTATTTAAAACTTAATAAATCAGTAGCATTTAAATTTACGACTTGAATGTTATTCACCAATAAGTTAGGAAAGGTACTTCTAGCCACTTTTCCTAATTTAGATTATCACTAGAACTTACAACTCTAGTGGTTCTCAATTCACCTAAATTAAGACGGGTACTTCTTGCCACCCTTATCTTAGTTTAGACATGGTCCTTCGAACCTTAAGAAGATAAACCAGCAGCAGCATCAAATCAAAATACAAGGGTCCACACAGCGACGCCAAAGCAAAGAGAAGAATCAAAATACAAGGGTCCACACAGCGACGCCAAAGCAAAGAGAAGAATCAAAATACAAGGGTCCACACAGCGACGCCAAAGCAACGTGAAGAATCAAAATACAAGGGTCCACACAGCGACGACAAAGAAGAATCAAAATACAAGGGTCCACAGCGACGCCAAGCAAACAAAAGAATTACAATACAAGGGTACACAGCGACGACAAAGAAATCAAAATACAAGGGTCCACAGCGACGCCAAAGCAATCAAAATACAAGGGTCCACAGCGACGACAAAGAAGAATCAAAATACAAGGGTCCACACAGCGACGCCAAAGCAAAGAGAAGAATCAAAATACAAGGGTCCACACAGCGACGCCAAAGCAAAGAGAAGAATCAAAATACAAGGGTCCACAGCGACGACAAAGAAGAAGCAAAATACAAGGGTCCACACAGCGACGCCAAAGCAACAGAAGAATCAAATACAAGGGTCCACACAGCGACGCCAAAGCAAAGAGAAGAATCAAAATACAAGGGTCCACACAGCGACGCCAAAGCAAACAGAAGAATCAAATACAAGGGTCTACCCAGCGACGCCAAAGCAAAGAGAAGAATCAAAATACAAGGGTCCACACAGCGACGCCAAACATCAATCAAGAAGAAGACAAGCACTTAAGAAAAGAACGAGTTACAGAGATGGATGCACAAACGATCCGGTTAAGAAAACAGCAAATCAAAATGTTCTACATGGGAAGAGTAATGGATATCATAACAAATACGGTATCACAAAATGATCAAGACACGAAGGCCATGTGCAAACTATTAAAAAGCGAACTAAGAAAGCAATGGTACAGCATAGACGATCTTCACACAGAAATAATGGTATACGAAGAAGAAAATCTAGATGACTACTTTATCAATGATCGATTTGAAGAAATCACAAATAAATACTACGAAACAATGATGAAATTGGTGATGAAAATTGAAGAAGAAAATAGGAAAATATACAACAAAGTCATTGTAAAAACAAAAATATTGATGGCAGAATTAGCAAAAATGGAGATGGAAGAGAAGATGGAATTAGAAAAAGTTACAAGTTCTAACCAAGTGCCAGAAGAAGAAGAGGAGGAAATATACGACGAATTTGAAGAAAAAACAAAATTATTGAGGGCAGCCATAGCAAAAGCTGAGATGGAAGAAAAAGAAACAAGTTCTAACCAAATACCAGAAGAAGAAGATGAGGAAATATACGACGAATTTGACGAAAACACAAAATTATTGAGGGCAGCCATAGCAAAAGCAGAGATGGAAGAGGCAAGAGCGAACCAAATACCAGATGAAGAAGTTGTAACACCAATACCAGTGGAGATGAAAGAATAAGAAGTTACAGGTCCAAAGCACATACCAGATGAAGTAGATGGAACACCAATATCAATGGAAATGAAAATTGAAGAAGAACTTACAGGTCCAAAGCAATTACCAGATGAAGAAGATGTCGCAACAAAATCAATGGACATGAAATTCGAAGAGGAGATGGAGGAAGATATGAAAGAAGAGATGGATGAAATAGAGGCAAGCTCGAAACAAACACCAGAGGAAGAAGATGTCAAAACAAAATTAATGGAGATGGAAGAAGAGATGGACAAGGGAATAGAAAAAGAAGTTACGAGTCCAAAACAAATGCAAGATGAAGAAGATGTACAACCAATATCATGGAAACCACTAGAGATGAAAATAGAAGAAGCATCAATACATAAACAAATGCAACAAGACGACAATTGTGAACACGAAAATTTGGACATCATGAAAATGGAACCTCAAAATAAAGTCACAGGCAACACAACACATTCGTTTGAAGTCGGCAATATGTTTAATCTAAAATTAAACAGGGTTTCAATTGGTCGGTTGGTTTCCGTTTCAAGGAAACAAAAATGGATAGCAAATCAGTCAGAGGAAAGATTAGACACATCACGAACCAAGAAGATCAACATTCAAGGCAACTCAGATTGCAGAGAGATGGTACGACGATGGAGAAAAAGCTGGGATAAAAGAAGCTGGAAAAAGAGAAGACATCGATTAAAACGGGCATATCTAAAAACAGCCTAAAAATTCACAAACAACATCATACATCAAAGAAATCCGTAAGACACAACACCACATCCCAGACGCCATTATTTTGGAGGTGGCAATATGTTTAATTTAGAAATTAAACAGGTTTTGTTGGTTGGGTGGGTTCTAGTTTAGAACCATCCTGTATATAAATAATTTAAGCAAATATGCAAAATTGTATAAACTTATTAGAAAAGTGTAAATAAAGCGAATGCATACTAACACTTTTCAGTAGGTCAAAAAATAATTCATTTCCGCATTGTCAACATTCAAAACAATTAATCATCAGCAAGTAATGCATTTAAAATTATTATAATGGAAAATTTATATCATAAGTCATCAGATTAATACCTTTAATTTAATTGGAATGTGATAACCTAGCTATTAAGTTTTTGTATAAATACCTGTATTTAAAACTTAATAAATCAGTAGCATTTAAATTTACGACTTGAATGTTATTCACCAATAAGTTAGGAAAGGTACTTCTAGCCACTTTTCCTAATTTAGATTATCACTAGAACTTACAACTCTAGTGGTTCTCAATTCACCTAAATTAAGACGGGTACTTCTTGCCACCCTCATCTTAATTTAGACAGTAGTGTAATTGAATATTCAAGTTCAGAAGTATTTAGTACTTTGTTGCGAATCCTTTTGCAGCAATAACGGCCTTGCACCGTGATTGCATAGAGTCAACCAGCTTCACTAAACGCTCTAATGGAATTTTTGCCCATTCCGTCTGTAAAGCTTCCCATAACTGATTTGTATTTCGGTATGTTGCACTTCTAATGCGTCGTTCGAGATCTTCCCACAAATGTTCTATCGGATTTAGATATGGAGACTGACTAGGCCACTCAAACAGGCGAATTTTGGCCTTGTTCATGTATTCCTTTACATGTTTAGATGTGTGCTTTGGATCATTATCTTGCTGAAATGTCCATCCGCATGGCATTTTACTCTTAGCATGTGGTAGCATATTATTCTTCAATATGTCGGCATACACGAATCGATCCATGCCATCAATTTTGTGTAACGGTCCAACACCATCACGGGAAAAACAGCCCCACACCATAACATTTCCACCACCGTGCTTTATAGTAGGAACTTGATACTTAATGTCATATTTTTTACCTTTCGGACGTCGAATATACCTTATACCATCCGAGGAAAACAAATTAAATTTACTTTCGTCGCCGTCGCTCCAAAGAATTTTAGACCATTCTTTTATATCCCAGTGTAAATGGTCTTTTGCAAATTTTAATCGGGCCATCCGATTATTCTTTGATATTATTGCTTTTTTCGAAGGACGTCTACCAAATAGTCTACCAGTATATAGTCGACGTTTTACCGTCGAAACGCTTATTTTATCTTCGCGGTTTTCGTTAAAATCACGAATGATTTCAACAGCTGTGAGGCGAGGATTTTGTTTGCTTCACGGACAATCATTTTATCGTCCCTCTTTGTCGTTTTTCTTAGTCGTCCTGTTTTTCGTCACGAGTCCGCGGTTCCATATTTTGTTCTTTTCTTATTCCAAAAACTTATTGTTTGATGTGGTAGGTACCCCAAATTGCCCTTTGGCTGATGTCATTGTGTTTCCATCATCCAACCACTTTAAAACTGATTTTTTTAAATCTTCTGAATAATTTTTTTTACTTGACATGATACTGTATGTCTTTCAAACTATTGTAACAAATTAATTATAAAAAATATCTAAATTATATTACTTTAATTTGCAATTAATTATGTTCGAAAGATTTTGCCAATAAATTTTGAACATAATATTCGCGTTATTACCAATTTGAAAATTTTTTTCAGATAATCTTTATAAACCTACCTACTACTTATAGCAAATATAAAATAATTCGCGAAAAAGTTTTTATTTCTATTCATTTTCGGCAGAAAACTGTTTTGCCAATATATTATGAACGCTACTGTAAGTGATAGACCATTTACAATGAATTGTCTAATAATTGCAATTGAAAATTAGAATAAATTTTGGGTCGAGGCGCCTAATGTTGACCACCCCAAATAAAATTAAAAATTTCCTATTGCAAAGAGGAAGGTTTACATAGTATACTGTTAAAATTTTACATGTGAAAGTATTATCAAAATTTTGAATAAATCGATTTTGAAGTTAGCAAATTTAACATGTAAAAGCCGACCGACGCGCGGGAATCTCATACGAGATTCCGCGCGTCGTCATTCTGTTGACGGTACGTGCGGAATGGTATACCCTAACACTTAGAAAATTTCATCAGATGCTGCTCGCACGTCCTACAGCTAACATGACTCGAATCCCGGTTTTCTTGAAGGATGGCGCTTTCAAGTATGTTTAGCTTTTGCCGCGTAGCGGCGTACGCGATGAAAAACCGGCCGGAGCTCCGGAGGAGCGCAGGCTTGGGTTTTTCGATGCGCACAGCCGGACGAGTCTCGAATCCAAACCCCAAAATTTCAAATTGGTCGTTTTCAAAATTTTGACTATACTTTCACACATAAAATTTTTACAGTATACTATATAAACCTTCCTCTTTGCTATAGGAAATTTTTAATTTTATTTGGGGTGGTCAACATTAGGCGCCTGCCCCCATAATTGTAATTACTAGTAAAATAATTGAGAAATTGAACGAGTAAATAAAACGGTAAGAACACAAAAAATCAGACCAAAAATGATGTTAGAAATTGCAAAAATTTAAAATGCAACATTTCTTACCTATGACTGCTGGAAATTAAAGTTTCAATTTATGGCATCAAAAAATAAACCGTTACTAACGTATATTATAAGCCTGTACCTTTTCAAAAGTAAAGCTGTAGACAAATTTACAAAAATTTGTACTAACATACCACTGAAATTTAATTGTTTGATCTTTATTTATTTCTTGCAGACAGGCTTTCATGATTCCCTTTAAATTTATAAAAATATCCTATATTTTGGCTGTTTCAGGTTATTCAGGATGGCTAATAAATTATTTTTTAACTTGTAAAAAATAAAATAAAAACTGGCACAATGAGAAATAAATTTTATTTTACAATAAATTTTTTATTAAAAGGGAAATCAGTAGGTTTAAAAATAAAATTGCAAATTCATATCACAGTGTACCTTTACATGCAGTACCTATATTTAAAAATTCGTTTACTGTCTGTCGAGTAAAAAATTATACATTGTAGTTTAATATATTCGATGGCACTTAAAACTTTACAAAAAAATAATTTTAATATTCTTCTTTTCACAAAATGTTTCAACAATAATTATATTTATTGTTGTAGTATTATGTTGCACACAATAATTTATTGTAAAATGATTTTACAGGAAAAAGATGGTACCAAATTTAGGATTTTTATGTTTATCAAGACTTTCTTGTTTATTTTAATCACCTCCATGTACCTTACCCTTAAGCCTGTCTTACATCAGGACATTTCTGGCGTCATTTCTTGCGCCATTTCTGCGCAGAGACGAGTTCATAGTATTTGCGCGTGCGTATACCGTTGTGCGCAGAAATGTCCTGATGTAAGACGGGCTTTAGAATTTGGTATCATCTATTTTCAACACCCTGTAGAACCATCTTGTATACCAGATGTTAACGACCCAATTCGTTCTTTTTTAAGATATCAATTTGTTAGTTTTACTCTCTTGAATTTTGGTCGGCAAAGGATGAGATTTGAAACCAGAAGTTTTCAAAAGTTTCATAAAAAAATTCTAAATAAATCGCAATATTAAAAAAACAACAAAATGTTGGGTTGTTAAATAAACATGTTGACAACTGCTATACACTTTCCCCTTAAATTAAAAGAAATATATAAAACACTCACATTTGGGTAACTTGTTAAAGTAAAATTGACTAGCACAAAACATTTTCTTAAAAATATTCTTACCTTAAATACTAAACCTTAATATCTATAAATAACTAGGAGTTAAAAATGTTAATTTAGTGCAGTTTCGTATTCATTCATTTTCGTTTGTAAAATCAAACAAGACTAGAAAAATTTCCAAATAAAATTAACACAAAACAATTTGTTCAGAAACTGCAAACAATGCACATAGACAGGGTATCCATGAAACACTTATTAAATATTCGAATTTTACATATTTTTACATTTTACAAATGATAAGGAACCACCCTGTAACTAACAACCTTAAAAACAATGCTTATTAAATAAGATGAATTTAGTAAAAAAATGCTATATATACCACTGTGTGATAAATGTAGAAAATAAATTAATAAACTTTTTAAACCATTGGGAAATCTTTGGTTACAACTGGTAATTTTTGTGTGTTTTTTACAATTTTAGAAATCACATTTGATGATGGTTTATTTTAAAAATAACTCTGAAGTAGAAATCACTTTTTATCCCGAACAAACTTCTGAATGTTCGTCCCACGCAACCACCTGTAAATATAGATAGATGTAAATACCATAACTAAATTATAATTTAATTAAAAACCTAGAAAAAGTGTCAATTTAATCATAATTAAATAAAGACTTAGAAAAGTTTTCAAAAAGTGGTGCAGAACCGGGTTTGTTTATCTACTATTATTTGACATATTTTCAATTTCTATAGGGAAAAATTAAATTGTGGCTACAAGAGATTACGCAATTAGAATTGCAAATTTCTTGTAGAATTATCGCTCAATTAAAAAAAAGTTACTTTTTGCTTATGAACTGAACAAATAAAAATTACCTGGCACTCCCTACTGCAATACCATTGGTTACCACATCCAGCACAAACAAATTGAGCCGATTTTAAATTGCATCCTTGACATTGTGGCACTTCATCGCCGTTATCTGATCCGTTGTCAATACGACTACGATCGTTTAACGCATCGCTTTCATCAATTACAAGCCGGTCTGCGCTATCTTCAGCTTCCTCTTCATCCTATCACACAAAACAGATGTTTAATTTTGCTTCCTTAATTGGATATCATTTTTATTTGCAGCGCTACTACAATTACTTTCATTAAAATTATGGTGCGACTTACATAGCCAATTTAAATTGAAAGTAACTACAGTCGTATCGCGCTTATACTCACAGGAACTGTTTTTTCTTTGACGTTTATTTCAAATTGACCGCCAACAGGAGTAATTGTGATTTCATTTCTGGCCTGTAAATCAGAAAAACAAAAATACAGTTGTTAAATATAACAAAATGATTTGTTTGACCGTTAAGTTTGCAAAAAAATATTATAAAGAGCCACTACATCGAACTAACCTTGTTATTTGATAACATATCGGAAATTGAAACTGGAGTGACATTATTGTGATTGTTTGTAAGTGGCAAAGATGCTGCTGAACTTCTTTCAGGCGCTGTTAATAATCTCGCTAAGGTAGGGCTAAATGTTGATTTAGTGTTGTCCGTTCTGGATTGCGTCTAAAATTAATGTAATCTTAGAACCTAATCTCAATAATGTACTTAGGCAATTTTCTCAACCTTCAACAAATATTTAAAAAAATCACCTTTGTCAATATGCCGTGTAATAAAGAATTGGATGACGATTGTGTGTGTGAAGATGGTACTGGATGAACCGTAACTTCGGAATAAGGCGGCGGTTTCATTGCAGTTTGAAGAAGATCTTGACGTTCGTTTTGTGATAACTTTGCAAATTGCATTAAAACGTCTTTGAATGAGGTTGTTTCTAAGTGACCATCTGAGTTTGATTTTAATCCACTTTGTTTTACCTGCTTTACAAATCATTCTATAACTTTGTGGTTCAAAACATGAAAATCTATTTTAATATTTGTCCAACAATTGATGACACACACAGTCCTTGCTTTTATTCACATTATTCAGGAATTCGAGCTGTATACTGTAATTCACTCCAGTCTATTGATTGGTCATGTCAAGTTAATTAAGCAGTCGCAAGTTCAGTCCATCAAGTCAAAATCTATCAAAAGCGCCTCGACACCTTTGGGGCTCCTGAGGAAATAAGTTGTCCTACCACCTCCCTTCCCTATTGTTAACTTTAAAAAAATTGTACAATTTTCCGTCCGAGTGATATTTTTGTGGTGATTTAGAAAACGGGGAAAAATCATAAAATGCAATTTTACAGGAGAACAATATTTAGGTTATCGATTTTTGTGCACATCGCACATCCAAATGATCAGTTTTGATTGATTTTAGTGTATAAAATAGACCTTGATTTAATATATTTTCAAAATTTTCGTATTTTATCATTTATAGTTTTAATTAAATCTAGGGGTAGAACGATTGCGCCAGACGCCAAAAATATAGAGAAAAAGGCGACATTATTGCTGAAATCGATGTATTGTGCAAAATATTGCAATTCATCATCATCATCATCTTCAAACTAAAAATCTTTTTCCGAAGACGTATCGGTTTTCAATCACGCGAAAGTGGCAAGGTGTCGCGATAGAATTATTTAAAATCGTCAATCGATCAAGAAAATTTAGTTCGATATTAAACCATTATCAATCTATCAATTTATTATGAACAACTAAATTAAGGATTAAGGCTAATTAATTAATTTACTTTTTATTTAACAAATAGATTAAAAATTGTAATCTATGCTTTTATAATTTCTTTTGATTTTTGTAACAGAACGGCTTTTAAAAAAGTTTGCACTATGCGCTAAAATACCACCATCCGGCGTTAGCCTCGCCGCCAAACAAGATGTTGCTGAACTAGTCGATTGTCGAGTATTTGTTATACAAACAACGCTCAAACTAGATAATTGCCTACTTGCACTAATTATTGCCGTCTATAGGGATGAAACTCTAAATTTAATAAAATAACAATGTTAACTTTCAAACTTAACGTTTTGAAATTGTGACCGATATTGTAGACAAAGTTCTAATTGTTTATACATAAATTATGACACGTGTTTCGTATTTGTTTCAACTCTTCAGATGGGTAAAATATTCAAATAATTATGATTAAATTCGATATTCCTGCAATCTCTTTGAAAAAACTTAAAAGGTACTATATGAAATTTATTTGACGTTATTTTACTTATACAGTAATTTTATCTTTTCCTTTATCTCTTTTGGTATCTTGATCAATTAATCTATATTTGAAATATATGTAGATAATTTTCCAAACGGAATATATGCCCTTAAAAGGACAAATAGCCGGGCTGTCTTCAGAATCACGATTAAATGAAAGACAGCAGTCGAATTACAAATTCAAATAATCTCACTGGATGATGTTTCGATGTTAATCACGATTTCATTCTCGATATTTATCTCCTCAGATTCGTATGATAAATGAAAATATAATTATTCAACCTACAATCCTCAGATGGTATTTTTATTTACCAGAAAATGAATATCACGAAGAAAATCATTATTAACGTCGAAATGTACCAACCAGTAGAGACGATCATTGGCTTATAGTAGTTAGGGCGATCAACTACTGGTGCTAAAGGCACTAATTCGAATATTCTTTCGGACTGGCATTCCTTCTACGACCGTCTCCGCACTTCGGGGCTCGTAAAGCCCGCGGTATCCCTGATTTAATCTCCCCACCTGCACAGGTTCTGTTGGGGCTTCGGACCGGATAGTCTAGGAGTCAGCTATCGACTGCACCTAATACTAGCAAGGTGCGAATCACCGCATTTTTTAGCTCGGCCATGGAGCGGACGTCCGTGTTTTGTAGTGCCTGGATTTCTAAGAACCTCGATTTTTAACGGCTCTTGAGGAATTTAATTCTTGGGTGTTTCGGCGCCGTCCTTACAGAGCTGGCCGTTTTGGTACCAAGGCTTTTGGACCCGGAAACAGTTCGGTGCGGGGAGTTTTTTGCGTGAAGCGTTTGGGCGCGAAGACGTTTATACTTAAATATAAATTTTAAGTTGCTTCAGTTTAGGTTAAATTATGTTGGAAAAACAGTTTAGATTAGGTTAGAAAATTCAGGGCGTGGACGTTTCTGAGCGAGTATATTATTTTATGGGGTTCTTTTTTCGACAAAAATATTTCATTATAACTATTTAAAAAGAACTATTTTCTGGGGTGCTACCCCTAAAATCCGTGACACCCATGAAATCCGCCCCGGGTTTCTTTTTATTATATAAATTTTAAATTTGAGAGTGGGGGGGTTCAAGAATATGTGACGTAATACTTGGAGGGGGGGTCTAGATTTGTGTGACGATCGGGGGGGGGGGTTAAAAATTGCTTAAAATTGCATGACGTAATTTATGGACGACCCCTTAAGCAATCAGGCTACAGTGACCTAACCATTAGCGTTCGAATCATACTTTCTTCTGCTACACACTAAAGAACAAGGTTAATATAGCAAATTGCCAAAAGAATCTTCGAGAATTAGGTCTAAACTTTTCAATAAATCGATTTTGAAGTTAGCAAATTTAACGAGATTTAGTGGTAAGATTAACGAGATTCCCGCGCGTCGCTCATTCTGTTGACAGTCCGTGCAATTATAATGACCCTAACACTTAGAGTATTTCGCACCGGCAGATGCAGCTCGTCTCTCGTACATGTAACATCGATTATTTTTTGTTTTTACGCGATTTTTTGGGGGTGAAACGTAATAGTTTACTGCCCCATACCGCAACTATACTTTTTAATGCTATTTCAAGGGTCTCTAAGCTCCCGGTTTCATTTATCCCGGTTTTTTTATGGGTGGCGCCTTCTCGTATGTTTAGCATAGTAACCAGAGTCAAAACCGCCCTGGAGGGGTGCAGAGCGTAGCGGAGCGGCGCCCCGGAAGGGTAGGTTTTGACGATGGATAACCCTCTTTATCGAATGCACACCCCAAAATTCGAAGAAAAAAAAATTAAATTTTTTCACTTTTTCGGCAATACACGAGTTATTTTCCATTTTTTTGATTATATTTATTACTAATATCCACTAATCACACCCCCATATATCCGAATTTCAAAGAAAAATTCAAATCGGAGCGAAAAACTTTTACGCATTTTCAAGGGACCGTCTTTCAATTGTATAGCGTCTGCCAGGGGTCTGCCGCATACTCGATGCTAATTTCCCGTACTTTTCAAAAGTCGATATTGGGGTTGTTTTTCAACGGATCTCGAAAATTTTTGTTTCTATAGACTAAAATAAGCTTGTTCTTTAGTGTATAGCTGAAGAAATTTTGTTCAGGCCGCTAATGGTTACATAACTGGACCCAGCAATCATTTTTGATTCAGTTCAATAAAATTATTCTTAATAAAAAATTTTACGTCAAAACGAAATTGGCTTGCCCAAAATTATCTTCGCGACGAATCGTCGCAGACCGCTATAGTTTACGATCGGAAAAGAACCCCTCAGTTTTCGACATCAGACTCGGACTGAAACGGGAAAATTTGACCATGAAAATCCCAAAATCGTAGATTGGCCATATTCTGTGCATCCTATGCCCAAAATACGCATTAGGAAAATTAAACTAAACTCCCAGCCCCTGTAGATTCCTTTCTGAGATACAGCTTTATAAAGAACATCGTTTTTATTGAGTTTTGCCCAAAATAATGTTATTCTAAAATTTTGATGTAGATTTTTTTCCTGCTCATTTGATGCAAAACTGTTGACCAATTTTTTAAATCACACTAAATGCAAATTGTTCAGTCAGCATACCTGAAGTATAAATTGAACATAACTTCAAGGATTTTCAGGAACATTTTGCTGTTTTTTTGTTAGGGATTACTTTTGCGTCAGATGAACAGGAAATAAGTTGACATCAAAATCTGACAACTATGTTATTTGGGCAAAACTCTAAACAGAGGGGGATTTTTGAAGGAATCTATAGAGGCTACAACAATTTGTTTTACTTTATGTCCACATTTTATTTGCTTTAATTTTGCGAAGAACGATTTTGGACCTAAGATGCATTTCAAACAACCCGTACACGACTTTGAGAATTTGGGGATCTTCGACAAATTTGTTGACTACCCCGGTCAAAAAAGTAGGGTTTACAACTACTTACAAAATATTTTAAATCAGATTTTATTGGTTGTTAATCCACTCATGCGCGTCGTTTCCGAGATTTTTTTTTAGTTTCGTTCATTTTATATACTAGAATCAACCAAAAATTTATATATCATTTGAATGCGCGAACTGAAAATAATGAATAAATCTAAATATTGCTGGTAAATAAATTGTTAATATCGAGTTTGTTACCTTTTTCAAATAACCACAAATGTAAGCTTTCTAAAAAATTGGGCCATATTAAAAAATATAACCACAGGTGATTTTTTATGTTGATACATATTATGTTTTTTGTATTTTTTTGAAGTGTTTTAAGTCGCCGGCGCGGCTTCAGGATCCGAGGCAAAAAAAATTGGTGCATAAAAATCGGTGAGAGTGTAATAACCACCGCCACTACGAACTGTCTTGTAACCTTCCTAATGGAAAGATGAATGTTTATATAGGCCCCTCCTGCAAAAAAATTCTGAGAATGTATTATCAAAATTTTGAGTAAATCGATTTTGAAGTTAGCTAATTTTCATGTAATTCAGTGGTGGATTAACGAGATTCGGGAGCGCGTCGCTCATTCTGTGGTCAGTCCGTGCGCTATGAATGACCTTAACACTTAGAATATTTTGCACCGGCAGATGCAGCTCGACTCTCGTACATGTGACATCGATTATTTTTTGTTTTTACGCGATTTTTTGGGGGTTAAACGTAATAGTTTACTGCCCCATACCGCAACTATACTTTTTAATGCTATTTCGAGATTCTCTCACATCCCGGTTTGATTTATCCCGGTTTTCTTGATGGGTGGCGCTTCTCGTATGTTTAGCCTAGTAACCAGAGTCAAAACCGCCCTGGAGCGGAGCGGCGCCCCGTAAGGGTAGGTTTTGACGATGGATTACCCTCCTTATCGAATGCACACCCCAAAATTAGAAGGAAAATTTTTTAAAATTTTTTCACTTTTTCGGCAATACACGGCTTATTTTCTTTTTTTTTGGATTATATTTATTACTAATATCTACTAATCACACCCCCATCTATCCGAATTTCAAAGAAAAATTCAAATCGGAGCGAAAAAATTTTACGCATATTCAAGGGACCACGGGCGACCGATGTGACATCGACCCGGGTCTGCCGCATACTCGATGCGACTTTCCCGTACTTTTCAAATTGATTTTTCTCAAAATTTTGACTATACATTCTCAGGCGAAATTTTTACAGGACACTCTAATAAGGTTCCTTTTGCTATAAAAAAAATTTTGGGGAAATTTGGAGTGGCGGTAGTTACGACACTCTTCCCTAAAAATCAAAGAAAGCCTACATTTTTGAGTTATTACTACTTGTGTCATTTAAATTGTGAAAATAATAATTTTAAAATCAAAATTAATTCCATCTTACGGCTATGATATTTCAGAAATAGAAAAAAAATCAGTGTGTACGTAAATACCGTGCTGAACTTGTGCAAAAGTGCAAAAAAAGGAAAGTTTGGCTGAAACTTTAATTGAGATCCACTAGCGTTACTAAAAGCAAAATAAACTTCTAGAAAAACCAAGGGGGATGCCAGAAAAATAAATTAACTAAAAAAGCAATCAAATCTCCTGTTCTAATTCATTCTAGAAAAAAATGTAAAAAGCATAAGTGTAATTATTAAAATTACTTACATTATCCACTGAACTCAAGATTAGTCCCAATTCGCTATTGGAATCAACACCAGCCGAGTTTAGGTTATGTTTCACTTGTGCACCAGAACCTAATAAAAGTGATGAAAAATTCATTATTCCCTCTTGTCCCGCTTTTTTAGTCATGGAATCACCTTGCGTACCCAATATGGAGCGAATCCTTCGTCCTCTTCTGGGCACAGCTTCCGGATGCCTTTGCCTATAATCAGCAATGATGGATTGGACGTCCAAAAGTGGCCTTTGTTTATTTTGTTTCGGATCACCGCATTGACCATTTAATTCTATAACGGCATTGGAATATTGTTTGGATAACAAGCTTTTTTGTTTCGAATTTTGCGTCTTGTCAAAAGATTCGCCCGCCATTTTATGGTCAGAACTTTGAGGTGTAGTCGAAAAAATAACCAATCCGCTATTGGAATTGACTAAATTATTTTTTAAACCGTGTCTATTTTTTCCCATTACGCCTTCTGATTGTGATTCATTTTGCATGTCAGAATCATTCCAGTCAATTTTGTCGTTAGTCAAAATAACTATTTGCTTACGTCTTTGGACGCGCAGTAACAACTCTTCTTTCACTTTCCTTAAATGTATTATGTTGTTCCACTCTTTTTCTTTCTCTCTTGCTAATTCGTTTAAAGTCCGAATTTCGGATAAAATTTGATCGATGCAGTTCTGGATTTGCTGCAAAGACGTACATCCTGCAGTATCGATATATTCGTTCAACATTTTATCCCTTATTACATAGTTTTGCTCTAAATCAGATCTACTTTTTTTGGAAGTCGACGTTTCCTCAACTTCCAGTTTACGTTTGGAGAAATGATTGTCTTCAATGTTACTGTCGTTACTAATTCCATCTTCATTGGAATTTTGATCCGATCCATCTTTTTCGATCGCTACGGATTCGTTGTTGTTAACAGTTTCCGCATCCATCGACTTGGAATCTTCGCTACAGTTAATTTTTAATACAGAATTTCCACCGTTACTCAGTTCCTTTAAATCACTTTCTATTTCATTGTTTCCGTTAGTTTCCGTGTGGTTTACTTTGTCGTCGGATTCGTTGCTCTCGTTATTTTCTTCAATATCGGAACGTTGATCCGCGTGCCCAGGTGACGACGGCTGTGCGCTAGGCACGTCCGAACCTTCTCTAACATCTTCCATCACGTGCATTTTATTTAAACTGGAACGAAAAAATTTGAATGATTATTATGTAAATATCAAATATTTGGAAATAATGCTAATAATATTTCTCCCGCGTAATATATTTAAATTTTAAACTTACCATTTCAAAAATATATACAAAAATTACTATAAAAGTGTGTAGGTGTATGAAATTAGAATTGAACATGTACGAGGCACGTGTTTTACTGTTTAGTTATCCAGGGTTACATGATACTAGGTTGGCTTTGTGGGAGGCTTTGTACGTATGGAGATCGTAGACCCAGGGGCAAACGACCTGAATCGGATATTAGAAGGGGAATTCGAAGGACACTCGAAAGCGAAATCGTGGCCAATTTATAATTCTTAGTCGCCCGAGGAATTCGATGTGCAAAATTGAGGTTGCGAATTTAAACACAGTGGCGTAGTAATAAAAAATAAACTCACTCCTGTGGTAAGCCTCCAACTTGCGTATTCGGTACTAATCCGACCGCCAATAAAACGGCTATGCTGCTGTCATTGATGGAAATTTCTTCGCATATGGAAGCAAACGGCAAATTTTTTTCCGGCAATGCTCCCTTTTTAAGGCGACACCTGGTCGGTAATCCTAATAGTTCGTGCTGAACGTCACGTTCGTAGCTTTCGTCACTGAAATGACGGGAACACACTCGAGATGTTGCCCAATTTTGAACATGGCGACCACAGGATTTCAACCACTTTTCACGTGTGGAAGGGTCACCCGGAAAGCGGTGATACCTCACCGCACGTCCTTTAGTTTTTCTGTGCGTATTATTACAATTTGCAACCGCACACTGAGGCATAGTTAATTTTTCATAACGCACCACTTACTCAAGTCATAACTTCAAAATACTTTTCACCCTCGTCGGTAAAATTATCATCAAGTTCTAAAAGTTTTTAAAATTAGAAATTTGGGTTCGAGCTTCGATGAGAGCGTCCGTATTAATATAAATTTAAATTAAAGGTACCCTTCCCATTTTTTAATAAATTCTGATTCTTGCAACATGCAATAACGTAATAACAACAATGGAAGTAACAATGACCCATTTTGATAACTGTTATGAAAGTGTCGCGATAATCATGAAATAATTGAAGGTCAGTGGCGTATCAGTAAAAAATAAATAATAAAAAGATAAGTCACTGCGTTAGGTTTGTGTGATTAGATTAAAAATTTTTATTTTCTAATCTTCTGGTACCGAACTGAAGCCGAATTTTGCCATAAATTTGATGAGCGAAAAAACGAATTGTTTGATGGAGGTTATAAAGTAGACGGAATACTTGAAAAATAAAAGCAACATTAAATCAAACAATTTTACGGTGAGGCCCCAAATAAATCTGCAAAGCTTGTCCAAGGTCCACCACTAGCGTGACCAACTAAACGACCACTGACCTTTACACCAACTTGCAAAAAAGTAGGACTTCGTCTTGAAAATTGAACGTACTAATAATTTTTGCAACAAATCTATCGCTTTCTATCGCGCATCTAATTAACTATTAAATAAAGATCGTGAAATGAACAAATATTTTACGTAACGAAAACAAATTGCAAACGAAAAAACAATTGAGGTTTAACGATGAGTCATTATTATCAAGACTTAAAAATCGATATCATTACGGTTCACCAATGACACCCTATTGGTGCATAGTTAACCTACGAAAGAAAATTCGTTTTCCATTGGTAACGAATACGACGATAAAAACGTTCAACTGTTTTTCATTTTTTAACCAACCGAAAATAGGTTACCAGTAACACTTTAATCACAACGCCACAAACCGTTTCTTAATTAAAATACGCGTGCTACAAAAAAGAAGCTGCACGTCTGCGAAAAAGACGCAAACTGGCTCTGAATAGATTTCTGTGCATCCCCTCTCTTGAGCATCGTCAATCTGAGCACCGGTGACGTCACGGGCGTCTCCGCCGCATTGGTGATAGCGTTTGACCATCGATCCATTGCAAGTGATTGTGGGAAGATATTTCCATTATTTTAGTTGGCACTTATTTTTGATATCTTGAAGTGGTTACTGCGTCCATGCCGAGTTGTACATTTAGGGAGAGTTAATAGCTATTTAATTTATGGATATTGGAAAAAAAAGCTGCTCGATAAAAAAGTTCTCAAGTTATAAAGGAAATTAAGTTTAAATTAGTAATTAGATTACTATAACTTCGGAATTTATTATTGGTTTACAACGGCGTGAGATCGTTTAGGGCGAGGCAGGTATGGTCGAAGGGTGGTGCTCACATATTGATCGAGATGAGGTGGTCCTAGACTGCGGCGCTTTGTATGAGTCAGCGACCCTTAATTGCAACTGGTCAAAATCTCACCATGCATATTGCAATCAACACTTAAAAATAAAAAAGAAACAACCTTACCTCGAATTAATTGTGCGCAAATGCACATTTCCTTGAGAAAATTCAAATTCGCAATTAGAAATAATAATATTTCCCACGTTTTCACTTTTATTCTGTTTATTCAAAGCACCTCTTTCGATTTCGTTCGAATTAGGTAAATTTTGATCCGGCAAAGCCGATCGCTTTAATTTTTTTCGCAACGGTAAACCCAGAAGTTCGTGTTGCAAATCCCTCTTGTAGGCGTTTGAAGAAAAATGGTCACTGCAGATTCTAGTATATGATGGCGGTAAAGCGTTTAGGTGACCACATAATTTCGCCCATTTTTGCGCTAAGCTTGATGACGATGGAAACATGTGATAAATTACTTTTGAAGTAGAACGCGTTCTTTCGTAATAATTACTACACGTTTTAACGTAACAGTGTGGCATTTCGTTAACAAACCCGTCACAACACAGAACTGTCCAGTCTGTCCTCATATGGAGCATACCCTACATTTTAACAATAGTTAAACTGCAACCCCTATTCGAGCAACAGATCAAACAAATAACTTTCCTAAATCTATTAAAACCCTTAGATTCATGAACTGAACGAGTTTATTTTTATCTGCATATTTGCACCCCTGTAACCATTTTTCCAACTACGTAACCACCGAAATATATTTGAAGCTGTTTCATAAATTTTTATAACCGGTGTCCGCCATACTATGAATAAATTTTTTTTTTATTAGCACCGTTGTAATATTATTTATAATATATTCCATTAGGAACAATAAGTTGCTCTGACAAAGGATAGCAATTGCATAGGCGAGACTCTCCCTGCGGTCAGGCTTGCTAACGTAATTTATATTAACGTGTTGTGCGATAACTCAAATTGTATTAAATACACTGCACTCGTCGTGATGAAACAGGTGCAATGGGTCGAACCGTTTCAACCTTTTAGCAGTAGGAGTTGTATGAAGATGCAAGGCCAGTATGTTGCACCGATCATTAGGCGGCCGGGTACCGCGCGGTTAAGATTTATTTCAATGTGTTCCTTGACGGTGGTCATACACGTCACTGCGAATGACGTAATTTGGGACATATCAAGGTGCACTGCAAATGGTTAGTAATATTTTGGACTAGCAAAGTTGGAGTCTTGAAACATTGGAATTGCTATCTAAACGCCGTATATCCGTACATGTTTCTACCATTAAACAGAGCATTTTCGGCAGATGAGACCCTGCTGTAGACGTATGTTACATATTTGTTTTAACCAGGTTAAAAGTGAGACGGTCGTCAGCTAAAGCAGTTAAGTGCGTTGTTGATAAAGCTGAATGCCTGGTTCGACTCCGGGCTCAGTAAAAACTTTATTCTGACCGTTTCCCCTCGGAAGGTAATGGCAAACCACCGAGGTGTAATCTGCCTGGAACAGCCTCTCTGGAGATGAAGTGTATACACTTCCCACGGTTCGGAGGCCGCGTTAAGCAGTAGGTCCCCTATGTGTGTGATAATACTTCAAACGCACAACACATACATAGGAGAGAGGTCACCAACGCCCGGGAGACCGGATATGGCACTTGAAGAAGAAGAAGAAGGTTAAAAGTCAGACTCGGTAAAATGCATTTCTCTCCTTTTTGCACGAGAGGATATTTGTACAGTCACTGTGGGGTCACTGAGTGAACTTGGAGCTGTTTACATTTAGTTTTTCATTCCCTTTCTATTTTAAATAGACATTGTTTAAAA
The DNA here is from genome assembly GCA_932274525.1 of Podabrus alpinus. Classification (NCBI taxonomy): domain Eukaryota; kingdom Metazoa; phylum Arthropoda; class Insecta; order Coleoptera; family Cantharidae; genus Podabrus; species Podabrus alpinus. The sequence continues at coordinate 97,852,165 of OW026452.1, forward strand.
TTTCCCGAGGAAGACACCCAGAACATTATCTTGGGGTACGCTTGATTAATTCGGCACTAGACGACTAATGGCTTCACCGTATTTAACAAAGTGCCTGTTTGATAACTTGACATTTTTATCGTTTTACCATCGTACCAAACTTGATCAAAATCTCGTGGAATCGGTACCTTTCGTGATCAAAGTTGACCAACCTCAAACTTACAGTGATTTGGTATTGGCTGGTTTTTTGAGAAAAGGGTTCAGGTTTTCCAAGAGAAGTTTCTCGAACAACCTCGATAGAACAGTTGAATTTTTGGTAGGTTTCTGTATTAGAACCAGTAGAACTCAGAGCAGCGTACTGGAGCAGAATAAATAAACAAAAAGTTAATATTTTCGCCTAATACTTTTGGTCTATATTTGAAAAACCATCAAGTTCTGGAAGCACCTTATCGAAATGGACATCCCCATCAAACCTTCTATGATTTTCAAGTTAGATCAATAATCATCAACCCTAATTCCAAAGAATACCAAGATATTATAAGTTAACTGAAAGAATCCTTAAAGAGTTACCACCAATAGGAACTTCATATTATATTATCTACTGGACCATTTTACCGTCAAGAATAACTTCATCTTGATGGATCTAGTGCAATTTCCTTATTAAGGATTCATTTAAATTGTTACTTTAAAATTGAAACGGTAACCGCAAGGCGCCTAGAACCGGAAAAGCCTGATTCAAACCATGACGAAGTAATAACTCTATTCTAAGAGTCTCTCCTCAGAAGACAATGGCAAATCACTAAGGTAATCTGCTATACGAATCATTCCAGAAATGAAGTGTATTACGCTTGCGGTGGTTCGGAAAAAATACTTCGAACGCACATTCCATACATAGGAGAGAGGGTCACGATGTTCGTTAAGCAAACAATACGACATAAGATTTTCTTTTAAATAAACTATTTCGTTCAGAGGGCGTTTGTCGATTATTTTATATTATTGGCTCCATAGCTAGCGGTTCCTAAAAAAAAGGAACCTAATAAGGGTTCCTTCTTCAGGTACATTTTACCGACCCTCCCCATCGCGATTTTTGTAATGAAATAAGTGGAAAACGTTTGAACTTCCATTCAAATCGTTTCAACCACACGTATCATGAAGTTATTCGCGAAAATTTAGGAGAGGGGGGAGGGGAAACGACAATCCCCCATCGCGAATATTTTTATAAAATTGGTGTCAATCGTTTGAGCTTCAATGGTTTTCAATAAAAATTTAATTGTTTAGAACAATTTTGAGAGGCTGTAGAAATGCTAACCGCACCCCCCAAAGTAATTTTATTTAATAAAATTATGGCCAATCGTTCATGAATAGTTCGAGGTAAAATGAACTTCAATTCCTATCGTTTGAACTGTATAAAATTTAAAGCGTTTGAGAAATTGTAAAAACGTGTACCGACATCGCTCCGAGCAAGTAGCGCCCAGAAATTTAACGTTGCTGATAATAATTAACGTAGTTTTCAAATTATTTTTATCTATGATGGTGATTGTTGTCTTTTTAATATTAAAAAGTAAAAGCTGTTTTAATTATTATCAGCAATGCTAAAATTCTGTACGCCATTATTTACTCGGATCAATGTCGGCACAAATTTTTATAATTGCTATATCTTTAATTTGAAAACGCTTTACCGTTTTTTCCTTTGAGGTTCAAACGATGGGAACACAAACTCATTGAAACTCAAACGATTAACACAAATTTCAAAACAAAATTTGCGAGAAGGGAGGTTCAAAGGATGGGAATAGAACCCCATTGAGCCTCAAACGATTTTCGGGGACTAGCATTTCAACAATCCCTTCCAAAATTGGTCTAAAGTCTAAAGCATTGAATTTTTATGAAAAATCATGGAAGCTTAAACGACGGGAATAGAAACAAAATTCGCGAGGGAGGAGGTTTTTTTTCTAGACCCCCCAGTTTTCGCAAATAACTTCACGGTGCGTGTGGTTTACACAATTTTACACAACATTCACAATAGGGGGGGAAATATACTTTCCATCTCGTTCTGCTAAAGGTCGGAGTAAAACCAAAGATTTCATCAAAAAATTTAAAACTAAGGGAATAAATACATGTGAATGCAGATCACCTTAATAATTTATTATTTATAATTATTATTCATCTATCAATATTTTTGATCTCTAATTAAACAACTGCATAGCTGGGTTCAAAATCCATTCATTCAAAATAAACTAGCGGGAATTAAGTTTTCCAGACGTACAATCCATATATTGTTGCATTTGTCCAGAACGTACTTGTGCGAAACTGGCTTCTTAATATATTCTGGAACTAAAATAATGCACTGAATAGACTTGCCCAGTTCCAGATATGAGAATCTAAAGTCTAATATTATGTACTTCTAATTAGATAATTTTTTAGTTGCTAACCTACAAAAGGATCAGTGCAGCCTTTAGGCCGTACAACCATGGCAATTACGCACTATGACATAGTTTTCAGATATTCATTCCTTCCTTCAGTCGCTTCTGACAGAATCGTCCATGAATGTGACGTGCATTCTAAATGTTTTCACATACATAGAGGACCTACTTATTTAACGTGGACTCCAAACCACGGGAATTGCAATACACTGCTTTTCGAGATGGGTACTCGTAGCAGATTACCTAGGTAGTTTGTCATTACCTTTCGAAGAGAGACGGCCAGATTAAAGTTCTTACTCTGTCCGGACTCGAACCGGGTCTTTCGCATTGCCACTTAACTGGTAAGCTTTGATCGTCTTCTTCAGATATTACGCCAAATACATAACTATAACAACGATATGACATGAAAAAAACTATTTTAAAGTTGGTAGGGAATTTATTATTTAGAGTATATTTAAACGTAAATATAACAAAAAAGGTATCGAACTCGGCATAATTGCTTTAAAATATTTTTGTACCCCTGAAGGTTCCGCAAAATTTTAAATATTATGAAAAGGTTCCGCGACCAAAAAATTTTGACAAACGCTGCTTTACACTATACACACAATTAATTAGTAAAATTAATTTAAAATAATTTTTAAATTTAATTAATTAATTTTTAAACGCGCCGTTTAAAATAAAATATAGTTTGTTACAAGATTGGCATCACAGAACATTTACCACGTTCACATGGGGTCAGTTGAACAAATCTTATCTCTTTCTGATTTGATATAATCATACAGTAAATAAAAGAGATATAAAAATGTTGCGAATGCAATATAATCGATCCTGAAAATGATCCCCTTTATACAATGTAATCATCATTGGTGTTAGCAAGTAGAAAGTCGAAGTAATGATTTCTCTAAGGTTTACGGTTACGTGTTCCCAATATGTTTGTTTGGCTTCGACTTAACTCCGTTTTTTTACATCCATTTGCTTCTCGTTACGATTTGGGTCCAAAACAAGTTTAAACACGCACGTGCAGACTAAAATTCGAGGTTTAATTATAGTCTGCGCATGCGTCAAACACTTAAACCGTTTCAAACTGCTCAACTACCGTATAATTTCGGTAATCTTTTTCTTCGCATTGAGTTGTGAACCGAAATAAAAAGAATGACACTTCCCGCGGTTCGGAGCCGGCATTAAGCAGTAGGTCTGCTATGCGTGTGATAATACTTCAAACGCACAACACATACATATAGGAGAGAGGTCGTCTACGTCTGAAATCAGGCACGGCACTTAGAGAAGAAGATGATATTAACCGATACGAAATATGGCTCCGGTTACAGTTAATTCTATTCTATATTATATCGTTTCGGTTCCGGTTCCATTCCACCTAAAAAAGCTATCTATTTCTGATTTAGATTTTCAGTCCGATTCCCAGCTCCACACCCTTTTAGCAAGTTGTTGAATTTCGATTTTTTAATTATACAATTTTCGCTTAGCTTTGCGTTGTAAATAATTAAAAACTAGGGGTTCATCAGACGCAGCGTAAGCTAGCCGAAAGAATTATGTCGCAACGTAAAAGTTTGTTAATGCGGTGGTTTTACAAAGTGGAAAATTAGTAATTACTGAGCGAATCTTGAAAATTCGCGTTTTAGTCATTGGAGGCCTGGACCTTCTCTACGGTTATTTACGTTGTATAATTAACTATCTTAAAATTTTTATTGGTTATTTTTAACAAAATTTCACGGAATTATAATTTCCAAAGTTGTAAGATATCAAATTTGAATTTTATAATAATTACATAAACAGTCGGTGTCGTCTTCAGAATCGGCGATGAAATAAAAGATAACAGCCAAATTATAAAATAATCCTAGCGAAGGACGGTCTTGATGTATATCATGTTTTTATGCGTAATATTTGTCTATGGTAAATGAAAATATGTACATATCAACTTACCATCATCAGATAATCGGAAACATGAAACATAACCTCAACCGTCATTTATCTCCACGATAATGTATGTGGAAAGATTTGTAAGTGTCCTCTATGGAGCATATAAACCACCAAGGTGACATTCCATGACTTCTAAATAGTAGTGACTATTCAATGTAACCACTACAGGAACAAATTCATGGTGAATAATTCCGGCACCATTAAAAAACAGATCAGCATTGTCTTGATTCGGTTATTTTGTCGGAGAATTCGTTCCACGCCATTCATGGAATGTTAGATTATCCTTGTCGTTAGTTGATAGAAATCAAGAAAGTTTTAGCTGAGCCGTTAAGGAGTGCAGCAGAAACCTTGAGCAAAACTATTTCTCCTCAAATCTATTTAAAAAGTTTGCATGGCTGTTTTTCTATAGACTCCAAAATATTCATCGATTAGCCTAGTGGTTATTCACCTGTAAGGTATGTTACCTGACCGTCCCGAGGAGGATAATGGTTGCCATTAAGACGTGGGAACTATCCTAAGACCAGTGCACAATTATGACATTCATCATCTTGCATATTTTCAGGGACATTTTCACGGTAGTTTTTCCCGAATTTCATTATATTGATCCATGTCGAAAATTTTGCTGTACGAAATGTAAACTAGTCTAGTTTAAATTCTCCAGAAGCCTGGAATTGAGTCACAACACCAGAGGCACGCATCTACCACATTATGCACATACATACGTAGATACATTTTGCAAATGCTCTCGATAGAGCACGCAATATAAAATCGTGTAGAAAAGTGATAATTTCATGCTCTCATGTTATTTTCACGACATCATTTACTTACCATTATTGCACTACGTGATAGGTGATATGGGCAAGTTAAATATCATGGACTAACTTTCACCCTTGAATGTGCAACGATTTTATTCATATTCGATAGTATCAATTTTTATTACAACCAGAATTTTTGTATGCAATTTTTTTGTAGTTATTCCAATCTTCCGTTATATACATGATGCAATTATAATAAAATTTAAAAACTGCAGGTGTCAAACGATTAGGCTTCGATTTTCTGCAGAAGAATGTTTTTATTGCAAACCTAATCATGATGCAATAAGTTGCAAAATTGCGCGTTGGACCTTGAAGAATTTCTGTATGTTAATATAGGTTGATGAAGACTAACATGGGCCAAAAACAATTGTATTTTGCTGTGATTGCTAGTCGAATTACAGCGCGGACTTCGCAGAATTTCTTAGCGCGGCCCTCCGGTGAACATAAATCCATTGTGTTCTATATTTACGTAAGTCGGGCCAATTGACAAAACGTCAAGGTCAAAATAGAGAAGAAAAACCACGTTAAAGTCAGTCAGGGTCGTTTATAGATTGTACTGCCCTCTAACTGAATATTTTTGAAACTGATAATTCATTCTGCCATTTGATACTGCAATACTGAAAGCTGCTCAGGATTCAATTTGCAACTCCTTTGCTGTTCCTGTAGAATGGTAGTAATTTGTCTTCTCAAGATCTTCTTAAAATGCCGTATCCGTCCAGCGGACGTTGGCTACCAACTCGATCGAAGCCAAGATGACCAACCAGAGAAAAATATTTAATAGGGTGATTTCCGTTGTCCCGTTCCCCACATTATCGTTGTTCGGTTTTAGATTTCAGTTGTCCCCGGTTTTCCCCTCGGTAGCCTGGCGGTGTATAATTTAGGCGGCGCTTGTAAGTTGGGCCAGGCGGTCAGGTTCTTTTAAGCCTACCCGTAAATTGGGCCAAAAGATTATAAGGGTCCCATGTAAATTGGGCCAGAAAAGGTTCTATAATTATTTTAATCCTTTGCTCTCGCACACTGAGAAAACTGCCTTGGTTAATTTTTTTTATTCGATATTTTGGGGGTGAAACGTAAAAGTTTACTGCCCCATACCGCGACTATACTTTTTAATGCTATTTCAAGGTTCTCTAAGTTCCCGGTTTCTTTTATCACGGTTTTCTTGACGGAAGGCGTTTCTAGTATGGTTAGCCTAGTAACCATGCAGAGTCAAAACCGCCCTGCAGGGGTGCAGAGCGGAGCGGAGCGAAGCGGCGCCCCGGAAGGGTAGGTTTTGACGATGGATAACCCTCCTTATCGAATGCACACCCCAAAAATCGAAGAAAATTTTTTTTTAATTATTTCACTTTTTCGGCAATACACGGGTTATTTTCCATTTTTTTGATAATATTTATTACTAATATCTACCAATCACACCCCCACCTATCCGAATTTCAAAGAAAAATTCAAATCGGAGCGAAAAAATTTCACGCGATTTGAAGGGAACGTCGATGAATTGCATCGCGTCTGCCTGGGGGGCGCGGTATATTCGATGCTAATTTCCCTACTTTTAAAAATTCGATTTTGGGGTTGTTTTTAAAGATTTCTCGCAAGAAATTTTTTCTATAGACTAAAATAAGCCTGTTCTTTAGTGTGTAGCTGAAGAAAATTTTTTTCGGCTGGGGATACTTATGGCACAGTTCCTTTTTTTCTTATTTGCGTTTTGCGATACTTAATATATACAATTGAATATTATTTAATTGCTTTACCTTTAAGCTGCCCACGCCGACCGCTGACCCAATTTACGGGTTTTCTTAAGCTACCCACCAAAATAATTTTAAAATACATTGACCGCTGACCCAACTTACATGCGTCCAATTTAGGATACACTGCTTTTTTGCAGTATCAAAACGCAAACGTGTGAAGCGAGTAAAGACTCGATAAATCTGCCTCGTCGTAAAACTTCCAACGCTTTCATGCATTTTAAACATTTTAACACAAATTTGATCGCATAAACTGAATTTTGATCATTATACACGATGGTTTTTCTATGCAGTTTGCAAAAGTGATCTCAATACCCGATTGATCTCATTATGCGTGATCATAATAAGCGGCGTCTACTGTATTTTTAGTGTATACACACGAGCCGTGCAAGTAGGCACATGTTAAAAAAAACAACTTTGACCTTCAGAGATTCAGGTGCTTACCCTTTCAAATCGAATTGCAAAGTTAAGGTTCAAAAAACCAGTTGCGAAATTTAAAAAAAGGTTGAATCTTGTCCCTGTCCTCGATTCTAGATCAAGGAACACTCGAAGATAGTTAAGTGACAAGATTAAAAAATAACGGCGGACAAAACTTGATATTTGCTATTAAATTATTGAGAAAAAAAAGCGCCCTGAGTAAGGCCGAACAACTACGGGCCACAATTATGATCGCAAACTCAATGAGTATGGCCGAACTTTGAACAACTAGTGCAATCGCGTTCTAGGCAGCTAACGACAGCCGACTGTGCCATCTAGACTATAAAAAGATAAGAGACCACATTAACTGACTCATTTATTAATGTTAGGATTTGTTTATGTACAATAAACCAATCAACGTACTAATTCAATCGTAAATTTTTCCCACTAGAAAAAGTCGATATTGACAAAAGAAATTGTATTCAGAAGCGATTGGAATCACCAGAGAGGCAGAAGGCTGAGCAACCAAAACCACTAGTATCATAGCTTTATTGTATTATCTATATTTATATAGGATTACTTATAAATCTATTATAGTATCGTACGGTATATGGTATAATATCTAACTCAACAGGAATTTATTTAAATGTAAAGATTGGAAATTACGTAAAAACACAATTAATTTATGGCAGTTAATAATGGAAGTTAACCTTATCGGTTTGTTAATTTTGCAATTTGCATCCTAGACAAACAACTTACCACTTTATACTTCGTTTTTTCAAAGCGCTGACCAATGCATTTCTTCTAAAGCGTTTGAATTCCGCGATGGTTCTTTCATCTTTAACAATGTCATTACAATTACTTATATCCTCGCATACTTCTAGTACATTATCATCCAAGTCTCCACAATCCAAAACGTTTTCACTTTTGAATTGAATTTCTTCACTGTCGTTATCAACGTGCGACAATAATAAATCATCGTTAAATTCTTTTGAATCATCCGCCAAAAAACTTTCAACAGCGTCCTCTTGTGCAAAGACATCCATACCAACTTCTGGTACGACTATATTTAATGGTTTATCCATCGGATCACTTTGTTATGAATGTTAAGGTTTTTTTGGTTATGTCATTTTTTTGCATAAAAATTACTCGACACTTCAACGTTTTCCGTACAGTTTATTTGCAGTATTACTTTGGTAAATAAAACTCGCCTCTATGGTACCGATATCGCACTATTTAAAGGATGCTTGTTTTCTTGTAGACAAAACAATACCATGGATAAAAAAGTAATCGCACAGCACTACAACGCATTCCTAAACTACTTTTAACCACTTTTCTCATTTAAATTAGCCACTTTTTAACCTACACTGATGAAAAACGTTGCAATGTACTGACCTAAATGTATTGATCATGCGATGTAACACAAACAGTTTTCTGTATTTGACTTTCCGTGTAACAGATACATGTCGCCACCTGCCGGCGGTGTAGCGTACTACTTGATCTAATTGGAGTATGTGTAAATAAATAAAATTAATTATTAAGAATGTAACTTCTCTTGGGTGGCATTTTATTAACCTTGAATAGTTAATTTAATGCTAAATTAAATGTTTATATTAAATAATACAATTTTTCCACTTGCGGAATTGTACATGGTGTATTGCGGCTAATTTTCTAATTAAGTTTTTAAAAACAAATCTAATTTATACCAATTGTTTTCTTGTAAATTTGAACGAGTTACGATGTATTCTCTCGGTTGACGGTTGGTAGACTTGAAACGTATCGCTAACGTACTTTAACTGCGATCAATAACGGAGGATCGCAAACTTTTTATATTAAATTCCTTTTAGTTCGGAGAAAATCACTTTCTTTTCTTCAAGTATAGTACCATCAGATGTTAATTTTTGACAATTTAATTTGTTAAAGCGCATGTGCACTACTTGAGGTAATTGTTTCTCAAATGAGGTTATGTATAATTTTTTTTGTTTATTGGCGAAATTGATTTGGAAACAAAGAGTCGAGTGCATACCTACCACGTTGTGATTAATAAAATTGTTACTCCGACTGTACCCGCACTGATGGTGCATTGAATTGTATAATATTCAAGCAGCAATCCCTCGGTGACCTTGACAGCGAGACGCTTTACAATAAAAATTCAGATTGTATCTCTCAGTACGGCTTTGAAATTGAACTCTGCATCAAATGCAAGTTGGTTGGACGATACGGGCGATAATCGCATATTACTCCTTTGTGTTTAGTTCCGCTACAAAAGCAGAATGCGTTGATAAACGCTCAGAATGAGAAATACCACAGTTTTTTGTCTTTGGTTTTAATAAATAAATACGAGATTAAAATTATAGTAATCGTTTATTGTGATAATTACAGTTTTTTAAATAAGCAATATCTAAAAAATTATAATAATGTATACAGTAATAGTATAATAATAGGGTAGTTCTTTGGTTTTTGACATATGATGTACATAATTAAAAATTAATGAATACACTTAAAAGTATGTATAGATAATAAGTATAATATATTACAACAACTACAAGAATCAATAGCTGTTTAAGCGTTTAAAGACCATTGATTTACAAACAATTATCTCACAATGTTATTGTCTACACTTTAATATTTTCTTTGTTTATTTAATAAAACATATATTTTATAATAATTAATAAAATAAGTAAATTTACAGAGATATGTATGAGTAGAGCTATCAGTACATTAGGTAATAATTTTAAATAAATATTCTACCACTCGTCGCCATTTTGTTTTTTTTTAATATGGTGAAATAAGTTACCGTTTACACCTTCACGACGCGACGGTTGATTTGGTTTATATCAAAAGTATGAATTTTATTCTGTATGACTTGTACTCTTTCAAAATCAACCAACCGCGGTGACGGTTCTGTGTAAACTTTATCCAACATCAAATTTAGTGCCATATTTCTTTTAATAAATTTTGTCTAATTATGAGAATAATAAACTAATCTACTTCAAATCTAACATGGATATAAATATTACATATTTCCTAATAAAGTTAATTTTTTCTTCAAGACGAATTTCTTACTCAGGTAAATAATTTCGTAACACTTTGAGCAATTGAATAAAATTTCAAATAATAATTAAGGCCGAAAAGACTGAATTCAATTAAAAAATTCGTCTTCGCATTTCCTTTTACATGGTCTAGAGGAAAGAAACAGTTGGCAAAGCAAACTGTACAAGATTCTTTTTACAATAGTACAAATTTTTGGCTCCCTAACAAGTTGTTAATTCATTTTCCTGTCAAATTAATATATCTAAAGTGCGCTCTACACATTTTTGTTAATTTATGGGTACATCCAGTATTTACAAATTGTACACTCGTATACCTAAATTAAAGTAATCAATAAGGTCATCAATCAAACGTTTGATACAAAAATAGCGTAAAAACATATAATATATAAAAATGGCGCTATTTCAAAGTTATGGCGGCAAAATTAAACTATACGTTTGAATTTTGATCTTATTTGTAATCAAAGGTCCGTAAAGCTAAAAAATATTGCACTGCCAACAATAATAAGTAAGGTAAAGATTTAAAAATAGCCTTTCAATAACAAACAAAAAAATACATAAACAATGAGGTTATGTAAAAACATTTACATGGTCTGGGGGTTACAAACAACAGGATAAACACCGTTTTACATAAAATTACATCAAACATAACATTAAATTGTAGGTACAATTAATTACTAATTTTAATGAATATATATTTACAAAAATGCGTATACCCATTGATGGTTAGGTAATTGTTGAATACATCATAGTATACATCCAGGAACAATACCTTTGATTTCACTTTTAACAAAATTTTTGGAATGTTTACGATTAGTAGTCTCACAAATTATACAAATTGCACTTTAATAATAACAACAAATTTTAAACTTAATATTAATAGTTTTCTCGAACTGAAGAACCTTTCTGTTCACATAAAAAGTGGAAATTCCCGAAGTTGTAAAAAGTTGGCGATGTCCTATCAAATAACAAAAAGGAAAGTTATCACACTTTTATCATGGTTAATTTTTAAAACTTGCCAAAATAAAACAAAGTGATATATCGGTAAAATTTATTTAAAATAAAAGTAAAATGGCGCAGTCGAAGATATAGCTGCCTCCGGGTTTCTACTTATTCGGATCGTATAAAAAAAATTTACCTGCTCTCTGAGGTCGGTTATTCACAATTTCCTCTAAGTAGGTATATAAATTTAGACCCGCCTTATACCTATATCTAAAATACAATATATAATATGTAGAAAACCATCCCACCAAATTATATTCGACTCTTACAAGATCTTGTTTTTATTGGTTTAAATTTCAAGTGGCGTTAGAAACTTGTATTGAAAGAACTGCTACTTTGAAAGTTTTGATTAATCTTGCTTCTATATATTTAACAATCGTTCCCAAGTTGCATGTTTTATTATAATTTTTATCACAAAAATTGTATCCATGATAATTATTACCTTGACGAATTATTTTTAAAGTTTACAAACTAAAAACAACTCAACAGTTGTTTATTTATGTTTTAAAAAACACATACGGATATTTGAAAAAAACAGTAATCACTGTCAAGAGTTTATATATTATTATTTGAAGTCGTATTTTTTAGTTTGTTATCTTTAAAAAATTCAATAATAAATTTTGGATGTGTTTATCATAAAGTTAATTTTTATAGGTTTCAACAAATTAGCGTCAAATTTTCGTGAAAACAGCGATTTTGAAACGCATAATGTAGGTATATGACTTTATTTCTAACAATTTAAACACATTAGCTTTACTAGTTTTCAACGCGTAGGTTAATTTGAAAACTATTGAAGCTATTAGCTAAACTAATTGAAAAAATGCTAATTCTATCACAGACTTTCCTGTAGAAAATTTAATTTCCTAAAATTATCTATAATTATACAAATTTTTCGTACTTATCGCAGCGTTTCTAGTGAAAGGTCGCGGTACGTTTTTATAGTTTTTATGTTGTTTTGCACAATTAAAGCAATAAAGATAATTACGTGCAAACCTAAATATTGCTTTCCTAATGCAAAATTTCAATTTGTGAAGTAACCCCTAATCACCGCGCATATGCATTTTTACCCGTCATATCGGTTATTTGTGAAATAACCTATAACTTCAGCCGTGGTTTGTATTCCACGTTAAACTGCGGGCCCTAAGAGTTTATCTGAATTATTCAAAACATGTGAGAAAAATTGGCTACTCCCTGGTTGATGGTTGAGATGAAAAACAGTGAAATACCGATCTGCGCCAATTACAACGTTGTAACGATATGTTGTTGTAATACATCTGTGGCTTGGTGTGATCGCTGCTTGAGTTACAGCGCAGAAATTGTAGGTTCGAATTGTGGATTTAACGGAATTTCTTGGCGCAGCCCTCCGGAAGTAAAAGAAAGAGGATTTTGACCCACCTCGCACAAAATAGATCCTGAAGACTTTGCGGAGAAGCAATATTCCGAATGGAATGGAAAAGCTTGATCAATTTGATTATGATGAAAGTAATAATAATTACTTCCTGTTCATTAAATCGCATTTTGTAATCAAATAGCAAAACTAATTACATCTGGAATCTCTCATCAAGGTCTTCTTAAAACTGGATCAACTATATTGCGATCTTTGCCGATGACACTGTTATTCTTGTGTTCCACATTAATTCAACAACAGCATCAGAGAACCTTCACCTTGGTTTGAATTGTAGACACGATTGGCTTAAAAAGTGACGAATCAAATCGCCAGAGTATAAATAGGATGTATTAGATTATTGGCAGAATATCACAACTCGCGTATGAAAATAAGACAAGAAAATTAAACAGATTTGAACGATTGGAATGTAAGTCGAACATCGGTCACCAATTCCAATCTTGAAAGTTTGGAAAGGTTTCAGAACAAGATACTTCGACAAATTGTTGATGCATCACGGTGCAAGTCAGAAAACCCTTTATTAGAGGGAACCAAACAAACGAATTGAGTAGACTTAAAAGATCGATACGCTTTTAAAATATTTTCGCACACACAAGGGACCTAATACTGCTTAACGTGGGATCCGAACCACGAGTAGCGCAAAATAACCCATTATGGCAAAGGTTCTCTTGGTAATTTACCCCCGCGATCTGCTATTGCCTTCTGAGGAGAGATGCTTAGAATAAAGTTCTGATTGCTGTACTAGTAGTTGAAGTTTGAGACCTAATCTAGGATTATGCCTTAATTTCCTTAAAATACTGCATATTGCCATGATACGAACTACATTTCAGGAAAATCTAGGATTAATCCTCAGACTATTAGTACGGGCAATAAATCTCGAATTTATATATCCCTAAAACAATTCTCTACATGCAGATGATGAAAGGGACCTAGATTCGGACTTAAGTTCTTTTTACGAGGATTCAGAGAGTTGTTACAAAAATAAATAAAGCTTGCATTTTCGTGACGTGTGCAATTGTCGGTCACTTAAGGGGATTACAACCATAAGTTTATGCTGTAGTTATTCGGCTTTCGGCCTCACTCTGAGGAATTGAGGTAACAGCAACAAAATTACATGAATTGATTTGTAATGATTTCTCACTGGAGTTAGGTCATTGTTTTCATCCCCATTGTAATATAGATAGTATACATATAATTCCCAAGATTGTGCGGCGTAAAGGCCGTACTTAGGGGAATGATAAAACTAATAAGTGTCGTTTGCATTCCACGTTAAACTGTACGTTTATCCGTAAATATCATATCGTGCAAGATAAGAAATGGGACAAAACTTAAATTGTATTAAGGTAGTAAATGTGGGTACGGGATATGTAATTATTCATAAAAACTCAATGTCTAGTTTTTACAATGTTCAAGTTCAATACCGTAGAATTTATAGATTTGAAAATTCATTCGCGTGTGCTTCACAAATGGAAAGTGAAAATATCGTTAATCAATTCTTATGAAAACTATTAGATGACGTACTCTGTTTATTGGGAAAACGAAAACTTTTCCAAGCTCAAACAAATTATGAAGGTTTAACAACACTTTAGTTTTTCAGAACTTAATGTGTATAAGAATTTTAGAATTTATTAGAGACTTTTAATGTGTTATTTTCTTTACTACACTAGAAATAACTTCGTCTTAAATTCATTTTCTGTGTCAAGGTAATGAAATAATCTGGAAAAAGTATATACGTCGAGTTTTTTCACGAAACAAAAATACATGCAATTTATTATCAAAGTGAATTCTCCCGAAAATGGGCAATAAAAATGAGAATTTCGTTGAAGCAAAGTTCCACTGTATATTCACAATATATATAAAGCTGAGCGGACACTCACTCATTATTCAGTACGGATTACCAATTTGAGCATTCGTTTTGGAGATCTGAGATTTTGCAGGCAGAGGATAGAGATGATCGAGGGAACTAAACCAATTTTTTTATTTCAATTCTTTCCGGGGTCCCCGTGAAGTTGCCCGGTGCGTTTTTCGTTTTTCCCTACTCCTTCTAGGTTTTTGTCCGATCGATGTAAAACTGGGAGGAAGGGTTGGGACGGGGAACCGGACAATTTTCGAATTTTTGCCCTGTTTTCGTGTAAGAGGGACACAAATATGTAATCTTCTTACGCGCCTGGTTCCTTTATTTATGAATGGATGTTTGATTTTTGGGCACATTTTGATCCCCTCGAATATATATTTGCATTTCTGAGAAAAATACATTAGGTACTTCGTCTCCGATATTAATTAATTTTACGATACCGCCTTATGCGCTAGATTTGGCGGTGTCGAACGGATTTAGAAAATCGCTGGGTCATCTAGATAACGGGACGGCGCACAAAACTCGTAAAACTTCTTTACGAAAAATCGATCCCTTTCGAATAATCGCAATACGCCAATTAAAATACAAAAATTTTATAATGCATGTATATATTATGAATTGTGTACTTTGATTTAATTTGAGTAAATGAAGCAGCCGAAAGCCCACCCGTGTTCTTAAGAGGAATCACGAGGCCGAAGGCCGATCCGTATTCATATAACTCATTGAGAGGCTAAAAACCGACAAACTAAACCAAGAGTCTACCGGGTAGACCGACATACGACCGAAAAGGTCTAAACTAATTGGTAAGCCTATAAACATTCTGGAGGCCGATACGCCGAATGGTTAATATAAAAATTAATAATAATAATGAAGTTATGACTGAGTTTATTATGAGCCACCCCTTACACTATACTACTACAATGCATTGAACTACAATTAAATTATAAGAAATCGATGTAATCGAAGAGGTAAGTTAATATACCTACGGTTTACCTCTATATTCTACATTTGATTGAGAAATCAATAAATAGGAAGAACAGTAATTGGAGATAACTTAATAATAAACTGTGTATATAAAATTAACTGTGAACTGTAAAAGTTGTAGTTGATAAAATTAGAAGTACTGGTGCTTATATCTAAGTAGGTTAATTTAAAGGCTTAAATATCTTATTGCACAACCAACTCAAATGCAAATTCTATTAACAAACTAGCAATAAATTTATTTAGGTCATTAGCTTTTTTTTTACTAATAAACGCTAAGTACATTATTGCATTACGATTTTTATGTACGCGGTGACCTACTTTTGATGGTAGTATTATTATTACAGTTAAGATCAACCCTTAAGAAATCTAATGCCGCATATTATGCAACTGTTCGAACGATTTTATTGGCCCAAAACGCCATTTGCTATCAGCTTTTATTTCGAATGTACAGGGAGAAAACGAAAATATTGCCAATACGAAAACCTATTGTCAAGACACTATTTTACTCTTTCAATATAGTTATCAAATTAATTGTCTTTTAGTGTTTCAATAAATAGAAACTATACAGTAATACGATTCATTTGAAAAGATTAGTTTCTCAGCTTTCCAACGATGTATAGGTTGAATGTGTTATATTAAATAATAATAAACCTACAAGCAACTTTAACCTTTTATCACGTAGACTGTAGGCCGATGTTTATTGTACACGCGTATAAAAACAAAAGACTACTTAATGATTTCTACGGCAGTGACCTCTATATATGTCCCTTGCAATATTTAAATAATTTTTGGAGCATTTAGGAGACCCTGATTTTTTGATTCATTGAGTACCATAATATATTCATTTTAATGTAAATGTGCAACCTAACCTAACCTAAATAGGTTAAAAAAATTTAGTGAGGCCTCCAGCAACTGTAGCATCTCATACACTAGTGTGATGTAAAAAGGTTTGCATGTAGGTAGAGATATTTTCAAAGCTCAAGAACCCTATTCTGCGCAAGGAGGAGCCAAAAGGGCGAAATACATACATACAAACACGAATTTGAACCTTCTGCGTCAATTTTTAGGGTTCTTGAGCTTTGAAACTATCTCTATATACTACTACTACACTACTAGATATAGAATGCACCTCCAATTTTGGCTATAAGGCGGGGATCCCACTGCGCCACTTCCTACCACCAAATAAAATATTAACTAATGGAAGTTGCTGATTTGGGTGGGTGGGTTTTTGAACTCAGTTTGAACCAATTGCACTAGTTAAATTTTATTTGATAGTAGGAAGTAATACAGTGACACTCCGGCCTAAATGCTTAACTATGAACTACCATTGTGGTCATGGTGTGGTCTTTCCACGACAGATCGCCTTTGTGGTCTATTCTTTCCAAATAGTATACATATTGTAAAAAATCGTAAAACTCTAAACTTATGTGTAGTTTTATTATTAATTAACAATTCTATTGTACAGGGTGTTCCTAAAGGCAGTTATTAAATTTTAAAAGTGGTACATAGAACTCATCAACACAAAGTCTTTGAAAATATCATTTCCAAATCGTCGATCAAACTAAACAGCCTGAACCACAAGCCTAATAAAAATGTATACATAAACCACGAGTCTATGACCCGAAGATCACTCAGAGAGTTATCAAGTTTGCGTTACTTTAAGTTACTCTAAGAGCAACTTCTAATGTGATTTGCACATTTGCGCAGCAATAATGGCTATAGACAACCGATAAAATCGACACTTGATATGAATAACATTGTAACTCTATTTTGCTTATTTTACAGGAGAGCATTTTAAAGATTTTTTGCTACATATAAATTTGCAGTTACAATGATTTTATTTTGTGAAATTCCAGTATTTTTAATTGAGATAGGACGACGATTCGTAAACCAAATTAAAGTTTGTTCTTTGGGGAAGCCGTTTACAGCATAGTTGGATAACATTGTAACTTGAGTTACATTGTAACTTGAGTTACAATGTTATTCATATCAGGTGTATCGAAATATAAACCAATATAGTACTATAACCTATAAAAACTGTTAAAAAGTTAGTAGGTATAAGAAGGTGAGCTTCCTTCCCTCAGTAGGGCGTTTTTCAAAATTTATAAATTAAATGAAATGTAGATTCTAAATTTCTCATATACTCGTAAATAAGTAAATGAATTGGGAGAAAGGAAACTTTGCTGGTAATTACTTTACTAATTATATTGTCATTAACAAAAGAACTTTAAATACAAAAATCAATCAACGACATTACCCCTAAAGCACTATGAATTGTATTTATTGTAAAAAAATCATTCACTTTCTTTATTTCGTATTAGTATTTAGATATGTCTATATAAACTACGGCCCGCGGAAATTTTCTGTCCGATCCGTCAATATTCTTTCCGAAACAAAATGTAAAATTAACTCCTCTTCTTCTTTTTCTAGTGCCATACCTGCTTTAGACGCAGGCGCATCTTTCCTATGTGTGCGTTATGCGTTTGAAGTATTATCACATATATAGGGGACCTACTGTTGAACGCGGGCTCCGAACCTAGGGAAGTGTATACACTTGATCTTCAGAGAGGCTGTAGACTGAGAGGTAGATTACACCTCCGTGGTTAGCATTACCTTCCGAGGGGAGACAATCGGAATAAAGTTTTACTGGCCCCGGAGTTGAACCAGGTATTTCTCATTAGCAGCAACACATTTAACCGCTTAAGCTGATGACTGTCTAATCAAATATCTAAAAATTATAGTTGCTATCAAATAATGTCGCAGATTTATTTAATCCTTTAGTTTCCATCAATCTTTAACCCATTATGCGTGCAAGTATTAGGAAAAATTCTAATTTATTCATATAGGAATAGCGTAAATTGAATACTGAAATTCGGGAATTTCCAAGCTCTAATTTTTATTTCGGGTGACATTAGCACTGGATAACTCTGTTGTTTCCGATTTCCGGAACCAGACCGAATGTGTCACGAAAGATTTTGTAAATTAATTTCTGTTGTTTCACTTGAACGAAAATTCAATTTCAGGTGCAAGGTGCATTGTTTAGTGTATAACAACGTTAATCGACTAATATACCTATATATTATGTAAGTGTCACGTTGCCCGTGAAAGAAGAAAAGAATGCAAATTTTCAGAACAAAACCGAAAAACTTTACGAATTTTTCATTATAATCGCAAATCTGTTCTGAAATAAAATACTAAAAGTATATCATAAAATCGGGGTTATGCTTCATGGTTTAATATGTTATACTAGCTGAGACAAGCAGCTAATTGATCGCCATTAGGCATCTAATACGTGATTACCTTGGACATGGACGCCCGAGCGACCGATCATCTGCTGAACAGATAAATTAAGCGTTGCCCATATAACTGATTAGAATTACAGACACACAGATAAATTTAGGTCATAATATAATAGCAATAGATCTAGTACAGGATTCCCTTGGTTGTGCGGCCTGAAGGCCGCACTGATTCGTGATTGTCAAGATTTTGCGACGTGCAAGTCGCACTAAGGAGACGGATTATCGACCCAATGGGTCAATTTAGCGTTACAGACACACAAATTTAAACTATTATAATATAATCGATTGTTTAAAAACTATAATTCTTAAAAATAGAAATTCATTTGAAATAAATAATTTTGAAATTGATTTTTACAATAGAACACAAAAAAGTATCCAACTTTTTTATGTTCTTAATGTGTTTATAAATAATGTTATATAGGCAGCATTTTAAATGGATATATTAAAAAAAAGAGAAAGACGAACGACATACAAAATAACAATATTTGTTATTGTATTTAACCTACTTCACTGGCATTGTGTAAAATAACAAAAATTAATCGACCAGAAATTTAATGTCGTTACTAATAATTATTATGATTATTAGTACATACTACTTTTACTATATATTAGTATATTATCTGACTAAAGGTACAATGTACAAGACGAACAAATTCAAAATGCCTAATTCCAACATTTATTTATTGCTATGACGGCGGTCATGGCCTGATGGTTAACGCAATCAACTGGTAACGTCGAGTTTCCCGGATCGACTCCGGGTTTGAGCGTAAAAATTTCTTGACCGTCTCCGTGCTTCGGAGGGCACGTAAAGCCGTTGGTCCCCCTGTGTTAATTGTTTCATCTTCATAACAATACAAACAGGGTACAGGCACATAAGTTGTAAAAATTGGCAAAACACACGTCCCAGACCAAATATAAGAGGAAGAAGATTGAGAAGATTTATTGGTATAAAAAAGTTATTTTTGATTAGGTGAATAAGAATTATGTATTCTGAAATTTCGCCAATTAATTCGTTTTCAATTAACGCAGAAAAGTAAATTTATAAAAATAATAATAAACGTTGTAAGAATTCAATAAGCTAAAGGAAACAAACGAAACAATTCTACAAATTTAAAAATAATGAAAAATTGTTAAATTAAAAGCAATAATTTGTAAAATGTGATTAAAGTGAGGTTAGAATATTTTTAATTGTTAGAAATCATCAAAAAAGATCTTAAATAAAACAAATTCCTTTTTTTTACTTCTAAAAATAGCTTTTTTGCAGCAAATAATCGGAGATTTATTTAAAGTTCTATCTTAAATCTGGGAAAACCTTTGGAATTAGTTTGATTTTGGAAGATATCTTCAAAATTTAAATGTGTTTTTAAAAACATTTCCTATGGCGTGTGCAATAAACAAGATCATTGTAAGGTCGTACTGCATTAGATGTTAGTTTGGGTGCGGTGGAATTTATCATCATGAATCGAGGTAATGAAAAAAAATTTAAATGCATTCATTGTATTTATTACATTTATTACATATTAACATTTTCTTATTAGAAATAGACGTCACGAAAAGATATATTATATTAAAAAGCTTCAAATGCAAAAGAGTCGTAGAATCAATTATTATTGAAGGTGATAAAAAAACAAGGATCGATAAAAGAAAAACCGAAACAACAATAAGGTTATTTATTTCAGAAAACATAGAAAAAGGTGAATCCATAAAATCGATAATGGACAGTGGCGGCTCGTGACTTCTTTCAATGTGAAGGCATAAAATTGAAATAAAAACTAAAAATATAAATATAATTAATCCGTGGAGGGTCGTAATATCAAAATGACCATTTTGATCACCATGTGTTGCAGTCTCTCAATGCTGTTTTTAGGCCGTACAACCTGGGCAATCAAGAGTCAGCGAGGCTTAGAATACCATTTTGTCGATTTGGTTTATTTGTTCTTATCAATTTGAAATAAAACTTCAAAAAAAAAGACAACGGTCATGGGCCGATAGTTAACGCGATCAACTGTTAACGTAGGGCTCCCCGGTTCGACTCCGGCTACAGTCTAAAATTTCTTGACCGTGTTCAGTGTTTCGGAGGGTATGTAAAGACGTCGGTCCCCCTGTGTTAATGATTTGCCATCATAACAATAAAAAAAACAGGGTGTAGGCACATCCAAAGGCAAGTCTCAGGGTCTCCGATAGAGGCACTATAGTTGGGAAGTACAGAACGTAGTCCTGAAATAGGAAGAATTTGAAAAAGTTTCAGTGAAAGGCCGCACAACCATAACAATCCCGCACTATTAGAGAAGTAAGGGAAATAGTTATGGGAAAATAACTAATTCATATGAAAATAATTAATTCTGAATCCATAATGGAAATTATTTTAAGTAATTGAACATGATAACCTCCGTTGTACGGCTTAAAAGCCGCATTGGTGAGGGGATTAACTCCCCTCCTCGCTAACTACCCATACTTCGAAATATTAAATAGTACCCTCTACCTTGCGAAACATCATTTTAAAGGTGGAAAAATCATCGATCATCCACGTTACGAAAATAGGTTTTACTGGATCCGTTTATGAGTAAGAAGTAAAAATTGAAAAATAAAACAAAAATAATTTTGTTTACGAAAATCACGTTAACAGTGTAAATATAATATGCACTCCACTATTACCTAAGATAATAAGACATCCATTTCAAAGCAATTATTTGAGTTTTAACACTTGAAAATAGTCGTGCATTGTTGAAAATAAAAGTAACTCAAAAATGGTGTATACTTTACAAGAAAAATTAAAAATTATATTTATTTACGGGGCTGAAAATCTTTGTGTTAGTAGAACTGCTCGAATTTTCAGTGAAAGCCACTATTCCATCCTTCCGTTTATGCCTCCATGAATAATATTCTTATGTGGACTCCGTCCAAATTTTAATTTACCATGTTGGGGAGTTTTGGGTTTTTTTAAAGGTGAGTCTTGACCTTCTCTTATTTATGGTCTCCACCTCAGAATTGCCAACGGTGTCTGCTCGGACCCTTTGGTAAAATACATTTTAAGATAGTTTGGGATAGGATAGTGAACGTTTAACTAGGACATTTGCAAACGGTAGTTTGGCTAACAACGAAGAACATTTTGAAAATGCCATTTCATGAATTTTCTAAAATTTTAATAAATACTTGAATAAAATTATTTTTTGTTTCTCTCAATTTTTACCTCAAACTCAAACGGATCCACTAAATCCAACTTTTTTAACATGGATGAACGAAGATTTTTTCCACCTTTAAAATGATGCATTCTCAAGGTAAAGGGTGTTATCAAACACTTCAAAGTAGGGGTAGCTGGTGGGGAGGGGATTAAACTTAAAATTCAACTTAAAATGAGTAAATCGTCCCCTTTGGTATCTAAACAGACGTGCGTTTTGTTTTACTCAAAATTTCTCAAAAAAATTTATCTGACTGGCTACATTTAAAATGAACACCCGATATACTTCCAATTATTGATTAAGTACGATAAAAATATTATTTTAATTTTGAATTTTTGAAAAAATTAAATTTTCTCTACATATTTTGAAAGTGTGGTATTACCTAATTTAAATATTTTATTGTACCAAAAAATAATGAATTCTTGCCAAAAACAACAAAGTAATACAAAAAGTAACAAAAGAAATCCCAGAAATATTACAAAACTCGGTATTTTTAATATCAAAATCCAATTTTAATGTGAGATTGAATTATTTCAACGATGTATTTTGTTATTTTTAGACTGAATTTATTATTTTTGTTACAATAAAATTTTATATAGTAGTTGGCATATTTACGTTAAATTTGTTGTTCAATTTAAAAAAAACAAAAGTTTATTAAAATTTCAGGTTTGTTCATTTTGCTTCGTGCTTGAAAAAAAGTTGTACCTGTTGCTTAAAACAAAGCACTTGAAGCACATAATAATAATGATGTAAGCAATATTTATATATAAACCAAGAACAGGTTTATTGGCATAAAAATGGAAAAAAGTACTCTGTCAGTACAGTAATTTGTCAGATTATTAAAGCTTTTCTAAATATAATCAGTGTTCACGCGTGAGATAGAAATTTGTATAATAATTTGTAATAAGATGAAAGATTAGCTTATTTTCAGTTTGTTAAGAACTGGAGCGTTTCTGCGAAGAATCATTTTCTGTTTAAATATGATAACACGTGATTGACAGTTATTCACCGGGGATCGCGACCTTACGTGAAGGTCATAGCTCTACTCAGTGCCCTGCCTTGTGCATGGTTTAATTTTTGGGTCTCTTAACTTTGTTGTGGAAAAAAGCTTCGCAGGTGATTTTACGAGAATTTTCAAGGTGTAACGTATTAAAAATTACGGTTTTTAAAATAACAAAATTGAGGTTTTTCTGGTCTATTCCATTTTAGGGCCCCCTTCGTACTGGGCCCTGGGCAAGCGCACCTGTTGCACCTGACTAGTTCCGGTACTGGATCTAGTACCTTTTCTACTTTCTGTGTTTTTATTTTATGCAGTTCATTTGTACAACACTAGATGTTTCCAAAACTCCCATAAGGTTTGCCTATCTGACACCATCTGATTACTCGCAGACCTTATTCATAATCTATGTAGTAAGTATTGATATGTTTATCTGTTTATCACTTCGGCAGCCATATTTCTTTATACTTTGGTAAAAAATTGACGAATATAAAATAATTGAAAAATTTGGCAAGTTTTTTTGGAATTATGTACTTAAACTTAAAAAATTGAAATAAATATATAAATAAAACTTACCTGTTAGATAAAGAAATTGACTAAAACGTCAAAATATGTAGGTAAATGTATAAAACTAAATGATTTTATATTAGTTTTGTCATTTAAAAGGAAAGTCTGGAAAGCCTGAAAAAACAGTACTATTGCTGCTACATCTGTACATACTTGAAGAAAACCCCCAGACATCTGGAGGGCATGGTTCTTGTTATTCGCCGGTTGCGGATACTGTTGTCCAGTTCCATGGATTGTTGGAATTTTTCTGACTGAAAAATAAAAAAAAAATTATTAATATTTAAAAAAAAATTTAGTTCAGCGAATTAAAAAACTAATAATATTATGTTCATTAAGTATTCATTTTTTAAATGTACGACCTTCAGTTTACCATTAACTTAATGGTCTGGAAATTATTTAGATGAAACAAAGTACTACCTACGTAATCCTCCTTCTGTGGAAATATGTGCATTATAAAATTCTATTTTAAAAATTTTAGTAATTTGTGAAAAATAATTTTTTATTGTTTCTATTTTTTTATTTATTGTATTTTTATTCAACTTGTTTTTAACAGTGATTTTTTATCATATAAAAATAAATAAACAGTTTAGGCTAATTGATGAGTTATAAGAAAGTACACCGAAAAAAATAATAATCTTAAGTTTTTTTACCCGAACATCAAGAAATTTAAAATAAATTATTTATTCATATAAAAATTATGCAATATAAATACTAATAGTATAAAACCAGTAAAATGTACAACAACGCAGAAAAGTCGATTACAAATAAAAATTGATTGACAACTTTATTCTCCAGTATTCGAGCAAAATATGATTTTCATTCATAACTTTGTAATTTTGAAATTCAAAGTATTTTTACTCGTTTTTAAATAAATTATCCATTGTCAAGTTTTCTTTACTTTTTTTTGCTATTTTTACTCATTTAAAAATAGAATAATATGCCGTTACTTAATTTTTATTTTAAAAACCAACTTTAGTGGATTTATTTTGTATTATGATAATTGAAAAACATGATAATATTTCATATTCGTATAGCATTTATTATTTTTTATAATCGATTTTATTATCGGTAACGATAATAATAACTTATTACTTGCGAACGAAAGATTACAGTTCAATTCATATTTTATTATTAACTGCTGCGTCAATCTTTAATAATTATTAATTTAAGCGTAGGTAGTTGATTATCGAATTTTATTAACTAATTAACATTTATTATTTAGCATCCTCTACATCCTTGCTCTCAATACTATAGTTAATGTGTTTAAATATGGAACTGCCAGTGCCGTGCCAAGCGATGGTTTAAGGGGTGCACAGGACCCGAGCGGAAATATCATCCATAACACTCTGCATAGAGCGGAAAAATACAATCGGTAGCCGTCCGCCAATTGCTCTTGGTTATAGAAGTTCAGATTCAAATACGCGGGATTTCCCCTGAAGTATAGACTTTAATCAAAGAGGATATATATCTAGAGGGACAGCTCTTATGGAACTAATTGAATAACAATAACTTATAGATAACGGTGTCCACCAGGTGGCGTGGAAAAGCTCTCTATCGAACTGTCTCAGGTTTCTGGTTCAACCGTTTTTGAGTTAATGGCACTTAATGGAACGAAACTAGTAGAAAAATTAATTTCTCACACTTGATTAAATACATACTTCTGATAAAATTGTAACTAAAGCAGTATAACCATTCCGAAAATGAAAGTGTTTATCGTCAAAGTAATTTTCAAGTACGACTGTCGTCGACAAGCCATTTAAATTTTAGGAATTGCCTTTCGAGGCAATTTAATTGATCGAGTTTTGAACAACTTCAATAATAGTCCACTCTTGCACACTGTAAGGTAGGCAGCACTTAAACAATAACTTGATTGTTTGCAATAATTCAATTATTAAATCAGAAATTACAGTCCATAATTCAAGTTCAAAGCAACATTTTCATGTTTTGGCTTACTACGAATTATCAAATCTCATAATGAATAATTTTATTACGAATTTAAGTAAAAAATACGCATGGATACAATAAATCCCGTTAATCCATCTGTACGCGTCACTAATTTATTTCATTTCTATAATAACACCTACCTACTTATTATAAATTTACATTTATATTATATTCTCTTTGTTACTTTGTAGTGCACTTTTAAATATTTAACTAAAATCTATTATTTGCTATAGGAAATTATTTTCCTCATTCTAACTATTAGAAAAGCTTTCAAGTGCATTTTGACTGGCTTTATTTTTTAAATTTACTTATACCCTGTGAGTGTAGCAGGCTAACAAAGTTAAAATTAAATGTTAACACAAAAAGCTTCTACATCCATTAAATATATAACTACCTTTTATCGCAGACTTTCAGTTAAAAGAATTTTAAGGACCAAATTTTAATCATTAATTTTTAAAATAAAAATTTAAGTCAATTTTGCTGCTACTTAACTTACTTATTATTATAATTCGCATACATGTTCATGATCTTCCGTGGTAAATATAATATAAATATTCATCGTTACAAGCGCCATTTTATTAATATGTTAAATTAATTTACTAAAATTTTGCGGATTTCCCGATAACTTAAAAGTACCTTTTATTTAATTAGTTAACGCTCTGACGCCACTACAGGGTTAAATTATTATATTCCGTCCTTAAATTTAATTTCTATCTATGATGTGTCAAACTATCCAATAGTAAGCCAAAGTTACTATAGACACACACCTTTAGATAGAAGATCCGGTTTGGATAACATATGAACCATCACCCTGAACGTGTCAAGTATTTTTTGAATTCTTAATATACATTAACATTGTATTTGCCTCACGACAAATACATTATTTGGTTGTTTGTTTTACAAAAGAAACTAGATTTCTATAAGGGTCATCTGGTTACTGATTCATCTATTGAAATTACTTACGATATTCTACCCTTCCATTAGCATAGCTGTCTACAAATAGAGTCCACATATGAAGATCAAAATAAGAACAAGTTTCGAATATCTTTGTTTAGTGTAAACCAAGGTGGTTTTATCCCAGTGGCGGATCTTCAGACCCCCCCGATGTATTCCAGCAGCAGGGGTTCGAACTTCATCGTTATGTTATCATTATCATTTGTCTTAATGCGCACAGATGTTGTTGACCTTTCTTTCTCCTCACTGTCACACAATACAACCGCAGAAGGGTTCCAAAGATTTTTGAAAATGACTGCTTTTTATTTTACCTTTTCATTTTAAACCTTATACTTTTTGAGATACCATAAAATCACTATCTCCTATCGATAGAAACGTCTGGATGTAACGTTGAAAGTGTTTTTCATACATAGAAAGCATATTGCTTAACGCGAGATTCCAACCACGGGAATTGTAACACTTCAATTTGAGAAGGCAGATTTTACATCGGTGATTTGGCATTACCTTTCGAGGAGAGACTGCCAGAATAACGTTTTTAATTCATCCTGCCCCGCACCTGTGATATCTCATCACTTAACCGATAAACTGTAACCGCCCCTTAAATTAATATTAACCACTCGCTTCCGTTCGGGTAAATAAACTTTATTGGAAAACTTTCTGGAAATAATTGAGGACAAGTTGGCATACATTCAATTTATTATCATTAGTTGGACCTCTAAAAAGACTACTAATGGATACTAATTTTGCACGGCGTGGATTAGCCTTATTATGCTCATTTTTCAAAAAATAAAGAATGCGATGCTGTTTTTCGAATAACAATTATCTTAAGTAAGTCGTTTAGTTTGCACGCGCCGTCACTCTGAACCTCGAGTTCCGAAAATTATCGATTTTTTGATGTTGCCCCGATAATTCCTTTAGGTCATTTAGAATGGAATTAAAAATTCAAAAAAAGTTACACAAGAACTTCAAAGAATACTTTTCATGTACAATCACTTTTTAGGCCATTCAAAAAATTGTTTTTTGTAGCTCTAAACAAAGATATGACTTTATGGAGTACCTAGTCTTAGATGCTTGCTATTTTTACGTCTTAGAATTAATTTAACAGGAATCTTACTATTATATTTATTATTATCAGAGGTAAAATTTTACATAAAAAGGATCTTTCTATTTCTTTCGTACGACGAAAGTATGTACGTATGTAGAATTTTTTATACAAAATGATCTGATGTGGATGCGTACAGGTTGTTTTTGCGCGTCTATAAAATATTCTACATTAATTTATTGTACGAAAAATACAAAATGGTCTTTTTTGTTAAAAAGTTTTTCTCCAATAAGATGAATATAATAAGATTTCAGTAAAATCTATTTTAAGACCTCAAAACAGAAAAAACGAAGTTTATTCCAAAACGTTAATCTTTTGTATAGTAAACTACATAATAAACAAAGAAGGGTCTAAAAATCCTGAAAAAAATTACCTATACAAAATCGACGAAATCGGGGACTTTCGAGACCCGAGTTTCGGAGTTTGACGACGCGTCTTAGCTTAACTACCGACTTAGCTATAAATGTTATTGGAATCATTATTTTAGATAATTTTACCCTCTACGAAAAATGTAAGAATAGCTTATTACCCTATCGTATTTAGTTTTACAGATACAGTGGAGTCGCGAAATAGTGAATACCGTATATAGTGAACTACCGGAAATAGTAAAATTTTAACATTGAGTGTATATGGGACTCCTATATAACGAACAGCGGTAACCCCGATACAGCGAACTGCGTACTAAATCGTGCAGTTTGAATGACATAATTTATAGGGACTTCCCCCAAAGATTGAGAATTTATTTACGAATATTATACAGGGAACGAAATTCAGATCGATTCTGAATCAGAAAAGGAAGACGAGGATGAGATGGTTTCTTATACTTTTAATGATAAACTTATTTCAATAAATCATGCATTGACATCTTTAAATGATGTTATTCAGTGGAGTGAAGAAAATGCAGAAGAAGTTGAAATATTAAGTATTAAATTAAATAAAAAACAAGTACAATCAAAAACAACATCATTTTTCCTACCCGTATTGTAATTATGTTTGTAGGTAACTATCAATTTTCTTTAAAATAAAGCTTTCATTTTCAAAATGTGATTTTATTGTAAATTTTTTAATACCGAAATAGTGAACAACCCCGAAAAAGTGAAAGGTCTTTGCCATATTTAATTCACTATTTCGCGACTCGACTGTATTTGAGAAAAACCAAACAGTCTTGCGTTCTTTGTTTTTAAAATTGTTAAAAAAATTTTAATCCACGGAAATTTTCTGAAACAAATGAATACTACTTATATAAACCTAAAGCAATGCGATTCCTATTGTTTCTAACCTGAAAAGACCAATTGGAGGATCAACCCTTTAAATTAATTTAAAGTCATTGCCAACAGATTCGAAATCCAATAAATCCGAAATTCGATAGATCTTTAAAAAGATCTTTTTGCTACATTTTGCTAACAAAATATCGTTTCCTAACACTAACCTACCGACCGATCTAACAATGTAGTTCTGAAGTGGAAAGTGTCTAAGTGTTAGACTATAGGAAAGCACACGGACTGTCAATAGAATGCGTGACAGTCATCCGCTGCAAATTAACTGCGAGCACTGCAAGATTCTGATTGGTTGAGCTCTTTAAAATTAACAATTTTAAGGTTTCAACTTTAAGGTTTGTTTTTAATGGGTAAATGTGAATATTCCGCAATTTTTTAAATCTACTGTAAGAACGTTCAGCTTTCCGAATCTCTATAGGAAATTTTCAAATTCCGGGTGCCATTTTACGTACTGTTCCCGACATAATTGATCGAAGCTCTACAAGCCAAATTTGAATTATTTTGGAGGGCTGTACAATGTAAACGGGCCACTTTAGGACCGAACAAAAAAATATGGGATAAAAAAATAAGTACCTATACCAAATTTGAGTAATATCGAAGAGGGATATATGAAAATAATTGCAAAAACATTGATTGATTTCATATGGAATGGACCATACATTTTATAAATAAAATGTGATAACACGGTAGCCATAGTACATAAGTATATCTAGATAAGCTACGGGGGGGGGGGGGGGCACAAAAGGAAAGATGAAAAGAAAGGAAAGTATGCACACCAAAATTACAGGTATTTGCAACATCAAATCAAAAGTGCGAGTGGTCTTTTTAGATTACAATAAGTGTTGTAGAATATATTTAATATAATATATCGCTGTGGTAGTTCGATACTGTAACAAGTCAAAAAAATTAATTTCTCTAATTATTGTTGTTTTTGATTCCTTATATCTACTTTTATCAGTGCTATAAACGACATAACAAAATAAAATGAATTTATGTTAAATTTATTCGCAGTTTGTGTATAACATTGTATTGTATATATCGTATGGCTATTCTAAACTTTAAAAGTGGAATATCTCAAAAGTACTACTTTTCTACTTGTTACAGTATCGAACTACCACAGCGATATGTTACACTCAATAGTCGAATTCGGGCAATGCCCGAAAAAAATGCGCAAAACTAGTTTTTAGCAACGAAGATTTCCCAAGCCCGAAATTTTACTTTTATACGGTTATTGAGCATAACAAAATAAGCAGAACTAGTTTTGCGCATTTTGAATTGTACAAAACTAGTTTTGTACGTGTCTGAATGACCAGCACTAGTTCTGCTTGTTTTATTTAATTCTAACGCCTGCCGCCCGAACCCAGATAAAAAGTAAAAAAAGTTTTCGCTCCGATTTGAATTTTTCTTTGAAATTCGGATAGGTGGGGGTGTGATTAGTAGATATTATTAATAAATATTATCGAAAAAATGGAAAATAACCCGTGTATTGCCGAAAAAGTGAAAAAATTAAATTTTTTCTTCTTCGATTTTTGGGGTGTGCATTCGATAAGGAGGGTTATCCATCGTCAAAACCTACCCTTCCGGGGCGCCGCTTCGCTCCGCTACGCTCTGCACCCCTCCAGGGCGGTTTTGACTCTGGTTACTAGGCTAAACATACGAGAAGCGCCTACGATCAAGAAAACCGGGATAAAAGAAACCGGGAGCTTAGAGACCCTTGAAATAGCATTAAAAAGTATAGTTGCGGTATGGGGCAGTAAACTATTACGTTCCACCCCCTTTATGTTTATGTTATTTATTTTATTCGGATTTTAAATGAAAAAAGCAGAACTGGTGATGTTCATCCATAAACGTACAAAACTAGTTTTGTACAATTCAAAATGCGTAAAACTAGTTCTGCTTATTTTGTAACGCTCAATAGCCGTGTAAAAGTAAAATTTCGGGCTTAGGAAATATTCGTTGCTAAAAAGTAGTTATGCGCATTTTTTTCGGGCATTGTCCGAAATCGAATATTGAGTGTAACATATACATAGGTACAAGAACTACCAATAAATAAAACACAATTTTAAAAGAATTTCTCGAAATTTAAAAGAGTACCATGAGATTACCAATGAAGGTATCAAGATCTACCGAATTCATCAGGACTTTCAGGAGTAAGATGGGATTTTCAGGAATTTACAAACAATGCTCAAAGAATCCAAAACATTGGTACACCAGATTTCCTCCGGAAAAACCACTCGAACAAAGGCATTTTATAAATATTCCTGAATATCTGAGTTTGGGTTCAATCCATTAAAAATAAAGTAAACTAAATTCTCTACAGAAAAACATTTTATGCTTTTTATGTTTAAAACATAATTTTCGATATAAAATTGAGATATTCAGGAATATTCATAAAAATGTATGTTTTAGTATCGGGTTTTCCTAAATACCAAAGTGCTATAATTGAGGGTAGATTAGAATAAATTTTGGCGACTGTGCAGTTACTGCAATCGGCTGAAAAACAATTTTTTCAGCTACACACTAAAGAACAGGCTTATTTTAGGCTATAGAAAAAATATTTTGTATGAAAACTGTAAAAACAACCCCAAAATCGACTTTTGAAAAGTACGGGAAAGTAGCATCGAGTAGGCGGCAGACCACGGTCGATGTGCATCAGTCGCCCGTGATCCCTTGAAAATGCGTAAAATTTTTTCGCTCCGATTTGAATTTTTCTTTGAAATTCGGATAGATGGGGGTGTGATTAGTGGATATTAGTAATAAATAAAATTTAAAAAAATGGAAAATAACCCGTGTATTGCCGAAAAAGTGAAAAATCAAAAAAATTTTGCCTTCGAATTTTGGGGTGTGCATTCGATAAGGAGGGTAATCCATCGTCAAAACTTACCCATACGGGGCGCCGCTGCGCTCCGCTCCGCGTTGCACCCCTCCAGGGCAGTTTTGACTCTGGTTACTAGGCTAAACATACGAGAAGCGCCACCCATCAAGAAAACCGGGATAAATGAAACCGGGATGTGAGAGACCCTCGAAATAGCATTAAAAAGTATAATTGCGGTATGGGGCAGTAAACTATTACGTTTCACCCCCAAAAAATCGCCTAAAAACAAAAAATAATCGATGTTACATGTACGACAGTCGAGCTGCATCTGCCGGTGCGAAATATTCTAAGTGTTAAGGTCATTTATAGCGCACGGACTGACCACAGAATGAGCGACGCGCCCCTGAATCTCGTTAATCCACCATTGAATTATATGAAAATTCGCTAAGTTCAAATTCGATTATTTCAAAAATTTGGACCCGGTTCATCTTATATATAAAAATGGATGTATGTGTGTATATATGTGTGTGTGTATGTATGTTCCGCATAGACGCCTAAACCCAGTAACTGTGGGCGTTGAAACTTTCACGAGATCTGGCGACATTCAAGAGTAAGTTTTTCGTCGTCTTTGATTTTAGTAATTCGCCACGATAAGACGGTCATCTGGAGTTAACGCTTCAGGTCACAGTCGTTGTCATAGTTACGATGCGATTTTTACACTAAAAGATTAATTAAATGACAGTGACATATTATAGTCAGTAGCGGCTCGACAAATAGGGGGCACAACTTTGACATAAGAATGTTAACCATAAAAATGACATTGACAGATACTCAGTGGCGTTGCACAATATTTTTAAAATTAGCAAAAATCAAGTTACAAGGTGACAAATGAATTAAATTATTACATTAATGTACATTCATTGTACATTAATTAATTGTGTTCATTGCAAATTAATACAAAATCATAATTGTAAATCATAAAAGTGTGCAAAGCGCTCTTAGAAGGGGTAAGAAAACAATTATATTCCTTTATATTTCACATTTGTGTAAAACTGGATGTATGTACATATTGTAATGCGGGGGTTGTCGTTATTAATCGAGCCACACGTTGGGCTGTCAAAAAGTGCTGTGTACGGGCTCCTTTAATAATGCCACACGTTGGGCTAGCCAAAAAGTGCTGTGTGCTTACGTAAGGCCTTTAAGAGACCCACACTTTATGATACAAAATTGTTATGAATACCCTCGCTAATAGGGTTAAAGGTTCTTATCGTTAATGTTTTATATGGGTGTACGTAATTGTACCCCGTCAATGGAAAAGTATGTGAAAATTTGTAAACACAATTTAATGAAATAAGGTGCCTCAGCTTAGCTCTTTCGTAGTGCATGTATCTTACCTTGTACAGAGTGGATTCGCTCCGTTACCAATGCTGTAAATGAAATTATGGTGCGGAACAGGTCTAAATAAATATCCTTCGTTACAAAGTTATTAATGTTTTTATTAAGCACACAAATGAAAATAAATATTTGGTTATATCAAAAAGTTCTATTATTAAATCTATCATATAAAATTTCTGAACGTAAAATGATGCAAAACACGTGTCGTACGAAGTCCGGAGATTTCACTTAAGTTTATAAAGATTTTATTGCAATGTGCACGATACCTTATTAAATCCAGGAATATTTCTTTTATTTGAAATGGAGATGGTACAATTGCGCGTCAAAGACACTCAAAGGGTTCATTTACCATCGGAAACTTCCAGATATAGTTTGTTGACCTCGTTGTTTTGTGAATTCTATTTCTTCAAAAATATTTCCAATCTTTTACAATTTTCACCTTATTATTGGTTTTACGTAGGTAAGTCACTATTTTGTTGAATTATGCACTCGTATTTTGTAATTTCACTATTTATTTTTACTATAATTATCAATTTTATTAGGACGATTCTAAATTCGCCACCTTGCACGTGTGAAAAATCAACAACCCTTTTCAATTGTTTTATTAATTCCTTTTACGAAGTTCATCGCTATCTTGATCTTTGCATAGACGTATTTTATTGGTCGATCGAAAAATCAATATTATTTGAAGTTTCACAGTACAGGTATGGACTAAGCCCATTGTGGTTCGTTGAAATTTTATAAGTAAAATTTTTATATTTTCAGATTGGATCGACTTCTTGATATTGCTTCGTGGTTGGACAAATAAAGATGATGGACATGAAATTTCCATACGCAGTTCATTAAGTTGTGACATGCCGAACTCACGTAATAATTTTAACAAACTTATTTTAAATTTAACGCTAACATGGATTTTTACATTTATCAATTAATTAACAAATTTCTAACTTTTAAAATACCTTTCTTATTGCTAACAATTTTTTTTTTTCATTATAAATTAACATTTTTAACAAAAACAATTATTAAATGATACATTTCAAATTTATTTTATTCAAACCTGTTTTATGTCCCGTTTTCAACGAATCATTTGACTTTAAGTTAATTTCTTGGTATCGGATGAAGTTTTTCTGATTACTTTGATAAGTTACATGCTTTTATTCATTAACAAAATTTTACTGAAACTTAAATGACGTACTTCCATTGACGTGGTATCTCGATACCGCATTTACCCCCTGTTAATTTGTAATTTAAAAGAAAAATACCTATTTTTGTGTTAAATTCCACAATTAACATTTATGTGCTTTTTATTTCAAAAATATGACAAAATAAATTTTTACTGTAACGTTTTCTAACGAATATAACTAATATCAAAATTAACTCACTAACTCTTAATAACTGTTTTAACTAACTACTCAAATTCAACGAAACTAACTAATCCTATTCAAATTTTCAAACTATTCTATATATTAACTTAACTAACAAATTTGACCAAGATTTCTGATGATAATTTAAATTTATTAAGTTCTAAAATTTTTGTTATTTGACTTTCTTTTTATTTTATTTTATTCAAAAAAAAACTTGACTCTTTATTTTTAATCTTTCTATCTTTAACTTATTTATATTTGGGTGATTCCTACTTTAGTTCTTATAATTCCCTTTTAGCTATTAACCTTGTGAACAATCATTAACTTTTAATTCATAATTCCTTCTTATTAATTGGTATTCTTTATCTCTGCATTTAATTAATATTTTCCTATTTATTTCCCCATTATTATTCTCTGACCTCTTTTTGGTCCCATATACCTTTTACTTCATATAACTTCATAATTAATTCATTAATTTCCACATATTATTTGTCTAACTCCGTCTGAGTTAACTACCGTATTATTATTTACCCCCCATTTATCTTTCAACGTTCAACATTGAATACCATTTTCCACTATCAAATACCTCCTGATCTTTTCAAATTAAACACATCATCAGCTATCTTAAATTCCTCCTTCACCCAAATTCTAAATTTAACTTTTCTCTTTCATTAACTAAATTCCTTTTACCAATTGCATTTTTCTTTAAAATTGAAATCATTTATTTAATCAAATCTCATTAACTTTTCCTTTCATAAAATTTTATTAATTATTCAAATGTAGCATCTTTTCTATATAAATTTTTCCATCTTGGTCAATTTTTATCATTTTCCTATTCTAATAGCTTTTATCAAATTTACATTGCCATTTAGATTTTCTATTGGTCGTGTCCTAATCATTCCTTAAAATTATATCTACATTTGTCATATCTTACTATTTTTCTTAGCGGTTGTTTTTATTTTTATAGTTGTTAAATTAATTTCAAATTAAGTTTCGCCGTATTTTTCTTACTACTTCTTGAGCGGTTTTTTAATTTTAAGTTGTTAATTTTTAATTTATTTTAATTAAGTTTCGCCATATTTTATTATCAACCACTACTTAGGAAAATAGTAATGATGATTTTATTTTGAAACGTACTCTTTTATTTTTAATTTTTCTCCGCTTGTAAAATCTCTTTTTAACATAACACTTCCTTTTTCTTTTAACATAAATTTTTATGTTGGACTTCTTCGTCCAATGCATCTCGTTATTTATTAACATTTTTATTTTCAACCGTCTCTTCTTATTTTTCTTTTGTAAAATATTTTTCTTCTTCCCGATGTTGCCATAAATTGTGAATTTATTTAATTTCTTGTTTGTAAACTTGTTGTACCCTCTTGCTTTTATAAATTTAATATTGTTAACCTGTTTACCCGTTAAGTTTTTACATTTTAATTTATTTACTTTATAAGATCTTTTCATTTTTAATATTGTACCGAATTTTGTTGAATTATTTTTAATTTTATATTGAATGTTTTTGTGTTGTGCTC
Organism: Podabrus alpinus; assembly: GCA_932274525.1. Taxonomy (NCBI): domain Eukaryota; kingdom Metazoa; phylum Arthropoda; class Insecta; order Coleoptera; family Cantharidae; genus Podabrus; species Podabrus alpinus. The sequence continues at coordinate 97,888,191 of OW026452.1, forward strand.
GTTTACTTTTTACTTTAAGAGATTTTATTATTTTTAGTGTAACCTTTTTGTTTTGTAAACCATTTTGTAAAATTTTGGTATCTCGCTTTTGTAAAATTTTGATCCTATGTGTTCGCATGCCTCTTATTTGACCTTTTTGCTTAAAACGTAGCTTTTTGATTTTTAATTGCACCCGTTTGCATGCTTTTCTTGTTAACACTTGGTATGACCGATATTGAATTTTTCCTGATAGCCTTTTAGCTGTTACGTTAATCTTTTCTTCTACCACTTCTTCCTCCTTTCTTTTTAATAATTCTTTTATGTCTTCTGCACTTCTTTTCAACAATTCCTCTGTTTTGTTTTGTGCTTTATCTATGGTTTTTCGGGTTTCTTCGTGTATCTTATCCGCTCTTTCGTACAATTCGTCCATGTTCTTCAAAAATTTATCTAACCATGATGGTTCCTCCTCTTTTTGGTTTTGTGGTTTATTGTTTTCTCTTTGTACCCCCACTTTTTCCAAAATGGGAATGTCTGAGTTATCTAATTTTTCATAGTCGCGATTGACGATGTTGATCGGCGAAATTTTTAATTTCTGAACTTCATCCTTCAGGAGTTGGTTTTCTTGCAAAATTTCATTATGCTGGTTTTCCAATTCGCATAATTGACTCTCGGCTCTACGTTTCTGCTTTTCTATTTCTTCACAACGTTCCTGTATTTTATCAATTTTATTTTGCAACGTTTTAGTTTCTCCAAGTAGTTTTTCCGCATCTAATGCGTTTCTCGGAATTGTAGAATCGATCTTCAATTTCTTCAATTCCTCTTCGCATTCCAGCAGCCTACCGCTCATTTGGAATTTTTCAAACGTTAAACCTTCGATTTTGTCTTGATATTTTAAATTTTCTGATTGACATGTTTCGTATTTTAATTTTAATCCGGCTAATTCCGTGACAAATTTTTCATTTTCTCGCGTGGACTTTTCGTAGTCGGAGTGCAATCGATTGCCATTTTCTTTCTGACTCGAAACTTCTTTCAACAAACTCTCAGATTCTTCACGTTTCACCCTCAAATCTTCCCTCAATTTTAGGGTTTCCTTTTTCCAGCTTTCCAATTCAATATTGATAACCTCAATTTCCTTCTTCCCCATTTCTTGCAATTTATGAAAATCGTCGATTTGTAGATTCAAATCTACTTCCATTTCCTCCAACTTATCGTTGAGGTTTTTCAATTGACTATTTTCTTCCAATAAATTTTCAAGTTCCTTTCTGCAAGCGTGCAGTTCGGAAGTAACTTTTTCGACGTTTTTAGTAGAATCGGCCCGCAATTTTTCAATTACATTTTCGTATTTTTCGTTTTCTTCGCATTTTGATTTTAACGTTTGTTCTGTTGCTTCATAAATTTTCTTGATACTAGCAACTTCTTCACAACTGTTCTGTAATTGTTCTTCTTTTATTTTCAAGGTCTGCTTCAGTTCAAACACCAACTTATTCGTTCCTTCTTTATCATTTTGTAGCGCTAAGAGTTCCGAATTTAAATTTTCAATTTCAACATTTGATTTTGAAATTTTCGTTGTGTTAATTTCGAATTGTTCCCGTAATTTTTGTAGCATGAGTTGCTCCTGTCGCAACAACTGTCGAGTATTTTCCAATTCCAATTCCGTTTGGTTTTTATCGGCTAACATTTGCTTCAATTCCGCAATGTTTTTGTTTTGTTCTTCTTCGGCGGCTTTTAATTTTTCTTCTTCGTCGACTTTTAATTGTTTTTCTTCTTCGTCGACTTTTAATTGTTTTTCTTCTTCGGCGGCTTTTAATTTTTCTTCTTCGTCGACTTTTAATTGTTTTTCTTCTTCAGCGGCTTTATCCATCATTAGTTTTTCATTTTTAAGTCTTGTTCTGGTTTCCATTATCCAGTCAACATCTGGATGTCCGCCTCTCTCTATTTCTTTTAGTCTCGCCTCCTCTACAAGCTGTCTTAACCTTTCTCTTTCGTTATTGGCCATTTGTTTGGCTTTGACTGCTTTTTCCTTTGCTAATTTTCTTTCTTCATTACTGGCCATCTGTCTAGCTTTTTCTGCTTTAAACTTTTCTATTTGTCTTTGGGCCATTTTTTCTTGTATTTCCTTTTTGTTTCTCTTTGGTTTTCTTAATAGCATCTCTGTCCATTGATCTAGCAATGCATATTCTAACTCTTTTTCTTGATCATTTATTCTTTTCACCTCTTCAGCACCTAGTACCTCTGCCTGTTCTCTTAATAGATCTACGAGTTTCTTTACGTCATACATTTTTGTTATATCTTTTTCTGCCATCGTGGTTTATTATAAATTGTTTAATTGTAAGAAATAGCTATTAAGTTATGAATTTTAATATATTTTAATTTTAATTTTAAGTGAATCTTTAATTTTAAGTTTAACGTTAAGTAGATTGTGGACGATTTTATGTTGACGTTAATGTAAATAATTTTAATTAAATTTTCCGTTGTGGTCGACCTAATTTTAATACTTTTTTTATATACCACGCTGGTATCCCCCTTTTATCGATGCTCGCACGATGGGCGCCAAAAAGTGCTGTGTACGGGCTCCTTTAATAATGCCCCACGTTGGGCGCCAAAAAGTGCTGTGTACGGGCTCCTTTAATAATGCCCCACGTTGGGCGCCAAAAAGTGTAATGCGGGGGTTGTCGTTATTAATCGAGCCACACGTTGGGCTGTCAAAAAGTGCTGTGTACGGGCTCCTTTAATAATGCCACACGTTGGGCTAGCCAAAAAGTGCTGTGTGCTTACGTAAGGCCTTTAAGAGACCCACACTTTATGATACAAAATTGTTATGAATACCCTCGCTAATAGGGTTAAAGGTTCTTATCGTTAATGTTTTATATGGGTGTACGTAATTGTACCCCGTCAATGGAAAAGTATGTGAAAATTTGTAAACACAATTTAATGAAATAAGGTGCCTCAGCTTAGCTCTTTCGTAGTGCATGTATCTTACCTTGTACAGAGTGGATTCGCTCCGTTACCAATGCTGTAAATGAAATTATGGTGCGGAACAGGTCTAAATAAATATCCTTCGTTACAAAGTTATTAATGTTTTTATTAAGCACACAAATGAAAATAAATATTTGGTTATATCAAAAAGTTCTATTATTAAATCTATCATATAAAATTTCTGAACGTAAAATGATGCAAAACACGTGTCGTACGAAGTCCGGAGATTTCACTTAAGTTTATAAAGATTTTATTGCAATGTGCACGATACCTTATTAAATCCAGGAATATTTCTTTTATTTGAAATGGAGATGGTACAATTGCGCGTCAAAGACACTCAAAGGGTTCATTTACCATCGGAAACTTCCAGATATAGTTTGTTGACCTCGTTGTTTTGTGAATTCTATTTCTTCAAAAATATTTCCAATCTTTTACAATTTTCACCTTATTATTGGTTTTACGTAGGTAAGTCACTATTTTGTTGAATTATGCACTCGTATTTTGTAATTTCACTATTTATTTTTACTATAATTATCAATTTTATTAGGACGATTCTAAATTCGCCACCTTGCACGTGTGAAAAATCAACAACCCTTTTCAATTGTTTTATTAATTCCTTTTACGAAGTTCATCGCTATCTTGATCTTTGCATAGACGTATTTTATTGGTCGATCGAAAAATCAATATTATTTGAAGTTTCACAGTACAGGTATGGACTAAGCCCATTGTGGTTCGTTGAAATTTTATAAGTAAAATTTTTATATTTTCAGATTGGATCGACTTCTTGATATTGCTTCGTGGTTGGACAAATAAAGATGATGGACATGAAATTTCCATACGCAGTTCATTAAGTTGTGACATGCCGAACTCACGTAATAATTTTAACAAACTTATTTTAAATTTAACGCTAACATGGATTTTTACATTTATCAATTAATTAACAAATTTCTAACTTTTAAAATACCTTTCTTATTGCTAACAATTTTTTTTTTTCATTATAAATTAACATTTTTAACAAAAACAATTATTAAATGATACATTTCAAATTTATTTTATTCAAACCTGTTTTATGTCCCGTTTTCAACGAATCATTTGACTTTAAGTTAATTTCTTGGTATCGGATGAAGTTTTTCTGATTACTTTGATAAGTTACATGCTTTTATTCATTAACAAAATTTTACTGAAACTTAAATGACGTACTTCCATTGACGTGGTATCTCGATACCGCAATATGTATGGAGGTATATATAAAAATGGAAGTATATGTGTGTATGGGTATGTATGTGTCGAGAATAAATTCCTCATATTTGGTATATCAATAGGTAACATAAAACAATTTTATAAAAATTTGATTAAAGACACTCAGAAATTTAAAAAAATATATATCTGATTCCCACTAATCATCTAAATGAATAATACGATAAAAATTTTTAAATTTATCCGCAAAACAAAAGTTTTTTTGGAACTTCATTGATCATCACCAAAATTGATATCTGATTCCCCCCAATCATCTAAATGAATAATACGAAAAAAAATTTTAAAATTTATCCGCAAAACAAAAGTTTTTTTTGGAACTTCATCGATCATCACCAAAATTGATATCTGATTCCCCCCAATCATCTAAATGAATAATACGAAAAAAAATTTTAAAATTTATTCGCAAAACAAAAGTTTTTTTTGGAACTTCATCGATCATCACCAAAATTGATATCTTCCCCCATCATCTAAATGAATAATACGAAAAAAAATTTTAAAATTTATCCGCAAAACAAAAGTTTTTTTTGGAACTTCATCGATCATCACCAAAATTGATATCTGATTCCCCCCAATCATCTAAATGAATAATACGAAAAAAAATTTTAAAATTTATTCGCAAAACAAAAGTTTTTTTTGGAACTTCATCGATCATCACCAAAATTGATATCTGATTCCCCCCCATCATCTAAATGAATAATACGAAAAAAATTTTTAAAATTTCGTAAATACCGAAAAAAATTGAAGCATATAATCGCACTAAATTTTTAATATAAAATTCGTTACTATAAAATTTATTTCTAAAATAGAAGTACATTGCTGTAAGTGAAGTCGGGTTGACACTTATTAGAGTGACTAATGCGTTTGAACCGGTACCTGAATCGCATCTGCTAGTCACACGTCAACACACTCATAAATTATATTCGAATATTTCCACTACAAAAGTGCAATATCCACCACAAAACAATAAAAAATATTCACAATATTCAAATTTTTAAATTTTAGTTAGGGGTTTTTGAATATTGTCGAATATTGTTGCTTAAAACCTGGATATTTTACAGTATTTGCGGGTAAAATTCACGGTGCACGAATTGTATCTGTATAAATATCATGTAAAATAAACGCACGCTGATTGGTCGAAACGCCAAAATTTGACCCTGAGTGAAATTATTATATAAATCAACTCTATAAACCTTGTTCTTTAGTGTGCAGCTGAAGAAATTTTGTTTCGAGTGGTTGCAGTAACTGCACAGTAACCTAAATTTTATTATCTTTATTTGGACCTTAAAAAATATATATTAATTTTGTACGGTCAAACGTTACCGAATTTGGCCCCCATATTGTAAAATCCACACAAAATCTCGGTTTCAGTTAAATGTCATAAACAAATACATTGAAAACATTTTAGGACATGCAAAATATCGTATAATGAAATGAATAAATGAAGAACAACAAATACTATATACCGCGCATTCTGATGGCTGTAACTTTGCAACCAATCGATTTTCATGAAAAGAGTCACAGATGTTTTCTGTAGAGAATTTAGTTTTCTTTATTTTCGATTAGCTAATATTTTGCTCTAAAGTGAACGTAAACCGAGATATTCACGATTATTTATCAAATATTTTTTTCGTTTGGTTTTTCCATTGAGAACAAAAAACAATACAATTTTAGAATTCCAAATTTTCTTTTAATACTTTCTTAACTGGTTTATTGTTATAATAATTATAATATACTATTTTGTAAAATAAACAATAAAAAAATTCATAAAGAAACTTAACAAAATGAAACATTTAACAAAAGAATAAAAAAAGTTCAATTAATTTAGTAATTCCCGTATTATAACTGTTTATGGTAAATAAGAGAGCAAAATGGTTTATAATTAATTTTAGTTTTTCAATTGTCTTGTTAAATACCTACTTTATTTCAATTTTGCTAAATGACGTGTTTTCAAAAGAGTTTTCAAGTCAATAATTTAAATTTTTTATTGAAAGAATAAAAATGTGATTATTAGTAGATAACAATAAAAATAAATGTACGTTAATGGAAATAGTAATGATGACTAAATTTACCTAAAAACTATTACTGGTTTCTACATATTATTTACTTTATTGTCAAGTATAGGAAAATCTAGATTTTAAATCCAAAGCCAGGGATATAAAAATATACAGGGTATTATATCCATTAAAAGTAAAGCTTTTTAGAAAAAACAAAACTTTTATAAGAAATTAACTTTTAAGCAACTTTTATCCAGAAATAAAAACATTTTATAGTGCATTGCGATAGTCTTCCATTAGTACTCGCCATTTTAAAAAGTTTATTAGTTCATCATTAACTGTTTAGGTCTTTAGGAGATAATACCTTTTGAAAAGATCGTTAGATTCGAAACTGTAAAAACGTACATTTTAACTAAAAATCTAAATTCGTTGTTAAAACAAAAAAGTTGGTACTATCGATTTAAATTTTTAATGGGACAGTTTGGTGAATCTCCCTGTATATAGTAATTATATGAACGCTTTATAAATTGGGTCAAATTTATTTAAAATTTCACAGTGAAAAGTTTAATACTTTATAATTATGTCATTTATTTATTTAATATTAGATAACGTTGCAAGGTAAATTATTCCAAAAATAAAACGAATTTGCACCTTTTTGCATATACATATTATAAACTATAATAATTATATTACCAAACTAAATATTTATTTTATATAATTTTTATATTCAAATTTGATGTTACTTTTAATAATTAAAAGATACCTATGCCAGTTCAAGGGACATAAAAACAAAAAAAGTGGTACTTACGTCATTCTACCATTAATTGCAAGATTGATAAGTTCTACCAAGGTGTATGGAAATAAATAATATCGCCGTAAAAACAACGTTATGATTATTTTTATTGGTCAATAAATTGTTAAACTGCATTATGATATTATAAAAAGTACAACTCATGCTGATTAAACAATGGCATTATAATATGAGGTTAGGTCATTTACGTATACAGTTGCGCCGAAAAGTGTCGCTTCTGAATTTATTTGGACTGAAAAATATATTTTGATTAATTGTGACCAATTTTATTGAACATAGAATCTAGCGCCAATATTCCGGTATTTGATTCCAGAACTTCAAGCCTTCTCAATAATTTATGGAATGGCCGATCGGTTAGCGTAAGATTCGCCGATTCGAGTCATGGTAACATTTTAAATGGCCAAAATTTTGGAAGATAAGGGCTCGCCACATAGCCTGTGCTGTGCTATGCTATGCTCTGTGTTATGTCAACACAAACGTTGAACAATGGCATGGTCCATTTTGCGCATGACCATGACATTGTTCAACGTTTGTGTTGACATAACAGAGCATAGCATAGCACAGCACAGGCTATGTGGCGAGCCCTTTAGGTGTCAGAAGACGAAAAACTTTATAAAAGTGATTTATACAAAATAGCCTTTATGTTTATTATTATTTTTAGTATCATTATATGGACCTTCATATTAATGACAAGAATCCACGAAGGCAAACTATATATCATTTACCCAAAAAAAGTAGAAAAACTAGAAATAATTAGCACTTATTCGATAATTGGTTAAGTGTGAACGTTATACTTATTTGCCCAAGTTTTTGACTTTATCAGAACCAAAACAAATAGCGCACACAAAGCAGCAAATTATTTAGTAATAAGTAAACAAAGCAAAACCCACACTATTGACCAAATACAAACAAATGTAATTGTACGTAACATAAATAAATAATTCACGAAAAACAATATAGAATATTATATGTATGAATATACAAAAAGGTATACGACGCCTACGCGTTCATTTAAAAACAATGTTTTCTGAATATTCCATTCACCAAAACACGATAATAAATCAGAAAAACAAGTAAACCGATTTAGAGAGAGGGAGATAACACTAAGTAATTAGGAGTTTTTATGTTTCACCCCTGATTTTTACTATATCTGTTGGATTAAAGTAAATTAAAAGTGGATTATGCGATTTATATCTCGGGAACTAGCAAAAAATACTAAGATGTGGTTTGCGGCGAGTTTCGCAGGAAAACTGGTCATTCTACTTATTTGTGTGTAAGTAGAATATTTTTATTATTAGTTTTAGAATAAAAGTTCTTTAGTATTGAAACATCAAGTTCATTTTCTTAATGATACTTTTCGTCTTTCCGTGCCAAACACGCAAACTACGCAGTGTGTAGGCGGTACAGATCGATCTTGGACTAGGGATTACAACAAACTTATACTTATACTGATATTAATAACTAGTTTAATTCAAGAAATATTTAGAGTGAATTATTTTTAATTGACCACACTGTATAATTAACTTTTAAAAATTAATAAATTTAACTTTAGTGTTCCACGATGTGGAATAAGATTGAGCTCGTTTGTGGTTAATTCTGATTCCACTATTGTTACAACTCGCCGGTTAATAGAATTCAAAGATTGGGTAGCCTGCACTTGAACGGTGTTGATATGGATCTGTTTAATTTCAGCCCAGATAGCTACGTCAATTATGTCAAATGTATGAATGTTCGAGTAGTGGTTAATATGATAATATTGTATGGTCTGGCTTTGTTTTAACTGATTTGTTGATTCGTTATCTTGCATACATAAATACTATAGTATATACTATTATATTTTGTGTCGTCGTATCATTATAGGTCAGTCCTCAGAGATTTCAATTGAATTATGAAATAATTCTAGGACAGTTGGAAATTGTTTTAATGATTTTATTTCAAGACTAGGAGGTCTACATTCGAGAGAAATTAGAGGTTTTGTAAATATCTCGATAAACGTTGATTTTACGACAAGATGAGTTGTTACCAATATTATTCAAGATAAAATTCTCTATAAATAAGGTCTAAAAATATTTTTCTTAAAATCAACCCTTGTTGAGTTATAACCACATGAACACAACTGCACTATTGATACATTTATACTCGTTTCCACATCACGTTGCGGTCAAGTAATTCGGCGCGTTGTGTTTCTTCAGACCACTTTTCCGTCAGCTGAACAGAAAGGAAAGTTTAGATTCAAGTCTGAAAACTACGTTTGCATAGCCGAAATCTAATAAATCAAAGCTTTTTAGGGGCTATATCTCGGAATCTATATTATAGAGGTTATAATCATTTTTTTATGTTATACTTAGGGTGAATTTTTCGGCAAATTTGTCTCTGTTTCGGCCCGAGTCTCATGTCACAAAGTTAAGGACTATTTTCCGATCCAAAATTAATGGATTAAGCAAAAATCATTGAATTTTCTAATTATTTTCGCCCAGCCTCCCGTTTTCGCGATGTAATGACGGACTATTGTGCGAAGGTGAGTGTAAAAGTCCTAATGGAAATTTTTACGATAAGGTAAAAAATACGGACCTTTTATATTAGTTGCCACGGACACACATGAGCGCATTAACGAGATTTGCACAAATGTATTATATTTTCACATAAAAAATTTAATGTCGATATAATATTGTTCAAGAAACTTTTATGACAAAGTACAATATGTAAAAAAACGGACCTTTCTACTAACCCTACCATTAACGCGCATGAATGGATTAATGAAATTCCCACAAATGTATTTAAATAAAAACTATTTAATAAAAAATATTTGTCAGTAAAAAGTTATCGGCGTTACAATCAATGTGACTACACATTTTTATGTTTGCAGAATCAGATTCTTTATTTAAGTTATAATTTTTATTAAAAAATAAATCGTTCCCCCCGGTGCGGTGCACCTTTTAGGCCGTACAACCTAGGCAATCACGTAGTAGTATTAATAATTCAAATTAACATAGGTAATTATTGATGTTTATGAGTATTTCGAAGTTTTCATCTGCATGCATTAACTAAAATGCGTCGAGTTATTTCAGCGAAACGAAATCTTTGCTTATTATAGACGAGGTGACCGGTTTTTGACATTTAGCATGAAGATCTCGGTTGTTTTAAGAGATACAAAGTTCGTTCAAGTAAAAAAAAGTTCCGTATTTTTACTGTTAACAATAATTTAAAAAGAAATTTAACTTATCCTGTTTGATTTTGAAGATATCAGATATAGACAGTAATTATTTTCTTTACCTGCAAGTTCTGAACCGAAGCAAAAAAGAACGACATTAATCGATATGGTACATACATAGCTCCGGTTGCGATTGAATCTATTTTATATTATTCCGTTTCGGCTCCGGTTCATTTAAAAAAATCCGTCAATTTCGGTTTGCAGTTCGGTTTTGGTTCGACTCGGATAAATATATCGAATCATGTTCACCATTCGACGCCGCACCTCCGCATTCTAAAATGGAATGGACTATCATCACCATCATTAATCACGGTATATATTTGAATTAAATGGCCTGAACGTTAAAAAGAATTCATTGACGGTCGCAACGCGCGACCTCGAAAGTCAGCGGCCTGATAAATAGTTAGTAGAATCCCTATTATCCGAACTAATGTGGGGGGATACTGTAGCGGTTCTAGAATTAGATACAAAATATAGAACTATCCTCGTTATATAAACTATAATCGCATCGGGATGGCGGTAGTGTGGTTAAGGCGCGTATTTACATTTAATACGACATCTCTTAATATAGCTTCAGAACCTGTTCTGTACTAATAACTTATGTCATTAGTTCTATAAGCATTTTTTGTTTTTACGTCTCAGAGGTAGCTTGCTAGGCTAGCCTTTCGATGTGCCTGTACCCTGTTTCTTATTCAAATTCAAACTTAAACAACAACAAAAATTAGCTTCGATACAACTGAATCGGTGAACCCCAGCATCGCAATTTATTTTGATAAAATTGGTGTCGATCATTAGAGCCTCGTTCGAGCTTCAATGAGTTTCTAATCCCGTTGTTTGAGCTCCAAAAGTTTTCAATAAAATGCGATTATTTAGAACAATTTTGGGAAAATTTCACAATCTTTTAAACCCTCTAACTTTTGTACCTTTGGGGTTCAAACAATAGGAATATAAAAGCTCATTGAAGTTTAGACGATTCTTAATTCTCAACCACGGAGGGGTGGGGCGGGGGGCGAAATTTACCTCGGAGAACCTCTGTACTAAAATTTAATCTCGTTCATGATTGGTTCATTTTATTAAAAGACCTGAAAAAATTACCACTAACGTTATTTGTTATTTTTTGTGACGACGCACCATAATTCGTAAGTTGTTTTAATTGAACAAAACTTTATGAAAATTGCGGTAAAAAAAACAAACATTTTCTATTGTTTCGTTGTTTAATTTCCGCTAATTTTTGAGAATATTTGCATAATGTTTTCGATAATCCCAAACGCAATAGCTTTCTACGTCAAAATTTAGAGTTCATAAATAAATATTGCGTATTTCTATTATTTAACGTAGATAATGTATTTATTTATATGCACCATTATTTCATATTACGTTATTGTAAATCAATATTGAATTTTTGAATTTATCTCTGACCCTTGAACTTCATTTAACTCAACTTATTTTAGCAATACTAATTTTAGTACCTAATCATATATGGGTCGGTTTGGTTGGCAAATAGATAAAATTAATGTTTATTAAGCTTGGTTAATTTTTTAACAAAATACGTACTGTGATATTAGTATTTAAAATGTTGAAAAATTATTTTATTTTAAAATTTAAAGGTTTTAGAATTTCAATAAAAAAAAGTTTATATACACTTTTCCGCATACTTACTCGTTGCGTTGTTACCAGCATAATTTGGTTTTGAAATTTGTTTCGGTGCTTTGATCTTAAATATGTATATCCAACATCATAATAACTTCTATGTTACCATTTTTTTATGCCTTGTTGAAAAAGCAAAAAGGACGGAAATTTATTTAAAAATAAATTTAAGCATTGAGTAGTAATTTAAAAAATAAATATATTAATTTATCGATTTATAACGTAGAAAGTCAACAATTTATGAATAAAAAATAATATCGGACAAATATCTACCAAGACCATGTACGGCGGATTGAAAATGAAGCTACCTAAGTAGGAAAACAAAATTTTTTTTTGCCAAAAACCATTTATTTCTCAACATAGTCTCCATTTAATTCGACACACTTAGTAAGACGATATTCCAACTTTTTTATACCATCTGAATAATACGATTTCGGGAACCCCTCAAAATACGCGTTAGTTTCGATAATCACTTCTTCGTTTGAGATGAATCTTTGTCCTGCGAGCCATTTTTTCAAGTTTGGAAACAGGAAAAAGTCAACTAGGAGCTAAATCTGGACTATAAGGTGGATGATCAACCAATTCGAAGTGTATTTCACGTAATTTTAGCATCGTATCTAATGCTGTGTGAACCGGGTTGTCTTGAAGAAAGAGCACTTTTTTCTTCTTTAAATGTGGTCGTTTTTCCTTGATTGCATCAACCAATTGATCCAATAATGCACGATAATACTTTCCTGTGATTGTGGATCCTTTTTCAAGATAATCGATGAGCAATATTCCGTGTGCATCCCAAAATACAGTGGCCATAACCTTGCCAGCCGATTTCACTGCCTTTGCCTTCTTCGGAGCACTTCCACCAGCTTCCACCCATTGTTTCGATTGATTTTTGGTTTCAGGTGTGTAGTGGTGGACCCACGTTTCATCAACAGTAATTAATCGACGCCAAAAATCAACAGGATTACGCTTTATCATGTCCAAACACCGCTGTGAAGTGGTCTGTCGAACTCGTTTTTGTTCGACACTGAGCAAACGCGGCACCCATCTTGCCGATAGCTTTTTCATATGCAAATGTTCATGCAAAATGTTGAACACACGTTCATATGATATGTTTACCATTTCAACAATCTCACGCAACTTGACTCGGCGATCATTCATAACGATATCGAGGATTTTCTTGATATTTTCTTCAGTAACACCTCTTTTGGCCTTCCTGTTGATGGTATTGTTGCAGTGCTTCTTCGGCCGCGTTTAAATTCAACAATCCAATATTTTACCATGTAATCTGACGGAGCAGACTCACCGTAATGTTTATCGAGCTTTTCTTTTGTCTCTTTCGCCGTTTTCCCTTTCAAATAATAGTGTTTAATCACTGCACGAAATTCGTTTTTTTCCATTTTTCAAGAAACACAAAAGTTGCTTACTTCAAACGACTACAACAAATAAACTAATCGATGAATTTGGGTGAAATTTTAACAGCTGACGTTTGACAGATCGCAATTTCTAAAAAACAAAAAATTTTTGTGTTTGTGCTGCCATCTAGCGCTAGGTAGCTTCATTTTCAATCCGCCCTTATACAAACGTCGATCATTTTGTCAAAATTAAGGATTATATTTTTGCATAATTGGGGCTCTATCTCACCGATTACGCGTAGTGGATTTTAATTATTTTCATACGATTTTCGATTGAAATTGAAGACATTATAATAAATTCTAGACCTTCAACTTAATATATATGTCAAAAAATAGAATGACAAGCCTGCCACCACATCCAAAATTTCCCCTATTAAAAAGAAAATCCGGCTAGGGTGACCTAAACATTAATGTTCGAATCATACTTTCTTCTGATACACACTAAAGAACATGGTTAATACTCGTATAGCAAATTGCCAAAAGAATCTTCGAGAATTAGGTCCAAACTTTTCAATAAATCGAATTTGAACTTAGCTAATTTAACGAGATTCAGTAGTAAAACTAACGAGATTCCCGCGGGTCGCTCATTTTGTTGACGGTGCGTGCAGAAAGAACTAGTCTTAAACTTAGCGTTTTACGGACCGGCAGAAGTAGCACGTCTCTCGTACATGTAACATCGATTTATTTTATTCGATATTTTGGGGGTGAAACGTAATAGTTTACTGCCCCATACCGCAACTATACTTTTTAATGCTATTTCAAGGGTCTCTATTCTCCCGGTTTCATTTATCCCGGTTTTCTTGATGGGTGGCGCCTTCTCGTATGTTTAGCCTAGTAACCAGAGTCAAAACCGCCCTGGAGGGGTGCAACGCGGAGCGGCGCCCCGAAAGGGTAGGTTTTGACGATGGATAAACCTCCCTATCGAATGAACACCCCAAAAATCGAAGAAAAAAAATTTTAATTTTTTCACTTTTTCGGCAATACACGGGTTATTTTCCATTTTTTTGATAATATTTATTACTAATATCTACTAATCACACCCCCACCTATCCGAATTTCAAAGAAAAATTCAAATCGGAGCAAAAAAATTTTACGCGATTTGAAGGGACCGTCTATGAATTGTATCGCGTCTGCCTGGGGTGTGCGGCATATTCGATGCTAATTTCCCGTACTTTTCAAAAGTCGATATTTTGTGTGTTTTTCAACGGATTCACGCAAAATATTATTTCTATAGACTAAAATAAGCATGCTCTTTAGTGTGTAGCTGAAGAAATTTTGTTCAGGCCATTAATGTTTACATAACCGGACCCGAAAATCCCTGTCAAATTGCTTCTATTGAACAATTTATATTTCCGAGCATATGTCTGCAAATTTTGTTTCACGTATTTACTCAGACACCGTCAGTTTTACTAAAAATCATATGGAAATAAAAGTTTTGCGTTATGAATTTATCTTTGCAATGGTGTATTTCAGATCGCGATTGGATAAATAGTTCTTGAGAAATTGGCGATAAACCAATACAGCGCTTACCGATGACTCTCCAGTTTGAGTCGTTCATGACAGGAATGTCTACTTTTCAGTGACTATTTATGCGATTATACACCAAATCCGTGAAAATGCGCAAATTGTATTAGTAATAAATTAATTTTGTACATTATTAGTCCACGTAAATTAGACGAAACCTAAATACGCAGTTTATCTACACACCCCTAACTTCTAACCCCTATCCCGCACAAACGCTTTCCATTAAACTCTGTTAAATAATATTTAATGAAAATTTAGTTTCCATCAACTTTAAACGATATAATATTTTTCATCGGATGCATCGTTTGCGAGATAACTACGAAAAACTTCATATTTACTGCTTACTTAGAGAGAATTTTTTTAAATTTTGTGTTATAACACCCCCACAAGAGAAGAGAACTGGACGAATATTATATTCCAAGTTATTTCAGAGTCTGTGTACCAAATTTCAAAGCTCTACAATTTATTTCAACAAATATGCTTTGTCGAGGTTTATTATGACTTTTAGTAAACTTTGAACGTTATTTGCGCGAGTTGGGTGGCGATTACCCGAAAGGTCAATATAACACTTTTAACTTAGAATTGAATTATCAATATTTTCATACCTACCTTTCATTTTTTTTGTTTCGGTGGGTTTTCACGAAAAAGGGTATATTATTTCACCATCCAGCGCGGATTGGTACTTGTTGAATCTTTATTTCTGACCTCATTGAGAGTCAATATACTAGAATATAAACTCTATAATTATTTTCCTCTTTGGTCTAATTTACGTGAACCAATAATAAACAATATCCATTAATAATTAACACAATTCGCACGTTTTCTTGGATTTTATGGATAATCGCATCATCGGAGAGCGCTTATCGTTTTGGGCTATTGCCAATTCCTCAAAAACTATTTATTCACTTGCGATGGGAGACATACCATTGTAAAGATAAATTCAGAGCGCATAACTTTTATTTCAATGTGTTTTTTAGTAAAACTAACGGTTTTTCAGTAAATGCGTGTTATAAAATTTTTAGATATGCTCGGAAATATAAATTGTTCAGTAGAAGCGCTTTAAAGTGTCGTCGGTATAGAACTAAAATGAATTTTTTTGTCCACTTTCCAAGTGAATAAACTATAAATAAATTACATAAATGCATAATAAAAAAAAGTTTTAGACAAAAATTTAATTTCACCTCTTTACCACTACGCCGCACTCGAAAATTTTTGTACTTCCTCTTTGGATCGTTTCTGATATTACTAAAGAGCAACTTCTGATTGGTCGTAGCTTTTAACCTTTTCATGCACACGAAAATCATTTCTAGTTGACTTTTCACGAATCGAGCACTCCATTAATGGTCTATGAATCCATAATACCAATTGTTTAAGACCAATTTTAGAATGATGTCCAGATGTGTGGTGTTTTTATCGTCAACGATTACATACAAACGCGTGCACCAATTGAATTGAAATTTTATACACTAGTTTTTTGCTGAAACAGTCCATTTTAACCCATTTTTTATAAGTATGAAAATTGTAAAGAGCAGTGCCGCTTCCCGGTGGAATATTCTTGTAAGTCGTATTGTTCGTTTCCGAACGTCGTGACCCATCTCGAATATATGAGAATGAAAATTATTTCAATCGAAAGAGATTATTTTTATGCTTCTTATGATGCCTAAAACTTATTTAATATATTTTTTAAGTACTGTTAAATTGCAAATATAAAATAAGCGCTTTTAATAAAATTTAATATGGGTTGCCTTGGATAATTTTGATCTCTCAAAGTCATTTGTATTGTTTTGCGTGTATAGTATAATTATTTATTATTATAACAATAAACATATTATGTAATTCATATCAAACGAATTTTTTAATTACTTATCAGAAAATTAATTGTGACGTATTACGACCATAGTTAAAATTTGATTACGTATAGACGGCGTCCTGAGGTATTTTATCGTTAACATTTTTTTAAATTAATATTTAATATAAATTTAAGTGGAATCTAATGAATGGGAAACTTATGTGTTGTCACATCAGATTTTTTCTATATTTAAAACGATAAATTTTGCTGAGAAATTGAAATTTATTGGACCAGAAATACTCAATATACAAAAAGACGTGGTAATATTTACAATAAATTATATTGGAAAATTACATTAGCTACTTTTGTGTAAGTTGTTGTAATGTTGACATTTTCCGACTGACTCAATATCTTAAAATTGGGTATACACACCTACAAGATATTGTTGGAAGTTAGATAATTAGAATTCCATTATAAATTGTAACTTGTTTTGTACGATTTTATGACTCTCATTAAAAGTTTAGTGGTAAAATTAATTAAATGAAGAACGTAATAATACAATAATTATTATTGTAATGTATATAAGTACAGTTGAACCTAACTACTATGTATAAAATATGTGGTAGTACAATCTAACTTCAATTAGTAAGTCGCAAATGAGTAGATATTACGAGCAAACACATAACTTTCTTTATTTAAGCAAAATTTTTCAAATATTTCAATACGACTGTTTAGAAATAAATTTCTTATGTTAAATTAAATTTAAAATTCATACACTTATATTTCTCAGCATGCACAAAAATTGTTAGTTTTTTGCTTTTATCGCCATAACAATCTCGACGTTTTCTAAAAGAATTTCATTATAAACGTTGAAAGCTTTTTCATGTAACAATACAAGGTGTTGAAAACAGGTTGTGCCAAATTTTACGAGTACCTACATAGAGTTCGTCAAAAATAAAATTAATTGTCACGACAGACAGCCGACCAACATTAGTTTTTAAAGTCATGTTCATATTTGTAGTCAGGAGGTGATTCTCGTTTCTGTCAAAAATCTTATAGGCAAAAATCGCTTTCAGTAATATTTTCCTCTAATATAAAATGAACTCTTTACATTTACCACTGCTCTCGCTGATCGGAAACCTACTCGTTATAGTGTCTTTAGGCTTCTCGTTCCCGGTATTGGATATTTGGATTTTTCCGTTGGTTTTAGTTCTTCTCGTTGCCGTAGTAGATCCATTGCCCGAACTTTTTTGGAAGGATATTTTTAGTCCAATTGGTAAATGCAAATCTGTTGTTAATTACTTTACAAATAACGTTTATCAACCAACTCTGTAATTTATACCCAACAACATCTGGAGGTTATCATTAATTTGTATGCGATTGTCGCTCACCGTTAGCAGTTCGTGGCAAGTGTTGAAGTCTTGTTCGACTTTGGTGAATTTTCGATTTTTATGATTTCTTTATGTCGTTGATCTTTTTACCTTGGTTGCATATTATTTATTTGTGAATATTTTAGGTTTATTTCTTGCCCGTCTTTTTTGGTTTGATTGGAAAGTTTTACCAAGAATTTTATTTGTTTGCAGATTTAATAATTTCTGCAAAGATTGATATAGGGATTATCTCTTGTACGCTAAATACGCGTGCAGATAAACATTCCAACAACTTCGTGCATGCAATGACCATTTGGTAATTTATTAGTATCGTAATATTTGGAAGAGAGTCCTCCTAATATCGTGCAGGATCATTGTTACAATTGGTAAATTTATTGAGGCTGGTCAGAGACGAATCTATACTATTTTGGTTATTTATGGTAATATAGTCTCTTTGCTTTTGGTTATCGCAATTGGGAACCACACTTTCATAGTTTCATCGGTGATTTCTGGTTTTACCCCTATAACATGTAACAAGAAGTAGTGGCTCAGTTATTTTGTCTTTTGCCCTCTGGAGCTGGCCATAGGGGCATCTATCGCTTCATACGGTCGCCCTGAGTTTGGAACGTATTAATCTGCCATTACCAATCATGAAATAATATTTGTACTTTATCTGAAATCTCTTTAGTTATTTATCAGGTACTATTATGCATACTTTTAATAATATTTAATAATAAGACCTTTTCATTGCAAATTTTATTAATTTTACCTATATTTTGAACAAAATCAAAAAACGTCGTACTTTTTAACCTCATTTATGAAAAAACTACGGATCCTTCGAAAAAATTGTATGCAAACTTTCTGGTAGACAATTTGAAAGGCTATAATTGAAGGGCCTAGTGGAAAAAGTTGTTAAATCACTTTTTTTTCAATTTGTAGTTTAGGACATTTTCACATTGCGGCATTTATTCTCTACAAATTAGTATAAAAATCACAAAATTGAAAAAAAAGTGACATAACTACTTTTTCCACTAGGCTCTTCAATTCTTATAACAACTTCCATCGACGCATCTCTTGTAGTTTTTGAGTATAGCAAAAAAACCGTGGTCAAAAAAATATGGTTTAATATTTTATGGATGGACAGAGCTACACAACTTGATAGCAAATTATAATAATATGTCAGGTTGTATTTAAAGGTTCCCAAAAAATCACAAAGTTGTGGATTGGTCCTTCAAAGAACCCCCTTTTTCCCAAAAAGCTTAGTTCTTAGTCGATTGCAAATCCGTTGCAGGTTTAACCCGCTATGGGTTAGCACCCATACAAGTTTAATACGACACGGGAAGGACAGCTGCTGTTCATAAAGAAGGATTCATAAAACGATCCTGCAGGTAGCAATTCTTTATCCTGGTTGGAGATCTGCTCCTGATTGATAGAAGTTCAAATTTCCCGTTCAAGATCCTCTAATCTCCCACTATTTTAAGTTTAAAAACTCGGAATCTTCTTTTAGCTCCCATTAAAACTTTAGTTCAGAATCCCAAAAATCCTGTGTAGATAAATTCTATCAGACAGTAACTTAAGTATGTTCCGATTATTGTTTTATAATTGACGGTCATAGCTTAGCGGTTAAGCGCGTCTATAGTTAATGTAAAATGTGCGGTTCAAATCTAAGCAGCGCGAGAACTTTATTCTAACCGTCTCTCTTAGAAAGATATTGGGAAACCACGGAAAATTCATCCCGAAATTAAGTGTATTACACTTCCCGTGGTTTGAAGCCCACGTTAAACAAGTAGGTCTTCTAATGTATGCAAAAATACTTTGAACACATATCACATGCATAGAAGAGGTGGATCACGATGCTTTTGTCAAGAAGCTATACGACTTACAAATATTTTTATTATCTACATATCTGTATGCCCCCCCCACCCCCGCTGTATATTTGATCACTGTAAAGTCCGAAGTTATTGTTTTCGTCTCACAGATCAGTATTATATTAAATAACGTTATTACATTGTAAACTAGCTGATGGCATTTCGCCATCAAATGGGGAAATTTGAAAATTTCTGAATTTTAAATTAAAATGAAAAACTAAACAAAGAACAAGTTTTTAAGTGTTTTTTTGATGCAAAAAATGCAATAAAAAAGTTTATCTGTAATAAAAAAACCTCTATTTTGGTATGCAACTCAATTAATATGGAATCCGATGGGTGAGCAACTAATTGACGAACACTCGGGGGAATTTAAGATTCGGTCTCATAAATTTATCCGTTTAACATATTTTCAAATAATTAATAATAAAATAAACTAAATTTGAACTATTATTTAGTTAAAATCATTGAGCATTATTGAGCCAAAACCAAAAATTTTAATAAAATCCAGATTGAATGAAATATTAAAAGTTCAAAAATAGAGAGGTAAACATTGAAAAACGAGGGGCGTTAATCCGTTTAAGCACAGCAGTGGATTGCGGTAATTGCTGGTTCACAGTTAAAGTGCGGAAATTGAGGATTCGAATCGCGGACTTCACGAAATTTCTTAGCACGGTCCTCCGGTGGAAAAGCTTGAATATGAATAATCAATCCGTTTAACGAATGTCTCGCTCGAACGGTGGTTCTCTGAATTTAGTCTAGTTTTGCTCATCTGTGGACCACTGTTGTGTCAGATAACAGAAAAGAAAGTTTGCATAAAAAAGTAAAACTTTCATGGTTTTAGCCACAAATCATAATAAATTGGGGTTCTAAACAGGGCTGTATCTTGGAAACTTAAGTGGCTAAAGCAATTTTTTTTAAATTTCACATGTAATTTCATTAATTTGGTTCAATTTTGCCAATACCTATTTTGGGCATAAACTAATCTACGGCTTGATCATATTTGGAACATTTTTCGACAAATTTTCCCAAGTTTCGATCTGCCATTGAAAATATTATTTTTTGAAGCTCAGCTATAGGATTTACGTTAAGAAAATCGCATTTCCTACTAATTTCCACATATATCCCAATTTGGTGACTTAATGACTTGATTTTTTGATAACTAAAAAAACATGTGAATCGTCAAAATAATTTTTTCTCTGTTTTTGTTATTATTTTAATTTAGAAAATTTTTATGACCTTAAACTTAAATCAAAATAAACACCCCCCCCCCATTTAGGCTGGTAGGAATTTTTCACTACCATATTAAACCATATCATGAATCATAACGTTGAATTAGAATTAATAAAACGATGTAGGTAAAAAAGGGTAAACTTCTGGTTTTCGAGGAAAAAATATCGTTAAAAGTTTTTTTTAAATAAAAGCAGGTCATGTTGGGTATCATTGAAAAGCTATTATAAACATGTAATCGGTTATGAATATAGTTATTAATTAGTTAACCTTCCATTTGTAAATAATATATATAATTAGTTGAGAAAAGTAGCCAATAAAGACAATAAAAATTAATTCGTCTGACGTTTAGGGTGTTTAACAACCCATTATCAAGGTTTAAATTAAAATACCTTGTAAAAACGTTTTGTTGAAATTAAAAAAAAATTATTTGAATAATTTTATAAAAAGAAAGAAATTTTATTCAAAGAAAACAAATTTTGTTTTGATTTAATTAAAATTATTTCCGCCAACAAACTGCATTTGTTATTTCAAACAACTTTATTGTAATTAACAAAAACTTTACTTGCGTAGTATATACCTATAAAGATATCATTATATTACAAAAAAGGTATATGAAGTAAGTACGTAAGCATTCTAGTGGAAAGCGACGTCAAGTTAGACGTCTACAAGCTTTGCAAAAACAGACAAAGTTTAAGCAATGACTAGAAAAGCCAACTGTGTAATGTACAAACACAGGTAGCTCGTTAAAATATGGATCACACTTGCCTTATGGGATGACCGGTTTCGTTGTCACCTCATAATTATGTCGGATAGGCACTCGCTGGCGATACGTCTAACATGACATATCTTTCAACTAGAACGCGTAAGTACTTTATGTACTTTTTTTGTATTAGTACTGGTTGTTATTCTCTGTTGAATTTTCCACGTTCAACATGGAAATACTTTGATAAAAAACTTTTTGTTGGAATAAATTAAATTTGTTTGAATCAAACATCCTTTGTGACTTTGTGACAATGTACAAATAGGCAACAAAAAATTAAAATATAGAAAAACTACATGAAAGAATACCAAGCTATTGAGAGAAACTTTAATGAATGACTAAAATTAAGATAAAAAGCGAAAGAACAACGAAAAACTACTAATATATATTAATAAAATTGTTTGAGGAAATTCATAGGCATTTCTCTTAGTACGTTGGTATTTCTTTACTGTAGTTCTTTAATTAAAATTAATAATGATAATATAGATGCTTCTGATAAGAGACGCTTGCAAACCTTTCATTATGCATTCGTAATTTGCGCTTGTGAAAGTTCCGATTTATGTGGGTGATAGATTGGACCGTTATTCACGTACCGATACGGATCTGAGGAGATGCACAACAGGATCAAATCTAATTAACATCAAAACGTTGCTTTTGGGTGATTTAGAATATTTATAATGTTACTAATACACTTGCATTTAATCGTGATTCTGAAGGTGACCGCAACTATTGACGCTTATCGTGATGAATATTTTATTGAGAAAATTTTTACCTTTAAAATGTTAAATTTAAATTATTGTACTATTGATTTCTCATAAAACAACAAATATACTTACTATATAACAAAACAATAACTACGAAATAGATACATAATTTGTGCTTGGACAAATTGTTATATCATGAGGATAGGGCGTAGTTCAGAATGGCCTTGGTAACGGAGGACGTCTGCTCTTCCACTCAACTCAAATGATATTTTATAATATGGATCATTAGTAACTGAATATAACTAAACTGTAATCAAATTTAAATCAACAAATTACAATATTGTGGTTAAATCCCTGAATTTTATTTATTTTAAAAATAAAATCTCTATTACATCACATTTGCCTGGGAGGTGGAAATTTGCAAGCTTATTAGAAAATATTTTATTTTCTACTATTAGTTCATTTGAATAGTTTTTGTAGGGAGTTTCGTATTAATAATAAATCTAAATAAAATACTGAATTGAAATTTGAATTATGCTTGTTTGTGGAGATAAAATCAGTACACAACAGAATACCTATATCTGATATGTCAAACGAGGTATTTTCTAACAGACCAACAATTTCCCCCTATGATTAGCAGAATTTCCCAGAATTAAGTCAGTCAAATATACATAAATGGGGTGGTCAGAACAGGAGTGAATCAAGTCCATTTTTGTGATTTTTGGAGTTATGGATCCTATGCGTTCTAGTTCATAACTTACTTCAGTGCAAAAGTAGATCAAGTCACATTTTGTTCGATTTGTTATCCTATGTAACTTGTTTACTTTCTTTACTGACAATAATATTACATGTTTCCGTGTTGTACTGAATCAAGTCCGAATTTATATTACCTATCATCTTGTTCTCACGCATTTTTGACGCTTTATTCTTTTTTATCTTTTTAAAATTTGATTTAGGTGTATTTTGTCATTGGATTCTATGAATTTATAGTCTTGTATTTGTTAATTTTTCTAATTTTGGTGGAATAGTAATAAATTAATCAATTAATCGAAAAATTAAGTCGTAAGACTTCACTAATTTATTCTGCTGAGGATTGGATGAGAATTGCTCGGGAAGCAAAGAAAAAGGAACCGCAATTTAAAGTCTACGAAATGCAAAGAAACGAATTCCTGTCCACTAAATAATTAGAATCAGCCATACAAAACAGGAAGAAAACTGCACAAGGTGAAAGTTTTTCTTGGTTAAAAATTAGATGGCTTCGTTTTGAAAGATCGTCTCCACTATCTTATAAATTTATAAAGAAACTCTTAATGAAGACATCGACTTTAATGAAGTAAATTTAAATAAAGGTGTTCGTGGTAGACGTGTACAATCCCTCGTCATTCAACAAGAAAATTTATATCTAAACAGACGTATCATAACAGACTCTAAAAACCAGCATAATATGAACGATATACTTCATTACATTCCGCCAATATACCATTTATTTTATAAGAATCTACCTACAGAAAGCAGAACAAGACAAAATAAAAATCAAGACTCCTCTGATAATGAAGAAATTACAGATGAAATTATTTTTGCGTAAAATTAACAATATTTTCAGTGTAATAATGGTTCAAGTCCAAACAATTAAATTAATAATTTTTTATTATAATAATATATAATTTTTATGTTTTCTATTATAAAATATAGAGTTTTAAGAACCACTGGGTGTAATTATTTAATAGAATTGATTGCTTTAAATTTAATAATGATCAAAATACTTTAAGTTGCGATAATTCATTAACAGCATTTATGGACTTGATTCACTGCTTCTATTCTGAGCACCCCAAATGTGGTTGAAGTTTTACGTGAATTTCGTGAAAAAGTTTTGCTCCTCTAGAATTCAACCGGTACAGGTGCCCCATGAAGGGTGATTAATATTGTCAGCTTCGGGACTACGAAAAGATGCTGAATAGATATTAATATGAAGATTATTACCAAGAAATTGTAGTGGCATTTGTATATCAATCATAAAGTTGAAACAAAAATACTTTTTTGTTTCAACAAGATGGAGCACATCCATAATTATTAGTAATTTAACTGGTACAGGCGGCCTATCGGCCGCTTTTAGACATCTAGACCGTGTCGTATGTGGTTGTTTGGTCTACGGCCACACAGAGTAGGTTCTCTTCCTCCTCCAAAGGTCTACCGGTTGCATTTAGCCATATACAACGTGTCTGATGTGAACCTCACTCTGTGAGGCCGTAGACCGAATAATCACATCTCACACGGTTTAAATGTCTAATGGCGGCTGCAGGCCGCCTGTGCCAGGCCTCATGTGCCAGCTAGTATTATTATAAACCTATTTATTTATCAGAATAGAACGATTCTAAAAAACTTTTTCGTTATAAACAACATTCTATTGGTGAATGGTTTGTCTGCATTCATACCGATACCAAAAAAGAAAAAAACGAGAAAATGTAGCGGCTACAGATTGATCAGTCTCATGAGCCATATCCTTAAGGCGTTTCTTAGGACAGTTCACAATAGGATTAAGATTAACACATCTTTTTATTTTAGTTGGCAAAATAAAATTGATCAATCAGCGCGTTACTTAAAATATTTAGGTTGGTAAAAAACAATTGACCAACCAGAGCACCTTTGGTTAACGCATCGTTACGGACAGATAGACTTAGGTTATAATTATATTAGACGAGCGTCAAAATCGTTAAGATATGGTTTTCCCAAAAATTTCGAAATTGGACAAACCAATGTTTGAATGGATATAGCATCCATAGAAAAAAAAAAGTAGCTAAACTTACTTATTGTCAAATAGTTAATGGACAGCATTTTAAGAACTTAATTAAAACACATTTTATTTCAGGAATGTAATAAAAAAACGTTGATTCGTATGATGAAGTTATTTTGATTTAATAATCGACATTCATGCGGTTAAATTAATTAAATTATACACGAGTGAATATTCTACGTAAGAACCACAAACATCGTTCGTGTCAATAACAATTAATTAGTCCTGCAAACAGTACTCGAGTTTTACGTAAGTTTTTACGAATTTTTTTTTAATTTAATAAATTTTGTATTATCTAATTCTGTAAATAATTTTTTTTTTATTCAACTCTTTGATACAAGCAATCTATCAATGGATAACAAGCTCATTTAACGACAATGAAAATATAACATATAAATAAATTTCTGATTTAAAATTGCTTTATCACCGAAAATATTGATTTTATGGTGTGCTTTTCTAAAGATAGTGAAATTATTTACAAACTAAATTCTAAGCATTTATTGTCTAAAATCTATAATTTTCCAGTTATGGCTCAAATCATTTTTCCTATTTCATTTCAGTTTTTCTTCAAAGTGGATTGGTTTTGCAAAAAAAATTACTAGACTAAAGTTACAGTCAATTAAATTATCTGTCAGAAAACACCCCATCATTTTCTTTCAAAACGTTTCGTTTCAATGATACACGGTTTGCAAAAAAAACTTCCAATTTTTGAACATTTCTGTAGTTCATTTGATCCATAACTCGAAAGTCATTATTTTAGGCAATAAATGGTTAAAATGTAGTTTGTAGATAACTTCACGTTCTTAATAGTCCTGAATCGTTGACACTAATAAATCAATACTTTCGGTGCTATAGTCATTCTAAAGAAAATTAAAAAATTGCTCCAAATTCGGCAAAATATTTGGTATATAAAATTTTCTGTATTTTAGATCTGGAAATTTTCGTGTGCTTCTATAGTATAAAATAATGAAGAAAACAAAAATTCGTCAAATTAAATTTAATATTGTGAAAATATTTCTAAAGAAAGCTAAAACTCCCATGTAGAAATAAATGTTTCCAACAAAAGTTATAAATAGAAGCAATTAAATGTACCTAGTACTACAACTTTTATTTAATACATTTTTTGATATGAAAGTAAGAAAACGCTTCCGGTTGGTAGATTTCCACCATTCTCCAAACTTTATTTTAATAATTTTGAACAATGCTTGGCTAGGTACACTTTATTAAATAATTTTTAAGGTAAATTAGATTTTATTACAAAACAGTATTTTCTTCTTATAGAGAACAGAGGAAGTAATTCGGAAATGATATTTTTTGCTCGAACCGAAATAGGGTCAAATTTAAGAGGTTTTAGATCCAAACCTGGACATTTAGAATTACTAACCCAAACTTAGAGAATACTCGTATATTCAGATGTATCCTGACAACATATTAGAAGTCCCAAGTCATCCCGTATGGGAGTTCCCGTAAAAAGAAAAATACTTTCGGGATTCCTATATTTTCCCTAAATATTGCTAATGACGTTGTCTTTTATCTTGAACATCGATTTCTAGGTCAATGCTAAAGGGATTTCCCTTTTTGGAAACCTACATTTTGGATTAAGGTTCTGTAATTCTTTAGTGATACGTCATTTGGAAAGTCTACAATTTTGAATGAAAAATAACGTCGGACAAATAGGTACTATTTGTCACAATTTTCTATTATAGTTTTGCATAATTGCGGCTCTATCTCATCAATTACGCGTCGGATGTTAGTATTCAAGGCTTCAATGGATTGTGGATTATCTGAACAGACTTGACCGTTCACATAAACCCACAAAGCATAGTTTAACGGGGTTAAGTCACATGATCTAAGCGGCCAATTGACTTGAGAATCGCGAGAAATGATTCGATCAGGAAATTTCGTTCGTAATAAATTCAATGTTTCAGTGGCTGTATGGCATGTGACGCCGTCCTGTTGAAACAACATCTCACTCACATCCATATCATCACTAATAGGCCAAAAAAATTTATCAACATGTCCCGATAACGCAATCGATTGACAATAACAGCGTCTCCAGCCTAATTTTCAAAAAATGAGGTTTATGGTCTCCAAAAAATTGAGAAGTCTAAGCATATTTGGTCGAGTGGAATGAAAAGGCTTCTCAACAATCACTCGTGAATTTTCTGAAGCCCAAATGTGACCATCTTGCTTATTAACGTAACCAACAATTCAAATGAAAATGAGCTTTATCTGAAAAGATGATTTTTTCACAAAAGTCATCACCTTGTTTAATGATGAAATTAGCAAATTATCGATGAAGCAAATGATGGGCCGGCTTTAATTCTTGCATTAAGTAAACTTTGCAAGGTTTCAAATTCATCTAATCACAAATTATCACGCGAAATTTGCCGTGCAGTGCTCGTGGGTAGGCCGCCCAATTGCGGAATTGATAAATTTGAATCTTCCTCAATACCTTCACTTACAGCAGCAATATTTTCAGCTGAACGAATCGGGCAAACACGTGCTGTTGTTGGTATGTTATGTACCGAACCAGTGGACTCAAATTTAACCTCAAAATTTTTAATAGCGCTCTAAAAGACCGAAAACATCCGAAAGTTTGTACTATGTACTTTTCACAGATTCACCATTTTCGTAGTGAATTTTAATTATTTTCATGTGATTTTCGATTTAAATTGAAGACATAATAAATTGTAGACCTTCTACTTGACATTTCAAAAAATATAATGATAAAACTGTCGCAACATCCAAATTTGCCTCTATTAGAAAACAAAGTTCCTGTTGAACAGCCCCGTATTAGATCGTTTTACTATTTGAACACAGAAAACGTATTTAATCACTATAATTTATGTTAGTGAAAATTTTGTTATAAAACTTGAAAAGTCTGTGAGATTCCTGAATTTTCTGATTATGAAAAATGTGGCCGAAAGAACCCGTATTTTTACAGCGTCTATTAGAGATAAAAAATACCCTGTATTACATAGATATCAACAAACTTAAACTAGATGAAATATTTCGCAAAAAAAGTTTCCGAGATAGTACAGCTCAGTTTTTCGATTTATACCACAAAATGTAGTTTTCCATTTTTATCCTTTTTATTTTATAAAGAGTAACCCAAAGATGAGCGAAACTACTTATACTTAATTTTCTGTAAATCCCCGTCGAGAAAACAAACCAAGTATAGAAACAAACTTTTGGGTATAAATAAAATAACATAACTGTTTTAATATAACCTCAAAAGTTCTACAGATTCAATGCAGGTCATTCAATTTTTGATGATAATTGTAAAATTTAGTTTTTTGGGAATAGCTATTTTTTGTAGACAATCTTGTGTATAAATCTAACCAAAACATGTAGAATGCTGAATTCTGAACAAATCTAAAACACCATCTGTACAGGTCAAATAGTTCGCAAGATATGAACTCTCGAAGTTGACTCCTGCCCATAAAACTGCAGTTGACCTAACCGAGAATTTTAAATTGACATAATACTACCTATATAAAATCACGACTAAATGTATTGAGCATTTCTTTAAGTCGTCGTTATTATGGAATATATTGGAATTCTTCAGAAGACACCATTGCGAAGAATGCAAGATCTTCCTAGTAAGAACCTGATTAGTT
Organism: Podabrus alpinus; assembly: GCA_932274525.1. Taxonomy (NCBI): domain Eukaryota; kingdom Metazoa; phylum Arthropoda; class Insecta; order Coleoptera; family Cantharidae; genus Podabrus; species Podabrus alpinus. The sequence continues at coordinate 97,917,134 of OW026452.1, forward strand.
TTAATGGGCTTGCAAGATAAAATACAAAATACGAAATGCATGCCGATGATTGCAAGTTTTAGACCTTTAAAGGTTAGTATGTCCATTAGTGTACTTTTTGTGGTATAATGAAATCACCAAAATTTGAGGTTATTGTTAAGCAAGAGGTAGAATTTAGACAACTATCAGTGGCCGACGTTTCAGATTCCAAACCAAGTCGTCGGTACCAATATAAAAACTAGGTACCAAAATTAAAAATAATTTTTTTCACGGAAAAATTGGTATCTATCTTTTTAAAAGTAGGTACTTAAAACATTTTTATTATTCTATAATTACTTCGAATTGTTTTTGTAATTGCTGTGATTTTGTAGCTTTGAAAATTGGTTGTTAAAGAACGCAATAACAAAGGTCAAGAAAAAGAACAAACTACATATATTATTTGAGGTTATGGTTTAGTTCAAAAGATGTTTTTCCTTTTGCGGAAACGGAAGTCAATACTTGGTAATATAACTCGAAAACGGTGCATTGTAGGATTATTGTTTATTAAGGCATTTTCTTTGAAATAGTGATAGCTTTGATAAAATTTATTATTAGTAGAAGAAATGTTAAAACCTTAAAAATTGAAACTGTCGGAAAGCTCTTCGTATTTTGTGCCTCATTTTACAAACCCATTAAAATTAATCAGATTTTTACCAGGAAGGCTTTGCAATGGTTCTTTTCAAAATTCAAGCTATTCTAGAATTCTAGAAGAGATTTAATATATTTGGGCATGACTGTTTATTTACATCTACAGAAAAATTGTGTATAGTTTGTTTCACTATAAATGGAATTAAAAAAGTCATAGCATCAAATTACGTTGATATAAAAACGTACAAACTATAAACGAAACATAATATAGAGATAATGTTAATTATTTTAATCTCGCGCCAGCCATTAGCAATGCATAGGTATGCTGTTTTGGTCGACGCGATAATCTTATCTCTATATTATGTTTCATAGTTTCACATAGTTCGTACGTTTTTATATCAACGTAATTTTATGCTATGACTTTTTTAATTCCAATTATAGTGAAACAAACTATACCTACAGAGATGCTTTTTATTACAACTACCTATACTACGTAGAATTGAGTCCTCTAAAACTTTCTACTAAAATTTTTTTTCATTAGATTCCCTGAAATAAAAATATTTTTCAAAAAAACCAGTTTATACAATTTTCATCAAAAGAGACTTTTTTTCCACTAAACGTAATTCCAAAATTACTAGAGATAGAACAATAATTTTTTGTGGTTAGTTTTTAGCATTTTATTTTCTTGCAATCTCAACCTACAAATGTTTACCACCGAATGCGAGTAAATTTCGAACAACTGGAACTCGAAAGAACACCCCTTAGAAAAGGGTAGAAATTATCAATTTGAAACCTCACATTTGGAGCCATATTAGGACTAAAATTTATTTTATGCTGAGATTTACAGATAAATTAGTATTTTTTTTACTCAAATGGGGACCACTTTTCCGTCTGAAAACATCAGGAAAATTGAAAATTATGTTTTATTGTACAATTAAGTCACCTTCAAATGCATAGTAGACAACGACTTACATAAAATATCTGAGACTTGGTGATTGTCAGAGTAAATTCCATCTGTCATGGTCCTTAAGCCCGCATTTCATTATAGCTTCTAGCAGCCGAGCTTCTAGAAGCCCAAAATTTGTAATGCATTGACTCTTATGGAACCAAACTCACTTCGGCTGGTAGAAGCCAGGTAGAAGCCAGGTAGAAGCAGGTCATAAAAGTATCGAATTTTAGCAGCCCGGCTGCAAAAATACTCCACGCGGAGTACTGTACTTCTAATTGGTTAATATTTAGAATAAGGACTTATTATTGGATAATATAAAATGGTCCGTAGTTGTAATTGGTTAATATTTAGAATGAGGACTTATTATTGGATAATATTTCTATTACGAAAATGTCTTTGCGACTCCACGTGGACTTGTGTACTTTACCTGATAAAAGATTAATTTTAACCAGGCCGCTTGTGCAGCCAGGGTTGTAAATTTTTACAGCTGAAGCTGCACAAGCCAGATACTTCTACTTATTAGATAATATGTGTTGTAACACAATTTTGGTTATTCGATGTCATCGTTAATTAGATATTTATACTAATTTTTTAATCATTCCCATAATAAAAAGCAATAAAAGAAGGTGATTATTTTTGGATGTTTTTTTTTAAATAAACTTGTCCACGAAAAAAACCGACCTCCTGTATTGTTGTGCTAAATTAAAAAGCGCAAAAATTTTTTAAACGCAATATATTATTAGTTATTACATTTACCGGGTAGTATTTAACATTAAAAAATTAAAAAGAAGTACAGTACTCCGCGTGGAGTATTTTTGCAGCCGGGCTGCTAAAATTCGATACTTTTATGACCTGCTTCTACCTGGCTTCTACCTGGCTTCTACCAGCCGAAGTGAGTTTGGTTCCATAAGAGTCAATGCATTACAAATTTTGGGCTTCTAGAAGCTGGCTGGTAGAAGCCGTAATGAAATGCGGGCAAAAGATGTAAACTCTTGAAAAAACGAAAAATATCGACTTGAAAACATCAGTTAAATATTACTTGCATTTATTATTTTAAAGTGAGTAAACACATTAAAATAGCCAATGTTTTTATTTAACATTTATATTTATGTTCTATTTCGCCCTTGCATCTCCGCCCCGCGCATTTTAGGTTCATAACTAAAAGACACAAATCCACGCGTCCTTCTTTGACTAATTTGCCTCTAATGCGGTTGCTATAAGATATTATAAAAACTGAACCACCCTATATTTTGTATCACACATTTTTATACCTATTCTATTTTAATATACCTAATATTTATTTTGCGAGTGCTAATTGAATTAGAAACTTCAAATACGCTTTATAAAAACAATTTTAAAAAACTTATCATCAGATTTGCAGGTTAATAATAAAGAAGAGGATTTCAAAATGTAGGTAAGGTTCCGTTTTTAAAACCCCAATTTATAGATTCGTCCACCTGAAAATTTTTTCTAGGGTTTTTTGAACATGTATAAAAACGAGTTAGATTTAAAAACCGATGTTGCACTCATAGTCCAGACAAGGAACAGTTGTGGCTTGCAACAAACGGGGAAAACTGAAATTTGGCAGACATGTCAAATTTAGTGTCCGAATGAACTCCCCAAAAATCACCTGTCGGCTTCTCCTCCAATTGGTAGTTTTAGTTCCTCTAACTTGGTTTTTCGCCTGTAACTCGCTTAATTTCACGTTTGGGAAAAATTGTCATCCGACCAAAATTAAAGAGTACAAAATTCGATACAAAGACAAAATAAGAAAATCTTATTCGAAATAAGAACTATTAAAAAAAAACTTTCTAATTCCATTTTTTTTAATAATACGAATTTCGGCTTACTGGCATTAATTCTGTTTTCAGGAACAGTTTGACGTAGGAAAATTGTGAAAAACTTCATTTTACAGAGATTTATATGCTCTTCAATCTTGATCTGACGAGAATTTTCCGTAAAACTGAAATTAAGCGAGTTATAGGCGTAAAACTACGTTAGTGGCGCTAAAATTCATAATTAGGGAAGAATGCGGCAGGGTAATTTACGGAAATTTTGGAGGATTCATTCTGATATCTACTCAAATACGCACGTTTACCAAACTTCACCTTCTTGTCCAATTTTTTTGTAAGTTTGAACTGTTTGTTCAGCTTCATTATCTGGACTAATAGCTATTACCTAGTTATATACCAATGATTTTTCTTTATCAGTTTTGGTAGCTGTTGTTATCATGTACTAAGTATTATATTATTTGATGTTGAGATTATTCAAATTTACTACAAAAAATTACAATTTTACTACAATGCATTGAGTTTGTTTGAAAATGATATCGCATAATAACATTGCGCAATTTATAAGTTGATGTCCGAATTTCTTTGAGCGTGAACAAACGCCTAAGTATTAAGAACATTTATATAAAATATTTTAAACTCGTCATCGGCATTAATTTATGGAATAAAATCAATTTTTAAATAAATAGAACTTTTTAATTGGACCTATCAATTATTATTTCGTTGTACTTTCTAAAGTAAGCCAAATATTTGCACTTTATTTCTATTTGTTAAGTATGTAATTTATTAAACAATGTAATTGTTCCGCAATTAGTTCGTAACAATTTAAAAAAACGGTATTTATTTACTAGACCTTCAAATATTATTTGTTTTGTAACTTATCAGATAAAAGTAGAAAAACATTTAAATGATGAAAAACAGTAATAACTTTTATAAAATTTACCGGTATGGTCGGTAAGTAATAAATAGGGTACTACTCACTTTCCAAATAGAGGATGCCACAAATGCTTTTGTGAGTCTTGAAGATGAGTTGTCATATCTTCGATGGTAGTACTGCCCACTTCCGGAATATCTTCCAATTTCAGTGATGATTTATTATTATAATTGTCACTTCCGTATAAGTTTTTACCCTGTCGCAATTTCGAATCGTTAGAACCCGATAAATCCATTGGCTGATGCGTCACAAAATCTATACTGGTTTTTTTACCGTAATTTTCGTGAGACAACGAAGATGAAGAAGGTACATTTTTACGCGTATCCAAATTTGTCACTTTTGTTTTATGATTATTATTAACAAGCGAACCCGATTTTTGATTGTATGGTTTCTGATTTGATTGTGTTTTGTAACTGCTTTTATAATCACAATTGGTTGTTGATTGTGGTTTTTCATTATTTTTATTTAGATTAAAGTTTTTCTGTGGCATAATTGAATTAAATTGAGGTACTTGTAGAGTTGATTTAAGGTTATGTGACGGAAAAGTGGTTGGTACGTTGATAAATGGATGTTGCATGTTAGGTAAAGATGAATTGTTTTGATGAAATATCGATGGCGGGGGAAGGTGATGAGATTTATTGGGGAAATATTTATGACTAGCGGTATTTTGTGTTTTCGATGATCCATTGGTAAAGGGAAGTTTATCCATATAATCTCGGCAAATGGTTTTAGATCTATCGTATTGATTTCCGTTTCTTGCATGACTAGCGGCCTCGTGCCACATTGAAATTTCGAATGGATTTGATGGAAGAGGATATCCCTGTTGGGGATATCTGTTTAAAGGAAACATTTGAGTGAAATCTGGCACTTGATTCGAATACGGTGGAAACGTGCTTATCATTTTTAAAAAATCCGTCCCATTGCCGAACGCCATCGCAGCAACTTCAAGTTGGTGTAAATAAGGTAACCACATCATATGATTTAATGCATTTGAATTTGTCAAATTAAGGTCATTAGATAACTCACCCACTCGATTAAGTCCTTCTTTACTATTTGACTGCGCTGGTTTCGTTAGTTCGCGATGTTGTTTAACACTTTTTTCTTGACTACTACACTTAAGTTCTGGTTCAACCTTTTTTACAAAACTAATTGGATTTTTTATTTTTTCATTTGACACCGAAAGAGATTGTTTTTTAATTATGGTTTCCAACTGCGATAAAGTAATAACTAAAATATCAGGATCTTGAAGTAAATGAGGAAATGCTAGAGCTTCCGGTAACCTTAATTCAGGTCTTCTCGATAACAAACGTGGAATTTCTTTACCCGGTGACAATAAAATTTGACTCAATTTGTCTTTCGGTACCAACATCGGATCCGGCAAATTCAAATTTAAATCTGCTTGAAGCTGTTTAAATTGTGAAAATGCATCTGCTTCCGATTCTATTGTGCAAGTCAAAAGTTCCAACAAACGCGATGATTCGGATGATTTTACTTTTGCGTGCACTTTCAATTCATCTTTGGTGGAACTTTGATGTGTACGAGTTTCCAATATTGTTCGCAAATTGACGTCGTCCAGTTTTACCTTTTTCAATTCCGGTTCGCTTTCATCGAAACGTTTACAACAATTAATCGATGAGTTTATTTCTTCCGAACAGGTGACAGTCGGACTGGCCGATTTTCGACATTTTCCGAAATCGAGAGGCTCTTTTTGTTTGTGCATTTCCGAATTTAAAACTTTTTGCGTCGTGGATAGCAGCGATTCGAGGTAGGCCGATTTCATTTGAACATCTGGTGAGTGAGGAATTGCTGGAAGTCCACTGGGTTGTGGAGATTGTATCGTTTCTGAGCATCTCGACGATGGTCTCGGACTGACTAAATTCACTTGTTTTTTCGGTAAACTTAAATCGGTAGGCATTAAGTCGTCGTCTGATGGAACGTTGATGGTTAGGCTGGAAGTTAAATCATTTTGTACTACTTTCGATGTACTTAGATCTGTAGGTTCATCTTCCTGCGGTTCCGCTATCGATGTAGTGGAAGAGGGTGGTTCCTCTTTACATTCGGATGTTGCGTTTTCATCGAGAATTTCGGATTGATCGAAAACCTCGTCGTTAATTTCTTCATCGTTATAAACATCTTGAAGATCGTTTTCTAAATTGTCATTTTCTTCGGCTTCGTTATTTTCAATTTCCTCTTCCGGATTTTCTTTCTCCTGATAGTTATTAGATGTTACGTTATCATTAATTTCCGTACACAGGGCATCGGGACTTTGCAAAGACTGTTCCAATCTCGTTAAAATATCATTCATCGCTAAATTATTTTCGTCGTCTTCGTTATAATCACAGTCATCGTCTTTCTCGTCCTCACTGTCAAATGTTTCGTTAGGTGTAACGATAGGAACAGAATTTGTTTGGGAAAACAATTGATCACATTCATCAGATTTACTCTCATCGATAGTATTATCGTCGAACTGTTTATTATCACACAAGTTTAAATTTTCAGATTCGCACCACGCTTCGGTTTGAATTTGTTGATTGAATTCTAATTCGGCAACTGCTAATAAATTGTCTAGGGGAGTGACGTCACAAATTTTATTTGCACTACACTTTATGTTAGACGCTTGCGCCGCGTAATTCTGATCAGCGGAAGTGTTTACATTTATATTAGCTTCATCCGTTGCCGTTTTATAATTTTGTTCTTTAGAAGATAATGAACGTTTCTTATGAATTGGAATGGTATGGGACGGCAAGTGAGATTCAATGTTGATAGGGACATTCCAAGTGGGCGTTTCGATATCTTCAGTATTTTGATGAATTTCCTCGTCTGCCTGAACCGCGGTTGATTTCCGTTTAACTTTATGAATTTTTTTAATTTTTCGCGATTGATGTGCATCATTAACCGCCGCCTTTAAATTCGGCACGAGAGTCTCGGTTCGCGGAATGGCACGCCATCCTTGGGGGGTCTTTGTCAAAACAATTCGATTGCGTTTGTCGTAGTCCTCGCATTTCACGTCCACGATGTGAGTGTTTTCCTGACGGACCCAAACAAAAATTGGATTCACACGTGGATTAACACAACTTTCCTCTTCAGATAAAGATTTTTCGCGCTTAGTAGTCGACCGCTTTTTATCGCCCCTGTGTTCACTACGTCTTCTGTCTGATTTACGATGACGCTCGGCCCTCGCTTTCCCGGACGGCGGCGCTTGCGGGGTGGCGGTAGAAACACGTGACCGTTTTGCGATATCGATTAACTCGACGGTGGGTTGAGATAGTATCCGCCGTGAGCGCTGTTCGCCCATAACCTCCTTTTGAATTGTTGCGCAGGGAGTGCACTCCCTAATGTCGTTGTTACTGTTGTTGTTGCAAGATGGACTTCGTCGAAGAGCTGATATTGGTATTAGGCCCGGCACGGGAGGCAGAGAGCCGTAGCTCATTGCACTCTCAGCCGCGCTCCCTTTCACACATACCCCACGTATCTTAAAATTATTTTTATATTATGGTCCTAGAAATTTCCTTAGAACCATAACTTTACATATTACACCAAACCAACGTCACAAAATTTTTTAACACCGTACCCGTTAATAAATAAGGTCACAGCACCGTAACACACAAACATAACTACATAACCCGACACAGTATACTCGCACAAAACTATGCTCACTAGCAAGTGCTTGCTTGATCTACTATGAGAATTTATATACGAGAACAACCGAAGCATCCCTCGTGTTCAAACGACGACGTGTCTGATGTTGACCCGTTTTGTAGTGCGCTGGTTTGTTGGTCCGTGGGTGGGTATTTTTGATATAAATGACGCCCCTGCCGCGCCTACCGTTCCTGCAAATCCACGTATTATAAATAATGGGTTACCAACCCGACAACGAAAACATCTCGCGGATGTGAACGTAACTAAATGTATCGAGTTGTAACCTTGACTCTCTGTGTTCACACCCTTTACTGCTTTCATGCAATATCCAATACAGCCAAGTTTTTAATGCTAGATACTTCTTCTACGCTGTAAATAATAAAATAGCCCCACAGTAAAATTGATAACAAAGAAATTTTTTATAAAATACCACAATAATATTTATTTTAATTCTTTTCATAATTAATTATTTTAATTTCGAGCAATGTTGCGCCCTATGTCACCCAAAAATATTAATAAACCCACTAATGTATGTACCTACATAATGTGTCGATAATTTTATTTAGAAAACAAAGTAGAACAAAGCGAGTGTAGGTAAATACAATAAATGACATGTAACCCACTTTTCCTTTTGTGATAAAATTAAACAGTGTTTGCTTTTCATGAATTATTAATATCAATTTGACAAAAAAGGTCATGAAAGTTAAATAGTTAAAAATTTTACTATGTTATTGAACTATAACCTTAGGTCTCGCTGGAAATTTAATTAGGTACTAAAGGAGTTAGGACAAAGGGCTTTTTAAAACAAAACTGTATAATGCTAAGGTAAGTATTAGGTATAATATTAATCACGTGATGACAATTGCAGTATTCTAAATAATTTAGTGGTTAATTACCACTTTAAAGATAGTATCATGGGGTAATATTATCTATTAGTAGATATATAAAGGGCTTCAATAAAGAACTTTTTTTCATATAGAGGTAATTGTGAATATGGTGACATAAATATTTGTCATTCTCATTTTTGACATAATATGTCCAGGTAGAAGGTTTATAATTTTACATGTCTTCGATTTCAATCGAAAATCCTATGAAAATAATTAAAATCCACTACGAAAATGGTGGATCTGTAAATACTACAATCGTCCTTCGGAGACTGCTATTATAAATTTTGAGGTTAAATTAGAGTAAGCCTCGTTCAGCTGAAAATATTGCTGCTGCAAGTGAAAATGTTGCGGAAGATCCAAATTTATGCCTAATATCCACGAGCACCACATGGCGAATTTTGCGGCCGACCACTCGTCGACATTCGCGACTTTAATCTTTTTTTCTAAAAAATATATCATCTTTTCAGGTGGAGCTCATTTTCATTTGAATTGTTGTGTGTTAATTGCCGCATTTGGGCTTCAGAAAATAAATATAAGAGTCATTATTGAGAAGCTTTTACATTCCACTCGGATTATTGATGTTTTGTGTGCTCTTTGGTCTGAAGGAGTGATTGGACCGTATTTTTGTGAAAATGAGGCTAGAAATGCTGCCACTATCAATGGATTGCGTTATCGAGACATCTGAACATTATGTTTTGGCCTATGGATATGAGTGATATGTGGTTTCAATATGACCGTGCCACATAGCCACCGAAACACTGAATTTATTGCGGGGCTATGTTAAATATCAAATCTATGCAGAAAATCCACAATTCATTGACGCCTTGAAAACCAACATCCGACATGTAATTAGTGGGATAGAGCCGCAATTATGCAAAAATTTAATCAAAAAAAGAAAGGATCGACGTCGTGTACCTACCTGGTCTTGGTGGACATTTATCGGATATTCTTTTTTATTCTTAAATTGTTGACTTTCTACATTATGCATCAATAAAGGAATGCAGAACTTTCAATGCAAAATGTGTTTGTTTAAAATTTAAAAAAGAAGTTCCTGTTGAAAAGCCCTTTATATACTACTATTTAGTATACCTAATGAAATTATTAGAAATAAAATAAAAATCAACAAAAGGTTCCCCCTTGTTTACACATACCTTTATTAGCTTAATTAAGAATTTATTAAATAACAAATATCAATTTAAACCTAATAATCAATAAATGATTGCAACAGGCTGTTTTCTTCTTGCAATTGTGCACCATTACAATATTGATAACATTGTACTTTGTTGTTCATAGGTACTATGTTCGATATAAGAAAACAATGAGTCCGGTATGTTGTTTCAATCAACAGGTTTAAATCGTGTAATAGAACCGTAGGTATTGATACAAATTTCATAATAAATATTTTATTTACGTAAAACTTGAACTGGAGCATAATAAAGCTGTACCAAGTTGTACCATACATACTACATAATAAAAAATCAGCGAAGAAAAATAGAATGCCCAAATAATATTAGTTAACCCTATATATTTTATTCTCGTGCCGTTTATCTCGAAAGATCTTGTTTCTTGTATAATATATAATAACCGAACATTTTCAATAAAAAATTGTAGCCCCTATGGCAAACAGAAATCATTTTATCCTATTAGTTGAGCTTATCATTTGTAAATACACAAAATTAGAGACTGGAGACACAGTTGGCCGAAGCTAGGGGCACGTTTGCCTTTTGTATTGTATGAAAATGTCACACGTGACTACAATATATTAGCTGAGTTGGGTGGATAGTTAAGAGCTTGATCACCCCATTGGGGTCCACTTGTCATTGACATAGTCAATATGTCAATTATTGGTGCCACAGGCAATTACTTGTGGTATTCGTATACTTAACCAGATCCCCTTATTTTACCCTAACCGATGATGTAGGCACATATTACCTAAGTATTTTATATCAAATCTGTTTATTGTAATTAAATCTCTTATAAAACAGAACATTTTTATGTTTTTTCAAAATATAAATTTTCGGATTTTAATCATTGTAATGGTGGGTTTATGCACAAAATTTAACGGAACGGAACGTAATGTAACATAATTTATAAAAGATGGGCTTAGGCACTTCCATAAAAGCGTTTATGCTACCCTTCACTTAATGTAACATAACGGAATGTAATGTAGTAGATAACCAACTTTTATCTTGTTAAATTACGTTACGTTAAATGGAGGTATCTGCGCAAACTCATGACATTTGACAAGTGTTGTACAACTTTACTTACAAAATTTCAACAGATACCGTTTTGTTTGGTATTTAATTAAAACAGGTATTACGTATAAACTTTAATCACACTAGCAAAAATAACCGCAATTTGACAACGACCGATGACTGACGAAATAAAACTGCAAGTAGCCATGTTTTATTCTGAAGTGCGCATGCCTTATTCTTAAATTACAAAAATGCATAAACACCCATATTATTCTCTACGTTACATTGCGTCATTACATTACGTTCCGTTCCGTTAAATTTTGTACATAAATCCGGCTTTACATACATAACCTCAATTGACGAAATAGTACTATTCTATAGGTACTTTTAATCAAATGAATGCCACTGTTGTATTGTGCCAGTTTTGTACTGTTAGGTATTACAAAGCTCCATCTTGAGTAATGGTAATGTCCAAAGTTACATAACACAAAGTTTTATGCTTCTGCGATGTCTTTATTTTCAAAAAGTTAGCTATTATATGGAGACTAGGGAAGTTTGATACTTTGGGATGTTTGATATTATATTTACTATATTATACGCCATGTGACACTATTTTTGATTATTGTATACGGGTGTTGAATGAGTTACTTCACCAATATTGATTTCTTCTAAATTTATTCTTTTATTTCTGCAGGTCTTGCATGACGGCTTAAATACAGATCCATATTGATTTTGATTATCAATTACATTTTTAATTGTCGAATAAGTAGGGATTGGTCTTTCTGGGTATAAACCAGCAAAGAGATCTCGTACCATACGTATACTGTTTCCAGAGTAATATAGTTTTAAAAATTGATTTTTTTCACTAATTGTGTACTTTGCTTCCATTTTATGAAATTAAAATTTAATAAAGTGCAAAACTGTAAACAAAGTGCAATTGTTTTTTAATACTTATCGAAAATAATTACCTTGGAAACTTTCATGGCTAGTCTGATAAATGAAAATTTGAACAATTTCAAAATCATTTTTTGCCACTTTAAGTAAAAGCTAGATGAAAATAATTCTTTTATCATTTGTAATTTATTTTTCTGCATGATTTTTGTGTCTTTCATTTTTTTTTCTAAAATAATTAGGGAAGCAGGAATTTGCATAAATAAGTTTTTACATGTAAATATCCTATGAACGGCTAACTCATTCAACACCCTGTATAAAATATTACCTAGCTATTATTAAATTATATTTTTTGTATAAAATGGCGAATTGAAAACATAATACTATTACAAAAAATTAACTTGGGCTAAAAGTGATAAAGTTATTGATGCTTTTTAAAGAGTTGGCGGTTATCTGTATTAACATTTTAGGTTATATTTGTACACAATTCACAATTTAAAAAGTCAATAGCGCCTATTTCTAGCATATGCCTAGTATAATTTTGTTGTTCTGCAACAGAAGTTTCATATCAAAATCCTTAATTAATACTTAGTACTCGTAATGAAATAATTTATTAAGGAATCTGAGCACTTGGAAGTTTTCAAAAAGTTTCTTTTTAGTTTAATTGTTGTAAACTTTACAGTTTTGCGAACAATTTAAGCCGAATTTAGCTTTAAAATTCACAAAATTAAAGGACTTACGTGTTGGTTGAAGTTTTAGATACTTACTTAGTATTAGAACTTTCTTCTGCGTTTATCTTGAAACTACACTTTAGACCTGTCATCTGCATATATATATCTCGAAAACTACTGCATCGATTGTTTTCGTTTCTTCAAAAAGCACAAAACACATCGCGTAACAGCATAGCCACACTATTGCGCGTACATAACGCACATTTCGGTGCAAGATCTACACGACTTCAGCTGCAGCGCCAGCATTAAAAAAAATTGTTTTAAGTTATATTACAAACATGAACTACCACGCAGTCCATAAATTAATCAATTTCATTCGATACTTTCGAGTTTATTGATATTTAAAAGAAAAACTAGTTTTTGAAAACTTTTGGAAAACAATGTCAAAAAAGACGCCATTGTGAATAATATGTGAACAGTCGACCTTATACCTATGAGTGGCATTTTCCTAAAACCCATAAATATTTTAGTGATTCCTAGATATTGTCAATATTTCCCCTAAACTTTTGACAGTAACAAGTCAACCTTACTTTGGTCCATTGCTAAGACATCATTTATTTGTCAAAACTGACATGTGAGTTGTTTCATTTTTCAATTGCGATTGCGATTTCTAAAATCCAACTAAAAATGAGTATCTACTAATCCTTGGGGAGACGTCGATGGCGGTAAAACGAATCAAATAATTTCAAAATCGGACCAGAACTTTGTCTGTAATTGAGTGTTCAATACAAATATTGTAATTATTTTTACCTTATTCATTCCCCAGCGCAAGCCGGCCGAAAGAATTAAGTCGAAGCGTTCAAGTTTGCTATTGCATAATTAACAAATTTATTGAAGTAAAAAGTAGAATAAAATTGTAATCACCTTGAAATGTAAATAAACGCTTAACCTTTTCAGGGACACAAGCACATTTGAATGGGTTTCGTTTTGATTTAATATCACTTTTATTATTGGACCATAAAAATAAATTTTATATTATTAAAAAAATTCATTTGTCCTTCAACAGGTTAAAGGTAAAAAAATGTTTATAGATGAATAACAAATAGCATATTTAGCATCAAGAGCGGTAAGTGCAGTTTACCTGTCGAGGAAGATGTCTAGAGGCTAAGACGAAGTCGAGGTTGCTTATAATATCGTATTTTTGTAATCAGTTAATAATCAATCTACTGATGCTAAATTTTAATAAGCTAGGAAATAAGTTAAGCAATAAGTAAAGACGGGGAATCATTAGACGAAGTTGCACTGTATTACAATATCACGTGACTGCGTATTAAAATAACTCTTAATTTTTTCATTCTTCTTTTGTGTTAGGAATGACGGAGATTGCAGTTAATTATCATTGGCGGCGGTAATCAATTTTATCTACATCAGTTAGTAATTGATCCATTACTGACCTGTGGTTACTTTCCAACCTCTTAAAGGTTCGAAAAGTGACTACTTCTCGAACTGAAAATTTTATTTTAGGTTATGTTATAGGGTAAAGTAGCCCATGTTGAACCGGCTCCCAAATTGAACCTCGGCTAATTTAGGTAGTTATAATTAAATTAACGCCATCTGCCTATCAGTAATTAAAAGAGTAAGTGTAATGGACTTCCTTGCGCTAACATATTGCAGAAATCAGTGAACACAATTGTTTTCCCGCCAATAAAAGTTAAGTCGGTATAACGCATGTTATTTCTAAGTGTGCGCATTTAAGGAATTCTGTAATCTGTATGCAAAGTAAGGAAAATATTGATATTGGCATGAAATAGTATGATGTTTAGAGTACTTATTATTGTAGGTAAAACATTTTAAAATTTTGTATTTTTTCACTTTGAGGTTATAACTTAAATTTCCCGCTAGTTGCTCAAGTTGAACCACTAACAGTGTCTCATATTGAACTCATATTATCGACGAATTGGTTCTGTATAGAATGTGAAACAGAAGAATTAAGTGACATGATTCAATGCATGATGCGGTGCAGGCATGGGCTCATTGCAAATGTGTAGGAGTAGGTGCCCAAAAAAAGAGATATTTTTGTGCATCGTGCATTGAATAAGATAACATCATTCCTTTATTTGATAGAATTACATTTTATTGTTTAAAAAAATTCTAATACCAAATTTTATTTTGTTTTATGTTATAGGACCTACTTATTAAAAATTTTATTTCATAAAAGTGTTTTTATACGTCATATTATGTGGGTTCAATTTATGATACCACGGGTTCGATTTGAGCAACTGGTTTCTTAAGTTGAACCATTTTCAACTCAAAATACTTTTATAAATAGAAGTTCGGAGAATTTTTTAAAATGCTGTTTACTAGAGGCAATGTGTGCCTGAATGTCCAACACATATTTTGGTCGCACGTCGCAGACGAATTATGCAATTTTCCAGAAATACAGCCATTTTTATGAAAATTGGTTCAATATGGGCAACCTTACCCTATAATTAATAGTTACGACACCGTTGATCTTACGCCTCTAATGAAGTATTTTCACCTCAGTATGATATAAATTAATACTATTGAACGTTCGGACATTTTCCTACTTTATTATTATTAAAACAAGATTTAAAATTCACGACCTAGTTTTATAAAGTAACCTTGTCGTTTTATTGTCTCATTTGGGTTTTCAACTATTTTTTATGCAGTATTGTCATGCCAAAGCAAATAATTTGTCACCTTATTCCGCGCATCGGGCGCACCCTTAGATTTTGCGTTTATGATCTATTAAACTTATATTTTAAATTTCGAATCGATCCGTTGAAAATTACTCTTTGAGAAAACATTTTTAGGTCGGGTTGTAATAATAAAAGATTGAAACATTCGCTCAACTAATAAATTTACGTTTTGCAAATGCACAATAATCTTAAGAATTGTATAGTTAGGAAAGTATCATCAAATATTTTAATACACGTACAATAAACCATACGGTAGATGAGGAAGTGTTAATAACGTTGACGTAGCATACATCGTAGATTCACACCGTCGGCAAGAAAATCATGGTTCCATAACGTTTCGAACTTAACGTCAATGCATGTAAATGCATTACTATAAATTTTGGGTGGGATCGAAAGACACTTTTATACGATCCATAATCACGTGCCGTCTGTCACTACAAGGACACACACGTGCATGTTTGGATTCGTGAGAATCAATGCCTTTTGTTTTGCTATCTCGACCATGTGCAGATAAGCAACCAAATGTGCTCGGGTTTAACATAGGAAAGATACAAATTTCGCAATCTAGAAAGCAAGCAAAAACGCGACAAAAACTTATTTTGTTCGAGTTGCAGACAAGCAAAAAATTGTTATTCAGGCCTCATGTGGTAAAATATCCCCAACACTTTAGGTGGAAATAAAGACAAAAGCGTGCCATCGCACCGTGATTGATATCCAATTAGATCGCGTCTCCCTTCTTTCTAAATTTATAGGACCCAATTACAAGAATCCAAATCAATCACTAAGTGGGAAAAGTCCTAAATTATGGAAGGGAAAATGCATAAATTGAGCTGCAAATTGCATATTCGAGGAGATTCACTTGGAATCTGATACTACCTTTTTCGTATCTTAGCGCTTCCAAAAGCGGAATTAAAATATCGAGGTCTCACATTTTTTTTGAGGTCTTTAAATAAATACAAGTCATTGGTGCTAAAAATTAGTGAGTGTCAACTGCAGGTATTATCGAACATTCATACCGTCTATCGTTAATAAACAATTAATATTTATCGAACATTCATATCGTCTATTGTGGTTAAACAATTAATATTTATCGAACATTCATACCGTCTATCGTTAATAACCAATTAATATTTATCGAACATTCATATCGCCTATTGTTGTTAAACAATTAATATTTTATCGGACAACAATACGTCAATTGTTGTTAAACAATTAATATTTTATCGGACAACAATACGTCAATTGTTGTTAAACAATTAATATTTTATCGGACAACAATACGTTAATTGTTGTTAAACAATTAATCAATTATCGGACTTTTTGTTATACCATCTGTTTATCACGTTTCATCACGACGAGGTATTGCTTGCCGCTCTTAAGGCAATTACGTAGCATTGCTTTTATCGAATAATACAAAGCAGGTGCTGCACTTCGAACACATGTGCGCATTCCAATCGTTGTTTTTATCAAACACCATATTGACATTTTTTTAATTAGACAGTACCGGCTTGAATTAATTGTCATTTCGCGAATAACGAACTTAAGTGAAGTATATTAATTTAATTGTATACGAAGGAAATTCGCGTAATATAGTGCGTGAACCACCCCGTTACTTCACCACCTTTCGATTTAAAGAGGTTTTGGAAGCTGGTTACTCCGCTGACCTTCTGGTATGGTTTGAGACATCGCTTTCAGCTCTATTCTGCAGACGAATCTCACTCCCGAGGGACTCGTCATCGACTTTACCTAGAGGTCGAACATCAACCACCCACATTAAGTAAGAAACCTTTTTATATTTTTAAGATTGTGATGTTAATTGGTCCTATGGACCATTATTTGTGTTTATGAACGTTCAGTTCAACCCCGGAAGTCGATATCGCAACCATTTTGTATACCTTTTATTTAACTTAATATTATTATCTATTATTAACGTAACTTTTGCCAAGCCATTCGAGCGTTCCGAATGTAACCCAGCAATTTAACGTAACGTTTCAAGTTTAGTATTGTAGCTAAAGTTTGTTTGTCCCGTTGTTGGGAATTTTGATAATCAATTGCGTTGATTAAGTTTCATGATCAATTTTATGAATCATAGTTTTAGACATCATCAAGTTGCGCTTAAGTAACTATTTATTTTGGTGGAGTGCTGTATTCAATACGCCCCCCTTTCATGCAAATTAACCTTTTGTATTTTTGTAAGAGTAATTGTTTTACGAGTATTAGTTTCGCAACGGAAACCACACGGAAAGGTTCCGTCAACTGTACATATTTATTTTTATACAAGACATGTAAATTTGATAGTATCTTGTGTAAACTTTGTCAACTCCCCCCTGATATTATTTTATTTAATACATTTTATTTCCCAACTTTGTGTGTTATTATTATTGTTGTGTTAATGTTTATTTAGCTATTTTCACCAACGGAAAGTTCGCCTCCTGTAAAGGTAAGGTCATTGAGCGAGGTTTTTCCGGAGTGAGAGTTCGCTGTAAGATCATCAAGTTGTCGCGTACCAGCTTGGAAGGTGTGATAACCAGTCCCCTTCAAAGAGATTCATTTCTTCGTATGCGTGGCGCCCATTTAAACTCCCTCGTGTATATTAACCCCCTCGATTTTGACTTAACTCCCCCCCTGTGTAAATTATTCACACCGATTTTGACAATTTTTAGAATCGCGATCGAGGATTGCCCGGTCGTCGATAGGAAACCCACGCTTTGCGACGTGCCGTCACACGACCCTTTCATTCCTTCCACCAACCCACCCCTTCGCGACTTTGAGCTAGCCAACCTTTTATTACCTGTTGGAAAGGTGTCGTGGATGCAGAACGTGGTGTAACAGGATAATAATTTGGCGCGGCCAACGTGGTGCCATCGATAAAGCCCTTTTGGCATGTTATGGTATCGAATTTTTTTGTTTGTAAATCAAGTAAATTCCAAATTAATTTTTGTAGGTTAAAATATAACTTGGCACCCAACTTAGTAGCTATCGATAAAGCCCTTTTGGCACATTACGTCAAATTTTGTAAATCACGAAGTTTTGAATTAAGATTTCAATTTTAAAAGTAGTACCGACGCGCATGAATGGACTAACGAGATTCCATAACGCCCCCCTATTTAAATTTAAAAGTGAAAATTATCGCGATTTTAAGATCAAATATTGTATTTCCGTTTACCATTAGTTGTTCAGAGAACAAAGTAGAGTCGTGTTCCGCGAATCCTTTTTTTTGTATTTAATTAAATTTATTCATTTCGATTAATAATGGCATTCAGGATTGTACCGGACAAGTTGCGAAAGGACGAGGTCCAATACGAATTAAAAATTAGAGGTTTACCTTTTCACGGTTCATTAAGAGAATTACGCGATGAATTAGTATCAGCCCTTATGAAAGAGGAACAGGGTGAAAAATACATTTTATTATGGTATCCGTTTTCTTTTGCGGAAGATTTAGCAGCTTTAAAAGAAGGCGTGTTAATTATTAAAAAGTTACTTGGTCGCTTAGAAGTTTCGCGTGATCAGAAACCCAATCTAGAAATGAACATAGAGACGAAACTAACGCATTATTTTAATCGATTATTTAAATCAAAACCCGTATTAATAAAAGATAAAGACTCCAAACTTAGGATTTTAGATCAATTGGAGGAATTTAGGTCAACTTATGGCTTACTATTAGCAGACTCCCGGACGGAGAGAGATTTTAGGTCCAATACCGTGGAGGAAATTACAAAAGAACCCCCTGTTGATCGCGGTACCGTCGAAGCGGCGAATTCGAATAGAAATTTCGAAATATCAACCCCGATCGTGAAGTTTCACTTACGAATTTCAGGTCAGGTCGAAAACGTCTCTATACTGACAAAAGAAAATATGTCAGTAAGAGAAATTGAAAATTTATCCCGGGACGAGTCCGAAAATTTTAGCGGACCGCGTAATGACGAGCAAAGTAATGGTGAATTCGGGTGTAAGAGCCGTATTCATAATAAGACAAATAATAACACCCTTTTGTGTTGGAATTGTGGTGGCACAGGACATTTAGCGTTGCGTTGTACCGTTCCGCAGAAACGTATATATTGCTATCGTTGTGGGAGAAAAGATGAGACCACAAAAACTTGTCCCCATTGTAACCCCAGACAGAGTAGGACCAAGAAAAAAATCGTTGCAGGGCATAATGCTCCAATTAAGAGAAACTAAAGCCCCGATTTTAATATTAAGATTTTTGTGTGTGTTTGTTTTTCGTGTGAATGTATGAATGAATTTTTTTAGTGCGTGTGTGTCGTTGCGAATGTATTTAGTCCTTAGTCATTATTGTTAAATTTTTTTTCTCGTCGTATTGTAAAATGTCATCATAACATTTTACCTTGCTTTTTGTACTTTTAAGGAAATGTCGCCATAACATTTCGCTTTGTTTTTATTGCGTGTTTATTAGGTTGAATCGAGGAGGTCAGGTCTGGTGCGGACCACCGCTGACTGTAGACCGAAACAACTTACATTTTTTTTACCGGTTTATAATGCCGTTTTGGCGTGTACAACCCTTATTGTCCCGTGCATGACGTAAAACTGCGAACACCCTTACCGCCCTAACGTGGCGATGATATCGCAACCCTTAAATTTTGTTGAAAACTCTTACTTGTCACTCAACTTAGTTTAAAGTTTTTTCGTTTCACCATTTTTTTTTGTGTGAACCCTTACCGTCTATATCGGACGTTGAAAGTCTACCCTGTATTTCGCAACCCTTTCTGTAGAACGAAAACCACCCTAATGCACAATCCCTTAGCAATGCAACCCTCCCTCACATCGAGAACTTTAGTAACAAATTTTTATTAGCCTTCAGCAATTAACGATGAAAGATTTTAATCTGCGTCTTCTACGCACCGTTACGCATTATCATTGCGTACCATTTTTAGCGAACCTTGTTTTTTTATTTCCATCTTTAGCAAATAGCGATAGAAAGTTTTTTTTGTTGTGCCTAGCACACATGTTCACATCTAGATCAAGTATGTTTAAGTACGCATGTTATTTACGCACTCGTTTCCATACGTATTTTATGCTAGTAACACCGTACACTCATTACGCATTTTTTTTGTTTGCATGTGTCTCGAACAAGACACAAAGCGTTTCGTACGCATTCTTACGCTTTACTGCGGGTCACGCATTTACGCACTTCATTAGGTTACGCATTTATTTTTTAAATATTTTGAATTTTGTATGGACATTTAACGTAAAGTTTTTCTAAAATTTTTTTTGAATTTAGTTTCAAGGTTCAATCTTCGAAGTTAGTTTTGTGGGTGTAGTTTTGAGATTTTATGCACACATTTAGTGGAATAGTAAAAGTTTTTTTGAATTTCATTTGCAGACGTATTTCCGAATTTTGAGTTTGATCTAGAGCAGTTTGAGTTATTGTTAACTTCAAGTTTTTTAAAGTAAACATTTTGAATTTCATGTTACCATTTAAATTAAAGTTTTTTGAATTTAACGTCAAGTTTTTTAATTAAAGTAAACATTTTAAAGTTAATAGTGATACTTAAATCAAAGTTTTTTAGTTTAACGTCAAGTTTTTTCGTGAATTAAGATAAACATCTTGAATTTAATATCGGCCTTTGGAGCCAAGTTTTTTTTCAGTTTAACGAAAAGTTTTTTCGAATTGAGGGGAATTTTTTTTTGAAATTAATGGAATGTTGTTTTGAATTTAATCAAAAGTTTTTCAAACTTGATTAATAGTTTTTCAAATTAGATTGAAAGTTTTCAAATTCAGTTGAAAGTTTTTTTGAATTTAAGTTAAAGTTTTTTAAAGTTTTTTGAAGTTGCTTGACGTCAGTTAAAGTTTATTTTTGAGTTTTTTTTGAATTTAAAGTTTAACGTAAAGTTTTCTTTGGTGAATCAAATCAATCAAAGAGTTTTGAATCCCAGTCCATTGAGACATTTTTCTTTAAGTTAGTGGTAGGGTAATATCTAGTTATCATTTCGGGTTGAGGTCAGTGCGTCACTGTCGCTTCATACACACTGACCATGTCTTTTTGTCAATCGCACGACGTTAACTTGCCCCCACCATCCCTCACCGTTCTTTCCTGGTATCGAGTACCGTTTAAAATAGATTTTTTTTAGCTTTTTCGTTTTCGTTTTTGAGATTAGAAATTAAGATCAGGGCTGAGAATGCAATTGCATTAGACATTGCCTCATGCCGTGTTGTATTGTTTGGACTTGTGTCCAATTTCGGACAAATCATTTGTCGCAACACACCCTTTAGGGGAAGTTTTTTGTAACATACCCTTTAGGAAAATTTTACCGAATTTTATTTTTTGTAGTAAGGTTGTCATAGTTAATAGTTGTTTAGAGTGACCCACTTCTCATCGAGCTATCGAATTATCATGCTGGACATGGTTCCACTGCTAGATAAACATTTTTTTTTGGACGTCGATCCACATATGGACGACGATCCAAACCCCAGGGTTATAAAGTAATTTCGTGGGCTTAGTCCATTCCCCGGTGAATTATCGTCCCATTTTTTTTTTTTGGCGGATGAAAATCTGCCCCAAAGGAACCTTCTTAGTAAGGGAATTTCGTACAGAAGTAAGGGGTTATAACTCGAAGCAACACTCTGGGAAATTTACCTTTTGTTAGGGAATAATAGATTGACTACAACTATGCTACACGGTCATAACACCTGCCGGTCTAAGGAAGAACAAACCCATTAGGGGTGAACTTGTAAATTTGATCCGTTCATCCCAGAGGCATATAATTTGACGCCTCCCAACTTTTACCACGTTTTCGGGTCCAACCCAAGCTAGAGTTCAGCGTTTCTGTTTGTGATTGTGGGTCTCACGGCAAGCGAACGATCCCGTGACTTCGCGAACCGCCCTCTCTTGCAACGGTCACAACGGCTTAAGTTTGTTTAAGACTTGGGACGTGGAATTTTTTTTCTGTGTAACTTTTTTTGTCTCGCGCTTTTAGTATGTAAGGAGTAGTTTAGATTTCGGTTTAGGTAGCATTAAGTTCAGTTTAGATTTCGGTTTAGTTAATTTTAGGTATCGATTTAGTTAACGTTAAGTTTGGGTACTTTTAAGATAGCTTTAAGTCATTGAGGTTAAGGGAGATATTTGTTATGTCCCTATCGTACGACAGAAAACTACGTGCCCCCAAAGTATAAACGGGTCATTTTTCTTTTTGCTTCATTGTTTATCTCGCGTGTCATTTTTGTAATCTCGAGGTTGTTTTTTTGAATTTTCCGTCATGTCATTTTGTAATCTCGAATTTTTTTTTGAATTTTCAGTCAACCATTTCAGAAATTATTGTTTATGGATTTAGAGGGTACGCTTAGCGAGCCATTGGCCTAATCACCCAATCAATCGCTCAGTTGAATCAAGTAGAGACTAGGATTACATTGAATTGATTACCCAATGTTATCATTAGTCATGCGTTAATTTCATAGTTACGTTTTGGCCTTTTGGAGAAAAATTGTTTCTCCCATTCGTCAGTTTTATACAGTAGAGTCACTTCATATATTTTTGAGCAAACATTTAGGTGCAACCCGAACGGTTGTCACCATTTCGAATTTCAGTCAGTTTTCGTATATCTTTTTTTTGTTGTTAAATTTTTTTTCGTGTATAACGATCACTTTAGTCCCGTTTAAATTAATCAACCCCCCCCGCCTACCGAATTAGATAGGACCGGCTTTGTAAATTTGATCCAGCCGTCGTTCAACTTCTAAACCCCCCCCTTATGTTACATGTTATGATCTTATGTGGCCTTGTACCTTAGTGGATACGTTCCACTGGTACAACGTCCCCGTCTTGCACTAACACTACCTGTGTAAGACAACATTTAGAGTGAAGTTTTCTCCGGTGCCGATCACCGCAGGACTTCTCAATAAATGACGATGTTTTTTTTGCACATCAAAACTCACCACTAGCGTTGGTAGAGTCAACCTTAGTTGTGCTAGCTTCATTTTTTTTTGTGAGGCGATAGATTGTGTAGGTCCACGGTTAGGCCCCACGATTTTTTTTGTATTCAATGAAAGCTCCCGTTTACGTCAGTGTGGTTCAAGGACGTTCCCTTCGACTACACTGATGGAAGCAAACCATCCCGACCCGTACCGTCAACTATGCCCCACGAATATTTTTTTATTCAGTGGAAACCCGATTCATGGCTAGGCCCCATGTTTCTTTTCTTTTTTGTATACATCAATGTCCAACACGGACGGATCGAGGACAAGTTCCCTCGACTGCCCTTGTAGTTTATTACCCCATCCCGATCTGGATTGTCGATTATGCCCCACATTTTTTTTTCGTGTACATCCGTGATCAAGCCGGACGAATCGAGGATTTGTTCCCTCGACTGTCCCTCATAGGTTGTCACCCCATCTCAAATTTTTTTTCTCGCCCCCCCATCATTACCTCTTCTCTCTCTTCCGATCATCTCGTCCGGATCGAAGTCATGAGGAAGGTTAGTGATCTCTCAAACGGCTTTGTAAATTTGATCAAGCTAAGCGCAAGTTTTTTTTCTCTGTTTCACCAACGATAACTGATAAAACAGACAGTCCCCATCTACTGAAGTGCCCCAAACGGCTTTTGTAAATTTGATCCAGCCAAGCACACGTTTTTTTTTACTCTGTTTTTTCAACGTATTGAAAAAGGCAGACAGTCCCCATCGACTGAACCATTTTAGAGAAGGCTTTGTAAATATGAGTACGCCAAGGAAGTGTTACCTTAGCTCAGGTCTACCTTGATCTAGAGTCCGGTGTCTTCACAGACATTTGTGGGTCCCACGGCCAGCGAATGATCGCGTGATTTCGCGAACCGCCCTCTCATGTAGGAGTCACTACGACTCACGGGTTGATTAAGCCTAGGGTTAGGTGAACCTTCTCTCTCTTTCCCGGCATATACGTATAGTCTAGTCACTAGCTGAGTAGTTGTTTCAACACTACAAGTGTTGATGGTTTATCGCAGGACAGTTTGTGTTTCGGTTGAGGTTGCGCGCGTCCCAGTTGAAGAGTAGTTAGGGATAACAACTCTTGACGTAAGGGGAGTGTCACCTTATTCCGCGCATCGGGCGCACCCTTAGATTTTGCGTTTATGATCTATTAAACTTATATTTTAAATTTCGAATCGATCCGTTGAAAATTACTCTTTGAGAAAACATTTTTAGGTCGGGTTGTAATAATAAAAGATTGAAACATTCGCTCAACTAATAAATTTACGTTTTGCAAATGCACAATAATCTTAAGAATTGTATAGTTAGGAAAGTATCATCAAATATTTTAATACACGTACAATAAACCATACGGTAGATGAGGAAGTGTTAATAACGTTGACGTAGCATACATCGTAGATTCACACCGTCGGCAAGAAAATCATGGTTCCATAACGTTTCGAACTTAACGTCAATGCATGTAAATGCATTACTATAAATTTTGGGTGGGATCGAAAGACACTTTTATACGATCCATAATCACGTGCCGTCTGTCACTACAAGGACACACACGTGCATGTTTGGATTCGTGAGAATCAATGCCTTTTGTTTTGCTATCTCGACCATGTGCAGATAAGCAACCAAATGTGCTCGGGTTTAACATAGGAAAGATACAAATTTCGCAATCTAGAAAGCAAGCAAAAACGCGACAAAAACTTATTTTGTTCGAGTTGCAGACAAGCAAAAAATTGTTATTCAGGCCTCATGTGGTAAAATATCCCCAACACTTTAGGTGGAAATAAAGACAAAAGCGTGCCATCGCACCGTGATTGATATCCAATTAGATCGCGTCTCCCTTCTTTCTAAATTTATAGGACCCAATTACAAGAATCCAAATCAATCACTAAGTGGGAAAAGTCCTAAATTATGGAAGGGAAAATGCATAAATTGAGCTGCAAATTGCATATTCGAGGAGATTCACTTGGAATCTGATACTACCTTTTTCGTATCTTAGCGCTTCCAAAAGCGGAATTAAAATATCGAGGTCTCACATTTTTTTTGAGGTCTTTAAATAAATACAAGTCATTGGTGCTAAAAATTAGTGAGTGTCAACTGCAGGTATTATCGAACATTCATACCGTCTATCGTTAATAAACAATTAATATTTATCGAACATTCATATCGTCTATTGTGGTTAAACAATTAATATTTATCGAACATTCATACCGTCTATCGTTAATAACCAATTAATATTTATCGAACATTCATATCGCCTATTGTTGTTAAACAATTAATATTTTATCGGACAACAATACGTCAATTGTTGTTAAACAATTAATATTTTATCGGACAACAATACGTCAATTGTTGTTAAACAATTAATATTTTATCGGACAACAATACGTTAATTGTTGTTAAACAATTAATCAATTATCGGACTTTTTGTTATACCATCTGTTTATCACGTTTCATCACGACGAGGTATTGCTTGCCGCTCTTAAGGCAATTACGTAGCATTGCTTTTATCGAATAATACAAAGCAGGTGCTGCACTTCGAACACATGTGCGCATTCCAATCGTTGTTTTTATCAAACACCATATTGACATTTTTTTAATTAGACAGTACCGGCTTGAATTAATTGTCATTTCGCGAATAACGAACTTAAGTGAAGTATATTAATTTAATTGTATACGAAGGAAATTCGCGTAATATAGTGCGTGAACCACCCCGTTACTTCACCACCTTTCGATTTAAAGAGGTTTTGGAAGCTGGTTACTCCGCTGACCTTCTGGTATGGTTTGAGACATCGCTTTCAGCTCTATTCTGCAGACGAATCTCACTCCCGAGGGACTCGTCATCGACTTTACCTAGAGGTCGAACATCAACCACCCACATTAAGTAAGAAACCTTTTTATATTTTTAAGATTGTGATGTTAATTGGTCCTATGGACCATTATTTGTGTTTATGAACGTTCAGTTCAACCCCGGAAGTCGATATCGCAACCATTTTGTATACCTTTTATTTAACTTAATATTATTATCTATTATTAACGTAACTTTTGCCAAGCCATTCGAGCGTTCCGAATGTAACCCAGCAATTTAACGTAACGTTTCAAGTTTAGTATTGTAGCTAAAGTTTGTTTGTCCCGTTGTTGGGAATTTTGATAATCAATTGCGTTGATTAAGTTTCATGATCAATTTTATGAATCATAGTTTTAGACATCATCAAGTTGCGCTTAAGTAACTATTTATTTTGGTGGAGTGCTGTATTCAATACGCCCCCCTTTCATGCAAATTAACCTTTTGTATTTTTGTAAGAGTAATTGTTTTACGAGTATTAGTTTCGCAACGGAAACCACACGGAAAGGTTCCGTCAACTGTACATATTTATTTTTATACAAGACATGTAAATTTGATAGTATCTTGTGTAAACTTTGTCAACTCCCCCCTGATATTATTTTATTTAATACATTTTATTTCCCAACTTTGTGTGTTATTATTATTGTTGTGTTAATGTTTATTTAGCTATTTTCACCAACGGAAAGTTCGCCTCCTGTAAAGGTAAGGTCATTGAGCGAGGTTTTTCCGGAGTGAGAGTTCGCTGTAAGATCATCAAGTTGTCGCGTACCAGCTTGGAAGGTGTGATAACCAGTCCCCTTCAAAGAGATTCATTTCTTCGTATGCGTGGCGCCCATTTAAACTCCCTCGTGTATATTAACCCCCTCGATTTTGACTTAACTCCCCCCCTGTGTAAATTATTCACACCGATTTTGACAATTTTTAGAATCGCGATCGAGGATTGCCCGGTCGTCGATAGGAAACCCACGCTTTGCGACGTGCCGTCACACGACCCTTTCATTCCTTCCACCAACCCACCCCTTCGCGACTTTGAGCTAGCCAACCTTTTATTACCTGTTGGAAAGGTGTCGTGGATGCAGAACGTGGTGTAACAAATTGTTACTTTCCACCTTGAAATAAAATAAACCAGTGATCGACGAAATGCTCGGAAATGTCCGATCGCAGAAATTTTTTCGAAACCAATCATTAATATTTTGAAATTTGCATAAAAAATACCGAAATATTACAATATTAAAATTACTGAAATAAAAAAAAATACAAAAAGCAAAACAATTTGTGACAACTGTTGATCAAATATACCGAGCGTATCACCCACCTATTAAATTTATGGTAGACCATAAAATATTTTATAGATCAATATTATTGTAAAACCGACAATGTTACGAAAAAAACTCAAGAGAATTTTCTTGTTCATCCCATCGTTTTCTTCACGACTATGACTTTGATTTTCATGTCTGTCCAAAATTAAATCCATTAGCTCAGGTGGAAGGTCGGCTAAGGCATGCTTTAACTGAAGGAGATGGGCGAGACCCTAAGTAAAAATTGGGCCACTTATCGTAACCATACGGGGTGCGGTCGTTTTTTGAGGTTTTCAACTTTTTTCCTTCTACCTACCACTGAAGCTATGCCTGTGCAAAATTTTAGCTTCACCGTACCATGGGAATTTAAACATATTAAAGAAAATTAGGAAAAATGGATTACGATTTGCTAATTCGCAAGGTAGAAATCGACACCAAAAAATCGAAAACCATAAGTTAATGAGGGATTCCTGGGGGTGGGGGCCTGTACTAGTTAAATCTGACAGATTTTTTATTAAAGGTTTAAATCATTTGCATTTGCCAAGTGATTCTCGATTTCATAGGACAATCATATTAAACACCATAAATCGCTTTGGTTTGAGTTCTTATAAGTGGGATTCATTTTGTTTAGAAAAATTATTGCGGGCCAAACAGTTACTAAAAATCGAAACTGGACGTCAGATTTTCATAAAAAACTAATTGAAGTTATTTTGAATATAGAGAAGTAATTTAGTGAAAACCCGAAGACTTTTCAGTTCTTAGTTTATTAATAATTAATAAATATACTAGTTCGAAATTTTCTGTCTGAAATAAATTCCAATTTTCCTTTACATCGCAAAGAAAAATCCACTGGGTACGTCATCTTTAAACATTTTTTGAAATTTTTAACTCATCACAAATTTGGCATTTGATTACACAGTTTCAAAATTTCATATAATTATAATTCTAAAAATTGGTTGCTTAAACTCACGTTAAACAGTATTCAGTTTTCAATGTAATAAATATATACGTTAACAGTTTTGTAAATAATTAGGTAACTTTTGATCAATTATTTTATCTGAAAATTATTAAATTACATATTTTAAAAATGAATTTATGTAAATATTAAGTAAGAAATCGAAAATAGTTATGTGAAATTTTTGACATGACTGTCAACGCTAGTACTACCTTAAAGAAACTGAAGCCAAAGCGATTTACAGTGTTCGAAACTTAAGAAGATCCAATTGAAAGGCTTAATTAGTTTAATATGATTGGCCTATAAAATTTTCGGTCCACCCCTGTCCGAATTGTTAAAATTTTTCTAGTTTTTTTGATTCTATCCCACTACAGGCTAGCCTACATATTTTGAAAACTTTGGTCCCCCGTTCAGTGTGTGCTTTTTAATAATGCGAATCAAGTCACCTTACCTACTTAACGAATTTAAAACGTCAAATGTATGTATTTATAGGGGCGAGAATCGTTTAAATAATCTATTTTCGGCGTTAATTGCTTTCGGTTAACTCCAGCCAAAAACCATCCAACTATTTCCTGGTTTCTGAATTTTCTAGAATGCTTTGGGCATTCCTCGATTTTTTGAGACATAACCGCCTAACCTGTTCATAGTACCTAACTGTTAAAGATTTTATTTAACGCGATTTGTATATATGGATAATTACATTAATTTATTTAGTGTCTTTTAAAGACGGTCATCAGCTTAAACGCTTAAGTGATTTGCTGATGCTAATACTGAAGACTGATGGGTGATATACTTTGGGCGTTTCCCGATTTTTGAGACCTTAACCACCTTAACCTGTTCATAACAGCTGTTAAAGATTTCATTTAACGCGATTTGTACATAAGGATAATTACATATTTTTAGTAACTTTTAGAGACGGTCATCAGCTTAAGCGCGTTGCTGCTAATACTGAATACCTAGTTCGACTTCGGGCTCAGTAAAACTTTATTCTGACCATCTCCCCTCGGAAGGCAATGAAAAACCACCTAGGTGTAATCTGCCTAGTACAGCCTCTCTGGAAAGAAAGTGTTTACACTTTGGAGTCCGCGTTAAACAGTAGCTCCCCTATGTGCGTGTGTGTGATATACTTCAAACGTAGGACACATAGATAGAAGAGCAGTAGTCTATGTCTAGCATCAGGCATATTACTTGCAGAAAAAGTGCCGTTTTCAAACAGTAGTAGACAAGATCTTGTATTAAATGTGGAGGACAGGTGGCTTTTTCTCACTTATACAATTGATTATTTTTTTTAGTCGTGTGAAATCATAAAACAATTTTATCAGATAATTCATATACCAAATTGTTATAACAAGGGGTGGATTTATGTAGTGTTAGAATTTTAAACAAAACACATTCTAAATTGGTTTTGCCCTTTCAACCTCAAACCGCACATTTCCGGTGTTATTCAATAATCAGAAATCAATCTCTTGCCGAATGTTGTCTTTTATCTGTTGAATTTTTGTTAATTTGTTTGACCAGATCTTTCCAGTTACAGTAGTAACTTCAGAGCAGTGCTGAACTTGGCAAAAAAATTGAAATAAGATAAAAATTGAACTTTGAATAAATTAATATTCCACATCAATAAATTTTTGGATGGTGATCGGTTGGAATTATGTACATTTCATATCTATATTCCAGATCTTGTTCAATAGTCTCTGTATTTCACGATTTTCTTAATGCGTTTTTAGAATTTTTATAAATTTTGGACGGCCGCAGCGCCATTATTTATGAAATGATTGTCAGTTTTTGAGGGATAAAAACATTTAATAGTAACGATATATAAAGTTATTTTTTCCACTACTAGTCATATAGGCTATCATTTTTACTTAGGTTAGTTGCTCAAGAAGTGACACGTTTTCGACTAGTGGTGAATAATTTTTCCATTATTAACCAAGGTTAATAATGAACAAAATGACATTTTCTGATAACTTGGCGACTATTTTAAAGAAAAATGTTGTTATTAAATGATTTAGAATAACCAAGAAATGCTAATTAATTGTATTTAAACTATTTAAAACGCTTTTTTAATACATTAATTTAATTTTAAAAATTCATTATAATCGAATTAAATGTGACAGCAAGTGACAGCGCCATCCATTGTTAATTTGACGAACCGCGTTTTATTTTATTTAATAACCTAAATTTGTCAACAACTGTCACATCAACAAAACAAAACTGTAATTTGAAATAAATATATTAAATTTAAAAATTTTTTTGTTAAAAAGAATTTTAAAAATGGTAATAAATCTAGTAATGGAAAAAATCGTATATAAACCACGGTTGTGAAGACCATTATTGCCTCCGCGCCTTATATTCCTCGGTGCAAAGCACCTCGGAATAAAATCTTGGCGCTAGGGCAATAATGACGGCCTTCACAACCTTGATATATAATATACTATTGTAGCTTTCTTTTGTATTTCCAACAGGGAAACAGTAAATTATAATTTAAATATAAGGAAACTACAAATTCAAACTTATTGAAAACTTCAAAAATAAATTTATCAAAACTGTAAATTATAACGTATTTAATCTTTAACACCAATTTTAAAGATTATTATTAATCATGAATATGCTAAAGATTGTCTTAACCTATAATTTAATATATTTATCAAACTTCCATTAAATAGATATTAATTAAATTAAAAAGACATTTCTTGACGGTTTATTAATATTTAAACGTCAGATATAAAATTGCTGATATTGTGCGTCTCCCTTTATTCGGTTGCTTCGAAACAACAGAGAGAGATAACCGATTTTCGACCTTAATATTAGAGTTTTATATATTATATTATTGTTGACCTTTTTTTTATCAAATTATAAGATACCAGCTGACCCATCTACACCCAGAATAGATCCGAGAAGGCCATAGTTGTTCGGCCTTCGGCCTCACAGGGGGAGGACCATAATAGATCCGCGAAGGCCATAGTTGTTTGGCCTTCGGCCTCACAGGGCGGACCACCTCGCCTCCAATTTAAAAAGTGTCGCAGGTCCCCCGGTACAAATATTACAAATTTTTGCACAATTCACAATTTTGCCAATGTTTTAGACAACCGAAGAAGAAGTTTAGAGTACGTTTTTGTGTTATAATTCCCAAAAACGGTTTGCCCGTCCATTTCCGGCGTTAATATATAATTATCGGAGCGTAATTTTTTTTGAAAAATTTGCTAGGCTATCCCATTGAAAAAATAATTTTGAAATTTAAATTCGGTTTAACACCTTCGGCGTTGAAAATCGTCGCGATATGCTTCCGTTGTGTCTTAAAAATTAAAGATCGGCCGGTAAATAAGAGCGCTACATACGTCCAAAGTTTTTACACAATTTTCACTTAAATGGGTCTCTCACAAAGAAACGACGGATAATTTAGAAAAATTTTCCAAAAAATTTTCCAAAAAATTTTCAGTTCTATATAACATTATCTAGAGAAGTGCGTACGGAATTAAAAAATATTGATTTTTGTAAGAATAGCGCACGATTGATTTCAAATTTCTATTTTTGATCAAAAATTACGTGAAAAATTGTTTATAACAAGAAAAGTTTACAATTTAGCGCCAAATCCGTACTTACTTCCCTAGACAATATAAGTTTATAGCTACAGTTAAAATATCAAGCAAATCGATTAAGATCTGTCAAAGTTATGTTGCCGGCCAATTGAGAAATTGTCATTTTGAGATAGAGCGTTTTAAAGTTTTACATAGCATTATTGAATGAAAATTTTTTATTTACCTCTAATCTGCAATACCTGCACCATACAATTGGTCTTCTGTGTTAATATACTGCTGTTCTTCTTCATTTCTGGCTGATTTTAACCAAAACCGAGCCTCTTTAGCAGCGTCAGACAGCGATCGCTCCGAGAACTTAATGCGGCGTGCATCAGCTTTCGCACAGAAATTCAAGCAATTGGGCCCAGGATAATTTTAGGGTTAATTTCATATACTTTATCAATAAATGGGCAATTTGGAATGACAGTTTCGTTACAGTTCTCACAAGAAATAACAGTTTTAAATCCTAAACCACGTCGTCCACTTTCGCCAAATTTCATATTTGATTTACAGGTTATAAAATATAATATTACAAGATAAAAATAATTTTTTTTTTAATTTTCGTACCTATTTAGAATTTTTAAAAGTAATAAAGGATGCACTTTGGTTTATTATGGTTTGCCGACAGTTGTAATGCTCAGTACCATAAACTTGGGTAATTTATTGCCTACTTCTTATGCGCTTTAAATGCCTATAGTTCCGAAAATATTCGGAATATCGATATGAAATTTTAACACATTAATTTTAAGATATTGAACTATTAATTAATGTAAAAAAAAATTTTGCTTTTTTTAAAAATCCTAGAGTGTCATTACCCCTTAACTAATAAGTACATAAATGCACTTTATCTGAAAATAATGTGGGATGCTGTTACATGATAAGTGAAATAACTGTTTATAGAATGATAAATTAAAAAATTAAAATTTCTGCTTGTTATAATCAGGCGTTCCTCTTAAATTGATTTATAATTTTATCAATAAATTAACTTGCAATATCCCACTAACTACCAGATCAAAACAGGTAGCTATAAATATTTCATGCGGAAATTAAAGTAGTTTATAAAAAACCATTAAATAATACAAAACGGTACAAAGTTCAGTAATTTATAAGAAATAAAATAACAAAGATTTTTCAATCAAATAATTCAGTAAGAGAAAACTCTTTAAGCATTGGACCTATGTAACCATCGTCGATAATTTGTGTAATTGCTTCAAATATTAATGGATTTACCTCTTTTGTAATTTCGTCAAAATGCTCATTTAGAACTTGATTAACTTCATTGGTAAGTTGTTCATTACCAGGAAAAACGTTTTCCATTTTTAAACCTCCATTTTTATAAGTTATATCAGATTCTATAGTTTTTCCAAGGTAAACGTAGTCTTTTCCATTTTTGTTTTTGATTTCAATCTGCTTTAAATTATGAGATTTAGTACCATCTAAAATTAAAATACATTTAATTATCAAGTCAAGGATATTACGTAAGCAGATAATAATCAATCTATCTGTTCAAGCACCAAGCTTTGTTTTGCTTTTTACTTTTATGTTGGGCTTTTCAAAAGGGATGTGAATTTTACATGAGGTGACAGGTTTGTCATTCTGGTTTTGGACATACGTCAAGTAAAAGGTCTGCAATTTATTATAATGTCTTTAACTTCAATCGAAAATCACATAATAATAATAATAAAAATCCACCACGAAAATGGTGGATCTGTGAAAACTACAGTGAAAAACCTGTTAAAAAAATTTGGAAATGTATTCCTTTACCATTTTGATTTGAAAAGTAATTTTTAAATTTTCTTCTGATTCTTATTTTCTTCTATTTTAATAGATTAAATAATAATATAAATAAATAATTATATAATTACTTACTTATAATTATGGTACTGGGCCCTGAGCTGTTGAGTTCGAATAAAATAATTTTACCGTGAATTTCATAATTTGACGATATTCTCATAGATGGAATTAGAAACAGAAATTCTATAGTATTTTCTTTAAAATCAAATCTAGCTTTCTTAAAATCTAAATCCTTAAGGCCAAAAACTTCAATATTTTTGAAAGTCAGCTTAGTACTTTGTGTGTTGACCGCTAGTTGAGGTATTCGTAAGGGTTCTATCGGTGGTAATTTTAGTTCTGGTAAACCACTTGTTCCAATTAGCCGCGGCAGCAGCTTCTGTGCCCTATCAATTACGCATTTCTCCAGGTCATCAACGCTGACATCTTTTTTACATTTTTTTATGTAAGATGCTGAAAATTAAAAATTGTTGTAAATATTCTGGAAAGCTTAGGAAATTAATTTCATTTTATTGTGTTTGATTATCTGGTTAATTTTTAAATTTTAATTTAAGGGTGGAGAGGGGTGACAGTCATGTGTAATTGAATAAACTACGTGGGGAGATCAATAAGTTCGGTAAAACGGAAATCCCGAAAGTAGTTTTTAACAAAATCAAATAGAAGGCCAGAAAAATTAAATCGATCCAAGCCACCGGTGAATTTTTAATATTAGTCAGTTATTCTGACATTTGTATATCATAAATAACTACACCCCCCATAGTATCATTATAATCCCACTAGTCGCCAATTCTGACTAGTTCCAAGTAGAAGCCACTCACTTCGAGGTCATCAATAGAAATTATAATTTCTCTCTTCGAATTAGGGACTCTACTATATCGGCAAACGTAAAAAATTTCTTTTTCTTCACATATCTCATATTCACAGTCACAGCCCAGGTTTCTAACCAGTCAGTCCGCCAAGCGCCAATTCCCAGAGACAGAGCGGTCTCTACAACTTCCAATGTCATTAATGTATTCTTTCAGATGAAGGAGAAGGCCGGCCATGCCGGGATGCTCCATCAAATACATATTATCAGGTAAAGGTAAAGGTATGGATAACTAAAATATCGCACATGATCGCACTGTGAAAAACTTTTCAACAAAATCGGGTAAAAGTGCAAACGATATACAAAATAAAATGCTTGAAATGTACAAGAAATCTTCACCTACACTAAAAACAATTTACAAGCAGGACAGGAGTTCTTAGAAGATTATCACCATTAGTCGTCGTGCGGATGCAGTTAGTCATGAAAATGTACCAACAGTCAAGAATTTGTTAAAAGTCAAAAGTAAGTGCAAGATAGGTTCTACCTTTGTTGTCTCCTGAACAGAAGCAAATTCGAGCCGAAACCTCTAGCCAATGGAAATGTGGGATGTTGATCCGAAAGAATTTTTAAATAATATAACAGGTGATGAGACATGGATTCATTATTATGATCCTGAATCCAAACAAGAGTCTATGCAGCGCATAGAAAAGGGAAAGCCGTAGGTACATTTTTCGCCCCCCCATCGCGATTTTTTTAATGAAATTAGTGTTAAACGTTTGAGCACCTATGAGCTTCCATAAAAGTCGTTTATGCCGCAAAGGTGAAAAAGTTAGAGCGCTTCAAAGATTATGAAATTGCACATTTTACCAACATCGCTCCGAGCAAGTAGCTCGCAGAATTTTAGTGCTGCTCATAACACTTTAAATATTATATTTTCTTTTTTATTTAATATAAAAAATGTCGAATAAAAACAGTTTGCTAATCCGTAGCACTGGTATGAGTTTTTCGCGAATTATTTTTAATCGCGAATAAATTATTTAATTAAATGAAATTTTTGAATAAAATTGGTAACAATCGATCGAAAATCGTTTTTAATAATAATAATAGACTTTGTTAAAAAAACATGGGTTACAAAAAGGTACAATCATTAAACACAATTTTACATTTCGTGCTCCAGTGAGTTTGAACTCAAATGTGCTTCCATAAAAAGCTTTTTTGTGGTTTGTACCACAAAAAAGGTAAAAATGTTAAGAGCATTTAAAACAATGTGAAGTTGCGTGACATTTCATTAAACCCCCCACCGTGATTTTTTTAAATAAAATTGGTGTCCATCTATCGAGAATCGTTTGAGCTCCAATGTACTTCCATAAAAATCGTTTGTACCCCAATGGTAAAAATGTTTGAGCGTTTGAAAGAGTGTGAAATTGAGTGACGTTTCACCGCCCCCCACCCACATCGCGATTTTTTTTTATGAAGTTGGTGTCAATCGATCGATAATTGTTTGAGCTGCAATGAGCTTCAATTCCTAATGTTTGAACCCCAAAGGTAAAATAGTTAGAGAGTTTAAAAGATTGCGGAATTGCAAATTTTACTAAATCGGTCCAAGCAAGTAGTGCTCATAATTTTGGTGTTATTGATTATAGACAAAAATCTCATTTTTGGGCGACAAGATGTGCTCAAACGCAATAAAGTTCAAACTCAAAAATAAAACTCAAACGTTTGACACCAATTTCATACGAGTAATAGAAATCGCGATGGGGGGCAGTGAAATGTCGCTCAATTGCACCCTCTTTCAAATGCTCTAACTTTTTTACCTTTGAGGTACAAATGATTATTATGGACTCGAAGTACAAGCGATTCTTTATCGATTGGCACCAATTGTATACAAAAATTCGCGATATTCGCGAGGGGTCTGCCGTTTCTACAGCCCTCTCCCCCAAATCACGCGGTGCGTGTGGTACAAAGGAATTTTTATGGAAGCTCATTGGAGTTCAAACGAACTCAAACGTTTGACACTAATTTTATTAAAAAGTTCGAGATGGAGGGGGGGATGAAGCCGGCGTAATGTACCTGAAAACTGCCACCTACAAAGTTCGAAACTCAACCCTCCGCTGCGCTGGCAAGATTATCGCCATAATAATTTGAGATGCCGAGGGAATTATGTTGTGTGTATCATAAAGAGAGTATAACCTCAGGCATTCATTATGCAGGATTCGTCTTATAGAAATGAAAGGAACCTATCCAAGAAAAAGAAAAGACTAAGTGAAGAAATATTTTTTGCTTCTTTACAATAATGGACCAGTTCACAAGTCGAAAGTTTCACAGGCTGCTATTAAAAAGTTTAGCTTTGAAGAAATAAATCGCACATTTTACAGTCCAGACGGGATCCCTACCGATTTACTTCCTTCTCCTAAATTTAAGGAATGAATTATGAACGATGAAATTTAATACTGATGAAGAGCGGATGTGCGCGGGTATATGCTGGAGAAAGCTATTTTGCAACGCAATCGAAATATTCTAAGAAGTACCAAGTGCTTTGGGCCCCACGAAGATTATGCCAAAAAATAAAATTTATTTCATTAAATCATGTCATTGATTTCCCCTCGTACGTTTCCTTTACTTTATAGGAAAGTTGTAAAATAGAAGAACATTGATTCCTTATAACGTTTTTAGTTTGTACCCTAACTTATTGATGTCCCCTCGTACGTTTCGTGAGATTTAGTGGCAAGTTGCAAATTTTTATAGTAGTTAAACAAAGTAAATTCTGCCCCATTGTTTTCAAAACTTTTCTAAGTTCAGATTTCATTGATTGAATTTTAATTCGCGGTTTGATTAATTTAATTAATCAAATTATGATTAATTCCGCGATTCAAGGATTTAATTCAATCAAACCGCGAATGATAATGCAATCAATTAAATCTGGACTTATTTTTAAAAAATGCTTGATAATTTGCAAATAAATTTGGATATTATTTTTAGTTTTGGCAGATAAAAAAAATTAATTTGTATGTTAATAAATTAAAACCATTTACAATAATATTAAAAATATTGTTTTAGTGGTAATATCTCTTCCTTATAATACATATTAATATATTTTTAATTCTAATTGGGGTGGTTTTATTAGTAAAACATATTTAAAAAAAAACATAAATATATTAATACAGGTCAACAAACAACAAATCATTCAAGTCCCTAACCTCGACAATAATTTCCACAAGCCAATAATTTATATATTCAGACAAATTGAAAAATTCTTGAAATAAAAACAGAGCAATACTTACGCAATTCTTTCGCAACGTTTAAACTTAAAGTAAGAAAAAAAATAGCTGCACCTAAAATAAAATACTTCATTGCACTAACTTCTGTTATAAAATAAGTATTTCTAATATTCTTAGTGACACTATTTATATAGTTAAAATCATTACATAGAATTGTAATCTTTCATAATTAAATCTGACGCAATCGTATTATAAATGCGCATAATTTCAATGCCAATTTATCCGATATATCAGGGGTCTCAAACTCAAATACCAAGGGGGTCTAAAGAATTGGGTACGGGAACAATGGTACAAACCCCAAATTTTACTTATTGCATTTTATTGTCGAAATTTGTATTTAAAAAAATTTTGTTTTCATTTTAATATTATTTATTTAATACTTTTTTTTTTCTTTATTATTTTTAAATTTATTATTTCTGCTTTTGATTAATTGATTTCAATTTTACACGCTTATGAATATCTTAATTTTAAAATTTTGTAACTTGATTGCTTTGTGTGTTTATTCTACCTGTGTAATTTACTTATTTAAGTAATTAGAGGTCACACGTGATGAACACAAAAATGATTTTTATTACATTTCAGACAATTAAATAATAAATTAGAACCTGAAGTTGCGGAATTACTTAAAGAAGTCAAGCAAGGTACATAGTATAATATTATGTTTAAAGTTGTTACTTCTGAACCTTTACATGAAATTCAATTATGCTACCGATTAATTAACGTAACTATATGTAGATATATACTATATAATAAATTGAATTATTAGCTTGTTCAATATATTATAATAATACAATGTTTTTCAAAAACGGTTAGTCATAGAGAGTAAGGAAAAAAATTCAGATCACAAAGGCTGTGACAAATTTTTGCTTTGTCACGAAACTTTGACGCACACTGTATATACCACGTAGGTTTTCGACGGACAGTCGTACGACTGACAGCTAAAGCGCGTGCAGTTCAGTTCGATTCTGGGATGAAAGATAGAAGGTTGAGTTTGGTGGCTACGATTGTTTTTCACTTTTAAAAACCTAAGATTCGCGGCCTTAGAGAAGACCGAGAAGCTGTGCGTATTTTTTACGGATTAAGCCCGCATTTCATTTAAGCTTCTAGAAGCCAGCTTCTTCAAGCCCAAAATTTGTAATGCATTGGCTTATATGGAACCGCACTCACTTGAGCTTCTAGAAGCAGGTAATAAAAAATATCGAATTTCACCAGCCAAGCTGGTAAAATGCTCCACGTGGAGTAGTGTACTTCTAATTGGTTAATATTTAGAATAAGCACTTATTATTGGATAATATAAAATGCTCCACGTGGAGTAGTGTACTTCTAATTGGTTAATATTTATAATAAGCACTTATTATTGGATAATATTTCTATTACGAAAATCTCTTTGCGACTCCACGTGGACGCGTGTAGTTTACCTGATAAAAGATGAATTCTATACCAGGCGGCTTGTGAAGCGAGGAGTTGTAAATTTTTACAACTGAAGCTTCACAAGCCGCTGGTAATTAGATACTTCTACTTATTACATAATAATATGTGTTGTAACACAATTTTGGTTATTCGATGTCATCGTTAATTAGATATTTATACTAATTTTTTAATCATTCCCATAATAAAACGCAATAAAAGAAGGTGATTATTTTTGGATGTTTTTTTTAAATAAACTTGTCCACGAAAAAAACCGACCTCCTGTATTGTTGTGCTAAATTAAAAACCGCAAAAATTTTTTAAACGCAATTTATTATTAGTTATTTACCGGGTACTATTTAACATTAAAAAATTAAAAAGCAATTTTTTAAAGGTCTCTAAAAATGCTCTCACCTATAATCCATTACTACACATTCAAATTTTGTTAAAAAAATCGGCATATAATTTTCGCGCTCTAGTTTTCGCTGTAGATTCTTAAGTTTTGGACCTATTAGCGATTTTCTGTACATTATAATATAACTTCTTAATCCACTACGAGCTTTTATATTTTGAACATTAGATTTCGATGTACCGACTTTATCGGTCATGTCCCTTACTGATGTTTGTGTTACGTCGATTTCGGTATTTTCAATTTTTTTGAGAGTTCTCTTTGCGACATTCGTGAATTTTTGCAATGCGTGGAAAAATTTTACGTTGTTTCTCAGCGTATGCTGAACAAAATGGTCATAAAACTTTATGAGGTATATTATAAAAATTGTACCCGAAACATGTAATTCAAAGTGGTCGGCTTTTCGTGGAAGGGTGAAGTGGTTCATAATAACTTAAATATAACAAAATAACCGGATAGAAATATTATCCAATAATAAGTGCTTATTCTAAATATTAACCAATTTTTTTTTTCCTGTTTTCTCTCAAGAGAGAGAGAGTATATTCATGCAATTCGATACAATCTTAACAATAAAAAAACTTAAAACTTAACAATAATTGATTAAACTAAAATGGTGGTGATGAATGTTGGTGAAATTAATGTTGATGAATTAAATATGATAATTAATAACTGGATAAATATTAAATTATAACTAGAAAGACAAACGAGCATTACAACGGCAGCGGGTAAAAGACAAAAATTAAAATTTAAGATAAATTTGAAGTTGTTTGAATTTTAATTTAAATTTAAATTTGAACTGGGTTTGGTTAGTTTAACACTACTCCACGTGGAGCATTTTACCAGCTTGGTTGGTGAAATTCGATACTTTTTAGTACCTGCTTCTAGCAGCTCAAGTGAGTGCGGTTCCATATAAGCCAATGCATTACAAATTTTGGGCTTGAAGAAGCTGGCTTCTAGAAGCCTAAATGAAATGCGGGCTTTAGTCACAGTAGCTAAAACTCGTAACGTGATATTTTTTGTACCCAACTGGTGAAGATTTGCTTTGGAGGATTCCATTATTATTCCGTTCACAGTGGAGTGCGAACGTCGTAAATTTCGTGCTAATTTGTACTTTATTATTAATAAAGAAGTTCGGAGCGTAGGTTATCAATCAACTTCGATTTTGAATTTATGCGTTCAATCTTTTAACATAGAGTCGTTCAGCGGCTCTAAAATTTTTGCCACAATCTCCAAATACCATTAAAATATCGAAAACTTCTAAATTCAAAAATGGCGTTGTTTTAATTTTTGATTTACGCAAAAACAATCATAACTTAACTCCATTCAGGTTAATAACAAAATAATAAAATGTTAATACAATCTTATCACTTACAGGCATGCACAAAAATATATCAATGCAAATGATAACAAACAAATACTTATTATATATTAACAACACATTTTCTAACTTACATTTTTACCATTTCTTAAATTTTAAATTTAAGAAACTCAGTTGTTCTTTCAATTTAACTTTAATGGAATATTTCTTGAAAGGGATGGGGACTAAACAATTTTTTTTTTACAAAAAATTGCTTATTTTTAAGAGACCTTTTCAATGATACCATTTACGACTCCCGTGCCTTTGAAAATCTGTAGTTTTCGACATTTTGGAGCAAGATTTTTAGGATGCCAACATTTCCGGGGAATACCAGTATCACCATTTGATTCTTTATAGAGGGTTTTGTGATCAAATTTATTTTCCGCACCCTTTACGACTAACTGTTTTTGAAAAATGCCTGATACAGGAGGTCTGCCTCGCCCTGTATATTTTATCAACTCGTTTGCAATTATTATAAAGAATATTTTACTATTCAATGGAAATTAACAGATTATAATTATTAGCAGGTAAGTAATTAACTTGAGAGTAATCTTGACCACAGAATTATCAATAAACGAATAAAAACAATTCAACAAGGTTTTCTTTCATGTTAATTGAAAATGAACATTATTGAACATATTTTTAACATCCGTTCCGTAATCAAACTAAACCGGCATTAATTTTTTATATATACTTTTTTTTTATTGTTGGTTTCAGTAGATTCACGAAATCGACCCAGTACTCCTTTACATCATTCCGTTTTGTTGCCCACTCGGTCGTTGCAACTATCAAAACTAGATTTCCCTCGCTCTTTCCCCAACCAGCCACAACTCCTCCCAGAACCGGTCTTCTGCGTCTTGCATCTTCGTGTGGACTTAACACAGTTACAATGCACTGTTATAATTCCTTCCCGACTATTATCATTTCCATTGCAATAAATTTTTCGGGAATGCACTTCCATCTCTTTATCTTTTTTCTGATCTATTTATCCGACATCCTACACCCTTGGCAGTCTAACCATTACATTTGGACAATAGTTTTATTGGAAGTCTGACGGGAAGTAAGTTCTATTCCCATTTTTGT
Organism: Podabrus alpinus; assembly: GCA_932274525.1. Lineage (NCBI taxonomy): Eukaryota > Metazoa > Arthropoda > Insecta > Coleoptera > Cantharidae > Podabrus > Podabrus alpinus. Next base: position 97,959,130 of record OW026452.1, read on the forward strand.
TATTTTTAATTTTCCTTATTATTACTAAATTCCATAGTTTTCAATGTAAGATATGCCACCACCAATTTTTTCATTTATTTTTATGTAATAATAAAATATTTTTTTATAAGTTATGATTGTGTTCTTAATTTTTCTTGGCGTCTAGATATACCAGCATTTTATTTTCGAGCTACATAGCTGCAAGACAAATACATGTGTAAAAGGATCCACAAATTCCCGCGCTCTCGACGCTGGATATAAAAGCTAGCCGCCCTTTAACGTCAAAAGATCTACGAGGGATACTATAGGCTATATATATGGTAGGTCGAAACACGACGGTTTTCTGGAGTGGAAAGTGTGCCATGAATCAATGATAAAATTATTCAGATGAAGTTATCTATTATTTATCACTTCCCATGCAATATAGTCTCAAGGTCGGAAGTCATTTATTGCTATTTTATTCATCTCTTTATGGAATGCAGTTGGCGGTTTTCGTCGTAAGTATGGTGGCCGAATGTCGCATAATATCGGAAATCATTCTAAGGCAATACAGAATAGCGGAAAAATTAAGAACATCTGACGAAGGCAATAACCTATTGCTGAAAGCTTAAGAAATGATCGGAATTTATTGTTTGTTGATCATTCAATTTTAATTAACAAAAATTAACACTAACATTAACAAAAACTTATATCAGACAACTTTCTATCCAACAAGCTTCATTTTGCAATTTTAAATATACGTAATATGAGAACTATTCTTACGATAACAGTTATAATTGATTAATTGTGACGAATTATAACTAATAATTGCTATAATTTCTTACCTTGCGTTTCTATTGCTTTCTATTCCATTTTCTAAAAACATTGTATACATTTTTAACCATCAGATATTTTACTTCATAGCTAAAATTTCATGAAAATAGGTTATTTTTTACTTTATTTAATTTCTTATTTAAATTTTAACTTTTACTGTATTTTTGTTAATTTTGTATAGTCCGAAGTCCGGCAACAACAACTACTGATGAGCCACAAAAATCAGTTTACTGCGAATTAAACATGCAATTTTTTTGTTCAACATCGAAAAGCGGTTAAAATTTCAGAATAGTCAAAATATTAAATTTTGAGATCAGAAGCCACGAAATATTCGCTATGGAAAGCAACAAGAAAAATAAATCAGCCTCAAACTCACTTTCCCCCAATTAAACTTGAAAATGGTAAATGGGCCAAAACTGACATAGAAAAAGCAAGAACTTTGCCCACCTAGAAAATCTCTTCAAACCATTTCCTTCCGAAGCGAACAACGATGATGACAACAAAATCGGTGAATTTCTTGAAGCACCGCACCAAATGGATTTCCCAATGAAAAAATTCAAAACCAGAGAAGTACATAACATTATTATGAAAGAACTTAATTACAAAAAATCACCAGGTTACGATTTAATAACTGGTAAAATATTACAAGAACTACCTATGGACACAATCAAACTTATTACGATGCTGTTCAATGCTGTATTAAGACTTCACTACTTTCCACTCCAATGGAAGGTGGCAGAAATTATTTTGATACCTAAGCCGCGAGAGAACCCAGAAGAAGTAACATCTTACAGACCCATAAGCCTACTCCCTGTAATATCAAAGGTTTTTGAGAAAGCAATAATGAAACGTCTAAAAACAATGCTGCAAATAAAAAAACTTATACCTGACCACCAATTTGGATTTAGAGAACAACACTCAACTATAGAGCAGGTTCATCGAATAGTTAAAAAAATCCACAAGGTTTTTGAAGAAAAAAGATATTGTTCAGCAGTATTCATAGATATATCGCAAGCATTTGACAAAGTATGGCACATGTGTCTGTTGTACAAAATCAAAAAGATGCTCCCACATGACGTATATCAAGTAATTAAATCTTATCTTAGTAACAGACATTTTCTTATCAGATTTCGTGAAGAATCTACGGGTATATACCCAATTGAGGCTGGAGTACCGCAGGGTAGTGTTCTGGGGCCAATGTTGTATCTCCTCTATACATCGGACCTACCAACAATGGAACAAAATGTTACGACAACTTTTGCAGATGACACGGCTTACATGGCATCTCACAGCAATCCAAGGACTGCCTCGGAACTCCTACAAATAAACCTGAACAGTTTGGAAAAGTGGCTGAAAAAGTGGAAAATGCAAGCAAATGAAACAAAATCGACACACGTAACATTTACACTACGCAATGAAACATATGTCCCCCAGTGGTCCTGAATGGCAAGCAAATTCCACAAAAAGACACCGTAAAATATTTAGGTATGCACCTCGATCGTCGTCTGACATGGAAGACTCACATTTGGACCAAAAGAAAACAACTAAATCTACGGTATCAGAAAATGTACTGGCTTTTGGGTGCAGAATCCAAACTCTCACTAGAAAATAATTAAAGTGCTCATTTACAAAGCTATCCTAAAGCCTGTCTGGGCCTATGGAATACAATTATGGGGTTCAGCATCCAACTCAAACCTGGAGATACTGGAGAGATTTCAGGCAAAAGTGTTACGAAAAATCGTGAATGCTCCCTGGTTTGTCCCAAATGAAGTCATTCTAAACGACCTTGCCATCCCATTGGTGAAAGAAGAAATCGGTGCTTATAGTATTAAGTATAGCGACAGGATTAGTGTACATCCAAACCAATTGACAGCGAATTTGCTAAATAATCAGCCTATCAAGTACCGGCTAAAGAGATTTAAGTCACGAGATCTAACGAGAAGATTTACGAACTAATTTGCTTAAATATGATTTAAGTTTATTGTTATTCCCCGTTTCATAAATAATTCGCACTAAATTGAATTAAAGTTGTACAGGTATAAGCCAATGGGTTTATATCTAAATATGTTATCTGTTTTGGAAACTGACAAAACATTTACTTATTGTTGCATAAACAGATTGTAAATTTTCTGGGTAAATAAATAAAAAAAAAGAGATCAGATTTACTTTTACTGCCGACTGTAGGCGACGGGAAAGTAAATTGTGAGGTTAGAATTTAATTTTACACCGCTAATATAAAAGTTAGACTTTCAGTATGTGGATAAAGTTAGGCAATGTCATGCTTTACTGACGTTTGAAGAAAACCGTATTTAAGTTAGGCAAAACTTTACTGGAAAACATAGTTTTGTTTTTTATACAATTTTATTATTTAACGCAATCGTGGACATTTTATATGAGGAGGCTAATCATAATATAGTGTAACAATTGCGTCGCCTCAAGGTCGCACTGAAACTCTTTCAGATCGTTAACTAAAAGATTAACAAATCAGTGCTGCTTTGTAAACAAATACATACACAGAACTGGTTTTTAATTTTATTAACCGGAATACTTGCAAAACATCTAGTGTGTAATTGCTATGGTTGTGCGGCCTAAAGGCCGCACTGGAACTATTTTCATATTAATAATTATAAAATTAATTAATCAGAAGCGCGTTATAGAATGACAGAATTTGGATTTTATCGTTAAGAAAGAAAAAATAGAAAATAATAAAATATTCACTAGTGCCCAGTTTCAGCAACTTTAATTTAGGAATTTAATCATAGATTAAATATTTAATCTTAGATTAAGTCCGATTTGGGTTTTAGCAATATAATTTTTAACACAGGTTAAATTTAATCAATGATTAGCGTAATCATAGATTAAATCTGTAGTTTGGGTTGTAGCAACGTTAATTTATGTTTAACACAGGTTAAATACCCAAAGTATTTAATTACTAGTTGACCAGTGATTAAAGTTAAATTACCAAAAACCTAACCTCCGTTTATTATAGAAAAGTGTGTAAATACGCAATTAATATAAATTTGACCGTCTCATACAGAGAAAACCAGAGAAAAAAATTATTACAATTTTGTTTAAAATGTTTTTTTTCAAATTCCAGGCGTGATAGGTGCCATCGACTGCACACACGTGCGGATTAATTTTTAAAGCTTTATTAAATTTACAATAAAATAAAATAAAAGTTTAATATTTTTTTATGAGCACCCGAGTACTTTTTGAGAAAAAAATTCAGTTATTAACAAATTAACCATTTATTTATCAATATCACGTAATTTTACATTTAGTAGCCGCAATTGTCTTCCTTCTCTACTTCTTATAATTTTTTGTTCTTTTCTGTGCCATTTCAGTAAAATATATGTAAAATATAAAATATTTCAATGAACTGTATTCACAGAATATAGGTTATAAACCTCACTTGTTGATAATTTTCGAACTAATTGAACTACTTGCATAGTATGAAGTAGGCGTGGTTGTCGTTTCAGGAGTACCACCATAACTATTCTACACATAATCCGAGATTAACTAATTACATATTAGAAAAGGTTGCTACAACCCATTCAAAATTTAACAACGGATTATTTTTAATTTGTGTTAACTAACACAGGTTAAGGTTAAGGTTGCTGAAACCGGCCCTAGGTATACCAGTGTCGGTGACGATATCGGATTGAGCTACGCTTCTGGAGACCAGTCTCCGCTGTATTCTGAGTTGTCTAAACTCTAGGGAGTGGCTGGCTAAATTAAACTCGGTGCTATACCTACATATTATATAACATTGAAATTTTCCGCTTGTATTTTATCGGTATGTGCGGCTACGTGTTACGGCTATGGCTACATGCATATCGCATTCACTCCAGCAAAAATCGAATTCTTACGTAAAATATTCATCAGAATTAATTTTATTTTTAAATATTTAATTTTTGTTCAATAATACAATAATTTAAGGGGAAGCTAAGCCTCCCTTGCCTCCTCTAATAAGCCGCCACTGGGTAAAACTATATTTAAAATTTGGATATTCATTTACTTATTGATCGATATATTTAGATAATTTATTGATATGATTTTATCAATTTTATGAAAAATTAATTTCAATTTTAAAGTTTTAAACGTTGTAGTCAAATTGATACGGTTTTATCGCAACCATATTCTATATTTTGTACGTCACACAAATGTGCACCACCACTTTTCAATCACAAAATTTTTAACATCCACCTCATATTTCGTCTATAATTCAATGCTAAATCATATTTCCAACTTAATGTTTAAACACTTTTCTAAATGAATTCTTTATATTAAAAACTCATGTACAAATTTTAACGTGCTTGCTCAAGCAAAGCCCAAGAAGCAACTAACCTCTTTCTTCTACTCTACAACAGAAATATAAAATCCCCAACATTAAATAATTATTGAATTACAAATAATATTTAAATTTTATACAAAAACTTGACAATATATTTATGAATCTATGTAATAGGTCAAAGAGAAACATTTATGCAGATTTCGACTTGAAATAACGATATAAACATAACTGTGGTTTAAGGGAAAACACCCAAAAAATAGAATTTTTCTATTAACATTTTTAAAGTATAGGCATACTTTTAAGAATATCCCTTTTAAATTTCATGCTAAAAATCGAAAAATTGACGAAGGTCATTCAGAGCAGGCAAAACTCTTAAACTACACGTTTCTTGGGTGAACAATTTTGTTTTCCTTTCCAAAATTTCTTATGATCCCTTTATTCATAATTCAACAACAGTCACTCGAATTTTTGTATTTAAATAAGCAAACCAATTTTGAAATTGTTATTATCTTGAATCGCGCTTTATTTAAAACGACATTTTGTGAGTTGGTTCAGGATATTATTCGAGAACTAATTTTTCAATAGACATGGGGTTTGCGCTAAAATATTTAGAATTAAAGTGGTTCTTCGATATAACCATTTGTCTTTCCTCAAAATGGTTTTTCTCTGATACAAATTTTTGCAGCCATATTTAGTGCAAAATTGCAACTTTTTTTTTTTTTAAAGAATTTCTTTTAAAAAGCTGTTTCAAATCTAATAGAGATTTTTAAAATTCCCTACGGACGTAAAGAAAATATACGAATATTTTACCTTTAGCAGTCTGATAAAATAATTGCGAAATTAATATTTGGAGAAATAATGTTATTAATTCCTTTCTCCCTTACTTCATAACTCAACTAATCCACAGAGCGTCGTTGTTCACCGGATGGCCGTGCTAAGAAATTTCGTGAAATCCGCAAATCGAACCCACAATTTCCGCACTGTAACTCAACTAGCGATCACACCAAGCCACTACTGTGCTTATATCGTATATTACGATAATATTATTATATTGTCAATGTCGTAATTATGTGTGGCGGTGACTAGCACGGTGTGAAAACATTAAATAATGTCACCCGACAATACAACACGACCGCTATTTTTGACGGTACCGTTCCTTAGGAAACCAAAGCTTCAGAGAATAAATGAAAAAGTTTGTGTTAGTTTTATTTTCTTGCTTATTTAGTTTTACATAATGTAATCTACATAATTATTACTACAAATTCAATAAAATTTAAATATCAAACATATTTAATCAAATAATTCATCAAGTGAATAATCTTCCAACATTGGATTAATAAAACTATGCTCTACTAAATCAGTGAATGCTTGCATTACTAGAGGATTTAATTCCTTGGTAATTTCATCCAAATTTTCATTAATCATTTTATTCACTTCATTTGAAAGGTGTTCGTTGCCATTTATAATATTTTCTGCTTTTAAACCTGCATTGTTATAATTCAACTCTAATTTAGTTACTTCTTTAAATTTCAGAAAGTCTTTTCCACCTTTATTTTCGATTTCAAATTTCCTATCAGATTCGGAATGAAATTCAGCTAAAACCAGAATATTAATTATATAATTATTAAAAAGGGACGGCACGGCGGTTATGGTCTGATAGTTAAATTTAACTATCTTTACTTATTAAATTACTAACTAATTTAATTGAGCTTAAAAATTTCTTAACTGTATCCGTGCTTCGGAAGGCATTTAAAGCCTTCGGTCCCCCTTTGTTAATAATTTATATTCTTAACAATGAAAATAAGATACAGGCACATCGAGGACCACCTTAGCAAGCTGCTTAATATGTAAAATCCAATTGTGCTCATAGAACTAATTTAATACAATTGGTATAATACAGATTCCAGACCTAACGTAAAACGAAGATAATTATTAAAATAAACTTCTTCATAAAGTACCGTGACTGATTCTAGAGATAGATGACTTCTATCTTAAGTATGTACAGAGAGGCTGTACTAAGCAGATTACATACACTTTTGTAGTTTGCCATTAGCTTCCGAGGGGAGACGGTCAGAATATAGTTTTACTGAGCCCAAAGTCGAACCAGGAAAGAAATACAATAAAAAATGAACTGACCTTGGAGCATATAAATACTTAATTATGTTGGATTCACAGATCTACCTTATACATTAATTAATTATAATTTCTACTTAATGTAACGCGATCATTGCGGATATCTTGACAAACACGTCCTATTTATATATAATAATTATTTTCAGATTTGACCGTCTATGAAAAATCATAAACAAAATACCTTCTTTCACCTATTGCTATAATAATCGTAATGGCAGGTCAAATGCAGCAGCGGCACTGGAGATAAACAAAATAAGGTGCACAGACACTAATCACACACAAATTGGAAATGTCCAGCACTGGTGCAAATAATACAATGCACATACTAAGTTTTAAAAAGCAAAACATAAATTCAAATATTTCACTTACTCATATTCATGAAAGCACCTCCCGAAGTATTTAGGTCAAACATAAGAAGTTTTCCTATAAGTTGATAATGTCCTGTTATTCTTATAGTCGGAATTCTGAACTGAAGTTCGAGTAATCCCTCTGAAAAGCTAAGTTTAGCTTTTTGTACTTCCACATCACTAAGACCAAAAAATTCCAAATCGGTCCAAATTATATCTAGATTATTTCTTTTTAATTGTATTTGAGGAAGTTTTAATGGTTCTATTATTGGTAAATTTAATTCTGGTAGTCCTTCTTTAGCCAACACTGGCATTAGTGTGGCTACTGCATTAATTAAGCATTTTTCCAGTTCTTCCATGCTTGTATCCTTTTTACATTTTGTTATAAAAGACGCTGAAAGTTGAAAAGTTATAATTTAATTTAAAAAATAATACAGATTCGCTTACGTAATTCTTTTGCAATATTTAAATCCAATCTAGACAGTAATATCACTGAACCTAAAATAATAAAATACTTCATTTTACAAAGTTACTAAAGCAACTTGATATTATTCTTATAAAATAGCACACTTTATATAGCTTTATGTAGTTTTAAACGATATTTTTTGAACTGTAATTTACCCCATAATTGTTTTTTTTTGAATTTATTACTGACCACCATAATATTATGAAATTATAAAAAATGCATAATTTAAATTCAATTTTAATAATTATATCATTTCATAATTATATTACAATCATATTATGATTTACATATGACTTGCAATAATATATCGATCAAGGTACATTTCTATCCTTCAAATTTGGTCTTGACGACAAATTAGGCTACAGAACCATTTTATTAATATAAAAAATAAAATAAAAAATAATACTTTTCCATTTATGTTGAAGCATCCTATACCAATTTGAATTTTAAGGTTGTTTGCAACTTTTACAAGGTAGATTGAAAAGAACGGCATGTAAAAGAAAAAGAAGCGGATCTATGAATTTTTAAGGGGTGAAATTAGGCGTCAATAAATTAGTGAGTATAGTGTGCCCTTATCTCAGTAATTACCAGCTATGACTGCCGATAATAGCTATGTAGAAAAACTAAAAAGTAATTCCCATTACTTTTGGGAAACAATTCCCAAACCGGTGTAGGCAGCCGTGGGTCTAAATGGTTAGAATTCCTTTAGCTAATAAATGATCGTTCGCAATTTTTAGCTAAACTAGGGGCTCCCAAAGACCATATTAGGATATTGAAAGTTTTCCACTTTCAAAACAAATTATTTTATCAAAATGGTATTTATGCGGATGTCCATATTTTCGTTTTGTCTACCTATGCGAAGCTGAAATATTGCACGGACATATGTAGTTTCGGTACTTGATAGAAGAAATAAAGTCAAAAAATGGGTGCCTCAATGTTTTACCTTCAATCGCACAGAACTCCGTTATTTATTGTCGGAATTTGCATTTCTTGTGATATTTATGTAATTAGAATTTCATTTCTTTAGAATTCTCGACTTTTTAAAGGTTTTATAACCATTTTCTTTTGTGTTGTATTGCGCGCACGTAGAATATGTAAACTCTCACGGTCATCAAGGAAATGTTAAGCGGAAGAATAAAGATATCTTATGTTTTTCGTAATATTAGTGGTTTATAGATGTAAATGCAATGTCAATGAAAATTTTAATATCTGTAAAATTGCGTAATTGCGTAATTTTCAGTTGCTTTTGTTCTTTATTGATCAAAAATTCAAATTTTTGAAGTAAAATTGAAAAACGAGTTGTCAGCTAGTAAAATTAAAAAATATTGCGGTGTTCCCACACCGAATTTGTTTATGTTATTTGCCCCACGTTCTGGCGCCACTTTTATATATGCAATGTTTCTAAGCCTGAATTATTAATTGCCCCTCCATTGGGTCCCTAAGTTACTAAACAACTTCTCCAAACTCAAAATCCTTCCATCCGCCGTTCATATTTAAATTCGTTTAAAAACAACTAAGCATGGGTACGATGCACCAACTTTTCCTAATTTTAATTCATGTCGCAAACCACTTAATCCGAATATACTTATAATTTTTAATGCATGTTCACATTTGAAATAATTTATGAAGATACTTCATTGGACCATACGAACGAGCAAATTGGTCTGGGTATATCATCGCAATATCTTGCAATATTGTGAATGCGATGTTAATTCAAGAAATTACTCTGAAGCAAAAGAAATATTTAATGCTCCACACGTAATATTTGTGGACAAAATGGTCAAAGAAAATGGAACAAAAATACATTACCAGTTTACAGCATTACATTTTTAATTTTTTAAATAAAAAAGAAATAATGAAACACTCTATTATAGAAAAGGGCAATTGAATTAAAAATCATCTGTTACGAAAAAATACAATATATTAGGTATTATGTACCTAGATAAAATTTTGTACTATGCAAAACTTGTGAAAATGCATCATTCTCACACTTGTGTGATTGTAGAACGAACTAACGCCTCCTTGTGCAATCATCACACGTGTGCTAGAATAATGCCTTTCATTCTAGTTGCATAAATAACAATTTACCAGAATTTTTCTGAATAAAAGTTCCATAAGTAATTTTATGCAATCCTTGCGTCTTTATCGTGGATTTATGACTACTTTTGCGGTTCGTAATGACCTTCTTCAGTCCCACGTTAAAATTTAGTCCCTTGGTATGTCATTTAATCCCAAGGGATCATAGTATAACATAATTATTGACTCAACAAAAGTCTAAATGCTATATTTTATCTTACGTTAAAATTATTTATCGCTTCTTGAAAGGAATGCGTTATCACATTGCAATGAGATATTCTTTCGACGTGTAGGCGTTTTATGGCGCCAAAGCTTCATATACGTAAGCGCTCTTTCTTTTAATCATACAACCACTGTTATCATTTGTAATGGGATACATTAATAAGCAATTTTATAAATTGCATAATTACAAAGTAATTTTGCATACACTGTTATCTTTTGCAAAGCGTTTTTTAACAGCCACTTCAATTTATATAATTTAATTTGTACCTGTTTATTTCAATTTTTCTTTTCGGCTATTTTTTTGTTGGTAGTTATTAGGATTGCATAAAATACGATAATATACACAACTCGTGGCTGAAGCGCCATTAAATCTCTGGTGCTTGTGACTTGTGACCCCTTGGAGGTGGGGGTAGCTATCGCTACCCCCACCACCGCAGGTTCGCAATTCGCACGCGAGATGAAATGGCCTGCTTTAGCAACTTGTTATGTAATATACTATTTTTTCTACCAGTGTTTAAAAATGTGCTACTTTTCGATGTGCAGTCGAACCAGAAAAAGTTTACGCGCTAGTGTGGTCAAGTGCACATTTTACACAAAACAGTCTCTTACGCTCAAAAAATAGAGTTATTAGTGATTTTCTTTTATTTGAGGGGGGAAAATAACAATTTATTATATTGAATTATTATAATTTTGATGTTTTCTTCTTAATTTTAAATTTTGCCTTGCCCAGACACTTTTTAAGAAAACAGACGATAAACCATCCAAATTACGAATATGTGTTTATGACCTAACCATAAACACAACCATGTTAATGACCTAATTTATAAGACTATAAAAAAAGCAATCGGGATAGCTGTGAAAATTTTATCAATTTATTTGAAACAAAAGGATAACGATTTGATAGAACGACAAATCAAGTATTCAAGTTAAATTTTATATTAATTATCTTTATTTAAATTTATTATTTTACTGATTTGCCGTTCTATCAAATCGTTATCGATTTGCTTGAAATAAATGGATAAAATTTCTACAACTATCTCGACATATTTCATTTCCTCATAAATTAAGTTCTTTCATAAATACCAAATATTTTGGCTAACTAAACAAATGAATATCACACAATCACATATTTCTGTACGCAGAATTTCCAGCGGAATTAGAATTTGTAAAAAAGTAGTGATTTTCTCTTAAAAATTTAAGATGACGTCGATGTCACGATATAGGTAAAAAGAATTGAAAACTAACAGAAAAGATGCACGTTGAAAATAATGTTGACTTGTGCGAGGATTTTAGCCGCAGATGATGGGGAAACTTTTTACTTTTAGTGTTCCACTTGACCACTCTTAAAGAATAAACAATACATTTGGTAAAAATCCAAAAGGTAATAAATTTATCGGACGCCTAACGACAACGGCAGTAATCCTACATCCCTTTGTGTTATCAGTACGTGGTAACAGGTAAATAACGCCTGATTCGCCCTCCCAATGACAAAGAATTGCACTTTTTAATGACTTATTCAAACAATAATAGAAAAACCTTATGTGCAACAGGAAATAAAATTCTCTCACATCTTGTACGAATAATGGCCCTTTTTCTCACTATTTATATACAAAAAGCGGCTAGAGTACAATAAGTAGCCCCACTCGAATCAAATTTTCGTGTGCTACACACTAAAGAATATGGTTAATATAGTAAATTGTAAAAATATTTTGCGAGAATTGGGCCCAAACTTTTGAATAAATCGATTTTGAAGTTAGCAAATTTAACATGTAAAAGCCGACCGACGCGCGGGAATCTCATATGAGATTCCGCGCGTCGTCATTCTGTTGACGGTACGTGTGGAATGGTATACCCTAACACTCTCTTATAAAATTTCGTCAGATGCTGCTCGCACGTCCTACAAGTAACATGACTCGAATCCTGATTTTCTCAAATCCCGGTTTTCTTGAACGATATATATGGCGCCTTCAAGTATGTTTAGCTTCTGCCGCGTAGCGGCTCCGGCGATGAAAATCCGGCCGGAGCTCCGGAGGAGCGCAGGCTTAGGTTTTTCGATGCGCACAGCCGGACGAGTCTTACGTACTTTAAAAATTCGAAATTGGAGTTGTTTATAAGGAATTCTCGCAAAATAATTTTTCTATAGACTATATTAACCATGTTCTTTAGTGTGTAGCACACGAAAATTTTTTTCGGCCGGGGCTACTTATTGCATCCGACCCCAAAAAGCTGCTGTATGTCATATTCCAAATAAACATTTTTGAAGCTATGCTTCTTATCGCACGGGTATTGCACGTGTATTTTGCACGGGTATCGCACGGGCAGTTAACTGAAAAAAATCGTTCGTCACACAAAATCGTCACACAAAATCATCACACAAATATGTAACGGAAATATGTAACGCAAATTCGTCACACAAATTTCGACCGCGACTTTCAAATTTCGAACTTCCCTTCAAACACCATAACTCCGGAACCGAGAGGGCCAGGACCCTGGGAATGGTGGCTATGGATAGGGGGCGGAGGTGGCAACCGCCCCCGACCCCACGCCGACCTCGCCGCCTCCGACCGGTTTTTAGGGGAAATAGTTTTTTGACAAAACTAAAAAAATTAAAACATTTTTTTTTTAAATTAAAACCCCCCCTCCCCTCTTCGTGGGTCGGCAAAAAACGTCAAAAAAATTTTCAAAATTTTTATTTTTCAAAAATTTGGAGCTATGTAGTTTTAGTTTTTTGACAAAACTAACAAAATTAAAAAATTCCCGCCCCCCCCCTTTCTCCCTTTTCGTGGGTCGGAAAAAAACGTCGAAAAAATTTTCCCGTATTCTTATAAGCAAATTGGAGGCCGAAGGCCGACCCGTATTCTTAAATGCCAGTGGGAGGCCGAAGGCCGACCCGACCCGTGTTCTCTAAATCAAGTGGGAGGCCGAAGGCCGAGCAGTATTCTTATAAGCACGTTGGAGGCCGAAGGCCGACCCATATTCATAAATGCCAGTGGGAGGCCGACCCGACCCGTGTTCTCTAAAGCCAGTGGGAAGCAACCGCCCCCGACCCCACGCCGCCTCCAACCGGTTTTTAGGGAAAATAGTTTTTGACAAAACTAAAAAAATTAAAACATTTTTTTTTAAATTAAAACCCCCCTCCCCTTTTCGTGGGTCGGCAAAAAACGTCAAAAAAATTTTCAAAATTTTTATTTTTCAAAAATTTTGAAGCTAGTTTTAGTTTTTTGATAAAACTAACAAAATTTAAAAATCCCCCCATTCTCCCTTTTCGTGGGTCGGCAAAAAACGTCGAAAAAATTTTCCCGTGTTCTCTAAAGCAAGTGGGAGGCCGACCCGTAGTTTTATAAGCAAGTTGGAGGCCGACCCGACCCGTGTTCTCAAAAGCAAGTGGGAGCAAGCATAACTCCGGTACCGAGAGGGCTAGGACCCTGGGAATGGTGGCAATGGATAGGGGGCGGAGGTGGCAACCACCCCCGACCCCACGCCGCCCCCTCCGCCTCAACCTCCAACCGGTTTTTAGGGAAAATAGTTTTTTGACAAAACTAAAAAAATTTAAAAAAAAACCCTTTTCGTGGGTCGGTAAAAAACGTCGAAAAAATTTTAAAAATTTTTCACAAAAAGGCCGAAGGCCGATCAACTGTGGCCTTTACGGATCTAGTATGGTCCTCCCCCTGTGAGACCGAAGGCCGAACAACCACTGGCAATCACGGACTAGCAGTCAAGACAGCTGAAGGCATATAAATATAATCTATTATGGTCCGCCCTGTGAGGCCGAAGGCCGAACAACTATGGCCTTCACGGATTTTTTTTGTGAATGGCATTTATATATGGGGTGCTCAGAATAGAAGTGAATCAAGTCCATAAATGCTGTTAATGAATTATCGCAACTTAAAGTATTTTGATCTTTATTAAATTTAAAGCAATCAATTCTATTAAATATAATTACACCCAGTGGTTCTTAAAACTCTATATTTTATAATAGAAAACATAAAAATTATATATTATTATAATAAAAAATTTTACACAGAACTTAATTTAATTGTTTGGACTTGAACCATTATTACACTGAAAATATTGTTAATTTTACGCAAAAATAATTTTCTGTAATTTCTTCATCATCAGAGGAGTCTTGATTTTTATTTTGTCTTGTTCTGCTTTCTGTAGGTAGATTCTTATAAAATAAATGGTATATTGGCGAAATGTAATGAAGTATATCGTTCATATTATGCTGGTTTTTAGAGTCTGTTATGATACGTCTGTTTAGATATAAATTTTCTTGTTGAATGACGAGGGATTGTATACGTCTACCACGAACACCTTTATTTAAATTTACTTCATTAAAGTCGATGTCTTCATTAAGAGTTTCTTTATAAATTTATAAGATAGTGGAGACGATCTTTCAAAACGAAGCCATCTAATTTTTAACCAAGAAAAACTTTCACCTTGTGCAGTTTTCTTCCTGTTTTGTATGGCTGATTCTAATTTTTTAGTGGACAGGAATTCGTTTCTTTGCATTTCGTAGACTTTAAATTGCGGTTCCTTTTTCTTTGCTTCCCGAGCAATTCTCATTCAATCCTCAGCAGAATAAATTAGTGAAGTCTTACGACTTAATTTTTCGATTAATTGATTAATTTAAAAAGATGATAGGTAATATAAATTCGGACTTGATTCAGTACAACACGGAAACATGTAATATTACTGTCAGTAAAGAAAGTAAACAAGTTACATAGGATAACAAAACGAACAAAATGTGACTTGATCTACTTTTGCACTGAAGTAAGTTATGAACTAGAACGCATATTAGGAACCATAACTCCAAAAATCACAAAAATGGACTTGATTCACTCCTGTTCTGACCACCCCATATTAGATACCTATATATTAAATAATTGTTATATTTAAGCATCGACTCTCTAACTAAAGAATTTTTGAATGTCGTGTTGTAATATTCAAAATTATCTTTACAAATTTGGTTTGTAAATGTGCATTAAAATTACTACAAAAATAAACATTGAAATTTGATACCTAGGTTCAAAATCACTCTGGAGTAGGATGATTTGACATGACATTATTAGGTAACTAAAGGTTTAATTTAGCTATTAATTAAATTACGTGGAAACAATTATCTCTGTTGTCAAATAAATTATTATAATGGATGTTTTAATTAAGAAAATTTACTTACTGTATTTAATAATACAGTATTTTATTTTAATTCTTAGATTTTTTTTGTATAACGAACAGGTTTTTATTAAGAATCAGTATAGATAACAAATTTTAGAAACATCAAACAACAATCAACTGAAATTAACAAATTCAAATGTGCAAAACTATGAAAACATCAAATAACAAGTGCCAAACTTAACCCGTAAGTTAAGATTGATAGTTGTTTATTAAAAATTTAAGAAAGGCGGAAGCACTTTTCTAATTAAATGTGGAAATTACTCGCCTTAAAGGGCTCTACATTTTGATTACAAAATTTTTCTCATAAATGAATTCAATAATAACTAAGAAAACGTTATATCGGGTGTTCATTTCCAAAGTAGCAAGTCAAAATAACTTTATTTAATACCAATACTGTTGGAAGTTTAAGTTTCATCCCCTCCCCGCCAGCTGTTCCTACTTTGAAATTGAAAAACTGTTCATCCATGTTAAAGAAATTGGATTTTGTGAATCCGTTTATGAGTTAGAGGTAAAAATTTAAAGATGAAATAAAATAGTGGAATATTATTATACAAGAGCGGTAAATCAACTACCGCCCGAGTTGTAGTAAGATGCTTTGTTTATTACTAATGCAATAAATTGATAATATAAATAAAAATACAAATTTGGCGCAATTACATTTAAACACAGACATAATTAAAATTTTTTATTTTTTATTAATCTTCAGGTCGATTTCCGAAGCTCCTTACTACATCACGAATCGGCGACTGCACGCAAACGCCAATCTGGACACGATCATCATCCACGCACGTAAGCTTGTCTCAAAAATTATATTTCAAAATTCCTTTCGCAGAAAGCCGCTGATCAAACAACTCGTACAATATCGCCTACCTTTCCTTACCTGTCCTCCCGGGTGTCCGCCGTCAGGCATTGCTTCCGGGATGATGTGTCCCAAAATAGGACCACGTTCTTCTCCTTTGATAGTGTCGTCCTAGTTTGTCGGCCGGGTAGGGGGCAATGCGATGGAACTCGCGTGTGGCGTGTGCTCTTCCGCATGCCTCTCTTCTACCTGTCCGGGTTTCGCGTCGAATCGTTAGTCCTCCATTTGTGTGTCGTCCTCCGTTTGTGTGTCGTCCTCCGTTTGTGTGTCCTCCTCCGTTAGAGTAGCGGCGGCGGCTTCCTGTTACTCGGCTCTCTCGGCTGCCTCCTTACATCTTAATATGGTGGTGACGAGGGTAGTTATCCGCTGCCACTGTGTCTCGTCGACGAGCATTGCTTCGATTAGGTCCTCGGGAGTCATCGTGTACCCCAGTGCTAGGGAGACCATTGTCCTCTCGAATATCGCCTACCTGACCGTGGGTTACCTAACCGCAGTCCGCCGCCGCTAGCGTTTAACCTTTTGTTCACAGGCTACAACAAAACAGCAACAATTTTCTGCCGAAAACTAGGACATTTCCAAATCCAGTCGACGACTTATGTAATTTTCGAAAAATAATTTCAACCTACCATTGAAATTATTCACTCACCAACACCAAACCTTATCTTCACTATTGACATCGCATTAAAAAAAGGGCAAAAATATCCCCCTCCCTCAGACTGCCACGATGCAGATGATGGGGTGAATGTAATGAAGGAGGTGTAGGGCTTAAATAAGGAAACCAATGGGTTTACGATACATATTTTGACCTTGAATTTATTTGTTTTAAATTTTAGCTCCTCTTGACTGTAAACTGTCGATTTCGTTCAAAAATTTCTTAATAGGAACAATACTTTACAAGTTTCAAAACCATACAATGTAAATCCCATCTTGAAATTTCTTATTGCATTTTATATTTATTTTTCAGGACAACAACATTGTAATACCCTTGTACTTTAAAAACGATTGTAAATCTTCCGTTTCATTACCACCTAAAACAATGACATTTCAAAGCACCACCCACGCCAACGTAAGAAAATCACGTTTACCTACCTCTCTTTTTCATTTCGTTTTTTATTTTTCATTATAAATTTCACAACTGTCAAAATAAAAATGTAGTAGATGACGCTCTGCAAATGTCAAAATTTTATAAAAATGTCGCTTTACTTGTAATTCGACTATATTTAATTAAAAATACTGCTGGGAATTTATAAAAACTTGTAATTCTTCAAATTAGAAGTGTATTTTTGTTTGTTTTTCACTGTTGTATTTTCATAGTTTATTGTTACTTGTATATTATATAATTTGTTTTTACCTCCTTAGTTCACTTAATGTTTCAGCTTCAAAACCCACTTAACAAACTTCCATCTCACTTTTCATGCTATCACTATTTATTCAAATGAGGTATAAAGGGCCTAAGTTCCTTATATTGTAATTGTTTAAGAATCTACAAAAATGTCTGTAACAAAATCACTTACCAATAAATGCCTTAAAAGTAAAAGAATCGAGTCCTCTTTTATGGGGTGACAACGAAACCGCGTTCATATGATAAAGCAAAGTGGTCTATCTTTTGATGAGCTACCCGTCTTTACTACTTACACAGATGGCGCTTCTCGCCATCGTTTATGCTTAAGCTTTGGATGTACTTGCAATAGTTCTGTATTTGGATAACATGCCATCTCAATCAATCATTACATCAAATAATACTTTATGTATTGTTGTGATATCCCTCAATATACGGGGAGGGGGTGCATAATAAAATAGAATTTTATTTTATAAACTTAAATTCTTAAATTTATTCAATACCTTTGCTGGACTTTCACCACTACTGCTCTCTCCATCCATATGGGTGCTTGGTTCCTTTTTAATTATTAAATTTCTAAAAACTTTTAACCTTAAAAACTACTGTATTTTGTATTTTTATTTTCAAAATTTTTCTATCCAAAAACATGCGACTCTTCTGAGTCAAATAATTAAAATGCCATTCGTTTTATAGATATGCAAAAATTATTTAAGTTTACAAAAAAATCAACAGCATCGTGTATGAATTTTATTTAAAAATAATTTTATTAGGAAATTAAGGGCCGTACAGACACTGAAAGTAATTTAGTCTAGTAGCAAGTGTTGCTAATGCCTGTACTAATAGTCGAGACTTGAGACCTGATCTAGGATTAAGCTTACCATTTTCTGGAAATATCTGCTATTGTTATGATGTAAATCAAATTTCAGTATTCTGATTGGTAGATTGACAAACCTAGGATTAATCCTCTGACCATTAGTGTCGGCATTGACACTATCCGAAATAGTATATCAAAATAATTTGTTACTATCATAGTAGCGCTTGCTTTTATTATCCGCGTCTGTACGATCCTTTACTTTTGAAGCCACGTTAACATTTATGAACATGTGCACTCCACTATCACCTAAGATAATAAAACAATCCAATTCAAATCAATTAATTGAGTTTTAACACTTGGAAATGGTCGTCTAGTGTTTGTTGAAAATAAAAGTAGCTTGACAATGGTGTATACTGTACAAGAGAAAGTAAAAATAACATTTATTTACGGTGCTAGGTCATTTTGATGCGTATTCTGGCGCTTTCAGTGCAAAAGTTGCTAAGTCAACAAATATTTCAATTGGTTCCATACATAAAGTGCTAAAAAAAAGTGCCGAACAAGATTCATCCTTATAAAATTTAAATTCACCAACCACTTGGCGAAGACGATTTTGATAGAAAAATCGAGATTTTTGAACTGATGTCTCAGAGAATTCAAGATGACCCAAATTTGGAAAAAAATTTGTATCAGCGACGAATACATTTTTTTAACAGATTTGTCAATAAATACATTTGTTAATACTGGGACAATAAAAATGCGTTCGTGTTTTGGGCAGACCATACACATCATCCTCAAATGGTCAAAAATGACATTATTGTGCTAATTTTTATTTTATATATCGGACAAATGTATCAATATGTATTAGAAAATGAAATTGTCCCACTTATCGATCAGTTTTTAGAAAACCATGTAAATGAAGTAGGAGATATGCAGTAAATGGATTGGCAGAAGAGGTCTATAATAGAATGGCCCTGAAGATCCCTCGATTTAACGTCGCTTGATTTTTCATTTGGGGAAATTTGAAAACGGTATAGTTTACAATTTTTTTACAGTTCTTGAAAAATACATCAACCCAAGAATGTAGGCGGATTAACTTAAATTCAAACTTAAACACAAACAAACTTAAACTTAAAATTCAAACAGTATTGATTTTTAACGTCCCTCTCGCTATCTAAATTTGCTTGTTTTTCTAAAATTTACCCAAAAATGTTATTTTGACTGGCTACTTTTGAAATTAATACCTAGTAAAATGATGAATAGTAATTATAGTCCGGTCAAATTAGACCAAAAAATAGGAGTGAGGTTACAATAATTCGCACCCAGCTGAAAATTGGTAGGATTGTTCAAAACACCATCATAAATGAAATATAAAAAGTCCTCATCGATCTGACACCTGGAAAAAAAATTATTCGGGGTCAAAGGTCACAAAAACGGGTTTTTCGCGATTTTCAGCAAAACGGTAAGTTTTATCATAAAATTATCCCATTCAAAAATTGTAGATCAGATAATTATCTATAAAAAATGTCTAAATACTTTTTTTCCTAAGAGTCACCGTTTTTGAGATATAACGATTCGAAAAGTTGAAAGAGTTGTAATCGTCATAATATGCACACGTTTCCACGCCACCTTTGAGGTAGTGTACTTAGCGCGTTTTTTTAATGTGGTTTCCCCGGTAGGCCGGGGAAAACTTACTTGCTGGTTGATGAATAAATGCTAAAAATGAAATTTGAGATTTAGAATAATCTATATGATTATTTGTTAAACGTTCAATAAAACCATTCCAACCGGTTAACGACGCATTTTTCCATTTCCCATAAAACCATAATACATCAGCTTTTTTGAGGAAAGATACTGTTTCAGTCCCATAAGCAAAATCTTGGACATTTATTTTACTGTAACCTACGACACCATCATTTTGACAGATCTGTATCGGCACATGAGCTTTTGCCTTGAAATCTGTTGCTGAAAGGGCTTCTTTTATTTGTGGCATAGGTTCTTCTAGTAAAACGGAATCTTTTGGAGTAACAATTCGAATAATACCCATTATGTGGAGCGTATTATTACCGTCTAGCGTATTTACATTAATATCAGCATTGTCTGCAACGTATTGAATAAGTGTGCCACTTTCTGGTCGTAGGACATGAGGAGGACGATGAAAAACTGCTGCTGCCTCGTACATTATTGTATCATTATAAGATGCACACAAACCGAAAGATGAAAAAATTTGTATAAGACGTTTAGACCCACATCGTCGATGAAGAAAAACTGAGAAACCTAATTGTAATTTAGACTTAAAAGACCTCGGCCGAACAGCAGTCATGATACTATGGCTAATATTTGTGCATATTAATTTTAAATGATCTAAATTTAATCTTTTATTTGTTAACATCACTCGCTCCAAAAAATGTGCCAGCGACTCTGGGATTTCATTGTTTAAATCTTCAAACATGCGACCTGGTGGAGGGTAGTTAGAATTATCTAACACTGCGGATTGAATATCTTCGCGAATGATTGCTGCAGCAGCTTCTACAATTCTGAGTCGTTCTTCTTTTTTATTCATTTTTTTTTGTCGTACCAAGCTTGATTCAAAATATCATGATGATTGTCTACTAAGCATATGAATGTTGATGTTCCGAATTTTTCAGTGATAATAATTTGATCACCATACCTCAGTTTTAATCGTATCTTTAGCGTCCTGTTATCTACAGTTGTAGTTTTGCAAACATTTCTCAATTCGGTCAAAGTGAACTGACAGTCATCGCTATTTTCAATGTAAGTGAATATTTCCTCCATTGCTAGAGTCGTAGTTTCATTTTGAGGACGACCGACTTTAAGCCCAGTGGTCGGTTTCAAGAAGGAAGTGAAGCAATCATGATGATACTTAGCCTCAGCAGCAACTAAATCGTATTCGAATTCTACTCGAGCAAGAACAGCTTTTGCCATAGCATCAGAACGAGTCCGAGCTGTTTTCAGAATCGAATCTTTAAATGTAAGTGTGCTTACTTGTTTACTTTTACGGCGAGAATCCAAGGACTTTCTTTTTTCATGCTCTTCATTCAATTCCTGGCCGCAAAATAAGCATTGTTTTTTAAAACTAAAAGCTGATTCACTTATACGTGCTCTAGTACGAGGAGGACTTTCAGTAGATGTACTGGCTTCTTGTTCTTCATGTTGTCTTTTAGTAGCTGCAGCAATAGAACACTTTCGAGTATAATTTTTACGACACTCCAAATGTATGGTCACAGATTTCTGCTCTTTAAGATATTCTGAAAATTCATCAGCTCTTTCAGTACTTTCATTGATTAATGTCTTCATACCACGTTCAACAGTAACAATTTCACCTTTAGTTAAAAGTTTAGCACAAAGAGGGACTGGGTTTCTACATAATATGACGATTACAACTCTTTCAACTTTTCGAATCGTTATATCTCAAAAACGGTGGCTCTTAGGAAAAAAAAGTATTTAGACATTTTTTATAGATAATTATTTGATCTACAATTTTTGAATGGGATAATTTTATGATAAAACTTACCGTTTTGCTGAAAATCGCGAAAACCCCGTTTTAGTGACCTTTGACCCCGAATAAATTTTTTTCCAGGTGTCGGATCGATGAGGACTTTTTAGATTTCATTTATGATGGTGTTTTGAACAATCCTACCAATTTTCAGCTGGGTGCGAATTATTGTAACCTCGGATGTCTAAATTGACCGGACTAAATGCCACAACTAAATGTTGTTGTTATGTAGCAATTGTTGTAAACCAATCTCCGAAGTTAATATTGTGATTGTCGCAAAAGTAAATATTGCTATCCTGATGATACCAAATAGCAATTGTAATCCCTTAATTGTTGTAATGAAAATGAACGTTAATCCTCATCTCAATGCTTTGTTTAGCCGATTTGTTGTTATTGTTTGCGAAAAGTGTGTTTGTTCGTATTGACAGTTTGAGCTGAAAGAAATATCCTTCTCTTCCTATTTTCCTTTAATTAAATTGTTAGAAAAACAAGCAAGCGAGTGTTTGCGGGACCGCAAATAAACAGGAAGGCCGTATTATAAATAGTGATGCCCAAATGTTGAATGATATTAATAATTATCCCTTGGCTTACATCACTAATATATTATTGATAATTATTCCTAAGGTTAATTAAGGTAGAGTACTCGTATTTGTATAAAATCTAAAATTGATCGAAATTTATGAGCTAAATTGAGTATCGAAATCGAATTATGGGAACCGGAAATTTTAATAATTATTATATTAAATGTAATATAATTTATTTAGCATTAATTGTGGCTCACGGTAGCATACGTACATATCCTATTCAATTAAGAATCGATTAATGATAACCGTCAAGTTCTATAAGTAACAATTTATAATAAGATTTTCTTTTTTCTAAATTTTTTTATTATTCTAGTTATTAGCAAAATTGACTTTGCACCTTTTGATATTTATAACTAATAATTCTATGCTTATATAATAACAATGCGACAGTAAAATATTTTCCTCAAGTATATTTTGATTATTATTACTTACTACCTATACGTAATTATTATTTATTTTATAGTTATAATATAATAATTATTACACATAGGTAATAATAATAATTTTTTTTGAAAATAGTGTGCAATAAAGTTAAAGGTATATATTGTGCAAAATGTGATATTTTAAGTTAGTGAAAAGCCAACTATGCATTCCTGTGTGACCAGGAATATTTTAGGTCGTTGACATCCTTGGTGCCTAGCAACAGAACTCGTGTACTTAATTTCACATCAAATAAATATTGTTATTGCATTTGAGTATCAATTATTATGAAACTTCAAACCTCGTCTCAATAATTCACGTTTAATTGAAAAAATTATAATTTCATTTAATTTATCAATAATGCAAACTTGAAATTATAATCAATTATTATAATCACCTTCAACTTTTCCTTTTGTTATAAAGTGCTCACGTTACATAGGAACTAGACAACTAGGTGAGATGATTAATTAATTTATTTTAACTATAACTGTTGGATAAAGCCCACTTTTCATAGTCATATTCATTTCAGTTACGTATAGAATTTCATTATCGAAATTTTATTTGCACTATTGGGACCTTTTTTGTTGCAAAATACTGACAGTTGTAAAGTGTTAATTCAAATAAAAATCGTCGATTTACAAAAAGTTCTGAACAGTTGTAGATAAAATCGTGTATGCAACACGTGAGATAATGCGTTATTATATCGTACCTGGTTGACGCCTCCCTGTACATACATCGTACTAGTGCGATAATGTCTTGTCTCAAATAATAAATGGTCTACAAAAAATGATGTAGCAATATTTATTTATTTACTGTCCGGATACACCAATTTAAATAGATTAACACGATATAATTCACAAATGAACTACACCTTTTCCACAAGTAATTCAGAAATCGTCAACTGTTATTCAGATTTGTCAATTGATATTCAGAAATCGTCAACCGTTATTCAGATTTGTCAATTGATATTCAGAAATCGTCAACCGTTATTCAGATTATCAATTAATATTCAGAAATCGTCAACTATTATTCAGATTTGTCAATTGATATTCAGAAATCGTTAATTTTAATTCAGAAACAGACAAATGAAAATTAGAATGAAATGCAAAAGTGGGGCTTTTACAGTGCAGAATAAGGCTTTAATAAAAATCTAAAAAAAATAACAATATTTTAATTAATTTTTTTATATATATTATAAGAAAAACATGAATTATTTCACAACAATATGTTAAAGAAATCTTTAGCGAATAACTTAGCGACCGACTGGCATATCTTCCATTGATAAGGCTGCTGCATGGTGTATTGTGCAGTGTTGCGCAGCACGAGCACAATCGCCTCCATTTATGGTGTCCTTGGCCCGATCTACCCTTTTCCAACAGTAATTCAGAAATCGTCAACCGTTATTCAGAAATCGTGAATTGTAATTCAGATTTGTCAACTGATATTCAGAAATTGTGAATTATAATTCAGATTTGTCAAGTGATATTCAGAAATCGTGAATTGTAATTCAGATTTGTCAACTGATATTCAGAAATTGTGAATTGTAATTCAGATTAATTTGTCAACTGATATTCAGAAATCGTGAATTGTAATTCAGATTTGTCAACTGATATTCAGAAATTGTGAATTGTTATTCAGATTTGTCAACTGATATTTAGAAATTGTGAATTGTAATTCAGATTTGTCAACTGATATTCAGAAGCCGTCAATTTTAATTTAGAAACCGACAAATGAAAATTAGAAAGTACTTAATGAAATTCAGAAGGTATCAAATGTTCAGCTCAATTAAAGCATCAGTTGTTTTTTTTCTAAAAATTTGAATGTTATGATTCTGTGTTGATTAATTTAATCCCTTAATTTTAAGGGATTATGTGCTGTGTATTAAGGGATTATCGTAATATTAATCTTACATAAGTAAAAATACATTCTTAAATAAATCGAAAAGGTAATAATTGAAATGGAGTTTAAAGACAATTGCGTTATTTGTGGTTTCAATATTACTGCAACAATGGAACGATATGGGAAATAAACTGTCCGATTTAGTACTCGTTGTGGACAATGCGCCTTGCCATTCAAGACTGGAAACGGTCTTTACTGGGACGACAGCAACTCTGTTGCGACTTGGCCCATACTCTCCAATGCTGAATCCCATTGAGTATATTTGGTCGAAAATCAAGGCAGAAGCCAAAAGCAACATTCGAGTTCCCAATGTCGCGGGGCATAATCTTGGGGAACAAAGACTGGTCTACTTAGAGGAAATAGTAGATCGGGCCAAGGACACCGTAACTTTTAACCACTTTTGCATTTCATTCTAATTTTCATTTGTCGGTTTCTGAATTAATAATGACGATTTCTGAA
Source organism: Podabrus alpinus (assembly GCA_932274525.1). Lineage (NCBI taxonomy): Eukaryota > Metazoa > Arthropoda > Insecta > Coleoptera > Cantharidae > Podabrus > Podabrus alpinus. The sequence continues at coordinate 97,984,526 of OW026452.1, forward strand.
TTAAAATTGACGATTTCTGAATTACAATTGACGATTTCTGAATTATAAAATTCTGAATTAGACGATTTCTGAATATCAATTGACAAATCTGAATAACGGTCGACGATTTCTGAATATCAATTGACAAATCTGAATAACCGTTGACGATTTCTGAATATTAATTGATAATCTGAATAACGGTTGACGATTTCTGAATATCAATTAACAAATCTGAATAACGGTTGACGATTTCTGAATGACTTGTGGAAAAGGTAGATTTCCTCTAAGTTGACCGGTCTTTGTTCCCCAAGATTATGGGTATGGATTAAGAATTACAATTCACAATTTCTGAATATCAGTTGACAAATCTGAATTGCAATTCACGATTTCTGAATATCAGTTGACAAATCTGAATTACAATTCACAATTTCTGAATATCAGTTGACAAATCTGAATTACAATTCAGAATTTCTGAATATCAGTTGACAAATCTGAATTCCAATTCACGATTTCTGAATAACGGTTGACGATTTCTGAATTACTGTTGGAAAAGGTGTAGTAAATTCCGCATAACGCTCTTCTTTAATTTTTCGTGTAGTTGGTTAAAGAAGTCGAAATCGTCCAGATCGTTCGAAACGTTAACCAACCGACACATTCTCGTTATTGGACTATGCAGCCCATAGTTTGGACAACAAGGATTCACAACTAATTTTCCCATTCAACAAACGATAAACTTTTAACATAGATCGGTAACTGATCTCCTATATTCCAATGATTTGATGGTGGTCCGAAGAATATTGGAAGCATATTAAAAGTCGCCGGACATACAATTCAGTTTCAAATTATAATATTTTAAATACTAGCGTTTAATCGATTCCAATCTGGCAATATCGACTCGGGCGACCACACAGGCTAGGTGTATTCTATCTAGTTGGGACCTCTTCTTCATCAGTTCGATAATGTTCTTTCAAACATTTAGTCCACTCTTGGACTACAAGCTTCTCCCCCAATGAGGGGAAGTTCAGGCCACGTTGGTAGGGCAGCAACCAGCGGTGTTCCTTTTAAATTTTGCACCAAGCCATCCAAGTGCAGAGTTGATACCTAACAAATGAAAAGTATAACATCAGGGTACGTCTTTCACGGCAAATTTACTACTGGATAATTTGTTTACTTGGTAGATGTTAACAACCTTCAATTGGACCGTCTCATTAGCGGGAAGATTGAAAATTCTGACAAAATTAAAACCCAAGTTTTCAGCAGCGAATTTAGGATTGATTCTAAACGCCACTAATAAAGACGCAGAGTCTTAATAAATCTTAATAAATCAATGGGCTATGGGAAAGGGAACGGGAAAGCACCTCATTAAATTTATTTTCCTAGTCAGCCATCTGACTTGGCTTCGGTCAAGTTGATAGCCAAAGTTCGCTGTGCGGATACGGCACTTTAAGCCGAAGGGAGCTAAACAGGGGGGGGGGGGAATTCCAAGGGATTTAAGCAACACATTGATTGTTTCCATCACGACCGAATACAACTTTAGGCCGCACAACCAGGGCAATCACAAATCAGTGCGGCCTTAAAACACTATTTTTGCCTATCGATTTGCTCATAATAACGCATCTTAATTGGCTTAATTTTTAATTACCATCCTGACAAAGTTTCGGGCTGAACAACCAACATAATCATACTAGCAGAGAAGCAAATATTAGAATGTGATGACTTGTGCGGCCTAAAAGCCGTACTGGAAGATAAATAGCAGATCAATTTAAGAAATGAAAACTTGATCCAGAATCACATCAGAATTGTTATTTGTCGCGAATCTAATACCTTGAGAAGGGGGGTTGTTTAAAATTAAGCTGCTCTTCAGTGGAGGCTCCACAGTTTGCTATACTTGGGAGGAGGTACTTACAAATTACATTTTTCACTTTTCAGAGAAGTGTTTACCGTTTACGGTCGAAGCATCGTCAGACTGTCGCAAATATTCAGTGGCGAACTGGACTGGTACCAATGGTGCATTCACATTAAACAATATTGTTCCGAGTTGTCATTCTACTTAAGGAAGGCGGCGCCCCGCCGTTGTCACCCTCCACGTACCAGCCGCCACTGTTTATAAATTATCTTCATTAATATTCTGAGGGGGGGGGGCTAACAGGGACTACTGCTACTACCACTACTACTAAGTCGTATTGTTCGTTTCCGAACGTCATGACCCATCTCTTTCTATGCATGTGATGTGCGTTCCAAGTGTTTTCACATACATAGAGGACCTACTTGTTTAACGTGGGCTCCGAACCACGGGAAGTGTACAACATGGACTCTATGGGCATACATTCGCCGCTGTTTTCAGTGAAAAACATTTATTTACTAGAAAATCCTAAAAGTTTGTTAAATATACTGGGCGTAAAGGATTAACTGTTTAATTTTTTTTCCTAAGGTAAAAGCTTCTTTTACCCTGTACCTTTCACTTGTTTTTAAATTTACCTCTATGAGGGTAGTATGAGGTTGTATTGAAAATAGATTACTGCATGTACATTTTTCTAATTCAACACAAAATTATTTTAGGATAAATATTTTAGGTTATAGCAATTTTAAATTTATAAGGGTGCGGCGACTGAATCATTTGCCTCAGGCGCCATCGCAATGGGGGCGCTAAACCTCGACAAATTTTCTAAATGATAAAAATCTTTTGGCAGGGGGCGCATATATTCAAATTTGCCCAAAGCAAAGCCTCAGGCTAAGCTTTAAGCTAAGCTACTACCACTACTACTAAGTCGTATTGTTCGTTTCCGAACGTTAGCTTTCGTTAGCGAAAGGCTAAGCTTTAAGCTAAGTCTACAGCTAAGCCTCAAGCTAAGCCTCAACACACGAATGCTATATGTAAAATTGTTGACTGGATGCAAATTCTTTGGGCAACTAGCAATTACGAGATGTGTTGATATTAATGAATATTACATATTGCTGTGAATCTTTATAAAAAATTTGCTACCTCGAATTTACTTAAGTCTTAAATGCTGTGTAGAACTTAAAAATAAAACAACGAAAATGAAATCCATCAGCCACAGCTTATTTCCTTATTTATTTACAAAACTTACAGGAAACAGAATTATTACTTATAAAAATCAACAAGTTAAATCTGTACATAAATTTTCAATACCAAAAACCAAAACCTATTCTAATTAAACCCCCCAAATGCTATCGCATTTATTCAAATTAAATATTGTGCAGCGATCGCTTTTAATTACGGCCGCACAAAAAGAAATATTGTCTTACCACGAAATCACCAACGTAACGGAGTTCTGTAATTTTCCTTCCAATACCATGTATGGTATCCATTTAGCATTCCAATCTAACTTTCGCTGTCGATCCATTCCATAATTGAAAAGCAGAAAACTAATCATGACTCTTCACTAGCATTCCAATCTAACTTCCGCTGTCGAGCCATTCCATAATTGAAAAACGGAAAACCAATCATAAATCTTCACAACACCCTCCAGAATTATACGGAACGATCGGAGGTAACCATTTAAACTCAAAATTTTGTTTTGTATCTTCCCTAATTATTTTCTTTCCAAAAATATCAATTATCCAAACATAATAATCGCTAGTCAGCAGTACTTAAATTTTCACCATTACTTTTCCTTTACAAAAATCATCCGTGCTCTTTTGTCAATCGCCACGGTTCCAATCTCTCTACTCTTCCGTTCCCAAAACCTATCTCTTGCCTCTCCCCTCCAATTATTGTGGAGTCGGCGTAACTGTCAACTTGTCGTTGGTCTTCAGCATACCTTTATGTTAAGCACTACCGAATTCACTATTTTATGAAGCACAACCGATACCAAAATCCCTCCAAAATTGCTAAGCGCTCCTATCTAATTTAACAAATATCTTTTTATTAACTGAACTTGTCTTTTTATTATACGTATTTGATCAAATAAATGTTTCATAATTCTGTTCTTTTAATCATTACATATTGTAGGAACACACGCTATGGTCAAGAAATTCCATTCCCGTTTCCAAACTCATTAATCAAAAAAAAACAGCTGATTTATTAACCTACTGTTAATCGGTTTAGAACGTTCTACGCCGTCTTCCGATACCCAATTTCCATTCTTCTCTGTTCGTCCACATTCCCTCCTCCAGGTTTCTCTCTCTCATCTCTCCATCTATACCCTCTCTCCAGCTCTTTCGAGGTCTTCCTCTCCTTCTACGTCCCGTTGGGATCCAATTCAGCATCTGCTTCGGTATTCGTTCTTCCTTCATTCTCTGCACGTGACCGAACCATTGTAGTTGTTTAATTCGTATGTCTTCTATTATTGTGTGGGGTACGTTCATTATTTCTCTTATTCTTTTATTTGTAATTCTTTCTTTTCTGGATATCTCCGCGGACCGTCTTCAGAAATCCATCTCAGTGGCATTTAAGAGGTTTAGTTTCGTTCTTTTAACGGCCATACTTCGCAACTACTATAAGTAGTTATGCTCTTTACTTATTTAGTTTACTTTATTTACTTTACTTTATTTAGTTATGCTCTTTAAGCTAAGCATCAAACTAAGCCTCAAGCTAAGCCTCAAGCTAAGCCTCAAACTAAGCCTCAAGCTAAGCCTCAACACACGAATGCTATATGTAAAATTGTCGACTGGATGCAAATTCTTTGGGCAATTAGCAATTTGGAGATGTGTTGATATTAATAATTAATATTGTCGTTCATAAATGGATCACGTTGGCACATGAGATTATTAGCATTCTAATGCATAGACAACATCCCGTTATTTCTTTCCTAAACCCTCAATTTTTAGTCATATACATTGGATATTGGTCCAAGCTAAGGTAAGCCTCAAGCTAAGCTTTAAGCTAGCCATTCGGAGATGTGAGATGTGATATTGATCCAAGCTAAGGTAAGCATTAAGCTAAGCTTCAAGTTAAGCCTCAAGCTAAGCCTGAAGCTAGGCCTCAAGCTAAATGTGGACAACGGTCGCATACACGTCGAGGAATTTGTAAACATTCGTCAATGCTTCGATTGTATGCCATTCGGCCACACTTAAGAGTTTTGTACGGAGGGACTGACGTACTGTTCCCATTTGTGTTTATATTTTTATTGCCAATTTATTTAATTAGTATAGTGAACAAAATATCTTATTAAAACTCGGGCGGTAATTGATTTACCATCTCGACATTTTTTATTTTTTTAAGGGCCGAAATTCTGGGTTAACATCCAGGACTTTGGTTATGTCTTTACATAAGTCTGGCTAATTGATAAAATGTCAAGGACAAAAAATAAATTTAGAAAAAGTATGTTAAACAAAATCCCAGGAAAGCAATTAAAAGTGTTTACAACATACATACATATTTCAATTTGCAAGGTGAATTAATAGTATGAACTTCTTCAATATCTTATACAAATTATCGAGAAAAAAACATAATATGTAATAAAAATTCAACTTTCGCTCAAAACTGAATTATAATTTTTTTAAAATTATTAGTACAATAAATAATTGGAAGTTTGGTTTTTGTTAAGTTCTATTGGGAAAACTTTAATTTATTTAAGTACAATTCAATTGTATCCGTTTACAAAGGATCCACTTATTAGTAACATTTGAGTATACCAATTTCTCGAAAGTAAACTAACAATAAGTAAACTTCTCATGTTAACTTCTATATTTTTACTATAGTGCTAAAGAGATAACAATGAACTAATAGTAAATCAATAATAGACAATAGAAAAAATTTAATCTTCCCACGTTTTTATGAACTATGATATTACTAAATAAAAAATTAAAATATTTTTGGTATATATTATTTTTGTATTATTATAAATATTATGTAATCTTTATAAATCTTCATACCAGTTCTGCTGATTAACATAATATATTTATTGTTATGCAAATAAAACAAAAATAGACCTTTTCAGTGATACCCAACATGCGCACGTATGTTTCCGTTTAATAACACTTAATTGTAATTATTGTAAAGAAATAAAAAGAATACCTTGACTTTTCCTTTTACTGAATATTTACTACGATTATATAAAGTAAGAAACCATTTTATTTGCGTAAATATGTACATATATGTAAAAAATGGCGTCATACGCTAGTTTTAAAAAAAGGTGTTTTCGTTTAAATTGTTTTAAAATATTAAAATGTTTTAATTTTTTCTGTTCACACGACCACTGGTTAGTCGCAAAACCTAAAAGGAAATCGTAACTGGAAAACCATGATTTTTTCGAAAGAAATATGAGTCGTTAGATATTTTGTGAAAATAATGAGCTATTTTGATTTTTTTCATAAACTAGAGTTTCTAACGACCGCAATTGAGGTAATGCGGAAAATTACATATTATATTTTGAATATACTGTAAGGTTTTAAAATCGATCGGAGCCTCTTTGTTTTCGTAAAGGTTAAAACATCAAGGGAAAATGAAATTTCGAGAAAAACGCATTTAAAGTGTATTTATACAATTCATTGCATAAGAAACGATAGAATTTTGTTGTGAACCCCTGACTTTAATTGGCAATCAGAGATTCTTATAATCTCGCATATGTGAATTATCCCTTGGCTAAAATACTCACCGGTTCTTACTTATCTCAGGCTCTTATGTTTATAAGTTTCACTAAATAAGGAAAGGTTATATGAAGAATAAAAAGCATAACAATTACAAAAATTTAAATATAATAAACAAATAAAAATTAATTTGTACAAAAACAATTATAATTATGAAAGTATGCCTCAGTGGCGTTTATATTTTAACTAAAAGTTTAATATTAAAAATTATAAAAAAGAATGTCCTATCATCACTATTTACCTTAAAATTAAATTAAAAATTTACCTTGGTAAGTTTTTGGAATGTGATAACTTAGAATAATCTTCATTAGTTGCCAGTTCTTATTGTTTGCACTATTCCAATACGTAAAAGTTTAAAATATTCTTTGTTCTCACAATTGGAAACATATTTTTAATTCAGATTGTTTATTTATTTATTTCGCACTTGTACCAACTAAATTATAGTATTAGCGTCGCGCACATTTATTAACTATTAATTTATAATTTTCTCGCTCCACTTCAATTAGGAAAAATTCAAGTTATCTCCTTTTTTACCATTAGAAACGCATTTTTAGCCAAGATAATTCATTATATTGGCGTTTTGCACATTTGTTGATTAACTTATTATTGGTTTATTTTAGTTGTTGATTAACTTTGAAACAAATAGTTAAAACTGTATAAAATTGACTAAGTTGATTTTTATGTAAGATTTACAAATTTTACATCTTACCTCTTCAGGATTTTTCAACTTAATCCTTGATTCTTTTCTTTTTAAAATTTAAGAAATCTTTTTTTAAAATAGGGGAACCAATGATCTTAACATATTTCTTATAAAGCCAATCACAGAATTTGGTTCTATACGTAACTGACAATTGAATTGAACAAGATATAACGTGACGATAAACCGTTCAAACCTGCAATAAATAGACTAATTTATTGTTCTCCAAATGGTGCAATATGACGTTAACTGCCTTCAGGCAACTAAAAATTCTGTGAAAACTAATTGATTTCTTGTAATTCTCCTATTCACTAAAATTATTTTGTATCTAGCATGTGTTCTCAGAACACTTTTTTAATTTTAAAATTGTTTACTTCTTGTCAAAATCTGAACAAAATAAATTAGCATAATAGGGGTAGTTTCTGTGAATGTTGAAATACAATAAAAATTATGACCGTGGGATATAATTGAATATAACACCATTTGGAGACAGAAAATTGTCGTAGTTCGAAAAAGAATATTAAAATTTAATAACATAACAATTTATTTGCTGTTTTTGGTTTATATTTTAGGGATTTTGGTAATATCTACAATTTAAAAGATTTCATTAATAAATTTGAGTAGTTTTCAGGGGCTGTAAATGCCAGCTAAGTTCTGGAACTTCAAAATTCGTAAATAATTTTACTTACAAATTAATGGACAAATAGTAAAAAGAATAACATTAATAATAAATTACGATCGTTTTCCTTTTTTTCCTTATAATCGGGTAAAATTCTAAAAGAATTTATAAAACCCTAGCAGTTTTCTTTTAATTTGAGAAGAAATCCATAAAATAATCTATTAATGTTCAGGCAAGAAACACTTCTAGCTTGTAAAAAAATTCGTGCAAGCTGAAATTTGGCAGACATGTTTGTGTATTTGAGTAACCCCCCAAAATTTGCCTAAAATACTCTGCCGGGTGTTCTCTTAGTTTAGTCTTAGTTTAGTGTGGTTTTTTACGTATAACTTTCTTAATTTCATTTATAAGGAAAATTAACATCAGGCAAAAATTGAAGGGCACAAAATTCTCAATGAAATAAATATATCAGATGACGAAGATGACCTGTAAGAATATTTTATGCCGTATTATAAAATTATGCATATTAATACACTTTTTCCAATTTCTATTTTCTTTAGAATAAAACGCTTTTCGACCTTCCGAAATTGATTTTGATTTCAGGAATAGTATGACGTATGAAAATTTTGAAACATTTTATTTTGTAGACCACTTTATCTTTTTCAATTATGATGCGATGAAAATTTTCTGTAAATCTAAAGCAAAGCGAGTTATTGCCGAGAAACTACTTTAACGGGGTTAAAATTCCAAATTCTGGAAGAAACCGATTGGGGATTTTAGATAAATTTTAGGGAAATTGTTGGGACATTAAACATACACATGCTTGTAAAATTTCAGCCACAATTTTGTGCCCTTCAAATTCTCTCTAAAAATGGAATTAAGCTAGTTATAGGTGATAAACCAGGTTGGAGGAACTAAAATTACTAATCGAGAGAGAAGCCAACAAGGGATTTTCAGGAACTTTTGAGGGGTTTATTCGGACACTTAAATACATATTATGTCTACCAAATTTCAGCTTACCCGGATAGTTTGCAAGCTCGAACTATTTTTGCGGCTTCGTTGCCTGGAATATTAATTGAGTAAAAATGTATCGTAACATTTGAAAAAAATTAATGTGCTTAAATATGATAAATTTTAATTTGCCGCCTCTGTTCCGTGTGGAATTATGAATGTGGATATTGTTAATGGCATATTCGAGGAAATAATTGAACCCATCTAAATTAATGAAATGTGTTTTTAAATCTTATAACTGCGTGTATAGGATAATTCAACGAGCAGAATATTAAACTTACCTACAAATTTCAATGAATGATTTGACTTCATAGTAGAAGCAAAAATGTACGAGCGATGATTAAAAGGAGAGTTGCATGATTGGACACTTGGCATAAAACTCAATGCCAACATTGAAATAAATTTAATAACCACAATGAAAAACAAAACAATTTAGAAATACAGTTTAATGGATAACTGTAATTATTATTTCTTTAAAAAGAATAAGAAAATGTATGATAGGAAACGGTACCGTCTCTGTACAACTTAAGCATACTCTAAATCTTAATTTATAAAACAAAAATTATTTCTTAAAAAAAAGCACAAATTTAATTATATGCTAAAATAATTATGAACTCAAGTGGCATAAATTGAATCATCACCTTGGACCGTATGGTTGTCCAAAATTACGCAAATTTTTCAGAATTATTTTTACGGCACGGAAACAATAAATTTTATGAACATTTCGAATCACGGTGAATCACACCGACAACCCAAATTGAAATAATAGCTTTAAGTTAAAAGCAAAGTTATTAAATCTTATTTTATAAGTTAACATGTACCGGGCGTTTTAAAAAAAATGACACATACATGATGTGTGACCGTTACATATTCTTTAAGAAACAAGATCCGACAAATCTGCGTTTTATTTCCGCTGTACGTAGAAAATGAGTCGTCAACAATTTTGCAAAGAAACAGAAGTCATGTTAGGTATCAACGGCAATCAACAAAATCAACATTTTCCTCCTCTGAACTTTGCATAAAATATGTATATTTAATTTCACAATATTCAGAAATTTAAACAAAGTTTTTCTGTAAAGTTGCATATTTTAACGTTCCACCTAGCAATTTTTTTATTATGGTAATCTTGGCCCAATTGTATCTTTCTTTACATCAGCGAAATTAAATAAATTTTAAACTTATATCGAGGTTGATGAATTTATTCGAAAGACGTAGGAAATTGAACACGATTAAACACTTTAAGATTACCATCAGGAATTAAAAGTTCAAAAGATTGTTTTTTAGCCGGATTCAGGTAATGGAATATTGGGTGTAGGTCAGTACATTCTCCTATTTTCACGAAAATTACTTGATTCTTACTTAAAGGTTTCTAAAACGATATACACTTTTATACATTATTTATTCAAAGCACAATTTTTTTCAAAAAAAGAAAATTTTTTTTACGTTAAAACGTCCTTGGACCTAATTCGTTTAATAGGATATTTTTATTGTGTTCTTTGGTAATAAAAATCCATATAATTTTAAAAATTAATAATTAATAACTACCAATAAATTTTTAAAGGCAAAAATTGAAACTTTCATGCATAAGATTTAAAACTTATTTTTAATAATAATAAATTATTGTTATCTAAATATTTTTTGGAAGTATAATTTTGACGTAAAAAAATTTATAATTGTAACTCATGCTATTTGAATTTAGAATATTTTATAAAATTCCAAAATTATCTTTTGAGTCTCTCGTGTTTATTAACACGAATCACTTTCAAATATTTCTATTTAAAACCCAGATTGTATTATAATGTACAATTATAACGATCGCGTTATTTTAAATATATCCAGTAGTTGAAAATGAATGTGCAACAAGTGGTTGTTTGATTAAAATCTTTTCAAATTTAAAGCATTTAAACGTTAACAATTTTCTAACAATTTCCCAACTTGACGTAAACAAAATGAGCAGATGAATGAAATTTCTAAGTTTTACGCCGCATAAAATCAATATTCACGAGTAGCTGAACGTAGAGTTAATACGAGGTTGTTTTTAACCTTCGTACAAACTGCGCATGCGGATATTTGTAAAATTTAAAATTGCGACCTTACTTCTTCGTCTTCTTCTTTGGGTGCTTATCCGTTTTCGGATGTTGGCGATCTCTTTCCTATGCAGTATGTGTTGTGCGTTTAAAGTATTATCACATAAATAGGGGGCCAACTGTTTAACGCGGTCTCCAAACCGTGGGAACTGTATACACTTCATCTCCAGAGAGGCTGTTCTTGGCAGATTACACCTATGTAGATTGCCATTGCCTACCGACGGGTGACGTTCACCATTTTAATTTTAATGACCATGTTTGCAGATTTTGCGATTAGTTTCATTTTTCGAGATAGACATTAAATTTTGCTATATGGGAGGCCAATCTATTGGGATTAATCCGCTTGGAAGATTTAAATTTGAGAAACTTTTATTATCTGATATTGTTCATATTTTGCGATGTTCGACGAGCAGATTGTGGATTCAGATGCCACAGGGTTTTAAAACTATCTGGCCGATTAAAAAACGGCTGTAGGTATTGGTATATTTTTTGATGAAAAAGACATCGATTATCATCAAAAGCACCTGAAGGACCCCCGAAAATTTCTTTAAAATACCCTGTTATGATTTCCTCCGCAATTGGGGATCTTAACTGCGCTAATGTTATTTTTTGCTGATAACTCGTTTACTTTCAGTTGAACGGAAAATTATCATTAGCTCAACTAGAAGTTGAGGGGGAATTTTTGTGGAATTTGGGGGGGTTCATTCGGACACACTCAAGGATACATAATATCTGCCAGATTTTAGGTTGCTCGGTTTTATTGCAAGTGTTTCGTTGTTTGAACTGTTAATTAACTGATTAACTTCAAAAATTCAGTGGTCATGGCCTGATAGTGCGATCAATTACTAACGTAGAGTTTTCCGATTTGACTCCGCGTTTGAGCGTATTTTTGACCGTCTCCGTGTTTCGGGGGGCACGTTAACCCATCGGTATGTGTTAATGATTTGCCTTCGCAACAATAAGAAAAAGAGTTCAGACACATCGACGGCCAGCTTACAACCTTCTTCAAAATTTTCTAAAACATGCATTTAGTTTCTTTTGTTTAGGTATACCAATTCAGAACACAATGATTATTTTAAAAAACTGTAAAAAAAAATAATAATATCAAAGGTAAACAAATAAATTATGATATTTTTTATCTATCTATATTCGGTTATGAACGTCTTGCGACATTTTCCCGATACCTCCCTGTCTCTGCTTGTTGCGTGTTGAAAATGTGTGACGAGTACAGAGGACCTACAGCTTAACGTGGATTCCGAACCACGGGAATAGACGATTTTTACACCGCCTACTCTATCAGAGAAGTTTTTTAGCCATAAATAATGTTATCTGGGGCCAGCAGATAGACATTTGGTGAGCGAAAATTTCTTCTATAGATAGTACCTCATAGGATTTGAACCCGTGAATATTGGCTTGAAAGCGAACACGCTAGCATTTCAGCCATTCGCTCACCTATTTTATCTTCTGGTTCAAAATCTAATGTGTGGTTATTCTGGCCATGATGGATGGGGGGGGTTGGATAGGGGCCATTCCACAGTGGGGTATTTGGCCTCAAAAGGTGGCATTAAATCAAATACTATTCCAACGGATTTTTAAGTAGGATATTTATTTTCAGGGCGCTTAGTAGTATCTAAAAAATACTTTGCATAATTCTGGTGCATTTATTTATTAAGAAAATGAATTTATTTGAAAAACTTTGAAAAATTAACATCATCAGCAAAAAACACAGAAATAGTTTTTGGAAGATATGATATAATATATCATATATCATGGATATACACTTATCCGAAAATACAGGTTGTGATATCACAATACAACAAACATTTAATGGATATGAATTAAAAAATTCAGAAGAGAAGTAGTTAATAATTGTTATATTTATTTTTCAAGTAATAGCGTTAAAAGTAAAAATAAAGCAAACATTTTAAATAATGTCTTGGTCATCTTCTTCGTCATCATCCATCGATCGCATCGTATCGTCATCGTCACTCTCGGAAATCTGTTTATGATCATCAATGACTTGGCCAGTAGGGGCTTTTAATAAATGTAATACCTGCTGAGATAAGTATCAAAGGTTTTTTTTGGGTAATTCTCTTTAGTTTGTTATAACAGGGTCAGAGGTTAAAAGAAATCTGTTTAGAACGTCTCTGTTTCAACTTTCGCGGCTACATTTTCTCGAGTTATGTTCACGATATCTCTTGAAATCCTTATTGCAAGCTTCCTGTGCTTCTTCGCTTAACTGACCTATAGGCAGCAACGCAAATTTAACTATTTCTGGGTCATGAATTAAATATTTATGTATGGTAGGTGGCATACAGTACCATGGGTATTTATCAACAAAGTATCGGGCAGTGCAAGATGATACATATCTGGATCTGGATCTGGATTGTTTGGGGAGGGCAGATTTACACTGCTAGCACTCAGGCCACACATCGGGCCCATTATGCTACCTCCAGGTAGCCCATCGCTCCTCTAAGTCTCAAGCCATTCCACATTTAGGATGTACTCAAGTATCTTCGAGGGCAATGTGCCACCAATACTGGCCATGCTAGGCCAGCTGTCCCCCAGCATGGATCCTCTTTTCGAAGCGAGGGCAGGGCAGCTGCAAAGCAGGTGCTCCGCCGTTTCATCTGCTAAGTTACATCCCCGACAGGTTGGACTGTCCACCAGTCCCATCGTGTGAAGATGTTTATTTAGTTTGCAGTGTCCCGTTAGGACTCCTGCAATACTTCTTAGTTTTTCTCGCGATAGCTGCAAGTAATATTTGTGGTGCTTACGCAAGGGTCCACGTATAGCTGCCCTTGCTTGTCGGCAGCCTTTGGTATTTTTCCATCTACTGGTATGCAGTTTGAGGGTCTCTTCTGTAAGAAGGGTGTTGAAGAGCTCAATGGTCGGCGTTATGAATGGCTCAGGTCCACAGGGTAGTTTAGCAGAGCCAATTCCCGCCAGAGCATCTGCCCTTTCATTGCCTTCGTTTCCTTGGTGCCCTTTGATCCATCTGAGTGTTAGGACATTGTTGTTTGTCGATACTTCATTTAGCGTCCGTATACATTTAAGTACCAGATTTGAGGTGATCCTATGACAGTTGAGTGCCATAAGGACCGCCTTGCTGTCAGTCAGTATCTGTATTCTTTTGTACCGGATGTTCTTTTCCCGGACTGTATTTGCGCAGTGAAGTACGCCCATGAGTTCCGCTTGAAATACAGTGGCATATCTTCCCAGCGATAAGCTTTCGTTTATTTTCAGTTCAGGAGAGAATACTCCCGCACCCGAGCCAACTTTATTTTTGGAGCCATCTGTAAACATAGTTATGTCTGACTCGAAGGTTTCTATTTTGTTTAATAGGATGTCAAATTTCCTATTAAAAATATATTTTGGAGGGGTACTATCGGTCTCAAGGTCCAGCAGAGGCATCCTCTTAGAACAGTCCTCTAGGATCCTCGAGTGTCCTCTTTCACCCTGCCTATGCGTCCACGTGCCCCACGTTCGCAGCCTAATGGAGGCCCGTACTGCACATTCCTCCACATAGATATCCAGTGGAGGTAGGCAGAGGAGAGCCTCCAGAGCCGCAGTTGGAGCCGTTCGCATCACACCCGTCACCGCTAAACAAACCGATCTCTGAATTCGGTTAAGGGATGACGCCGCTGTCATTATCTTGACTCTAGGCCACCACACAAGGGCGCCATAACATAGCATTGGTCTAATTATTGCAGTGTAGAGCCAGAGAGCAATCCTCGGGGAAAAGCCCCAGGACTTTCCCATCGCCCTCCTACACTGCCAAAAAGCCACGCTTGCTTTCTCAGTTTTAAGGCTGACATGTTTTCCCCAGTTCAGTTTTGCATCCAGCACCACTCCCAGATACTTAACCTCTGGAGCCAACTTTAGGGGAATTCCCTTTAGAATAGGCATTCTCATGCTTTGTAGTTTTCTTTTTCTGGTGAACAGGACGAGCCCAGTCTTAGTCGGATTGACCGAAAGGGCATGTGTCGTGCACCATTCTTCTAGTATTCTGAGTGCCCTCTGCATCAGTTCGCACAGAGTGCTCTCAAATTTCCCTGTTAGCAGTATGACTATGTCATCTGCATAGCCAATGGTGTAGTACCCATTTTTATTTAGGAGTTTCAGAAGGCTGTCTACTACGAGGTCCCATAGGAGTGGGGAAAGGACTCCCCCCTGAGGACAGCCTTTAGTAACAATACCCTTTATTGTTGCACCTCCCACATTGAATTCAACCATCCTCCCCCTCAACATTGAGTTGATCCATCGTACAATGGTATAGGGAACACGATGTGATAGTAGTGAGGCGTTAATACTTTCAAAGGTGGCTTTATCAAAAGCCCCTTCTATATCAATAAATGCTCCTAGAGTGCATTCTTTAGTGTGCAATGATCTTTCTATCCTTTCCACCACCTCGTGAAGGGCGGATTCAGTGGATCTTCCTGGAACATATGCATGTTGTTTCGGGTGTAGCGGCTTGTGACCAAGTGCTACATCCCGTATTTCTCTGTCGCACAGTCTTTCCAACGTTTTCGAAAAGAAGGACGTGAGACTTATTGGTCTAAAGGATTTAGCTTGAGAGTAATCTCCTTTACCTGGTTTTGGTATGAATACAATTCTGACCTTTCGCCATTCCTCAGGGGTATAGCCATGCGCAATGCATGCCCTAAACACCCTCACCAAAGGCTGAAGCAGGCTATCCAGTCCCCACTGTAGTAGGGCCGGAAACACCCCATCCAGTCCCGGCGATTTGAAGGGGGCGAAAGATCTGATCGCCCATGAGGTTTTGATCGGATCTACGATCTTTTTTGCATTTTCCCAGTCTGCCTCGGTCGGTGTCCGAGCTATGTGTTCAGTCCACGCATAATCCGTGGCAGTTTTACTTCCGGGAAAGTGTGTTTTTAGTAGTATTTCAGCAGCCTCCTCTGGACTTTCGGTATAAGAGCCGTCATCCCGAAGAAGACTGCCTGGTTGCTGATGTGGATCCCTAGAGAGAATCTTCTTAAGTTTGGCAGCATCCGTTGTGGACGCTACCCCACTGCAGAAGTCCCTCCAGGACTTCCGTTGCTTTTGGCGAATCATCTTTTTGTATTCAGACCGACGCTCCCTAAAAGCGTCCCAGTCCGAAGTAACTTTGGAGGCTTTCGCCTTATTGCACAGTCTCGTGACCCCCTTCCTCATCCGTTCCAGCTCGTAACACCACCAAGGGGTGGTGCGACCTCCAGACCCAGATGCCTTCAGAGGGCACGAGAGCTCGTACGATGTTGTGAGGGATTTTTGTATCGAGTTAGCGCATATCTCAATCTCCTCAGTGGTATGTAGCTCATTTGTGGTTTCCTCAGGCATGTTGGTTTCCAGTGCACTCGAAAGCAGATCCAGAAAGATCCGCCTGTCAAGTTTCCTGGGATTTCTGAACTGCCTGGGTTCTATTTTTTTGGCTTTAATTTTAAAGTCAATCCATCTATGGTCGGACATTGTCAGTTCTTTCGACACATGCCAATCATATATTTTATTTGATATATTTATCGACGCTAACGTGATATCAATTACAGAATAACGTGTTGGTGACACATAGAAAGTTGGCGTGTCACCTCGATTAATAATCTCTAAGTTTGTACTAATAAGGTACTCAAAAAGTGACTTACCTCGTCTGTTGCAATCTTCACTTCCCCATACAGTGTGATGGGAATTGGAGTCGCATCCTATGACGAGATGTCTTCTATTTTTCTCACAATAGCTCACTAGGTCCACCAGCTTCTGAGAAGGTGGCAGATCCTGGGAGTCGATTGGGAGGTATGCCGATGCTAGAACAACATTCTCCAGGCCATCACCGAAATCACAGCCTAGCCCTACCACTGTTAGGTCGCAGTCACCAAACTGCGGAAGGGGATGAGCCTGAAAGTTACTAGGTATGTAAATACATGTTCTAGTTTTGTTTGAGAGATTACCTGTGAAGATATTTCCTCTGAGTGTTGAAAGGCCAGAAATTCTAGCCTTTGTTATATATGGCTCTTGTATAAGAGCTATCGTGTCCTTGCATCTGGACAGACGGCGGCACAGAGTTGCTGTAGCCGCCCGCCCATGGTGCAGGTTAGCTTGTAAGAAGCTCCATTCCATTAGGTTGGCCATCAGACCATCCTGTTATGGAGCCTCTTTATTACTTTGAGGATTTGCCGCTTCTTGATTGTCCTCATCGGTTTCCATGAGGCTCACTATCTCTGCAGCCAATTCCTCTGCTGTTGGTTCTAGCACGTCGTCTTCAGTAATGACTCGCTGCACCTTTATTTTTAGGATGGAGAATTTGTAATTCACCCTTCCTTTTTTGGCTATAAGAGCGGCTTTGTCTTCTTCATTAATGCCAAAGACAATAAGCTTCCCCAAGGGGTCACTTCTGTCAGCATCATGGAAGACGCACCACTCGCTGGTTTTTATCCAGGTGTTCTGTGCCGTTAGCCATTCTATGACCTCCCCAGTGGGCTCGGGTTTCCCCGGAATCCAGAGGGTAGCCTTAGTCAGCCTAGGCAGATTGCTCACCTGAACAACGTCTAATTTTGCGTTCTCCCATAGAGGCGGGAGAAGCCCAATTGTGCTTTGGAGCCATTTTAGGGACCTCTCGTCACCGCAGGTGATCCGTAGGATCTGTCCCGAGTAACGGAAGCCCTCAAAAATTGGCGCTCCTGTTTTTGTCTGCAGAGCCTCCAAGACGGCTCTGCGTAAAGCTATGTTTAGCTGTGCTTCAACAGTCTCCCTCTGGGCCTCTGTGAGTTTGCCCAGGGGATTTTGGCGGTCGATCACTGCTACTCTGAGGTGGCCGGTAACAGCCTCCTTGTAGCTCGACGAATCAGCCGCCTTTGTTTTGGGTATTTGCCCAGTTATTGTTTCTACCTTCTTCCTCTGCTTGAGAGGCGATGGTATTGAGTCCTGGGACCTGACCCTCTTTTTCACGGCACCAGTTGAGGGTGCGGTTGTTCTCTTTCCACCAGCAGACAGACCATCCGCCTCCTTGGGTTTGGATAGCCTGGCCCTCTCGTGAGCAGTTTGGCTGCTGGGGTTTTCTGTTGCCATGCGCCTCACCGCTTTGGCTTTTCTTCTTCTTTTCTTCTCCGCTCCGCAGAGGTTACGCTTTTTATGGCGTATCTCCGGGTCGGTTATGTGTGGGGCATCCACAGGGGACGCACCCACACTCGAAGAATCGATTGTTTTTTCCGGGTGTTGTGGGACATCCTGTAAGGATACACCCACTCCGGCTCTGTTGGATGGTACATCCGCAAAGGATGTGCCCATCGCAGCACCAACGACTGGGGCCTCCTTAAAGGAAGCTCCCATTGTATTTTTTGACGATGTGTCCGAAGACACAACCGCCTGGGGTTTTTTAGAATTGTCTATATTATCCATCCGGAGTAATTCAACATTTTCATCTCCCAGAGCTCCCCACCCGTCACAGAGTCCAACCAGGGGGACGCCGAACTTCGGCGCCAGGGCTACCCGAGAGATATAGTTCCCAGAAAGGCATAATGTTTTCACACCACGACCTTTCCAAAGAGCTCGTCCTACCGGTCCTCTTACGGATCCAGCATAGCCGATTGACCTAGGTGGACTATTCTAGGCCGCCCGTTTAGGAAGAAATCGAGGCCAAAGTGGAGTGTTGTCGGACCTAGGAGAACTAACACCGCCCCCAGGCCGACTCAGCCACCAGGATCCTTTCATCCCTCCGTACGGGTCTCCACGCACGGCACAAACACGCGGGTACCTGTATTAGTCAGATTTCTCCACGTCGACCGTCATCCCGGTGTATGACAGACCTGGAGGCCAGGCACAAAGGTTTTTAGGCCCCGGCCTGGACCCGGCATGCCAAGCAGACCGAGCACAAGGAGTTTTACGTCCTGGCTCTAGCCCTTCCAGGTACACGCCCGGCGCTTCCTCAAAACACACAAGCCCCCTCACCACGGCAAGGTTCAGGTACATTCGAGGGGGAAGATGATACCTCATTCACCTACAGCCGCTGCCGTGGTAGCGCCTTAGTTTATTTTTATCATAATCAATTTAATTGATTATCAAATATTGTTAAATTCACCCACATTTGTTATCATACCCATTCATCACTACCATTCTATTGTTTTTTTTTTTTTTATTAATTGTTAAGTTTTTATAATGTTATATTGTTAAAGATGATACATAATTTAACAATATAACATTATAAAAACTTAACAATTAATAAAAACAATAGAATGGTAGTGATGAATGGGTATGATAACAAATGTGGGTGAATTTAACAATATTTGATAATCAATTAAATTGATTATGATAAAAATAAACTAAGGCGCTACCACGGCAGCGGCTGTAGGTGAATGAACGAATGAATAAAATGTGAACATAAATTGAAATATGAAATAAAGTTGATGTTTAATAAATTTGGTTGTTGGTTGAGCTTAAATCCATTTTAGGCAGCCTAAGGGGGGGGGGTGTTAAATTGTTTTAGGGTGTTTATGATTGATTTACAGAAAGTTATAAAAAATTTAGTTATAGATTTATTAGAAATTATTTCTGAAATGTTGAAAGGTGAAATATTTACGAAAGAACAGTGTAAGGTATAGGAGTGGCGTTGTAGGACGTATTTCGGACAGGAAGACAATAAATGATGCAGAGTCTGCCTACTTTTTGAATTGCAGGGGCACACATCAACAGGACTGATCTTGAATCTGTATAGATACTCGCGCGCAAACGAGTGACCCGTCAATATCTGCGTCATTTCAAAGGAGGTATCAACGGCACTTCGGAACAAGCGAACATCATGTAACGTAGGTAAATGCTGCCGGGTGGTCGAACCTTGGACGGCATTTCTGTATTCGGTATCCCAAGCACATGCCGACTCAAGGCGAATCACCCTTCTTGCGTAACTTAGAGGGAACTGGTTGTATGCCATGCGACTGTGTGAAACAGCCGCGTCTTTGGCACATTGATCTGCAACCTCGTTCCCTTCAATGCCGCAATGAGCCTTTACCCACACAAATCTGATGATCGTTTGAGCAGTGAACGATGGATGGAGGTGACCAAAGGTACGGTGCTACTCCTATTAGCGATGGCAACAAGCGAATAAAGGCTGTCAGAGAAAATACACACTGAGTGTAACCTCCTGGGGGAGATCCATGTCAGGGCGGCGTCAATCGCATATAACTCGGCTTTAAACACGCTACAAGTGGTTTTTGGTTCTCTTTTGCATAACGTTATGTGATTTCAACTACGTTCATAACTCATTTTTGCCGAAAATGTCGGTTTGTTCCTTTTTGCACAGTGGGGCCAATTTGCTCACAAATGGTATGCGCGCCCAGGTGCCTTGTTACGAAAAATTTTCTCTTTTTCGCAACAACGTTGAATTTATTAAATTCAACTTTTAACATCTAGCGATATATTTCGTAGCACCCTGTATAGCGAGCGTGATTGACGGAGATTAAACTCGCGCATGCTATGATAAGAAGTCATTGGTGGGCGCTCGAACGCTCCGGTCATGTTTAAAAGTGCTGTGAAATGGTTATCAGTTTTTGGTTCAAAATTTTGAAAAGGGATGATTCGATTTTGTGAGGGTTCCCATCCATCAATACGAATGGTTTTTTGGATCTTGCGCTTCAAAACCCTTCATGGGGATGTGACATTCGTGATTTGAGGGATGGTTGATTTTTCCCGGATCGTACATTTTTTGTTGGACCCATGGTCAGTGCTTCCTGTGAAATATTACTTCATTTTCACAATGGTAAGTCACCTAATAATTTTGTTCATTGCTTCGCAGTTACTGGATAATTAATTTAGCCAAATTTTCTTCCGTACACCTGGAGAACGATGACGTTGGAGTTCACCCTTGACCAATTTATGTATTTTTTATGTGTAACATTTTGGTTTCCTTTTTGTCATGCATTCTTTTATTCTTAGAGTGGTCGCCAAGATTGCGATAGCCTTGCAATTTTATATTCCTGCGGCGAGGTGATATCAGTTTATCTTATCCAGTTCGCACTCGAAAGTGTGAAATGGATCGAATGTTCAGGTTGATATGTAATAAACTTAAAATTATTAATTATTGATATTTGTGTTTTATTTAATTAACTTGTTCAGGGTATTTATTTCCACTTATAACATCGAATAGCTTATGGTGAAATGCATTGACGAAGGGATTCCAAAATGATCGTAGTACGTTCGAATTTCATATTTGAAATTCTATGTTGAACAATTTTTTGTGTGTTTATTTTTGTTTTTATGTTCTTTTTTTTATGAAAGGCTACGATGTTCGACCCATATACAGGGTGCGGCATTTCACCGAGATTGCTGTCTTTTGTTTTATCATTGGGGATTCGATATGGTTCCACTTTATCGTGGGATTTTTATATAACCATTCGAATGTGCCCTTGGTTTATGTTTGGGAGTGATTTTCGGTGGCAATGTCGTTGCCACTGTGCCTGTTTTGGTCGGCTAACACCTTCTACATCCGACATCGCTTATATCTTTGCCTTCTGACAATTAACATCCAATTGTCCATTTTAATTGTGTTGTGTTAGCAAAGCTGTTTCCTTGATCTCTCCGGGGTGTTTCTTTCACACGATCCACGACTCTCGCTTCCGCAATAAATGAGCTAGTCTAAAACCTAACACCAGGGCCCCACGCAAAAATTAAAGTAGATGGTTTTATCCTTCTGCGTGGACTTAATCTTTTCCGAGCTGACTTCTCATTAGAGCAGTAAGGAAAGATTTTGTATCAGCCTTTCAAAACAAGCTGCCCCTGACAAGGTCTGAAACATTAGAAATAGTTGGATGGGACCTCTGAAAATGTAATTATTGTAATAGCTGTGGTAATAACCGACCGAATCAGTATTGCGAGAAGAAAAGATTTACGGATGCGAATTGAGGTTTTCCGGGATACTTTCCGCCGCGCCGTTGAAATATTTAATTGTGACGCGTTTCGGCGTTTATGATTTCAATTTATGACGAATTCATTTTTAATGGATATCACAAAATTCTTATCACTTCATATCATTTTAAAAAAATATTCTGACTTGTATTCTTATTGTTAATATTTATAAATATAAATGAATAAGTTAAACACGATTAATCATAAAGCCAACAGGCATTAAATATATTATGTTTGTTCTTCAAATTATTAATATTTTACAGCTTTATTATTTATAGTGAAGGAGAAAGTTTACCTCAAAAACATTTCATGATTTATGAAAATAAAAGGGACATTTTAAAGCTCGTTATATTTAATTCTTTTATCAAGCAGAATAGCTTTTATGTGCGATTGTTTGAAAGATTAAAAGACCAAATACAATGTAACTACCCTCGCTGTGTGTCACATAAAGTGGAAATTGCACCTGGACAGATCACATTATAGTTGTTATTGGGATACAGGTTGCGCACGAGTCGGACAAAGGGCTTTTGACAGGGTTATGTCGGTCGGTCGGTGCATGTCTCTGCAAGGTTTTCCTGCTGCTGAAGGGTCTCACTCGATCAATACTATATGCGTACAGTCCTTGGAAAATCTGTGCCTACCAATGCAATTTATAGGTGACGTATTGACGTTTGATGCTTTATTACGTACCTCTACAATAAAAACTGTTTACATTGTATTACTTTCTTTCATAATTCAACATCAAGTTTATTTTTCAGTCAATTTTTTTAAAACTTCGGTTTTTGAAAACTTGGGAAAATGCATATTTTCCTAGGAACATTAAGAAAATATGTTGTATAGTGACGTAGGTATATGAATATTCATTTCCTCACTTTATCTTCACGTTAATGACGTAATTAGAGTTAAGTGTGACGCATTTAAGTTCTCAAAGGGTGAAAGTGAAGAGCGAAGTTTGAAACAAGCCAATAAAAATTTCAAAAACGGTATTATTTTCACAACAAAAACTTAATAGCCAACTTCATTTATCACGTATTCCAAAAATAAGTCAATCTTTTAAGCAGACAGGTCATGTTACGTTTCCAAAATTATTTTAATATAGACAGAAAGAAAATACTGACATGAAAATCAATAAATGGCTAGGAAAACAAACTTTAACGATAACTTTTAAATTATCTAGTTAAGTAATGCCTTCATGAATTTGTAATAACATTTGACGTACTTAGTCTTCTTTACTATTTTATCACATTTTGTATTTTAAGTATCAATCTTTTATTAATGATCTGTATTGATTTTTAAATCAATAAAATCATTATATTTGTTTAAACACGTACTCTTTGGTTTCAGTAATTATAAAAAAATAATTATATCAAGTTTTTGAATAAATTTATTTACGTTTTGGCGGATCACTCTTACCAATGAACCACAACATTTCTTAGCCAATAACACACAGGGAGTGAGAGTTAACCTCCCTTTTATTATTGCAAGGGTGAGATATTATGTCTACCCGTTTGCGTCTAGTTTTGCCTAATAGCATAAAATTTCAACAATATTATTTAAACATTACTAATTCGATTTCATAACCCAAATACAATAACGCAATTACCTGCCGGCTACACAAAATTTAAAATCGAATTTTGAATTGGCAATACCACATCATTTTGTTTCCACGAGTATTACAATCTGTCCGTGAACAATAAGTAATAATATCGATAAAGAGAAAATGACAAAATAATAGATTAAATATATTCACTTTCCTCAAGCTAAAATTTTTATTTTATATACCGGTTTCGATTTTGCTTCTTCTTCATAGCTTGAGGAAAGTGTTTATATTTAATCTACTATTATATCAACCTCAAGGGGTAACCTATAATAAATTAAGAAAATGACATGGTGGAAGTAAACTCAGTGGCTTACTTCCATATGTAATGCAACAATGTTTCAAATGTTGCATTTTTTAATCAAACGTAAATTTTGAGTGAATAATTGGATTTAGTTTCTTTGAGCAGATCCAAAGGATTGGTCTTTTGAGTCGCTCTAAAGGGTTGACTCTGCGTCTCCGGTTCGAGGAGAGTATAGACCTGATCGGATTTTCGGACGGTCTGACCTTGATCGTGACTGTGAAAGAAGAAAGTGCCTGACGCTGAATGCAAACGGGGTCATATGAAAGATGTGAAAGATAAGGTAAAGTTGGCAAATGTGGCAACATGAATATAAAAGTCGGCAGGCACCAAATCGTGTATGAGGACACACTAAAAGTTCTGGAGGTGATCCCGGACAAGAAGTTGCGCTTAAAAAATCACGTCAAGGAAAAGGCAATGAAAGAGGCCATAATGTCAAATATAAGGGCCCGAGATACATAAAAAGAAGAATATTGCGCCTCTTTCTAAGCGAGAAAGGCGCTTAGATCAGGGCGCTCATACCTAACATCATGCCATGGCTTGATAGGAAGCATGGCGCTGCTTCAACACCTACCTGTGAAGAATAGGCAAAAGGGACACCCCAAAGTGCAGATATTGCGAGGAGGCGGACACGGTGAAGTACACGCTCTATAAGCACTGCAATTCGATAGTGATAAAGCATAAATACGGCACTGAACACCACACGGCGTAAACATTGACCACCAAAATGCGATTACATGCACAAAAGAGGAGTACTAACGGGGGGGCGACGAAGAAACTCGGTAACTCGCAAACTCGCGATGTAAGCATGGAAACAGAAGAGAAAAATCCCGAAAAGGTCGAAGTGAACAACTCTGAAGATCAGAAGTCGGTGGTACACGGAAGAATGCCGAAGGTGAATCTGGTTTCCCCTGGGAGGGGGTGTTTTAGTGGGTATATCCCCACACTACCACTCAGAATTAGCTGGCGGTATCTTTCCCAAGTAGCATTTTTAGCTAAAAAGCAACTACGAATTTCAATAGCTGGCTATTAGCTGATTATTAGCAAGCTCATACAACTATTTTAACAGCAACTCGCTAATAGTTGGCTAATAGTGCTTAATAATAGTTGGCTTTTAGCTAGACCGCTAATAGTTGGCTAATAGTGCTTAATAATAGTTGGTTTTTAGCTAGACAGCTAATAGTTGGCTAATAGTGCTTAATAATAGTTGGCTTTTAGCTAGACAGCTAATAGTTGGCTAATAGTGCTTAATAATAGTTGGTTTTTAGCTAGATAGCTAATAGTTGGCTAATAGTGCTTAATAATAGTTGGTTTTTAGCTATACAGCTAATAGTTGGCTAATTGTGTTTAATAATAGTTGGTTTTTAGCTAACAGCTAATAATATTATGGATTATATTATTGGCTAATATTGTTTAGTCATCATTATATAGTTTCTCTATACGATCAAATCAATATCATTCGCCACTTTATATTTAGAGATAGCAATATTTCTTATGCGATACTTATCCATCTTGCTGTGTAAATGTTTTAATATTAAAATTTGTTTATAATTCTACTTTAACTTGTTGCAACCAATTTAACTATAATTATATTATAACCACGATACACTTTATTAAACTTTTTATTATTTACGTAAATTATATTTTGAGTTGTGATACACATTCGATATGCAGCCGCATTAGGTCAATGAGGAGAGTGGATGCGTCGTATTTCAAGGGTCCCGGGTTCAAACCCCAGTACGGTAAGTAAAAATTTATTTAATGAATTTAATTTAATAATGAATTTAATATTTACAGATTTAAATAATAAATAATTTAATGTTACAGGTATCCATCAGAGAGAGGTTGGGTTAATAAGGGATCGGTTAATAAGGCGCATATATAATACAACCAATAATAAATGTTCTAGTTATTAAAAAATCGAGTAAAATTTACAAAGAAAATTTATTTTATTTTGTAATTAAAAAATTTATATTTAAATTAATTAGCAAAATCAAAATTTCGAATGCGAATTTTGCGACTAGCAAAATTCTGAAATATTTAAACCAGTCATTTAATTGCTTAATGGCTGGCTTGTTTGCTAACTAGTGACGCGTTATTTAGCTAGCTATTTGCTAAGAAAAAGTGGGCCACTTTAGCTATATTGCCGCAATATAGCCACTATTTAGCCACTATTTAGCGACTATTTAGTTGACTATTAGCCAACTATTAGCTTTATTTTTGCACTAGCTTATTTGCTAACTATGACGCGTTATTTAGCTAGCTATTTGCTAAGAAAAAGTGGGCCATTTTAGCAATTTTGCCACAACATAGTAGAATTTTAAACGCTATTTAGTTGGCTATATTAGTTACTGTAGCTATTAACCAGAGCTATTAGCCAACTATTAGCTGGTTTTTAGCATCAAAATGCTACTTGGGTTATTAAGATTTTCTTCGTTCCGTCAAAATGAAGGAATCCTAAACATAATGAAATGCACACGGAAACAGAAGAAAACACTACGGTGCAGGAGTTCGGATATCCAGTACCGGTCGGAGAAGATGGTCTAGGAGTGGACCCCTGTCGACCATCAGCAAGCTGCCAATGTACGTCTGTGGTTTAAAGTCGGGTCATAATATATAAAAAACACTACTGACAAGACTGAAGACACGGCGGGAAAAGAGAAAAAATTATCGCACCAGATGTCATAAGAATGAAGAAAAAACGTATATCGGTTGGGTATGATCCAGTCGAGAGGCGAATTAACGAAGTTATCTTGGAGATGAGCTGAATCTTCACCAAACTCAGCTGTAAAAGTGATAGCTAATGGAAAAATCAACGATATCTTAACATCAATGAAAAACATCGAGAAGGCTATTGAGACGTGAGAAGAGCTTTGAAACCCCATTCGTACCAGATAAGACGGTTAAGCTAAACGACCTGGTGAGCCAGGTGGGAAAATTTTGCGGGGTCGTGGCGGAGATCTACAAAATAGTAGAAGAAAGAGAACCAACTAGATGAGTAGTGATCGAGCGATTCAGCAGTATTACTGGATTGGAAAGCGAGACACTGAAAAAGGTAAAACAAAAGTTATTAGCAAATCACGAGATAAAACAAGCAAAATTGGACAACCTATAGCAGTGGGGAGCCCGCTAATTCCCCACAGCAAAAAGGTTATGGAAAGGCAATAAATCTAGTACGCGACGTGCAAGAAGACACGGAATAAACGGTCAGCATCACGAATTACTCCAGCGGGAGAAAAACCCATACAAAGTGCAGGGCAGAAAGACGAGACAAAAACGAGCTAAATATGCCGCCAAGGAAAAAAGAGAAACATTTCTATAAGCAAACAAGCAAAAAGGAAGAAAGTACCATTGAAGAGAGCAAGATTACCGGCGAGCTTATTAAGATTTCAGATGCCCTTCCCTTTGACGAAACTTTGAAATCGTTAAAAAGTACAGACGAGGCAGCAAGACATCAGTAGAGTGATCAGAATGTTGATCAAGATAGTGAAAATCCAAATTAGAGACATTGATCCCCCTCTGACGAGAAAGACGTCATATATAGACCGAAAAAGTGGAGGGAAGAGAGTAGCAGACAGTAATCGAGAACTCCTTAGAGATGGATTTCATGATGATGGACGAAAAAAATGTAGGAGTTGTGATGGACAGCAGATGCCGAAATACGGAGATCCTTGATTGAAGCGATAGATGTTGGAGAAGGACCGTTTTGTCTCGATTGCAGGAACGGTGGGCATAGAGTGGGCAGCAGGCAATGTCAGGCAGATAAAAGGAAGGCAAGAGGGAAGAACGGTATTCTCCCACTTATCGAAAGCAAAATAATCAAGCTAAACAGTAGCAAGCTGTATTTATAGAGATACGTCATGAGATAGCAGGCAGGACTGATATTCCTGCTCCTGCCGAGATTGTACCGGAAAAATAGTCAGAGGGCTTCGAAAATCGAGATAGAAATAAGTGCAGATAGCATAAACCAAAGCAAAAGCAGCAACATCGAAACTGCAGAAGAAAAAGGCAGGTTGGATACGGCAGAAGCGTATATGCCTGACGAATAAATTCAAGGCCAAAACGAGGGAGACCACCCTCGATAAGGACTTGGGGGACAAACCGAACAATGGGCAGAAGCAAAAAGGGAAATCCTGTCTTATTTCGACCACGGAAGGGGATACCAATCAGATTCGAGTGAGGTCAAGCCATTGTTCAAGCAGACTAAACAAGACCAGTTGACACAGAGGAACGGCGGAAATAAAAAGGATCTGGACGACTTGAGACCAACATAATCAACCGGAAATGACCAAGAGTTACGAGTGTCCGGAGTTCATCCCCTAGCTGAACTAGGGAACACACAAGGATGGTAAACCCCAAGAGCAAATGGATAAAATTATTCAAAAACAGGAGATAGGCAAGGGCAGCAGTAAAAACAAAAACCTACAGATACTAAACCAAAAGTCCAAATAAATGGCACTTAAGAACAATAACACCAAAGACAAAGAAGCAGATGGTAATCCGGAAGGAATTCTTTTTGTAGAATTTTAGGTTTTAGTGAGTAAGAACGTCACGATTTCTTCTTTCACTGTCTTCATTTTCAAGCAATTACAGATGATGTAGTTTGTTATGTACTATGACGACACATTGCCAATATTTAGCAATAATTTTGACTCATATCGTTAAATTTTTAGTACATATTTGTCGCAGCAGAACCCTACAAATGGATTCCACAGGTCCAGACAGGTTTCATTATGACCTTATATTATAAGAACTTATTTTCCATGTTTAGGTGAGAGTGGTGGACCATGAGCCGGTAAATCTTATGATACCTACATATATGAGTCCCATTTGTAGTCTCTTGTACCTAATAAATTTGGTCACCGTATATCGTCTGACTAGGAGGATGCCCAAATCTTTAACTTGTTCTTTCTTTTTAATTGCTGTTACAAAAAGGCAGATACTTTTCTTAAGGGAGAAAGTAATTTGTACTGACTTACTGTTATTTACCTTAATGCGCCATAATTTCAGCTATCCTTCGATTTTATTTAGATATTTTTGTAGAAAGCGAGAGGCAGATTGAAGGTTCTCATAATTAAGACGCCTTTGTAGCGGTATCATCGGCAAAAGTGGCTATTTCAGTGTTGTTGGTTATTGGTAGGTCGTTTGTAAACAATTGGTATAACATCGGGTCAAGAATATTTCCCTGTGGGACGCCACCCTGGATTTTAAAGAGAGCAGTAGGAGCCTATCCATTATCTGATGAAAAAGTGTCTATCGGTCAGGTATGATCTCAGGATTCTGTAGTATGGGTGTGAAAGGCCTTAGCTTAATAATCTATAATTATAGGGTGATTCATTTAGAGGTACTTTTTTTTTAAATAAAAAAAATGAATAAAAACAATTTTATTTTATAATCTTTATTATCATACAAAAGAACCATTCTTTACAATTATTTCTTAAAGATAATTTCTTTCAAATGTTGTCCGCGACTACGGTTTAGAAGGTCCATTCTGAAGTTCCAATTTTCGATGACGCGTGTGAGTATTTCGAGTGGTATTTGGCCAATGACTCGAGTAATATTGGCCTCCAATGCCTCAATCGTAGCCGGCTTATCCATGTAGACTTTGGGCTTTACATAGCCCCAAAGGAAAAAGTCAAGAGGCGTGATGTTACATGATCTAGCCGGCCAATTCACTGGTCCAAAGCGTGAAATTATCTATTCGCCGAATTGCTCTCGCAGTAAAGCCATGGTTTCACGGGCTGTATGGCAAGTGGCGCCATCTTGTTGGAACCAAATTTCGTCGAGACCACGGGCTTCAATTTCGGGCATCAAATAGTCTGTTATCATGGCGCGATAACGGTCACCATTCACAGTAGCATTCCGGCCGGCCTCTGTTTTGAAGAAATATGGACCGATTATTCCACTGGGCCCATAAACCACACCAAACAGTTGTTTTGTGTGGATGAAATGGTAGCTCTTGAACCTCTTTGGGTTCTTCATCACCCCACGAACCCATTACGCCAAAAATGGGCCTCATCGGTGAACAAAATTTTTGTCGAAAACAGTGGATCTTCTGCAAGCTTGTCAAGAGCCCAACGACTAAAACGGACACGATTCGGAAGGTCGATCGGCTTCAGTTCTTGCACTAGTTGAATTTTGTATGCTTTTAAAGAAAGATCCTTACGTAAAATACGCCAAGTTGTTGAATACGACAGGCCAAGCTGTTGAGAACGGCGACGAATCGACACTTCACGGTCTTCGCGTACACTCTCCGCCACCGCCCCTATATTTCCTTCACTACGTGCTGGATGTGGTCTATTTGGTCGAGTATTATCCAATAATGATAATTGGGTCTCAAACTTAATGATGGTAGAGCGAATTGTGTGTTCGGTAGGCCGATTATGTGGACCATACGTTGCTCTAAGCGCCCGATACACGTTCCTCGTAGAACGCCCATTTTCGTAATAAAGCTGAACAATTTGTAAACGCTGTGCCGGGCTAAGTCTTTCCATTATGAAATGTCAAACACTACTGAACAAGATGCCCACTTCAGTTGGCACGACGCATGCGCGATATGCAATTAAATCCCCCCCACAAAAAGTACCTCTAATCTAAATGAATCACCCTTTACAATTAACTAAATTTTCCCTGTAGTTTGTTTATATTTTTAACTTGGAGTATATTTTCATAGATAATCTTCTATTTTTAACGATCTTATGCAACTGACGATGACGATTCGAAATAACGATAAAGTTTCGTTTTTGTTTTTTTAAATTTTTTATCTCTCACAGTTAAAATTCTAATTTTTAGCACTTCAGTTAAAATTTATATGTAATAACTCCGTATTTTCCCCTAGAATTCAAGTTTCAAGAGAAGGATAGCTACAATGTTGATATAAGAAACGGCGATATGCTCGAATAAGCTAATAATAGCAAAGAAGTAATATTACGATTCTCGAAGATTGCTACGAGTTCTATGCTATAGAACTACAAATAAAATAAAAAGTGTATGCGGTTACATTGTGTGTGAGTGTTTCATTCTCGAGGGTAGCTAACCTGTAAAAGTTTCAAATTTGGTGACGACATAATCCTCAAGAGAACTGCAAAAATCGATCCTTAAATAAAATAGAGAATTTATTAAGGAAAGTAAAAATGTATGGCTGAACATTTTGAGTTACACGATACAAAATTTTAAAACGAAAAGTAATATTGTAATACAAAAACTAAAATTTTGAAATTGAAAACCAGTAACCTTGTTTTAGATTTTCAGTTAATCATAAATTATTAACAGTTGAAATGTTAGTCAAACGTTTGAGCTGCAATGAGATTCATTAAAACCGTTTGAACCACACGCATCGCGAAGTTATTCGCGAATACTTTATGGGGGAGGGGATGTAGAAATGTCCACCCCATAGCCCATAGCGATTGCGAATGTCTACCAGCTAGCCACAGGTAACATTATATATGGCTAAAATCTTCCCTGATCGGAGTGGACCGTGTAGAAATTGTCTATTCCGTGGTTCGGAATGCACGTTAAGTTGTAAGTCTTTTGAGCTCGTCACACATTGTCAACGCACAACGAACACAGACAGTGCATCGGGCAATGTTGCAAAACTTTCATCTCCGAATAATTTTAAAATAAAATAATTTATTTTATTAAATTTATTAAATTTTATTAAATTATTAAATTTAGATTTACTGTAGTTCCGTACAACCCCG
Organism: Podabrus alpinus; assembly: GCA_932274525.1. Classification (NCBI taxonomy): domain Eukaryota; kingdom Metazoa; phylum Arthropoda; class Insecta; order Coleoptera; family Cantharidae; genus Podabrus; species Podabrus alpinus. The sequence continues at coordinate 98,015,956 of OW026452.1, forward strand.
ATTATCCAGGTCTTCGTAATCCGATCGAGATAGAATTATAAAATTTGCTTTATCACAGTATTTTTTGATCAGAATCTCTAAATTTATCACGGCGTCCTTCCAGAAATCATTAAAATATTAAAATTCTGAAAAGGAGTTCAGCCAGTGAAAATTTAAAATTCAGGTTTTCACGTCTTCATGTAGTCATGTTGATATATTTTGCAGAAAAGTTAAGAAATTCTGGGTAACCCCATTCTTCTCCGTTACCCTTAATTTGCTACGTTACCATATGGATTCCATATGAAATCAACCAATTTTTTGCAATTATTTTCATGTTTTCAATTTGATATACATACTTTGAAGTTATTATGCAAAGTAAACTGACCCGTACTTTTTTGTTTGACCTTAAAGTAGGCCGTTCACATTGTACAGCCCTCCAAAGTAAGTCAAATTTGGCTTTGTAAAGCTTTGATAAATTATTTCTACTGGCCGAATCGTACCACTTAAAGAAACTATGTTTTGTAAAATGAAGATATCGAATATATCTTTTCAGTGAGTTTTTTTTGTATTAATAATTAAGGTCACAAAATGGGGGCTCTGATCAAATTTTGATCTTGAGTGCCGTCCCCAAAAAATGGGGTAATTTAAAATAAAGCTGGGCTGAAGAAAGGCAACAGCTAAACCAAAGATTCAAAACACTGAAAAATACAATCGAAAACCAGGAAAAGGCAAGAAAACGAAATAAGATAGTGATTAAAGGAATCAACATGACAGATACGAAGAACCTAAAGGAAAGAGTACAAGTATTCCTGAAAAATGAAGTGGGCGTGGATGTTAAGCTAAATGAAGCTTTTCAAATAGGAAATATAAGCGAAAAGAAGATTGTTGTGGCTAAAGTACAGTCCTGGGAAGAGAAGGTGCAGATTATGAGGAACAAGAGCAAATTGAAGGGAGGCAAGATTTATATAGATAATGATATGACGCAGAAAGAGCTACAGATACAGAGTATATTGAGAGAACAGGCTAAAAAGGAAGCCGAAAAGGGGAACAGGGTAAAAATTGGATACCAAAAACTAACAGTAAATAACAAAACCTATAACTGGAACCTCATAGAGCAAACTCTGAAATGCCAAGTGAATGAAGACGGAGAAGATGACCCTGCAAAAAACTAACAAATGTTAACCCGGGCTGCCATACAACGACGACAAATGCAATGAAAATGGAAACTGAGAAGATAAAAGGAAACACAAACAGGAAGCAAATGGCAACGGAGAGAGGGAGGAGGAAGAAAGAGAAGAAAAGGATAAGAGTAGCGACATGGAATATAAAAACGATGATGATACCAGGAAGAATGAACGAGGTGATAAATGAGATCAAGCGATACAAAATTGCCCTGGCAGCGTTGCAGGAGGTGCGATGGAGGGAAAGCGGCGAAATAAAGGGAAGAGACGGTACTCGGGGGAAAGTAAACAGGGTAAAAATGGAGTAGCCTTTGTAGTGGGTGAAAACATGAGAGATAAAGTGATGGAATTTGAACCAATGGGCGGAAGACTTGCATATGTGAGAATAAGAGGAGAGAAGGCAAATCTATCGGTCATAAATGTATATGCCCCCACAGAAGATGCAGATGAAGAGAGAAAAGCAGAAGTGTATGATGAAATTGAGAAAATATACCGAAGAATCCCAAAAAGAGATGACATAATGTTGTTAGGAGATTTTAATGCCCAAATTGGTAGGGAAGATTGTGTGAGGGACGTGGCTGGATTGCACTCGATACACGAGAGAACAAGTGAAAATGGAGAAAAACTGTGTAATCTAGCGACGTTGTGTAACTTAAGAATAGCAACTACAGACTTCAAGCATAGTATTAAACACAAGGAACAAACAGAGGTAATCAGATTGACCATATACTGATATCAAAGAGAAGAACTTTTAAAGTAACCGATGCAAGATCATATCGAGGAACAAGTGTAGACACAGATCACAATATGGTCATTATGGAAGCCAAAATGGATATGAAACAGAAAGATACAAGACAAAATAAAGGAAGAAATAACAGATTAGCAATAGAGAAACTATATGAACAAAAAACACGGAAAAGATATGAACAAATGTTAAAAGAAGAAATAATAAATAAGCAAATAGGTAGAGGCGTAGAAGAGGAATGGGTCAATATAAGAAATAGCAGAACAGAGGCAGCAGAAAAGACAATTGGTAGAATGAATAAAAACAGAAAAAAAGAGTGGTTTGATGAAGAGTGCGAGGCTGTAATAGAGATGAAGAGAGAAGCCAAGATGAAATGGATGAGATCACAAAAAACAGATGACAACGAGATATACAAAGAAAAGAGAAGAATCGCAGTTAAAATGTGCAAACTAAAGAAACAGAGGTGGATGGAAGAAGTGATGACTGTGAAATAGAAACAAACAACAAAAACCCAAGAGAGTTTTACAAAAAAATTAAAGAACAAAAAAGAACCAATAAGACGGTTGCGCGAGGTATGAAGAACAGTGAAGGGCAGATGAAATATGAAGAACAGTGAAGGGCAGATGAAATATGAAGAAGATGAGATCAACAACATCTGGAGAGAACACTTCAAAGAGCTACTGAACGAGGAGAAAACAGAAAACATAATTAACAACGAAACAGTAAACCAAAACGCAATGGAAACGGTAGAAGAACCAACTTATGAAGAATTTTGCAAAGCGTTGAACTCAATGAAAAACAGAAAGGCATCAGGATTAGATGGAATAAACAACGAACTAATGAAAGTAGAAGAAGAAGCAGTGTTAAGAAGAATGTACCAATTGATGCTGGAAGTATGGAGAGAAGAGATAATGCCAGAAGAATGGAATGTGGCAAGGATAATACCGATACATAAAAAAGGAGACGTAACAAATTATAGGAATTACCGGGGAATATCACTGCTGAGTAACTTTTATAAGACATTGTCGAAAATGATTCACGCAAGATTACAAGTATATGCTAATAAAGAAATAGGCGACTACCAACAAGGATTTAGACCTGGTAGATCAATAATAGACGCAATATTCATAGTGAACCAGATATTGGAAAAGTGCTACGAACATGACATCGGGGTTGAGATGATATTTGTTGATTTCAAACAGGCCTTTGACCGAGTCAGCAGAAATAGTTTAGTCGAGGAAATGAAAAAATGAAAATACCAGTAAAACTTATACAATTGATACAAATGACACTCAAAAAATCAGCAGCGGTAATAACTACAAAAAGCGGAATAACTGAAGAATTTTCTATAAATGCGGGAGTGCGTCAAGATGATATATTGTCAGCAACACTGTTCAACATCGTACTGGAAGGAATTGTAAGAAGATCCAAATGCAATAGAACGATTAATATAAATGAAGTACAGGTAGTAGCTTATGCCGACGACATGGTAATAATAGCATGATCACACAGGACATTAATCGAAACGTTGGAAACGATTATAAAAGAAGCAGAAGAAGCGGGACTCCAAATAAACGAATCGAGAACTAAATTTATGAGATGTTCTAGAAGAAGTAACAGGCAGTTGAGTGAAATACGAGTGAAAGACTTTATTTTTGAGGATGTACAAACATTTAGATACCTGGGTATGCAAATTAATAACTCAAACGAGAGAAAAGACATAATTAAGGACAGATTGATGGCTGGAAGTAGAGCATTTTATTGCAACAGAAAGCTAATCACGAGTAACCAGATACAAAAAAAGACAAAAATGAAAATCTATAGGACCTTAATAAGACCGGTTGTGACGTATGGTTTGGAGGTAATGTGCCTAACAAAAAAAGAAGAAGAGAAGCTGAATGTCTTTGAGAGGGGAATAGAAAAATATTGGGGCTGGTTAGAATTGGAGAAGAACAATATAGAAGAAGAACAAACGAAGAAATAGAACACGAGTTAGAAACACGAAATATAGTGAGACACATAAAAGCGATGAGATTGGGCTGGGTTGGCCATGTATCGAGAGCACAAGAGAACAGTGCAATTGGAAACGCGATGAAATGGAGACCAAGTGAGGAAAGGCCAAGAGGGAGACCCAGAACAAGGTGGGAGAAAGAAATAGAAAGTGACCTGAGAGTGATGAAGGTTGAGAATTGGTATGTGGCAGCGATGGATAGAATGAAATGGAGAAGCATAGTGGAAGATGCCAAGACGAAGATAGGACTGTAAGATGTGAAGTTGAACAAAGAACTGGAGACAATAGGGATTGATCCACCCTGGAAAATGGATCCAAAAACGTCCAACGACGTGGCGATATTCCCACGGGAATGAAGTGCCGGAACTGAACTGAACTTTTAAGTTATGCAAAGTAAACTGACCCGTACTTTTTTGTTTGACCTTAAAGTAGGCCGTTTACATTGTACAGCCCTCCAAAGTAAGTCAAATTTGGCTTTGTAAAGCTTTTATAAATTATTTCTACTGGCCGAATCGTACCACTTAAAGAAACTATGTTTTGTAAAATGAAGATATCGAATATATCTTTCCAGTGAGTTTTTTTTGTATTAATAATTAAGGTCACAAAATGGGGGCTCTGATCAAATTTTGATCTTGAGTGCCGTCCCCAAAAAATGGGGTAATTTAAAATTCTAAAAAAAATATATTATCTTTATTATACCTTTGGCTACCCGTATACAAATTCTTAGATGGGGCACGCTTTTGGTTTTTTTTTGGTACTTTTGGTAAAGTGTTTCGATTTATAACTACGATCATTCATTTCGATGTCACTCCTAAACCAAAACCGTTCCCACTCTAAAATTTGGTAGAAAAGTAGCTAAATGATAATATACTTTTTTGAGAATTTTAAATTATCTCTTTTTTTGGGGGAGGGGCACCCAAAGTCAAAATTTTATCAGGACCCCCATTTTGTGACCTTAATTATTAACATACAAAAACTCACCGAAAAAGCCTATTCAATATCTTCATTTATAAAAAAAAATTATGACTCTAAAAGTGGTACGGTTCGGTCAATAAAAATAATTTATCGAAGCTTTACAAACCTAAGTTGACTAATTTTTGAGGGTTGTACAATGTAAACGGGCCACTTTAGGGCCAAACGAAAAAATACGAGTCCGTCTATTTGGTATAACTTAGAAGCGTACTAATTTAGAGCTAAATCGAAGAGGGACATTAAAATACGTTAGTTGATTTGATATGGAATGATCCCCATAGTAACGATCTGGCAACTGGTAAAATTGTCATGTTACCATAGCCGAGGTAGGCAGGACAGACTATAGCAACATGCCCCCCCCACCTCACCATTAAACAAGGGACAATTTCTCATCAGAAATGAAGCCAACCATTTTTCCATGTCTGCATTTTCATTATGTCTGCAGTTTTGTCGAACAGTGAGATGGTAGACTTTCTGAGCGGCCAATTTGATTTCGAGTCTCACTCGAAGAAATACTGTCGTGTAAACGATATTGTTCTTAATAGTAGTACTTTATTTCCTGTTATTGAGTGCAAACCTGTTGGAAATGCATGTTATTATTATTATTCTTAAGATCTTTGAAAACATAGTTAAAATTTCTGATGATCCATGTTTTCACTACCAATCGCTCCAGAACCAGTAATTGTTCGCGAACTTCATTGTGGCTGGTTGTTGATGCTATTTACATGAATTTCGCTGAGGCTTTCGACCGTGTCGACCATGCTATATTGCTGAGGATATTTTCGGTAATCTGGGTGAACGGTGCTTTATTGCATTGGTTCCAAGCCTACTTCATCGGGAGATCCTAAGTCGTTTGGATTAAAAACTATCGGTTGGAACTTTCATCGCTACTTCCGGAGTTCATCAGGATTCCATTTACTTCCCGGAACTTTTATCCAAAGTAAATTTTTATGATCCTCCAAAGACATTGATGAATTCAAATATCTTTCATATCGAGCCATTTTCAAAGCTATTCTTGATGTTCTCGGCAGTCAACAGAATGACTCGCAATACAAATGAAGACCAACCTCTGTTTTTATGAAGTTTTTGTTTCAGTATGCTGGGTCTGACCAGCATTGGCAATAATAATTTAATTTTTTTATTTTTGTCGTTGGTATGGGTAAACTTTTTCTCTAGTAAGTGTTTTCAGCTTGTCTATTATTTTTCCACTGAATATTGTATTTTTTAATGATTTAATTTTGTATTTAATGTTCATGCTCATCATATTTTCTTGTAATTGACTAGTAAGTAGTTTGATGTAGCAAATAAGAAAATTGCGGCTATGATATCCGTTTTAATGGAAAGCAACTATAAATAATTTAATGTTTTAAAGTGTGGTTTGGAGAGAAAGGTAATTAAGTCATCTCCAACTTTCGTTAATTTTTTTATGCTTGGGAAAAAACTCCCAGGAAAACACTATTCGCATCAAGAAAGTAAATGGAATGAAAATTATAGCTCTTTGAAGAGCCATATCTACAAAACTATTAATTCCTTTTTACGTTGAATTTAATTCCCTGCTTCGAAGATTCGAAGATTAGGAATTTAATTGATTTCTTTTATTCCTGGAATTTTGTCTTTTGAAGCCAACTTTTTTTGTATTCCAGTAGTTCTTTGACTTTGTTGTTCAATCACAGATTAACGTGAGGTTACGTCTTGTATTTTTTTTACTATCTGATTAAACTCCTTTTCTGGAGTGCACCATTAGATTTTAAAAGAATTTTAATTCAGCACATACTCTCAGAATGCAAGCCCTCGCTTATCAGCCTCGAGCAAGCAATTTCAGGCAACCCCTTTTAACCATTACTTTTACATGCGTCCCAGATTTTGGAATTTAAGATGCCGACTCCCATCTTTTGTTTTAATTTTGGTGATGTAATTAAACAAGTTTCTTTAGTTTTCCACCACAGCACAGGAACAAAGATCTTGACGAGTCATCCATTCACTTTTAAAAAAGTTAAAAGAAAAATGAAAAATTTTTTCACTTGATTTTTAAAATAACGGATTATAATTTTATTTTAATTCATTATAAGCAATTTCTTCTTTATCGTGAGTGTCGAATCACCGTCTAGGTAAGTAAGTGTGTCAAACACGCGATACACAAGAGTAAACAAATTGGTTGAATAATGAATATAAAATTGCGTATCTTCGTCTATCCAGGATTTTTCTTAATCGAGGGGAACCAAACGATCCCCTATTCACCCTTATTTTTTTACCTTCCACCCTTACTTCAAAAAAAAACTTATTCAATTGTGAAGTAAAAACGTATCTTTCAAGATATACCTAATTAGTAAGTTCAGTTTAAGTTTCAATTTACTCAAGCTAAAATCTTAACAGGGAGTGTTAATTAAGAAGTTCCTCGTAACTAGCATAGTAAAAGTGACAATTATAAAGTGTTTCGTAAAACATGAATCTTCCTAAAACAGAAATTTCAGAGTTTAAATGGATTGTTGGGATATTTGAGAGGATTGAGTGTGAAAAGGATGCAGTTTAATACATGGTGTACTTTTGCACGACGAGTAGTAGTTCCCCTTTTGTGTAAGGGCGCGTAGTTTAATAAGCAAATACACCCACGGCATTTAATAAACGCACTTAGGTATGGAATATACATTGCATGTGCATACGTTTTAGGGGTGACGAGAGGGAAAATCTTGTTTTGTGATGCCGACACACACTATCATTTCATAACAGTGATTCCAGCGCATTTCATTCCATATCGCAAATTTTAATAATTGAACGGCACGTGTGGTGTGGGACAGAAATGCGTTCGCGTGTCCAAAATATTGCATTTTAATAACGGTCGAATAATTTCAATTAAAATGTATTATTCTTATCATACAACACATAATCAAAAACTTATTACTTTTACAGGACGCCGATGTAAAGGAATTCGGCGATCCTATAATCGCTCTATACGCATTCAACGATGCATTAGACAGATGTTTAACCTGTTCATTAGATAAATGTATTAAAAATGTTCGTGACATACGGGAAATTGTGTTATGAGAAATTCCTTCTACTGATTCTGGTCTCAATTTCGACAACATGTGAAAATCCAAAGCACCTATTATTAAACCTATTTTTTGCACATCGTACGCATTCCAGGCTTGTGGAGGTCCGTAAGCCGTCATTTTCATGGTATTTTGTAATAAAACCTTAAACGAAACAACAACTTTAAAGCCATACTGGGTAGAGAAACTTGCTCACCTCTAGTTGTAAATCAGTGCACGCATAAATATGAGTAAAAACTTTTTCCGATATTTCGATAAATGTCGATGAAGAAATTCTTTTCAAATTTTTAGGGGCAAAACCGCATATGAGGCCTTTAAATTTATTGATCATATTCGATTCATCTAGTATATCTTCACCCCAATAATTTCTTACTGCATATGCAATGATACCTAAAAGTTAAAATTAAAATTTTTGGAACGAAAATCACAAGATTTCCCACTACAGAAATACGGTAGCGCCATCTATGTTACTTTTAACCAAGTTTCCAATGTGCACTAAATAAATTCTTTACAAATTACAATGGTAACACGTTATGTGCTTACTGCTTATAGCATATAATGTAAGGTATCAGAAGTGGGATTGCAAAAATTCCACACGTTAATTTAAAATCATCAACGTACCAGTTTTTCTTCTCGAAAATCCATCAAAAGTTCCCAAAAAATCTACAATATTCCAATCGGTAATATTTAAATTATACAAATCAGATTCAGGAATGTTAATTAAAATATCATCACTTAATTCTAATATCTGACGAGATAATGTACGGGAAGAGCGATTACCTGAAAGAATGTTTAAACCACTAGAAAAGATATTTAAAATGTAATGTGAAAGTAATGTAGTACCTTTTATTTTATCCCAAATAATTAGTGTTCTTTCCAAAGGTATTTCAATGTGTTTTAGAGCCCACAGTGAATCCAGGATTTCTTTTCTTGAAATACTTTTCAACTCCTGCAAAGTGCCAGTTAATAGTAGTTTCAATGAAAACATTTGGTTAGTTTTTGCATTGATTATGCTGATTTCGTTTAAATTATCTAACAAATTTTTTTTATTAATTTAACAACGAATATTTAATTATTACCTACTATTTTTACCATTAATTAATATAAAAAATGTTAACCAAACCACAAAACCATAATTTCTTAACATTCTAAAGTAAATATGACATACAATCACTAACGAATGACTTCTGTATGACAATACTATAAAAAATTGAATAAATACTGATTTTGGGAGCGTTCCTTAGTTGGTTTTGCTATTGAATTTAATTTATTCATAATGAAATTCGTTTAAAATTCCTAATTCGGTTCTTACTATTCTGACTAGGGGGTTTTTTAAAAGCGATACCACTCCCGATTTACAAACCTACCTGTGTCTTCACAGAAAACTTCAAGAGAATCGTCAGCACATTCCGCCACCTATCGAAAGTATTTTGCATAAGTTTTGTGAGCGTCCTGTTTTACAGGCAACTTTACAATTATAATCAAAGCAATTATACTTAAATGGTACCGCTTTGTCAATGCGTGTCTGACGAGTTGAGTCCCTATTATATACGGGGTGACAACAAAACCGCAGTCACACGATAAGGCAAGAGTGGACTATGTTTTGGTGAGCTACCTACGTCCACGGCTTGTAAAAAAATATTTTCTATTTTGCCACATAAATTTAAATTTAATTAAATTTAAATTGATACACCAAGCGCCACCTCTCATTTTGCCTTTGCAACGCACTTGATAGTACGAAGAACAGACGCGCGCCGGCGAAAATAATTAACTTTGGCATTGAGCGTTGACGAAGTAAGTCGATATTTTTGATCGCGTGTGTAATCGATAATTTTTAATCGATTCTTCGTCGTTTTATAATCGTGCGTATTACCTGATTCACCGTCATTACGGATTTAGTGAATATAGTGTGTAACGATTTTTCAAGTAGCCAGTTCATGCCGTTTTGGGATATTATAATTTTCCTTATCTCAATTAACCACGTTTTGTTTTGTGCTACGCAGTGTTACCAACCATTTTTATTGGTAGAAATCGTCTGGTTATTATTTTTGACAACCGATCTTGTTTACCTTTTGGATATTGATTGTTGTTATCAATCACTACGTTAATTATTTGTATGATCGTATATTTACTGGACGATCACATAGTTTTATTTGGACTGCCAAATTGTACCAAACCATCTACACAGCTGAGTGACGCCGGTTCATCTTCGTTGTTCCTGCCAAAACCTGTTGTTTCGAGACATCACGTCGGTGATCTGCTTTCGAGGACCCTAGACTGCAGCCATTGATATTCAAAACCAACCACCGCCTATCCATACAGGGGGTTTGCTGTCGCCTTACCATTTGTAAACTTGCTTCGAGCTCGGGTAAGACATTTTTATTTTCTTGTTTGGATTTTGGTGGTATTGTGGTATTTTCACTGAAGTCAATTTTTTGTATTGACTGGGCTGCCATTTTGGTTGTCCCGTATTGTTGTTACCTTTGACGTGCCGTTATCATTTAAAGTGCATATAATTATTAGCACGCCACCACCACTTAAGTTTGTAGTTGTCGATTTAATATCATTAAACATTGTTATTCAATTATTGTTTTATTTTCGACGAAGCGTACCCTCGTTATTTTTCAGAACAGTACAGAGTGGAATTCACGATCATCGCTTCCAGCTATAACGAGCTAGCTTTACACGAAGATCAGGGTAACCACGTAATAAAAGTAGGAGGTTATACTTTCTGCGTGGTGCGTTTGCTTTTCTGGTCCATTCTCCCATTAGGAGCGGGGAAGAAGGTAAACATATCAGGCTTGAACGGATGGAGTTATTTCCTGCCTTTTCAATCAACGTTCAATCAACCATAACGCCTTTGAACATACTTTATGTATTAATTTTATCTATACTAATACTACTGGTTGTTAATCTTTAATCTTTGTTGAAATTGTTCTTCAAGTTCAACATAGAAATTTGTTATCGTTTAAAATAGATGTATTTAAGCGGTGAGCCGCTCACGGGGTAGCTCATTATTCTTCTGTATGTCAACATTTCGGAGACCTCCACTGTTCTTCTATTATCGTCCTTTACTGTCCACGTCTCGGCAGCATATTACGGTGTTGTCTCGACGATAAGGGATTTGAGAACAAAATAAGTTCAATTTGTTGTTAACGGCACGAGTGATCTCTTACCCAGTAGAAAGTTTGAGCGAATTAAAAATGATAAAAGTTAAATGAACTCGGCATATTATAAAATACAGGTAAAGAATAGGGTTCCTGAATGATACTCACAAAGATAATTAAAACAGCATAAACATTTTAATACACATAAAATTTGTTAATTGTAAGATTTTTCTAGTTTAATTAGTATTGTTAAAAATAGAATAATTTAAGAAATGTGTTAACGGGTGATTACGTGGTTTAACAAATCGGAAGGACGATAAGTTCAGAGGTGGTCATCCGAGGCAATGCTATCGGGTACGAGAAGACAGTTTCCGGAGTGTTGAGGGTTTCGGACGGTGAACGCTGAAACAAAAATCTGACATTAAAAACTTTATATAAATAATTTAAATGACAGTTTAATTTAGATAATGAATTATCAACAGTGCTACATGATCTCACCTGAAAAAGGGAATCCAAGTGGTAAAAAACAGGAAATCGATCAAAAACCAAGGATACGAAAAATAAGCAGCTCTGAACCGTGTGCTGTTGGGCACGGATGCGACGAAATCGGCTCCAGAGAAAAGTCGGTATTTTGGTTCAAAACCAACGCGAAAAGATACGGAGTCCTATAAAGGAAAAATTAATGATAATTCGTGATAATAGAAGTGAGGTTAAAATAACCACGATTGTAAAAATTTTTACTTACCGTAAAATTATTGAACGTGAATGTGAGATATTGGATTGGATCAATGCAGATTTGGTCACTGGTGAAAATAAACAAGTATAAACTGGATATTTTTGCACGAGAAGCACGAAGCACTGGGAGCAACTTAGCTATCCTGATTACGAACGAAGATAGCAAAATAGTGAGACATCTATCGGCGGTAAGACTACTTAAATTATTAAAAAAAGCCGCGAGTGAAAATTTCAAATAACTATAACGGGTTTTTTTTTGCGCCACGTAACGAACTATTTGGGGGGAAAACGCGTAGATTTAGGATTGTTTATTTATTTAATTATTTTTCGATTGTTTAATGTTTGTAGGTTTAAGAATTTGTGTTTTTTGTTAATTTTCCATGTTTGATAAAATTAAATCAGCATTTTTGAAAACAAGCGTATCATTCGGGAATTACATATTCCTGCCAACGTTCCATTTTCAGAATAAGCCCAAGGAAGCCACTTCTGAGGTAAGAAGTCACTCATGCTCAATAAGGAATAATAAAAACAAAGCTAGCACGGGAATAATTAAAATTTCATTTTTAAATTTCATTAAAATTACATGTGGCCCGTTCATAGGAGGACCGGCTCATCGCAATATGTACCCAATGGAAATATTAGTGCAGTCAGAAGCCTCATCTTTGTTCTCGTAGCGTACCCATTTCTTTAAGTATACTCCATAATTTAGTCCAGTCTACAGAATCTAAGTCCTTACTATAATCCACGAAGCACGGGACCATTCAGACACGGAACTCGCGGGCCTTTGCAATCATTTGGCGTATGTTTAATATGTTGTTATGTTCTCTAGTTCCCATTTCTGGTAAAAACCCGGTTTATTTGTCATAAATTTGGGGCAAGTGGAAAATGTTTAGTCGTTCATTGGTTATATGGAGTGTATTGCTAGTATTCCATCTTCCCCCATCGCCTTAACGATGTCTCTTGTAATTCCGTCCACTCCAACAGCCTTGCGGGTTTTCAGCTTATTTATTGCTCTCTCTACCTCTGATTTCAGGATGAACGGTTCCAATTTCTCGGCTTCCTCCAGCCCGCCTGTTGCCTCTTTATTGAAGGTCTTTAGTTTCAATCATCTGGGATGTTCCTTCTTTGACTTGCGTTGAGTGCACTTCTATAATTTAACATAATATTGAAACTGACATGCAACGCAGCATCTTGTGATCAGATCGACATTTCGGGGAACGTATGGAAGAACCATGGGTTTCTTATCAGTGCGTAGTCAATTTGGTTGTCGTGTCCTTCGTGGGGAGATGTTTATATGTGGGGTGTTTACAGCAGCTGTTAGCGATCACCAGGTTATTATACGAAGTGAATTGTATGAGCCTGTTGCCTATTGCGTTTTATGAACATTATGTACCTGGACCATATTTTCCCACCACGTTACGCAGATGGTTATCATTAATCGTACTTCCTATTCTTGTGTCGAAAAGTCGGGCATGAATGTCACAGGATATTTACACTGAATGGGCGCAATTGCAATCTCCACCTCCATTCTAGGTCTAAGGCTGACTTTGTAGGTGTATACTGCTATGATTCAAAATGTTTAATAAAGGCTCCCGATACAAAAATGAATAACAAATTCATATAAAGCATAAAATTCTAAATCGGTAGACACTTAAAAAATTTTGCTCTACGAGAAAATTTTATTTTCTAAAATTTCAATTTCTCATCCAAATTTGAATCTCTCAGGATAAAATAAAGATGATAAATATTGCTAAGATTAAATAGATTGATGATTGTCACATCAAAAATAATGCAAAAGATTGAATTAGCTCAAAATTGATAGAAAAATCATTTTATATGTAAATCGTCATAACCTATAAAAATGTAACATCTTGTAAACTGAATTATTTGATAAATAACATGCTTTGTACAAAACTGTTCACACCAAAAATTATGTAATCATTTCATGTAATTGAAGTGAATGTTTTTAAAACGAAAATCGTTAAAGTTGTACATAAGGGTCAATTTTGTGTAAAATCCAAGAGTTCATACAAGTTGGTAGATATGAGTCAAAGAACCGTCCAAATCAAGGCATAAAAACAGAATATACCAGTAAAATAGCATGAAAGGCACATCAAGAGACATAGATTTCAATGTAGATCATGAATCTGAAACAAAAACGAATTATTGGAAAGGTCAGAAATCCAAAAGGATAAAATTTGACTTACTTTGAAGGAACAATGGTGCCAATTTCATTGATTTTAGATCGAACTTCAGTTGACCTCGGGCATTCCAACAAAGTGCACGCAATTTCAATGCGCTCCAGAAAATAATATTTACAAATCTTTGGAGGTTAACCAAATTTCAGTTGACTTTGTGAATTCAAATTGTGTAGACGTATCGAGATGTCCTCCACAAATCAATTGTTTACAAACAATTGAAGGTTAAGATTTTTCAGCTGGATTGGAACGGATTTATAAATAGATTCAAGGATGACAATGGCTGATCACAAGATGCTTCTACAAAATAACAATTCACGGATTTAATTCATCAACAATACTGGATCCAAAACAAATTGTCAAGGATATGTAACTTACCTTTTTTCTCCACTTTTAAACATCTACGATTTGGTAAATAACAACAACAAAAATAAAATTTAGAAAGCAAACACCAATGAAGCAACTTCCCGTAACGATAAACAGTCGGTGACTGGTATAATTAGATGCAAGGCCGATGACTCACCAACGTGATACCAACTAAAGCGATCCACACACAATATCCTTTTAAAAATTTAAAACTTCGATTTGCCAATGTGAAAAGGTACAGTGAAATTTATTATTTTGTTAATTTTATTATAAACTTTGCCTTCTGCGTATAAAATACAGGATTTGAGAAAAAGGACTTTTACGTAAGTGTATTTTCCAATACCCTAAGTGACAGGTTTTTCATTCAAACAATATTATTTAATTTATTCAAGGTTAAGCTTTAAATAAGCACTAATATTATTTAAAAACATTTTAAACGCTAATGTACAGCGAAAAACTTGCTTTAGTTTATAACTAAAACAAGCACGTCAGGATAAAGTGAGGTAGCCACTTTGTTTTGAAAACAAATTTTTGCATTAACTGTTCTTATTTGAAAATTTAATTAATGGTAGATCTGCGATCTCCAGAAATTTGTGTAAACATTTATTTATGTAAATACAACCATCACATTTTGTTGAATATAAATCATTTCTTTGAAGCTATTGAAATCTTTATTTATTTTTCAATAAAAGGAAGCAATAAGTATCCCGAGAGAGCCAAATAACACCCTAAAAATCGCCTCTAATATTGAAAGTAACAAGGAACCCACCCTTGTGCGTGTCATTACCGGGGCTTAGTAAGGAAGGGCAATTGTGTTAAACTCCTTAGCTAAAAAATTACAACGAACCATTTTTACCTGAGCATATTTTGGCTAGCAAACTTAAGGGCTGGCGCCATTACAGAAAATTAGTTAAGGAGGACATAGCAATACGTATATAGTTAAAATATGTAGAGTTTGTCATGCATAACAAATTGAAATGAGCAGCGACGCAAATGCAAATGCCCGAGGTCAATAGATCACGAGAGTCTAGCAAGGTTGCTCGCGGTTTGGACTTGGATCGGTGACCACGTGGTGCCTAATTTAAAAGGAAATCCGCTGGCTTCTCTCTTACCAACCCGCACTTGGCTGGCGTGGTAGGGTATATGGCCTGAATCTCCCCCTCGTGGGGGAGAGGCTTATAGTCCAGGAGTGAACTGGATGTTCGAAAGAACATCGAGTTGATGAAGAAGAAGAGTTTGTGGGGTATTGCGTATATTGTGATTATTATTATCAGCCTCTGTTTCTAACGCATTTGTAGCTTTCAACACGTTCTGCGATTTTGTTGTTCATCACAAAGGCGACCCCCATTTCTAATGTTCTCTCCACCAGAGATATACGCCGTATGGTTTAATGTTTTAAAGCGACCCTGTTGTTTCCAGTGGGTTGAGGTATACCGCATATCTGGACTGCCGCTCGAAGTAGCTTTCTTTCCACTACTTGCAGTTTTCTGGTCTTCATCAATTCTCCACGTTCCATGTTTCTACTCTAAGTTGTTTTCTCAATCCAACATCTGAATGTTACAGGGGACGGTCATCAGTTTAAGCGATTAAGTGCCTTTCTGCCAATACTGAATGCCTGGTTCGATTCCGGTTTCAGGAAAACTTTATTCTGAATGTATCCCCATGGAAGGCAACGGAATGAAGAACTGCATGGAATTTACACGGCA
The DNA here is from genome assembly GCA_932274525.1 of Podabrus alpinus. Classification (NCBI taxonomy): domain Eukaryota; kingdom Metazoa; phylum Arthropoda; class Insecta; order Coleoptera; family Cantharidae; genus Podabrus; species Podabrus alpinus. The sequence continues at coordinate 98,032,003 of OW026452.1, forward strand.
CTTGAAGAAGAACAGCTGAATTACCAGTAGACCACTTCACATGTGCCGCCTGGTCATCATCTGCATGCCCGACCCGCCATTTAACACCTATCGGCGTGGCACAACTAGGTGCAACCGGATCACACGGCAAAATAATGGACTGCTTCCCTTTACCTGCCCGATTCTATGCCGTTCACCGTAATTTATTTATTGTTTAGGAGGGGGAAGAGTTTCATCCCTCCAGGACAAGAGAATGCCCTTCTTCGTCAAGACGAAGTTGAGCACTTATCCCGATACTCTCTCGGTCTCTGTCTACATTAACCATCTTAGATGTTGATCGTCTAGTACCGGAATTTGGAACGCTCTGATGGGCTAGGAGTTTGCAGCGTTTTATAATTGTCTCTGAATTATGCGGACGGACGGATGGATACGGAACTAAATAATCAGTTTTCTTGCTATAGAAGCCTAAAATGTAAAAATAGATAACGAGAGTTATTGAAAACGTCATTACATGTCCTCAAAACAATGCAGTCCAGCTGGAAAAAATGCAAAATTTCATAAAGGAAACAAAAGTAAATTCAAACGTTGTCTTTTTATCAAAAATAAAATCCCAAGACGGACGTTGTTCTTCCAACCCCGAATAAGAGTCATTTGGCAGCTGAGATCACAACCTGAATGTAAACCATATGAATAACTTGAATAAACAAATTATTCAAATGAAAATCTTCCTAAGTGGGTCGAATACAATCAAATTAGCGGGTCCAACGTCATGGGAATACAAATTATATCAAAATTCCATTGTCACAATTATTGCAGTTAAAACGAAATCTTGTTGTATTAGAATTTTACCTTGACAATTAAAGATACAACATGTGACTGAAATAGGCCATCTGCATATGACGAATAATAGGCGATCTGCCGATCAAATCTGCAGTTGCTGCATGAGTTAAAATACACGCTCGGACGGACGTTTCATTATCTTCGTGACGTCACGGCCGTGTGCAATAATACGTTGTCGCTGAATAATTTTTTTCCGACTGGTGATATATTATATCAAGCTTGCTAAAAGTTGAAACTTTTCACACGTCCGCGACGTCATGAATATAATGCAGCGTTCGAGCGTGTATATTAACTCAAGTATATAATCCTCCTGGTCAATTCCACTTTCAGTTTCCCCCGAAAAACGGACGACACTCAAGAAAAGTGAAACTGTAGTTCTGAAAAGTGCAACTGTACCTATAACAGTGACTTAGGAACCCTGAAATCGTTTCTTAACAAAGGTAAAAGTTTCCGTTTAAAATTGAAGGAGCTTCCAATTCCAAGTTTCAGAGAAAAGTGAAAAGCTGCAATGTGTTAATAAACTGTTGAAGTAACATTTTGGAAACTACTGGGAAGAACAGACAAGACTAGATTATTGTTCTTCTAGGAACAGTACCACAAGATGTTGAAGAACATGAAGAGTTGAAAGGACTACCTGAAGAAAATGATATTCTAACTACTTGATTCAAATTATATTTTTATTCGCTATTTTCTTAAAGAAAATAGAATTGTTTCCATAGCTATTCGTGATTTAGGTTAATAACCGTTGATAGCACCACCAGCAACAATAACCTGGCTGTGTTTGAACGTACATGTATCCCAAAATTCAAAGCCATTTTAGCGCGAAAGTTTGCAAAAGTTTATTGTACCTAATATGTTCTGTTAATTAGGTTACTATATTATACATAAATATTGAGCTTAGAGAACGTATTTTTGTTTAATACGTCACTTACTAATTTGAAATTCCCCTGTATGGTGGCGTTTGCTTGATGTACTAATTCACGATTTCTTATACATTATTTTCATCAAAACTCTTCTTATCAAAATTTTATTATTTTTATAACACTAAAATGGGTCAGTTATCATGTTAAAAATTGAAATAAATATTTTGCACACTTTTCAGTTCGAACAAAAAAACAAACAAATCATTTGTGACAGGTAGTTCCATAAGAGCTAACCCTCTATATAAGCGTCCTCTTTGCCCATTGCAAATCAGGATCGCCAAATCATCATATTATTCAATTCACAGATTAAATAAGGAATTTCGACTACGTATATATTGGTAAGTAGCAAATTTAGAAAGTAGAAACTATGTTTCTATGAATGGTTTATGTTTCTGATAAGTAAAGATCTTGATAAGACCTATCAAATTCAACTTCATGAAACAATTACTCAGATCTAAGTTGCGAGGCCGCAGGTCGAGCTAAATTTAGCTAGCGTGTGGCGCTAGCCTCAAAGAGGTAACCATGCTGATCAGGTAACCAAAAAATGTTATTTGGTACCTGCCAGGGTGTTATCGCAGTAAACTTACAGTACTATAATAGCAAAAAAAGCTGTAAACGTCGTCTGGCAGTAAAATATTGATTTATGGGCCCCTCGGACTGGATAATTATACCATCAATACGTATCCCGTGATTTAAGCAGATGCCTACTGCTACATATTCCGATCAAAACCAAAACACATTTAATTACACAGGTTATATATTTACTTTAAAACGTCGTACTCAACAAAATCACACGTGATCAATTATTTGACCTACTGAAGTAGATCACCTCTATAAATGCAATTGGCGCCCTCTAGTGATGGCGTCTATTTTATAATATTCAAATATATTACACCTACTACTCAGAAAAGTCCGTAATGAAACGGAATCGAAAAAAGTGGACCCGATTTCTTCCCAAATATTTATTTACATGGAGGGGTTAACTACACTGCAAATTAAGATTTTATACTTTATTATGTATTTCATAACTTACTATACGTCTTCTTAAGTACCTACTTGAAGCAATACACTTTTACTCCTCAACTACTTTCAAGTAGTGTCAACTTCAGGTAATTTACATGTAGGTACCTACTTTACCTACCTACTTCTGAAATACTTTTGAAGTATTTCAGTTAATTCAAAAGGTAAGAAGATGCATATTATAATACTTACCATAATCATATCCTTTTCTCATTTAACTTTTCGACAAATGCTTTTTCGGAAATTCGAATATAGGATGGGTACCACATCTTTCAAGGTGGTAACCACAAAAACAACTTTTGGAACACATATTTCAGGTAATCCACAGGATTTTTAAACAGTTACCTACTTCACATGTGTTTTATGTAACGCAACAGATACTTCAAGTACTTCGTACTGCTTGTGCAGATATTTTTGTTCAAGTATTTAATATACATTTTAAGGGGGTTATCTACTGTGACCGACAAATTTTTTCGATTATTTTTTATTACATATTTTTATAGTTTGGGGTTTTGCAAATGTGTCCAAAATATATTAAAGTAAAATTCATCAATTACCCGAATTATGGCGGATTTTCTGTAATTGAGTTCATTATTAAAACTTTTTAAATCATGATTACATTGTAAAACGGAATTACTTTTTGTATTTTGTACTTTATACAAAAATAAATTTAACAAATATAAGTTGTAGCTGTTTGTAATTGTCTTTGGTAGTCCAAAGAACCAAAAAATTTAAAAAAATTGTTAAAAATCGACGTTTTAGTCCACCCTTAAAATCGAATTGATTGTGAAAAAGGAGCTTAAAAGTTTTTTCTTACAAATTGAAACACCCAGGAACATCTGGGGTTGTTAACTAATTTACTGCTATGTTTTTTATGGGTACATAAAATTGTTTGTTTTTTTAATCTATATTGACTAATTTATTATGCTAATTCTTATTTTAAAAGTTTTCAAAATAAACTACTTGCAGCAAAACCTGACAAAATAATATGAGTTACAAAAATATGTTGGTTCTTTAATAATAAAAAAAGTTTTGATAGGAAAATTTCAGTGACTTTTGAGCTCCTAAAAAATACACGTCTTTGTGTAAATAAAGACGGGATAAAAACCGAGGTATTCGTACATATTACGTAAAAATCGGCGAGAAGGCCAAAATTTACGCATATAAGAGACGGCGAGCGCATCATACTGTCTAATCACCGAGCGTCTTACTATTCTAAAGAGGCGAGAACTGCCACAAAAGAAGAAATAAATGCCGAATTTTACTTCTTCGAAGCCGAAGAATGTATTCTGTAGGCTCTAGTATACGCGATTAAGGGTAGGTTACGAATATCAACCACTATCCACCTCATTACAGCACGAAAAAGTTTAAAACGATTTATCTCAAAACTACATTTCTCAAGTCGGGCGCACATTTTCCAAACAAACTACTTGGCCGATTAAGTTGATTTTTTTTAAGCATTTAAAATATATTTCAGGCTCCAGTCAGAACCTAGAATATCCAAAATATATTTAAAATTACCATTTTGCAGGCCGTGAAAAGTAAATATTTTGTTGTAAAAATCGAAGTTTTTTTTTAAATCATCGCCATTTTGTCATTTTTTGTTTAAATTAAATTTTCGAGGTTCCAACTGGAGCCACTTTCATATAGAACAAGAATTTACAAAATTCATTTATTTCAGATAACTGGATCGGTCGGAAACAATGCGCCCGATTGACGCGTTATTTCGAAACATGAGTTACGCGTCGATCTGTACCTTGTACAATTTTCAATAAAAAGCTTTACAAAAATTTTAGGTATTAGTTTAAATGTGAATAAATAAGTATCCAAAGTTTAGCTCAATAGCTGTAACAGTTTTCTCAAAGTTAATTCCTAAATATCAGCTTGAAAACGACTGTTCGCAGTAGGTAACCCCTTAAGTACCGATTTCATATATAGGGTTTTTAGTTTTGTCAAATAGTTTGTAAAAACTAATAGTAATGTTTCACATTTGCACCAAACAATTTTTTATAAAAATACACTCAATTTAAAACAATTTCATTTTTCCTTGTAATTTTACAGAAAAAATGTATTAATACAAAACTGAAATATAGAGCACTGTAAAATAATTATAATGATCTAGAAATTTACAATTTTTAGGTTTTACAGAACAATGCATTTTCAATAAGTATTCTACGGCAAACGTAATTTTCTATAAATTGGTATTGGGCATTAAATACCCATAATTAATACCATAATTTTTTCAGTATAGTTTAATAATATGTAAAATCACAATATAAACTGTAACAGTGCGTAGAGGTAATGCAATGTTTTGATTTTATAACTTGTTGAAAATATTTAATGTAATAGTAAATCTTTAAAAAAAAATTCATGTAATTAACTTAATTCAAGATTAATAATTATTACTATATTAAATATAAGGTAATACATTCTTTCAGCAACATCACAAAATCTAATATAACTTAGTCTCCCTGTGTATCTGTCCGTAACGCACCTCTGATTGGCCAATTGTTTTTTACCAACCTAATATTATATAACTAACAACAGAACCACAGTCAGGTTTGCCACACCCTCTTGAAACCGTAGGCTGAACAATCGACATGGTGCATATATATTTTTTAGGGCATTTCAAAAACAAGATTGAGATACAAATAAATTGAAATACCAAATTTGAACAATAAAAAAACCATTTAACTTTAAATTCAACAATATACAACTACAAGAAATACAAAATAAATTTTTAATATAATTTTAAGTTATCAATAAACCTTCAGTCATCTCTGTTTACAAATTTTGATGCTAAGCGAGTTTTAATATTGCCATTACTGACATTAGGAAACATTTCTTGCTGGCTGTAAAAATTCTTTAGTTCCTTCAATTCTTGCGTCTTGGTAACGTTTTCTCTAAATTCTTTCAATAAAGGCATAGCAGCATCAATTTTTTTGTGAACTGGCTCTAGCATTTCCAAAATATGCAATTTAGCTTCGATAACCTTAATTTCCTTTAGTTCCTGCAAAATGTTAATGAAAATTAGAAATAGTAGACTAAAAATTTGGGTGGTTTTAAGCTTACATCTGCATACCGTATTTTTAATTCCTTCACTTCTCCTTCTAGGATATTAATTTCTTCGTCGGTGTAATTTTGTTTAGTGCAATGTATAGGAAGACAAACATTTTTAGGCACCGTAAAAACTTCAGTAACAATAGGCTAAAATAACAACGTCAAGTAATCAAAATATATGGAATTAGATGAATTCTTACCCTTAATTCTTCCGAAGCTATAGCAGCTCTTTCTAACCAATTTTCATGAATGGAATCACATTGCTTCAATAAAGATTCCTTATTGGGTTCACTGCAGTGTAATTCTATTTGTTTAATCGTTTCTTTTACTACCGAAGTGATTTCATCAATAAGCAATTCGGTAACTGCAATTTTACAAAAATTATTTTAAGGTTAAGTTTTACTTACAACAAAATATTATAATACAATCCTGAATGAACTGATTTGGTGTAAATTTGAAGTATTGAAGGGAATATTCTTCGTCTACCGTTATTTCACCTACTTGTGCCATTATTCCACATATAATACGAAAATTATTAAAAATTAATTCAAATTATTGTTTTAACAAGCAACACAGGTCGTTACAAATAGTTGAGTATAGAAGAAATCTATTTGCATACTACAATAAAAATTTAGCCTAATTGACACTAGATGGAGCCATAATGTCGTTTTTCGCAATTTTCCTAATATTTTGATTTATTCATGAAAAACTTTAAAAGTTTGCTCTTATTTACACATTTCTACCTTAAATACCTAATCACGCCGTTTCCTTAACGGGGTGGGCTATAAATTGTGTCTTCACCACCATTAAATCTAGGGTGGACGTAAAAAATAATATCTATAGGTACTATCCATACCCACTAACAAAAAATGTTAATCACAAAATTGTATCCCAAAATTAAAAAAAAAACTATAAAAAACAGTCCCTATATTTTATAAAAACCTCAGGCTAATAAACTAACAACAACCTAACATCGTTTACATTATGTAACTTTTTTTTGCAAAGGGTAACATCCTATGAAAATAAATGCTAAATTCATCTTTTTCTTGCCGTTCCTTCGTTATAAAATATTGACGCATCGTGGGATGCTTTTGAATCCCTTTTCTGGGGTGGATTAGTTCCCATGTTTGCTTCTTTATTTAGCTTTTTTATAATCATGCGTTCTAGACTCTTCAATTATTACCCTTTTTCATAAGATTCTATTGAAGCTTCTTTCTTGCCAAACATCAATTTCCATTACTTTCAAGTCATTTATCACTTCATCTTCCCATTTTGTTTCTGGTTATCTTTCTGTACCTCTACATCCGGACTCCACTCCATTTTGGTTTAATCACTCATTTGTCTGTTGCGCCCTCATAACATGGTGTATATCTCCTATTTCCTATTTTGACGGATTTACTGGCTAAGCTTCTCATCACCCATCTTTATAAGATTAATGTCTATATTATCGGTTCCAGGTGTTTGTTGCTTTTCATTGCTTCCATTGATTATTTAAATTCTTCATATCTTGGTTCTTCTACCACTTCGTTGTTTCCATTTTCTTTGCCTCTCCACTTGTATAGTTATAATTTGCATCTTCTTCTTTGTATTTCCCTCTTTATACATTTTATTCCTCTTGGTTCCAGTTTATTGCTTTGGTTTTGGTATCGTATCTTTCTATAGAATTCTCTAAGAAATGTGTAGTTTCTGGATATTTCATCAATCATATCGTTAATACTCTTGTTTAGTGCTTTTTCGGGGATAATTACCTAACCACCGCCACTCCAAATTGCCCCAAAATTTTTTTTATAGCAAAAGGAACCTTATTAGAGTGTCCTGTAAAAATTTCGCCCGAGAATGTATAGTCAAAATTTTGAGAAAAATCGATTTGAAAAGTACGGGAAAGTCGCATCGAGTACGCGGCCGACCGGGGTCTATGCAAATCAGTCGCCCGTGCTCCGACGAAAATGCGTAAAATTTTTTCGCTCCGATTTTAATTTTTCTTTGAAATTCGGATAGATGGGGGTGTGATTAGTGGATATTAGTAAAATGCGTAAAATTTTTTCGCTCCGATTTTAATTTTTCTTTGAAATTCGGATAGATGGGGGTGTGATTAGTGGATATTAGTAATAAATATAATCAAAAAAATGAAAAATAACCCGTGTATTGCCGAAAAAGTGAAAAAATTAAAATTTTATTTTCCTTCTAATTTTGGGGTGTGCATTCGATAAGGAGGGTAATCCATCGTCAAAACCTACCCTTACGGGGCGGTTTTGACTCTGGTTACTAGGCTAAACATACGAGAAGGGCCTCCGATCAAGAAAACCGGGATTAAGGCAACCGGAAAACGAGAGACCCTCAAAATAGCATTAAAAAGTATAGTTGCGGTATGGGGCAGTATACTATTACGTTTCACCCCCTAAAAATCGCCTAAAAACAAAAAATAATCGATGTTACATGTAGGAGCGTCGAGCTGCATCTGCCGGTGCGAAATTTTCTAAGTGTTAGAGTATATCATAGCGCGCGGACCGACGATAGAATGGCTGATGCGCCCCTGAATCTCGTTAATCCACCACTTTAAACATGAAAATTAGCTAACTTCAAAATCGATTTACTCAAAATTTTGATAATACATTTTCAGAATTTTTTTGCAGGAGGGGCCTATATAAAACTTCATCTTTCCATTAGGAAGGTTACAAGACAGTTCGTTGTGGCGGTGATTACTACACTCTCGCCGCTTTTTCTAATACTGTAACGGAGTTCTGTATTTTTTTCCGTCCTAAGTACGGAGTTCCTTTGCATGTAATCTAATTTTTAATTTATTGTGGAAGAAAATAATGATATAAGGCTATTTTAGCCATAAAGTGTAACACTTGTGCTGCACCAAATCCGAAAATTCTTTTTTATTCCAATTGGAAGGCCCAGGAATAAGTGGTATAAGTGACGTTGTCAAAAACATTAGGTATACATATGAATTTAGCATTTTTTTTCAACTGTAGAATCATCACAGAGACGGTGATCAGCTTAAGCGGTTAAGTGCGTTGTTGCTAATGCTGAATGCCCGGTTCGACTACGGGCTCAGTAAAAACTTTATTCTGACCGTCTCCCCTCGGAAGGCAATGGCACACCACCGAGGTGTAATCTGCTTAGAACAGCCTCTCTGGAGATGAAGTGTATACACTTCCCGCGGTTCGGAGCCCGCGTTAAACAAGTAGGTCCCAGTGGCGTGTTCTCTATGGAAGCTAGGGAAGCTGCGCTTCCCTTATTTGCCTTGCCAAATTAAAAACAAAAATTACTTATTTATATAATTTAAAATTTACGTTTTTTAAATTTTTTATCAGTTTAAATTCCTTTCTTTATTTGAATAAAAATTTGAAATTTACTGAAATATGTAGATATTTAAGAAAAATAGTTACTAGTCATGACACGCCACTAGTAGGTCCTCTATGTGTGTGATAGCAGTGTTGCCAAGTTGGGGGTTTCCCCCCCCCCCAGATTTAGGGGATTTTTAAGTGGAACGGTTTTTTTTTGGGGGTGTAATATGTCTAGGGGTTTTTTAGGCGTTTTTCAAATTATTTTTATTTTTTAATTTTTACGTGATTACATGGAGACAGTAACTTGCACAAGTTACTAAAAGCCAGTAAGGTCATTAATCTTTCGCCGAAATGTACTTACTTTGCATTTTAAATTCAATCACAATCAAAAAAAAAAGGTCATCAATCGTTTTTACCTTGTTTCACCATAATTGTTTAAAAAAAAATTTTTTTAGGGGCTTTTGGTTGTACTGTTAGGGGGTAAATGTTATTCAGAGTTGGTAACACTGTGTGATAGTACTACAAACGCACAACACAGACATAGGAGAGAGGTCTATAACATCCGGTAACGGATGGGCACGTTGAGAAGAAGAAGAATCATTTTGCAATTAAAGTCAAATGAATAAATTTGGCTTGAAGTCTTGAATTTTAAAGAAAGAATTGAATTGTATTTCTAAACCGAAAGTGTAAAATAAATTACAGATGTTCAGAAAACAATATTTTTCGGGGCGTCAAAAGATATAGTTGTGGGTTATGACATTTATCAATCATTTGAATCCCACCAAAATGATATTTACGCCCCTGGCAAGCATTGCTGTAAACTATAAAAAAAACTACACTATACCATCCAGGTATCCAGGACTTATTATTAGGAAAGTATTTTAGTATAAAAATGAATGTCATATTATGCAGGTAAAATATCGAACATGCAAAAATTGGCAACAACTTATCTCGGCTTGCTTGGGATCCTTTAATCCATATTTTTTTAGCACGTTTGACTTTTAAGAAATCACCACAAAAGATTTACACGTGAATTATGTATAATATGTGAAATTTATGTACATTTACAAATATTTTCTTTGTTTTATGATCATTTTTGTTTGATATATTATGTAATCACATTACGATACCTACTAAGCATCTATAGCAATTTTTTATGATTAATCATTTTGAAAATTTTAGAACCTTTTCATATAAAAAAAAAATAATAGTTTAGTTCACCGCAAACAGAAAGGTTAGAACTTGGTCTTGTTATTTCGAACTATGTATCAAAGCGTCTTGTCTGATCTTGCATTAATTTGTGTTTATAATTTGTAATTTTGATATGTCAAAGTGATTTTTGTTTTATCGAGTCAAATTTTTTTTTTAACCAATACAATTAATATAAAATGAAATTGAATATAGCGAATGGGAAAGTAAAGTGTTGTCACATCAGATTTTCTTAATATGTTCTTTATGCATCCTGTCAGGATCTCACACTACATGAAATTCAATAATGCGATTCCCCGATAGTTGCCACAGGTTTTTTTCTCCTTTCCTCTGCAGTGGGTAAATCAGTACCTGGCTCTATGATTTTGGCATTTACTCATTGATCCATATGACTTGTATTAAGTGGACTACTATATCAAGTACTTTTCAGCGTCATACTTAATCATTTCAGTCTGTATTCCATCTTCACTTGCACTTCTGTTGTTTTTCATATTATTATGTGGATTTGTTCTCTTTCTGGTACTTCATTATTGCTATTTTCTACATCTTCATCAGTCCCTTTTTATTGCGTTGTTGTACCCTCATTGGAATATTTTTCAGTAGCCGTTGGAAAGATTCCACCCATCTTTTAGTTGCTTTCTCCGCTGTTCTTGTCAATTTTCCATCTTTGTTTTTCAAAACATTGTTTTTGCTTGGTACTCCAGTTTGTTATTGTATTTCCCTTCAATATCTTCAAGTTTCCTTATATTGTTTTTCCTTTTCTTTTCCACACATATTCTTTTACATATTTTACACTGCTGCTGATATTTTTCTCTTATCCTTATCTCATTTCCATATTCTAAGTCGAACCATATTAGGTCTTTTCTTTTCTGCACCTTAAATTATTTTCCTATTACTTTCTTTATATACTTACAACTTCAGTCGTTAGTGGATATCAATAATTGTATTTAGTTTTCTTCGATTTCTTGACGATATTTTATTGTTTCATCTTCATTTTTAGTCTGGATTCTCTTAAACATATTTTTATCTCCGTGCTCTACTGTCATCATAATTATTTGGTATGGTTTGCTGTATCTTTGTTCCTACCATAAAATGATCGAATTCAACATCTGCATCTCTATTATACCATTATTCTAACCATTTATGGTTTTTCCATCTGGACTTATTTACGTACCCTTATGAATATCTTTGTGTTGGAAATGTGTGCATTTGATTTTCATGTTTTTGTCCATTGAAAGTTCTATGAAAATATCTTCCAGTATGGTTTGTTTCTTTGTGTAAATTGTACTGTCCTATTGTTGGTTTGTATACCGCCTTTTGTTCTATTTTTGCGTTGCAATCATTGTCATCATCAGCAGGTAATTTGTCCATCGTCAGACATATGCCTCCCCAAGTTGTTTCCACCTTTGCCCATCTTCTGCTATTCGCATCCATCTTGTTTGTGGACGTCTTGCACCTCTGTTGCACGTCTTGGGTTGTTCGTTCTGATAAGTTTTCTTCGTTCTTGTTTTATGTTTATAAAAATATCTTTCTCTTGTCATACGGTGGTCGTTTCCCACGTTTATTGTATTCAGTTTTTGTCATTTGTGATAATGTAATCTATTTAATTTTTAATCGCTCCATTCGGATTTTGCCAAGTCCATCGTCTATTCTCTGGTTCTTCAAAGCATATATTCATGATGCACAGTTCCTTTTCACATACATACAGTCTTCTAAAATATCTCATCTTTCATTTATAATACAACTTGTGAACCCTTTTGAGAGTTACACAAGCTTCTCCTAGCCTTCTCACTTTTTCTATCTGGTCATGGCTGCTTCCCCTCTCGCCTGCACAAGTGGAAAAACCAGGAAAGCGATGCTTGCGTCTCCTGCGGATAGATATAGATGATGTCGAACACACCTTCTTCCATTGTGCAAGGTGAGAGGAGCAGAAAATTATCGCGAAGGCCGAAAAGGGAAGCCCCCTCAACATAGACACAATACTTGGAATTATGCTGGAGTGCCCAGAGGGATGGAAGGTTATCGACAAAATGGCTAAAGATATAATTGGAGTGAAAGAAAAAGAAGAACATGAAAAAAAAAGCTAAAGAAACCAAAAGAGCAAGCAGTCCCTAGAGACCAAGAAGACATAGACCAGGGCAACACTAACGGCAATATGCAGTGATACCAAGTGTTGACACAGGAAAGAATTTTTACTGGGTAAAATCCCACACTTCCGCTCAGTTCAGGTTGAGCGGAGTCTTACTAAAGATTTCTTCCTCCATTCGTAAAACCAAAAAAGGCTTTCTCACTTTTAGCAGACCTGTGATTGCTCAGCTCTGCTTCCAGTTCTGCCAATTTACCGTCCATAGCCAGAGTGCGTATGTTGAATGTTAGATACGAACAGCGTGTTCTTCTTTCTTCGGGTTCTTCTTCGTTGGGAATTTTTACCCTTCCCTCCCCCAAATCCGTAGTTCACACTGATGTTTCAGTGTGGGATTGTAAGATCTGATCTCAACTCGTGTGGGGTAATTTTAATTTGGGGGTTTTTAGCCATAACTCGCCGCGCTGGCCGTTCTTACTAGGACTTGAGTGCTTGCGTTGATTCTACGATTGAACTCATTCGTTGCCTAGTCTTAGGTATCACCCTACCATTGGTAATATCCGGTTTCCTTATCGAGCCATTGTAGCTACCCAAAATATCTTTAAGATCGATGATGCAGTCACCTACTCTGGAACAAACGCTGCTATTTGTTGGTCCGGGGGAGGTATTTCATTTTGCCCCTACCACCCTTATCTGGGAGGCATTTCCCTATCTGCCACCTGGGGACACATTCCATTCACCAGTTAGTATTTTCAAATCATATCTTGGTATACCGTCATATATTATGTATTATTTGTACCTCTTCATAGAAGTTTTGTTTTGCTTCAGTATCTTTTTCTTCTGTAGTTGCATGAATGTTTATTAGACTGATCTTCCTGTACGTGCACCTTAGTCTTACCCAACATATTCTATCTGATATCGGTGTAAAACCGGGAACCATAGATCTCATTCTTTGCTTCACCAGAAATTCTGTTCATAATCTTCTGTTTCATCTCTCACTTCTGGAAAAGGTATATCCCTTTATATCCATAACGTCGTTGTCTTTTTGTTTTATTCTTTTTTAGGGTTTAAGCTTTATTCACAACCTCTAAATTAACCGTAGAATTAATACATAAATTAGTACTCAAACTTTGAACGTAAATTAATGTTTTGGCAGCATTCACAATGCCTAAATTAACGTGCAAATTAGTGTGACTCCATCTAGTGTCAATGTTTGGAACTAAGTACTTCGGTCTAGTAAATTGCTGTTATTGCTACATAACCAAACTATTGTAAGGGCGCGATTTTATATCGTATAGATCATTTTGAGGTGACGTCACGACAGGTATGCCCTCCAGACAAAATGGCCGCGCCCTGTCAAATTTCGTAATTGATTTTTATTTTAAGGTTATGATTATGAAGTTTACACCTCATAATCATAACCTTAAATCACAATTTATCATTTCGAGGTGACGTCCCGACAGGTATGCCCTCCCGACAAAATGGCCGCGCCCTGTCAAAGTCACGTGACTCAAAATGATCTATTGCCCAACAAAACATTTCGATCCATTAGCGTTGTATTTTGAATATTAAATGTAATTAACTTAAAAAAATGTTAGGTTAAAAATCACAAATGTCAATTGAATGATTTCGAAGCGTGCGTAGTAGCGACTTGGCTACTAATTTACGTAGAAAAGCTTGGAGCTTGCAAGGTTCTGAGTTACGTACTAATTTTAATTTTAAGTTGAATACTAATTTCGAGGTTGTGACAACCGCATTGAGTTTAATGGCGCCAAACTTCTACGTTTAATTGTAAGTACTAATTCTAGGGTCGGCGGACGTAAGCACATAATTGAAAACTTTACTTTTTTTTGTTATGTTCGCAAACTGCGCTTATTTCTATAACTCACAATCAGACTTAAAGCACATAAGTCAATTTCGTATGTAGACTAGCAAAACAAGCAGGCGTTCTCTTTCAACCCAAAGTATTGTTTCCACTATATTTGTAGTAAAGCACATAATTTTGACTTATGTAAAGTTACCATTTTTGACTTATGTGCTTACGTCCGCCGACCCTAGAATTCTACGGTTAATTTAGAGGTTGTGAATAAGGCTTTAGGGTGTAAGTAATGCGGTTGTAGTCGGTCTAGTGCTGTTTACATTAGGTTCGATGGTAGGCGTGGTCTATGAGCACTGGGAGCCAATGTTAGCCCCGCTATTTCTAAGGGCCCTTTATGATTATTCCGCAAATTTTATTTTTTAAATATACTATAAAAACGTTCAGATTTCCGAATCTCTATAGAATTTATCAATTCCGAGGACCGGATTTCGTGCTACTCTCAAATAAATCATTTGAAGTTAATTAATTTTTAAAGTTTCATTGCATACGTATTTTATTGTTACCTACAAACTTGGCATTGCGATAATCACATAAATATCTCGAAAGAACAATAATTATCACATCATCTTTTTTTTTATTTAAAACTTATTATTAAATAATCAGTTAAATGCAATAAAATAATTAATGGTTAATTGTTCACTGTGGACTCGTTTCCATACCTTGCAATACTACCTAACAACTGCAAAGGTAGAGGGAAAGCCTTATAAAGTTAGGAACTTACGTTAAATGGAATACGCGTAATGGTGGGATTATTAAATTTATTAACAATGCACGAGTTCTTTTTCACTAATGTTAAGTAATCAAAATATTTCTTATTTTAAATTTAACAATGAAATGAAGTAAATCAAGATATTGATTTAGACATTCTAGACTAGACTATTAGAGAGTGTAGGTTAAATATTTTGATATGTCGATATAGTTTCAATTGTTAGTTCAACTTAGAAGTTCAATTTAGATGTAACACGTGAAGTGCTTTTTGAAAGTTATATTACTTACAATCTTCAAGTTTTCTAGAAAAGTTATTGTGAAAATGCTTGCCCAGGTGAGTGAATTTAATTTAAACAAAAAAAGGATTTCTTGGGAAAATCTTTTTGCAAAAATATTTGAAAAATTCCCTATTTCAGATATTTTTATTTCATGGATTAAAAGTTGTGCTTTTTGTAACTTACTGTACTTGCTTGGAGGAAGCCGAAAGAGAAATATATTTGCAACCGCGAAATTTCAATCCTCATCCGTATCAAATTGGTTACGAAAATGAAATTAAAGATGGTAGTGATGTAGTGCCTATTTTAATTCAAAAAATGCCGCTGGATCCAAATTTTGAAAATGTTGATGGAAATGGCCATAAAACCTTTATCGACATCAATCCCTATACTTCGCTTGTTAGAAAATACAAATACAAACAAAGCGGAAGATTTAATTATAATCTGCAGGTAAGACATAAGAAATATTTGAAAATTAATTTAATATGTGGAGCGATTACGAAAACGAAGTTAATTAAAATGCTAATTTTCATTTAAAATATAATTACAAAATTAATTCCATATTGCAGTGCGTAATTGGTTTACATACGATTATCTTATTAAGTTTGTTAGGTTATTATTTCAAAAATTTATCAATTATCTCGGAGTGCTCATAAAAGATATCGTGTAATCAAAATTCGAACCTGAGCTCCTTAGTCCTTAGCAAAAAATATATTTATACTAAAATTGAAATTATGTAAAAAAAACATTTTTTATCTTATGCAAATTCATGTGAAGTTACGGTGGCCCGCACGGTTGTAATTGTGCGGGCCAATTAACTTTTTTAAAATTGTAGCGTTGTTTAGCTGCTTTATTGGCGTCGGTTATGCAAATATTTTATAACTGGGGAACTTAATTAAATTAGATACATTGTAGGTCCATTATGAACATCATTGAGAATATTTCCTGAAACAACGATATGACTGCGCAGTAAAAAAAAATGTGCCGGGAAAACTCAAGATATCTAAGAAGGTAGTGGTGCAATTAATTATAAATTTCTGTAGTAACTTGAACAAAGTGAATTTAAACAAAATTCATAAGCATACTTAAGTACTTAAAGGAAGAATATCACAACACTTTTGAATTTTAATTTGGGTCATGCATGCAAATTTTAGGAGCTCTAAATATTCTTACAAACTTTCTACTGATGTAATTTAAGCTAAATTAAAGTTATCTTTGTGCTTTTATATAAAAGGGGGAAACTTTAATGCCTTTCGTATTTTAATTAATTTGATGTTTTAACAGCTGAACAAAATTAAGTCACAGTAGAATAATTTGAATTTTTGTAATCATAATTGAACATAATATCCTTTTACTTAAATACAATTTGTTTGTTTAACTGCATATATTTTCGGGGAAAAATTATTAATTGGAACACCCCCTAGTCGATGTCGAATTAAAAAAAAACAATATTTATAGTAAATTTTAAGTTTCATTATATCCAACTGCTGATTGCCAACTATCGGGAAATACGTGTTCGTACGGAAATACGCAATTTTTTGCAGATTTAATTCATACCTTTGAAATTTTTTTGCAATATAAGAAATATTTGCTTCGCATTCTTTTAAATCTGCTCATTAACTCGATTGCTTCTTAACAAATTCAACGTATTCTAAATAATGTTAAAGGCCTGCTACAATTTTTAATTACGCACTTATTATCTTATTATACATAGATTTACATACATATTCATTTGTATGAAAAACAAAATTACTTTTCAACAAGTTTTATTTGAAATAATTAAAATACTCGACACTACAGTTTCAGTAATACTTGACATAGTTGAATTTGTCCTAACTTCGAATGTATAATTAAATATCAAGACCAATCGTTACATCGGCTCGTTGGTCTAGGGGTATGATTCTCGCTTTGGGTGCGAGAGGTCCCGGGTTCAAATCCCGGACGAGCCCAACTTTTTCTATTTTTTACTTTTACTTTAATGTGAAGTTTTACCACTCGTATTCGTTGGTATTTTATTTTCAAATGCCCTATTGTCTTTCCACTCGATCGGTCAGCTACAACTACGGACTTCTTTTGTTTGTTATTTTTATTTCAGTCATTTTATAAGTTCCTACAATAATTTTTCTAGAATCATAATTTTTTTGTATTTTTAGCTGGCACAAGCGGCGCGGCGTCCAATGTTCGGTAGTTGTGCGGCCTGAAGGCCGCACTTGTTGGATTGCGACCATAACTGTAGACCGCAGTTCTCCCCTAAAATTGAAAACCTTGCAACTCGAGTTAATTATGTATTTTACAAGCAAATTTTTTTATAAATGTAGGTTTTGTATTGAGAACGTACTAAAATTACAGTTAGTAAAATGTCTGTCTAAAATTAGTACTATTAATGTAAAAACTGTGTATTTTCACAGAAAATTTAGAGTTACTTGGTTTTTCGATTGTACACGAGAATTGCACGAGGTTTGGCCTAATTTTGGGGCAGACTCGGACTGTCTCGGCATGCAACCCGGAAAATTCTCGGTGGACGGCTGCCTTTCGGGGCTGCCGGCACGCAGCTCTTGATTCCGTTTTTTTTAAGATTTAGGAGTGCAATATGAAGTCAGTTGATAAGCGTTTTATTGAGTAAAAAACTAAGGGCGAGCTGAAATAAATTTTATTATCTTTGTTGGGATCTCTAAAATACATACTAATTTTGAACCCTCTAGCGACCCAGTATTTCGCCCCCATATTGGAAAAACTACGCGAAAAATGACATATTTACGATATTCGTGAATATCTTGGTTTGACTGCATTTTAGAACAAAATGTGAAGTTGGTGAAAACGAAGTAGACTAAATTGTCTGGAGAAAAGACCTTATACTTTTTCCTTGTTAATCGAGCGGTTACGGAGTTTCAGCCCTCATAGCGCGCAGTATATATTTAAGATTATTTATTTAACGGTTTTCCACACATTACTATGTGCCTGTCAAATGTACATCAAGGCGTTTATTCGATTTGAAAAATAAGAGCCGAAAATATAATTTTATGAAGAGTGAGAAATTTCCCATTTTATCCAGACTAGGAAATATAATGGAATAGGCATTTAACATAATATAAACTTATTCCATTTTAAGAGTTTCTAATGCTTTGGGCATTGCTTCTTCAGACCAAGATTGACAATTGGATTTTCTTATATACGTGGAAGGCATCTGAAGACAAATCTAAGTAAATAAAAATTGAATACTGTAGGTAAAATGGGATATTTTTGACATTCAATCGAATTAATAATAGTATGGGTCGTATTCCGTTTTACCTTCATGAAAATTTCCCCTTTTACGCACAACGGATCAATTTAGTGTTACAAACTCATAAATTTAGGTTATTATAATGTTATAACTAGGTTGTGTGGCCTAAAGGCCGCACTGGACGGACGGATAAATTTTGCATTATATCTGCAAAATTATCTATTATAATATATCGAAGTGTTTTTATCGATTTAATAAATTTTCAATTATAAATTTTAATGTTTTAACCGTTGTAGCTTTAAATTGATATGGTTTTATCGCAACCATCTGCTATATTTTCGTGCGTCGCACAAAAGTACACCATCACTTCTCAATCACAAAATATTCATCGTCTACTTATTTCACTTATCCAATTTTATACCTTTCAAAATAAAAATTTTGAACACTTTTATAAATTAATCCTTTATTTTAAAACAATTTACAACTTATATTACTTAATTTACAACTAATTATAATACAAATTATAATTCAAATTCTAATTTATTGGTCAATCAAGGCTCATAAAGTAACTCAACAAAATTTAACAATCTTGCCCCAGCAAGCCTCAAAATCCCACGAACTTTCGATTCTGCTGTGGAACTCGCCATCAAAACAACATAACTAGTGCCAACAGAAATATATACTATTTAAATTTTATAAAGAAAACGCGACAATATTTTGATCTTAATGTAAATATAAAAACTGCTCAATTGCTTCATTTGTAATCCACATATAGAGTGGGGCCTTTCAGCCGCAAAACCAAGGAAATCACGCAGTTTCCCGGCAACCAAATTATTACCAGTTGGGACTTGGGGGTGGGGCGACGATAATAAAATTGTATGAATTTGGGGCGCAGTTATCTATCTCTGACTAGCCGAAAAAAATTTCTGCTGCTACACACTTAAGAACAGGCTTATTTTAGGCTATAGAAAAAATAACTTGCGAGAAATTTTGAAAAATAACCAAAATATCGACTTTTGAAAAGAAGGGAAAAGTAAATTCATGTAGCCGGTCGAACCCGGGGTCTGCACATATATCCGGTTACAGTCCCTTGAAATGGAGTGAAATTTTTTCGGTCCGATTTGAATTTTTCTTTGAAATTCGGATAGATGGGGGTGTGATTAGTAGATATTAGTAATAAATATAATCAAAAAAATGGAAAATAACTCGTGTATTGCCTAAAAAGTGAAAAAATTAAATTTTTTTTGCCTTCCAATTTTAGGGGTGTGCATTCGAAAAGGAGGGTGATCCATCGTCAAATCCTACCCTTACGGGGCGCCGCTCCGCTCCGCTCCGCTCTGCACCCCTCCAGGGCGGATTTGACTCTGGTTACTAGGCTAAACATACGAGAAGCGCCACCGATCAAGAACACCGGGATCTATGCAACCGGGATGTGAGAGACCCTCGAAATAGCATTAAAAAGTATAGTTGCGGTATGGGGCAGTATACTATTACGTTTCACCCCCAAAAAATCGCGTAAAAACAAAAAATAAGCGATGTTACATGTAGGAGCGTCGAGCTGCATCTGCCGGTGCGAAATTTTCTAAGTGTAAGAGTATATCTAAGTGCACGTACCGTCAACAAAATGCGCGCCGGCCGAGCGAAGTAGTGGCATTCGACCGGTTCTGCACCATGCTCTCGCTACTTTTCCGTACTTTTCAAAATCGATTATTTCAAAATTTTGATAACAAATTCTCGGTTCATATTTTGAGAATTTGTTATATTAACTGTGTTCTTTAGTGTGTAGCAGAAGAAATTTAGTTTCGAGTAGTCAGAGATAGCTAACTCTAGCCTGAATTTGTTCCGTATTGACTTTACACTATATCAGATCATTGGCACAGTTTGATTTGGTACATTGGCGCACAACAGTTTTAAAAATAAGTAGTACCTATATTTTATTAATATAATTCCAGCCTGCAACTTGGGATAAACCCATAAATCAGCATGTTTTACTTCTTGATTGTATGGCATGATGGATAGTTTAACGAGTATTTCTAGGCACTGCACAAATAATTTGAAAGCGACCGGGACTCGAACCTATAACCTTAGCGGAAACAAAAATGTTTGACTACTTCTAGAATCTAACCTCTAGACCAAGTGTAAATCTAAAATTTTCAGGGATGTAGCGTAGATTTGGTATTCTACGGTCCGAGAAATATTGCAAAACTTTAAATTTCATACCGCGGAAGAAGTTATCGAAGTTATTCTGTTGAATGAAAGTCAAGTTGACAATATTCATTTTTGGGTTTACTCCGGATCAGATTCCTACTTAGCAATTTCCGGATTACATATCCCGCGTTTTCTATATTGAGATTGATATATTGTAAACCAGGGAGTGAAATCGGAAACCAGATTGACCATACATTGGTGTCAAAGAAGGGAGAAAATGCAGTCGAAGACGTAAGAACGTATAGGGGTGCGAATGCTGACAGAGATCACTACCTTGTAGTAGCTAGGGTGAGACAAAAAACCACTAAATACCTTATACCAGATAACAGAAGTAGAAGAATAGCCATAGAAAAATTGGGAAACAGCACAACAGTGAGATTATACGAAGAAAAAATCACAACAAGGTGAAAACAAGGAGCACAAAGACATGAACCAGGAAATAAATATCATCACAACAAGTATACAAACAAGCACGAAAACAGTAATAGGATATAAGGGAGAGGAAAAAATTCAAGGAATGGTATGGCGAAGATGTGTAGAGGTCAGGAAGGAGAAAAGAGAGGGAAGGCTGAAATGGCTACGAACAAGAAGGCAAGAGGACCTGGATAAATACACGAGAGAGATAAGAGAAGCTAATAAACTGTTTAAAGAGAAAAAGAATGAATGGATGATGAAATAAATGACCGAAATAGAGGAAAGCAACAGAGAGAAGAGAACACAAAGTGAAAACGAAAAACATGAAGAACGAAGAGGGAAACATTGAAAGCGACCAAAAAAAATTAAGCAGATATGCGCTAAGCACTTCCAGAAACTACTGAACAACTAACAGGAAATGGAAGAATATGAAATCAATGAAACGGATAGTGAAGAACAGGTAACGATACCAACCAGTGAAGAAATAATGGACATTATGAGAGGAAGGAAAAATGGAAAATCACCGGGGAGAGATGAAACAGAAATCGAACTGATTTTATTTTATCAATCAACAATGACACAGGTATTTCTAATTAATAAGAAATTGATTTCGAAAGTTTAATTTTAGTTATTTTACTTTTACGCTGCTTCAGATAATACATAATATTAAACATTATACAACGATATACTGCGTAGGTCAGAGGTCGGCAACCCTTTAACTTCAAGAGCGCTACGCAAATTATGAAACAACCGTAGGGCGCATTATACAGGGTGACAACAAAATAGACGCTATACATTTTGAAACTGATTTTACACCCGTGAATTCGTGAATGCTTGCGATCAGATCCCCCCCCCCCCGGGAAACTTCGAACTTGTTTGATAATCTATGAGAAGACGCCTTGGATTTTGATTACAAATTATAACTTGAATAATAGTCATAAATAAGTAAACTTGAGCCAACTGTGCAATCGTGTAAAACGTTTATCAAATGCAGTTCACCCACTCAAAAACGATTAAAATTTTATAACGATTTTTATTAGTGTAGTCTGCCCTAGTAGCAGTCTCAGATGGTTAGTTACGTCGGTTGCTAGAAGAGTTGTGACGTCTTAGGTAGGTTTTGAGCAAACAGTTGTTGAATATGAGATAATAAAATGAAATGAAATTTGGTCGTAATAAACGTTTATATCGTCTTATTTTATTTAAGTCTGATTTTAACTTTAAGAGTGTAATTACGAAAATGCTGCAGTCATTTCTGTAATGTGTTTGTTCATATGTAATATAAAATTTTTATTGTTGCTGGTAAACAGCAACAACAGCTTTGTAGTGTTTGCAACTTTGAATTAAGGCAGCAGGCCCAGACGACTCGCGATTGTTTGTAAACCGCAACTCATATTAAGGAGTTTTATTTTAAATTTCAATTATTAAATATTTGCTAATTGTCTAGGAGAGCAATGAATGTTGCAGAATGTATTCTAGAATCTGGAGTATACTCGTATAATACAATGTATGTCATACTCTTATTTCAATGGTAATACCATAACCGTTATGCAGTGGCGTAGGTTCTGTATCAAAGACTATTTTCTTATTGAAACCGCGAAAGCTGGTAAGCTCTTTATCATTACTACAGTTAGCGATATCTACATTTTTGTAGTTGTGGTTATCAACTTTTTATTTTTTTTTAAATTTTGTAACAGTAAAATTATCGTAGAATCTTAAAATTCTTAATATAAGGGTATAAATAGCAGACCATGCGCCACCGTTTGTTTATCATTAAATGAGGTTAAGCTTTGTTCATATTGAAAATAAACGTCAACATAATACATAAATAGCTACTTTCTTATATTAATAAGGCAGTTAACTACAAAATTGCATTTGTAGGAGTTTATATCGTAATAATGGTATTGTTATTTTAGATTTTTATCGTGCTCAAGTTTTTATCTTGTATGTTACATATAAAGTAGACGTTTTGTAATCTATTGTGTGTCCATTTAAAAGTATATCATATTTTTATCGCAATCTTGGGAACGTTTTTCATGCAGATTAAATATTTTTTCTATCTTAAAATTTAATCACAAAATTGTACTGACAATTTGACAAGCTTTGATACATAACGAATACGTCAAATAAATCTTAAAAATATATTGAGCAAAAAATGTTATACCTAACCTAGTTTTATTTTTAAATAACAAATAAAATTAATAGTATAATAATTTTAGGAATAAAAATTGTTTCGTAACGTTTGTTCTGCTTTAACGAATGCATTCCCCGATCCGGATTGGACGGTAATACCGGGTGACCGGCCGAAAACTGAACATAGGAAAATAACATGGGAAATTGATTTTTTCTAAATTCCTGCTTCCCATTATAACTGATATGAATAAAAAAAATACCAAATTAAAGAGATTTTTTTTCCGCGCCTAAAGATACCAAACACTTAATATTTTGTTTTTTAATTATTGTTAAAAAGTCGATAGTAAAATTAAGAAATAGCGCTTCTTAAAAAAATATTAGCGGGCTGGGTCGTTGCATTACGTCTAATGTGCCGCATTGCTATTGTTTTTAAACTTTTTAAATTTGTTTTTATTTTAAAAATAATAAGAACGCAATTTGAATATTATTTTATTATAACAAGTTGACCAATATTAAAAGTTAAAAGTAGTTTTATTTAGTCAACAAAACCCAAGAATAAGAAAAATATCAATTGGATTATTAAATACTGAACGAAAGTAACCAAATAATAATAATATTATAACAAGTATTCGAATAACCCTCCATTCTGCACTAAACAGTAACCCAATCTATTATAAAATGATTCTCTTACATTTGCTAGCTGTCTAGCAGTAATTTGATTGCATTCTGCAAAGATCGCGTTCCTCAAAGAATCAATATTTGGGTGACGAGTTTTATAAAATTTGCTTTTAATATGACCCCACAAAAAGAAGTCGCACGGTGCCAGATCAGGAGATCGGGCTGGCCAGTTTATAGCACCACCAGGACCAATCCATCGATTTGGATATGCTTGGTTTAAATAATCTCTAACGTTTACCCCAAAATGTGCTGGACAACCGTCTTGCTGAAACCAGACCTCATGGTGTTCAGAAGCTATTTCGTCTAACGCAGGACCAATATTATTTATAAGAAGATCTAAATACATATCTGAATTTAAATTTCCAAGTATTTCAAATGGACCAAGAACACGGTTATTATAAATGCCAGCCCAAATATTAATTTTTTGAGGATATTTTGAGCCAGTCATTAAATTTAGTCTCGGATTTTGTATAGCCCAATAGCGATGGTTTTGTACATTTGGCTCATTGTTTAATGTAAATGTACATTCGTCTGTAAAACATATTTGTTTCAGAAAGTTTCGGTTTCTGTTAGCACGTTCTTGCATTTTCTCACAAAATACAAGCCTGGATTCTTCGTCAAACAAAAATATTTCTTGATGACATTGATATTTAAAAGGATGGTACTTGTGCTTTTTTAAAATTGTTCGAACATTTTCTCTACCAACATTACACTCAGCTGCAATGGATCTAATGCTTGCATTTGGATTCGCAGAAATTAAACCTAATATAGTTTCTTCCAATTCATGGTTGTTTCTCTGATATCCTATTTAAAAAATAATGATAAGACAACTTCAATTAATAATTTTGGTTAATACCTTTATTTAAATTTGTCGAAGTATTACCAGTGTCTTCAAATTTCTTAATTATATTCTGTATGGCCGATATTGATGGAATTTGGCTATTATTAAATTTAACAGAAAATAAGTCACGTATTTGGCGTAAACTATTACCGCTGTAATAATATTTTACCATGAAAACTTTTTCTTCAACAGACCACTTCATTGTTAACAAAATTAATTTTAATCTGTCAAAGTAACTTTTGTTTGTAATATTAGGCTTTCATACAATAGCAATGCGGCACATTAGACGTAATGCAAAGACCCAGCCTGCTAATATTTTTTTAAGAAGCGCTATTTCTTAATTTTACTATCGACTTTTTAACAATAATTAAAAACAAAATATTAAGTGTTTGGTATCTTTAGGCGCAGAAAAAAAAATCTCTTTAATTTGGTATTTTTTTTATTCATATCAGTTATAATGGGAAGCAGGAATTTAGAAAAAATCAATTTCCCATGTTATTTCCCTATGTTCAGTTTTCGGCCGGTCACCCGGTATAAAAACGTCTATTGTCGTGGTTTGTAATTCACGTTAAACTATACACCCCCTGTGTTCGTCAACATTTTCAGTTTATAGCATAAGGAAAACTACAAAATAAATTTTTGGGAAATCTCTAAAATCTCGATGAAATTATCCGTTTAGTTTATATCTAACGTCTTAAACCATAATTAAACCGAATACGTTGGTTAACATTAAATCTCAACTCATCCGTATCATAAAATACTTTTTGCGTTTTACTTCTTTTGACGATGTGTCTAAAAATCATATAAAGGAAAACAAGAGGGCTGCATTACCATGGAAATTATTACATCCTAGAAATGCGACGTGTTCCAAGTTTACATATATTCTACATTTCCGGGGAGTAACCACGTGTTTAGACTATTATTCTTCTTGTTCTACGGTTGTGACGTGACTGTAATGTATTTTCCGGAACTTGAACTCGGACCAACGAGAATTAAAAAGTCAACTCGTATATTCAAAATTGACAATTTCCAAATTTAGCATTGTTAATCGTGCAACACGCTTATAAATACACTTTATTGTATTTAACAATTTTTATTTAATTAAACACCCAATTTATCATTTTTACGGTTTTTGTTTCTCTTTTATTGCTTTCAAATTGTATTTTGGTTTATGTTTTTTAAATTTATAATTTATATTCACAAATTTAAGAATAATGGATAGCTAGGAAATTTTACTGTTTGAAAACTGTGTTGTTTACTTTGGATGGGAAAAATTATTGGATCTTGTTTATAAATTTACTGAGTTAAAAAAATCTGATTACTCACTCCTTAACATGTTCTTCGGTCTTTAGCGTCCTCGGTCAACGTCAAATACGGAAGTAAACGCAATGGGGTGAAGGAAAATAAATTCGCATTCACAAAATGTCAATTATACCAAGAATTGAGCAACCCACGACTTCATACAGTTTCAAACAACTTCATTATGTGTAACGACAATCAGCAACTGTACCTTATGTTATACCTCGTCCCTGGCCCGCAGATGATAAAATAGCATTAAAAGCGCATTGTCTTGCAGCTAATTATAAATAAATACTGTTTCTAGACGCCATCGCCACGGAAAGTTAATTAAACAAAAGAATGGGGCGGAAGTTGCTTTACTAAATCATCAAAATTAAAGCAAGGGAAGGAAAATATCAGCAGCACAAAGTACATTCTAAATTAATATCAAATTACATAATTAAAATTGTTATACAACTTACCTCACTATAAACAAAGAGGTTTGAATTGTTACTCCATGCCAAAGAAGATTCCTCTCTTTTTCTGCGGCAATCCTCAATTTTGTTGTCAACCAAGATCAATCACCTGTGACACCGATATTTTTAAATTTATAGATGACATTACTAATAAAATAACTGACGCCATTTAAATTCGTAATAACGAACTCGTGTGAAATTTCGCAGAAGTTATTGCAATGAAACAGATGGCAAGCACGTGCGTGACTGCAAAATGAAAAACTTTTTTTTAAATAAAATGCACCATAACACCGAAGGTAAACAGGTCGAGGGAGGTGATGATAATATTCATTGCAATACCATTGGTACACAATGTTTGAGTTTCCTCAGGCTGCACTTTCGAGAAATCAATATTCAAAATTACTGCCGGAAGACAATACCCCAAAATAATTATCATTACAGGTGGCTCTTTGGTGGATAATTACCAGAGCAAACCAGAGTTGTTGAAAACATTAAGGTTAGAAAACATAAAATTTCAATGTATTTTCATCGGATGACAACGTTGTGGTCGCTAGGTGACAACAAAAATTTGAGCATTTTATTGGTATTGCCGGGTTAGAAGGTAATTATGGTATTCTACTTTATTTTTGTAACTGTTACAATTGTGGAGCGTTGCAAATGAAAATTCATGGAAAAATTTAACTCATCCAATTAAGTTATTCTATTTAATTCTAACAAGTCGCTAAATTCTGTTGTTGAGAAGAAAATCTGGGAAAATTTTTACCGTTAAGGGTGCGACCGGGGCATCAAAACATACTTCACGCTGTTGTAGTTTTAAATATTCGTGATATCACGCGCTACTTCCGGAGTCTTTATTTTATTTGAATTTAAATAATTTATTATTTGAAAATGAGCTGAAAAATAATTTACTATGTTATTGGTATAAAATGCGCCCTTAAGTTATAAGAATTTAGTTTTCTGTGCGGACTACTCGGGGGGGTTAAACTTATAACACTTCGTAATAATATTAATTAGTGCATGATTTCATTAGAGCATTTAACACATGTAACATTTTCTTTCAAACTTAAACATTTCACAGCGTCTTTACGTCTTTATGGACAACGTTGCCCTGGGAGCATATTCAACAATAATGAGTTACGTGCACCGAAATGACTTGATAACGTTGAATTAAACGTTTTGAATATGAAAAGAAAGAGCGTTTCCAGATAACATTCCAAAGTTAACAGTGTAAACAATAATAATTGAGAAACAACTCATCTCACAGATAAACAACACCAACTCGATTCACCACTTTAATTCTCGTGAGTTATTCCCAAATCATCAGATGCGATTGATTAAAAATAAAAGTCTTTGATGGTAAATAATCTGTACCGCTAAATAGTGCGGCGTTTACGCCGCACAACGAATATAATTACGTACTAGTATCCGCAGTAAGTTGGCTTGACAATACCAGCAATCATTCTTATTTTGTTGTTTAATTGGGCGTTTAGCTTTTGTACGTATGGGCTATTCAGCCAAATCAGAGTGCAGTATTCAGCAGAAAAAATAACAAGCCCCAGCTCACAAGAACGCAGAGTGGAGGCCGATGCTTCCCAGGTTGTATCACACAGTTTTTAAATGATGCTGTTTCTTGTTTTAAATTTTTCATTAGTTGGTGTTTCATTGTGGGCAAGTATGGTGTTTTCAAACTGGATGCTGAGTTCTCTTCTCTTCCGTTGAGTCCATTACTTAGGTGGTAGTAATACCACCTGCTTTGGAGGCGTTTGATTAAAGTTTCCAGTTGCAAAAAGATTCTCCCACCACCTCTAGATCTGTCTTTAGAATTTCTTTTGATGATTCGATTGAACTGAACTTTGTTGCAAGTACCCAGTCGTCGACGTAGCCAAATTATCTTTATCTTTTTTATAGCATATCTGCAATCTACAGGCTAAAGAGGAATGGATTACAGAATAATCCCTGTGGAAAAACGTTCTTCACTTTCCTTGGGGAGCTGATATTCGATGGCTATCAGTTGGATTGTTGGATTGCAAGAAATTGCACAAAGGAATTTATATATTACGACTTCTGTCCACACTGTGTTATAAGCCGCCGCTAATTACATAAATGAAACTAAGGTTTTGAGCCTTTTTTCAAATCCTGTCTCAATGTGAGTGATAGTGACTTGATCTGCACAGCTTTGTCTCAGTAGCAAGCCCGACTCTTCGATCGGAATTCCTTCAAACAATCTTGTGCTAACGCTTGCAGATTACTCATAGGTCTTTAGGCTCCTAGGTGACGGTTTTTATACAGGAATCGTCTAAATTCTTTTTGAATATTGCCAGTTTGCATAATATTTGTGGAGAAGTGGGTCATTTAGGCTTTTGTAGCGTGCCACAGTGTAGTATTTTCAGATTTGAAATCCCTAAGAGTACTTATTAAGACTTGCTCCCAAATGAAGGTGCAAGAGTATTCAGTGTCTATGTCTTCAGACTTTAAGCTTTTGAGTTCTCGTTTCACCGCTATTTATTGTATTAACTACCTATTGGTGCTCTGAATGTCGATACTATGTGTGAAACAACTGTACCTGGACTACCAGTTGTCTTTAATCTTTTTGCGGGGGTTTCGGACAAAGCTATGGAGCGGCTCGTCTGCCACTACCTGATCGCCTATTTCACTACATTTTTTTATACATTTCTTTACCATTTCGGAACCAGCAGGGTAGTCCACTCGTAATAAACTATTATTTTCTATACTTTATTATATTTGTTAACACAGGATTTATTCATAACTATTAAATAAAGTAGTGAAATTCGCTACGTCATAATTCTTACGACTTGTTGCGCTGCGCTTTAAGTATCTCTAGTTTTAGGCCTATGAATGTAGCTGAATGGGTTTGATTTAGATTTATAGTATAAAAATACCTTCTGACAAATTATAATTTTTAAAAATTCTCCAGAATTTTATGTTGAATATCTCGTTAAAAACAGAATTAACAAAATAAGTAAGTTTGATGTTGTAGTTGAAACAAAGTAATTATTAAAAGAAAAGTTCATTATGGCCTGATATAAATAATTTAATAAATAGTTAATTTATGAAGTAAGGAAAGCACAAGAAGTTTCATTTTAGAAGCTAAATACTAAATAAATTTAGAGCCCTTTTGGTAATTTTTCAACCGAAAAATACCGTACACACGTTCATTAACTATTTATGGTAATAAATGACTGCAGTATCTGCTAAACATCTTACATTTTAATGTAAAATACGTTAGCTATGTAAAATTATTTACGATATTAGTTTGTGCTTTTTGTAGGAAAACCATTCAAATACGCAGGCTTTAAGAGCACTTTCATCTCATGCCGAAAGGATATTACAGAAACCATCACCAGAAGTAACTAATCCAACTTATTCTCATGTAAGTAAGAATCATTTATTTTGTTTGTATAACACTTTCAAATATTTTTGTGAATGTGAACAGTTATTAACAATAAAAGCATTGTTACAAAATTTGTTACTACTATGTATTACAAACGATTCATTAAAATGAGCACGATTATTTTGTAAGTTTTCAAAGGAGGTCATTTATTAAAAACGCTCCTATTAAATTAATAATAACGAAAAAAAAACAATAATTATTTGACTTTTTCAGGAACCCAATATTTACGCTTTCTCGTATAAAGTGCAAGACCAGCAGTCGGGAGATGATTTTTCCCATGTTCAACAACAAAATTCAAAAGCAACAAATGGAGAATACCGTGTCAAACTACCCGATGGACGAATTCAGATAGTTTCGTATGTTGCCGATAATAATGGATACAAAGCCGATGTGAAATACACAGAAGCCGATCAAACTCAACAAATAAGTCCATTTCAACCAAAAAACCACTATAATTACCAGTCGCCCTTAAGCAATAATTACGAACCATCATCGACATTCAAAAATGAAAATTTATATTCGCCTAACTACGAAAATCAAATACAAATTAATCCTTACGTCGTTATAAATAATAACGAAAAAAATATTCCACAACACAATATCGAATACTTTGGACACAATAACAACCAAGAAAAACTTGTTCAAATAAATAGAAATAGTTTTAACAACAATAAAATTGAAGGATTTATTGGATCAACTTTAGCTCCTTATATACTTGACAATTCAAAGGGTTTTCAAGAAAATGTTTTGTCAACTGTATCACCAAACTTTCAAACATACAATAAATTCCATATTAATTCGCAACATGTGCAGTTTTTAACAGACAAAAGTCAGTTATTATATTAGTAAAGTTGTCTCTCGTATAAAATTTTGTCAGGATTTTTCAAGGGTCATCCCAAATTAAAAAAATACACTTAATAACGCAATGGTGACTGGAATGAACTGCAATAAATTACAATAGGATTCTTGTGTTGTCCTTTGCCATGTGAGATGATCAGATTTTCTTTAGCGCAATTTATTTCCATGTAATAAATGATCAAATTAAAATTAAATAAAGTCGTTTGAATAGCGTCTGTTGTCACTAATCCTAAAATCTCAAGGCATGAATTATGTTTAAATGCTATGATGGTAACTTTTAAAATTTTCACGAAGGTTCTACTCAACAATATAATTTCGGGAGTTTTTGTTAGAACTGAACCAAGACACTTATTGGTCGAGTTACAAACATTCGTGAAATGCTGTCATGCCTATCAGATACAATAAAATGATAAATACATGAGGAATTTTGTAGCGAATTTAATTTCCTTCAAAAAGGTCCATAGAAGGATATTTTTATCTCTAATAGTTAAGGAGTCAAAGACATTTGCAGTCGCCGATAACAACTAAAAAGTCAAAATCTTCAACTTATTCAGCTTCCAAACTTTTAAAGATAAAATATGACATCACAGACTTTTCTGTAGGAAATTAATTTCGCTACCACGTTTTAGGATCTGGTATGGTTTTAGCAGTGTTTCTATTGAAAGCTTACGAAAATTTATAACTCGGTCATGGTGGGTTTCACAAAGGTGAAATATTTTAATTTTAATTTCGATTAAATTTAATCAACAAAATGACAACTATACATTTTAATTATTGTAACTATGGCTATAATTTGAAGGCACGATATTATTTTGTTGAGTAGAACGAATTGGGGAAATTTTTAGATTTTCAACGTTAAGGGTGCGACCGTTAAAAATTTGAAATTAGTTGCAGTTCAATCGAGCCATCCTGTGCAATTAAGTATTACATTAAATATTACGTAAATAATTTTTGAAATTACGTAATAAAAAATAATAACCTTAATTAACTACAATAACGTTAATAGCGAATAATTTTGTGTAACGATATCTAATTAAATGAAATAACAAATACTAAAAAGTAATTTAAAATTTCTCTACTATAATGAAAGCAAAGCAGAAATTTATTATGCTATAGATTTTTTACACAAATCAATTTTTTAAACCTTATAAAAGTTATTTTATAATTATAATGGCTATACAAAATATTTGTCCGATTTTGTATTTGAATTCATCCAATGAATGTATATTTTATTTTTGTTTAATTTATACAATTGTTAATATGTTTTTATTTATTAATTTTATTAATATTAATTTATATAATTAAAGTTAAAAGTAAACTTTAACTCTTTTGAACTATTCTGTAATGATGAAAGCACCATCAGGTTATCTAATCAGGCCATACTAACGAATATCATTTTGATAGGCTGAAGTACGTATATCCTTTATTAGAATTTCGTTCTATACGCCACTGATAATATTTAATGAGATTGAAAAATTTACGTCGTCGTTGGAATTCCTAGTTATAACTTTTAAATTTTTAAAGTCAGAGTAATTGGATGTACGACAACCTTCTATTGTTTTTAGGCATTGTACTACATAACCTTTATTTTTTCACGAGATTCGTATAAAATAGTGTTTTGTTCAGCTTTTTTCTTTGCTTAATATTAAGTAATCACATCATTTTATAAATAAATAATGTAAATAGTATTATTTCTAAATATTAAAAATAACGGAAATTAAAGTCAATTATCTGACGTCGATTAACAAATTTATTGACGTGTAAATCACGTAATAATAACGAAAAATGGTCATAGAGCAAAGACATCATTTGGAATGCTAAAATAATATGTAACTTAATAATGTCAAATAACGTCCCTTTTACGCAATATTTCACTGCTACAAAAATTTTTTTAAATTTTTATAACAGTACTGGAAAACATCTTAAGTGAAAAACCCAGGAATGCACTGAATGTCACACAATATCGTTCATATTCAAAGATTCATAGCTAATGCATTAATAATATAATACGCGTAATTCTTTAATGTATTTTGCCCATTTATTATTTATTTTCATCTCGGAACAAACGTGAATTTACGTGACGTACACACCCTTATCAAATGGGAAAAAATAGAACGTGTTATTGATGTCATCTATAGGTTATCAACGTCATTCTAATGACACCGGTCATTATGTAACAATGAATCAAATTTAGCAAACAGTCGAAGCTGTATCTATTTATTTTTTTGTGATGGTGTATTGTAGAAACTGTAATGTGCCAAATGTCACCTTGCTACGTTCTATACCCTGAAAATTTGTTGTTGATAAAAGTTATATTTTTATTACTCTTGAAGTAGCCATTTACCTCAGCGGCCTTAATTTTTGAAGCGAGGTACTTTAAAAAACGACGTCCACAAAACTCTTGCAAAATCACTAACAGACGGCGCTAGGTGTTAATGTTACGCTTGAAGTTATAGTGTAGTGAGCACTGAACCCACTGAAATAGTCCAACGTGCGTTCCAACCCCTTCACGAGATAAAGGAGATTTAAGCGAGCTCCGCTTCGCGAACTACGCTTACTTGCTTGCTTTACCGCCTGGAGACAAAACCAGAGAAACAAATTTCAAATCAAAAATAATCTAGTGTCCGTTCCAAATCTAACTTGGCCAACATCTTGGCCGTATACCCACTTTTCGAACCACCGAAGACCTGGAAAGGTACATAGGCAAATTTTAAGAAGAGTTAGTGAAGGCGGTGATTGACGAAACCGCTTCTGTCCCCATGCACAACTCACTCGACCTATTGTCAAGGCAAATCAAGGACTTGACAGAGAGAAAAAACGCGCGAATCACACCTGCGATGTTTGACGAGATAAGAGAAACCGCTAAAAACTAAATAAAATAAAGTGCCAGGTCTATGCAGGATATAACGAATAAAATAATATTTTACTTCTTCACGAGGGGAATTCCACGGCAACATCGGAAATCATAAAAGCGACGCTAAGACTCGGCCACTTTCCATCTAGGTGGAAGGTCGTCGATGTAATTATATTTCCTAAATAAAAAGTTATTTTTATATTCATTTTATACAATGCAATTTAATATTTCCTAAGTAAAAAAACTAAATCAGAATCTAATAAAACCCGAAATTGTACGATACATACCAATCAGCTTGTTTCGGTTTCTTTGCAAACTCGAAGAGAAAGTCATTGTGTAAAGACCGAATCTAGGCACGATCCAATATCGAACTAAATATTCCAAATGAGCAGAGCGGCTTTTGACCGGAGCACCCAACGTTCCATCAAATCTTGAAACAGTCAACTGGCGCTGTTTTCCTAGTATGACACCAGAGCTTGCTTTATAAAATGCTGGAAGCCAAATTTTAACGAAAACTGGTTACGCTAGTGGCGTCTTTCACGGAGGACAAGTTTCGTATCAAAGTTCAGGACACACGCTCCACTGAAAAGTGCATCACATCCGGAGTCCTTCAAGGCAGCATCCTAGCCCCCTACTTATTAGTCATATACATTCACAGCATTTCCTCTCCCAATTGGGTAGAAGATATACACACACACGCCGTGCTCTATGCTGATGATACGACGGTGTTCACCTGCGCTCGCCAACCGGAATTCATAATTAAGCGTCTACATAATCACATCAAGAGACCGAAAGGATGGTTCAGCACTTGGCGTATAGGGGTCAACCCGAACAAAAGTATCGTAACATTCTTCACGCGCTCACACGACCGAACGAGAAAAAGTAGGGGAAATATGCATATCTGCCCACAACCTGGTCCAAAACGTTCGACTCTTCAGTAAAACCACATAGAAGTAAACAGAAAGGTAAGGGAAGCGTTGAGGCAGCTATAAACTTTAAAAATAAAAAGAGCAAGTTAGCAATGTTCAATTTAACTCAGGTTATAAATAAAGCAAATTTCGTACATAGCCGAAGCTTGGGGTTTTTCAGACAAAGCTCGCATAGGAGAAATCCGCATAGTCCAAAGCATCACAATATTCGATTCACCTCAAACGCTTGAAGGCTCAGTAGTGGAATCAATCGGCGACTTTATCCGACGCATGACGGACAGATTGTACGACCACTTGGACACCTCCAAAAATCCGTTAATTAGAGAATTGAGTAAGAACCAAATTGAAGATTTTCTAAGGTATAAGAGGTCCAAGTCAATGTTTTACTCTTAATTGTCTTAAACCATCCAGAGCGCCACAATGAAAGCATTATTAGAAACCTACATTCTAAGGACCAGTTGTATAAGAGAGGTTCAACCTTGAGTAAGGGTTAACCGAGAGATTTCTATTGGCTGATACAGCAAAAATATCTGGGTTAACCCTTACTCGAGGTTGAACCTCTCTTATATAACCGGCCCTAGGTCCATTGATATAGCAATAGATAGGTAGTTAGTAGACAGAGCTACTTCTCCGAGCAGTACAAAAAACTAATTTTCGAAGGCTCTGGGAACCAGCCGAGAATAGCTATTATTTGGTAACGCGGCCCGATTGGTCAACCCACTTTAAGTTGCTAGTGAACGAGCGAAGATGTTTGACAAAATAAGTTAGGGGTAAGATAGATTGTCATTAACATAAGTTTCCAGCGGTCTATCGAACATCTCGCGCACATAGGTTCGAACGCCACCAAGGCAGGAATCGGGAGTGATTCAGGTGTCTGCCGCTCTGATCGTAATCGATTGAGTGATTCTCGGGCTCCAGCGAGGCAGCATGCGCGTTCAACATGGTTTTTAGTTTCCTCGATGCGACTGATCCTCTTCGACACGGAAATTTCACCGGCTCTATTTAGATGACTTCTTAGCTTAACTTTGGCCTTCATTTCCTCAAAAATAGCGAAGCAGATAGCCGGTCATAAATGGAATCTTCATTGGAATGACAAATCTGCATTATCAGCATCTCCTGGATGACTATGTACAGTCAGTTCTTCTGTACGGGGTGGAGACAAGCAAAAATTCCGACAAGCAAATTGCATTTTTGCAAACCCCAGCGACTTACAAATTTCTGAATATCCTACAATGCAATCTCAATGTCTTCCGATATCAAAGATTTCAGATCAAATGCTTAAATAATATATATATGGAAAAACGCACCCAACTTCAGCGACTGTGGTTGACTCCGATTCACCGATTTCTATATGATATTTTACGTAAACGTAAGGCCGCTATAATAAGTAGATTCCTAATAACGCAATGATGTGGAGCCTACATTAGCCTAGATTAATAATAATAAAATAATAATCTTTATTAGGTTACTAAGTACAAAATTAATTTACATCAGTCCTAAATGGTGGAGATCAGCAGTTGCTGGTTTTCATCTCAACTCAATTTGGAAGAATTCGTCCACATCATATAGCGCACTTTCATTTAGTGTTTTCTTCATTTCACTTTTAAATTTCCTAGTCGGAAGATTTTTGATTCGTTCTGGCAATTTGTTATATAGTTTTATTTGCAGATTCATTCCATTAGAACATTTGAGCCTATTTCTCTCAGTTCTCACTTCATTTCTGCTTCAGGTCTGATGCTCGTGTGTTGCGATGTTGTCTGAGATTTTCCGATCTGTCTTCACTCTCACTACACTAGCGTAAACATAGGCAGATGAGATCGTTTGAATACACAGATTACGGAAAATTGGCTTACAGTGAGTCCTTGAGGGTACTCCTTCTAGTGCACGTATAGCCCTCTTCTGTAGTAGGAACACTTTCTTTATCTGCGCTTCATTACCCCAGATCAAGAGTCCATACACCATTTTGGCATGAAACATTGAATAATAGACTGCCTTAGCTGCCGCTTTTCCAACCGTTTCCCCAATCCTTCTTATCGCAAAAATACTCCTACTTAGGGAACTCACCAGAACAGCCACATGTTCATGCCAAGTCAGCAAAGTGTCCATTATTATGCCCAGGTATTTTACCGAAGACTTATCATTTTGCTTAATCGCTCTACAGAAAACCGTAAACGATTCTAGCTTTTATAGTTCATTTGACATTAAAGACGGGAATCGCCTAGATCCTTGTAAACGATTTCTTTCTTTGAAACTATCTTGAAATTAGAGACGAGATTCGCTTGGGAAATGTAAGCATGAAAGTCAATGGTCGATTTATCGACTAGGTAAACTCTCTCTAGTCATAGCAGTTTAGACAGAGTCTATTGTATAGTTAGTATAGTACAAGTTTGTATAACAAAAACTACGTAACAACAGTATTTATGAACTTTTAAATACTTACGCCTGTCTTACGTTCAGTTGTGTCTTCTATAAATTTTAAATTAAATTACTTGTCTTATTACGAACTTTTCAATTCTTTCAAGTATGTAATTACATCAACGAAATTAAAACTTTTTAAATATTTCGGCGCTGGTGTCAAGAATTCTGCTGGAATCAATGTTAATTAAACGAAGTAATTATTTATATAATCCTGAGTACTTGGTTTAACCATTCAAGCAAGCTGCACTATTCCAACTAATTCATAATAAGTTATGCAATAAAAACGACGAAAATATGCACTTACGTAATTATGTACCTAGTTCTTTTTTAACTTCTTTGAGATCTGTCGATCGGTTCTGTTACCAATTTTATCCAATTAGTTCTGTGAGCATAATTGGTTTTACATCTTAGATAGTTTGCTAAGCTGGTCCTCGATGCTTGTGCCCTGTATTTTTATTGTTATGAAGAAAAACCATCAACAGAGTATAATCCGAACCACGGAGACGGTCAAGAAATTTAAGGCTCAAACACGGATCGCGCTAACCGTTCGAACGCTAATCGCGTTCACGTTAATCTATAGGCCACCTGGAAAATTTAGTCCCTTTTATACAAAATACAAATCAAAGTTTCTATGCAAAGGTCAACATTCAAACACTCTACTTTTTGTTTTTTGTTCCAGTTTTTGGTAAACGGCGAATAATTTTCTTACTTCAATAGACAGCCTGTGGGGATGCATAAATTCTACAAACTATTTGATTAATTGTTTAGCTGCCTATTATGTTTGACTTTAGAGAATTTAATAAGCAAATGTAGACATGTAATGCTTTCATTTTAATAAAACAAATTAATTAAACATAATAATGTAATGGGTCATTCTCTGTTCGAAATTTCGTATATGAGCTTTAGTATAAGCGCACGAGCTTCATATTATTTATTTGATTTTGCGCTTGCGTTATCGGTTACTCTTCCCTAAGGATAACAGGTGACAGACAGTGTCCGTAAGGATAGCGTCAGCGCAGTTATCCATTTTTCATGACGATTAAATTTCATGATTGCCTCGTGGATACCGAAAATTTTAGGTTATGTTGTTAATGTAATAATTTCAAATTTGTGAATTGCATTTTGATTAAAATTGTGTAGATACTATATAAATTATTTATCTGAAAATACGAATCATTGTACTAATTTTATAGTGTTTTATTTCTTTTTATTTTATTTCCTATAAACTATTTGGCAAAAATTCAAAATTGTTATAATTTTCAATTTAGTTCAGGTACGTAAACTTTAATTCTAAATTGCATTCGGACTTCTTGTAGCTTTCTGGATGTGTGCCAATGTAATTAAATTAATTAACTGTGTAATCGAATAATAAAAAACATTTTTACGCCAATTGACTTTTAAATAATTAACAATTTAGTGGTTTAAAAACAAAGCCAAATTTAAGACAAGCGATTGAAAAGGTAAGATGAATTTCAGGATCCTTTTTTAAGCACTTGATTATCGTTACCTTGCTTCAGTTTCAGTTAAGCTTCAGCAAATTAATGTTCAGTTAAAAAAAGTACCCATTAGGGGATGCAAACTACAAAGATAATTTTCATTTGATCATTTTTCCACTGCACTGATTTCAGTTTCCTTTATGAAAAACTTTT
Organism: Podabrus alpinus; assembly: GCA_932274525.1. NCBI lineage: Eukaryota > Metazoa > Arthropoda > Insecta > Coleoptera > Cantharidae > Podabrus > Podabrus alpinus. The sequence goes on from OW026452.1 coordinate 98,070,637, forward strand.
GAAACTGGTAATTGCATAAAGAAACAAAAATGTTTGTGCAAAACTTCCACTCAATAAAAGCAAGTTTTTGATTGGAATTCGAAATTTGTTAAACGCTAACTAAACACGCCAGCAGTACATGAAAATATGTAAATCCTTAAAGCGCCGAAATAATTATTTAAATAAAAATATTTTCTTTCGATTACATAAATTGAAAAAACACATTTAGCTTTAAAACTTCTAAGACCATAAATTTTCAAAGTTTGTATGTACATCATCTATGCAAATTTATAATTACTTTGGGAAACGCGAATAAAATTAAAATAACTTTAATCCTACAAACCGAAGCAACCAACTTTAATGTAAATTTGGCGAAATCCTGAGCGCCAATCAAACTACACTTTATTTCACAGCTTTACTTAATTTGTAATCTGATTAACATAAAACGAATCAGCGTGGTGAATTATCTATTATTTACGAATATATTTCATGCTCAAAAACTTTTTGAAGCTTATTATAATTGGGTTATATTGAATTGAATGCTGGCCGGTTCCATCAATTCAGTTGATGCTAAAGTAAACATAAAAATTTTTGTCGTGAAGAGATTTGAACCTCAGATAACCAGCTGACGTTCCGATTCTTGTTAGAAGATCAACTGCCGTGGGGACGATTATCAAATATTTACTGTCGTAATTATGATCGTGAAATTAAATTGGCATCTTACTAAATCTGCTAACTAATCAAGAAATGTCAAATTGTAGTTAGCTTTGTCAAACTTTGTCATGTAGAAAATTATAGTCATAACTATTTTAATTGAGTAGGCAAGTTTCACTATGTTATTTTACTCTATGTTTATTTTAGTTAATTTCGGTTTCACGTCAGTGATTTAGTTTTCTGATTTGCTAATCTCAGAAGAAAAACATGCTAACACACCAAAACTGGAACGCATATTTAATATTCGACAGTTATTAATTTTTATTGTATGAGTATACAATAAAAGCGTTTTGAGCAAAAACAAAAAAAATCAGCGTGTTACCATTTGTGCTTCTTTGCTTGCTCGTCATCGTTTAGCTCGTCAACAACATCGGCCGTTATTGTTCCAAATTGTTACTGGCGAGGAAAAATTTTGCCTTTAAATCAACATCAAGAACAGAAAGGAATGGCTGAACCCTAACAACCAAGAAATTCGTCGTGCAAAAGCTAGTGCCCATCCACGCAAGGTAATGTTGTGCATCTGGTGGGATAAAGAAGGCGTCATCTACTAACGTAGCATTCCCTCTGCCAAGGCCGGGGATTGACATAATATCTGGTGTGAGGTTTCATCCTCCTCAGACCATATCCTGCATGTAGAATTAATTTGAGGTGCTTACTAAATAAGATACCAGTGTTCTGTGAAAAGTCCTACTATCCTTCTCAGCTGATTCCTGCTCAGCTCGAGAATTTCATTACTCCTGGACTCACTTGACGGGCTTCGGATGAACCTCCACGATTGCCTTAGCACAGGAAGGCCTCTTAGTAAGTAAGGTGTTGATTTCGTAGTATGTTTCTGTTCCTTTCCTTAGCGGCCGTGTATGAAATACCGCAAGAAAGCTCGGGGTTTATTATAAGTCTATTAGCAGCCTTCCTGGCCAGAAAGTGTGCCTCTTCATTATCCTTTAAGCCCTAGTGTTCCGGCATCTACCTCAGCGTAACACTGTCGAGTTTCCAGTTTCGCCAACGCATTGAGGCATTGTTTCACGACCTACCAAGGCCCTTAATGCTGCCTGATTATCTGTCATGATATAGATCCATCTATTTTCATAGTCCCTTCGTATCATTTCCTCGGCACAGGCCAATATTGAAATTAATTCTGCCTGAAATATAGTAGCAAGACATCGCAGGTTGATGCTGAGAACATCACGTGTTCTTTTCTTGAAATGGGTAAATCACAGGGGAATTTTTTTTTGGTGTACATGAAGAAGACAATATGGGGCATTCCATATCAAATCAATCAACGTTCCTTCATCAATCATCATCATCAATCAACAGTTAATCAAATTAACCACAGCAGTGGCTTGGTGTAAGTGCTGGTAGAATTATAACGCGGAAATTTTGGGTTCGAATAGTGAACTTGATAGAGTTCTTTAGCGCAGCCTTCCGGTGACCATCAACACGCTGTGGACACGTTAAGTTGTGAAGTAAAAGAGAAAGAAGAGGATTTATCTACCTCAAAAAATGGATCGTAAAGTATGAAGTACGTACATACATGAAGAAGACAATATGGGGCATAATTTTGCTCAAACTTAGCGTAATTCGAATTTAAAGTAAATAAATAGTTCCATATTACAATGACAGAAATAAATCACTATAACGAAGCACATTTTTCAACTAGTGCGCCTGTTGTTACTGCAACACGCAGGCACAATTTATGCACTATTCTAAACACTTGCATTATAATTATAAGAATGTTTGGCTTTGCATTCACGATTATTCATTTTTATGTCACTCCTAAATCAAAAGCTTCTCCACTCTGAAATTTGCTATAACAGTAGCTAATACGGTGATCAAAATAAATAAACGTTAAAATTTAATCAGAATCTCCATTTTTTAACTTTAATTATTTACCCGAGAAAACTCCCTGAAAATTCTGTATTCAACATCGATATTTAAAATAACAATAGCGTCCCTAAGTAGTACGGTTGAGCCAGTAGAAACAATTTAACCACGATCTACAAGTCAAATTTGAATTATTTTGGAGAGCTGTACAGCGGAAACAGGTCACTTTAGGGGAAAACAAAAAAATACGTATATGTTTATTTAGTTTAACTTAGAATTAAACCTATTTTGAGCAAAATCGAAGAGGATCCTAAAAATAATTGCAAAAAACTGGTAGATTTCATATGCGGAGATGTTGGGCAATGCGAGCACATGTCTGAAGTTCTGGGGAGATGTGAGGATATTTTAAGCATTTTAAAGAATAAATTAGACATTACAAAAAATGAAAATTACCTGAAAAATCCGAAAAGCCTCACAAGGTGGTATATCCTGAATCTCGAATTGCAAAGAAAGTTTTAAGTAAAATTTTGTTTATCAATATTTATTCGAATGCATGTAAAGTAAGTAACTAAATATTTAATAGGATTTTTCTGAAAAGACTACACTATTAAACTAATTAAATTTTACATATTACTACATAAATATTATATTAATATTAGTGTTTTTTGAAAATATTCTATTCATAAATATGCGTTCTAAAGTACCACGGTGTATTCATAAAAGTTTTTCTTTTTGAATTTAGAGTTCCAAGTATTTAAGAGGATTATTAGAAGTTGCAATGACATCAAAGTTCTAATTGATAATTTCTCATAATTAAATTACATTTCTCATAAATATGTAAATTACAGAGACCACTTATTACTTTTCTTAATTATTTAAAATAAGTGATTAACAGGTAAATTATTTGTAGGTACTAGTAATTAATATTACTTATTTATTCTGACATTCTTCTCAAATTTTGTTAAAAACTAAAATTTATTTATGATATAATAAACAATATCAGACTTGTGTACAGGTATCCAGAAAGGCAAGACATAGGAAAATTAATAATCCAACAATAAAACTAATCACCTAATGTACTAATAAACAATAAACCTATTTGGCAAACGTTCCTACCGAGATGTTAATGGTTTCGGTTTGTTAATAACAAATTTGTAGCGGTTGATATTCTAATCTTAACTAAGCAGTGGCGGTTCATGGATTTTCCATTTGAGGAGGTTCATAGTGTATCATAGTGTCATAGAGACGGTCATAGCTTAGTGGTTAAGTGCGCCTACTGCTAATGCGAAATGCTCGGTTCAAATCCGGGCAGAGTAAAAACTTTATTCTGACCGTTTCTCCTCGGAAGGCAATGGCAAACCACCGAGGTAATTTGCCATGAGCGCCCATCTCGCAATGAAGTGTATTACACTTCCCGTGGTTCGGAGCCCACGTTAAACAAGTAGGTCCTCTATGTTTGTGAAAATAAATTGAACGCACATCACATGCATAGAAGGAGATGGGTCACGACGCTTCTGTCAAAGAAGGAGCACGATTGAGGAGATAGTGTATCCCCAACACACTTTATAACAATTTTGAATTTTTCGATATGGGGCAACTGCCGGCCACCATGATCTTTTGTCGTATGATTTCTATAACTGTGCGGCCTGAAAACCGCACTGAAACTCTTTCAGATCGTTAAATAACAAATTTACCATGTCAGAGCTGCGTTACGAACAACGAGATACACAGAACTAGTGTTTCGTTTTATTAACTGGAAGACTACAAAACTTCTAGTGTGATAATCATGGTTGTGCGGCCTATAGGTCGCACTGTAACGGGTTTAGATTGATAACTAAGCAATTAACTAGTCAGAAGTTCGTCAGCAAACCACAGTATTTTTAAGACGATGAAAGTGCGCGTTTGTAACAGATCACGTGGAGGCCAATCTCCGTTGTATTCTGGGTTGTCTAAACTATAGGGTCTGACTCCCTCTTAAAGAATAATTAAGCTCTTTATAACATTACTTAACCGCTTATGATTCAGTAATTTATATAAACAGATGAATGTTTTGAAATTTTGCAGGACAATGTTGGGCAAGATATGAATTGATAATTTACCCCTCACGAAATTCAGAATCATGTAAAATTGAAAAATCGAGACAACAAGGTACGTACATTAGCTGGAATTAAAACCACATTTAATAACAGGTATTTGCACCGTAGTTGAATGTAAACACAACTAACCCACGAATTATATTAATTATCGTATTCCTAATACCAAATACCGCTCACAATTTCGAGCTTAATTGTTAAGTTTTAATATTCGGCATTCCGAAATTCTATATTTAGAAACTGTTGATGAGTTTTGCTGTTACAAAAAAATGTACTAAAGTTATTATGTTCCCGAACACAAAACAAACACTTTGAAGCCAAAGGCGATTATTCACGATGCTCTACGGTTCAGATGTGGATAATCTGGACGCATTACCATTTTTCGTTCGTTTGCGGGGTCCCCAATAATTAGGTCTTATTAAAATTTAAAATAAAAATTTTACCCACAATTTATCGTGATGTTGCTGATATTTAAACCTATTGTTGATAATTACACTGAACAGCGCGATTATGATTATAAATTTTCTTTCTTGAAAGCATGTAAAAAATCACAACTTTCTTACCATTATCCTATTATATTTTGCACAGAGTTATTTGTTTTTAACGAGCCACCATGTGGTTCTCGTTTGAGAGATACAGATTCAATTAAACGAGATAATTTTTCGCTATAAAAAGAGTAAAATGAAGCAAGAAATAAAAAAACTGGGTTGGCAGAAATTGTTTTTGTCAATCCTATTCTAGTTTGTATAGTCTACAAACTTTTATCGGTTATAATAATATCCGAATATTTACTTCTTTCAAGATTATTTATAGAAGTTAATATTGTACGAATTCGCCTACATATCAATTTCATACGTATATCGTAGTATTGATTTTGTTCTCAAATTAATTTTTTTTGTACGGATATTACCGTACAGTGCGATAACCGCAAGAACTCGAATATGGTGAACCCAATTTTTCTGTAATAACTCGAAAACTGTGAAAGATGCCAGACAAATTAAAAAATATAAATTGTTCGTATTTTTATGCTGAATATTTTTGACCTCTTGAATACTTTTGATATCTTGCATCATTTTCGAGTTATTTGAGAAAAGGTGGATTTAGTCAAACTCGAGCTCTCGTGAATTCTACTTTAGTTATTACACGGCTCTGAGTGATGTTTGCATCAATTTGAAATTTATTAATGGAGTAAATTATACGGTCGTCATATTGTCAATTTTGAGAAAGAAAAATTAAAAAGAAAGTTTCTTCTTTTCTTCCGATTTGTTGAGGATAAAAAGTAATAAATTGAAAAGCAAAAAGTTTTAAAATTTCAATGTTTATAGAAATGTTTATAAACTTTTAGACCAAAAGTTGACTACTACTTAGTATTCATTATTCAATATTATGTTTTTGTCATATTTTGCAAAAATATCCTTCAGCGTTGTAACTATGAACTCATTAAAATTTATATTGCTAGAACTAAGTTTTTAAAGTTAAAGCACATTGCATATATTTGTATGTACAAGTATTTACAATTCAAATTGTAATGCTTTTGTATAAAAAAACATTAAAATTTTTGAAGTTGAAATACATATCATGCAGAACATAAGCGAGCCAAGTTCATTGAATTTGAATGCAGAATTCTAAGCATTTTTAAATTAGAATTCAGTTTATCTGATCGTGAATTGAATTTTTCGGTTCATACGCTGATGTCGTAAACTTTTCATTTGCTTTATAATTTCCCATCTTAAAATAAATTTGAGACATAGAAAGGTTAGATCGAACGACTTTTTGACATAATAATGAATACTGGAATGGGCAATCTTCCAACATTGAAGTACATACCGACTAACAAAGCCAACAAAAACTTTTTAACTAGTTATTTCAATTTACCAAAATATTGTGGTCAACGGTTAAAGTTTAACTGACCCTATATAAACTTCAGAAATAACGTTAAAATGACAGAAACGTATTATTTGTTCTGGGCTATTTAAGTGCTCTGAGTTGAAGTTTCCTCGATTTACATGGCTTACACTACATAGTCCTTTAAAATTAACGCTCATGCTTTTAGAACTAATGCAGCAGTGAAATGCTGCATTTAAATTAGCTACGTTCATTAAAAACCTAATATTTATTTAATAACCGCAATTTATTTTAAAGGAACCCGCACTAAATCTAGAGTTTTTGTCGCCGGAGAATTTTGCTGAATTTTATGTATATTATAGTAGTCCAAGCCCAACTAAACAACACGTCCAATTTTTAAAGCAATCGTATGTGTAGTTTTCCAGATATTTTGGGAAAAATTTTGAACTAATTGGGGTTTGTACCGATAATCGCTCTTTTACCGACCGTTTGGTTTGTTTTCTCGTCTACAAAACACTTGTTGGTGGCATTTTTTAAGGTCAAAATGTGACAGACCATAAACTATATAGTACATACAAAAGCTGAGATAGCTGTCATATCCCGGTGATAGACAATAAGGAGGCGCCGGACATATGATTAATACAAAAATTCGATAGTTCTACAATTACGTATGCAAGTATACATGAAAACGTTTAGACATCATCGTCGCATTTCTTGACAAAAAAATTGCTGCCCTTTGGATTTCAAAACACCCCAGCAACATTTCACGGTCCACGGAATGGGTTCTGATAACATGTTTACATTAGTAGAATATCTATTCCAGACGTGTACTCCCCCATGACCACCCGATAAACTTTAAAATCTTCCCCACCCCGCATTGTAGGGTTACACTATTATGAACAATAAAAAATATAAGGAAATGTATGCAGCATCTATTATATATATTTTGCTCTAGGTTATTGTAAAATTGCTAAACTTTATAAATCAATATGCTCATATTATTCTGTTGTGTATAATGAAAAATATTTCAGTAAATTTGCATCTGCATTAGTTTGGCCTGCTGGCTTGTTTACAATTTGTAATTGTATTTTCTTTCATATCAATTGTTATGTCATAAGCACGCGTAAACAAACACAATTAATTGATTTTTTTTGTTAATACTTCCTTTATTGTTCTATTGATTGGATTGAAATTTTGCAATGTAATTATTTTTAAATATTTACCGAAAGGCACAGTAAAAAATTAAAACAAATAGAAAAAAAACAGTGGGTTAAGCCAGGGCCATCCAAATTCTTTATGTTTGATTTCTACACAATAAATTATTGTTGGTTATACGGCAGAATGTCCATCATCACTATGTGCGCGGTTGCCATCGTTGTGCAGCTTAAAGGCCGCAAAAAAGAATTAAGTTTTATTACGACTTGTTCAGTTTTGTCAACTTGTTGGGACACTCTCTGTAAATATGACATGTTTAGAAGTTCCTTCATACATCTACGCATGTAATTAACAACACGAATCGGTTCCTTCTTATAATTACATGAAACTCATATGCTCATGAGCCGGCACAGAAAGACAGACAGTTAGACTCTGTAACAACTGTAATAAGGTAAAGATGAAGTAACCCTTGTAGAACATAATATGAAAGCATTTACTCAGATCATCAGAACTTCTTGGAGTTGCATGAAATTGAAAGTTTATTTTAAGAAACCGAGGAAAATTTAGAGTAGATTCATATAATTTCCATTTCTAACCGACTTGGAATTCTATGCCTTTTATGCAAACTTTAACATAACCAGTGTATACTTCTTTAATTATTAATGTTAAACATGTAACGCTGCTTTGTTTTTGACATAGCTTGTTGTACGAATTATTTCGTATAAATGTTTTAAACATGTCATTGCTATTTGATGTCAGTCTTTCGTGAATATTTTTTATTTTGTTTGTAAAATAAATTCGTTATTCCCCAACACGCAAACAACTATAAATAGAATTTGAACAACCTTATAAGTTTATGGCTACTTGATGATCGACTAGGTCAATCTCACCCTAAAAGAGTTTAATTTAAACCCAGTCTTACTAGAAAGAGTTAAGTCCTTCCCGACAGTCAACTTGTTTCTTTAATGTTCTATCCAAACACTGCGACTATATGGGGGCCTTTTCCATTTTAATAATCAAGCTGATACGGCTCTTAATTCATTAAAACACTTGTTTCATAAAACTACTCTTTGCAATTTAGTTGTTTTAATATAATGTGACGGATTTTTAAATCTGTTACAATTTCCAGGTATCAATATTTAATTTCGAAAAATAAATAATAACATGAAACAATAAACTTACCTTTCTGAGGTTGCCATATTTATTCCTTTTACTTTAAATTCGTTTAAATTGAATTTACATTATAGAATGATTTGTGACAGTTGTAGTCAATTTTGTTTCCTGAAGCACTTTTGGACAATTTTAATAAAATCATTTTAAAAGAAAAATAATATCAGAAGAAAAATTTTATGAATAAAAATAAAATCTTTGAACTAAAAATCGAATGCGATGTTCAAGTTAACTATTCGCTGTTAGAAGTGTATAGATGTACTTGTGAGGAGAAGCGTTAGAACTAAATAAGGTAGAACACAAAATTATTCACACATACGCACGTATCATCATTTGTGAAAGTAGAAAATAAAGCTTAGCTTGTATTGGTTGTGAGTAAGCAAAAACACAGACAAAATTTCTTAGACATCGCCGAGGAAAAATTCAGCGGATTTTTAAGTTTCTCACATCTTGTTCTTTTGTAAGTTTTCTGATATCTGCAATTTATTTAGTTTACTACTAATTACGTAAGTGCCACATTACTAGAGATGAGATTTTTAGGTCGTATAAATGTTATACCAGAGAGCGTTAAAGGGTTAATTGATACACGGCCCCGTTCGAAAGTTATGCTGTATGAAAATGAAAGAAGAAACGGGGCCGTGTATCAATTAACCCTTTAACGCTCTCTGGTATAACATTTATACGACCTAAACATCTCATGTCTATACATTACCTATCCGCTTACAGGACAATGAATAACAGCCGTACCACTCGCGTATTATTTGTCTAGTTCGTTATTTTACCGTCCGCTTATTATTTGTCTAGGGCAATAACAGAAAATGATGAACTCATTTAATGTTAGGTGAGTCATCAGTCCACAAATACACTCGGCGATTTACAACGCAGCGTGTTCTAGGAATTAATTACGTTATCGTTTACAAGGGTATCATAATATGAAATATTAAGTGCTATTATTATTTGTCATATTCTTAAAATTTAAAAATTAAAAACTACGATTATAGTCAATTATGAAAGTTATCGATTACAAGGGTATTACTGATTACTGTGTTGAATTTTATTTGTTGTAATGCGAAAATTAAAAATTTCAATTATGGCTATGTTTAAATGTATTATTTTATTGCCAGTTTACTTAATTAGTTGTGATGAAAATATCTTACTAATAAGTAAAACTTGGGCGGTACATAGTTTACCTATCTCGAATGAATTTCAACTCTACATCAACTTTACCGCTCTAGATAGTAATATACTATTTGCAGAAAAAGTCGTGAAAAATTAAACTGCGCAAATTCTTAAGAAGTTGAAGTCAAAGTAAACATGTTCAAATAAAGATAAATCTCATGTACAAATTATACATATCAAGCATAGAACCGATTCATGCCCACTTGTTTTCTTTTATTTTTATTTTTTAATATAATTTTTCTTCACTGTTACTATAGTATTATGCGTTAATTAATTTTATCGTGTCGGTTTTCTCGATTTTCAACGATGAGCCTAATGGCGTTAATGTAGTGTCCACTAATTCGTTACTGCTGGAACGGGTAACTTTAGTGGTCACTAATGCAGCTTTCTGCACTACTTGTTAAATAGCTATATAATGACTGTAAGCTTAAATCAATGAACTACATTACTTTTACTATATTTGCGTTATACAGTACATAATTAAAATTGTATGTTGAATTTTTAAATAATTCAATCCTTTAAATGGTAAACCATTTGATAACTTCATATAAGCTGGAATTAAATTAAACTTCATTTAAGCCATAATTGGAAAATTAAATTGACTGCATGCTTTTAACAACTTTGCATCTATTTTTAATTGAAGATAAAGTAAATTACAATTAAATAGTAATTTGAACTTTTCGAGTTTTTGTTTATTGTCGCTTAGTTTGTAGCGGATGGCGCTCATTAAAATTAAATAAAAATGTCTTCTTTGCTAATATTCGAACCTCAGTTGTACCGAGTAATATATTGTATGTGTTGTTTAATTTGTCGTATTCATTACGTCGTATTCTTAGTCATTCTGAATTTTTATAATAAAAGTAGGCCACTTAATTTTGTCCTTTCTTTTTTGAAAACTTTGTCGTTTTTAGACATATATGGGCGGCAGAAGGCCGATCGTGCCGCCAGCGTTGGCTATAATTTTAAAATTGGATTAAACAAAAATATAGAATTCTTTTTATTTCTGCAAGTCCTGTCAAGTACTGATCGGTTTGACGACAGTCCTGCTCATAATTTTTACACCTATCGCCAACAATGACATACAATTTTTTCCCCTCTTTTAGTTCGATATTTTGGGCGGTTAGCTTGTATTTCCATCTTTGAAAACTCTTCGGTTCATTGCAACACAGGTGGTGGCGATCCAGTTAACCGAAAGTTAAAATTTGTTTTTGGGCGCCAGTAGCGAATAAAACGGAAAGTAGCACGACATTGATTTACTAATTAGCATTTGCTCAGAAGCCAAACAGAAGGTGGTCCGAGAAACCTAAATCAAAAACATTTCTTAAATAACTGAAGGAAAACGCCACTAAGCGGAATTTTATAGAACTGTTAAAATTCGAATTAAAATAGAAGCGGTATTTATTTATGCATGTTTTTGTCGTAGTTTAGATTTATAAAAGTGATATTTAATATGATTGTGGTATTACTTGGACTCTTTCACATCAACTTGTTCTTATTATGGTTTATTTTCTTTACGTAAACCGTTTTAAAGCGATCATATTTGTTTACCTTTGTAGCGCCACCAAACGTCAAGTTTAGTTTCCAATATGCTCTGATGCATAATCTTTCAGCACTACGCCACTGGCTGATCTCAACTAATTAACACCAATAAGCCAAATCAATTATACTTAAAACTTTGCACTAACCACCTGCTGGACGAAAAATGCCGGTATTATGATGGATTCCGAAGTTTCATTTCCTGATGTTGACGAACTCGCCTCCGAGATTTTACCGTCTAGGACTTGGTCCAAAAAATCGAAAAACTCTCAGCAACCTAAAAATATACAAGATGCTATAAAATGGCAAGACCCGTTGTTAAAGGTCCTGGCGTGGTAACAAAATCAAATAGCTCAAATAGAAGAGTTTAATTAACAACTCTGCAATCGTCAGTTGAATTTCCGTTGTCTCCCAAATTTCCAATTTAACGAATTCAAAACCAACGACTATTAGGTACCAAACGGAGGCTCCAACAGATAAAATTCCTCACCTAAAACATTATTACAAAACGTCGTTGTCGCTAGTCTTCCACTGATAACTTGGGTCGATAACCAATTTTGGAACTCTCTCTTCCAATTCCAAACGGGAAAACATTTCCTGCTATTATCCTCGCCCTATGCTATAGCGTGAACTGCTTCCCAACCTACACATGGCCCCCTAAAACCGGACAGATGAATTTGACTCTAACAAACTAACTAACAAATACATTTAATCTATTATACCCATATCTTATAACGTGATGATCAAATTAACGGTATATGTAGGTAAAATTAAATAATCTTACCAACTAAAGTCTAAGAGTCTTTATTCTAATTAATTATTACAATTTACATTCAACTATGTTCCATTTGTTGTTTATTAATTCCGTAATTGTTTCGTTCTCCAAGGCTGGAGCCAATACTATCTGGTTATTTGGTTTCTAACATAATATCTTAGAAACTATATAAAATCTATCAAAACTATATCAAATATAATAATAATTACTATTCATGCGTGATGTACTCCTGGTTGAATGGCCTAAAGGCCGCAGTTGATCTCTCTTAGGTTGGTAAGTGGTAACTAAATAAATGAATCAATAAGAGATGCGTTACGAACAGATAGATCAACGGATATATAGAACAGGTGTCCAATAGAAAGCCCTGGTTAGATTATGTGAGGCCCCTCCACATTAGAAAAAATCAGCATATACATAGTACCATTAAATTTATTCAAATTGACTTATTACTTTTTACATATATAAATATATGGAGTTTATGGGGAGCCGGGAGTGAACATAGTCGGGAGTCCTGCTCACAGTTGATCATAAAAGAAATAAAAATTACAATTCATTTGACTTTTCTCACCATTGTGGCGGATGAAAGTAAAAGAGCCCCAAGCGGATAGTAAGAACACGGGGACCGTTGTCTCGCGGTTTTCTAGGGATGTTATATACAATTATTCACAGAGTAGAAGCTCTAAGTGCTGCTTTAAAGCAAAATTATGTATAACAACATTTCGAGCTCTCTGAGCAACGTGTGTTCCATTTTGAAGAAAATTTCATGAAGAATTACGACGTTCCATCCAGTGACAGAGCTCCGGTGCTGTTATTGGTTGACGACAGGTCTTTGTAAAACTTCGTGCCGTTTGTGTGAACATCACCGCAGATATACATTCGTGAAATGAAGCGTTCTGTTTTTCTGATGCACTGTACTAGGTGAATAATCGGATGTAACAAACCTAGGGCTGAGATAAAATTCGATTATCGCGCGAGAACTCCACTCTAATGAAATCATTGGTAAAATGACAGATCGAAGACGATGAACGAATATTTATTGTAGCCCATAGTCTGTTTATACGATTATTCAACTCGTGCAGTGTATTAGCCAATGAGAGGGCTCCCTTGCCACTTTATCCATTAGTGGTGACAGATGCTATAAAACACATGGAGATTTCGAAAGATCTGTCAAGCCTTTGAGGTGACAGCCCTTGGGCTGTTATCGAACGGTGACAGGTTTGAGGGCATTTCCGTGCGTGTCGCAGCGCCTGTCACTCTCCAGGAAGTGAGAGATATTCGGAAATCGGCATACTGCAGAGTTAATGACTATCGGCGGGGAATATTGGATATTATTACTTAACCGAGGTTGTTATATACGGTAAGAACCAAAATAGTACCAACCTTGTTTTGAATTTGCGCGTACATGGTTAGGACACTTATAAGTTATAACTATGCATTAAATAAATATTCTGTGTGGAAGAATATGTTAATAATTTTCTTGCGTAGCCGTGGCGAAATTTGGCATGCTACAAGTTTTAAACTCTTTTTCTAAATCAAATTAAATTATTTGAATCAAGTAGATAAACCAAACTTCTGGTTGCAGAACTGTATATTACGCATCTTACAGTAATGAAGGCGCAATGAAAGGCTCTAGCCCACAATGTGCTGAACTCAAACCTATCCTTCCCCATATATCAAACCGCAATGAGTGTTTGGACATTATTTATTGATATTTATATGGAGTACCAAGCTCGAGGTGATCTTATCATGGTATAATGCTATAAAAGTCGCTCTAGTTACAATCTGTTTTATTCTTAAAGCTCTTTCCTGGAATTTTTTGTGTATGCTGTCGAAGGGCTACTTTCATTGCCTGTTTCTGGATTCGGGATTTTAGGTAAGAGGGCAGGGTCAAGGACCCCATGCGCACTTATGTCACTAGACCATGCTCATTGTACTGCCTACATTTTAATGGCCCACGTTCTATCACTCCCCGAGCCATCCTAACCGAAGGCTGAACTCTGGGATCCTGGCAGGCGAGATGCCCCTAATTCTGGCCATGTCAAGCCAGAAGTCCCTTAACATGGTACTTCTTTTTGGCGCTAGAGCTGGGCAGTGACAGAGCACGTGCTTTGCTGTCTCGTCTAAACCATTACATGCCCGGAACGTTGGCTCATGTACGATATCCAACGTGTTAAGGTATCTATAGAGTTTGCAGTGTCCAGTTAAGATCCCTGCAATTATCTGTAGATTGACTCTGGACAAGTTCAAGTATTATTTTGAATGTTTACTGCAGGGTGCTTTCTTCGCAATCCTTGCTTCTCTGCATTCAGTTTCATTGGCGCACCCGCTGGAATGCCGTTCTAGGGAATGATGTTTCAGAAGGGTATCTAAGGTTTTCATGGTTGACAAAATCATTGGCTCAGGGCCACATATTGCCTGCTTCTTCGTATGAACATCCAGCAGATTTAGGCAGAGATACGCTACGCAGTCCTCCGTGGGGTCCGCTCGTATTTTCCACGATTTCTTCCAGACTAATCTCTACATTTTGGTTAAAAGAGGATTTTATTATTAGCAGCTTGGCTCTTTTGCTCACTAAGAATGGGGATCGTGCATTACATAGATCTGATATTAAAAGTCCTATGACCTCATCCGACATTGCCAAAAGACTGTGTTCATTTTTCAGGTTTATCTAAGATTATTTAAATGGAGTTCCTGTTAAGTGAGACGCTAATAGCCCACCTTACAGCTTTCGTTATCTGTTGAACAAAACAAACTCAGGCTTGGTTGGGCTAACCCAGAGTCTATTCAGTGCACCATTCCTGTTACGTTCTGAAACCTCTATATAAAATTGCAAAAGATGTTCTTGGACTTTCCCGCAGCCGGTGTGGTAATGTCATCTGCGTGTGCAATGGTATTTTTGTTAAGGCATTATAAAAAAATGTGGGAATAGTCTTTAGTAATAATAACCTTTCAACATGGAGTTGATCCATCTTGTGATGGTGCATGGAACATTATGGACTTGTAACGAACCGGGAATGGTTTCAAAAACGCATTTATGGAAATGCGAAGATCTCCCTACGCTTTACACCACTTTATAAAATGCAGACTCAGTAGGTCTCAATGGTGTGTATACATGTACACTTCCTTCCAAATGGAGAAGTGTGGAAGACAGACAAAGAAAGTTTAGAAAATTTTCACATAATTTGGATAATCAACGCTACTGACTTTTAAAATTGCAAATCGTGTTCATTCGATCTATAACAAGCATAACTTAAAATGTTAAACTAATATTCGTATCATATTTTGCCAATTTGGACAATGATTATAGAATTGGAATTTACTATTACGAGTATATGTAGTATATAACATCTTTAATAAGAAAAAACTATATTTTTTAACTAAACACTTCAATAAAAACGCTTTGAATTATCTTGAGGTGATTAAATGTCAACTTGAAATTAAAATTTGATGGGTGAAAATACTGAAAAAGGAACGATATTATGTTTAATAATTCATTTCAAGTGCAACATTAAAACGCCAATCCAATATATTGCCAATATTTTTCTAGTAGTTTATTCGAGACATTGTCGTTAACGTAAAAAGAAGTTGAGATGTAACTTCATTTGTTATTCAGAAGCAAATGACTCATTATTGATTTTGGAAGAATCACTCTACTTCTTTTGCGCTTAGCACAATATTTGCGAATACTTTACAACTCTGGTCAAACACTTGATTAAATTACAACTTTCGGATATCCGTATTGCAAACAATTTTTGATGAAAAATCCTTTGAATTTCTTCAAACATTATTTTTATTTTATAAAGTTAACTTTGCTGAGCTTTCGTTTATTTACCTTTCTCTAAAACTGTATTCTCTAGTTCGCCAATTCTTTAAAAAAATAACAAAGTTAACTATACACCTTTAAAAATAGTATTGTAATCAACAAAAAATTAACGATTTATTTACAATTTTTTTTTTAATAAATTCATTAATATTCTGCTAGCATTTTTATGTCAAAACTTTTTTGGGTATTGTTAACTCTATATAAATTTAATGATAAAAATTTTAATATCAAAGTTTGTCGGCGCCCATTTAAGGTTTTTAACTTTTTTTTTCTGAAATATTGTGTTATAATATTTAAAATACAAACAACGCACCGTCATAAATAATGCAAAATATTGTAGAAGTGTTGGATAGCTATAATATGAGCGGAAGTCAAAGAGAATATCCTATCAAAGAGGTCGTGATCCATACAGTCATCCCCATCTCCTCTATTTTCGATTGAGCTTCGTTAGGGCAAAATATCGTTACGAAAGATTTTGTTGTACTTCAGCTGTTTCCAAAATAAGAAACGTAAACTATATTCCCGTTTTTATTATTTTCACGATTTAAAATATAAACTTTTAAAACAAAAATATGAAATAATTCTATTCTTACAAAGCTTCGTTAAAAACAAAGCTGTTCCATCTCATTTGCTTTTCGAAAATTTTTTACAGTAAGTATTCAATACTTATAGTTTATTTTGTAATTTTGTCGTCTAAAACAATAAAATCATAAAAACTAAATAACGAACGGAGATTAGAGCTTACGCTTCTCAGACACAACTCCAAAATATTACTGATTAATTTATGTATTTGATATTGTAATTTTTATAGATGCAAGGTTTGCTTGTTTGGATTTTCACGTCCAATTTTCACTGATTTAATATAGAAGTGGGCTAATAAGTGCCCGTGGCTTACGAACGTCATCAGCTTTAATACCCTAATATAAAGTTATTAAGCATAAGGCATAGCTTTGAACTAGACCAGTTGGGTTTGCTTAGTCCTTAGGGAAAGTGGAATAACTACAACTCCATCACTTGAATTAACATTCACGGTCCTAAATATATAATTTCATTGTATAAGCTAAACTTTTCTTATAGTACCTACTATGTACAATATTCCTAGTCATATTAGTCGATCAATAACCTAATTTAATTAATTAGTTTAGTTTCTAACAACATTAACACTTGGACATAAATTAAAAAAATGTTTGGCCGAACAGTTTTTTCGGGCTAGGAAAAAAATTACTCTAGCATATGAAAGTGGGATTATTAGTAGGCTAATCCGAAAGATTATTAATCTTTTCTTTATTATCTCCATTATAAAGGAAAAATTATTTAAATATGTATATGATTTTTAACTATTGAGAATTATAATAAATTAAACTTCACTAAAAGCTACAAAAAATACACTACTGAAAGCTTATGTTAAAATAAAAAATATTTTCATGTTTAATTAACTACTTTATTTTCAAAATTTAATTATTTATTAAAGAAGGAAACTCAATGGAAAATAAAGTCTCGCGCTTAGCCTTAATGAGTAAAACATTTTTATAAAAAAAAAATGAATAGGAAATGAGTCGGCACAAATAATATTTCCACAACTATAACCATAATTTCAGATAAAACTCACCTTACAACCAAACAAATGGGTTAGATTCATCACTACAGTCCAAAGCAAATCATAACTCTTTATGAGTATTTCTTCAATCTACATTACATAGCAAAGCTTTCCTACAAAAGAAAATTGGTTATACATTTTGTACACACACTGTTAACACTTCATCAGGGCAGCCAAGGGTTTTTAAACGATGTCTTCTCCATCATTAATAAGCGTTATGTTAGACGTGCACGTGAACCTACTTAAAAGTTTGGACAAGATTGGAGATAGCATTATATTGTACCAGACATCACAACATATCCATCGCACCGGCTAATTTGATGAAAAAGATTAACTCAAATTTAAAGCATTTAAGCGGGCCAATACAAACAAATTGACACGCTCCAAAACCACGGGTAAGGTATAAGGTATTACCCCGACAAATTGCGGGGTAAGTGATCATGTTTATAATTAAAAGCGATGTCGCGGAAAATTAAAATTAAAGTATAATAACTGAAAATGACATTGTTAGCAATTAGAAAATCTACTTACTGATTGGGACGTGGATTTCTAGATTTCTGCATTTCAGGGCAGTGGTAAGAATAAACTAACACGCACTCAGGCCATCTAATCGAGCTCATTGTAGTGCCAGTGTTAAGTATGAGCGCAACCATTAGGCGGCCGCTCGGCGGCCTTAACACCCGGTCCGAAATCACCAACAAATGCCGGCACTATGAATCAGGGATATCCTCTCGATGGCCAAATTAAGAAATTCTGTGATTTGGATCTCCGCAGATTCTGGGTGGCCGCACCAAAATATCTAATAGCGGGTGAAAATTATTTTATTCTCCTGTTTGGGATATCAGATCAGGTCAAATAAGGAGGACTGCAGACTTTACGTGCCCTCCGAAGCACGGCCATTCAGAAAGTCAAGTCCAAAGGAAGATTGGACTCTTCCCGAATTTTCAAATAACTTCCTCTAGTATTAATAGTTGAATAATTGGCATGATCAACTGCTACCATAGAGTTTTCCGGTTCGACTCCGGGTTGAAGCGTAAAAATCTCTTGACCGTCTCCGTGCTACGTTAGCTTCGTGAACTACCTGAGGTGTAAAACCCAGTTATGCTCGCAGAAGTAATTTGAAAAAATTGATAAAACGCAGATCCCAGATCTACTGTAAGAGAAAGAAGGATTGTTGATATGAAAAACAATAAAAAGTCGATCTTCACCGATTAAATCAGTTTAAAGAAGAAGCAATTGTGATTTTTCTCGGAATCTAGACTAGGATTTTAGGAACCTAGAGTGCCGAAACTACGTTTGTGCAAAATTTCAGCTTTTTAGGTACTCCAGAAGTGGAAGAAAGCTTTTTCTGTTTGCTTTTATATTCTAGAAAAAGGCTTGTTTGAAAATGAATCGATCTGTACCAGTGACCTGATATTCCAGTGAGAAGTCATTACGGAACAACTCATACAATTTTTTATAGTAACAATTTCATTGAAGATGCAGGTGAAACAATTATGAATGACAATATTATGGAAGCAATTTCCAAAGTCGGGTCGAAAGGTAAGCAATTGTTACCTTCCGTTATAGTCAAAATCTCTCTTAGTGCGGCTTTCAGGCCGCACAACTAAGGCAAACACGTTCGGAGTGTATTAGACCGGCTGCGCCAGGTATTTGAATAAAATGGGCGCAATTTATTTAGGAAAATACTATTTCACTTTCAGAATTAACCCAAAAGACCGAAGTACTAGTCAGTAGTTAATAAATTAGACTAATACATGTATAGATAGACTAATCTAAACCTACGTGGAAGAAAGACCCACTTCAGAATCAGAATAACGGTAGAAACAATTTGGGAACAGCTAGAAGTCGAACCTATGACTGAGGGGCCAAAAACTCCCCTTCATGTGCACTACATCAAAGTGTTTGTTGTAGTAAAATGACAAAAGGGCGTCGAAGGTCACGATAAGGGCATGATTGACCTCAAAGCCAGATATGTGGGGAAAAACTATCATTTGCAAACTAGCAGCCAAAGTAGAGCACGCAACAACACGAAGAAGTAATGGTGAAAGTAACTCCTGCTGGAGTTGATAGAAACGACCAGCGATGCTCTATTGAGTATCAGTGGCGACTAGATCATATCATACCACGGTACGGAGATGCCGGTACAAAGGCGTTCTACTGAGATTGGATGTAAGGATTTGATGGTGTGTCAAAAGCTAAAAGCGAGAAACTACCAAAGAGTGTGGTGGAGACGGAGGCAACAAATACAGCAAACGAAGAATGAGACGTAATTTTGGAATAATTTATCAAACAGACTCATGCGGCGCGGGGCCAGAAAATTATTTCTAAAATATTTTGATGAACCCCTAATAGACTAACCGATGGATTAGGCGATTCAAGAAAGACAGAGACTCTCAAACGGGGGACTGGATAAGGATTGCTAATAAATATCACTGAGTATATGTACATAAGTAACAAAAGGTAAGATGTGAAGACACACAATGTAGTCCTGGAAAGTCCATAACTTCTTTGTGGAATATGTTCATATTTATTATGTGCATGAAATGTACATCAAAGAAAATAGTAATAGCAATTTGTACTGTTATTACATCACAGAGTACTACAGTTTATTACCTTGTGCTACAATAATTGTTGTAGTGCAAATTGCTATTAACTTTTTTCAGAATAAGAACGATGCTTATTTTATTTATTTATCAATTAGTACTTATTATTTTCCTTCAACATTTTATTTCATTGCAAAATGAATTTTACAATGCACTTCAATTAAGTCAATTCAAGTATATATAACATACCTTTATGTCGGCATACCTTTATTCGTTTCAATTCCATTTTAATAATTTAGTTGCCATGGTTTTCATTCCTCAAGTTTTCCACCAATTAGTGCTTGATGCACGAGTTGTGAGGTTAGACGCAAATGATCAGTATAATATAATCTATTGTTAACGGAAAAGACGTCATTTAGTTAATCCTGTTTGAATGCCTTTTCAGATTTTTTATCATTTTGTACGGTGCTAGTTAAAGATATTGAGGGTCACAGGTAACTAACTTTTGATTGGCGTTTAATCAATTTTATATCGACACTTCATAGGTCAATAGGCGTAACCCTCAAAATTTTGAAAATTGAGTTATGCATATATCTGGATTCCAAATGTCGTGACCAACCTTTTTTTCCTGCCTCATGAAAAAAATGTGAAATGAGGGTTACGCCTATTGGCCTATGAAATTTTAACTGCGCCAGCAAGAACTAGAAACAGTAGACGAATATGTTTACCTGGGACACCTGATAAAGCTGGGAAAACAAAATCAAACCGCCGAAATTACAAGAAGAAGCAGACTAGGATGGGCAGCATTTGGAAAATTGGGATTGATCCTAAAAATCAATCATGTCCAAAAATCCTAAAAATCAACGACATGCCGATGAGCTTAAAACGGAAGGTTTTTGACTCATGCATCCTACCAGTGATGACTTATGTAGTGGAAAATATGGCATTAACAAAGAGCAATGGAGAGGTGTATGATGGGAGTAAGCCGTAGAGACAGAGTGAGAAATGAAGAACTGCGAAACCAACCAAAAATAGCAGATGTACTCAAAAAAGCTGCAGAGTTAAAGTGGAGCTGGGCGGGACACATAGCACGAGAAGGTTTCAAGAAGTGGACATATCGAATAGTGCAATAGCGGCCGAGAACAACAAAAAGAAGCGTTGGAAGACCCCAAAAGAGATCGTCTGATAACATTAGACAAGGGGCGGGTAAACTTTGGCAGCAAGTGGCAGGGGATAGAGAAAGATGGAAAAGTATGGGAGAGGCTTATGTCCAGCAGTGGATGGAAGTAGGCTGAGAAGAAGAACTTCATTTTCTACATTTTTTTAAATCAAATTTGGGTTATCTTGAATTTACGGGGACATCACTTCACAAAACTCAATTCTTCTATCAAAATCGTCTTCGCCAAGTTGTTGGAGAATTTAAATTTTATAAGGAAGGTATTTTGACTTATAGCAACTTTTTGAATGGAGGTGCCAGGATTCTCAGTGAAATGATCTAGTAATACCATCTGTGAAACTTTGAAACTGTGAAAGTCAGGAAGAAGAAGACAATTTGCTTAACTCGGCCCAATGATTTTGGCATCAGCAGTTGATTGCTCTTACTAGTGGACTTATGATCGCCCTTCATACCAAGGGAGTTGGTAAGTTGGTATACTACATTTTTTTTACAAATAAAAGAAAAAATGACAAAAAAATTAAGAACAAATGATAATAAACAATTCAGAACAACAATAAAAATTGATCTCTTTTTAAATGGGCGGCGAATATAAAGTGGGTACCTAATGTTTACCTGTAAATTTACCTGTAGTTTAAATACAACCCTATCCATTTTATTCGGGAAATTATTTTGGAAATTGTTGATTTAATTAGTGGTGTTTAACCTAACAATTGTTATATTGTGGTTATTTATTTATTTAAAGATTTAGACACACTCCTAACAGTAAAAACTAATTACAAGGAGTGTGTATACAAATGTATATACATATATATACCAACTATAATATATAGAAGTACATAGCACAAACAAAATAAAATAAAATAACCCATATTTATATAAGTCAGTGCTGGATCGTTTGGACGGGGCGATTACCCAACTCGCCTGTAACAGCATGCAACCAACTCCTTGAGGCCCGTGTGGTTGGGGTCGGCAATGTCAGTAATAACATTAAAGTTGCGGCTGCAGATGGAGATGGGGGACGTGGCCAAGAAGTTGGTACGGCTAAACCTACAGTAGAACAGGTCGCTCTGTCTAGAGTTACCTCTAGGTACTCGAAAATTTATCTCTGCCAATAATGGTGGACAATCGATGTTGTATCTCAGAAGTTTGTATATAAATACGACGGACGATACAAAGCGCCTGCTCTCTAGTGTTTCAACATCGAATTGAGCCAAGAGTTCGCGATGATTATAGCCCTGTATCGGGTAAAGACCATCTTGAAGGAATGCCAAGAATTTCAAAAATCGACGTTGTACCGACTCAAGTCGCCTAATGTGGTACGCATGTGTTGGGTACCAGATCAGCGCAGCGTATTCCAGCCTTGAACGAACAAAGCTATAGTAGAGAAGCTTCAAACATGGAATGCTTTGAAGGTCACGTGCGTTTCTGTAGATGAATCCATACATGCGGGACGCACAACCTAGGGTATCGCTAATGTGTTCGGTGAAGGTTAGTCGTGAGTCAAAGATAACTCCCAAATCTCTGAAGGAATCGCATCTCTCCAAAATTATGTATCTTTATTGTATTGTTTATATTCGTGTCAGATGCCACCATTATCTCTAGGTTTACAACGTGTAACATTTCCTTACTAGTTACAACGACTATGCTCAATACGAATTGAATATGAATTTTCCTTTGAATGAACCTCTCGAAAACCGAAAGCATCAGCCAAAAGCGCTCATACTTTGAACAGCGTTCAGAATTTAAGGGCATATATGTTTGAGCTGCATTTCAACTGTTATTAAATTACTGTTACAAATTGTAATTAAATAATATGCAATTTGCATTACATTTCCGTTAACGGATAATTTGATTAACATACGTGTGTATATAATGTTATGTTTCAATTTATCACTGTTATTAAATAGCTTCTACCTTCATGTGGTTGCATGTTTCAATAATTAAAGCAAGCTTTTAGTCGTTCGAAGATATTGCTAATTTTAACATTTGTCGAAATTGTAATTAAATTCGCTAATTTTAATATTTAATTAAATTTTCTTTAGTTTTTCTTTACCTCCAAAGTTAACCTAAAATTATTTAAGAAAAAAAAAACGTATTGCTGTGATTCAAAATGCTTAATAAAGGCTCCCAATTCAAAAACGAATATTAGATTCGTAAAGAGCACAAAATTCTAAGTCGAAAGACACTTTAAAAATTTGCATTACGAGAAATTTGAAATTTTCTCAAATTTCAACTTCATGACCAAATTTGAATCTCTCAGGATAAGTAAGACATGATAAAAATTGCTAAGAATAATTAGACTGATGATTGTGACATCAAAAATGAAACAAAAGATTTAATTAGCTTAAAATTAATTAAAAATTGTTTGTTGTTTTGTACATGTCCATAACCTTAAAAGTGTGAAACTTTGTAATCAAATTTCTTTAAAAATAACATGTTATATAAAAATTTGTTCACATCAAAAATTAAGTTATGATTTCATCTATGTGACGCGAGTAATCTTAAAACGTGAATCAACAAAGTTGTTAATAAGGGTAATATTTGTGCAAAATCAAAATTTGTAGAAGATGGCGTCAAATAAGTCAAAGAAGTATCCCAAATACATCACAAAAATGCCATATACCAATGGAATTGCATGGAAGACGCCTGTTGGAACACAATTTCAATATCGATCATTAATCTAGAACAGAAACAAATTTTTACTAAAATTTAAAATCCAAAATAATTCAATTTGACTCACATTTCAAAAACAGGCCTACCAATTTCTATCGATTTTGGATCAGAATCAGTTGACTTGGAACGTTACAATAGAGTGGAGGTGTTTTCGTTTGTGTCCAAGAAGTAAACAACCATTTGGAGGTCAAATGACATCAATGGCCGACCACTACAACATTTTTGCTGTATTGTGATTTTCAAAATCAACTCAACATTTCACAGAGACCTGAGGATGTTGTCAATTCATACTACTTACCTTAATCAACTCGATGTCAACAACAATTTAAGTAAACAACTTCAATAAACACAAAATTTGGATCGAGAAGAAAAACAACACAAGGTTACGTGAGGTCATCTAACTAGCAACTGAAGTGATTCAATCAAAGCGCAGGTGCATATGACTCATCGAGCGTCATTCTTAATAAAGCCGTCCATAAACGAATATCCTTTTAAATTTGAAATTACAACTTGACTATGCGAAAGGTACAGTGAATCTTTTATTTTATACTTACAAACTTTGCCATCAGCATTTAAAACACAGGATTTGGAATCAAGGCTTTCAAGGAAGTGCATTTTTCATTACCCTTTATTGAAAGGTTTTTTATTAAAAACATTATTATTTTATTTGTCAACATTAAGCTTTACCAAAAGCAAAAATATTATTTACAAACATTTAAACCGCTACAGTACAGCGAGAGACTTAATTAGTTTATAACTAATTAAGCACGACAAGAAGAAAGGAATAAGTCTTTTTAACTTGTAAATTTGAAGAATCAACAATTTATTTGTAAAATTTCATTGATGGTAGATCTGCGCTCTACAAATTTGTATAATCATTTATTTGTGTGCGCTTTGCGATTATTTTTCTTTGTCAATATAAACATTTCTTTAAAAGCTATTGAAATCTTTATATTTTACTCAACAAAAGCAATACAAATATCCAGAGAGAGCAAATTTTATCTTCAAAATTAAAAATAACCTCTTATTATTATCAAAAGGAACCGACCCTTGAAAGTGTCATCAACTGAGTCTAGTAAGAAGGGGCATAAGTGCTGAACATCCCTCAACAAAAATTTTTATACGAACCATTTTTACCAAAACATTTTGTCTAGCCAACTTAGGGCTGGCGCTCAAATTAGTTAAGGGAGATCACAGCAGTATGTACTAATGGGCTTTTCAACAGGGGCTATTATAAATATAATTTAGAAAGTTTACAATTTTCGAATGAAAAATAATATCGACCATATGTCCACCAAGACTACGTCGATCCTTTTGTCAAAATTTTCGATAACATTTTTGCATAATTGCGGCTCTAGGCGGTAACATGATAAACTCAACCACGATTTTAAAACTTCCCTATAGATATTGGGAAAGCTGAAGCATTATATTATAGTAGAATTAAACAATCCTTTTTTTTGAGAATTCATGTTTAACTCCAAAAGCAGCCCAAAAAAGTACAGAAACTGGAGTATCTAATTGGCTGTTAGTACTCTTAGACTACTCCCCACCCAGACTCTGTAATAAATAGTGGAACAATTTCCGATTATTATTTTCGTATGCTTCTAACTCTTTATGTTAAACTTGGAAAAAAGATTTTTCGGGTCAAGTTCAACGATGAACTTCTAAGGTGAATTGAGGCCCCTAGCTTTGCATTAAGGTGTAATTGTGGGATAGGTTGCGAGTAGAGCTCGCTTTACTCCCTTGTAACGAAATTTTTGCTGCACCCGGTATGTGACTTTTACCAATTTGTTATTTGCTAGGTCACGTGAATAGCGGACATCTTTTGTTCATTTTTAACATAGGTCAGACGTCGATTTTTGTTCAGTCGTTTGATTCTGGAAATATCCGCATTTTCGGCATTGTGCTAAACCGGAAAAGCCTGGAAGGTTTGTGCCATTTATTTTCCTTTTATTGATGGAATTTGTTTTTGAAGCACCAGTTTTTTTTACAAACAACTGCCTTCAGTAGTTGTAAGGTGCGAATGTGTTTGCTTGACACTGGTATTACCAATATTGGTACATTAATTTTTACAATTACTTTGTGTAATACATACCTACCATTTTTTTACTGTATCGAGCTCAGCGATTATACAATTTTTTAAATTTCACATCTTTTATTTTTATAAACGATTTCCTCACAGTTTACGAACCAGGACCTGCCTCCGACGTACTGGGAGCTGGCTTAACCTTTACACCAGGGTACATTTTCTCACGGCAAATTTACTGCCAATATTTTATTGGCAGATATCGCGATTGGAATCGTAGGGTCCACCAGCCATACAGGGAAAATTGTTCACACCCTTCATCAGGTGCTTTAAAAGGTGACTTTGAATGCAATGCAAATTTAGTAATTTACGTGTGAACTTCGAGGAAGATTACAAATTCGACTGCCTAAGGTGAAATCAAAATCGTAAATGAAATTTGTGGAATACCGGGCTTAGCTTCGATTTCGTTCAAATAGCTGGTGCACCACAGTACCAGAATTTTGAATTGCAGGGTTGGGTTTTGAGGCCCCCATATCTGTCAGCAAAGACCGTTGCCGGTATTCAAGATTGGTTTAATCCCCCCCTTGGGTTGGCTACGGTTATGGCTTTAAGATTATGATGAAAGGCATATACGCAGTTACCTTTCTGAAATGCTGATAATGCAGATTTAGCGTAACCACCTGATCCCGTACATAGCTGGGTCTTAATGTGGTGATGAGAAAGAAAGAAATAAATGGGAGAGAGAGGAAAATTATTGCATAAGCGGTCAAAGTCAGGAGCCCGTCTGTCGGATTTCCGTATCAGGGGATTAGCACTCCGATGGTCGCAGACGCGCCAGCTTTCCTTTGATATTGGCCCAACTAGTTTACTACCTGAGGGGGGGTTGTCCCACCTCCATAGGCGAAGCCCGAACCTGCGAGCTCGA
Source organism: Podabrus alpinus (assembly GCA_932274525.1). NCBI lineage: Eukaryota > Metazoa > Arthropoda > Insecta > Coleoptera > Cantharidae > Podabrus > Podabrus alpinus. Next base: position 98,097,671 of record OW026452.1, read on the forward strand.
ATTCATGAATACAGGTGGAGAGAATTATAAAGACTCGAAGATAAGTAAAAATCAAAATTCCCCGTGTGCATTCGCCAAGAAACCCTCCCGCCTGCCACCCGAGACCAGGTAATTAAAAACCGCCAAAGACCGTACAGTCAAAAGGGTTTGTTCTAATCTGGTATATCTTGCTTTAGGAAAATTTTGTATTCTTAAAGCTGTTGCTCAGGTAACATTCTAGCTGCAAATAATTTAGCTGAAAAAGCCAAATTTGCTGTTGAAGTTGACTGTCAGCTGGTTATAGCATCTTATGTACACTGTAAAAAAAGCACGTAAAAATACATTTAAATACGTGTAATTTTACATTCAAAATTATATTAAAATTACATATTGTGTATTATTCCATTGATAATAGTGTAAAATTACATTATAATCAATGGAATAATATACAATATGTATTTTTACTATTATTTTGAATGTAAAAATTACACGTATTTGAATGTATTTTTACGTGCTTTTTTTACAGTGTAGCTCTTTTTAGTCTATAAAAGGCAAATTGGCTGGTTCAGCTGTGGCAAAAATCGACTTCGGTAACAAACCGGTAGCTGATCTAAGTCAGCTTCTTCAGCTGTGTCTGTAATAATGCCCGCGGTGGGTATAAATTGGCTGAGGTAGCGTTTTGACAGCTGATGGTAATAGCTTATTCAGTTGAAATTAACTTTAACAACAAGTTATAGTAGGTGATGATGGTCATACACATCAATTTACTATTAGCTCAATTGAATGAATTGGATGAATTCGATGGCAGTTTCGATCCTGAAAAAACTTTGATCCTAGCGTTGATGGAAAAAAATCTGTAATCGATCGAATTTCTGTAGCAAGTGCAGCACTCCAGCCGACCAGAAAAACGATGGCACCATGCTCTTGATCAAAGTTAATTCCTTGTTGCCCCAAGGCGAGCAGAAAGTTGCACTAAAAAGGGCAACTGTCTGATAGACTTCGAAGTAGACTATCGAAGTCTACTTCGATAGACTTCAACGTAACTTTGATACGTCCTTCACTGACGGTCACTGAATTAAGTTGAAATGCGCTTAGGTGTTAAGAGTAGGTGAAACCACACGTACCGTCAATATAATGGGGAGTTTTATCTGCACCAAATCGAGTGCGAACTTCTGATTGGTTGAGTTCTTGATAATTATCGATTATTTTCAAAATTACAGGGGTTATCAAATTTGTCCTAGCATATTCACTTAATTTTAATGTTGTCTAAGTAATTTCATTAAGTTTTTAACGCAAAACATCGTATCTTCTAGCTGAGTTTAACGTGCTCTTTCCATGCAATCCATTGACTCCAATCCACTTAATAAAATGTGGTCCAATCACTCCTCTAGATCAAAAAGCGCACCAAACAGTAACACGAGTGTAATATAAAGAATTGATAAATTTGGATCTTCCTATTACAGCAACAATATTTTCAGCTGAACGACCCGAACGATCATTTGTTGGTGTGTTATGTACCGAATCGGTAGACTCGAATTTAACCACCAAATTTTTAATAGCGATCTCAGAAGGATGATTATAACGACCGAAAATTTGTGATATGTAGTGGATTTTTATTATTTTAATGCGGTTTTCGATTGAAATTGAAGACATAATAAATTATTTTAGTCAAAAACCAGAATGACAAAATTGACAACACATTCAAAATTATCCGTGTTAAAAAACAAAGCCCCCTGTTGAAAAGCCCTGTATAAAAAATATAATAGAGAAAAAAATAATATTTAGAATCCACCTACTTAATAAACCATTAGTTAAGATATAAGTAAAATTTATGTTGCGTATTATAATAAAAACACGGAGTTGAAATACGCCGAACGACGCCATATTGTTGTTTATGGCGAATATCTTCGCGTTTGATTACAAAAAAAATGAAAGTTTCATTTTTATGTTGACGTTAGTATTTGGTCACTTTGATGTCTATATTGGAATAAGGATAGACATAAAATAAGGGTTTTTAGTTTGTTATATTTAAAGCTTCTATAAATATTTTAACAAGGATCCCTGTAAAATGGAAACAACTTAAAAAAAGATATTATCACTATCTTACAAGTTATTTTATGCATCATAAAATGAAACCCATAATATTATGTTACTTTTATGGTTTATACACTTCTTTGGTCGGGTTTTAAGTAAACTAATAGGATAAAAAGTAATTTCATTTAGAACTTTTGCCAAACTTTTCAAGTAAATGTTTTTGAATAAACAACTAATTTATTGGATTAGTTATAAAACGCTACCCAAGAAAAAATATAAAAATAGTGCAATACTTTCTGATAAACCATTGTATTGCATTTTATCATATTATATCATTTATTGTATTTTTATAGAAAGGATTACTTGTGCAACTTTGGGCGAAAAAGACTTCAACGTAAATTGAATCAATAGGAACTGGAGTATGGAGTATATTGTACAAATTGACATTTTGACAGCCTTTCAAAGCAATAGACTCCTTTTAAATGACATCAGATGGCAACAGCTATTTCGTCTTAAAAGGTGCTTCCTTTCAATATGATACTTTTTAATGGTTGAAAGTAATGCTACTTGGCATTTCATCAATGAAAAATTTTGTTAGTTTTCTTTGTAAAGGTTTACACGTAGAGATGTCAATAGATAAAAGGATCATGAAAGGATAGTATGGTTTTGAGTTCTATTATTTAAATCTAACAAACGTATGTCATTGTTACTACTCTTTACAAATTGTAAACATCTACATTTTTGAGAAGTTCCTGTCCAAACCATTATTATTTTGAAGTAAATAACTTTTTTTGAATTTATTCCATTGTTTTTTTTAACAATTGAAGTGAAATATTTTATCGTAACTAAATTTTATTATCGGGTTAAATTTTTTCTGAATTAGTATTTTGATGTCACGTCTTAAGGACTTTACTCACGACAACCGTTAAAGTTTGAAACTTCCTGTAAAATACAGGGCGAACAATAAAGTTGACTCCTAAATATTTATTCAGCAAATTTATTTTATTTAATCGTATGGATACATTTTACATTTATTCATTGCACAAAGCATATTATAAAAATACAGAGGCAAATATATTCAGCAAATGAAAATTTAAATAACAGCAACTTTTTGTATAAAATTACGACACTTCAGGTTAGTTTTTGTGCAGCAACATACATTTTTGAATTTGAAAGCTACTAGAGACGGTCATTGGCCGAGTAGTTAGAGCAATCGACTACTGATGCTAAAGGCATTGGTTCGAGTCCAGTAGGAGTCAATTTTCTTTCGGACTTTCCTTCAATGATCGTCTCCGTGCTTCGGAGGGTACGTTAAGCCGGCGGTCCCCCTGATTTGACCTGATCTAATATGTCAAACAGGGTAATAAAAATTACCCCTACTCCCCATCGACTACGCAATGATTGACTTTGTTGAGGCTTGGGGCTGGGTGGCCTGGTCCTGGGGCCACCCATCGACTGCACCTAGCATTGGTGGGGTGCGAATCGCGGGACTTCTCAGAGCTTGGTCATCGAGCGGTCGTCCCTGGTTTGTAGTGCCGGCCATTGTTGGGGAGTTCTGGTCGGTGGTGAGGCCGAGAGACCGCCTAACGGCTGCGGTCATACTTAGCAGTGTCGATATTGTGGGTCAGCCTGGGGGTGAGCAACAAAGTGGAGGCAGTACAATGGCCCGGTAGAGTGGTCTAAGTGCGTGCAAGTTAATACTTGCCCCTCCCCCGAAATCCAAAATCCAAATCCAAAATGAAAGCTACTATCAATTGAAAACCAGGGAAGCATTGAGACCTGAAACCCTAGTATTTGTAAAATTCTGAAACAGGAGCAATTAATATAAAAAAGGAACTTGAAACAAGTAAATGGGAAAGTTATGTGTTGTCACATCTGATTTTTGGTGATATTATCAAGAATTTCTACAAAGACATCGATAGTCATCGATAATATATTGTCTCACAACATGCCACGGTTAACACGACAAGCTGAAGAAACAAAAGTTAGCAGGTGATCAAAAACTAACCCGGTCTGGCCGAGTTGTAAGGTCCCAGGCCTTATTATCCTAGCCTAGAAGTTATCATTCGCAACCGCTAAAAAGCGTCCAAATTCGACCATAGATGCAATATTAATGTAATAATAGAGAGAAGATGCAATAATAGCTTATGCAGCTGAGGCAAGAAATGACGAAAACATCTAAAAACGAGTAAGGATTACGTTTTATTAAACTTGGCACGATCATTAACTATTAGTCATTTAGTAAACGTGAGCGTTATGGCTTACTTCTTTCGGTTGCCTTGCGCTGTGCCTGATGAATTCCTAGTTAAGTTTTAATCCTTGTAAAGCATCTAATTTGCATCAAATGCGTTTTTATAGATTTTTTAATCCCCAAGTTCTACCTTACATTTGAAATACATTTTGTTACGGTTTAATTTTTACCCCAATATTAACCGGTCTAATTGCGATTGTGTTTACTTATCTCGTTAGGGGGTGGATCTGCTGTGTGGGCTCCAGTTATTCTTGTATAAAATAGAAGAAAAGAATTAATGGTCAAGGTCTTTTTTGATATCAATATGTAAACAATTATTATTTGTCTAGCCATTTTGATTATTCTTTCTTATTTATTTATTAGGTCAAGTGAAAAGTAAATTCGATTCAAGCTGTTTATCGCATTATTTTAATATTCTAAATATATTATTTGTATTATAGATACCAAGAAGGCTTCACCTTTCAGGTTGAACGCGAATGTCTGTATAATTTTTTAAAATTCAAGTTCCATATTCTACCTACATATCCAGATAAAATATAATTTACTAGGTTATGTGGCCTATGGGCCGCATTTGAACTATTTTAGATTAGCAACTAAAACATGAACCTGTAAGAGTTGATATTTATCAGATCAATAAGCTTCTCGCACGCCACGACATTCTAGTATAGGGCTTCATTATGCGGCCTAAAGGCCGCACTAAAACTTCTTTATTTGGTAACAAAAAATTAATCAATTAGACGTGCATTACGCACGCAGATTTTTAATTTTATCTGTACGATTTCTTACATTATCTTATGCTGTAAGAAGATTATAACCCACCAGTATTCATAGTAATCCAAAGCTACTATTCCAATTCATAGTCAAATTTTAATCAAATTTTAGTACGGAATTTTTCTCAGTCATTTAAATTGAAAGCAACTATAGTCTTCTTTTTCTACACTTCATGGATTAGGCTTTGGATTGCCTGTCCAGACTTCATACGTCTTTCCATCTTTTGCGTTTCAGCTCGACATTTTTTTGCCTATGTTGTTTGTAACTTAGAATTAACTTCGGAATTCTTCCGTCGTTCATTGTTTCCATTTCATCTGGTATTCTTGGTTGTCGATGTTTCTAATTCGATCTTGTCTTGTACATCCTTTCACTCTTTGTAGGAATATCATTTCGGTGGTCTGGATTGTAGACTTATCTTTCTCCAAAGGATCCCAAGATTCGCATCCATATGTGAGAACCGGAGTTGCCATAAGCAACTACAGTCAGACAATCCCAACAAACATTTTAGCTATAAATCTGCTATTAACGAGCTAATAGTTAGCTTTTGCTGTTAAATAGCCATTTTACAGCTAATTTACAGCTAAAATGTTTGTTGGGAATAAAGCTCTTAACACTTGAATGTTAAATGTGTTTCTATCTCAAATAAGGGTGTATATTCAAATCAGTGGCGGCTGGTACGCTGAGAGCGCAGGTCGCCGCCCTCTCTTAGTGAAATAGCAACACGAAATAATACTCTTTAATGTGAATACACCGCTGCCACCATGATAGTTACAGCACTGAATATTTGCGACAGTCCGACGTTGATTTGACCATAAACGGTGGCCGAGATTTAAAACACTACTAGAAAGTGAAAAATTAAATTTGTATTCCCTTTCCTACAATTACATCAAACTATGAGTTTCCATTGATTAACAGGTTAGTTAAACAATTTCTTCCCTCGATGCAATAGATTTGTGACATTAAATTGATTTAACAAGAAACAAATGCGATGTAGCTTCTGTAGCATGTAGTATCTATACAGGGTGTTCCGCAAGATAATGTCAGTACTATTAAATAATAATTCTGATGTGATTCTGAATCAAGTTTTCACTTCTTAAATTGATCCGTTAATTCCCCTTCAGTGAGGTCGGTATGCCGCACAACCAAGGCAATCAAATTCTAGATGGCTACCTTGGTATATAATATTTATGCCGTATTATAATAATTATAGTTATTATAGTTATAATAATAATTATAGTTATAATAATTATAATTATATTTTTTGTTGATATTGATTTTTGTATAGTGTGTTGTTGGTTTTTTATCACATTCAGTTAGTATTGTGTTTAGTTTTGTTTTTGTTAACTTGTACGTGTTCATTGTAGTTATTGTTATTATTGTAAAAGGTTTATTGTAAAAATGGTTTAACCGTAGATGAAATATAGTTTATTTCCGTTATATTTTTATATAAACTATTTTCGCATCTATTTGTTCATTGTTCTTCTACGTATGTGTGATCGTCATGGCTGTGCGGCCTAAGGCCATACCAAAACTTGCTCAGATTCAGACAAAATAAGCTAATACAATATGCTTTATGAGTAAATGGATAGACAGAAATGTTGTTTTAAGGCCGTACCGATTCGATGATTGCCTGGATCAAAAGTGGGTATTGTATACCATTAGCACAAGCACAAATACTTAATAACAACAACGACGACCTTGTCTATAACAAATACTATAACAAATAAAAAAGATATAACAAATACTTGAAAATCCCTCTTCGGTTTAGTTTATTCGTCACCCCCCAAGAAATTCACTAAAATAAACAAATGCCGTCTGGACAGGACGACAGTATGCCGTGCATGTATAAAAATAAATGGGACGAGATGATATGGTGGGTCATATTCCATTACCCAGACCCCATCCTGGTTTCTATTTTTACGTTCTATTGCAGACGTAATTGTATTTAATGTATTTATTTAATTGACTTTATTCTATTTAATTTGTTAATTAGAGAGAATTCACATTTTCTAGGAAACACAAGGATATATTTTTAGATTTTTCTTTTTATTTAAATTTTGTGTCCTTCCATTGAATAAGTCACGAGCCCACTGATGCTATTATTGCATTCCATGTTTGCTTGTGTTTCAAATGTGTATTCCAAGTACATAATACCTACAAAATGTTTTCAAGTTACAGAGAGCTCTATTTATAACTTCTCGATAAAAATAAAAACACACTTTCAAGAAGGAATGAAGTACAAATATCGCCCTTGGCATCAAGTACTTGTTTACATTGGGTTCGCACAATTAACCTTACACAATAACTTATTTTAATTTATACCTATTAACGGGAAATCGCTACGATGCGATGATGTTAAATGACGCACTACATTCAAACATCACCTGGTAATCGTGAGATTCGGTTCTTTCGCAAATTCTCCTGTTCGAGGATTTGATTCGATGCTGGACAGTTCGTGACAAAACCAACAACGAAGTAAGTAGTTACCTGTTCTCTTCCGTCCATAACCCTTATGTAAGGTTGTGGTGGCATCAATTTGTTATGCCTGCGACTATTCGTCGCCAGTTGTTGCGATTTTGCGCTGCTGCGATGGACTCGTGCAGTCCTTGTCCTATTAGATTTTTAGTTCGATCGATCCAGCGCGTTGGCGATCTTCCTCGCGGTCGTCTTCCTTCCACTTTTCCCTCCACAATCAACCTTTCCATAGTATCAGTTCTTCTTGCTACGTGTCCCAGATATCCTAGATATCTCTGGTTGACTATTTCGACCAATCTTTTGTTGATGTGGAGTTCCTCTATAATGGAGACATTAGTTCGACGTGCCGTCCATGGTATGCGCAGCAGTCTCCTATAACACCACATTTCGAACGCGGCTATTCTTCGTTCGTCGGTAGCTTTAATCGTCCATGTTTCCGCGGCGTAAGTTGCGATTGAGAATATCAATGTTTGTATTATTTTATTTTTAGTTTTTATTGTAATGGATTGATCTTTCCAAATTCTTTTCAGTTTTGTCAATGATGTTCTGGCAATTGCCAATCGTCTCCGAATTTCCAGTTCGCATCCACCATTATTATCTATTGTCGATCCTAAATACTGGAAACTGTCGACTACCGGGAACCCAGCCACCCTTTGTATTAGAGGTTGGTTATTATTGGCTCTGTCTATAATCATGATCTTTGTCTTCAAGCGATTTATTTCCAGCCCATATGTGATGCTTTCCTCCGCAAGCCGTTCCATGATGCTCCGCATATCCTCTTCATCTGTTGTTAATATGACAGTGTCATCCGCATACCGCAAGTTAGTTATTTTCTTTCCGCCAATCGAAACTCCGCCATCCCAATTCTCCAAAACCCGTCTCAACAAAAAAGTACGTCTACACGTACTCCGTGTAGATATTGAATAATATGGGTGACAGTATGCATCCCTGCCGTACCCCAGCCGTTAATTTGAAGTCCGTTGATAAAGTGTTGCAGACGCTCACTACCGCACTACTCGTCTCGTATAACTTTATTTATTCAATTAACGGATGTACCTCTTTACAAAAAATACACACTAAAACAACAATAAAAAAAATATATACAATAAACACATAAGTAATTAACAAATCAAATAATAACTATTCACCACGTGCTGTTTACACATAAACTAAAAGCTATAAAACAACATTAAGGTAATAATGATATAAAACAAAAATAATAAAGACAAACACTAAAACATCAACCACAAGCTCCTCTTGAATCCTGAAACCGATGGATTAAACAAATTGAAGTTAGGGTCCACACTTGCAGTATTGGCCAATTCGGCCATCCTGACCACTGGACTATGGCGACCATAATTAGTAGAGTGATGACCCATTTGAAATATCCATGTAGACCTCGTGAATCTAACCGGACTCCTAAAACAGAAAAGCTTGCGCAGTGCATTGCAGTCAATCCTCCCACTCATCAGGCCATGAAGAAAACAAAGATCGGCCACAGATCGTCTATTTTTTTATTCTAATTCTGATTCTAATTCTAATTAATTCTGATTAGGTATACGAGTGTTCCCATTTCTTCCAGGATCTTCCACAGTTTATTCCATTTCACTCTATCAAAAGCCTTGCTGTAGTACACGAAGCACAAAAACATCTTCACCTGGAACTCTCTTGCTTTCTCTATTATCTGTCTCACATTTAGAATTTGCTCTCGAGTGCCTTTTCCTGGTACAAAGCCTGATTGTTCCTCTGCTATTTGTGGTAGAAGAAAGGATCTAAGTCTGCCGGCTAGTATGTGTAGCATAACCTTACTTGCATGGGAAACCAAAGCTATGGTTCTGTAGTTACTACATAGTGTCGGGGTTCCCTTTTTGTGTATAGGAATTAGGATGGATGTAGTCCATTTTTCTGACCATTTTTCCGATGACCATATGCACTGACATATGTTGTGCATTGTATCAATTCCATTTTCCCCCATAGCCTTCACTATCTCCGCTGTTATGTCATCAGGCCCTGGTGCTTTTCTATTTGTTAGATTTTTGATGGCCCTTTCCACTTCGCTTCTGAGTATGTCTGGTTCTCTTTCATAGTGCCTTTATGTTCTTCTCAAAGCATGGTGTATAACTTTGGTTATTGTAAAGTTCCGCGCAGTATTTTTTCCAGACTTCCAAAACTCCTTCTATATTCGTTATCGTTCTGCTATGTTCGTCTTGTATAATTTGGGTTTTTGGCTTAAACTCTCGTGATAGGTATTTAACTACCCTGTCGTATAGGTCACGGGTGTTGTTCTGTTCCAAGTGGTTCTCTAGTTCCAGGCATATTTCATGAAGATATTGGTTTTTATCTCGGCGTGTTTGCTTTTTAATTTTACGGCTCATTTGTCGCATTTTCAGGGCTTTGTCCATTGGGTCCATTTTGTTTAATCGGATCTCTCTCCTCTCCTCTACAAGCAGCCATGTTTGTTCTGTCATCCAGTGTTTTCTTTTTTCTCTGATTATTGGAGCATTGCATGCTTGAACTGCTTCCTTTATCCATTTTTCGGTTCTCGCCCATAATTGGTTACAATCATTTGTCTTCTCAGGTTGTTTTATTTTATACAAGGCATCCTGTGGTCTTAACCTTACCTATGGTCTTACCTATATTTATGGAGCAGCAGGGCTAAGCCCCATACCTCCTTCATCTCTTGTCAGCGCTGGGATAGTGAAAAAACTATGAGTTTTGCATCCATGGTGCATCCGTCGGGCCCAACTCATTCAGGTGTTCGACGAAGCTACTGCGTTGAACGATGAGCCTTAGGGGAGCGCGACACGGGTGAGGCATCTCTGCGCAGAAATAAGTGGAACAAAGCAGAAATAGGTGGAACAAAGCAATGCCGGAGATAAATACTAGGTGGTACTTTAATGTTTAAAGTTAAAGACACTTTCTCTATAAAGACTAGAAGGTGGCTATATACGAGGATGTAGTTACTGATCTAGATTAAAATCTGAAAGCGACGGGATTTCGAAAAAATGCTGTTCTCGAAAACTATAGCGACTAGAACATTATCTTTTGTTTAATTTTTACTTAGAAGTTTATCCAGTTAAATTTTGATAAGAACTATTTTAGGCATTGGATGTGGCTAAAATGGGCGGAGAGAGGTCGCCTACGTCTGAAATCAGGCACGGCATTTAAAGAAGAAGAAGGCATTGGATGTACAGGAAGCGGCCAATCCACAACTTTGTAAATTTTGGACCTTCTTAGGCAAATTTTCCCCTATTCTAGGCAGAGCCTAATCTTGAAAAACAAACTTAAGTGTGTTATTAGAAAAAGACATTTTGGAGTTGTTACCTCGTAAAACTACGCAGTGACGCTTGTGCATCTTCGTGGCGCTGCGCTGCTACGTAATGCATACCGGAGGTTATTTAAAATATTCAAAATGAATTTCAAAAATTCGTTAGAAAGAATGGTGCAATTAAGAATAACATTGAGGTATCCTATTAAAATTTCATTAAAAATGGTGCAACTTGCAATCCGCTACCTGCGCTTATTCTATTGCAGGATTTATTTTATGGAATATTTGATGTACTAGCAGAATTTTAACTAAACGACCCATTTATGAGGATTTTAAAAGCTTTTGTAACTTTTTGGGTATTAATAAAGAACGGCCACGCATTTGAAAGAAACAGGCGTAAAACAGCGTTTTAAGTTAAAAATTAAATTTAATTTTAAATGTAGTAGGTATACATCCAACTCTCTCGTTCTTCAATAAAAGTTAGATTCTTATGTACTTGGGAATTCAAGTCTGGTTACTTAAAATCTGTTTTTGGTGATATTTTTTTGGAGATCACCGTTAATTAAAAATTTTAATTACAATTTTAATTTTAGGTTGTTCAATATCGATTAAGCCTCTAATTCTACGAGTAGGATTTCCTTTTTAATTTAACTTTCAATTACATATTGAAATTTAAACACATAAATTAAATTGGAATTTTTAGTAAAATTCGGTTTGAAACTTCTTTTAAGTATAAGTTAATAATTTATTATGGTTAGTATATCAATAATAATATTTTTCAGATCTTTTAAGTTAAAAACTGTTCATTCTAGTGAAGTAGTTAATAACTGAAAGCCTCATGGTGCGAAGAAGATGGAATATTTTTAACGCAAAATTACATACATAAATGACATTTTAAAAGTTTATTTAAATTTTTAATTAAATGTAAAACAAAAAAAATAATTCAAAATTTTTTGTGGATGGCAGTTACAAATTTATTTTGAATAGGAGCTTAGCAGTTTGTACACGATTTGAAAAGATAATGAAGAAAAACATTGATAAGTCTGAGTCATGAATTTTAAGGAAGCAAATCTTTTCTGGTTTGAATATTGTAAAGCCACTAATCCGCAATTTCAAGTAGGTTTATTTTTTCTTGCATTTCCATTTAAATTTAAGGCTTTATATTTTCTTGCCTTGTATATTTATATCTAGGTATTAAAATTTTTCGGAGCGGATCCAAAGGCAACTACCGGAAAATAGATGCAATATGCCATTATAAAAACGAAACATGTCGAGAAAGAACAAGCGAAAACTTTAGGATGCAAAGAACTTCGGATAACTTATACGTTAAAGATCAAAGATGATATTTAATATGAAATTTATTCAAATTTTTTGTTTACAATATTCCATTATATCTTCCACAAATTAAATGATTTCAAGTTCACTTTCCATAATTTTTTTTATAAATAAAGAAGTATTTCAAAATTGGTTTATCCGAAAAAGAACTGTAATAATCTTTGCAGCGCAGCGAGCAGAAGATTTTCAAAATTAAAAACAAAACAGGTTTAATTTGTTTTTAAAATAACTCGACCACAAAATGCTTTTAATATTAAAACAGATCCTGCAATTTTAGACGAGGTTTCTTACAAATGAGGTATTTTAAAGATCAAATCATATTTAACAACTTTTAAGAGTTTTATAGTCTACACCGATATTAATTCGACTACATTTTCATCTTTTAACATTTCCTTCTTCTTTTACGATTTAATATTTCTATATTACACGCTTAATTGTCAAATTTTGTCCGCGCACAGCCCGTTTCCTGAAATTTTAGAGCTCTAGCATAAAAGTCATGAAAGGATTTTACTGTTACAACTCTCAATTATTTTACGCCTCTCTAATTACGAGGACCTGACTCTTGAATAAGTTTCCCATTTCACTTTTGGATTCATCTTTCAGACAATTTTTATTTAACAAAAAATATTACAAATTAATTTTTCAGATTTTTACGGAACGAAATAAAAAATTTTGTTAACCGAGTAGTATAGATTTACAAACAAGAGAAAAACCAGAACGTAAAATATCAAAGATTAATTATACAGCAGTTTAAAACTTTTTTTATCGAAAGCTTTCAGTTTAACTATTCGTTCGAGCAAATTCTATAGTTTGTAAACTTTTAAACTTAGAAAAGTTTTTGAATGAATGTTTATCAAAGTTTTAAAGTTATAATTTTGATTGAAAGAAAAAATTATATTTTAACAAATTTTTCATGTCTCGGGAGTGTAAACAGTAGTAATATTTTTTGTAGTTTTATTAGGTTTTAATTAACAATTTAAAAAGTTTTTTCATTCCTTTTTTTAATTACGCTTTTCATGTCGAAAATGCCAGTTATATAAACAATTGCCTGAACAATTTTTAAATTCTCATTTCAGACATGGTTTTCAACAGCGTAATTAAAAGTTTATTAAAAGAATTTTTGGATGTTTTAGGTAAAAATTTTTATTTGCTTCAAAAATCAAATTTTAACTTTTGCTTCAATTTAATATAAAAAATTTTCTACTAATTACAAACTTTGACAATTATAAACCTAAAAGTCAGTTCATGGAAGTTCAAAATTATATCAAATATAAACCAGTCGGAGATTTAAACGCGGCCGTCGACCGATTGTTTGCAGACACAACTTGGTGTAGTTCCCATGGAGAGCAAAAACGTAATCTCAATAGTTTTTAAATTAAAGTACAAATGAATCAATTTTAGAGCTGCATGTGTACTGCTGTTTTATTTCACATAATATTCTGTTATAATGAACCATTAACCTGCAGTATATGCAACCATCAATACATCGAAAAGCATACAAATTGCTTAATTGAATTAAATAATTTATTACGCTCACGGTTTAAGCGACACTCATGGCCTGAAACTTAGCGAGATCAGCTATTAACTCAAGCTTCCCTGGTTCGACCCGGTTCGTCTTCCGAGCTTCGGAGGGCGCTTAAAGCCGTCGGTTCCCCTGTGTTAATGATTTGCCATCATAACAATAAAAAACAGGATGCAGGCACATCGAAGGCAAGCCTAGCAAGTTACCTAAGATGTAAAACCCAAATGCTCAAAGAACTAATTAAATAAATTAGCTAAAGAACAGGTCATAGACCTATATTAACCAGAAGAAGAAGAATACTTAAACGTTGAGTCATTGCTATCGTTGTCTAGTGTGTTACGATCTATTTGTGTCACTAGGACACTTAAACAGGTAAAGTGCCCACTAGCTCAGGGTATGGGGGGGTAAGGGAGAGATTTCGTCTGTGCGGCCTCTAGGCCGCAACACGGGGTTATGCGAGACGGAGAAAGGCGTAGTTGTAACGGAAAAAAAAAATTGGGCGCCACCTTATCTAAAAACTTACTAAGGCCCTCTGGGAACCTACCACACGTGACCGGTATACGATAAGGAGCTTTACCTTGCTCACGAAGAATCTCATTCAGCCTCCTCGTGACGTCACAGTAATGATTTCTTATTCTAAAAACAAATAGTAACACACAAAAATAACACTCAAAACTACGGTTAATACATATATTCAGAACTATTAAATTGGTGTACGAGTCGTACGATGATACAACAACATGTATGCACGTTAGAACCGAATCTTAACACTAACCCCCAATAAATTCGGACGTCCGTCCTACTTATTACCAATAGATGAACGTTAACCAAGTCACCTATGGTGAATGATTAAAATAAAAGTTCATATGTAAATGAACTTAATGAAATTAATTAATACAAATGTTTATATAAAAAAATAAATACGTTTAAAATAATAACTGTATGTAAATAAGGAACAATAAATGTACCCTTGGCACAATCCCAAATCGATGCACTGCATAAGAAAACGTAAAATTACTTACACATAAAGTTGGTCGTCACGAGAATGCTGACATGAGATTCCAGGTGGACATCTGGGTTGATTGAAGACCTGGTTCACGCAGTCGACGAGTGGTAAATTCCTGAATCCAGAATGGGGTTGTGATTGAATCAAAGGGGTTCCAGTTTCTTTTCCGTCACTAAAAGACACAATTCTAGGTCGCATGACCCAGCGGTAAAACGATAAGTAAGGAAACACCCAAAAACATACAAGCCGATTAAAAATTCCACTCGTACACGATATTAAATTCGACACAAAACTTGCACTCAGCTCGAGATTCGATCGTGAAAATGATTAACACAGGGAGGAAACCCAGTGAAAATGCGTAAACAAAAGACGCGGTTGCATCGCACTGCAAACTGACCGGTATGAAAACTTAATCCAATTAATACATTAAACGTGAAACAAGCGTAAAGCGTGATTCAAATGTTTCATTCTTAAGAAAATGTTCATAGAATAACGAAGAAATAACTGACGATGTTTAAATTACTGAATGATTTGTATAAAAGTTCGTTACCATTTCTTTGAACAAAAGGTTGCATTAAATTTGCATGATGGCGGTATTTAGGAGCGGCTCGCACGAAAGTGTCGTAACTGAATTATTAATTCGCATAATTGTACTTAAACAAAACCGCCGAAGCGATGCAGGCACGACTCTACAAAAGACACAAAATATTACTTCAACTTTTCACATATTTGTTACAAAATTTTGACTTTCCACAACATGGAACAACGCGACTGCACTTTGCTATCGTTCTTCGGGAAGTGAAGTGGAGTGGAACTGCATTTCGTTGCACGCTTGAAACGGTATCACCTGATAGCAATGGCCACTTCCATTGGTGGAACCCTTGTCTAGTATGTATTACTACGCCTGGAATGTACTAGCAACTCTGCACTGATCCCGTGATCTGGTCATGTTGGAAAACAAGTGTCGACACGCCTAACCTTGAATTTACACTTAGATTTCAGTTGTATATAAAAATGCTTTATTTTTAGATTGAAGATCAAATTTAACTGCGCTATTTCAGTTGTTTGGAATACAAAATGTTACTTTATGATGAATTTATTTTTAAACTGATGACATAATAAATTTTGTTTGTAAAAATGAATTTAAAGTTAAAATAATTATTTAGAAATCTTTTGGATTTCGCAGGCCGTAACAAGTGTAATTATAATAAATCGACTCTATCAGCTCAACCGATAAGAAACACACCCCGATAACTCTAAAATAAAAAGGCTACTACGATCTATCGGAATGAGAACTCTATGCACAATAGCGGGAAAAATACTATGGGCTAGGGCAAGAAACGAAAAAATTCGTGATACATATGAGGTACTGGATGTAGTAAGATGGGTCTGGCAAAGAAGATCAGGATGGAATGAACACCTCAACCGTATGAACAACAATAGTCTTGCCCGAACTTTTAGAGATGGAAAAGATATCCCTGGAAAACGGCTGTCTGGGAGACCGCCGGAAAGATAGAAAAAAATGTGGCAGTCTATATTGCAAAAAGCTGGAAATAACAGGCTTAAGAGCACGCTGCGGAAAGAGAGAGAGAGGGAATGATGTTGAAAGAAGCCTCTAATCTTTTGTACAAATTTAAAAAACTAAACGTCGTATCAATGTAATTCTTTTTTTATATTAATAAGAAAAGACTATTGAAGGCAATAACCAATTTTGAGCGCTTTAAATTAAAAGTAAATAGGTTAATTTAATTTATGAAAAACGACAATTTTGAATTTTTATGACAACCGATCTTAATGAAACTTCGTTATTGCCTTCTGCAGATCATTATAAGGACAAAACCTGATTTTGAAGCGATTTCATCATCAATTATAGAAAACTTGTACAAAACTTGTAAATCAAAAAGTGCCCTTAGTGGAGTTTTAAACTATATAAAATCATCTTAATGCACAAAAGGTTCAAGGGTTCCCTTAGATATGGCGCAAATAATTTTTTTAAATTTTTTAAATCTCTACAAAAGATTGGAGGCTTCTTTCAACATCATATCTACTTCTTCCCTCTCTCTCTTTCCGCAGCGCGCTTTTAAGGCCTGAACTAAGTTGAAGAAGAAGAAGACTTGATCAGCAGACTAGGTCAAGTTTCAAGATTAGCTCTGTGGGGTTCCCAAGTTTGGTTCACCAGCCAACTTACTAATCACTTACAATAATAAATTATTCTCCTAAAATCATCCCAATGCTAAGTTAGACAAATCAGTCTTGCATCCTGATCCTCGCAGGAGAGCATTAAGTTTCCAGGAGCTTTTGGGAGATTCGGATAAGTCACGGCAAAGTAGTTTTTGATAGTGAACTTACAATGATCTTGGATTTAGAACGAAAATTTGGTCTTGTACCAGCTTTTCCATGCACGTCGGGTTATTCCAATAATTAATAGAATCTTTGAGAAAACTTATAACTCTGGCACCGAACTGGAGGGATCAAATTCACAGATCAGCAGTGTGTTGTAAAGCATATACCAACAAGTTACCGTAGTTTTATTCCTAGTCATTGATGTGATCCAAAGCCCAAAATTGATCTGTGGGATATGATGAAGGCAGCAAGGAACCATCTCATTAAATATCTTTTCCTTCGATAGACGGTGAAGTGAATTGACGATTCTCTTGAAGATTAAGCTATGTAAAAACATAAATAATGAAAAATAAACAAATCTTGGAGATATCAGCCAAGATTAGCTGTAATTCGGCAAATCACCAGCCCCCCTATGTAAAACCACTCAAAGTTTCGAGTGAACGAGGGAAGATGCCTGGGAAAGTCTGTCTGGAATAACGCGGGTTATCAGAAATCCAAGTCTTTAGCGGCCTCCCGGAAACACGAGGGTCCGAACTCCACCAGTGCCGGACTTGGGAGTGATTCAGGCGATTGGCGTTACTGTACCGTGGTAATTGGGAGGTATTTATAGCGGTGCCTGTCCACCCACCAGAGATGGTCATAGCTTTGGCAGTTAAGTGCGTCTACTGCTAATGCGAAGCGCTCGGATCGAACCGGGCAGGGGAAGAACTTTATTCTGGCCGTCTCTGGCAAACCACCGAGGTAATTTGCCAAGAGCGCCCATCTCAACATAAAGTGTATTGCACTTCCCGTGGTTCGGAGCCCAAGTTAAACAAGTAGGTCCTCTATGTATGTGAAAACACTTAGAACGCACATTACATGCATAGAAAGAGATGGGTCACGACGTTCGGAAACGAACAATACGACTAAGAAGAAGAAGTCCACCCACCCCAGGCGGCTACGCCAAGGCTGTCGTGTCGCCTATCACTATTAACCTCCAAAAATGTAATTTGTTGAGGAGTCTTTGCAACCTACGAGTTGTTTGCGATTAGTTCTTTTGTGTTTGCCAATTAGTCAGCCTTCTTCCACTAAAGCCAGAATAACCGTTAAGAATGCGGCAAGAACCGGGCACAAAAGTCTCGGCCTGCTGCACACTTTGCTGGTCCTGGTGTCCATGCCTGAAGTCTCATTAATGTGTCACCATACCAAGGTTTCAAACATCCAGAGGAGGAAGGTAATGGCGGATGGTGTGATATTATACAATTTAAAATGCTTTAGGTGGAGAGCATAATAATATGCTGAGGACTTTGGAAGCGGGAGGGAAATTCGGGCAATTACGGTATCCCCTCTCAGTGCGGCCTATAGGCCGCACAACCTAGTTCATCACGTATTGGATCATAAAATGGGGCTAAATGACCGACTGTGCCAGTTAGTAGATAAATATATAGAGAAGACAATCAATTGCTTGAAGGTTAAGCGCATTGAATGCTAATGCCGAATATCTATTTCGATTCCGGAAAGCACTGGCAAATTACAGGAGTTTAATCTGCAAAGATAGCTCTTATAGAAAAATTAGTTCACCATGCTTTTGTGAAGAAGCAAAAGATTAGGAAAAATAAGATACAAATAAAAGATTAGGGCGCCACAATGTTCAAAAGAAATTACAACATATTGTCACATTCGAGTCAGACAAAACAATAATATTTTTCTTGTTACGTAGTACTACGTACACTTTATTAAAAGAAAGAAAAAGTGTAGTTTTCTAAAGTTATGAATTATTACATTATATGTTAATAACGAAAAGTGAAATGTAAAAGATAATCATGATTAGTATTTACAGCTAAACTTTAACCAAAATTATTTAAAATTTATTGTGCGTTTAAATTTACTACAAAACAATGTATATTAAAGTTTTTGTGTGTAAATCAAAGGGATTTGTAAGTAAAAATAAATTCGGGTTAGTAAAAGCTTTCGGGTGCAAGCATTTGATTGAAGGTAAGAGGATTTTTTACTTAAAGTTTCAATTTTCTGTGAACAATCCCGTATTTGCTATACTTAGAACGAAAACGACTACCTACAGCATTCTCTCGGGATTTGACACCAACGGTTTATGCAAAATTCATTCTTTAACCATGTCGGTTTTTTTATATTCAAGACTGCATGGTTAAACTCATAAAAATGAACTGTAAATAAAGCTGATTGAATTTCTTAAGCGATTTTGATAATCGTAAAATAAATATCACATTTACTACTGTCGTTCGGTATCAAAATTTTTTCAGGCAAAGTATTGATCTGGAACAGGAATTTTCTAAAATAAATTCTAATAAAGAAAAGGCATTCTACCTGCAGTCGAGTGTTTCTTTTAACGTCACTCTAACTAAATAAGGCAGACTAATCTGTTAATTTATTCAAAGTAAAATAATAAATGTAAATAAACAGCGGAACGAAAAGTAGAAAACCAATTTGTTATATGCAAAGTTATAAAGAAGGCCTAACAAAGAACGTAACATTTTATTCTTTGGCACCTTTCATTTTGTTATGTAGCTCCAGTAGGTGAAACCGGGGCTAATTGGCACACTTTTCAGTTTCAAATTTTTCCAGTTTTAAATTAAAGAAGCAAAATGTGCCAACGCACCCCTCGCTTGGGGGCTTATCAATAATAATAATACGCCCCAAAATGGCTTATCATGTAAATGCCATAAAAATCACGCCACTACTAAATGCACTGGCGAGAAAGTTAGCTACGGTAACTGTAATAAATCCTCAATTAGCGATGGCACGAATGACGCAAGAAAACTGCAAATAATTGCATCAGATTTTCAAACAAACAAATCTATCGTTAGACGCAAAACAAGTTCCCCTCGTTTCAATGCCTAGCGGCAACCGCTATTAGTTGGCGCCTTTTACCGAGGTGTCAACAAAAGCGCTAATTAATTATCTTAGCGATTCGAGCGCATAGTAAGAGATGGCTTCGGTGGTACTAATAAAATTAATTATATAAAATAAATGAACTATCTGATTTACTACCATTCCATTCTACAGAAGTTGTATTTAACTTTAACGCTGCGACTTAATTCTTTCGGATGGCTTTTGCTGGACCTAACGAACTCCCAGTTTAAATCTGTTTGAAAAAGTTTCTTTAATGTTGATACAGTTATACCAATGTGGTTTATGTTTCATATTGAAATCTGTAGATTAAAAACCACGCTTATAAATTTCGAGAGATTGCAGATAAAGAATTCTAATGAATTAATGGTAAAAATTGCTGAAAAGCTTTGGAAAAATATTAAATTTTCTATTTGAAATAGCGGAAACTTCAAGTTATCTAGTAATTGATTTACCAAGTCATTATTCAACCGTATTGCAATTCAGATATTGCAAATTTACTGTTATCTCATTAATGGTAAAAATATTATTTTACAACTTTATTTTTTTTAAGATTACGAAAAAAGAAGCGAAAGAAGAGAGAATCGGTGAAGCTTGTAGGAAGCAATCGATTGTGCTTCGCCCGGGCTGATGCTAGGCATCAGATACTCGTTTCACTAAATACCGTTAACTAGCAGTGTGTAGCTACGTGTCTTAACGTTTGACGCTTCTCTTCCGCTTATTTCATTACTTCCTTTTTATATCTATCACGTATATGTTTTCGACACTAGTTTTTACAAAAGTGAAATAAGGTTTAGCTTTCTTATTACGTTAGAATTTACAAATTAAGTTAAAGACGGAAATGTTATTTTATTTCATTAATAATAATAAAGATAAATCTACTGTCACTGATTTTAACAAAAATACGTGAAATACAGACAAAAAATAAACTTTGTCGTAAGAAAACTCCATGTGCGGTTTATAATAGTTTCTTCAAATAAGGCTTCTTGCTATACTTTGTATAGAAGCCTAAAAGTAAAATTGTAGTGCAGTCATATTTAGCTTAATTCCTTAAACGATTTTTTCGATTTATGAATACAGACTGTCAGACGTACAGAGGCTCTTAGATAAAATATTTATTATTAATTAATTAATTTATTTGCATGTTAGTTTAAATTAAATTAAAGATTTTCTATCTGTCTATTGTAGATTTAAGCTGAGAAGTTTTGTAATCTGATATTCTAACCCCAAAATTTCTAGTTTGTAATCAACCAGTAGCTACAGCAAGTTATTTCTGAGATCAAAAGATGATCTAATTTATAGGTACCTTAATAAAACCAAAGTTTCTTTCTAAAAAAAAATTAAAAATATTTTTAGAGTAGGCATTGTAATTTTCCTTTGTTTGGTCGAACGTTAACTTGTTTGTGCATCCCTTCATTATCAAAAGGGTTGTGGTTACCAGAAATTGCTAAAAAACTACTCGAAGTTTTGTGGTTGACCAGTGACGAGTTGTGGAGTGATCATTGTAAACATGTCGTTAATGAATCATGTTCTGTTACGGTACAACACCACGGGCGATGCGACAGATAGAAAAAGGGATGTCGTGCATTCTGGGTACTCAAAATAACAATTGAGAAAATCGACATCCGGAAATTGTTTAATTTATATGGCGCCACCCCCGATATAGTTTGCAAAATATGTCCTTAATGAAAGATGGTCTGTTACGCTAATAAAACTTACGTTCCGGGGTACTCAAAATAACTTTGGGTAAGTCACAAATCGGGCCATTCTCAAAATTAAAGCACGCCGCCCACGATATAAGTCACAAAGCATCGATGTAAATTGAAATGTCTTCGCGGGCACACAAATGAAGCTTATTAAATGGCCGTCTACTGCTGTGATCGTCGTCCTTGTAGGTAGGAACTGGGACAATATTTCGACAAATTTCTGTTATCGGTTCAGAATTAATTATTTTCATATGAATAATTTTCTAATTTATTTATTTATTACTTTTCCAACATTGCGGGATTGTTATAGTTGTGCAGACTAAAGGCCGCACGTTGGTAACTAAAATAAACCAATGAAAACTGCTTTATGAACAAATAGACTGATATAAGTGAGGTTCTAAGTCGCACTGACTCTTGATTGCCTAGGTTGTACGGCCTAAAGGCCGCATTGCAAAACCAAACCATCAGCTCAATTTCAGATCATCAGACAGACTAATACCTTATCCCAACCCCCTAAGCGATTCACTTTAAATAAAAATATCTGGCCGGACAGTACGATAGTATGTGGTGCATGTAAAGATGTAAATGGGACACCAATATTCGTGTTGATGCAGTGTCGGCTTACCTTAAAGTGCACAAGGGCACGTGCCCTGAAACAAAAACTCTGCTCCCACGAGATGCAGGACCGAGAATTCTCCTCCCACGTGAAGTGGCAACCACCTCACTTTTCAACATGGGGAGCCCTAGGTGTTATTGACTAGCTATTGCGATGGTAACGTCGGTATGCGAGGGACGTGAATCCCAACCACGAACTTTTACTGAAAAGGCTAGAAAATATCCCCTCTCTCAGGGAAATAAAATACGGTAGTGTAGTTAACAAGTTTAATTGACACACAAAATTATATCAACAAAATACACACAATCACAAGTGACAACAACCTTAGGTGGTGAATATATAAATGCTGGCTTCTGACGGAAGCCAGCCAAAATTAACAAAAGCGTGAAGCAATCCTCCCCGTAGGGAGATCCAGTGAACTACAAAAAAAAACTAAGGTGTCAAACAATTACACCTGTCAATGACGTTAATAAAAAAAAAGACTCGTATATTTATAAAGAGCAATCACACCCAAAAAGATTATATAAAAAAGGCCTCACCTGAGCGCTCGGGAGTTCACACGATCTTTGTGACAGGAACTCCAATCAATTCGGATGGACCGCTCACGAGATAAGATGTTGAATGGTCGTCCACTCGGTCCCCACCACGAGGATGGACTGCACGCTCGATGATTACAGCTCTCACAGCGACCCACGACCTCTGCTGCAGGATGATGACTGGACTGTCGGATAATGACTGACCAACTATTGGCGGTTCCAAAAGGATGATGGTAAAATTGCTGGCACGCAGGACGGCTTGCTATGGTTTACGTACAGGACAGTTATCACGAACAAATATTGCAGTTCGAACGACCAAGGCAACGGACACAAAACGATAAGGACTAATGCACGTACTTCAGCAAAGAGCGGATGGTTCTTAAAAATTCGACTGAGCTAACTTGTTTTGACAACAGTGTCACAACGAAAAAATCCCCGAGAGGGCGCTCACTAGCGCGCGCGTACCACGATCGCCTATGGTGCTGATAACAAACACAAAAGATGGCGGGTAAACAGCAGATGTTGATAGCGTTAATCTTGACACGGCACTTCCGCAATCGAAAAAAAAATACTGGCTTCACCCCTACGCACTAATGGTTATTCGAGAATAAATAGATGTTTAAGATGGCAGGATCAGATTGAGTGACGTAACGGACCACTGGTCTAAAACGTGCAGGTGAAGAAGAAGAAGAAGATAGATGTTCTTAAATTCAATAGCAATCGCAGAATCGACAATGACCGCAGCACACGCACGCTCCTCGAACCTCTCGCCTCAACGTTCCGAACAAAAGTGGATGTCAAATTCCTCGCGCCCTGGTGCTGCTCACGAAAACGACAGCTGGCAGTGGCTACACTACCATCACAATTATTTTGAAATAATTGGCAGTGGCCAAACACAAATAATTGCTGTAGGTTGATGCATGACGAATACGAATCTAAAATTCGTCATAGCCCTTATACAAATCTATACAAAATCGATTAAATAAGCAAATAAAAATACAATACATTTTTTATGTTTCCCTTTTGCGGACATTTTGTGCCCTTCCATTGAAAAATGTCACAAGTACTGCGCAAAACCACCAACAGGTGATTATAAATAGAAGGCTGAATGATTTAGATTTTTTTTCAAATCTGTAGCATTCGTTGTATTTGCTGGGTTTATTTCGTATTTTATATTCTGATTTTACTTTTTGTATTTGGTTTTGGGACGTTTATGGTCTGATTAGCCGTTTGCGCCGCCTATGTCTTGGAACGGATGTCGCGTTTGCAGCGCTAAGTTTGTTAGGAGGCTGACGTGCATTTCGTGAGACAGCTCAGTTCTACTTTGGGGTTGGTAGAGCTCATCTCGCTAATTAGTTAGGGTTGGCTTTGTGGCTAGAGGTATGTGAATGGGGTAATCGCAACGTTATTTTTGTTGGTTGGGTTTAGAGAGGTATTGTTACTTGTTCAAGTGTCCCATCTTGCAAATTTACACTGGATTCCGTTTGCACCCGTACCTGTCCTGTTACATTTATGTTAACCTGCTTCATCGTTGAAGATTTTAATTCACTATACCTTTCAAGTTTGTTGTTGGGATGGAATCGGTGTTTGATTTCGACCGAATAGTCGATGACTTAGATGTTTGTAGAACCCCATCGAATGGTAGACTCACAAGGAAAAAGAGTAAAACTCAGGTTTAATTACTTTTATTTTTTTCCTTTTGGAGAAGCACTCGATGAACTTTCATTTTATTGGTCATTTCATGGTACCGCTACCTGAAGTGCTTAGTTACGGATGGTTTGATTCATTTTTGATCAACCTAAAGTTAACATACACCAGTGTGGGACGTTGGCCCATTTGATATTTTAAAATTTTTATGCTCAACGTTGAACATGTCGTGTTTCGAAATTGAAGAGACGCACTCCTGTTTTGTGTGGAGCTTTCAGTTAGTTCAACCCTCGCTTTGAGCGAGTTGTTTCTTTATTGATGTGTATTATAATTTTAAGTATACTATCCCATTAAAGTTGTGTAAACCTTGATCTATGTTTGATTGTTGCTTTTGGCAAGCCATTTTGGGCTTTAGAGTCCAAAAAATGAAGCAAATTTACAGAAATCTACAATGGCATAAACCACCGTGTGTCATTCTGTTATGAGAGAGGGCTGATATCGATCCACTCGTTGATCGGTTTTTCCTCTTTCATTTTTATTATTGAATCTTTCGCGACCACTCTGTCTCCCCTTCGTTCCTACCCAGGCCTTGGATCGAAGAACTGTAGGAAAGTGTCGGTAAGTCTTTGTTCAGGTAGCGCACACTATATTTTGACGGTGTTTGCTAAGTTAAGAGAGATAAGTTCCCCACTCACCGGCCAGTTGCCTTTAGTACTTAGTTCAAGTTCAACCCACGACCACGCCATTGAGTTTAGCCGTCGTGCAACTGGTCCTGAGTCCTATCTATCTTCTCTTTGGGTCGCTTTGACCCGTCATGAAGTGACCACACGTTAATTAAATTCGAAAGCATGCACCAAGCACAAATAATGGCATCAATAGATAACAACTTAAATTAAACAATAAAATTAACAAAATATTACAAAAACTACGTTTATTAAATATAGCACAAAATAGTTGATCCTTTAAGATGGAAAAGTCATAAAAATTCTGGAAAAGGTTACCTTACAAAATATTGTTTTCCACGGTACGGGACAACTCGGCTCTGGACAACTCGGCACCGGACAACTCGGCACCAGACAACTCGGCATCAGACAACTCGGCACCGGGTAAACTCGGCACCGGACCAACTCGGCACCGTACATCTCGGCACCGTACATCTCGGCACTGGACAACTCGGCACCGTACATCTCGGCACCGGACAACTCGGCACCGGGAAAACTCGGCACCGGGCCAACTCGGCACCGAGACTAGGGTTCCGTCACATTATTTGAAAACCTACCACCTTTCATCAGAAATCGTTATTGTTAGCGCAAAAAAGTTTAAATTAAAATACTAGTACCTATTAAGTTGAGTTTCTTTATTTAAAAAAATTACATATTTATTAATCCATAACATAATTGTGAGATAAAACCGCGCAAATACTCCCACATATTTGCTTGCTCATAGTTGGAAACTTTGTTAAGTATACGCTCATCTGCTTCCTCGTAACGTTTTCGTTTTTGTGGTGCTTCATACCCCGCGACATAACGCTCGTAATCCGCATCGTATGTTTTTTGGATTTTTTTTAAATTGCCAATAAATTTGAATAATTCTGGATGTGCGACACCATATCCCTGTTGCAATTTTTTGTGGCATGCTTCGGCGAAATTATTAGTTCTATCAGAACCAAGCAAAGTACGTTCATATACCGACCAGACTTCATAGGGAAACAGAGGTGGGGCTCTTGTTCCGTTATTTCTAAGTCTACCCACATATGTATTTGTAAACCAACTGATAATTGGTTCTAGTTCTGGTGGAAGATGATTTTCAAGCATTGTAAGGGCGCTTACAACATCATTTTCCGGAACGAAAGCTACTGAAGTAACCATGCGACATTTCAAGGCAAAACTAGAGTCGGTAGTATAGAGACTGAGCAGCTGTACTGCTGAAAGATGCTTCCGAAGATTTTGTACGAGATGAAAGAAGCAACCTCTAATGGTAACATTCGCAAATTCTGCACGCAAAGCATTGTGTATACCTACCTCATAATCTACATTGACAGAATCTGGATTAAATTCTGGCCACATATTTTTAATCATTTGGAAAAGTTTACAGTAAGTCGCTTGTAACTTGTTTGGAAGAAGACAAAAGAGGATTGGAAAAACAAATCCGTGACCGTCACCACGACGAGCAAGCAAAACAAATATTTGACTAAACAACGGTGGAGTTAGCAAAAATGTACCATCCATAACTATGGTATCCATAACTCTCCGGGATTGGTTTCGTATTGGGTGAAATCAATTGGCATAATTATATCTTGCCGTGTTTGTGGATTAGGCGTTCTATTGTCTTGACGACTTCGGTTGATCAGTTTTCTCATCGTATCTGTTGAAGGAAATTGTCCCAGAGCACCATCCGAAATATTTTGAGAAACCGCAGCTCTAATTTCTTGGGGCCTTTCCATTGTGTCGTTTGCTCTTCTCTTCACAGCTGTAATAACTTTTGCAATTTCGACTTGAACGGCATTTCCAGTATTACTACACGTATGTGGAATACGTAAGGAATGAAACGACCCATCAGATTTATTTGTCCATATACGCCCATTGCAATAAGTCCTGTTTCCAGAGTCATTTTTCCCATTATCTTTTTGATGACAATGCCAAAAGCTTTTTAGACCATCTTTACTTTCTTTATCTTTAACATAGATATAACCGTCGTAATTGTATCGTTCCACTGCTCTTTGAGATAAAATTTGGGCATTATTCATTATGTTTCTTCACTATTTTTTTCTATGCTATTCTTTCCGGTGTGTTTTGCTTACGGTAAATATTAATCTAAATCTTCTTAATCCCTTTTTCAATCTCTTAATCGGATAATTCGAGAATATTTTTTTTAAAGCCCCACCTCTGTTTCGCTATGAAGTTTGGTCGGTATATAAACGTACTTTGTTTGGTTGTGATATAACCACATATCTCCCACGATATGTGGGAGTATTTGCGCGGTTCATCTCACAATTATGTAATGAATTATTCATGAAAGAGTGGAACCGACGCTAGTCTCGGTGCCGAGTTGGCCCGGTGCCGAGTTTTCCCGGTGCCGAGTTGTCCGGTGCCGAGATGTACGGTGCCGAGTTGTCCAGTGCCGAGATGTACGGTGCCGAGATGTACGGTGCCGAGTTTACCCGGTGCCGAGTTGTCTGATGCCGAGTTGTCTGGTGCCGAGTTGTCCGGTGTCGAGTTGTCCAGAGCCGAGTTGTCCGTGTCCGTGTTTTCCAGTGGTCTTTTACAATCGACTTGGACGATTGCACGTGTAGGATAATTGTGACGTACCAAACCAACATACAATAAAAGTAATGTAAATGCGTTCCACAAAGACAATTGAATCGAGATTCGACACACACAATAAAACTCTCTTCATAGAGAGGAATTCAAATAGTGATAACAAAAGCAATGTTACTTATTTGGAGGCAGACGTTCCCTCGATCATTAGGTAAATTGACTCTACGAGTCTATCAAATTTGGCACAAAAAGTGCCGGTGAGATTCTTACAAATTAATATCAACTCGAACGTAAACCAACTAAACAAACAAACGCACTGAACAAGCATCAACAAACACTTAGCGCAATCGGTTGAACGGTGCTCACAAATTCCCACTAATAACTTATTTCTTGACTTAACATCTGACTTAACTTCACTTTGAAAACAATTTTTTACTGTAGTTTCCTTCGAAACGTAAGTAAATACCAAAAGTCAATGTACAGTTCTGCAACCTAACGAATAAACTTTAAAACTTTCTACACGCTTTGACACGAAAGTGCTAAATAACGGAGGTGGACAAATATGTTATAATGAATATCACCTAACAATTTTCCAAAAAAAGATATTTTTTGTTGAATTCCATAGAAACTGATGTAAACGGCTTGTAAGTCTTATCACTGTGGATACGAAGCGAGCTATAAAAAAAAGATGAGCGAAGATTAATTAAATATTTCACTTTTCTTGAATTCCATAGAAACTGATGTAAACGGCTTGTAAGTCTTATCACTGTGGATACGAAGCGAGCTATAAAAAAAGATGAGCGAAGATTAATTAAATATTTCACTTTTCTACTTTAATGAAAAGAAATATTTGAAAAAAAATAAAATTCTTTAACAGTTCTTAAATGAGATTTCAATTTAAGAATATTTATCAGTTCGTTTTCCAAATTTGAAAATCTTTCGAGTGGATGAGATTCGGATTGGCCCATCTTAGTGAGACTTAAATGAAACGTCTTCTCATCGATTGATGAACCCGTCGATTTCTGCAGTATTCAAATGTAATTGCAGCCGTCTACGATTCATTGACGTAGAGCATCGTGGTTTAGTATTTTTTCTTGTCCTGGTCAACATAGTAAATTCCTCAAATATCACTCGCTACCTTCCGAATACCCTGTAGAAGGTTTCAAGTAAGTAACGTCTTGAAATTGAAATAATCTCAAAAACTGTATACTTTTTTTTAGTAAAAATAGGTAGGTACGTTAAATAGCTTTAGCATAAAATTTTATTAAAAGTTCGCTTCAAAATTTTTACATGCGCTCGCCAATATTATTTTTAGGAAACTCTATTCCATTAGTTTTAATGAATGAATATTAAAATGGCTTTATCATGCAAGTGAATGATTTTTGCTTTTACTGTGAATTCGTAATACCCAAAGTTACTTTCAAATTAAATCAATATGAACTAGTGATTACTTACTCATGATTTACTGTTAAATATACATTAAGCCCGTGCTTCAACAAGACTCAGCACTTTAAAGCTTGTATTTAATAAGATCGATCATTGGTAAGCATCTATTATATTGAATGTATGCTTTATTATATAAATAGGAAGATTTTTTGCTAATATAACTAAAATTATTATACTGGAAATTTAGTTACTTCTAAATGATAAATTCGAAAATTCGTAAAATAAACTTACTTTCAAGTTATTATATTTTATAGTTAGAGCGATTGTACGCTTTAAATTTTTTAAATTTGTTTCAAGTTATACTTTTCCTTTGCACTGATCTGTATAATCTAATTAAAAATGAAATTCGTACGCGTAACGTACATTTTACTTACTTACTTTTAACCCGTTAGAATAAGTAATTTCAAACAAAATGGACATAAAACCATTAAAACATTTACAAATAATATATCAATCAATAATAAGATTAAATATCATGAGATTGCCAAAAATACAGTCAGAGTAATCTACAAGCCTTCAACTTCAAGTGTCATTCTTCTATCGGAGGTTGGAGATAACTTCACCAAATGCATCGCTATCCTTAACGGTTTGTTACGGGCTGACTCGCCACGAACGCGATCACCCCCGTACAAACAAAGTGCCGGCCTCGTTGCAGCGGGAAAGGTGGTTCAAATTCGAAATTAATGTTCGCGTCGCATCGATAAGTGGAAAATAGGAAGGGCGCCACTGTTATTAGTCGATATGGTAAAATGACCCAGCAGATAACAGACTTCCAATACCTATCTTGATGGTAAATTTATCTTCGATTCGGGCTGAGGAGCGAGCAACTGATAAAACACAAATAATAACACAAATCAATAAAAACAAAATTAAATGTAAGAACTTGAATATTTTCTTCTTCTTTTAGCTAGGGATAACCCTGTATGCTTGGCTATCGGTTCATTCCTGTTCCGAGGCCATCTATTTCTTTGAGCATTTTTATCTGTTGATTTTTGTTCCCCACCGCCGATGTTATCCAATAAGAATACAGATTCGGAGGCGTTTCACAGTTACTTAGCAAAACAATATAATCTAAACATATCCTTCAAATCACGAAAAGAAGTGGATGAAGCAGCTGCACATCTCGTAAATACCTCAATACGACAACGATCTGAATTACTGCCCTGGATACATCAATAGAAAACTTGAGAAAAAAAGGCGCCGGCAGATCACTCCTGCTCTAAGTGACCGAACCAACCTTAATCGCTCCACTAAATAGTTAAAAACTATTCTGAATGAAAACAAAAATCATAACATTGTAAAATTCTTAGAAATCCTCTCACCAATATAACCTACTGATTTTTCTCTGTAGAAAATTAAAAACAGTTTATTCCGTTATTGTCATAGTATGCTCGGTCCAGTTTTGTACCTATTCTATGCTGCGACCTTCTACCCAAAACCATAACACGGAAATTTATCAAATTAATGAAGTCCAGAAATGGTTGAAAATGTGGCGAATTAGGCCCAACAGCACAAATTCGATTCACATTAACTTCACTTTTAAAAGAAAAACGTGCCCTGCTGTTTCATTAAACAATTACATCCTTCCACAAAAATAAGTAGTCCAATACCTCGGCTTTCTTCTGAACCGACTTTTGACACGTACAAAACATATTTGGGACAAACGTTTACAACTTGGGCAAGATTTATTGGATTACGAGTGGAAACTCCCATCTTATACTGTCTGATAAGCTTTTGTTATATAAAGTTATAAGCAAACCAGTGTGGACACATTAAGGTATCCCATTATGGGGCACAGCAAGGGATTGAAAGGCAAACGTATTACTTATTATTTAAATTGCAAAGAGAGTGTTTACATTCATGGACGCCAATAAGGAAAAAAAGCTTACGTTTCCGTACTTACTTTAACTCGTTAGAATACTGAATCTCAAACAAAATGAACATAAAACCATAAAAACATTTGTAAATATATCGCGTATTAAACCATTGAGATTACTTGTACAATTTTACTGCTAATTTATATTTCTGTTATTTCAAAAGTTAGTGGAAAAGTGTTAAGACTTTTTTGTAGTTGTTTATTCGAATTAAATGAATGCCGTCATAATATATAGAGGTTTTAATTCATATAATAAAATATAAAATTTATAAGATTATTATAAGATTTCAATAAATATTTTCATGGGTTTTGTGAAATGTCTTTAAATATAATTTAAAAATTAATATTATGGTTAGGCCTGAATAGCTATCTTAATTTGTTGCTTGGTTTAGAGTGAACTAAATTGGATGTGGTAGTTTGTAAACCACTAAAAGTTATGTCGTGTTCTGGCTAGCTCACTCAACTAAATCTACTTGAAAAGTTTTCCAATTCTAACTTTTTGGAATAATCTTTTATCTGCTTATTTTGCTTATTATTTTAACGGGAACAATATAATAGTAAATAATCAAAATTATTATATACAGGATAATTTATAAATCTCCCCGAATTTCTGAATTTTTAAATTAAATGTTTAAAAAAAATCTTTAGTTAATTGAGAGAATTTGACGTAAAACATGGTTTTTAAACTTGTACAGGGTTCAAGTGAAAGTGATAAGATCGCAAAGATGAGTTTCCACCATATTCATAATTTTTCACGTTATTTAGTTTAAAAGTTTTCGGAAGTTATTTAATTTTTCTTGTTAAAAATTTTAATGAATTGCGCTAGTCGTAGTATTTAAAAAAAAAGTTTCTGCTTCAAAGCAGCTTTGAGGAAATTTTATTTTATGTTTTCCTTGAAAATGATTAAAAGAAAACATAAATGTATGTTAAACGTGCCCATATACATACAATTTAAAGATAAGTGAAAAGTTTTCGAAATCCGCATTTATATTAAAACTTCATATTTCAAATATTACGTACAATGGAGGCCAATTCAAAGTTGAATTTATTCACAATTCTATTATTCTTAAAGCGAATAAGCAAAAGCAAGTATGTAGATATATTTATATCTGCAGATATGATAAATTTTGTTGCACAATGGTATGGGAAACGCGTCAGTTGGAACTTTTGAACTTAAAGAATGGAAACAGGAAAGAAATAATTCATAAAAAATCAATTACAATTTTCTCATTCGATTTTGTGTTATTTTTCATGAAATATGCAGCCGCGATAAAGTTCAAATCGAAATAACGATTCGTTAAAATAGGGCATTCCAGTATTTTAATTGCGTATTAATAGTATCGCAATCTACCATCAAAAATCGGATATGGTCAATAATATTCTTCGATCCATTTAATTACATTCTTAAATTTAATTAATGATAAGCAAACTGAATTTATTTTTATTATCTTATTACCACACTGCATGTTATTTATTTATTTGTCAGCTTAAAAAAAATCCGACTGGTTAATCCAAATTACATACTATAAGTCAATAATTTAATACAAAACAAAATAATTGAAAATAAGTCAATAACTGATTACACCCCTAACCAAGGTCTATTCTGCCGTCCTTGGTTAAAACGTCCTAACTAACTCATTTGCTTTCAGGAGAAAACTGTCAATAATTGATTACACCCCTAATCAAGGTCAATTCTGCCGTTATTAATTAAAACATCCTAACTAACAAATTGATTTTCAGGAGAAAACTGACTTTACGTAGATGTTATATTAACACTGTCATCATTATAAAATAGTATTTGATGCCTTCTGAAATATATTGTTGTATCAAATTTCTGTTAAATAAAATGAAAATATAACAATCATATAAACTTATATTTTATCCCTAAACCCAATTTTTAGTTAGGACGTTTTAGCTTAGGGCGGAAGTGTGGGTAACGTACATAAATTTTCATTGATAAAAATTCATTAAACTTTAAAATTAAAACTACACAAAAACAAATTATTATAAACTGGCATTGAACCGCCTATATCACCAATTTGGGTTTTGAAATTGAGCATACAGAGAGGAACAAAATAAAAGCGCAATTTTTAATAAATATTCAAAGTATGGAAAAAGTTGTTAATAATTTTGTAACGTCGCCATGTTGATATTTGCTACACTACGGTATGAAATCTACAGTTTAATGTAACGTTCGATTCAATGCGGATACAAATTTCATGAAATTAGATTAGATTTAAAGATAACTACCTATTCAGCAGACCAAACTATTTGAATACGTACGTTCTAAATTATATCACACGCACACAATAGGGGACTTAAGGTGTTTCGAACTACGGTAAAGTACTTCATATTAAGAAGGCTTTACTGATCAAATTAAACCTCGGTGGTTGGCCACTGCTTTCTAAGGGTCAACGGTAAGAATAAAGTTCTTGCTTCGTCCAGCCTTGCATTGGGTACTGAGGATTTAGCGGTCAACACTTTTAAAAACCACCGTATTAACTCGTTTATGTATTTCTAAATTCTAAAAATACACGAAGAAAAAAAATTAATTGCTTCATTCCTGACAAAGCCTAAACTTGCAATTTTTGTTAAATGTTGAATTACCATATTTACCCCCCCCCCCACTTCCAATTAGTAATCTTACCAGTTGCACAGGTAGAAACCGCAAGTTTACCTGTATTAAGAGCTTCTATTTAATAGAAAACCTTTAGATTATTTTTAATTTCTCTTTGTTATGGAATATTCCACCCCTGATCACCACATTTGCCTGACTTTTAACACCGAACTTTGGAAATACACCAGCATCTCCGGGATTAATTTCTCAGTGCGTACATTATCTCGTTTGTCATACTGTCACTATATCGATCATGTGTTTTTTCAATTCTCCCGCCGCTTATAACATCTTTAAATATTTGATTTTTAACTATTGAGAATTAATAATAAATTAAACTGTGCGATCTAGGGGTATGGATCAACATGGCCATACTGACCCCCCGGCAGCTGCTAATGTTTTAGGACCATCTAAACCTAATTTAACTTATCATTAACTAACTTAAACCTAGTCCTAATCTAACCTAAAATTTTAGCCATATCCAACACAAAATAATCGAAACAAATCTTAAACCTAGCCTAAGCTTCGTTTTTTGGAGGCAGGAGGAAATCTTCAATAGACACCGCCAGGTGGGTGCTGGGTGATAGTGTAGGATTTTTACCCACTAAAACATCCTCTCGCTCTCCATATAGAGGCACTGGAACTTGCACTCCATGGGGCCCTACCTGCGTGAATTTTTCGAACTCGGTAGTTCCAATTATCTATCAGAGCTTGGCTTGCCCACGGTAGCCTTTCCTTTCGCTCCTCCGTTGGAAATTGGTCGTCACCCTCATCTGCAGAACCACTTTCTCTGTGCTACTAGGAAGTGTGCCCTTTTCCCCCAATCATGCGCGATTAATGGATGGAAGCTTCCACCTTATGTAGGTTGTCATTTTTTCTGAAAAATTAAATCGTACTAGGAGTAAAATTTCCAGGGAGTCAAATTAAAGTGAGCTAGTTTACTGAAGTAAAATTACCGAGTGTCAAAATACCAAAAGTGGAAATGTCAGCCGCCGCGTTTAAGTATTCAAGTAGTTGCGGACTTAAACAATCTCATTTACATTAATTAATTGCTAACTATGTATTCTAAACTTTCAAGGAAACAAATACGAAGATATTGAACTATTATAAATAAATACGAACTATTACGAACATGTTATCTTAAAGATCCCACACTTGCTCGCACTAGTCTTATTGATTTGCATTTGTCAAGATGAAATTGACAGATCGTTATTATATGCAACTGAGTAAATAAATGCGGTTGAAAAGCGGATTTTAAGGAGATAAACAGAATAAGGTGGCACTTTATCGGCAATCGATAATTATGCAAATATTTAATGCACATGCTACATTGCTCCGGATTTTACAAAAATGTTGACGTAATGAACCCAAACTAGAGTTGAAAATTGACACGGCGTTTTAGCACCTTATGTCGATTGACTCAAATTGCGCTATTACGGGATTTTCGATGTACTTAAAACATTTGTTTTGAATTAAAAATCTGAAATTTAAAAACACGACTCCATTTCTTCGTGTCTTAATGAAGAAAGCCCCGTGCGCAGTCCTCTGTCCGAAGTTTCCCAACCCCAGCAAATCTAAATGTTGAGTTACGAATTGCAAAAATTTGTTACAGTTCTTAGTATATTTGTCGCCTCTGTGCTAACTTCGTTTTTGTCCTAATATGGATTTTTAGTGGCGTCTTGAATATGAGCCTAATTCTTTAAAAATTTACTCCTCTTTTGTTTCTTTTTTTTTTAATGATTTCTCGAGTTACATCATTTTTTGTTCTAGATCTGCACAGGATTTCTTTAATAGTAGAAGTTGTACGATAAGCTCTTTTCGCCATTCGAAAGACCTTAAAATGATGCAGGTCATCCACCACTGCGCGCCTGCGCTTACTGTGGTACATACAAACTCTGTAATTGTTTAATGTATTGTTTTACGCGAACGTTTTCATTCCGTTCAGCACAGGAGCTTACTCTTTATAATCTTACTTTCAATCACATTTTCTTGACAGATTTAACCATAAACATTCTCAATTGTTCTAGAAACATAACCTTAAAAATATTAAGATTTATAAAAATTAATAATTGTATTGATATTTTCGGATCCTCTCCTTGTGAATAGACCATATGGCTATTATGATATACTATCTGCGCGTTTTAATAGAAATGCACTGAAAATTTTCATTGAAACCTTCTTGTCAGTAAGAAATGGAAGCAAACCGCTACATAAACAAAATACATATACTGTTTTTTTCCTGTTTTTCATTTAACAGACAAGATTATGTTTGCAACAAAATTTATCATTTGTGTTTATCTTGCAGGTATATCTAAATATAGGATAAAATAAGGGTTTCTAAAGCGTAGTAGACTTTAGGAAGTTTTTGAATAGTATCTATCCCATTAATCTAAACATATGCCGACGTTAAACTGTAGGAAAACAAACAAAACCAACAGAATTCTGGAGGATACAACGCAAATTGAAATTATTTCATTTCATGTATGATAGTGTAAAACTTTTCCTAAGTGCATGCATTTAAATTTTATGCATACTGTGTACAAATTATATTTTAAATTGAAATTGAAACACCTGCATCAAACTTAATTTAAGTTTGATCAATTTGTAATCTTTTACGCAAATATTACTTCAACTTGTGTGTAATTTGAAGACAATGAATATTTATCGTATGCTTAAGGCAAATATTAAGACTAACTGGCAGCTCAGTATATATTTGAAACATAATTAAGTTCCGAGAAACTAATAACGGTATTACTTTATTAATCTGATGGTATATTTTAGAAATGATCGCTTTCAAATTAATGATCGCGGCTATTAAATTTAACGTAGAATTCCACGGCTATAAAATTAGTTTATAAAATATCTTAATGTTATTAAAAATTATTGTACTCTCTGGCGCCCAATGAATAAATGTTCAACATAGCAGCCATCGATCTTATATTTACTAGATAGGACTTAACCATATACTACCAGCAGGTTGTTTTGAAGCACAGATGTATTGAGGTGGGGGTTTCTATGCGTTCATTTGTTTATTTCGCGATGTTTATGTTATTTTCCTAAAACTGAATGAAAATATATATCTAGAAAACAATTGTAATTTTACAGTTTGAACAAACTTTATACCTGTTAATGTTTGCTTCACAACAAATGCGTATCTAGTAAATATAAGATCGATGGTAGGAGCACATTAACAAATACCGCTATTGGGTAGATACTACTAATACACAACTTATACAAATAGCAAACAGTAAATAATACAAACTCCGGAAAAACGTTATAAAAAATTGTTCCGTCTAAATAAGTGTCATTCAATTATAATTTTATGTGTTTTAAATACCACTTGAAGGTTTATAAATACTTTATTTTTTCCGAACCGGAGATGTTGTCTGCATCCGTTCATTTTAAGCGTTATATTATGCAAAAAAAACAAAATTGAATGAAATAATAATTTCAATGTACTTATTTCAAAATGTTATTTTTTAATTTCAGGTACCTACGTGAAAATTAATCAAAATTTGGGACCTGCTGCAAATCTTCTAGAAATAATAAACAAAAGGTTGGTTTGGTTACTAAGCTTAATGTTTTTATTTGAAAATTATTTTTTTGTACTTGCGTACTTGCACATTTAAACTACAACCAATTGTTTTAAATTGTTTGTGATCGATCCGAATCTTACAGCTTATTGCTTTCGCATTTTCTACTACATAACACTTTCAGTTCAGCTTTACGGATTTTAAACGTTGACTGTTATATAAAATCGAATGCGACAAAAATTACTCAGCGAAATTGGTGTATATATCATAAAAAACAATTTCTTACAAGCTATTGATTTAATTATGATAGGAGAATTTCATTCCCTTGCAATCATGAAAATAAACAGATTTATCTGTGGTTCAGGTAGTTGAGCTTAATAAAAACAATTTCAGAATTTTCGTATAATCACAAAAAGACTAAAATCGCCCATACGAGGATTTACATACAAAATAGATATATAAAAACAAATATACATGAGACTTCTTGGTTCACACTAGGATGGGTGACCGTTTTGAGAATATGGCTAGCACTTGGCGATGCCATTTTTTAAATTTAATTTAAACTCTAAATTATACCTATAATCGAAGAAACTTAGCGACTAGTAATTACTCACACTGAAAATAATAAATAATTTTGATTATCCAACAATAAGTAATACTGTAATGTCTCGTAGCCTTTAATTACCCTTAAAGCTCGTCTTACATCAGGACATTTCTTGCGTCATTTCTTGCGCCATTTCCTGCTCCAAAAATAAAGCCTGTATTATATCAGGCCATTTCTTGCGCAATTTCTTGCGCGGATTTTGCGCAGTAGGTAATTTTAGCAAATTACGTGAAACATTTTGTAGGCCAAATATATAGAACCTGTTCTATTTTGAAGCAATTTTCAACGTAATTTACCTTCGAGCGTGCGCAGTAAGATTAAACGAAGGATAATTTAGTGTTGTAAATTGTGAAAGCGATTTAATTGCAGAAAACGTGATTGCAGCAAACATAATAGTATTAAAAAAATTACTGAAAAGACGTTTGAAAAACAATCCAAAACCGAGGGTGCGTAAGAATTGGCATGAAAAGTGGCTACATAGAATTTAAATTGAATAGAATTGTATTTAATAATTTAATAATTACCTAACTGGCAATTTTCATGGCAATTTGATTTTAATGAAAAATTTTTTTTTATATTTATGGAAACAAATAAAATTTACGCACACGCCTTAAATTTAATGATAACAAAATTTCTTAATTATAAAATAGATTTATGCAAATAAATGTTTATTAATATAAGATTTCTGACCTTTTATTTTGTTCATTAATTCCGCACTGTATAGTTAAAGAATTTAATATACGAAAAATATAGTTGACCTTGTAAATTAATGAATAAACGAATCTTGTTGAGGTCCTAGGTCTTAATTGACCTCACTTATTCCTGATTGCATCATTTTCTCTCTTGTATTTCGATTGTTGATCGTTCACCCACAAATTTTTCTCTACATTTATCGTTGTGTTCATCTGGTTTAATTTTCGGCAAATCCAATGATATTCACCGCCGTAAATAACATAATTTTAATATAAATTGGTGAGTACCCTGGCAAAATTTTACATTTATCACGTAATATAACCTCTTTTTAGGTTAATCCACTTTCACTTCCCTATTTCGGGTTATTTTAACACATTTTATTGTAAAAAAACTCTGGAGCAACCAAAATTACGTGTACATCATTATACATTATTTCGTTGTTAGGTAAAACAAACTCGTTACCAAGGATATTATTTTCGTTGCAAATTTCCAACGCCTGTCTGTTTTTATGTTATAAAGTTTTTATTGGCAGGTAAATTAATCGATATTTTCGTCACTTGATTTTTAATTCAAGTATTGTTTTTATAGGAATGAACCGCAAATTCGAATATGATGCACTATAATTGTTTAATTTGAAGCGAATAATTGTCCGTTCAGTTTATCGCACCAAATTGTGATAAATATCCTCGAGACACCCTTTTTTTTAAGTTTGCATAACACACTAATCACTAATTAACCTAATTTTATAACAAATTTTTAACTAACATAATATTTAACTAACAACTTATAACTAACAAATAATAATTATTTTTCATGATCTAATTTTAATTTCATATACGATTTAATTATTTTATCATTTTGCCATGACTTTTCTATAATTGCACGTTTATTTAAATTTCTATTTATATTAAACTTGTTCATCCCTTAGACTTGCCACTATAGCTAAGCAAAGAACATTACAATACTTTTTATTGATATTGCGAAATTAATCCAAAATTGATAACTTCAATTATGGTAAAATCTACTTTGAATTGTTTATTTTAAGTATTTTAATAAACCTTCTGAACGACGTACTATGTTAATATTATATAAACTAAGTTATGTAAACTGCAAGGTATTACTGAATTACCTTTTTGACCGTATATTTCTTGTTTAAATTAAATTATTAAATCTAAAGTTAAATCATAGGTTTTATGTGTACTTTAATAATTTTATAGACCTGCGGTTATTTGTACATTTGAAATGTTATTTATATATTGTACTCAAAAATGGAATCAACTTTTGTTTAAATTAGAAATTGAATTTAATATACCAGAATGTAACCGCCTTACTTTTAATTTCTAATTGATCCCCAAATTGCGCGCGCATTGCTTTTCGACGCGCAATATTGTATTAACGAGATGTATGTAAATCTACTACACCTTTTCCACCAGTAATTCAGAAATCGTCAACCGTTATTCAGATTTGTCAATTGATATTCAGAAATCGTCAACCGTTATTCAGATTTGTCAATTGATATTCAGAAATCGTCAACCGTTGTTCAAATTTGTCAATTAATATTCAGAAATCGTCAACGGTTATTCATATTTGTCAATTGCAATTACAATTCACGATTTCTGAATATCAGTTGACAAATCTGAATTACAATTCACAATTTCTGAATATCAGTTGACAAATCTGAATTATAATTCACGATTTGTAAATATCAGTTGACAAATCTGTATTACAATTCACGATTTCTGAACAGCAGGTGAGGTTTTCTGAATTACTGCTGGAAAAGGTGTAGAAACAAATTTTTCATTTTGCTTCAATTACCCTATAAATAATAACAAAATAATATTGTATAGTAAATATAATATTTATTACAGTAGAACCCCAATTATTCGAGGTAATATGGGAACGAGGTACATCGGATTATCGAAAACTCAGATTAATGTCCCTATGTAACTCACAAATTACACATTATGATCATCTCATTTGACAAGTCAATAACCGCAGACAA
The DNA here is from genome assembly GCA_932274525.1 of Podabrus alpinus. Classification (NCBI taxonomy): domain Eukaryota; kingdom Metazoa; phylum Arthropoda; class Insecta; order Coleoptera; family Cantharidae; genus Podabrus; species Podabrus alpinus. Next base: position 98,138,050 of record OW026452.1, read on the forward strand.
AGCATGGGTATATGTATAAGAGAATTGAAAAGAGATTGGGGTCTTCAAGCCTGTTCCGATTTCTTATTGTCATCCCTTCCGGGGTATTCCCTGGTCTCTCTTTCCTGTAGGACGATATTGATATGCAAGCTCTAGCCATCGCTGGTCGTCCATCGGTTCTAAGTGGGTTTTCCAATTATTTCGATTGGTATCAATCGAATCGACAACGGGTGTCACCATTAAACCGTCGCTTATGTCTGTATTTCTCATTCTGTCCAAACTATATAATGTAATCTGCCACCCCTTGAACAAATTTCATTTCACTGGTTTGAATGTGTGAGCGATCTTTTTGCGTTAGAACCCAAGTCTCATTTGCCATGCAATAGAATTGGCATTGCCATAACCTTGTAGAGCAAAACCCCGGTATATGGTGTTCATTTTGATTGGTAGGGACTTTGACGATTTTTAATACATCTGTATGACCGTTAAATGGTAAAGTAACATTTAAAGGGCAATGGGTAAAACGGTGTTTTCCAAGAATTATGAAAACTGTTTACTGTTACTGCAAAATGTTGTCGTGTTCCAAAATGAAACCTGGCAACAAGATATTTTCCCCCAATTTAGAGCGTTGGTCTCTAATCAATTCCCAAAATTTTAATCCCCAATTAATTAATAATAATTAATTATTAATAATTAATTAATTAATAACTAAACATTTTTTTTCTTTATGACAAACAATAAGGTTTTTTCATTACAGATATTTTAATCTAAAAAAAGTTTATTACATTTCCGAAACATAAGCAATTCTTAAATTTTTTACCTTATAATTTCTTGCGGCGTCCAATCCTTGTTTCCGTGTTATTTCTCTTGTTTTCCGTGTTATTAATTTTCATCCACTTCTTCACAATTTAATTTCTTGTTTGCACAAAATCACTTTGTATCAAATTACCCTTGTTAGGTAATTACGTAGTTCAAAGTCGACTGCTATACGACTCATTTTTTGATCCTCCCATTCTGGAGATCGGATGGCTTTTTTTTAAATTAAATATCGACCCACACTTTATAGCAGTCGATCGTGAACTCTCAAATTTGATCCACACACTACGATGGTCAAACGTGGATCCCCTCTCAATAATTTATTAATAATTTTTGTTCCAGTCTTGTTCTCGACACAGAAACTCAGAAAACCAATTCAGTTCACCATAATTCATCAAAATTGTCACACCTAGTGACACCAATTTACAAAAAATACAATATTGATGCAATTTACAATATTTTCATGAATTTGGATGTTTAAAAAGTTTTTTATGATTGCAATGACAATTAAAATTTATTCTAAATGCAACGAAATTGTGTATGTTTATTTAAAAAATTATGAATTCTTTGAAATACAGTTCAATATATTAGACTTCGAAAAAGAGCGCAATGCGAACTCCCATCACTGCGCTGTCTTTCAAATGCTCTTTTTTTTCTTTTCAAAAAAAAAAATTCTTTGAAAAATATATTAACAGATACGACACGCCCTGAGCTGCAACAGAACCGGAAGACGCGAATACCTGAATTCCAAATTTACACTGCCTTATCACCCTTATATTAGTATATGCGGATTCCCTGCATATGTTTCAGGATTTTAATTTCTTAAGGACTTCTGAAAGTCATTGACAAATTAAGAAGCCGAGCATCAAAATTTATTCGTGTTTTCCATTTATAGCCTCCAGTTATTAAGCTAATATACTGCGATAAAACTGATTTTAATTGGTACATAGAATAACATGAAAGATGTTTTAAGAGGTTCGGCTCAGTTAACGCGGAAGATCAAGACATTGATAATCGGGGATCTTCTGTATTAGGTTTATATAAATAGAATCAATTTTTAAATCAACAGTGTTGCTATGTTCAACGGAGTCACGGATCTACGTGCCAATTTTTTGTAGCGAAAACATTTAAATCTCGTTAGTCCACTCGTGCGCATCGGCTTTGCTTGTTATTCAAAAATCTTTTTTTTCTCTGAAACGATGAAAGCTTGTTAAAATTGCGAATAAAGTAAATTATTTTTGATTCAATCACTTACAACAATAAATTTCATTAATATTATACCTGTAAACGTACAACTCGTGGTGTGTTGTCAGTTCATATTTAACTATTCAACATTGAATTTAAATGTATTTCTATTATTTACCTATGTAGCTATTTATGTAGGTAATACATTGTAAAACCGTCGAATTTAAAATAACATCCAAATTAGCATAGTACATAGTAGAATAATTATTCATGCCGATTGCAATGACGAGATGAGAAAAACAGTTGAGTAACGCATTTTCGATTTGTTAATAACAACAAAATTTTATGGTTGTTTTGCAAAGCTACATGATTTTTCTTAAACATTAAAAATAACGCATTTAAAATAAGACTATTCAAATTACTCCAAATTATACAATCAATTTTTACTGTATTATGCAGATTTATCTAATTAAACAATCATATGGAGCACAGATGGCAGAATTCAATTAAGGTATTTAATTTATCTAATTCCTAAATTATTATCTACTAATAATAAATCTAGCTCGCTTACTTGACCAATAATTTGTTCTTTTCACTTTCACAGCTTCTTCCCAACATGACATTCCTTTATTCTTTCTTTTACTTTACGATACTTTAATAAAACAAAGAAACTCACAGAAGTGAGATTTAATATTCTTGCGTTGAAAACGGCAAGTTTCACGAAAACAAAAAAAAAACTGCATTTTTCAAAAATCGACATTTCAGTTATCTGTTATTAAAAGTTTGAATCTTGTAAATCACACCTACCAGGACACTCAAGTTGGTATAACTGAGAATAATATAACTTTGCACATGCTGCTTGATATTAACAACTTTCTTGTTTGCTATCAAGTTTAAACGAGACCACATCGGCGATGGCTTGGTGTGATCGCTGGTTCAAATGGAACAAGTTTTAAATAGTAAATTGTGGGTTCTTCTTGAACTGGGCACGATTACTCAGTTTGGCCCTCCTCGTCAAAATCCATATTACGATTGAATCATGATAACGTCAAACGTAAAAAACATTTTGGTAATGGATATTTTCGTTCCAGTTTAGAGTAACATTGGATTATTAATAGTATATTATTACACGAGGGTGGTACGATTGATTTACCGTCGCGTCGAGACGGTAAATCAACTACTGCCCATGTTTTATTAAATTGACAATAAAAATAAAAACACAAATTTGGCACAATTATATTTAAAGATAGACTAAATTAAAATGTTTAATTTTTATATTTCAAACAAGTTATAAGAGACCAAATAATGCAAATATTTTAATATCGAACTATCGAATTAGTTGTAAAAATGAAAAGAAATGCATATAACTGTTGATTCTCAATGTTTATTTATTCTTTACCGTAGAGCTTCTAACATTCATTAGAAGAGTTTTGGCTTTTTACTGCCTGTGGTCGTTAGATTAGAGAACGTCAAGCAAGGTTGCTAGCGGTATGCACTTGGATGGAATACTGCGTGGTGACTAATTTAGAACTAACGCCGCTGGTAGCTGCTCCCCTACCGACCCGCGCTTTGATATGTTTACCCTCCTTTCCGTTCCTAATGGGAGAACGGTTTGGAAAAGCAAACAAAACCACGCAGAAGTAAAACTCCTACTTATATTCGTGGTACCCTGATGTTCGTATAAGCTATACGCACTCTGCGTTGTGCTGAAAAATAACGAGGGTACGCCTCGTCGAAAAAATAAAACAATGATTAAACAATAAAGTTTTAATGACAATTGAAACGATTACGACAATTACAAACGCTTGTGGAAGTGACGTGCTTAAAAATAGTAGGCACGTTAACTGATTGTAACAACGGTACGTCAAAGGTGACACAATACGGGACACCAGAATGGTAGACCCGTCAATACAAATAATTGACTGTAATTTATCACCACAATACCACAAGAATAAATCCAACAAGAATATAAAATTTGTCTCACCTGAGCTCAATCGTGAGTTCACAATAATGGTACGACAGCAATAATCCTTGTATGGAATGCAGTGGTTGGTGTTGAATTCCAATGGCTCCCAATCTAGGATCCTCGGACTGCAGTACACCGACGTAATACTCGATTAACAGGTTCTGGCAGGCGGACACGAAGATGGACAGGCGTCACTTAGCTGCGTTGATAGTAAGGTACAGGTTGGCGATCCAAATAAGACAAAGTGATCGTCCAATACAATTTGATCACAAAAACTGAAGCTGCGATTGACAATAACAATCGACTTCCAAATGTAAATAAAAGCAGCTGTCAAAATAGTCACCAGACGAATGTTACCAAATAAAATTATGGTTGGCAATACTTTGTACTTTCGATAAAGAAAATATGGTGGTTCGAGATAACAAATCGAATATATTCCAAAAATACTTGAACTGGCTAAAACAAAATAGTTACGCACTGTTTTCACGAAATCCGTAATGACGGTGAAATCAACTACTGCGTATTACTAATTTTGTAACGAAAATCGACTGAAAAATAATTGATTTTCACGCGATCAATAAAAATCGACCTGTCTCGTCGCACTATCAAGCCAAAGTTAATTTCTGACGGCGCGCGTCTATATTCTGTACTATCCAGTACGTTGTAAAAATGAATTGAGAGATGGCGCTTGGAATAACAATTTGAAGTAATTTAAATGTTATGAAACGAAATAAACATATTTTGTTACACACCCCCCAACTAAACGATCTGGCCGCAGGCCAAGATCTAAAAAGATCAGATAAAGTAGTTGACATTTACAACGAACTGTGAATTTACAGAAGAACCCGTACTGTAGTGAGGAGAGAGTTTGTCGCAGTAATGGTAGGATAGAAATATAAAGCTTAACAAGTAAAAAATGAGCTTAAAATATTGCAATAAAAAAATAAAATAAAAAAATCTCTAAAGGATTAAGAATAAAATAATAATTGTATGGTTTTTCACCCATGGGACTAAATGTCGCCTTAAATCCGCGGAAACGAAAACCAATTGGTAGAGCTAATGATAGCTACTGAAAACCATAATGAATAAATGATTTTGTCTCAGATAAAAATCAATGAGTACAAAATGGGCAGCCCGCATTGGACCTGCACCGAAAAAATGAATACAAAAAAATTTAGGGACATCAAGACAAAAAAACGTCTGATAATCAACCTGGGAATGGGTCACATAGGATCCATTCGAGAATAGTCAAACAAAAAAATTATCTTCAACTAATTCTACTTTCCAGTGTGAGACACTCATGGTTCTCAACCCATAGGAAATGGTATTTTGCAAAATAAACAAAATAATTAAATAATTTTATCAAACGAATATTTGATCAACAGATCGTCCTACCAAGACTTTGACAGCTTCTCCGGAATCGTTGGAATAAATTCCGATGGAATAATTAGTGGCTAGATGGTCTGCACTAATTATGACGTAAAAACCAGGGAATAAAAATAAAAAAAAACCCTTAACCCACCCAGGAAATAAATAATAAGGTGCCCAATGTGACAAAACGAAGGAAGGAAATTGGAAAGGAAGATAAGGTGATTGGAAATATAGAATGATCTGGTTATGGGAAGGATAGACGACTAATATGGCCAATGCGTCCCCGCCTCAATGACATGAGCGATAGCCCGTCCTCGCGTATGGTTGAAAAAAAAACGCGTCGTGGACAGCCAGCTAACAGACTCACACCTCCAAGACGAAAAGGCACCGGGCACATAGCAATCTTTGAGGAAAAGGAAGAAAGGTTGTACCCCGGGGAATGACAATATGCCATTGAGAGACGTAAAAAACTCACTCGGTTCTCTCTCAAAACCGAGATCATTGTTAGAATGTGACTAAAGGTAACATAATGTGTCGACAAAAATACGGCCAACGACCCTTCGTGCCCGTAACAGGAGGAAAACCAGCCGGCTACCCCCCAACTAAGATTGGACCAACCCCACTGCAACAGTGCATAGGCACGCCTAGCCTAGACAGGGCGTGCAGGTGTGGTCAACCCCGCCAGAAAGCAACCAACCGGTCCCCCTGGATCCTGCACTAAGCACGAAGTCCGCTAGCCCCCATAAGTGTCAACACAGATAAGCAAGTGGGTCGGGACTGGTTGACCCCAAGGAAATGGTAAGACTGATGGAATGTCTTACGGGCTGTTTTATATGATCTGAGTTGGAACATGATCAAAAAGAGACGACATTACTAATGAAATGTAGGATTCAAGGTGTAATCGAACCCCCCCTGTGACAAACATTACCCAACCTCCGCCCATGTAATGTGAATTTTAACCCTGAATGGATATTCGATCATCGTCGTCATCGGGATGTGATTTCAAGTCCTTAACATGATAGACACCTACATCTTTACCACGCTCGTCGACTAAACGATAAGTTAATGGGCCAGTAACCTCGCGAACCTTGCATTTGATATACTTAGGAGATAGCTTACTACTAATTTTATTCGGAGCATTAGAAAGTACGAAATTTCTCCGCCAAACTATGTCACCTACTTTAAAATTGATGGATCTTTTGCGCAAATTATAATGTTTAGCCCCCCTAATATAAGCATTATGCAATCGCTTAGTAACATCTTCAAACACCCCATTTAACTTTCGCATATCATGCGCGACGCTTTCACGGTTAGCAAGGGTTAAATCATCCTCTTTAAACTGTTGGATGCGACCGTAATAATCTCCGTTTATCGGAACAGTGCGACCTAAATTCAAGAATGATGGTGTATACCCCGTAACTTCGTGGGTAGCAGATCTTAAAGCATGTGCTATCTTAAAAATTTCTACATCCCAACTACGATGATCACGCTTGACATAAGACCTAATAGCAGTGCCAATGACTCGATTATATCGCTCTACAAAATTCACTTGTGGATGGTAGTTGGCATTTTTCCACACGTGTGAAATCTTGTAGTTGTTCATTAGTTCTTGAAATTCTTTTCCCGTAAATTGGGGACCATTATCGACTTGGCAAATCATCGGAGTACCAAATAGAAGGAATACTTCATTTTCCAAAAACTCACAGATGGCCTTAGCCGTAGCTTTTCGTAATGGTTTGACTAATACAAATTTCGTGAACCAATCACAAACTACAAGTAATACAGTATTACCTTTTGCAGAACGGGGAAATGGACCCATTAGGTCGATGGAAAGACATTGAAAAGGAAAACGGACTTTTTTCTCTTTACCCATAAGTCCGTAGCGTGCGCCTTGGCAAGCTTTAGAAGCCAAACAAACCGTGCAACGACGCACGTAGCGAGCAACGTCAGTACGCATTTTAGGCCAGTAATAAAGCTCTAGAATTTTATTAAAAGTTCTTAAAGTACCTAAATGTGCAGACGTAGGATCGTCATGACACATTTTCAAAATTTCATTACGACGAGGTTTAGGAATAATCTGTTTCCATTCAACCAAATTTGAAATTACGTCGTGTTTGTTTGTAATGAGCTTATACAGGCGATCTGACTCAATACGCCAGTCTGGATAAAGTTGCGGATTGGTTCTAACGTTGATCAGCATGCGCCGATACCAGGGATCCAAGTCATCATCAGTTAAAACTAATGAAGAGACTTCCAAGGGAGCACGGGACAAGGCGTCTGGGACTACATGCAATTGACCTTTGCGATGCTGGATGTCGAAAGAATGTTGAGCAAGACGAACGGACCAACGGGCTAATTTATTGGCTGGATCTTTCATATTCGTGAGCCATAAAAGTGAATAATGATCGGTCACAACTGTAAACTGAGTGCCCTCAACATAGGGTCGAAACTTTTCGATGCCAAATAAGACCGCTAAACATTCACGCTCCGTTGTCGAATAATTTCGTTCAGCCTTGTTCAAGGTTCTAGATGCACACGCAATAGGTCGCTCATCATCACCTTCACCCTGTGTCAAAACACTTCCCAAACCGTAACCTGATGAATCGCAATGTATGAAAAATCTCTTTTCAAAGTTGGGACTAACTAAAACGGGTGCTGTAACTAGTAGTTTCTTTAAACTCTCAAATGACTCAATAGCGTTGGGAGTCCAAGTAATGGTTTGACGTTTAACCCGTCCTTTAATTAGCTCGGTAATGGGAGCAGAAAAGGTGGAGAGATTAGGGATAAATCGTCGATACCATCCTATAAGTCCAAGGAATCGTTTTACTCCAGTGACAGTAGTTGGACGTTCAAATTTAGTTATAGCCTCAACCTTGTCAGGGTCGGTATGAAGACCAGATTTGTCAATAACATGACCTAAAAATTTTAATGTGGATCTGCAAAATTCACATTTTTCAAAGTTAACGGTTAGGTTAGCATCTTTCAGTTTCTCAAAGACTTGTTGCAAAAGGCTTAAATGTTCGGAAAAGGTACTGGAAACTACGATTATGTCGTCAAGATAAGCGAACACCTTCTCACCAAGCAATGAACCAAAAACGTTGTCCATTAATCGCTGTTGAGTGATAGGGGCGTTGGAAATTCCAAACGGCATAACGACATACTCGAAGAGACCTCTGCCAGGCACAGTAAATGCAGTCTTTTCACGAGATGAGGATGAGAGAGGAACTTGCCAAAATGCTTTTTTAAGATCTATAGAGGTCAGGAATCTAGCGTCCTGTAAATGAGATAAAATGTCATCCAATCGAGGAAGTGGGTACGCATCCTTTTTAGTCAATTGGTTTAATTTACGGCCATCGAAACACAGTCGATAGGAACCGTTCTTTTTACGGACTAAAAGCATGGGTGACGACCAAGCACTCTTAGAAGGGACAACGATGTTCATTTGTAGCATTTCGTCTAGTTCACGGTGAGCAATAGCTCGCATGGGTGGAGATAAAGGATAAAATCGCTGTTTGACAGGAGCGGCTGAACCCGTATCTATATGGTGAATTACCTTATCAGTACGAGTCAACCCCTCACGGTCCAGTTCCTTATATTTGTCTTTCATGGAGGAAAGCATAACCTGCTGCTCTATTGATAATTCAGAAGCGGAACGCATAAATTCCGTGACACTAATTTGATTAACAAAATATTGGTCTCTACCAAAATCAATTTTGACACCAAACATCTTGCAAAAATCTATACCTAGGGTTAATGATGTGGTGATACTACGGCAAACTATAACGTTTAAAACTTTGGTAACTTCACCAATGGTGATAGGAAGCATGACTTCACCTAATAAATCTTGTGAAGTTCCATCAGCGGAATGTAAAAGAGATTTGGTGCCGCGCGTAAAACATAAATCTAACTGATTTATTAAAAAGTGCGCATCACTACCCAGAATAGAAACAGATGCTCCAGAGTCAAGCAGAGCAGCAAGAGGTACCCCCCCACAGTTAAATTAACATACGGTCTTATGTCTCGCGTAGGATGTGTAAAGAGAGCGGAAGTAGTCTGCGATGATCCGCAAAAAGAGCGTACGCGTCCTAACCACCCCTTCCAACACAAGGAATCGGCTTTAAGAGCCTTTTTGAGACGCACGCCGTGATGCCATCTCGCTCTTCTTCTTTTGTCGGCCTTTAACGCGGCTTTGCCGGGCGAGCCGAAACGCCTCTCCGCCTTCGCAAGTTTTTTTGAACGTCCTTGATGTTTTCTAGGACATGTTATGGCAGTTACTCCTTTTTGGCCGCATATAAAACAAAATTTAGATAAAGGTTTTGGGCAATCCTCAAAACCATGCGCGGGACTATTACAGTTCCAACAGTTATCTAGAGAGTTGTCTGACTGAGGGTCTAACGGAAAATGAGTAGTAGTAATGGGAGATGAAGACATTGAACAAGTGGCCTCTGATGGAGTAGTCCACTTTATGACTCTTTCAGCTGCTTGAGCTGCTGTAATAAGTGCTTCTCTAGTTTTGTATTCATTTAACCCTAAGGTTAATGAAATTTGTGGAGACATGTTACGTCTTATAACCCATAGCTGTTCCTCATCCGAAGGAATTGGATTCAATCTAGAAAACTGAGCAATCATGGATTCTATGAATCCCAGAACAGATTCGCCTGGTAATTGTTTCCGAGCCCGGATTTGGTCGGCGTATTCTCTGCTATAATCAAGAGATAGAAATCGGACTTTCAAAGCATTCATTAATTGTGACCAATTTGAAATAGTTGGACTCAAGGAACGGTACCAGACTAATGCCTCGTCTGAAAAGAATTCCCCAGCTTTTCTAAATAATTCGTCTTCTTTAACCCCTCGCGAACGTGCAAGTTCTTGTGCGCGCTCAATAAAATCAAAAACGGCTTTAAAATTACCCTTGCCATCATAGCTAAGACCCCATTTGTAAACGGATATCCGATTTTGCGATTGATTTAATAAAATGTTAGTCAAGACGGTGCTAATGTCTGAATTAATCGGAATTGAATCGGTAAGAGTGGACCTACGTGAAGGTTGAAAATTACTTGCTTGAACCGGAGAGTTCGTGATTGGTAATACCTCTTCGCTTTCCAGCGCATCTGAATCTTTGATTAAAGATTCGAGATTCTCACGTAGAGTTTTACATGTAAGAATTAAAGTGTTTCTTTTGGGATCATCAAAACCAACTCCATCCATTAAATCTAAACGATTACTATAATGCGCCAACCGATGATCTAACGCATCCAAAAACTTATCATCAACATTAGTTGACAAATCATTAATTTGTTTACTGATTACTGAAAGGGACTTTTCGCATATTTCTAGTTCGGCAGGTATGTCAAGTGGTTTATATTTAATCATAGCTAATGATGAATTATATTTCTCATCGCGCATCAACTGACATAGTAATTTACGACGAGAAGCTAAATGTTCAGGTATTCCGGATAAATCATTGCCTTTGCGTCGTTGCAACTCAACGGTGATCTCCTCTCTAGACAAGGCTGCCACGTAAGCTTTTTCAGACATAATTAAGTTAACTTGACAAAGACGAAGTAAAAAAATGTAAGCGTTCGATAAACACGAAAAGAAATCGTACAAAGAATTGAATAATAAAAATCAATAGTGCGTAAACACGACTCCCAATTGCGCGACAAAACAAATACAGTCAAATTGCAATTGAAGGGAACGCAACAATATATAATAAGCTATTATTCCAATAGTGTACGTGAATGGTTTCTCTCCGGTGAGAATTTTGAAAATGGGCGTAGCGTTACTCGCAAGCAATAATTAAAAATACTGTATAAATTGCAAAAATGAATAAAGCGAGAGCACAACAAAAGGATATTTCGTTCTTGAACCAACAAAACTTATGCACCACAAATAACAAAGTAAAAAGGTTTTTTCGCCGGTACGACGAGTACTAAGTTGACAACTCAATTTATTATTATTTACCATGTACCAAACCATACAAACAAGCAAAGCGTCCAGTCCACAACGCTCTCCAGTTGCCAAAAACTGCTGTAATAATAAAAAATTAACACGACCACAGACGTTTCGTTGTCTAATCGTATACACGAAAGCGTACCTCGGGACAAACACAGAGTTATAAAATTAACAATTCGAGTTCCACGTATGGACGCCAGTGATATGTTTACCCTTCTTTCCGTTCCTAATGGGAGAACGGTTTGGAAAAGCAAACAAAACCACGCAGAAGTAAAACTCCTACTTATATTCGTGGTACCCTGATGTTCGTATAAGCTAACTCGCTATAGCCTGGAAGCGAGGGTCGTAAGTCCACTCTGCGTTGTGCTGAAAAATAACGAGGGTACGCCTCGTCGAAAAAATAAAACAATGATTAAACAATAAAGTTTTAATGACAATTGAAACGATTACGACAATTACAAACGCTTGTGGAAGTGACGTGCTTAAAAATAGTAGGCACGTTAACTGATTGTAACAACGGTACGTCAAAGGTGACACAATACGGGACACCAGAATGGTAGACCCGTCAATACAAATAATTGACTGTAATTTATCACCACAATACCACAAGAATAAATCCAACAAGAATATAAAATTTGTCTCACCTGAGCTCAATCGTGAGTTCACAATAATGGTACGACAGCAATAATCCTTGTATGGAATGCAGTGGTTGGTGTTGAATTCCAATGGCTCCCAATCTAGGATCCTCGGACTGCAGTACACCGACGTAATACTCGATTAACAGGTTCTGGCAGGCGGACACGAAGATGGACAGGCGTCACTTAGCTGCGTTGATAGTAAGGTACAGGTTGGCGATCCAAATAAGACAAAGTGATCGTCCAATACAATTTGATCACAAAAACTGAAGCTGCGATTGACAATAACAATCGACTTCCAAATGTAAATAAAAGCAGCTGTCAAAATAGTCACCAGACGAATGTTACCAAATAAAATTATGGTTGGCAATACTTTGTACTTTCGATAAAGAAAATATGGTGGTTCGAGATAACAAATCGAATATATTCCAAAAATACTTGAACTGGCTAAAACAAAATAGTTACGCACTGTTTTCACGAAATCCGTAATGACGGTGAAATCAACTACTGCGTATTACCACAGATTAATATACAGATAGCTAATACCCATGTTAAAATTGGCAACACATTTTTTAGTTCATTATAAGCATTTAAGATGGAGCACGAATGTTTCCATCTGCGATTTTATAATAATTGCACAGATAATTAAGTCATTATAGAAATCTACATAGGAAGGTAAGATCGTAAGAATCAACCTTGACAGAGATAAAAAGATTGAAACAGAGATGAAAAATATTTACTGTACAATAAATGACAATATGCCGTGAACTAAAATTAACAAGAAATACATAGGTGTCTGCAGCTAGTGTCTGATATCACCTGATATGTAACTTAAGACTTCGTCAAAGTCGGCAGTTTTATAACTTGCCGTACCTACATATTTGAACAACACTAGGTTAAATCACGTTAAATTCAGATTTATTCTTGATCAAAATGGTTTAAGATTCAACAGACATTAAAAAATTAAGTAGGTACATATATCTACATTTTTATAAGTACATAAATGAAACATAAACTAGGAAATTAAAATAAATTTTAATGATAATATTACAAATGTACATAGTTACGTATGAAAATATTCGTACATGGGTACAGATAAAAACAGTTTTAATAATTTATCAGGGTTTAAAAGTCTGAAAAATTCTACAATAAAATAGATCTACATAAAAAATGTGCGTAATATAAATTATAGTAGTTACATAATATAATATAATGATTCTTATTACTTATTTTGCAAAATACGTAATTTTGAATTAGGCTTCCCATGAATATTTTTAATCGGTTTCTTCCCGTATTTCCACTTACATTCTTTATAAATTTTTGTTCTGACCATTAATTCTATAAAATATTGGAAATGTTCAAAACAAAACTCGTCATTAAAAAAACATTTTATATCTTTGGAAAGTGTTTTTACAATGTTGTAACTTAAGCTAGTTTTTTCAGGATTTTTATTATACAATTTATAAAATTGCTTTAAACATATTTTGGTAAAGCGTTCAATTCTACTGTTGGGAACCCTCAAGCCAGTTGAATCTGCTGAAACGTTTCCATACAACTTATTTAAAATTAATAATTGTTCGGGGTTATTTAGAGAACCTTTGACATTTAATAATCCCGTTTTACACTTTTCACATTTAAATTTTTCAATTGTTTTTTTACATAAGTAGCCAGCATAGTATGCTATAGCGCAATCCTCTAAACTACAACTTTTGCGTTTTACAACATCTGAGTTTCCGCTAGTAGAAGGCACCTCTTCTTCCGATTCTACTGTTTTTAAAATTGTAAAAGAATCAGAAAAAGAACCGACCGAATTGTGTTTATCAGCCGATTTATTTAATTGTTCATCTAAAGATAAATGATCTACACAGGGTTCATTTATATACAAAGTAGAGTCAAAATCGTTTTCACAATTCGAAGATGATGGGGGTTTCACTAAGTCATTAATTGTACAGCTTCTAAAACTAGTACGAAAAGCTCTAGCGGTGGGATTAAAATTGAAACCACCTCTTTGTCTAATCACCGAAAAAAAGTTTTCTAAGGGATCTTGATTTAGTCGAGATGTTAAAATGAATTCCATTCCAGATTTCAATTCTTCTTCGTATAGCATCAATATTGAATTGATGCTCCAAGCAAAACCATCAAAGCAAGGTGGTCTTTTAACTTTGCCATTGCCATCCTTTCCAATTTTGACAATTTTCTTCATAATATTTTGTAAAGAAATTAGAGTTAGTTTTACAAATTGATTTTTCCTTGAAATAGCACAGCGAAACGGATTTTTATCAAATTGAAACCTGCTGTTCAAACAATCAAACCCTTTATCCAATAGATCAATAAATTCTGCTGTATTTATTGCTGTTTCGCTGTTGATGTCTTGAGTTTCTACCGCTGTTTTTATAGCTGCTGCCATGCTGTGGCTAAACACTTGCAAAGCTATTGAACATGACATTTTTTGGAACGGACTGGGATTAATATGTGCATCTGTAATTTTGGTTAGAGATCGCGCATACTTATTTGTTTTATCTGCATTGTAAGTATCGATGATGTCTGCAAATCTTATTTTCTTATCATCATAAATAAAGTCATGCGTTAACAAATTATTTCTTAAACTTTTATAAATGTGTGGTATATCATAAATAATTTGTATTTGCTGCTTATCTACAAAAAAGTAAGGAGCTTCTGAGCTAGCTCCTAATAATTTAAAAGCAGCTACGTTGGTTGTTCCTTGGTCTCCCACCATTGCTTTTACAATAATACCACATTTTTGTAGTAATGAAATTACTTCTATGATTAATTTGTGTAAATTTGTTTTGTTAACTCCAGAATTGCTTAAAAAGTAAGCAACGGGAAGTTTCCATTTGTAATGCAATCCACGAATCATAAACACGAGAGCTTTTTTTGCTGATTTTGCAGTTCTTCCTAAAATCCCCAAATCTTCGAAGCCTTCAATTAAGTCTAATGCTTTTGAATACTCAAGACACTCTTTTATAGACATTTCATCTAGTAGAAGAACGCATTTTTTTTCTTGGTCATCCATTGCACCGGCTTTCAGTGATATTTGCTTCATAAGTCTTGCGTTGAATCCTGGCATAAATTTAGATTTTCCTATCCATGATTTTACTGTTGATGGAGCCGGTAAAGTAATTCCAAGACGTAATAAAAATTTATAGGTAGATGGTGACTTGTAATATAAAGAAATTCCTAAGTCTTTTTCTTCCTTTTTCCATTGTTTTCTCTCTTTGTGAAGAATTTGCATCTCCACAAATGTCTTAACATGGGGTGATTTATAATCAATACAGTCGAGGACTTCTTTTTTAGTAGGCACTTTCTTAAGCATCGAACGAAATTTGCATATTTTAGATCGCTTACTTTTCAACAATACTCTTTGTTTTTTAATCAAAGCTTCTTGTTTTTCTAATTTTCTCCTTTTTGGTGTATTTTCATGATGACTAGTAGCTATTGATCTTTTTGCAGTTTGTACTGTATTAGGAGATGGTAAATCAATTAAACTAGATAAAAAATTTGATGTTGAAGGGGATTCGCTGTTTTCAAAATCAGTCTTGTTTCTTGTGGCAGATCGAGGTGAATGTAAAGGAAATATTTCATTTTCTTTTGGGTATTGCCGTATCTGAATTGTATCATCAATATGAATGGAATCTTCTGATGATAATCTAATTTCATTATAAGATATTGGTACAGCTGTTGGTAAAAGGCGATCTCTTTTATCACCAAAAAATTGAGAATTTGTAAAATGATTTCCACATATAAACTTTTTTCTTAAACTTGTTGGCGACAAATTTGCAACAGAAATGTTACCGCACTTCAAAATCCATTCGTCACATCTATTTTTGTCCAATACAGGGAATCGAAAAAAACTTAACTTCTCTTTTGAATTTCGTTGACTTTTTCCACAATTTAAATATTTGCATGTATTTCCACTCATTTTATATACGTGTTACACTTACGCACTTACCAAGACACACTAATTATTGAAATCACAGATAATATTCATATAATTATTATTTGCGCTCTTAAGAGTTTTCTTCACATCACATCAAAAACACATCAACGTTCTATAATATTCGTAGCACAGTATAAGTACTTTAAAAATTCAGAAAACAAAAAAAAAACACAGAAAGCACGAACTGTTCTGGTTACTCAAAATCTCCAACTAAAAATTTTTGTTTAAAAACTGGAGTTTTTAAAGGAAATGAAGTGCCATTCACATATAGGGGATAGTTATAACAGCTTGGCGCCAAAGAGACGAACGTCGTAAAAGAAGATTATTTAAACCACCGTATACATTTCTTGTTAAGTTTACTTCACGGCATAAGGTATGATAATGTATAATATCATTTTTAACGTGTAACCCCGGAAAATTTTAGAGGCGACATCTATCAAGTGTCTCCAATAGCCATCATAGTTTTCAGTCATCGTCTCCTCGACAAGTACGCTACCCGTGGCCGTCTCCAGTACTAAATATTCTCGTCTCCTTTTGAGACCACAAATATGTTGCACAAGTTCCCATAAGCGTTAGCCATCTGTATGTTAATCTGTGGTATTACTAATTTTGTAACGAAAATCGACTGAAAAATAATTGATTTTCACGCGGTCAATAAAAATCGACCTGTCTCGTCGCACTATCAAGCCAAAGTTAATTTCTGACGGCGCGCGTCTATATTCTGTACTATCCAGTACGTTGTAAAAATGAATTGAGAGATGGCGCTTGGAATAACAATTTGAAGTAATTTAAATGTTATGAAACGAAATAAACATATTTTGTTACAGCTTGGCCAGCGCTGAGCAGAACACACCATCTACCTTTATGTCGCCATCTTGAAAAATGGTTGTCGATTTTTAGTTTATCAGGTATTAAAAAATAAGGTACCAGGATATGTTCATCAATTCGAATAATTTAAATTCAAAACAAAACGGTTCTTGTATATTCTTGCTTGCTCTACTATAACTCGTAAATCCTTAAAGATACAAAAAAATGCATTTATACTAAAAATATGTACTTTCAGTTATCCTTCAAATTTCATTAATGTCCATTTTTGATATTTCTAATTGTTTCCCACCTTGGTAAGACAGGTGGGAAAATAGCCAGAAATGAGTGTGGACCAGACTCCTCATCCCACAAATTGCGACTTGACTGAAAAGAATCCATGGCGAAATTGGATACCATCTTACACATGCTTTAGTTGGTCATGGGTGCTTTAATGCATATCTTCAAAGATTTGGAATAAGAGAAAGCCCAGAATGTAGGTATTGCAACCAAGGAGACGCTGTTCATGTGTGGCAAATGGGAAGAGCTGAGAAAAGAATATGGTGCAAGAGAAAACCTGATAGGTAAAATGCTGAAATCAGAAAAAAGGTGGGACGATATCCAGTGTATGATAGTCACTATAATGACCACCAAAGAAAAACACGGGGGAGAAGAACAAGGTGCCGAAAGGGCGGAAGAGGCCTAGCTGCCTAGAAAACCCAACACCTTATCGGCGTAATACTTGTTGCAACCGGACGTAATACGTCAGTGAACCCCGGAAAGCACAGACACACAAAGGAGTGGGGTTTTAGTCGGTAGAAATCCGACACTACCTCCCAAATCATCTGGGTGGTGTCTTTGGAAGATTTTCCCACTCATGTACAACGCTCGCAAAAAAATTGTTTCTGAGATATAGTTGAAAAAGTAAATATCGGCAGCCATTTTGCGGTCGATTTAGGACACTACTATTATTACTGGGTACTAGTACTATTCATTTGCAAATTATTTCCAGGTAAGGAGTTATGTTCGTCCAATATAATTGAATTACTAGTTCACTGTTTCTTTCTTTCTTCAAGTGCCATATCCGGTCTCCCGGACGTTGGCGACCTCTCTCCTATGTATGTGTTGTGCGTTTGAAGTATTATCACACACATAGGGGACCTACTGCTTAACGCGGGTTCCAAACCGCGGGAAGTGTATACACTTCATCTCCAGAGAGGCTGTTCCAGGCAGATTACACCTAGGTGGTTTGCCATTAAATGTAACAGTAAACTGTTACTATGTTTCGCTCAGTGAGGCAGTTTATTTTTTAATCCTTATTTTTGATACCTGGATAGGTCGACTTATTTTTACCATCTTAAAGTCGACCGAATTTAATTAAGGATTTGTGTATTTCTACGCCTGTGGGTTAGGTGACCAAAATGACGGTCGGAATTTTTCCAAATTAAATCAAGGAGGTCGATAAAATTTTGTAGTACAAGGCAGACGTGTGAACTTTCGCTCTGCATGTTTTTGCAATTTTACGTATAATTTTAAAGTGGTAAAATTTGATTTTAAGTGCGGAAGCATGAGTGCATATCTTTTTAGGGCGAACCCAATTTTTTTGACGCTTCCTGACCGATTTTTTTTTGGAAACTGATGTCCATACGAGGGATCGCTATCATTCCGCCATACTAGGAAAATTCTGGCCGCAATTTTACTTTTAACGACCTAACCAGACGACTCCAGGTATTTTAGTATCATTTTTCTTGTGTCTTGTGTTTTATTGTTTTTTTAAATTGTTTAACATCTTGATTTACTTTGCCTCGCACTTTTGCTACGAACGTTTTTTTGGCCGATGTTATCGTCAGTTTGCAGGCTTGCACTTTTGTTTCGACGTGATTAAAGGCCGATTAATCTTTTGCATTCGCAGGCGTCGAAATAAATGCGATATGTTCAAACCTTTGTGTTTTAAAATTATTAATCATTTTTTGAATTTTGAATTAATAATTATTTGTTTGAATTTGAACATGGCATTATTTTCGATGAATGGTATCGAACGGCGCTGGCTGAATGCGTTGGCATAGGAAATTCAAACTGGTCGTCATACGTTCAAATCTTGAATTTGAAATTTTTATATTCGACATTTTTTTATGTGTTTATTTTTATTTATGTGTTTTTTGAAAGTAATCAGCGATGCAGACCAACGTACAGGGTGTTTGATTTTTGTCGTCGGCGCTCCCGCTTGTTCGACTGCGAAGTTCGCTAGTGGTTCCGCTTGGCGGGATCTGTATGACCACTCGAACGTTCGGCTGATCGATTTTAGGGAGTAGTTCTCGGCGATGGTATCCAGGCTTCCGTGCGGGTTTTGGTCTGCAAACATCGCAAATTTCCACCATGTTAAGGCAACGACCATTTGGTTGCCAATTTATGTTTGTTTTTATCGATTTTGATGTGTTGTTAATTTTGATTTTTATGTGGTTATTCCACAAGCTAATATACGTTTTAGCTTGCCGTGGATCTTATGGGAGGTTGGTTGGGTAATGTTTGTCTGCTTACTGGTTCGATAACATCATGAATCAGGAGAATCTGCTAAGGTTCGTTCACTTACTGGTTTCATAACATCATAAACCATTTTATCATTTTATTTTTCCATAACTAAGTACCACAACATCTAGGTACTAGTTATTCCATCTATTACAACGGATAATGGCTCTGCTTTAGTCTTGGTAGTGATTTTTTTGTTAGTTAATTTGTTTAACTAGGTTTTGGAGTTCGTTCTTTTTCATGAGAAGTATTCCGCTTACCTACCATGACTATAGTAGAGTCTATTTCACATCTGTGTGTGCTCAGATATTTTTTGTTAATTTATTATTTTCTTTTTAGTGATGATTTAAAGGACTAAGAGGTATCTGAAATCTTTTATTTTCACGCTTGGCGCCCTGGGCACAGTTATTTTAGCAAAGCAGATCAATTATATTTAAACGAACCCACGAACGCTTTCGAGCGACCCAGCGAGCTCCGACACTGGGTAATTCCTATGAGCCAGCTGTCTTGTACCCTTCACCTACAGACGTGACAAGCGGCGGATGGAGCGAAAATTTCACGGTTTTCGCGACACTTACATGCCTTCCGAGGGGAGACGGTCAGAATCAAGTTTTTACTGAGCCCGAAGTCGAACCAGGCATTCAGCTTTAGCAGCAACGCACTTAGCTGCTTTAGCTGACGACCGTCTCACTGTTTGGCCCACAGCTAAACAATTACTTTGTCCAACATGCCCAAATATTTATTTGGCGTATTCGTAACCAAATTTATTCCGTCAGTAAACTATTTGGTGTACTATTAAGCAAAAATGGTCAAATATTTGGCAATTGGTCAAATAGTGTATAGTACCTTAACTGAATTGCATATCATTTGCATATCTCGCAAGTTTTTCAAACTTCGAAAATTGAATTTCTTTAAAAGTACAAGAAATAGAACACTCGGAAGTTGGATGCAGTTGAATCCAGACACTGTAAACTACTCGAAAAGTTAACATTTGCAGGTGAATTCAATATCTTGAAGGCACTTAACATTTTTTAAATTATTTCCTACACATTAAACTTAGAAGTAACATTTTTAAGGAAGCACATTAAATAAATTATCACTTTTGTACACATTTATACTTTGTTCATTGTGGAGCTTTGTAGTGCCCGATCCTTGTCACCTTTTAGGGCACGAAGTAGGAAACCAACGCTTTCAGCTATGTAGAGTAATGAATTTTCCAGCAGTACACCGTAAGTCAATTTTTATTAGGGCGGTATGCGGCAACGTGAGTTATTTATGAGGGATCTGCAAACTGCGAGGTTAAAGATAAATACCACGACAAACTATGCTAAAGGTTGTATTAGTAATGTCATACGTTACAAATATTTCACTTTCTTTTCACCAAAAAGGAAATATATAAATAAATTTTCTTTTCGGGAAATTTTAATAAACACAAAAAATATCAAGAAAAAAATTAATTTTTTATACGTGTTCAGTTATCAATAATTACTATAATCACTATAAGTACAATAACAATGGAAACGGAGGAAATATATTTTCCTGATGCAAAAATTAAATTTTTGCAATACGGCGAGGATTGGAATAAATATGACAGAGTTAAAAAGTTTAATTTAAAATTGAAAGTTAGTTTTCAAACGGAAATTGGAATAATATACTATCAAATTGTAATAAATGCTGTGGTGACGTATCAATTTCCGTTGGAAAATAGTTTTTTACAAACCATTAAACTTTTTTGCACATAATTTAACAGAAGGTTAGTCTTGGAAATAATTTAATACAACAAAAATCATATGCACATAATGTTAATATATAACCAAGTTAAAGCCTTTTTAGACTTATATAACAAGAAAATATAATGAAACACGTCAACGCGTTGTGAATTTTAGCCGAAAAGTTGGCGATGCTCATTATAAACGCTACAAGTTTGGCGATAAACTAAGGAAAAAATGTTTCGTGAAAAAGGAGAAAAATATTATAACCTTTAATTTAAATTGTAATAAACGTAATTAAAATGCAAAGTAAATAAAAAGACAATGAAATAAAATTTAAACAAGATGTACTTATATACAATATCAGTGAACAAGAGGGAGCAATTCACCCTCAATTTATTTAATTACTAGATTCATATAGAGGGCGTTGTTCACCATTAAATTGCCCGTGCTCTCTACCATTATTTACTCTAACAAACTTTAAAGACTAAAGTTAAATATCTTTTCTCTATGCTCCTAATTTAGTTGAAAGATGGATGCTCGTTATATTCTTGTTTACTTCCATTTATTTCGCTTTACCAAAATTAAGGATTTTAGGATTATTGTCATCGCATTATAATGTTTCAGCTTACGCTTCGTGTTTCATGTCAAGTAAAAATTTAAATTACTTTTTTTGTTTCATGAAATTGAAATTAAATGTGTAGACTTTATAAAAAGTGACCTGATTTATAAAAATCATAAAAGATGTTATTTTTTTCATTTGGGTCCACTGGACTAATCATAAAATCAATATAACATGTAATGGTTGCCTCAAGATTAAGAAACGAAAATAAATCATTCAACTAAGAAATTTCAGCATAGCATGCAATTTTTTGCTGATTGAAACAAAAATAATAATTTTGTTTAAAATTGGCGCCCAACGTCAAAATTTATTATGGACTAATTATTGGTCATCACCCGATGTCAGTTAGTCATACCGGTAAAATGATGAATTTTTCTAGGTTATTATCTTTAAATTATTTACCTACTTATGTAAATAGGTACATAACACATAATGACAAGGCCTAAAAAACCTTTTACATAAAATCAAGACTATTCAGATTTACAAAATTAAAAGTTTACATTAACATACATTTTTTGAACCTGTTAATATTATGCTGAATATGAAAAAATCAAAATCTCTACTAAATTGGCCAAACGACACATTATTTTAGCTGTGGCCGAATATTGACCGAAAGTAGATTTGTGAAATTCTTTTACCAAAAGATTATTTTATTTATCACAGGACTTGACCCACACCAAACTTGACGAAACTTGGTACACACCGTCATTAATAAATAAAAACTACAGATTTAAGATTTTGTCCCAAAGTGCATTTGTGTTTGTAACGAATTATTACATTGTAATGTAACGGAATTCATTACGATAATTCCACTCAGGGTCATATTAGAGTGGTTCCGACCAATCAGCGTGCGCTATTTTACATTGTACTTATATGGATACGACGTATGCACAGTCGAATAATACTATTCGAAAATAAAAAATATTCAAAATACCCTACCAGAATATCGAATATTTGTAGTGGGGCGTAATGATAACAAAATTTCTTAATTATAAAATAGATTTATGCAAATAAATGTTTATTAATATAAGATTTGTGACCTTTTATTTTGTTCATTAATTCCGCACTGTATAGTTAAAGATTTGTAACCTCACTTCCTGATTACATCATTTTCTTTCTTGTATTTTTATTGTTGGTCGTTCACCCACAAATTTTGCTCTACAATTTATCGTTGTGTTTCTAATTATTCAATCTTCGAAAATCCAACTACATCCACCACCAAAAATTCCATATTTTTCATACAAATTGGCGAGTACACTGATAAATTCTTACAATCATCACGTAATATAACCTCTTTTTAGGTTAATCCATTTTCACTTCCCTATTTCGGGTTATTTTAACACCTTTTATTGTAAAAAAACTCTGGAGCAACTAAAATTACGTGTACATCTTTATAAATTATTTACGTTGTTAGGTAAAACAAACACGTTACCAAGGATATTAGTTTTGTTGCAAAATCCAACGCCTGTCTGTTTTTATGTTATAAAGTTTTTATTGGCAGGTAAATTAATCGATATTTTCGTCACTTGATTTTTAATTCAAATATTGTTTTTATAGGAACGACCCGCAAATTCAAATATGATGCACTATAATTGTTTAATTTGAAGCGAATAATTGTCCGTTCAGTTTATCGCACCAAATTGTGATAAATATTATCGAGAAACTTTTTTTTTAAGTTTGCATAACACACTAATTACAAATTAACCTAGTTTTATAACAAATTTTTAACTAATAACTAATAATTATTTTAACATGTTCTAATTTTAATTTCATATACGATTTAATTATTTTATCATTTTGCCATGACTTTTCTATACTTGCACGTTTATTTAAATTTCTATTTATAAACTTGTTCATCTTTTAGACTTGCCACTGCAGCTAAGCAAAGAACATTACAGTACCTACTTCTAACGAATTTTATATTAACGAATTTTATATTACAAATTTAGTGCGATTATGCTTCCATTTTTTTCGGTACTTACGAAATTTTTTTTTTGATTTTTTTTTGCAATGATTGTGATGCGATATGGTCAATTTGTTTCACCATTTTCGACATTAAAAATGGCGTTTGAAATGTCGATTTTCGTATGTGATGTTGTGCTTTTAAGTTGTGGCGTTTCTTCACGGAATTATCGTCGCAACAGCAACGCGGGTTCGGACAATACTCAAAGATCTTTTAGTATTGTCCTTGCCCTTGTGTTGTAACATACGAATACAACTGTTGTTTCACTTTGTATCTACATACATGCCAGCCTTTACAACGGCCTGTATGTTGCTTCATTTTCATTGTGGTGTGAATTTGTTGAACTATTGTTATCGGTCTTGACAAGATTATTCAATCTTGTAAGTCGTATTGTTCGTTTCCGAACGTCGTGACCCATCTCTTGCTATGCATGTGATGTGCGTTTCAGGTGTTTTCACATACATAGAGGACCTACTTGTTTAACGTGGGCTCCGAACCACGGGAAGTGTAATACACTTTGTTAGAATTTTCTGCTGATCCGCACCCCTAATGAGAGGGTGCCTAACGAAGAGCAAAAGATTCCTCCACGTGAAGAAGGATTCCTCACTTTTCAAACGTGGGTACCCTAGATGTACTTTAAGCTATCTCTTTGATGTCCTCGTCGGTATGCGAGGGCCGTAAGTCCAGGTCACGAGCTTATCCTGTAAGGTTATAAAGTGGTCCCCTCTCTCGAGGAAATGAAATACGATATTTGATTGTATTATATTTAATATACGTATTGATGTTGCATAAACAAAACAAAACAAAACAAAACAGGTGACAGAGAAATGGTGTCGTGAACAATTATTTCCGGCTTCTGAAGGAAACCAGCCAAGTTGATCTTCGGCGTGAAACAATCGTCTCCCCGAGAATACCTCGTGAACGGATAATATGCAAACTATGTGCGTAGCAAAAATGCACAATTATTACGTTAACACAATAATTCGTAAATAAGTAAATGGCAATCCCACCCAAAAGAATACAAAGATTTGTCTCACCTAGACGTCCGGTGAGTTACACAATATTGGAGACAGCAACTGCAACCTTCAGGCGGACTGCCTACGACTTCGATATTGAGCTCCTTCACTCGGCCTTCCAGGAAGTACGACTGCACACCTCTCGGTTGACGATGCCTCAGCGACCCTCGAACTGGCGCCGGAACACTTGACTGGACTGGTATCCCAACAGAATGATAACGCTTCCAATGGTTTCTCGCCGGCGGAAAATTCTAATATCGTTGTTCAGCAACAACAAGAATTCGGATATGAACAAAGACGGATGGACTAGACACGGAATGTGACTCTCGGAATGATCGATAATTAAAGTTGATTGAGAGTAAGAGCGGTCGATGACCCTCGGAGTGTTGGTATAAATTACTTTAATCAAAATCCCCAGAGAGGGCGTCTGACGTCGCGCGCGCAACAAGCTGATATCAGCTAGCAAATACAAGATGGCGATCACCGGACACGAGGGAGATAAAAGAAAAAATATGCACCCACTTCTGTAAACGCAGAAAACAGGCTTAATCGTACCTCCAACGCACCGGTGAATCTTCAGTACAAAAATTGGTATATATTATATATATATATTATAATGGTATATTATAATGCACACGGCGATTAAACTATTCACTATTAGCGCGCGCGACTATGACGACACTCTCACAACGGCTTCCAAACCAAAAGTGACCCCTCAGCGCCGCATCCTGCGGCAAGAATACGAACTCCCCCAAAGAGGAAGTGTCTCCACTCCCATCTAAATTATTTCAAATATAAATGGCAGTGGTCGATGAGAAAATAATTTGTTAAGGTTGATATGTGACGATGTGAAAGCCAAAAAATCGTCACAACTTCATGTTGATATGGGCGCTCTTGGCAAATTACCTCGGTGGTTTGCCATTGCCTTCCGAGGAGAGACTGCCAGAATAAAGTTCTTACCCTGCCCGGATTCGATCCGAGCGTTTCGCATTAGCAGTAGACGCACTTAACTGCCAAAGCTATGACCATCTCTTTTTTTAATACATTTTATTTTTTACATTTTATTTTTTACATTTTATTTTTTACATTTTATTTTTTACATTTTATTTTTTACATTTTTTATTACATTATTACAATAATATTACATTATTTAATAAATTTAGTGAATTCTTATCAGGATTTGCGATTGACGACCAAATTGGCATCCGCCATTTTATGCTTAGAAAAGAAATGTTTTGACTGCTAACTTCGAACAGTGTTGTTTACCATTAAGTTCAATGACCTTTGGAAATCCACTAATACAAGTCAATTTTATTGTGGAGACGTCGACTGGTTTCTCGTATACAACTACGTTTTATTTTGAAGTCATCAGTTACCAGTTTTGTTTACAGGAAAAAACAACAACCCATTTTTGTATCATTAAGTGTTGGTTTTGGCTACAATCCAATTAAGCAAATCCACATTGTCAGTTGGGATAGGTCGTGTGAATGCTGCGTGCATAAAAGGTTTGAGACCATTTCTTTATTACTAAATTATAATAATAATTGCAGGTTTTTTATCAAACTATTGTGATGAAAAATAAAAATTCCAGTAGTTACAACGGAGTTGTTGATCTATAATTGTTACTGATTGTAACAATAAGCAACAATAAGCAATTTTCTTATAGTTTTTATCAGCTTTGATTAAATCTGACCATACATTTTCAAATTCAAAAAGTAAGGTTATGTTCCAGTAACTTTTAATAACAGTAGCCGGCAAGCTTAAAAATAAGAACTCAATCGCTTCCAAATAACACTAAATCACATCAATTCAAGTATCATCAAATAACATCAAACAACATCAAACAAATCAAATGTTTAAATTGCCAATTATACAAATTACTTTATCGCATTCATTACCAACCAGAATCCAATGTTGTGTACCTAATACGTAAGAAAATGCTACAGGAAAGCTTGACAAAGAAATAATAATACCGTCCTGTCTGAAAAACACGGTACCTTTGTTTTATTTTTAATACTGGGAATATTAGAACGTAATGCATATTTGGCAAGAAAAGAAAAATGAGTGCGTACATATTTGCCTACTTTGCGTATATGTATTTTCATATATTTTTATATGTATTCTATTCGAGTCTTAAATTCCTTCGAGTATAGAGCAACACACTGCAAATATAAATCTTGAATTTTTTAAAATATAAAGAAAAAACATGAAAAGGAAATTTATAAAAATGTGTGTTTTTAACGGTTGGGGATTATTTACTATTGCTAGCCCACCGAAGTTTTTATAAAAATTTGTTTTTAATATTTTTAATGGGAATGAACATCACAAATTACAAATGTGAAATATTATTTTACAACAGTTGACACAATTTCTACATTGGTTTGCCTTATTCTATCGCATGGATCAATAAAATTATTATTAAGCCATTCTAATTAAGCATTAATTATTAAATAAAATAATACAAAATTAATGTACTGTTCCATATTTACATTGTAGCTGTAATATTGCTGATTACAATAATTAAATTGTAATTAGGAGAGGATTTTCATTTTATACAGACCGGGTCTTTAGATATCTAGAACACGACTGTAAAGTTTGTGCAGCCTGAAGGCCGCATATGAAGGGATTATTAGCTTCGGTCTTTCTTTCAGTTGCTTCTGGATATTACAGCACTTTTCTGAATATTACAATACAGATTCGGCCGGTTTAGATTGGTACTTGGGTTCCTATCATAGGGTTGTGGAAAAACTTCGATTGCTTCTTCTTCGGAGCAAAATCCAATACAAAAATATTTAGTTGTGTTGACCTAAAATTCTGCAACACAATTTTCTATAAAAATCTTGCTATCAATAATGTTATAATAGTTATGACAATTTCATATTGGTAATACCTTAAATTTCTACTTCGGAATTTGAGTTCGTTGATAATAAGTAAGTGAGTGAATGCAGTCTCTGCCTTTGATTTTAGTTTAAAATATTTTAAACACTGTCAGTTTCGTGAGCCGATGGTCTTCTTGACATTTGTTTTGTTAAAACTACCTACCTGAGTCCCTACCTGGGACCTCATTTTCCACTACTTATGAATTCGTGTATTTCTATGCACTAAGTAGTTTTTACATACACTTATTCAGTTTAAAGTTTAAAAAACAAATAGACGTTAGCTAGCGGAATTTGTTTGTGTATGCTGATGACACCATGGTCAAAAAGTAAGGGGGTAACGTGGGACCTAGAACACTTTTAATTGATGTTTTTATTCGCGGTTTTAATTCAAAATTTTATTTAAGCTTTTCTTCCAACATTTTTCACGGTTTTCATTAATCTAATTATGCTCTCGTTATTTAATAACCGATTTATAACCTCTGATCAAATGCAATGCATTTAAATTGTTATTATTATGGGAATAATTTCATTCATAGATTAAACTTATTTATCGTTCGTGAAACCGCCCATAATTTCATCATTATATTTTTTAAGAGACTGCATTGGTGAATGGAAGTTGCCTTGCGCAAAACTTATATTTTATTGTACACAGAGATGGCTTCGTTCCTATTGAAGCAAAATAAGTGTTTTTGATAGAGTAAAAAGTTGCTTCTGTTATGAAATAACAGATAAATTGATAACCATCACCGTTATAACTATAGAAAAGCATTATTTGGGTGTAACCTATCATGGTTGTAACCAAATTATTTCTTCCCTTATAAGGTCTAATAGACAGGGAGAAAACTTTTCAGAATATCGCATAGCCAATAATTTATTATTCTGACTGCAATTCCTCTCAAGGTCATTACTGTATATTGAATTACCCTTTTTGTACGGCATTTTCACCAAGATTCTAACTTGTCAATCCATTCATGCGTGTCATTTTCAAAATTTTGATTCAATTTTTAACGGATGTTGAATTTAAATAATTATAACATTGCAATTAAGGTATTTGTCATTAACTTGCCTGTACTGGTAAAAATTTAGTTACAGGGCAGCCCCGCTTTTCAAAACAATTTTACACCGGTACAGAATATAAAATATTAAGTAATTATTTTGTAAGGCGGTTTCTTTTTAAAATTTTAAAATCACGCAGAAAAATCAATTTTCAAGCAATACTACAGAATCGTAAAAATTGGGAACAAGTCTAGTAAGTGATTGCATTGATTATGCGGCCTAAAGGCCGCATTTTATGTACATCAACGGATCAATTTAGCGTTACAGACACACATACAGATCCATAGGTAGAAAAATTAAAGATATCGACACCCCCAAGGAACAAAGCCGTAACTCGAGTTACGACAAATTTGAGTTATGACTACCACTGTAATCCTGACAAAAATATCTTTCTTTTGGTAAAAAAAATTTTAATTTACGACAAATATTTACAGAGATAATCAGTGGAACAAAGTTGTAACTCAGCGTTTTTATCGCTTTTTTTAACTTTTTGAAACTTTCAATTGGCTCTCCTGCAAAATAGGTAAAAATGAGTTACGGCTTTGTTCCTTGGGGGTGTCGATATTACATTAATAATTGTAAATTTGTATACAATTCAGCTTTAGAAGTTCTGAAATCTTACAATCTCATACATAGAATATTCATCTAAGTTCATCATCTGTATTCTATGTAATTTATATTATATTAATACAATCTTAATAAACATTTTTTTATATCGCCATCGAAATATCTTTCCAATCACGAATCAAGGCGGCCTTTACGCCGCAGATGTACAGATATTATATTATAACTGAAATTTATCAGTGTGTCTGTAATGCTAATCGGTTATATATGCAGTGATCCGTACTTCTCAGTGCGGTCTATAGGCCGCACAACCAACTTAGATGCCTAAGGCTGGTCGGAAGCCCGCCATTGTTTAAATAATTAAAACCAAATTTCTCAAGAGAATAAAACCAATTTAAAATTTTCAGACAATTCAAAAGGTTTTACGCGCTTTCCTCTTTTTGGAATATCTTCAAAACTAAAATGGTTATATTAAATTTCGTTTCAGATTATTGGTCAGAATAAAAATAGGCAAAATTTCTCATTTGTAACGAACTTTGGATCTTTTAATATAAACGATATCTCTATGCTTAACGTCTCAAAACGGGTCACCACCATTGAAACAGCCGGCCTAAATCTTGAAGGAAACGGAATCCAGGGTCGTGATTTGTGGTTCTGAAAGGCAGCAGTCCGCCCGGGCTTGTCCAATCCGGGCCTATCGTTAATAATGTACCCCCTCCACTTTTATAATAATCGCATTGTAGTTATGGAGGAAATTCAAAAGCATAAAAAAGTTGAACGATTTGGGACTCAATTTAAAGGTAACATGGCTTTTTATTGACATTGGAAGTGAGTATCCCCTAATCGTTATATAAATAGTGTTAAAGTTTCCAACTCGCAATAATACTTACTGTTTAATGGGTTTTCGATAGTGACTCTAGGAATTTTGTTCGCCAGCATTTGTTCGATACGGAATTTTATTCGACATGACGTAGGTAACCTTTTTTAGATATAATTAGAGAGCGGATTTATAAGCAGAACAGGCAATTCCCGGCGGGAAATCGTATTTCCGGATATTTACAAAACAACTGAAAACAATGAACTGTTCTTGTTGTTCGATTCTGGTAATGTAGAAGATAGGATCGTTATATTTTCCACCAGAAGAAATCTACAACTTCTAGCGAACTCTAATCATTGGTATGCAGATGGAACTTTCAAAACGGTTCCGTCTCTGTTCCAGCAAATGTTCACCATCCATGGCTTACTGGATCAAGATCTTTGCGGCAGATCCACCTCTTTGCGACAGATTTAACTTTACGCGGAGATTTGTTTGTTTTTAATTTGTTTTCTAAAGAAATATCAAAAACTAACACTAATCTAACGGCAGATCCACCTCTTCGCGGCAGATCCACCTCTTTGCGGCAGAACAAACGGCAGAACTTTACGCGGAGATTTGTTTGTTTTTAATTAGTTTTCTAAAGAAATATCAAAAACTAACACTAACCTAACGGCAGATCCATCTCTTCGCGGCAGATCCACCTTTTCGCGGCAGATCTACCTCTTTGCGGCAGATTTAACTTTACGCGGAGATTTGTTGTTTTTAATGTCGAACAAATGCATGTCGAATAAAATTCCATGTCGAGCAAATGCTTATTCGCATAAATGTTGAGTCGAACAAATGCATGTCGAATAAAATTCCATGTCGAACAAATGCTTATTCGCATAAATGTTGAGTCGAACAAATGCTTATTCGCATAAATGTATAGTCGAACAAGCGCTGTCGATTAAGTGTTTGTCGAACAAATGCTGGCGAACAAAATTCCGGATACCACAGGCAAGATAGGCTAAAATCTGTTGAAAGCTATAAGCTATTTTCTCCCCTTCCTCAATGGATTAATCATGGAAAGAAAAACTCAACCAGGTTTTATTGGAAAACGTATGGGTTTACCTGCTATCTGCTAAGCTTGTTTAAAATTAACGAACTGCTTTACAACAAGATATAACTTGATCATAAGAAAATCAAAATATGGAGTGCAGTATAAATGTGTAGAACTTTCCACCCTTGTGCAGGTTAGTCTTAAGAAACAGAATGAAATAAACGTGAACGAATCTTCCAAATACCAGCAGAATAATAAGAGTTTTCAGGAGCACTTATGACGGTTTCAAAATTGATTAGCAAAATTTGTTGTAAGCTGTAATCGCTAACAAAACCTAGGCGATTCTCGCCTCTAATGTAATGTATGCGTGTCTCGCTTCTAATACAAGCGATTCTCGTTTTAAATTTTTTTTCAATTCGTATTGTACTATTTTTTAAAATAAAGACGAGAATCTAGAATAACTTTTTTAAAAAGTTAAACAGTTTCTGTTACCGATGAGGACATAGAAAGTTCGAATAATGTATCTGCAACTTTTCATTAAAATTGTTCAGTTTGTATTCTTTTATTGCATGTTTTGTAGTTCTATTATATTCTGCTATAGTACAAATTTGGTCAAACTGGAATGTGAATGTTTTCCAGTATCACGTTACAAAAAAAACAACATTAGGTAATAAAATACTTCAAACAGACATTTAAAAATTGCGATAAAAATTAAAATTGTAGGAATAAACGTAGGTAGTAATAAATTGAGCACTTATTTTATATTCAAGAATTCCGACATTATGATAAAGGGCTATACTGTCTAAGAAGTGTCTTCCTTAAACAAGTTTAAGTGTGATACAGATAAGAAACTTAAAAAGGTTATTTTCTCACAATACATTTTTATCACAACACATTTTTTGACGTGAAACGACACTTCCTAAATCTTTTACTTCTTCGAATGAAAAATTGTTTCTGTTTTCTTTTACTCTTATCAATCTTTCTCGGTTTTACCTATGCTTCTACATCCTTATTGAAGGACTTGGTAATTTTTCCTCATCATGGAAACTTTTACTAAATATTATTTAACTGGTACGAATGTAAAGTAGCAGCTACTTTTCATACTTTATTAAAAGTTTTATATTTATTACCTCGTACAGGGTGAATCAATAACGAGGACTTCTTCGCTACCTTCTTTGGCTTTAAGATCATAAGAAAAATTTAAAATTGAAAGTTATAATTTTACTCTCTCGGCGATTACACCCTGTATACCAACTCATTTTCTAAAAGTACCACTTAATTAAATGCTAATTTGAATTTCTTGTTTACGTAATATAAAATAGTTTTATGCACAAGATCTTAAAAATCTTGTAAGAATTGTTAAGTTCTCAATTGGTTGTTACATTTTTTATAAGGGTAAGTTTGAAAATAACATAAAATACGTAACTTTGAGTAATCGAAAACTTTTTATTGTTGTGCGTAGAAATTTCCACTAATTTAAAGTTATGTTAACGACTTAACTTTCCTTAACATTTTCTATATTTAAACTCATTAAATTAATTTATGGCTTTATTTATTAATTTTGTTTTTGAAACATAAATACAAAATTAAATTCAAACGATTTTGGGAAAATGAATATCCGTTTACAAAATTATAATCACTCGTAGTTTTGCTTTGGAAAGCGAAACGATTAAATAAGTTGCGAAATAATACCCCATTTTTGGTTTTTCGACTTACATAAATTATAAAAGTTATAAAAGTGATGCAGGAAATCGAAACGTAAATAAGTGCCAAACAATCTCTTTATGCGATGCAAGCGGACTTTAAATTCAGTATAAAATTATGAGGGTAGACCAAGTCGTGAAACTGTCAAATCGTGTTGAAATATGGAGGATGCTCGGACTGAACTACGAGTATGATTTTCAGTGAGAATTTATTATTTGATATTCACTCTAGTAAGAGTTAGGTTAACCTAAAGAGTAAGGTTTGTTATCGATTCCTGTACCTGCTGAAAATTAATTTCCATTTTTTTCCAACAAATTAATTGTTTTGTTTTATAAACATTGACAAAGTCAATTTAGCTGCTGAAGATTTTAAAACAACAAAAGGAAATATTATTGTTTCGTGGACGATAACAATGTTTAGTTATTCTTCGGATTTGAACAGCCTACAAGTATCACAAAACCAAAACATTCTTGTTTTATTATTTAATTTTTATTTTCTCTCTCAATGACTACGCATTCATGCCATAAATTACAAATTTTTATTTAACAAAGAGACTTATTTAGATTTTATAGCGACTCGAAATTTTTGCTTATTTCTTTTAGTGTGAAAATAAAGCTTCTTTACTCACGTTATTGGTACCTATCCGTAATCTCGAAAATCAGTCCTTTTATTTTTCTCAGTTAGTTTCAAGATAACTTACCAGATCCCTGCCGCTCTCAAGGCTGGGTACATTAAGGCTAGTCACCCTTAACGACAGCACTGTCCGGCCGAGATTTTAACCTTCCTCGAAGCCCATACGAAAATTATTAAATTTACATTGCGTTCAAAGTAACCAAGCAATCTAAACGGCATCAATATGGAGGAAAGTATAGACTTGAGCGTGTAGTGTGCCAAATGTCATCGTGGCTACACCACATAATTGTCAAGATGCATTCCAGCCCCCCCCCCGAATCGATTTTTCTGATAAAATTGGCGATAAAATCAATAAGTATCCATTATTTTCGTTTGAGCTTAAACCGTTGCCGAGTTATTAGCAAAAACCTTGATGGGAGGGGGCACGAAGTTGGATTTTTGGGTGAAATTGGTGGCAAACGTTGAAACATCGTTTGAGATGTAATTATATCCTTTCACACTATTCTTTTCATTTGAGCATCAACAGAGGTCTTCCTCATTATGGTCCTAATGAATAGTAATAAATGCCACTCTATAGTCCATCCGTTTTAAGAATGCAGAACTAGATTGTACTAAAATTGTGAACTCGGCACGTGATTGGTTAAAATTTTTACAGGTTTACAATGCCAAAATTTTATTTGCAATTGATGACTCACGAATATTTTTTTCTAAAAGTTTCTGGCAAATTTAAATAATTTGTACAAGATAAATTGCTATTTGATAAAAAAATACGTTTAACTCGATTATTTCAAGTATCAAATAAGTGACATTTGGTTTTTGTCATTCATACACTTTAATTATTTGACGTTTCCCAGTGTAAATCTGACTTGCCGTTCAAGGCGACCTCTACTGCAATCCAAAACCAGATGGACTATAATTACCTGATCATAAGATAATTTCCGCCTAAACCCTACTTACTTCGTTATCTTGGCGCGAGTCTTTTGATTAATTCGTCTTGCTTGCTTTGATAACTCCACATTTAATTCAAATTTTAAGTCAAAACGCTATTGAAATTTTCAGTTAGGTAAGACATCTACACAAAACATTGAGGGCAAATTAAAATTCATTAATAGCAAACTTTTGAATTTGGAAGAAGCCTGGTTGATTTATTACTCTGCCGAACCTGGAATTGCGAATGAAAATATGGAAATATCATTTCGTCATTATAAACGCTCAGATTTAACGTCCAAATGGAGCCCGATAGCGTGTGGTTGTAAATTAGATGAAAAACTGATCCCAGCTTGGATGTTAACATTGAAAATATTTTAAATAGGAAAATATACTTCAATACATATCAAAGGAATGATAACGATGACGTCACGGGGATTTGCTATCAATTGGGCCGATATTTTCGATAAGTTGGGAACCTGATACTGTAGAGGACGACTTCAAAAGAGATGAAAGTAGTGTTTGTTGATTTTGTTGATCTATCCGTACAATTAAATTTGCGAAACGCATGGAGGCATATAAACCAAAATTGTACTTTCAAAAACCAAACATCGGCGTAATTATTATCACGATGGACGTCTTCTTCGTTGCTACCCAGAGTAACGAACAGAAGATTACACCAAAAATGGTAATTGAACCGAACTTAGACCACCAACACACTATACAATAAAACGAAGCGTTTCTCACGCCATTTGTACCACAAGTCTCTGTTGTTGTGCGTGCGCACATCGTACAACAAAAGTGACAACTTTTACAATTAGGCCATAGATGGCGGAGTCTATATAAATTTGAATTTCATTAATAGGGGAAAGAAGCACAAAATGAAAATATCATTACAATGTCAAACCTTTAGACATCTTTTGGACCCTCAACGAGCCTTTATTAACTTTTCGGATTCTTTAAGCACTATTATAATACGATATTATATTCTTTTAATTTTATGACTCAATTTTAACCTTGAAAAATCGAAACTAACGCGTGTAGCTCGGAGTTTCAACTATATATAATTAAAGAGCCCATTAAAGTAGAAACGAAGCTCTATCAATTGACATCAAATTCACACAAAAGTTCCAAGTGGGAATCATATTTATATCCGGGGGGGGGGGTGAAAATTTCGCTAATAACTGCGCAACAGTGAGGTTCAAACGAAAAGAAGGGAAACTAATTGCTGCTGAAGCGATGCTCTAAAGTTTGACATCAAAGGAGGGGGAGAGTTATTCACGAATAACTCCGCGACCTTTGAGGCTCAAACGAAAAAATTGGAAGCTATTGAGACTCAAACTATGCTCTAATTATTGACACCAATTTCATTAAAAAATTGATTTCGGAGGGGCTCTGATGGCATCCACCTAAATTGCTAATATTGCTAATATCCTTGATAATTGCATTCAGTGTCACATGATGGTCGTTTCGACCAATCAGCGTGCGTTATTTTACATTGTAGATATACGGATACAATTCGTGCACCTAGTGAAATAGCCGGTTATATTGAAATCCTACGAATATATTTCAAATAACCATTGGTCAATTTAAATAATGGTTGTTTGGTAATGACTTGCCGCTTTTTCGCTAGAGGGAGTTTCAACCGTTGTGGGGTGCGCAAATAAAGTTGCATCTGGCAACTCTGTATCGTGTTTGAATTATTATGAAATTAGCTACAAAACGACGCCTCATTTATTTAATTTTGACGTTTCGTTCACAAGTGACAGTCACTCAAACATGGAGTTTACTAATGCGGAAGTTCGCGCTGTTTTGAAATTCTTTTTCGTGCAAGGCGAAACCGCACGCGAATCGCATCGTCAGATTAATAGTGTTGTAGGAGATGGTACTGTGTCGATTCGAACAGCCGAAGAATGGTTTCGGCGTTTTAGAGCCGGTCGAAACGACACAAGAAATCCTGTACCCAGTGGACGACCAATAACCACTGATGTCGATAAAATCATCGAAAAAATCCACGAAAACCGACATGTGACCATCAGAAGTATCGCGGGAGAGCTCCAGCTAAGCACTGAAACTGTTTACAGGCATTTGAAAGCAAGCGGATTCACGAAAAAGCTGGATGTTTGGGTGCCCCACGAATTGTCCAAAAAAAACCTAAATGACCGCATTTCCATCAGCGAATTATTGCTAAATCGCAACGACAAAGAGCCGTTTTTGAAGAGGATGGTGACTGGCGATGAGAAATGGGTTACTTACGATAATGTTGTTCGCAAACGATCGTGGGCGAGGGCTGGCGAAGCGGCCCAAACGGTGGCCAAACCGCATTAGTAAACTCCATGTTTGAGTGACTGTCACTTGTGAACGAAACGTCAAAATTAAATAAATGAGGCGTCGTTTTGTAGCTAATTTCATAATAATTCAAACACGATACAGGGTTGCCAGATGCAACTTTATTTGCGCACACCACAACGGTTGAAACTCCCTCTAGCGAAAAAGCGGCAAGTCATTACCAAACAACCTATATTTTAAATTGTTTTGATAATAATTGTGTACGTTTATTTATATCATGTTATACATTTTTTATATGAAATAAAAATTCGCCGTCGGCAAGATTCGGAACCTCGGATGTTCACATTGCAAACCATGTACTATGACGATTACGCCACGCAGCTGACATACTAGGTAATGCTTTAAATTGTCAAATCTGCTACATAATAACCATAGAAACACTACTTTATTTATATTTAACCTCCAAATTCTAATGCGTAAAATAGTCATAATAACCATAGAAACACTACTTTATTTATATTTTTTTATTTTTATTTCATATAAAAATTCGTTTTTATTCGAAGTTGTGTCGTTTCTTCACGGAATTATCATCCAAACAGCAACGCGGGTTCCGGCAATATTCAAAGATTCATCTCGTGCAGGTTTTAGCAAGGAGATTGCACGAGCGTAGCGCAGCGGAGTGAGTGTCAATCTCCTTGCTAAAACCTATATTCGCTGAATCTTTGAATATTGTCGGAACCCTTATGCTGTTACATACGACTACTCTTTGAATATTCATTTAATTTTTGTTGACTTTTATTTTTTGCTTTCTGTATTTATGTTCAATTTCGAAATCAAAGTTTAATTATATCGCCAAGTGCAATGCCATATTTCCTGCAGACCGTTGTCAGAAAATGTAGATTTACATTTTTTTTGTGCTCAGAAAACTTCAGGTCATCAATAGTGTACAATAATAGTGTAATATACCGAAAATGCACCCTAATGTAACTGCTAAACAATTTTCAATTCCAACTGGCGAACAACAAACTGATTTAACTACTTGAAGTGTAAAATTAATTTAATTTAAAATGGACATAATATAGTTGTAATATTGTAATAATCCTAGGATTACTGTCGAGAAATAGGTTATTAAATCAACAAAGTCGGTTATGTTGAATCGCAAAAAACAATTAGAACAGTCGGGACTGTATTTAGAATCAGCATGAACTGAAAAACTAGCAATTAAATCATAATTTATTGAAAGGCATGTTTCGATGTTATTCACTATTTTACCCGTAAAATCCTTCTCATCAGATCTGCACCGAGAAATCATAAATGCACATTAAATTTTTAGTTTGTCCAAAGGACTCCGAAATATTCTAATCTGGGAGTTGCCTCATGTCCATCTCATATTGTGAACGACTTGTTTTTATTACACCTGTTGTTTCTATTTGTTTATATAAGTGATCGTTTGTCCACATCAGGTAGGTCTAAGGGTAGAGAATTGTAAATAAACTAAGATAAATATACCTACTGTAAATATTAGAGTCATACTAAATTCAAGTTAATGTAACTAATGCAATGTGTTTACTGGAAGCTCTGTACATATCACCGGTTTATTTATATTCAATACATACTCAATCCGTTTTCTTACGGCATAAGTAAGAACCTCAAAAAATTCTTAGCTAATCCTTAATAAGTTACTTCATAGTTTCCTAACCTTGTAGACTTATTTCGTTTCGACTACATCCATGCACCGAGTTTTGCTCTGTTGTACTTAACACTTGTAATTTTGTTATTTTTCATACATTTGCCAACAATAGTCTGTCAATTAATAAATTAATTAGCCAAGACGCTTATCTTAAATACGTATATTGCCAAATTCATCGAAATTAATAAAAAAATTATTATCTGTCAAATTTTGTAAATTTTCTTTTGAAGGTTCAAACTACTAGCACAAAATAAAATTTCATGTGAATTAAAATAAACTTATTTCCATCTGTTAACATTATCATAATAAATTTTCTTCATGTTTGTTTTCTCTGCATTGCAAATAATAAGCATAAGATGCTTAGGTAGAGCTAAGTATAAAATTTAGTATGTTTACATTTCCCCATTTCCATTATTTAGTTAAGGTAAACTGTGTTGCGTTAAGATAATTTATAAATTAATTGTACAGTACAACGATTCCTTATTATTTCAAATACTCTTTGTCATTTATACTAATTGCTAATAAGATTAGATTAAAATGGAAGCGTTTACTAATACCTATAGATTTAGGAGAGTTTGTAAATATAACACGCGTACTATATCTCTTACTTTGTTGTTTATCTGATTGCTGTGTAATATAATGCTCGATTTTACCCAAATGGGTGGCGCCCAACGTGGGGCCAGATGTTTTAATACGCGAAAATTATGTCATTTCTGATTTACATTTTCAGATTAGCACGTAGTTCATCAATGTGGTCTGCAAAACTCAGATGCCTTAATGTTATA
The DNA here is from genome assembly GCA_932274525.1 of Podabrus alpinus. Classification (NCBI taxonomy): domain Eukaryota; kingdom Metazoa; phylum Arthropoda; class Insecta; order Coleoptera; family Cantharidae; genus Podabrus; species Podabrus alpinus. Next base: position 98,176,938 of record OW026452.1, read on the forward strand.
TAATTAAATTATCAAATCTTTAAGCTTGATTTCGTACCGTCTAATTGCATTCAAAAATTAATTATAGGAATTATCTTTATATAAGTTTAACAATAACGGAGCTTCATATAATCTATAGTAATTATAAACATAATAATTGTAATAAGGTTTGTTATAGCATAGAACCTAAAAATGTGATAATAGAACAACCTAAAGAATTCTAATGTTATTGCAGAAAACAGCGTTCACGTTGCATTGAGTACTTCTCAACGTAATTTTCCTTTAATCTAAAGGGAAACCTTTGTAATCTAACATTTCCGGAGGGGTTTTACGCAAGAAACAAAGTTCACTCTGTCTAAATTCCTCAGTAGAGGCTTTACTAGTGCACTCGCGGGAAACGCAAGTAAAATAAACAACCATAATTTATTACTTTTCACGTACTTTTTTAAAAGTAGTTTTTCTTTTCATATTTGAGTTAAAATTTAAAATAATAACATACAAAATTATAATAGAAACGGAGTATTGTAAAAAATAAACTGCCGAAAATTATGTGTAAATCAGAAATTTTCAGATTTAAACTTGAGGGTAGACTTATATTTTATGAAACTGTTAACCTCCATAAAAATAGTGCTTACAGATAAAATTATTACTTTAATGCCGGTCGGTTTTGTGAAATTTTCTATACTTTATCAGGCATTGATGTAAAAAAAAATTTAATTTGGGTTAAAATAATAATCATAAATAGGTGAAAAGGATAACATTACTGCACTGCTACTACATTATATTATTTATATTTAAATATTTGATTTTTTAGCTACTGAGAATTAGTATTAAATTAAATTTTTAAGTAAATTAATATGCTACGCTACGATCCGCTACGTTATGCTACGCTATGCTATGCATATTATTTTTATATTGCATACAGATTTAATTGGAATTTCTTTTGAATAATTGACTTGTATTTTGAAATAAAGGTATTTGTACGTAAATACAAAAATAATCGACATTTTGTAGTCGGTAAGCTTTATACAGTTTCTATCCATCAAAGTTTAAATTGTATAAACTAAAATTTTTTTTACTTCAAAACTTTTACTATGTTGTAAGTAAATTTAAGCTAAACTTTCAGTTACAACTTTATGTCGAACAAATTGTAAGTTCTAAGTTGACTAGTAACACGTTTCGCATTGATCACAAGTTAATAGAGAAGAAATAAAATTGTTTATATCATATAAGAAACATCTACGTCTACTACGTATAAAATATGCTTCCATTTTAAACACGATCACGTTCCAATTGAATACGGAACGAACATTTCCATAATAAATTTGCCAAGACGTGTCCAGACTGAGTCTCCTTCATGTTCTTAACGCATTTCCACCGAACAACCCTTTTTCGATAGATTTCTTCTACTTTCTTTCTTAAAACCTAATTACCATTGTATATTTAAAGAACTAAGTTTGTATAAGACTGTTTTAATTTATTTCACTGTAGTAACTGTATCTTAGATTATAAAAATAAATTTAAGAATAACCGTTATACAAAATTTAATAAATCTATATAATATTTATGTGCATCGTCCAACTGATTAAAATATTGCTCTTGAAGGATATTCAAATGATTCAAGATTGAATCATATATCGAAATACCTGTAAACTACTAGCTGGAGTGGAATAAATCATCATTAACAATCATGTATTAAGTGCTTATGTATGTACCAGATTATTGAATTTAAAAACAACGTCAACCCCACCGTTTCACCTTTTTCTTTTGGTGGAAAAATAAATCAGAAAGAATAAAATAAGATTTATTCCCTTTTTTCTAGTTAACAAAGATGTACATTTTAGTAATGAATCATATTCGAGCTCTCAGGATTATGACACCCTGTATAAGCCCAAAAACTTGTATTCAATATACCCTTTTAAATATTTAGCATTCAATCTTTCCGCTTAGTTGGAGAGGTAATTACAAATTCATAACAAAACACATTTTTTTTCAAAACAAAATTTGGCTCGGTAATCTATTAAAGGGTTAAAATTTTGCGATACGGATTTAGCATCAAAACGAAGGCCTTTATATTTATTTTAGATATTAACTTTTTTTTTAATTTTGCAGAATTTACACAACTGTAGCTACATGTTCTATTTGATGAAAGCGAAATATTTGCTAAATTAAAAATATTTAACAAGCTTTTTATCATTTTGTGTGCTAAATTTAATACATATTAATCAATTGCACGGGTAGGTACTAGGTATCTATCATAAATTTAAGTTTATGTACATTAATAGTACAATCACGTTCTGATCACGAAGAATTTTCTGTAGAGGTACATTAATCTTTAATTGAGTTTAAACTTGATCATATCCGTGACTTAAAAATAATTTCTGTCTGTAGTTTTTCAGCAATTTATTTTATTCAATTAATGATTTACAATCTAAGTAAAGCTTAACAAATTCAAAAATCCTTTATAAACTTTACATAGATATAGGTATACTCTTTTTTATAGATTTACAATTGATATTAACATCAGAAGACAGAAACTCCTGTCGAAAGCTTATGAATTTTCAAACGACAACAATTATACATAATGTACAATTCAAATTCTATCATTCACTAATTGGCACTTCATATTGGTTAATTTGTTAGTTACTAACCTAAATAAGTTTTAGTGCGGCCTTTCGGCCGCACCACCTGAGCAATCACATGCTAGAAGCTTTATGGCGGTCGGCAGGCTGCGGACCTTCCAATTTAGTATGACCCATCCGATAAGTAGACTGAAATCCAGTAAACTTAGGTACTATATAATGATGAAAACTTCGAAATAATTTAATTTATTAGTACTTAGGAACAATCACAATTCCAATAAATAATAATGGTAACTTTTCTTTAAACTGACATTCAGAAACTTGCCTAAGGTAGGCATAAAATGAGTTGATCGATGTCAGACTGTTGTAGGTCATTTTAGCTTAAGCCCAAATATCGATAACATTATGGCAGTACATCAATATGACTTCATTCTATGAATTCCACGGTAATCCGAAATTATTCAATATTGCGCACAGGTCGGATAACGAATAACTTTGAGCGGAAATAAAAAATGCTACGTTCATCGTTCGAAAAAAATATAAGGGTTTCGTTTTGTTTAGAATTTTTTCGCTAACCTGATGTATATAATAGTTAGGTTCTTTTCAATGCATTCTAACATTTGAAAACAGTAAAAACTAACACTACTCTAAAAAGTCAAATTATTTTGTTTGCGTAGCTACAAAATATACAAGGAATGGTTGAAAATTGGTTCCATCACGAAAAGATGGTGTGTGATATTTTTTTTATTTTTAATTCCATTTCAAATGACCGACGAAATTATTGGAGCCGGAGCTGTATCAAAAAAACGACTAACTTGAGAATTTTCGGGATCTGAATTTCATAGTTTGACAAAGCGTGCAAACCAAACTACTGGCTTGACGATAAAGAATGCTCCAATCTTGTTTACTTTTGAAGATATTTGAGAAAAACCAAACAGTATCGCATTCTTTGATCTAAAAGTGTTAATAACTTTTTAGTTTGGCGTAAGATTTCCATACAAAACAAATTTCACGTATGAAAATTCAAAGAAAAACGATTCATGGTTTTTGCAACTTAGGGAGATTAACTGCCCTATTATAAAAAATAATTAACAAAATGTTCTTATGTAGTCACCACGAGAGCTCGAGTATTCCTTATTATAGTGCGCCAAAGGAAATCATGACTACGCTACTATATTATTGACACCTTTTGCACGTTTTAAATACCTATTTAAAGTGGGTCATTTATTTTGTTCCTCCTTGTGTTTTCCATTTATTTAGAAACCAAAAGTGAGTGATATTAACTCTTTAAGGTTAATATGTTTTTTTTCTGATAACCGTTGTCCATTTTTCAAACTTCTATTTTAAATTTTTTGTTTTGTTTGAAACTGGAAATGATTTTTTTTGTTTGTCCTGGTTTTTTTTATTTTTGGGACTGTTAAGTACTAATTTCCATTGAACATTGTATAATTTGTTTCAGTCTGATTTTTCTATTTTATCCTATGAATAATTTGCAGTATCATACAATTCATACAGGAATCTCCCACCCCTATAATCGATTTTTTTTCAATAAAATTGGTGTCAATCGTTTCAGCCTCAATTAGCTTCCAGTTGTTTCGGTTGAGCCTTAAAGGTTGCGGTGTTATTGTTGAAAATCATTGGAGGAGGGGGGGGCTTAGATACAATAGTATGTGTAGCTCTCAAAAATCTGGAGAAGTTGAAATTTAGACATGTATATTTTAGTGTCTAAATGAACCCCCAAAAGTGCCCTAAAATCCCAGGTCGAGTTCTCCCCAATTGGAGATTTTAGTTTCTCCAACCTCTGGTTTTTCGCCTATTACTAGCTTATTTGGGGGGGGGGGATTATCATTATAGAACAAAATTGAAGAGCACAAAATTCTCAAATTCATATATCTACCAAATTTGAGTTTTCCCTGACGATGGAATAAAATGATAGCTATAAAATAAACAGTGAATAAAAGCATGTTGAGGCTTAAACATGTTTAAAGCTTTGATACCACTTGCACATCAAAATTTGACTGAAAATTTTCTGACTGATTTTGACTAAACCTTGAGCATCGTTTGAGCTTCACATTGAGCTTCAAAGAAGAAACCGAAGTGAAGTTATACACGAAAGTTTTAGGGATAGAAAATAAAGATGGATTATTTAATTAAATTAAAATGAGTTCCATTTAGAAAAACTAACAATTACATTACGTTTGATTCTAAGGAACAAATTTACGTAAAACACACAACAAAATTTTTGTCAGTATCCCCATAGCATTTTCCGATCGGTTTTGGTCGCTGAGGAATTCCTTAAAACTTTGTGTAATCCTTGAAGATGTATACAAAAAATTGTAGACGGTAAGATAGTACATTTTTAATTTTATCTCTTTTTAAATACAAAATTAAAAAAAATTGTAGGTGAGCGAATGGCTGAAATGCTAGCGTGTTTGCTTTCAAGCCAATATTCACGGGTTCAAATCCTGTGAGGTGCTATCTATAGAAGAAATTTTCGCTCACCAAATGTCTATCTGCTGGCCCCAGATAACATTATTTATGGCTAAAAAACTTCCCTGCTGGAGTAGGCGGTGTAAAAATCGTCTATTCCCGTGGTTCGGAATCCACGTTAAGCTGTAGGTCCTCTGTGCTCGTCACACATTTTCAACACGCAACGAGCAGAGACAGGGAGGTATCGGGAAAATGTCGCAAGACGTTCATAACCGAATATAGATATAAAAAAAATTGTTTAGTTTTGGCAAATCCTTGCTATATTTGGCGTAATATCTGTCAATTAGAATATTCCAGTGTGTGATTGCTATTGTTGTGCAACCTTTAGGCCGCACAAGACCGTTGTTTGGAAATTCAATGGAACTTCAAAATAAGTCAACCCGAGGTGGTCCGTTAAATTTATGTACTTAGTGCATAGAATGGCAGAATTTGTATTTAATGCACTTAAACAAAAATAGCCGTAACTATAATAAAAATCTTCAGGGAAGTAATAAATTTTGATTTATTCATGAAAGTTCTTTTGATTTATGAATTTATTAATTGCATTGACGAAAGCTTTATAAAATTTGTAAATTTTAATAGTCAACCTGAGTTTCACTGATAGTATGAAAATTATATTTTCAGTGTATATAAGACGTGCGTGCGCGATTATCATGGTTGTGCCGCCTAGAGGCCGCACTGTAAATATTTTAGGTCGAGAACTAAAAAATTTCCGAATCAGAAGTGCTTTAGGGAATAACAGAATTTGAATTATTTACATAAGATTAGATTTTGTAATTAGTCTAAAACTTTTTTATATTTTTGATTTAATTGGCGGTTTGAATTGATTGCTATTCAATTTCCGAAATCCATAGAAGAAACTCAGAAACAGAAGAAACTTTTTAAACATGATCGGTGTTTTCGTTAATCTGTTTAGATGTTTTGATGTGTAGATAAATCGGGATCCGTTGATTTATTGTGGAATAATGTACAATTTTTTGTATTTTTGACCACTGAAAAAATCTAGAGCAGCATATTTTTATCTTCGAAAGTTTAGACTTGGGGCAATTAAAAGTTACAAATTTTGACTTTTAAGTTATTAAAATAAAATATTAAAGATAAAAACATGCTATACCTGAAATATTTGTAGAAAATTAAATTCTCTACAAAATTCGCTTTGTATAATTTTTTTGGTATATGGTATGGTTTTGGCAGCTTTTCCAGAGAAATCTCACGGAAATTTTTAACTCGGACTCGGAAATTTATAATTGGGTTATTTGTTTGTTGAACTTTCATATTAATAGTATTAATAGTATAAATTGTTGAGAGAAGGAGTTAATGTAAAACTGTTTAATTGTTCAACGTTTCGGGCATTTATTTTTCCATTTTAATAATGATTTTAAAAATAAGATAATTACAAAACATGGTTACAAAAAAGCCTGAATTATATTCAAGATTTATCTGTGTGTGTGTCTAAAGCGAGACGATGATCTCTTACTTCAGTGCGGTTTTTAAGCCGCACAACATAGGTAATCACAGATCGGTGCGGCCTTTGAACACCACTTCTGATTATCTATTTTCTTCATAGCGCATCTCTTATTGGTTTATATTTTGGTTACCCACCTAAGAAAGTTTCAGTGCAACCTTTAAGCCGCACATCCCTGACAATCACGCATGTAATTAAAATGATATTAATAGTGAAGATAATAATATAAATATTATGTGCCTGCCGTTTTCGAAATATCATATTATATAATATATTGTTGTGACCCACTTTGAGCAATAAGAGATGTAAGAAAGCCAGTTACTAAAGGAAGCACAATCGGGGATGTTCTTGTTAATTAAATTGTTATTTAACTGTTTTATTTATTTTAACTGTTAAATTTAATTGTTTAAATGTTAATTTTAAGATATTTAATTTTAAGTTAGTGTTACATCCAAATGCTTAAAAAAATGATGCGTAGGCTTGAAGACGCGCACATAACAACGGGGAAAAAATAGGAATACCCTAAAACAAATCAAGGATAAAAACAAAAGGGAAAAGTGATAACTAAGGATAATAAACAAGGAAGAGTTAGTTATTAATCTGAGAGCGAACCGGACGGACGTGTAGTCGGTTATTGATTTGAGAGCGTACCGGACGGACGTATTGAAAGTTCCTTTCCGAAAGTTTAAAGATTGTGAGTTGAATTAATCAACTGGAGTTCGGGGTGTGATGCATCATCAAGCATAAAGAGAAACATTGATCTTCCGATCAACTTTTGATTTGCAGACCAAAGGTTAAAGGGTTCGTGTTTTCCTACGGGGAAAGATTGTGAAACAGCAATTGGACTGGAATTGCCTCAGGTTAGGGACCTAGCCATTGCAGGCTACAATTTGGACCAGGCGATAAGTGATCAAGAAGAAAGTGAATGTGCTCATATTGTTGTACGATACGCCTAGACGAGTCACCATCAAAAAGATAAAGGTTTGAATTAATTTTAGTATAGTTTTAAGTTTGTTTATGTTTGTATTGAGTTTGATTTTCCTAGTTCCATTTATGTGTTTACTGTTCAAAATAAATCTGTTAGCTGAACCGATTTGTGTTTCTTTTGAGCTGCTGCTAGTAAGAATTTGTACAGTGAGGCAACAATCATAAAGATACCCTGAGATTAAGAGCCGTCAAAGGTAAGTGCCTAAGGTTTGTTGTTCCTCGTCACCAGAGCTATTAAGGGTGGACCAGGACGCAACATAAGCCTTGGCCAAAATAGTGGGGCACCTTAATAAAAGTGTAATATTTTAATAAAGCAAGAAAATATAAAGAAACAAACGATTAAAGTTTATTAAAATATTTATTATAAATTATATTTTACTGTTTTGTGGGTCCTCCAATTGCTTAAATCACAGCTGCAACCCTTTTTGGCATATCGTGGACTAATGATTTGCAGATACAAGGCAACAATTTACACCATTCCATCTGCAATTTTTCCCTGAATTCCGATTTTAACTTACAGTTTGTTGTGTTGTCCAATATTCTTCTTTAAAGTAAACCATAAATAATCAATTGGATTTAAGTCAGCTGACTGTGCAGGCCCATTCACCCCCTTTGGCACAAACCACCCTGCTCGCTCGCGAGGTATGGCAAGGAGCATTGTCCTGCTGAAATATTATACCCTGGGGTCTTTGTTACGAAATATTTTAGCGTAAGATTCCATCAGATTGGTCTCTAACATTGCAGTGTAGGTAGAACTGTTCATACAACCCTCGCACACGAACATGTTCCCTACCCCTGCTGATGCCATGCAAGCTCAAATCATGACTCCCCTCCACGGTGCTACACCGTAGGTACGATGCAATCTGGACGATATTCTTCCCTTATTCTATGACGTACGTACACAGCCCCAGGGGTGCCAAAAACCTATGCAAACAAAAAAAATAATAATAATACAAATGACAATCACAATTTTTGTAAAATCAGTTTAAAATTAAATTTTTATCATCGAATTTATAAAATAGGGGTTGTTTTAACTTACGTACCTCAAAGTTTGATTCATCTGACCAAACTACTTTTCCCAATCCGCAACGGTCCAATTTAGATGTTCACGAGCCCACTATAGTCTCTTTTTTTGTTTTTTTCCGAAAGCCACGCCTTACGCCGGGCTTTACAACCCCTCAGGCCTGTTCTGTAATGCGTCTTCTAACTGTTCGTGCCAAAATCGAAGGCCCACCGTCTTCACGCATTTGGTTAGCTAGCGCTTTCGACGTCATTTTGCGATTTCGAATACGCACGCGCCGCAACACCCGGTCTTCAGAAGGGGTTGTTATACGTTTTCTACCACTTCTCGTTCTTGATTTCAACGAATTAGTTCTTTGTACCTTTTAATTGTATTTTGAACCGAATGCCGTGAACATTTCATTTATTTTACTAATATGAGTTTGATTTAACCCTTGCGAATATAAGAGAATTATTTGTGCCCTTTTACTTTCGTTTAAATCGCTATTTTTTGGCGTATTAAATTATTTACATACCTTAGAAATAATTTTAAATATTTTAAACACAAATGTACACCAAAAAAATTGAATCTAACTGAACGTCGCTTTCTTTAAATTAAACAATTTTCTACATTTTACGATATTTTAATTTTTATGGCCCTCATAAAAATAATAAGGGACAAAATTTTCTTTGTATTATATGTATTGTTGTGATACGCGCTATCCATGTTGAGGATAGAGTCGTACCAACAAGGAGAGAAGTACAGTTGGAGACCGGAGGTTCAAACACATTTGTTTACATGTGTTTGTTTGTTTTGTCGTTTGAATTTAATTTTAAGTTTGTTCGTGTTGCATGTTGTATGTAAACGTTATATACAACATGCCAAAATTAATCAAACGTGCAGAGAACCGTCGGCCATGTACAAACAACCGAGAATATAAGAAGCTCCAGTTTAAAAACAAAATTTATATAGTAACGCAAGTTACATAAAAGTAAATAAACAGTATCATCCAGATCACGAAAGGTGACGGTGGTGTATTCAGTACTGTGAGATAAACTCGCGAATTCAAGTGAGATTCATTTAAAATATACTGAGATAAGTTATATTCGTGAACGAAATACGGTGGTGATACCAGAGAAGATTAATTTCCTTGGAGAATTGAAGATTCCGTAATATAGCGGGATACAAAAGGTGTTGGCAACGAAGGTTGTGGTCGAGATCGTGTCATATTGATACGTAGGGGAGATACGGATACCAAATTATCCGGTCTATGAGAAGCAGGTTGGAGATTGGAGATTGGAAATTAGAATAATTGAAGAAAGAAAATTGTGCGCACGATACAAATCGCAGGTTAGCTACCATTTGTTAATCAGTGCGTAGAATAGTAGTTTATATAAAGATTGTTTGATTGTTTGGGTTCTATGTTATATGTTGAAATTTGTTTATTTGATTAAAAACTTGTTAACGGAATCCAACTGTAGTTTTATCTTTGTTGGAGTCAAGAATTCGTTCGACATAAGCTCGTATCAACAAGTGTTGGTTGAATCAGATCCCGACGCATTAATACCCTGAGAAGTAAGAGTCGAATTAAGGTAGGTGTCCATAAACCGATTGTGTGTGTTCTCGTGCATTCTTCAAAGCACCAGACGCTACAGTATATCACAATACCATTCTAGACTACCTGCTAAAAATAGACCGGTCAAATATTACACTGAAAAGGAATTTACCGGTATTTTCAAGGGTGCCCCACTAATATGGCCAAGGCTATTAGAACGCGAAAATTTGATTTAGAGTCACACATCAAAATTTTTATTCTGATATAAAAAAAAGTGTCATATCATGTCTTCTGATGTGGGGGGGGGGGGTTGTTAAATAACAATTTAATTTTGTGAATATAATTATTTTGATTTAACTAGCGCACTTATCAGTGGGCGTTTGTGGTTTGTTATCGTGAGGGAAGGGGGGACTACAAATTATATTTTTAATTATTTAGGGACGTCGTTTAAAAGACCACCGTTCATGATGCAAGTGAAGTGGTTCGAGTGGCACATTAGTACTAAAAAGGACGGTGCCCGGTCGCCCTCCCCGTACCAGCCGCTACTGATTATCAGACAATAATATTTGTTTGAGTTTTAACAAAAGAACACGAAGTTCTGTTACTCTGTTTAATTTAAATTTCATTATTTAATTACATAGAAAAAGAAATTTCATAAAAAAGCACAACAAAAGTTTTTGTGCCGGTACCCCATTATTGAATTTAAAATCATAAGCCAAAACCAACTCTTTTTTTTTTCGATGTGGCAATAAATCTAGCTTTGTTACTTATTCTATTGTTTAAGTTACGCTCACTTGGCGTCCGAAGCAACTCGAGCTCTCGTGGTTATGACTGAAATTTCTTGTATTTAAAAAATAAATTAAATTAATTTTTGAGATAAATAAAAAACATTACGAATATGAAGCGAAAAGAACACTTCATTTCATTTTAATAAACGAGTTAAAACGACATAAAAACTGGAAAATATTTGCAAACTACAAGATTCCTAAATAAAAATGTTTGCGATTAAAATTTCTACATGTGTATTTCAATTTACTGTTGAAATTTAAATATTTTAACATTTATTTAAGCTTTTCAGTAAATAATTTTTTTTTGGACAGTAATAAAAAGTAGAAAAAAACATTCTGTTGAATCGCAGAAAATTATTCTAATGTAAAAACATTATACTATTTGATCACAAAGCAGAAGTTTTAATTAACTATTAAAATAAAGATAAATTAAATGTGTATATCATCGTAATAATATAGGTATAAATATGTAATATATCGTAATCCTTTAAAACTCTCTTTTTATTTAACTGTAAATATTGAACAAAATATATTAATTAAAAAGTTTAAAAATAAATTCCCTTGTGCGTTCCGCTTTTAGAACTCTGTTTAAAAATTTATTAAGAACTCATGTTATATAAATTTTGTTTTAAATATCTAATTTAACTTTTTAAATTATATAAAAAAAATGTTGAAAAATTATAAATTAAGTGGAGTAAATAAATTTATTAAATTGGCTTAAAGTTTTTGCATGAAAGTTTTACACAAAGTAGGCAACTCTCGACTTTTGTCACAAACACAATTAAAAAGTTTCCATTATTTAAATATTGGACTCTAATTAAATGTGTTTGAGAGTATTAGAAAACTTTTTGATTCGGTTACTACAGTTGATGACAGCAACCAATAGAAATTTGAATTAAACCACTATGTAATTGCACATTCTTTTATAGTATAACAGGCTCTTGTTTGGTATAACTGAGTTAATTAATAATAATAAAATAAAGGAGGTGGTTATACAACAGTATTATAATCATCTCCAAAAGTATTATGCAAAACTTCTTAAATTACAAAATAACTTTAATGCCATTTTGTAATTTTAGACAATGACACGGTTAATTTAAAATGGGCTATTGTGATTTCCACCGGTAGGTCAAGGGTTATCATCATCCAACATGGCAATTCCACCTAGACGACCCCTACGTCTCAGGTGGTCAGACGGATCGATCAAAAGTTTAATCGTTTATTGCTAAGCAGTTAATAAGTACAAGCTATAGTTTAATATTGTAGTACAAAGGATACCGGGTGTTCACTCAAAAGTAGCTAGTCGAAATAACTTTTTTAGAGTAAATTTGAGAAAAACATAAAACACGTCCCTCCATCTGACCAACTACCAGTACTTTGAAATTTTCAATAGCGCCCCCTACATTGCGATACATCACTTTAATGGTGGGAACCGGACTATTGAACGCGATTGTTTGGACTGACATAATATTATAATAGGGCAAAATTTGGTTGATTGTGCATGTTGATTTTACAATCAACATTTGTGGGGGTTATTGTACAATATGTAAAATTTCCTTCTCCTTCTCAGTCCTTTTACCCTAATGAGGGTTTGGTGACGCATCTCGTTCTATCTCTTTCTATGCATATGATGTGCGTTCAAATTGTTTTCACATACATAGAGGACCTACTTGTTTAACGTGGGCTCCGAACCACGGGAAGTGTACAACACTTCATTTCGAGATGGATTTTCTTGGCAGATTACCTCGGTGGTTTGCCATTGCCTGCCGAGGAGAGACGGTCAGAATAAAGTTCTTACCCTGCCCGGATTCGATCCGAGCGTTTCGCATTAGCAGTAGACGCTCTTCCTCCGCGGAGGAGACCGCCTCCGGTCATAGCTTGGTCATAGACAGGACCGAATGTAAAATTTAACCTAACTTAATTTCGAATTAATTGCACTCCCCCTTTTCACATTTTGCTACACCATAACCTAAACATAGACCTCCTCCAAATATCAGTTGTACATCTTGTGTCGCTGCCTGCTTTCTCTTATTTTTAAGGAGAAATATGTTTTTAAGTTTTCCATGTGCCCCTGAGCCTAAACCTAATAAAACCTAAGTTCCTTTTCCATTCTCATGTATAGAGGGCTCTCAAGCGTACACCCAATCTAAATCAAACGTTATCCAACAACCTTATACATATAATATTCTCATAATTCAAACCCATAACTAATTTCTTTCAATTTCATAAAATAAACTAATTTCAGGGTGCCCGCTGGGCAATGCCATCCGGTCGGAAGCCCCTAATAAGCCAAGCATTGCGCAGTCGCTGAGCGGTAGGGATGATTTTTATTATCCTGTTGGACATATTAGATCAGGTCATATCAGGGAGACCATCGGCTTTACGTGTCCTCTAAAGCACGGAGACGGTCATATAGGGAAAGAAAGTTCGAAGAGGATTGACTCTTGCTGAATTCGAATTAGTTCCCTTTGTTGAACTCTTGAGGTAGAGGGATAAAATGAAACGCTTCCGCAAATCTGGGCATGACTGTTTTACATCTGATTCAGTGAAGACATGGATACATCTCAGGGTGAAGAATTAATGTTCATGTATCTATGAGCTTTTTCGGTTCTAAACAGAAAAATGGAGTAGAAATATTTTCTGAAGAACAGCAGTTATGAGAATATGAAGAAAAGAGGTTACCTGCAAATAAACTATAAGGTAAACCATGCAGTTATTCGACATAGGGGAGTTATTTATTTATTCATTTACACCAACAAACGACGACAGAGTCAATTACATGATGGGTCCAAATTATCACGTAATAAACATAATTTAGTTGCTGACACAGACAGGTGAAAAACAAAACCGTTCAAAGGAAAAAATTTACCCGGATCAGCAGGGCTACAATATCACAATATAATCATATGTCTGTGGCTCAGGTCCACCACCATATATTTAATTAAACAACATAGAATGATGCGCATTGGTATTACGAGCCATTTTGTTAAGTGCCGAGGACTGTAACGATTCAAAATTAATGCAATATTAGTACAAAGAATTAAGACAAAGTATTCTTAATATTTAACATGAATGATCTCATTTACCGGGGAATAACCGTGTCCGGGTGATTTCATAATAGTGTCGCACGTGTAAGCTATTTTGGTAATACACAAAGAAAGTAATAGTACAAAGTATTTTTAATAGCTAACACGCGTGATTTCATTTACTTTACCGGGGAATCACCGCGTCCGATGACTTCATCGCCACGCGTAAGTTTTTTGTGCTTACGGGGCGCGTGATGAAACTATAATATATAAGGACCTACCATCAAACATTCGAGACATTCTGATCCTAGTTCGATCACAACTATCTTTGAGTATCTTTTGTGAAATACCTTAAATTATCTTCTATATTGTGATTCTAGTTAGATCACGATTATTTTTGAATACCTTTCGGAAAATATCTTAAATTACCTTCGATACCTTTATGAATATTTTTAATTGTAATTATATTACATTACCTCCGAAATTTAAATATTCGACAAATTTTGTTTTGAAAAAGTGTGTTACGACTACATAGAATTTTCAATAAACATTAATAAGCGTTTAGATAAAAAGTGCCTACACTATTATATGGATTTTGTAGTAAATTCGTAATGAACAATAATTTAAATTAATGTATTAAGAATAGTAAATAAATAAATAAATGATATTAGTGAATGAAATTGTGAAAAGACTACTGCAATAATTACGTTAAGTAATAAAGACTAATAATTAAATAAAGTTAGTAAAATTGTGAATAAACAAATCGAGTGACAGGACATATTTATGTGAATCTATCATCAAGCAAATAAAGTTGAAAACTCGTCTAACTATAATGGACTACTACTAGATTAATATACTGAATAAAGGTATTTAATGTTTTTTTAAGAATAATTATATATATATAAGTTTACATAGGCATAAATTAGAGCAAATGTCCAAAATGCAGCCAGGATCTCGTAGAGGAGTGATGATGTTTTGCTAATTAAATTTGCTAGTATATTTAAGTTATTTTATTACATTTTATTTCAGGAATAAATGTATTATAGAATTAGTTATTTTTTTAGCATATAATAAATCCAAACCAAAGAGGGTCATGATTGTAAATTCTTTCAATAAAATTAAAATCAAAAGTATTTCCTATTTTTTTGAACAAATTTCAACCTACCTGAGATAAGAGTTTTTTTAAGTATTTTTTCTACGTTGAGTTAGCATAAGGGGTTACAATTGGCGCTGCCCAACGCGTGGCCGATTTATTGAAATTTTAGTAGAAAGTAATACGAAATACGATTGAAATTGAATTTTTTTAGAATAAGTAGGTAGTACATAATACAACAATGAAATTATTGTAAGGTTCAATACGAATTTTACTGCAAAATCAAGTATCGCGAAATACGTTGGTTGTTTTATGTAAACAAGTACATCTCACGTTTTTTTTTTATTTAATTCGCGGAGCCGTAATTTTTAAAGCAATATTAAATAATCTGCATTAGTAAATTCTTTCCGGTATCGAGTGACAAGGTCAAACGTTAGTTCTTTTTAGGCGTAACTTTGTATCGAACAAGTAATTAAAAAATTGCGTGTCAGTTAGGAATTTATTTGAAAATAAAATTTTTGTTTGGGCATCATTAATTTATTAAGAATTTTGAATAAATTTACTTGGAAAAGGTAATATAAAAAGCGTGAAGATGGAGTCAAATTTCTTATCAGATAACGAGATTTTGAAGGAACTAACTTTGCGGAAACAAGTTTTGGGTAAAAATGCTCAACAAAGAAAGGCTTATGAAGCCAATAAGTCCTATTACAATTTGCGTAAACGTCATGTCTCTTATAATATCGGCGATTTAGTTTGGAAAAAACAATTTCCACAATCAGATGCCTCTAAGAAATTTGCTGCCAAATTAGCTCCCCGATATCTTTTATGTAAAATAGTGCGGAAAATAGGAAATCTATCTTATGATTTAGAAAATATGAGTGGAAAACCAGTAGGTAGATGGCACGTTGAGCTTCTCAAGAAGTGCACTGCTACCAATCTTCCTCCAAGTGATTAAGCCCTTACACTTTTATTTCTGTTGTATATTATCGTTACCTTATTATTAGCCAATATAATTTCTTTACCTTATTTTTAGTTCATAACGACCCAGTATCTTAGTAATGTTTGTGTTAGTTAATAATATTCCTTTAGTTTTAGTGGAGAAATTGTTATTTTCCCTCAAAACGTGAATTCATGAACAATTTTATTTTAATGTTTAGTTTAAAAAAAAATTTTTTTTTTGACGAATTTAGTTATCAAACACGTCCCGGTCGTACGACGTAAAACTGCGTGCCAAAATAACAACTGTTCCTCGTTGTTAACTTTTTAAATATCATTTTAGTGATCAAACAACTACCTTACCTGAAATTAGAGGGTACGCTTTGCGAAGTATTGGAATAGCTAACCAATAAATCGTTTAGTTAAGCCAAGTACAGACTGGTGTTGCATTGGCCTAGCTACCCAATGTTATCATTAGTCGTGCGTTAATTTCATGTTTATGATAGGTCAGTAAGCAAAAAATAATTTCTCATATAATTTGTTTGTTAAGAGTAAACATATCGTTTATTTTACTTGTACCTTTATGTGAACAAATAAGTTCTGCCTTTAATGAGATAAATTTTTCTTACCTTGAATTATTTTAATTAATAAGCTCATTAATCATTTACCTTTTTGAACAAAGAAAATGTTCAATTGTACTACCTATTAAAAATATCTTGAGTACCTTCCCAAAATATCGTCTATTTCTGAAGACAAATACCTTCAGTATTTTTAAAAATATGTTTAGTATTTTAATAAAAAAATACCTTATGTTTTGAAAACATCTACCTAGTGTCTTGAATATAATCGAGATCCAGAATTAAGGGTACAATTTACCGTCATCTATACCTTTATGAGCACCTTTACCTTTGTTACGATTTCCAATAGGAATCATACGAAACTTCCTTATCTTATCTAAAATAACTTGAGCAATAGATACGTTTCGTCATTTTAGTAGTAAAGCAAATAACCCCAGAGACACCTAAGTTGATATTTCCACTTTGGAAAAGCTAAATTTAATCGCAAGTTTTTTTCTGTTTTTCCAACGACAATTGATAAAACAGACTAGATTCCATCTCATTAGATACCATTTTTAGCGTGGCATCAAATTCCAAAGGAAATGAATTTTGTAAATATGATTTTTTCATTTTCCAGGCACTGTAAATATGATTGAGCCCAAATTTTACCATAATTTCAATGTCCAAATTAATCTAGACTTCAGAGTTTCCATCTGCATTTGTGGGTCCCACGGCCAGCGAATGATCCCGTGATTTCGCAAACCGCCCTCTTTTACAGTGGTCACAACGAAATTGAGGCTGACTAAGACTTGCGACTGGTAATCATCGTGAAATTTCAATTATTTTAATGATTATTCTAATTTTTTTTTGTAATTAGTTAATTTTATTTTAATAATAGTAAGAACTTAGAGGATTTAAGTTTCTTGTTTTGATTAAATTCTCCCAACCAATTTAAAACAAGTGGCGCCTAACATTAAATTTGTTATTTAGATTCGAGCTTATCGTAATTAATAAAGAACTACCTTTAATTCCGAAAAATTAAGACTATTTTCCTAAATTTCTTTTTGTGAAAAAATATAACTTTTCGTTATTTTTTTTTATTTTGTTTTTTTGTACTATTAGGCGATTGTAACGATTCAAAATTAATGCAATATTAGTACAAAGAATTAAGACAAAGTATTCTTAATATTTAACATGAATGATCTCATTTACCGGGGAATAACCGTGTCCGGGTGATTTCATAATAGTGTCGCACGTGTAAGCTATTTTGGTAATACACAAAGAAAGTAATAGTACAAAGTATTTTTAATAGCTAACACGCGTGATTTCATTTACTTTACCGGGGAATCACCGCGTCCGATGACTTCATCGCCACGCGTAAGTTTTTTGTGCTTACGGGGCGCGTGATGAAACTATAATATATAAGGACCTACCATCAAACATTCGAGACATTCTGATCCTAGTTCGATCACAACTATCTTTGAGTATCTTTTGTGAAATACCTTAAATTATCTTCTATATTGTGATTCTAGTTAGATCACGATTATTTTTGAATACCTTTCGGAAAATATCTTAAATTACCTTCGATACCTTTATGAATATTTTTAATTGTAATTATATTACATTACCTCCGAAATTTAAATATTCGACAAATTTTGTTTTGAAAAAGTGTGTTACGACTACATAGAATTTTCAATAAACATTAATAAGCGTTTAGATAAAAAGTGCCTACACTATTATATGGATTTTGTAGTAAATTCGTAATGAACAATAATTTAAATTAATGTATTAAGAATAGTAAATAAATAAATAAATGATATTAGTGAATGAAATTGTGAAAAGACTACTGCAATAATTACGTTAAGTAATAAAGACTAATAATTAAATAAAGTTAGTAAAATTGTGAATAAACAAATCGAGTGACAGGACATATTTATGTGAATCTATCATCAAGCAAATAAAGTTGAAAACTCGTCTAACTATAATGGACTACTACTAGATTAATATACTGAATAAAGGTATTTAATGTTTTTTTAAGAATAATTATATATATATAAGTTTACATAGGCATAAATTAGAGCAAATGTCCAAAATGCAGCCAGGATCTCGTAGAGGAGTGATGATGTTTTGCTAATTAAATTTGCTAGTATATTTAAGTTATTTTATTACATTTTATTTCAGGAATAAATGTATTATAGAATTAGTTATTTTT
Source organism: Podabrus alpinus (assembly GCA_932274525.1). Taxonomy (NCBI): domain Eukaryota; kingdom Metazoa; phylum Arthropoda; class Insecta; order Coleoptera; family Cantharidae; genus Podabrus; species Podabrus alpinus. The sequence goes on from OW026452.1 coordinate 98,195,608, forward strand.
TTAGCATATAATAAATCCAAACCAAAGAGGGTCATGATTGTAAATTCTTTCAATAAAATTAAAATCAAAAGTATTTCCTATTTTTTTGAACAAATTTCAACCTACCTGAGATAAGAGTTTTTTTAAGTATTTTTTCTACGTTGAGTTAGCATAAGGGGTTACAGGACATCAAGTAAGGTCTTGGAAAAGGTACAATATAAAAGATTGATGTGTTCCTCAATGATTATTGTGTATTGTGCAATGGGCTGTTAATCTGTTTTTATTGTTATGAAGGCAAATCATTAACACAGGGAGACCGACGGCTTAATGTGCTCTCCGAGGTACGGAGGCGGTCAAGAAATTTTTCTTAATATCTATTGGGTGCAAATAATTCTTTTGCCTCTCGTTAAACATCCTGCCATCTGCTCTTTCCTATTATCTCAATTGTATTTTATGAATGGAAGTTTTTCCCAATTGAGATGGAAGAATTATTCCATTAATATCAGTAATGACGTGAACCCAATAAAATTTCAAAAGTCAATGTTTTTCAAGTAGTTTGTAAAGAAATTGTTACTTAACTTTGTCAAAAATAATTACGAAATGGATTATTATCATCTATAGTTGCTTTCCATTTAAATTACCCAGAGAATCAATACTAAAATTTTACTTCGTTCATGATTGGTTAATTTTATAAAACAAGCCTGACAAACATTTCATACATTTACACTGTCATAATAATTTATTTAATTGACAGTTTGAAATAATAATAAAGTGATAGGTTAATCGATGCTGGTAATGGATCATAATTCTAGAGTAATTTAAATTGGAAGCAACTATAGTTTGTAAAGATAAATTAAAAATGTAGGAGATAGCTCACTTACGTGTCGAGTCATGTGATTAACTTTAAAAAATAATTAGTTTTGGTGCTACGACCATTTTAAGATATAAGAATAAGAAAAATTAAATTAAAGGCTAGGTTATCAATTTTGTACACCAGTCGGGTGTCAAGAGGTTGTTATTCACTTGAGAAAATAATCCCACTCAGCTTGCATCATAGTGGGAAAAAATTTCTCTAGTGGGTAATACCTCACTTAACACGCTTATCAAAGAAATTTGTGAGAAATACAAAATTTGCATATTTTTGGAAACTATACAGAACTCTTAAGGTTTATAGATAAATGTATGTTAACAGTAAAGTTTCTTCTTAACAAGAACTTACGAATAAAAGGAACAAAATTGAAGTCAGACCACTGGGAGCTGACATAAGCCATCCAAAAAATCACAGTCACTTTTATTATTTTGATCCACAATTTTCTAAATAGTTGTTTCTTAAAATAAAAGTTTTTCTTATAATATAATTATGGAATGGTGAAATAATGCTCTTTCACTTTTATGAAAGATAAATAAGTGATGTGCGGAGAAATAAATTATTTATTAATGAAGTTCGAAAAAAAAATGAAATTTTCAGTTTTTGAAAATTGTGAGGCACGTTTATGATTTAGAGATAAATACATAACGATGGAAAAGTTTCATCATGTCAAGATTTTTCCAATAAAAAAAATAAAATTGAAATCTTACCACTATTATAGTAGCTGAGATAAATCCAATTTAAAGATGCCAATAACAGCAGCCATTTGGTGTTCTACATGGATTTTTAAGTGGCTTCCTCTTTGGAAAGGTGTCTTTTGCCCCTTTAGGCTATCTAAACCGACATGTTTAAATAGCCTATATATAGCCTCATCTCTCAAAATCATTTTTTTATTATAAATATTATTTCCCAATATTTCGCAATATTAATTCATTAATTAAATTTATTCTCATACTTCGTTCAACTTTCTTATCTTTATCCACTTCCAACTTACTGTAATTATTATTAATTGCAAAAACAAAAACCCAAAAATTCCGGAATAAGAGAGGTTATGTAATAATTTTAGAAAAAGTACAAAGGTATCGTAATAGCATTTCCTTGTGCTATTGTTAATAAAATTAATACAAAGAAGGTGCAAGGTTTTTCTAAGAAGCTTTTGCGATTAAACGTGAACTTTACATTAAATTGTATGTTCAACAAAAAAAACTTTTCTTTAGATTTATATTCTTCTACTTGGTTGATATTATATGCGCGTTAGTTCTTCTGTTAAGAGGATTAAGTAATTTCTTGTTTTCGCTTATTCTGCTTTTACAGCGAAGTTTTTTTATCTTGTTCTTAGCTTTTCCAATATTAAACTTTAATGTTTTTAGTATATTTACAAAACCAACACAAGTTTACTTTTTTAAAACTTTCCTAGGAAATTAAAACAACTTTTACACGATTACAGGCACCTTTGAAAGTATAACTTTTACTACTATACTACACACAGTAGTTTAATACTATTCGATGTTGCAATATACTATAAACTTTTATTACCTATTTTAATTCTTCCGTCAAAGTTTCATTTACTTCTAAACAAATATTGTCTATTTAGTATTAACAAAAATATTCTTCGGAAAGTTTTTTTAAATTAATCGGAAAACTCGGAAGTAATTTTCTGAAACCTGAGGAAAACTATATTTTTGAATCCTTTATTTTTGAACCCTAAATGACGGAGTTTTCTCCGATATGATAAATATACATATAAGTATAAGGTGTAAATAGAACAGAGGTTGTCATGTACATTGAAGTTGAATTACAAAAACGTAATTGTACGTGAAGTCTTCAATTTCGATTAATTTCAAAACAATGCATTATACGAGTACATGTGAGACCTGTCTACTAAAATCTATTAAGATGTAGTACCCGGTAGAATAAAAGATTATAATTGGTTCAATAAAATTGATTGATTTATTATGCAATTATATAATTATACTCGTACATAACATTTTCCTACCAAATATAAATTAAAATGGTGTTAATGAAGGCAATTAGACATATTGTAATAGCATATTACTATATTGCAATAATTATAATATTGAAAACGTGAGAAAATACGTTTTAACGTTCTGCTTACAATGTTAAGCATATTTTCATTCGATAATAAACACTAATAAAAATTTCGATTAATTAAATTCCGTTATAGGTAAAAAGGTGAGCTGACTCCATCGTTGTTATACTACTTATATCTTAAATATATTTTTATTTACAGCATTACATTGATTGAATATTGCTATCCTATTCCCATTTTCACATCCGTTTAAAGTGGTGGATTTCTTTCTTCCTTGTGTTTTATTTACATTTTTGCGTGAGTCGTTGCGATTGTTATTAGCTGCTTCCATCGTTTTCTATCCTGAACCGTTGTTTTCTACTCCTTCGCGCCCATCAGTATCAAATTGCTTGTCACTTGGTCCCACCACTTCGCCCTGGGTTTCCCTAGCGTTCTGTCTCCGTTGGGATTCCATAATGTTACTTCCTTCACTATATTGTTTTCACGTCTTCTCATTATGTGTCCCAACCTTCTGATTCGCTGTGACTTGACATACTTGACCACGTCTTCACCACTCTTAGTTGTTAGGCCTCTTTTTGGGTTAAGCCTATTGTTTTTGTTGAATACGTTATTATCAGTCTTATCAATGTTTCTTTCGTCAGATTCTTATCTTAAAAAAACCTTTTATTTCCATAGTATGCTCTATTACCGGCCGGCACTCAGTTCTTTATCTCTTCTGTTCTATTTCCATTTCTGTTCAGATGCGTTCTCAGGTAGTTCAAGCTCAAATTTGTATTTGTGCATTTTCAGAACATTCCCGGTGCGCGGGTTGTTTTTTCCACATCTCATATATTTCGTCTTATTGTTGCTCATTGTTAGACCCATCATTCTTGTTTCCCTATCCATTTCTTCGAACATTTTTTTCAACTATTTGCGCGTACTTGTCATGATGACGATATCATCTGCATATGCGAGCCTCTGTCATTCTCTTCTTGTAATCGAGCCTCCCCCATCTATTTCTTTGGTTATTTTTATAGATCTATGTTGAATAGTGTCGCCGACAGTGCATTTCCTTGCTTACTCCTCGATTTATTTCGAAGTACTCTGTTTCATCTTCTGCAGTTCTTACGCATGCCATGGTGTTGTTCAGTGTAATTTTTATCAGTTTCCTCAGTTTGGACGGTATCTTCATTTCTTCCAATGTTTTATATAGCTTCCTTCTCCTTACTCTGTCGAAAACTTGTTGGAAGTCTATAAATACTCGTAGTATGTGCAATTCTGTATTGTTTTTTTTGCATATTTAACATTTTTCTTTTTGCCGTATGTATTGCATCATGCGTTGATTTAATTTCAATAAATCCGCGCTGATATTCTCTTGTTACTTTTTTCCTATATTCTTTCAGCTTTCTATATTTTAATGTTGATAGTACCGCATAATCTGAATTCAGAATGTTATACCACGATAGTTCCTGCAGTCTTCAACGTCTCCTTGTTTTTCATTGGTATTACCATATACTACTCCTTCTCTCTAACTTTCAGACCCTTTTTCTCCTTTCACACTTACAGCACTAGTTTCACTACTTCATCTCCTCCATATTTTATCAGTTCCATGTTTATTTCATCTTTTCCCGGTGCCTTTTCATTTTTATCTTTTGAATTATTACCATTAGTTCTTCAATTGTCGGCTCTGTTGTTTCTTGGTTGTCCTTTTCCATATCGATATACGTTTGTTATTCCTCTTCTTCTTGTTGAACGTTCAGTAGTTTCTGGAGGTGTTTCTTTCATATTCCTTTGTGTTGTGTTTTTCCTTCCCTTCATCATCTTTTGATGCTTGTTGCTTGTTAAAAGAAGAACCAAAAGGTCGCCTTTCCGATATCTCGTAAATTCCCCCTTTTCAGAACTAAATAAGACCTTGATCTTGGTTATGTTGTAAAGCTAAAATATAAATTCACTTAAAACTAGGAATTTATACAGATCTAGTGACCAATTAAGCAAGATAAATGAATGAAAATTCACTGAATCCAAGGTTATCTTGAAGGTGTAAATCTAATAAAAATCCAGAGAACACCAGGTAGAGAACTAATTTATTACAAAAAATTGAAGAAAAAACGAAATTAAATTTGTCGTTGGAAGTCTCCAATAATTGTAGAAACATTCATGATAAGAGCAACAACTGAATAAACAAAACTCAACAGCATCCTCTACTAATCGGATCAAGTGGCCATTGGTCTTGTGCTAGAAAAACGTCTTCGAAAATAGTTGCTTACAATAAGGTCGCTAGATTTATATTTCAAATATAATAAAAACATAACACGAAGTAAAATATAAAACAAAAGAAATATAATTGATATAAAAGCTGAAACTAGTATGTCTGTAAACAAGACTTAATATAGTGAACTACAAATCAATCCGATACCTGTGACAAAGGACAAAATGTCGAATGCAGCAGCTTTTAATTAATTATAAATGCAGAGTTGTTGAAATTTTACTTCGATTGAAATAGTTGAATGACAACATTCTTATCTCTTCGACAGAAAATTGTTGTAATGCTTTGTTTTGAAACTAATATAAATGGATGTATAGAGAGCATCAAATTTAGTCGTTTTAAGTGATAGCCACACTCTTTAATAATATGTGCCTTTGCTGGTAGTAATTTGCTAAAAATGAGAAGGGACATTTTCAGCTGTAAATAAAATGAATATCACTGTGCTCGTGATGGGTACATGGTTCTTTAACCCACACCTCTTTCATCTCGAAGAACTTCAAATCAGGTGGGTTAATGGGCAAAGGGAGGTCATTAGCGTGACCTCCATCTATCGGAACAAGTCGACGGGAGCAGTGAAATGCTTTTAACCGGCTGCAGGTATTCGCTTCAGACGGGGCCTATTGCATTTTAAGTGGAACCCGAACTTCTACCAAGGGAATGTACACCTCATCATGGTGTTACACAGTAGGGGAGCTTGTCCCTTCGCCATATCTATGCTGGAGTCTTATTTACGTGGAATTTACATACTAGAGCTATACATCGCACTGCTCAAGTGGGGGGGGGAGCTTAGCACCACGTCACAACACAAACGGGATCTACTGTCCTACGTGGGTTCTGAACAACGGTCGAGAAAATGTTGCGGTCTTGTTGGGATTCGATTCCTCGATATCTGCATGCTAAGCTGGAACGATGCACTGGAAGACGAACTTCCTCGACCCTTTCCAGTCGTAGCATTTAGGCAAGGATGATTTCTGAAGTAGGGCATGTGCGAGCGAATCTTGCTTAAATTCCTTCATCTGACGCTGGAATTGAAACGAGCAATGGACTATTTTAGCGGGATTAGTAAACCCAAGAAATGGCATTGGAGTCGAATCGTGAATTTCAAATAAATTTGGAGATGGGGTATTTTGGCAGATAGTAAGAATAGGGGTGGATGGGCTTTTCAGTCGTTAGTTACATATATCGCTTGCATTAGAGGATACACCAAGACACTGCTGCATTCTGAACTCATTCCAAGTTTACGATTATCTGCAGGGGGTTATCGATTAAAGCTTCTTTGGAATGACGTTACTTGGGAAGTATATAACTTAGTTAAAATAAGGTAAATTTGTTTTTTCTTTTCCTTGAAATTTTTTTCCCTTTCATAGAAAAGTGTTACAAGCCTCCCCGATTAATCATCTCCAGTTTCAAAGTTTTTGAACTTAAAAATCTTGATATATGGACTTTTAGTTTCTCGCTATCTCGAGTTGGTAGGGGTGTGAGTGCAAGTTAGGTTCTCAAAGCGGTCACCCATCCAGCTGCGAACCTCTATTTGTCTTTCGCTACGTTGCGGATTTTCTAGACCACGGTGCATTAATTACCAAATAAATCTTCTACCAAATCGATATTTTAGCCTTGAACGAATGCTAATCCCAAACCGCTCGTACCAAACCGGCCTGAGTTCAAGAAGCGAGCTAATAATAACGCATATGCTCTTAGCGTCAATCATTTGCATACCAAAAATGATAATTAAGGAAATGAATAAAGCAATGTGAAAATTAATTTTAAATTCAAATTGATTTTTTTTTAATTAAATAATTTGAATAAAATAAACAAAATGTAGCGGCAGTAGCGCGGTTCTGTTTTTAATATAAATGTAGTGTTTTGTTTGCCTGCATAGTGATTAACTCTACCTTATAACTTGAAAGCTCTAAGCTTTTAAAAAACATATTTGTTAGTATATTTGTCTTCCACTCCCTTTAAAATTTCTTTATTGTGTACCTACTTAATAGTCCCTTGCATTAATAACCCAGAATTTTCTTCTTTCCGTTTTCCATTAAAGAACATTACCTGTAATATTTCAACTGGAATTATGCGATATTATTAAAACGTGCCCTTTCATACTTTGAAAGATTAGATTGAATTTTAAATTTAAAAATAATTACAAATGCCAAATTAATTAAAATTTTTTTAATATTTCTGAAAAATATTAGTCTGTTAAATTTATATCTGAAAATAAAAATGTACTGGCGTTTTTTATAATATAGGGCTATTCAATAGGGGTAAGGTAAACTGCACTCCAAAACCACCTGATAATGGTAAACTGCACCCCGGGTAAACTGCACGAAATTTTGAAAACTGGTAAACTGCACTCAGAACATTTTCCAGGTAAAATTAAAAATGGTAAACTGCACTCCAAACAAAAATTATTAAATTTTTTTATTAAAAAACAAATCTCCGCGTAAAGTTAAATCTGCCACAAAGAGAGGTGGATCTGCCGCAAAGAGGTGGATCTGCCGCGAAGAGGTGGATCTGACGTTAGGTTAGTGTTAGTTTTTGATATTTCTTTAGAAAACCAATTAAAAACAATTTAATCTTCACGTAAAGTTAAATCTTCCGCAAAGAGGTAGATCTTCCACGAAGAGGTGGATCTGCCGTTAGGTTAGTGTTAGTTTTTGATATTTCTTTAGAAAACCAATTAAAAACAAATAAATCTTCACGTAAAGTTAAATCTTCATGTAAAGTTAAATCTTCCGCAAAGAGGTGGATCTTCCGCGAAGAGGTGGATCTGCCGTTAGGTTGGTGTTAGTTATTGATATTTCTTTAGAAAACCAATTAAAAACAAATAAATCTTCACGTAAAGTTAAATCTTCACGTAAACTTAAATCTTCACGTAAACTTAAATCTTCACGTAAAGTTAAATCTTCACGTAAAGTTAAATCTTCCGCAAAGAGGTGGATCTGCTGTTAGGTTAGTGTTAGTTTGTGATATTTCTCTAGAAAACCAATTAAAAACAATTTAATCTTTACGTAAAGTTAAATCTTCCGCAAAGAGGTGGATCTTCCACGAAGAGGTGGATCTGCCGTTAGGTTAGTGTTAGTTTTTGATATTTCTTTAGAAAACTAATTAAAAACAAATAAATCTTCACGTAAAGTTAAATCTTCACGTAAAGTTAAATCTTCACGTAAAGTTAAAGCTTCACGTAAAGTTAAATCTTCACGTAAAGTTAAATCTTCCGCAAAGAGGTGGATCTGCCGTTAGGTTAGTGTTAGTTTGTGATATTTCTTTAGAAAACCAATTAAAAACAATTTAATCTTCACGTAAAGTTAAATCATCCGCAAAGATGTGGATCTGCCGCAAAGAGGTGGATTAACCGCTCCCTCGAACTCGTTACTATTTCATGATTATAAAAATAAATATTTTTATTTTATTTTTACCTGGAAAATGTTCGGAGTGCAGTTTACCAGTTTGCAAAATTTCGTGCAGTTTACCCGGAGTGCAATTTACTACTTTTTTTTTCGGCTACCTGCAGTCGTTCGTGCAATTTACCGTCACCCATTCAATAGGGACTTTGTTTTTTAATAGTAGCAATATAGGAACTGGTGATAGTGTTGTCATCCTGTTTTGGACATATTACGTCAAGTAGTAGATGAACATTTTATTATGTTTTCAATTTCAATCAAAAATCGCATGAAAATAATTATTAAAATCAGCTATGAAAATGGCGGATCTGTGAAAACTATATACATCGCAAAATTTCGGATATTTTCCGTCGATATAATCGTCCTTCTGAGGTCGCTATTTTAAAGATTTGGTGGTTTAATTTGAGTCTACCGATTCGGTACATAACATGCCAACAACAACACGTAATCGTTTAGATTGTTCAGCTGAAAATACTGTTGCTGAAAGTGAAAGAGTTGAGGAAGATCCAAATTTATCAATTCCACAGCGTTTTCAACAATTGGGCCTATCCACGAGCACCAGATGGCGAATTTTGCGTAACAATTTGGATTTCAAACCTAATAAGGTTCAGTTGAAGAATGCTTGGCATAACTCTACTTGATAGAAAACGTGAAGAATGGATCCGTGAAAAAACGGGAATTACGGACATAACACAAAAGATAGTAAAACAAAAATTGAGCTGGACTGGACATGTGAGAGCGGAAAACGGCAGATGGTCGACCAGAATCATAAACTGGATATCGAGATGCAGCAAGAGGACTTTCGGACGCCCGACCAAGAGATGGGCAGATGACATAAGAAAGGTAGCCGGAGGACGGTGGATGCGAACGGCGCCTAACCGCAAAGAGTAGAAAAATAAAGGTTCAGTTAGTATAAGAACTAAAGCCTGTTACACCACGTTCTGCATCCACGACACCTTTCCAACAGGTAATAAAAGGTTGGCTAGCTCAAAGTCGCGAAGGGGTGGGTTGGTGAATGGAACGAAAGGGTCGTGTGACGGCACGTCGCAAAGCGTGTATTTCCTATCGACGACCGGGCAATCCTCGATCGCGATTCTAAAAATTGTCAAAATCGGTGTGAATAATTTACACGGGGGGGGGAGTTAAGTCAAAATCGGTGGGGTTAATATACACGCGGGAGTTTGAATGGGCGCCACGCATACGAAGAAATGAATCTCTTTGAAGGGGACTGGTTATCACACCTTCCAAGCTGGTACGCGACAACTTGATGATCTTACAGCGAACTCTCACTCCGGAAAAACCTCGCTCAATGACCTTACCTTTACAGGAGGCGAACTTTCCGTTGGTGAAAATAGCTAAATAAACATTAACACAGCAATAATAATAACACACAAAGTTGGGAAATAATAAAAATGTATTAAATAAAATAATATCAGGGGGGAGTTGACAAAATTTACACAAGATATTATCAAATTTACACGTCTTGTATAAAAATAAATATGTACAGTTGACGGAACCTTTCAGTATGGTTTCCGTTGCGAAATTAATATTCGTAAAACAATTATTCTTACAAAAATACAAACTGTTAATTTGCATGAGAGGGGGGCGTATTGAATACAGCACTCCACCAAAATAAATAGTTACTTAAGCGCAACTTGATGATATTCAAAACTATGATTCATAAAATTGATCATGGAACTTAATCAATGCAATTGATCATCAAAATTCCCAACAACGGGACAAACAAACTTTAGCTACAATACTAAACTTGAAACGTTACGTTAAATTGTTTGGTTACATTCTGAACGCTCGAATGGCGTGTTAAAAGTTACGTTAATAATAGATAATAATATTAAGTTAAATAAAAGGTATACAAAATGGTTGCGATATCGTCTTCCAGGGTTGAACTGAACGTTCATAAACACAACTAATGGTCAATAGGACCAATTAACATCACAATCTTAAAAATATAAAAAGGTTTCTTACTTAATTTGGGTGGTTGATGTTCGACCTCTAGGTAAAGTCGATGACGGGTCCTTCAGGAGTGAGATTTCGTCTTCAGAACGTAGAATGAAGCTGAATGTGATGTCTCAAACCATATCAGAAGGGCAGCGTAATAACCAGCTTCCCAAAAACTCTTCAAATCGGAAGGTGATGAAATAACAGGGTGGTTCACGCACTGTATTTCGCGATATAATAGGGGTCTCCGTACGAAATAATTCACTAAGTTAGTTATTCGCGAAGTGACAAATAATTCAAGCCGGCACTGTCTAAGTAAGAAATGTTAATGTGGTGTCCGATAAAAAAAAGACGATTGGAATGCACACATGGGTTGGAAGTGCAACACCTGTTTTGTACCATTCGATAAAAGCAATGTTACGTACTTGCCTTATGAGCGGCAAGCAATAACTCGACGTGATTAACGTGATGAGCAGATGGTATAAAAAAGTCCGATAATTGATTCAATGTTTAGTAACCATAGACGATATTAATTGTTCGATCACTTATTAAATATTGGCAACAATTGACGATATACTGGTTCGATAAAATATTAATTGTTTAAAAACAATTGACGATATTCTGGTTCGATAAAATATTAATTGTTTAACCACAATTGACGATATTCCGGTTCGATAAAATATTAATCGTTTAACAACAATTGACGATACTCTGGTTCGATAAAATATTAATCGTTTACTAACAATTGACGATATTCTGGTTCGATAAAATATTAATTGTTTATTAACAATTGACGATATTAATCGTTTAACAACAATTGACGGTATTAATGTTCGATAAAATATTAATTGTTTATTAACAATTGACGATATTAATCGTTTAACAACAATTGACGGTATTAATTGTTCGATAGTACCTGCAGTTGACACACACTAATTTTTAGCACCAATGACTTGTATTTATTTAAAGACCTCTAATAAATGTGAGACCTCGATAGTTAATTCCGCTTTTGGAAGCGCTAAGATACGAAAAAGGTAGTATCAGATTCCAAGTGAATCTCCTCGAATATGCAATTTGCAGCTCAATTTATGCATTCTCCCTACTCTGATCTGGGATTTTTCCCACTTACTGATTGATTTGGATCCTTGTAATTGGGTCCTATAAATTTAGAAAGAAGGGAGACGTGATTTAATTGGATAAATGCCTAGAGTGTGAGGGCACACTTTCTTCTTTCTCCATGTAAAGTGTATCGAGAAGTTTGGTACGACACGTGCGAGCAAAACAATTTTTTGCTCGTCTGGTTGGACGAGAAAGGTCTAACTTTTGCACTTTTTACTTGTTTTTATCGAAGTCTGTAATTTCGAAATCGCTATCCTTTCCATGTTAAACCCGAGCACATTTGGCCGCTTATCTGCACATGGTCGAGATAGCAAAACAAAAGGCATTGATTCTCACGAGTTTCAAACATGCACGTGTGTGTCCTTGTATTGACAACTGGCTCGTGATTATGGATCGTATAAAAGTGTCTCTCGATCCTACCTAAAATTTATAGTAATGCATTTGCCTATATTGACGTTTAGTTTGCAACGTTATAGAATAGAGAATTTATTGCCGATGAGGTGAATTATGGATTAATGCTACGTCAACATTATTAACACTTCCTCATCTACCGTATGGTTTATTGTACGTGTATTAAAATATTTGATGATACTTTCCTAACTATACAATTCTTAAGATTATTGTGCATTTGCAAAACGTAAATTTATTAGTTGAGCGAATGTTTCAATCTTTTATATTTACAACCCGACCTAAAAATGTTTTCTCAAAGAGTAATTTTCAACAGATCGATTCGAAATTTAACATATAAGTTTAATAGATCATAAACGCAAAATCTAAGGGTGCGCCCGATGCGCGGAATAAGGTGACACTCCCCTTACGTCAAGAGTTGTTATCCCTAACTACTCTTCAACTGGGACGCGCGCAACCTCAACCGAAACAAAAACTGTCCTGCGATAAACCATCAACACTTGTAGTGTTGAAACAACTACTCAGCTAGTGACTAGACTATACGTATATGCCGGGAAAGAGAGAGAAGGTTCACCTAACCCTAGGCTTAATCAACCCGTGAGTCGTAGTGACTCCTACATGAGAGGGCGGTTCGCGAAATCACGCGATCATTCGCTGGCCGTGGGACCCACAAATGTCTGTGAAGACACCGGACTCTAGATCAAGGTAGACCTGAGCTAAGGTAACACTTCCTTGGCGTACTCATATTTACAAAGCCTTCTCTAAAATGGTTCAGTCGATGGGGACTGTCTGCCTTTTTCAATACGTTGAAAAAACAGAGTAAAAAAAAACGTGTGCTTGGCTGGATCAAATTTACAAAAGCCGTTTGGGGCACTTCAGTAGATGGGGACTGTCTGTTTTATCATTTATCGTTGGTGAAACAGAGAAAAAAACTTGCGCTTAGCTTGATCAAATTTACAAAGCCGTTTGGGAGACCATCCACCTTCATCATGACTTCGATCCAAACGAGATGATCGGAAGAGAGAGAAGAGGTAGTGATGGGGGGGTAAAAGATAAGAGTGGGGGAGGGGGGGGTTAAAAAAGTGAGGGGTAGCAACCTACAAGGGACAGTTGAGGGACCAAATCCTCGAACCGTCCGAGTTAAACACGGATGCAACCGGGAAAAATAGTGGGGCATAAATCGTAATACGAAACGGGACGGGATAACAACCTACAAGGGACAGTTGAGGGACCAAATCCTCGAACCGTCCGGGTTGAACACGGATCTACGCACGAGAGCGTGCAGCACGAGAAAAAATGGGGCACGAATGCCGCGTCAATCGTGTTGACCGGAGGGGCTGAATCTCCGAACCAACAAGTAAAGACTAATAAAGGATCACGATAGGCGTGATCCAATATTCGCGAAAGACGCGATATAAGGGATATGGAGTCCGGCGGGACGAGAGTGGGACGGTACCGAACCGACACCCATATCAAAAGGTACAAGTCACACAACTCGTGGTCGCACAACTAAATATGCGATACTTTTTAAAAGATATTTACGCTACAGAGCTCGAGTTGACGAGACGGGAGTATCAGTCGTCAACAATGATACAATCAAATATGAAATAAAACCAGAAAAACTGAACCCTATACGGGGGTAGGGATTGTCTTGGTCAGTATAACCGAAGGGACCGAATCTCCGAATTACACCGACGAAAACGAGAACGCTACTCCGAAATGATCGGGACATTTCCATGAAAAAAACTTGGAAAAACTTCCTACTTGAGAATACCCGACGTCAACTTGACTGGTGGAGTCCAACGGCGGTAAGCGCCGACTGGAAACTCCAATCCAAGGAACGCCTGTACCAGTATGTCAAAGTATGAATATACCATATTCGGTGGAGTCCTGTACCTCCTATGCAAAGTATGAACATACCACACTCGACAAAACCTGAAAAATCTGGAGGTGGAAAAAAAAAAACGAGAAAGGTAGTTTAGTGTCTTGCACGGGCGGTTGATCGGGAAATCCAGCGGTGACTGACACCGGGGGAAATCTCCAATCTAAGTGCAAATCGCGCAAAGCGACAATGCTCGCCCAAGATGGCGACACCATATGAGTGGAACGTATCCACCAGAGCTATATGTCACAAAAGTGTAAGGAATGTAACAAGAGGGTCTTGCTCCAAGATGGTGACATAATACTTCGGAGTCGGGCAATTTGTAAAGTGCCTGGATCCCAGGGTAGTACCATGACATCAACCGAGAGTCAACATGGTTGAAAACCAAAAAAAATATCGGGAACTTATTTTGGCTCGAACCGAGAGCCAATGTCGTTACAAAATGAACGAAATGTTCACAGATACTGAGCGTTATACCTTAATCCTAAAGAAAGGAATGCAAGGGTTGAGCACCTATGCACTAGAGTACGAGAAGAAAAAGAAAAAAAATGTTCGCATCATTTCAGATACTCCTATACCGGTATTCTTGGACGTGCGTCGGAAAACACCGACACTTCCAAAAAAAAGAAACAACAGTAACACGACGTTCGTGACGATCACGTTGTACGTGAACAAAATCTGAAAAATCTGGAAGTAAAAATTGAGAAGGGTAGTTTAACGTCTTACGCGGACTATTTTTCAATGCTGGTTCTATATACAATTCGGTAGCCGGGGGGGGAGTTAATTGACTAAACCGGGACTAAAGTTGTTGTTTACCCACGAGAAAAAAATATTCCCACAAAAACGTAACTTGGTCAGGGCTCGACATGGTGACAACTGTCTGAGTTGCACCTCTAATGTTTACTGTAAACGTATGAAGTGACTCTACTACATTTCATTCAAAAAAAAGGGGGGAGAACACAATCGTTCTTCCAAACAAAAATCAAAATTGACCACAAAATTAACGTATGACTGATGAGGACGTTGGGTAACTAAGCCACCGCAACACCAATCTATACTTGGTCTACCTAAGCGATTTATTGGGTAGTTACTCCAATGGACCGATAAGTATACCCTCTAACTTCGCGTAAACTACTTCCTTAAATGTTCGATAAAAAAAACGAAATTCGCGACTCCTACCATCATGCGTGATAAACAAAAAACCAACTAAAGACCTGATTACTTATTGGGTCTGTAATTTTACTCTATACGCTCGAGATACCGTTAAATAACTTCCTTTCCCCTAACGTCTTCAATCTATCTACATAATATCTAAACTTAACATTGATTAAATCGATACCTTAAAATTAATTACACCGAAACTCAACCTAAACTGCTAATTACACAATAAAAGAATAAAGGTCACACACAAGGAAAATATTCGAGGTCCTAATCACTTCTAAAGTCGTTGTGACTGTCATAAGAGAGGGCGGTTCGCGAAATCACGCGATCCTTCGCTTGCCGTGAGACCCACAATTAACAACAGAGACGCAGAACTCTAGTTTGGGTTGGGCCCGAATCTAAGGTGAAATTTAAGAAAGGCGCGATCAAATTTACAATGGCCTCTGGGATGAATGGATCAGATATACAAGTTCATCCCTAATTTTCTATTTATTTTCCAAATGTCGTAGAGGAGAGAGAGAAAAAAAAAGGGGGGGGAGAAAAAAAATACAAGCTAATGATCGAATTGTCCTTCCGTGGACCGACAGATGTCCTAACTGCGTAGGCCGATGGTGGTCGATCTGTTATTCCCTAACAAGGTAAATTTCCCAGGTTGTTGTTTCGAGTTTAACCACTACTCCTGTACAAAGCTCCCTTTCCAAGAAGGTTCCTTTGGGGCAGATTATAAATCGCCAAACTACGAGAAGAAAAAAAAATATATGGGACGATAATACGCCGAGGGATGGACTATGTCCACAAAATTACTCAATAACCCCGGGGTTTGGATCGACATCCAACACTGGATTGACGTCCAAAAAAAATTTTATCTGACAGTGGAACTAGGTCCAGCCTGATAATACGATAACTCAATGAGAAGCGGGTTACTCTAAACAACTATCAACCAACACAACCGCTACAACAATAAAATTCGATACAAAAAAAAATCTCCTTACAGGGGGCGTTAGAAAAAAAACTTTCAAAAGAAAACTCTAACTTAATTCGACAAACTAAACTCCCAACTAAATTTAAAAAAGCCTTATTATAAATATCGGTACTAAATTCAAAAAAAATTGAAAAACTTCACGGCAAATGTCGATACTAAATCCAAAAAAAATTTTAAAAGCCTTACGGTAAATGTCGATACTAAATTCAAAAAAAAAATTTTAAAAAGCTTTACGGTAAAAGTCGGTACCAAATGAAAAAAAATTGAAAAGCTTTACGGTAAACGTCGATACTAAATAAAAAAAATTTCAAAAGCTTTACCTTAAGGGTCGGTATTGAATTCAAAAAAACTTGACGTAAATTAACTACGTGAAAGTCAAAAACAACCTTCTACGGGTCCACTAGGTGGATGCGTAAACTTCCAAACCGTACCTATAAACTAATTAGAAAATTTGAACTTCAAAATTAAGTTCAACAAAAACATACTTAAATCCTAACCTGAACTTTTAATCGGGGCTTGACTTCAAGTCTTTGGCATGCCATGCACCAGGTCTCACTCCTGTGGTATCTGATAATACAAAAGTGGTGTTCGAAAGTTTCTTATGAATAACAAAAGGTCCTACAAATTTTGGAGCTAACTTTGCATTAAAATGCTTCGATGCATCGGATAAAACATAATTACGTCTATACACGGTATCACCAACATCGAAATTCGACGGACGTCGTCTTAAATCATAAACAATTTTAGATTTCTCATAAGCGCTTTCTAATCTTTTGGTGATGTCATCGTAAACATCACCTAGTGCTAATGCACGTCGTTTAAGTTCGTCACGATCGGCAAACGTTATGTCTTTCAGCGTGTTCTGATCAGCTGTTTCGATACGCTGTCCACCGGACATGATCATCTCTCGACCGAAATTTGCGAAATACGGAGTCATTCCGATGACTTCATGCAGTGCAGTCCGTACTGCGCAAGCAACCTGGGGGAGATAGATATCCCAACTCTTATGATTATCGTTAACGTAAGAAGCTAACATAGTTTTTAAAACACGATTCACCCTTTCAACAGGATTCGCTTGGGGGTGGTAATATGCATTAAAGATAATTCGGGTATTATACTTCTGTATCATTTTTTGAAATTCCTTACTTCTAAATTGGACTCCGTTATCAGTCAAAATATACTGTGGGGCTCCAAACACTAACAAAACGTTATCTTCAAGTTTTTGAATGACCTGAGATGCGGTAGCTGTACGTAATGGATAAAATAATGCAAATTTGGTAAAACAATCCACAATCGATAAAATATGAGTGTAACCTTTAGTCGACCGAGGCAGTGGTCCAACTATATCGATGGATATCATTTGCCATGGCCTAGTTACTACGGGATGACGGGACATAAAACCACGGGGTTTTTGCTGTTCAGGCTTATGAGCCCTACAAACTGGACACTTATTTACATAACGAGTAATATCGGTCTTCATCTTTGGCCAATAATACTCATGAGCTACTCGATCAAATGTTTTTAAAACTCCTAAATGACCGGAAGTAGGTTTATCGTGACACTCGGAAATGATTTTCTTTCTGCGAAATTTCGGAACTACTGTTCTCCATTGACACTCTCTATCCGATAGAGATGGATATCGAACTTTTACTTGTTTAAATAATTCATCATCAATAACTTGCCATTTCCTAAACTGAAGGGGGTCTCTTCTGACATTCTTCAACATTCGATAATACCAACGATCGGTATGCGAGTTAATTAAGGGTTGGTCGTTATCTACTGGATTCTTTACTTTATCGGGTGACTTTCTAACTTGAACAGGGTCAACTAATACTGACGTTATTTCGGGAACAGTGCGCGATAAAGCGTCAGGGACTAAATGATCCTTTCCTTTTCGGTGGATGATTTTGAAATCGTACTGTTGTAACCTGAGAGCCCAACGACATAAACGTCCTGAGGGGTTTTCCAGATTATTTAACCAAATCAGGGAGTGGTGATCGGTAATGACCGTGAAATGTGAAGCTTCGAGATAGGGTCTTAATTTCTCTACTGCCCACAAAACTGCTAAACATTCTCGTTCCGTAACGGAATAATTTCGTTCATTACGAGTTAATGACCTACTAATATAACAAATGACTTGTTCTTTCTCGTCAATGGTTTGGCTGAGGACTCCTCCGAGTCCAAAACCGGATGCGTCTGTCTGAACGGTAAAGGGGACGCTAAAATCAGGGCACGATAGAATAGGGGCTGAAACTAAACAATTCTTAATAGTCGTAAACGCTACTTCACAAGGTTCATCCCAAATGAACTTGGAATTTTTTCTTAACAACGCTGTGAGCGGTGCAAGGATTGTTGAGAACTGCGGGATAAATCTGCGGTACCACGAAGCCATACCTATTAATTGCCGAATTTCTTTAACCGTACGAGGGGCTGGTATACGCGTAATTGCCGCTACCTTATCTGGATCTGCAAGTAATCCATTTGCGTTAATCACGTATCCTAAATATTTCAATTCGGGTTGACAAAAGTAACATTTGTCTTTCCCTAATGATAGACCTGCGGTACGTAACCGAGAAAAAACTTCCTGTAACACTTCAAGATGTTTTTCGAAGGTGGATGTACAGATGATGATGTCATCCAGGTATACGAATACAAAGGGTTCGAGATCGGGACCTAAAACTTGATCTATCAGCCTCATCCAAGTAGCAGGAGCATTATGAAGCCCGAAGGGCATCCTGGTGAATTGAAACAATCCACGTCCGGGTACTGTAAAGGCGGTATATTTTTTGGAATTTTCCTCGACAGGAATTTGCCAATACGCTGACTTAATGTCCAGGGACGTTATAAACCGTGCGTCTCGAAGACGATCTAAAATTGAGGACACATACGGGATTGGGTACGCGTCCTTCTCGGATACTTGATTTAATTTTCTGAAATCGACACAAAATCGATATGATTTGTCTTTCTTTTTGACTAACAAAATGGGGTTTGACCAACCACTAGATGATCGTTCTATTACACCTAACTTAAGCATATGATCTAATTCTTTATCGATATGTGCTTGTACACTAGGGTTAACCGGATAATAACGCTGTTTAATCGGCATTGAGTCGGTTTTAATAACATGTTGCACTAGGTCAGTACAACCGAGTTCTTTGACCTTAGTCCGAAAATGTAGGTCAATGACCTTATCTAAACGCTGACGTTCCTCAACTGATAAATTGAAAAGATTTCCTAAGGGTGTTTTCTTGTCGGTAATTACCGAGGTAACTTGGGGTTTCCCGAAATACCACGATTTGTTTTTCAAATCAGGGACGAAACCGATGGATTCCCAAAAATCTACACCTAAAATAAGTGCGTGTGAAAACTTTGGTACCACAATGACTGAAATATGGGCGACACGATGCTGCAATCTAATGGGTAATTGAGCTATCCCGATACTGTTTATAATTTCACCGTCGGCTACGGTACACTTTGGTCGTAACGTGGAGTCAAGTTGAATTTTTACACCGGTAGATTGTAAAATATTCCAACCTTCCTCGCCTAAAATCGTGTTGGTCGCTCCTGAGTCCAGGAGGGCTAAAATTTCACAACCGAGAACATTGACTCTTACATGGGGACGATTATCATGTCTTGAATCCTCTAATACATAATCTAATATAGTTTTAATTTTATCTTTACGTTTAGCTAACATCTTATGAAAATGGGTCGAATTTACAAACTTGCGGGAGTTCACTAGGTGACCACGTCCTAATGAGTCCCGGAAGAGTTTTCCGAACTCCTTCTACTCTGACTGGGGTTACCGTGGGGGCAGGTTTTTGTTGTTTCACCTTTTCTCCCACAGCGATAGCAATATATTTGTTTCTGCGGAACGGTACAACGCGACGCTAAATGTCCTGTGCCACCACAATTCCAACAAGAATTATTACTTGAAGTTTTACTAAAAACTTCGACAGCGCTATTACGACTTTTAAAGGTCGGTTTATTTACAGATCGTTTATTATTTCGTGATTTATTAAAAAGCGTTGATTCGGCACGCGATGCGCGATCATTTTCTTGAGTCGGTACACTCAAGTGGGTATAAGCTACATCTGGTTCTAAGTCGTTTTTCCTCTTTGACGGCGGTGCGTAATTGGAAATGGTCAACCTACGCGCTTCGAGAATGCGCCCCAATTCAATGAGCCTGTCAAAAGACGTAATTTCGGTAAAACCTAACTGTGCAATATAAAATGGGTTTAAGTTTCGTAATGCGATACTTAATTGTCTTTCTTCCGATAATGGGATGACTAAGCGAGCAAACATCGTTTTTAACATTGCTACATACATTGCCAAATTTTCCTCGTTCCCTTGAGTTCTACGTGTAATTTCCTCAAGTAATCTGACGTCATAGTCAGCTGGTCGAAATTGTGCATTTAATAATACTACTAATTCTGACCAAGTAGATGCCTTATCTCTATTTGCGCGAAACCACAATAATGCTTTACCCTCGAACAGGTCAATCGCCTCTTCGAAGAGTTGACTTAAATTTACACGTCTAGCAACAATTAATTCATTGACTCTTTCTAAAAATGCAGTGATCGAAATACTTTTTGCTTCACCGGAAAACTTTAATCGCCACTTGACAACAGGTGTTGATTTCGTACAATAACTTTTCTGCCCTACCTCAACCGGAGGGGGGTTAATATTTAATGAAACTGGATTTGAAGTTACGATTACTTCTGGTTCTACTGGGGTCTCTCGACTAATTTCGGCCACGATATTCGATAATGAATCTCGCTCCGTTCGAGAATTTGCTACAAATAAGCGGTACGCGGATCTACATTCTTCTAATTCGTCCATAACTGTTCGTTTTGAATTTTTATCTTTTACTAAAAAGGGTTTTGATCGGGATAATCTATTAAAGTAATGTGCTAACTTCGTTTCTACCTCGATTTCTACGTTAGGTTCTTGGTCTCGTGAAACTTCCAAGCGACCAAGTAGTCTATGAAGAATCAATAAGCCGGCTCTTAATGCCACCAAATCTTCTGCAAAGGTAAACGGATACCACGCTAAAGCGTAACTTTCGCCTTCTTCTTCTTTATCAAGGGCTATTACTAATTCATCACGTAATTCTTTTACCGAACCGTGAAAAGGTAAACCTCTAATCTTTAATTCGTATTGGACCTCGTCCTTTCGCAACTTGTCCGGTACAATCCTGAATGCCATTATTAATCGAAATGAATAAATTTAATTAAATACAAAAAGAATTCGCGGAACACGACTCTACTTTGTTCTCTGAACAACTAATGGTAAACGGAAATACAATATTTGATCTTAAAATCGCGATAATTTTCACTTTTAAATTTAAATAGGGGGGCGTTATGGAATCTCGTTAGTCCATTCATGCGCGTCGGTACTATTTTAAAAATTGAAATCTTAATTCGAAACTTCGTGATTTACAAAATTTGACGTAATGTGCCAAAAGGGCTTTCTTGACAGCCGCCTAGTTGAACGCTAAATTATTTTTTTCAACTTACAAAAATTAATTCGGAATTTACTCGATTTACAACAAAAGGAAATTCGATACCATAACATGCCAAAAAGGCTTTATCGATAGCACCACGTTGGCCGCGCCAAATTATTATCCTGTTACACCACGTTCTGCATCCACGACACCTTTCCAACAGGTAATAAAAGGTTGGCTAGCTCAAAGTCGCGAAGGGGTGGGTTGGTGAATGGAACGAAAGGGTCGTGTGACGGCACGTCGCAAAGCGTGTATTTCCTATCGACGACCGGGCAATCCTCGATCGCGATTCTAAAAATTGTCAAAATCGGTGTGAATAATTTACACGGGGGGGGGAGTTAAGTCAAAATCGGTGGGGTTAATATACACGCGGGAGTTTGAATGGGCGCCACGCATACGAAGAAATGAATCTCTTTGAAGGGGACTGGTTATCACACCTTCCAAGCTGGTACGCGACAACTTGATGATCTTACAGCGAACTCTCACTCCGGAAAAACCTCGCTCAATGACCTTACCTTTACAGGAGGCGAACTTTCCGTTGGTGAAAATAGCTAAATAAACATTAACACAGCAATAATAATAACACACAAAGTTGGGAAATAATAAAAATGTATTAAATAAAATAATATCAGGGGGGAGTTGACAAAATTTACACAAGATATTATCAAATTTACACGTCTTGTATAAAAATAAATATGTACAGTTGACGGAACCTTTCAGTATGGTTTCCGTTGCGAAATTAATATTCGTAAAACAATTATTCTTACAAAAATACAAACTGTTAATTTGCATGAGAGGGGGGCGTATTGAATACAGCACTCCACCAAAATAAATAGTTACTTAAGCGCAACTTGATGATATTCAAAACTATGATTCATAAAATTGATCATGGAACTTAATCAATGCAATTGATCATCAAAATTCCCAACAACGGGACAAACAAACTTTAGCTACAATACTAAACTTGAAACGTTACGTTAAATTGTTTGGTTACATTCTGAACGCTCGAATGGCGTGTTAAAAGTTACGTTAATAATAGATAATAATATTAAGTTAAATAAAAGGTATACAAAATGGTTGCGATATCGTCTTCCAGGGTTGAACTGAACGTTCATAAACACAACTAATGGTCAATAGGACCAATTAACATCACAATCTTAAAAATATAAAAAGGTTTCTTACTTAATTTGGGTGGTTGATGTTCGACCTCTAGGTAAAGTCGATGACGGGTCCTTCAGGAGTGAGATTTCGTCTTCAGAACGTAGAATGAAGCTGAATGTGATGTCTCAAACCATATCAGAAGGGCAGCGTAATAACCAGCTTCCCAAAAACTCTTCAAATCGGAAGGTGATGAAATAACAGGGTGGTTCACGCACTGTATTTCGCGATATAATAGGGGTCTCCGTACGAAATAATTCACTAAGTTAGTTATTCGCGAAGTGACAAATAATTCAAGCCGGCACTGTCTAAGTAAGAAATGTTAATGTGGTGTCCGATAAAAAAAAGACGATTGGAATGCACACATGGGTTGGAAGTGCAACACCTGTTTTGTACCATTCGATAAAAGCAATGTTACGTACTTGCCTTATGAGCGGCAAGCAATAACTCGACGTGATTAACGTGATGAGCAGATGGTATAAAAAAGTCCGATAATTGATTCAATGTTTAGTAACCATAGACGATATTAATTGTTCGATCACTTATTAAATATTGGCAACAATTGACGATATACTGGTTCGATAAAATATTAATTGTTTAAAAACAATTGACGATATTCTGGTTCGATAAAATATTAATTGTTTAACCACAATTGACGATATTCCGGTTCGATAAAATATTAATCGTTTAACAACAATTGACGATACTCTGGTTCGATAAAATATTAATCGTTTACTAACAATTGACGATATTCTGGTTCGATAAAATATTAATTGTTTATTAACAATTGACGATATTAATCGTTTAACAACAATTGACGGTATTAATGTTCGATAAAATATTAATTGTTTATTAACAATTGACGATATTAATCGTTTAACAACAATTGACGGTATTAATTGTTCGATAGTACCTGCAGTTGACACACACTAATTTTTAGCACCAATGACTTGTATTTATTTAAAGACCTCTAATAAATGTGAGACCTCGATAGTTAATTCCGCTTTTGGAAGCGCTAAGATACGAAAAAGGTAGTATCAGATTCCAAGTGAATCTCCTCGAATATGCAATTTGCAGCTCAATTTATGCATTCTCCCTACTCTGATCTGGGATTTTTCCCACTTACTGATTGATTTGGATCCTTGTAATTGGGTCCTATAAATTTAGAAAGAAGGGAGACGTGATTTAATTGGATAAATGCCTAGAGTGTGAGGGCACACTTTCTTCTTTCTCCATGTAAAGTGTATCGAGAAGTTTGGTACGACACGTGCGAGCAAAACAATTTTTTGCTCGTCTGGTTGGACGAGAAAGGTCTAACTTTTGCACTTTTTACTTGTTTTTATCGAAGTCTGTAATTTCGAAATCGCTATCCTTTCCATGTTAAACCCGAGCACATTTGGCCGCTTATCTGCACATGGTCGAGATAGCAAAACAAAAGGCATTGATTCTCACGAGTTTCAAACATGCACGTGTGTGTCCTTGTATTGACAACTGGCTCGTGATTATGGATCGTATAAAAGTGTCTCTCGATCCTACCTAAAATTTATAGTAATGCATTTGCCTATATTGACGTTTAGTTTGCAACGTTATAGAATAGAGAATTTATTGCCGATGAGGTGAATTATGGATTAATGCTACGTCAACATTATTAACACTTCCTCATCTACCGTATGGTTTATTGTACGTGTATTAAAATATTTGATGATACTTTCCTAACTATACAATTCTTAAGATTATTGTGCATTTGCAAAACGTAAATTTATTAGTTGAGCGAATGTTTCAATCTTTTATATTTACAACCCGACCTAAAAATGTTTTCTCAAAGAGTAATTTTCAACAGATCGATTCGAAATTTAACATATAAGTTTAATAGATCATAAACGCAAAATCTAAGGGTGCGCCCGATGCGCGGAATAAGGTGACAAGCCAGCCGACAATTTTATTCGTTAACAATTCTCTAATTTCATCCTTGAACAAGGTGATGGTTTTTCTGAAAAAATCATCTTTTCAGATGAAGCTCATTTTCATTTGAATGGTTACGTTAATAAGCAAAATTGCCGCATTTGGGCTTCAGAACACCCAAGAGTGATTGTTGAGAAGCCGTCAAGTTTGCCCCGCGCTTTGGATTTTTTTAAGACAATTGGAAGGGCTCGCGAATGCTATATATTATTATTATACCAGTGCTGGATTTGTTAAATTTTTATTTAGGATTGAAATATTAATTTTTGACAAAACGACAAGTTGGCCTTTCCTTTTTAAAATTTTGTTAACAATCTAATTTTTCTTTATGTCATTACAAGTATGCGTGAAGGGCTGGCGAATGCTGTAAATCATTTAGAGATGCTACATGAGATAGTCTTCTATTTTCAAATCCATATTCAAGAATTTGAAAAGCTCCGAGCAAGTTACGTTGGATTTCAAAATATCTTAAAAGGACTTTTGAATAAAATTGAATAAAATTTATAACTTGTTGAAAATATCAAATACTTATGTACCTTCTTGACTTAAATTTCTGGAATCAAAATACCAATTTTTGTATATCGTAAACATAGAAAACTTTGCTTCGGATTCTTGAAATCCTTGCCAGAAAGCTTTAATAAATATGACAAAAATCTACTAGCGAATGACCTTACATCATATGAAAAAATAAATGTATTAAACGTTTCGGAAGTAAAAATTTGAAAATTTTCAGTATTAAGGATATTCAAAATCTATACCGTAAACCGGGGGCTACTTGGACCCGAAATTTCATATGTTTTGCGAGTTTTATACTGATTTGTTGATTAAACCCATAATGTGTTTAACCCAACATGGTTTTTACCACTTTCAGATGTTTTGCTACCACCTTAAGCCTTTTTTAAACAACAATAATTTTAACCCTTTATATTTATTTTCTATTTTTAAAAATTGGGTTGAAGTAACCCCGCGCTGGGGCTACTTGGTCCAACTCAGCAAATCCATTAGAAAAGGCTGTAAAACAGGTGGTGGGATCAAGAAGGACCAATGATTTTGAAATAAAACTCAAAATATACATTTTTGTGCATGAAACTTTGTTTCATGCACCAGCCTCTGCCTAGTGCTGCTACCTGTCAGGGAGAAGGTCAACTACGTCTATTGCCATGTGCTACTGTTCATGGCACTTAATTAAAATGCACCGACTAGCAAACGAGAACTCTTTCAGGGTCAAAGGTGGGATCATGCAAATAAATTGAAATACTCATATGCTTCCTTTAATTATTGATCTTTTTTTTATAAAGATGACTCAAAGTTTGAAATTATATCTGTTTCCTCTTCAATCCGATACTGCTACTTAATGAAATTAAAACGCAAACGTTATCAAACGAAAGTAATAAAATTTATTTAACACAATAAGATAAATTTTTGAACAAAATATTAGTTGTCGCATACGAAACAAATCAAATTTTACAATGTGAAAAATTCATAACAAAATCCCCCAAAAATTTATGCGCGCCCGAAATTTATAAGAACGATTCGTCTATTTATTAAAGAGTAAGTGCGTCACTAAAAACTCTGACCGAAATGTACCGTTGTTCCGGCGTTTATTGATGTAGCGACGATGATGCGTAGCATAGATGCGAAGACACTCGTTGAAACAGCCTCCGATTTTTGACCACACTGAAGCAGGAAGGAACGACCAGTAAATTAATTCCAAAGATTTTATCCAACAGATTCCATTCACTTAACCATAAAATGCAGCCAATAAAATTTATTTCCAAAATTATCATCCAAATTTTTATATCCAAAAAAATTAACTTATTTCCAATGATTAATCCAAACTTATTTTCAATAATGAATATCCAAATTTATCTTCAATTATTAATACTATCAGCGAGTTCCAATACTTCAACGACTGGCTTGTGAATCTCCATAAAAAAAAACTTGTTCAAATTTTCCATACAAAATCGCCCACCTTCACTCTTTGGCGGCTCCTATCCGACTTCTTCCTCCCTTCTCTTTTTCAAAATCGCACTAAAATTCTCTTCACCCGCGCATACGCACATCTCAAATTTATAATTATCACTTTATTTAAATAGCGGAAAAATCCTATTTTAACAAATAAATGAAATTAATTTAATTTGTTTCTCATTATTTTCATTGAATCAAAACAATCACCAATATTTTGTTCCCTACAAATTCTTCATATCTCTTCAGATTTAACAACGTTTGTATCTTCCAAAATGTGAGGCAAAAAAAGCAGCTAAATAATCCTTCGATCAGAGAAGATTCAGATACAACTAAATAATTCACTTGTTGTGGTCTTATATTTAATTACTAAATTATGAGTAGGTATTTCAATTATAGAGTCAATTACATCATACCACCCCCTTACGATGAGCAGAACATGACACTATATATTGAGTTTTATAGGACCAGGACTTAGCCCCTGGAGGCTCAAGTAGCCCCGGTTTACGTACCTAATATGAATTTAAATTTTTTTAATAAATAAAAATTAGGAGCAAAATAAATAATAGGAAAAACCAAGACGAATTAATTTTACTAACGTCGTAAAGTCATTGTTTAATGATTTCTACTTTACAATGTAGAAATCTTAAAAAACTCATCAGGAAATTCCTTATTTAAAACGAATGAAAATTTTGAAAATAAAGGGCCTGCGTCAAGTTGACCTCTCTTCGGACAAATTTTTTATTTTTTAATAAAAAGTTAACGAACCCAGCACTTGTAAAATAATATTCAGCATTCGTCAGCATTTCGTGAGCCTTTCCAATTATCATAAAAAAATTTTTAATTTTCAAAATGGAGGAGCCAACTTGACGGATTCAAGCTTTGAAACCAACACCCGATGAGGAATTGGTGTGATAGAGCCAGAATTATGCAAAAATGTAATCAAACATTTTGACAAAAGTCTTAGTTGACATTTGTCCGATATGATATAAATTCAATAAAGAAATGCAGAATTTTCATCGAAAATATTTAAAAAATTTAAAAACAAAGTCTCTGTTGAAAAGACCTTTTTTTTAAGTTTATTAAAAGAATGTTAAAAGGTGTAATTACTGGCCCTTTTAATTGCAAGTCGGAAACGCGATAATGAGTTGTGAACCAACATAAAAGATAATGTAAAAAATTGTGTTTTTTGATATCTATGAAATGAAAAATCAGTTGCAAAAACCCAATTTTATATTGTAGGCATAAACAAGAATCAGTGAACCGAACACGATCAGTATTATCCTCGGTTGATGCAAAACAGTGCATTATCCTGCACTTCTTTGTCAGCTAAAAACGCATTTACATGAAACATTCATGCCGTAAATAACACTGAATTTAAAAGCAAATACATGTCGATATATTTGTTCATCAGTAATTTGATCTGCGTTTCATAATTTTCGTTAAACTATTAGCCGAAAAATAATTTATTCGTAGCATGACGACATCTTTAGTGGAAATTATACAGCAGTGTAAGAAAAGGTTTATATTTTATTTAAAAAGAAATGCGTTAGAGAGAATAAAAGATCTGGAACGTCTAATCAGAACACAAAGAAGTTGAAAGCCTTTGAAAACCTTCTTAGGTAAACCAGGTCTATCGTTAACATTTTTTATTCCCTTTTTCTACCCTTTCATCTAAATGAAAGAGCAATTTATAAATGTAAGAAATAAAGGATGATAACAAATAAGACTAAATAATATTTTTCGGGAACTTCTTTCCCAAAAACTAATGAAGCCCAAACGATACTTGCTCTACGTGACGTTTAAACATTGGTTATGTATAGAAATAGATTTATGATTTCCGATATATTAGTTCTGATTTGGTTCTTTACTTGATTTAGGATGTATTGCATGCCACATAATTTTATTTCAATCACGTATATTTCAAGCCAAAGCTATTTTTATATCGATTTATTTGTGGCACTTTATTTAAGGCCATCACATCACTTTTGAGCTGCAATAAATTACGAGATAATTAAAAGTTTAAAATTTTGAAAACCCAGTAGAGAGCTTTTCAATTAATAATATAAGCAGCAGAGTCTTATAAGGAAACCTTTTGCGCCGATCTGATTGACAACTCAATTTATACCAACCATTAATGCTCTATCAGTTTCAATGAATACAGTTTAATGAATAAAATTTACAATCTTTTGAAAGTAACAAAAATGCATTGGAAATGTAAACATCAAGTTTTCCTTTAAGTATTAAATAAATGAAAAATTCTTCTATCGAACATTTTTATGTACTAATAAAAATTTTATTGAACTACTTTTGTTTATATCCAGTTTATGTAAGATCCAGTCATATTTTTAGGATAACAGAAAAAAAATATAGTAATGATTACTAAATACGCTATGAAATATTTTGATTTTAAACATAACATAACATAAATATCTAAGACCAAATTTAGTGATTTGGGTTGTTTGTAAATATTAATGTATTATAGTACCCAACGTTGGAACAAATTGGTCAAATTAATTAGAGGCAAAATCACCAAAAGCATCTTTAATTGAAGTGACTAAGTACGTCTACTATTCATTGTCTAATTCACGTTCATAATAAATCATCTGATGCTAGCATTTCCTATTCAATTTAATTTATTAATTTAAAAACATTAACTTATTGAGCACCTGAGTCTTTGCGTAATAAAATTTATATTATTGCTGTACAAAACGAAAACAAAGAAGAAACCACAAGTAGAATAAATTAAATTTTAAAATTGCACCAAACAGCCAGTTCTTTATCAACGTTCATTTCTGTGATATATAAAATTTACGATATTTTTGAGTTTAAATCGTTTGATTATTTTTTCAAATATTGGAAATCTGATAACGCATTGTTACGGCAATTTTTCAAGAAAACTTGATTTTTGAGAAAAGATTTGTAGAGGTATTTCATTGTGAGCGTAATAACATGAAAAATAACTGTTTTTCAAATGAGAATTAAAGTGGTACTTCAACAGGGTTTTTGTCTAACTGTTTATTTCGTTTGATCTAAAAATATATTCAATTTTATATCCAGATCGTTTCAAATCAAGATTAATAATATATTACTGGGCCCACATTGGGCGCCAGTGAAACGTTTATTATCGCAAAGGAGAACTCGGTTCAAGTTTGAGCATAGTTTGCAGATTAGATGAATTTCTAAAGAAACATTTTTCAAGAGTTAATAAAAAAATTATATCTTGTATAAAGGTTGACTCCATTCGTCTTTTAACGAAAACATCAACTTATAAAATTCGATGTCGCAAAAACGCACAAAAGGGAATTTGTCCGATATTCAAAATTCTCACATGTTAAAATACGGAAATTAAAGCAGCTCAAGTGTACCTTTGAATGCTTGAATAGTGAGGTAATTCAATCTGAGTCTACAGGATAGGATGAAAATACGAATCGTCTCCCTTCCGAACAAATCGTCCGACTTCTTAACCAGCAGATGGGTTACATAACGCTATCTGAACGGTTTCGAATTGTCGACAAAAATCCATGCCTAAGGTCAAGCAAATATAAATGCTTCAAGGTCTTTAGTAAGTCCACTGATCGAAAAAAAAAAGATAACGGTTTCTATAAGATCGTGAGAAGTTCCATCTGCAGAATGTAGGACGATGTTAGTGCTACCCTTAAATTTCAGACTTTCAAGGGTTTCTAAAACAATTACCATTAATTAAAAAATTACGAAAGCACCTGAATTTAAAAACGCCGCGCCGTAGAATTTTTATTCAGAACACGAAGGTTAGATCATCTAGTGTGAAAATAATTTAGGAAATTTCGTGCAATGCTGCGTCACCCGAATTTACATTTACATTTTCATGTTGAGCATTCTACAAGAAATCTTTTGCTTCGATAATTATTGAAATCTCAATTTTGTGATGGACTACTGGCACCTCATTTTGACTAAATATGAAATTTAGCGAGCTACAGACGAAAAATTACGTCTGAGAAACAAAATTGCTAATTGTGGGAAAATCTGACAAAGAATTTTAGAGAACATTTGGAAAAATCATTCGGACACTCAAACATTCGTAAAATTTTAGTTTGCCCGGGTTTAGGAAGCTAAAACTGCCCTTTATCTGCACCATAAGTTAATAAAAGCTCCAATTAAGGATTAAAACAGAAGATTACTAGTTCAATAAAAATAAAAAATGATGGCACACTATATAATAAATATAGCGCGACACAGCAGAACGCTTTTCTGCAAATTTTTAGGTCATTCTCATACTACATTTCGTTCCTTTTATCTTCTTCTTGAAGTATCGTCTCCGCTCAGCGAATGTTGACTATCAACGTGACCGAAGCCAAGATGACTGACTAGAGTGATCACAAGTAACAGGTCCAATAATTGCAGAACAAGCCGATAAATTACGGCCGACATTTATAATAATCATCGTCAATGCGGCCTTTAGGCCGTATAACTTAAGTAAATATGTGCTAGATGATATTTATCATAAGACTTAATGTATTATAGTACGTATAAAACGAACCGTATAAGTAAATTCGCGAATTTAAAATTTTGACTAATCGTAGTAAGCAGTACTAAGACATTTTGGTTGGCAGAGGGCCGTGCTTAAATTAAGAAGAATATCACCTACACAATATATTAATGCCCAGTTTCATAAATCTTTTAACACACCGTTAAAATTAACAGATTATTTCTAGTGGCTTGTTAGTACTAACAGACGTTTTCTATTGGTTAGTTAAATTTAAAGGCTTGTTAAATGTTTTATGAAATCGGGCATAAGTATATTAAATTTATTATATTACTCGTATTAAAATAGACGAGTAATGGTAAATAAATAATTACTATCGAGCCAATAAATTCGCAAATAGTGTTTTTGAAAAAGACAAAATTAGCATGCAATTTATATGTACTTGTTTGTGTGATAATAACACGAATAGGATTTATAGTG
The DNA here is from genome assembly GCA_932274525.1 of Podabrus alpinus. Classification (NCBI taxonomy): domain Eukaryota; kingdom Metazoa; phylum Arthropoda; class Insecta; order Coleoptera; family Cantharidae; genus Podabrus; species Podabrus alpinus. Next base: position 98,227,192 of record OW026452.1, read on the forward strand.
ATTGGGTGGTTTTAGCTTGATTTCAAGCTACAATTGCATCACAATACTAATTGATTTTACCGTGAATCTATTGTAGGATAAAATTCGCGAATGCGGCAGAAAATAACATATAATTAACATAAAATCATTGTCAAATTGATTTTTAATCTTGAGAAAGTGATGGTTCTAGCTTGATATGGGTGGAAACTCATGGTTTCTTTCAATCAGATGGTGGTCTTCAAGCTCACTAAAAAAATAATGGTAATGGTATAGGACATCAGGTTGGTGAAGTCCATAAAACTAAAATAAACATAAAAGTACCTTTACATTATTAGACTTTGCATAGGATTTTGTATTAGACGTAGTCTAATGTAAAAATGTTCGTGTTTACATTGCACGATTTTACATTGGACTTCGTCGGTTGGATTTTGCATTAGACTTTTACATAGGATTTTTAAGAATAGAACGGTGTCTATTTCAATAGGATTTTGCATTAGATTTTTTGGCGATCATGCGCAGTGTGATTGTATGACTCGTAATCTGTCATGATTTTGTTAACCTCAAATTTTTAGAAATTAATTTGTTCAGTTTTTGTCAGTTTTTGTCTAGTTTTGTGCATATGTACTTTATTGACTACTTATTTTGCCACAAAAACTAAAATCTAACCAAAGATTTTAACATAATTTTATTCTCACCACTGTCAAATGTCATTAAAAATCCTATACAAATATCCAATAGTGTAAACGCGTTTAGATTCGACCATAGGATATAAAATCATATACAAATATCGAATACAAGCTATGCAAAGTCTAATAATGTAAAGGTACTTTAAAAAATAACTCAAATATGGGGTAATAGTATAAATTCAAAAATTTGGGACGCGTGGAAATATAAAACAAAGAAAACTAAATTGTAAACCTTTACGTTGAAGATTTAGAGATACAAATATCAATTAACTAGTTTTAGCCATCTGGTACGTAATTGTCAAGATAGTGCGGCCTGTAGGCCGCAATAGAGAATTATTACCATGAGTGTAGGCTGTAATTATTCGGTCTTTCTTTGACTTGTTCTATTAAAATATTAGCGGAATCCTCCTCCTTAAGTTCTGCCGTCTTAGCAGACGTGTGGTGACTATGGTCTTTCCTCATCATTCAGTCGGCTTACAGCCGCCCCCACAGCCCTGCGCCATTCCTCTCTGTCGTCCGATGTTCTTATGGCTTATTCGATGTTGATGTTCATGACCGATTGTATTGTATCAGTCCAACATAGTGGGGATCTTCCGCGTCTTCGTTTTCCATCGGGCTCTCCCTGGACTACAAGCTTCTCCATGTTGTCAGCACGGGTTGTATGTCCGAAAAATTGAAGAATTCTGCTGTATACGCTAGCAGATAACCTCTCTTTAGGCTTTATCTCTTGTAGAATTGAGTTGTTGGTTCTAAGTTCTACCCAGGACTCTCGCAGCATTCTCCTCCACGTCCACATCTCAAAGGCATCAATACGACGACTATCCGCAGCGAGGACCGTCCAGGTCTCCGAAGCATATTGAAAAACGTAGAAGACCAACGTTCGTACCAAGTTGGCCTTAGTATTATTGCTGATGGCGGTACTTTTCCATATTTTTGTCATTTGGGTCCACAACTTCATAACCTCCGATTCGAGGTACTCTCTGGTTGTTTTAGCGGAATAAGGAGCGAAAAATTCACAATTGCAGTTAAAAAAGCATTTTCTTGCAAAAAACAGAATATTATGCTGAAAAAGCATTAATTACAACCAAGCAGTTACTTAAACTCAAACCTTAAATCAATTATCCCCAACCTTTTGCATATTAAAATTGACAAGATGTCGTAATTTTAACTACAACTGTATAAAAGATCCTAGCAGGCTCTGCTCTTGATGTGCGAGGCGAGTTGTAGCTTGAAAACAACTAGAGATACTAAAATTCTATTTACTCAATTAATACGTAGTTACAAAATGAAATGTTTGCTCATATATGGGGGACTTACTGTTTATATGCTGAACTATCAAATAGGATTTACTAAAATGCATTACCCCTGCTTAGTGCAGTGCGTAGTGAGATTAACCAGGTATTCAGAATTTGCAGTCGATACCCTTAATAATGATGTTATTGACCATCTCTTTTCCTGTCTAGGCTGCCTTCTTATAACTAATTTTTTTTGATGTTGTCTCTAGCAATGAATATAATACAATAGAGTTTTTTTTGTGAATCCTGATCATAATTTAAATTTTCATTACAATTTTTTTACAAAATAGGCTTGTTGCGTTTTTACAAAAAGTTGTTTTTCTTATACATAGAATGGTAGCTTGAGCTAATTTTTATACAGAGAATCTTAAAACCTCAGGCTACGAATTTTTACGCCGAGCAGTGCTATTGGCTACATATTAAATAGGGGTATAAAAAAATATAATGAATAAGTAATTTGTTGAATTAATTTGATTTATTGAAAGCATTTATAATATAATAAAGAGGACAGATGCTAACCAATACCGAGACAAATTTATACGTCAACACCCTAGTTATTATGTCATCACTAGAAACCCTTTAAATAATATGATTACATTGTAATAAGTAACATACTTTGTAACAAGTTCGATAATTTGTTATAATTTTCCATCCGAACCGCGATGAACCTTTTTATTTTTCAAAACTTACATTTACAAATTTACTTTCGTCTTAGATTATACTAGTCCTGATCAAAATTTTGAACAAAAAAGTTTATTGATTAAGAAACCCCCGGGAAGTCATACAATAGTATATTGTTTAATTAGGCGGCGGACGAGCGGAGGGAGTCCGGCAAGACTAACGAGCCACAAAACTGCTTTACTCCGAATTAAACATCTGAGTTTCTTTCAACGTTGAAAATCTATAAAAATTAAATATAATATTTGGAAAATAATAAAATTTGAGGTTAGATTTTCAAATGTAAATTTTGAGGTTATAATTTAGTTACTAATGCACAGGTGATTTAAAAATGAAACTTTTAGCTTGCTTATACAGTTAGAGAATATCATAATAATGCTATATACAAAATTGTAAGATGAACTGATTAAAACTGTACTCGTCCTGGATAACCTCTCTAATTTCTCTAATGAATTTAAAAGCTCAAGTTTTTTATTTATTGCACTTAAAATTAAGAAGTTTGAATGAAATGCGAACTGTATTGAAATTTAGTAGTGAATTTAGTACTTAGGTACATGAATTATTAAAACAAGAAATGTACAAACAGGAAGAACTTGTTAATAACTTTTGTCGTAAACAAGTAAATGTAGCAAAAGAGTTATCTCTTTATCTTATACTTTTCCAATCGCGAAGTTTCAAATAGGATTTCACTTGAGTGAACTTGTTCTGTTTTATCAGGATCTTGGCGAAGCTCAGTACATATTGTTCTATGATTTATATCTCGCTATTAGTTGTTTCCATTTACTGCAGCAAAATCGGCCATCTACTATAAATTATGTTCTGGATTATCTCTTAATATCAAAATTTTTAATGTCGCTGCACATTTTTATTGCTGAATCGGAAATTACAACCAACTTAAAATACAATATATCCTTATTCTATACATTATCACATTTTATATTACTTTCTTAATTTTTATGGAAAAAATTTATTACCATAGCGTTCGTTGGTAAATTAAATTAAAATTATTATTATCATCCTGTTTTCCCGTTTGTTATTTTTTAATAAACAACATACAAATATAATAAATTTAATTGGGGAAACCTGCATTTCTTGTTATTTGCTCAAAAAGTATTTCTTTTTCTATTAAATTTATTGTTTGTTATTACACCAGGCGCGGCTTGCTTTGACGATCGGCCGCGCGCCCCACCTTATAAAAACAATATTATGAAAGATTAGCTGAACGTCAATTATATTATAATAAATTAAAATAACATTTTCAATTAATCTGAATTTATTTCCACATAAAGGTCATTCAGGGTACTTTTTTAAAAATTCGTCCTGATATTCATCGACGGAACACGTGTGAAAAGTTATTCAAAGCTATCCAAGAGTTTGAAAACATAATTTTTAAAAATTGTTCCAGGTTGTTTTATGTTTGTTCGATCTTGTCCCAAAAATCAAACTCATAAGCGCAAAAAATAAAGTCGTGAAAACGAGAGCAAAAGTTTAGGCTGGATAATGCCGAGATAACTGGTCTAAATTCTCAACGAGGCTTCCTCCTACAGGTTCTACGTCAGTACGCCTAAAACAATTTTTTTATTATTTATTAATTTGTAATTAATTAATTTTGATTGTTCTTTTAGATAACAATCCGTTTTTAATTTACATTAATTTGTCATTTCTTAACCCTCCACCCCCATTGGCTAGTTCGTAGGTACAGCGTGATATGAAATCGATTGTACTTCTAAATGAAAATAAATAAGTTTGTTAGATCATAATATTATATAATTTTAGTTTTATTAGAAAAACACTGTAGAAGGTAGCAACCGCGAAAGAGAAATTTTAAGATAACTATCCAATAGGGGGGGGGGAGAACACTCATGGTTTATTAAGGCTTAGCGAAGCCATCAGCTTTCTCCTTAGATTTAGGTACTGAAGATTTACATTTTCGTGGTTTGAGCTTCGAAGATTTTTAATAAACATTTTTTATTAGTTTTTTTATTTTAACGATTTAAATGGAAGCTCATTGCAGCTTCAACAAAGCTCAAACGATTGACAATAATTTTATTAAGAACTTTGCGATGAGGGGGGTGAATTTGATTTTATCGTCTCACTTTAGAGAAATACTTAATTTACAAGGAAACCCGGTTAGACCAGGAAACGATATTTAGAATATTATATAGCAATAAATTATCAAACCGTTTGTCAGCACCATATGTACAGGGTGGCTCAACGAAGACTGACCATTCATCCTTAATAAATAGGAAGGGGATTGCGATATGTAGGCCCAGACTGGTATGACATAGTTGCCGGGCAACTCTTTTAGGAGAACCTATTCTTTAAGAAAACAGTACAAACTATAATAAAGTAAAAATGAACTATAGTTGTTTTATAAGGTGGTAACTTTTTACAACTTCAATAATTTTGCAAGAGACAATTTTCAACACTACGGATAACGCCCGATCTGTCTTGTGAAAATATTATTATTGTACTTATTATGAATACTGCTTGCCAGAATTGGTTGTCCTTAGTTATCCAGTAGGTGATTGCCTTTTTTGTGCGGACTAAAGGCCGCACTGGATGTGTATCACCGATACAAAATCAATTTAGCGTTACAGACACACAGGTAGATAAATTAGAGATGTTTTATGTTTTAATTAATAATATACACGTTGGTCATAGCCTGATAGATAGATATATAGAAAAATATTCGCTATGTGTTCTAATTGTATATCCATATTCTATGTAATTTATTTTATATTTATGCAATCTTTACAGATAATCTTTATATCAACAATTTAGAAACCCTAAAGTGAGCTGATGAATCGTTCCCCTCAGTGCGGCCTATAGGCCGCACATCCAAGGTTATCGCATACCAGATTCGTAACGGCGTTCGACCAAAAAGACGGATAGATTCTATCTTTGATACCGCATTTCAAAAATATAATGCTCATAAGAAAAACTAAAGTTTACTATAGTATTTCTTTACTATCTTGGGAGTCATGAAAAGTTCAGTGATATACCGGGTGTTCATTTTAAAACTTCCAGCAATTAATATCTCAAAAACCAAAAGTCAGATGAAAAAATGTTTCGGACAAAAGTTGTATGATAGCGAGGGGGAAAGAATACGGCATAATTGTTTTTTTAATTTATTGACCTTTTCAAGGTCATTTGTAGGTCAACTTTGTTTTTTAAATGGCACCTTATATTTGATTTAGCAGATTCATGTTTTGCATGAATAAATAAACAACTTTTGTTGGAAAATTTTTTTTATCCGACATTAGGTTTTTCGAGTAAAATGCATTGCAACAAAATAAAAACATTTTAATAAACTGCAGCTGATTATAATCGAAATTTAATTTTTTAAAAGTTAGAAGGCTGTTATTGCTTTTGTTATTATTCAACTTATAATTTTAGGACAATCAAAACAAAACACTGTCACATAAAACAAATAAATTGACATTAGTTTCTTCAACTATTGTTAGTTTTGTGATTTTCAGTGAGTTTTGTATTTTCCCCGTTATCTTTAGATCTGTTAAATGTTCGAAATCGGATCATTACAATGGTTTATAATAAAACATTTTTTCCACTGATTAATACTAATAAATAGCCTTCTAAAACTTGTAAATATTAAATTTTGGGGGGGCAGGCGCCTAATATTGACCACCCCAAATAAAATTAAAAATTTCCTATATCAAAGAGAAAGGTTTATATAGTATACTGTAAAAATTTTATGTGTGAAAGTATAGTCAAAATTTTGAAAAAAACCAATTTGAAATTTTGAGGTTTCGATTCGAGACTCGTCCGGCTGTGCGCATCGAAAACCCAAGCCTGAGCTCCTCCGGAGCTCCGGCCGGTTTTTCATCGCGTACGTCGCTACGCGGCAAAAGCTAAACATACTTGAAAGCGCCATCCTTCAAGAAAACCGGGATTCGAGTCATGTTACCTGTAGGACGTGCGAGCAGCATCTGACGAAATTTTCTAAGTGTTAGGGTATACCATTCCACACGTACCGTCAACAGAATGACGACGCGCGGAATCTCATATGAGATTCCCGCGCGTCGGTCGGCTTTTACATGTTAAATTTGCTAACTTCAAAATCGATTTATTCAAAATTTTGATAATACTTTCACATGTAAAATTTTAACAGTACTATACTATATAAACCTTCCTCTTTGCAATAGGAAATTTTTAATTTTATTTGGGGTGGTCAATATTAGGCGCCTCGAACAAAATTTTGATTAACAATGTTGATTATTTATTGTGTTTCAACGCGTCTTACTCGAAAATCCTAATGTCGGATAAAAAAAAATTTCCAACAAAAGTTGTTTATTTATTCATGCAAAATATGAATCTGCTAAAAAAATATAAGGTGCCATTTAAAAAAAAAGTTGACCTTCAAATGACCTTGAAAAGGTCAATAAATTAAAAAAACAATTTACCATATTCTTTCCCCCTCGCTATCATACAACTTTTGTCCGAAATACTTTTTCATCTGATATTTGGATTTTGAGATATTAATTGCTGGAAGTTTTAAAATGAACACCCGGTATATTATTTGAATTCCTAATAACCAAGTGCTTTAATAACGCTTGATTAAAAATAACCAGTTTTGTTAGTTTTCAACTCGAAAGATTAAATCAAAAATTACGAGTTTTTCATTGTTAAGATCTCTTAAGATAACCGAGATCTTCATGCCTTCGAAAAATGGTCACCTGTATATGATAATGTTAATGGTAAAAAAAGTTTAATTCAACAAAATTGCATGCACTGCTCAGCCATCATCATTGAACTAGCCTGCCCAAATCTTAAAAAAAAACGGAATCAAATCAAGAAATGGAAAATTCGCAGGTATTTTCGACATATTTAGTTTTAGTATTTTATTTTTCTTATCCCGGCTGCCCTAGGGGGCCTATCGGTCGCCTTTAGCTATCTACTATAGGCGCCCGGAGGGTTGCCTGGACCAGCTACTAATATTTTATATTTAATTACTTTGGAGTAGGAACATCCGCCACAGTGGCCTAGAAGTAGGTAAACATTTCTTCCGGATATCGGCAGACTAAGCTTTATATTATAGACAGTATTATTTTTAATGAAAACCAATTGAACTGCATCCCCTTGATCCCTCATGAAAAGGAGTTTCACGTCATTCAAACATTAGAAGGTCATCAGTGCGGCGGTTAGGCCGCCTGATAGTTATAAATAATGGCAGAAAGCAAAAGAATTCTTTGTGATCATGTTCTATATTTTCAATATACTATTTAGAAAAGAAATCAGGCAATGACTTCCACCCTAATTATGCTATATCCAGTTGACTAAAATATCTACTTTAAAATTTCAATCAATAGTATTGAATAGGAAATTTTAGTAATAAAGTAAACAGGAATAGATTGAATTCGACCAATATTCATTTAATCAAAATCTTATTAATAATATTCGTTTCATTTAGCTGTTTTGGAAAAAAGGAAACCGTCTTATATTCTATTTATGACTTTCAAATTAGAATTAACTTAAAATTAAATTTTAATGCAATATAATTTTAAATTAGTGAAGAAAAAAATAAAGGCATATTTTAAATAGTTTCATTTAAGTAAACGATTAAGAAAGTCTATTGAAAGTCGTAACGTTAACAAAAAGCCCGTGTCAAATTAAGCCCTGTAATGTCGTTACACCCTCGCTATTCAGACTAATACTGCAATCATTTTGATTGAAATTGTTGTAAAACTTTGGTGGTCCAAAAAGGCACTCATTTGTTAAATATGCCACTTTTACCTCACGAGACTCGTAACGTTCCGCTTTGTTAATACTGTGATCTTCGTTATAGCTTTTCGTTTTAGACATCTATGACTGTTCATAGCTCTTGGTTAAATATTTATATCAAAATTAGTCTATATGCAAATGCCGATGGTTACGTAATTAAATTCAGTTACTGCTTAAGAAATGTGAAAACTTAGTTATTAAAATTAATAAAGTTATGTCTTTTAAAGTAAAAGCGTTATGATATTATTTATTATGTGGGTATCTGTGATGTATAGTACGTATAAGCTTTAAAAATAATTGTTTATGTTCAAAAACAAATTTATATAGAAGAGTGCAGTATTGAATTATTCTCAACAATTTTACTGGAATTTTGCAAGACGTTCTCAGTTATTAAATTCATATAATAAACGACGCGCATGAATAGATTCTATAAAATGAGCCAAGCGTGCACAAACGCAACTGAGTGAATTTATAAAATCCATCTAAAACGGAACAGACATAATATGAGTTATCACTTCATAGCATCAGCGATATATGCAAGGAAACTATAAATTCTGCTTAAAAACCATCAATAATTACGATTATGTGCAAATGTTCTGAACTTGTCTCTGCGCAATTATGACCATAATTACGACCATGATTATTGAAGGTGTAAGACGGATTTTAAACCGAATTTTGATCTGTAAAACCAAATCTCAATTGGATCACGATAAACTACTTGAAAAATAGCTTATCTTTATTTATTCCTTAAGCCTTTGATCTTCTGTATACGGCTAGCTATGTTTTTAGTGGAAGCAGGGTAGTGAATAAGTTGGAGTATTTTTAGGGCAATGCTTATTTCAAATAAAACTAAATATTGTTTAACAATAACTTTAATGAAATGTTGAATAATTCCACCATAAAGGTGGTCACACAGTATTGAATTCTCAACCAGCTGTTTGTTTGAAAAAATGCAGTCAGCTGTTTGTTACAAAATTTTTTCTGATTTCGCAACAAATTTAAATTTATTTAAATTTAAATTCATACCTTAAGCGCCACCTTCCCTACGCCTTTACAACGAACTTGATAGGACATGAAGATAGACACGCGCATGCGAGAATAATTAACTTTGGTGTTGAACGAGCAACGAGGCGGTTGATTTTTGTGATCGAGTGAATAAAGTCGATAATTTTTATTCAATTTTCGGTTGCCAGTTAGTTTTACAATCGTACGTATTAGCATTTTCACCGTAAATACGGATCTAGTGAAAATAGTGCGTATCGATATTCTAATCAGCCGTTTCAACCGTTTTGGGATATAATAATTTTTTATACCGTTCTACCACATTTTGTCTTTTGTGCGATAGTCGCAGTGTTACCAACTGTAATTTGGTGCGAACCGACTGATATTTATTTTTTGACTTTCAACAAGTTGTTGCCATTTTGGATGATTGAATATTTTTTGGACAATCATCTTGATTTATATTTGGATTGCATAAGTGTACCACTCCAACACATTCTACTGAAGGGCGCCGAGGGAAGCCGTACTGTCACAATTAAGTTTGTATACTTTCCTGAGCTCAAGGTAAAGTACTATTTAAAGTACTATTCTTGTTTGTTTATGGTGGTATATTGTTTATTCATTGAAGCCAACATTTGTATTGGCGGGGTTACCTTCTGGTCTCCCAGTTTGTGTAATATCTTTGACGTGACGTTTGTCAAATTCATTAACGTGCAATATATTTTAAGCACGTCGCAGCCACGCTTGCTTTGTCGAGTTGATATCATTAAATATTGTCAATTCAAATCTTGTTTTATTTCGACAAAAGCGTACCCTCATATTATTTTCAGCATTGCACGGAGTGGAATTCACGACCTTCGCTCGCCGCTACAGCGAGTTAGTTTAAACCGTCCATCAGGGTACCACGCAATAAAAGTAGAAGGTTTTGCTTTCTGCGTGAGTCGTTTTCTTCTCTGGGCCGTTCCCTCATTAGGAACGGGGAGAAAGGATTGCGTTACATGTTATCGAAGACACGTTGAACCAAGTTACACAATAAAATTTTACAATACACCAATTACCACTGAAGGTTTAGCTTTTTTGAAAAGATGTAATTAAATTTAACTCACCAGATCTGATAGTTTTACAACTCATATGGTGGCAGATGCTACTTCTGTCAAGAAGCGAAATTTGGTTTTGAACTTTAAGTTGAACGAATGCACTTGGTGAAACTTCTTCAGCTCTATCTGATGATCTACCGCTGGATGTTGATGGGATTACACTTCGCAAGAATAACCCGTCGAAAGGTGTGGAAAAGCAGGTACAATTAACACAGTTGTTGTTTGCAATTATGCCTGGAAATGCGTTCCAAAAAATTGAACGCATCGATGCAAATCTTCTTAAATTGAAATATCGAAAGTTTTCTGGTTGCAATGTTATAAACCCTTTTTGATGGTAACGTTGCGTACTCCGTTAGAACAAATACTTTGTAATACGCAATAAAAGAATTCTCAACACATGGGTGCTCAGAAAAACATAATATTTGAGTTCTGAACTGCTCTTTTCGATCCGTAGTAATTACCTGCAGCTTCTGGAGATTTCAAAACTATGACCCACACTCACAATTAACTAATTGAAGGCCGAAAACAAACGAAAATAAAAATGATTGAACTAATCTAAATTGGTCGTCAGAAAAGTCGACCGTTCTCGCGCAACCGGCGCGGTTATAATGCGCTTTACAAAATTAGTATTATACTCGTATACAAGGTGGAATGTAAGTGATGGATTCTAAAATCCGTCACAATTTTAAGCAATAGTTGATTTGTAAAAAAATTATTATTATATTTATGAAACAAAGTGGTTAAAACCAAAACTGTAACAAGTACTGTGGTCTTGAACAGTCCTTGTATATGTTTCAAAATATATAATAATATTATAAGGTAGGTATTTCATTTTTTTTAAATTAAATTACATTTTTTTAATTAAATACGAAAGTAATTTTAAACTGAATACCAATGAAATACAAACCTCTTTATACAAGGTAAACTGAAAATTTCTTTGTCTGCAACAATTTTATTTCTAAAGGTTTCGTCTTTGAATAAAATAGAAATCAAAAATACATTTCATATCCAATTCAATATCAAGCAATTTCCCACTGTGAGATAGTCTTCCTGTTAGGTATTATTTATTTTATCGGTGTGAGGCAACCCTAGCGTATGGTAAGGACAGATGAATTGTATTGATAAAACAAATTACAAATGGAAAATAATATGGGGCTTTTATGCAAAAAATAATTTGAATTATGTATAATATCATTTAAATGTTTTATTCAAATATTTTTTATTTTAATTCGTGAGGCAATTAAAAATTGTTGATAAGTGGTTGTATAAAGAAAGTTATAAAGTTTCTTGTCGCGGTTTTTATTTCCTTCGGGTGTGAACTTTCGGTCATGAAAAAGTTAGGAAACTTTTATGCGTTATAACGGTTATACTATTCACACGTTGACACATATCGACGTTTTCACGAAATTAAAAATTAAGGCAAAAGTCAATTTTTACTTACATTCTTAAATTAAATGTTTATTTTTAGCGAATGTAAAATTAAAGATTTTCTTACAAGAAAGTTATAACTAAAGAAAATAGCGAAAGTGCGGGTTATTTTGGTGTAAACCTTTGGTTACATTATACGAATTACATATAAACACACTCAATGGAAAGCGGTCATATAAAAACATACGAATTTGTGACCCTTACAACAATTAGCACACATAAAAACAAGCCCTACATGAGCCGCATTGTAAATGACCTACGGAAAATTTTAGATTTCTACTTTGTATTCTCATGGATGATGTTTGAATAATGATAAATTAAATAAAAATTACAAAGTAAAAACATCAAACAGAAATGTGATTCAAATATTCCATTTAGTAATAAATTAACGTAAAATAAAGGAAACTATTAAATTTATGTATGTATGCACTTTCTTTGTTACGAATAAAATTTCGATCGAGTTTCTGTAGTTTTCATTGGTTTTCCGTTACCAAACATAGCTGCAACTAATAGATCAGTAGTGCAGTTAATAACCGTGGTATAGAACCACGGTTTCAGTATGTTTTATGCCGGAGGGTTGTTCATTACGCCAACGGCAGGATTCAAATCAATCCTAGTCAAAGTTCTACCTGGCTACTGAAGCAACTTTTGCGCAAATTTTAGTATCATTTGGTTTAGTGCGCATTCTATAGCAAATTACAGCTTCATGAGGAAGATAACAGCCCGGGGACTGTCACCACGGGGAAATAATTGTATGTAACAGCCCAAAGGAAATGAGAATGATCAAATGTTGTCAATGGGAGACATGCTGCATTTTATCAGTTCCTGCGGTATTTTTGGGAAATAACAGCCGTATGGACGGTAACAGTTCAGGGACTATTGCTTATGGGCTGTAATTGTATATCACAGCCTCAGGTAAGTGACTATGTTTGGTTGTTGTCCGATGGCAGGCATTCTGAGTATCTATTACAAAGAACTTTAAGTGCACTAAGTCTATCCTTGAGGCGAATTGTTACCACGAGGCTGTAATTTTATATAAGAGTCCTAAGGAAGTGGTGATATTCGATTGTTACCCAATGACAAAATGCTTGCCGATATGCCTCGGGATAAAACCCTCTGGAAATCCTTGTCCCACTTCCTTGTGTCAAGGAAAAACAGTCCTTGAACTGTTACCTACAGCTCGGGGCTATTACTTGAATTTAAAGCTAGTTTGGTTGGAAACTTATTTCAACGTAAATTTTAGTATAGCCTACCCTACCCCTAATGAGAGAGAGCCTATGGTGCAGGGATGCAGTAAAGCGGTCTAGGACGTTTCGCCGTCGCCGTTTCGCCGTCGCCGTTTCGCCGTCGCCGTTTCGCCGTCGCCGCTTCGCCGTCGCCGTTTCGCCGTCGCCGTTTCGCCGTCGCCCGTTTCGCCGTCGCCGTTTCGCCGTCGCCCATTTCGCCGTCGTTAATTAAAAAATATAAATCAAAAGTTACCATTAAAATTTTATTATAAAATTTTATAATAAAATTAATAGTTTTAGAAGAAGAACAAAATGTAACCTAACCTATGGGAATTTTTTTTGGGATTTCAAACCCACTCACAATATGAGGCTGTTTCATTTATATAGTAAAAATTTATTACCAACTTAAAATGTTGCGATAATCCAAAAAATTTCAAATGGAGTGAAATTTTTTCTCTCCGATTTGAATTTTTCTTTGAAATTCGGATAGATGGGGGAGTGATTAGTAGATATTAGTAATAAATATAATCTAAAAATGGAAAATAACTCGTGTATTGCCAAAAAAGTGAAAAAATTAAATTTTTTTTGCCTTCCAATTTTAGGGGTGTGCATTCGAAAAGGAGGGTAATCCATCGTCAAATCCTACCCTTACGGGGCGCCGCTGCGCTCCGCTCCGCTCTGCACCCCTCCAGGGCGGATTTGACTCTGGTTACTAGGCTAAACATACTTGAAGCGCGACAGATCAAGAAAACCGGGATAAATGCAACCGGGATGTGAGAGAACCTCGAAATAGCATTAAAAAGTGTAGTTGCGGTATGGGGCAGTAAACTATTACGTTTCCAATTTTAGGGGTGTGCATTCGAAAAGGAGGGTAATCCATCGTCAAATCCTACCCTTACGGGGCGCCGCTGCGCTCCGCTCCGCTCTGCACCCCTCCAGGGCGGATTTGACTCTGGTTACTAGGCTAAACATACTTGAAGCGCGATAGATCAAGAAAACCGGGATAAATGCAACCGGGATGTGAGAGAACCTCGAAATAGCATTAAAAAGTGTAGTTGCGGTATGGGGCAGTAAACTATTACGTTTCCAATTTTAGGGGTGTGCATTCGGAAAGGAGGGTAATCCATCGTCAAATCCTACCCTTACGGGGCGCCGCTGCGCTCCGCTCCGCTCTGCACCCATCCAGGGCGGATTTGACTCTGGTTACTAGGCTAAACATACTTGAAGCGCGACAGATCAAGAAAACCGGGATAAATGCAACCGGGATGTGAGAGAACCTCGAAATAGCATTATAAAATTAGCATTATAAAATAATCTTTTATAAATAATCAAAATAATTTAATAAAACTTCAATTGTAACTTTTGATTTATATTTTTTAATTAACGACGGCGAAATGGGCGACGGCGAAACGGCGACGGCGAAACGGGCGACGGCGAAACGGCGACGGCGAAGCGGCGACGGCGAAACGGCGACGGCGAAACGGCGACGGCGAAACGGCGACGGCGAAACGGCGACGGCGAAACGGCGACGGCGAAACGGCGACGGCGAAACGGCGACGGCGAAGCGTCCCATTCCGGCAGTAAAGATGTTTCAAAGAACATTGAGCTGGATAAGAAGATTAGTATTTGAAGGCTACATTGAATTATCAAGAACATGATTATGCATATCAGTGGCTGTTCATAATTTATTTCAATATACGGGCACAAATTTAAAGAGAAAAGAAATACTATAAGAACTATTTACCGTCTTTTTATTTATACTTCCAAAGTATAAATATATACCCCCAGCCCCCAGGCCCAATGTTTCTACAGTCACCAATACCAATTTTTTAGAACCTCATTTGTAGCAACTACTCGTGACTTTCTTCTACGAGAGTACACACATTAAAATGAAAATGATATGAGAGGGCATGTGCCTTTGTGCCCTTTAGGGATAGTCACCACTGACAAGCCTGAAAGGTAGCAAAATAATTCTTATTGTTGAGGTAAACGGGTATCAGCTTACGACTTAAAACGTTTAGGGCTGTCGATATGGCGACGACAATAATTGTTAAATTGTTTCTGTTACTTAGAAGGGTTACAATCATTACTTGTGTTAATGTAATGCCACCTTGAACTCATAACAACCAAATATCTGGTATAATTTAACATCTATTGAAATCAAATCAAGGAGATTATTTTCTACCGTATCATCTTCACTATCTTATCTGTTATCTGGCAAATACGGGCGTTCGGAAACCTTCAGCTATCTCCTAAGCGATTACAAAGGGCGTGCGGCCTGAAAGCCGCAACGAAAGTAATTATTACTATTAATAATTACCTTTCCGAATGTGAAATATTGGGATTTATTATGTATAAATATTAAAACCCAAATTGTCTCATGTATGTATTTGGCCAAAATCAAATATGTTCTTCTCACTCTTACCGAAGAACTATAATTAATCTAATTGCGGGCGCCACTCCTTTCTTGTACAGGAGACTCACAGGGGAAACTAAACAAGTAAATAACTCAAACTTAGGGGAAATGAAAATAATATTTATTCAAATTGTAAATTTTATCACAGAATACTACTTTATACAATAATTATAAATTAATAAAATTTACCAGGTTATTGCTTATCAATTAATTATTCTAAATCTATAAAATTAAATTAAAACAATCGTGAAAAATTAAATAAATTTACATTGGGCACAATGGCTGAGTACGATCCTGACGCGCAGCGAACGTTTGAGTTTCTTTTGCCTATTAATTTGTGATATCTACTCATGTCAGTAACTTACTTCTATCATTAATCAACTAAAACTAATTGAATTCTTAAAATGGTATGTAACATTTACTAATAATGATAACAAAATTTAACGACTTCCTATAGTTTGTAATAATTCTAATCTTTTACTCTTTGCAAACTAAACAGGTTTACCGGCTTCCAGAACTTAGAAATTTACACCTACCAATGATAAAACGAGCTACTTAAATTCTAACCTAAAAATGACCGGGCCAGTGACCACCCTTGTATATTAGCAAGAAATGGGTCCAGGGCGGGGGAGTTAAGTAAACAGTAATGGAGGTTTGTTATCGGGAATTAAAATTATCTACGAATCAACTTTATCCTGTTATTGGACGTCATCAGGATGTGCTACTGTAGATTTGAAAGGATGCCTTGCCAAATCAAAAATATCACGTTCAAGTAGCTAGCGCTCCTGGACAAAACTCCGTGTCGATAACTTCGAAGCGCGACCAAATGCCTTCTTAAATTAAAGACAGTTTAGATGTCAGGGATTTTTAAGAGTGCCTTGCAAAAACCGAAAACACTCTCGGATGGATCTACGTCTTGTCAACCCAAAAACGTACAGGAGTGAGTTGTCTTATTAAACCGAAAGCATCTCGGGAATGGTAGGTGGAAGAGGAGATGAAAGCGCCTTGCAAACCGAAAACACTTTCAGGTGAACGTAAGCCATACGAAACGAAAAACATACGATACCAATAATTTAAAGTTTAATTATTGTTTTGTTTTAATTTAAAGAAAATTTATTTGTTTAATTATCGTTACAATCAATTTTTTGTTATCTGGTTATTCTTGAATTATTGTTTCATTAAATATGAATTATTTACTTTAGACTACAGGGCGGGGTTTTAACTACTCTTTTGTGATGTTTAATTGTGGTTCCTTTTATGTAATTATTATTATTGTAAATCCGGTGTGGTGCTTACCACCACTGCACTGAACCAGAAATGCCCCGTTTTCCCCAGACTTTGCAACGCCCGCAACTCAGCAGCACCCGACGCCTTGTGTTGAGCCGCTTGGTCGGCCTTACGTCACCAGAACACTTCCAACAAGCGGTCACGACCCTGGTGTTTCCATGAGTCCCGCACCCCGCTTCCACCGTGTAGGTCCAGCCTGACCTACGACGATGGCCCGATAAAGCGTTGCGCAATCGATGAGGGTGAGGGCGAATTTTTGTAACCCTAACTTAGTCTCGTCAGGAGAACCGCCGGGTTAACGTGTCCTCCGAAACACGGCCGACCCCAGTTCTTTGAGGTAATGGTTTGGTTCATTTTGTTTTTTGCCCTCCAGAGCTAGCCAAAGGGGCAATACATAGTTTAAGACGGTCGCTCTGATTTTAGACCTTTTCATTGCAACAAATTTGTCTCCCCATATTTTTGGGAGATGTGTTGGTCTCAATAAACTTTTATCGTTACACTGGAAATTCGTAATCATTTTATATAGCAAAAATTTGGGTAGTTATAAGTCAGTAAATACAAACTGTAGCCATGTAAATTGTTAACGTAAGTTTATTCCTATAATATGAATATCTCCCATTATAAGCACGTCCTTATTAACCACATTAATATTATAGTTAATCTAGGCAGTTTTTACTACTTCTCTTAATTTACGACGTGGTTCCGTTATTCCAATACATTATTGGAAAAACAATTTTATCAGTAACAATAATATATATATATAACGGATCATTTCTACAGCTGGCGCCGTCTCTCCGTCCCCAGTTTCCATTCTCCTCTGTCCAGACAAAGTTCCTCCTCCAGACCTCTCGCTGACATTGCCTCGTCGATTCCTTTTCTCCAGCTTAACCGTGGTCGACCTCTTTTTCTTCTTTCTGGAGGTATCCATATAAGCGTCTTCTTTGGCCATCTCTCTTCAGGCATCCTATTCACATGCCCGAACCATATCAATTGTTTACGCTCAATTTCCTCTACTACGGTCGATCGTACTTCCATAATTCTTCGGATTTCGTCATTTTTTACTCTGTCGAGTCTTGATTTGCCAGCGCTTCTACGCCAGAAGTCCATCTCCATTGCTCCAAGTTTTTGCTTGTTTCTTGCAGTGATATCCCATACTTCAGCTCCGTAGGTTACTGTACTTTCTATTATGGCTTTGTATATCATTTTCTTCGTAGCCTTTCTTATATCTTTATCCCACAGTACACCATTCAAAGTTCGTATAATATACCTTCCCTTATTTATTCTTTTTTCAATCTCTTTACAACTGCTACCCGTCTTGTCAAATATAACTCCCAGATAAGTGTATGCTTTAGTGCCATTCATTACCTCATCCTCCATGTCCAGATCTTGTATCTCCTCTGTACCCACGCTCAAGTACTCTGACTTTTTCATGTTTATATTCAGACCGGCTTTCTTGTATTGTTCCTTGAGTTTTCGCACCATGTAGCTGAGATCAATTTCGTCTTCTGCAATCACTACTTGATCATCAGCAAAATAAAGGGTAAATAGCGTGTCGTCGTTTATTTGTATCCCCATATTCTTACATTGTTTTTGCCATTTTGCAAGTGCTTCATTTAAATATATTTTAAATAGGGTTGGAGAAAGGCAACAGCCTTGTCTCAGGCCTTTGTCAATTGTAAATTCTTCAGATACCATATTGTGAGACTTAATTCTTGTTGTATTTTTTGCGTATAAATTTTTTGTAGCCCATATCAGCGTTTTATTTATCCGGCATTGTTCCATTGCAATCCACAGCTTGTTAATTGGGATGTTGTCATATGCCTTCTCTACATCAATGAAAGCCAAGTGTGAATCTCTAGCACGTTGAGTCCTTTTTTCCACGATCATTTTTAGGGTAAAAATATTATCTACTGTGGATCTTCCTGCTCGAAAGCCAGCTTGTTCTTCAGCCTCTTTTCCTTCTATCTCCTTTTCAATAAAGGTTTTTAATATTTTTGAGTATAGTCTTCCAACGGCACATATTACTGAAATACCTCTATAATTTGATGGGTCTTGTCTACATCCTTTTTTAAAGATTGGTGTTATAATTGATGTTCTCCATTGTTTTGGTGTATTTTCCCCATTTATGCAACGTTGAAAAAGATGTTTTAACATCACATGTAGTTTCTTAGGTCCGTATTTCAGTAACTCCGCTGGAATACCTCCTGGTCCAGGCGATTTACGGTTTTTCATATTTTTACATGAGACTTCAACATGTTCCAATTTCACTTCAATTTCATGTGTTTGTTGGGTAATTATTGGCTCGTTACTAATATTTGGCCTGGTTTCCGTTAATAGATTACTAAAATATTTTTTCCAGTCGCTCAAAGAGATACTCATTCCTGATAGTCGATCGTTTTCTGTTGTTCGCATAGTTTTAATTAATTTCCAAGCCTCCGAGCTTCTTGATCCACCCACCTGCTGATCTATGTACTGACATTTCTGAATCCACAATTTGTTTTTCTTCAAAGTGACTTCTCTTTTTACCTCTCTATTAAGTTGTTTATATTTTCTTTCACTTCTTATATCTTTTTTAGCTAACCACGCTAGATACGCTTGCTTCTTTTCTTTTATCTTTTCTTCCAATACTGTGTCCCACCAATATGGTTTCTTTTCTGGGTTATATTCTCCAATCGCTTCTCTCGCCGCTGCCCTTATTGCTTCACAAATATGTTCATATTCTTCTTCTACTGTTCTTTCAGCTATATTTAATTTCTGTTGTAGTCGTCTTCGATATAGATACCGTGTACTTTTATCTTCTAGTGATTGCAGGTTGTATCTGATTTTGTTGTTATTATTATCCGTTTCTGACAGGGTGTTGTCTTTGTTTTTATCTATTTTATCATAGGGAAGGTATATTTTTGCTACAACAAGGTAGTGGTCGGACCCACATACAGATCCTCTTTTTACTCTGACATCCTTTATAAGAAATCTATGTTTCTGTCTTACAACGATATAGTCTATTAACGTTTTTAGGTCTCCGGTTTCACGATGCCATGTAAATTTATGGATGTTTTTATGTTGAAAGAACGTGTTCGTTATCTTTAATTCATATTGTTCGCATATATTTCTTAGACGTTGTCCATTATCATTCAAAGTGTCTTCGCCATGTTGTCCGACCACCGGATCCCTTTGTTCTCTACCTACTCTTGCATTGAAATCCCCTGCTATAACGATTTCTTGGGATGTGGGTATTGCGTCTATTATTTCTCTTAACAAATCTTCGAATGTTTCTTTTTGTACAACTGGAGCGTCGTCATTGGGAGCATAGACACCTACTACATGAAATATTCTTCCTCGAATATGGAGAGTCACTTTAATGAGTCTTTCGTTAATTAGTACCCACGATTTTAAATGTCTTCTTAAGCTTTTCTTTATCACTATTGACACTCCTTGTTTAGCTCTGTCACTTTTAGGTACCCCGCTGTAGAGATGGATATGGTCTTTCCACATTTCACTACCCTTCCCCTTCTTTTTCGTTTCTGAGAGTACGGCAATGTCAACATTTCTTTCTTTTAATAAGTAACAATAATAAATTCTGAATTATGTAATAGATAAAATATCGAATATTGTAAAGTAATTGGTAATAATTTACTTTTTCCGACTTTAACCCAGATTTTCCCAATGCTTTATATTAATATTTTCACCACGCGAATTTGTCAAACTTATGTAGATTTACAAATAATGTTGCATGGTTTTATAACCATTTTGTTTACTGTATTTTACCGTATTTAAACCGTTCGCTTTAGAGCATGTACGCACTTGTAAACGTTTTCATTTTGTCTATTTTTGAAACTTGAAAAGCGCAAAACTCTGGAATCAGCGGAGCTAAAACATTTGCATAAGATTATAAACGAAAAAAGTGCCCAACCGAACACTGTAGTCATATTCCTATTAAACTTCCATAACCAGTTATTGCTATGACAAATTCTTAAAAATCTATTATTTTGTAAATCTTTAGCACGAGAAAATTTTCCGTACTTATTTTCAATGAAATACAATAATCTTTTCATTCAACTCAAACAGGAAGGATCTTATGTAGTTAATAGGATAACATAATCAATAATTTTTGTGCCCACTATGTGGGGAGGTAGATTGATAATCTGGTTAAGATAGCTAGACACACGTAGTGCACTCAAACGGTCACCCATTCAAGTACTAGCCACACTAAACAATACTTGTTTTAGTTATTCGTACGAAAATTAGTATTTAAGATATCCATAATGAGTTGATAATTATATGAGGCTGGAAAAACATTTCCTAAAATTGTTCAAACAATCAATCGTAGTTTTAACTGAGCTTTAAACCTAGATTAAATGGTCATATAGAATTTCTATGCTCTATTTATCATAAATGAAGTGTTTTTGAAACGAATGCATGGAAAATAGTTGGACGGCTTCAACCTACATTACCTAGGCGAAAACGAGTGAAAGGTTAGAAGAAATGTCTCCAATTTTTGGAAATGGTCAATAGGATAAATTTACATTTAGTAGAGATCTTACAACAATGATGCGGATAACACGAATTGTATTCCCTTTTCGGTCGAAGTTTACTTTTCGGAAAAATGAAGTTTCTTCGTTGTTCACGTAGAATTTACATTAGATACTTTAAATTGCACCAATTAGTGCTGATCACATCGCATTGTAAAATTTTCTTTATTTTCTTTATTAATTTAGTTCAGAATGTTTAAATGGGGTTAATTTTCCGTGTTTCTCTTGGAAATTATTATTAGAAATTAATATCGGGCATCTTCATTATGAGATAAGACCCAATCTTTTCAATTATATTTTGTGTTAGCGTTTTTTAACTTTTTCTTTCCTTCACAAAGGTTAACAGGGGTATATTTCTATTGAAAAGTTGAAAGGTTTAATAAATTAGCTTTACACAGCAAAAACTTTTTTTGCCGCATAGTTCCGATGACGAAGGAAATGTATAAAGAAAAATTTGCAATTTTCTATGATTGGTCAGTGCTATAACTGTAATAATCGTAACATTCCTAGTCAATGTTCAAAATTGCACCTTCTTTTCCAACCTTTTTATTTTCACAAAGATGTTTTCTTATGTATATAAATGAGAAATTAAACAAGGAAACTATGATTACGGAGCGTTTTATTTTCGAACGTTATTAAAAATAAAAAAATAAAGAAAAGGTAATAAATAATATCACTTAACTAAACGAAAATCGATAAATGTAAATAAAAAGTAAATTAAAAAGTCACAAATAAATCATAAGAACTTGTTAAAAAATAATCCAGAGTTAAATCAAATTTTATCTTAAAGTGAAAACCTAATCCTGGCGAATGTTCGCACCTTATAATTTATGATGTTCGCTATAGATAGAATTTGTAGGGGACACAACGTCATTTATCTTCAATGCTATCCAAAGTCTATCTATCAATATTATACGGAGATATGAACCAGGAGACGTAATAATGCAATAGGTAAATTCATTATCTGCTTTCATTAGTTTTATCAATTAAAAAAGAACTACTATAAGAGTGGATGTGAAAATTGCTTATAATTTATGTACGTATTATTTTTTTTATTGATGGTCGTTTTACCATATAGGCCAACCACATATCCCAGCAGTATCAATTTGTGTAGTTTCTGACAGGCTGATAATTTCAAATTATGCACTTTTTAAAATTAATTTAAAAATCTATTAACCCTTAATTATGTGGAAATCCCAATAATATCAAGAGTTAACGTTGATTGACAACAGAATATCAAATTATTTCAATTTAAATTGAAACTTGTGACAATCAAAATTTACCAAATCATCAAAAAAATCTAAAAATCATAATTTGTTTTAATTATTTAGTGACAAGTTTTCCACCTTTTTAAATTTTAAATCTATTATCGTTGGTGAAAATTACAATTTTCAACCCTTATTCGTGTGCTTATCAATTTTAGTTTCACTAATGTAAGCAATATTTTTCAGAAAAATTAAATTTTCGCATAATATTACATGTTTGTTGGAAAGTACTAATAAATACATATCGGGTTGACTTGAAGAGGCTTACAACCCGAAAATTGACTTTCCTTTATTTAAAAAGGGAGGGCTCATGTATTATCATAATACAAATAGGAATTTGTTATCATGTTACAGCTATGGAAGTTAAACGAAAACAAATTTTTAAAAACCTTACGCAATTTCATATAACATTCCGCCCTTCTCCCTTAAATAAAATAAAGTCAATTATTCACTGTAGCGACACTTGAAATTCACCCTAAGATGGTCTACAGTATGCCTCTAGAGACCCTCGAAATAGGGGTGCTAGCATTTTAATAGCTGATACGGTAGAGTGCGTAGAGATAGTATTGGTAAATTTGTACTTCAGTGGGCGCAAGAAAGATATTATCAAATTTATAGAAATAAACCACATGGATGGAAGTATAATATATTTTATCCTAAATCATCAACGTCGAGATCCGTAACGCCCACTCACCTATTCATTCATCACGATATCCCGTAAATCCATCTACCTACAAAGTTAAAATTTTAAGTGGTTACTTTTTATGTGAAGATCAGATAAGAAGGGAAACCGCGGAATTTTTCTTCTAACCGAGAAAAAAATACGCGACAATATCATTACTATGTAAATAGCGTAAGGAGTTTTTTATTATTCTACATTCTGGGCTAGCCTGTAGTTATGGATATATTAAAAAAACATTAAAATGTTTAGTGGTTTTAGTGGGATACGAAAGGTAAGTAAGTTTAAAGTAAGGGTGGCCATACAGTTTTGGATCTTCCTGTACAATATTAAAAAGTGAAACTGCTCTTGGGGCAAAAACTATAGGGATTGCTGAAAAAAGGTAAAAATAGCAAAGGAAAATAAATGAAAATTAAATTAGAACTTGTTTGAGGGATGGACCAGGGAAGTTTACAAAAATTGTTTTTATTTTTTGTTTAGCTTGAGCGTTGTAAACTTTACAATTTTGGGAACAATTGCAGCCATATTTGGCATTAAAATTCACAAAATTAACGGGGTTATATATTAAGTGTTTCTTCATATTATGAAGTTATCCTTAGTAGTAGTTTAGACATTTACTTTTTTGCGTACATCTCGAAAATACATTTTTCAACCTGGCTCCAACCAGTAGCGGCTCGTGACTTGTATCAATGGGAGGGCACAAAATATACATCATAAAAATGAAAATATAAATTTAGCGATTTACTTCCAAATTATTTTAATTCTAAAGAAACTTAATTGATGCCCTTAAAATAATAATTTTAACGAAATGCAGTATTCCAAATGCTGACTATAGATGATCAAAAACCCAGAAAAAGCAGCGTTATTATGAAAATATTATTACTCTTCATTTTTATGTCCATCTTGATCACCCTACGCTGGGGGGGGGGAATATCACTCAGACCTCCCGGTTAATGCAGCCGCCAATTCGCTTCTAACCCAAGAATTGTCAGATACATCTGTACAGATGTTATGCAAATGCTGCAAGCTATTTTCTGTAAAGGTTAATTTAGGGGGTTTTCAGATAGTTGGGAGAGTATTTGAGGTCTTAAAAAGTCGCAGTTGGCCTGTAGTTGTGACGGATTTTAGAATACATCACTTACGTTCTACCTGGTATATTATACTAATTTTTAAAGAGCATTATAACCGCGCCGGCAGGAAGTATTGTTCGAACTGCGCGAAGGGAGTCTTGGGTGAACTCTCGAACGAGAAGGTCGACTTTGGTATGTGCTGTGAAGTGAGCGTGATTTTGGGTTCCGAATTTAACAAGAAATGGTTGCGATTTTGAGAGAATTGCGGTCCAGCGATGCGAATGATTTGGAATAGTGTTTATTTTCCAAACCCAATCGGGGATTATAAATTCGTTGTTGATAGATGGTGGATTTTTCCCGTATCGTACGTTTTTTTTGTCGGACCCCATTGTCCATACTTTCTTTGAAGGATTTGTATTCGTTCAAACTGGTAAGTTACCAAAATTTGTTGCTAATTACTTCGCAGATGCATACGTTAATCGACCCGGCCAATTTTTGCTTCGACCACCTGGAGTTTGTTATCACTATCTATTGAAACAGATTTTGTTCAAGTTTCAATAAATTATTTCTAATTTCCTCGTTTAAATTTGCCCTTGGCCAATAATATGTTGTTTGTGTTTTAATATTTCAGGTTTGTGTCTTGTCTTATGTATTTTTTTGATTGGCAAGTTTCGCCAAGAATATGATTTGTTTTATGCTTTCTGCATCAAATTGATTAAGGCAATCTTATCTCTTTTGCGCTCGCACGTGTGGATATAAATATAAAGTGCTATATTTGTTGAATCATTATTTATGAATTATAATGTTTTCGTTAATAACATTTAAACACCTTATAATTAACTAAGGTACCATCGTGCAGTGCTGGCTAGGCATAGAGATTCCAAAGTGGTCGGCATAGTTTCGAATCTCGTATTTGAATTTTTATGTTTGATATTTTTTTGTGTCTTTTTTTATTTGAAATGAATTATATCGATAGGAGGTAGCGATGCACGACAAAGTACAGTGATGGAAGGTTTCATCGGGGGCTTACGATTGGCTGGTTATCTGGAAGTTCGTAGTGGTTCCATCATTTGTTGGGATTTTTACGACCACTCGGTCGTTCTCTTAATTAATTCAGGAAGAGGTTCTAGGTGGTAAAGTCTTTACTCCTGTACATCCCGGTCGGCTAATACAGTTACTATCGGACATCGTAAATATTATCACCTTCTAGCAACGACCATCTGGTTGCTACTCTATTTTGTTTTGCTAGCAAAGCTGTTCTTTGATCTTCTTTGGGGCATTCATTTAAGAGAATTCACGGCTCTGGCTTGCCGCTACAACGAGCTGGTTTAACCGAACATCAGGGCTTCACGCAAAATAAGTAGAAATTTATT
The DNA here is from genome assembly GCA_932274525.1 of Podabrus alpinus. Taxonomy (NCBI): domain Eukaryota; kingdom Metazoa; phylum Arthropoda; class Insecta; order Coleoptera; family Cantharidae; genus Podabrus; species Podabrus alpinus. Next base: position 98,252,941 of record OW026452.1, read on the forward strand.
TTTCTGCGTGAGCGTATTTGATCAGGGCTATCTTCTCATCAGAGATAGGGAGGTCAGATATCGTTTCATAGTTGCACAGAAAAAACATGAAAAAGTATAACGGTTTGAAAGGGATGGGCCAGAACACCTTTAAAGTCAAGAATCGTTTGGCTTAAGTAAACCATTCTTGAATTTAATTTAAGAACTGTCAGATGTAAAATCGTTCTGTGGTTTCTGACCTACTGTTTAACGTGGAATCCAAACCATGAGGAACACTTCATTTCGAGAAGAGTTCTATAGCAGACTACCTGGTGTTCAAAAACGGATAGAATAAAGTCTAGAGCCTAATTTCATTTTTATGGGAAGTTAATATCTGACCAAAATTATCATCTTGGTTTCAGTCAAGTTGATAGCCAACGTTCGCTGAGCGGATGCGGCACTTCAAGAAGAAGATCGCCGGGTTAGCATCTATTAAAAAATATATTGAAAGTGTGGTTATTTGTTTGTTGACCTTCCATATTAATAGTATTTAATAATTCGTCAAGAGGAGAAGTTAATAAGAGACGTTAGATTGTCCAACGTTTCTTACATTTATTATTACAATTATTATTACGTTTAAGGTTTCAAATGTGTAATTGAATACTCGAAGCGTAGGACAATCTGACAGTCTCTCACTGACTTCTCTTATCAACAAATTATTCCGTTGAAGTGTATTTTCCTCCTGAAGATATTTTGAATATTAAACTTTTAATCTGGGGGTCATCCATCATATTTTGAAGTTGCAGCCGCACTCTATCTGGATCCTTTTGAACAGACAAGTAGACATAACTCACAAATGAGACATAGCGCAACGATAGTCCATATTTTCACTCACGACGCCCGGTCCGATTGAGTTAATGATCGACCATTCGTCTTCCGATGGATGAGTTTACTATTGATAGTTTGAATTCGGCATAACTTCATATAAATTATATAAAATTATTTAAAAATGAGGCTCCTTAATATCGGCTACGCAGTATTTGTACACCATTATTTGATGTACAGAGTGTATATAATTTTCCTTGTTCAGGGCAGCTAGCCTTTACACCCCGTTGTGAGTAAAGCAACTAACCGTGAAGAAAGAAAATGGTTTTGTGAAATTGTTCTAAATAAAATCAGAGAAGAAGATTGCTTTATTGTGATTCAATTAAAACTCACAGTTCCAAACAAGTTTTCGATGCTTGTCACAAAAAAAAATGGAACTCCGGAACACAGAATTTATCGTGTACACCTAACAAAGGGAATTGATTTATCGAAAACAAGTCGATCAGAAAAGTTTACATTCGAACTTTAAAAATGGTCGTCTCAACTGGCAATGGCAAGCGTGCCAATAAATACCAACTTTTCAGGTTATGAGCCCCTTTAAGTGAATATGTGATGATAGATGCATGTGACTGCATGTAATAGTCGCAAGTTTAGAATTATCGACTGCAGAAACCAAAAATAGCATTAAGAAGCTTATTTTTCTGTACTACGACAATGTCATATTGTTTTTATCAATTCACTCGTAGTCAGAAAAATGTCATTTTATATTTACCTTAATGTTATCTGTCGTATTTTTTTGTAGTGTCTGATATGAAAGTTTTATTAAGGTACGACATAAAGAGAAAATTGTGATCAAATATTTATCAGTCTGTGAAAACAATGGCCTGCGTTAGATTGCTACATGATATAATTTTATTGTCTGTTATAGTGAGGGTAGTTTTATAGATAAATCTAAGATATTACCAGAAAAACAGAAGTTTAATGTCTTTATATTCGAAGCGTAGTACGATAATTGCCTATTGTTAGAAAGTGTTTGTTTGCATTCGTAGACTTAAACTTTAATTTAGCAAACTATTGATCAAGTTCTCGATAAAATTTCATTAATTGAATTCCTTAGAATTCACAAATATATTTTACTTTTTTCTTATGTTATTTTCGGGATAATAGAAATTGTAGTCAGATTAAAAGGTTTTTCTTCAGACGCTTCAGACATGTTCCTGTTCAAACCATATATTTTACTGCACTTTCAGGCTTATCTTTTCATTATAATTCAACTTCTTTCTTTTTGTTTTATCCCGAATTTATCTAAATAGTCAATTAGGTCAACTGTTTACATCCATTTGGATAAATTATTATTCAAACTTTTATTTTATTTTTGTTATACCTCTGTGTGTTTTCCCTACGCTTTTATTGCTTCTCTGTCATATCCCTGTTTACATAAATTTTAAAAGCAATTTATGCTTTTGTGTTTATCAAAAATATTTCATACTTATAAATTTTAAATCGTTTAAAAATTTCGATGAATATTTTTGTAATTATGTTATATTAAAATTTAGAGTATGTAGTATAGGTATTTGTGTTAAAATCAATGAAGATCAGAGTCGTTCTATTAGTAGCGATAAATTGTTACCTAGTGTAACAAATATAATTGAACAAGTAAACATTCAAATGGTCGCAGTTTAGTGGTTACTGCGTTGACTTATCAGCTCTAGCATATAATATTAAGAGTGCATGTATACCCCGCGAAATATAGGTTGTTTTAGTGCCGTAACATTGACATGATAAAATCAAAACTATATTACTTTTTAATATAATTTTTAAATATTTCAATTAATAAATGTTCAGACTAAGGTTTAACGAGTTTAAATTTCAATTTTAAATAGATATTAATATAGTAAACTTAATGTAATGTAATTGAAATTTGATGTTTTTTTGTAGCCATTATATATTTATATTTCTAAGTTATGTAACCGTTATCAAAAAATTTTAAAGCTTTCCACCTTAGAAAAACATGTATACTAGTGATTGCACCTTGGTTTATTTCAATATTTATCTTACTTACATAATAATTATGTGATTGTTGAAAGTCTATTTTCATATAAAAATACAGAAAAATTAATATTTTCGTTGGAATAAATTCTTTTTTTAAATTTCCCATCAATTAGTTAGCCAATCACTTTATTGGGCGTATATCAGAAAGAAGTTCCACAAAATATTTTAAAATTTACTACCGATGACCAGCGACCCTGCACATGCACTCTTAAGGATTCTTAATTCCTTTACTTAGGGTGATTGCTTTGCAACTAACCCAAAAAATATAATCTGGTCTTGCTCGGGGCCAAGTGAAGTTAATATTTATAACAATAGAACAGGAAAAATTCTCTTTATTAAATTAGAAACAGTAATAGAAAAGGTGTGGGCGGTGTGACTTAAATGCCAAAATTCGGGACATAAGAGGTAATATAAAAAGTAAAATTAAAATAAACCACTAATTTGTCTATATGCGGGCATGCTTGAATGCCGCCACGTGCTACAGAACAAGATTGATTACACGTTAACTAAGATCAATCACCTGTGACTTTGAGATCGTCATATAACCAGATAGATTTAATTGAACTATACGGATGCTGTCTCAATAACAGAAGATGAGTACATTAAAGCGCGATGACCAATCCAAACTTAACAAATTACATCCTAAGGACAACGGATGCACCTCAACTAGATTAATAAATTGCTGAAAAGATGAGAACCAATAATATCTAACAAAAATTAACCATCAATAACGGTGGCTTTCAAACCGTTTGAAAATTTGGTGCCTAACAATTAAAATATAGTTGGTGCCAATTAGATACACACGTTCAGATACAATTATGTACAGAATTATTTCCCATTGGCTTAAATATACCAACGGAGCAGATGCATCAATAGCGGTTAGGCTGTCGATTTAAAATTGGTCGCTTTATGGATTAGAAAACCCTGTATCGGTAGTATATGCGATGGGTTGTGTTAGACGGTTTTGACGTACTGGGAGTGAATGGTTCACGTACGCCTATTAAGTTAGATTGCATTTATAGACAGTAGACACATAGTATACGCACTTGCGAACCAAGATCTGTCATATTGAATACTGAGCAGCCACCGTCAACCACCAACTGAAGTTTCAATTATTCGAATGTTGACCGTTACAAACCCGGGTATACAAAAGACGCAGGTACACCGATCCTTCACCCTTCGATCCCTTTCATTACCAAAGAGCTAAATTTAAACGAACACCAAATTAATCAGATTTCTATCATTATCGAGTGCTTATTGAAGTTTGTTTCCTTTCAGACATTGTCTTATATCACTGTGCTCTTTATTTAATCAAAGTTATCCTCTTGGGACGAGTTGCTGATGGTGGTAGGAATGGAAATAAAGATGATGGGAACAAACGTAAGCGTCTTTGCGTTTAATCTTTGTTTATGTAGGTAAAAGTAGTTTTCGATTAATATGCAGTTCTTCTCAACTCACAATAAAATTATTTCCGAATAAATTAATGATGTATGCAAGGTAGGGAGTTCTATTTAAAATTACAAAGTAACTTTCCTGGTTGGGAGAAGGTTAAACTTAAAAACTGTTTTGGTTTCCTCAAATTTACTTAAAACAAAGTTATTTAGTCTGGCTACTTTTGAAATGAGCACCCGGTATGTTCATAACTGGTTCACTTTTTTAAATTTCATATTCAAATTTAACCCTGACGTTGATTAAATATTTTTGTTATTTCAAAATGGAATAGGTTGGATTATTATTATTAAAACTACGGACTTTTTTGAAATTTATGAAAATATGTAGAGAGCAATTTCAGAATGTATTTGAATGTCGTAAAATGACCGTTGAACTTAGTTAAAAGGTTCACGTCTTTAAGCTTACAGGTAGGTCTTGAAGTGTACAGTTTTATTTAATTTGCAAGATTTTAACACAATTTTCTCTTATTTTGCTTCATTACTTTTACAGGCAAGATTAATGTATTCATATTAGGTATAAATATGCCTTTAATTATGAATTACTCAATAATTAATTAAAAAAATTATATTTCGTTCATTATCAAATTATTTTCCGAAATTGAAAATTTCGGTGGAAAATTAAAAATCAAACAAAATTATAATATTATTAACCTGCTAGGAAACATCCTTCTTGATTATTCAAGCAACTTATGAAATTAAAGTTTTATTGATTTAATTTAAATTAATGTGAAATTGAATTTCATTAAAAAATAACCAGAACTAAAATCAGCAGAGAGCATGAGTTTTTATACATAGGGTATTGACTCATTTAATATTAATTTAGTTGATTAATATTAAATTTCTTCCCAGGTCAATATATGAGAGAATATGTTTTTACATTCAACAAAAATTTTATTATGTTTTTAACTAGGCTTTTGCCGTTCATGATTTTTTTGTGTAATTTTTAACCCCGTTAAAATATTATTAATATTCCTCCATACCATAGTCATCTCGACCAGAAACATTGTTCATCTTGGTTTGCCTGGTGAGTCTGCCTCTCAAGGGTGATTGCGTTGATTTCAATATTGTATCTTTTAGCCTTGAAGATGGCGTAATTATAACGCCAAAACGTTGGCTTTAGCAAACTTTTAGTTTCATTTTGGTCTCCTAAATCCCAAAAACATATTCTCTCATTAATTTAGTTTCAGGCTGACTTGTGAATTTGGACTATAACTACTAAAAGTCTTGATTAGTTAACTAAATTACATATATTATCGTCTCTGTAATAATTTGCTAAAAGGCTGCTCTTCCTCTACCTCGTCATTATAAAAAATGTGACTTGAATAAAAATTCTGTGGATTCAATATACCTTTGACTAGCTAGCTAGTACCAACCTAAGAATATGGTTCACCGTATATTACCAACCTAAAAGAACTTCAGTTTCCTGAGTAGAATAGAGCTAAAACGGATGGCGAGACTGAAGTGGTGCTAGGTTGGCCGCATGGTGAACAGACAAAAACAGACAAGTGTAACAAAACGAGGCGTAGCCCAGAGCTGGAGAGATTTAACGCTAAGGCGCACACTCAGGGTTCATTTCGTTCATCTTGCAAAGTATTCATTATTGGCCCGGCGATTTTAAATTTCTTAGATTTCATGGATCATAGCGAGAGTCTATTGGCGAGATGACGACGTTTAGTTAGAGAAAGATAGCAAACATATTAAGCACGTTGAAGTTAAAGAACTCTTGATACATTGCAGAATGTTAGCATGGAAGCTCTCTCTGCCTAGAATTTCGTAAGTGTTGTGCCCATCGTAGAACGGAAATATATACGAGTTGCTCACCAATGGAGTTGCTCATCTATCAAGTTCCCGGGTTTTCTCTCTTTAACAGCCGCCCTGACTTTCTAGTCTCTATATAAAAAAAATCTTGTTTGTGTGTTTTTGTTCCCTATACATTCCTAGGACTTTTGACAGACTCCAAAGTCGACCGACTCTCGGAAGACCAAAATTGACATGGTGATTCTGAAGGACCCTGCGGATGTTTTTGTGTTAAAATGCAACAGAAACTCGTGAAGAAAGATTCGGAAAGGGAGATTCGAAATTTCCGGCGGGAATTGAGCCGATCTGAGCCGAGGTCACAGGACAGAAGGACAAACGTCTAGATAAGAAGCAAGATCAAGGTTGAAAATATGACTGAATACATAGTCGAGCTTAAGTGGCAATGAGCAGGTTACTTTGGAAGAAGACAGGATGATAAGGTGCAGTAAAGGGATCGCAGAGTGGAGACGAGACCTAGGGCAGAAAAAAAAATCGCGGAAGACCTCGGCCAAGATGGAGAGATGGCTTTGAGAATATAGCGGGCAAGCAGTGTTTGAGACTGACAGTAGATAGAGAAATATGGCGACAGATAGAGGAGGCGTTTGTCCAAAGACGGAACTTTTGACGTTGGCACATGATGATAATGATGAGCTGATCACCAATCAAGCAACGCATTAATTTAATAGCACATCAATTAATGTGCTATTGAGGCGCTTGCAATTTCCAGTAAGACTAAATTTTGCCATATCGATGGTTAACTGTATGAACACCTAACAAACTGTTTGTGTACTCCCCTATTGAAGAAATAACCTATGTGGTTTATACAGAAGTTTTGTAATAAATTATTCCACTAATAATAAATACGGGCGAAGCCGGGTATCCAGCTAGTAAGTAATAAAAGAACGAACAGATACCCTTATTTAAATATGCAAGGTAGTTCAATATACTTAATGTTATTTATATTAACTATACTTAATTAATAATTGTAATTTGTTGCAGATGTTGGTGTGAAATAGTGCAGTATGTAATTCTTGGTAAGTATATTTACAAATTTATGAACAACTTTTATTGTTAGTACTTTAAGTTTCTGTATTGTTTACAAATTTATAGAAATTACAGAGGAAAACTAATTTTCTCGATAAGGAACACCCCATAGAGTAAAATATTAAAACCAAAATAACCTAACCGCTTAGTTTAAATAGTCGAACATGAAATGTTATATACTTGAAGAATACTCGAACAAAACATTTTGATTATATCACAACTTGAAAATTTTCAGTAGCCACTATCTTATCTGTAATGCAGTTGCAGCTGTAAGTCCTCCAACAGTCAAGTCGATTATTTTCTTTCCAACTTTGCAATTGGTTTTATTTTTGCAAGAAAATTTATTTGTTTCTATTAAAGTTAAACTCACAGGTAAGCTAATTTAAACTTTTCTTATTCGTTTAAACCTGCATCATTCAATCAACAATTTTATTAACCCTTTTAATTAAAAATTTCTTTTCAGCAAATATAAATTGAAATTATACTGTGACTTAATTCTCAGAAAATCCTCGAACCTTATATTTTTAAGTGTCAGTCTTCGTCATCTTAAATTTTTTTAAATTGCAATCCTTATTTTTCCCCGATTTTTTGAGTGCAAATATGTAAAATAAACTATAACTTGAAGAGAATAGTTTTCGAGATATTCAGTCAGAAAGTTTCAGAAATGCATGATAAAATTATTAGAGTATACCAATTATTTATCATTTGCCAAAAATAACACGATTTTGACAGTAATTAGAATTTTGTAATATGTGCTCTAGTATTTTGTGAATTAATTTTAAAATGGTTCGTCGCTTATCTAAAACGTAAAAAATTGAAATGCTGATATTTATCTGTTACGGGGACAGAACTTGCCCTAAATTAGAGGCCTGTAATTTACTTATTCAGTAATAAATATCTTAGCAAGGAACCAATTATGCGTGCTACCCTTAACAAAATATAGCAAAAGGTTTTGCTGGTGGGCCATACTAGAGATTGTCCTAGATCGGGTGGTCCACCAATTTTAACCGGGACGTCTCCCTTAGATGGTGAGTACTCCTCAGCATCTCATCCTAGTCAAGAAAAGTAAAACAGTATCACAAACATTTCTTAATGTTTTACCACCTGATCACCATTTGCTGTATTCCATTCCCCCAGACCTGCTGGTTTCTGCAGCCTCCAATTTTTAAGAACTTCGTTATAAGAACCGCCGCTACTCAATAACATCCTAACATCATGTACTAGGTCAATTAAAACGTTATTGGGTATTTGTGTGGATACAGGACCTCTGTGTCGGTAAAAACCCAAACCATAAAAATTATCGACATATTTTATATATATAGCTGTCTGTAAATTTAAATGGAGCCAATGATCCGTTACATCACTGCGGCCTTTGTACCGCACGACTTAGGGTACGTTTATGTTGGAGCTGCGATAAACGATAAGAGCGACGATACTAGCGAAGCAAAGAAAATGATGTCATTATTTTATATGCAGGTGTTTATATTGTAGCGTTGCGTTGATATAAACACCTGCATATAAAATAATGACATCATTTTCTTTGCTTCGCTAGTATCGTCGCTCTTATCGTTTATCGCAGCTCCAACATAAACGTACCCTTAGGAATTATTGCGACTTGAAAACACCACTTCTAACTATATATTTCTTCATAACGCGACCTCATTGGTTTATTTTTTGCTTACCAATCTAAAAATGTTTTGGTGCGGCCTTTAAGCAGCACAATCATGACAATCCTGCACGGGAAAAATAGTAATGAATGAGAAAATAATTTATATAAATATAATGAGAACGATATTAATATGAGTATTGTTTGATCTTGATGTGGATTCTGAATACAAAACGGATTTTTTCTAAATATAGGCTCTCAAGCTATAGGTCGTACTGATGTAGAGATTGACGGATCAATATAGCGTTATAGGTAAATTTGTGGTTAAGGCTATTACTTATATTATGTTTTAATACTTAATTAAAATTTGAAGTTCTTGATTAAAACAATTTAATTTCGCAAACCTAGGGGGGATTGTTTAATTAACCTACTCAATTAACACATCAACTATTTACTCTAACCCTTATCATGAAAGCTTGTCATAATTGCTAAGTGTGGCCCTGCCCTGTTGATTGTTTATTTTAAATCATTACACACAATTTATTTTCCTAAGATTCCTTAATTTAATTTTGATTTTTCTAAACAAGTTACCGGTTCCTGAACTTAGAAATCTACACCCAAACTAATGATAAACTAGCTACCTGAATTCTAACATAAAATGAACAGGGTGGAGATCTCAATCTTATAATATGGAAAACGGAAGTTAATCAAACAGGAGTGAATTTTTATCAGGAATGCGAACGTGTTTATTCGGTCATCGAAAGTCGTCGGGATGTGCTCGGTAACTTTGAATGGATGCCTAGCCAAACCAAAAACATCATTTTCAAGTAGCTAGTGCTTCCTCAGCGGAACTCCGTGTCGATAACAGAGAAGTGATGTACTAGCTTGCAAAACCAAAGATATTTAGATGTTGGAAATTTTGACAATGCCTTGCAAAACCGAAAACACTCTCCAAAGGATATACGCCTTGCGAACCAAAGACGTATAGGGTATCGAGCTGCTAGAGTGAGAGCGCCTTGTGAACCGAAAACATTCTTGGAAGGAGTCATGTTTTGAGAACCAAAGACATGTAGAAAGTCGAGATGCCTTGCCAAACCGAAAACATCGCCGGAAAGGTAGATGGGGGAAAATACGCCTTGTGAAGCAGACATCCTCCTCCTCGGTCCTTTTGCCCTTATGAGGGCTTGGTGACGTATGATTTAGTCATGTATTGATGGTGTTCAAGGTGTTTCTCCATGGCTTTAGTATAATCCACAAAGCAAAGAATCATGGGGACGTTGAATTCCCTAGAATTCTCAATTAGTTGTCTTACGTTTAAAATCTGTTCTATCGTGCCTTTTCCTGGGCTAAAGCCTGCCTGTTCTTCGGCCATTTGTGGCATTAAAAAAGGTTTAAGTCTATCATGTATCACGTTCAATAGTACCTTGCTTACATGCAAGATCAGGCTTAATGTTCTGTAATTGGTGCACTCTGTTGATGAGCCTTTTTCAATATTGGTGTGAATATGGATTCTTTCCAGTCGTCGGGCCATATACCCGAGTTCCATACTTTGGTGCATAGTTGATGTATTATGAGTACTCTCCTTCCTCACCCGTAACTTTCAGAACCTCTCCTGTGATTTTGTCAGTTCCTGGTGCCTTTCCATCCTTCAGTGATTTTATAGCTTGTTCTATTTCTGATATAAGGATACCAGGTTCTTTTTCTATTGCGGGGATAGATGGGGGAAAATACGCCTTGCTAACCAAAGACATACGTTCCCGGATAGGAAGCTCAACTGAGCTTCCCCTTTTCACAGAAAATTTTTCTCTTTACTTTAAATAAATTATAGGTAGAACATTCAAAATTGTGATTTTTGAACATACCATCTATTTAGTTTTAGATTAAAATAAATATTTTATTAAATCTGCCTTACGGCGATTAAATATCTTTTATTCGCTATGATTTCTGAAAATTTATTGAATATTGAAAACAATTAAATAAATTAAATTGTATTAACAACAGTAAAATTTACTCATTTAAAATGATCTAACATTGAGAAAAAATGAGCAGACCAAAATGAACGTTTCATTACAATACTTGTGGTTTTTCCAAATTCGTACAGAAAAATAAGGGTTGCCATTTAAAACATTTACGATGACGTCACAGCATCACAACAAAACACGATAAAATATGTAAATGGCAGAAAAAAGTTAAATTTAAAAAAGTAAGGTTAACGTGTCCGACGATTTTCTGATAAAATCCCTCCAACATTTATCGAATTTCAAGAAAATCGCACAATCAAATTCGAAATGTGGACTCGAGTTTCGAACTTATTAGTTCTCATCAGCACAATTTACGAATAGATTGTACGAGCGCATTACGGCTATCTGCCATCCACAAGCAAAGTAAAGTTATAGACTTACAAAATTGCAAGGGGCCTTTCCCAAGAACCGTGCGATGGCGTTGCCGAAACTTGCAATTTTGTAAGTCTATAACTTTACTTTGCTTGTGGATGGCAGATAGCCGTAATGCGCTCGTACAATCTATTCGTAAATTGTGCTGATGAGAACTAATAAGTTCGAAACTCGAGTCCACATTTCGAATTTGATTGTGCGATTTTCTTGTATTTTAATACATACTGGCTGAGCCGAGAACTTTTCATCTCATTTATCGAATTTGTTCCAACTTTTCATTCACAGATTTATACTTATGAAGTAAAAACGTTATTATGTTTCGAATATGTCAGCTCCCATCAGTTAGGTATAACCTTATTATTAAAAATAATTTTATTATGAAACAAAATAATTTTTTTCTACATCTTTTTTGCATAAATAATAATAAGTAATAACCATTGAAATATTAAATATAATAACTTATGATAAGATCACAGTATTACATTTTGTGCTAATACAATCAGTGAGATAAAATCGATTAATTAAATTTGCATGCAATAGCGTGTTAAGCATTGCCAATGACCTAAACTTGTTAGAACTGCGAAACAGAAAAGGCTAATGAAAATAAATCAAAGAAGTTGTAACGCAGCTTCTGTTCGTACCTGTAAAACACAAAGTTATAATAGGCAGAATAGACTGATCAAAAGTTGTCAGAGGTAAACGGACTGAGTTTATAGTGGTTTCGATATAATGTACCGGATGCTTAGTAGCCGTAAGGTATGCAGTGGCAGCGGTCATATTGGAATAAATCAAACAAACTGATAAGCTGTTGCCAAACTGCAGCTATGTGCTATGAAATTATTGTAAACTTCTAAATTGCGTTTAGTTTATTAGTTATAAGTAGTGATTAGTTTATGTCAATTTACATACATTGCAATTTGAGCTAAATTCTGTACACATATTTCCCATAATAAGACAAATACATTGTATCAATATAGAAGGTATAATTATTATCGCGTATCTTGGTAATAAACCAAAGATTAGTTTTTATTATTTATTTCATTTTTACAGTACGTCACATTAATGTAAAATAACTTAATTAAAAATTTAAATGCGAAAATATTTTAATTTCAACTGGATCTTTAATATACTATAAACGATGACATTTTACTCTTTGTCACAGAGGGCCGCATTAAAAATTTGTATTAAAAACGGGGTTAATAAAAAACGTAAATAACATAATGATAGCGTAATTCATGGGCAATCTACGATCTTGCAGCCTTTTTGGGAAATTAGATGACAAACTACAATTGTTATTAATTTGACATTGTCAAATAATTTCAAAAAAAGCACTGCAATTTGTATTTTAATAATTTAACTAATGTAATGTTGAACTTTGAATTTGAATCTCCCGCCGTCGTCTTACAAATCTCAACATCCGGAAATTCAAATACCATCGTTCTAAGCCTGCGATCTGTCTAGCAACCCACACGTTGTAAATACCCTACCGTAGTATACCTCAGTTCTTTTATTGAACGGGAAAGCCCGGTTCGTGAAGATTGCATTACCTCTAAAACATAATTAGCCTACCTACATCATACACAGTGATTCAAAGAAAGATGTCCCGTTGTTCGACGCAGAATGTGAACGAAGTTCACATTCTAAAAACCAATTGACTAAATAAAACATTAAAACACCCAATTTTGTACTCAGATTTTATTTATTAAAAAAAGAAAAAATCACGGGTATGGATCAACAAGCCAAAATAGTAATAAAAGTTATCTCTTATTGATATAAAACCAAGTGAACACAACTCATTATTGAGCGGATTTTGATATTTGTAATAATTTGTAGTAATTCGCCAACATCCGATAACGGATAGGCACCTGAAGAAGAAGAATAATTTGTTCATATTTATTGGTAATTCATTCATCATTTCTGATAATAAGGTCAGTGGTAATTCATCTTAATAATAAAACACATAAATTTCTCTTAGAGAGTATTCTACAGCCAAAATTGTGACTGTGAACTAAAAGCATACCTTCGATCCACTTTTGAGATCAGTAAAATATTATTTAATATTATTTTTTATAATCAATTTGTATTTAGATTCCCCATTTTGAGAATGTTTGTTTATTGTCATCAGTCAAAATACGACTGGATTTATCTGGCTTGCAAGTCGGGCTAATTTACGCCTTCGACTTCAATGCAAGTAAGTTGGACTAATTACGTCTACAACTTTTATACCTATAAATAAACCATAATATTTGTTTATCTTCTCTTCTTCACGTGCCTATCCGTTACCGGATGTTGGCGATCATTTTGGCTATTAAGACTTTATTCACTGCGGCTCTGAAGAGTCCAGTCGTTGTTGTTGAAAACCACGTTCTCAGGTTTTTGAGCCATGAAATTCGTCTTCTTCCTGGACCTCTCTTTCCATAGACTTTTCCCTGGAGTATCAGTTGAAGCATCTCATACCGTTGGCTATTTCTCATGATGTGGCCTAGGTATTCAAGTTTCCTTTTCTTGACTTGATTCATGATTTCGACTTCTTTTCCCATTCGTTCTAGCACCGCTTTGTTCGTGATATGTGCCGTCCATGGTATTCTCAGCATTCGTCGGTACAGCCACATCTCTAATGCTTCGAGTTTCTTGCATGATGCTTCTGTTAGTGTCCATGTCTCTACGCCGTATAATAGCACCGGGAATACATAGCATCGGAGGAGTCTGACTCTGGTGTTCATGTTACATTCACGGTTTTTTAGCAATTTATTCATTCTTATAAATGCATTTCTTGCTTTTTCAATTCTGCATCTGATCTCCAAAGCGTGATCCCACTGGTCGTTGATTGTACTACCCAGGTAAGTAAATTTTTCCGCTTTTTCGATTGTCGTTTGATTTACATACAGCTGTTGTCCTTGTGGTATGGGATTTTTACATATCGTCATATATTTTGTTTTTCGTATGTTGATGTCAATGCCAAACTCACTGCTCTTTTCTGCCACTTTGTCCAACAATTCCTGCAAATCCTCAAGGTTTTCCGCAATTATTACGGTGTCGTCGGCAAATCTGATATTATTTATTCTTTGTCCGTTTATTTGTATCCCTATTGATTCATTTTCTAGTGCACTACTAAATATTTCCTCCGAATATATATTGAACAATAATGGCGACAGGATGCAGCCCTGTCGAACTCCTCGCTGGATTTGCATTTCTTTCGATATCTCGCTTTTATGTTTTATATGAGCTGTTTGTTTCCAGTATAGATTTTCTATAATGCGAAGGTCTTTGTCGTCCACTCCTATCTTTTTCAGAATCGGTATTAGCTTTTGGTGTTTGACTCTGTCAAATGCTTTTTGATAGTCCAGGAAACATATGTATACGTCGCAGTTTACATCTCTGCATCGCTGGATTAACACTTGAGTACAGAACAATGCCTCACGCGTTCCGGTTGCTTTCCTAAAGCCGAATTGGGTGTTCCCCATATGTTCTTCACATAACGCGTATAATCTTCTATGTATTATCTTTAGGAATGTTTTTAATAGGTGGCTCATTAGACTTATTATTCTGTATTCGTTGCACGTTTTAGCTGTTCTTTTCTTTGGGATTGTTACAAATGTAGATTTTAGCCATTCCTTGGGGATGTTGCCTGTGTTGTATATTCTATTGAATATTCTAGTGAGTCTTTGGGTATTTACTTCGTTTAATAACTTTATTATTTCCCCATTTGTATCGTCGGGGCCGGATGCTTTTCCGTCTTTTATTAGTGCTATTGATTTCTTGACTTCTTCAACTGTAATCTCTGGACCAGTGACGCATTCTGATGTTTGAATGTCTGAGCGGTCGTCTTTGAATAAAGTTTCTATGTAATTTTCCCACACCTTGATTATTTCTTGATTATTTGTTTATAATACCTGTAAAATTACACCTCAGTATAACAAAGGTCTCTTTCGGACTATTTCGCGGGTGTGATTTGCTACATGGATTAAATTACTTTACACTCATACAATGAGCTTGTAAATATCACCATACCTCAAAGAAAGGACCCTGTTATACCGATATACCTTCAATACCTTGTTTACCTAGCTGAGACGACGCTCGTCTCGTATATAAATTACCAAACCTTTAATATAGACATAAAAAATACCAATAATAAAATATGTGTAGAACACATGTAACCACATACTGACCACCTCAACATTTACCTTGTTGAATCGTAACCACATTTAACCACCGTCCTTTATCATCCTCCATTTTGAATTTACCACCAATAAATAGAACAACTTAAAACTACGTTATAATATGTGAAGAAATGCCAAACCTTTCGGAAACACCCTGTATATTATGTAATTGAATATAATTGAACGATAATTGACGATATTTTTATGTAATATGCAAGATATGATTATTATTAATTATTAATAGGACAAACAAATCGAATTTCTTTGAACTACTGTATATAAAATCAATATCAATTTACCACGTGACAGTCACTCACTGGATTTTCAGATATCGCGTTAAATAACGGTCATCCTGTATTATAATGGTTTATTGATTAAAAATCTAACTTGGCATTTCCCAGACTTCATGGAATAAAGCAATATTTATAACATTTTAGCAAAATCACCGAAAATCCCAAAAAGTGAAATCTCGTGGCAACTTATTTCACAAAAATATACCATAAATAATTAAAATTTGTTACTCACACGTACACTAGTTAATTTGTAGAATATTCGTCTATAATCTCCTTTTATTAGGATGCTTTCTTGATGAAAATTAAAATAAAAATTTCACTTGGTAAAATTGCCCGCGCCATTCACTATTGACACCTAACCCTCTTGTGTTTCACCACCCGATGATGGTCGCGTTCCTCCCTCTACCCTTAATCGGTCCACTTTTTAAATTATTGCTAAATCACCCCATCTCGATTTTAAAAGATCAACTTTCGGTCTCTCTCTATTTCCTGTTTTACTACTTTGTTTATATTTATTGTTTAGATTTTTTAAAAGACCGCGCTAAAATTGAATTGCAATATTACAGTAATTAATTTTTAACCTTGAAAATGGACCAAAATAAACGGCCCGAAACTTTGGTTTAATAATTGAAACTTTAAATAGACCTATACCTGTAGAATAATATCTTATAATTTAAAAAACGTGAAATTTAAGAGAGTAGTTAATTCACCCAATCAGATTACTCGAATTAAGATCGTATCATATCAATAGCCAGTATTTTAAGGAAATCTGAGACTCAATCTTAGATAAGTCCTCAATCTTGGATTATCAGTACGAACATAAGAATATAAAAAATATAAGAAATTCAAATCTATACATTTTTGGAAAAATCTCAAACTAAAAGGTATTCTGTAAAATTCAAATAAACTGAAAGACAATCTTTAAAAACTTCGTACAGCTATTTAAACATTTATATTTTTTTGTTCATCCCAAACGTAATTAAGCACCTTCCCGAAATACATAGATAATGCCGATTTATTTTGGTATCACATAACTCACCCAAAAAATAAAGTGAGGAAGACAACAATAAACAGGTTAAACTGTTTTATTTAACTTGTCAATGTTTTTAGAATTCCACTATAGATGGTACGCCATGGGAATTAAACTTATGAATTTTAACCACTCGGCCATTTCCTCACCGTTTGTAATATAATATAATTTAATATTAATACCACTTAAAATGTAAAATAAAAAAGATTTTACGTTAGCATTTCGTTGTTTTAAATGTGTTGAGAAAAATGTGAATAAATTGCTTTCTAAATAAACAAATAAAGTTGGGTCTGGATTTGAAATTTTGGATTAAAAATTTCGGAGCGTTTGAAAAATTATGACCAATTTAAAATATCGTGTCTTTATGTTTCTAACACTACAAACGTTTTACTAAGATATGTTTCCATTTTGGCAAAATTGCATTTACACAGTTTTCATATGTTGCTATGACGTCGTACTAAATTGCTAGATGTAACAAAGTAGTGGCAGGGTTGAAGGTTTAAAGCTCTATGTTACTAGGGGGTTAAGATTATAGTCGCTTCAGACGCTCTTCTTATGAAAAACCAGTCGTGTTTATAAGGCTATTTTATTTCTGATATTATCTTCATAAGCAGTTTTCCGGCTCCTAAGAAATTCAGGCACTGCACATTTTATAAATTTCCTACATATATTTTAATAGATTTTAAATTAAATATCTCAAATTTACTACTTACGTTTGAAAGGTACATACGTACATAGTATATTGTAAATATAGAATTTTTTGCTTATATTAAATTTTAACTTTGTGGAGTATCGTACGATAAACCATTTTAATCTGACAGCTTCCATAATTTCAAAATTTTTTGAGTTTTCCGCTTCTTTACTGCATTAGGATATTTGGGTTAATTATTACCAAAATTATGTACCTGTTTGACACAAAAGTTTTCTCGAGACTAATTGCGATGACAGGAAACTGCAAATTTTCGCTTTGCAGGAATGTCCTGTTAGAAGGTACCGTACGAATTCCGTGAAACTGAATGCATCTCATGCCAAGGAAGATGTATATACTCTTTGCTAATGCCCAGTTTTACGCACTCACTGTATAGCTCAATGTACAGTGGCGGCTGCTACATAACGACGGTCAAGGCCCGAATGTTAGCGAGATCAACTGCTAATGCAAGGTTCCCTGGTTGAACTCCGAGTACAGTCTAAAATTTCTTGGCCGTCTTCCGTGCTTCGGAGAGCACGTAAAGTCGTCGGTCTCCCTACGATAATGATTTGTCTTTATAACACTAAAAAACAGGGTAAAAGCACATCGAAGGCAAGCCTAGCAAGCTACATAAGATGTAAAAACCAAATGCTCAAAGAACGAATTAAACAAATTAGTTAAAGAACATGTCATAGAAGTATATTAAGAGGAAGAAGATAATAATTATTTTGTAGTACCATTAGCAATAATTGTTCTTACCAATATCAATTATTATTATTTTCTAAATTTGTTATTCATTATTGTTTTACTAGAGCGTGATCATCGTTGTTGTGCGGCCTTAAGGCCGCACTGGAGCAATTTAGTATACGAACCGGACCATCAGCTCGAGTATTATGTACCACTAGCACAAATTTCAAATAACCACATCGGAGTTGCTTGTAATTTATGTAAGAAATCCTTGAAGAACTCATTTAGGTTTATTTTATTCGCCCCACAACCCAAAGCGATTTACTTAAATAAAGAAATGCTAGAATAAATGGAAATCAATATGTTGGGAGTTATACAATCCCCCCGGCGCGATTCCTATTTTCATTTAATTTAACAATGACGAGCATTCATATTTTCAAAGTAACAGAAATGATTATACTTTTCCTTCTCTTTTAAATTTTGTGCCCTTCTATTGATACAAGTCACGAGCCACCACTGCTAATGTACTACTATATTAATAGTTTAAGCAATGAATCGCATATGAACTACCTTTTGTTACTTCGAACTTAAATTCTGGAAGATGTTTTCAAGAGGTTGTCGGAGGTCGATGGGGGGGGGGGGCAAAGGCATGAAAATTGATGGGTTCCATCCAGGCCACCTGAAATTCGCTGAAGTTCTTGCTTTGGTATCTGCAGACTTAGAGGAAATCCAAGAGATTATTCGCAACTTAATAACAAGAATAAAACTAAAATCATAACTCTAAACAATGAAAACACATATCAACTTTAAACGCAATGGCCTTAGAGCAGGGGTCGGCAACCTTTTGAGACAAAAGAGCAAGAAGTTACAATTTACAAAATTTCCCAGTTTTTAAAGAGCCACTAACATTTTTGTAGATTTGATTTTTGATTTAAAATAAATAGCTTTAAATATGAAATAAAATTTATTCATATAAAAATATACAAATGTTTCGCACAAAACATATTATAGTTATTTATGTATCAAGGGCACAATCAATAGATTATAGCACCGAGGGTAATTTAAAGCCCGACGAGTTAGCGGAGGGCTTTAAATTGCCCGAGGGCTATAATCTGATTGTGCCCGTGGTACACACAACGTTTTATTTCATTTTGGTACTTGGTACTTGAATTTTCAAAATTGAAGAATTAAGTATTTTGAGAAAAAATATCATGTCATTTTGTTTGTGCTATGAATTTTTGGTGTGCCATGGTTCCTATGGCGAGAAACTTGGAGGGGAGAGAATTAATTTTTTTATTTAGCAATAACTCGAAAACGGCACTAGATATCGAAAATCTGAGCAAAAAATTCTCCCCCCCCCCTCCCGTGAATTGTCGGTAGGAAGGCATATGCAAAATTTCAGATCGATCACGCAAAAAAAAACAGAGTCTGGACTAACTCTTTTGTTTTGATATTGTTGTCATTGCTTAGCAACTTTATAGGCCCTCGGGCTATAGAAGCCATATTATGCCCCCATTTCCGTGCTAAAAAACAAGGTTATGATACCAAAATGAAATAAAAGTATTTTAGCTAGCTCTGCTAGAATAATAAAATTAGTAATCAAATAATATAGTAACTATAATATTATGAATAATAGTTAGTTACTCCGTCTACTCTCTACTACACCTATTCTCACTGTTCTCTGTTGAGTGTTTTTTAACCTGTCTGCAGTTTTTTTTTTGCAGTAGGTACAATATTTTTTATGAGTTTTGAAAATAAAATAATATAATTATTAATATTTGCACATGGCACTGGAGAGCCGCATCTTGACATCGAAAGAGCCGCATGCGGCTCGCGAGCCGCAGGTTGCCGACCCCTGGAGTGATCAAGAGGGTGTTTCTTAGAATAAGAAATGAAACAATTAAAGGCAGGACTGAGGTGACGGACACAACCCGACGAATGCTAGAGCTGAAGTGGGGATGGGCTGGACATATTGCACGGTAAGCGAAAGATCGGTGAACCATAAGAATTGTACAATGGAGAATAAAATAGATTAGAGGCAAACGGGAGAAGGCTACGTCCATGAGTGAACATTAAACCCGGCTAAAGAAGAAGAAAAGTTTGATAACGAATAAATAGAGAATAATCGAAAAAGTAAACAAAATATGGTCCTATTTTCAATTTCGAAAGGCTCAAAGATCTCACATCCTTTCGAATTTTATTTACGTTTACATAAAAACTACCCAGGCCGTAGATTAGTTTTTTAAATATTAGAACAATTTTTCTTCCTTTGCCTGGTTCAGAAATTATTCGGTGCAAAGGGAGAACCACTTTGCTCCCATATATTGGAAGGTCGCCCGGTAGTTTGATTCCAATATGAACCAGTCTCTCATTTGCCATTCTTTCGTCGTGGTCTTTCCAGTTCCTTTTGTTATCTCGGCTCCATAATTATAATAAACAGATAG
Source organism: Podabrus alpinus (assembly GCA_932274525.1). Classification (NCBI taxonomy): domain Eukaryota; kingdom Metazoa; phylum Arthropoda; class Insecta; order Coleoptera; family Cantharidae; genus Podabrus; species Podabrus alpinus. Next base: position 98,273,369 of record OW026452.1, read on the forward strand.
AAAACTCTGATCTCTATCGCGCTCAAATTGTTTGGCCACTTCTGGATAACCTGGAAAGCTAAAATTTAGACATTCTTTATGCCAAAAAAATTAGAAAAACTATGAATGTCACCCTGCAAAAAAAGTTATCAGAGTTTAATTAACCACCCTGTGTGAATTACATAAACGAAACCATCAAAAGAACGTTCCGAAATAGAAACAGCCATCAGGACACAGCAATGAAGTTTTACAAAACGATAACTAAAGGAAATGAGAAACGCTTACAGAGTGCGAAAATGAGGTTTCTTAGGGAAATTGCAGGCTATAAAAGAATTGATAGAAAGCGAAACACCGACATCCGAAATGAATTAAAGATATTTAGTCTAAATGATAAAATCAAAAATTACCGAAATTGAAGAAACATCTGGAAAGGATGGGCATGGAGAATATTCCAGAACAAAATGTACAAATACAGACCCAGAGGCAAAAGAAATGTGGGTTGACCTACAAGAAGATGGGAAGACCAGGAGTGTCGCAACAGACAAAGGTTTAAAGCGTGAATATGATGATGATGAATTTCACTTTGAAAGTCCTTCTTCGTTTTCATTGTTGGTATAGTGGAGTATATTGCGAGGCGTGGTCACTTAATCTGCTTCAATTGCATGACTTTTGGAAATTTTACGGCCTGAGGCTCAGAATCATAATTTAGTATGCCTTGTTTTGGCGCACTCACGAAAACTGCCAGGGTGGGCCTCGCCGCCGTTGGCACAGACATCTCTGGCGATTTTATATAGGCGGAATTCAAATTGACGCACCGCTGTGCATGCCCGAAGATCGGATAGCAGTGGACAGTCGTCGAGCAGGACGTCCTAGACGAGCTGGGAATGCAGGTCTTGAAGGATATCTCTTATGACAACGCGTATAGTAGTTTATCCTCGTGCATAGGGTAGAAGAAGAACGCCCCCCCCCCCGGATGCAATGTCCAAATTGAGCATCCTACGGTAGTCATCTGGGGTGGAAGGCGAGATGCAGAGGTCCTCCGCGACGTTGGTGTCCTCGGAGTATTTTATTTGCTCGAATTTAGCTGTTCAACGAGCTGGGGCGAGTGGAGGCCCTCTGGTTTGTTTGGGTCTTTCTGTTATCCTCGTGCATAGGGTAGAAGAAGAACGCCCCCCCCCCGGATGCAATGTCCAAATTGAGCATCCTACGGTAGTCATCTGGGGTGGAAGGCAAGATGCAGAGGTCCTCCGCGACGTTGGTGTCCTCGGAGTATTTTATTTGCTCGAATTTAGCTGTTCAACGAGCTGGGGCGAGTGGCCGCCCTCTGGTTTGTTAGGGTCTTTCTGTTGAGGCGGTTTTTGGGTGCTGTTCGGATGGAAAGGTGGAGGGGTGGTGGAAAATATTGATGTAGCCCTAGATGGTGGTGAGCCTGATCAAGTAAAGGTATCAGAATAATTCAAAGTACGTTTATGACCTTTTTCTTTTTGTCAATATTACATGCATGTCTCGTTTTCAGACCATTTCAACATGCATAATGATCTTTAGTTTACTATGGAAGTTCAGAAAATGTAATATTTATGTTCTCTAACGTGCTTAACATTTGAATCCTGAAAATTATGTACCTCCCCACCCAATTATGAGATTATTAATGTTTTACCTTGTTTCATCCAAAGATCCTAAGGATTGCAAGCCAACATTGTATTTAAACTAAAGGTGCAAGTCACCTCACGTACGAACAAATCCGGCTCGATTCGCTACTCCACTTCAAGAATTTTTCCAGAAAAATCCAGAAAAAAATCAAGTTATTTCAAAGCAGGATTACACTCGAACTTTTCATGTTAAAAAATGAAAATTGTACATCGTTTGCTGAAATATCAACTTAAGAATGTAGTAATCGCATATTTTACCAAATTAGAGTGAAGTATTTAGTTTTGTCCTATTTAAAATGAATGCAAAAAGTTCGATGCCCAATTATGCGGAATAATGATTGTTAAGTACTATAATAAAAACAAGCCATTAAAAAATCTTCCAAAATAAAGAATGAATTTAGTAAAACTGTTTCGGGTAGCGAGAACACATACGACTGAGAAGACGTATAATCAAGAATTTTGATGCTTCGAAGGTCGGCAATTAATAATCAAATCTAAGAACACTTGTGGAATTTTAAATTACTAAATTGATTTCAGAAGCCTTACACAATCTTAATATTCAAAAATTAAATATTTACATTACAAAAACTATAAAATGAATATTAATTCGTGAGTGCTTATTAAAAGAGACTTTTCCGTATTAAAGAAATCTCGCGCCATGCGGAAACTTCCAATATACAATATATTACAATATACGAGTAACCAAAGACATAGACTTTCAATTAATATAGAATATTTTTGGTTAAAAGAGTTTTTATTTTTTATTAGCGTAGTACAAATATATTACAAGAAAAATTAAATAGATATTACTTAAAATGTAACGAGCTTGGAAAATTTCATACCATGTCAAATGTAACATGTTACTGATTACCGTTGTCGTTATTGTGTGCACGTATAATTTCATCCGGGAGTTTTTAAATCTATATGGCTTAAATGTGTATAATTTTTTTATTTAATTGTGAGAATCGAGTTTTATGTTTGGATATTAAATATACATAAGTTTATAAAAACTGACATTATCTTACTTATTCAATAGGATACAGAATTTGTAAGATTTCATTAATGAACAAACAAATGAAAATCATACATAGTTTAAACTATTTGTATACTATTCATTTCAATAGCATACAATGTATCCTTTTCACAACTAAATATTAATACTTTTGCAAACGACATCAGATTTAAATGCTTTTTGAGCATCACTATAATTGTTTTTTTTTCTTCCAAATAAAAATCCAACTAATAATTTTTATTGCAACTCACTTGCCATGATTAAGCCTATTTAGCCCAATAGAGGCAGGCGGGGTTGTAAATCTTCGCCGGATAGTTTGGCCACTGCAAGATGTACACCTCTTTTAAATACCTCCAACCTTCCCTTTTTGGAACCATTAATATCAAATTTCGTCGGTTCTGCGAGTTAGTGATTGGCATCGACGACTTGTTTGTCTGCATTTGGTTTCCACCCTATAATCTTTCTTTTCCATATCCGGTCCATATCCACTTAAGTGTGGCAATGCTCTTGACGATCCTCACTACATCCAGAATCTATCCTATCATGGCATTTGGTTCCCAACTAGACTATCTCCATTGATCGTTGGTAATGCTTAATCTCTTAGTTAGTTAATGTGAGCGATGTGAGAAACGATTTGTAGGCATACTCCAGATAAATAGTTTTATGGTTTTTCCAGACTCCCTTATCTTAAATTATAAGTATTTGCAAAAAAGGTCTTATAACATCACGTCGTAGAAAAGTAAACGCTTAGGAACGTTCAGGCCCCAATGATGCAAACAAAAATAGGAGGGTGGGAACAATTGTGGTGATGTTGTGATGGTACTGTGCCAGCATCCATAATATTGGAACATAGTCCTATGGAGGATACTGTGGAAGAAAGCTCATTATAGATTCTTAGGCGCAGATTCCTATTTACCTAAATCAAGAAACAGTGCAAGAAGTGTTACAAGATGATCGAGGATCACCATGAAACCCGACCCCAAGTTATTCGAGGAAGGACTCGTAGTGTCACTAAGGACTTAGCAACCACATAATACGGAATTAACTCCGGCCATATATGGAATAGGTACTTATATGAATAAAAATTTGTTAAGTCCAAATCCGTAGACTTCAAGGGGTGATGTTCTGTTTCTACCAAAGCTAGAGATAAATACAAGAGGTGATCATACGACACGGAGCTAAAACGAGAAATCGGGGGAGACTGCGAAGGAAAAGTGACATCCCATTTTCAAATCAACGTCAATGACATACATGCAAGGTGGACAATTGCGTTCAGGGACGCAACTGGTAAGATTTCCATAGTCGTTCGTCCTAAACTAATTTCTCCATGTTGAAGTGCTCGATTTGTAGTAGTTCGCTGATTTAATATGATGAAAAAAGGGTCATATAATCTGAACAAAGTCGTCGATTCTACCACCCTACTTGGTGTAATCCCTTAGGATTAAGGGATCGGATCCCGCATCCATGGAAGTAGTGCCAGGTTACCAGGTTTGTTTACACGATTCTAACAAATTGAAATTTGTTATATTAAGAATTATATTTTTCCACTACCCTAGCGCCGTTAAAAGAACAATTTACATACATAATATATGCAAAAGCGAAAAAAAGTAATGACAGTTAATTCGACAATTTAACTTGTGATAAAAACTACAATAATTATCTGGAGTTAAGTCATTTTCTTAGGTAATCTAAAATTAAAGCAGCTTTGCAAAAACTGTTACATCAGTAAAGACAAAGAATTACGACACCCCATTCAGCTATGAATCTGTTCATGTTTTGTTGTACATTCTGTCGCATTTCATTTTAAAAAGCAAATTTGTACAAACGACATTTAGAATGTTGTTGAACACTTCTTTAATTTTTAAACATGCACCCGCAAGTAAGATGAGTTTAACCTGGATGTAAACGAAAGTTTTCAAAAACTTGGGAAACAATAGGAATTCAAGTAAAAATAAAAATAAGAATTTTGGAAAAGAAGTTTGTGAATTAAAATAAAATAAACTGAAGTTAGAAAGAATAAACTTGAAGTTATTTAAATTATTAATAAATTTTTAGAAAAAGTGGATTTAAAATAAAATTTAGGTGGGATGGTAAGGGTACGGAAAGTTACTTAATATAATCATAATAAATATTTAAGCAGTAGTTGAAAGCTTGAAACAAAAGATTAATTTTAATTATTTACACATTTACAGGATTATTAAGGATAATAAAATATGAGGAGAGTTAGTGAGGAAGTATTAGTTAAGGGAATGTGACCTTTAGACAGTACAATCATACAATAATTATTATGAATAATTGCATAGCCGCCGTTTGGCTATCTAGTCCTTGATTGCCAAGGTTGTGCGGCCTACATGCTGCACTGAGGGAGATTATTACCATGAGTGTAGGTCGTAATTGTTTGGTCGGTTTGACGTTTTCTTCGAAATATTGCAGCCCAATAGTTTTCACAAGGTAAGGTTAGAAAAATTATTCCGTGGCCTTCTTATTTAATTTTAATTCCACATGTTATGTAAATAATAACCACACTTCCAATTTTAGCAAGGCAACTCTCTCGACCCGTACAAGGTTTAAGTATATATCTTGCATGAAAGAAATTCGCTATTTTCTAATACGTAAAATTTTGAACATAACCTCTAAAATTTCCTCGTAGTGAATTTTCAATTTTATTCAAAATTTAACAAACCCAATGCCACTAAAACAATTCCAAACATTTACCATTCAAACAAAGTGCTCCCAAGCATGTGTGCATAAACCAAACATGTGTCGATCTTCACTGTTTGATTGGAAATGTGTCTTCCTCCCTTGAGGACTCGGAAAATTCTCCAAATCTAGAACACTTCGCTGAGTACTCTGATCCCAATTTGGGCCGAACCTAGTAAAATACCTTACTATTAGTCGCCAAACACAAAATCTGCTTATTTATGGCGTAACCCAATCTTGGTGTAGAACTAATTGAGTGATACCTCAAAATGGCCGCCTTGAAGTACTGAATATAAATTTAGAGTTACGATATCGGCCGTTGGTGTTGAAAAAAGTTATAGGCCAAAAACTGCAACAAATTAGTTGTTCTAATAAGGTTAAGGTAGTTTAGTCACTCAATTAGTTCTAAGTAAAGATTGGGTTAGTAAAGATTTTTGATGATTATCCGCTCGTCTAACTGTAAATCATAAATCTTTCAAATCAAACCCTATTTTAGCACAAATTTAGGTGGACTCAATTATTTACTCATATACAAATTAACTGCAACTCACTTTCATCAAACTACATTAGAATAATAGAGGTCAATTCAACATTATCAATTGCATGTTCGTCTATCCAAGTCGAAGGATGGGCGATCTTTTGGATCGTACTGGGTGTCACGTCTGTTAAAATGAACCAATATTGCGTCCATTCCATTGAAATCATTTTAAGGACGCAATTTCAGTGTGCAAAATGTTCGCGCTTGGCTGAAATTTTAACCAAGGGTGATGTTATCTTGGATTTTGAATATTTAAAAAACTTTTAAGATAATAAATTTTTTGTGCGGTAAGATTGCAGTATTAGTTGCAGTTAAACGTTCGTGACAGAACAATGCAAAGAAGACAAGAAAAATGCCAACAGGAATTTGTTACAAATACAAACTATAACAACATGTCAAAGTTGTTTTGGTAGTTTAATAAAGCTAGCGTAATATTCTAGTTTTTAATGCTTTAAACTTTGTACCAACTGCTAACTTCATGTTTGATCGGCGTTATCAGAAGTTAGAGTGATATTATTTCTGCGCAATTTTTCTTATGATATTCCTCTGGTTTGAAATAAACATAATATTTTAATTTGAGTTATAAACTTTTAATAATTTCTATTGATAATACAAATGTACTATACGATAGATGCTATGTACGCAGTAACAAAACTTTTAATTGATAATTAAATTAGCAAATTTAGTTATGGATTTTGATTGAATTTGTTAGCTATGATATTTAAATTTATATGAACTTTTTCAACACGCAACAATTTTGAAATGGAGGGTATAGTATAATTGAAAATTTTGTATTAGCAAAAAGCAAAAGCTTGTACTTAAATGAACGTAACATTTTCTTCATTAAACTTGTCATAGAAATTTTAGGCACTTAATTAAAAACGTGACAAACTTGAAGAAATTCCATCGGTATAAATATTCAATATTGATAAAATATTAAATATGTGTGTATATTTTGAGGTAGATAATGCTTTATCGATTTATGTCCACCATTTATTTGCTATTGTGTTTTTAACGTAAAGCGATAAAATATTTTGCCAACATTTCACTTGAATAACCAAAATAAATGAACTTCGTATTATACTATACTAAGTAGATGTCGTTCTGGTGAACACGATTCCTTTTGCGATAAAATTTTTACTTGTCTCCTTGTTATGCAAAAACTTGATAAAAAAACAAAATTATACAAATTTGTTTTGTGACTGATTTCCAGATTTTCCTCCATACATTCTCATTTTTAACAAAGATGGCATAATATTTCAATTTTGAGGTATTAACAATTTAAGATGGAAATGGAAACAAAAATACATAATTGCAAAAACTTGTATAAGTTCCCTTAAATAATTAAAAGATTTCGTTGTCGTGAGAAACGCAACACGTTTTCGAAATATAATTAATGTCATTTTTGAGTAGAAATAAACAAATTTCAAGCTTAAATGGGTTAAGCTTTAAATATTTTACTACTACTGCTGTTTTCAACTAAAGTATATGGCATTATGGAGGTAGGATAGGTTTTCAGCTTTTCATAAACTGTTATTTATTAATCGAATCCATTCAGTACAACAAAAATATTTATTTTTAACGGATTCTAGGCAATTTGCTTTATTATTCTGCAATGATTTAATTTTGAATTGTAAAATTTAGTAATTTTACTATTTTTCCCTTTCAGTACCCTACTGTAACGCATTTTTCCCCGTCATCTAATTATAAAAGAGAAGAGACGTCTGGTAATATAAAGCACAGATTTTCCGTACTAAAATAGTTACATCTTTTCAATTTTCGGAATTTTAGACAAAAAAGAAAATAAATTGATTTGTTTTCAGGCGATCGCCTTGGTGTTCGCCCTGAACCTATGTACTATTGCTGATAACTTCCAAATACTATTGTCTTATTTGTAAATAAACGCTTACGCTGAAAACTACTGGAACGTGATTAAAATATATTATTTAATGTAACTTTTTAATTAATAATTATGTATTGCCGTGATAAGACAAAAATTTTATTTCATATAGCGAGGAAAGAAATTAACGGCTCTTTTTTTCTACTCCCGGCTACTCGGCAATGAGACTCTAATAGTGGGCGTGTAGATGGTTCGATTATAATAAAAAGACACCTCGTCTGGTTACTAATTCGTAGCTCAATTGAATGATTCAAAATTTTTAATCTGTACCTGGATCTGTCTTATACTTATGCTGTATTTTATGAAATAAAATGTACTCAAATAAAATCTACTCAATCAGTACCTGTTCATTTATTAACACATTTTAGATTGAGACAAACCATAAAAATCAAATAAAGAAAACAAATCAAGTGTACAAATAATTATAAAGTTCAAATATACTATCCACCCCCGGTTACTTCGCACCAAGTCAATTTTTAATTTATTATTAAACAATTCAAACAGATCGCGCACAGTTTTCTCTTACCAAGATTTGTCCACCATCGAACAAACGAAGCAGTGCTGTTGGTTGCTGAATTTGCTGACATTGATGTAATCTCGTGTCCAATCCGTCCATCCACGACTAGAAATGTTATTAAAGGAATCGACGACCATAGATAATCTCATATAACAACCCAGAACCAAATTTCAAAAATTACTAATAAATTTGTATTAAACGGTACCAAAAAAACTTCTTCTATTAATATTTATTGCTTCTTAATTCTTAGAATATTTTAAACCACAATTGCTTTTCATACTGTTCACCAATAGTACCCATTTTCCAAATTAACATCTAAATGCAATTCAAAAGAAAATATATCCTTATTATTATTATTGGACAACAAACCAAATCTAACTTCCAAAACACGTCCTCACGCTTCGATGGACACACCGTGAGTCTTCGTCCTTCAAGAAAGCTTCTCTTTCCAAAATTCTCATGGGCAGGCGCGTTTCACTAATTTTGAATTCGTCGGACAATAAACCCGTCCTTTTTCACTTCATTTACTTTATTATCACACACCGCTATTTGCGCGTTTATCTAACTCAACAGATTTTTAAAATTACCCAATTTGGTTTTCTCTGCAGATGAAAAATATTTATCGCTATTTTATAATTTATCTCTTACATTTTATTTATAGAAACAGCATCCATTGAAGAGACTTCATCTGAGTTTCGTATTAGATCTGAACAAACAGCATTTCAACATTTTTAGGCATTTCCAAACCCTGGTACAATTAAACAAACAAACACATAGCTTTTAAACTAACTAAATTACGATTGTGTCCTTTAATTAAATCGATCCCATTTTGGGCCACCGCAGTATATTGGATGTGGTACAATTGCAATATAATAAATTATTATTACTCGTAAAGATTCATTTAATATGCAAATTTTTCTGTAATGTAATAAATATGTGCATACATCAATCATACAATTCTATAGAACTAATAATTATCCTTTGGTTTAACAAAATGAAGAAATTTAATTTAATGGATTTTATTTATGAAATTATCATTGATAATTAAGTGTACAGTGTTTAATACTGTGTAAGTGTATTATCGTAGAGTAGACAGGTTCCAACATACCTAAGGCATGCTTTGCTATTGCATCTGGATGTCAGAAACAGATAAAACACCAACACGTTAAGATATTATATTAACTGATTTTTTATGTTACCACTTTTCAATGTTACAATAGACCGTCATTTTTACAATTCATATAATTACCATAACATTTTTTAACGATATGACGGTAATAATAAAATCTTTTTCAGTGCATAAATGCGTTGACAATGTATATTTCTATATTACCATCCTTAGTTAAAATGTTCTACCTAACAAATTGGTTATCTAAAGAACAATGACTATGTAATGTTGTTATCACGCTGTTTTAACGATAAAAGAATATTTAACGCCTTCTGCAATATATTGAGATGTTATTTTCAATGTTGTTATGTCATCCAAATTTTGAAACGGTAGAAGCAATAGCTAATGCTTCCAGTTCCAATTGCCTCTTTTATGCTCGTTGATGTACTAACGAAGCGGCTTAGCTTTGTATGTCTAATACTAAGTACCGAGAGCTGGGTAGCGACGGATTGCTATCGTGGATTCTTGGATGGGCTCTTCTTTGCGTGGTAATCTTTTCCGGAGGGCGCCAGAATCGAATAAGGGCTTTAGGAGACCTTAGTCGTCCTTATCGAGACAAAAATCAACTCAAAATAGCAAATAAAAAATACTCGTTTTGAACACAAACTTTTAATATAAATCAATATGAAATCAATCGTAAATAACATAAGCGAATTCTTGTTTACACAGATTGTTTGAATAATAAATGTTTGTATTAAAATATAAAAATTGACAATTATTTACAAATGTTGAACACAAATACATATACTTGATACCTAGAGCGAATCGACAGATGTCGCTGAGTTGGAGTCGAGTTGTCAAACGGGGTGAACCTTCGCACTTGAATTGTCGTGTCTACGAATTTGATTGTCTTATAAAATGCTAGCGATAAAAAAGTCGCCCTAATACTACCAAAAAAGCAGGAAATTCTAGCTACGTCTACTGAAGGTAGATTATTTTTGGATAAGCAGGTTGACAAAATGTTAACTACGTGCTTGGTATTTTTGTTAAACAATTCATACAGTAAGTAGTGTTTATAGCTACTTACGATTTTTGTTGGAATGGTTGCTGGACTACGTTCAATCAGATCTGATGGTTCGTTGTCAATCCTGGTCAAAATCGTCAGGATTTTAAATGGTAATGGTTGATCTAAAATGTAGTTAAAAACACACAGTGTACGATATTGTAAAACATAAGAGTAGCATAGCAATTGATCTGAATTATTTAAATAAGCAATTAAATTCGTTTTTGTATCACCAATTTTGCGTTTTGTTCCCCCAGCTGTATTTGAAATGGAATTTATTTTTGCACACATGAAACTTTGGAAAATTTGGCAGATGGTCGACAAAGCGGCGATCCTCGCTGACCCAAAATGGTGGGAATTTGTTCGTTGATGAAATAGAACGAGCAGATGAATTTGCGGGTTTTCGAATCCTTTCCTTGATGGAATTTTTACAATTCTCCGGATTTGTCCAATGATATCAGGGTTGTTAGAATAATAAAAGAAATCACCTCGATATACTGGCTGCAGTGTTAGGCTATCGTTTCCGGATTTAGAAAATGGAGTCGTATCAATTTCACACATGTGGCGCAATGAAAATAATTATAGTCGTCGAAATAAAATTGATTTTCTAGATCAATACTGATCTTAGCGAATCTAAAAAGCAACACCGCACTTCTAGTGAGACTTCACTCGTCATAAACTCGATAACTTAATTCGATAAAACTTAATCGAATATCAATAAATTTAAAAACTGTCGGAGCTGAAATTTTGTACGTGTTAGCGTTCTTAATACGATTTGGCGAGAGTGCGATTACCAATCGAATTTGCGCCGAAGCAAATCGATGCAACCTTGAAAGTTAGCGATCTACCTTACCGATATCGAATAAAAATCGCATTGATTATAGGCGAGAAAGATATGCGGTAATCAATGGTTTATGACAAATTATAAGAAAGTGTTATTTATTCATAAAAATAATAGTAAATAATAGTAAATCGTAATAATAAAAATAGAATTAGCTTTGTTTAATACAAAGCTGGTCAAATAAATCGTACATAATTAAATTTTAAATCATAATTGTTTATTGGAAATTAATAAACCCTAAAAATAAAGATAAAGTTTTCATATCGAAACCAAGATAACAGAAGCCTGTTACAATTTGATATTAAAGTCACACATTAACAAGAGCTTATAGCGACCTAAATGTAGCAGAACGCAATGTTGGTCCATGTTTCACTCGCAAAATCGATACGATGGATAAAAATTGACCATCTTTCCCAAGTAACATTTTTTGTTGGTTATTACCTGTAAAATCTATATTTTTCTGGCAGACACCTGGCAGATCGCTGGCAGGTGGCGTTTAGAGTTTACTTGGCTATTTCTGTCAGTTCGTTATTATAGAACCTGGCAGGTACTCATTTACAGGTTGCTATAAGCTTGATTTTACAGGTGCCTGGCAGGTTTTCATTTATAGGTTGCTATAAGCTTGTTATAACAGTCGCCTAGCGGGTGCTCATTTACAAGTTGCTGTAAGTTTCCTGTGACAGTAATTTGCCAGGGACTCTATAAGTCTACTCGATTTCTATAAGTTGTCTGGTACGGTAAGTTGACCGGTTGTCATATTTGCAATAACTACATTTAATTTCAACAGATTTCATTTAAATTTTAACATTAAATTAATTTTGATATTTGTTCTTTCTAATTTATTTAATTTTTTCTATTAACTCAATTATTAAGATCAAATTAAATTTTAAAATACGACATGACGTCACTGTTTTATATGAGGTATTGCGAAATTAATGTGACGAGGTGTAGATTAACAAAATTAGTAGGATTTATACAGTACGTTGTTGTAAGACAGCGATGGAAACTAAATGCGCAACCTAAAATCAAAATGTAAAGAAACGTTTTTAAAACGAATCTTTCACAACCGGCATAACGTACATAATGTAACAATTATAATATTGTTATTTCTTCTATTACAATAATAAAACAGTAGGTACATACAAAAGTGAAATTTTTTTGTATTTCATAAAAAAAAGCTTGCATAAAAACTTGCTGACAGACACCCGTGACAGTTTGCTGGCAGGTACCTTTGGAAGTTTGCTGGCTGGAACTTGTGACAGGTTGCTGCCAGCAACTTAACAGGATAGGCAGTTTGCCACAAGCTTGTGACAGCAATTTTACAGCAGCCAATTTACTCATATAGCAGCTGTCACAAGCTTGTTACAGCAACAGTAACCTGTGATATTGTACTTGTCAGGGACCTGTCAGACGTTTTTCATATTTAAAATGTTTCTTGGGTTCTACCAATAGACGAATTCACTTTTGATGAATTTAAGTTCCTGGCATTATTTCATGTAAATTGTACTAAAGAGGATTTATTTTATTAATTTTTCTATGCGCAAAATAATTGAGCTTACCAGAAAAATTAATAGGTGATTTAATTTCAACAAAAAGGTCTACATCCAGATCCAAAGAAGCCGGCTGGAGAGCAGGCAGAATGAAGTTGGTTAGTCGTGCTTGAGACGTAAGAGGAACCGGTAATAACTTATTCTAATTAACCAAAACAATAATTACAACATTTGTAGATTAATTGACCTTTTTTGTTAAATGATAAAATTTTTATTGGTATAAAAATTAATAGATTACTAATTGAATAATTAATCAGTTTTGGGATTGAAAGTAATTGACAATGATAATTAAAAACAATTTAAAATTGGTGCTTTTTTATAATATACCCAATAAAAATGTTATCATGCATTTAATAATTAAATACAAAGCTTTCGTATGAAGCAATTTTATTTAAAACAGTGGTGGAACATAAAAAGCTCAATTGTTTTTAAAATTATTAAATTGTTTTGAAATTTTTATCTATTGTAATAAAACTCACTGCATAGGGAAAAGTTTGTTTGGGGTTGATGTCCTTATTATTTTCAGATACAGGTTTATGTCTATTCTGATTTGGAATTCAATAAATTTACGAATGGTCAATTTCAATTTTGCAATTTTGCTTGTGGAACCTGTTTGTTTAATAGGTCAAATGTTACCTAACTTACCTAGAAGGCGCGGAAAAATATTTACACAATATTGTAATTCAAAATTTTATAATTATTATTTTAAATTTATAATTTTCATAAAAATACTACAATAAATATGGTTAATGGTTAATGGTTATATAAAATGGCTTTATAGAATCCATAACATAAACAGATTTTTCTCCAGAAAACCAATTTGGTAGTTAGGCCGTTTTAACTAAGCGCTGCGGTATGTTGATTTATTTATGGTACATAATATAGTTGTCGTATGGTAGGTAGTGCCTGAGATTGGAATTTTTACCACAATTCACTTTATTGTTTTTAATCGTGTGATTTGAAAGAAATTAATGGAACTTCACGGAAATTCTGAGAACTATCTCCCGATGAATGTAGATATGAAGGGCACAGGGGTAGAAGGCGATAAGTCAGTAAAATGACAAAATTAGATTTTTGCGCTATCTTATAGCTAGAGGTGAATACTATGATTTGGTATATTTGTTTTTAGCAAAAATGTGTTCAGTCAGGAATTATAAGGGTTTGAAAATAATCCGTACGAAGCAAATGGTACAAGCTCAAATTCATATGTAACATGTTATGGATAGGTTAAGTTGTAAAATAAAAGAGAAAGATTAGGATTTGATCCACCTTAGAAAATGGACCATGGAGACTTAACAGAGGAGCAAGGTAGCAATATTCCGAATGGAATGGAAAAGTTTGCATGAATTCAAAAATCAAAATCTTGTTCATAAATTATATTTTGATCTATAGAAATAATTTTTGTTATGGCAATTAAATATGATCCGTTAATTAAACAATCTTCTTCTACTTCACGTTTTACGCTTTGGCCCGTTATGCCACCTCTGGTTGTTCCATCTTATTTTGGGCCTTCCTGCATTTCGTCTTCCGACTGGTTTGTAGAGGTACAACTGTATCATGTGGTTTTTCCATTTGATTCGGTATTGTAGTATTTTTTTGCCCAAGTCAAAGACGTTTAGAGTGGTTCTGATATCTATCTGACTATCCAAACGTGTGAGTCCCAAGGTGAATCACAAAACCCTCATTTTGGCAATTTGAATTCTGCTCTCGGTTTTTTTGTGCGTGTCCAGAGGTCTCACTTCCATATGTAAGTGCTGATTACAGACATAATCTTGTAGAATTTCAGTGGTGTAGCGCTATTTCTATATTTCTTCAATGTACGCGTTATCGTTCCATTACATTAATTAAACAAGAAAAATCAAAATTCGAGTTTTCGCGTAAGCCTTTGCTATTGATAAATGATTAATTTTTTATATAGCAATTTATTAATTTTCATAATATAATACACACGATTTTTTATAATATGAAAATTAAATACCATAAATTCTACAGATTTTGTTAAATTTTTCCAAAAATTGTAGTATTATTATTGCTATAATATATCACATAATATTAGCCCATTATTCTTAATAAATACTATGACGTCATACATTTTACCATTACCGGATGGTGTCAAAAGTGTGATTTCCTTAAAAAATAACCTCAAATTAAAATTTACTGGTTTGTTTCATAAAATACTAAGACCTCTATGTTTGATTAAATGCCATTTTAATTTCCTGAAAATATTTTACATGTAAGTAATAAAATTCGACATAACCGCTCCCTTCTGAGCCAAGCAGGTACAAATGCGGCAAGTAATTTGCGATTAATTATGGTAATATTTTCCGAGGAATTTAAAATCGTGATAAATTAATTAAAAAGTTATGAAAATAAATTGTTTATTCAATTTAATTAAATTAATGCAAATCATAGGTATACATGAGATATACATAAATACATATTATATTTCGAAAGTAAGTACTTAGTTGTTATAAAATAACAAATACATTATTGTTCTATTTAAATTAGTTAGTATAAAATGTACCTACTTACAGAAAATTATAATAATTTTATACCTTGTAGGTACTGAAGTTACTCCAATGAGCATTATTTAAAAAATTATTCTGTATTATTTTAAACAAACATATAAGTAATTTAATTAAAAAGTTTGGTGAACTTTTAAATTAGAACATAATATTTTCAACCCACAAAATAAAATTACAGGTATTTTCAACAACAAATACACAAAAAAATTAAGTGCATTGTGTATAAATTATTTATAGACTTGAAATTGTAGTGACAGATTGTCGAGAATGCATAGTGCAGGTTAAGTGTTATTTTCTCGACAATATCTTAGTTTAGAGTAATCTAACATGAATGCATTGTTTTCGAAAAACCTTTAGGGAATTTTAAAATGCAGTTAAAATGTACCACCTCCTTAAAAATGTATGGAGTGGCAAGTTCTTTACAGAAGCGGAACTCGGGACAATTCACCCAAAAGTGGTTCGCAGGAAGCGCCCTTAGGTCATTATTATGAGAAAAAAGTAGCAGATGCTGCGATCACTAAATGAGTTCGCTACCCTCCGAGTTTCGAAGTTAAAACAATTCGCTTTGCCCGGCAAGTCAGGGAAAGCGGGTAAAGCATCATTGCAGTGCGAATATTACCATAGTGTGGTCCTGTGGTATGACCCCATTTTATTGTTTGTGGAGTTAAATTCTTTATTGGAAGCTCCTAAAGTGGTAGTATCAGCGAGTAGTCTCTCAGTTACTCTTGATGGCATGTAATTAGAATCATCAAATATTTCCATACTTCGGAGAGTACGTAAAAAGCTGTTGGTTTCCCTGTGTTAATGATTTGCCATCACAACAATAAAAAACAGGGAGCAGGCATATCGAATACAAGTCTAGCAATTTAATATTTCCATACTTCGGAGGGTACGTAAAGCTGTTGGTTTCCCTGTGTTAATGATTTGCCATCACAACAATAAAAAACAGGGAGCAGGCATATCGAATACAAGTATAGCAATTCACCTAAGATATTAAAACCAAATGCTCATATAACTAATTAAATAAATTAGTTCAAGAACAGACGACGGTCATGGCCTGAACGTTAGCGAGAACAACTGCTAATGCAAGGCTTTCCGGTTCGACTTCGGTTACAGTCTAAAAATATCTTGATCGTCTTCCGTGTTTCGGAAGGCACCTAAGGCCGTCGGTCCCCCTGTGTTAATGATTTATCATCATAACAATAAAAAAAATCAAGCTAAGCTTGCCTTTGTGAAGCTTGAGAACTATTTGTGGTTGTCAATAAGCATTACCACATCATTTCCCTAGGAAAATACTTAATAGGACAGGTTCCCTAGGGTAATACTCGTTTGGACAGGTTCCCTAGGGCTTATACCGACGAAAGTGAAGGGGCATTTCATGAGAGTTACTTGGCCGTATGCCTGTTGCTCGGAGCAATGCTCGCTATTATAAAAAAAACAAGTGTTTTCAAGGAATTTATACTTTATGTGCCGCAATGAATCTACTTACTATGAATAATCAATGCAAAGCCGAATATTGCCCTAGGGAACCCCTGAAATCGAGTATTGCCCTAGGAAATAATTCAGATTAGTTATTAATCCTGAGAAATGCTTTAGGGTATACTGTAGTCTTACTTGTGTAAAACCTGAAATAGGGTTCTCTCATTGGTGCAAAAGCCGTTACAATGTCTTTGAGTTGAATAATCATTACAACAGTATCTGCCTTATATCAGGGAACTAAACGATAGAAGTTCAAGTCTGATTTATGTAAAAATTATTTTAGTCTAGGAGCGGAACCACATATCGCATGCAAACTTGTTGGGTAAAATGAAGTTGTAAAATACTTTTATAAAATTTATTAATTGTAATTCAATGCAATGTAAGCGAACGAAAAAAATATTTTAAATCAAAAATAAAATTGTTCGAAAAAATTGTTTGAATAATTAATTTTAAAATTTAACTCTGTTTTATTAAAATGAAGTATAAAAAAGTGTAGATATAAGAAATTTTTGCATTTTAATAAAACACGAATTGCGTGATATTCAAAAGTTTAAGATAATTTTACTGTTTTGTAAATTAGATAATTTAAATTTGATTTAATTTAAATGTTAAAAAAAATTACGCATTCAATTTAACGGAATAAAATGAATTTTGATATAACGAAGGTTTTTAGAATATAGTAATTACGTGCGGTAAAATTATTTTATATAATTTTAATGGTATGGTATTAAGAATTAATTGGTAATTGTTGTTCTTTTTACTTTTAAACAATTTATTTCTCACAATTGTTCACAATTTAATGAACAGTAGTTCAAGAGCCTCATCTTCTGAAGAACTTATTCAACTTAAACGTTAACATTTATTATCATTTACTACTTATTTCCTTGTTTCATGTTGTGACTTATTTTGCCTTCGTGTGACTGATGGCCACTTAGGCCTTATATTAGACTTAATTTTTTTTCAACAATTTTGATTAATTAATTTCATCCAGTTACACCTAACTATCGAGAATAATCGAAACACGTGCATCTTTAAATTTTGGTGTTAAATTAATTCTGCAATTACATAGTAAATTATGAGGGAATGTTGGAAATATTTCTTGAATATTTTGATTAGGAAATTAAAAATGAAGTTGAAGTTATCACCGACAATCGCATGTCTTTTACAATTGCGCATTTCCAAGTCGATAAAACAAGGAGGGTGTAACATAATCTTTCCTTACGGCTCTAATGAGAAGTCAGCTCGGAAAAGATTAAGTCCACGCAGAAGGATAAAACCATCTACTTTAATTTTGCGTGGGGCCCTGGTGTTAGGTTTTAAACTAGCTCATTTATTGCGGAAGCGAGAGTCGTGGATCGTGTGAAAGAAACACCCCGGAGAGATCAAGGAAACAGCTTTGCTAACACAACACAATTAAAATGGACAATTGGATGTTAATTGTCAGAAGGCAAAGATATACGCGATGTCGGATGTAAGAGGTGTTAGCCGACCAAAACAAGCACAGTAGCAACGACATTGCCACCGAAAATCACTCCCAAACATAAACCAAGGGCACATTCGAATGGTTATATAAAAATCCCACGATAAAGTGGAACCATATCGAATCCCCAATGATAAAACAAAAGACAGCAATCTCGGTGAAATGCCGCACCCTGTATATGGGTCGAACATCGCAGCCTTTCATAAAAAAGAACATAAAAACAAAAATAAACACACAAAAAAATGTTCAACATAGAATTTCAAATATGAAATTCGAACCCATGTCAAACGCTTAGGAATTTCAAAGTCTTTGCATTTGACCAACGCCGGTTGATATTTCCTAGTGAAATTTAAATGCACAAGTAAAACTCAATTAACAATACATAATTAAATATTATTATTAACTAAAATAATTATCAAAAAGTAAAGTTTAGTATTGCATTAAAATTCACGTCTTCGAACGTGTGAGATTAGATAGAATATCTCATCGTGCATACAACGAAAAATACGGCGTATCAACTATCTCGGCCAACATTCGTACAAAAAAATATGCAAGACAATGAAACCCTTTGTAATAAACATATCACATAAAAAAATAAGACAGTCAAGGGTTAGTTAAAACGTAATCGAACTCCTTATGTTCGGCGGAAAATTTGGCCAAGTCGAGTAATGCATTTCCCTGTGAAGCAATCAGTTCAAATTATAAAAACTTACCGAACTGAGTAAAAAATATCCTTCCAGAAAAATATGGACAAGGTGGTCCGACAAAAAGATAACGACCTGGAATACATCCACAATTCAGCTACCACGAACGTAAAAAATCCCCATAGTAATGGGTTGGAGCGCAAAATCCAAAACCATTCAGGATGCTGAACGGGACCCCTCACAAAAATCGCCACCATATTTTGTCAAAATTAGAACCAAAATTGTTATCACTTCACACAGAAAACACAAAACGTCGACCGCTCGGTACGAGCGCCAACCCAAGAAGTCCTTATCGTTGCATGCGCGAGTTTAATCTCCGTCAAATACGTTCGCTATACAGGGTGCTACGAAATATGTCGCTAGATGTAAAAGTTGAATTTAATAAATTCAACGTTGTTGCGAAAAAGAGAAAATTTTTCGTAACACACCCCCGAAGTAAGATATCTGACCGGAGGTCAAGATAAAAAAATCAAAAAATTATTAGAGAAACGAAGTTGACAACGAACTGTAAATTGACGGAAAAAAACTTATTTATTTACTGTAGTGTGGAGGTAGTTTGTAGCAGTACTTGGTAGGAAAGAAATATTAAGCTTGGGTAAGACAAAAAAATGAGCTTAAATATTTCAATAAAAAAATAAAAAAATCAAAATCTCTAAAAGATTGAGATAAAAAAATAATAATAATTGTATGGTTCTTTACACATGGGACTAAATGTCGCCTTAAATCCGCAGAAGCGAAGACCAAATGGTAGAGCTAACAATAGCTACTGAAAACCATATAATAGGTGATTTTGTCTCAGATAAAAATCAATGAGTACAAAATGGGCAGCCCGCATTGGACCTGCACCGAAAAAAACTGTGGGCAGCCCGCATTGGACCTGCACCGAAAAAACTGAACAGCTAGGAAAAAAAACATCTAGACTGTCGATAAGGAATGGCTCGCATCGGACCCATTCGAGAATAGTCGAACAAAAATATTCTTCGAACTAATTCTTCTCTTCCAGTATGAGACAGTCATGATTCTCAACACATAGGAAGGGTAATTTGTCAAAACGACAAAATAATTAATAATTTGGTCAAGAAACT
Organism: Podabrus alpinus; assembly: GCA_932274525.1. Taxonomy (NCBI): domain Eukaryota; kingdom Metazoa; phylum Arthropoda; class Insecta; order Coleoptera; family Cantharidae; genus Podabrus; species Podabrus alpinus. The sequence continues at coordinate 98,293,499 of OW026452.1, forward strand.
TGACCAACAGATCGTCCTACCAAGACTTAAACAAATTTCCTCAAACCGTTGGAATAAATTCCGATGAAATAATTAATAGCTTGATGTTATGCTATAATTATGACGGGTTTTAATTATGTGCAAATATGATCTTAGATGTAATTAGATCAGTAGAAAATGCATTACCCAACCTCCTGTTAGGTAATGGTTATGATTTAAGTTGTTGTTAAACCATTAAGTGAACAAACATTACCCATCCTCCACCCTTATGTAATGTATGATTCAAGATGTTATTGAACCAATTAGTTACAACATTACCCAGCCTCCACCCTTAGTGTAGTGTATGGTTCAAGCTGTTATGGAACCAATATGTGTACAAACAATTACTCCATCCAACCACCCTTATGTAATGTATGGTTCAAGCTGTTATGGAACCAATATGTGTACAAACAATTACTAATGAAATGTATGATTTAAGTTTTTGTTAAACCATTAAGTGAACAAACATTACCCATCCTCCACCCTTATGTAATGTATGATTCAAGATGTTATTGAACCAATCAGTGACAAACATTACCCAGCCTCCACCCTTTTGTAATGTATGATTCAAGATGTTATTGAACCAATCAGTGACAAACATTACCCAGCCTCCACCCTTAGTGTATTGTAGATCCACGGCAAGCTAAAGGGATTTCACCCCCAGTAGCTTGTGGAAAACAAAAAAATAAAATTCGCTACACATAGCAACGAACAGTACACATATCAAGGTAAAAAAATTTACACATAACGCTTTACCAATAAAATAATAATAAAAATTTTAATTTAAATCGAAGGTATAAAATAATTATAAAAAATATTTTTCATAACCCTTCAAACACTCGGCATCAAGGAATTTACACAATCACCAAAAAAATATACGTTGAAACAATCCAATTACGGTGCGCGACTTAAACAACAACAGTCGTAACAGCAACCAAGGATCAACAAACGCAGTTGGCTGCAAAAAAATAATTCCGCCGGTATAAACAAAAATGTTTCATTCAAAAAAACATGATAATAAAATTGACAACAAAACAAAATTGCCAATAAAATAAAGCAAAAGCTGTTCCTGAAATTATCTCCGGTAATTCACCAAAAATACAGATGGAAATGAAGCAAACAGAAGCAAATACAGAAGCAAATACAGAAGCCCCACGTTGGGCGCCAGTGTAACATAATCTTTCCTTACGGCTCTAATGAGAAGTCAGCTCGGAAAAGATTAAGTCCACGCAGAAGGATAAAACCATCTACTTTAATTTTGCGTGGGGCCCTGGTGTTAGGTTTTAAACTAGCTCATTTATTGCGGAAGCGAGAGTCGTGGATCGTGTGAAAGAAACACCCCGGAGAGATCAAGGAAACAGCTTTGCTAACACAACACAATTAAAATGGACAATTGGATGTTAATTGTCAGAAGGCAAAGATATACGCGATGTCGGATGTAAGAGGTGTTAGCCGACCAAAACAAGCACAGTAGCAACGACATTGCCACCGAAAATCACTCCCAAACATAAACCAAGGGCACATTCGAATGGTTATATAAAAATCCCACGATAAAGTGGAACCATATCGAATCCCCAATGATAAAACAAAAGACAGCAATCTCGGTGAAATGCCGCACCCTGTATATGGGTCGAACATCGCAGCCTTTCATAAAAAAGAACATAAAAACAAAAATAAACACACAAAAAAATGTTCAACATAGAATTTCAAATATGAAATTCGAACCCATGTCAAACGCTTAGGAATTTCAAAGTCTTTGCATTTGACCAACGCCGGTTGATATTTCCTAGTGAAATTTAAATGCACAAGTAAAACTCAATTAACAATACATAATTAAATATTATTATTAACTAAAATAATTATCAAAAAGTAAAGTTTAGTATTGCATTAAAATTCACGTCTTCGAACGTGTGAGATTAGATAGAATATCTCATCGTGCATACAACGAAAAATACGGCGTATCAACTATCTCGGCCAACATTCGTACAAAAAAATATGCAAGACAATGAAACCCTTTGTAATAAACATATCACATAAAAAAATAAGACAGTCAAGGGTTAGTTAAAACGTAATCGAACTCCTTATGTTCGGCGGAAAATTTGGCCAAGTCGAGTAATGCATTTCCCTGTGAAGCAATCAGTTCAAATTATAAAAACTTACCGAACTGAGTAAAAAATATCCTTCCAGAAAAATATGGACAAGGTGGTCCGACAAAAAGATAACGACCTGGAATACATCCACAATTCAGCTACCACGAACGTAAAAAATCCCCATAGTAATGGGTTGGAGCGCAAAATCCAAAACCATTCAGGATGCTGAACGGGACCCCTCACAAAAATCGCCACCATATTTTGTCAAAATTAGAACCAAAATTGTTATCACTTCACACAGAAAACACAAAACGTCGACCGCTCGGTACGAGCGCCAACCCAAGAAGTCCTTATCGTTGCATGCGCGAGTTTAATCTCCGTCAAATACGTTCGCTATACAGGGTGCTACGAAATATGTCGCTAGATGTAAAAGTTGAATTTAATAAATTCAACGTTGTTGCGAAAAAGAGAAAATTTTTCGTAACAAGGGTATCGAGTTATCGACACCTGTTACCCATCCATCCCAGTAAACTCGGCACTCTCTAACCCGAATTGAATTCCTTCGGGAAAAACTGTGCAGACGCTTTCCTCAATTATTTAGTTTAATACTCGGAGAAAATGGGTTTGATGGAGTTCCTGATGAGCTTTGTGTATTAGATGCCTATAGACGGATGGATTTTGACATGATTTTGTTAATTGGAAAATTTACTTTTCGCAAAAATTAATTAAAAATTTAATAAATGCCATTGTAAATATGCAAAAGGAATTTTTAATAAGAAAATTTAAGGTCGGTTTCACATTAAATAATTTGGATTCATTATAAAAGCGTTTTAGAAAATTAGAGTCTAATAAGAGACTGAAACCATTTAGTTTTGCATGATGCAAATTTTAATTAGATGATCAAATTTTAATTAATTAAATGAAATTAAACTCTAATTCAAATTGATTTTATTAGCGGAAATTCGCAGACAAAACAAAATGTACTAATTGATAAACTTTAGGTTTAAAATATCTTATTTTAGTTAATCCAAGTGGATGGTCTGATTTTAACGAACTGATATTTTAAAATAAATTGCTCCTTGAGACGATAAGCTTTTTCAGTAACAGATGTCTACTTTGTTGTGTTAAATGAATTTAACTTACATAACTGACGAGATAAAGTTAATTAATTTAATTTAAATAACCACATAATTAATTCGTTTCAAATATAAATTACCTAATTGATATTAAATTTCTGGAACTTGTAAGTTTGTAAATCCTGATTTGTATTTTCATACTCCCAAATTATGTAATATTTACATTAATAACTCCTTCAGGACAATTTCATTGCTAAATATACAAGTTTAATTTTTTATTCCATCGTAAGTAAAGCGGCAAATACTAGAACTTAGTTGTGCCTTTAAGACCCGACAAAAACTGATTTACAATTGTGGGAAACTACAAGAACTTAACATTCAGACTTAATTTATAGAAAATTAATTTAGGTTTGTAAATTGTGGAATAAGAAAAACTTCGATATTATATTGGAGATGAAAGTTGGTGTGCAAGATTAAATCTTATGAAATGCAATTTATGTGATAATGAATTGAAGAGGTGGTGGGTTAGATATGTTAACAGCGGGGTGTAACAATATGTCAACCGGTAAAATGAACGTTGCTATTACCAACCGGGTCAGCGAACATTGCAGACCGAACATTTGTCTATTTCAGACCCGCTACCACAACTAGACGGGGTTGTGATTTTTAGCGGTGTTAAATTGTCCGCAACTGGCAATATACAATCACTGCGGCTCACGAACGTGTTTTGGAGGCGCCTGTAAAACGTCACTCACTCGCTGAAAGGTCGATCGTAAGATTTTTAGGGTAGAAAGGCTAAAAAAGAAATACTATCCAATTTTTACGTTAGAAAAGTTATTGCTCTGTTTTTTGTATTGGTTTCTTCCGTTCTTACACTTTCGAGTAATATACCACACGTAAAAATATATTTGTAACATTTTCCGCAAAAAGACATATAAGTAACGAATTGTTGAAATTTTGTCATAAATTCTTTTATTGTTTTAAATAAATCTATCAACATAACCACACTTTTTTTCGAAGCGAAGCTTTTATGATTCAAATAACGTAAAACTTTAATAACGTTCCGTATATCATCATGTTTAGTTAACATACAAATTTTATCTTTTTTTTCAAGTTTTATTTAATTTAAATTTTAACAAGTGGTTGCATTTACCACGTATTTTCAAATCATAAAATTTAAAAAAGGACGCTAAAATTAATTCATTTTATCTGAATCTAACCTAATAAATTGTAAAAGGTGGCCACCTAACTGAAAAAAGCGTTGCTGTGTATCGCCTAGCTTCTTTCCCCCCGTTGTGTTTATGTACTATCCTGTATGTAACGGAATCTCTAACCCAGTCGTTGGAAAACCCTCGTGCAGATCACTTGAACACATAATAAAAGGAATAAAACAATAGTACAATACACAATAATAATTATTATTGTTCATTTCATATAATTCAATATCAAGTAGTTGAAGTTTTAATGTTAACAATTTGCTTACATAATGGTTAACATAAATTATTTAACAATATTTGCATTTTACAAATAATACGTATGCAATATTCATAACATAATTTCATCAGAAATTTTTAAATGTTCAATAATAATAAATAATTCAATAAATAATTTATAACCTTTTTGCTGTTAAAATTCGGCGGTGTAAAATTTTCAAAATTCCATACGAAATTCAAAGAGATGTCAACATGTCGACCGTACTAATAAAAAAAGCAGGTACAAACGAACCGGACGGGTCAACATTGTCAAGATTCCCTTTGCATTCTTTAAATGGCGAATTTTTAACGAATATACAAAATACCCGAAATCAAGTTTTAGGAAATTGTTCAATAGTCCAGTAATTCCGTCGCGAAAATCCTTTAATTTTACATCGGAAAACAGCCCCTAAGTTTTCGACTAGGCTTGGACCGGAAGCGTATTGGCATTGCCATAGGTATAATACTCCATGTTTAATTGGACAATCTATAGTTCATGAGGACTTCTTAAAATCCAGTAACGTTATAAATATGTTTCTCATTTGTATCGCAACGACAAAATTTATATATTATGTTCAAATAGACAATAAAACGAAAATGTTAATTTTGTAGTATGTAAACTGAAAACTACATAAAAATTGATAAAAATTCGCAATTTCAACGCATTCATAGGGAAAACTATTCAAGCTGGTTTTCTGTCAAAAAAGTACTCAAGTACTTATTTTTCATCACTGTATCCTCTAAAACTTACATCTCATCACAGAATTTTGGCACAGACATTACATGTCTGCCATGACAGTCAACCTGTTAAACAAATTTCAGCTTTCTGGAATTCATTTTTAATTCAAGAAGCGTATAACTTAGGCAAATTTTGAATAACCATTCTGTAGAAAATTTTAAGCTTTTCAATTTTAATTTTATTTAAATATGTGATTTTTAACTATAGAGAATTAATAATAAATTAAACTTTCAAAATAAAAGCGTTCATTAAACAAAGTAACACCTCAAATCTGGTGCTCCAATGCATCCGGACACTGAACGAAATATCGCCAAACAATAATGCCCTTATACTCAGACGGGTTAAAAGGCACTAAGAAAATTAGGTCAATGCAAGAACGGCTATTTTGACGAAGATGGGCTCGGATAAACCACCTTGTGGACCTGAACTATTTGTTGCGCCGACCACTGAGGTCTTCAACATCCTCCTTGGAGAAGAAACCCATTGGCTGCATACCAGCAGATGGAAAAATACCAAGGGATGTCGACAAGCAAGGACAGCAATACGGATGCCCTCGCATAAGCATTCAAAATATTACTTGCAGCTATCGCGAGAAAAATTACGGATAATTGCAGGAGTCTTGACGGGACAATGCAAACTGAATAAACAGCTGTACACAATGGGGCCAGTAAACAGTCTGTGATATAGCAAATGAAACGGCGGAGCATCGGATTTGCAGCTGTTGCCCTGCCCTAGCGTGCAAAAGAGAATCCATGTTGGAGGAGTTCTGGGCTCTGAGATCCTTGAGTACATCCTTCATTTAGGATGGCTGGAGGTGTAGGGGTGCGGTGGGTCGCTGCTGCAATTTTGAGGTAGCATAATAGGTCCGACTTGTGGTCTGAGTGCGTGCGAAGCAATTTTCCCTCATCAAATAATCCAGATCCAAAAATACACCAGTGTACACTGCTGAAAGCTCATGTCAAAATAAAAAGATATTTTATATGTTTAATTAACTAGTTTATTTTTAAAGTTTAATTTATTATTAATTTTAACTTAATGAGAATTATCTGTTAAGCTGAAATTACCCGAGTTATGTGTGAATAACTACGTTAGCGGAGCTAAAATCCCTCATTAGGGAAGGAACCGACATGAAGTGTATACAAATTCAAGAGGGTTCCTTATTAAGAAACTCAAAAAAACACCCCTTATAAATTTCAGCTTGCTTGGATTTCTTGCTAATTTGAACCAATTTTTCAATTTCCTTGCTAGACATAATAGAAACTTTTGAGAAAAACCACTTAGAGGAATTAGAATTACTAATTGTGGGAAAAGTCACCAGAGGATTTAGGGATGATCTTGGGAATTTATTATTAGGACATTCAAATACTTATCTATTATATTCAGAAAATTTCAGCTTATCCGGTTTGTTTTGATAGCTCAAGCCATGTTTTAAGTTTCGTTTCTTGAACTGTTGAGATATAAAATAAATAAAATTCTGCCGAAATCTAAAAGGAAAATATTGTTTTATTCTTAATTGTTTTTAAGAAAAGCCCGCTAGAAAAGAAAAATATTTCTTAGGTAAAAATACTGAAAATTGTGTAGAATTAAGTCGTGTAGACTCCGTGCCAAAGCTCAAAGGTTATACAATGCGCGAAGGGCGAAATACATACATATAAATGTTACGTGAAAACATTGGCTTGGCGCGAAAATTTAAAAAATGTGAATAAAAAAAGACGTAATTACTCGTTCTTGAAAATTAATATGAAAACAATATAATATCACTAGGCATGTAATTTAATAAAAAAGTTATTGTTATTTATTTTATTTTGAACTTTGCTTATTAAAAATAATTTGTAAAATCAATATTATGTTCGGAACATAAATTCTTCGAGGTTTTTTTTTAGGTTATGATGTTCTTCCTGATTTTTAAACACTTTTTAATATCTACTTTGTAGATTTTAAATAAAAATCACACCAGTGCATACGTAGGGCCTGTCAGCCCCATGCTTTAAATCGACGATTGTTTGGATATTTCAGGAAAATAAGATAATTTTTGAAATCGATAAAATTTATTAAACTTTATTACACTTTGCTGAAGTCGCAATAATTTACATTGTAACCAGTAACATTTAAGTTGTATAGGTAATAATAATTATTGTATTAAGTGCAGTTTACGTTATGCCATTTTGGTTACAAGTTACAAGTCATAATACGCAATTCTAATCGTAATATTTGCTTATGAGTTCACCTTCGGGCTGTATCGTATGCCGAATCTTATAAAGTGAACTTCGAATTATTTGATTTTTACCTACTTGTAAACAAAATCACATAACGTAAACTGCACTTTACGGTGACGTGCAATAATTGTAAAGATACTTTTGATAATATAATTTTTCTATATACTCTTTTTCAGTTTCTTCTATATGGCGACAAATATTTTGCCACTCTTTCAATGTGACATTATTAAATTCTTCGGTTAACCTCCGGACATCATCCATTTTAAATGTTGTGTTACGTGCGGCTACACGATTCTTTACCAATGCCCAAATTTTTTCTATGGGATTCAGCTCTGGGTGATACGGAGGTAACCGTAATACCACATGACCGTGTTCGGCTAAAAGTTTTTTTGCACTGCAAAAAAGGTTTTTGTTTACAAATAGCTACTAAAATAATTTGATAACTTACCTCAAAATAAACACTGTGAAATAGCTTTAGAGAAATTTGCTTTTTATAAAAAAGATATTGCTCGATTAACCTAAAAAAATATTTTCGTTTTTTATTTACAAAACTAATTTAAACAAATTTTATTACTTACCAGCAAACAATAGAACCTGTCAAATAGCCTTAAAGAAGGCTGATTGTTATTTATATTATGAAATAATACTAATATCATTTAATAATCAAACGCGAAATTTGTGTAAAGCTGTCAAACGAAAGTAAACATTCAACGAATGTTTTCTAGTTGGGCTTTTTAGCATTTGGACGTCTTTTCGTTATTGCGCCGATGGCAGTATAACTTTTGACCTTTGAAATCTACTCTACAACTTTTGTTGGTAACTTTTATGCATAAGATTTCCAACAATAAAATTATTACCAAAAATTAGGGTTTCTAGGGAAACCCTATCTGCAAAACTATATTTTTTAGTTATTTGATTTTTAACTATTGAGAATTATAATACGTTAAACTTTAAAAATAAAATAGTTAATTATACATTGAAAATAGTTTTTATTAATTTAAAATAAAATAAATATTAATTTATTAAATTTTTTTAGTTCTACATAAGTCGAGTTTCATTCTTTATAACTTGAACATGAAGATTCTTCTACAGGTAATTTTGGCTAATATTTGAATAAAACTGGGGCTAGAACTTTTTGTTTCAAACTAAATAAAAAGTGGCCTCTTCTTTGACCAATTTGCTCGTAAACCGAGAAGCTGCTTTTCGATACGCAACCAAACGAATTTTTTAATGAAATTGAGCTCCAATGTGCTCGGGGGGGGGGGGGGTAAGGTTTTTAATAAAATTTAAATTGCTTAGAACAATTTTGAGAGGGGGCTGTAGATATGCTAGCCCCCTCCCTACTGTGATACATATGTTAATAAAATTAATACTAATTGCTGGAGAATCGTTTGAAATTCATGGGCTTCTATTCCCCTCGTTAAACCTCACTGGTAAAAAGTTCGAGAGCTTTAAAGGTTGTAAAATTATCATTTTTTTTCTACAGCGCTCCGAGCAAGTAGCGCTCAAAATGTTTTCTTGCTATACCGTACCCTCATTGTAAAACTATAGATAGTCAAATAATACAGTTTGATTTAAAAATGCAGGCTAAACTTTCCAGAGTCGGGATTTTGTGAATATTTTTACTCAGGTAATTACAATGCAATCCATGTTTTTATGCTTCTGTTTACGTTGATATATTTTATGCAGACGGGGCACGTTCATTGCTTTATGCTTATGCTTGTAGTGTGAATGTGACATTCAATAAAAATTGAGTTCCGCGTACCTAATTGACTTGCTAACGCCGAAATAATTGTTGTGAACTTTCGTAGCAAAAGCGTAGTACTATGGTAACATCCCGAAGTTATCAACGTAATAAATAATTGCAATACAACTCACCTCGCAGGCAGCTTCAATTCTCCACGTGAATTATCGTGAGGTACTTTGACTGTGTAGCTTCGATCTGCATTGTAAGTCACAACCTAGAACTGAATATACGATTATTAAAATTTATTTACCTAGGGTCTGAGTTCCCAATAAGAAGATTTTATGATTAATAAATAAAGCCATTTAGATACGCAATGACGAACTCTTGCCAACTATCGCTGAAATATTTAAGTTTCCGAAAACTCATTAAGTTACATACGATATAATGATATAATGCTATGGGAGTATTGAACAATGGTTATTTTGAATTAAAAACATCTTAGGGTGATGACACAAACAAATCAGATTTTTGAAAATGGGAAGCACCCAGTGTGGAACCATTTAATACATAATATTATACCTACATATTGTGGTGCTCTAAAAAATATAACGCCCGCCGGGCGAGCAATTTAGATATGTGGAGTTCTTTCGCTCCAAAATTTCACAAAAGAAAATCGAAAACTATAACTTTTTAATCAACTTCCAATTTATTTTTAACTTTAATCCAAAATACAAAATTCAATCGCTAGCCGCAACGCGCGGACCCGACTGACTGATTGCCACATTTCATACTCTAATCTCTTTCAACACTTGTACGCAAAATTAAAATGTTTATCGTAAGTAAATTCAATACATTCCAAAATATCAAATATAAAAATATATCCGGGGAAGGCAAATAACAGGTCAACTTCCCCCTTTGGATTTTGGAAAGATTAGTCAACATAATCTTTGCGAAATACAACAAACATTCAAATTTGAATTGAATGGCAAATAGATGGTTTTTATCAAGACGAGTGAAACAAATTCATAACAACTAAATTCTAAAAGTTACAACCGAAATCAAATTAAAGCATTTTCTTTACAATAAATTAAACTAAAATTTCCCCCTTAAGTGAATTATCACCTTAAACCAAATTTTTCAAAATAATAATTTTCTTTCCACTCACAAACATTCACATTAGTATTTTTTTTAACTTTTCTCGAAATGGAGTTAATGGTCTATTCCTGCAATCGACATATCCGTTTTCCATCTCCATCTCACACTCTTCCACGAGATGATTCCTGTTAAAGGCCTCCACATGTCATTTCCAATCTTTCTTTCGACCACCATTAACGGATTCAAATAGGAAGTTGCGGCTTCTTCAACTATGTTGTCTTGTATTATTTTCTTTAGCTCGTTCCATACTTGTGCTTTATACGGTAATTCTACATTCTTACGATTTTTTCCATTTTTCATACCAATCGTTCGTTCATTGCTATTAACATCTTGCACATCTTGGTCTTCTTCAACCGTAATCTTATTAATAATTATTTGACCTTCCTCATTAACATCTAACATTTCTTCTTGGTGTATCCATTCCATCTTCTCCCCCTGGATATTAATTTTTTCGCTTTTTTCCTCAATGGACACTTTTAAATTTTCTTCAACATTTTTAAAATAATTTTTTTCAGTTTCATTTGTAAGTCGTTCAATAAAATTTTCTTGTATCGATGTTTCTCGCATGCTTTCTTCCACGCCGTCTTTGAAATGTTTTATTTGTTCTTCTAAATTTGTTTCTATTTTTTTATTTGTTGTTTCTATTATTTTATTTGTTGTTTCCAATTTGTTATTGATTGCGTATAATTTCATGTTTGCATCAATTAATGTTTTTGTTAATAATTTCCACATTTCTTGCCATCCAACTACAGGATTTATTGTGCCATAAAAGGAATCTTCATGCTCCGATGCATCCACATTAATTTTTTTCGGGGTACTTTCCCTTAAAGGTTCAGCCTTACCATCCATCTTAGCAAAAAGAAAACTCCAATCTCAGGGGTAAAGTAAGTCCAAATTTCCAATTGCACCCCACGCTATTGTTGGTAAAGCCAATACTGTCGAACTTATTATCTTCTTATCGTGGTTATAAAAAACAGCCACACGTTGGGCACGCCAATTTAAGATGTGGTGTTCTAAAAAAATATAACGCTCGCCGGGCGGACAATTTAGATATGTGGAGTTCTTTCGCTCCAAAATTTCACAAAGGAAAATCAAAAACTATAACTTTTTAATCAACTTCCAATTTATATTTAACTTTAATCCAAAATACAAAATTCAATCGCTAGCCGCAACGCGCGGACCCGACTGACTGATTGCCACATTTCATACTCTAATCTCTTTCAACACTTGTACGCAAAATTAAAATGTTTATCGTAAGTAAATTCAATACATTCCAAAATATCAAATATAAAAATATATCCGGGGAAGGCAAATAACAGGTCAACTTCCCCCTTTGGATTTTGGAAAGATTAGTCAACATAATCTTTGCGAAATACAACAAACATTCAAATTTGAATTGAATGGCAAATAGATGGTTTTTATCAAGACGAGTGAAACAAATTCATAACAACTAAATTCTAAAAGTTACAACCGAAATCAAATTAAAGCATTTTCTTTACAATAAATTAAACTAAAATTTCCCCCTTAAGTGAATTATCACCTTAAACCAAATTTTTCAAAATAATAATTTTCTTTCCACTCACAAACATTCACATTAGTATTTTTTTTAACTTTTCTCGAAATGGAGTTAATGGTCTATTCCTGCAATCGACATATCCGTTTTCCATCTCCATCTCACACTCTTCCACGAGATGATTCCTGTTAAAGGCCTCCACATGTCATTTCCAATCTTTCTTTCGACCACCATTAACGGATTCAAATAGGAAGTTGCGGCTTCTTCAACTATGTTGTCTTGTATTATTTTCTTTAGCTCGTTCCATACTTGTGCTTTATACGGTAATTCTACATTCTTACGATTTTTTCCATTTTTCATACCAATCGTTCGTTCATTGCTATTAACATCTTGCACATCTTGGTCTTCTTCAACCCTAATCTTATTAATAATTATTTGACCTTCCTCATTAACATCTAACATTTCTTCTTGGTGTATCCATTCCATCTTCTCCCCCTGGATATTAATTTTTTCGCTTTTTTCCTCAATGGACACTTTTAAATTTTCTTCAACATTTTTAAAATAATTTTTTTCAGTTTCATTTGTAAGTCGTTCAATAAAATTTTCTTGTATCGATGTTTCTCGCATGCTTTCTTCCACGCCGTCTTTGAAATGTTTTATTTGTTCTTCTAAATTTTTTTTTTTTTTTTTATTTGTTGTTTCTATTATTTTATTTGTTGTTTCCAATTTGTTATTGATTGCGTATAATTTCATGTTTGCATCAATTAATGTTTTTGTTAATAATTTCCACATTTCTTGCCATCCAACTACAGGATTTATTGTGCCATAAAAGGAATCTTCATGCTCCGATGCATCCACATTAATTTTTTTCGGGGTACTTTCCCTTAAAGGTTCAGCCTTACCATCCATCTTAGCAAAAAGAAAACTCCAATCTCAGGGGTAAAGTAAGTCCAAATTTCCAATTGCACCCCACGCTATTGTTGGTAAAGCCAATACTGTCGAACTTATTATCTTCTTATCGTGGTTATAAAAAACAGCCACACGTTGGGCACGCCAATTTAAGATGTGGTGTTCTAAAAAAATATAACGCTCGCCGGGCGGACAATTTAGATATGTGGAGTTCTTTCGCTCCAAAATTTCACAAAGGAAAATCAAAAACTATAACTTTTTAATCAACTTCCAATTTATATTTAACTTTAATCCAAAATACAAAATTCAATCGCTAGCCGCAACGCGCGGACCCGACTGACTGATTGCCACATTTCATGCTCTAATCTCTTTCAACACTTGTACGCAAAATTAAAATGTTTATCGTAAGTAAATTCAATACATTCCAAAATATCAAATATAAAAATATATCCGGGGAAGGCAAATAACAGGTCAACTTCCCCCTTTGGATTTTGGAAAGATTAGTCAACATAATCTTTGCGAAATACAACAAACATTCAAATTTGAATTGAATGGCAAATAGATGGTTTTTATCAAGACGAGTGAAACAAATTCATAACAACTAAATTCTAAAAGTTACAACCGAAATCAAATTAAAGCATTTTCTTTACAATAAATTAAACTAAAATTTCCCCCTTAAGTGAATTATCACCTTAAACCAAATTTTTCAAAATAATAATTTTCTTTCCACTCACAAACATTCACATTAGTATTTTTTTTAACTTTTCTCGAAATGGAGTTAATGGTCTATTCCTGCAATCGACATATCCGTTTTCCATCTCCATCTCACACTCTTCCACGAGATGATTCCTGTTAAAGGCCTCCACATGTCATTTCCAATCTTTCTTTCGACCACCATTAACGGATTCAAATAGGAAGTTGCGGCTTCTTCAACTATGTTGTCTTGTATTATTTTCTTTAGCTCGTTCCATACTTGTGCTTTATACGGTAATTCTACATTCTTACGATTTTTTCCATTTTTCATACCAATCGTTCGTTCATTGCTATTAACATCTTGCACATCTTGGTCTTCTTCAACCCTAATCTTATTAATAATTATTTGACCTTCCTCATTAACATCTAACATTTCTTCTTGGTGTATCCATTCCATCTTCTCCCCCTGGATATTAATTTTTTCGCTTTTTTCCTCAATGGACACTTTTAAATTTTCTTCAACATTTTTAAAATAATTTTTTTCAGTTTCATTTGTAAGTCGTTCAATAAAATTTTCTTGTATCGATGTTTCTCGCATGCTTTCTTCCACGCCGTCTTTGAAATGTTTTATTTGTTCTTCTAAATTTTTTTTTTTTTTTTTATTTGTTGTTTCTATTATTTTATTTGTTGTTTCCAATTTGTTATTGATTGCGTATAATTTCATGTTTGCATCAATTAATGTTTTTGTTAATAATTTCCACATTTCTTGCCATCCAACTACAGGATTTATTGTGCCATAAAAGGAATCTTCATGCTCCGATGTATCCACATTAATTTTTTTCGGGGTACTTTCCCTTAAAGGTTCAGCCTTACCATCCATCTTAGCAAAAAGAAAACTCCAATCTCAGGGGTAAAGTAAGTCCAAATTTCCAATTGCACCCCACGCTATTGTTGGTAAAGCCAATACTGTCGAACTTATTATCTTCTTATCGTGGTTATAAAAAACAGCCACACGTTGGGCACGCCAATTTAAGATGTGGTGTTCTAAAAAAATATAACGCTCGCCGGGCGGACAATTTAGATATGTGGAGTTCTTTCGCTCCAAAATTTCACAAAGGAAAATCAAAAACTATAACTTTTTAATCAACTTCCAATTTATATTTAACTTTAATCCAAAATACAAAATTCAATCGCTAGCCGCAACGCGCAGACCCGACTGACTGATTGCCACATTTCATACTCTAATCTCTTTCAACACTTGTACGCAAAATTAAAATGTTTATCGTAAGTAAATTCAATACATTCCAAAATATCAAATATAAAAATATATCCGGGGAAGGCAAATAACAGGTCAACTTCCCCCTTTGGATTTTGGAAAGATTAGTCAACATAATCTTTGCGAAATACAACAAACATTCAAATTTGAATTGAATGGCAAATAGATGGTTTTTATCAAGACGAGTGAAACAAATTCATAACAACTAAATTCTAAAAGTTACAACCGAAATCAAATTAAAGCATTTTCTTTACAATAAATTAAACTAAAATTTCCCCCTTAAGTGAATTATCACCTTAAACCAAATTTTTCAAAATAATAATTTTCTTTCCACTCACAAACATTCACATTAGTATTTTTTTTAACTTTTCTCGAAATGGAGTTAATGGTCTATTCCTGCAATCGACTTATCCGTTTTCCATCTCCATCTCACACTCTTCCACGAGATGATTCCTGTTAAAGGCCTCCACATGTCATTTCCAATCTTTCTTTCGACCACCATTAACGGATTCAAATAGGAAGTTGCGGCTTCTTCAACTATGTTGTCTTGTATTATTTTCTTTAGCTCGTTCCATACTTGTGCTTTATACGGTAATTCTACATTCTTACGATTTTTTCCATTTTTCATACCAATCGTTCGTTCATTGCTATTAACATCTTGCACATCTTGGTCTTCTTCAACCGTAATCTTATTAATAATTATTTGACCTTCCTCATTAACATCTAACATTTCTTCTTGGTGTATCCATTCCATCTTCTCCCCCTGGATATTAATTTTTTCGCTTTTTTCCTCAATGGACACTTTTAAATTTTCTTCAACATTTTTAAAATAATTTTTTTCAGTTTCATTTGTAAGTCGTTCAATAAAATTTTCTTGTATCGATGTTTCTCGCATGCTTTCTTCCACGCCGTCTTTGAAATGTTTTATTTGTTCTTCTAAATTTGTTTCTATTTTTTTATTTGTTGTTTCTATTATTTTATTTGTTGTTTCCAATTTGTTATTGATTGCGTATAATTTTATGTTTGCATCAATTAATGTTTTTGTTAATAATTTCCACATTTCTTGCCATCCAACTACAGGATTTATTGTGCCATAAAAGGAATCTTCATGCTCCGATGCATCCACATTAATTTTTTTCGGGGTACTTTCCCTTAAAGGTTCAGCCTTACCATCCATCTTAGCAAAAAGAAAACTCCAATCTCAGGGGTAAAGTAAGTCCAAATTTCCAATTGCACCCCACGCTATTGTTGGTAAAGCCAATACTGTCGAACTTATTATCTTCTTATCGTGGTTATAAAAAACAGCCACACGTTGGGCACGCCAATTTAAGATGTGGTGTTCTAAAAAAATATAACGCTCGCCGGGCGGACAATTTAGATATGTGGAGTTCTTTCGCTCCAAAATTTCACAAAGGAAAATCAAAAACTATAACTTTTTAATCAACTTCCAATTTATATTTAACTTTAATCCAAAATACAAAATTCAATCGCTAGCCGCAACGCGCGGACCCGACTGACTGATTGCCACATTTCATACTACGCAAAATTAAAATGTTTATCGTAAGTAAATTCAATACATTCAAAAATATCAAATATAAAAATATATACGGGGAAGGCAAATAACAGGTCAATATATAATGACCACATTGACAATGAAAATGTTATAAGTAAAATTATTTATGTCTGACAGCACTGCTGATATTTAAACCGTCAAATACACTGTATTCAAAATCGCTTATAAGAAAACAATATAAAAAGGTTTAAAAACCCTTTTTCAAATTTCACCACGTAGCAAACAAAACGTTTGCACCAAATAATGTAAGAGCCAGTTAAAAAGCAATCTCCTTTTTAACGATTTTATATAGTATGTACCATATTAGTTTTTATTAATCATCACATTTGAAACCTCGTGTTAAACTTCGCTTTTATTTATTTTATTGATAATTTTAGATACCTTGGAAGCATTTTATTCGATAATTTCATTTTTAAAAATTCCCATAAATCATCGATTTCCTACTGAAGACTCGAAATAACCATGAAATAAAGATTTATATTCAATGATCCAGTAATAGTTTTCAACGCATTTAATTACTGATAATTTTCAAAAATTTCAGGTTCTTTATGCAGCTCTTTTTCACTTGGGCACCTGTTCAAGGAAATATTTCTAGTAAGGCCCTGTCACAAATTTAAATAAATATCTAATAAAGTATCTCTTGAATAATATTTCTTCCTATGTATTTATCAAACTTACCGTTAAAATTTCAACATTTCGTAAAAGTTTTTTGCTGAAATTTTGTAATTCCTACTAAAATTACCACCTAATTATTTGAAAATTGCTTTTTAAGTACATAGTTTTTACAAACCAACATAACGACATACGTGTTATGAGTACAAGTGCGGTAGTGAGCACATGTACATAACGTGGTACATTTGAATACATTCCACGTTAGACATAATATAATATAATAGTATAAACCATTAGTTAACAATAAAAACACTAGATTTATCACTAGATTGTTAGAGCCTTTAATGATTCCCGATGCGGTGGTTAACTGTTAGATTACGAGCTCTGAAGTTATAGGTTTGATTCCCATTAGCTTCAAAATTATTTGTGCCGTGGTTAGGATTCCACGTTAAAGTTATATATTATGCCTTGATGATTTCACGTTTAACTCTGTATTGAGGTTGTACCGAAAATTTGGTGGTTATAATAATTAAAATATATTAAATAATAGGTTTTGTCACCTTTTGTGGGTATTATATTGGGTTGCTGTATAATAAAGATATACTACGTAGATCTATGTTTTAAAAGAACAGTCAAACAATATAATTCCCGCTATCAAAAGTAGAGTTCTAGTTATAGAATCGTTTGGAGTTCAAAAAATCAATTTAATTTTATACTTAAAAATTGAAAACGGTAAATTTTGATTTTATAACCCTACTTTTATAACGCGGTTGGTTTTATATACTATTATTCATGTGACACGCTGTTATAGTTTAGTATATGAATTAATAAGCTGTTCCGGTAACTTATCATTGTCTTAACGATTTTATTTGCTTAGCGTAATCAACTGCTAATTCACTACCATTGGCATTTCACAAAGGACTTGCAGGATGTCCACCAGAGTGGTAGGAGAGCTATTCATGTTTATGAAGTGCCATAGGGACTTCAAGTAGATAAGTACGGTACTGGGGTTTGCCAACATCCGACTGGACATCTGAACACTTATAAGGTTTAAAATTCAATAATCACAATTAAATGGTTTGCTAGAAATGATTTTAAATGAAACAGAATTAGAAATTAAATGAAATGTTAAAATAAAATCATCCGAAATAGAATAATTTAAATTTCAAAATAACTTTCGTTGAAGTAGGTATGCTGGGGTATATTTTAATTGGTACAATATTAAATGTTGTTATTTAATCATCAACAGGAGTTATTTGTTATTCAGTTAATTAAACGTGCTTAATTTTATGTTCTATTAAACTCTAAATTCTTTAATACCTCAGTGGGTAATTTAAAAGCGCCTTATAAAACGAAGTACCTTAATAAAATAATAGGAAAATGCGAAAAACGTCAATTCGTTAAGCAGCTTTTATAGTAAAATTCAAAACATCACCTTAAGCTGTTTAAAGTTATATCTTTATATTAGGAATAGTTTGAAATTGGAATTTTTATAAAAAGAGAACTTTATAGTTGAGCGAATTTTAATCGAAACATTTAAAATATTTATTATATTGTTCAGTTTCTTTTTAGACACAGGTTTCTAATAAGCACGATAACGAAACATATCAAAAATGATCACGACAGTATCCAGAATTAGCATCAACTGAGAATATTACATAAAATTAAAAACACTATAGAGGTTACATGTTCCGACCTTATTCACAATTTTATCAGTGCTACGGGTCTCATCAGATTTACACTGACGAAATGCTTTACAACGTAATATTTCATTTCTGATTAGCTACAAGACCTGTATTTAAGGGGAGGGGAAAGTATAAACTTGAACGCATTTAGGCCACTTTACAGGACCCATTGTGCTACCTCCATTTTTGTTGATTGAGCCACAGTGCCATGTATGATCGCCCTCTCGGTCTCACCCCTTGCCCAAAACTCCCAAACAAAAGCAGGTACAGCTCTGAAAAGTCCCTTAGCCAGTGCTTAGTGCAGCCGATGGGTGGGTCCTGGGCCACGCCATCCGGCCCGAAGTCCCAACAAATCCAAGTATTACGTAGTCTATGGGGGTGTAGGGATGATTTTTATTACCCTATTTGATACATTAGATCAGGGGGACCGTGGAATTTACGTGCTTTCCGAAGCACGAAGGTCATAAAAGAACAAAATTCCGAAAGAAGATTGACTCTTGCTGGATTCAAACCATTGCCTTTATTATTAATTTAACATCAGTGGTGGATTTATCTAACTACTAGGCCAATGACCGTCTCCACGCTTTCGAAGCTGGATATGAAAGTTAGCCACCCTTTAATACTTTTAACCCTTTAATTTTCAATACAGAGCATTGAAAATTTCCGTACTAAATACATTTCTAACAATGAACCCGACCATAATTGAAAAACCTGCAGACTTTTACACAATTTTTAAATGAAATAAAGGAAAATATAAAATTTTCTTTATTAATTATTTCAAAATGTTTCAGTAATAAAATATTTGGCAAATAGAGGTATATGATAAACAGAGATTTTCTGCTTTTCGCGCATTGTTAAAATTTAATTTTATGTTTGTATTATAATATTAAAATAACCTTTGTGTGTTTAAGGCAGTAAAACAAAATGTTTCCTTTTTCCTTCTTTCAGCTGACGACAAAGGAAATTTTGATTTCCGTGCCATCGCGGTAGCTTGTATTGTTTAAGTAAGAAGTGCTGTTAATGATATTATTAACAATACTTCAGTTTTCAATTGTGTGACTTTAATTTCCTTCTTTTTTAATTTAAGCTAAGCAAATTTTGTAAAACTTCTTGTAATAACAACTATTTTATAATTTGAGTTTTCTAAAAAAATTTGTTAACCAGAAATCAAAACAAAAACACTTTAACATTTACTTATTAATTTTGTTTTGTTTTTCAAAATTTGTCTTAATTTTAATTTCTCGTTATTTATTCAAACAAGATTGAAACATTTTGTAAGTTATCGTTCTTTCAAATTTTGTATTAATTTCAGCTCCGCCGCTGCATTTTACAGTATTTTCTATAGTTCTATATATTATAAATTTTCATTATTTCTGAAAATTTGCCGAACATTTGAATTCAAAAAAGAAACTTTTGTGAAAAACAATAACGTGTTACTTTTGTTTCGATTTAAGTTAATTGAAAAGTATTTTTTAAACCGTCTAAAATGACTAACTAGCGACCCAGAATTTGAACTTTATATTGGAAAAACTACGCGAAATGAAACACTTTTATAAATCTTCGTGAATAAATATCTCGGTTTGAGTTCTGTTTATAGTAAAATCTTAGGTAATTATGGTCCTTCGAGTCGGATGAAAAGAATATGGTCCAGAAAGAAGAATAAACAATAAATCAAATAAAGAAGACAAATCCTAAGTTGATAAGAAGAAGCAAACAATTCAATGAAGTCCAGAGAGACAACAGTCGATCGAAAGGAGCAATCTAAGAAGCAAAAAGACAATCAGCAAGAAAACAAGAGAAACAAAGAAGACAAGCAATCAAGAAGGAACAAGCATTCAATTAATAAATTCGAAAAGACAACAATCAATTCGGGCCAGAGCGACAACATTCAGTCAAGAAGACCGCAAGCACTTTAAGAAGAGAACAAGCAATCATTCAGTGGAGTAGACATCAATGAATTTCCAAAAATAACAAAGAAATGAATGCCCAATTAATGTGTTTAAGGAGACAAGTTAAATTATCATATCCGGCTCGAAGGACCATAAAGAAATCCCTCCTGGGATAACTTAAAATATGGATGTAACAAATGTAACATACTAGCAAGTATTTGTAGTAATTCGATTTATTCACTATTTTTACAAGTATTTATACAAATATAAATGTGATGTGAGCACATTCTTACAAGTGTCTGGTTTAATTATTACAAATATTTTACTACTCTAAAATAAACCCTATTTGAGATATTCTGGAATATTCATAACAGTGTCTTTCTCGTATGGTTTTTTCAATATGATGGCCAAACTCTGGGTCTCCAGACCGAGCAAAATCATTATGACGGTTTAGAGGTCCAAATAAAGAAAAGAAAATTTGCCAATTCCCAATTGTGGCACGGTCTACCAATCCCGGATTTGGCCGCCATATTGAAAAAACGATGCGAAAATATCCATTTCTATGAATATTTGTGAATGATTCGGTTCTACATAAATAAAAATCGGTTAGATGTCTTAAACACATCCATTAAAAATATTTTAGGATGCAGAATATGACAGTGCAATTAATTAATAATGACAAATATGCACTGCGCGCTCTGAGGGGTGTAAATCTGCAACTGATTGGCTAATAAGAAAAAGTTTAAGATATTTTCTATAGAAAATATAGTCTACTTTAATTTTAGTTCCTTAATATTTTGCTCTAAAGTGAATTCAAATCGAGATATTCAGGAATATTCATAAAAGTACCGAAAAATTAGTAAATAGTGTAGAAGTTCAAATAAAGATAAAGAATTTATTCTAGCTTGTCTCCAACTATTTCCACATTAAAACTTTTGTATGCTTGTCTACAAAGAAATTGTTTACATTTTATCTTTCTGTTAAATTTAAATTATTTTAACATTCAGTACAGAAAAAGTGCATGCTGAATATAACTGTTCTCAAAATAATTTTTTTTTGTTGAATACATTTCAAACAATGGATTTGATTCGGTGTGAAATGTGTAAACTGATTGACATTCTACTAGTCAGTTACATAAACTAAATCACTACACAATTTACATTTTAAAAATTAACTTTAGTGCACACAAATTGCATTTTGTAAGCACATAGAGCTTTGTAAAATGCACTTTTATTGACTTTCAAGGTCTACTGCTTCATTTACCGAAACTCGTGCAGTTACTTTCGTGCAATAACATTTCATAACAGGATGTAAATTACTCACTTTTGTAAACTGCAATTAAAAAAATTAATCGGTTACTTTAACGACCAACGATTGTTCATTTTTAAAGAATTGTAATTCTTTGCAAAAATTAAATCAAAGTTGGTTTAGAATTGGGTAGTTCAGAAGAACCAAATTTGGAAGATTTTTACAACTATCTCAGATAAAAAAATTTATTCTATAAAAAGTCAACGTTTTTTTTCACATTTCAATATCCAATACGATTTTTATAAAATATACTACAAGTTTAGAATTTTTAGGCGTTCACAACGCTTATCCATCAGCCATCGGAAATGCATCCTGCTAGAGGTATTCCATTTCCTTTTGCTCGACACGTGACATTTTTTGTTGTATTGAATATCCGAGATCTGGTTTATTACAATCCAATGAATAATGTATTAGAAACTAGCGTGTATTTGTCATATGTGTTCTTGGCAGAATTTACGAAAATGTGTTTGATTATGTAAATGGAATTTTTGAATAGTGTACATAAATGACAACTTAAAACTAAAATGAGTTTTGCAAAATCTTTTCAAATATTTTACATTTCATGTTCAAAATACAATTCTTATTGTATGAATATTTACAATGGGTACGAAATTCTAAAACCTTATTTCTTACATTGCCAAAGCGAACAAATTTGTTGTTACTTTTATTTTACAGGAAAACTTAAATTTTTAATTTAAAATGAAATTACTCCAGTAAAAGTAATAAAAGCGAAAAGTTAATAACAAACATCAGATAATGCATTTAAATTAAAAATTTAGAGAGGTAATACCTACATCGATTTAATTTATTATTAATATAATATAATGGAAAACTAAAATAAGTAACTTTTTATAAATAAAGTATTACACAAAATTTTTGTTGTTTCGTTTTGGTAAACGGATACAACTAGAAACGAAACAAAATTTTATTTAAAATAAAATCTCTGCTACATCGTACTTGACTTTGTTCTGAAACTTGTGTAATTAAAATTGAATGTTACCAGAACATAGAATTAAAATTTTAATTATGCTTGATTGTGGGGATAAAAGGTGTGATCACAACACGAAGCATATCAAATGCTGTAGAAAAAATATACTGACAGTCCAGTAATTTTCCGATCTAGCGGGATTTAAACAAACGGCTATAATCAATAAATTACAAGCAATATCTCGGAGATATCACAATAAGATTTACAACTGTTATACAGCTGGAAGCTAATAATAACAATCAGTAGCTAAAATTAATTGAGGTAGGTTTATTTCGTCCTTTTATATTTGAAAAGTCCCAATGAGGACTAAACAATGTTGTCGTAGCTTAATATTAAAACAATTAATTGCATGTAAATTACATTGCATTAAATTGGATTATGAAAAGTAAATATAATTAAAATATTTTCAAGAAGTTGTTATTATTTATTTATGGTTAACCATGTACTGAAACGTAATCTGTCCTCACTATCTCTAATGACAAGGTAGCTCGGAACAGATAATGTCCACGCAGAAAATAAATTCTACTTTTATTTCCGTGGGGCCCTGATGGTAGGTATAAGCAAGCTCGTTAATAGCGGCGGCAAGGCCGTGGGTCGTGTCAAATGAACGCTCCGAAGAAAATCAAGGAAACAGCTTTGCTAACACACAAAAATTAAATCAACAATAAGATGTTCGTTGTCGGAAGGCGATGACATAAGCGATGTCGGATGTAAAGTGCATTAGCCGACCAGACTAGTACAGTGGCAACAATATTGCCACCAAGAACCACTCCCCAAAATCAACCAACAGAACGTTCAAGTGGTCATTAAATAAATCCCACAAACGGTGGAACCACAATCGAACTTCCAACAATAAAATCAAGCGGAAGCGACACCGATGAAATGCAACACCCTGCACGTTGGTCGTACATCGCTGCCTTCTTAAAAAAAACATATAACCAAATATAAACACAAAAAAAATGTTCAACATAGAATTTCAAATTCAAGATTTGAACCCATGTCGAACGCGTAGGAATTCTTATGCCAATGCATTTGACCAAACGCTGTTCGATGTCACCTAAAGAAAACAATGCACAGTTCAAATTTAATTAAATAAAACATAATAATACAATTAAATTTTAATTAGTTTTCAAACACAAAATTCAAACTTTAGCATTCGAATACACGCCTGCTGTGTGTACGATAAGATAGCCTCTATCAACTCGATGCAGCAATACAAAACCTGCACTCAACGATAATATCGGCCAAAAACGTTCGAATCAAAAATGCAAGACACAAGGAAAAACCTAAATAATAAAACATAAGGAAACACATGAATCAGCCAAGGATGAAATCAAACAAAATCGAACTCTAGGTGAACGGAGCAAAATGGGCCAAATCGATCAACATAAACCACTGTGAAACAATCTAATAACATAAATGTTACTCACCACTCCGACGGGATACCAAAACCTTCAGAAGCAGTATGGGCAGCAGATCCGACCAAGAAGCGTCCGATATGGGGAAAATTCACCATTTTCCAACACAAACAACGAAGATATAAGAATATCTTCGTTCCATATCCGCTAATTACGTAACCCCACTGCCCATGATTACTCCACAGTAGCAACACAAATCGACATTATCACTTGCTAATTTACCCCAGCCTTATCTTGCTTCAAAAACTGACACAAGAAGCGTCTTGCTTGTTCAATAGTTCACCCAAGACTGTCTTTTGCGCCGATGGAACCTCTTATCTCCCTTTCCAGTCCCTCTTCCCAGTTCGACCGTTAGATGGAGCGAGAAGTGCCAATAAATAGTTATTGGGAAAGAATTTAATGGGCAAAAAATTCGTTACAGTACATATCATAAATAAATACAAATATCATACAGCTAGTAGATTATTCACTATTCGTCATCTATTGCGTGCCATCTTTCCATCCAGATCCCGATCTCTTATTGTCTTCTTGACTCCTACACTCCAAGATTTTCGGAACCTACCTATCTTGTTCTTGCCCGGGGAGTTTTATGTAAATATGCGTTTGGGCGATCGGGTGTCTTCCATTCTTAACAGATGGCTAAACCACCTTAGACTTCTGTCTTCTACTATTGGGATAACATACTCTTCTGCGGACATCATATTTCTTCATTTCTTATTCATTACAACCTTGAAACCTCAGCACTCCTACACAAATAGTCCATTTTTAAACGGTTTTTATATAATATGTATAGTTCCGTTATACTTTCTTGAAATCATTATCATCGTGGAAGCATTCATTCCCTTCGAAATATTGCTACCTTACAAAAGTCTCCTCAATTCACTTTACTAGGTGGATTAATCCTTTTCATATACACTCTTCCTTTACAACTTTCTATCCTACTTTCTTCCACACAACTCTATCTCGACATTTTCTTCTCCAGTTAGAAACTTTTGTCCTGTCGAAAAGGTGTACCAAAAGGTACAATCAATTATTTTTTTCTACCATATGAAAAATCTTACCTAACCTGATCTTGACCTAATTTCGACCGCTTTGGGCTTGCCCTCTTTGCAGTGAACGGTGAAAAATCATCTATTCTCGTAGTTCTCACACAGTTTCAGCAAGCTACGAACATTTCAAAAAGTCACCAAAAACAGCGTATTAAATCACGACAATTTAAACCTTCAACAGGGGTAGCAAGTAAAGTCGTGTTCTTTGTGGGGTCAAATTAAAAATGTATATCTAAATGCCCCGGTCGCACCCTTAACGTTGTAAACCAAAAAATTTGCACAGTACAAAAAATACTTTTCTACTCAACAACGGAATTTATTGATTTGGTTTTTGAGTTAAATCGAACTATTCTTGATTGAAGTAACAAATTTCTGCAAACTTTTACTTGAAAGGCTGCTAAAGCCTAACAAATACGAAAAAACTATATATAAAATACAGGCCATTTTATAAGGGATTAAATTTCCTATAAAAATGATAATAACGTAATAGTTTAGGCCTGGTGTACATTTAAAATCGTGGATAAAAACTCAAAATCTGCGACTTGGAATGCCTCTATTTTAAAAAATTTATAATAAAAAACAATAAATTAATAGCAAGTTATGGTCAAACCTACAATTTATACCTATGCGAACACTTTATTTCAATATTATTTAAAACAATTGAAAAAATAAATAATGCTTATCTTTTTCCACGTCCAGTTCTAAAACATTTATACAGGAAAAATCAGTCGTTCGTTGTGGGTGCAATTCTTCCATTAACCCATATTCAAAAATGTTTTGGAGCCGAGCCTGCCCCTTAATCTAATAAACCAAAGTTTCCTTTTCATCCTCATGTATGAGAACTCTCAAGCGAAAACTCAATCTAAATCAAACTTTTTTCAGCAACCTTGCATAATTTTCTTATAATAAAAATCCGTAAGAAATCTCTTGCGCTCAAACTACTCCGCGACCAAAAGGCCTCGCCTCCAAGTATCTCCCGTCCAAACGTACTGCTTTCAAGTAGCCTCACGTTCAAATGCCCTTGTGTCCAATTTCCTTCGTGTCCAAACGGAGGACCAGCTACATGTTAAAAATTGAAATAAATATTTTGCACACTTTTCAGTTCGATAGCTTCGAGTGCTTTTCACACCATTTGGTGCATATAGGGGACAGTCTATATGAAATATTTTTGACAAGTAGTTCCATAAGAGCTGTTCCTCTACATATAATCCTCTTTGATATACATCAAGTTAAAACTCGCCATTATATAGACTTTACTTTTGTTCGACAATCCACAAAAGGGGTTTTTACTACTATACTTTCCGTACTGAACTTTTTTCTTGCAGTACCTAATAGTGTTTAACCATCAGATTATTCATGAAAAACTAGTTGATTTAGAAAATAAACTACGGTGGCTAAATATTTTTTAACAAAAGTATAAATAATAAGATGAACATAAAAATACACTTGTATATTTTAATATTAAAGCTGCGATAACCCTTGTAAAATTTTCGAAGAAATGTTTTAAATAGTTAAAAAACTCCTTTAATAAATTTTTAAAGAATTTTGTCTTAGGTAACTATGTCTGAACGAAGAATCGTTTTGTTTAATATTATTAATGAATTTCTTTGTAAAAGTTACTATATTAAATATTATATAAAAAGTTTCCTTCGTTATTTATATTCAAAATATCTGCAAACAAGTTTGTGCTAAATATTTTAAGAATTTTCGATTATTTATCTTTTGTGTTTATTTTATTATGAATGAATTCTTTAGAAAGTTTTCAACTGAAATGATTTCATATATCATTGTCCTTTTAAAAGTATTATATAATATATTTCAATTTATTTTTTTTTGCTATTATACAGACATTGAAAATTCCTTAGAGCTTTATTTCCTCTTTATTAACTAGAATTAACTTAAGGAAATTTACTTAAACCAAACAAACTTTATAACCTTCCCAGATGGTTAGATATACAAATTTTATTCCTTTCAGGATTATCTAAACATTTTCTAAGTGAAGTTACTCTAATGCCGAGTAGTTTAAACTTAAAATTTTTTGAAAATAAACGAAAATATTTGATACTATATTACAGTTCATTAACATTAAAATATTAAAATAGTTTTGATAATGTGATCGTTTCTTTTACCACTTTTTCGGGCTAATTCAGAAAAGATTTATTTCCTAGTCTAAGAACGATCAGTTCTAGCTAAGTTTGCGGATGGACTCAGAAAAAGCGATAGGTAAACGAAAATTGTAGTTAATTTAATTCTACGCAATTTATACCATCTTTATCAAATAATGCTTTTTTGTCTTCTATTGGGCGTATCTCTAAAAGTAATAGAGCTATATTTGGTTATATTATACAGAATTTTATTTACGTCAAAATTTATGTAGTATTGTTTTGTCGCACGATGCACCTAAATCGAATAAATTGTGAGACACTCAGATACTGCAAAACATACTAAGTCCCGTCTACTTCCCGCTTATTGCTGATCTAAGCCCCGCCTAGCGCGAAACAATAGCACAAACTGAAGCTCGGCATACTGCTGACCCTCACTTCCATGATAATTACATCCATACGGGAAACTCCAAAAGAAACTACGGCTCGACTTGCTTCTAACGCTTTGTCTATTGAAGGCTGTTAAGATAACAAGATATAGATAACATAGCTCCCTTAGGTATATCTTAATAAGGAGTTTTACAGAGTAACTTATATTACGATTCTGTAAGATGCTCTACTAGAGTCACTGTAAACATAACATAACACTGTACTTTTCATCTCATGGTTAATTTACAAATACTGTTAGCACCAAACTGTTATTAGCAGAGCTGTTATTTGCTTAGAAAATCGCCAATTTTTAACATTATGTTTGATAGCTTGATAGTTCAACTGATAACGTAGGGCTCCCTGGTTCGACTCCGGCTATAGTCTAAAATTTCTTGACCGTCTTCCGTGCTTTCGGAGGGCACGTAAAGCCGTCGGTCCCCCTGTGTTAATAATTTGCTATCATAACAAAAACAAACAGGGTGCAGCACATCGAAAGGCAAGCCTAGCACGCTACCTGAGATGTAAAAACCAAAAATGCTCATTGAACTAATTATAAAAATTAGTAAAGAACAGGTCCTGGACCTATGTGAAGAGGGAGACTTCTTAATAAAAGTGGAAGAAGATGTTATTTATAGCGTAACAGAGCTTTAAGAGGCGTTTAACAGAAAGTTAAATTTTATAGAACCTCCCTAGAAGTTCAGTTTTTTAAAAGCATTTCGCCTATATTACAACATTCCTCTTCGTACAACAACGAATCAGTATTGCGCCAGTTTAAAGGTTGATCGTGTTTTCAGGAAATTTGACGAAAATTCGTATTAGGTGGGGCTAAAACTCCCAATTGGAGAAGACCTTTCTTTATGACCAACCAATATATATTTTTCTACCAAATTTCAGAATGCTCGGATCTTCTTAAAACTTAAAATGTTCCTTTCCTGCACTACTTATTACCATTTAACCATAAATTGAGTTTCAAAATAACCTAACACTATTACTCAGACAATGGTAAGTTTTATAAAAATAAAGAACGTTAAGACAAATGATGTAATTTCCGAAATAAATATTAAAATACGATGTTGGTCGCCTTTTCCAATATGGTAGTAAAGAAATAGTTATATCAGGAACAGCTTGCCATAAAAATATACCACATAGAATTCTTTCCCTCTCAGTTTGGTGTAATGATAAATTTTTCATAAAAATGCAAATAAGCGAGCTATAGGCGAAAAATTGTGCTGGCGTGGAATTTTAGGTAACCCTTGAGGGGGTTTATTAAGATACTTTTATACACTTGTTCGTCACATTTCAGCTTGCCCGAATTTCTTGTAAGCTCAAGTCAATTGTTCGGTTTCATTTCTTGAACTATAGGGGAAAAATATTAATTGTACGCACCCTGGTGGCTGTAATATCAACTAAATATTTGACGTCTTAATTAATTAAAATTATTTTAAAAATTACTTAAAATACGTTAAATTTATTATTTTTTTTTAAATTATTTATTTATTACTTAGTTGTAATGTATTATTATCGTTCAAAACCAAATCAAAGTATTTCTGAGCGAGGTCAAGCGAGGTTATATCATTAGCGTGACGTCACGTTGATGTTGCTTACAGCGCACCATCGTTAATATTTTTCCCCTATAGTACAACATGTGTAAATTTTTCAAATTCTATTTTGCTCTTGCACTCTAAATTTTAATAATCGCTATTGCAAATTTAAACCAGACTCAATGACCTAATGCACACACAAAATCAACAAAATTCCACTTTCATACAATTAAATACATGGAATTACAACGCCAATTAAATTATCAATAGTAAATTCGTTCCTTGGAAGAAGAATGGTCGATCTTTATCAATCGTACCGGTTGGCGCAAAAGAACCGTGGGCCAAAATTGCGTTCCGACTCGTTTAAATAATTATAAGCACGCAAATTAAACATGTTAAATAATGATCTCGGCAGTATGGCTTTTGCGTGTGGCTGCAACTTCAAAATAGGATGATCCCAGCTTGGATGTCAAAAATTGAAAATTATCGTACGGAGGAAAATAACATTTCAAAATATATATTTTGCCAAATTTCAGCTTGCACGAATTTTTTGCAAACTAAAAATATTCCTTGCTTTAATTAATAGAAGACCAACAAAAATTTACTAAGGTTGTGCTTTGATTAAACGAACGGAAGGAATTAAAACAAAGACATACAAACCAATCTACCAGGTATTTAAAATTATACCATAGACTACCCTAATAAATAAAACACTGTTATTAATTAATTAATTAATTGATTTAGAAATTGAATTTCAAGATAAAAAAAAACTAAAATTTGCAAACTAGCAAAATTGGAAAACTTTCTGTTTGAGTAATTAGTCTCCAGGACAACATAGATGTATTCTATGTAACCTACACAATGACAAAGATTTATATTTCTGCCACGTTTGATAGACCTTTTTGTACCATACACGGTATTGTTCTTGCATACTTTCTTTGCATAATATGTTTCAGCGAAAAAAAAAATGAAATGTTCACAATTTCACAACTTTTGTATAATATTTAATTAGGTTTGGCTTTAATTCATTTTTACTTTAATTCCAACGACCAATTTACAATTTTGTTCCATTTAATTTAATTGTCGATTCAAGAATACTGACAATGCATTGTATAAAAATGTAATTTCTAACAAAACTTGTAGCACTGCGAATAATCGAGTTTTAATTTTCTTTTCAATAACTATTTTCAAGTAAGTAATTCTGGTGAGTAACTTATTCTATACAATTTTATACTTTCACAAATACCAACCCTTAACATTATTGTCTTGTGCACATGTTACTCAGCGTTTTTGTTCTCTATTGTCTCCTCACCCACAGAAAATTCAGATTCATTGAAGCAGATATGACTAATAGATAAGTGTCCTTAATTGATTTCCAAAGAAAAAATTCCATTTCCTTTAGAAGTCCGATGTGATTTATAAATATATTTTATACTTTAAATTAGTAATTAGCCTATTGCTATAAATGGCATTTATAATTGGACACAATCTGATAGTTCAAGTTCCATATATTTCACACAAAGACAATAAATTATTATGTAAAATTTCCTTTGTTTATCCCATTTTTTTTTAAATAATATGTAAAACCAATTAAAATTCAAACGAATACTTCGGTAGTTAGTCAGACGACCGTTTTGTAACTACGAGGGGAAATTAATAAGTTCGATAAAAACAGTACTATAAGGATTCAATAAAATAATTTTAATAAAGCAAATAAATTTTATTCTTCGACAAAATCTCTTTGTAGTTTAAGGCATTTGGTACTTTTGGATTGCCTTGTAAAGTAGCTTTTCCACGGCATACATCAGCTCTTCATCTGTATTAAATTTAATCCCACGTAATTCCTTCTTTAAATTTTGGAATAGACAGTTTCATTTTGTTTGACTTTAACCTTTCTGTTTTCTTCGATAGCTTCCTTTAATATCTGTAATAATTCTACATAATACATAGATGCCTGTTATACTTTCTTTACGACAGGTAATCAATTAACAGAATTTCCTAGGCATGCCAAATTTTTTTAGTCATAATCTTGCCCGAGATTGGACATTTGACCGCGGCCGAAATACCGCGGCTACAATTCCGTGAAGACAAAATACCGTGAATATTACATACGAGGATGGTCTGATAAGTCAGTGAATTAATTTATATAACAAAAATTGATTTGTTTTTCAACATGGTCTTCTTTCAGCTCGATACACTTCGTCCAACGATATTCCATCTTCTTTGTGCCATCCATGTAGTACGATTTCATAAACTCTGCAAAATAGGCCTCTATTTCGGCTATAACTTCTGAATAGGGCGCAAGTTTCTTTCCACCAAGCCATTTCTTCATGTTTGAAAACAGGAAAAAGTTGTAGGAATCCAAATCTGGAGAATACGGTGGGTGGGGAAGCACGTCATAACGTAATTCCATTAATTTTGCTGTTACAATTGCCGATAAATATGCAGGTGCATTGTCATGATGAAACAGAACTTTCTTCTTCACCAAATGCGCTCGTTTTGTCTTGATTTAATTATTTAACTGGTCTAATAATGCCGTATAATACTGGCCTGTTATTGTTTTTCCTTTTTCAAGATAAACATGTACATCCCAGAAAACAGTAGCCATATCCTTTCCTGCCGATGGAACCGTGTTTGCCTCTTTTAGTGCTTCTTCGCTAATAGACTTCATTGTTTTGATTGAACTTCGGCTACTGGTGTGTAATGGTGAATCCATGTTTCATCAACAGTTATCAATCGACGTAGTAATTTATTTGGGTTACGCTTAAAAACGTTTAAAAAAAAATTTGACTTCGGAAATTGTGCGGGTATAAAAGCAAGACAAGACGAATTTTAGATAGTTGGCCATAAGATATCAAGCAGAACGGACGTATTGACGACAAGTTTATCTTCGACCATCAAAGTGTGTACATCGACATCGAGGTCAGAAAATTCCATAAGAATTGAAGAAGGTTTTGTGGGGTTATGATTTGGTCAACCACGCTAAAACGATTAATCCTGAAATAAAGAAGCAAATCCAAATACAAAACAACGCAATCACAATAGTGAATTGCAACATACTTACCAGAGAAATAATTGAGAATCGATGACCGTTCAAATCTAAGATTATAAATCGATAATTATTGGATAGATGAGCTACCGCAGCGAAGATAACGAACAGGAGTGGAAACAGGAGCCAGTTGTCTGCAATACCGACTATCACATTCCAGTGCCGTACACCACAAAAATACACAAGGTACTATTTTATTTTAAAAATTTAATTATTGTGCACCGATATTTTGAACTGCGTGACACATGAAGAACTACTTCAACGAATCAACTTTAACATTTACAAATAAAACTATTTGTGTAAACTTTGTAACATATCATTTAATTTGTATAACATTAATGTTCTCATAATTACCTACTCATTTTGAGATAAAAACTTCATGCAAATGCAATTATTATCTTACAATAAATACCAATGCAGATCCAATTTCTTTCATTTTAAAAATACAAGAAGAGATTTGTCGAGAGGTTCTGGAGTACTTTTGCATTACTTCATGTTTGTTTATGATACAATTCTTTGAGACATCAAAGGCACTACATTTAACCAAACCTAGAATCTGCATCTTGAGCGAGTCTCTTCGACTAGAGTTAGCTGAGCAAAATAAATTAAGGCTAGGAGATATAAATCTTAACGACGATCACTACAATATATACTTTGTAGATTATAATGACCAATTCCAAAGAAATAAATTTTGATTCCGGACTAGGGTTTTCTAGTATTAGAAGAAAATAATTATAACACAAAAGCAGCAGTAAATCAGGTACTTACAAAATTTTAAAAGCGGAAAAAATTTTAATAATAAAATCTTTTTCTACATCATGTATGATAAAACTATTACGTAAGTAAATAACAAATATTGATTGAAATACTCGCGGTATTTAGTCTTTGCGGCATTTTAGCTCGCGGCATTTCATCTCTATGGTATTTTCCCCACGGTATTCTGGCCGTGGTATTTCGGCCGCGGTCAAATGTCCTAATGCGAATCTTGCCCCAGCGCAGTGTTAAGTTTTGAACTTCTTTGGTGGCGGTTTTCCTTTTTCTATCTACTGCATCGACTTTAGATTATATTTAGGGTCATAATAATGAATCCAGTTCTCGTCACCAGTTATAGCGCAATTTAAAATATTTCTCGGATCAGCCTCACACATTTCCAAAAATTGCCTAAAAATTTCTTCTCAAAATTTCTTCTGTCCAAGAGACATCAAACATGGAACCCATCTTGCACTTACTTTTGATATAATATTATGTCATATTCCGCTTATAAGAGATAGGGGGTATGACGTAATTGGGTAGATTTATTAAAACACTCATAATTTTATTAATTCAATAAGACCATAACAGGTAATCACTACATTGTATCTGAATTTTCTTTGATTGAAAGATTGTTTGACTGCTTCTGCCTCACACATCCGGAAGATGCAAACGCTGTAAAATCTGAAAAATATAATTAAATTTGTAAAAGACAAAATATTGGTGGTTGTTTGATTTAATGAAATATGAGAAACAAATTAAATTTATTTAGTTTATTTGTTAAGTTAGGATTTTCAATTAAATTTGATAAAGTGACAATTCGTGATATTTGTGAATGCGCGAGTTGGAGAAAACTTTAGTGGGGTTTGAAATGATAAAGGAGCAGAAAAGAAGACTCCCAAGCCGGCCGTCGAAGAGTGAAGACGTGCTGTTTGTATTATAATTTTGAATTTAGTTTTTGTATTGGATTGGGAAGTGAACCGTCAGAGAATCAAGACGTGCGGTTCGTATAAGTATTTGGAAATAAGTTTTTGGATTGAAGATTCTCAAGTGAACCGTCGGAGAATTAAGACGTGCTGTTCGTATTAATTTTTCGAAATAAGTTTTTGGAAATAAATATTTGGAAATAAGTTTCATGGTTATGTTTTATGGTTATGTAAATGGGAATTTATTGGAGAAAAATCATTCAAATTACTTACCTGTTATTGATTGTACGATTCGGAGGAAGATAATTATTCACTGGTCGTTCCTACCTGCTTTTGTTTGGTCCAAGATCAGAAGCTGTTTTTCAACTATAATATTCACGCTTCGACGCTCCACATCATACCGGCCGCATCGGAAAACTCCGGAAGAACATTATACTTCGGTAAGAGTTTTTTGTGACGCACTTACTATTTGATAAATAGACGAATGGTTTTTAAAATTCGGGCGCGCATAAACTTTGGGGGATTTTATTACGAATGTTTCACTTTGTAAAATTTAATTTGTTTAGCTATAAGAAAACTAATATTTTGTCTAAAAATTTTTATTGTGTTAAATAAATTCTATTATTTTTCGTTTTGATAAAGTTTGCGTTTAATTTCATTTAATAGCAGTAGTAGATCAAAGAATAAACAGATACAATTTTCCATTTATTTGAGTCGTCTTTATAAGAAAGATCACTGATTAAGGTGACGTATATGAGTGTTTTGATTGATCTAGATGAACCCAAGTTTCGACCCAAATTATCGAGTCTGTCATGCATAGCTGGTCGGAGCATTATTTAATTTAGTGCCATTACATTCCCCGCTATATAAGTAAAAAAATTTAATCTGAACAGTAGCGAAACATGGCAATATATTTTTGTGTCCTCTTCTCGCTCTCAAGGTCGCTTATTTGTGAAGATCCTTCAGACGTGATACACAATCAAATAAGAAACAGGATACATCAAACACAATTTATTAATAAACATTCTCCTTTCACAACAAACAACAATACAATTAAATTTCTAAATAAATCAACAGATAACTAACTACTTAAAATCCCTACTTATATTCTTTATGATATTGTAAAGCTTTACCTTGTTATGTTCTGTTCGTAGACCGACCTTAATTTCGTCGCACGTTTTCTACCGCACTGACGAACTTAATACACCTTCTTCTTTCTTCTTTCTTGCTTCACGTACTAGCTTCTCGCGTTCCGATATTCAATTCTGAACCCAATTTGCTCCACGTACTAGCTCTACACGTTCCGTTATCCAATTCTCTCACTTCAAATTGGTCCAATTCTGCAACACTCCTTTACTCTCAACTGCAATCCACTTAACTCTTCTTCTATCGCACAACAATTAACTTCTTCGAATATAACCGATCTGCGTATCATTTATCGCTTCACTTCTAAACACGACTGTACTCGTATTATTTAATTAGGAACTGCCTCTAAACACGACTATATTCGTATTATTTAATTAGGAACTGCCTCTAAACACGACTGTATTCGTATTATTTAATTAGGAACTGCCTAAAACTCAACCGGTCTGCGGGTAATCTATTTCTCAACTCTTCAAACATAACTGGTCCCCGTATTATTTAATTAGGAACTCTTCTAAACACAACCAGTCTGCAGGTCATCTAATTTGGAACTCTTCTAAACACTACCAGTCTGCGGGTCATCTACTTTTCGACTGCCTCTACCGCTCTTTATTATATTGGCCTGGTTACCACTCGCATTTGCCTGCTTCTGTTTTATTTTTATTCTTCTAACGATGCCGCTTTGTCCTACGTGTTTTTTTATTCTCGTTACAAACAAAACTTAAATCTAGCAACATTTTTAATTTTTTTAATATTCAGATTCATTCTGAACAAAATTTTATAAATAGAATGGACATATCCTCCCTCTTATTTTGATTGTGTATCCCGTACACATTTATGAGGGAGCTTGTAGTGGACACAACAATATGAAGATCATTTAGAATTGTATGGATAATTACTACATCATAAATTGATGTTTTGAGATATTTTAAGATAGATAGACGTTTATCATCCATTGACAAATTTTCGACTTGTAGTACACTTTCGTGACTAACATCCACAGGACGACCAGTGCGCGATGATCATTTTCCTCTAAGGACTTCTGTTCTACTTTTAAAAGCCAGACCAATTTGTAAATTGTTTTTAGTGAAGGTGAAAATTTCTTATACACTTCAAGTATATCATTTTGTATTTCTTTTGTACCTTTACCGTTTTTTCTTAAAAATTTTATCTCCATTTTTACAAATATAAAAAGTGACTACTAACTATTAAAAATTGAATAAAAATCCAACGGTTGCTTAGACGGATTTAATTTTTAAAAACTGACCTACTTTATTTTGTTACAAACCTCTTCCGGGATTTTTTATAACTCCTTTGTTTATACAGTTTTTACCGAACTTATTGATCTCCCCTCATATCTGAAAATTTAAATATTTATGAGTGTGTTGGTATTAATATAAAATTAATAATTTCATTAAATTAATGGAGTTTGCCATTGTCGATTGTATTAACTTAATAAGCATTCATGTATTAAATTTGCAGAACAAATTAGTCCCGTTTAAACATAAACAGTTTATTTTGCAAATTTAAACAAATAATGTTAATATAATTTGTTTGTGGATAGACTTTGGTATAATTAGAATAAGTGAAACTATGTTTACATTAAAAGATTTCTTGTTAGCACAATATTTATACTTATTATTATATTTAAAATTATTAGAAATAACGAGATTGAATTATTAATTTCACCGATATAGGTGATTTGGTTGGATTGAGTTTTATCTAAACGCAAACTTGGAAAACTTGGGAAAACTTAAAAAAACTAAATTAAATTTGTCAAGTATGATTTAAAGCGAATAAACAAAAACAGTTTTTGTTTGATATTTTCAATTTTTAAAAGGAAACTTGAAATAACATGAAGTTGACAAATATAAGAAGTCGTGCCAAGTATACAGAAGTCATAGAACTCATAGACAGGACTAAAGTAGTAATAATCCGATGAAGGGTGAGGTTAAGTAGAGGCCACTAGAGACCTTGTCATAGTATATCCGTGTGGTTGATTGGCCAAATCTGTCAAGTTGAGACTTTACTACTTCCTTCTGAGGTTTCCACCAAATTTCTCAATTTAAAGTTTTATTTGCTGATTAATGATTATCAAATAAATTCAATCTATTAGACTAATTTGATTGTATTTAAATAGTAATGTTACTGATAGCAAAGTGCAATGAAATAACCACTCCTGGTAGTTTTTCGTTTTATTCGAAAATTCACCACTCGCATAGAGTGTTGTTAACATTATCAGTTATTAAATTTCCAATAAAAATGTTCACGGTTACGGCGGCATTAAAGAAATACTAGAACATTTTTAATATTATCACAAATCGATTCATTGAAATGATTCCTTTTATGGTATAAATTTCCACACTCATTCGGATAAACCTTTAAGGTAACTTCGGTTTTTCTCTAGGAAAAAGTCTAACAAATTTCTACATTACTTAAATAATTATAGCGAGAATTATACAGATCGCCCTGTTAAAAATTTCTAGATCAATGCACCTATTTTCATATTAGATTTTACTCCGCGGACGAATTTATCGTCATTTTTTCACGTTTAGGTATTGAAATGTAATTTCTGTCCTGGGACTTTTGAAATATTCAAAATTTGAGCTAGGGTTTTCCTAAATTGAAATTACAGCTATATGCTAACGCGTACAATTTTATACACTGAATTAGTGTTCTTAAAATGACTTCAATAAAGCGATCGCAATATTGATCCATTTACACACGCGACAACCGGTACGATTGATAAAATCGATCATCCTCCTAAGACAGACGAACGTCCTATTGATAATTTTGCATTAACTGTCATTATTTTAATGTTAATTTATGAAAGTGAAATTTTGTACTTACTTAAATAATTTAGTTCACCTAAAATCGTAGTGATTAATTAAATTGAATGAGTACGGAAATGTGATTCGAGCAGAAAAATTAATAATCTACCAAGAAACTAATGCGTGATTTGACTTCATGAAAAGAAGAAATATACTTCTAGATCCAAGAGAGTTGTTGAAAGAACCATCGTGCGAGGCAACCACAGCCAAGTCGCGATCAGAGAAGAGATGGACAAGAGATTTTTGCGTTAAGAGTAGTATTACGCTAGTTTTGTAAGAGTTTGTCCAAATTTGGATCATTTATTTAACTGTGCGACGTGTGCTAGATTTGGATAAATCGCACGAGTACTAACACTTGTGGAAGAAGAATACCACAAGAAAATTGGAAGGTTATGTTCAACCAATTGAGAATTGGGATAGTCATACCCACGTATTGAAAAGGAATAGAACATTTATATACTGGTAAGGAATATTATCATAAATTAATTATGAGAAATATTGCAAACGATAGCTGGTCGCTGAACGACGCAGTAGTTTAAATTTAAACAGCTTCAAACTGTTTCAAAACTGCTCTAAAGGGGAGCTCAATTATTGTTAAAACAACGGAACACTTAATTTTTGATTGATTATAAAGATATTGATTATAACTTCGTATATTGTAAATTTGATTTGTATAGGGGTTTATGTACAGTAAAATTGAAAGGGCTGGGTTAAGGACACCCAAGTTTAATTATTGAATGTATAATTTTGCAATTCTTGGTTGTTCTTCATTTTAAATCTTGGAAACACAGTTCTTGTTTGAATTAATTTGTTGGTAAATGAAATTATCAGATGGATATTCAAGTTTTATATAATTTAACATGAGGGTGAGTCCATGCGGTCCGATTGAGCTGATAGTCGCGGCTATCTTAATCTTAAATATTGAAGGTAAATGGCACCACAATATACTGGAATCAGGGAACGCCGAACAGGCACAAATTTGAGACGAGCGAATATAACTTATAACTTACGAACACTGCTGTATTTCGAACTGCTATAATATTTCACACGAGATAAGTCATACAAATGCCGTACAAACTGAACAACTGCAGCAGTTTATACTTAAGCTAGTGGTGTCCTTCAATGCAAACTTGAGTAACCTCTTTTAATAATGCCCACCAATACAAGCTTAATTAATTGGCATAATCCTCCTAGAATTAGGACGAAGGATGCTGAGGGTCGAACAATCACAACCTACATAACGTGAATGCAATCTTTCATAATTAAACTGAATTCTGAACATCGCTATTGTATCCCCTATCGACTGTGTAATGCTTTAGCTTTTCTAAGGTTTTGGGCCAGGTGGCATGGTTCAAGGGCCATCATGCATCTAGTACGGGTGGGGTCTTCTCAGAGCTCGGTCATCGAGCGAACCTCCCTGGTTCGTAGTGCCTGTCTTTGTTGAGGAGTTCCACTCAGGGTGGTGAGATCGAGGGGCCGCCTAACTACTGTGATCATATCCGACACTGTCGGAACTGTGTATTAGTCTGAAGGTGAGCAAAATTAATGGGGTAGTCCAAAACCATACCAAAAAGTCACCTTAGCTGACATTCTATTTATTGAGAACAGAATTCTACGTTTGGGGATAAACGATGGAACGGCGATGGCATCAGCTTAATCAAACAATGTACTTAGTAGATTGATAAACATCTAAGTAAAATTTTGTTCGATCTTGGATTGTTTTTCTCAAGTAGCTCCAACCATTCCTAGAGGAAGTAAATCCGATGGAAAACCGGAGGTTATCAAACTGACTAACTAACTCTTGTTATTTAACCATCCTGGTGGAGACTCCCTCTCAGGGGCACTCCCCCGAAAGGCCCTACGGCCCCGACTTCCCGTCCGTGACTCTTCTACGATCTGGATAACTACATTTTTCCTCTTGTTATTCCACCATATTTATGCATTTTGCTATCATTCTTCTTCCCGTGGTACCGGTGTTGATCTTAGGTTAATCGACAAATTACACCTCCCCGGGTATGAAAATATCGCTACTAACAGGAAGCAATGCACCAGATTACTTTCGCAATCAAACAGATTACATTAAAAGCACCCGGTCAAATTAGCGATACCCATTGTTGCCTACAGATAAACAGTTCACCTGAACAAAGAACCGTTATAAACGTTAATTTAGACACAGGAAGTTAGCAAAGTCGAAATAGCTAGAATGTCTTATCGATCTATGTTCGCGTTGTAAACAATTACAGGGATGAATTGTTAAACGCTACAGAAGTTTTAAAGAAGGGCATAATATAAAGCCTACACTGCGGCAACCTCTCAGCAATATCCCACGCCTAACTATTACTATTCTATTCCTATAAAGGTACAGGCATGACAAAGCACATTGAGGTAGAAACTCCAATACTTGCAAAATAAATAGTTCACGAACAACCATTTTTGGAAAAATTTTAATATCGGAATTTTTGGAGTAACTTAAAAAATGCACAAAACACTTTTCATAACTGAGAAGCACAAATTTTTAGCTTAAGCTTAATTTTTTCAGATTAATCCTCACAATGTCACAGTATTGACGAAAACGTTTGAGAATTTTACCTAATAAAGTAGTTTATTTATAAAAATTTGTGCTATTTAGTTCTAAAAAGTGTTTTGGGCGTTTTCTAGATTACTCTAAAAATATTGATACGATTAATATTAATTTTGACTACAAACAATGAATGCATCGATTCACACCGGCACAATGTATACAAAATTCGAAACACTTGAATATT
This sequence comes from Podabrus alpinus, assembly GCA_932274525.1. Lineage (NCBI taxonomy): Eukaryota > Metazoa > Arthropoda > Insecta > Coleoptera > Cantharidae > Podabrus > Podabrus alpinus. The sequence continues at coordinate 98,334,401 of OW026452.1, forward strand.
GATTAAAATGTTTAGATTTGCACTAGCACGATCATTCATTTTTATGTCACCCTTAAACCAGAATTTTCCCACTCTGAGATTTTGGTATGCAAGTATCCAAAGTATGATAAACATAATTTTTTTTGAGAATTAGAAATTACAGCTTATTTTCGGGAGGGGCCACCGAAAGCCAAAATTTAGTCAGTGCCCCATTTTGTGACCTTAATTATTTACACAATAATACTCACTAATATAAATATTTTATGAAAGCTCTACAAGGCAAATTTAAATTTCGTAGTTTGGAGTGATTACAGCGTGAACGGACTTTAGGAGCAAATAAAAAGATACGTGTATAGATAGAATGGAAAATTTCTTCCCCTCGAAATTGATTATATTACAAAGTTCTCGGTTTTGAGGGTTGGGAAAGGTAACTCCTTTTACGGGAGTTACGACGGGGTCATCTTGCTTCGAGGTGAACTTGATTTTTATATTGTGCTTTTTTACTTTATTTTACTGTAACTGTATCGACTTTTGTCTCTTATTCCAATATAGTCTTGAAGATGGATCCGTTTAGGGTCCGAAACATGTCGATGAAGTAAATTGTCGTTTTATTTCCCAACCCTCAAAACCGAGAACTTTGTAATATAAAGATACGTGTATGTTTATTTGATAAAAGATAAAAGAATTACGCCCAGTTTCAGCAAAATCGGAGAGGGTGACGAAAATACGTTGGTTGATTTGATATGGAAAGCAAATATAAGCGAATTTTAAAGCAATTAAAAATCTTTAAAAGCCACAACAAATTTATTTATTAATTGTAACCTATTATTTTGATGAATCGACCGGTATGCTTTGCTACAACTAATAATTTTCAGAATTATTGGATTAACTAATGGCACTACAACTGTTTGAAGGTAGTTTAGCTGCCCCAAGCAATAATCGTAATTGAAACATCTGATACGCTATTAGCAGCCAAATTGAAAATACTGAATTTAATTTCTATGGAGATAAAAAATTTAGTTGGTAAATTTAATGCCTGCTACATTTACGTAATGATAGGCAGTGTGTTAAATAATGGAAGAGATACCAGTCAAATGTGATAGTGGTTAATGTGGACAAAAGGCTATTGAGTAGATGTCACACGCGCTGCTAGTCACCTGGCCACAAATCAATTAAGCAAGGAATGACCATTACTTTAGGGAAATTGACCCACAGTAATTTACCTAATTTTGAGATCACCGTAAGAGATACAAAATAGACATTTTTGAAATATTCCTGCCTAATGACGATATATTCTTGAAGAAATATTTTGATGATAATAATATGTCGAATCTTGATAGGACTTGAGGTTAAGAAAACCCAGAAGGATTTAATGACAAATGTAAGCACATTTTTCAGGAAATTTACGAAATCGTGGCAAAATTGAAATAAAAACTTTTGACAAGTTATAAAAACGTATGTAATACAAATCATTGGGTATTTGTGAGAATAAAAAAATTGTAGAACAATCTAACCGAAATAAATCCTATAGAAAATATTACGGATATTATAAGAACGCCAATTGTGCAAAAATCTAGGAAAGCTGTCATAAAATGAAACTCGTTTCCTCGTTTATTGCAAAATGAATAGAAAGTTGAAAATAGAAGCTGTAACATACAAAACTTAAATCACTAGTTAAACCAAAATATTGTGCAAAACAACAATTTCATATAAATATGCATCGTTTAATTTATAAAATTTATCTTGAGACCGTGTATTACAAAATAAATTACGTTTTTCTTCCATAACCATAATACAAGAAGCCAACTGCAGCAAAAGCTTCAACATTGATCAATAACATGAAAGTAGAGTGGAGATGAGATATAAAAAATAAAATTTTTATACAGCGTTACCTGCTATATAAGTATATCAATTTAATTTATTTAAAAATTAAGTCGTTCTTCAATTTAATAATATAATTCCTTTATAAAACAAACAATTAATTGAATCCTAGAATATTTTCAGAAACTTCGTGCAATAGGCGATTACAAAATCACACTAATGTATAACCGTAGTAACGCAATTGTACTGCACCTGCTGTCCTTAGTTAAAACGTCCTAACTAACAAATTAGTTTTCTGTAGAAAAATTATCACGTAAGTTTTTTCCTATATTTCCTCAAGAGTAGCCAATAATGGAAGAAGAATCCGTGAACCAAATTTTGTCTTCCCAAAATGTAGCTTTACGATACGAACCCTAAACCCTGAAATACAGCCATGACGTAACTTCTACGTCCCTAAACGTATTCCTTCAATTTAAAACATTCGTGCGCGTCGACGATTGTACAGAAAGTAAATAACCTCGCGTAGTGCACACCAACACCATGAAAAAGAAACTATTTTGACTAAAATCCATTATAAAATGACTTCAAGTGGAAAGCAGTCTGCATTATAGAATCCTTCGATACCAAATGGAAAAAAGTGTTTCGATTATATTATAATTATGTGTCTGTTAAAATAAAAATAATTACCATATTATTTGTAGTCTGGGAGCTGCTACTATTTACTATATTGAAATGCACTTAGCAGTATGATAAAATTATGAAAACCTTCGTAGGTAGGTAAATGATTTTTTTTATAAATATTAACATACCACTTATCACAATTTTGTTAAATGTCAAACAGCATTTACATTTGAATAATTTAAGATTGTTTTGCATGATCTTCAATTTTAATAAAGTTGTATATAAAACGATAAATTTCTGTCAGAGAATAAAAAAAATTATCAATTGTTAAATTAAAATAATTTTATCAAATACGGACGATTTATCAATGCATAGAATTGTATTTACCAAAAGAAATTGTTACATTGTAAAAATTAAAGACCAGTTGCTCTAAATTCAATACAATAAATTCTTTGATTAATGATACCGCAATTTCCCTGTCGGCAAAAGGAAAATGTTCAATATACACAATTTAAATTACTGCAATAGTAACTTTTTAGATTGTTATTGACTTAAAACTGCATTTTATTTTATAAAAAATGTATTTATTATTTTACTAAAACTAAAATTATTTTATTAAGATGGGTTGATAGGCGGCCAGCATCGCACAGCGAGGTTGCAAGGCGTCCGTTTCCCGTATTTAGCCACCTAGACCTCGATTACCAAGGTTGTGCGGCCTAAAGGCCGCACTGTGATGAATTATTACCATAATGGTTTACCACGGTGAGAAATAATTCTTCTTTTTATTTTCTAACAAAATAAAATTTTTCACGAGATATCATGAGAAATAAATGAGTGAATGGGCGCTGAGCATTTCCACGTTTCTTAATTTGAAAGTAAATAATTCGCTTTGGAAAAACTGTTCGTAATGCTCTTCGAACTCTAATAACTTTCGAACCGCGTCAACTGCAAACAATTATGCAAATCTCAACTGCAAACGTTGAGATTTTCCTTAAGGATTCATTACAGATTTAAGTTAACGTTATTACAAAAATAATCGTAGAAAACCAAAGACAAACTGGTATTCAAAGACATGCACGCCAACTTCTAAAATGATTGCATATAGTATATAAGGTAGAATCCGATTTTATACACATATTTATGGTTACAATTTACAATCCTCCTGACCTAGAGAGAACAATTACGCGCTACCTGTTTGTCGCGATCCCCTCGAGTGATAACGAAGGTCGAACAAATATGACTTACTATTTATTGAGTGGAGCCGAGAGACGATTAACTGCGACTTACACTTAGTGTCGCTAGCCCCTTGGTGCGGCCTTCAGGCCGCACAACTAAGGCAAACACATTATAGATGGTGTTCATCTGTGGCAGCAAAAACTTTGGAACGCTAAGCTGTAGTGTCCTTTATTATGTTTAGAAGTTTTAGGTTAATGCAACTTTTTTTTAACTCGCTACGTCGGTAATTCCCCTCCCAAGTTATGAGTTTTTAAGTGAATTAAGTTTCTGAAAATTTATTAATCTTAATTCTCGCAACCGATTATGCGAATGATTTCTAGGCTTAACGGATTATAAGATCTATCTAAAAACGGTTCCCGGTTCGACTTAGTGTGCAGTCTAAAATTTGGTGACATCCTTAAAAACTTATTTCTCAAGTTAGTCAACTTGCCTACGGTCAAGTTGATAGCCAACGTTCGCTGATCGGACACTTTACTTTAAGAAGAAGAACAGTGTGGAGGTTATGCGTGATGTAGTTAATTAATTAATTGGAATATGAAAATAATTAGAAAAAATTTTTATCGTAAATACAAGAACGAGCATGGACATTGATTGGCCGAGCAGGTGGGGCGATAGACCAGCAACGGTGATCTAGAAAATTAAGATGACTGTAGTATAAAAATTGTTCACAATTATCATGAAAATAAATAACCTTCTATACAGCTACTTTTCTCGTGTGAAAAGTTGTTTTTGCTAGTTATTTTCGGTCGACATAATATTTATAATGTAATATCAGATAATCAGATAAACTGCACCAATTAAATTTTTGCGGTTGGTAATTATCATTTACTACCTTATATAAGTAATAACAATCAAACTTTTCCATTCCATTCGAAGCTTTACTTCTCTGTAATGTACGGTCCATTTTTTGAGGTGGACAAATCCTCTCCTTTCTCTTTTATTTACAACTTAACTTAACACATCAAGCCGCTAGGGTTAAAATAAATAAAAAATTATTTTTTCGCAACAAAGTAAAACTAGAAAGTTCATTTTAAATTTAAAACAAATTTTAATTTTATTATATACATACGATGTGTTTATAATGATAACTTCGAGGGTTCTGATTGGGTTTGAATTATGCGGACGGACCGACAGACAGACGGACACGGAGCCAGATCATAAGGCTTCTTGCTATACTTTGTATAGAAGCCTAGAAACAAAGGGGGATCCCCAAAGGAGTTGGTAGGATGATATCATAGTAATATACTATTATTGCTGAAGGCTGCGGTATTTCACAAAGAAAGTCAAAGAAACCCCAATAAGCCAAACAATTAAGTTATTATTATTATCAAAAAATAGTGCGGCATTCAGGCAAAAGGCTATTAAATTTTATTGGTTAACTTTTCAGCATGGGATATTAATTTTTATAAGAAAATATTTTAATCATAATTGCTGAGAGCCCATTTTGATAAATCTCGAAGTAAAGATTGTATTATTCCAGTGTACTTAAAATATTATATTTATATACAGAAATATAGCGATCTTAACGAAATAACCGATCTACATTCAAATTAAATAAAGAGATTATTAAAACACCAATGAATTAATCGAAAAATACCAAATTTTTGAACAAAAGTGAAATATTCAGGAACAACTACCATAATGTTCAAAATTGTAGAAGTCACAACCAGGAATTCCAGCAATGAGATACACGTTTCGATCTTATGCATCTTATCAGTAGCGTATAGAAGGAAATTCCTGGAAGTGACTAAATTTGTCTTTGGTTAAATAACATTTTACTCAAAGGATTAACGTGTTAAAGGATAATCAGTAATTCACGCAATATGAGATTACGACCCGCATTCAATCTATATTATAATGCTATTGTAATAAATTGTATTATAATTACTTTGTATTACTTTTACTAATACTTATTAAAATTATTATGAATAAAAAGTTTTATAAAAGAATGTTTAAAATAATTTAAATAATCTTTTCAACTCCGGTACCAACGAAAATTCTTCAAGTTACAAATTTTATTAAAGACGCTATAATAAATTTATTAATAAACCGATTGCATTTTAATTTTTAAGTTTTGTTACGATTTTATTTTCTTGCCAAGTACAAACCGCACAAATTGCAAATCGCTTGCCGCAATTGTGCCTGCTTAGTTTAGAGGGTATGGTTCTTGTTCTTTGTCGTGGACTACAATATATTTGCGAGGAAAATTAAGACGTTCAAAAGAAATTAACAGGCTATTGTATTCGAAACGAACATTAAAGTTCTCGAATAAATATTAATGTCATAACTTCTTCCGCAGCTGAATTGTAAAATTTTCCGAGTTTTCGCGATGCATGGAATACCGAGCCTACGTCTGCGCAAAATTTCTATCAGAGATGCGTTATAAGATACAGAACTGTTATTTTATTAGTAAGTAGAATTTATTGATAAATTAATTCTAATTACTGCTTATTATTTGTAATTATATTTTTTATACTAAGGGTAATTCTACTATATCAAATTAGATATTCTTCAAACTTGGTATAATTCTAAGTTATATCAAATAAGCATAGCCGCAATTTTTTTTTCTCCTAAAGTGCACCGTTCGCATTGTGCAGCCATCTAAAGTAATTCACAGTTTTGACTATTATATTTGTGAACCAAATTTCAGAGTGGGGAAGCTTCTAGTTTTAGGAGTGACATAAAAATGAATGATCGTGGTAATTGGTAATCTTATAAATTTTGTACACATTGTGCCAGCATGTAACAGTACACTGTAACTGTGTTCCGTTCAGCGAGGTAATTTGTTTTTGTTTTTTGTTTTTGATGCCTGAACAGGTCGATTTATTTTTACCACCTTTGAGTCGACCGAATTTAATTAAGGATTTGTGTATCATATTTCTACGCCTGTCAGTTAGGTGACCAAAATGACGGTCGGAATTTTTCCAAATTATATCAAAAAGGTCGGTAAAGCAATTTCCAAAAAGAGGAGGTCGATAAAATTTTGTAGCACGAACAAGACATGAAAATTTTTGCTCTGCATGGTTTTGCATTTTACAAGTATTTTTAAAGTGGTAAAATTTGATTTTAAGTGCGGAAGCACCAGTGCATTTTTCTTTTAGCGTGATTCAATTTTTTTTTGCGCCTCGTGACCGATTCTTTTTTTTTGGAAGCTGATGTCGATACGAGCAAACGAAATCGCTCCGCCATATTTGGAAAATCCAAATTCTGGCCGCATTTTTACTTTAAACGACCCAACCAGACGTCTCCAGGTATTTTGTACCATTTCTCTTATGTTTTATTGTTTTTTAAATTGTTTTAACATCTTGGTTTACTATGCCTCGCGTTTTGCTTCGAACGTCCTTTTTCTGGCCGAAGTTATCGTTAGTTTGCAGGCTTGCATTTTTGTTTCGACGTAATTAGAGGCCGGTTAATCTTTTACGTTCGCAGGCGTCGATATGAATGCGATATGTTCAAATCTTTGTATTTTGAAATTATTAATTATTTTTGAATTTTAAATTAATAATTAGTTTTAAATTTGAACAACGTATTATTTTCATTGGATTGTATCGAACAGCGCTAGCCGAATGCATTGGCATAGGATTTCCGAACTGGCCGTCATACGTTCAAATCTTGTATTTGAAATTTTATGTTCGACATTTTTTATGTGTTTATTTTTATTTATGTGTTTTTTTGAAAGTAAGCAGCGATGTAGACCAATGTACAGGGTGTTTGATTTTTGTCGTCGGCGCTCCCGCTTGTTCGACTGCGAAGTTCGTTAGTGGTTCCACTTGGTGGGATCTGTTATGACCACTCGAACGTTCTGTTGATCGATTATAGGGAGTAGTTCTCGGCGATGGTATCCAAGCTTCTGTACTGATTTTGGTCGGCAACCATCGCAATTTTCACCACGTTAAGGCAACGACCATTTTGTTGCCACTTTATGTTTGTTTTTATTGATTTTGTTGTATTGTTAATTTTGATTTTTTGTGGTTATTCCACAAGCTAAAATACGTTTTAGCTTGCCGTGGATCTATGGGAGGTTGGTTGGCGTAATGTTTGTCTACTTACTGGTTCGATAACATCATGAATCAGGACAATCTGTTAAGGTTCGTTCACTTGCTGGTTTTATGACATCGTAAACCATTTTATCATTTTATTTTTCATAACTAAGTATCACAACATTTACATAGATACTAGTTATTCCATCTATTACGACGGATAATGGCTCTGCTTTAGCCTTGGTAGTTATTTTTTTGTTGGTTAATTAGTTTAACTAAGTTTTGGAATTCGTTCTTTCTTTTCTTTCATGAGAAGTATTCCGCTTACCTACCATGAGCTATAGTAGAGTTTATTTCACATCAGTGTGTGCTCAGATATTTTTTTGTACTTTTTATTTTCTTTTTGGTGATGTTTTAAGGGATTAAGAGGTATCTGAAATCTTTTATTTTTTCGCCTGGCGCCCTGGGTACAGTTATTTTAGCAAAGCAGATCAACTATATTTAAACGAACCCACGAACGCTTTCGAGCGACCCAGCGAGCTCCGACACTGGGTAATTCCTATGAGTTAGACCGTTTTGTACAGTCCATCTATAAACGTGAAAAGAAGCAATGGACCGGGAATTTAACGGTTTTCGCCACAAGCGTTCTGTCCAACGTGAACGGCGCTCTTTAGGACCAAATAAAAAAATACGTGTATACTTATTTGCTATAACTTAGATTTACAGCAAGTTGGAGCAAAATTGAAGAGCATCATGAAAATAATTGCTATAAATTGCTTGATCTAATGGTATGGTTAATTAATTGGAATTTTCACCTATTATTTGTAATTATACAATATATATTTTACTGTATTTTTGTTGTGCATATTTTTTGTTAATTATGAAATAGAAATATAAAAATTAGACCTGACAGTTATGTGTCATATATTTCGTAAATTTTTAATAATAATAAATTTTAACACGCTAAAATTTCAAACATTTGCAGTATAATTGACTTGATATTAGGATATTAATTTTTTAAAATAGTTAATATTATTTGGTGCCTTTTTAACTTAATGATTTATATAATATCATCCATAGAAATTTGAATTTATAATTTTTCAACACTTTTTCGTTTAACGCATTAGGTACCATAAATTTAAATAATTAAAATTTATTCGATTTAATAACAAATTAATTTAATTAATTTATAATCTGAAACTAATATTTATCTATCAATTTCTGCCTAATGTAAGTTAAAATACAAGTTTGATTTAATATCGGTTACTAAGAAAACCTGATATTATGTATATGTAAACTTTTTTTATATCGTGGGAAACTAAAACCGGTCCATCAGAGATTAATTTTTTTATGTAAGATTTATTAAAATTTTTTGTATATTATACGACTTCAACTAAATCGCAACCGCACAAATTTAAATAATTTTTTAATACTGTTACAGTTGATTCTGATTTTTAAAAATATGACTGAAAATTGCGAAATGAAAAATCTCATGTATATAATTTATTAAATTATAACAACAATTTTTAATTGTTTAATATTCCCACAGTATCTGTCGTATTTCATTGTAATTAATCGTTGATTGGATGATATTAAGGATTAAATTTCATCTACGTTAAAGTTGTGAAATTTATCTGTATCATGCACAGATATTTTAAAGTTTATATAAAATAATTATAACAGATTATTCGAGCATAAACATTGTAGGCGTGAGACCATTTTATGTGCAGCATTTAAAGTATCAGTGGCGTCGCAGGAGCGATTACAATCTCATCATCCTTTAAAGGATTAATTCGTCAAGCCTCCTTATTAACTAAATTGCCAGATTAAATGGCATTTAAAAGAAAGAAATGATGAAAAATGTCCTTTTTCGCCCATTTCTTTCCTTAAAAAGAATACTTTCAACATCTCACACAAAAACAGTTACCTATGTAGAAAAAATTTAAAAAAATATCTCAAGTCAATGCTGGATAAATCAATAATTAATTTTTACAAATTTCTAACATTAAAAACACATCGCCCAAAAAGAGTTTCTAAAAGTAACAGATTTGTTTTAACGAGTGGAAATTTCAGTAAACCAAACTTTAACTCTACAATTTAACGTTAAATTGCTGAAATTAAGATCCAAATTAACAGAAACGTTTCTTGAAGTAAAATAGTTTTGTCTTTAAATTTAATTTATAATTTATAACCCCGTATATACTTAATTCAAATACCTATGTATGTCTGATGACTTCAAATTAGTTATTTAAGGTTATTAAAATTACTAAAAATAAAAGTAATTACTGTGAATTTCCTATGAGTTTTCATAATGTTAATTTGAACGCTTATTTGTATTTCACATTAAATTAGTCAAATCTCAAGTTCATTTCGCTAAATTGGAATATAGTTGTAATAATTTCAGCCTAAAGAAGAAAATGCGTTAAAATCTTCGTAAAGGATTTTATACAAAACCATAAACAAAAATTTAACACCTTTTTATCTATAAAAGACACAGCTTTATTTTAAAAGAAGGAACAAAATTTACATTTCGTTTGATTAAAATTTAACTGCATCTTTCTGTGATATCTTTTGCTTTTCAATGTCTTTTCATCCCATCTTGCATATTATAAGCTTCAATTTTGGAACAGAGGATATTTTATATTATATCGGGGTCTCCAATTTAGCGATATATTGTGCTTACATATGTAAATTTACAGAGTAAAACTTCTGATATTTAAACTATTTATTTTCTTTTTGCAACTTTTATTTACATCTCGTATAATATTTAAATATAATCTGGTACAAATCTAAGGGGAAGTAAATCGTTTGGTATATCGCAATTTTAATTTGAGATTTGTATTCAGAAACTACAAAATCAATTTTAAATCCTGAATCTTTCTGACATATAAGTCGGCGGTATTGGGTCCGCCATTTTGTTTATAGCAATTTTAACGTTGAATTAGTAATCAGAAACCTTGAAATGCCACTATACCGAATTTTAAGCAATAGAATCACGTTTTAATATTAAGCCAACTATTTGCGATTTGGTCTCACTGTGCGTCATTTAAAGGTAAAATTGGAATTAATTACTCTACTGTGCTTGAAGTTTCCTATATTTTCTTCTCCATCTGAGAAATGTTTGTAATGTTGGCTTCTTTTCTTGCAAAAAATTCTGAACTCACTTGCGGCAACCGCAACCGTTTGTACTTCCACTTCCGGCAGCAACTTCTTGCATAGTCTACCAAACAAGTGGATGGAACTACGTTTATTTTGCTTTCTCTCTATCGGGACGTTTAGCTTCACCTGCACGTCAGACGCTCTTCACACGTTTGGCACTTTTAGCAGACGCTGTGTCCAACAAGGGAGTCCAACGGCTCGCCTCCCCTTATTCAGTTTCTTTCTGTTCTTTTAAACTCTACAAAACATTGCTTTGAATGCACATCATCTATTCATGACGGTTCTGCGTTAGCTATTAAAACCAAAATAGGTTGTAGTCCTACTGCCCACATGTAGAGTATTAATCCGGAAAGATATCCAGGACCTATATTCGTTTCGACATCTTTGACTATAAGCTGAGCCTTAAGGTGACTCCCTCCAAGTTTATTTAAACAAACCGCCTCAAAGGCGGACGCGGATGGGGGGCACTAATCCCCATAAATTGTCAAACAGCAAAATAAAAAAAATTGCTTACAAACTTAAAGAATTAACATTTTTTGCGTTATCATACAATTAATTACCCCCCCCCCCTCCTATGAACTTTCTCTGGATCCGCTCTTGATACGTCCGGGTATTCCAGCTTTAAAACGTTCTTTATTAGCTATAGAACAAATAAAGCGCTATAAATATCAAATTTCGCATTGCATTGGCCATTTTATTGTTTCATAACTTCAAAAAGATGTTCAGATATTCAATAATATTCTTGCGAACAAGGACCCATTAAACAAAATGGATATAAGGGTATTAAAACATTTGTAGGCGAATTCGCCTAAAACCTTTGTTTTAGGGTTGATTAAGTAAAATTGAGGAAAATTCATTTGTTCTCTGTATTTAGTAATTAGTAGAATTTACAAAATTGACTAAATGTTAATAAAATTAATTTAAAATCCAAAATCGCGGGTTTTATTAAATTTTCTACAATCAAAAATACATTTGAATGCTAGATGCCATTTAAGATCTGCAAGATTTACAATCGTCCTAACATTGCAGCGCCAAATGAAATGCTTTTATTAATGTTCTATAAATTTTAATTAGAATTTCTAATGTTTCCAAAAGTACTGCTTCAAACTGATATCGCTCTTATTGCAATCATCTGCTGTACCTTCGCACGTAACACAAATGTTCATCACAATAAAGGTTCAAAGGCAACGTTTTCACATTTTTAGCGTGATTGTCCCGTCCAGGGTCATTCGCACACTCTTTTCAAATGAATTTTTGGTGTGTCTATGCTGGAAAAGGCCAATAACACACTGCTTACAATTCGGCTCTACTCTCCTGTCTTTTACCGTGAAAACATAGTGACAACCTAAAATGAATTTCCCTAACAATAATTTTTTAAATTCAAATATCATTATATTCGTACAAAATCAATTCTTTATAGAAAAATTACAAAATACATAATATATTTATGTACATATAATTTGATGTAGTGGCGCAGGAGTTGAACAGTGGACCTGATATTCTGAGTTTGACTCTCCGTTACTCCCGAATTATTTGCGACGTGGATCAGATTCCACATAAAGTTGTAGGTCCTATTATGTAAATTCACTTATACTCGTAGTCTATAGGTAAAACTGTGCACTTATAATCCGTTAGTATGGGTTTATTCATAAATAAGATGGTTTATCCGTTGATATCGTAGAAATACAAATTAATACAACCGCTGGTCGGCTTCTTATTCTTCTGCTCGTATATGAAAATGTTGAGTCATCCGCATATAAAACAACCTCACAATCAACCGAAAAGGGCATATCATTCACAAATATAACAAATAATAGGAAACCATTTACCATTTTCATACAGGCACTTGTTTCTATTTGCAAGTATAACTTCAACATAAGCAAAGGCTCATCCTTAATTCCGTAGTGGTCTAATTTACGTAGCAGTTTATCGTTCTGAAGGAAATCAAACGTCTTCCTGAAATCCATAAAGGATGGTTGCCTATCATTCGTGTCATTCAGTGAGACCATTGCTAAAGAAATCATTTCCGCTAAAGCTGTTATTGTTGCGCTATCTCCTCTAAATTCGTGCTGATGTATTGAAAACATGTCATTTGATCGAAAATAGCTTGCGGTTCATACTACACGTGAATCCTTTCGAATAACTTGGATACGATAAGTGATATAGATATTGGTCTATAATTTCCTGGGTCTTCCACATCACCTTTTTTGTGAAGAGATACCATCTTAGATATTTTAAATTCTTATGGTAACTAAACTAATAAAATGTGTAGATGATTTCTGGATCTCTTTAGTTCTTTTGTAACAGTACACTGTTACTGTGTTCCGATCAGCGAGGCAATTTGTTTTTTGTTTTTGATGCCTGAACAGGTCGATTTGATTTTACCACCTTTGAGTCGACCTAATTTGATCAAGGATTTGTGCATTGTTACGCCTGTCAGTTAGGTGACCAAAATCACGGTCGGAATTTTTCCAAATTATATCAAAAGGGTCGGTAAAGCAGTTTCCAAAAAGAGGAGGTCGATAAAATTTTGTAGCACGAACAAGAGGTGTGAATTTTTGCTCTGCATGGTTTTGCAATTTTACAAGTATTTTTAAAGTGGTAAAATTTGATTTTAAGTGCGGAAGCACCAGTGCATTTTTCTTTCAGCGTGATTCCATTTTTTTGGAGCTTCGTGACCGATTTTTTCTGGAAGCTGATGTCGATACGAGGAATCGCAATCATTCCGCCATATTTGGGAAAATTCTGGCCGCATTTTTACTTTAACCGACCTAACCAGACGTCTACGTCTCCAGGTATTTTTGTATAATTTTTCTAGTTTTATTGTTTTTTAAATTGTTTTAACATCTTGGTTTACTTTGCCTCGCATTTTGCTTCGAACGACTTTTTCTGGCCGAAGTTATCGTTGGTTTGCAGGCTTGCATCTTTGTTTCAACGTGATTAGAGGCCGTCTAATCTTTACGTTCGCCGGCGTCGATATGAATGCGATACGTTCGAATTTTTGTGTTTTAAAATTATTAATGAATAATTATTTTTGAATTCGAACAACGCATTATTTTTCATTGAATAGTATCGAACAGCGCTATAGCTGAATGCATTGGCATAGGATTTCCGAACTGGCCGTCATACGTTCAAATCTTGAATTTGAAATTTTTATGTTCGACATTTTTTTGTGTTTATTTTTATTTATGTGTTTTTTTTGAAAGTAAGCAGCGATGTAGACCAATGTACAGGGTGTTTGATTTTTGTCGTCGGCGCTCCCGCTTGTTCGACTGTGAAGTTCGTTAGTGGTTCCACTTTGTGGGATCTGTTATAACCACTCGAACGTTCTGTTGGTCGATTGTAGGGAGTAGTTCTCGGCGATGGTATCCAAGCTTCTGTACTGGTTTTGGTCGGCAAACATCGCAATTTTCACCACGTTAACGCAACGACCATTTTGTTGCCACTTTATGTTTGTTTTTATTGATTTTGTAGTGTTGTTAATTTTGATTTTTTGTGGTTATTCCACAAGCTAAAATACGTTTTAGTTTGCCGTGGATCTATGGGAGGTTGGTTGGCGTAATGTTTGTCTACTTACTGGTTCGATAACATCATGAATTAGGACAATCTGTTAAGGTTCGTTCACTTACTGGTTTGATAACATCGTAAACCATTTTATCATTTTATTTTTCATAACTAAGTATCACAACATCTAGATACTAGTTATTCCATCTATTACAACGGAAAATGGCTCTGCTTTAGCCTTGGTAGTTTTTTTTTTGTTGGTTAATTAGTTTAACTAAGTTTTGGAATTCGTTCTTTCTTTTCGTTCATAAGAAGTATTCCGCTTACCTACCATGAGCTATAGTAAAGTTTATTTCACATCAGTGTGTGCTCAGATATTTTTTTGTACTTTTTATTTTCTTTTTGGTGATGATTTAAGGGACTAAGATGTATCTGAAATCTTTTATTTGTCGCCTGGCGCCCTGGGTACAGTTATTTTAGCAAAGCAGATCAACTATATTTAAACGAACCCACGAACGCTTTCGAGCGACCCAGCGAGCTCCGACACTGGGTAATTCCTATGAGCTAGACCGTTTTGTACAGTCCATCTACAAACGTGAAAAGAGGCAATGGAGCGGGAATTTAACGGTTATCGCCACACTTTACTGAACTAACCCACAACATAGCACTTTTCCCTCCTAAGCGAGAATTTTTCCTCCTAAGAGGGAAGCACTCCTCGAACATCTGTGGAACACCGTATAATTCCTTAAAGTACAAAAACTCTCATCGTATATCCAGTTCATATTATAGAGTATAGCTTTAAACTTATCGCTGCTCACGCAATCATTATACTCTCATCCGGAACCATCGCCCATAAAACATTGCTCGGAAACATCCATGGCAATCCACGATTTTTTTACATTGACTATTTAAATGATAGTCATACATAGAATACTCATGCGTAACTACCCCTTTAAACAAAATGGTTATAAAAGCATAAAAATAATTGTACGTTTATCCGTCTTAAACCCTTATTTTAACTTTAGATGACTTAAAATTATGGTAAATTTCTGTGCGATGCTGAAATTAAAATCAAAAATGAAAAAAAAAACATTTAAACTCAAAAGTGCCTCGTTATACAATATAATGTATTAATTATTCAAAAATTAAAATGGTAAAATTGCCAATTTAAACGCTCTAATGTAGATTAATGTAGTTAATACAGATTAATGTAATTTGTAAATACCATACAATTACTTATTTTCCGCAGAATAAAAAGAGTTGTTATAATAAATTGTATCCGGCTACACCTCAATATTTTCAGCCTTACTGTCGCTATTTTTTCGAGCAGCTGTAAAGGCTATCCTCGGAGTTACATTGCTCTGTACATTCGCTAGTGTTATTTTGGTAAATTACTCGTTCACACTAAACAATAAAATAATATAAATTATCGCGTTTTATTGGTACCACGTAGTTTTATTAACTGCCAGTAAATGATTTATAAAGTATGGTTAGCCTCAGCACAGGTCCGTAATAACGGTTCACACGTCCGTAATCGACGTAGATTCTATTGTAATATAATGAAGGCAATTACCGAATTTCACTTTCCTGGCCACCTAGGAGAACCATAATAGTTTGGCCAAGTTTCCAACAAACTAGCGAAAGGCTCGATCCGAATGGTCGAGTAAATTTTATTATTACTATTTTCCCATTCATTCATGTTGTTTACTCTAGCGTCGAGATTTTTGCCCGCGCTCGTTATTTCATGTTCGAAGAAAGTAAAAAAAATTTTAAATTATTAATGTAGAACACATTATTAGTTGTGCTTATAGCAAACTTTAAAACTAGTCATACTGGTTTGATTATCAGTGAATAAATGCAGTTCATAAATAATTCATGATGACTAAAAAAAAGTTGCTTTCAAGTTCGACGACACGAAAATGTATTATGAACGTTTGTTTTTCCCAATGTATTTTTGGGTTAGGTTACGGTTTTAATTCCAAAATTGAAATATTGTTCTTAAGGGACAGCATGTCGGGATCGTCAAATTTTATAATATTGTTACAGCAATTGTTATGTTGGTTTTGTGGAAACCTCTTTTTTAACTGTAATACCAAGTGTTTAAACCTAAATGGTACCTAGTCAATCAAATATCTAAATCGGAAACGAATCGATAACAATTTCTACATGCACGTTGTGTGCATTGTTATTTGACACCTGATTAATACTTAATTAGATAACGATTAATTAATCTGATAATTTATATTACACAATTAAACGTAGGTATGTGTTCGTTTAAACAGGTCGTAGGATTTAACAAAATTTATACCACATCAGATGACAGATGGCGGTATTAGTCTAACCAATAAATTCGGAAATTCAAATTTCGTTGCATTAAACTAATTTGGAAATTATTGCATTTAGTTTACACAGTGGAGTCTTTTCCTTTGTTTCGCAATAAAATTAAACGAAAAATAGTAAAATTGGCATCGATAACATTCAAGGTCAAAAAGATGAAATATCGGAGTTTTCGTTATTAAATGTTTTGTAATTTTTTTTTTATAAATCTTTTAATAATGCTATAACGTAAATGTCAATGCATGTCTAATTTTAGCTTAAGTATCTCCCACAATCTACAGATATATTTGTTCGAGAATCAGACCGGTTTTCACGGAAATTGAGTTGCCCATTAGGTGATTCTCACACTATTTAATGAGTGTATCGTATCCTGTCTTGATTAAACACTCTTTAAAAATGTATGAGCGAATAATGTAATAATTTTTTATTATAAAAGTGTAATTTAATCTTACAAAGTAAAGAAGTAATTGTTGCTAATTAACACATCTTGTAAGACAATTAAAAACGTAACATCTTCTCAGGCTGCAAATCTTGAATCCAATATTATGTTCGTTTAAAATCTTTGAAAATAAATTGAAATTCTAAAAGTTATTCAATATATTTTCAAAACAGTGTCAGTGTTAACGCTAATAAGCCTTAAAAATGAATCATCTCCACTATTTTTCATCATACTTGCCAATCCTTATTATACTTTTTTCGCTTCCATTATATCCAATAGTCATGTACTCCCTTTTGTTCTTATACTTCACAATTTTTTTTTCCTCTTATCTACAACATTCAACTATGTGTTATGTGATAGAACCCTTCCAATATGTTTCTAATATTTTAAAATTCAAAAATGCAATTTTAGTTATGAAACTGGAATTAATTCCAGTTTTATAAGATACGTATCACATATCGTAAATTATATATCCCGATTATTCTCTTCTTCTTTAGTGCTTTATACGCCTAGCGTACGTTGGCAATCATGATGGCAATCATTGCTTTAGTAATGATAGGGCATTACAATAATGATGGGACACGTCATCCATCTGTCTTTCCCTGAATAATGATATGCAGTACTCAGAAAATGTCTGGGTGCCTCATTATATGTCCAAATAATCCAGTGTATTTAAGCAATTTTAGGGCCAAGCCTCGACATTAATTCATAATAATTAATGTGTTTAGATGCACCTCTTTGATAATATATTAAAAGTCCCAAGTCATCCCGCGTAGGATGTTCCTGTAAAACTGAAAAATCCTGCGGAATACTTGGATATCCTTTGGATACCCATTTTATTTCTAAATACTAGTAATGATGTTGTCTACCATGTTGAACATCACTTGTTACGACAACGCTAATAGTGTGCTGAAGATACAGAGGAACTTCAACACAACGATCTTCGATTTAACAAAATTCTCGAAAATTTTTATAGGAATATTGATTTTCATAATAAATTATATACATTTTTGTCTCGTTTTAACGAAATAAGTTTAAATTACCTATTGTTATACCTGAAAATAATTTAATCGCGAAGTTATTTCATAATGATTAAAACAAAATTCACAATTTTCAACCAAAACTACCTACTCAAGTTTTCCCATTGCTGAGAGTACAAAAACAGTTAATTTTGACTTAGAAGTTAATTGTTTAAATCATAACAGACATCCAGGCAAAACTAAAGGCCTTGGAAGGGGTGGAGATGTAGTTCTAGATCGTGAAATAATCTCTCAATGTGCTGGTAAAAGTGGCGGCTCGTAACAGTGTTGCGCTGAGATTAGTCCCAAGACACCAGGGCAATGAAGAGGCAGACATTCTAACTAGGAGCTTTCGTGCGGGATTTCATACACGACCGCTAAGGAAAGGATCAGAGACATATTGCTACGAAAACAACACCTTGCTTACTGGCCGGAACTGAGGCAATCGCGGATATTCATCCGAGGCCCATCAAGTGAGTCCAGAAGTAATGAAATTCTCCAGCTGAGCAGGAATCAGCTGAGAAAGATAATAGTAGGACTTTTTTCAGGACACTACTCTTTCAGCAGGTACTTCAATATCATTAGAGTAGCTGAATATCCTCCATGCAGGATGTGTGGTGAGAAGGATGAAACCCCGCACCACAATTTATGTGAATGCCCTGCGTTGCTAAGGGGAAGGCTGCGTCACTTTGAATTTCCATATCCGGAATAGCATAGGAACCCTTCGGTCCCATACTCGACTTACTTGAGGAGAAGCGGCTATTGGAGTGAACAAGGAAAGAGGGACATAATAAGCTTAAGCTTCAGTTCAGTGGGCGATTTACACCACAATCCGTTAACAAATAATAATAATAATGAGACAATCAAACTTCCATGAGTCGAACCTCCAAAGTAGGTACAGTAAAAAAATTCGAAATATAGAAAATTCGACTTCTACAAAAATAAAAACATTATCTGTATCAAATTAACTAAAAAGTATATTAATGAAAACAAAAAATGGAATTTGGAGAAGGAAAAATTAACTTCCCCTTCTTTATCGTCCGAATTTTCGGTAACATTGTTATCGTTATTATTGTTATAGCTGTTCATTTTAAACTTAGTGCCGTGTAAAACTTGGTAATAGTTGAAGGACGGTATCATCGTCAGTACTATAATTATTTGAAATGTCATGGAACCATTCTCCTTCGCAATGATCTTCTCCGTGGTTATCAGGAGGATCCATATCTGGATCCATCTGCCTTTGAACTGCTTTGTCATAATCTGGAAAAAAATACCTAGGATTGTTAATAGGCCCGTCCATTGCTCGTCAAAATGCTACGGAACTCGATCCTACCAAAAAGGCGCACGACGAGAAGCATTTAAAGAAGAAGTTAAAAGATAACTACGATGACGAGATTACGTCCACTGAATCGCCTGGACACAGGTGATTTGTATATTTCTCTACAGTCAATAGGGAATAGAAAATTCAACAGTCACCTCGCAGGCGACTGGGGAAGTCACCGGACCAATTATGCCCGGCATGCGAAGTACTGGACGAACGGATACACAGGTTTCTGGAGTGTGAGTTATATAACGAGGAGAGGATAGTGGTGGAGGACTTCTTCGGGAGCGCTCCCCCGCACTACTTGAACTCGTTATAAACGTGACTCCCGCAGCCCTGCTGCATTCCTTGAAACAAATACCATTAACCCAGGCGAGTTGAACCTGGACTACATGTAGAAATCTGCTACAATTCAAGGTGGTTAACCAGGTTGAACCCCAATAAAAACGAAAAGGGCTGGCTGGATTAAACCCATGAAACTTTAAGAGGCGCGAAATTCTTTGAATAACCTACCTAAATGTTACGGAGACTCTGGACATTCTCAAGACAAAACGTAAAGCGTGGCTAAGCAAAGTTTAGAACACAAACTCTACCAAAAGAATCACATTATAGTTGTTTTAAATCTATCCAAAATTCTTTTCTTTTACTGGAAACCCTGAATATAGTTTTTACTTTGAACTACCGAAAAAATTCCGGAAAAATCAGATCACCTGCCAATTTGCAGGTTGGTAATACATCAAAGGTAATACGTTGTTGTTATTTTTGGAGAATAAATAAATAACTTAACTTGCATATTTCTGTGTTGATGCTCTCAAAATTATAACAAAAAAGTGGTATGAAGAAAGACTAATATAAGCAGTGAAAGGATTTAAGTGGTTCAAGCTGCAGTGCACATAATTTAGCAAAATAATTATATCTCAAGCGTATGAGAACTTGGTGTAACTTTCAGCTGAAGATATGGAAATTGGCGGGTCGGACTTCATACCGGTGACCCTTCAAGTCCTACTGAACGAAATACCACAACTAGGGAAGACGAAAGCAAATGAACAACCGAGCAGGAAGACAAGCGCCATGGTCTTGTCCAATGCAAGACCCCATGCAGTTGTTCCACAGGGTGCTGTGCATCGTCAGGAGTTATGAAGTTCTGGCTGTCAATCTCTCCTATAAAGTTAAGGAACCACCAGGTGCTCTATTCAACGACACTTCAATGCGAGCTAGCAAGAGATCAAGACTAATAACTGAATTATCATCACTGAAGGACATCCATGAAACCTGAGTTCTTGAGATTTATATAGTCAATGGTGGGTAAGACAGGGTAATATACTCAAAATATGTATCCTACGTCAGTAAGAGATACGGTCAGAATGGGATCTTGGTGTTTGATGAATACTGGCAATCTTCTACAAAGGATTCAACACGTGCTTATCGAGCAGCCATCGGTGCCTCGTTAAATAATATTATCGTAGAGGAGAACTTGCAGGATGCCACGAGCCAAGACCTATTTTACACGAATTCGAGGAACAAACTTCTTTAAAGTTACCTTACTACTACTAGTTATAACATTTTTCAGGCTCCGACTGATACTGAGTGGCTTATTGTGATCACAGCCGTAGAAAAAGACAAAAATAAGCGCATGTTTATTCCTGAAACTAAATTAACACCTAAGAAACTCTACAGTAGCTGGACCTTACAATCTGAGATCGGACACGTGTGCCAACACATTCCTGCATAACGTGACCTGATATGATACAATCTCAGCAATTTACAAAATTGTAAGATCAAGTCGTTCAAAAAATTAAAATGGTAAATCTCCTGTGGTAGGCAGAAATTTTTAAAGAAGCAGTTTGTTACATCTCCTGATTAAATCACCAGAGCAGGCAGGAAACATGGCAGAATAATTGCCAGGCAGTCTATTACAGTGAAGTTCAACTTCGCTTCATTACATCAAACTTCAACAGCACCGCGGCAACATTCCCTCAGAGCTTAGCACCAAGTCCAAAAGTAGCGAAGAGTGAATCTGTCCCCTACTACTGAAGCTGAACGAATGAACATGGACTTCTCGTTACAGTGAGCAAAATGAGGTGTCTACGGTACCCTGTTCGCTTTCTAAGAGTATCCAAAGGAAATCCGGAATCACGCAGGTTTTTTCAGTTTAACAGGACTATTATACGCGGGATGACTTGGACTTTTAATATGTTATCAAGGATGTGCATCTGAACATATTAGTAATTCTATATGACCGGGTAAAAACTCATTTTTACAGGACTGGTCGGATAGTCTTAACTTAAATAAACTGAAAAATCACCTATTCGAAATTTTAGGAAATACCGAAGCTACATCCGTGTAAAATTGTAAATACTCAAGGTGATAAATAAACAAAAGGATACCTAAAATCGAAATTCCATTGTAAAATAACTAAAATGTTGAAGCCAGATAGTAAAATCTACTGAACAATGCCTAACCTACGCCTGTGCAAAATTTCAGCTCCATGGCACTTGCAGTTATGGCTGTTAATAGAGGAAGTCAGGCAAATCAGCCAAGCAGAATAGATTTAACATTTTTAGATTATTATTAATTTCAACTCAATAAATCTTAATAGAAATTTCAATAAACCTACTGAGGCGACTTGAGGTTGCTAGGAGTTACCCGCATAATTTTAAATATCATATCAAACTATATTAAAACTCGGGAAGGTGCTTAAATAAAGTTGTAGAACGGAAATATTATTATTTATTTACCGTAATTAAATTACTTAAAATTAGTTATTTGTATTAATATTTATATTAGTTACCGAAGAAAAGGAAAAGGAAAACTAAAGTTTTATTTCGAATTTAGCAATTTACATTTTACAACTTTTTATTTGATATCTCGAAATCTCTTTTCAATAAAAATTTCTTATTAATGTCATTTAAATTTATGGTTTATTATATTTTTGGCACTTTTTCCAACAAGTTTATTTAGTTTTTCTATTATTACCATAAAAATTACATAAAATTATAAGAACGATAAAATATTTAATTCCGTTGCTTTTAATTTTCTAATGCAGGTCATTTTTCTATCATAAATTAAATGTTTAACGAGAAGTAATAATTTATTTCAAATTTTTGTTATCATTTAATAGTATTAACCTCGTTCTTGCGATTCAATTAAAAAATAAGTCTTCCAAGAAAGTTGAATGTTAAAAAATTATTAAGGTTTTAATTTTGCTCATGCTAATTTTCTTTGTTGGAAAATTACTAATTTTGTGGCCATGAGTTGTAATTTTAAATGCGCTATTAAAATTTATTTCAGTTGTAGAATATTTTTAAGGTAGAAGTTAGACCCGAAATTTTTGTTAATTTAAAAAAGTAAACATTCTGATGTTAAATTTTACTTTAGGACTGCTACGTTGTGCCACAGGGTAGGTATACCATTTTATTTCGGATAATTTAATTTTGAGTCAAAAATCATTTTTACTCTAAAAAATATCCCTGCGAAGGGGGATGTATGACATGATATTCCCCATGTTCTATGTTGTTTCATAGTTTTTAAATTAATTATTTAAAATTCGGCCAATTAACTCATCAGGAATATCCGATAATTTATTTCTTTGTTTTCAAAATTCCATAAATTTGTGGAAATATCAGCGTATAACCGTCAGTAAGACTGTTAAAATAATATGTTTTAATTTATAATAAGCATAATATTTTCTCCCGAGATGTTTTAGGTTAGCAAGACGCTCTCACACTGTCTACCTTCCATGAAGGAATGTTTTCGGTTTGCAAGGTATATTTTCTTCCGAGTAAAAATACATATTTCTTCTCAATATGTTGTTGGTTTTGCAATGCATTTCCGTGCCTTCTCAAGATACTTTCGGTTTTGCAAGGTATTGTAATGTTCTTTGCTTAGCTGCAGTAGCAAGTTAAAAGGATGAACAAGTTGTTAATCAAAATTTAAATAAATGTGCAATTATTAACAGAAATCATGGCAATATAAAAAAAACGATTAAATCGTAAATGAAATTAAAATTAGATCATGTAAAAATAATTATTATTTGTTAGTTATAAGTTGTTAGTTAAAAATTATGTTAGTTAAAAATTTGTTATAAAATTGGGTAATTAGTGATTAGTGTGTTATGCAAACTTAAAAAAAAAGGTTTCTCGATAATATTTATCACAATTTGGTGCGATAAACTGAACGGACAATTATTCGCTTCAAATTTAACAATTATAGTGCATCATATTTGAATTTGCGGTTAGTTCCTATAAAAACAATATTTGAATTAAAGATCAAGTGACGAAAATATCGATTAATTTACCTGCCAATAAAAACTTTATAACATAAAAACATACAGGCGTTGGATTTTGCAACAAAAATAATATCCTTGGTAACTAGTTTTGTTTAAAACGGGGTAACAAAATAATTTCACGAAGATGGACACGTAATTTTGGTTGCTCCAGAGTTTTTACAATAAAATGTGTTAAAATAACCCGAAATAGGGAAGTGAAAATGGAATAACCTAAAAAGAAGTGATATTACGTGATAAATGTAAAAATTTGCCATGGTACTCACCAATTTATATTAAACTTATGTTATTTACGGCGGCGAATATCGTTGGATTTGCCGAAAATGAAACCAGATGAACACAACGATAAATGTAGAGAAATTTTGTGGGTGAACGATCAACCATCAAAATACAAGAAAGAAAATGATGCAATCAGGAAGTGAGGTTAAATTCTTTAACTATACAGTGCGGAATTTTTAAACAAAATAAAAGGTCAGAAATCTTATATTAATAAACATTTATTTGCATAAATCTATTTTATAATTAAGAAATTTTGTTATCATTAAATTTAAGGCGTGTGCGTAAAAATTTAATTGTTTCCATAACAACCATTTATAAAAATTTATGAAAAATTTTCATTAAAATCAAATTGCCATGAAAATGTTATTTTCAATTTAAAATCAAATAAATCAATATTAAAAATTTATGAATTTTGTTCATTTTAATGATGAGCTAATGCAATCAAGAAAAGTTATTAACAATAAAACAATTTTTTTTATAAAATTAAGAGCTAGCCGTGGTGACCTACAAAATTTCGTCCACAAAAGTTATCATTGTGGGATAAGCATCCAGGGGAACATTACATATTTATTTATCGTATCAACGTTAAGGGTAATTAAAGGCTACGATACATTACAGTATCTTAACTTCCCACATCTGAATGTCTTTGGTTTGCAAGATATTTAGTTATCCCGTCATTAACGACAAGGAGTCCTTGTGATATAACATATCCTGATGATTGCTAATGGCAGGATAACTGGTTAGTAAAATAATAATAACAATGATACCTTTGTTTTCCCCCGTCCACTACATATTCTTCCGTATAAAATTGACATCGCTATCCGCGTTAATTTTAGGTTAGAATTCAGGTACGCGGTTTGTTGCTAGGTTATGTGTAGATTTCTCTGTCCAGAAGCCGATAACTTGTTTATAAAAGTCAAAGTCAAATTGCGAATCTTCCGATTTTTTTGTAATCACTTATTTTGTTCAAATCCCGGCGGATTTTAGTTAAGAAATACCTGATAGAATCCATAACAGTAGAATCTGAAATAACCGTTATTAATCCTTCGCATTCGCAAATAAATCAACCACCGGACCAGGTGCGCCGAAGGGCACATTCAACATTCGCGATCAAATTTAATTTCCAGTTTGTTTATTAGTTACTAATTTCAGAATGGCAATTATTAGAGTAATTAGTTGGTGTGTTGTTAGACTGTAAATTTGATTTAATAATAACAGATAGTATAGGTATGTATGTACAAACTGTGTAAATTTGATGAATTAAATGAGCCAATATTGGGTTAAAATGAATAATGTTTCTGTTTTCAGCATTTGATTTTATTTAAGAGTTATCCCCCCCCCCCCCAATAAGTCCTCTATATTAGATAGGAATGGCGTCTGGTGCACGCATTTAAGCAGTTCCGCTCCGAGAGTGATAAAAAACTTGGCAATGTGTTAGGTCGCCCCCCTTGGACTAAGACTCCAAAGCTATCTATATACTGGCGTTCAAATCCTCAAGATCAGCTACAGGAAATTTGGATGTCTACAATGCGATAGCATATTTTCTATTTTTACACATTTTTACGAAAATTCCGCATAATCTGAGTGTTTGATTATCCAAGGTACCCCTTTCCCTACATTAGCTCGAATAATCAAGGTCCTAGTGTATTCCTAAAGAATCTTTCTTGTACAAAAAAAGTGGGAAATTTCATCTGAGTGAGAATTTCAGTAGTAGGAATCCGCTGATACAGCAATTTTAACCAATATAAACCGACAAAACCCTGACAGATTTTAATTCCTCTAGGGAGCTCCATTCGAGCGCAGTTTAGCACACTAGCTCTAGTAGGCTTTGTTGGTAGTTCTCAAAGATTTTTTTTTTGATAAACTGTTCTTCCACTTCAGAGCTAGGAGCAAAGTTTAGAGAAGCTGGCTTCTTGCTCTGAATACCCTGAGTACCGTTTCAGAAAACCATCTTGAGGGATTCTATGGGTCCAAGGCAGGTTTGGATGATGACGTGCGCGGTTCACAAGCCCACGTGGTAATCTAGAGTTTTTAGGTTATGGAGAATTTGACATGTCTTTGTAAATATTAGTATTAATATAGTACCCGAACACTATGAAAATATTATCAAGTGAATAAATTTGTAAACTAATTTCCTGTTTCGATTCTTCCATTTATGGAAGTGGCGGTCGCAAAAAGCTGACCGAACGTAACCCTCCCCCCCCCCCCTCCAAGTGAAAAAAAAGCGGAATTATTTATGTCCAAATCTTGATACGAATGCCAAACTGAGCCATCCGAAAAACACCAAACCATACTGGGAAGTGAAGAACCCATAGCGACTATAAATCTATGTTTCGCTTGCGAAGAGTCGAGAGTTCGCGCAACACCTTAACAGCTTCTTAAGTTTAAGTTTTAACATTACATTATTTTTGAAAGTAAATAATTCATTTCTATATTTGCAGAATTGAAAAATAAGAGAACAGGATTGAAAAACATTAATTTGATAAATGATAAAAAAAATGAGGAAACACAATGTAACTTTCAATTTGAATGCTGATAATGGCATAAATGGACTCCCAAAAGCCAGTATGTTATGTTGTGTAAGTTTATCACTTGTAGCTATTAACGTGACATCAGTGATATGAGGATAACTTCATGTTATGTTTATGTACTTATGCAGTATATATTATGTAATTATGCAGTACCACGAATAGTACAGCAAGCAAAATTAAACTGCAATAAATTTTTTTCTTTGTTATTGTTCTAAAAACGTTATAATTTAAAAATACTCAAATTTTTACGCATTCAGGCAAGGTTCCGTTACTACAATTTTCATAAAGTAAAACTAAAATGTGTCGGAAAATAATGTTTGCAAAATTGCAAATGGCTTTCTCTTTTTTTTTCTGAAAATTTTACATTGGGATACGAAGAACAGCTGTTTCCACCATTTGGTAATTCCGATGTTAGTTAAATTGATTGTATTGGAGTCGATTTAGATGCTGTTTGTATTTGGTGAACGATTTTGATTGATTTCAAGCGAAATTGAAGTGTCAAGTTGTTCGCGCATTTGCTTCTAGTTCTATTTTATCAATGAAATAGATACTTCTCCATGAATAGATGAATTAAAGTATAGACTGCTTTAAAAAGATAAATTAGCTTATTTAATTGTCTTAGATGATTTATTTTAAGGAAAAATGTTTAAATTGTGTAAAATGTTGTATTATTTTGAGGAAATTTTAAATTATAATCATATAATCAATCCGTTGCAATGCAAAGGTTTTCCTGATTATTATTGTGGGTATTTTGTATTATTTTTAAAAATAATTGTTTTTAATGTAATGTGAAACTTTTCCTTTGATGGTCGTGTTTCACAACTGTATCAGGTTGCGATCAAGTTATTGGAATTATTTATTTAAATCAGCCCTTTGATGCCGATTCACTAGAATTTTATCATTGTTACTGCTTTTGAAGCTAAAAACAGAAATATTAAATTATTTTACTATACGATAAACTGATGTCTGCTTTTAAATTTTTAAATAACCTACACTGCTTGAACGATTTTAATTTCAGTTGTTTTTATCCTCAAATTCTCCGAATTTTGATGGTGTTCCATCCTTAAGTTGTAACAAGATGCTATTATATCGATTGATTTTCACCAATAAACTCACTACATCGGGTTCTCGACGTTAGTAGTTATAAATAGGGGTGCGCATATAATCGATTAATCGACACCGTAATTCGAATAATCGATTATTTCATAATCGATTATGATAATTTATAATAATCGATTAATCGATTATAGAAATAATCGATTGTGAGAATAATCGATTGTGAAAATAATCGATTGTGAAAATAATCGATTGTGAAAATAATCGATTGTGAGAATAATCGATTGTGAAAATAATCGATTGTGAAAATAATCGATTGTGAAAATAATCGATTGTGAAAATAATCGATTGTGGAAATAATCGATTATGAAAATAAACCTGCAATTACAAATTTTTGTATCGCAACATTATAAATATGCTTCCAGGTACTTGGTTGGAGGTTATGTGGTGCAATCTGAATAATTTGAACCCACGGTAATACGAATCTCCAGAATTCAAACTCAATAAAATGATCTACAAAATTTTCGAAATTAAATTAATGTATGTAGATTAACTAATTAATGTAAGTTTATTTAAATATTTTCAATTCCAGATCAAAATAATTTTTAAATGTTTTTTAAATAAAAATTTAATTCCAATTCATAATTTGATCGAGTTCGTTAATTAGTGGGGAGAATTACTGTGGGTTTGCACTTTTGAGATTGCACGACATGTTTATCTTTGGTACTACATAATATTACAAAGTCATGTCTGGTTGTCCGTCTTTCTTCGTGACTTAGTAAATTCATTATTATTTACATTATAAAACTTATTAGTTATGTTCCACAGGTTTAAAAATGAAAAGTGTTCGTAATCTAGACAAAATGCATGTATTTCTAAATACTTGTTTAGGTATATCCTAAATAAATGAAAAATTAAAATAAAAGACAATTATGTTATCAACTGGTGCTTAGCAACACTTCTTATCAGCACCACCGTAACACAATTAGCAAAATAATAAATTATATAGTAATTTAGTAACCCTTAATAGCCCTACCTATTATAGTTATAAGTTCATAATCGACTATGAGTTCATAATCGACTATGAGTTCATAATCGATTATGAATTCATAATCGATTATGGGTTCATAATCGATTATGAGTTCATAATCGATTACGAGTTCATAATCGATTATGAGTTCATAATCGATTATGAACTCATAATCGATTATGAATAATCGATTATTTTCAATAATCGATTAATCGAAAAAAATCGATTATTTTTTATAATCGATAATCGATTATGAAATTTCATAATCGCGCACCCCTAGTTATAAAGACTATTTGTCCTTAACAATATCAAGACCTGTGAGGCAAGTAGTTCTCAGCTCAGTTTTCGCTGTCCAAATAAGTGCTAATAATTGTATGTTTAATGCACATGGTTTTCTATTTTTTGTTTAAAGAGAAATAAAAGGAAGTGCATGGGATGCTACAATATATTGCTATGATATTGACTTAAGGCTGCCAGCCAAAGAAACTCTACTGATGACTGTGAACTCTGGTTAATTCTGTTGACGAATAAATCTCCCCCCCCCCCCCCCCCGCGCCCCCGCCCCTAGTCGCAGTTTAGAACATAAGACTTCATTTTAATAGATGATCTAAAATTTTTTTAGGAACTAAACAAGAATAGAAAAGTCATAGAATTGTAATAGCTATAATTGAAATACCCAACCTTCCAAATAAGAGAAAGTGATACGTGAAACATCTGGGTATGATAGAAATGTTGGTTAGGTAACAAAAAATAAGTCTTGACTACGACGAACTGGTTATTGTTATCAAATGTTTCGTTAACTCTTTCAGGCGCTTAAAACCACCTTAATGTTTTTTATTCAGAATAATCAATGCAAGACAATCCCAACTGATTTGTACAAAAATAATTCAAACTAATTTGCATGACAAAAACTGTTGTGTATGAGGAGAAATACAGTTCTCAATAATTTATTTATTCTTGTGCACAATAAATGTTAATCAAATTTAATGAGGTTTTATTAGCACGTAGCGAATTGACGAATGTGACAAAAAAGTTTTATACTTTCAATGGAGGACAAATTTATATTATGGATAGATGGGTAAGGTTCTTAATTTGATCAATAAATCTATTCGGCGAGCGGCCTGTCCTCCTTTTTTCGTCGACTTTCCCCTGTATGAACAGCTTTTCGATTCCGCCGCGCCTGATGACATTCCCAAAAATTCCAAAAATCTAGATAAATCTGTCAGGGCAACATGGAGATACCAGCCCTATCTACCACCATCAGATAGTAATTTTTTGTCTTTCAAGACCGCCTCCGCACTGGATCTCTTGATACTTTCAGGAAATTCCATCATTTCCTCCTTCGAACCAGTCAACACAGACGTGTCATACGTTTACCGGAGGTTTGATATTCGTCGGCCTCCTAATGAGACCCCTACCCTTCTAATCTTCCGTTGCTTTTCTTATCACCCTCTGTATATGTTGAAAAGTAGATGGGATAGAATGACGCGCCTTCCAACAGTGAAACTTCTAGAGAGATCGTTGCAGACACTCTCCCTCCCTCTCTGTGGCATCAGATGCACTCTCTGGAAGATAATCAGATGGTTTCGTCTTGCCTGCCCGATTCTATGCCGTTGACCGTGGTTGATTGGTTCATCCGCCTTTGGAGGGAGTTTCTCCCCCTCCCAGGACAAGAAAGTGCTTTTCTTCATCAATATGAAGTTGAGTATTTATCCCGATACTCGCTCGGTTCCTGTCTACGTTAGCCATCTTAGATATTGCCCGTCTAGTACCACGTGGAGGTGTAGATTAGGAGTTTCCCTTCATTGTTTTCAGGACCTTACGGCATTTCTTGATAACTCCAGTACATATTCATATTATATGTTAATTGTTATCGCTTCTAATTGCTTTATTTATTTCTTTATTTTTGTGGTAGAACTATAGAACACAGCTAAATTCGCTATATTATGACAAGGAGCACAAAAATACACTGCTGCGGTTAGACAAATAAAACCATGATGTCTAGACAGGCATGGGAACTAGTAGAATTACGGATTAAAATGTAAACAAAGCGAAATCCTATAATAATATTAATTTTATATTAACCAAAATATCAACAGAAAATACTTCTTTTCTACAATACGCCTTTAATATTTTCATTTAATAGTATATTAATTATATTACAACGACTTAATATGCTAATGCCGATTATGAAGTCTGTTCAAGTTGATCAGTTTGAGGTTTATTTTCATTATGGAGTGAAATCAAGTTATGGTAACCCCGCGAAAAGGCTGAAGTAGCAGTTTAAGTTCCTGAAGTACATAAAATTCCATTGTAAATTTGATCGTAAACATCTTAAATATTTGAGGATAACTATTTTATTTTCTAATTAATTTTTAACGATCATCAATAAGTTCACGATCTTTAAATTTAATATTAACGTTTGATACTATTATGTTCTTCTCCATATTATTAAGTATTGCCATGTTCTGATTATAAGAGATGGGGGGTATGACGTAATTGGGTCAATTTATTAAAACACTCATGACATTAATTAATTAGCTATATTAATTAGGTAATTATTAGATTGTATCTGAATCTTCTCTGGTTGAAAAATTGTTTAACTGCGTTTGCCTCAAGTATCTGGAATATGCAAACGTCCATGAATCTACAAATATAATAACAAAAATGTGAAGGATAAAATATTGGTGGTTGTTTTTCTTAATGAAAATATGAGAAACAAATTAAATTTATTTAGTTTATTTCTTAAGTTAGGATTTCCATTAAATTTAATAAAAGGGACAATTCGTGATATTAGTGGATGCGCGAGTTGGAGAGGACAATTTAGTGGGGTTTTGAAATGATAAGGGAGCAGTAAGGATTCTCAAGTCAGCCGTCGGAGAGTCAAGACGTGCTGTTATAATTTGGAAATTAGTTTTTGGATTTAGGAGTTTTGAGCCAGCTGTCACAGAGAAAAGACGGATTATTGACGATTGAAGAGAAATTTAGAAGTGGTTTTTGGATTTGGATATTTTTGATATTGTTTGGTAATTAAATTTGAATACAGTCAAAAGTGGATATTGCGTTTGATTCACAAATTTATGAAAAGTTTTGGGACCGTTGATGTTAATTTTTAATGGTTATGTTTTATGGTTTTGTGAATGGTAGAATGTTGAAAGAAAATTGGTTTGATTACTTACCTGGGATTGATTATGCGATTTGGAGGAAGAAAAGTATCCACTGGTCTGTCCTACCTGGTTTTTGGTTCAAGATTCGAAGTTTATTTCCAATCTTAATCTCCTATGCTTGGTTACTACGACATCATATCGGCCGCATCGGCAAACTCCGGAAAAAACATTCTAGTTCGGTAAGAGTTTTATGTGTCGCACTGATTAATTTAAATAAATAGACAAAACGTTTAAAATTCCGGCGCGTAAATTTAATTTGGGGATTTGTTGCTAATACTTTACTTTGTAAAATTTAATTTGTTTAGGTTTAATGAATAAACGAATATTTTGTCTTGGTAAAAATTTTATTGTGTATAATAAATAACATTATATTTGGTTCTTGCAACGTTTGCGTTTAATTTAATTTATCCATAGCAGTAGTAAATCAAAGAAAAAGCAGATACAAATTTCAATTTAGTTTAGTTATCTTTATAAGATAGATCACTAGTTTAAGGTGACGTATATGAATGTTTTAATTAATCTAGATGGACCCAAGTTACGACCCATAATATTGAGTTTTTCGTGCATAGCTAGTTGGAGCATAATTGAATTAAGTGCCATTATTATTCCCCGCTATATAAGTCAAAATTTGATTTCTACAGTAGCAAAACATGGCAGTATATTGAAATGATATTTCCGACATACATAAGAGACGGTGATCAGCTTAAGCAGTTAAGTGCATTGCTGCTAATGCGGAATGCCCGGTTCGACTCCGGGCTCAGTAAAAACTTTATTCTGACCGTCTCCCCTCGGAAGGCAATGGCAAACCACCGAGGTGTAATATGCTTAGAACAGCCTCTCTGGAGATGAAGTGTATACACTTCCCGCGGTTCGGAGCCCGCGTTAAACAAGTAGGTCCCCTATGTGTGTGATAGTACTACAAATGCACAACACATACATAGGAGAGAGGTCGCCAACATCCGGTAACGGATAGGCACGCGAAGAAGAAGAACATAAGTAAATCGGCAGAGCTTCATTGTTTCACATCTGAAGGATTGTGTCCACGTTCGCTTTTTAATTTAATTTCTTTATAGTAATTTGAACTTTTAATCCCTTTATCACCTTTCCCTAATCTTGAAATACAAGTTAGCACCCTTCTAGAATAAATCATTTAAGTGTCAAAGAACCAATGGTGCCAACAGCAACCGCCTTGGCGTGTAGAAAACATATGAGCTGTAAAGATGAATCTGCTAATAACATCAGCAGGTTCATTCCCGAAAAGTAGATCGTCACCCAAGTAACATTTTTCCCTGTGAAATTAAAATTTCTCTGGTAGGTCCCTGGCAAATACCTGGTAGGTAACTAAAACAGGGTTTACGGCTTTGCCTGTCTATAGGGATTTGTCAGGTACCTGTTAGCATGTCCTTTGTAGGGCCCTATTAAATGCTTGCGCTAGGGATTTGCCAGGTAGCCAAATACAGGTTCCTTGTAGGGCCCTGTGAAATGCTTGCGGTAGGGATTTGCCAGGGAGTCATATACAGGTTCCTTGTAGGGCCCTGTGAAATGCTTGCGGTAGGGATTTGCCAGGGAGTCATATACAGGTTATTTGTAGGGCTCTCTGTAAAATGCCTGTGGCAAGTTGAACAACCAATAATAGAAAACCTTTGATTAGTAGACCAATCAAAGTCGATATCGACGTCAAAGTAAGAAATTCATCGCAAAAAAATAGTAATTTTGATGTAAAAAAAAATCGTTTTACGGTATCGTTTGGAATGTAATTCTAGTAGGTTGTAACGAAATGTCGGAGGTATCATTTTTTTACGTATTTATGCTCCGAGCAACACATGCGTTACACTTTGAAATGCAAACAAGTACCCACGAACGATGTTTTCAGGCAATTATAACAAGTTGCGATGAAAATTCCGACAACATTTTTTTCTCTTTTTTTCACTTTTTTATTTTACGAATACCTGTACAATTACATTTCAAACAATACTGTACAACGATTTTTTTTTTGCATCAAAATTACTAATTTTTTTGACGTATTATATGATTTCAACCCACGTGTTTGAAAAACATTTTTTTGGTTTTTTTCCATTTTTTATTTCACAAAACACTGTAGAATTACATTCCAAACGATACTGTAGAACGATTTTTTTTTGCATCAAAATTACTCATTTTTTGCCATAATTTCCGATATTTTTGCGATAAATTTTTTAAATTTACGAAAAAAAAAAATTTTGGCTTCTTTTTTGTAATTCTTGGCTTAGTAAGAAGTAAGAAGACAAAAAATCATTGAAAACACACGAAAATTAAGAAAAATGTCATTCGATTCACCGAGTACAGCCCTCTCCGCGAGTTTTATTATAAGTTACGATGAAAATTGGAACAGCATTTTTTTCGCTTTTTTTCACTTTTTTATTTTACCAATCCCTGTACAATTTATTACATTTCAAACAATACTGTACAACGATTTTTTTTGCATCAAAATTACTAATTTTGTTGACGTGTTTTATATGATGTCGAACCCGCCACGTGTTTGAAAAACATTTTTTTCGCTTTTTTCCATTTTTTATTTCACAAAACACTGTAGAATTACATTTCAAACGTTACTGTAAAACGATTTTGTTTTTGCACAAAATTACTCATTTTTTGCCATAATTTCCGATATTTTTGCGACAATTTCGTTCATAATAATTCAACCAATAGGATGTTACAATCTCATCAATTTGAACCAATCATAATCTACTTCCTTTGACAATACAGACCACGGTGGTGTATTGACGCGGCAATACGACCACCGTGGTCTGTATTGTCAAATTTCCATAGTAACGATGGAAACTACGTGAACGCATACTATAAATTATTTGTTGTCAGAAAAAATTTAAATTTTATTTACGAAATTGTCAAACGAATTCCACACGATACTATAAAATTGTCGGTTAATTTTTAAACCATGGAATCTTCGTGTTTGTCGCCATTTAAAATCACCATTCGTGCTAAAGCACTCATGGTGATTTTAAGGGCGACAAACACTCAGTTCCAGTTTCAAAAATTATTGCCGACAATTTGATAGTCTCTTGTGGTATTATATATGATAAATTTTTTAAATTTACAAAAAAAAAATGTTTGGCTTCTTTTTTGTAATTCTTGGCTTAGTAAGAAGTAAGAAGACAAAAAATCATTGAAAACACACGAAAATTAAGAAAAATGTCATTCGATTCACCGAGTACAGCCCTCTCCGTGAGTTTTATTACAAGTTACGATGAAAATTGGAACAGCATTTTTTTCGCTTTTTTTCACTTTTTTATTTTACCAATCCCTGTACAATTTATTATATTTCAAACAATACTGTACAATGATGTTTTTTGCAACAAAATTACTCATTTTTTGCCATAATTTCCGATATTTTTGCGATCAATTTTTTAAATTTACGAGAAAAAAAATTTTTTCTTCTTTTTTGTAATTCTTGGCTTAGTAAGAAGTAAGAAGACAAAAAATCATTGAAAACACACGAAAATTAAGAAAAATGTCATTCGATTCACCGAGTACAGCCCTCTCCGCGAGTTTTATTACAAGTTACGATGAAAATTGGAACAGCATTTTTTTCGCTTTTTTTCACTTTTTTATTTTACCAATCCCTGTACAATTTATTATATTTCAAACAATACTGTACAACGATTTTTTTTTGCATCAAAATTACTAATTTTGTTGACGTGTTTTATATGATGTCGAACCCGCCACGTGTTTGAAAAACATTTTTTTCGCTTTTTTCCATTTTTTATTTCACGAAACACTGTAGAAGTAGATTCGTTACTATAGAAGGATTTTTTTTGCATCAAAATTACTCACTCACTCACAAAATTACTCACATTAAATTTTTGTAGTCATAAAGCAATTTTACAACTAAAATAACAACAGCTCGGTGGCGCAGAGCTTAACGCTGTCGGACAATGAAAGGAAGGTTACGGGTTCGATTCTCGCACAAGGTAAGATTTTATTTCTAATTTTCAAAATTTAATTCCAGACTCCAAGAGAAACAAAGAAGACGACAACATCATGAGATATATCACCACCAACAAGTTCTTACTAATGAGAATAAATAATGAGAAATGGGTAAAATAAAAAATTATATGTTGTAGAGTTAAAATTGTTAAAATTAAAAATGTAGCAAAAATTAATTTTTTTATAATAAATAAATTATTAAATAAATAAATTTTATAAACAATAAATTTAATTATAATCAAAAATTTTTTGCACCCTGTTAATCGCATATAATAACTCCCTGGTAGATCCCTATAACAACTCCCTGGTAGATCCCTGCGGTAGGGACTTACCAGGGCCCCTGTGAAAGGTACTTAGTAGATCTCTAGTAGAGGCCCCTAATAGGTGGTCCATTTGCCCCTGGCGCAAGCCCCTACCACAATCCCAACTAGGGTTTTAGACAGGGACAGGGACCTGTGAGATTTGACTGGTAGGGATTTGCCAGGGGCCTACCAGGTTAAAAATGTTGCTTGGGCATCTAGCGTCCTAGTACGGAAAGTAAAATAATAAGTATTCTGATTGGTTACAAATAAACTTTGTCTGTTTTCTAACCAAAGAAAATACTTATTTATTGCTTTTCTCACTACGAAAACATATTAAAATACTTACTACAAATTTGTATAGCATTTTATACCATTACAGCTCTTACGAGTATATCTTTGCATATAGTTAGAAGCAATAACAGGACTAAGTCCTGAAACTAAGAGTTTCAGAAAATAACGAGTTAAGGATGTAAATGAGGTTTCTTTACACCAAACTTTCTATTGTTTTATAACGACATTTGTTTATATATTTCGATTTTACCATAATTTATGTTTTTATTATCAAACCTAATAATAACTGAATATCGAGCCAATCTAAAATCATTTTTTGATTGTATTATCTTTCCAGATCCACCGCATTTGGCAGTCACCGGAGATTCGGAGAACGTAATAACGGAGCCTGGTTTCGTCCTTACAAGGTTAGTTGAATATTTTAGTAGTAACGCATTTGAAAACCTGTAGGACGTCTGTCAATCTTGTGACGGCTGCCAAATATCCCGAAAACGTTCAAATATCGAACATTAACAACTTATATAGCAGCGTAACGGTGGATTATTATGGTATTTAGGTTTTCACTACTTCCACGTCGTACACCGGACTTTTACTGAACTAACTTAATTTTTTTGTTTAACACTTTTAGTTTGGAATTTTAGAAGTCACAACAGTATAAACCAATAATCGATTGTAGTTTTTCAAAAAGCTTCATTCCGCTAAAATGGATTAAAGTAGTTCATAATTCAACGGATAGTAGCGTGGCAGTGAGTTGACTATTAGGATGATATCGTTAACGAAATGTCCAATTCTGTGGTTCTTCTGCATTTGAGCAGGCTTAGTATTAGAATAAACTATCTGAAAAAACTACCATTAAAAACAAAAAGTAATGCACTTTTGATGTTGATTGGTAAGTTCTTTCTAACACAACTGGAAATGCATTTCACAAGTTTTTATGTGGTAAAGACAATTTTATTGCTAATTATATTATTGCTGACAGGAAATTTATAGTTATAGTTACGAGTAGGATAAATTAATCTTTCTGGGTGCCAGGTGGGTATCAAAAGTTGTAACTTTTAAAATATGCTAATTAATTAACAGGAGAAAAGAACAATAATCAGTTTTTGTGTTGGAGAATTTGTAATCAAGTGCATTGCTGTAGATAGAGCGTTTACAGGAAAGTTAAACTAAAATGAATAAAATCCAAAGTTTTATGCTCTCTAGTGTTGTTATTTTGTTCTGTTCAACACAAAACTAACAAAAGCAAAAAATAATTATCATTTTAAAGCAGCAGTTTGGTTAACTTGGTTAAAAATTACCTACTATATTAAATTACCATTTGAAATAATTCAAGTTAATAATAATTATTAAAAAATAATTAAAGTTAAAAAAATGAAAGATTTTTTTCTTTTTTCTGAAAAAGTCGAGAAAATTTATACAAGAAACAGTAGGAATACACTTAATAATGAGATGATTTCTAAATGGGGGCTATTATTTTGAATATTAAGAGCTAATGCCTTATGAAGTCGATGTGCAGCGTTTTGGTCATATATCACGTTGATCAGGGTGAATCAGGGTGTTACGTGTTGGTAGTTTATCGACAAATGTCGCATTTTAGCTGTTGCATTTAAGAGGAAAGCTCGTAGTCAACAGTAAATCCCACATCAATCCTTCGCTTAACCCATAAATATCGTCTTTGTTAAGAAATTGTAAATTCATTCATATTAACTTTCAAATGAGATTATTATTTGAAAGAGTGAAGGATCGTGAACGATTTATTTCTCAAGTCGAAGGTCTGCTTCTTTAGAAAGTCTAATAGATATAGGCTACCGTTCCGTTTACTGTTCTCAAACTACCATAATTGCGTTATGTAT
This sequence comes from Podabrus alpinus, assembly GCA_932274525.1. Classification (NCBI taxonomy): domain Eukaryota; kingdom Metazoa; phylum Arthropoda; class Insecta; order Coleoptera; family Cantharidae; genus Podabrus; species Podabrus alpinus. Next base: position 98,372,595 of record OW026452.1, read on the forward strand.
CGACATACTTAATAATTAACTATTCGCTTAAATGGAAATGTTCATTTTAATTAGCAGCTTTTGTCATAAATTTGAATAAAAACCCTACCCTTAGCCTGAGTATAGCACGATCATATTTCAACCTCGGATTCATATACATTTTGATATATTTTGCTAGTTCATTTGGCAAATTAACAGGATCCATCACCATGTGTATTTACGTTTTCAAGATTTTTTTAAGTTTCCTACTAATTTTTTTTTCTAAATGTGAAATGGTCGAACATAAACTTTTTTATGCACGAATTTAATTTTAATTGAACTGTTCGACTACCTAGATCTTTCACTCCTCCGTTATAAAAATAATAATGTTAATTGATTAGTCTTGATATAATCTTTCAATTTCATCCTACTCAAATCACCAGGTACCGTGTTTAGCACTGTTGGTGTTTGATACAGAAAGGATGACTTACAGCCTGTCAACACCAATGTTGTGATGACGATCTGCATGGCGTCGTTATTAAGTTCTTCATCTAGAAAAAGCTTCCAAACTGTAAAACTATTAGTAGGATGAATACTAAACAAAAACATAGGCTCTCCATTATATTCAACAAATTAACATTGCGCAAATAAGGGATACTAATGTGTTTTCTATAATCTATCATAGTACATCATATAATTAAACAAAGCGACGACACGTAACGTAACGCAATACAAATTCAAAAATTAGGTTTCTAGCGGCTGCATTTGGATGGGTGACCGCTCGGTGATCGATCGATCACATCCATCATGGTAAACGGTATAGCCAAAAATTGATACCGATGCGAAGGACGGGACGTTCAGGAGCATACGGAAATGCAGCTAAATAGAGAACTTAGAATCGCACAGAAAATTGTTATGAATGTTAGAAGCAATGGAAATCCTACGAAAGCCGACCCTGATCAGTATCTGGAGACACTGATCAACAAGATAGAAATCATACAAGAGCCGGTCCTGGCCAATGGAAACCCTACGGAAGCCGACCCTGATCAGTATCTGGAGACACAGATCAACAAGATGGAAATTATACAAGAGCCGGTCCTGGCCAATATTAGGACGTTTAAAATAAACAAATGATTAAATGTGTAAAACCTACTTTTATCTAAGTCATCCAGTTGGTAACCTACTCTAACTGGATGACTCAAGTAAAAAGTAATTATACCATTATTAAGTTTTTAGAGTGAACGTAATAAAAGTGATTATTCGGTATCAGTGAGTTGTATTTTATTTAATTTTATCGCCCATCCAAAGCTCGCGCTAACATCAGAAGTGTGGATTCGAACTCAACGTTTAACCATGGAAGATTTTTTTTTCTCTCCTTTACTCCGTTTGTATTGCTTGTTGAAATCATCGATTGGACACATTATGGATAGCCGTCAGGATCAGATCAATACTGAGGGGTACGATGCTGAAAGTGGTTTTACGAACTTGAACTTTGAACAATGTATGAAGATGTTTTTCAAAGAAATTATCGGTTTTCGTCAAAAGCCAATAACTGAAAGCGAACAACACTCATTCAATTTACCAACGCATAATCCAGACGATAGCAAGTTTTCAACGGACGAATGGATTGACCAAATAAGTGATTTAAAGAAAAAAGCACAAGTGTCCGATCATATGATGATCTTGAAAGCAGGAGACGCTCTCCAGGGAAACGGTAAGAAATTTTTTGATGGATGGAAACCGTTCACTAGGAACTGGGAGAATTTTGTGTATGATCTGCGTATACGGTTATATGTTGCCTTTAAAGAAGTTACTCTCGAAGTTGAATTCAATTTACCAACGCATAATCCAGACGATAGCAAGTTTTCGACGGAGGAATGGATCAACCGAAGTGTAAAAACGATATGATACTCAAGAGGTGATGGCCAACCGAAAACCAAAAGACGTCCCTGTATGTAGCTGGTTTAAACGACCGGGGTATGACGAATCGAAGTGTTTTAAAAAGACTGGATATTCTCAAATACGTTGCCTGAATGTTTCCCGATGCGAAATAGTGCCCACCGCAGGCGCCTTGAATGATGGTCAGAACCGAAGTTTCGCGTACATAATAGATTCGGGAGCGGATTGTTCGGTAATCAGCGAGAAGGATTTGGAACGAATGTAGAGGCCATTGGTCGATGCCGGCTCTGCGTGGCCCTACGAGAAGCGAGACTGGAGATCGAGTTCATCGTGGTACCAAACGGAGTCATCCCTGGTGTGGATGCACTGATTGGCTGGGAAGCGATCAAGCGCCCTGGACTCGCGATAGTTGTGAGGAGGTACGGACTGGATTTAGTACTTGCTTCGCACGCGAATACCAAGATGCGAGGCATGCAACAAAGGAAAATATGGTCAGGAGTGGACGAGAACTGGAAAAACAAAATACAGAAGTTCTGGATTCTGGATTCTGGATTGTAGGTGGAGGGCAAGAAAACTCACACGCACTTAGGCCACTAAATTGGGCCCATTGTGCTACCTCCAATTTCAGCGGCCCCGCGCCCCGTCATTCCTCAAGCCATCCCAACTGGAGGATGAACTCCAGGATCCTGGCGGGTGGGGTGCCACTGATTCTGGCCATGTCGGGCCAGAAGTCTCCCAACATGGATCCTCTCATAGAAGTCAGAGCTGGGCAGTAACAGAGCACATGCTCAGCTGTTTCCTCCTCTTCGTTGCATCCACGACATAAAGGGTCATCTGCAAACCCCATGTTGTGGAGGTGTTTATTTAATCTGCAATGTCCAGTCAGTATCCCTGCAATTGTCCGCAGATTGACTCTGGACAGCTTCATATAGTATCTTGCATGTTTCCATGAAGGCACGCGTATTGCTGCTCTAGCTTGGTTACATGTAGTTCCTTGTAGCCATCTGCTGGTGTGCAGTTCTAGGGTATAGTGTTTTAGGAGAGTATCTATGGTTTTGACGGCGGGCGTGATCATCGGCTCCGGGCCGCAGGGAAGACCATTGGAGCCATTTCTTGCCAGCTCATCAGCCTTTTCGTTACCCTCGTTAATTTTATGTCCCTTAACCCAGCAGAGAGAAAGGACATTTTGAGTTGATATATCATTCAGTGCCCGGATGCAATCAAGCACCAGACCAGAAGTGACTTTATGGCCCCGAAGTGCCACCAGAGCCGCTCTACTGTCTGATAGTATTTGTATGTTTTTGTTCAGAATACTCCTATCCTGAACTATTTTTGCGCAGTGTAGTATACCCACAAGCTCCGCCTGGAACACAGATGTATATTTACCCAGCGGTATACTTATGTTTAGATCAAGTTCAGCAGAGAAAATTCCTGCACCCGATCCAACATTATTTTTGGAGCCATCCGAAAAGAGATGTATATCGTAATCGAATGTTTCGTTTGCGTTTAACAGTACATTGTATTTCCTGTCAAATATATATTTAGGGTGGATTCTGTCGGATTCAAGTAGCAGAAGAGGTACTCCTTTGGAATATTCCTCCAAGATCTGCATATGGGCCGCAGTTCCTCGCCTATGAGTCCAGGCTTTCCAACTGCGCAACCTGAGAGCTGCCTTGACCGCCGTTTCCTGCACATGAAGATCAAGTGGAGGGAGGCAGAGAAGGGTCTCAAGCGCTACAGTTGGGGCCGTTCGCATCACTCCAGTTACAGCCAGACTACCGACCAATAACTGAAAGCGAACAACACTCATTCAATTTACCAACGCATAATCCAGACGATAGCAAGTTTTCAACGGACGAATGGATTGACCAAATAAGTGATTTAAAGAAAAAAGCACAAGTGTCCGATCATATGATGATCTTGAAAGCAGGAGACGCTCTCCAGGGAAACGGTAAGAAATTTTTTGATGGATGGAAACCGTTCACTAGGAACTGGGAGAATTTTGTGTATGATCTGCGTATACGGTTATATGTTGCCTTTAAAGAAGTTACTCTCGAAGTTGAATTCAATTTACCAACGCATAATCCAGACGATAGCAAGTTTTCGACGGAGGAATGGATCAACCGAAGTGTAAAAACGATATGATACTCAAGAGGTGATGGCCAACCGAAAACCAAAAGACGTCCCTGTATGTAGCTGGTTTAAACGACCGGGGTATGACGAATCGAAGTGTTTTAAAAAGACTGGATATTCTCAAATACGTTGCCTGAATGTTTCCCGATGCGAAATAGTGCCCACCGCAGGCGCCTTGAATGATGGTCAGAACCGAAGTTTCGCGTACATAATAGATTCGGGAGCGGATTGTTCGGTAATCAGCGAGAAGGATTTGGAACGAATGTAGAGGCCATTGGTCGATGCCGGCTCTGCGTGGCCCTACGAGAAGCGAGACTGGAGATCGAGTTCATCGTGGTACCAAACGGAGTCATCCCTGGTGTGGATGCACTGATTGGCTGGGAAGCGATCAAGCGCCCTGGACTCGCGATAGTTGTGAGGAGGTACGGACTGGATTTAGTACTTGCTTCGCACGCGAATACCAAGATGCGAGGCATGCAACAAAGGAAAATATGGTCAGGAGTGGACGAGAACTGGAAAAACAAAATACAGAAGTTATTGGACTCTAACTTGCGACCAGATGCCGCAAGCTGTAACTACTGGGAAATTTAAAAGATTCAACGGCACAGATTTATCTGGATGACGTGATGATCGCCTCCGAAACCGTGGAACAGGGATTCGAATATTTGAGGTAAGCGCTGGAAGTACACAGAAAGCAGGATCTGGTGAGTTGAGTTATTATGAAATTTATTTATTGACGATTTAATGAGTTGTGAAAGACCACCCCTAACGGTGATGAGTTCACGGTACACCCCTAACGGTGATTACGGCGGCTAGGCTGATTTTTATTACGGCGGCTATGCTGATTTTTATTACGGCGGCTAGGCTGATTTTTATTACGGCGGCTAGGCTGATTATTATTACGGCGACGAGGCTGATTTTTATTATTATTACGGCGGCAAGGCTGATTTTTATTACAGGCGGTAAGGATGATCACACATCCATGATGACAAAACAGGTAAAATTATGTTGCATATCACTAATTATTTTTTTCGGTAAATTCGTTTTACGAGGACGTAAAAATCGCAGGTTGGCCGTGTTAGAAGCAATGGAAATCCTACGAAAGCCGACCCTGATCAGTATCTGGAGACACTGACCAACAAGATAGAAATCATATAAGAGCCGGTCCTGGCCAATGGAAACCCTACGGAAGCCGACCCTGATCAGTATCTGGAGACACTGATCAACAAGATGGAAATTATACAAGAGCCGGTCCTGGCCAATATTAGGACGTTTAAAATAAACAAATGATTAAATGTGTAAAACCTACTTTTATCTAAGTCATCCAGTTGGTAACCTACTCTAACTGGATGACTCAAGTAAAAAGTAATTATACTATTATTAAGTTTTTAGAGTGAACGTAATAAAAGTGATTATTCGGTATCAGTGAGTTGTATTTTATTTAATTTTATCGCCCATCCAAAGCTCGCGCTAACATGAATATATTTTTGAACACACCATAGGAATTTCTTTCAATGGACTAATATAGTTGCCGACTTTTAGAAAACATAATGGCTTGAGTTATCTCATGATTAAGATTTAACTGCTATTAGCCTAGTGATAGAGCACTATTCACTGAAGGGGGGGGTGTAATGTCAAGTTCGATTCCTTTTGTTTTGTTCGATACAAAATGGAATCAATAGTATTACTTTACCTTGTACCTTATTTAGTATCTCTGTTGTCGTTGCATTCCACCTACGCATTTGACATCTGTCAATTTTTCTGCATGATAACCTGTTGCCTCAGTTTTGTCTAAGTGAGAGCGAACTGTCAATTCAATTTTTAATTAACAGTGCGTTGGAGTCAACATGATTCTACGAGCCCCAGTGTAATTGGTTCACCCGGCTACATGGCGATTTCCGGCGGAAACGAATGATTTTCTTTCAATTAATATTGTAAACTAGCAGGCACGAGCGGCCTTCTAGAACGTGATTACATTAGAGGGGGGAATTTAGCGTTTTATACACAAGGCAGCTGGATAGATAAATTAATCCAATTAAATATTTTTCGCACTTTTGAGAGTGAAGTGAGTACTTTGCAATTGATTTTCAGTAGTGCACCAGTTTTCCTCTCGCGACATGAAGGTGGGAGTTAAAGGAAAATTCACTTTTCAGATGTACCTCGTATGCAGTTGTTTACTTATTAATGAAGTGTGTTAAAAATTTGTAGTTTATTTCAAAATTCGCAAACGAAAACGGGAAAGATAGTATATAAAGCTCGGGACAAAAGAGACTTTTGAATTTTGCCTTGATCCTACCTGCCGAAGATTGACTTAGTGAAGTGGCCTAAAAAGCCATACTCTCATTTCTTTGGTTATGCGCGGGGGGGGGGGGACAGATCAAAATCTCTCCCTTTTCTCTGCGAGCTTCTTTCGTTGCGCAAGTTTTGATCTACGAAATTGTTGTTTTACCTGTTTGTAGGGGCCAAACTTGTTTCTGCATTTGTCCTTGCAATTTTGAAAAAATCACAGTTAATAATTTTATAAGGTCTTTCTTTTCAATCAAAGGTAATTTGAACACTTAAAAGCAAAAGATTAAATTTACTTTTTTGATTGTATGTATCTGTTGATATTGCAAGTGTATTCTTCTAATATCAAAATTCAAAGCAGAGCGCTGTGTATATTTGAATTGTAAATTTCGAAAAGGGCCCATCTCGAGTTTTTATCAAAATTTACTTTGCCGCTTTTTTCCGTACTCTTATAGACCGATATTACATGGAATTAACATGGGTATTTTACATACTAGAATCACCATGTTGATTTGGGATTTGGGCCCTGGGATGAATTTCGCAAAGGACTCATCTCAGAAAACTTTATCGATCGTTTTCTCAATCAACTTTCCCTTCAACCACATTACTTTACATGGACATATCGTTATATGTATAATAGTCTGTAATTGTAGAAAAAAAATTGTCGCAACAAGTCAAATGTTTTAACAGAAAATCAGTTTTTTGTTTTCCTGAAAAATTTAAATTTTCAGATATGCGTCCTTTTCGAAATTCACAATTCACTTACTTTTCATAGAGTATTTGAAAGATTCGTTACCATTTATTTACTATTACTCCCACATTTACTATTAATTATTATATCATAACACAAGTAGTCGAAAAGTTATAAGCTCCCGAATATCAGAGTTTTATGAAGGTTTTTACAGTTTATTTGACAGTATTTTTAGTATACAATATAATTAACAAACGTTTTCGTCACACTGTTACATCAACATAGGTAATTAGAATGAAAATGGCGGGAGGACCTGATTAAATATTACTGTAAAAATTGGTTATTTATAAAAAAAAGTAAAAACAAATAGTAGAGGTGGAGGATGGACGTTTTTTGATTAGCTGGGAGGAGGGGTGGTAGACTTTTGTGTTTAAAAAGAAGGGTACATTATTAATTATAGATATTTAACGACATCAAATTTTTAACAATGCAAAGGTTTTTCTATTGTCTTGGGGGGAGGGGGGTAATATATAAACCTACGGAATACGTATAATAAATAGCACTGCAGAAGAATTTTTTTTTAATATTTTATTGAATTTCATGGAATCCATACAATAAATTTTTAAGTATTATACATATTATTTTATGAGTAAAATTCTTGTTAACTGTGATTAATGACCTGTCGCAGAGCCCTAAGTGCCATACCGGAATTAATTAAATTGACTTTAATTGACTACTGACTATTTTTACTTCGAATTTTACTTCACCTTCAAAAATTTGCTCTTATTGTCGCCTATAACTGCCGATTATAGGCAATGAATTGTTAAAATTGAATCTTTACGAGTTTATTGACGTTAGAAGAAAAAAATTTTCAGTTACATCTAAATATGAAAAATTATATGCTGCTAGTAATTTTTGTTCAAAAATTCTAGAAACACCCTTTCTTGACAATTTCAAATTGGAGCTTATCAGTAAGGACGGATTTTTTTAAATAATTTGCATTGAACAAAACGAGTACCATAAGAAAGCTAGTACAATAGAACCCCTATTATCCGAGTATGGATTATTCCATTTTACGCGTGAATCGAGCGGAACCTCGCAAAACAATATTCCATGTTATTCGAGATGCTGATGCCAATAAAAATCAGTATTATTTGAGACTTGTCGATTATGTAAACTTTCTATGTACCCGTCGTTTTGTCTGCGGTTATCAAATTTTGGCTAATAAGATGATGTACAACACAATTGTATAACACAGCCACAGAAAAAATGACAAAATGACCACGGACTGTAATTTGCGAAACAAACCACGGGAAGTAATAAGTATTCGGTTTATTGCCATTTGACAGCCATTTTGGCTGATTTCCCTCGCACTAAAACCCCCTGGATATCGATATTTAAAATGACTATTGTCGGGTAACAATAGATTATCGTTACCTCCCTGGGACGGTTATTATGTAATAACAGCTTCTTGCGCACGGTAACTGCCTGAAGAGTGCTCCAAATTTGTAGGTATTTATTTTTGCTGTTAAGCTGGAGTGGATGTTTAATGGGTAATAGCTTCAGACCCACAGTTAAAATGATAGTGATAACACAAATAGGAAGGGAAATGACCTGTCCACTACTTAATAGTAACTGTTATAAGCATTTCAATAACAATATGTGAGAGATCTTAATCACAAGTTCTCGTATTGTTTTGAGATATTGAGATGATAAACAAAATGCTATGCTACTATATCGATAAAAAAATAGATAGAGCTGTCCAACGAGCAGCTTCTGTTCGGAAGAACGACCATTTTTGAGATATGTTAAGTAAATCTATTTTAAATATATTTTCAACAAGTTACAAATCAATAGACGGTCATCAGCTTAAGCGATTAAATGCGTTTCTGCTAATACTGAATAACAAGTTCGACTCTGTACTACGTGATAATACTTCAAACGCGTAACAACTACATAGGAGAGAGGTCGCCTTCGTCTGGAATCAGGATTGGTACTCAAAAAAAGCGATGTCTTCAACTTCTTCATATTTTGGTACATACAGAAGTTATATAATCTTAAATAAGATGCACTGAAGTAAAATGAAATACAACAGCAGAAATTAACAATTTATTGTATTATGGAAATATACAATTGTATTTTCGCTGCCTGGAGCTTGTTGTTTTTGTGGTCTTCCAAAATGGGTGCAAGACCGTTTTGTTGAAGACGCCTTTTTGACAAACTCAAGAAGGCAAAGTTTTGTTATATAATAAATAATAACTGCAAAGTTGGTATTGGAGCACTTTATTATAGTAATTACAACTATCATTGTTAGAACTCGTCTTGTTGGCTCATAAATTGAAAGTGAAGTGACGTAACAGTGGGTTTACAAAAGATAGCGCGACGGTGGTTGTTACGTGAAGTAACCTTTGTGACGCCTTCCTGGTGACAATAAGGGGACCACATTTGAAACATATGAAAGATTTACCAATAATTATTATTGTAAAAATACAATTTTATTCTAGAATTTAATGCCTTATTGTTCCATCAGAATTTTAAAAAAATTTACTGAATAATCAAATCAAAGTTCAAAATATTTGGTTGCAGTTAACCCCTTAAATAGAATATATAAATATTTATTTTGCTGTTGCAGTTTCTGCAGGACTTGACATAAAGGATAATTTATGTAGTGGTTAGGAGTTAGATCCTAATTAGATTCGAATTGCATTGCTCTCAAGTTGATTATTCTGTACTTCTCATGCACGTTAAACTGAAATTCTAAATGCAGCAGTGATCTCATGATTTATTCAATTATTACTAGAAGACTTTCCTGTCAACAATAATGGTACATCTCTAAATGGGTATCTATCTTGATAGACGTACTTATGGCAAGTCTTCTTATCTAAGATTAATTGAAATTGTTACCTTAGAATTGTTTATAGTAGACTGTTTATTTTACATTGTTATGTAAATTGTTAGCTTTGGATAACTAACATAACTTTAAATCTGAAGAGTTCAATGAGCAATTGCTGAAAGGTAAGATATAATTTAAATTTTATTATATTTTTAACATTATCCTGAAATTATGAATGTCTTTGAAATGAGACAAGACCCCGGATACCACGCTTACACGTGCTCTATTGAACGAATTTCACTAACACGTTTAATGACCAATTTGAACAATAGTTGGTTCATAATAAAAAATGCTATTATTGTTAAAGATGTGAGTTTGAGTATTTTTATCATTTAAAAACTGTATAGCTTCTACGCAGAGCGCAGTGCGCAAACGGTCTAAACTCGTCTCTGCGCAGGAACTGCGCAGTTTTTTGTAGAATAAATTGCATAATGTGATACAGGAATTGTAAAAGAAAGCAGTAATCCTAAGAATGTCGATTTACCATGTTCGGTTTGTAACTCTACAGTTGAGTAATTGAGCAGGTAGTTTTATTTGCTTAGTGGTTTTTGCGTTTCCTGACAATTCCGAAAAATAAAGTTTTAACATATTGCACTACGTTTAGTGCCATCGAAAACACTTACTGTGGATTACTTAAATAATTATTAATTTAGCAATTTGAAATTCACTAACAGCAAGTTTACCAACTATGCAGATATGCATTATAAAAATAAACGTCTTTGTGATTTAGTGAATTCATCTAAGAATAGTTAATGTTTAATGAATTTTGCCTAAGGGTACATGTCCACAATAAAATAACATATGAGTACAAAAGGGTTGATGCTGGAATTCTGTAATACTTGCTTGGTATTTAACGTCTTTATCTACTAAAGTTAAGGTCGCTTTTGTGAAGATGACCACAATTTTCATTGTACGATCTAAATAAAGTCAAGAACGTTTAACAAAGTACACCCTCAAGCTATTGTGTATATTTAACCAAGAGTAATAATTATTTAGTTATTTTAAAAATTTTTGAATAAAAGTTGCGTAAAAATTTAGGTTGGTATGCATATAAAGTTGAAGTGCTATACCCACAAATTCAAGATCACGTGTGCCCCTCGAGTGTAGTGTTGTGGTTTATTATTATCACAACCAGATGTCTCCTATGTTGAATATAAATTTTTTGTTGTGGAAAAACTTTATACGCTTCAGTTTGTATCTCGTCGCTATGTTAACAGCTTTTGATATCATTAGCTTTTTGTTACTTTCATAATCCCTTCAGGCATACTCATTATATGTTCTAATTCTGTTATCAACTGCTTACATTAAATTAAATTGTTTTCATACTTCTTACTCAAAACAATACAAAAATCGAATTTACTTAGGCAGAAAATTGGTGTAATTTATATATACAATATGCTTCAAATATGGTAATACGGCAAGAGCTAATGCTTAGCTTAGCACTTAGCGGTCGCTTAATCCTGACAATATATTTGGGCCGAAGTAAAACGTGGATCGTGGAAAAGAGGAAACGTGGAAAAGTGACGGTAATCAGCTTAAGCGGTGAAGTGCATTGCTGCTAAAGCTAAATGCCCGGTTCGACTCCGGGCTCAGTAAAAACTTTATTCTGACCGTCTCCCCTCGGAAGGCAATGGCAAACCACCGAGGTGTAATATGCCAAGAATAGCCTCTCTGGAGATGAAGTGTATACACTTCCCGCGGTTCGGAGCCCGCGTTAAACAAGTAGGTCCCCTATGTGTGTGATAGTACTACAAATGCACAACACATACATAGGAGAGAGGTCGCCAACATCCGGTAACGGATAGGCACTTGAAGAAGAAGAAGAAAACGTGGATTCAGATTGATTCCACTCATCACGGGCTGATTTCGCATTCGTACAAGTTCATTTTAATTATTTAAACTGAACTTAATTGAAATTGTCATTTTAAAATTAGCGATACTCCAAGTTATTTAAAACATGACACATTTTCAAATTGTAAACTTTAAGCAATTAATCTTCTTACGAAAAGACGGTCAGTTATCTTAGCATTATGACACCAAGTTTATTTCAAACAAGTAAGAACAATTACCCGCTCAGAAGGATTTAGAATGTAAATTAAATTAATTAGAATTATTGCTCAGTCGTATACAATTTTGAAAAATTCGATTACACCTGCTACAAATCGGGTTTAATTAATGTACTTTATTAATTATAGCTGCATTTTATTTTTACAACTGGAATTTTATTTTCATTTGCTTTATTGTTCCATTTGCCATTAAATAAAATGTGCTTATTAAATTACTTAACACGGTTAAATAATCAATACTTGAATCAAGCCTGGCACTTATATTTTTTATTGTATAGGGTGATTCATTTTTCATGGTTTTATATGGAAACTTCCCTTATAATAAATTGAGCTAACTCTAAATTACTCTCATCTCTGAGATATAGCGGAAAATGCGGTTATTATCCAGAATATGGGGTAGAGTTACCCATCTCTAACCACTCGAAACAAAATTTCTTCTGCTACACACTAAAGAACATAGTTAATAGAGAAAATTGTAAAAATATTTTGCGAGAATTAAGCCCAAACTTTTTAATAAATCGAATTTGAACTTGGCAAATTTACATGTAAAATCCTAACGAGATTCCGCGCGTCGTCATTTTATTGACGTTACGTGTGGAATGAATGACCCTAACACTTAGAAAATTTCGCACCGACAGATGCAGCGCGTCTCTCGTACATGTAACATCGATTTATTTTTTATTTTATTCGATATTTTGGGGGTGAAACGTTATAGTTTACTGCCCCATACCGCAACTATACTTTTTAATGCTATTTCAAGGGTCTCTAAGCTCCCGGTTTCTTTAATCCCGATTTTCTTGATGGAAGGCGTTTCTCGTATGTTTAGCCTAGTAACCAGAGTCAAAACCGCCCTGGAGGGGTGCAACGCGGAGCGGAGCGGCGCCCCGAAAGGGTAGGTTTTGACGATGGATAAACCTCCCTATCGAATGCACACCCCAAAAATCGAATAAAAAAAAATTTTATTTTTTCACTTTTTCGGCAATACACGGGTAGTTTTCGATTTTTTTGCTAATATTTATTACTAATATCTACTAATCACACCCCCACCTATCCGAATTTCAAAGAAAAATTCAAATCGGAGCGAAAAAATTTCACTCGATCTGAAGGGAAAGACGATGCATTTCATCGCGTCTGCCTGGGGGCGCGGCCTATTCGATGCTAATTTCCCTACTTTTAAAAAGTCGATTTTGGAGTTGTTTTTCAAGGGTTCTCGAAAATTATTGTTTCTATAGACTAAAATAAGCCTGTTCTTTAGTGTGTAGCTGAAGAAATTTTTCTTCAGCTGGTCAGAGATAGCTAACTCTCCCCAGAATATGATACTGAGCAATTATTGCTGTATAATGTAGAATTCTGTGAACCTGATCTTCGCAGATCTGTAGGAGATTAAGAGTGAGTAATCTAATCAGTAATCTGCACTGTCGATGTGACTCACATTTACCTTTTCGTAATTATATTTTGTGTTGAACCATTTTTATACCATATCAATTTTGTATCAGCTGTTAGATGTTAAATACATTTGTTATTGTTGACACGATATTTTGCTTTGAAATGATCAACCCTTAGTTAAGGTAACCTTCTACCCTCGCACACCATCTCAAATCTAGTAGAAGATAACGGGAATTGATTTCTCTATGTTTTTCTAAACTTATTCGTCGATATTTGGTTCAAGGATTTTTCTTCCATGATTCGCTTCCGTTGGGGAAGTGGAGGAAAGAATTGCGTGACAAATGGGCCCCTTTTCATTTTAGGGGGTCGTAAGGTTTAGAGTCAACAGGTAAACATTATAAGCGGATTATACGCTGGTGCCGTTAGTAAACCACACTATGTGTAAAAGAAAATACTTCTATGAGACTCTGCAAAGTGCAATGGGCTCGATTTCATCTCCATAATTCTTAATAAATACTAAATTACTTAAATTAATGTAAGAATTGGAACGCGAATAGTATCTGGCGTTAAACAACGGAGGCTGAAAACGGTAGTGGCGAACTACTGGTAGACTTTTGTGGGTAGAACAATATGAGGATTAATAACACATCTTTCCAATAAGATTTCAAATACAAACTAACATGGCAGAATTCTCAGGGTCAGGCTACTGTCTATAATTATACTATAACCATCATAATATTGCCAAATTACATCTTGAATTTCGAAGAAATTGAAGATGTTCGAACTTGCCATTGGCAGTGCCCATAATCTGGTCCCATGTAAGCTGGGAATGAATTACCAAAATAAGCGGAGGTAATATGCAGCGGACGAAATTCAGACGAAACTACACGAAATTTGTACGCGTAAAGACTCGAGAAAAACATTTCCATTAACAAAATTAATCCAAAAGGCTTAATAGAAGAATCTTGGACAAAAAAAAGATAAGCATGGTCGAAGCTTCCAAAAGAGGTGTGTGGTACAAGAAAGGTAAGAACGAAGTTAAACAATTAAACCAAAAAAAGAAATGAAAAATATAAATCTACAAACACGCCGGAAAACCTCAGAGAATATAAAAGGGTTAGAATCGTAGTTATCGGGAGATAAAAGAGGAATATTGAGAAAAACTTACGGCAAATATGGAACATAAATCTGATAGTACAGACAGAAATATGGAAAGTCATTGGCAATAAAAAGGTCGATATCAACGAACACCAGGGCTTCCATAAAATGAGTGCAGAAAACTGGTTCAAACACTTTACAGGCTTATATCACCAAGACACATCCGAACCACCCGACTATGTTATGGATTTTGATTCCGACGAAATACTCATGGAAGAGGAAAATATAATTCCAGTATGCGCGGTAAAGGCCGAGGTGTAAGTGGATTTTTGGGAAAATTTGGAGCGGTAACATGAAAGACTAAACAGCAGGTAAGAACAACCGTGATGAGGACCCTCAGAACAATTATTGACAGGACATGACTTGATAGAGTTCCAAGTCGAGATATTCGACAATAAGTTATCTTAAAATTTATAAAACCCACGCAACGAGTGGAAAGGGTATATAGATAGGATGGGAAACGAACGCCTCCCAAAAATTGTCAGAGAAGAAGGGCACCGGTCAGGCCACCAAAGTGACGGACAGAGAGTTGAACATCGTCATAATTGAACAATCCTAAGATAAAGGCACGAATACATGAAAAGGCGGGTAACTGCGTCATAAAAGAAGAAGAATAAAATACCTACGTAGATCGTAGATCTGTTATTCCAATTTTGATTTTGAGCCAATTAATTTTGAGCGAAATTTTATTTCTGTGTTTGTGATTACGGGCAGAATTTTGATTATTTGGGTTTATTTATATCCTCTAGCTTTCAAAATTGAAATTAATTTCTTTTAAAAAATACCTTAGTCCTTGCTGAACTTGTAGTTCGTTTTGACTTTTGAAGGTAATTCAACAATGTTTTATTAAGAAAGTAAGGTCACGGTATTCAAGGACAAGTTGAAACTAACAGAACTTTCGAACGAATGAACGAACAGAAAGGTTGAAGCTGATGGCTTGATATTAAATTATCCAAATGAATTTTTGATATTAACTTGTGAAACAATTTGTTAATTTTCATTACTAATAACATTTAATTACGTTTTGAATCAATAAAATAGGATCGAAAAGTTGTAATATTAATTAATTTAATTGTCTATCTTTCCAGTCAACTGTCCATATAAATATTTGACCTCATCTGTTATTTCGGTTATTACTTTGAGTTTCATTGACAAGTAAAACTTTAACGACTATAAAATAGGTCTGTAGATTTAATGATCAATAAGGTCATTTAGTCCACAGGTAAAATTTTATGCGAAATTTATGTCTGGTCGTATAAAACCTTTAACAAGCCGTTAAAATTAACGATTGATTTCTGTAGGTCTGTTAGTAAGAACCAACGATTTCTGTTGGTTAGTTCAATTTAATTGCTTGTTAAAAGTTTTATGAAACAGGACATGTAAAGCCAAAACATCAGCTTAACGGAGGGTTAAAATTTAATGGACGATGATAAGACCGACCCTAAGGGTTTTATTTACTAAACTACCCCTTAATTATATTTATTGGATACTAGGTAGTGCGGGTTGTCTTTGGCCGCTCTATTATCTAATTGTCTGAGGTTGGAGGCCTACGAATGCCATATTTAGTTGGGCATTCAGCCTCGCAACTTAGATCTCTATAAAGAGTATCTGGACTTCGTCGTGCTCAATATAATTGCTAAATACTTCTTGGATCAAAAGGATGTCGTCATTAACTTAAAAAGATCTTTATGCAGACGACGCCGTTTAGTTCGATCAGGCAACAAATATGTTGAGCATAGAATGTCAAGTAACCTTTGAAGAAAAGTTAAGGTGCTACAATATTGAAATATTAAGGAAACCATATTAATTAAAAGCGCAACGTAACCATATAAAAATAAAAATAACGAGATAAAACGAGGCAAATACAAAGTACAAAGCTTCCACACCAAAAAGTTACAAAAAAATATAGGCACTCAAAATTTTGCACTCCCACAAAATGGGATACACGTCGCTGGATCCCCACTTTTGTTCGCTGCTGTTGGTAATAGTTTTACCACAATAATTTTTTTAACTCGGTAATATTTTAACCGTACATTTGTGTTCAGGAATGATGATTGGGGTATCTGCGGACCAATTCGGGTTGGCAATACACTGTTGAATTTCACATTGTGTACTTTATATACCAATAAAGGTTTACCCCACATCTTTGACCCTGAAAACTAAATTGAAGATGTTCACTCACCCTTTAAACAATTACATCCGTCCTTGGCTGTCTGTTACTTAGGAGATAGCTTCTCTTCATATTTATATTTTGTCCTTCAGGAAGTTTGATGGAATTGCCTTTCGCGTTCCTCTCTTTCGTTGGTTAATATTGACTACCACTACATTATTTACAAGATCCCCCCTTTTAATGTTTTGCATCACGATGTCAATTATTGTGGAGTTTAAAACTTTGAGTTTTAAAAACCCAAAAATTACCAACTGTCAAATCCAACCACAACAACAGTTTTACATTGCAATTCTTGTGTGGAATCCGAGGTGTCTCGTTGGATGGAATCAAGGCCCCTTTCTGTCAGCTATAGCCAGTTGGAGATGAACATCAGTGGGTGTGCCTGCAGTTCAATTAAAAGAACAGGCTGTTGTTTGCGTGCATTTGGGCATTGTACTAAATCTGAATAGCTCGAAAGGTTTGTGCCACTATTTGTTTCTTTCTTTTAATTGTAAGCAGATTGTAAAAACACACCAGTTATTTTTTCGACCAACGGCTCTCCGTAGTTGCACGGTGTGATAGTAGGTTTGATACTGGTATACTACCTTCATCTTCACAATTATCTATAAAACAATACCATATACTGTATCATTAAGCCTCAGCGATTACACAATTTTAAATTTAACATCTTTTATTTTCTTATAAGCGATACCCTCAAGATCTACGAACCACAGCCTGCCTCCGACGCACTAGGAGCCAGCTTATCCATGAAACCAGGGTCAATTTTTTCACGGCAAATTACTGCCAATATTTTATTGGAACATGTGGCAATTGGAACCGTAAGGTTAATTACGCCACACGGAGAAAATTGTTTACACAGATAGTATTAAAAGATTCATATCTGATCAATTAAATATATTTTTAATATTTATTATCACCTAATGCTTGTATTACATCAGGCATTTTCTTGCCGCAATTTCTGCGCAGAGACGAGTTCATAGTATTTGCTCGTTGCGTATACCATTGTGCGCAGAAATCACGGTAAGAAATTGACTGCTGTAATACAGGTTGAAAACAAAATGCTTATTATTATTAATTAGTACCAATTTGAACTTATTTAATCGCAATTAATTAACTGGCGTAGCTGTAAGGCACCAGGTGAACTAAATCAAGGATAAAAAGAGAAAGAATATGGTTTTATTCTAGATACCAAATTATTACGTAAAAAACTAAAGATATGCCAAACATTGTACAAATTACTAAATCGCAGAAGAAATTACCTATGTACAAAACTATGAATTGCAAATCAATTTTTGCACTAAAACATACCAACGGAAGCATTCTATTAACTCTCAAGTTGCAATTACGATTTGTTTGAGTTGTCTTATTGTTGTTCTATTTACTCTGTTGGAGTATACTAATAGTCATGTGGCTGATTCTTGTTAAATAACAAAATCTCTGTCTCAAAACATTCGTCTTTATATTAGCAGCGTTATATTTATTAGCTAAATTTTAAACATTGTTTTAATTTACTGGAAACTTCCAGCATAAAGAAGTAAATCTTAGGTTATGTACGCCCTGTCAAGTGACGCAATGTCGCAATCCACAATTCCAATTAGTTAATCGGCGATTGTTTTTCGTGTTGAACCAATCACCATCGTAATTGTGGTGTTGCGTTACGTTACGCTACGGAGTTTGCAACGGTTCAGTTTAGTTTCGCAAAATTAGCTTTTCGATAATAAGAAAGAGAATATAAAAATCATGTAGAGTACCTTTTTAAAAGAGTATCTTTAATTTTTTTAATAGCGTTAAAATATTTTCTAGATTGCGGCTTAATTATTTTGTTATGCTTACTTTATTAATTATTCAGATTGCTTTATGAAGTGTCGTGGTTTCCCTTTATAATTTACATACAATTCCCACTAGTTATGCCACATTGTTGGCCTTCATTTATTTGATGATAAATGGTGGATTACGCCCCCAGAGCGTATGTATTGAAATTACTGCAAGTACGCCAACAGAGAAACATTATATTAGGGTAGCGTGGTGTAATGGCGCCGTTATATGTTCCACCTTCTGCTTTGAATATTGATCACCTTCCTGATGTATTAAAGATGTTGTGTAGTGGCTGCTGAAGCGAGTACTTTGCCTCTATTGTGGGATATATTAGTTGATATTGCGATTTACTGCGCTTATTACACACCTTCATTTTGGTAAACCTCACAAAGTAAAACAAAACTCGTGTAGTACAATTTCTTTCACGAACATTAACTTTCTCACTAATTTAAATGATTTTCTCTAATATACCCATATCAAAATCAGGGCACGTTCTACACCTAATGCTTGAATATTATTAGCTTTAAACTTAATTAAAATATTAATGAACATCATAGTTTTCAGTGTTTTTACCCAGAATAATAAAACTGATCTTATATTTTGAATTTTTAGAGTTTTTTAGATTTATTGTAGGCATTGGACTATACTTCATCAAGTATTGCCTAACGCACACACACTTGTTAAGCTTACAAATATTATATGAATTTGTCTTCCAAACTGCCCAATACAATTCGAGATATATTTGAATTTGGCTTAGGGAAAATCATGTTACCATAGATTATTATTATTAATTTATTACTCCGATGTGAGCAGATATTTAACTGCTAACTTTATTTTTCAGACTTGAAAGCCATAAAATTTCTAATATTAGACACCGTAAATCGTTTTAGTCTATAATTGATTAAAGCATCTTAATCATCGACTTAAGAGAAAAGCACATTCCGTGTTCTGCAATAAACAACTTGACGGTTTTCACTACTTTTAAAGACAATTTATGGAAGCTTCCAAATTTGTTCTGAGATAAATACTTTTGCACTGATTAACAATTAAGAAGTAATTTATTGCACAATAATTTTAAAAATATATTAAACATAATAACAACAGATCGACGACATCTTTGGAGTGAAGAACTTAAATTACTATGAAATATTTCACTGTGTTTCTATGATATGCATTAAACCTTAAGAATAGAGGGGATTCGGTAACTGTCAGGTCGAGGAAATCATGTTTTCCTGGTTATTTAAGTTTCATTATTCGGTTACGGATACCACCGGGGTAGAAATATAATTCAGCGTAAGATTCATTTTCCT
Organism: Podabrus alpinus; assembly: GCA_932274525.1. Lineage (NCBI taxonomy): Eukaryota > Metazoa > Arthropoda > Insecta > Coleoptera > Cantharidae > Podabrus > Podabrus alpinus. The sequence goes on from OW026452.1 coordinate 98,392,360, forward strand.
TTAAGGTACATAGCATTTTAAAATGTTATTATACAAAGGGCCCATACAATATGGTTTTATTAATAAAATACACCCCCTCCCATTTCCATTTTCGGATACTAAATAGCCTAAATCGTTTGAAGCTGTTTGTACCTCCTTTATTTTCGTTTGCACCCATTTAGTTTTCAAGTTATTTACAAAAAGCATATTGACGCGCAAATTGGATTAACAGTTTTATATCAATTTTATTTTGGACGGAGAACATTTTTTCTTGAAATTGATGTTAACTTACCTCTATGGAATTTAAAATTACTTTATATGAAATTTTGTAGACATGTATAGGAGAGGGTGGGACAAGTTGTTATAGGGGTAAGTTGTTATAACGCAAATTATGGTCGCGTTTTTCTTTAAGAAGCTTACTATTTCACACAATTGCAACTAGTAGTCAAGTGACACTTAGTCATGAACTTGGAAAGTTCTGGTTAGAATGTAAACCACAATAGCTGCATTAAATTGTTTTTAGATGTGTGAAGCGAGTAGAATTTTGTGCAATATCTTGTCGTATCCACTAAACGGTCAGGAATATACTTTTGCAATGGTATTATAACTCAAGACATTAACAAGAAAATATATAAATATTTAACGTCACAATCACGAAATGGCATGCTGCGCTATGGCCTCATCAGCGAAAATTATAAAAAATTGTATCCTGAATAACCCCACAAAAACCAGAGGAAAAAAGAATTCAAAGCCTAACAAACGGAATGAAAAGAAACTTAGAAGAAACAGACAGTGAGGATGATTCCTCACTACCCCAAAAAAGAAAAGATAAGATCGGACATTGAATTTATGGATGACGCCCAATCGGAAAATAATCACCTGGAGGAAGAAGGTTCAGAATCCGAAAAAGAGACGGAAAATATTAATAACAATAAAATGAAAAAAAAATGGCCCTGACATAGCAAGAAGCAAGCCTGGAAGCAGGATTCATCAAACAAACCAAAAACAAATAGGACACCAAAAGAAGCGAAATAAACGAAACAATCCCAGATGAATGAGAAAAATTGCAACCCACTGAAATCGAAGAAATGAACGAAGAAGACTTAGAAGAAGAAAAATGGCAAAATAACCTCGGCAGGAGCAGGACTTTGATCGAAAGTAAAGAAGCTATCTATTTTAGGGACGAAGGGTGGAAGGTGTGATAACACTGGAAGACGCGATAAGCTCCTACAATAGGAAACTTATAAAAATAAAAGGCGGGAAAACCTTCAGCCTCCCCCCCCCCTTGTGCACAAACTGGCAATAAAGGAAGTGGTTAAGGCACTTAACCCCACTTCGAAACACAGGACCCTTCTCAAACTCAATTTCGACAATCTGAATCTCCTCAAGATTAAGATAAGTTGAACCCCCAAAAAGAGACCCCCCCCCGGAGTCTACCTCGTAGCGGTCCTAAATCCGGACCTCCAAAATCAGTGGCTGGAAGAACAAAGGCAAAGATAAAACGGGGCTAAAACGTCAGAAGAAGCAAAAACCATACTGACTAGCATCAGACTCTAGCAGTTATGGATCAAACCCGTCGGAGTGTTCAAGGTCAAAAACTGCGGAGTCTTAGTCGAATTATATCACCCAATAGGAAACCAGCTATTAGCATCGAAAAAATTGGAGGCCCGTCTGCCATCAGCACTCTGGCCTTCAATCACCATCTAAATGATCGAAAAAAAGAACAATTAGTCGCGAAAGTGGAAAGAAATTTCCCAGAGCCAACAAAAACGGCCAGACTAAAATGGTTCAGGAACATTAATACCATCTTGTCGAAGGAGATATCCAGAAACAGGTGGGTCATGAAACTCCACCCCGCCTTTAGGGTGGTTTTGCGATAAACTAAATTGTACTTCGTAGAATGTACATTATAATAACCTATTCCTGAATGTTTACTTTGTTTACTTGTAACTTTCCACCTGTACAAACAGGTGCAAGCGAGGTACAAACGATTGAGACAATTTTCGATCCGAAACTCGAAATGTAGGAAGGGGGGGGGAGGGCTTGAAATGCACCTCATGAAATGCAACTTAGAGCTTCGTAATCCAATTAAAATAGTCATTATTTTGTTTATTTATATTACTAGTTTATATTACTACAAATAATATCTATCTATTCCTGTATCAATCAATTTTGGATCTAGGTTTCCACTAACACTTTAATTGTGCATTATAAGAATTTTGGTTTTAAAAACGCCACGCTTGCCATTCGCGTTGGCGAGTTTGGTTTTACAATTTAGGCAGCTTGCTAGGTTTGCTTTCGATGTGTCGACACCCTGTTTTTTATTGTTATGATGGCAAATCATGAATACCGCTGGATTGATGGCTTTATGTATCCTCCGAAGCACGGGAGACGGTCAAGAAATTTTAGACTGTAACCGGGTTCAAACCGCGCCTTGCGTTCGCAGTTGATCTGGCTGATGTTCAGGTCATCACCGTCGTCCTAAATAAATAATATACTACCGAGTAAATCTTATTTCTTATCCCATTTGCTTTAATGATAGCTCCCAGCTATTACAAGCTATCAATGTAATTTTTGAGCAGCCGTTTTTGAAGTAAACATGCTTTAACGCCTCATTAATATTTATATTATATAATAATATTAAATTATACATATTCACACAAATCGATTTCAGCCAAATATTTAAAAATAAAAAGGTGGAATAAAGAAAAAAGCTGAATAAAAAAAAACAATAACAAAAGGTGAATATTATGTGTAATGAATATACTAAATCTTAAAAACGGGCGCGGAAACAAAACACGCAGCCTGTAGATTAACATTTGAACAGAAGCCAAAAAATGTTTGTAAAATTTTAATTATGTTTAGGCACTTGAAAAATTTTGTGTCGTTAAATTGATTACGATAAATTTTTTTCAGCGAAATTCGCCACCAAGTTTTAAGGTTACTAAATTAATTTGATTGAAGTAGTTTTTTTACATTATATTTTAGAAAGAAAAATAATTACCGGATTTTAAGTGGTTCCCCTGGTTAGTTAATTTTTAATAAGAATGTAGTTAATCAAAATTGCGAGTTATAGGCAGCTAGCAGTTATATTTTAAATTGGAAAAGTTTTGAGGTTACTTGTTCATATTTTTAGACTATGTTTTTAACTTGATTATGGCTATGTTTAGAATTTTTATGTTAAAATTATTAAAATTTTTAAGTAATGGCGGATGGCGGTACGACTTTTGACTTTAGTTTTATCAAGAATAAGGATTTTGTATTAGGCTCAACTCCGACTCAAGCTTAGTGACCTCTCTTTTTGTTAGCCTTTTTACCACAACATACAGGCAGAGGTAATAAATAGAATTGTTTCCGAGGTTTAGGTAATTTAGGTTTTGTAAGATTCTTGTTTAAATGTTTGGCAAGACCGCTGTTTGTTGCTTGAATCAACCGCTAGTTTGGTTTTGCCTGGTCTAGTTTATTATTATTATCATTATTAACGTACACGAAACTATTATTAAGCTTTATCTTTAATTGTTAGATGTGAATTTAGGATTTGCTTGTCTACCTTTAATATCGCTGAAGTTAACACAATAGAAATTCTCGTTAGAGATTATATTTGGAATTATATAACGCCATTTGATTGGCCATAAAAAATAACTGAAGAGCTGCAGCCGCATTGCAGCGCTCAGAGCACTCATCTCCACCTCAATTGGATGATAATTTTATAATTAGCTTGATTATTTAAATTTTTTTTCCAGAAAAATGCGTTTCGGAAAAATTCCCTAAAATAATTTTAAAACAATTTGAAACGATTATTATAAAGCAACTAAATATTTTTTCTTTTAACCGTAAGCGAATCTCTTGTGAGTTTTATTTTTAAAACGAAAATTAATCAAAAGTGCGTTTGCGTTTGATAGAACAGGGAAGCCGACTGTGAGCTTAAGCAAAAAGCATAATCAGTTTTTTTCTGGTATTCAAGTTTTCAGAAGAAGCGCGTGCAAATTATTTGTGTTTGAATTTTAGCTTTCTTGCCGCTTTATTTCATTTTAGACACTTTTTCGTCTTTAATTTATATTACTCGAATAAAATGATACAAAAACTTTTTGTGTACAAATTTTTAGTTTGTTTCATGAAAGTTCATAAATTTCTATTAATAAAGTAATAAATGCTTTCTGTTTTTGTACATTATTTATTTTCCTCTAGTAATATTGTTTTCAGAATTTAAATTTAAGTACCATTTGGATGGCTTATCACTGTAGAGATGAGATTTTTAGGTCGTATAAATGTTATACCAGAGAGCGTTAAAGGGTTAATTGATACACGGCCCCGCTCGAAAGTTATGCTGTATGAAAAAGAAAGAAGAAACGGAGCCGTGTATCAATTAACCCTTTAACGCTCTCTGGTATAACATTTATACGACCTAAAAATCTCATCTCTACTTATCAGTAATAACGTCCTAATGGAATTTAGAATTACGAACTAAATTTAACGCAGTGTCTGAAAACAGGTCCTTGGTAACATCCGACCGCCTTAGGCGAAGGTTTGTGCTTTTCAGTTCTGAAAAGTGGTTTCTTCATTGTTTAGGTTATTCTAAAAATAAAGATATATTACGGTGATATCTGGAGGAGACGTCACTCGCAACACGAACATTCATTTTTGGTTGAATAAAAATTAATGCATGGAACTTGTTCATTTAAATAGGAGGTTTACCATTATTATCACAAAGTCAAAATAAAAAGAATCATTTAAAACATAATAATAAAGAATACAAGGGTTAACAAAATAAATTTAAATGTTCAATTTAAAATCCGTAATGACAAAAATTGTTAAAAATAGTATAATAAAATTGTTTAGTCATAATAAATTTATAAACTACATATAAAATTTTATGTTATAAAAATTATGTTTTTATAACGTTTGCGTTATGTATAAAAATTTAAACATTAAGTGTGCGTCGATAAAATTAATTAAAAACAGAGTGATAGGTCATCCGAGAAACCATCGGTGGACAATTCAAGTGATAATCAGAAACTAAGTGCTTCAAATCAACCATTAACCTAAAACAATAAGAAAAATAAATTAGAAGACAATTTTGAATTTCGCGCTACTAAAAGATGGAGTCCACTCACCTACAGAATTTATGGTTAAATAATCAAGGAGTAATGAATTTGTATCACCTTGATGATATAACAAACAAAAAAGGTCTTCCTTAGATTTGTATCGAGATCGCACGTGTAATTTTAGCGGCTCGAATATTAATTAATTAATTGTATAAAATTATGATAAAAAGGTGAAATCTGCAAAAATAAAGTGATTAACCATAAATGTGAATGTAAATACGGTAAAAGAATTATAAATTACTTACCGATCGTGAATATTTTTGAGAAGATAAAAAAATTTTGTCACGAGGGTAATAATTTTATCGAAGATAGATCTGCAGAAATCGATGTGAATACAAGCCCATCCACAGGAAGCACCATTGACCATGGCACATGCGCTATACCAAAAAGGGGAAGACACCAATATTTATACAGGGTAAGCGAAAATGTTTACAAAAAACTTACATTTGTGCAACGAGTGCGGAAATTCAAACTACGACGCCACGCTTGTTAGATATAATTGTGGGGAATTTAGATAATAAGGATAATACGCTCCAACATGTTCAGGAACACGATTAGTACATGTTACCGTGTCGACTGCTCGAGGTTTACTGCCGCACCTCCCACCGATGTGTCGTATTTACGTAATTTTTATGGGCGTGGTCTTAATTTCAGTGATTTCATAGACCGCAGTCAATCCAAACGATGCATTTAGTTTACCCTTAAATTATGGTTGTGTTTTCAATTTAAACTTAATGATCCTGTCTTTACATGAAAGCTAATGATCTTTTTTATCGAAATATTAAGCCATTTCTATAGGGAAATTTCAATTTCCGAGTCACCGATGGGGTACTGAACCCCCGATAGCCTCTCCTGATTTTAGATATTGGATGGCATTGTTCACCTCGTCTTTCAGTATATCCAACTCTCATTCTTCTTCTGTCAGGCTCACGTGGTGTACTTCATCTCTTTCATAAAAGAGCCTTTCAGGGTATGTTCTCCATAGCTCCATAGTTTGGCTTCTTTCAGTGACCAGTAGTATTCCTTCACTGTCTAGCAAATTCCAAGACTGGGGTTCAAATTCCGTTTGTATTGTTACATCATGATACTTTTACCCTAACTTAATTTAAGTTGACGTTAAGAAAATTTTGCTAACTCTACTTTATACCTGCTATGTTGCATGAGATTGTATCTGCACTTGAGTGCAGATACAATTGCTTTGTTAAAACCAGTTCTAACGGTTAATTCTGAAGAATTCTTAAAATATAACATGAACCGCACTAGTACTTAAATTAAATTAGAGTAAAATTAAATTAAAGTTAAGCGGTGCATAAACTCACCATAATGGCGAGTTTAGTTCCCAATTTTACCTTTGATGATGTTTATTTATTTATTCACAGGAAAACATATCACTATAGAAATGCAGTGATATTTCTACTGTGCATTACTGCAAATAGAATTGTATACCTATATAGTACTAAAACTTATTCCCTAATCTGGCACGGCGTTATGATAATAAACCTATTATTATCGCGTATAACTAATGCTATTATACGCGCATATAATACTGTAATCTTCTAGGGAGGTAAATTTTATTGCAACAACACCATACATTCAACACGTCTTGCTCTTTAAACAAAAAAGAAACCCAAGTTACCATACTCGAAACTCGTAAGCGAAAAATGAAATAGTCACCTAACAAATTCAGTTAAGTTGGTGCCGCAAACTATCTTACATCTTCTTAAGATTTAATACATTTTATCTAACATGACGTTATGATTTACCTAAATAACATTCAGGGCCGTCTCAAGAGTATTTGGCGCCTGTGTGCAAACCTATATTTGCCGCCCCCATGCGCCGCAGGCGGTAATTTCAAATTTTCAAGGTCATTGACGTTTAGAAGAGTTTAAAAAAAATTAAAACTTACCTACCTTTTAAGTTTAAATGCAACAATCAAAGACAGTGCAACAAACTTGTCGGCACTATTAATTTAATATTAGGAAATTTTCGCAACTTTTTTGGTATTCAGTTTATTACACCATCACAGTCACGAGAAATTAACGAAGTAAGTAAACGATGTCTAAGCGGTGAATGACAATGAATTATGAATAAAAATAATTCTGATATTTTCATACTTACCTACTTTGTTGATTAAAAATGCTTACAAGAAATTCTGCAAAACGATAACAACAATATTGTAGTCGGCTACTTTGACTTGTGAATCGTGTTTTTCACAGATCTTAGGCGGTCGGCTTAGTTAGTAATCTAGTAATCTGATATTTACTATATGTACTACTTGCACAACAAAAATGTACTACGGCAGGAAGCATAAAAATTAACCTGTGCCCTGTAGAAGTTCGATTATAAACACAAAGTGTTAGTCAGCAAACGTGCTTTGTTGTTAGTTGTTTTTGAAAAATAAAGATAGCTGATGCCTTAAAAATAAAGCACGAATAAAAAAAAATCTTAAGGTTGGTTTTTATGAACGTCTACATCTGGCCGGCGCCCCAAATGTTTCTGCGCCCGTGTGCTACGCACACTTTGCACCCTTGGAAGAGACGGCCCTGATAACATTTGTGCAAGTAAAGCAACAGAATACCTAAGCGTTTGCAACAGTATTACCTAGTAATTAAGTGCAATTACACATGAGTATATTTAATGAGTGGTGAATGGAATATTCGATACATAGTATAAATAAATAACACATCAAATTTCTAAATTATAATTTAGGTGTCGCTATCATCAAATAATAATATACGAACTAGATTTTAAATCATAATATGTAATTGGAAGTGGTACTGTCCATAAAACAATAATAAGATAAAATAGTAAATTGGTTCACAAAATATTTAATGTAATTTCAAATGTATAAGAATATAATAATATAATACCAAATTACCGATTGATTATAATTTTAGGAAATAAATCATAATTGAACGGTAATTTGTTAACGATAATACTTGTAGTTGGGTGTGCAGTGCATATCGTCATAGATTCGAATCCCGGGAGCTCTCAAATTATACACATATGCCGTGGTTTGGATTTCATGTCGAACTATCGATCCTATTAAAACGTTAAGTTGGTAACTAATGTCCGTACTAATAGTCGAGACTTTAAATTTGATCTAGGATTAAATTAGTATGAGATAGACTTGAGACTTGAGACTTGATCTAGGATTGTAATTCGTTCTTTCCGGGTTTATCCTGAGTTGTACGCCTTGGCCATATTAGTGGGGCACCCTTTAAAATAGCGGTAAATCCCTTTTCAGTGTAATATTTGACCGATCTATTTTTAGTAGGTAGTCTAGATTGGTATTGTGATATAATACAAAAAAATTTTGTCCCTTATTATTTTTATGAGGGCCATAAAAATTAAAATATCTTAAAATGTACAAAATTGTTTAATTTAATGAAAGCGACCGTTCAGTTAGTTTCAATTTTTTTGGTGTGGGTACATTTGTGTTTAAAATATTTAAAATTATTTCTAAGGTATGTAAATAATTTAAAACGCCAAAAAATAGCGATTTAAGCGAAAGTAAAAGGGCACAAATAATTCTCTTATATTCGCAAGGGTTAAATCAAACTCATATTAGTAAAAAAAATGAAATGTTCACGGCATTCGGTTCAAAATGGAATTAAAAGGTACAAAAAACTACATTCGTTCAAATCAAGAACGAGAAGTGGTAGAAAACGATAACAACCCCATCTGAAGACCGGGTGTTGCGGCGCGTGCGTATTCGAAATCGCAAAATGACGTCGAAAGCGCTAGCTAACCAAATGCGTGAAGACGGTGGGCCTTCGATTTTGGCACGAACAGTTAGAAGACGGCTTACAGAACATGCCTGAGGGGTTGTAAAGCCCGGCGTAAGCCGTGGCTTTCGGAAAAAAACAAAAAAAAGAGACTATAGAGTGGGCTCGTGAACACCTAAATTGAACCGTTGCGGATTTGGAGAAAGTAGTTTGGTCAGATGAATCAAACTTTGAGGTACGTAAGTTAACAACCCCTATTTTATAAATTCGATGATAAAAATTTAATGTTAAACTGATTTTACAAAAATTGTGATTGTCGTTTGTATTTTTAATATATTTTTTTTTTCTTAGGTTTTTGGCACCCCTGGGGCTGTGTACGTACGTCGTAGAATAAGGGAAGAATATCGTCCAGATTGAATCGTACCTACGGTGTAACACCGTGGAGGGGGGGTAATGATTTGAGCTTGCATGGCAGTAACAGGGGTAGGGAACATCTTCGTGTGCGAGGGTTGTATGAACAATTCTACCTACACTGCAATGTTAGAGACCAATCTGATGGAATCTTACGCTAAAATATTTCGTAACAAAGGCCCCAGGGTATAATATTTCAGCAGGACAATGCTCCTTGCCATACCTCGCGAGCGAGCAGGGTGGTTTGTGCCAAAGGGGGTGAATGGGCCTGCACAGTCACGTGACTTAAATCCAATTGATTATTTATGGTTTATTTGAAAGAAGAATATAGGACAACACAACTGTAAGTTAAAATCGGAATTGAGGGAAAAATTGCAGATGGAATGGTGTAAATTGTTGCCTTGTATCTGCAAATCATTAGTCCACGGTATGCCAAAAAGGGTTGCAGCTGTGATTTAAGCAATTGGAGGACCCACAAAACATTAAAATATAATTTATAATAAATATCTTAATAAACTTTAATCGATGGTTCTTTATATTTTCTTGCTTTATTAAAATATTACACTTTTATTAAGGTGCCCCACTATTATGGCCAAGGCGTATGTCGTAATGCTGTCACACGCTGTGCTAGATTTCAATTGTATATTGAAGAAGTTATTCAGCATTCATGTCGACTACATTGTATATTGTACAGGTTTACCAACAATTGCTTCGGTTTGAACGGATTATATGGTCTGTATGAAAACATAATAAGTTAGGTTATACGGATTATGTCACGAACAAGTGAGAACACGATATGTGTAGAAGTTACGCTGCAAAATTTGTTTGTAATTTATTTTAAAACTTTTAGATTTTCTCCAGGATTATAGTGACGTTATAGCCTATATTAGACTTTGCGCGGGGATTTTTTATACTAAGACGTGTTTTTAATTAATATTCGAGCTTTTAATTCAAAATGCCCGTCCTAAGTGTTTCGAAAACTCCGTAGCAGATGTGGAATTATGTTCAAATTAAATTAATGCTACAGTTCTATAGCTACAGTTGGGCTCAAATAAATTAGCACTTACGTCATTGAAGCTTGAAATCATAGGTCAAATAAGTGCATTTCAAAATGCATCTTTTCTTTATACTACAATTTGAATTATCTGTCAATGTCATAATGTTGGGTTATGCAATAAAAATATCTATAAGCACCCTTATTATAAACACATTTTCATGGAATTACTATTAACTAATTATTAAATAAACCTGCTGACATGAAAGATATTAACAATGAAGTAATATTTTAAATAAATGAACTGATGATTTATGTTAACGACAATATTTTATCTTCTAGTCTTTTCCTTTCCTTATGCACTTGCGTTTGTGCTGTTACATGCGAGTTTAGTATTTCTAAGAGCGTCCATTACAAGGGGTCCAGTGAAGATTCCAGTCTGGTAATATATGTACAACCAAAAAATTTAAATCACCTTAGAAAGTTTCCACCGATTATAGTAGACTTCTTGACGGTGGGAGGCATACTTCCTTGTGGAAAAGGTTGTTTTTGCGGAACCATTGAATGTTTTCCGTTCCTTGTTTTGGCTTCAATTTTAGCATTGTACTTTTTTGCTTTGGATGATCTGATACTGAGGGGCACAAGGTCATAAATGTTTCTTTTAGAATTTATGTGAAACTGGGATGTATTCCTTACCACCCCCCCTCAGACCCCCCGGTCCCTATAAGTATGGTCTACAGGTAGAGGCTTTCTGTACTCTTATTAATTTGTGCTATAGTAGATTCAATTTTCACATTAACCTATACCAAAATCGGGGATCTACTGTATTATATTGGAAGGCTTATTATAGTATCGTACGATATAATATTGGAAACACGTTTTCTGCCAACTTACGGTGCCTTTAAAGTAATATTTAATGTTTTGGTTTCATAAAGATAATCGACTTTGAAAAGTCGTTCTTGTATATGGAGATTTATTGATAATCGAGAATAATCTCATTCATCTGTATTCTACTTTTGCTTCAGATGAACCGGAAAAAGGTCTTTGTCAAAATCTGAAAAGTACTGTTTTTTGAGTTTAAGAAAAAAACAATTTCTTTCAGAAATTTCCTCATCTCCTCTCATAAAGGCCATGCAAAAGTTTTGGATTAGCAAGAAGAACAAGCATTTTTGGTAATGAAGAAAATGGTAAAGAATTATTGCAGCTGGCTCTAACGGTGAAAATGCTATCGGATCATTTTGGGAGTTCTCAATAATCAAAAGGATTTAAAGGAACCATGGTAAGGAAAAGCTTAAGAACCATTGATCTTGGGCATAAGATATAATAGGAAACAGCCAATCCACGTCTTTATGATTTTTGGGAACTGTTTTAACAAATTTCCGTTGTAAATCCAGCTTGATGTCGAAAACTAAGAAAAAACCATTAGCTACCAAAAACACAAATAAAAATATTTTGTGTAAAAATATAATAGAAACTTATAATCTATTATATTAGATACAGGGACCTCAAATATATCGAGCCCTATGTAGGTACGTACATGCTTAATATCTCCTGTAGATAAAACGCATCTAAATTTCTTTCTACATTGCAAGTGCTTTTGCTTCAAGATTCCATAACGGAGTCTTTACAATTTTTGTTTTCTTTGGGTATTCGAGAAGTTCTTTTACCTCATTATGCTATTGTAGATAAAGCTGACGCTACGGGCCAGAGTTACCAGACATAAAACAGCGGTTTTCCGTTGCCGAGAATGAAACTATTACCACCAAAAACAGAAATCAAACATTAGCGTAAACCTGATAAACCAAACTCGCGATAATCCAATCCGCTAATCAGTACTTGACAAAATTTCGAAATTTTTTATATTAAATCGAATTAAATAGGCAGACCTGCTGTTTAGATAGAATTTAATCCCAATGGATATAATTTCAATCTTAGATAGCGATGACTGAAGTATCAGTTTCACTCTCGGAAGTGCAAAATCTGTTTGTGTAATGTTAAACAATTTTCCATTAAAAAAATTTTAATCATTACACATTGGCCCTCCCGATAGGATACTATTATTGTTTTGAAGCTATAAACGCTACTTGTAGCTTATATTAGATATAGCCTATATAACAAAATTACGCTCATTAGGTTAGCACCAAAGTAACCTCGTTAGATGGACACAAATTTGAGAAATTCTGATGACATAGCTCACGAATTTATTGCTTTTAATATTGCGTGTTATTTAAAAGTGATGACCATCAAAAGTTAGTTTATGTCACCCTAAAATAACATCTGTAAGAAAAAACGTAGAAGTGATCATACAGTAGCACTAGAAGAGATAGAGTTCACGTCATGACCCTTCGTTTCTATGGCGATACCTTCATTTGTCATGTATTTGCGAGCTTCCACTGTTTTCAGATTGTCCGCTTTTTTCATGTTTTGATATTGTCACTATATGTGACAGAAGACCGTCATATACTTCCAGATGCATGTTTCTCAATTCATTCCATTATTACGATTAATTTTTCTTTTAAATTTTTTATTATGTTTACTTACTTATTTTAATTGCTTTCGATTTCTACGTATTTTGATTTCGTGCAAAAAAATACGCAATGATTTACATCTCCAAATCAGATTGTTTTATTTGTAAATTATACAATTTGATACAAATCAGAAAAAAGGGAATTCAAGATAAATATTTAATCCTAGCAAAGAAATTGCAAATACGAATGAAAAAGGATGGAAGTGTGGAAGCATTTCTTCATAACATACTAAAAGTTTCCAAAATTTCGATATTTTCCAGTGTCTTCCTCCATTTTCTTAATTAGTTTGAATTAAAAATAAAACGGTAACAATAAATTTATAGTTCGTCCTTTCCGTCAAAATCTATAAATTCGTAATTCTTTTCTTCGTCATCAACTCCTGGATCGTCATATCCATCCCATGGCTTAGCAGATACAATTTTTGCAGGCTTGTCATTTTTAATGGAAGTAGTGGTTCCTCTTCCAAACGAAATTTCTCTACAATGAAATATTCATGAATTGTGCTTTTAAATTTTGAAAACAAGTACTTTAAAAATTCATCGATTCCGCTTAAAGAAAAGGATCCCTTCATTAAAGAAAACTTCATCTTTCCAAAGTTGATAACTGCCAATGCTGGATAACCAAACCCTCCGATATCTAAAGACTCCTCCAATTCTGTTTGTGCTATAGCTTCACTCCAGGTCCACCTAGAGATATCAACTGTAAAGCTTCATTATACATGCCAACCTAAAAAACTTACCCCCAAAGTTTCTTTTTATATTTTCTGGATAAATCGGCTAAAACACTTAAATATTCGTATCGGCATCCAGCTTGGCAATCCAAAATTTCTGGTACTATTGCAATAATGCAGAGAGGTTTGCTAACGCAAGCTTCTTTAAAATTCTCAGAACTTATTATCTGAAAAATTCGAAGTTAACATCTAAACAACTTGGTGGTACACTCTAAATTTTTACCTGAACAATTTCGGGATCGGGAGCATTTTCAAAATATCGCTCTAACCCCCAGCTGACAATATCCTCCGAAGTACGTCCCCCAGAATAATCAACGACTTTTTGCTTATTTGGCTTTCCCGGTCCAAAATATTTAACCGTGGGGTAATTTTCAATCTTATAAGCTTTCGAGGCTATTTTATGCTCTGTCGCATCCAACGCCCCGCATTTTATTTTGCCCTTCAGTTCGTCAGCTACTGTGTTCCAAATTGGTACAAAACTTTTGCAGTGCTGACACCAAGGTGCATAAAATTGGATCAACCACAAGTCTTTAGATTTTATAACTAAATCTTCAAAATTATCGTCATTTAATTGTACCACATAGTCCAATTTCTGAAACCGTTAAGTGTTTACTTAAAGTTTTATTTTTGGAACAAACAGTCAATCCAATTAATTTTAATTGATTTATCATAATGAGGCTGTTGTTTAACTTTTTAACATTTTTAAGGATTTAATCTAATTCCATTAAAACGAACAAAATTTGTTTACCTTATTGACAAGTGTTACATTATTTAACTTGAAATCAATCTTTTGGTGTATAGCCAGAATCGTAGCATCGACTAGACCTTTGCATTCCCTTTCATCGCTGTAATCAATAGGTTCTTGTTTGTTCAAACCAAAGATTTTGATTGTTGGATAACTTTTTAAATTAAACCGTGGAACGAAAGTTTTATATTTATCCGCATTTAAAGCTCCAACCTTAACGATACCCTGTTGGAAAAATTTAAATCAAAAAATTTTCGTTCTTGAATTTATGTGTATCGGATGAGCACCTTTAAGACATGCGCCGTTTTTTCATATTCCGCTACAAATTTTTTACAATGATTGCACCAGGGTACAAAATATTGAACCACCCAAATTTCGTCACTATTTAAGACAAGTTTGTCGAAGTTCTCGTCATTTAACTCAATTACACTTGAAGTTTTTGCATATAGTGCATAACAGCTTGATAACAGGGCTAAAATGATCAAACTTAATTGGAGCATAATTTTTGTCAATGTGATTAATTAATAGTAAATTTTAAACATTTGAAGGTTTACTTCTATGATCCTAATATTGCCCGAAATAAGTACAGCAGAGAAACCCATGCTTAATACAATTTTCACAATATAAATGGATAAACGTCGACAAGTATAATACCATGGTGAATATTTCGTGGTGGAAGAGATAAAATATATAAATTGAAAGAGGGTAGATTTTATTTACGTTTATATTGATGTCCCTCGTCTGTCATAATGATTGCTTTTTTGGACAAAATACATCTCAATATTTTCTAGATGTTTAATGAAAAACAAATTCAAAAACTTTCATTTAGTAATAATTAAAAGTGTTTACAACATTATAACAAAAAGCAAAAACTTTATATACGTATTTACCGTTAAATACATATCCAAAAGCAAAATAATATTTTGTATTAAATTGAAGAAGCGTATTTTTGCTTTTATCGTGCCTTATCATTTCTAGTGGCGGAATCACTGTAAAAAAGTATTTTTATAGAAATTTGAAGACTCTTTGGTGCAGCTTGATAAAAGTCCATTAGAAAGAAACAAATTGTCTTCTGCTTTTATAACATTTTTTAGCTTGTCGTTTTCAGGTGAATATAAAAATGCTTTCAGTTTCATTTGTTTGATCTCTACTATGTACCGACTAGGTATAGGTCAGCGTAGCGGAATTGAATGAAAGTGGATTGACACCATAATTATGATTTGCAAAATTTTAAACGGCATTGTTGACGGCCCAGTTACATATTTTTATTAAAATAAACAAGAAATCTGCAATATCATTAATTAACCATAATATGGTTATCATCGACTTAATCCACATAGGTCACAAGTCACAACAATTTTTAGTAATGTGCATACTGCACAGTTTAACGGGGATATCACTATACAATGGCTTTCAATTTAAATTACTTAAGAATTATGGTGCGTTGTCACCGCCGCTACAGAGCAATTTACATAGGCAAATGCAGATCCCATCAGTTTTCTCCGAGCAAGTAGCGCGCAGAATTTTAGTATTGTTGATAATACTTATTGAAATAGTTTTTATTCCAACTTTTTTACTTATAAGGTTCAAACGACGGAATCAACAGTTCATTGAAGCTCAAACGATTCTCGAACGAACAGTATTAATTTTCATAGAGAGGGATGACTAGCACTTTTACAGCCTCTCCCAAAATTGTTCTAAAGAATTGAATTTTTAGTAAGAACATTTGAAGCTCAAACCACTGGAATAGAATTTCATTGAAGCTCAAGCGATTGACATCAACATAAAAAAATTTACTTAATTAAAAAATGAAGACTTGTAATGAAAATCGGGCTAAGTGCCCGATATTTTGTGTAACCATTAATATTTTGAGTAACACTAAATTTAATATTTTTGGAAAAGAGGTTTTGATATTTTTATGAGCGTATGGCAAGAAAATGTTAATATTCTTTACGATTTTTGCAAAAACCAGATTTAACAGGAGAGTAACAAAACATGTGCTAAGTGCCAGAGTATATTATATGAGTAACGAGCTATGTGGCATGAAAACTAACCTAGTCATAAAATCGTGCATAATAAACAAAAATAGGAGGCAATTTAAAAGAGGCGAGGGGCTTAGCATGGTTTTTATTTATCTATTAATAGGACTTATCACACAAATTCTATAGCACATCCGTTTATATGGTTATCTATAATCGCTTCATTTAGCCCACTTAATACGTTATTAGCGATGGCTTATATCATTGTTTTCATGGTTTACCTAAAAAAAATTTATTTTTGGCACTTAATAGCCCGGTTCCTATTGATGATGCATCATGATGCAACTTGATGATGCTTGCAGTTCAAACGATTTGAAGCTCATGGAACCTCGAACGAAGCTCAAACTATTGATACTAATTTCTTCAGAAGTTTATGGTACGGATAGGGCAGCAAAATGTACCTCCGTGATTCAAGCCCGGAATTTCCACCCTGTACTTCAACTAACGATCACATCAAGCCACTGCTGTGTACTAGCAAATTATTTTTATTGATGCCGATGGTTATTTCCTTTTATATATATTATAGATTCGGTTTTTATCAACGTCGAGTTGCATTTTCCGATTACCCCTCCCTAGACGATTTTTATATCGTCCACTCCGATCAGGGAAGTTCTTAGCCATACATAATGTTAGTATATTTGTCGATTAGTTGACCTGTTTTTATAAATAATAAAAATTTTTATTGGTTATAGGTGGTCTTTTATAATATTTTATTAATATTGTCCAACGTTTTGGACCATTTAAATTTATAACTTTCAACTTCGTGTAACTTCGCGATGTGTGTGGTTCAAGCGATTTGAATGGAAACTAATTGAAGCTCACACGTACGATATTAATTTCATTAAAAAAATCGCAATGAGGGGGGGCGGAAGATTAGTGAGCTTCATCGACTCCTCACATGTAAAGAAAAGATATAAAATGTTTGACACCTTCTATTTAAATTTGCGGAAGTTACCCAACCAATAGGGAATAAACTTTAGTAGGGTTAAGGATTTTTATTAACTAACCTTGGTCCGCCGGCTGACCTCCCAACTGTTTATGAAAATACGACGGATCGGCATTCGGCCTCCCCATAGTCTATAAGAATGTGGATCAAAATTGGGCTTCTGAATTGTTAACGGTAGTACGGGTAAACTTCGGCATCCAGATTGTCTATTAGAAAAAGGGTAGTCTTCCGATCTCCCAAATGTTCATAGGAATACTGGTAGACCTTCGACGTCCATTATCCAAAGATATCTAAAAGGTAAAACAAATTATCCGAGAAACTAATTCCTGATTGATTGTAGAGCTACGGCCACCACCCCCTACATCATTAACAGTCAGCCTACGTCAATCACAGTTTTAAAACCTCCAAGAATGGAGAAAATCCAATAGGATTCTCAATCAATGGTAAATCAAATTACCGCATGTAGTGATCGAAGTCTTAAGCGGCCTACAGATAGAGTTGTATGATGTGGATGGTAGAATCGGTAAGAGTTAAAACGCATTAACTCAGACAGGAGCGTTCAGGTAAGGAACGCTAAGAAAGTAGGTTAAAACGCATTAACTCAGGTAGGAGCGTTCAGGTAAGGAGCGCTAAGAAAGTAGGAACGCTCCTACCTGAGTTAATACGTTTTAACTCTTACCGATTCTATTACCATCCTCATACAATACCCTATGTTAATGCCGCTTTAATCATTTTGTCAACGATGTAATGATCTAAAAATAAAACAACTTTCAAATGAGCTTCTTCACTACTTTGCCAAACACATATTCAGTTCCAAAAAAGTTTAAGCGCATTGTCACGCCAGGGACTGTTTTCGTAAGCAACCGTAATTTAGAAATTAAGCGAGAAAACTAAGCTAATTAAAAAAATTAGAAAATTAACCTGGAAAACAGCCTCGTTTCTTATTAATGCAAAATAATACCTTTACCCTATAGTTTCGTATTTTAAAGTAACTGTAATAACCACCTTTAAGAAGTATAACTGGAGGGGGGGGGACGAAATGCACCAGTCAAAATCACAAATTTTAATCAAATTCAGAATAATTCAAGTATTAATAATCAAAAAGAAAGATATTGTACTATCATTTTGCCTAATTTTTCAATTCAATTTTTAACCCCCCCTCTTATTTTGGGTTCATAATATTTCAATTCTTTTGACTTTCATTAAAATTTTTGGTTTTGGCTCAAGAATGTATGCATTGTACTAATATTTAGCTATTGATTAGTTGACCGTCTACTATATTAATATGTATTATAAAATAAAAATTAGTTGAGTATGGGGGTCAATAAAAGACTAACTAAATTGTCCAACGTTTCCGCCTTTATTCGTCCATTTTCAAGCCTAAAAACTAGTGAAAGAATATAAGTCAGAAATTATACAGAAGTGGGGAAAATTTGAGAATGTCTTATGCACCCTAATGCAGGATGCTCTCAAGATTTTAGAGAAGTGGTGTAAAGAGCACTCTCTCTCGGTTAATCCGGCAAAGACAGAGCTTGTTCTTTTCACCCAAAAGAAAAAGCTACCGACCATGGTCATGCCTAGCTTAACAGGGACTCCCTTAAAAATAGCTGATCAAGTCAAGTATCTGGGAATAATACTGGACAAGAAGCTGAATTGGGGAAAACATTTACAAATGAAACTAGAGAAAGCGAGAATGGCCTTCTGGCAGTGTCGGGGAGCAATGGGACGGTCTTGGGGTTTATCCCCCAAGATCACCCTCTGGCTCTATACGGCAGTCATTAGACCCATGCTCTGCTACGGATCCCTTGTATGGTGGCCCAGAACCAAACAAGTAACAACAGCGTCCTCCCTACACCAGACCCAGAGATCAATCTGTCTGGCTGTAACTGGAGTGATGCGAACGGCCCCAACTGTAGCGCTTGAGACCCTTCTCTGCCTCCCTCCACTTGATCTTCATGTGCAGGAAACGGCGGTCAAGGCAGCTCTCAGGTTGCGCAGTTGGAAAGCCTGGACTCATAGGCGAGGAACTGCGGGCCATATGCAGATCTTGGAGGAATATTCCAAAGGAGTACCTCTTCTGCTACTTGAATCCGACAGAATCCACCCTAAATATATATTTGACAGGAAATACAATGTACTGTTAAACGCAAACGAAACATTCGATTACGATATACATCTCTTTTCGGATGGCTCCAAAAATAATGTTGGATCGGGTGCAGGAATTTTCTCTGCTGAACTTGATCTAAACATAAGTATACCGCTGGGTAAATATACATCTGTGTTCCAGGCGGAGCTTGTGGGTATACTACACTGCGCAAAAATAGTTCAGGATAGGAGTATTCTGAACAAAAACATACAAATACTATCAGACAGTAGAGCGGCTCTGGTGGCACTTCGGGGCCATAAAGTCACTTCTGGTCTGGTGCTTGATTGCATCCGGGCACTGAATGATATATCAACTCAAAATGTCCTTTCTCTCTGCTGGGTTA
The DNA here is from genome assembly GCA_932274525.1 of Podabrus alpinus. NCBI lineage: Eukaryota > Metazoa > Arthropoda > Insecta > Coleoptera > Cantharidae > Podabrus > Podabrus alpinus. Next base: position 98,412,054 of record OW026452.1, read on the forward strand.
AGGGACATAAAGGTAACGAGGGTAACGAAAAGGCTGATGAGCTGGCAAGAAATGGCTCCAATGGTCTTCCCTGCGGCCCGGAGCCGATGATCACGCCCGCCGTCAAAACCATAGATACTCTCCTAAAACACTATACCCTAGAACTGCACACCAGCAGATGGCTACAAGGAACTACATGTAACCAAGCTAGAGCAGCAATACGCGTGCCTTCATGGAAACATGCAAGATACTATATGAAGCTGTCCAGAGTCAATCTGCGGACAATTGCAGGGATACTGACTGGACATTGCAGATTAAATAAACACCTCCACAACATGGGGTTTGCAGATGACCCTTTATGTCGTGGATGCAACGAAGAGGAGGAAACAGCTGAGCATGTGCTCTGTTACTGCCCAGCTCTGACTTCTATGAGAGGATCCATGTTGGGAGACTTCTGGCCCGACATGGCCAGAATCAGTGGCACCCCACCCGCCAGGATCCTGGAGTTCATCCTCCAGTTGGGATGGCTTGAGGAATGACGGGGCGCGGGGCCGCTGAAATTGGAGGTAGCACAATGGGCCCAATTTAGTGGCCTAAGTGCGTGTGAGTTTTCTTGCCCTCCACCTACAATCCAGAATCCAGAATCCAGATATACAGAAGTGGAAAAAATTACAAATAAAAGTATAGAAAAATTGAAAAATATTGATAAACCATATTAAATGAGAGGGAAATATTATAATTTACTGGAAATGACTTTCTGAACTTCAAGCATTTCCTTCTCATTAGGTTGGTGTAATAGATTTTAATATGGTTTATCCATAATTTTTCAATCAATTTTTCAATATTTTTATTTGTAAATTTTTCCACTTTTGTATAATTCTGGTTTTTACGTTTTACACTATTATTTAGAATTGAAAATGGCCTAATAAAGCCTGAAACGTTGGATAATTTATTTAGTCTTTTATTAACTACTATACTTAAATAATTTCTTAATAAATTTCCTGTCTTAAAAATATTTTATTTTGTAGTTTAATTATTTTTGAAAAAGTATTTCAAAAATTATGGGAATGTTTTCAAAATATTTTATTAAGTCAATTTTAAATAACAAAATTAGCATTAAATAAATATATTGGTATGCAGTAAAATCTACCTAATTTAAGAGAAGGGGGAGGGGGGGTTTCTGTGTTTTTTATGAAAATTTTACATTTTTAGCTCAAGAATTTGCCATACAATTAAATGAAAACTGAACAGATCAGGAAACCCTATTGTGAAATTATTTCAAATGAGGAAATTCACCTCTCTACACTCAAAGAAATAGTATAGGTTAATTCAACTAAAATAAATGTTTAGTCAACAATCTAGTCAATTTTGTAAAATCAAACTACATTAATAGTATATTCAAACCAAAGTGGATTGTTATTACAACTACTATAAAATTGTTGCACAACAAAATGAAAATCTACTTTAAAAATAGGTACATTTGACTATTATTTTGTCATCTAACTATTGATTTGTTAAATTTTTTAAAATCAAACTACCAATGCGTTCAATTTTACATTTAACTATTATGAAATGGTTAAATCTAACACGGCAATAGTTTGCTTACCATTATAATTGTTATATAAACAAATATTATTGCAAAATTAACTCGTTGTTATGTTTATGTAAACATAAGATTGTTCTGCTACCGATCTTTATGGGTTGATGATACTATTTTTTCTTAAAACCCCAGGACCATATGTATGTACCCTGCGCTGAATAATGCACTTGTATTTTTCAGTTATTTTCACCTAGTGATACGAATAAGTGCTATATGTATTCGTACCAAATGTGTGAAAATACTTAACATTTTGTTTGTGGCGTGTAAAAATATTTTCGTTAAATTTGTTTCTCACGTTTGATATGTAGTTGTGTAGGCAATTTTATAATTTTAGGATTTACATAGATTAAGTAATAAACTAAAATCCCAGTGTCAATTGTCATCAGGTACTTAGCCGGTTGAAATTAAAAATATCTTTCAGTTGCAAGATGCCGGATGTTCTCTTTGTCGGCTTATTTTGTTGTACTATCTAAGAAGACATTTGGTTTCAAAAATAGACAATGTTAATCTCAGACAAAGGGCCTCCCATGGTTTTGGAAAATTTCTAAACTTAGGAAATACTTGCAAATTTACTGTAAATTTTATTAGTTTTAAGTTGTATATAAGGACCCAGAATCTACGGTATCTCAGTTTATATCGTGGTTTATATCAAGTATCCGTAAGGGCAAGGATTACCTGGATCTAAAAGTGAACGTGAAATAGTGAAAAGTGATTGGTGTGTGCAAATACTTTTTTTCCATTTGACGTGAAGCTGTACGTAATTTTCATTCTAAATTAATTAGTTAGGCACCTACTTACATAGCGATGGATAAAGAAAATTTAGAATATAGTACAGATTTGTTTGTAAATGCCTTAATACAGCCGGACGTTTCAGACAGCACATTTGTTAATGGCGAAGATATAGATCTCAGAAATTTACCTGGTAGTTGGGGTTTTGAACATTTATTTGATCTGCTAAAATGTAAGTAGGTCTCTTGAAGTACATCTTTTTCCGTACAATAATTTCATAAAAACTTTCTCGATTTTATATTTTATGTAAAAATAGGAATAGCGAATAACGTATGCTATATTTTAAAAAACTAAAAGATAGACCTAAAACCCTTCGTTTAAAATTAACATAATTTATTATTATACTACTTCAGTAACAAGCTTACTTTTATAGTAAGTATAAGAATACCTAATATAAAGAAACTTTTTTTTATTTTCAAAATCTTTGAAATTGTATGAAATTGTGCATATAGCTTGTGAAAGCATAGAAAATGTTAAGGATTGTTATTTAATATGTGTTGAACATAAAATCAGCAAAATAAATAATCATTTTCAATCTTTTAAAGTTTTAAATAAAACTAACAATTTTTACATATTTTCTACGCAGTTTCATGAATTTCTATATGCCCCAATTCATGTGTATAAGTCACCTAATGGTATTGCTTATGTAAGACCAAAATATTATTAATTAGTTTTATTGGATAGATGTATATTATTATTATTAGCTTTGTAATTTGTAAATTTTACATATATATCTATATTTATATAATTTTCTGCCTATAGTACCTAATTAATAAATTTCTCTTAGTTATTATTTGAAATTACCTTTTTGTAATTAACTAAATAAACCCTTTTATAGCAATAAGTTTTGATTTTTCTATGAACATAATTATAATAATTATTATAGATTCATAGGTTTAATTTATTTAATCTTGTATAATACATTATATTTAGTTTAGTTTATTTATAGTTGATAAGTTCTTATAGATCACCCGGTAAGATCCACCCTGTACATAATATAATATTTTATAGTATATTATAATATAATAAACAATGTTCAATTTAAAATCTGTATTTTATTTTCAATTGGCGATGTATGGTATGAACGAATTTTATTAATCAATGGATATAGCACCAGCTGTAAATTTATTATTATAATAAATTATTCTGATAATTTTGCTTCCTTATAAATAAAATAAGTAAATTGGTAGGTATTCCAAACAAAACGTGGTTATCAAAGCAAAAAGGAAGTAATGATATTATTTAATTTATTGTAGACCAAGCAAAGAATGGCTAGTATACAAAAAAGTAGTTAAAATACTATTTAATTTTTGTCATGATACTATTTAATTGTAAACGAAACAAAGAATGGTTAGTATACAAAAAAATTGTTAAAATACAATTTAATTTGTTGTTCTACAATTATTATGATTACTCAACTACTATTTGTTTATATGAACAAATAAAGTTGTCGTAGACCTAAAAAAATGGTTACTTAACTTAAAAAATTGTTTGCTAACTATTTCTTAGTTCAAAATAACAATTAAAATTGTATGGTAACAAAAATGGTTTAACTATTCTTTTGTGGTTGATTTAACCATGAAACTAGATAGACGCCGTTTCATATGCTCTTTTTAGTTGATTTTACCTATTATTTTCTTTGAGTGTAGTATTGATTAATAATAGTTAGAGACAGAAAGCTAAAATTGTGAGGGTACTCTTTTATAATTAATTAGAGTCGATTTGGGGGGGGGGGGATCAATAAAAATTCGTCTAGACCGCTTTACACAGAATTACACATAATCTTATAATTCTATGGATTGGTGTCTACGGTGTAGACACCCCCTCTCAAATATAAAATATACTATAAATTCACATAGTACATACGTTTTGTTTCGTGGCATTATCAGGCAACTAAACTGAAAACAACGAAGAGTTATTCAAATAGTATTACTGGAAAAATTTATTGGTGGTTGAGGATGAAAGGTTTTCTATGGACTAAGACAGGGAGGTTAATTTATGTGGTATTTAAAATAATCAAAATAGCTATTAAATACGGTGGATCAGAATTTAACTCTATTAATTTCTGAAGCTTCCAAAATGTTATAAATTTTCTTTTTGACTCGATACCCATGAGTAGAATTTTATGATCGCGTTTGTCTTATCTAATTATGCTCATGTCCGATTTTGATTTAGCGTTTAATAAATTTATTAAGCTAGTTTATCAATTTTGAACGAGATAAAGTCTAGTTTGGAAAATGCAATACGTTAATTTCCTTCAAAATCCTCCAAATCCACATAGATCAACAAATATTTAACTTGTCAGTTGTCAGAGGTCAAAAGTTTTGTCACAAACTAGAAAAATTCAGAAGCACCAATAAGGTAGTGCAAAATAAAGTACAACTTTCAACGAATGTTAAAACGTTACAATATAATAGTAGGCAGCAATCCATTATTGCTGCAAATTGTACTACTTCACATAATATTTGCTATGAGTAATCAGAGTACCCGTTGCATTGGTACATCTGCATGTACATTTGCGAAAATATTGAATTACAAAGTTAATATTTGTTAATTAATAACAAAAGTGACTATATCCAACTATATCTTAAGTTTTAGATTTCTATTCCTGCAGTCTATTTACGAAAAGTATTGCGACATTGCAATATAAATTAATTTGTAACATCATTAATCTTCGACGATCGTTTCAAAGTTTTGATAAATCGATATAGTTGCTTCATCAGTTGCTAAACAATAGCATCTTTTTTATCATTTATATTTGAACTTCTAATTTTTGTTTCGATTTTAGTACAGCTAAATTTATGTTTCATAATACACAATTTTATTTCAAAAATTAAATAATTCCAGTAAATTGGTACACAACTTTTATGCAAACTAAACTGCAAAATTTGAACAAAAAATTAATGAAACGCTAAAATATATGAATTTTAAATGTAGCTTTGATCTAGATATAAAAAATTTTAATCAAAGGATGCTTTATAAGTTATCTATTAAATTTACACTTTGTGACAAAGACTAACTAAAGTATTTCCTTGAAGAGGTAAAAAAGTACAAATAAACGGAAAGTACTTTATACAACATAATTCGATGTTACACGGCACTGGTTGCAAACTGAGGCGCTCTATTATTGGGTGCCTGAATAACCGTACCGTCCAGGGAGACGACGCCGACATAATTCAGCTTCGCCCGGGTTTTAATTTGATGGGTGAGCAATTTCAATTGATGTGCTACTCGACCGGTAATCAACCATAACATTTGCGATCCAAAATGTTTTCCCGGAATACACAAAATTGATGAGACTCTTCTGGTCAGGACAAATCTTGCAGAAGTCTTCAGATAACTTGATTATTCAGGAAACTTGTTGGAGTCGTCATAACTATCAGATTGCGAAACTCAGATGTTGGTCATTAGCTTCATTGTTGTGACGCATCTTCAAAGTTGTGATGATTTCAGGCATGCTTTGACCTCATCAACCATGATTGGTATCGCAAATCGGTAGGAAAAACAACAATTAAATCACAAATAAGATTTATACTGCCACGAATATCCTGGAATGTTTTGTCTCAAATTCGAGCTTAGGCATCATCGAAGTTTCATTCCAGAATAACGCTTTTGCTTCCAATAGTACTTTGGCCTTTCCACTTCCTTTCTTCATGTTGCAAACGGGTACTTTATTATGGATTTAGATTAATCGGGATTTAAAGCATTGAGTTCTCTATTCGTTCACCTTTCATCAATTTTGCAGCGATACCAGAAGATTTAACCCCAATACAATCTTTGTTTATCCTCTACGGCTTTCCGGTTCTTCTAGGCAAGGCAGTAAAAATTACACCACCTTCGTTGCTGTAAAAATGCCGATTTCTGACAAAAACTCTCTAAAATCATACCCAAAACTAGATCTTCATTCATAATAAGTGCCTTAATGTAGATGCCATCAATGAATTGCAAAATCATTTGGGGATATTCTCGTCGATGTTTATTCAAAATACCTTCAGACATGTAGTCTTTGCGACTATCCCAAAGTGTTTAAGAATTTCATGGTTCATAAAATGCCAGAATTACTTGGATGACAAGATTTTTTATTTTGATGGTGAATCTGATTCCTTCGCTTCTTTCAAGTTCTCGTCCCATCGATTGTCGTTTTCTAATAGTCCCAATGCCAGGAAAGTTGTATGATAAGTGTCTTCTTCGACTCCATCCACTGTTCCGAGATCCCTGAAGGAAGTTGGAACTTTGACTGTGTGCAAAAAATTCGCAAATTTTTGTAATAGATTGTGTTGAATGGCAGCGTGGCCTTCATCAATTGCACCTTGTTTAACTTGCCTCACGTGCATACTTCGTAACTTTGCAATAGAAGAATGTTTTTGTAAAATGGTCTGTTTGTACACTTCAAAGAATCCTGTCAATGTTGGCTTTGGTGGATTGGTCAAAAGATTTTGCAAATTGCTTTGGTTAGAAAAGATTCGCTAACCATTTTTGAGGTGGACATCAAGATACATGATGTAAGGATAGCAAAGTGTAACGATAAAAGTTTGTTTACAACAACACATCTCCAGAGAATCTGAGGAGACAAATTGGTCCCAGGAAAGGAAAACAGCAAAACTAATATCTCCCACGTTCGGTGGTTGGCGAATAAAAGTAATAATGCGGTTGACTGTCGTACACTAAAAATTTCTCGAACAGACACACAATTCCATGTTTTGCCTCGCACTCCAAAAATTGGACTGCTGGTCGACTCTCGCATCTTAAATCCCCGCTGTACTATCTACAAGCTCCTACTTAAAAATTGCAAACAACCAAAAATCGCAGCGGGAAAATTCAACCCGTTACAATGACAGTTGGGTATTGTTCGTGAATTGCAAAACCGAAGATGCTCCATGCCGCTTCATTACTGGAGTTGTAGTACCGACCTGCTTTATCACATATTGTGGTAAAACCTCCTTGATTAAATTCCTTGTGAACATACTAGAGGATGTATTTAAACGATTTCTTCTTCCTACTCTTCTTTGCACTTAGCAGAGAAGAAAACTATTCTGTTTAAATGATTCCCCTCCATTTTTTACAGACAATATAGTCAATATGTTTGAGACTTACTAACAGGGGGAGCCCTACAGGACGATTTAAAATCTTGAGGCCCACATGTACTCCGTCGATCTATAGACCTGGCAGACGAAATTTTGCGATTAAAATGAACACATTGACCAAATAATTACCAAAAGAACGTTCAGTAAAAATTTTGAATCAAACAATCAGACAAAATTTCTCTTTCAGCTATATGTACATGTATAAAATACAAATGTTGAAAATGCTGATCACTTATTCGCATTTTATTAAATCTCTATTTCTTATCATTTACGAGACACACATGTAGTGCATTCGCATTCTGGACACACTGTATACTTCCATAGGAACTCTTGAATTAAAAAACGAGTCTTAATTACTTTTGCTGAACGATTTAATTTGAGTGCAATTGAACGGTATACAAACCGGCATCTTTGTATATCCAGCTTTGAATCCATTCATCATTGCTTTTAATTTTCTAACTCTTATTCTTGTTAAGTAACAGAATCGACAAAAGTGTAATGAAAAACATTAAATATCATGCAATAAAACTGTTCTTAATAATGTACCTCTCATTATTGGTTAATTTTATAGTTACCAACCTAAAAATGTTCCACTGCGGTATCCAGATAGTTTGGTGTAGTGTATAGGTAGTGGGGCTATAAGCACTATAAATAGTCGCAGGTTGGATTCCGGATTGCTCCCAATTTATTTGTACTGAATTTAGGATTACTCGGGATTATATGTTAAACTATTCTGCTATAAAACTGTAAAAGTGCTGACTTGTAATTCGGTCTTTGTGGGTTAATCCGGAATATTGTTGAAGCTGTTTGGTGTTCATGCTGTTTGCAGTATAGCTTGTGTAGGGTAACCTACCTACAATGGTGCATCATCGTTACACGATGTGGTATTATATCGCATCATGTCGTTTTGAACGGATACCGCATCACATTTTACTTATCGTAAAATGTTGTACTAAATTAAGTTGTCGTACAATATAAATTATAATATTTATAATTTAATATTTCAAAATTATTTATCCATAAATAATTATATAAATTTTGCATTACTTTTTAATTTAATTAATCTAAATGTACTATGTATTTGTTTTTGTTGTTGCTTTAGTCAATATGAAAATTTGTTGTACTGAAATGCACATCATATGTACATTAAAATAATTACTCAAAATGTATTTTACTGAATTATTTATTTTAGTTATATTATTTATATAAATTGATACAACTATGTTAATATCGTAAAGAAGCTTACTACTGGGTTGGACTCAATCTGTGTGATTTATCAGTTTATAATAAATTAATAATATTATTTATTGTCCTAATACTCAACTTGTAATAATTCTTAGAAGTAAATTAAAAAATAATTTATAAATGAAAATTATTGATGTTGTGACGTTCAATAACAAGGTTAGCATTGATCGATTTTTAATGAGATAATTCGTTCTTAAATTAATAATGGTTAGCGTGCCAGCTCCCGGACTTCAAGTTCCATGAGTTCTATTCCCATGGAATGCTCTCTGTACATGGAAGGGTTTTCTGCCCACTCAATTTCTATCAGTGCAATTAAAATTAACTTGTAGGTTATACAACCGCCGATAGATCTTAAAAGTAACGCTGGTCACGTAGGTTATGTGACGTCGGTTTACCGCGCGCAGAGATTTATAGGAGGGTAATAATAATTACGCTCTGACGGATTTCGAGTGCGGTTCTCTATTCTACTTGGTATCACCTAAAAGTATTACACCGATAAGAGGTTTCGACAAGCCAATCTCATTATCTAGGATAGATTTAGATGAACCAGTCTTTCATTCCGATCCTCTCATCGCACCATAACGTGTATAGATTTAGACAAATCACGAAATCATCCAGCAATGTAATTTTTGATTGTAAAAGTTTCGGTTAACTGCGTCACCAGAGATTAAGAGGAACATATCCAAAATCGGGCACCCGGATAAAACAGGGTACCATAGCTATTTTCTGTATTTCAAGTCTGTACTTGCATAGTTATACATACACATTTTAATTATATTTAAGTTTACATTGCGATGGTTTATTTATATCAGCGCGTAGGCGTTGAATGTTCTATGGGTTCAATTTTATGTAAGCACTTTAAAATAACATCCATATTATCTTTTGTAATGCGACACATTAATAGTCACTCAATTTTATTTACTATTAATTTCTATCAGTTATTTCCAAATTTCTGTTTCGTACCTACATTAATTGCCTATCTAATTTATTTACTCTTATACAATTTGTAACTGGTATTTTCAAATTTTATTTTCGTCATTAATTTATTGTACCGTTCCATAAAATAGTATAAACAACTCTAGACGGAATAAGTGCCTCATAATCTCTTGTGCTAAGGGGATGCTGCTCCTCCCCGCTGTCGTGTGATCCCCAACGCACGCGAGATTAAAAGTATCACTTCTGTCTCTTGTTGTTTAACATATAATAGTGTTACTAGTATCTTATTTTCGTGGAATTTGTGATATCCGCGGATTAGAATTAATAATAACGAGAAAAGCGATATGATACATATTAAATTGTCGGCAAACATCTAACAATAAAAATTATTGAATGCGCATTTAATGTTAGAGAGTGACTCCAGACACGTCGGACGTGTCGCGTAAGAGAAGAATGGTTTTCTCAAAAAATTCTCGGATTTATAAATACGTAAAGCTTAGTTTTCAAAAACGGTTCTTTTCGCCGGCATTGACATTTTTTATCATACTATTTGTTTTTTAAAATGTGATGTCATCGGCAAAGTTTTTAAATGGCAACTCTTATTTTTCTGTACGGATTTGGATACAGCACGATTTTTCTGACGGAAAAGACAAACTGTTCAACAAAAATTTAAACAGAAAGTTTTCGACATAATCGGTCCCGAAATTTCAAAAATTCATGTTAAAGTTATTACAATAATATACCAATCATTTATCAAGGAGGCGCTGAAGAAAAAGACGATTTTGACTTACATTGGAATTTTGCAATTTTTCATACAAAATCTGTGTTCTACTTTTTTAATTAATTGGGAATTGAAATTAACAGTCGCGGCGCTGCAAATGTGAACAGACATGGCCGCTTTAAATTGGTTTACGTAAAGAAAATAAATCACAAGCTGCTGTAAAAAAGTTCCAAAAATACCACAATCGCCTTAAATGTCACTTTTATTACTCGAAATTATGACAAAAGCATGCACAAGTAAATGGTGCTTATATTTTAAGCTATTTTTGAATACTTCTATAAAATTCCGCGTAGTGGCGTTTTCTTATTTGCAGTTGCCAATCATTGCTTAAATTTAATTATTCGTCATTTGTGCTGAAAGTGCTGTAATTTAAAAAATTATTGATGATGTCAGAGTTCAAATCACAAACTCGATCAAAAATGCCAATGGTGGACAAAAGTCTGAATTAAAATCATATCTGCGCTATCTACTCAGATCCTGAATGGAAATCCATGGTGACGTAACTTCCCCCTGCCAAAGCCGGGCATTCACATAATTATGTGTTGTGGGGTTACATCCTACATGTAGGATCTTGAGCTAGATAGATTTTACCTTATGAGCGAGAATCGTTTATATCAACCAGGCGATTCTCGTCTTTAAAGATTTTTAACCACAAGTAGAGGTTGATTTGGAAGTTTTAATAACACAACCATTCACCCAACTGTTCGAAAACCCCTTAAATTAAGTTTTACAATTTTACAATAATATTTGATTTAACCACTATTATATAAACAATTATTTTCCACCAAATGGATACTATAACATGATCCTCTTAGAAAAATTGATATAATAAATAATTTATGAAAAAACTGGAAATTTAAATTTTGTAAAATAAGATGTAAAATATGGATGAAAGCTTGTAACACCAGCGTAAATGAAAATTTATCAAAGTTTAGCTCTAAAATTATTTGTTTCTCTTTCAAAAATTTTAAAAATAGAAAATGATTATTGAAAATCTTAAGAAATATTACATATTTTAAAAATATTGTACTCAAGGCCTCTTGTGCCCATTTGTATTCGGAAAAATGCGCTTTATCTAAATCCGTATAGGCAAATAAGGGTTGCTATCTCATCGCTTCCTTCACGACTAATTACAAAATTCATTCCATTAGCACAAAAAAATCTTTAAAAAAATTGGAATCGTAAGATAATTTAAATCGGCATAAAATTAGAACAAAACTACAAAATTCTTAAAGTATCCGTATCATATTCACAAAATAGAAAATCTGTTGGCAAATAAGGGATTTCTGGGGTCCATGTAATTAAATCTGACAGAACTTTCTTAAAGGCGTAGAACATTTACATTTCCCAATCAAATTTTCGACTTAATATTTTATGACAATCATATTAAACACCATGATTCGCTTTGGATTGAGTTCCTATAAGTGGGATTGATTTGCTTTGAAAAATCAATACGGGTCAAATAGTTATTAACAACCTATAATCAAAGAATGTGACTTTGGTTTTCTTATATATCTCGAAAACTAAGCAAGATGAAGTAAATAACTATGTATACACTACTATGGAACAACATCAAACATAAGTTAGTCGTTTAGCTGGCACGCATCGTCAAACTCGGAAAGTCGAGATCTAAAAGTTTTTGATTTCGTAATTATTTCGATATGTGGGTAAATTTATTCAACCATTTAAAGTGGAATTAAAAATTAAAATGATCTGAAAACTTAATGGAATACTTCTTATGGTACATACAACCTTTAGACAGTTTTTTGTGTATTTTGTAGCTACGAGTATGTTAACAAACAAATTTAACTTTTTGGGTAAACATCAGTTGCTTGCTGGTTTTAGGTTTTAGAATTAATTTAATAGGAGTCTTATTATATGGATCTCAATCCAGACAACATTTTAAACAAATAAAAGTCTCTTGTGTTTCTTTGTACGATAAACGTAGAATTCTTTATTGGTATGCAAAATTATCTGATCTTGTTTTGGGGGTTAATAAAAATTGCTATGTTGATCGCACGAAAAAAACGATAAGGTTTTTTTATTACAAATTTTGCCCACAATGTTGTACCTAATAAGATTCCGACAAATTCAATGTTAAGACCCCAAAACAGCAATAAACTACTACTATTCCAAAAAGTTAAACGTTTCTGTTCTTTTAGTTACAATATAGACAAAGAACAATCGACAAATTGGTTGCACTGTGAAAACCATGCTTTAAAGTTCTCAAATAATGTGCGATCTTTTTAGATTTTAATTTGATCCTATAGAAAAGAATTGCCGGCATTTATGCTCAAACAAATGGCAAATTCTGGGGTTTTCGGGACCCTAGTTTCGTAGTTTGATGGCGCGTGTTTGCCAAATGACTTAAGAAAAATCAAACACGGTCGCATTCTTTGTTTCTAAATGGTTAATAACTTTTTAATATGCATTCATTTTTTAAAATAAAAGGTACTTATCCAAATTATAGAAACTGAAACCGAAGCGATGCATAGTGTTAGAAACTTATGAAGACTAATTGGAAGATTAGCCCCTTAATTTAGTTTAATGTGATTGGTCTATAAAATTTTTGGTCCACCCTCATCCAAACTGTTAAAATTTTTCATGTTTTCTTAATTTTTTCCCTACTACAGGCTAGCCCCGATTTTGAGGACCCCAACCGCCCGTCCAGCGCGTCCTTTATAATACTGCGAATTAAGTTACCCGACTACTGATTTACGTATGTATTTCTAGAGGTGAGAATCGATTGAATTTTGTAAGCAATTTTCGGCCTGAACGGCTTTTGGTCCATTATTCTAGCCAAACTATTTTTCATGGTTTCTGAATTCTATAGATTGCTTTGGGCGTTCCCAGATTTTTGAGCCCTTATAACCACTTAAATACTAAGGTAACCTCTTCTGGGCGTGTTTTCCCTATCGTACTTTTGTTTTCATTGTGAAAAATTTCTGATCAACAGTTAAATCTAAAGGGCCAAGAAGGTTTACATTGACAAATTACTTAAGAACTTGAAATAATAGAATTTTCTTCGACGGCCAGACGAATCGATGGAAAGATTTAGGTTAACCATACTAATGAAATTTATTCCAATTTACCGTTTGACAACGTTCCGAAACGTCAAGTAGTCAGATATAAAGAGATATTTAGATATTATTTATTGCAATAGTAAAATTTTTCTAATTGCAACGGGGTCTGAAATCTTGTTAATACTCCATAATTAATCTCCTATTCGCCTAAGTGCGGCCTTCAGGCCGAACAACTAACGCAATCACATTCTACTTTTAGTGCTAAATTGAAACTGATAGATTAGCGTGAATCTTGTCAAGCATCTACATTAAAAAGAAATGAATTTAAAATTCAACATTCGGAACATGAAAAAACATTAATTCAATAAACTTCATGGAATTTAAAGTTGTAATGCTTGGAATAATCGCGTCTTTAGCCCAATTTCATCAAACTGTGCAATTTTGAAATGAAATATTTAATAACTAATTGCCCTGCAAGGCGTTAAATTTGAAGAAGGAAAAGAGAAATAAAAACTGATTTAATGAATTTAATTCACTTAATAACAATAACATGAAATTGTCTACAAATAAGTAAAAGTGTAGGGGTTAGGAAAAGTTTCAAAAGAAATCTACCCCTGCATATTTTACTTGCCTGTAACGTCAACCCCATTTCCGGGACTCGGCAACGTTCAGCCTGCTCATAAAATCTGTTATAACACAGATCTAATGTTATTCTGGGCTTTCTAAAGACGAAGACACAATAGGAAACTATCCCTGATTTTGTTGTCTCGGCATATTCTTTTACTATATTTACGTATTTTTTTACGTTTTTCTCAAAATTTGTGTGTTAAATTTTAATTTATAGTAAGTATAAACTGTCGTACCACTGATTACTTTTTCGTTCGTTTAATTTTCTAATTGTTAACGTTCAATTCGAACGGAAGAAGAACAAAATGTATTGGAATGGAATACGTACTATATATCAGTGGTGCAATGCTGAATGTGTGCTATGTCAATTTAAATAAAATTGTTTACGTATTGAAATGCATTAAAAGCAGTGGTTTCGATTCCTCATTTCTGAAGCACTCCGTATTATAGTCAATTTCAAACATATAATTCATGTTAGTGATACAAGTTGGCACGACGTGATAGGAATATTAATTTTAATATTATAGGTTGTGCTTCGGTTACCACCAAAGGTAAAATAAAGAAATAAGAATCCTTGCTGGCATAACCGTTATTAAATTTTCCTCTATAAGGTGTGGCAATCATAACATAAAACTAATCTATGCGGTAACGTATTTGGCAGCTAGTAAGCCAGTGTTCGAATCCAGTTATTATTATTTTCATCCGTTGCACAAATTCTAAGTTACAGGTGACTGTAACTGCACTGTTAATCAATTGTCAGCTGTCACTTTTTGGGCCAATGAAAAGCCATTTTGCAGAGAATATGTGACACCCAACGGCGCATAGCTTTATGTAGTCATTAGTTTAAAGTTTAAGTGGTCATTAGGGACCCTATATAATTTTAACATTATTTATAACCATAAACCTGCTTTAAATGTTAAGTTTTTTTTATTGTTTCGTCCTTATTTATTTAAGGGATGTAAAGCCGATCGGGGATTGTTGATTTTTAAATTAAAGCAAAAATGTGGTACATAATGTATAAAAACAATCGAAGTTTTCGTGCCAGTGTATATACAACAGCTTGAAAAATTTTTATATGGCAAAACAAAAGCATTTTTCTAATAGAAGTTTAAAATTTTTGATCGTTGAAGTATAAAAAGGTAAAAGTTCAATAAACTAAAGTACTTTTCAAATAAAATCAGGTTTCATAGGGTATATATAATATAAGATTAAATCAGGGGGGTTAAAAGCGAAAACAATAAGTGTGCGTTTAGTTTAAGGGTAGGAAGATCTTTACTAGGGACGGTAGAATAAATTGAAACTTAAGCCCAGCTTTGATAAGGTAAAAGTTATGTTGTATACAACTCAACCATGCAAAGTAGGGGTTTAAATTGTAAACATAAAATTTTACTTTTAAAATTAATTTAAAAACAATAGATGCGCAACAGTTAAGATCTACGTTGTTATAGCACGTGATTTATAAATAAAAGATTCTTTTCTATACTTCTTAGACAATTAAATTAGGGAAGTAGTATATACTATCTACTCGATTTGATGTAGGAAGGCTATAAAATCCTGACGACTTGTTACATTAAGTAGCAACCAAATAAATCAATATCCTTCACATTTACATTTTAATACAAACCTTGTTTATTTTACATTATTTTTTAATCCATTTACTGATTCTATCGTTACGCAAAAATCAATAAGTATCGTGAGTGTTTATCAATTTATACTTTAAGTAAACTAAAAAAATTTCAACTAACTGGAAAAGTCGACAAATCAGAGACAGGAATGTCTTTCATTGTGATGAAACAAAACGAGGCTTTTCTACAAATTCCGGTTATTTGAAATTGAATTCCCTAGAAACAAAGATCCGCACTTCAATGTCGAATTAGCTCAAAATCAGTTCAATTTATTGAAAAAATATTTCGAATATTGTCAATCTGAGAAGATATAAAATGTATTTTGTTTTTAAGTTTACTCTCCCTAAATCAAATATTTCGATAAAATTTCATTGTTTTCTCTTTCAGCTTTGTTGACAAATAATGAAAAAAAGTTTAACTCGAAGAGACAATTAAAATTTGATTAATTTATTTAAGGGAGACCGTACTCTTTCGCGTTTTCGTGATTTGAAGTCTTTATCCGCTCTGTACCTTTACAACTTCAAATTGGAACTAATCAATTTCAAATTTGGAATAATCAATGCCACATTGGAATTAAAGAAATAATTAAAAAATGCTTTCAATATTCCAAGATTTACTTGGAGACTTTATTCTTTAACTTTTTTAATGGTCACTTTTGCAGTGTGGTATTGCCTATAGCCAGGAACTAATTGTAGGGAGTCCTCATAGGATTTCAGGGTAAACGAAATAAGTTTTTCATCAAAAACCGAAATAGGACTTTATTATTATTAGAAACATTCAAACATCACATAAAAATTAGAGATCCGAGGGTCATAAAATTTTTTCTGAGAGTGTTAACCACCTTTTGGCTACTGGTATCTTTCCTCCGCTTTCCTAACAGAAGCCAGTCGTGAACCAAATCGCGAAGAAATTAAGAAAAAAACGTAGAAAAAGCACTGACCATTATCTTATGCTAGGCTCGAGATGGTGTGCAAGAGTCGTAGGTAAGCTAAAATAAAGGATACTCAAAAGCTCACTTCAAAATAAAACAACGTATCAACAGTGACAAACTACTTTACTACTACTTTTTTTTTGTTTTGTTTTAGCTTGCGCAGGGATGAGGATATCTCGTGCGGACACCCCCCCCCATCTAAGGGGGTAGTGTCAGACTTCACTGACTAAAACCTCACCCCTAACCCCCTGCACCAGGAATTCACCGTTAGGCATTACTTCCGATATAGGGGGGTTAGCCATTCTGGCTAGCACTCTGTGCCATTCGCGTTTGGCGCAGTTCTCGTAGTTGTCTTTCTTTTAGCTTAGGCGTGCAGCGGCCTGCTCTTCTCTCTCCGCTGCTTCCTTTTCTCCGATGACCGTGTGAATGAGCCCTTCGACTGCCTCCCAGTTTTTTGGGCTTTGCAGCATGATGGCCACTACGTTGTCGGGGGTGAGTTGCGAGTTTACTTGCAACTCCGTTGATATCCTCGCTCGGTCCCATTTCCAGCAGTGGAATAGGGCGTGCTCTGCCGTGTCTTCCGCATCGCAGTAGCCGCATGTGGGGGTTTCACGTAAGCCAAATCTATGTAGGTATGCTTTAAAGTACCCGTGACCGGTAAATGCCTGTGTCAGGTGAAAGTTCACCTGTCCATGGCTTTTGGCGACCCAAGTTTTGATGTTGGGTATGAGCCGCCTTGTGCACAAACCGATCTCGGACCCCTCCCATCTGCTTTGCCACCTGGTGAAAGTGTCCTTTTTGGAATCTTCTTGTCCCGCGTGGGTTTTGGCCCTCTCACCCGCCTGAAGGTCCGCCGGTGCTGTTGAGGCAAGGACCAACTTTACTACTACTTAGAATGAAAATAATGAACAGGTATGTAATGTCAAATGTAATACTTATCAGCTTTCAAGCTAGCAGCTGATTCAAGATCTAGAATGAATAAAATAATCAGTAATCTCACTAATAACCAATGCTACAAATAGTTAAAAATCCAAAATTAATAAGCCAAAAATCGGCTTCTTGCAATGACAAATTGCAGATCGATGATAAATATATTTATAAAGAAAATAATGGTTGAAATTCTACCGTCCTTAGTTAAAACGTCCTAATGAACAAATTGGTTTTAGGGAGAAAAATTACTTTACGTAGATGTTATAGCGCTATTTTCATTGCACTGGTATTTAGTACCTTCTATAATACATAGTTATATCAAATTGATCTTGACATTGCAATTCCAATAACTATAAAGTAATTTTTCTTCCCAAAAACAAATTTGTTAGTTAGGACGTTTTAACTAACGACGGCAGAATTCTATAGCTATTAATAATGATCATTAATGAGATCATTTAAAATGATTACCTAGCAACTGAGGATCAACTACCTGCAGATTACCAAGTATATTAATACTACGACTCAGTTAAAGACTAACCAGTAAGAGCTCTACAATTGATGCCGCAATTCTTCAACTCTATCAATATTGCCGATATGGCACCATATGATCTGAAGTTAAAGTATTACAAAATCATCATTCTGCTGCGCAATTTGGATATCTCAGAACGATTCAACAGTGGTAAGTTAGATTTTATTAATTTGTTTTTTAAAAAGTAAATATAAAATTTAAATAATTTTATTGAACATCAGAACAATTTAAACACGAACATGTAATTCAAAAATTCAAAATGAAGAACAGCCAAGCGTTCAAATGAAATGCAAATTTTCCGTAAAAATTACATAACTTGGCTGTTCTTAATCCAACCCATACAATTATACTGTAAACTTCCATGCAATTTCATTTATAATGTAATAAGTCTTGTTATAATAAATCAAAATAATTGAGACCCTTTTCTAAGTTGCGCTTGTATCGGTTAAGTTAGTATAAGTTTTCTAACTTGTGTAAAAGTTTTCGTAAATGTCGTTGTTGCTGTGCGAAATGTTCGTCAATCCCCT
Organism: Podabrus alpinus; assembly: GCA_932274525.1. Lineage (NCBI taxonomy): Eukaryota > Metazoa > Arthropoda > Insecta > Coleoptera > Cantharidae > Podabrus > Podabrus alpinus. The sequence continues at coordinate 98,430,660 of OW026452.1, forward strand.
ACAATACGCAGGTATGACCATCTATCTTGCATGAACGAATTATTTATTTTCTGCTACTTAAATTTTTCACAAGTTGAACATAACAATCAAATCAATCCATCCTATGGTTCTAAGACAATCTAAAACATTTGAACCAAATGATCTTAAGCACATGTATGAGAGTGTCTCATCTGGTACCACTAGCGACTGAGCAGAAACAATTTTACGGCCTAAACCAAGGGTCCCGATTTGGACCAACTCTACCCAAAATTAGCGTACGCTTCTCATTAATCGCAAAAATCTTGTGAATAATTCTCCTGGTTAACCTGGAATCAGACTTAATCACGACTTAATTGCGACCGACCATTTACGCTCTCCATTCGACCTGGACGGCTTTCTTTTTATCATCGCGAAGGAAAATCTTCTTCTTCCTCTTTAACTTTAACTAATTTATTTCATTAGTTCTACGAGAATTTGGTTTTTACATGTTATTAGGTATCGTAGCTTGCTAGGCTTGCCATTCGATGTGACTGCATTCTGTTTTTTATTATTAACGCAGGAGGACCGACGCATTTACGTGCCCTCCAAATTTTGCATTAATAGTTGACCTTGCTAACATTCAGGCCATTACCGTCGTCAAATCTTCTTACTCTTCCTAATCGAACCACATTTTCACAATTTATATTAGATATATCCAGCTTTTCCATTCAATTCGCAATATTGCTACTCTGTGTTTCTACCAAGTCTTCACGATCCATTTTTTAAGGTGGATTAGTCCTCTTCTTTCTCTTTTACTTTACATCTTAACTTATCAATATAGTGTTGATGTTCACCAGAGGGCTTCTAAGAAATTCCGTAAAGTCCGCGATTCGAACCCACAATTTCCGCGCTATAACTCGACCAGTGACGAAACAGTTGAGGAATAAGCCTTGCGGGAGTAGCAATCGTAAAATAAACACGTTAAACCGATTTTAGACACATTAAAACACACCAAGCCACTGCTACCAACTTATGAAATTTAATTATAACTTTTGCAATTTGAGATGGACTCAATTATTTTACGCACATATAAAATTAATAAAATCAACTTTCATAAATTAAACAATATGGAATAATGGATAATGGCAGTCAATTTAAAATCATGAATAGCAAGTTCGTCTATCTCAAAAGAAATATGGTCGATTTAATCAATCGTACCGGGTGTCGTGAGTGTAATATGGACGATAATTCCATTCGGGGTCAAATTTTGTCGTTTCGACCAATTTAATTGCAATGTAAATTCAGTGTAAAATTTTCTCGTTAGCGTGTGGGTGAAATTTCAATTTAGGATAGCTCTAGCTCGGACTTTGAATATTTGAAATATCTCAAGAAGGAAAATAAAGCATTTCAACATATTCGAGTTTCTCACCAATTGAGTTCCAAACATTCCAGTCATCCCGCGCCGTTAGATCGCCTAACCTGCTAGTACTTTTTACATTGAAAAAGCTATACCACACTGCAATTACGACAATCGAAGAGTTGTAGAATAAGCCCCTGATCTATTAATAATATAATAGAAATCATGCTTTTCCATTCTCCCATAACTCTTGGGACTCTTGACCTACAGCGTAACGTGGATTTTTAACCAAGGAAATAAACGATTTTTACACCATCGACTCCAACAAATCCAACTCCAAAATTGGTTACTTACACCGTGTTCGGTCTGGCACTATTTTCGGTTTGAAACATTATGGTGTCAAACGCTATTTCAGCGTTTGGTATGGGTCTCACCTATTTTAAAGCTTTAGACGCTATTTCAGTTTAAGTAGGCAATATAAATTTAAAACAATCAGTTCTAAATACTGTACAATAAAATCAGAAAGGAAAGTAGCTGTAAAAAGTGAAGCAACCGAACACTACTAACTTTAGTTTCAAAAGGTGCCGAGCGGTGCAAAATAAAAGTACAACATTGAATTAATATTTAAAGTGTAAAAAGAATAAAACTACAGCATATAAATTGGAACTCGTAAATCAAAAGTAACAAATGGTAGATTTAAAGCAATAAAAATGAAATAAAAGTGATTCATTCAAAACCGGCGAGAAAACAACTTTTAGGTTTTTAACTCTTGATTACTATACTGTTATAAAAATATATAAACAAATAATATGGCAGGATTGCATTTCCAAGCTATTTTAAAAAACTTATGAAAATGTTTCGAACATCCAATTCCTCGGGAAAATTATATGTACAGTGTACAAGGTGTGAATTAATCACCCATAAAAATTGTAGTAAATCTTAGCTTTATACATAGTTTGCTTTTATGTTTATTTAATAAATAAATTTATAAAAGCTAAAGTTGTAAAGCCTTCATAGCTATTCCAACCTGTGCGTCTTTCGTCACAAACGTGTTTATTTTACGGTTGTTACTCCCTCATGGCTTATTCCGCAACTGTTTCGTTTTTATCACCTTTTACTAATTATCCTTGTCTTTCTTCATTTCTACGTATTTCATTTCATTTTTATCGCAATTTACGATCCAACCGTGCTTTTTTCTTAAGATACGAAACCGACGTTATTAAACGAAAATGATTGGAAACTTCCAGGTTCCTTTCACCATCAGCAACGCTAATAATTTTTAAACGCAACTCGAGAAAATTAATTTTCATTTTATTTTCGAACTGGGCAAATTTTGTTTTCGTTCGTTACTCACTCACTATCTTGGTTTATGTAAACAGAAAATTCTAATAGAAACAGTAGACGAGTAATTCCTTGAAGAGGGTAATATTTTGATATCTGATTGGCTCTTCCGTCTGTCTTCTTATTTGATAAACCGTAAATGAGAGAGGGAATTCACGATTCATCGATAAATGTAAAATTCGATTTGCTATTTCGTTATACTTCATAAAAATTTTAAGTTTCCGGAAAAGGATTTTCAAACTAAATTGTTATAAACATAGTTTTGTGTTTAAGTTTATTTTAGCTTGTTAATTAATGGACAGATTAATGCTGTCAAGCTAATAATTTAAATATTTTAACGTATTTTATGAACGCAGACAATTTCTACTGGATTATTCGTACAAAGATATGAGCTGAATAATTCCTATCTCCTTAATAGGAATTATATGCAGTCAGTAATAATAATGCAGCTGGTGCTGCAAAATTGCAATGTTTTTGGAAATGCGTTAGACAATGAAAACGGACTTTGACATATTATAAACGCTTAAAGTTTTTTGTTATCTGTTAGAGGTGATTTTACGATAACAGGAATCGTAAGTGTAGCCGGTCGTGCTATAATAGGTTGAAGAAAATTACGGAAATCGTCAGCACATCAACAGCAATAAAGGTCTGGCTAAGCAGAAGTCGTCGTCCACATTAACAGTCCTGAAAGACTTCATAAATAAATTATCGATCTCGAATAATCCCGCGTTCGGATGTGAAAAACTCCAAGTGTTTTAACAATAACCGCTAAATAACGTTAACTTGTATATATAGAGTATACATAGGCCTGTCGATAACGCATCCTAAAAGGGTTTCTGCAAATATAAATTGGGACAAGCTGGTATAAACACGCGAAAAATGACATTTTTATGAATACTTGTTGATATCTCAATTTGGGTACATTGTAGAACAAAATATCAAGTTATTAATAATAAAGCAGACTTAATTATCTACAGAAAAGATTTTAAGTTTTGATGTTGTAAATCGATCGATTACGGAGTTATAACCATTAAAGAACCTGCTATATATTTAACATTGTCCTGTGCTCAGTAAAATATTATTATTAACGATAATTTTACTCCTGCGCCCGTTTCCACATCACCTAGCGGCAGAGCACATAGTAAAAGTGAAATGATGCTCAATAAAAATATTTCGGGCGCACAACCCAATGGCAAATGTCCATAGCTGTAACTCCACAACCAATCGCATAACCATTCTTCGCATGGCTTTTCTACTATGGGGGTCGAAATCTGGGGTCGCTATAGGGGAAGCACCGATCTTAACAAAATTGCTGTTTCAATTTACCGTTGACTTGCAACCCTTGCTTCAGCATTTTATCAGGTAGATGTTAGCCGGTTATTGGGTGTTATTGGTACACGGTTTATTCAGAAGTTAACAATATACTAACCCATTATGAAGTACCCGGTATACTATTAAAACTGTTAATTTATGCTGGAAACAACTTGGTTACCTATACAAAATGAATAATTAATAAGTTTATCAACTAATAAATAAATGAGAAGTTAGCTGAACTATTACATAAAGCAGTAACGTCAAGTTTTAATGTTTATTTATTTATTTGCTGAACAAACACAATTTTATTACTTTCATAATATAAAATCTAGCTTGTAGTTAAAGTTTTCATTATCACAAGATACTCGAGAACATTTTATGAGTTCGAAATTGTAAGATGTAGTAATTATAATTATATTAGACTTGGCTCAATTTTTTGTAATCAAACCTTTTTAAAAGGAAGATAAAAATTTGTAGCTCTAATTAAATATATTAGAATTTGTTGTATTTGAAAATATTGCAGCAATTCTTATTATAAAAATATCAAAAATAATTTAAAAAATGGAATAATAAAAAATACATTTTTAGAGCACTCTTTTTGATGGTATATTCTAGTATCTATCTTTCTCGTTATGTAATTAAATAGTAATGTAAGAAGAGATAGATGGTGGAACTTGATAATCTTTTAGAATGGGAAATGATATTCATGGGCTTTTCACGATGGCTAGACCTAATACCGAAGAATTCTCTTCGGGAACTAAACGCCACTGGGAATCGGTCTCTTATATTGTTCTCTGAATTTCTTTAGATACTCGCATTACAAAACATCTACCCGAATAATTGGAAAACGCGCTATAAATACTTTAACTGCAGCAAAAGATATAACTATGACTAGAAAATTGAAAACAAAGCGTGCATTTTTAATACATTCATTTTTATATTCGTTATTTTATGGATATGTGGCAAAATTTACGTACGTTTATGTTAATCGACCTCAATTTTATAAATTTTTTATATAGATACATAAGTTTGAATGAATATCCATGCACTTATACTTGCTTTCCATTAAATTGCCTCCGAATTATGGTGCGTCGCCACCGTCACTAAAGAATGACTTACATAGGCAAATGCACGCCGAAATTATTTTGTGTGATTTTGAAACTGTTTTGATCAGAATAGTTAGTTTCAGTATATACAAGTTGTATGTGAAATAATTGGCTCGCCTGTACTGGCACCGGAAGAGAACAACAAAGTTTAGAATAACGTATGATCGGAAACGCTCGGTGTGCCTTATAATTTTATGTCCCACCAATTTTATTTGGACTGTCATAACACCCTTATTTATAGTCCGATTGATGATTATGGAGTCGAATTAAATGCACAACGCGACGATTAACAATTAATGAATTATGAAAATATATTATTTAATTTCAACATCGAGCCATTTGGATTATTATAACTCAAAACATAGTACTATAAACAAATTTGTGCATCCATTCTAACCATAAATTAGGATACTTTGAGCGCGGGGAGTCAAGTAATTTAATTGGGTGAAAAGTCAAGTAAAATAGTAGGGAGTACTCACTTTCTTTTGATGTTCTCTTTGAATTATCCTGAAGGCAAGTCTAATGTTGTTTAACTTTTCGGTTTGTCTTAAAAAGCTGAAAGAATAATATGGTGTTTTTTAGGTTATAAACGTCTAATTTGCAGGTAAATTATTCCTTTAAGCCATTGTGTAATTTGTGACAATGAAATTTTTAGATTTTACCGTTTGGTTTGATTTTCAATCGACATTCAATTTCGCTGCTAGAAGATTTTATTTAATGCATTTTAATCGGGTTCAATTCAATTGCCTTGCAATCACTGCAAGACAAAAATGATTTGAATTTAGGAAATTTTGTTTGGTTTCATTTTTTATAGTGTTAGATGCCCAATGATTTAAATTAAATGGCGGTTGTTGGTCAATTATAACTAGTTATTTGAAGAAGCCGGAAGTACGATATCATAGCTGCTTTTCTATAATTGACAACAGTCTACAAAGAATACAAAAAATGAGGAAACTTTTGTTAGCATGTAATGGTGAAATGACATGTTGATAGTGAGGTGCACTCACTTTTTTTGATACGTAATTAATTCCTTTAGGAATGTTATTTGTGACTTTTCTTCAATTTCTTAATTTATTTTTTTCATTTATTTGATTTACAATGGTAGATTCACCCCTTTTGAGCCATTTGGGTTTAATTTATTAAGCTATTTTTCTAGAACCGATTCACCTTTTACCATTGTTATTTTTTCATGGCATTTGGTGCAACAGGTACAAATTAAAAATGTCTTGTCAAATGTTGTTTTCTTTTGTGTCTTTTCTTTTGATGGCAGCGGTGTAACTGCGCGAATATGTGAGTCTAATACTGAAAATTGTGAAACCCCTGGCAGGTCCCTGACAAGTACAACCTTACAGGTTGCTGTTACGGCAGCTGCTAAATGAGTTTAATGGCTGCTGTAAAATTGCTGTCCCAAGCTTGTGGCAAACTTGCAACAGGGCTACCAGTATCCTGTCAAGTTGCTGGCACCAACCTGTCACAGGTTCCTCGCAGCCACCTGTCGCAGGTTACTGCCAGCAAAATTGTCAGTGGTGTCTACCAGCAAGTTGTTATGCATGCTTTTTTATGAAATATAAAAAAATTTCACGTTGCCATGTGTACAAAAATTAATTTCAGGTACCGATATTAATTTGAAATAATTTTGTTTTTTAATTTTTAATCAGTAGTATTTCTTTATATGGTTTACACACTTTATATTGATACTTAAGATACTTAATAATAATGCGATGTTTAATTAACTATTTATTTTTAAAGTATATAGTTTATTATTGTTTTCAATAGTTAAAAATCATATATTTAAATATTGTTTTAATTTAAGTGTTAAAATATCTAGATTAATTAAAATTAATTTAATTCATTACAAATTTAAATAAAAAGTGTTGAAATAACATGTAGTAGTTATAACAAACATGAAAATCTGTCTACTTGCTGTACCAGACAACTTATAGTAATATAACCAACGAAAATTTTAATTGAGAATTTGGCGGGTTACAGTCTGAACAAACTTTATAGCAATATCGAAGTAACCTGTAAAAGAGTCCCTGAAAATTACTGCTATATGAAACCTACAGCAACTACTAAATGAGTACCTGCCAGGCTACTGTAATACCAAGCTTATAGGAGCCTGTAAATGAGTACCTGGCAGGCGCCTGCAATAACAAGCTTATAGCAACCTGTAAATGAGTACCTACTAGGCGCCTGTAATAATAATCTTATAGCAACCTGTAAAAGATTACCTGCCAGGCGCCTGTAATAACAAACTGACAGCATTAGCAAAGTAAACTGTAAACGCCACCTGCCAGCTGTCTGCCAGGTGTCTGCTAGCAAAATATAGATTTTACAGGTAATAACCAGAAAAAACTATTAATTGGGATAATAACCTGAATTTATCTATAAAGCTAAATTGATGCTTTGGGCCCATGATCTTTTGATCCATCCCTTCAGTGGGTCTTTAGGCCGCACAACCTTGCCAATCAAGTACTAGATAGTTATAGGCGGTCAGATGGCATACTAGGCCATCCTATTTTTTTTTGTTACGTCATTGTTCAGTAGAATAATATAGGTTTTCTTTCTTTAGTATTATTTTATTAATTTCACCTGGCCCCCAGAAACACGGGCAATTTTATTAGACAGTGAGTTTCAAATCAACCACTTCAGTAAGCGAATTTATCACGTGTCAAGATCCGAAGCTAAATTTTACAAACTGTCCTTTTCAAGCAAACTGTAATCAGTCGTTTGTCCCACTACACCGTATATTTAGTACCTATATAAAATCCATATTTTCTGATGGAGTCAATGAATCATAATAACTTAATCATACCTCTACAATGAAAGGAAATTGTTTTCTGAAATGAAGGATTGAGTAAAGAAATGGGAGCCACCTGCGGTGTACTACATAGCAGTATTTTGTGTCACCCTATAGCGATAACTGCAACTATATAGCCTATAAATCTTGTAGAAATAATTGAAGTTTGGGGGAATTTCCGGTTATGCTAAAGGTAGGTATAATGGAATAGGACGACTAGTTTCAAAAATTTTGTGGCGTTTAAACCTAAACTTTTCTATAAATCCCGAACAAATGAAAATTGAGGCGCAAATAAAACAATTGAACTGTAGTCTAACCAAAACAACTAAAATGCAAGGTACTCTTCTAACAAGCTACGCGATAAAGTCGATTTCTAATTTAAAATCTTATTTTAATAATTTATTATTTGTACTATTAATTTAATACTAGGGTTTACCCAAGCGATATTCGTCCATAATGTCAAAACTATGTCGTTTTAGTTACATCTTAAATCTTAAGATTAAAGGCGAGAAACGTCTGCCAAAGCCAAGCAATTCTCGACTTAGTTACAGCTATTGACCCATCCCTCTCAAACCGTTAAACTTTTTTAGCATTTTCGTATTTCCCCACAATACAGAGCAGCTTCGACTTTTTAAGACCTCAATTGCCGTACCTGATTTTAGACGACCTCTTTACAATGAATGTGTTGTACGTTTGAAGTATTAGCTTCGTTCCAACAAGAAGTTCTGTTATCGTTCACGAGCAGTAATTGAACTAGGAACTGCGCTTGCGTGTACAAGGCTAGTAAAATTACGTGCAATCCGTAAAAGCACGTTGAAACGGTTGTAGTTCTGTTTTAAAAACAAGTGCGAGTCGCACGGTTAAACGTCAAATTATGTTGCATACCTAACCTAAAATTGGTACTAAAAATACCACATTTTTGGGTCCTTCTATATACCTTAAAAACTAATGAAATCTACAGTATAATTTTAGAAATAATCCTGGTTTTGGAATTTTTCCAAAACGGTAGGAGGTCCTTTATCTGAGAATACCATTGTCGATTTTGGAAAGCAATGTCTCGTTTAATGACAATAAGATAAGCCCACGAAGAGAAATTTGGCATCTTGCAATTGAAAAGCATTGGCTAAGTACCTAACAATCAATAATGGCATCTTGTAATTGAAAGGCATTTCGGCGAAGTACCTGGCCATCGATAATGGCATTCAAGTTAATTACTTAAAGCTTCTTAAATCTAAAATTTAAAATTAAATAGTTGCTGTCGCAACAAATGAACACGAATGCAATTGGTACACGTGAGATCTGTAAACAAAATTTAAACTCGTTTGCAGATTCGCGCACGCTGTTACGAAAAATTTTCACTTTTCGCAACAACGTTGAATTTATTAAATTCAACTTTTAACAACTAGCATCATATTTCGTAGCACCCTGTATAGCGAACGTATTTGACGGAGTTTAGACTCGCGCATGCTATGATAGGGAAGTCATTGGTGAGCTCTCGAACGCTAAAGGTCGTTTTTGATGGTACTGTGAAGTGATAATGTTTTTGATTCCGCATTTTACAAAAGAGGGTTGCGATTTTGTGAGGGTTGCCGTCCAACAATGCGAATTATTTTGGATTTTGCGCTCCAACCCTTTATTGGGGATGTTACATTCGTGGTTTGAAGGATGGTTAATTTTTCCCGTATCGTACTTTTTTTGGTCGGACCCCATGGTCAATACTTTCTGGGGAAGATTATTTTTTTACATGGGTAAGTTACCTAATGTTGTGTTAATTACTTCACAGTTACTAGTTAATCGATTTGGCCAATTTTGCCCAGAACATCTGGAGTTCGATGACGTATTAATTCACCCTTGGCTGCTTTATGTATTTTTTTGTGTTACATTTTGGCTTCTCTTTTTGTCGTGCATTTTTATTAGCAGAGTGGTTGTCGAGATTACGATTGCGTTGCAGGTTTTCGTATTGCTGCATTGAGGAGATATACTGCAATCTAATCTCATTTACATTCGCAAGTGTGAAATGGATCGAGTGTTTGGGTTTGATATTGATAAACTAATTAATTAATTTATATTATTATGTTTTGTGTAATTAAACTTGAACTGCGTATTATTTCCACTAGTTAATATCAATCGACGTTGGTAAAATGCAACGGCGAGGAGATTCCAGGGCGTTTGACATGGGTTCGAATTTCGTATTTGAAATTCCATGTTAAATATTTTTTTGTGTTTATTTTTGCTTTATATAATTTTTTTATGAAAGGCTGCGATGTCCGACCCATATACAGGGTGCGACATTTCATCGAGGTTGCTACCATTTGTTTTATCGTAGGGAGTTCGATATGGTTCCACCTTCTTGTGGGATTTTTATATTACCATTCGAACGTGCCCTTGGTTTATGTTTGGGAGTGATTTTTGGTGGCAATGTCGTTGCTACTGTGCCTGTTTTGGTCGGCTAACACCTTTTACATCCGACATCGCTTATATCTTTGCCTTCTGACAATTAACATCCTATTGTCCATTTTAATTGTGTTGTGTTAGCAAAGCTGTTTCCTTGATCTCTCCGGGGTGTTTCTTTCACACGATCCACGACTCTCGCTGCCGCAATAAACGAGCTAGTTTAAATCGACCACCAGGGCCCCACGCAAATTTAAAGTAGATGGTTCATCCTTCTGCGTGGACTTAATCTTTTCCAAACTGCTTCTCATTAGAGCAGTAAGGAAAGATTATGTATCAACGCGTATTCACTTTAAGACCGCTTGGTTCTTGATCAAGAGCAAGAATCGTTAGAACTCGTTTGGCCGGTAATATTACTGATTCAAAACTTGTTGGAACAGCAGATTTATAGTAATCTAGAATTCCGTACTAGTAGTTCTAATCTGTTGGAACGACATTTCATGAATTATAGCGTTTGCTACAATTTTGCGTTTGCGTTGTAGTAATATTACTGGAAATAATCGTTGTTGGAACGAAGCTATTATTATACACATAGAGGACCTACTGCTTAACATGAGCTGCTAATTACGGGAAGTGTATACACTTCATTTCCAGAGAAGCTGCACTACGCGGATTGTACCTACCTCAGTGGTTTGCCGTTGCCTTCCGAGAGGAGACAGAGTAAAGTTTTAGTGAACCCTGAGTCGAACCAGGTTTTCAGCATTAGAACCAACGCATTTTTAACCGTTTAAGCTAATGACCGTTTGCCTCGCTCAGCTGCTCGAAACACCACTTAATTAAGCTTTCCAGAAAATTGCTTATTTGTAACAGATTACGTCCGACAGATTTTCCATTAGAGGCGAGAATTGTTTGAAAAACCCAATTTATTTTCACCTTGAAGTTTTTTAGCCTATCCCGCCCAAAATGTTGAACTTTTTCATGTTTTTCAAATTCTTCCCACAATTCCAGACTATAGTCCAAATTTTTGAAGACCTCAATCACCTGCTCATCTTCCGGACAACCCTTTGACCACAAATCCTTTATACGCTATACGTTTTTCATACACGTTATTATTAACCTGTGTATCTGCAAGATTAAATAACATCGCTCTTAGTGCGGCTTTAGGCCTAATAACCTAAATTTGATTGATCCGTCGATCCATCCCTTAACGCTGTGTTTAAACAGCGTAATCTAAGCAATCAAGTAATTTATTATGTAACCTATAAATCCTGTAGCCCAAAATTCTGCCTAACGTAATTAAAGTTTCAGAGAATTTCAGGATGTAGAAAATATAAAACAATAACTAGTAGTTTCTGAAATTTTGTAAGCTTTAAACATAAACTTTTCTAAAATTTCTAATCAAATGAAAACTCAGTCGTAAATATCATAAATGGACTGTGTTCTAACCCAAACTACAAAAATATAACATGATTTATCGTTGATGCAATGTCGGTAACGTCGATTTCTTATTTTGAAAAACTAATATTGCATCGATTACCAATGAATATTGCAAATTATTCATGTTATAGTATAAGTAATAGTTACATTATTTCATAATTTATGGTCCAAGCGATACTCACCTTTAATGTTACAAGTACATAATACCTAAATTCTGTGAACAAAAGTGAAAGTCCATAACAATATAATTTCACATTGAAGGCTAGAATCGTTGGAAATAGTCGAACAAATCGTGCCTTTACAGCTTTTGACCCATCCTTCCAAAGCCGTTGACTTTTTGATGTTGTTCGAATTTCCCCACAACTACAGAGCAGCAGGCCCAGCTGCCCGAAAACCCACTAAACTAATCTTTTCAGAAAATCGCTTATTTATGATATATCCTACTAGCTGCTACATGAGTAAAATGGCTGCTGTAAAATTTCTGTCCCGGAAGAGTAGGTTTTGACGATGGATTACCCTCCCTATCGAATGCACACCCCAAAAATCGAAGAAAAAAAAATTTAATTTTTGCACTTTTTCGGCAATACACGTGTTATTTTCCATTTTTTTTACGAATATTTATTACTAATATCTACTAATCACACCCCCACCTATCCGAATTTCAAAGAAAAATTCAAATCGAAGCGAAAACATTTCACTCGATTTCAAGCTACGACGGGCGAACGATGGAACATCGACCCGGGGTGTATCAGTGGCCCGTACAAATGCAACTTTCTTATTTGCACACTTTTTCCGGATTTTTTTTTATGATCACCTCCGCGACGACAAAAGTTACACATTCGGACCGAAACATAGCCAAAAAGGCCGTGATTTACCCAAAATTTTACTAAATTTCATGTTTCGGTATTAATTCTTAAATATCCTCAATTATCCTGGTTTTACATTGTAGCTAATCCCTTTTTTGACCTATAATCAAGGGATTTTTGTTTTGAATATTCCTTGTCAGTTGGGCCGTTTACCCGCGACCCGGGCGACTGTGCAGTTAATCTAACCACTCGAAACAACATTTCTTCAGCTACACACTAAAGAACAGGCTTATATTTGTCTATTAAAACAAAAAATTTCGAGAATCCGATGAAAAAAACACAAAATATCGACTTTTGAAAAGTACGGAAAAGTAGCATCGATTAGGCGGCCGACCGGGGTCTATGTGCATCAGGTTAACTCGAGCAAAAGTTCCGCGATCATGTTCCGAAATCGTTGCAAGCCTCACAACTCCAGTGTCTGGATGTTTGAGGAGCAAATCCCCTGGAAAACCAAGGTCAAGTACCTTGGCATTACCATGGACCGGCGCCTCAAATGGGACGCTCACATTTCCTCCGCAACCGGTAAAGCCAAATGCCTCTTCAATAGATTGTTCGTCCTCATGAACGCAAAAAGTACCATGTCCCCCGCTAACAAACTAAGATTATACAAAGCCATAATCCGCCCGACAATGATTTATGCCTCCCCTGTCTGGGGACATGCATGCCCCAGGGCCATAAATAAACTTCAAGTCATCCAAAACAAAAATCTCCGAGCTATTTTCAGCGCCCCCTATTACGTCACTAACAGGCGACTACATGCAGACGCCAAACTAGACCTCATTAACACTCTTAATCGTAAACATGCCACCAATCTCTACAACAAATCCAAATTCTCAGAAAACCCACTAGTAAATCAACTAGGTCAATACAACCCAGCCGACTTTTTCATTCCCCGTCCCAAATCACTCCTGACCACGGACAACTCCTGACCATAACTCACCCCCACACAGACTAATGTATGTTCATAGGTTTAACTTACACAAATTCTCTTCGAAAGTGAATTTATTCACTAGATTTGTGTAATTTTTCGATCAATTTTCACAAGATTCGATAAATCACCCCCCATAGTATCACTATAATCCCACTAGTCGCCAATTCTGACTAGTTCCAAGTAGAAGCCAATCACTTCGAGGTCATCAATAGAAATTAATTCATAATTTCTTTCTTCGAATTAGGGACTCTACTATATCGGCAAACGTAAAAATTTTCTTTTTCTTCTCATATTACATTTTCACAGTCACAGCTCAGGTTTTTACCAGTCAGTCCGCCAAGCGCCAATTCCCAGAGACCCACCGGTCTCTATAAATTCCAATGTCATTAATGTATTCTTTCAGATGAAGGAGAAGGCCGGCTGCGCCGGGATGCTCCATCAAATACATATCAGGTAAAGGTAAAGGTAAAGGCTCCGTCGAAAATGCGTAAAATTTTTTCGCTCCGATTTGAATTTTTCTTTGAAATTCGGATAGATGGGGGTGTGATTAGTGGATATTAGTAATAAATAAAATCAAAAAAATGGAAAATAACCCGTGTATTTCCGAAAAAGTGAAAAAATTAAAACATTTTTTCCTTCGAATTTTGGGGTGTGCATTCGATAAGGAGGGTAATCCATCGTCAAAACCTACCCTTACGGGGGGCCCCTCCGCTCCGCTCCGGGTTGCACCCCTCCAGGGCGGTTTTGACTCTGGTTACTAGGCTAAACATACGAGAAGCGCCACGCATCAAGAAAACCGGGATAAATGCAACCGGGATGTGAGAGACCCTCGAAATAGCATTAAAAAGTATAGTTGCGGTATGGGGCAGTATACAATTATGTTTCACCCCCTTAAATCACCATAAAACAAAACATAATCGATGTTGCATGTACGACGGTCGAGCTGCATCTGCCGCTGCGAAATATTCTAAGTGTTAGAGTATATCGGAACGCACGGACTGAGCACAGAATGGCTGACGCGCCCCTGAATCTCGTTAATCCATCACAAATTTCATGAAAATTAGCTAAGTTCAAATTCGATTATTTCAAAATTTTGATAATAAATTCTCGGTTCATATTTTGAGAATTTGTTATATTGACTGTGTTCTTTAGTGTGTAGCAGAAGAAATTTAGTTTCGAGTGGTTAGATTAACTGCACAGTAACCAAATTCCCATGTGCAATTTGTTTAAGTAAACTAAATTTAGTAAGCGTCATAAGTTATAATAGGTATATTAATTTGATTCCACAATTTTGCTTCAATATTTCGTCCAACTAGATCGGAACCAATAAAAATAATAGCCTTTCCTCTTTTTGCCAATAAAAAACTATTATCTTTCTTGTCTTCAAGACCATTTGTTTGCAAACAAAAAATCGCACAAATATTAATTGGCACCATCCTGTCCCTTTTTTTTTCAATATGGTATATTTGAACAAATGTTTTCAAAATTTTTATAATAGCTAGCCGCCCAACTAAAAGTATAATAGTATATCGTACACATTTGTCAATAATTACAATGTTTAGTATATAATGCGAAAAAATGTTGTGCATTTTTTCGTTATCACGGATGTATTATATAGTTACTATTTTATTCTGTGAATAATAATTATACATGACCAAATCCGGTACAATAAATTTTAGAAAGTGTAAGGTTGAATTAACATAAATATTATAAAAATAATATACAACTACTATTATTATGAATAGTTTCATAAAATTTTTGTATTTCATCGAAACACCCCGGAGGGATTACATTAATTTAAAAAATTAAAATTCTTAAAATTAACGTAAAAACCCTCGATACATTAATTATTTTTATAATTAAGCAACGTTACGTAAAAACCCCTGTAATACCATTACAGGGTCTAACTTAAAGGAACGAAAAATTTATTAAAATGGAACTATTACCCCATGAAACAACCTCTATAATTTAATTATATGGGTGCCTATTAGTATATCAAAACGCACGTAACTATGAGGTAACAGTATTTATAATAATAGCAGCCCTTCTTCACTTAAATTGTTTTAAAGGGAATTAGTTATGTAAGTACATATAAATTTGATGTTAGGAATTTTCCTGAAAATTAAAGAGCAAAGGTAAAAGGTTACGTAATAGCAGATGAATCGAAAAGCTAAGCGTTTGACCCTACACTTTCTAAAACCGCTTCAAAGGACGCTGAAAGTCCTAAGTTGATTGGAGTAGAATTTTATCACGCAACCAAAAACCTTAAAAATTTTACACAACTTTAAAAACTTATTGATAATATTCTTTTCGTTTACAAATACTTTTCCTATTTTCAGTTTAACTTTACACAAGCTTTTTATTCTCATAAGATTTTTTTACGGAGTTTTTTTGTGTAAAAGAAAATATTCTCAACTCGTTTCATGTAATAATAAATAATAGAAATAGTAGTAATAAGAATTACTTTTTACGTTTCCATTACGAATTATTATCAGTAATTCCTTTTGAACTTTCATGTAGCATTCAAGCCTATTCGAGATTCAAATGTTAATAATTAACAAAATGTCAACTTCAAAAGTGGCATTCTACGCAAAATCGGGGGCTGAATTAAAATTGAATAATCAATTTTGAAGACTCCTGGGGATGAGGATAAAACGTCGCTTTTATTCAATTGTATAGAAATTTTCAATATTTAAAAAAAAATTGTTGAGCACTTTTTCATAAAGGAAGAGTACCATCCCTCTTCCTCATCCTTTTACAATATACACATAATATATAATTCACATGATTTGGAAATTTAGTTCGTAAATCTACTTAACCTGAAAATTATGTAAAATGTATAAATTATTCACTTGTACTACTTGTAATAACAAATAATTATATTAGAATGACAACCATTTGCAATATCAACAACTTTATTTCAAAATTTGTAGTATCGAGTCGAATATTCCTAAACACTCTGTAGCTACGATTAAAATAAACTTTTCACTATCAGAAAATTTTCTAAGATTTTCAAATTAAATTATAATATAAAATTTGTCTTCTTATTGTAAAAGTTAAGACCTACATAGACGGTGTGATATATTTACTAATTTTTACATCATTAGCAACAATTGCCTCAAAATTAGGTTTGTAATGACGTCACGTTTGGGTGCTTTTCTGACTGTAAGGACGAAATTCGTTAAATAAAATAAAAAAGGAAAAGAACAAATTTTTGCAGGCTTATTTTGCTTGGCTTACGAAGTTATTTGTATTAAAGGTTTTTTCATTTCTTTAAATATGTATAATAAAATTAAATTAAATTTGTTCAAAATATCTTTTTCAATAATAAAATAATAATGTTCAGGTTATTCCAACTTTTACTATAACAACTTCAATTTCAATCTTCAAAGACTTCACAATCAATGAACATATTATTTTCATGTCAACAATGAATTTTATTTCACGTGTTCAATTATTTTGATTCTTTGTTATTGTGATTGTTACACTGATGTGGAACAAAATTATCATACTATCGATCGTTTAAAATTACTCAATTACAATTTTTACTATGCTTTAATCAGTAATCACCCCTTGTTCTAAATCAACGTTTATTATTATTTCAAATTGGTTCGAAATTTTATATGGAATATTTTGAATTGAACCTACGTTGTTCAGATTACAAATCCCCAAAGGTCAAGTTTTATATCCTTAGGTTATCTTTACCCAAAGGGTTACTTCCACCCACTGCAAAAAATAAAATTAACAAATTCATAATTGCAATGAAGAAAATCATTGATTCAATACACATTTTCATTATATTTATGACAGTTTTTGGTTCAGTGCGAAAACAATGCTTGTTTCAAAAATTCAATGAAAAGGAAATGGATAGACAGCAAAACGGGACTTCAAAACTACATTAGTTTTCCTAAATTGCCAGGTTTGTCATATCGTAACAAATTTTACAGCTACCTACAAAATTTGCATGATATCCATAAAAGCAAAACCATCTATTTATGAATGATGGTGATGTATTAAATTTTAGTTTTTAAAATTCATGAGAAGGAGTAAAACATACTGCGAATAGCATGGGAATAAATTGCATATTAATCTCTCGTGTGATTATTGCTTTCCACTTCATCTTCGGTAGTAAGGTAAACTTTCCATTTAGAGAAAAAAAAGATTTCCTTCGTTCTCTTGTTATAATCTTCTTCTTTTAACGAAAACTTGTGGACGCGTCGGATGAAATCACCAAAGTTTTTCTAAGAAGTACTACTTAGACCATAAGCTTTGAATTTTTAGTAGGATCCACATCTCCCTCCCAGCCATTACGGTAGTTTGTCAGGTCTCCCTGACGTTGGCGACCTTTCTTTCCTCTATCCTGTGTTGTGGGTACACACATAGGGATTCTACACTGTTCATCTTGAGATTCGCATCATTACCTTACGGTAGTTTTCCATTAAAGGGGAAAAGAACAAAGTTAAAACTTCGTCCGGAATCGCACCAGGAACTCTGCTTAACCGCTAAGCTATTGGCCTTCGGTATAATATAGTCTACTACTAGTAAATATTATTAATATCCAATACGGGATTCTCAATTCGTCTAGGTCGTAATTGTTCGGATACTTTGACTTTTGTTTATTTGCTCCATGTGAAATATAAACTTCCACAGTTTATTTTCTTACGTGATTTCTACCACAAATAAGCAAATAACCATTGACAACTTCAGCTTTGTAGGTGGTGGAGTTTACTTGATATCATGGTAAATAAGCGAATGAATGCGTGGGTGTTATAAATTTAGTATTAATAAAATAATACACAATAACTCTGCGGAATTAAAAATTTACTGCTACATCATTCGTTGCCTGTTAGTTCCTCTGACCTTCTAGGACGCGATTGGTATGTGACTCTATATTTATTAACGACTTGATTGATGACCAACTCGATTGATGCAATTTGACAATATTTATTGGTAATAAATGATTGAACCAATCAGAGCTGCTCTACAGAATAACCAAATTTGAATATATTGTATGAATTTCATGATTATGCGGCTTAAAGGCCGCACTGTTTCGTAATTCAATAATTAATCCACTTGAAAAACACCAAAGAACAAAATTTAATTAAGGAATTACAACATCATCAATACTTCTAAAATTAAATATGGTATAATATTAAATTTAAAATCGAAGAGATTCTGATCACTTCTTCCGCAGAGTGAAATTTATAGTTCTACGATTTTTTTCGGAGAATGGAAGCCTCGCTCGAGCTTCGGACGGCTTCATTAAGTAATTTTATTTGGTAAATTTTCTGATCTGATTAATCGGTGGAATCTTTCTTTTTTAATGACAGAATCATCGTCTCTACGGACGGTTAAATGGGCAGATGCAAAAAGACAGATTTGGATTATTATAATAATGAGGATATTGTACCTTCTATTAGTTTCTGTGTTTTAAATTAAAAGATGTGTAGGATTAACTTAATCCTACCTTCTACTTTTTCGAGTGGCGTCCCTGAATCTGCAGTGACTTTGTAGAAACAGTGACCGCAAGAAGACCAAATTTCTGCAACAATATGGCATATAATAGGTATCCGATTTGTGATTAGCTGTCGTATTGACCGCCAAGTAGTTGCAAATGTTGTTGATACAGCAAGGGTCCAAGTACACTGCTTTGTCAAACTTCAGCTTTATGAGCACCAAAGATGTGCTCGTTTCTTCGCAAATCACTTAAAAGCGTCTTTCAGTTATATAAGACTTCAGATCCCTAATGAATGGATATTGGAGGTTAGTCTTGATTTTGTCATTAAGCCATCATGCCACATCTTATCGAATGCTTGCGATATATTTAGCAAAGCAGCAGAACAACATCTTCTTCTTTCCAGGTCATCTTTGATCTTTCTTCATAGGCAATGAGCTTCTTCAATTGTTTCGTGTTGGTGCCTAAATCCAAATTGATAACCGAGTATTAGTTTTTTCCTTCTATTACAGATTTTAGTCAAGTTAGAAGTATTTTATCAAACACTTTGGAGAGTAAGGGTAGGAGATTTATGGGATGATATGAAGTTATTTATGAGAAATCCTTCGAAGGTTTTTGTTTTATAATAATCTTGGAAATCTTCCAAGTCGATGGACACTGCTTAGTTCTTGTTATTGTACTTATATGCTTTTTACAATAGTTCTTTTAGAAGTTTACCTCTGTTATTAAATCAAATTGTGGAATTTTCTTAGGATGAGGTTCCTGGATATAACATTTTTTATCTCGGTTATCTTGAACTTGGCGATGGGAAGATTAATTTAATATGGCGCAGCGAGTAGTTGCACGATGGGTTCTTCTTCTGCCAACGAAATGAAATTTTGTTCATCATTCATAATAGCCTATCATACAAGAGCTTCTTATAACAGGTAGGTTTGTATTTTGTGAACCTTTGATTATTTTGGTTATCTGCCACAGTGAATAGTCTGTAGCTTCCGGTGGGAAGCGGTTTTCTCAGAAGGTTCTTTTAGTTGTATTAGTTCTTCTGTAGCTCGATTTGAATTAGTTTTACCACTATAGCAGCTCGAGTAGATTTCCAGCGCTTCTCAGATTTCCCTTTTAATCTATTTTTGTTTTTATGAATTTATGACTTAATTCATTGCGCTGTTTTCTTCGAGAAGGTCGTCACCTTAAGCGGTTCAGTGCGTTGCTGCTATACCTGGTTCGACTCCGGGCTCAGTAGAAACTTTATTCTTAAGGTCTCCCCTCGGAAGGCTATGGCAAACCACCTACGTGTAATCTGATTGTTGAGAGGGAAGTGTGTACACTTCCCGCGGTTCAGAGCCTGCGTTGAACAGTAGGTCCCCTATATATGTGATAATACTTAAAACGCACAAAGTATCCTTAGAAGAACGAACTTGAAGAAGATATTGTTTTCTTCGATTTTCGATGGTGGGAGATTCTTTTGTGGTGAAAAACTGATTTTTGGCATCGCGAATATTCGCCTCCAGGACAATTGATCTTCGGAATTATTGGCCTTTTAATTAAAATAATGATTCAGCCCTTTGGATTTTAGGTACTATTCCAATGTCATCATCCGAATCTGCTGAGATCACTGGAGGGATGCATAAAGATATTTAGATGCATACAGCGTCATTCTTACAAGGATTTTCGGGCGCTGAATGTAAAGAAAGTAAAAGCTTGAAATTCGATCTTGAAAAATAATGCATAAATAGGTGACGACGGAGATATGGATAAATAAGGTGGCGCTTTCACTGATTACCAATCAATTTCCAACCTTTAAAAAATTCCTATTAGCCAGTTAATGAGAAGGATTTTAGGTACTTAATTACTCCATTTAAACGCTGTTTCTTCATTTCGATTGGAAATCGGAACCTGTAATCAAAATTTACTTTGGAAATTGAATATCGGAAGCAAAGATATTAAAACATAATTACATACATTTAAAGTTACATTTTAAATTGAAAACTTGGGGTGTCCTAGATTTTTTCAAACGTCAAGTACATACAAGAGAAATAAATTTGAAGTAAACATTATTTATATATTATTTAGGTATTCCTTAACAACGTGAAAATCTATTACTCTTTATTTATTGGTAAATGATATTTATAATGAAATTTTGATTACCCGTCAATATATGTGATAAAGAAGTAGCATCTCGTACGCTTTAACTATAAATGCGGATATTTTCTGTCAAAATGAGGTGATCAATCCTGAGCTTTCCACGACACCACATACTAAAATTGAAGATAAAAGTAGCAAAGTAGCTAATCTAATACTGTTGCAATTTATTTCCTCACAGTTGTTTTAATATGTGAACACGAAAAATAACGTAAGCTTATAGGAAAAAATCAACTTAAAAATGAATTCAAAAATTTAATACAAAAAAAATAATGAAATAGAAAAAAACTTAATCTAATACAAGTCAACGCGACAGCTGTCATATCCGTAATATTAAATTTAAATTATTTTATAAATTTTGCTGAAGTGTTTTTAAATTTATGAACTTATTTTTTTAAATTTTACAATCGTTTTATTGCTCGTTCTTATACTTCAAATGTAAATTTTAAAAAGTTCAAATCGATCAGCGCACAATTACTTTTTAGAAAAAATATTATGCCATTAAAGGAACTTTTATTATCTTTTCTCTGGTGTTCTCACGACATTTGCAATTTTATTGTTAGATATTGGAATTTAAGTTGGTAAAAATCGTTTTCTACAGAAATAAATATCTTAAAAAATAATTTAGACTTTACATTAAAATGTAAACCAATAACTAATACAAGTTTTTAACCAAGGAGAGTTCAATGCATATATTTTTAATGTACCTAACCTTTTCGACAAGTTAATTTCACAATAAAATTTTGCTTTTAACCAATCCATTTTCTTCTTAGTGTAGTCGAAGAGAAGCAACCAAATTGAATAATTTATTAAAACGGAATAATGGTTTTTCCAAACTGCTCTTAAAGCCGTATTACATTATACAATTTCCTGAACAAGAAATTGCACAATTTGCGCAAACACACTGAACTAGGCTCTGCGCAGAAATTTTGTACATCTTCAAAATTGATTAATTATTATTCCTAATTAATATTGAAATGTGTCGCTTTTATGTAATAAATTTAATATTAATTTCTCGATCACTTGTCTTATTTCCATTTAGATTAACTAATCACGGATGCGTTCCACATACAAACATGTATAGGGTGACTTGATGTATGTCAAGAGTGACATATAAAGGCTATTGTATATTAAGTAAATGTAATGAATAAAAACTATATACTTTTTAAATCTTCATTGAGACATGTACAATAATTTTATTTTAATTTAAATCTATACCACAACATAAAGAAATAATTAAAAAGAAACAAAAAAGTTTGTTTAATACGGAAACTATCAATCGGCACGCAATAATTTAATGATTGATACTGTCAGCAATAAATCTGAGGAAGCATTTAATTATTAAATTCTTTAACGGTTTACAAGATCATCACTGATTTAAAAAAACTATTTTTTGTAAACATCAAAGTAATTAGATTAATTTATTACAAAGGCAGTTTTCAGAACCTCCATCAAGAATTTATTAATTAAAGTTCTATGCCATATTTGGTGTTTTATAAAATTTTTATCCCACATTTTTATATTCTTCACAATAAATCTTTAAAAATATTACTTTTTAAGTTTAATGTCCTATTTTTAAATCACGTTTAAAAGGCCTTTATTTAAATGAAGTTAAGAAAAAATATAATGTGTAATATTTTTTGCTCTGTGCTGGCGCTGTTGATCATTTTGTAATACAGATGGTATGTTAACCAGAATAGAAACTAAAGGATTTTTATGTTTTTTTTTATATTTTGTTGTTAAAAATTTTTGGTGCAAAAAAATTAGTAAATAATAATTAAATTAATTTATTGCTGTGATAAAAAATTTTATTGATTTATAAATTTTAATTAATTTCAAAAAATTTCAAACAAATAATAAAATCGTAGCTAAAACATCCACATTGATTTTATGAGAATTTATGTTATTCAACAGGATAATATACCGGGTGACCGGCCGAAAACTGAACATAGGTAAATAACATGGGAAATTGATTTTTTCTAAATTCCTGCTTCCCATATAACTGATATGAATAAAAAAATACCAAATTAAAGAGATTTTTTTCCGCACATAAAGATACCAAACACTTAATATTTTGTTTTTTAATTATTGTTAAAAAGTCGATAGAAAAATTAAGAAATAGCGCTTCTTAAAAAAATATTAGCGGGCTGGGTCGTTGCATTACGTCTAATGTGCCGCATTGCTATTGTTTTTAAACTTTTTAAATTTGTTTTTATTTTAAAAATAATAAGAAGGCAATTTGAATATTATTTTATTATAACAAGTTGACCAATATTAAAAGTTAAAAGTAGTTTTATTTAGTTAACAAAACCCAAGAATAAGAAAAATATCAATAGGGTTGTTGCATGATATCGAATTTAGCGATGACGCTTATTATTCCTTGTAAAACATAGAAAGATAAACTTATAACAAGAAACAAAAATTTTTTAAAAAGTGTCTTTGAATGTGAAAATCGAATTTAAAATTCAAAATACGTTCGGTTTGCCGACGGCCCCTCTGACGTCACACGCGTTTTGCCGAATCATTTTATGATCTATTTGACAACGTTGCAGTTGAAAAAATTTTAAAGCGTTTGACAGCTTTTTAGTTTAAGGTTATTGGTTATTGTTCTAAGTAATTATTTTATTAAAAATGGCTTCTTTGGATTCCAATTTTGTAAAAGCTAGTTCGGATAATCTTCCTATTGTGCACATTTTTATAAGCACTTTTTAATCTGTTTGTTTGAACTCATTTTTATTAAAGTTTAAATTTTTTATAAGGCTATGACAAAACAACTTGACAGCTAACTGCTACTATGTTGCCAGACGTTTTCAAAAGTAGAGTGTGACGTCACTCGCCCGAAATTCCTGTTTCAAATTAATACTTTTTTAATAATTTTTTTACGGAAAACCAAAGTCTTCTTAGACTTTTTATCTATACAGTACTGTTGAACAATACTTAAACTTTATAAAAAAAAATACTTAGAAATTCATGCAATAACCCTATTGGATTATTAAATACTGAACGAAAGTAACCAAATAATAATAATATTATAACAAGTATTCGAATAACCCTCCATTCTGCACTAAACAGTAACCCAATCTATTATAAAATGATTCTCTTACATTTGCTAGCTGTCTAGCAGTAATTTGATTGCATTCTGTAAAGATCGCGTTCCTCAAAGAATCAATATTTGGGTGACGAGTTTTATAAATTTTGCTTTTAATATGACCCCACAAAAAGAAGTCACACGGTGCCAGATCAGGAGATCGGGCTGGCCAGTTTATAGCACCACCACTACCAATCCATCGATTTGGATATGCTTGGTTTAAATAATCTCTAACGTTTACCCCAAAATGTGCTGGACAACCGTCTTGCTGAAACCAGACCTCAAGGTGTTCAGAAGCTATTTCTTCTAACGCAGGACCAATATTATTTATAAGAAGATCTAAATACATATCTGAATTTAAATTTCCAAGTATTTCAAATGGACCAAGAACACGGTTATTATAAATGCCAGCCCAAATATTAATTTTTTGAGGATATTGTGAGCCGGTCATTAAATTTAGTCTCGGATTTTGTATAGCCCAATAGCGATGGTTTTGTACATTTGGCTCATTGTTTAATGTAAATGTACATTCGTCTGTAAAACATATTTGTTACAGAAAGTTTCGGTTTCTGTTAGCACGTTCTTGCATTTTCTCACAAAATACAAGCCTGGATTCTTCGTCAAACAAAAATATTTCTTGATGACATTGATATCTAAAAGGATGGTACTTGTGCTTTTTTAAAATTGTTCGAACATTTTCTCTACCAACATTACACTCAGCTGCAATGGATCTAATGCTTGCATTTGGATTCGCAGAAATTAAACCTAATATAGTTTCTTCCAATTCATGGTTGTTTCTCTGATATCCTATTTAAAAAATAATGATAAGACAACTTCAATTAATAATTTTGGTTAATACCTTTATTTAAATTTGTCGAAGTATTACCAGTGTCTTCAAATTTCTTAATTATATTCTGTATGGCCGATATTGATGGAATTTGGCTATTATTAAATTTAACAGAAAATAAGTCACGTATTTGGCGTAAACTATTACCGCTGTAATAATATTTTACCATGAAAACTTTTTCTTCATCAGACCACTTCATTGTTAACAAAATTAATTTTAATCTGTCAAAGTAACTTTTGTTTGTAATATTTGGCTTTCATACAATCGCAATGCGGCACATTAGACGTAATGCAAAGACCCAGCCTGCTAATATTTTTTTAAGAAGCGCTATTTCTTAATTTTACTATCGACTTTTTAACAATAATTAAAAAACAAAATATTAAGTGTTTGGTATCTTTAGGCGCGGAAAAAAAATCTCTTTAATTTGGTATTTTTTTTATTCATATCAGTTATAATGGGAAGCAGGAATTTAGAAAAAATCAATTTCCCATGTTATTTCCCTATGTTCAGTTTTCGGCCGGTCACCCGGTATTATTACATTCTATATTTTTTGCAAAATGTATATACCCAGGCAGTATATAAATAATGCCTGACACTTAAGGCAAAGTATGGAATTCAAATTAATATTATCAACAGTTTACGTAAATTGCTTAACTTCTACATAAAATCATAACCCTACTTCTAGGATCATGCAGAAAACACTTTTTAGAACTGAAAAACACAAGTTTTTACAAGTAAAATTACCAAGTAACAGAATGCCCAAGGAGCGTATGACACGGTACTTATTTTCATACTAAATTGTATACAATTCTGCGTCAAAAGCACTGCGCAAACGCTCCAAGTTCACTACTGCGCAGGATTGGATACAATTTAGTATGAAAATAATTATCCTGTTATACGCCACCAGCACGGTTTCAGGCATGTTGTAGAATAATTATTTAACTGTAAAAATTCCAGAACATGATTATATACACATTTGAATCTCATAATAGTATAATAGCAATGACGGAAATATCAGTATAAACAATCCAACATTAAAATAAAATCGTTTTGTTAAATAAAATGACTTAAAACGCTTAATCAGTCTTCTAGTTTATTCACCTTCATAAAGCGGTCCTACTGAAAGGGTGAAATTTAGTCTACCTTAATATATATGTCAGTCATATAAACTGAAATATGCTGTTTCACCCTTAACATAACAAAGACCTAGGTTATAATGAATAATCTTCTTAAAAACATTACCAAGGATATATGAAATTATCTGGCATACTTTTGATGGAAATATGATTTATATTTTCTTGTAAGTCGTATTGTTCGTTTCCGAACGTCGTGACCCATCTCTTTCTATGCATGTGATGTGCGTTCCAAGTGTTTTCACATACATAGAGGACCTACTTGTTTAACGTGGGCTCCGAACCACGGGAAGTGTAATACAGTTCATGTTGAGATGGGCGCTCTTGGTAAATTACCTCGGTGGTTTGCCATTGCCTTCCGAGGAGAGACGGCCAGAATAAAGTTGTTACCTTGCCCGGATTCGATCCGAGCGATTCGCATTAGCAGTAGACGCACTTAACTGCCCAAGCTATGACCATCTCTTTTATATTTTCTTTTTAGATTTATATTTTAGCTGATTTAAATTTCATGAGTTTTCTAACTCAGATTTTCGAAAATCTGGCTTTGAAAAATTGTGCTCGAGAGATGAATTAAATAAAACATTCAGGAAAGCTATAAACTTGTTTCGTTGTCTCATTATAATTATTGCGGCAGTATGACGCCAACTTCGAAGAGTCAGGTAGCAGAGCGGCCGTCAGGCCAACCGCAATATCTCATAAATACGGTCAGCCTTATAGCCGCTCTACTACCTAGGTTTATAAGGCTAGCGGCCTAAAGCCGTTATAATTAGCTTGGTGTTCAGTCTCGCATCTAATTCTCTTTCCAAAATTTCTTAACTTCGTCGTGTATACGTTTAGTCTTTCTCGAGCTTAACAATGTGGTCATGATAAAGTTTACTTTAGGTTGGTAATAAGTAAATTAACTAATAAAAGGTGTACGCTGTCCAGATGGTCTAGAAATGATCAAATTAATATTAATTGCTTTAAAAGATCTTATTATTAATGGAGGTTAACGTAATTTTTAGATATTTTTATCTTTACCGATACGAACATTTTGATTGAATCTGCTATTGCTGTGCAAACAAAAAAAATGTTCGGCCACTTTCCGATCACCTACAAAGCTGATACCTCTGTTTCAGCTCTATTAAAATTAAGGGGTAATTTTTCTTACCCAGGTAACTGTAAGCCCTTGACGGAACTGCACTACGGTCGAATACCGTTCCGTAATCCCTTTCCTGAATTGCACCGTGAGCAGGTAATAAGCAAACAAATAATATAATATGGAAATGAGTACACAAATATCCAATTTATAGATATAATTATTTGGATATAATTAATGTTACATTCAGAATCGGATTCTAGCGTTGGACAGATGGTGGTTTATTGGTGTGATCAGAGCCGGAGTCAGTATCATCTAGTAGTTATTTGGTCTCTAATACTCAAAATTCAAATTGAAAAGAGAAAAAAACCAAAGGCGTATATACAGGGGTAGCTGGGGGAGGGGTTACAGGGGTTAGTTACTTCTATGGTTGTTTAAAAAATATTAAAAGAACCTGAAAATGGATTAAAATTGGTAAACATTTGAAAAATCCTCACACGAGCCGATTGACAAAAATTCATTCTTGACATAATGTCACAGTAATATACCAAAAAAACCCTGACTATATCTCTTAGTTACAAAAGTTCTAAATTTAGCCGGCGTGGCGTGACACTTAACCTCAAAATTAAATTTTTAAATTATATAACTAAATAAAACCAAAAAGATTATGAAGATAATATTTAGTTTCATGAAACTTTTAACATGACGTTAAAATTAAAGAATGATTACTATTGGCCCGTTAGTACTAACAGAAGTTTTCAATTGTTTATTTAAATTTAACGGCTAGTTAAAAGTTTTATGAAACCGTGCATTACTCTTTTACAATTTATAAATTTATTGCTTTAGATATTTACGATTCAATTGAAAAATGGTATATTATATTGATTTAACTGAAGTCAATTTGCATTAGTTTTGTTTCGGCAGTACTTGGAAATGCTTTAAAAGTATCAAACGCATGCGTAGACTATAGTTTAAACGCAAATTTAACTGGTAAATCCGGTAACCATAACCGAAACGAATAAATTATAAGAACCGGAACGAAAAATTACGGTTCGATTCTTTCTTTTACAGCTTTCATTTTATTCCAAAATCGGGGTAAACTCAAATTTGGTAGATATGTGAATTTGAGAAATTTATGTTCTTCAGTTTTAGTCTATAATAATGTTGAGTTTCCCTAATAATGAAAATAAGCACGTATAGGCGAAACACCAAGTTGCAGAAGATGAAATCCCCAATTGGGGTAGAAACCGTCAGGGGAATTTAAAGGACTTTAGGGGTTGATTCGGACACTTAATTACACATATTTACTAGATTTCAACTTTCATGGATATTTTTAAAGCTGAAAATATTGTTTGCCTGGGCTACTACAATATAATATACTTTTTCTCCAAATCAGCTGTAAGTGCAGAGTTACATTGCGATAAATTAAAGCGAAAATCAACTATTCCGGTACAAACTTCGTAATCTTGGTAATTTATTATACCTTATCTGAATTTCACATTTTACCTGGCATGTTATATCAGGTTACTTACTTTACGTCGATGCTATTTAAATAACCTTAAGGTTACTAGTAAATTTTGAGACCAATTTGTATTCAACAATTTACTTTAAGTTTAATATTTTATGCAAGATTTAAAAATGACATAATATGTTTATTAAGTGTAGGTGGTCAGTTATCTGCCTGCAGTCTGCTGCAATGTGATCGACCACGTGCATGGATATCAGTTTGCGGGTGATGATTGTATGCTTTTTATTAAACCTACGATTAAAGTTGAACTGCTTTAGATTATAATGTTTTTACTTTAATTGTTACAATATCACTGAAATAAACATATTTTATTTTGTAATATTCGTAAATCTTTGTAGTACAGATTTTCTTTTTTTATTTCGATTAAGGCTTTGTTCTGGAGCAAAATGCTCCAGAACCAAAATTTTCGCTTCTTCTTCTTCGTTACTTTCATTTTCATAATAATAAGCTGTCTCTCCATCTCTTATTGGGACTCTCCACTTGTAACGAATTATTTCTTCTCACAGTTCGCTACTAATTTTTCAACACCCTGTACGATTCTCAAATTTAATGCTAGATAGACACTATCTGAATTTTGATATTGGGTCATTTCTCGTTTTCAACACTGAGGTCACGCGTTGATTTTTGCGTTCTATTAACTAGAATTTAGTTAATTATTTGCTAATAATAGAAGATTATTATTTGATTTATGCATCACCAAGCGACCTTTCGTTTATCGGATTTATCGTGATTTTGAGAATCGTAAGTAAAATTAATCTTTACGCCTTCGTAACTTCTTATATTGTTTCGTATCAGGTGGAAATCTTTGACCGCCATTTTCCAACCTTTCGGCAAGGAACTTATTTACCACTGTTTTACAACCAGTAATTAACTGTATTGGAGCTGTATTTTGCCACTAAGTTTTAACGTTCGAGCTTACCATCATCCATCTGCCGATAATATTCCATCCGAGGTGTTTTAGATTGTAAAGCCGGACAATTACATTAAGCAGCCAATCCTCGTTCAACCATCGTCATCGGTTAATGATATCAGTTGTTAGCAGCATAGGGTGGCAAGGCAGAAACGCTTCTTTGTTTCAGTATTAATTGGCTACCTCACTCAACGTCAGGACTGTGGACTGCGTTCGCTCGGAACAGGGTACCGGTGTCAGGTTAGTAGTGGATTGGTTTACTTTTTTGATTGTTGGTGGGTGTGTTAAGCCAAATCTCGTGGATCATATTTGCGTGATCACAAGTGAAGCGGTTTTGCTGACCCATCCCTATAGCTGTTTGTTTTTGAGACAACTTGTAATTTTATGCCTGATACTTTGAGTATATCTGTATCGTTGGAAGACCTGTTACGTGTTACAATTTGTACCTAATCATTTTTGTTATTGTTAATAATTGGTTTAACTGTAATTATATTTGTTACCTTGACTTTTGGAATATTATTTCACTCACAACCCTTGCCTCCGACGTGCTGAGAGCTAGTTTCAACATCTACGGGTACGTCTGCAAAAATTATATACTGTTGAGTTTTTGCTTAGCAGATGTACAGCCTTCCTTTTACCAAGCCGATACAAAAGGAAAGTAGAGGAAAGTTTGACATACTTTCCTTCCGTTTCTTGGACGACTGTCTTTTGCTTTTTTACCCATCAGGTTTCGCCCATTTTTGTAATGTAAATGTAAATTCCACAACTGTGGAACATAACTCGATTATCGATTCTGAAATGTTTTTGATATTGCAAGTTTCTCGTATATTTGTGTTTTGGTATTCTGTCTCTTCTAGCCTTTCCAAGTATTCTTCTCAATGTTTTCATTTCTGCGACTTCTATTTGTCTTTTCGTTGACGTAGTATCCGATCTAGTCTCGGCTCTGTGGGTAAGGAATCGGCTATATTACGCTCTTGTATATTCTCACTTTTTGTAATTTTTATTCATGAAATGTTTTCTTCCATTAATAATTTTGAAGTTATTATTTTATTAAACTGGTGAAGGTAAAATGATCATTTATAGGTATTGTAATGTTCTTTGTTTAGCTGCAGTAGCAAGTTAAAAGGATGAACAAGTATGCAGATAGAAATTTAAATAAAAGTTCGAGTGTTAGAAAAGTCATGGCAAAATGATAAAATGATTAATTCATTAATAAAATTAAAATTAGATCATGTAAAAATAATTATTATTTGTTACTTCTAAGTTGTTAGTTAAAAATTATGTTAGTTAAAATTTGTTATAAAACTAGGTTAATTTGTAATTAGTGTGTTATGCAAACTTATAAAAAAGTTTCTTGATGACATTTATCACAATTTGGTGCGATAAACTGAACGGACAATTATTCACTTTAAAATAAACAATTATAGTGCATCATATTCAAATTTGCGGATCGTTCTTAAAAGAAACAATTATTTGAATTAAAATCAAGTGACGAAAATATCGATTAATTTACCTGCCAATAAAAACTTTATAACATAAAAACAGACAGGCGTTGGAAATTTGCAACAAAAATAATATCCTTGGTAACGTGTTTGTTTTACCTAACAACGAAAATAATTTATGAAGATGTACACGTAATTTTGTTGCTCCAGAGTTTTTTTTACAATAAAATGTGTTAAAATAACCCGAAATAGGGAATTGAAAGTGGATTAACCTAAAAAGAGGTTATATTACATGATAAATGTAAAAATTTATTTGGGTACTCACCAATTTGTAGTAAAATTATGTTATTTATGGTGGTGAATATCGTTGGATTGGACGAAAATTAAATGAGATGAAAACAACGATAATTTGAAGAGAAATTGTGGGTAAATGACCGACAATAAAAATACATGGAAGAAAAATGATGCAATCAGGAAGTGGGGTTAAATTCTTTAACTATACAGTGCGGAATTTTTGAACAAAATAAAAGGTCAGAAATCTTATATTAATAAACATTTACTTGCATAAATCTATTTTATAATTAAGAAATTTTGTTATCATTAAATTGAAGGCATGTGCGTAAAACTTTAATTGTTTCCATAACAACCATTTATAAAATTTTATGAAAAATTTTCATTAAAATCAAATTGCCATGAAAATGTTATTTTCAATTTAAAATCACATAAATCAATATTAAAAATTTATGAATTTTGTTCATTTTAATGATGAGCTAATGCAATCAAGAAAAGTTATTAACAATAAAAGAATTTTTTTATAAAATTAAGAGCTAGCCGTGGTGACCTACAAAATTTCGTCCACAAAAGTTATCATTGTGGGATAAGCATCCAGGTAAGGGCAAAGTTTATTGAAAGCATAATTTATTTAATAAAGTTAGGGAAACATTACATATTTTATTTGACGGCACAACGTAAGGGCGATTAAAAAGGGGATAACATTACAATATAAACTAAAGTATGGAATTTTAATCTTACAAAATGGAAGTTATTAACGCGTATTGCCCAGACTTGTCGAAAATATAAAATCTCGATAACTTTGTAAAAAAAAGCAATTAAAAATAGTAATGCTTAACCTAAGCTCGAACGATTGACATCAGTTTTACCCAAAAATTCAAAGAAGCAAAATTGGAAATCATGAGACTCAAATGAAACGAACTCAAAAGTTCGTTTCACAACTCAAAATATGATCTAGCATTTGACACACGTTGAAAAGTTCCACATTCATCATGTCTACAATTGTAGACATGTCTACAGTTGTAGACATGATGAATGTCCCCCCCCTCGCAGATTTATGCGCACAACTCTTCGACCTTAGAGGCTCAAAGGTGGAAGCTCATTTAAGCTTAAACTATTGACACTAATTTTATTCAAAACTTCAGTTAGGGGGGGGGGGGAGGTACTGACATGCCCTTCTAAATAGAAGAACAAAACGGAAAATAAAAAGAAGTAATGTTTAGGTGTACTCGTATATTATATTAAAACATTAAACGTGCTTTCATGTTGTTGTAACAACTGAGTTTGTTATATAAACAGCCATTTTATGAAAATTTAGTTTAGAAATGCCTCAGGCCGATATGGAATAACAACATAAGAAGTAAAAATTAAATTTCTTTTCGGTTTTGTTTAAAAATATTATCATTAGTTCCAATAACAACGGAAATAGAATCCGCCGCCTGATAATGGAACGATATTTCACGGAAAACTATGTAATTCTCGTTAAATTTTTATTTTTACAAAAAGTTAACTTGTGCAAGTTAGAAAGCCAGACAAACTACTGGACTTACCGCCTAAGGGCATTGTTTCAAATTGAAAGAGTGCATAAATGTTTGCCCTTTCCAAATAGGTTTTCATTATATTATTTACTTTATTTTTTACGTTTAAATTTACAATTGGACTATTAATATCTACTACCTATTGTACATTTTTACTGTTTAAATTGTTTTCTGATCATGACTAAATTAATCACATAGCCTGAGGATTAGGTAAAGTTGTACATAGTATCACTCCATTTACACTACTGCAATCTAAATTTGATGTGAATTAATAGATCGATTTAATATAAACATGAACATTTAATAATCTAACATTATGTAACATTAAATGTCATGTAATAACAGTTACTACAGAATCAGCTACTTAATAAAGCCATACGAAAGTGGAATTCGTGATTACACAACCTGGTTAATTTTCAAATATAGATCTTTTCGATTTGCAGGATTTTAGATTTTAGATTTTCAATGCTGAACAGTTTCAATTAGAGTGAAATAAACTCACGGGAGCAACTAAAATTTTAAAAAACTTTACAAGCATGTTAGTTTGGAATATTTTTTTGACGGCCTTGTTGAGATAAAAAATTAAATTATGCAGATTCTACAACAAATACATTTAGAAAATCTACTTAACGCTAAGACACTAGCGCTGAGTTTTATGAACACACTAAAAGCCACTTTACTTAGAGCTCTTTTAAAAACAATGCAAATTATATTATGTTGCAAGTGATTATGAATTCAAATTTAACATAAAAACAATTAATCATTTAAATATGCAGAATTTCAACAAAAATCCGACAAAGAACAGCTGCCCACGTAGTTTAGTAGTCCACATATCAGGATTGTATAAATGCACAAAGCACTCAATAGATATGCAAAAATACTTTCTACTTCGAGCTAAAAGATTTTCTTAAGTATATTAAAATGTAGTTTTCCTATTAATTTATAATAATATACATTTGTGAACCGCTTAATTTATTAATTTATTACCTGAAATTTAAAAAAAAACATTTTAAAGCGTCCGCGAACTCATTTGAGTTATAAAATCTTATTTGAGCTTCCACATAATTATCGTGTTTTCGCTCAATAATTTTCTTTGAAAATCAGTTGTTTTGAAATGATGGAAATTCTGTTAGCTGTGATTAAGTTTAATTTTATTTAATTAGTTTTATTAAAGTTAATTAATTTTATTTGCATTCTAAGGAAAATGACCTTATGTTTGATTTAATTGATGCGCATGAATAGATATAAAATATTGTATTGATGAAAACATAGTAAAGGACTTTCTAACAGGGGCTTTTGAAATTTCCGTATTTCTTTATTGATGTGTAATGCAGAAAGTCTGCAATTGAAGGGCCTAGTGGAAAAAGTAGTTAAGTCACTTTTCTTTCAATTTGTAGTTGAGCACATTTTCACATTACGGCAGTTATTCTCTACAAATTAGTATAAAAATCAACAAATTGAAAAAAAAGTGACTTAACTACTTTTTCCACTAGGCCCTTCAATTTATGAATGAAAAATAATATCGGAGAAATGTCCACCAATACCACGTATACAGGCGTCGATCTTTTTGTCACAATTTTCGATTACATTTTAGCATAATTGCGGCTCTATCTCGCCAATTACGCGTCGGATGTTGGTTTTCAAGGCTTCAATGGATTGTGGATTATCTGAGCAGCTTTGATTTCTCACATAACCCCACAAGAAATAGTCCAACGGCATCACATCACTCGATCTAGGCGGCTAATTGACTGCAGAATTACGCGAAATTATCGATCGGGAAATTTATTTCAAAATAAATTCAATGTTTCAGTGGTTATTTGGTACTAATATGTGGCGCCGTCTTGTTGAAACCACATATCATTCACATCCATATCATCAATAATGTACGCATATCTATCCCACCACTATCCCACCGCTGCCACCATTGTAACCTCTGCCCCCTTGTGTTCACCCAAGAGAGCGAGGGATATTCTTCTTGATCTCTTCGGAGACGTTATAATTCTACTCCCAACTTTCCTCAACAAAAGACGGCAATAGTAACTAAATTTTATATTGATTGATAATAATAAATTTCTACAAAAATGCTGGCTTTTGGGTTACACCTGCACAGGCTCGGATTGTGACACGCAATTATACCTTAATAAAATTTTAACCACTTACCTTGTAGTAGTTTTGAAGCCTCTTGGTCGAAAATGTGGCCACTCTATTTTATCGAACTCGGGAATTAATTAATAAAAGATGCAATAATTTAATTTAGAAAAACGCGGACGCGCGGAGTTAACAGTTTCTGTCCTTCCCAAAGAACAATCGGAACCTCACTGACTTCCCAAAATCCGTTAACTCCTTCTCCGACCATAAAGTCTCCCCCCCCCCTTTTGAGCTGCAAATGACCCTTGCAAAGAGTTCATTCCGCAGTCAGCAAAAAGGCAGTTATTGACTTTTGTGGCCGGACACGCGTGGCCTCAAAACTACTTCGGTACACAATATTTTTCATACCACAAATACTTTTATGCAAGCCTGCGACCCACAATTAATGTTTTCTGCAAGCTAATATTTATATAAAAATGTTGTGTACAGGGTGTTACAATAATTAGCCAAAAATAATTTGTCAACATGTCCTGATAACGCAATTCATTGATAAAAACAGCGTTTCCAGCCTCACTTGTAAAAAAATACTGTCCAATCACTCTTCCAGATTAAAAAGCGCACCAAACATTAACGCAAGTGGATTGTAAAAGCTTCTCAACAAACGTTCTTGGATTTCTTGAAGCCCAAATGTGGTAATTCTGCTTACTAACGTAACCATTCAAAAGAAACTAGGCTTCATCTGAAAAACCAGCACCTTGTTCAAGTTCAAAATTAGCGAACTATTAACGAACAGAATGATAGACTGGCTAAATAAACCTTATAGGGTTTTAAACCCAAATCTTTAGGCAAAATTCCCCACGTGGTGCTGAGAACGTCGGAAAATTGATAATTTTGGATCTTCCTCAATACTTTCACTTACAGTTTCAAGAATTTCAGCTTAACGACCCAGATAAACACGTGCTATTGTGTTTATACACTAAATAATATTTACCGATCCAGTAGACTCCAATTTAACCATCAAATTTGTAATAGCGGTCTCAGAAGGACGATTGTAACGACCGAAAATATCCGAAAGTTTGTGATATGTAGTTTTAACACTTTTGCTCGATTTTTTTAGTAGATTTTAATTATATTATTGCGACTTTTGATTAAAATTGACGACATTATAATAAATTGTAGACCTTCTATTTGGAATTATGTCAAAAGTGTCACCACATCCAAAATTGCCCCTATTAAAAAACAAAGTTCTTGTTGAAAATCTCGCATTCGGAACTGTGTATACCATTCGTCGCACTATAGCTTTGATCTTGATTTTCGTAATAAGGAAAAACGACCTTGGGTTTAAGAAGGGCATTGTAGGATTTAATTGATGCGCATGAATGGATTAAGAAAATAAGTTAAGAGTTTTAAACATTTTTGACTCAAACTGGATATGCGGAAAAGGAACTCGTTTAATAATTAAAATGAAAGTTATCTTCTGAATGAGTACATTACGGTGAAATGGAACAATTTTTTTACTTAATTTGAAAAGTAAGAAATTGTATATTAGCATAGTACATTCCTGCATGAATACAAATATTTTTAATCTACATAATTGAAATTTAACGATATTTGTATTCCGGAGAGAAATTTTCATGTGAAAACATAGCTTTCAGGAATTTCCTATGAAAATTCTATAATTTTCCAGGATGAAAGTTGCATAAAATATAAATTTAGTGTTAATTAACAAAAAAATAAATCCATTTAACAATTTTTTCGCACGTTTAGCGAAGAATAAAATTAAGGGTTTTAACACAATTTTTCTTAAACGTGATAAAATAGAATTGAGTTCATGGTCGGAACAGATCAGATGCTGAGGAATAAATGATATCCCCCCTCTTTATCACATTCTTCTCCTACACTTGCTCAGTAGGGGAATCGAATGAGATCCTGAAAGTTCCCAGTTATCCTGTAACCTACGTAGGAGGTTGGCGCATTTTATGGTATTTGAGCTTGTCACGTTCAATCATGACTGAAAACCGGTAACTCGTGTTTCTCTGCCAATTATTCTTCATCTTAAACACTTGCTAATTGACCTGTGTGCTATTTTATAACAAAAAATTGTAAAAACTTGACTCTATTTTTTCTGTTTTTAAATCTTGTGTACCGCAGGACTTCTTTGTGCCAGCACTATTAATAATATTATAATTATTGCTATTTGTGAGTTCGTTTCCACTTATAAACAAGTTTTTCTTGTGCAAAAAAAAATAAACAACAATAAGTGAATTGCATCGATAATTTTAAATTGCCGTTTCTCCGTGTATGGATTACTTGCTTCAGTTTATTAGGTAAATATTTTCTGTTTTTGCAAAACTGTCATCTACTTTTTGTTTTTTCTTCTTAATATCCTAACATTTTCGCAGGACGTTGACCTGAGCAGCTTTTTGTGCCTCTAGGCTGTTTTGATTCCTCTTATTTTAGTATTCAACAAACAAGATTTGTTAATTGGTTTATAATTACCGAAAGAGTTTTTATTCGAAATTTGATGGATTTCGTAACCACTTCCTCTTTAAAAATTTCAAATTACTAAAATTTTGATGCTGCGACACGCCTAATATAGCAATTCTCCATTAACATTTTCAGTAGGTTAATGGAGTAATTTGTTAAAAATTAATTAACAAAGTTTTATTTTTATTGGTGAAAGTTATCCAATTTTAGTTTTAATGGAAAGTTGGGAATTTTTCAATTTAACCAAATCACTGTCGATTTTATTACTATTTTTTGAAATTTTCTAATGAAAATGAAAATTCTAGAGAAAAGCTATAATAATTAATGGCGAAACATTTAAGGGTAATAAGCAAAATTAAAATATTTAATTTGGACTCGGGTATATTAAATTTTTTTCATTTGTTGTAACATGGTAAATGCTAGGAAAGTAATAAAGTGACGTTACTTAGTACGCTAAATTTAAGGCGATTTTTTATTTAAAACGAAATTTTTTAAGTAATTCTTTCCCTTTTCCGACAGGAAGGAATTTCAATTTTTGTTTTATAATTTAATTTATGCCTTAAAATAACTCAAACTTTATTTGCACTTTTAACGTTCATAAAATGTTTTATTGTTTGTCTTATAAACATAAAAATAAGTCAATTTAACCGTTTATCGATAAAAAATATCTCAATCAATGTTTTACTACCTCATATTTTTTAAATAAATTCAAAAAAGAATTTTTTCATTCTCAAGCTTTCCTGGACTTCTCTACACAGAACGTTTTAGGTCCTAATTGCTTTTGTAGGATCCAGAAAATCTTAACCCAAATTTTGATCCCACACTAGCAAACTTAGTCGTTTGTTCAAGCTCTTGCAAACATGCATTTCCCGTTAGGTTTGAATTTGTTGGATTTAGGTAAATACTTGGAAGAGTTTCAAAAACTTTTTTATTCCTTTCGTTTCTTAATCCTTAACTACCTTTTAGAAGTTCTTATTTCTATCACATTTTGCAATACTATTTGTACTTTACGTTAAAACTTTTACATTTGATAAAATTTTTAAATGAATTCTTTCTTCTATATATTTTCCTCAAATGGAAGCTTAGTTTAAATTTAATTGTCGCGTCATCTAAGTTGTGGGATAAGCCATGCTGTGCACTTAAAATTGCCCCTTAGCTTTGCTCGTTTGTTCCATTTTCTTTTTTTATAGCAAAAATCGATAACTTTATTTCGACTTCACAAATGGATTCTTGCTAATATTCCCATCCAAATACTTACTTAATAACTTCCGGTGGCCATATATCTCCTGTAGAGATTTCGCTTCTCCAACTATGCTCATTCAATACTATCCAACGTGGGCCGTTTGCAGGCAATATTCCTCTGCTGTAAGTTTTCTATCTCTCTCTATGTTGTCCACCAATCCCAGCCGCGGTGTTTCCTTTCAATTTATTTTTGAATTATACAACTGAAACCTTTTTAACAGATAACTTAACTCTGATTTCCTACTTATGCTTATTCTCGGGTGGGTCGTCATTGAATGAATCGGTCGATAATCCAAAGCTATGGTTGTAGTTCTGTGAGCATTAGTTGTCGTCACAGACGGAACTAACCTAATCTGCAAAACCTCCTCTTTTATCCGGGCTTGAGACTAGCAACCACAGTTTCTGCATATCATAATAGTATATTAGTCCGTAGAGTTATTCATAATATATTTATGGATAAATAATTTTTTTACTGACAAAACGTTAAGGAAACCTTTAACGTGGAATACAAACCACGGCACAGCAAAATTGGTAGCCCGAGCTTTAGTGAGCTTTAATCAGCAGCATTGATGAACACCGCTTAATTAAGCAAAGGTGTTAAATGACAATAAATAATAACAATTTGGTTTGTTTTCTTTTCTGTGGGGAAAATATTTCGCGGAATTTTCACCTTCAGCAGTGTGTGGTTTCTTTATGTTAATGAATTAAATTAATTTAGTTTTACTCTTGAATTCGTTGGTTGATTTTCTATTGTATTACGAATTATTTATTTCTATTCGTGAGTATGGAATTATTTTTTGAGAAATATTTTTTTTCCTTCGTGGTTAATTTAACACTTCGTTACTTTATTTAATTATATATCGCAATGTTTACTACAAAGAATGTAAGGTAGGCGAAAACGAGCTGCGGTTGCTTTTGTTGTGGTTTATGTTGTCGTATTATTCAGGTTACGAAATTAATAAGTAATAAATTCAAAGAATACAATGAATTGAATAGAAATCTCTGAAATGAAGCATCAATAAAGTGGCGCCCAACGTGGGGCCGCTAGAAAAGCTAATTGTAACAAATGAAGTAAGCAAAAGATATGAAAGCAATATTAGAGCAAAAAAATGAGTGAGTGAGAAATAGCTGTGATGCACAGCAACATCAAGCCGGCTGCGTCGAAGCGTTCCAATTGGTCAATATTTACGAAACCAAAGTGTTTTATCATTACCATCAATTAAACCATTTATGAAGGGTGTTAAATTAAATAATTGGTTTTTTAATTTAAACATTTATTCTAAAAATGAGTTCAGATCTGTGATACAAAATGCACTTTATAACTATATGCTCTCATTTGTTTACACTGTCTTGCGTCCTGTGCTTTGCTATGTGTAAATAATATCAAAACTGCAAATTATAAAATTGAAAATAATCCAATCAAATTTTTACGCATTTACACATACACACAGGTTTTTGCAATCTAAAATTACTAATTCCAACATGAGTTCTCATTACGCATAATATAATTAACACTTAGGAACACTCATTTCATCATTGCAATTCCTCTGATTCCCATCCACCATTTTTTGCGAAGTTTGAATTACTAGCTTTTACCATCGCGTTTTGAACAGAGAGCTCATCAATGAAATAATTCAAATGCATTCAACATCTAAAGAATTTATTCCAATCACATTTTCATTTTGAAACCTATTGAAATAGTTGCACAGGTTGTTCTGAAATCAAACGCAGCTGTCCCAGACTTGAAATGGTTTTTTATTCGTTTGTATCAAAGTGTGGCGTTTTTTGATTGGACTATTTCAACGGAAAATAACCTTATCAGTGCAGAAACAAATTTTATTGTGATCGCTAAATGTCTATTCCTAGGCCTAGGTATGCCCCATAGATGGGGTACAATGAAACAAAGGCAATTCACTTGCTAATATTAACACCAATCACTAATCGAAATATATTTATCTATTCTGATACCTTGAAATAATTAAATTTGTTTTGGTTAATTGTTCCCCAGTTTGCCCTAAATTTTGTAGTCATGATATTGGGTCGAGAAAAAGCACTCAAAACGTCAGATTAAGGAATTAATAGTCTTACTGACCCCTTAAGCCGTGTGTCCATGATAAGCTAATCAGAATGAACTCATAATTTGCAGTACAGACCAAAACTATCATATTTTTCAGTTTTGCCATTCCTTAGACATTTTTTAAATCAAAATTTATATTTTTGAAATATGAATTGAACTTCAAGGTATTGACACTAACTTCGTTATTTTATATAAATACGAGTGGCGCTCACAACGTAATTCCGAAAGGTTTTTCTTTCTCATTTCAGTGATATTTGATTTAATAGGATTATTTCTACAAATGCATGTAACCGGATTACCGTTAAAAATAGATATTGTAGGTATAAATAAAACAATAGAAAGTCGAATAGTTAACATTTTCATTTAATTTTTGCTATTATTAAGTTTGTGATTTATTTTAGTTATTTTTAATTTAATTATTATATTAATGTTGAAATTAAAGTAAATTTCTGACTATTCTACATTCCGCTGATTTATATTAATTTTAGTAATTTTCGTTTGTTATTTAACCACCAATTATTAATAAATGGGCGCTGTTGCTTAGCAACCAGTTAAGCCAAACACCTGTTGTTTAGGGTTTAATTATCAAAAACCTATCAAAAAAATCGGCTCAACGAAAAGTGGTTCAATTATATTATGCTCAATTACTCTAGGTGGAAAAATTAAGCAGAATGTGGGTTAGATCATTTTTGCTTAATTTAGAGTAACTTGAAATAAAATCTCATTTTCATACAAGTGGGTTAAACCAGTTGTTGCAGAATTCCTACCAAATATATAAATTTACTCTAATTCGTTAATTTGTAATTTACTTAATTTGTATGTATAATACTTAATTATACAACAAAGACATGGGCGCCACTTGTGCCCATGTAAAGTAACACATTTAGCATTTAGGTGATTTGAACTTTTTTACTATTTTTGTGCATCCACCCGGAATTACTAACGTACTTACCCTGGTCTCACCTGTGAAATTCATCAGTATGCAAATTTAAACTAAAATACGCTTAGAGACATGCCAGAAATGAAAAATTAGAATTGAACATAAAAACTTTTAATTGAAATAAAAATTAGTCAAATTTTAGTATACGAAATTTCTCTCCATAATTTAAATTGACAGCAACTATAACTGATATTAAAGCTGAATTTTCGATGTATGTACTAGGTGGATATGCGATTCAACTTCTGTTTCTTCTTATTTCATACATATTCCATCCACTATTCAATAGTTGTCTTGTTGATGCAATTCGCGGCCAATTTTGTCCCGCTATTAGCTTGAGATCATCAACCCATGCCATTTGTGATCTATTTATTGATCTTTAGGTCCTTCAGGTCTCCAGTCAAGTAGTTGTCGATTTCATCACAACGAGCCCTGTGCATTTGCATTGTAGTGATGTTGCTGCTTCCACTATATCTCTTACTTTGGCGTTTCCTCGTGTCCACCTTTTCTGGTATCCTCGTATCACATTCCACGGTTTTCAATGTTTTACTGAAATTATCATCATGATTCGCTCCTTCGTGTGTTGTACCATGCAGAAGGTAGTCCCATTTTTCTCATAGTCAAAATGTAGATTCTGTAGTTCACAAATGGGAGGATATATATAAATATATATCAAATACTCATATAATTGGATCCAGTGGAATCCTTCCGTTTTTCAAAATATTATAATTATTAAGTATTTGGAAATAAGTCCAATTGATTCGCTCTTCTGTTAATTTCTGTGTCCTGGTTTTCTCTAACCAACGTAAACGCCTGGCTCAAATTATAATTAGTCGATATGGAAGACCTTCAGCCGTCCTTATCCAAATAGTACATGATTTCCTAGGCTGTGCGGCCTAAAGGGGGGGAAACTGAGAGGACGGATCCAGATTTTATATTTATTGTTAATTTAATACTTAAATGTAACTTGCATACAATAACTATTATTTAAATATAAATTGCGACGACGTCGTTTCATCCCTCTTGGAATTTATCAAGCAACCGCAATAATATTTAAAAAACCAAAGAATAATTCTGAAGTCACTATAAAAATATTTTTTAAATATGAAAGCTCAAAATAATCTAACATGACACCACTGACATTTTCATTGTGACTTCAGAATTATTCTTAGGATTTTTTAAATATTGCAGTTGCTTGATAAGTTCCAAGAAGGACAAAACACGTCGACGCAGTTTATATTTTACTGTGAGTTACATTTCATTAACTTGGTTTATAAAAAAGTATGAAATTTAAATATTCTTAACAAGATATAGCTTAATATTATATGGAAAATTTAAAATAATGAGCAATTCTACTTTGCAATCGAAGAACGTCGTAAGTTAATTTAAAGACATATGTATTACGCTATGAATAAATAATGAGGACCACAGTAGTGGTTTGGTGGGATTGCTGGTTGAGTTACAGCACGGAAATGTTGGGTTCGAATTGCGGACTCCGGAGAATTTCTTAGCGCAGCCCTCTGGTGAACATCAACACCCTGTTAATTTAAGAATTGCTCCCCTATAATTCCAAATTCCGGCTAATTGACAGAACGTCAAAGTCGAAACAGAGAAACAAAAATACTTTATAAGATTTGCAATATTTTAGATCGTTCTTTGCCAATATTTTAAGAATAAAAACCTGAAGAACCCAAATACAGCAGTAGATGCCATAAACTCAACTTCTAGTAACTGGACTTTCTAGCTTCCTCGATTGTATGATGGAATTCTTCTCATTTACATAGTGTTATCATACACATAGGGAACCTAACTGTTTACCGTGGACTCAGAACCACGGGAAATATAATACAAGCTTTTATAAGAAAGATTATATCTCGATGGTTTGCCATTACCTTCCCAAGGGAGGCGATCACAATAAATTTCTTACTTTGACCGAGGTCGAATCGGGGATACTAATTATTATCTGTCACCGCACTTAACAATGGCATTTTCTTCTCATTTATGATTTAACTAAAAGAATTAACCATCCGATTAAAATTAACAAAAAAAAACATTTGTATCGCATAAGCCATAAAATTAACGCAATTATTTTAAATTATGAGATTGCTTAATTGCAATTTGTGAACACTTGGGCAATTTTCTGTATGGTATTGATTTTCCCAAAGCAATTCAATAATAGGTCAATTCGGAGATGTAAATATTTTGTAGGTCACTAACTAAATGGTTAGTAAGGGTCTGAAACTTTCTGAGAATATATTAGTTCTCCAAATTTAATTATATTAAGGGTGGCTTTACTATAAGGAAACAGTGAATCAACCGGCGTATTTTAATTAGATCCAACTTCACAGTTCACCATCAATAACAAGGGAAAACGATCTGAAGGCGTTACAATGACAAACGTTAAATATTTTGTTTAACAAATTATATTTTAAATATTCTTGAAATTAAGTTTTAATTAAATTGTTTTTTCTTATTTATTAGGGCATAAATTTTAAAGCTGGTAAATTAATGGTGAAAAATTTCCCGCAGTTCTTACGTAATCCCTCAAAGTCTTATAAGTACGTCCACGTGTTTGTTTTATTTTTATGTTTTTGTTAGCTTTTTGTTCAAATTCGCTATTGCTAATGGAAACAGGAAGTCCTAGAAGTTTTTCTTTTCATTCAACCTAATGTGGGCAAAGTAGAGAAAAAGTGCTATTAATATTAATGCGAATTAATTTTGTTGACTCTCACGAAAACGGGTGTGACTTTCCACTAGAACCACTTTGCCAAAACTTTTTCCATCTGATTTATTTTTTAACTTTTAATGTAAACAAGTCCTAAATATATTTTTGTATTGTGTTTATTTGAAAAACGCTTAAAATTGAAATTGAATGGGTTTCGTTTTTATTTTTTTTTTCTTTAAAGCTTCAAAGGCTTTTCAAGTAGTGCGTACGTTTCAATTTTAGATTATTAAAAAAAATAAAGTTTCTACCATTGAATGCTCTTATTGAGTACTCTTCTTAAACGTTCCTATAATTTACTTACTTGAACGGAAATAGAAAAACTTTTTTGTATCTTTTACGTTTCTCATCTTTAATTTGTTTATTTCAGATTTTCTGTTTATCTCAATAAATCAATCAATCCAATATATTTTCAATTTATTCAAATG
Organism: Podabrus alpinus; assembly: GCA_932274525.1. Classification (NCBI taxonomy): domain Eukaryota; kingdom Metazoa; phylum Arthropoda; class Insecta; order Coleoptera; family Cantharidae; genus Podabrus; species Podabrus alpinus. The sequence continues at coordinate 98,475,591 of OW026452.1, forward strand.
TAAACCATTCTTTTCTCAAATTTCATTATTTTTATGGGAAAATACGATTTCATTGTTGCTTAAATTTTGATACCATTTCATTGATTATGTCGTTACCATAAAACTAAAATTGCAGTTCAATAAAAATACACGAATTACCAAATACCGAATTCACTAAAAGTATATTGCTTGAAAATGGCATACTGTTAGTTGAAATTCTATTGATTTAGTCTTAAATTTTATCACGATTGAGACTCGATCCACATATAAAATTTAAAACTCGGCGCTCCGCGCCTCGCAAAGGGGCTCCGCCCCCTGGAACCCCGGGTTCCTTCTATTTTAGTCTCGGACTAATATCTTTAACATGGAACATGCTTTTCGGTACCAAACCGTTTATCATAGTTTTCCTAGAGATTTAGGGGTGCCGCGGGTGCGGCGCCTATCTCGTTTCTTCTTCTTCTTACTGTTTGCGGCAGTGAGGCGAAGTTGTGTAACCGTGTTGGTTATAATAGGATATTCCCTTAATTTTTGTATTGGTAATAAAAATTTACTATATAAGCAAATTTTCTTTTTGCGATCGGTTTCGGATTTAAATTTTTGGTAATGAAGATTTTGTTATTGAAAATTCATTATTGTGAATGGGAAGATGTTATACGATAATCTACTCTATTCAAATAGTACTATAAATTTGAATTATAGTACATGTGGTGCCGATTTTTGGTGTCAAGTTTTGGTGTCGATTTTTGGAGTCAAATTTTGGTGTCGGGTTTTGGTGTCGATTTTTGGTGTCGGTTTTTGGTGTCGGTTGTTTGGTGTCGATTTTTGCGAGGTAACGACCGTAAAAACATGTTCCATGTTAAAAAAGTCCCTGGGCGATTTTTTTAAATTTTTTTTTGAAATTTGGAAAGGTGTTCCTATAGAATCATTGAAGAAGTTATCCTTAATTCATATTATTTTTTGTTACCTAAGGATAATATCTAGTAAATGGTTTGAAGTAAAATAACATTTGAAAGGTATTCTTTAAAGATTAGGCACGAGGAGTGCGGTAATTTCGTTTTTTTTATAAAGCAATCCAGGGTGTCACATTTTATCAAAATGTTACGTTTCTCTCTCTAGAAAAGCTATTGACAGTACCTTTTCTCTTCCAAATCTTGATGGGACTATAAGACTTGGCATCTTCGGGCAGTTTTCCCACGTTCTTGATCAGGATAATTTTTATCATCTTTCATTGGGCGAGAAGATGGAAGATTCCATCTTAGCGCATACATATTTTTGACTTTCAAAGGTTTAATTGGAAGTTATAGTTGATGTAAAGCTTCTAGCAATTGGTTAATTTTATCTTCATCTACTGAAGCCTCCAGGAGGAAGGGCTCAAACACGTTTCCAAGATGGATTGCAAAAACATCTGAACCTTCATTTGGATTTCGTATATGGGGGAACAGGTACATACATAGGTTTGTAGCATCTTCTTCGTTGCCTTCCAAATTCCAAATATGAAATTCAAAGATTTGAGAATTTTCACGGATTTCCAAAATTAAAATTAATCGTAATTATGTGAATATTTTGTAATTGTGAGAAAATTTTGGATTTGGTGCACGTAACTAAAATGGGTTAGCACTGCAGGGATTTTTTAAATAAAAAATGAGCAAGAACGAAGAAGGAGACGACTCGCACCAAGGTGATGCAACGAGATAGACGTGGGTCGCGCAAAGACTCATAATTGATAGACAGTTTTTGTAATTTTGAAAATGATTTTTGATTTTGAATAAAATAAATTTAATAACACTTAAAAACGTGCGTTCGATTGAAATTTGTGGATGAATATTTGATAGAAGAAGAAAATTATTTAAATAAAAATTAATAGATGGACAAATAATAGTAGAAGATATTTTGAATGGAATTGGAGGTTTTATTTTTAAATGGCTTCGTTGTCCTAAAAAAACACGACAATACATTATTGTCGTGTTTTTTATAAAGTTTCCTAAAATGTAAATATTATTTGTAATTCATAATTTATTATATTGTTGGGGATTTTATATTTCGTTAGTACTACGTTGTTTTAATGGCGATTTCGACAGCAGAGTCGAAAGTTAGTGTGTTTATGACCCTTGTTGGGGTAGGCACGCTAACATTTGTGAAGTTGCTTTTTAACCTTGCTGGGAGAGGTACGCTAAATTTGTAAAAATTTGCTTTATAAGCCTTGATTGAACAAGGCATGTTAGAATTTGTATGGAACTTCTTTTAAAAAGGTAAAGGATTCATTTAGACCAGTGTTTAGAACTTCGCTTTGGAAAAGTGTTTTTAGCATTGGACGATAGTTGCAATAAGTGGAGGATGAAAATTATTGAGTTTGAAAAGTGATGGTGAACATTTTGTAAAACGCACAAAAGAATAGCAGATGGTTGCGATAGAGCCATATCAATTTGAAGCAACAGTGATCTGAAACTTTAAAAACTTTAGAAAATTGAAATTAAAAATCTATTAAATTGAAAAGAATACTTCAATTTACATTAGATATAGTGCATTTACTATTGTAAAGCGGTTTATCCGGCAATATACCTTATTATTATTTACGATGTCTACCTGTTGCGAACTGTTAATGATCGTAGGATCTATGATATTATGAAAGACAACTCGAGTTCTGATTTATTTCACTACCTTTTTTTAGCTCACTTAACGTGTCTAAGGACATTTCAATACATTTTATATGATTTTGCATTGCATTTTGCAATTAATGCAAATTTTGTATTTGGTAATAGTACTACACTTACATCGTACATCGTGCAGGGTCGGACTTTATTTTTTAATTGCATTTCAATAAAAATACAAGAATTATCAATACCGAATTCACTAAAAGAATATTGCATACTGGTTGACACTTAGTTCAGACTCTGAAATTCAGATTCACCACCTATATCACCCTAGGCGATTTTTAAACACTTTTAGTTCATCAAAAAATCGTGAAATTTTCTTTCTCGAAATTTAAGAAGGTGTTTCTATAGAATCCTTGAAGGAGTTGTTCTTAATTCATATTATGAAATTTAGCAATTGAAAAAAATTATAACGTTAAAAAAAGGACAGGACGTGAATTGAAAGTAGTTGATACACTTAATTACGAACTTTGTGGAAGGACCTCGTACGTAAAAGCTTTCTATTTTGGTAATTAGTTACGTCTAAAACTTGTTGATCGTTGTTAATTAACATGTTAAGTGTATCTATTTTAAGTTTACTGGTACATTATTGCCAATTCACGTTAAAATCATATTTATGTCGCTCACTTTCATGTTGTTTTTAGTTTGGAATGTGGAAGTATTTAAAGTGCTCGTAACATTTTAAAATAAACATTAATTCTACCTTAATACTACATTCACGTTGTTAAAATTTAGGTAGGCATACTATAATATGTTCATCTTTACATAAGATCAAATAACTACGTTTAATGTGTTTAAAGCATCTAAATTCAGTTTTAAGCCTTAGGGATTTATGTAGCTTTTACTAAACCCCAACTACTAGATAAAGGTCAGATATTAGACTATCCGTATTGTCAAGTCCTTTATTACACCAAATATTAAAATGTCCAAAGTAAAATTTATTAAAGAGATGTAACAAGCAAATTCTTCATAGAGGGTTAACTTCATTATGGAAGATAACAAGTAATACTACGACCCTTTTTAATGGTTTCCAATTGACGCCACGGTTTCATTTGATGAAAAGAAAATAAGGCGCTTTTGAAAATAGACTTTTTGAAAATTTCATTGAAAAAGGTCAGAATTTTCTTTACAAAAAGAATACTATAAAGAAGTAAATGAAATAAATGCTGTTGAGAGCAATTCTGAAAGGTTCATGTGTTCGTTAAAATAAAGACACGTTTGAAAACCTACTTTGCACTCGGGATTTATTAAAGATGTCAAATGCAGAAATGTTATTTTTTGCAATCAACTTACTTTGTACGTGTGTATGCATTTTCACATTTATTGAATGCGAGGTGCTATGCTTTTGACATGAATAAAATTGAAAATACTTACCATTCATTATTTGAATTAATTTTGTTCTTCAACTCTGATTTAAGGCTTTCTGTCTTTTTTAATATTTTGATTACTCAAAATGGCGCAACAAATGTAAATTAAAACTCTTTAATTTTAAATGGTATCGCGCGACGTATAATTTGTAACATTAATCACGAAAGCTTGTTTTGGAGTGCGAAACAACGATGTATTTAAACTTGAAGGTTTAACCAACAACTGACCCAAACGATTTACCTTCCCTTTCACAATCCGTTAATGTGCGGCTAAAAAGGCACCAGTCACTAAAACAAAAAGTTGAGTAAACGTCAAAATAAAGTTTATCAAAATAAACTAACCTTAATTTCATACATAAACAAATCCACCAAATAGACTACATTTTTCCTAGAATTGTAGCTGTCAAGTCAGGATATGTTGTGAAAACTTTTAAATCGCTATGTAGTTAGTATACCAAAAGCTTTGCTTCACAGGTTTCCTGCCAATACATAACCTCAAATAATACAATTTCAAATAAAACATACATATCGTATCTATCTCTCATGAACGAATATTTCATTTGCTCTTGTAAAATGTCTTCAAAATTAATATAACGAAATTTAGATAATGACCAAAAAAATAAATGGCCGAAATAGAAAATCTTAGGGCAATCCCCTAACTTGGTGAACGATATCATTAGCTTTTCGGATTATTACTTATAGTTTTCACGTCGTGAAAGCACCATTCGGTATTAAAAGAAATGCCTATTGCAGGATACATTTTATGAATCGTAGTAATATTTTAAAAAAATGTCAAGTTTGAGGTTATTTATTTATTTATTTATTTTCTACATCAAACGACAAAAGAGTCAATTACATGATGTGTCCTTAAAATACAAACATATTACTGCCAGCATGGGCGAGCTGAAAAAACTCTCTTCTATTTACATCGGAGAAAAAGCTTCGCCATACTAATAGTACAAACAAAAACAATAATTACAAGCTTGAATTAAACTGATAACAAAACTTTTTAAACGCGAATTAACGTAAAAAAACATATGTTGGCATTCATTCGCATTGCGAGCCATTCTGCTGACCGCCGAGAACATTAAGTATAACCTTGAGAAAGGCTCTATATAAAAAGTGACTGAATTCCTCAGTGATCTTTGAGGAACATAAAAGTTAATTCTCGACAAAAGCTCCGGACTGTCCACAGAACCACTCACAAGGCCAACCATGAACCGAACATCAGTCGCCTTCCTTCTCTCCGCAAGCGTGGTAAGACTGAGTCTATGCAATAAGCTCTCATAGCCGACATCGCGGTGCGAAATACCCAGCTTAAAGGCAATGTATCTAAGAAATCTCTTCTGTACCCTCTCTAATCTATCGATATCAGATTGGTAGTAAGGAGACCAGACGCAAGAAGCGTAGTCCAGACGGGACCTAACAAGTGAAGTATACAAACATTTCAGTACAAAAAGGTCGTCAAAGTCGCTTGTATTTCTCTTTATAAAGCCAAGTACTTTCAATGCACCGTTGAAAAATTTGCTGTATGCTCAGTAAAGCTCAATTTAGTGTCCATCGTGACACCCAAATCCCGGACACGGGAACCGACTCCAACGAAATGCCACTTAACGAATAGATATTCGGGGCGCCGCAACGATGGCGGCGGAAACGAATGTGCTTGCATTTTGCAATATTTAAACTGAGTCTATTTACCTTGCACCATACACTCAGCCTATCAAGATCCGACTGCATATTAAGAACAAGACGAGAAAAAGAAAAAGCAAGACGCGTGCATACCAGAAACAGTGAACTATGTCATTTATGAAGATCTTAAATAGCAAAGGGCCCAAATGAGAACCCTGAGGAACGCCAGACGTAGCAATGAAAGGTAGCGAAAAAAAGTTTTTAATTTTGACAATTAGAGATCGCCCAGATAAGTAGGAGTAAAGCCACTGCCATAAAGAGCCGTTTATCCCGATTGACAATAATTTCTGCAGCAATATAACATGGTCGACACGCTCAAAAGCCTTAGCGAAGTCCGTATAGATCGCATCCACTGCAACCTCAGAGTGAAAAGCGCGGATAATAAAGTCCACAAACACCAATAAATTTGTAGTGGTGGAGCGCCCGCCAGTAAAACCATGCTGACTGTCGCACATAACGCCCTTCAATGCAGATGACAGATAATCATTGACTATTGCTTCGAAGATCTTAGGGATGTGAGATAATATCGCTATCGGGCGATAATTCTCAATAGAGTCCCTGGAGCCCGATTTAAAAATTGGCACAACAAAGGATTCTTTCCATTCAGCAGGAAATATTCCCAGTGCAAGTGACTTATTAAAAAGAAGCCATAGAGGAAAGGCCAGCGACACCGCGCAGCCCTTTAAGAATGCTGAAGGCAAACCATCCGGACCAGCTCCTTTGTCACCATCGAGCAATCTCAACCTTTCGAAGACCTGAACCTCATTTACTCGATATGAGTGCAAGTTCAGGCTGGTGACTTCCACCACATCGCCGCAACGAAACTTGCCGTTGGGAGAGGAAAATACAGAAGAGAAATGACTTGCAAATAAATTAGCGATGCTCGTACCGGCACACGCCCCTTCACCTCGCAATTGCATCGAGTCGGGAAGGCCGTTCTCAGTTTTCCTATTATTAACATAATTCCAAAATACTTTGCTATTGTGCTTGATATTAGATTGAACTTCTGAAATATAGTATTTATAACAAATTGATGCCTGGGCCCTGCAAAGCGACCTCAGGTCAGAAAATTCTTGGTAGGAGGATTCATTATGAGTGCGTTTATATAAGTTATGAGCCCTTCGTTTACGCAAAATATTCTGTTTTAATTCTGGGCTAAACCACTTGGGATACTTAAATTTGTTTTTAATTTTAATTATTGGGACATGTTTCTCTATCATGGCATAGAGTACGTTATAAAAATTACATATCGAGTCATCCAGATTAAAGGAGTCCGCAAGTAGCATTTCCCAATTTACACCAGAGAAGTCGTCGTTTATAGCTTCAAGATCGCAAGCTTTATAGTTGTAAACGGTTTCGCAGTACTGAAGAGTTGTCGCAGGCTTCTTTGTCGCAACACTAATCATTAATGCCGGATGGTAAAGGTCGCAAGGCACCAGCAATTCCGATGCGATCATCACCGTATCGTTTAAAACGTTTGAAAAAATCAAGTCTAGCATCGAACCATGAGCATTCCGTGTGTCATTTAGTTGGTAGAAATTTAAGAAAGCAAAAGTTTCAGCCACAATATCACCGCCTAAGTGAGAGCCAGTAACGTACAAGTCACTATCGTCATTGTGCCACTCAACGTTAGGAAGATTGAAATCTCCAAAAACAAAAACATCCAACCCGTCCCCACTGAAAGCATCGCACACAAACTCAGCTGAATCCGTAAATGACTGGTAATTATGATAGGTACAATGAGGAGGTAAATAAACCGCCCCAATCAGGAGCCTGCGATCGCCCAGTTGTACCGTGACCCACAATTGCTCAAACAAGTAGTCCAGGATATTGTATAGGAATTATATAATATAAGACTTTTAACTATTGATAATATTATAATAATATAAAACTTTTTTAAATAAAATAGTTAATTTAAACTTTTTAAAAAATGTTTATTTGAGCTTTCGGTGTTGTTTAACACCATCATCAGAAAATAGTGAACATTTACATGGAAACAATAACAAGATTTCAACGTATTGTCATCTGATACGATCCAAAAAAATAATTAATAAAATGTAAAAGCCACGTGTAAATGAACAACCTAATTGGTAAAACGATCCAATTAGGAATGGGGGTTACAATAGACCGTGAGTTAAGGAAACGACCTGATATGTGAGGCTACTCAGGAAAAAACTTAACTCCAATACGTTGAAAAATGAAAAAGATTATACAAGTAGATGGCTATATATAGTGCTAAGGCCATCGATATCAGTTTTTCGGTTCATAGCATTTTTCTCCCTCTTGATGCATATCATCTCATGTAGTAGGCGATCATTGTAGTTCTTAACAGATTTGATAATTTCTGGGTTCTTAAAATCGGCATCATGGTTATCGATAAGGATGTGTTTAGCAATGGCCGTACTTTCTGGTTTATTGCATCTAACAGATGAGATATGCCCACTCATTCTCTTATGAAGATATTGGTTGGTCTGTCCAATGTATACCAGATTACAATTATTACATTGGATTTTATATATAAGATCCGACTTCTTTCTATGTGGTATATTATCTTTCAGTTTACTATAGAATTGTCCAATGTTGTTAGTAGATTTGAAAGTCATATTGATATTATATGGTACTAAGGTCTTTTTGATCTTTTCACTAAGTCCTCGAACATAAGGCATAACCGTGAATTTGTTATTAGATCTAATATAGGATGCGTTGCCATTATATAGCCTATCAACACGATCTTTAATAATCTTCCTAATTAATGCTATGGGATAGTCATTTTTTAATAAAGTATGTTTTGCGATATTAAGTGTTTCTTTTCTAAAATCGCCATGTGTAAGTTTAAGAGCCCTATCGATTAGTCCTATAGCTGTGCTAATTATTTGGCTCTTATGGTGGTAGGAATGGTAATTAAGGTATCTTCCGGACCAAGTAGGTTTTTGGGTCCATTTATATTTTAGGCCATTATTGTCATGTATGAGTTCGATATCTAAAAAGGTAATACGATTACGGATTTCTTTTTCCATTGTGAATTGGAGACGTGGATGGAAGCCGTTGAAATGATCGATCATAATATCTTCTTTGTTCTTAGGGATAGCGGTTATAATATCATCCACATATCTTTTATAGAAAGGAAGTTGGAACGGAAGTGCAGCAATTCTGTTTTGTTCTAAAATTTCCATGACTAAATTAGAAATAGTGGCTGATATCGGGCTGCCCATTGCTGTCCCAAAGATTTGTTGGTATAATTTATCATTGTATTGGAAGTAAGTAGTGTCCAAACACATTTTAAGGGCAGTTATGAATTTCGTTTTAGGTACGTTGGTATAATCCTTTATGTCGTTCCATTTTTCTTTCACCGCGTCAATAGCCAAGTCGATAGGAATATTGGTAAATAGAGATTTGACATCTAAAGATATAAGAATATAGTCATTAGGGATTTCAAACTTCTTAACATCTTCTATGAAAGTCCATGAATCTTTCGTGTAATATTCATTTTTTCCTATGACATTGGAGATAACCTGTGAAAGAAATTTAGATAGATTATAAGTTGGAGATTTTATACTGGCCACTATTGGTCGGAGTGGGGTTCCTATTTTATGGATTTTAGGTAATCCGTATATTCTTGGTGGCATGGCGCTGTTTATCTTCAGTTGGAATGATGTTCTTTTATCAATATAGTTATGCTTAACCCAGTCGGAAATAATTTGGTTGTTTTTAATTTGTAGATTGTTCGTTGGGTCCTTAGCTATAACTTTGTAGGTTGAGGTATCATTGGTTAAGTCGTCCATTTTATCCTTATATTCTTTTTTATTCATAATTACGGTAGTATTTCCTTTATCAGCTCTGAGTATAAGAAGTTCAGGATGCTCTTTAATGAATTTTCTAACATTCATTACGTCTCTTAAACTTGTCGAACATTTATTCCTTTCTTGTAATTTGCTGAAAGATTTGATGGAATTGCTAAATTCCAATCTAAGTAGATTTTTCGTATCAAAGTCCAAGTGCTTGATAGCATTTTCAACTCCTACGATGATGTCATCTGTGGGCAAACCCTTACTAGTGAAAGGTATTGCGTATTTTTGCCCTAGTTGTAATGTTTTTTCAACATTATTGGGTATCATGGTGTTGGTCATATTAATAATCCATTTTTGTTCGATCTTTCCATTCTGGGTTGTAAGATTTGCTTTATTCAATAAATTATTAAACTTTTTAGTTTGCGTTTCCTTACAATGTTGAAATTTATGGTTGAATTTTATTTCTTGTTTATCTAGAAAATTTTTAAAAATGTCATTAGGTACGCAATTACCCAATTTTTGTTTATGGTATTTCATCATTCTCATATTCTTGTCTAAATTCCTATAACATTCTGCAATATGCTCTATCAATACGGCTTTGTAGAAATTTTGGAGTATATTATCTCGTCTCCTAGAACAGCCTAAACTATTAATATAATTTTTATTTAGTTTGATGCACATGGGGATTATGTTCTTTGATTTGCATCTGATTAAAAACACGCGTTGATTTAGCAGAGCAGCATTCTTTTTTGTTCCAATAGAAATTTTTTTCATGCTGTAGACAGCTGTCATTCCATATAAATGTTTAATGTTATCGTAAAAAGGCATAATGAATTGCCTAAAAATGAAAATATATAATATAAGACTTTTAACTATTGATAATATTATAATAATATAAAACTTTTTTAAATAAAATAGTTAATTTAAACTTTTTAAAAAATGTTTATTTGAGCTTTCGGTGTTGTTTAACACCATCATCAGAAAATAGTGAACATTTACATGGAAACAATAACAAGATTTCAACGTATTGTCATCTGATACGATCCAAAAAAATAATTAATAAAATGTAAAAGCCACGTGTAAATGAACAACCTAATTGGTAAAACGATCCAATTAGGAATGGGGGTTACAATAGACCGTGAGTTAAGGAAACGACCTGATATGTGAGGCTACTCAGGAAAAAACTTAACTCCAATACGTTGAAAAATGAAAAAGATTATGGATTATGTATGGAATAGGATTATGTATAGGAATATTCGTTAATGGTAACCCTGATTTTTGTTTAAATTTCGGTTTAATTTCCTTTGAATTTTTACCTTGTGTAAGGAATTTTTACTCGTAAGGATGTAGTATTTGTTTCTATGAAAAACATTTATTTATAGTAAATATCTAAAATTGTTATGAAAGCAAATTTACCATCTGAATTACTATTGTAAACCAATTTTCCACCTATACCCGAACTACGATAGGCCGCCAGGCATCCAGATAAATGCCCGATGGGCCGCTACCTTTCTGGGCAAGAGGGCATGAATTTTGTTGAATTAAACACTTTTTTTTAATGATTTACATAATGTTTTGTTTTGTTATCATGTACCATTTTTCGACTTGCAACATAAATTTCTAGGTTATCGTAAGAGATCAATAGTTCGGTGCATAAGAGAAAATTTGACTATTTGTATTCTGAGCAATAATCTGGAAAGAAATTTGATGTATCTTTATTAGTTTTGAAAATATGAAAAAAAGAAATAACTATAATTTTAGTTTTAACATTTTAAATTGAATTAATATAATTTTTGACTCATCAGTCTTGCAGGTGTTGTGTTTTTATGTTACGTTAGAATTATTATTCTTGTTATGTCGGTTTCAATTTGCTACCACTGCGAATTTTGTAGTGCATAATATTTTGTACTACGTTTGTACGTGTTTTTAATTTAACTTTGACTGATTTACATCTAACAATTTTATAAATATGACTACCGCTATTAGTAATCTTTTGATACATTTAGATGCGTTTGCACTTTTATACATATCTGGCGGCATTTTATATATTTATGTCAACTGATTGCAATGGCTTATTCATATCAGCGCGTAGGCTTTGAATGTGGCCGGTGCTATTTTTTATGCGCTCTTTATAATAATTACAACCGATGTCATCTTTTGTAATGCGATTCTTTAATAGACACTATAATTTATTTACTCTTAATTTCTACCTATTTCCGAATTTCATTTTCGGCCTTTGTTGTCAGGATTGCACAAAATATTATACACAACTCGAGGCAGGAACGCCTTTTAATCTCTTGTGCGAATGGGATACCCTTGACAGCGGGGGAATCCGCTGTCGCATACATCCCCTTCGCACGCGAGATTAAATGGATTAATGGTAAAAATTAAGAAAACTAGAAGTGCTGAAACATACAGAAAAAATATATGGGGATGCAGTATTTTTTTTTACTAAAAACTTATTTACAGTGTCTATAAAATAATAAAAATGTGGATCATAGAATTAGACATTAAGCATTTAAAATACGCCAATGTATTTATTCTAATAATTATTTAATAAGGAGGCCGCGTGCTTCAACGACTATTACACTCAGATTCATTGAAAGCGGTTTCTAACCAATTGCGTGATAGCTATTTTATTTTGTTATTACTAAAGAATAAAAACCTGCATGAACAACATGTATTCGCTCATACAGCTGCCCTGGGACAATATCCACTTAATCGACAATATTCAAGTTGGTTTCCTATCGCTTAATAATCATGTAAACTGCAACTCGTGCTCAAAAAATGCTCGAAGATTTGTCGAGTACAGGTTTTTAAGGAGATCGATCTCGAACAAACAAAATATACATTATTAGTAATTAAAAATTATATTTGTAGATTTTATATTTCTGTTGGTAATAATATGTTCTCAAAGTGTGTTCGATAGCAGCATCGAACGTCAGTCGGTTTTTGAGCTTTTCTCAGGCAGGCACGCTAAAATGTTTAGAAAATATGCTTTTCAGTCATTATTTGAATGAGGCATGTTAGAAATTGTATAGAGTTTCTTTTAAATAAAGGATTTAGTTAGGAAAGTGTTGTGGGGCACAATAGGCTTAAGCTTCAGTGCAGTGGGGTCAGAACCACAACCCGTTAATAATAATAATAATAGGAAAGTGTTTAAAAATTTAATTTTGAAAAGTGTTTTAAGAAGGATGATAAGGGAAATAAATAGGTGATATAAAATTTGTGTTTGGAAAGTGATGGTATTTTTGCGCGACGCATAAAAATATAGCAGATGGTCGCTATAGAAGCATATAAATTTGAAGGAACAACGTTTAAAACTTTAAAATTGAAATTAAAAACTTATACAATTATAAAAAAACATATCAATGTGGGATATTAATTAAGATGTATAATTAATTAGAAGATAATAATAATCGTTTATTTATTAAAATAATTACATTAGTAAGATCGTAAAAGATTACACAAGTTGCCGAGTCAAATGCTGGTATATGATTGAAGACCCTTTGCTGGTGCGATGGGTACCTGCATTCAGACACCCCTCTTGAATACTACCCGCTGGATTGTATCTCGCTCTCGCTCCTACATCAATATGTTGGCTTCCTATACACTCCAAAGTTAAAGATGTTCCATTTGCCTGTATTAACAAGTTTTAAAAGTTTAATGTCTGCTGGTCATCTTATAACTCTTAGGAGAACCGAATGTGTTGGTTCCTTTCATTAAGGGATAGCTTGAATTCTTCAATTTCTTCCTTCGTGCCACCCCAAACACATAGCACGTCATCCATATTTCGACATCAGAACTGGACTTTATCATTATAGTACTTGCTCTGATCTTTTAACATCCCGCACTTATACTCATTCCATGGAATAAGGAAAACGTCTGCTCCACTGCCACCTTCAGAATCATCGTTAAGTCACCATTCTTCTCTATTTATCACGTCAAAATTTTTAAGAAAATTTTTAACTTTTTTTAATAAAGTTCATAAAAGTTGAAATAAAGCAACGAAAAGAACAATGATTCGACTAAATGAAATTCAAAATATATTTAGAGTGAAATATTAAGTGACTAATAGGGAAGAAAATTATTATTAGTATTTTGGAAGAAATTTTATAAAATTATCCAATTTTAAAAACTTACGTGAACTACACACTGAAGTCGAATATTGTCAAATAATCTGAAATTTAGAATGGCTCATAATATTATTATATGTACAGCAATCTAAAATATGGATTGGAAGTAAATAGAAAGAAGTTAATAAAAAGTCAGTAATTTTCCAATAGGGAAGATGCATAAATTTTTTTTATAGCGTAGTTGGATCAAAATAACTAAATATACCTACTAATTAATGCTATTTAATTTGTGTATTTTCCTTTTGATAATAATTTAAAAAATATTTAAAAATCCGTCAATTTGAATTGAAGGAAACGACCGCGCAAGTCGCCATTTGGTTGTGACGTCACACGGCACAATTTTACTTTCATTTATATTATTGTTCTGTGGTTTTGTGCTTTAAAAGTTGAAGTTTGTTAGTGTTAAAAGCTGTTATTACCATGGAAACCAACAAGAAGACAACAAAAAACAGCCACGAGTAGAGTAAACAAGAAAGCGGGGTTATTGTTATTGTGCCGTGTGACGTCAACCAACGGCGTTGCGTTTAAGGTCACATGATTTATTTTAAATTATCATTGAATTATAAATGGATTATTTATAACAAAATACAATAAATAGAAGTTATTTTTGCTGATTTGATATTTAATATATAGGATTAATCGGAAAATACTGTTTTAACTAAATTTTTTTATTCATGTATGTACCCTATTAAATTTAAAAGTTGTATTTATATACGCCTTGGCCATAATAGTGGGGCACCTTAATAAAAGTGTAATATTTTAATAAAGCAAGAAAATATAAAGAAACAAACGATTAAAGTTTATTAAAATATGTATTATAAATTATATTTTAATGTTTTGTGGGTCCTCCAATTGCTTAAATCACAGCTGCAACCCTTTTTGGCATACCGTGGACTAATGATTTGCAGATACAAGGCAACAATTTACACCATTCCATCTGAAATTTTTTCCCTCAATTCCGATTTTGACTTACAGTTGTGTTGTCCTACATTCTTCTTTAGGTGAGAGTGTAGTAACCACCGCCACTACGAACTGTCTTGTAACCTTCCTAATGGAAAGATGAAGGTTTATATAGGCCCCTCCTGCAAAAAAATTCTGAGAATGTATTATCAATGACTGATGGTACATCGACCCGTGTTGGCCGCATACTCCCGTACTTTTCAAATTGATTTTTCTCAAAATTTTGACTATACATTCTCGGGCGAAATTTTTACAGGAGACTCTAATAAGGTTCCTTTTGCTATAAAAAAAATTTTGGGAAAATTTGGGGTGGCGGTGGTTAGGTAATTCTTCCCCTTCTTTAAAATAAACCATAAATGTTCAATTGGATTTAAGTCGGGTGACTGTGCAAGCCATTTTAACACATTTACCCCCTTTGACACAAACCACCCTGCTTGCTCGCGAGGTATGGCAAGGAGCATTGTCCTACTGAAATATTATACCCTGGGGGTCTTTGTTACGAAATATTTTAGTGTAAGATTCCATCAAATTGGTCTCTAACTGCAGTGTAGGTAAAACTGTTCATGCGACCCTCGCACACGAACTTATTCACTACCCCTGCTTCTGCCATGCAAGCTCAAATCATGACCCCCCCTCCACGGTGTTTCACCCTAGGTACGATGCAATCTGGATAATATTCTTCCCTTATTCTACGACGTACGTACAGAGCCCCAGGGGTGCCAAAAACAGATGCAAACAAAAAATAATATTAATACAAAAAATGGCAATCACAATTTTTGTAAAATCAGTTTAAAATTAAATTTTTATCAATGAATTTATAAAATAGGGGTTGTTTTAACTTACATACCTCAAAGTTTGATTCATTTAACCAAACTACTTTCTCCCAATCCGCAACGATCCAATTTAGTTGTTCACCGGCCCACTCTAGACTCTTTTTTTTGTTTTTTTTTCCGAAAGCCACGGCTTACGCCGGGCTTTACAACCACTCAGGTCTGCTTCTGTAAGCCGTCTTCTAACTGTTCGTGCCAAAATCGATGGCCCATCGTCTTCACGCATTTGGTTAGCTAGCGCTTTCGAGGTCATTTTGCGATTTCGAATACTCGCGCGTCGCAACATCCGGTCTTCAGAAGGGGTTGTTATACGTTTTCTACCACTTCTCTTCAAAATAAGTTATATCGTTTGTATAAAAGGAAGTTTCACAGGTAACGTAATTCACTTACAAAATAAGTTTTATTCATTACAATATTCACTTGAACCAAAGCACTCAAAGCATTTTAGGTTAGAGATATAAACCTTGTCAATAAAAGTTTAATAATATACAAAGCCGGGAAAATGATTTAAATAAAATTTTCAGTGTGATTTGCAATTATTACAATAAATAAATTTGGGGGAGCACTTCAGTATCAGTATGTTTTCTAAACATTTAAGATTGTATATAAACGCGGAAAGCGCCGATACCTTTTCCACTAAGCGACATAAACTGATTTTTAAGTCCGTTGCTTTGCCCCCCCACAATTGATTTCTTTTCAAAAAAAATACAAATAGCACCCGAATATTAAAGCAAGCACCCCCTAGGTTTGTCCATAAATCAGTGTTGATTTTCTGGTTTTTTCAATGTTGATTTATGGACAAACCTAGGGGGTGCTAGTTTTAATATTTGGGTGCTAGTTCTAAATAATCGGTAGCTAGCTTTAACAGTTTTAACTGAGGGAGGGCCAAAGTAACAGACCCATGAATTTTTATTATCGTTTTGTCTTATTTTTAAGGATTTTTATTCTTGATCTAATTTGTTATGTTAATTTTATGTTTAATCAATTTTTCATAAAAAAACATATGGTGATAACAATAAACATTGCTGAAAGCTTATGCAAAAATAATTTATTTAATAATTATTATTATATTATTTTAATATTAATTTATTTAATTAAAAAACCAAATATTTACAAATAATTAAGACCAATGACGCTCCAAAACATCCCTGAAAGTTATGAATTAATAAAGTTATCTTAATTAAGGATAGTTAATTTTTAAAGTTTATAATTATTTTATATCTTGCTGATATTATTTATTTTAGTATACTGAAATAAATCATAAAATTCAATTTCATTCCTATTTTAATCTGGCTTCTTCATATTATGTTTCCATTTGAATGTGTAGTTATAGAAATTTTCAAATTGATTGACTCTGGTTTGGCATTACAAGAATTTATAACACAATTTTTTGGCATACTATCATTATTTGTAGAAATACGAAGAACTTCAAATAAGAGACACTAAACAGAGATAACTATGCTTTATATAATCATATATCAACTTTTTCTACACATTTCAATTGGATTTTATACCATATATAATAACGAGCTCGACTTGCATTAAGTCATACCTTCACGGCAGATTAACTGATGAGAGCAAAAAATAAAAGTACATAGTAATATAAAGTACCTGCAATTGATCTTTCACTTTTAACAAGGATTTGTTATTAAATTTATTTTCATAATTCAATTATATTACTAAAAATCGGTTCATTTTTCTTCGTTATTACAGCCAGTAGGTGGGCACTTAATGTAAATTTTACAATAAAATTAATTGGATTACAGCCTGATGTTTAACGGTCAACGGGGTAAATAAATACGTATTAATTTAATCTCACGAGACACCCTTTACAAAAGGTTTTACTTCTGGGCTCAGTTTTGTTCATATTATACATTTGAAAATTATTTTTCGATTGTCAGATTTAAATACTGATAATATTTTAAGATTAAATGAAAAAAAAAGAAAATATCGATGGAAGAGTAAAATATCGTAATTTTGTCAGGAAAACCTATGATTTAGCAATATTTAATAATTTCCTTGATTTAGAAAAATGGAAAGAAGTTTTGTAGTTAAACGTGAGTGGAATAATGGAAGGGAAGCGGAGGCTATGTATTTATAGAATCGTTACATACGTTAAATTGCTTCAAAATTGTCCAAAAAATTCTAATCAATGGCAACTATCGCTACAAAAATATTCGTGTTATTTTTCAGACAGGTTGTTATGTAAATCTGAAATATTGTAAATTTTTATACACCTACGTAATAAGTTATGTTGCGAATGGAACACAATTCTAAATCCGATTACTGATTTTATGGAAATTTTACATACAAATTGTGGTTTTGAAGTCACGTAAGGTGGTTGGTTGGTCTTTTTGCCAATATGTCAAACTCGTATGGAAAAGTTTTGTTAAATAGCAAAACACTATTTATTCGACAATACAAGTCACAAATTGTGGTGCAGAAGGCACGTAAGTTGAAAATGCTTTGGAATATCGACGAAAAAAAAAGTTTGAATAGTCGTGAAATTTTATTTTTTACTTAATCCTGAATATTTTAAAATTTGTTGGAATCAAATATTTTGTGGTTTCATCGTTATTTCAAAATGTCATTAAATTTTGAACGAAGAGGTAATAAATTTTGGTGGCTTGTAGTTAGTATTTATTTGGGGCATCGCAAGTAATTTTTGATTCCGTATATTTGAAAATGACATTTGTATAAGTAACCCAAATTAACTTAATATTTTATTGGTGCAATAAATTTGAACAAAATTAAGTTAAAATTAATAGTGCAATGCAATAGTCGAACATAACGATGAAATATCGGATACGATGTACACCACATTACAAAGAGATATGCAAATTTGTGCACGTATACATATACCAGGCTGTAAATCGTATTCGGTCTGTTGGTTTTAAAATAGGGCTTAATCAGCTATTGTAATGGGCAAATCGGTTGTGAGTCCTGATCGAAGGACAACTTGTCATGTTAGGGAGAGACATTGTTTTGATTGAACAATTCCATTACTAAATTATTATCGCTCATACCCAACACGTTTTAATAATTAGTAACGCCAGCTTTTAGTGTAAGGTAACACGCAGAACAATGTTTTTGTGTAGGAGAGAGCGGGGTAAATTCGGATAAGGGGCTCACTCAAAAGTTAATTGCTTTAGGGGAAGAAAAAGTTTCCATTATGTTCTAGTAAGTGTTCTAATTTGATTTTTTTTAAATTCTACATATTTAATGATTGCATTTAATAAAAGAAACAATTGAATAGAAGATTATCAGGCGCGAGGCAAGCTTAAAAACTTCAATCCAGGTGAGCTCTCTCGGCTTGAGTACTACCTTGAATTGAACTCCAGATATTTCCTCTACTTCCCCAACGAACTGGTCGTTACTCAACCAAGTAATAAGAATCAGTTGATTACAAAACTATTCCTAGCTCAAGACCGGTCGGTGACGGCGATAATTCAAAATGGAGGTCCAACAAAATGCTTCCAAGTCAATAATGAGTAACAAATATTATTGTATAATTTCATAACAACTAATAAGTACGTTATTTTGTAGTACAAAACTCCATTTTGTACAACTTAGCTAAAATATAAATAAATAATAATGTAGGTCATAAATCCCCATAACAATAAATTGTACACAAAAGCTTCAACAGCCATTGAATTCTCCAATTCTACCTGTTCTATATACTTCTCTACCCTCAGCTTTCGAGTACTTAGATTGGTTCAGGTGTACACAATTATTTATTTAGTTTGGAGAAACCTCTATGTGTAACACAATGTTATACAATTTGAAAGCATTTGTAACTTTAAAAATATTCGGGCAAGCCAACATTTGGCAGACATTTTAATTTCCTAAAGTCCTAATGAAACTCCCAAGAGTGCCCGTTATTAGGAATTTTATGCTCTTCAATTTTGGCCTGATGAGAACTTGCGGTGAAAGTTACAGTAAGCGAGTTTAATAGGCAAAAAAAATATTTGGTAGGATTATCATTCTCAATGCGGGAGAAGCCTACACCGGATTTTAGAGAAATTTTGAGAGTCTAATTTAGAAAATTTAAATGCACACGTGCGCCAAATGTTAAGCGTTCTGGAATTTTTTGCAAGCTCTTGCCATTTTTAGGCTAGGAAACTTTAAAAAAACATCTTTTGTATAGTATTTTTCGTTCTTCAATTATTATTGAATGATAATTTTCTATATAATAAAGTTTAGCGAGTTATAAGCAAAAAACCTGGGGCAGAGAGGGGGGCATTATTTCCAATTGAAGAGAAACCTGCCGGAATTTTAGGGGAGATTTATATCCTAACCCAAAGAGGATGCATATATAGATGGTCAGCTCTTATGGATCTACCCGTCACACATTGTTTGTATACATATCTACGTTACATTCCGATTGGCGCTTTTCAACGCTACTTGGGTAGATAGGGAAAGGGTCATATATCAAATTGAAAACTGCGCAAAAACCTTTATTTCAATTTTCACGTGTGTCTGGAGCTCTACAATACATTGTGGTGTTCCAAAATTGAAACTCGCTAGTGAAATTTTTTAATTTTGTTTTGAGCGTTGGTCTCCAATCAATACCCAATCTATTATTTATTTAATTAATTTATTTATTTATTTAATAGCATTACATTCTATAATAGAATTTGGCTGTCCTTTACAGACTTACAAAATCCGTTTATTGAGGTGGATTAGTCCTCATTATTACAATTAAATATTTATAGGTCCTGATGTGTTCTAGCACTCTGTACAATTTTTCTCCATTCTGCTCGTTCCATGACTTCTTGTTCCCATTCTCTTTCGCTCATCCTCTCCAGGTCTTCCTTCACTCCATCGCTCCATCTCATTTTTGGTCTTCTTCTGTAACGTTCCTTGTCGGGTTTCCATTCCATTATAGCTCTCGATATTTCTCCTCTATTAGTTTTCATTACGTGTCCCCACCATCTCAGTCTCAGCGACTTGATGAACCTTACGATGTCTTCACCATTCATTTCTTCGAGGATTTCTGCGTTTATTCGAATTCGGTATTCTCCGTTAACTCGTTTGAAGCCCAGTATCGTTCTCAACCCAATCTATTATACATACCTATAATGTAGGTATGGTAATTTAATTAATTTTTTTAACTCTGTATTTTAATTAATAAATTGTTAGAATCTTGTCGAAATTTGACATTTTTTGAAATTACACCTCAATATAGTACATCCTTTTGCCTAACCTTACCAATACTAAGTGGTTGAATATCAGTACATTATATTCCTTAAGTGAGGGACTAGAGACACGTCGGACAGGTCAGGTAGTTTAATTTGAAACACGTCAGATTGGTCGCTCAGGTATTTAAATTGGCGACACGTCGATCGTCAAAGTTATTTTTTCTTCAACGTCAGTAAATTTTAACTTCAAAATATACTCTTTCTTTCACAACCGACTGTTCTGCCGCCCTTGGCTGGAAGTGAAAGTAATTTTAACCTAAAGGTTTATATATTGTCGTGTTCTGTTGATCATAGGGGGTGGTATGACGTAATTGAGTCGATTAATCAAAACACTTATAATTTAAATAAGTTAATAAGACCATAAATGGCATTTTTTACTAGATTGTGTCTGGATTTTCTTTAATTGAAAGAATTATTGACTGCTTCTGGCTCACTTATCCATGAAGATGCAAACGTTATTAGATCTGAAAGATGAAAAATTTGTAAAGGACAAAATATTGGTAATTGTTTTGATTCAATGGAAATAAGAGGAAACAAATTAAATTGATTTCGTTTATTTGTGAAATTAGGATTATTGCGTTAAATTAATAAAGTGATAATTTGTGAAATTTGCGAATGCGCGCGAGTGGATAATTGGTGGGTGCGAAAATGATAGGAGAGCGGAAAGGACTCCCAAGTCAGCGGTCATCGAGTAAAGACGCTCTGTTTAATTTGAATAAATTTTGGTATTGGATTCCGAATCGAGCGGTCGGATAGTAAAGACGCGCTAATAGGGAAGATGCATAAATTTTTTTTATAGCGTAGTTGGATCAAAAATAACTAAATATACTAATTAATGCTATTTAATTTATTTATTTTCGTTTTGATAATAATTTAAAAAATATTTAAAAATCCGTCAATTTGAATTGAATGAAACGACCGCGCAATTTTCCAAGTGACCTGTGACGTCAAAAGTTAAATTTTACATTCATTTATATTATTTTTCTGTGGTTTTGTGCTTTGAAAGTTGAAGTTTGTTAGTGTTAAAAGCTTTTATTTATCATACTTAAATCAATTAAAAACAAGAAAGTTAAAAAAGTACTCTACACGAGTAGAATAAACATGAAAGTGAGGTTATAGTTATTGTGCCGGTGACTTCGTTGCGTTTAAGGTCACATGATTTATTTTAAATTATCATTGAATCGGAAAATACTGTTTTAACTAAATTTTTTTATTCATGCATGTTCCCCATTGTTAGTAATTTGGAGCCGACCGTCCAAGTGAAGATATAATTTTTATTAATGGGAAAAAGATATTTGGAATTGGTTATCTTGTATTTGGACAGTATTTTGGAAATCGTATGAAAAATTAATTTAATAAAAGGGATATCGGGTTTGTGGACAGAATTAATTTAAATTTAATTAAATTGAATATTACATTTGATCAAAATTTATGAAAAGTTTTGGAACCGCTGACTTTCAATTTGGTGGTTATGTTAATGGTTTGGACGAATATTGAAATATTGGAAGAGATTGGTTCAAATTACTTACCTGTATTCGATTATCTGGTTCGGAAGAAGAGATTGTTCACTGGTCATTCCTACTGGTCTTTTGGTTCAAGATTCGAAGCTGAATTTGATGGTAATCTGCTCGTTTTGAGGATATCACATCGCATCGGCCGATCGGTAAACTCCGGAAGACATTTTACTTCGGTAAGAATTTTGTGTTGCGTAAATTATTTGAACAATAAACACACCGTTTAATCTCGGGCGCGCGTAATATTTTTGGGGGAAATTGCAATTGCTTGATTTATTTTGTAAATTTAATTTGTTTAGGTTAAGAAAACTAATAATTTGTCCTTAATTTTTATTGTATTAAATAAATTGCATCAATTTTTGGTTCTGATAACATTTGCGTTTGATTTAATTTATTAACAGTAGTCGTAAATTGAAGAATAAGCAGACACAAGTTACGATTCGTTTGTGCTATCTTTATAAGAAAGATCACTGGTTAAGGTGACGTATTTTAGGTGTTTTGATTAATCTGGATGGACCCAATTTTCGACCCAAAAATAAAAGAGTTTTCATGTAAGCTAGTCGGAGCATTATTAATTAAGTGCCATCTAATTTCTCCCGCTATATAAATGAAATTTGAGTTAAACAGTAGCAATACATGGCAATATATATATTTGCGAATATATTACAGCCTTATTTCACATATTACAATACAATAAAGGTTTATTTTTTGTCAAATATTATATTCATATTAATTTTCGACATAGAAGAGAAAATAACTTGTTTAACTCGAAGTATAAGTACGTTTTGTGGCTCGTCAGAAGTGTGGGACTCCCTTCGCTCGTCTGTCAAAGCATACCGACTCGCTACGAAAAGTGATACTTTTGAAGTTTTTCGGTAAAGTTCATTAAATGCATTTTCCATTTTATGAAAGTCTCTAAAATTGTACAATTTGTACATGAAAACGATCCTCTTCATGAACTGTAATAATGCCTTTGTTTACTTTGTGCAAAATTGTAAACGCTTCATAGACTATTAACAACTATTATTCAGTTTAAACACAAAGATAGTTCGCAAAGTAAGCACCAAGTTAAATGTAAATTTGATACATTAATAACTAAACACTACCATGAACAACCTAACAGTAAGCCAAGTTTAACAAGAAGTAAACAATAGGCAATTGTAAAAAATATCGAAAGGCTAGAATAATAGAAATTAATATAAAAGAGAGACGACCTTTAACCATGAAATATTATTCAGTCAATATCAGATGGTAATAATTATAACTGGGTACCAAGATTTTATGTATTTTACTACTGAAAACTAAAATGGGTCACGTAAAATTTAACTATTGGGGAACCCTTATTGGATATGGAGAACCAAAGCTCCATGAACGCATTCTGATAGTTCGATTTGGGACTCTTTAACCCTTTCAAACGCTGTATGTGTTCTTATTTAAGAACTTCACGTGTTTAAAGATTCTGAAATGGACGGAACTATAGCGTTTGCAAGCGCGGAACAACTCCAAATCGAGTTATCAGAATATGTTCGACGGAGCTTCAAAGCGAAAGAAGCGTCAGGCCGAACACGGTCTATGTAAAACATTTTATCACAGAGTTTAAATAAATGGTAGGCCACGATATGATACCATGTAATTCTTTCCTCCACTTCCCCAACAAAAGCCAGCAATGGAAGAAGCACCTATTTACCAAATCACGAAAGATTTGTTTAAAAAAACATATAGAAATAATGCTCGTTATCTTCTGCTAAGCTCGAAACGGTGTGCGAAGGTCGTAGATAAGCTTAACTAAACAGAACACTGGATCAGCAATCACGAAGATATGAAATAAAATATCTTACATAACGTGGCGGCAAATTTGGGTTCCCATCGCAATCTTCGAAATACAACCCCGGACGTAACGCCTGCATCCCTAAATGCATAATTTTTTGCGAAACTTTGGAATATTTATTGTGAAAGTAACTAAACCTTTCTTGCAAAATTCCGTTATAATCCACAGAGTCAATCATCGAACGTAGCAATTCAAGTGTGATTGCAAATAAGAAATACAAGAACTATAGTCTGTATGCCTTAATTTCGTGCAACGGTATAAAAATATACTGTCATGTTCTGTTTATCAGAGGGGGAGGTCTGTTGTAATTGGGTTGATTTTGGTAAAATGCTCATTACAAGGTATTCAATTAAAGCACCATTATGACAATTAAAGCATTACACCTGTATCTTCTTGGTACTTCCGAATGAACTGCTTGCATCAACCAAATCTGAAATACGAAAGAACGTAATTTTTGTATACTCAAATATTTCAAAAGAATGTTATTGAAAGCAAAAGAAGGTTTATTTGTTTATTTAAGAAAGTTTTTGGGAAGAAATTAAATAAATTTTATTTATTTGTAAAACTATAGGAGAAAATTAATAATGATATGTGTGTGCGTTAAACAAAAATTAGTGCGCGGACAGATAGACAATTTGGTGGGATATGGAAAGAATAAAGAAGCGTGGACTCTCTGGGCGTCCGTGGAGACGAAAAGACGTAATTGGAGAGAGAAACGACGTAAATTTGAAGAAAGTTAAATTTTGGAAATGGTCTTTAAGAGTTCACTTATTAAGTTGGAAAGTAAATGTTGATTGATGATTCATGAAGTGATAAGAAGAATTATAAAAGTTTCGAATAGTATTTTTTTAACGATATTTGAAAATTTTGGAGACCACTGATAAATTTTTATGGTTACGTTATTTTTGATGGTTATGTTTCTCCTTTTCGATTGCAAAATTATTGAAGATTATCATTTTATGGACTTACCTGAGCGTTTATCCTAAGAGACGAAGAAAATTCAATTCATTATCAATCCTGTCAAGAATCTTCATGGTATGGAAATTGGATCCAAGCACATGGTCATCGCTACGCTGATTGTTCCGCTACATATCATACCCATCGATGGTGCACGACGATATAACTTCGGTAAGCGAAATTTGTGTCGACAAATACTAATAACATTTTATAATAAAATAACCAAGTTCGCGCGTGAATTTAAATACGGGGGGATTTATAAACTTTTCTTTGATTCCTTTGTAAATTTAATTTGTTCCTATTTAATAAAATTAATGTTTTGTTTTTTAATGCTTATATTTGTTAATAAATTACAATATTTCGTTTACAAATGGTTACGTTTGATTTAATTCAATTTTATAGCAGTGAAGACGAGAATAAGTAGGTGTAAGATCCAATAAGTTTATTATTTTTCTTTTTGCATGGTTACTAAATTAAGGTAGCTTCCATGAGCATTTAACTAGGTTGATGGACCCAATTTTCGACCCAAAATAAAAGAGTTTTCATGCAAGCTAGTCGGAGCTTAGTTAAATTAAGTGCCAGTACATTCCCCGCTATATAAGTAAAATTTCTTATCTGAACAGTAGCAATACATGGCAATACATATGCTTTAATTATCAAATTTATGATTGTTACTTAAGTGCTTACGCACTCTAGACAACGTTTATTAATAACAAGCGATAAGCAATAAAGTATTTTGCATTTACGCCTATTCGGTGCGCATTCTTACTGAGTCTCTAACTGAAGAGGGAGTAGATAAAATTATTTAACTGTGAATAAAATAGTATAAATACTTAGCGTCAAGCTTCATTACCGTGATGTAATGAAGAGTTTTCTACCTCACACCGCAAAAACCTTCTATTAATTTATTTCTTCAATTAAATTCTAGATAACTTCATCTAAATTTTACTCTACTGCGGGTACTTTGGTGCCCTATTTAGTACATAAAGGGCAAGCTTCACATTCTAGTTAAAACTCGCAGTACATTTCTTTAAATTTTGCCTCCAAATTATGCTGAATATTTTGAGGATAACTATTTAATATTCTGAAATATTAAAACCGCGGACAGCTATTATTTCAAGTACTTTATATAATGTGACATTTTGGAGAAAAAAATTCATTATTGCGAAGTACAAATTCAAATTTTTTTGTATGCATTTTGTATGTAGGTATTTTTATCTCTGGCAAGGATATACCGGTTAATGTATAAAAAAAATACAGACAAAAGCTTTCAATTTATACATAAAATAAATAAATAAAAGTTTTAGCAATTTTTAGCTACTATATCGTCCGTATTTAAATATTTAGGATGGAAGTTAAATCGATAAATGTCAAATATACCGAATACGGTGCTATTAAGAAACAAATATTCAAATGAAAATTAAATGAGATTATGTAACCCTATCAGTGTTTCGAAATAACAAAAACTGTAATAAAAGGTTTGTTTTCACTAAAATGGACAAAATATTGAAAATAAAATACCCTCTGTGTACTCGCAAATATTTTCATTATAATATCATCAGGCATACGGTTTAAATCCACTATCCTGTCATGATATAATATTTATGATCAGATACCCATAAGTGTTTTCAGTTAACCGGGTATTGCACCTGACTGTTCAAAAACCACAGAAACAATTGCTCAAACGTGATGGAACATATTTGCTAACTTGAAGGGATGTTGTGGTCGTGTTTGCAGTAGTTCGTAATTACAACTTTTATCTGAAAATTTTTCATCATTTTCAATCACAATAAATATTTAG
Organism: Podabrus alpinus; assembly: GCA_932274525.1. NCBI lineage: Eukaryota > Metazoa > Arthropoda > Insecta > Coleoptera > Cantharidae > Podabrus > Podabrus alpinus. The sequence continues at coordinate 98,502,292 of OW026452.1, forward strand.
ACGTGTCATACAATTTTATCGAAATACCTGATCATTAAAAATAGGAAGTTCTTTTTTTTAATTATTAATGTTAGCTTTTGTTAAAATTTGATAACTAGCAAATTGTCTGGTGAAGTTGTACAACAATTTATTTAATTGTCACAACTAGATGTCTATTAGTAATTAATTTACTCAACTTGCTATGTCAGCATGATGGAAAGACACTACAAATCAGCGTAATGAATTTAAACCTCATTAATTTTGCCAATACTAATAGATAACAATTAATTGGTTTAGGTAAGTGTCACTGCTAAATATTAATTTTAGTAATTATCAATTATTAATTCATTGTTCGAGTGGTAGGTACGTACATAATCAATAAATTTAATAATAATAATAACTTGGTTACCTACCATTTCCGTACAATTAGTTTTTGATCGTTAGACATTGAGGTCGATTTTATTTTAATTATTATTTGTGTAATTAGTGATCGCACAATTAATTACTTACATACCTATAAATAGAAATAGATTTACGCGTATAAATGTAAATAGCATTTGAGGGGTCACATAACATGACTGACAAGAACTGCCTTATTTACGCCTCCTATAATATTACACCACTTGTGTTTCTGAGCTGCCTAAAGGGATTATTATTTGATCATATCATTATGATAAAATTTATAATTAATTTAGTGCCAAGTTTTGTGCACAAATGACTAATTGATTGGAATTAATTATTCATTACTGCAGTTCTAAACATAAATACGGCACATAGCACCTCTTGGTTTTCAGATTAAATAAAAGAAATGCAAAGAATGGATTAACTTAGACATAGAGAGACAGCTGCAAGAAGGTCAGAACAATATAGAGGCTGTTGAGAGGGAGAAAGATAAATTGAAAGCAGGTTTCACCCTCCTAATATGCAGGTCCGGCATTTTACATAGGATGGAACTGCCAAAAACCATTAGCGGTGAGGGCCTTTTTTTAGAATCAGAGTTTGAAGTTTAGGGTTACTAAGAAAGAAAAACGTGACAATGCTCCGCATTGTTCAGTAAGTAATATTTAATAGAATTTGTTTACTTTCTTGGAAATTGATTATTTGACCTTGAGGTTTTTAAAATGCCTGCTGGTTAAAAATACTATTTACTTTGTACATTACAATAACTTAATTGCATGACTGCAATTTGGACTATGTAATGATAAGGTATATAATATGTAATTATGTATATAAATTACGACAGACGGAGAGACGGTCATAGCTTAGCAATTAAGTACGTCTACTACCAATGTGAAATGCACGGTTTGAATCTAGGCAGAGTAAAAACTTTATTCTAACCGTCTCTTCTTGGAAGGAGGTAATCTTCCATGAGCATCAGTTTCGAAATGAAGTGTATTACATTTCCCATGTTTCGGAACCCACGTTAAACATGGAAAATACTTCTAACGCACGTAGCATGGAGGTGGGTCACGACGCTTCTGTCAAAGAGGCTTAACGACTGAAGAAGAAGAATATAAATATAATCCCATTGATTATAAAGTTATAACACATTTCTATAAGCACATAATAGTATATTTGATGAAAAAAACATTGGGTCAGCAGAAAGCTCTGAAAGGCATCTGTAATGTTCCGTATTTGTATTTTATATTGAGATATTTTCTATTATATATGAGTTTGTCAAATCACAATTACATGCTGTAAAGCACTTGCCTGGTTTGTTCTTTTATAAGGTTCGAAAATAATTTAAATCAAATGCTGAAAATTTGAACATTTACATGGTAAGCCAAAATGATATGATATTACTGATATTATTATAAAAATTTCATTAAACTCCATTTCTAACATTAAATTAAGCTCTCTAAATTTGAAAATTGGAAATGACAAAGATGCTGTTATCCTATCATGCAATACATGAATATTAAAATGAGATTATATTTTATTTTTACCAATGAGATAGAAAACTGAATTCTCTTTATCGTACTATATTTAGTACACTGTGTACAGAAACACCCTACAGAGATTATGTACATAAAAAAACGTTGTAGGAACTTCAAAATGAAATCCAAATTTTAATGAGGATTATTTGCTATTTAATTTTTTTAAAAACGGTCAATTGTATAAGATTAATTTGTCATTAAAACACTGAAGTTATAAAATGTGTCATGTGTGTAATACTCGGATGGGTGACTCCCAGGTTGCGCTCTTGAAATTGACGTTTTAGGCATATCAGACATTTGCCTTGTTTTTTCTATGTTGTGACGGATTTTTGCAATCCATCACTTACGTTCAACCCTATATATCAATTATTCTTTTAAATGCGCATTCTATCCGCGCCGAGGTGGGGATTGTTCAAACTGAGCAAAGAGGAGTCTTGTGTCAACGTTCGATCGAGAAAGAGGTCATGTTTTGAGCTCTCGAACAAGCAAGATAAGCTTGGTGAATTTTCAAGCGACATGTCGATTTGTATGTCTACTGTGGAATAATTATGGGCTTTTGGGTTACGTAATTAGCGGATATGGAGCGAAGATATTCTTTTCGGAACATTTTTTGTTTGGGCAGACTCGATGGAGATCTGAAATATCTTCGTTGTTGGAAAATGCCGAATTTTCCCCATATCGGACGTTTCTTGGTCGAATCTACTGCCCATGCTGTCTTCGAAGGTTTGGTTTCCGTTCGGGTTGGTGAGTAACATTTTTGTTACTTAATTGTTTCACAGTGGATTACGTTGATCGACTTGGCCCGTTTTACTTCGAACACCTGGAGTCGCCATCGTTTGAATTCACCCTTGGCTGTTTCTTGTATTTTTTTATGTTTTGTTATATAGGATTATCCTTGCTTGGCATTTTTTGATTAGAACGTTTTTGGCCGAAATAATCGTGAAGTTGCAGGTTTTGCATTTCTGTTCGACGTGATTAGAGGCTATCTAATCTTACGCGCACAGGCGTGAATTTTAATGCTAATGTTTGGGTTTTATGTATTGGAATTATTAATTAATATTGGTATTATAATATTTTAAGTTATTTAATTTGAACTGTGCATTATTTTCACTAGGTAACTACGAGCAGCGTTTGGTCTAATGCATTGGCAAGGTAATTCCTACGCGTTTGACATAGGTTCAAATCTTGTATTTGAAATTCTATGTTGAACATTTTTTTTGTGTTTATTTTTGGTTATATGTTTTTTTTAGAAGGTAGCAATGTACGACCAACGTACAGGGTGTTGCGTTTCATCGGGGTCGCTTCCGCTTGATTTAATTGTTGGAAGTTCGTTTGTGGTTCCACCGTTTGTGGGATTTTTTATGACCACTCGAACGTTGTTGATTGATTGTGGGTAGTGGTTCTTGGTGGTAATGTCTTTGCCACTGTAGTGGTCTTAGGTCGGCTAACGCAATTTCCATCCGACATCGCTTATATCATCACCTTCAGGCAACGAACATCTAATTGCTAATTTATTTTTGTTATGTTAGCAAAGCTGATTCCTTGATTTTCTTCGGGGCGTTCATTTGACACGATCCACGGCCTCGCCGCCGCTATAACGAGTTGGCTTATACCTACCATCAGGGCCCCACGCAAATTAAGTAGGAATTTATTTCCTGCGTGGATATTATCTGTTCCGAGCTATCTTCTCATTAGAGATAGTGAGGACAGATATTGTTTCAATGTTAAAATGCAAAATTATTCCAACAAAAATGTATACAGTAGAACCCAGATTAACGGAGCTAATGTGAGGAGAAGGTACATTGGATTAACGTAAACTCAACAGACTTTTCGTAAAAATGTGTAAAAATAAAAAATGAATAAATGACTATATAAGAAAATATGGCGTAATAGGCAAAGTTGGATCAAGCGGATTTATTATTTCTTGAATAACATGTAAGATTGTTTTAAAACGTTCGACTCGGTTAACGCGGAAGATCGAATAACCAAGACTCGGATAATCAGGTTTCTACTGCAATTCATTATCTCAACAAAACTGAGTTATGATATCATATGCTATAATTCAATAAAATAGAAAATAATAGACTATCAAGGCTGCCTGTCCATTTATGATCTCTCGAAGCTTTTTGGCATCATGCGCTGCCTGTGACAACTTATATGGATGCTCCAATTTACCTTAGGATTCCAGGTGACACCCAAGAAAAATTTATATTTCTTGCCGATGACATACTTTTCCAGTTTCGAAAAGCATTTTACTTAATTTCAATGAAAAAAGCACAAGGGTCCGTGCACCCCCGTGCACTCCATCCAAAACCGTAACCAACAACTATCGCAAATTGATTTATTATAAAAAATATAGATTATATTATAAACAAAAATAGAGTAAATTTACATATATGTATGTTACAATATTCCATTGCAAAGGTTACCGTGCCACTGCAAATAAAGCTCTAAAAAATCAGCGACTGCAGAGACCGGGGAGTCTGGTGGTATAGAATACCCATGTGATATGGAATCCCAGCTTATATCGTGGTCAGGCGGTAAAACATTTAAAATGTTTTATGATGCTGCTTTACTTTTTTGACTATGGCCATTTGCTGGGGGGGTATGGAATACCCCCAGCCCCCAGGTTCCTATTTTACACTTTCTATTGTTTACAAGAATTTAATTTGTCAAAGAAGAGTATTACTTCCTAATAGAAGCATTGTAAGCCATCTCTTCTATGCATGTGATATGCGTTCAAAGTGTTTTCAGATGTAAACATATAAAAGGACTTACTTGTTTAACGTCGGCTCTGAACTACTGGAAGTAATATAGACAATTCATTTCGAAATGGACTTTCAAGGCAGATGCCCTAAGTGGTTTATTGCAATTGACATTAAAGGAGAGACGGTCAGTATAAAGTTTTTACCCATCCCGTATTCCATCCTCACGCTATTTATCACTTTCTATCCTGGACGAGCATTGTAGCCGAATTACACCATGAAACGATAAATCTACAAATCTCCTTGCCGAACTGCACCACCACCTTAATTTCAGGTCAATTCTTGATCTTTAATTGTTTGTCCGAATTGCTCCACTTTCATTGTAATCTTCCAAGTAGGGTAGCTTTATTTTTAAAAATTCAAGCAAAATGCTGGAATTTAAGTAAATAATTCTTAATCAATAAGTTATATTGATTGTATATAGTTTCATTGCGTCTTTTATTGTCATTGTCATAAGTGTGATTTATTATGGAAATTCAAATCATGTTGAATGAAAACGCTGAGTAAGTGTCTGTATTTCTATTCTTTTCTCCTTTTACTTAAAATGTTTTTAAAATTAGTTTCTCTTATGTCAGGGATGAGCAACCTTTTTTTAGAACGGGCCAGTTAAAAATTTAAAAATGTTGTGCGGGCCGCATGTAAGAAACTTATGCTCATACAAACACTGAATGATGAACTCAAATTATCTCTTTATTAATACAATGAACCTAATAAACAAAATTAATCTAACCTTAAAAATCAAAATGTAAAATCTATGTAGGGCCGCACTAGTAAATTGAGGAAATTTATTTTTTCAATTCAGCATGTAAACTTCCCTCATCCATATCAATACCATGATTAATAAATTTGAAGGGCAGTTTACAGTTGAGCTTAAGTGTTCGGAGGGTAGTTTAATTTTTTTTACCACCGACCTGGCGGAGTAGGGCAGTTTACACCTAACCGTAAAAATACGTTCAATTTATATATAAATTTTCTTTATGTAAATTTTGTGCCCTCACTGCTTGCTTTATGTTCATTGCATGTCAACTGGTAGTTGCTCAATAAGAACCATTGAGAAGCACGGCTGGAAGCATATTATTCTGCAAATCAAGACAGGTTCTACCCCTGATTAAAAGCGTCGTGTCATCAGGATATAACAATGTTTTAATTATTAATAAATATAATCAAGATTAGAGGAGCTTATCATAGAAGAGGCGGTCATAGCTATGGCATTTAAGTGCGTCTACTGCTAATGCGAAACGCTTGGTTCGAGTCCGGGCAGGGTGATGATTTTATTCTGATCGTCTCTCCCCTCCAGGCAATGGTAAACCACTGTGGTAATCTTCCAAGAAAATCTATCTCCAAAATGAAGTGTATTATACGTCCCGGGGTTCATAGCCCACGTTAAACAAGTAGGTCCTCCTTAAATGTGAAAACAATTTGAACGCACATCACATGCATAGAAAGAGATGGGTCACCAAACCCTCATTAGGGTAAAAGGACTGAGAAGAGAGAAGCTAGTATAGAACTTAGCGGGACATTTCTGTCCCCTCTATAGGTTAACACTTCTGGCTTCGGGAACATGACTCGGTTTGAGGGTTAACTACCTATCTGGCTTAGGCAGGCGTTAAGCTTTCTTTAGCGAACCAGTACGTGATTAGCAGGGCTGTGCAGCCTAAAAGCCACTCTGGTGCGATTATTACCATAAGTGTAGAACTGAAATTTTTCGGCTTGTTGAGCCCTTCTTTGACTTGCCCCATGTGATATATCATCGTTAATAGACGTGTTGCGAGTGGGCGTTCCGGATATGGACGTTTATTATTACATAGGTACATAATATTAAAACTTTTATGTAATTAGGATGTTTTTAATCGTATTGTTTCGTTTGATTGACCCAAAAACCCACGATTAAAAACATCCTAATTACATATTTACTTTGGGGGTCACGAGAAGTTATCTAAGTATTAAAACTTTTATTATATTTCTTTCATTTAACCACAAAATAATGCCAGTCATATTATAAACATCGAAATCGTTATAATTATAATTAAACACTCTGTATTCTCGCATATCACATATTCAAATAAGTATTTTGTTCTCATTATTCTTGAAGTTCATCAGTCTGTTCTAATATTACTTTCAATTTTAGAAGGTTTTACATAACAACCAATTAGTAGTGTGACTTGCAGTTCAGTTGGTTAGTCAAGTGTAAAACCTTCTCGCTTAATGATACCAAAGCGAATGATAATAATCTGTACCTTAGAGATAATTCCAGATAACCTGCTGCTTGACAATACAACACAATTTCGTTTGTGTTTATTTTAGTAGTATCATATCAACCGTCGCTGAATGAAAGGGAATGTTACGCGTTCCTAATTTCGCAATTAGTATTTTTTGCAGCTCTAAATTGCGGTCAATAGGCGAAATTTAATAATATATTTGTTTATTTTGTTGCGAAAAGGCTGAGCTTAGAAATGTAGTAGTAATTATTTTCAGAAAATGAGAGTGAAAATGTTGTGTGTGATAAATATCGTATATACAGGGTGGATCCATTACAGGGAATTATATTAGAAGTAGTAAAACATTCCTGTGCGGTGATTATGGATATTTCTGATGACAGACGCTTGAATTGTTTGTGTCAATACGAGTCTGAGGAGCTGAATATCAAGATCAAACCTGAGTACTATAACATCAACCTGCAATCCATAACTTTTTTAGATTATAGTATTTTACATTTTTGAATTTTATAACGAACATTTTCTTTTTTCCGCATTTGCGATTTGCCTATTTAAGTCGTTCTTTTAGTAGTGATTGCGATGCACCATTATTTGTAGATACTTTTAATTAAAAGTAACTATAGTTAGATGCTTCTTGTGTAAAACAACATTTTGGTAATATTGTCTTAGCATTTTGGTCTTTCATTTCATTCCTTCACTTTCATTAAAATTGCACATCTTTCACCCCTATAAGTGAAGTGAAGAAATTAAATGAGAGACCGAAATGAGGAAATTTCATTTTTTTCTGAAATATTAATATTTTTCATTTAAGTCTCTACGCTTTGAAAATATTTATGTACAACTTTTGTGTTTACTTTATTAAGCTTATTGAATGGAATCAAAATTACCGGATCAAATTTGATTAAACACGCTGCACATTGAACACAAAGAGAATTAAAAGCACAGTACATACGCCACTCTGCTACTTGTATTTATTAAACTTTACAAGTGGAACCTAATTAATCGAACCAAAATTAAATTATTTATTAATAATAAATTTATTTCAAACTAAAGTATATTTTCACTAATAAAACTTTTGATTTTCAGGTGGGTTTTCTTTCCGATTTTGAATAACGACAAAAATTTGTAAGTATTACGAAGGAAAATAATTTTTAATGAAAATTTGTTTTAAATTGCGCTTTCGTCCAGTCTTTCGCGTTTTCCTTACTTCCGTTTATACAAGAGCATTAATTAGTATTCTTTATAATTGAATTGTAAATTTATAAATTTTTACTGCTTGCAATTTTTGTTCAAGTTTTAATTAGGACGTAATTAAAATTCCATTTTAAAACTATTTCGAATTTTAAAGGGGAAATTGTTATAACATTCTTAAAGGAAGATATTATTCATAAAAGTTTTGTTCAGTCAAGCGAATTTTACTTGGTAAATTGTTAATGCTCAAAAACATTTATAACGCAAAAATTTGAAAATATAAAATAATAAATAAAGCATTTTTAATTTTTCATTATCAATTTAGAACTTCAAATTACTCGGCCATTGTTTAAAAGTTCTGACAAGAAAACTTATGCGATTGCTTTACCCATTTTAATTATTTCACCAAGAACTGAAAACTTGTTAAAAAGTTATCAGCATGAATTAAGATATGGGGGAATATTGTATTTTTTTACAAGTCAACTTTTCTTATTATTTGGAATATTCAGTTTTAAACTTATTTTTAAGCTTAATAACTCGGTGTTGGTTAGGCTTCATTTTTCCAACCCTACTCAAATTTTTAAATCCAGGTCATTTCTGTTGTATTGTGTTATATTATGCACGCGTTTTGCATACTAATTGAAATCTCCTGTGGTTATATTTTGATAAAAAAAACCCTTTCTGAAACACGCAAATGTCATACGGTTTCTGTTTACTTTTTCATAAATTCAGCAAAGGTAAGCTATTTCTAATTTTGCTTTTTCTCATTTTTAGAAATATTTAATTATAGAACTAATTAAATCCTGCAAATTAAATATTTATATTACAAATATAATTCGCGTCAAATAATTTTATATACAGGGTTCTTTACTTGGTGGAACAAAATTTACCCAACAGCAGGTGATAAAGCAGTGATAATAAAATCAATCAGGTTGCAGTCAACCTGTTAATATGTTATAATACATGAACCGACTCAATGGCTGAAAAATGCTCACTGAAGGTGAAAACAAGATGGAAAAATGCCGAAACAGCATTTCAGATTTCTTCTTCACAGGTGTACGTGACGTGTAAATGACAGAAGAGTACTCAAAAATTTTTCACAGCCCGATTAACAAGATTCACACTTATTCCCGATCGGATGCTAGAAATATAATTATGTTAGAAAGGCAGGTCAAATTAGGATAAACCGCAATCACGATCTCACTTAGTGATTTCTCTCTCCGTGATCAATAGTACGACTCCAAGTTATATGTTAGAATTAGCTAAAACACAAATTTACATATAATTAAAGAAATTACATAAATTTGTGACCTTGTATCAAAGTAATCCCAATTAAAGTTCACTGAAGTATAAACGGTAGTCATGGAGTCACCACTTTGAATTGTAATAATTTTCTTGAGGATTTGAAGTCTTTATCTGCATGTCTAATTTCAAGTTACTAAAGCATCTCCTCTTTCTTTGTAATTTTTTTTGCAAAATTTGAGGTTAATAGATAGGTTATTTCCTTGCAAACTGCAGTTTGTTGCAGCCATATTACAGCTGTCATTTTGAATGATCCCATTTCTACAATTTTTTCATGAGTTAATATATAGTATTCCTACTCCCCCACCTAAATTGCCTCACGAATCTAACCTAATAATTTCTAAGCGCAAATAAATCATCAGTCATGTCGTAATCGCATAAATTGTGATTTTCTAACACCTTGTACTTAACCTAACCTACTTTGCAATAATTAACACCCAAGTTCGTTGGCGATCTCCGTCAAGATAAGCGAACACGAATGCAGTTGATAAATCAGAATAACGGAACGAAATAATTTTAAACATAATAATTTATTAAATATTTCGTAATTCAAGTTAAATTTCAATTTGAACACGTAATGGATAACAAAAATTAATGCGCATTCTGCATAAAATATTCATAATAAACTTCCATCAGATTTAAACATAATGATAAAATTTTAAATTTTAAGTAATATTAAATACCTAATTAGTCATATTGTTGTTTAATTTGTTAAACAAAACTCCAGCTCCATATTTTCATAAATATTGTAACTGCATAACATAGATACAATAAAATCTGGTAGAAAATCACCCCAACAGATCGACTTTGTCAAGACTCTCTTTACGTTCTTAATTGGATAATTGAAATCAATCTATCTTGACACTATTCGATCATGTCATTTACTTAATGCGTTAAATTCAGACATTGCACGAAGTCTTATTAAATCAAACACGACATAATATTACTAATATACAAAGGAGTATAGAACAAAATATGCAGGCTCGTAGTGGTGATAAATTAGTTACTGCGCAATTTCTCTGGGCGGTTCCACTCTTCAAGAAACTTTTACAACATTACCAAATACAAAAAATTAAAAAGTTTAATAATTATTTTCTGGGGTGGTAATTTTTCGCAATTTTCACAAAAATAGCCAGCTCACTGAGGAAAATAGGTGGAGTAGAAGGCTAACAGAGTGGAGAACTAGAACAAGAAAAATAAATCGCGAAAAACCTCGAGCAAGATGCAGAGATTATTTTGAGGAAATAGCGGACACAAGATAATGATGATGTTATGTCGATAGCCGTAACATGATTGCCTAGGTTGTTCGGCCTAAAGGCCGCACTGCGAGGTCGGATCAGTTTAGCGTTACAGATACATAAATTTAGATTATTGTACTGCCGTACTTAGTTAAAACGTCCTAATTAACAAGTTGGTTCTCGGGAGAAAATTGACTTTATGAAGATGTTATAAAGCTGTCCTTATTGCGTATTCCCGAATGCCCGTATACCTTCAGAGAACAAAACCAAAATGAAAAAACTAATAATTAGTATGAACTCAGATTAAAATAATCACAGCTATTGCAAAAGTGGACACATAAATAATATTCTAATTATATATAAGCAAACAAATATAAGTTTACTTTTTTTGCAATAACTGAGTTATTGCTGTTAATACGCCTTCAATAATATTGGAACTTTTGATAGCATCTATAAGTTTTTTTATAAAATTTATTACTTTTTAGCTATAATTAAATAAACTTTAAAAATTAACTAGATAACTAAGAGTGTTAAATGCTTCGAGTTTTTTCTGCGAACGGTTATCACGTTATATATACATTTTAGTAAAGATCCATACTCGAGCTCTCGTGGTTACTTATTATGTATTTATGTTGAAATTTGACTTCTTATTATATTTATTTTAATTTATTGACACTTCAACCAGATGTGAACTAAAGCCCGGCTTGGGGATGGAAGGTACGATAACTTTGTTGTGGTTCACTTCGTATTGAGTAATGCATTTTCTTTTTACCTCCAGTCCACGAATTGTTCAATTTATCATCGTAGCCAAGAAATAAAATCTATTCTCATCAGCTGAACGTTCATTTTATTTCTCCGTACGCTGTAAACACAATTTTCAGTTAAACGAATCTACCAACGTATTCGACGTTTAAATCCGCATAAGTGCTTGAAAAAGTTTTAAATTTGTTATTGCTATTTCATCACGAACTAGTCATATTTTCTTCTGGCGGTGGAACTTTTAAAATTTAAAAACAATTTTTACGTAAGATTGCGTATCGATAATAATATATTATTTTATTGTATGTTAAAATTTTCTTTTTGTTTTTACTTCTTTCTTTCTGCATTTGTATTGTATTATTAATTTGTTTGTTTTATTTACCTGGCTGAAATTATTGTGGAACTTCGGGTAAAAAAAGTTTAATCTTGAAAATTTGAGGTGGGAATTTGAAATTGGATATTCGTATATAACAAACCTAGGGCTGAGATAAAATTCGAATATTTATTGCAGCCCGAAATCCGTTTAGGCGATTATTCAACTCGTGCAGTGTATCACCTCTGTAGATTGGGGGTGACAAGTGCTACGAAACACACGGAGATACCCCGAAGACTGTTACCGTTCGATAACAGCCGTTCGATAACCTTAAGCTCTGTCACCGCATGTAACATCACAATACACATCAAAATTTCTTCCCCAAGTACAACGCATGTTGCCCGGAGCAAAAAGGTTTATAGTATCACTTCGAATTTTTTCTCGGTGAATAATCAATGTTACAACCCCAATTTATTAGCTATGAAGCAACATAGAAAAGATATTATACGTACATACTTATGAATAAAATTTAAAAATGCGGAATAAAATAACGGGGTAATTAATTTTGAATAAAGTGGTATTTAATTTGACCAGCCGCAGGCAATGCAGATATTATTGTGATACCATTTTCATAACTGTTGTTGTCCTAAACGTGATATCACTAATTTATATCCCTGCTATATTACTATACGATACCACAGTAGTATATATTCGAAATTAATGTTACTCCCTAATACTGCTCACAATTCACTTTGAACTATTTCTCCAAAGAAATAGCTTAAAATATTGATGTTACTTTTTTAAATCTTTGTTAAATTTATGAAATATAAAATATTTTTTGTTATCAAAATGCGCAATTACGGCTGATTTTAAATAAATACAAGTGTTAAAGCTTTGGTGTCGGTTTTTGGTGTCGGTTTTTGGAATCGATTTTTGCGAGGTAACGACCATAAAAACATGTTCCATGTTAAAACAAACTAAATTTCTATTGGCCTACTAATCAAACGTGTTCTTTTGGTTGTTAAACTTGCCACGGGCACTTCACAGAGAGCCCTACAAATGAGTACCTGGTAAATCCCTATCACAGGAATTTCACATGGCCCTACAAAGAACCTGTATATGGGTACATGGCAAATCCCTATCGCAAGCATTTCACAGGGCCCTACAAAGTACCTGTAAACAGACTCCTGGAAAATCCCTACCATAGGCCCTACAAAGAAGCTGTAAACAGACCCCTGGCAAATCCTTACCAGAGGCATTTCACAGGGCCCTACAAAGGACCTCTAACAGACCCCTGGCAAATCCCTACCAGAGGCATTTCACAGGAAAGCCAAAACCCCTGTTATAATTACCTCTCAGGTATTTGCCAGGGATCTACCAGGGTCACATGGAATTGCAACAGGGAAAATGTTGCTTGGGGTGTTTCCTTTTCCTGATTTAGGATGAGGAAAATATTTTCAGGACTAAATATCTTTCTGAAGTTGATGGTGTTGGGTTACTATAATTAATTTTTCACTGATCAGTATCTAACTTGGTAGTTAGAGGTGAGTCGCGTATCCCTAACCAGTCCGGGTCAAACATCCCGGAACTCCGCTTTCAGAACGGAGCGGAAATGGGACACAACCTGGTTGAAAGCACAAGCTGGCTGAAAGCCAAGCAGTAATGCTATTACCAATCCACAAAAATCTATCTAACTTAGGAAAACACCTCTTGGATCAATTATCACTATGAGTCAAGATCCCAAGTTACCCCTATACTATATTTATCAATTTTCATTTTCGAAAAATTAGAAAAACATACTACGTACTTAATTGAACTATAAAACTATAAAAAAAAAACTATAAAAACTCATAATGTCGCTTCTTAAACTAAAATTTACAGCTTTGTTTCAGCAGAAATAGTTAAAACTGACGCAAGCATGCGCATGTTCATTTTAGCCTAACAGCGCTGCTACGCTAGACCCAAAAATGTTCACTGTTTTTAAAAGCTGCAATTTGTTAATGAAAAAGGTTGTTTTAATGCACGATTCTAAATATTAACCTAACGTGAATATGAATGGAAGACTAATGATCAAAATGAGGTAGTATAAGAAAATTCTTTAAGGTTCATCTAAAATGAAAACCAGTAAAGACTATTAAGCCCAAATTAATTAATTAAGTTACTGAAAACTAACTTTCATGAAATACGTTGTTTAAATATATAGAAATTCTACGACCGTTTCACCATTATTTAGGAACTTTAGGAATAACATAATATGTCACTATTAGTTTAACAGTTTGTATTCCCAAGTTAGAAATTCCTTTCTTTGGTTTTTAATTATTATGTTATTCCTGAAGATCCTAAATAAAGGTGAAACGACAAAAATGGGTTCAATTGCATCATTGTATGGATGTTTTCCATGCCGGGATATGGGTTTTTCGGGAATTCGTCTTGAGGGGATTTGTTCATGGTGGAAATTGTATCTTGTCGGGATTTCGTCGGCCCGTGCTTCTAAGATTACAACTCCAAAGAAATCGGGAATGGACCATACTCGATAGTTAAGTGTAAAATAATATAGGGAAGTAGGAATCAAATTTTCTGGGTTCAAATACCCGACAATTTTATTAAAAAATTTAAAACCGAAGTATTTAATGAAAAGTGGTACATGTTTATGTTATCGCTTACTCTGAAAAAACTAAGCGAGATATCGAAACAATCAAAAAGGAATTTTTTGTATAGCATCAAATTATCTAAGAGAGTTCCCAAGAGTACATGTCTGAGAAAAGTAGTTTAGGCGTGAAAGCCTGTCGAAGTTGTTCTCTTCATACAAAAACTTTGAGTTGAATTCGTGATTTTCACTAGTGCGTCAATTTTATAAAGATTGATATAAATAACGTAAATATGAAATTAAAAATCTCAAACAATTCATGGCGTATTAGAATACTATGATATAATTTCCACACATTCAAAAACTAATTTTCACCTCAAACTTAATTTTTTATTAGCACGATAAAACTTAATTGCTGTAATTGTTAATATCTTGGGAAGTATTGGTCGAAGAATAATTTTGATTTTTATATTTGGATGGAGGGGTCGAGTAACCCAGTGGTGACCACTCGAAATAAATTGAAAATTTCCTATTGCAAAGAGGAAGGTTTATATAGTATAGGTACTGATATAAAATTCGAATGCGAAAGTATTATCAAAATTTTGATAAATCGATTTTGAAGTTAGCTAATTTTCATGTATTTCAGTGGTGGATTAACGAGATTCGGGGCGCGTCGCTCATTCTGTGGTCAGTCCGTGCAATATGAATGACCCTAACACTTAGAGTATTTTGCACCGGCAGATGCAGCTCGACGCTCCTACATGTAACATCGATTAGTTTTTGTTTTTACGCGATTTTTTGGGGGTGAAACGTAATAGTTTACTGCCCCATACCGCAACTATACTTTTTAATGCTATTTCGAGGTTCTCTCACATCCCGGTTTCATTTATCCCGGTTTTCTTGATGGGTGGCGCTTCTCGTATGTTTAGCCTAGTAACCAGAGTCAAAACCGCCCTGGAGGGGTGCAACGCGGAGCGGCGCCCCGGAAGGGTAGGTTTTGACGATGGATTACCCTCCTTATCGAATGCACACCCCAAAATTAGAAGGAAAAAAAATTTTAATTTTTTCACTTTTTCGGCAATACACGGGTTATTTTCCATTTTTTTGATTATATTTATTACTAATATCCACTAATCACACCCCCATCTATCCGAATTTCAAAGAAAAATTCAAATCGGAGCGAAAAAATTTCACTCAATTTCAAGGGACCACGGGCGACCGATGTCACATCGACCCGGGTCGGCCGCATACTCGATGCTACTTTGCCGTACTTTTCAAATTGATTTTTCTCGAAATTTTATATATACTTTCGCAAGTGAAATTTTTACAGTATACTCTATAAACCTTCCTCTTTGCTATAGGAAATTTTCAATTTTTTTGGGGTGGTTACCGTTGATGGAGTAATTATAAACGTGAAATTTGTAGAAATATGACTTTCGTTCCATCTATGACCGTCTCCCCTGCCAACCCGGATTGGCCAGCGTAGTACGGTATGGCTAAAAACCATACCGTATGAAGAAGGTCTGCTCAGTAGAGGGAAAAAATGATAAGAAGTAATTAAATTAAATTTCAAAAATTAACTAGTTAATTAAACGAATCTAAATTATTTTTTAAGATAAGTTTTCAGCATCAGTGCTTACTGCTATCTTCCGATATTTATTGAGAATTGACGCGTTAGAGAACACCACCAATTTATTGTAAAGGTGGTGTATCCAGAGGACAATTTCCAAAGGTTCTTACGCTTAAAGTACTTTTTGCAGATTTGTGCTCATGGGAACTACTTTTTAGATAATTTCATGCTCTATAAAAAAGTCCCTTTTGATTTTTCGCTATTTCGCTAAGATTTTGAGCCTAAGCGAACACGGATAAAAATGTATAATTTTTTCATTAAATTCTTCGGTTTTTAATTTTTTAGCAAAATTGTCGGGTATTCGGAAACCCAGAAATTTGGTTTAAATTTAACTACCGATTTTGGTCCATTCGCGATCGCGTTGTGAGGTTTTGATCAATAATCACGTCTTAGCACTGGCATTCTTGAGATTTTCGACTATGATTCGCTTTTTTGACTTTCTTATTAATTTCATTTTTACGGAAAACTCCTGAAAGATCAAATTTGAAGAGCACGAAATTCTCTATAAAATTGATTTTAAAAATTTCCTTTCATATTTCCAAAACTTTTAGTATTGAAATAAAAATCAATCAAAGAAGGGCGAAATGCAGTTGATGGCAAGAAATTCATACTGTAACCGTTTTTAAATAATTCTTGTCTAGAATAACATTTTTTTATTCAGTCTGCATCAACTGAAATAAATTCTGATATAGCTATTTTTCAGATAATATTTACAGCTTCAATTTTGTTCTAATGCTACTTTTTCGTGGAAAGGAAATTAAGGGAGTTATAGACTAAAAGCCGCGTTGGGGTAACTAAAATCTCCAATTGGGGTAGAAGCTGACAGAGGATTTTAGGAGATTTTTGGGGGCTCCACCAAATTTCAGTTTTCCCGGATTTTTTCCAACTCAAAAATTTACTGGCCTGGTCGTAAATATAATGAAAAATCACATCCTCTGCGTCACCTTTTTTTTCGTAATGCGTATAAAGCTAAAAACGCGAAAGGAAAAACGATTTTATAAAACGAATTACGTTTTATCTTAAAAACATTCGTCTGGTGAACTTCATATGCTCATATTATTCGCAAGGTAGAATCCATTAAATTGTTAGGTTAGAAAGTTAGCATAGGGGGTTACCCTGTATTACAAGTTGAATGTGGCGTTTTAAAAGGGAAATACGCATAAACAAATTTAAACTTTACAAAGCAAAATTTTACTTACCAATAAGTTAATAAAATTGAAAGCTTTTGCTTTCAAATCAGCATACGAAAAGTATGTGTGACTGTATTTCACGCTACAACGCCCTTAATCGATCGAGTTTTTTCAGTTTTTATTTCAGGGTGGTTCGGAAGCATTTAAATTTTTTTTAATAAACAATTGTACGATCAAGTTTGTAGACAAACAGAAAATAAGTAAAAGAGAATAAGGAAAGTTAATTTAATCCGTATCGTTTATTTTTAAATGTTTTTCTTTTTTGCTGCATGCAATAAGAAACAACATTGATTGTTGAATATAAAGTAAATTAACTTCTGTAAGAATTAAAGTTCAACGAATTCACTAAAGAGCTTAGAAGAATAAAATTTAAAAAAATCCACTTATTGGAACCAGCCAACAACCACTCAAAGCTAACAACTTGATTATCGTGACTTCACTTTGGATTAGCGTTCAAAAGTTTGATTTGTTTACAATTCAAGGGGCTTTCCAACCAATTACTTTTCATTGCTACCGTATAACTTTAATATTTGGTTCCTTGTGTTACTAATTTACAGCACTCATGAGAAAGTTAGATTATTAAGTGCAGAGCCAGGTTTTAAATTTTCAAGTGTATATGGATGTATACACAATGTGTCGTAAGTGTTAAATTGCGTTAGGGAAAGACTCCGCATAGTATGTGAAAATTGTGTTCACATAGGTTTAGTTATAAACTTATATACTTAGTAATATAAACGGCACACTTAGATTTTAGATATGCATGTTCTCTTAGTTGTTTACGACTTCTGAAATTCAATTACCTCAACACTTGAAAACGCGCATTCACGTACGATGCATCTCTGAAACATTGCAGTGGTTAATATCGAACAATTCCACAACCACTCCGCTTTATTGCTTACTCAACATTCACTTGACGTAAAAACATTTTTAAATTACAATTTAAACACCGCAAAATTGTAAAACTTCAACCCTAAACAATAAATAACAAAAATCTTATAGTTACTTTTTTAAGTGGCAATCTTTAGAATTTGTGAGCGGTAGTCGAATTTATGATCTGTATATGATGTAGCAATTATATAGCACTATAATAATATAGAAAACGCTTATTTAAATAAGCACATTACCAGTAGAAATTAATGTAAAACAAAGCTGTAATCGTGTACAAGTTGTAAGGCAAAGCTATTCTACTTTGCACTCGGGACTCCTAAATATCAACTCCTTCAGTGCATTACTTGCATGTAAGAAAATAAATCACATTACTTACTTACTCGCTCCTTACATCTCACTCGTAGATTCACAATTATTCCAAGTAGAAAATTCATTTATCTTCTTAATATTCCATTCTAATGGAAAACGTTATAATGGAAGACGGAGGAAATTTTTTGCCCTAATAGTCTTCGTTCCATGAAAACTCGCAATTATTCTAATAACAAAGTTTCAAAAAAATTTTAATTGATTATTTTAGGGATTACAATAAATTAATTTTTAAAGTAACTTACGTACTTTATAGAAAACGGGTAGATTTTGTAAGTGAATTTGGAATGTTAAGTCGTTCGGAAAACATTCTTTTGCTGTCTAATGATGTAAATAAAATAGATAGCATTTCAAATTTTCTTAAAGTGAACCAGTTTTTATTGCTAAAACAAATTATATATTTTTTTTATCAAATTACTTCACGAGATTTACTACTACAATCTATGCTGTATACTGAAAAATATATAAAAAGGGTTCTCGTTTGATGTTTGATAAATTTTCTTTTAAATTAGATTTATGAAACTGTATGTTCTATTTAATATTCTACTAGAAAATTGAAAATATCCAATAAATATTAATTTTGATATTTTAACTTAATATTAAATTTTATTATGTACTTCATATAAATTTTCTGGATTTTTCAACTCGTATTTGTATGGCCTAATTTCTGCCTCGATTATACCAATTTAATTCAAAAATTAACAAGCTCAGCACCCACAATGGAATTAAAATGATTTCAGAAGAAAGTAATAAATTTATTGCTGCTGGAAGCTTATGTTAGTGCGTTGGTAAAGGACGGTTAGCCTTTCTAGTCAGTGTCGAGAGCGCGGAAACTGGTAGATTATTTCACCGAGGTCCTTGTTTTGCAACTTACTGTCAAATAAAAATGGTGTTCTGAAAGGTTGTTGTGAAAATACTTAGGGGCAAGATTGAACAAATTTTTTATCTACATCTATTTGAGCCTATTTTAGCGGTCATATTTGAAAGACTGCTCGAGAATAAACATTCGTTAATATCTCGATTTGAATTCATTTTAAGTGAAAATATCAAGTAATTGAAAATAAAGTAAACTAAATTCTCTACAGAAAAGATTTTACACTTTTTCCTTGTTAATTGATCGGTTTCAAAGTTATAGCAACCAGAGCGCGCGGTATGTAAAATTAACAATTCTTTATTTAAAAATGCATTAAAATAATGAAAGTAATATTACAAAACAATTTTTTATTTCATTGATTTTGTAAGATTTAAATAAAAACATTATATTGTATTCTAATTCATTTTGTTGGATTTTGCCTCCCTCTATACCCCTAATGAGAGGGTACTCAATGAGAAGAGAATGAATCCCTCACGTGAAGCGATAACCTCACTTTTCAACGTGACCTTAGTTAAGCTAGCTTTTGATGTTCTCGTCGGTATGCGAGAGCCGTGAATCCTTATTGCGAGCCTTATCCTGAAAGCTTATAAAGTGCCCCCCTCGATGAGGGAATAAAAAAATCTGATGTGACAACACATTACTTTCCCATTTAGTAGATTCCACTTTATTTTATATTAAATATTAATAAAACAGATGTTAACTCAAAAAAATTTCTAACTGGATAAAATACACAAATTACTTTGAGATATCAAAGTTACGAAATTTAATTTGTAATTTAACATGGTAACTCATATTTTTTAAAAGCACTTATTTTATATTTTCATTTTAACAATTATATAACATGTTTGCATTGAAAAATTTTTAAAATTGACATTTTCCAAAAAAAATTAGAAATTTGCGGAATGCCGTGCCGTCTATATGCAATCAAATTTTAACTATGGACGTAATGACGTCAGAATTAATTTTTTATAAGTAATTAAAAAATTCGTTTGATATTAACTACATAATATGTTTATACAAGTAAATTAGTTAAAATATTAAATTATAGTAATGAACAATACAAATCACTTTGACAGATCAAAATTATCCAAGGCAAACCATATTCATTTAATAGCCCTTATTTTATTTTTGCATTTTAACAATAATTTAAGAGGGAAATATCAAGTGTGGGGTATCAAAAGATGCGGAAAAATAATCTCTTTCGATTGATATGATTTTCAATCTCATATGTTCCACCGGGAAGCGGCAATGCTCTTTAACAATTTTCATTCCCCTAAAAAAGGGGTTAAAAATGGACGGTTTTCAACCAAAATCTAATCAGCTCTTTAGACAGCTATTTCAAACTAGTGTATAAAATTTCAACTCAATCGGTGCACGAGTTTGTCTGAAAACGTTGACGATAGAATCACCACACATCACACACACACCTAGACATCATTCCAAAATTGGTCTTAAACAATTCGTATGGGATCATAGACCATGGGAAAAATGCTAACTCAAAATTTTTTTTTAACTCGATAACAATACTTTCCTTTACTACGTAAATGGGAAAGTAAAAACGGAGTAAAAATAGACAGTATAATTTCACACAACAAATCGGTGACAACAATTATGATACAACGGTTACAGTAAATTGAGCTGTGCACAAATACAAAGCAAATGTTCGTCCCTGAAGGAGAACCAACCAAACAAATAAAAAAAATGAGCGTATCGCTAGGCCTGTCGTAGGCGAACCACAAAAACCGCTTCGAGAAAGCAGCAAAAATGAGGGTGGCACTACACACACACACCCTCTGTGAATTGAATACAAATCTCGCAAAACACAAATTAATCTCAGTACAACAAATGAAAATCCACTTACCCTGGCCACGGAAAAAGCGAACCATACCTACCGGCTGAGACGTCTACGAGAGTACAGTGCTGAATCGGCCAACTTGAAACGGCTGCAGGCCACCCCGACAGGTATCGCTTCATTTGAAGATCTTCTCGAGCGACAACGTGCCTTGCTGAATTGATATGTTGGAACACTTCTACAGGTAGGATGATGTTGAAATTAACCCACGAGACAAATGAGCGGGACCCCCAATTGAGTCGACTGCGTGCACGAGTAACTCGTGTAAACAACACTTCGAATGTTAAAATTTTGATGGAGCGACGTTGCAAACGTTAAACAGTAAATAACGAGTACGGACAAGCTTGACTAGGACAAAAGGCCTTCAGAATAATAACTTCGGCCAAGTCTCTCGCAAGGTTAGATCAGATCCAAACAACGTAACCAACGGGATAGACAATGGTACCAATCCCGTCAGATAAATACACCAATGATCTCGAGCGTGCGCGTTAGAGGAGCGATAATTGAACAAAATGTGCAATGGCGATAAGAATTTTCGGCGCTGGAAAATTATAACTACGATTCTGGATTTCTCCAGTAGCACTTCTTGCAGTTCGATGGATCGCCAGTATCTGCTGATGGTAAATTGCCAATTTATGAAGATGATAAACGATTTCACAGGATCTTCCACACCACGCACGCTATCACGAAAAATACGTCCGAATCCACGAGAGACAAAATTAAAAGTGACCACGGAAATCACTCCCACTCTCACCCCCTAAAAGTAAAAGTGTCTAGTCTCACGCTAAACTACAACTAACGGGCAGTGGAAAGGTTGACGTGAACGAATAAAAATTCGTCACAATTTCTGCATTAATCAAATGCTTACATTCATCATGTCGCTTATCTTTCTAGAAACTGATATTATTTGCATGTGAGTGTTCACATTCCTACTTGTAGGTCAATATTTAACATACGTTCTTTCAATAAACATTGTATGTAATTAATACTTTCGTTTCTAACAATAATATAAAAATTTTTAAATTTAAAGTAAATTGTTAATCACAAAGTGAGCTTAAAATTTACTAATAACCTGATATAACATCGAGAAAAAGTAAGTACCTTATATAACATGCTGGGTAAAAATTTACTTTCGGAGCATGCTATATCAAGTTACTATAATTACATAGATTGTACCAGAATTGCTGACTTTCGTTGAGATAAATCGTAAAGAAAGATATAATTTTCTGCAGTCCTGAAAAAACAACATTTTTTTTCTTTCATATAAATATAAAATTACAATTTTTTACAATCAGGTATAGGTAAAAAATATTGTTTTTTGAAATTTTTATAATTTCCAACATCCACCATCATTTTAAATGACTTTTGATCTGATTTTCAATATTTGTATTCTTACCGATTAATTTATTTTTCAATTGCTCCGTTATTTTACTAATTAAGCTTTGTTTTTATGAAAATATCGCTTTCTACCCACTACTTGTAATGATTATTTTGTTGCCCATAGTCGTGATTTTCACTTGAATATAATTATTTCTTTTATTTCCTAACAAAATCTGATCCAACTTTTAATTCCAATTTTCATTTATGTTTTTGATTAACCTTACTTGATAATGGTACAATAAGACCTAAACATCAATACGTAAACTATACAGTTTCTTCTAATTATTTAAATCAATCCCCCCCCCCAATCTTTTCTTTTAGTTTCTTACTTTTTCATTCAGTTTATATTCTCCTTTATACTAATGGAACACTTTTAGCTCGCAAAATATCCAGACGAGCTGCTTTTGGACAGACGTATGCATTTAAGTGTCTGAATGACCCCCCCCGCCAAAGTTCCAAGGCTTCTCTCCAATTCGTAGGTTTAGTTTCTCCAACAAGATTTTTTGTCTATAACACTTTTAATATAATTTTTAGGGAAAATTATCATCAGACCAAAATTGAAGAGCGCAAACTCTCAGCAAAACTGCCAAAATAGAATTTACTTCATATGGCTAAAATGACGGGTTGGCCATGACCATGGTTTTATAAAGAAGCAACAATTTCTCGTTTTATCTTTAATGCAGATACCAAATCTGTGCTAATTCCGCCAGTATTGGTTTAAATACAATAATAAAAGTTATTAGCATATCAAATAGGTCTTTGACTTGGTACGAAACAGTCGGAACGTTTTAAAGGCAAGGTCAAAGGCCGAGTCGTGTACAGGTTATTCAATTTAATATAATAACCTTTATTAAACAGCTGAATATAATTTTATAATGAAATTATATTTCTACCAATTAAAATCAGAAATCAGAAAATTTTAAAGAAGAAATCCTAAAAAACATTTAATAGTTCCTGCAAGAAATTCGGTTAATTACAACTGATGTTATTCGAAATGTGCAGCAGGAATTCATTAATTCGCGTCGACAATCAGAAAATAACCTCTTACTGCAATTAAATATCGCTAATTTAATAAATTTAAGTAGGTTATTACTTTACTGTATGAGTTGCTATTTTTAATTTAATTAACTATTAAATAATGTTCTTTACGCTTTTCTTAGAAATTTTTGTTGTATAGCATACAACTCTTTTGTATTTGATGAATAGAGAAATATAAACTCGTTCAAGTAACAATATAAAAAAAACTTATTAGGTTGCTATTTAACCCAATTATCCGTGGACTGCTATTAAATGTGCAATTTTATTAAAAATATTATTATAATATAATCTAGTGGATTTTTTTGCTTAAAGCCCTTCAACACGGCCAGAACAGGAGCAGATTTTTCCCACAAAAAGCAGTTTTCAATTTTACTGTTTAGCTCACGCAAACGTGCTAATTAAAATAGTAAAGGGTTGCATCCTATCACCTGAACTTGATGGCCGGTCAGCGAGGGTGTAGATTGAAAAAGAGTTGAATATAGGACCTTATGTTTTACATTCTATTTGCTGTGTTATAAAAATCCCACCCCGTTCCTGTCTTGTGTGTCGGTTCCTGAATATATCAAAACTTATTCATCACTCTGTTTTTCTACTTCTTCTCTAAATCTCATTTTCTGCACTGCTGTGATGTCCACTTCATATCTACTTATTTCTCATGCGACTTCAATGATTTTTCTTTGCTTCAACATTGTCCTGGTATTACAGGTTCTTATCTTTATGATTTCGTTATTCCTCTATTTCATTATATCATGTTACGTTTCGTTCGAACTATTTTCTCATATTGTCAAACTTAATTTTGGTTTTACCAAGTTTGGAGTTTGGGGGTGGTGTAGCTCAATTTGGGATTACTAAAAAGTGGGACGGCGTAACAAATAATAAATCAAAGTTCCTAACAATTATTCATATTAAAGTTAAAATAACATATTTACAATTTGTATTTTACACAAACCTTACAATTATCATTACAAGGGTAGTTGGTAGTCGTACAGCCTGGCGTGCGAGAGGTCATTTTGGTAATCCTTTTTAGGAACTATTTACTTTTAACAACGATTGACTTTTAACTTGAACAATGATTAACTTTAACTTTGAACCAACATTTTAATTAACATTACACACGCAGTGGCTTACTTAGCCACACGCGTATTACCGACGTAACTCCGACGTAACTCTGATGTAACTTCGTAACTACATGTAACTAACTATTATTTCTTCTGTTGCCATATTTAATAACTCTCCCTCACCTGGCTCGCTGTACTGGCTTGAACCCTTATTCTGCTAACATTGCAGTTCTCACGACGTTACATAGAAGTAACGTTCATGGGGTTCCAACTACCTTCTTATCTTTTGCAATAATGCACTTAACACACCTCTACCAGACATATGGCATCGTAATATTATCTATCACGTCCTGTTGAACTTTCCATAATTATAATATCACATTTGCGACGTTGTCACGTCTTGTCATATTTAAACTGAATAATGATTTTTGTATTTTGACTTTTCAAAGTGTGACATAATTATTTAATTATGTGAAATTGTTTGTTTAGTTAAGAATTTTTTTTAGTAATAGGAATTATTTTTTTATGGTAATATTTTTTTTTTTGGGTATACTCGAATTTCCAATAAGTATAGTCAAACTGTAGTTCGAAAAAGATTTTTTTTTATACACATTGAAAATCATAATTATCCTATACATACTAATGGTTAAAGAAAAACAATATAAAATATAAAACGACTTCTTACGATACAAAAGTTACAAATTAATACAAAAGTGATTAAGGACGGCATCAAGTTGCTTAAAAAAGTCTTCTCTATCATAAGTGATCTAAATAAGGCGGGTATTTACCCCAGTGGTAGTTGAAGTAACTACTATACAAAAGTGTTTAAGCACGATAGGGTTATAAGCCGACCCTACTATTATAAGTCGTAAACATATAGTTAAACCGCAAATGTGATATTATAATTATGGAAAGTTCAACAGGACGTGATAGATAATATTACGATGCCATATGTCTGGTAGAGGTGTGTGAAGTGCATTATTGCAAAAGATAAGAAGGTAGTTGGAACCCCATGAACGTTACTTCTATGTAACGTCGTGAGAACTGCAATGTTAGCAGAATAAGGGTTCAAGCCAGTACAGCGAGCCAGGTGAGGGAGAGTTATTAAATATGGCAACAGAAGAAATAATAGTTAGTTACATGTAGTTACGAAGTTACATCAGAGTTACGTCGGAGTTACGTCGGTAATACGCGTGTGGCTAAGTAAGCCACTGCGTGTGTAATGTTAATTAAAATGTTGGTTGAAAGTTAAAGTTAATCATTGTTCAAGTTAATAGTTCCTAAAAAGGATTACCAAAAAATGACCTCTCGCACGCCAGGCTGTACGGCTACCAACTACCCTTGTAATGATAATTGTAAGGTTAGTGTAAAATATTAATTGTAAATATGTTATTAACTTTAATATAAATAATTGTTATGAACTTTGATTTATTATTTGTTACGCCGTCCCACTTTTTAGTGATCCCAAATTGAGCTACATCCCCCAAATCATCCACGACTTAGATAAACCAAAACTAATCGTGACAATATCCCTAATCTTTTTACAGTGAGTGTTCTCTCTCTTTTTTATTTATTGTTTTCTTCTACTCAAAATATCCCACCTTAACTGTTTCCCATTTTCTCTTTACTAACTAGATACTCCTCAATTTTACGAACTTCTACCAATTTTGATTTGTAATTCTTTCTCCATGAACCTTTCGAGATCTCTTATTATATTGTTCTCAATATTTTCTTCCCCTTTACAACAATATTGTTTTTGCTTCGCCTCTTCTTATTCCTCTCGTAGTTTCTTTTGAATTTAAATATTTTGGAACTAAATCATTAAATTTATATGTATATTTCTTTTTTATGATGTATATTTTGTGCCTTCCCATTGAAACAAGTCACGAGCCACCACTAACTCAGTATCTACCAACTATTTCTAGAAGTTAAATAGTATTCCGTCCCTTAATGCGTTGGCATAATATTACTTAAGCTCGAAACCGGAATTTCGTTTCCAAAATCTCCCTGTGATGCAACTATAGAGTTTCCAACAAGTAATTTGCCTTTCATGTCACTGAGAATCTCATATATCTCGCCATATCTAAGTATTCTCATTATACAGTCGAAAATACAACACCTTCGTAACAATTCCAGCGGCAAGTGTACAGGACCATTGTAATCATGACGTTAGAAAACTCAAAAAGTACAGTGCGAGCGAAAGAAAGGGAGACTAAAGAATTTGGTATTAACGCAGGAATAAAATAGGTAGATGCCTTGTCGGCAACGTTATTCAATCTGATGTTTAAAGACATCATCAGAAATAGAATTGTATGGGTGTAATCACCTGGGACGTTGATCAGTTTAAGCGGTTAAGTGCGTTGCTGCTAATGCTGAATACCCCGTTCGACTCGGGCTTAGTAAAAACTGTATTCTGATTGACAGAAACCTATAAGAAAATGAATCAATATGCTACAAAAGTAGGGTTAAAAGTAAATTGGGAAAAGTTATTACAAGAATGCAGGAGTGATCCACCTCGTGAAATGGATTGTGCAGGTTTCCAGGGAATGGTTATATTCCGTCAGGAATAGAAACCGATATTCATTCATAGGATCTTATGATACAAAAACGAACCTTGCACAACTCATTTTTCCTGGCCAGAATAGTCAGTACCGCATTAGGAATTTCTATAAACAGAAGGAAGATTCATGTGGACGAAAATTTGTTCGATTTGTAACAATTGAACATGTCAAGTGTTAATTACACGTGAAAGTAACGTAATAGTTACGTTGTGAGCACGTGTAATTAATTTAGATTTTCCAACACACACTGGAGAGGGTCCTAACAGTGTACTGTGATGTTTTACACTGAAAAAAATATAACTAATTTTGTCTAAAACACACACATGTGAATTACATGAAGTAGGTAATTAATTAAGAAACTTGATTTTAAGTGGGGTCAAACGGTCGCATTTAAGCTTGTAAAATTATGTTTATTTATTGCAGCAATTTGGTTAAAAGCGTAAAGCCATATTTTTCGTTTTAATATTCAATGAAGTGTCGTATATTGAAAGGAATTATTCAAAAGAATTGAGAAAAATGACATTGTTTTTGAAATAGCAGTATTTTACAATAAAATTGTTTGATTTTGTGCTTTCACCTTATACGATTGTCTTAAATATCAATAAAGACGTTTTCTTCAATTTCAAGTTAAACAAAATCGTATACATACAAAGTGGGTCAATTTCCAAACAACAGAGATGTGCAAATAGCGTGCACATAAAATTTGCATTGGTGTAATAAAACTACATTGGAAAACCAATAATTTTGGAATAAACATTTTTGTAGTAGTACGTTTTATTTTTGTTTATAGTTAATTAAGCTCGAATATTAATTTAGTATCCATTTCTTTTGCAAATTCGTTTACAAAAAAACACAAACACATACCTGATTTATAATGAATATCCCGATTGAATTTTATTATTTATGTTTCATCGCATAATTAAATTGCACTTACGGATCTGGGTTATTTTATTAACCAGAATTTAGAAATATTGAACAATAAAAAGAAGATTGAATTTAAAAATTGAATTTACCGCATTTCTGAAAATCAAATCATATTATACATACATACAAAAAGTAGATGTAGCTGGATATGACAGTTTTCTTAAATTTTCCAACTACCAAGCACTACTAAAACGTGGTGAAGTGCATTTTCGTCCTTTAAGAAGATGTAAGTTGAGATTATCATTTTAAAAGTAGTCTTTTTTTAAAAAATAAAGTGCAGCAGGTTTTAGATTTTCAAGTTGTGTGAGATTCCATAATGAATGTAAATACAATTGAAAAACTTTGAGTGTTGTGAATTTTTCTTGGGTAAACTAAGTTTATTTTAAGGCTAATCTGCTATGCCGTAGAAAACCCAATTGCACTTTTCCTGCAATGGAATTTCAAACTTAAATTGTGTTTTATTCAACACTACCATTTATCTTAAATTGGCACTTCTCTACCATTTACTATTCTATCTTTTACTCGTTTTCATTTTGAATAATATTCAAATAAATTGTACTTTATTCCGGTTTTATAAAATCGATATTTTTGACAATCGCCGAATGCTGAACTCAAAGGGTGGTTTTCTGGAACAGAAACATGTTTTAGGGTTATCACGCCAAAATTTCGTTTGTTTTTTGCACATTTAAATGGAGTGACAATTATTTAGTAAATCTTGATTTGTTCAAGCGTTATACGTTTTCTACGAGGTATCATGTTAGTATTTTCTCTTATCTAAAATTTAGTGAACACCGGCATGTGCGCCTGAGTGTCACCTACTCAAAACAGATACGAGGCGACACTACATTACTCTGCTCCAGGAAAGCTGTAACATGTACGTACGTTGATCTGTCTGCAATAATAATCCATTCCAAACAAGAATTTAACGAATAGATTTTAACGTTTTCCCTGAAGTTTTCACATTTGTTACCAAACTTCTACTTTTCACCTCTGATACGAAAAAATATTTTCTACCAATTTAGAAAGCTTTAAATTTCATCGGATTTGATTATGATTGGATATTACCGTTTATTATCAACGATCATTCGAAATCAACGCATAAATGGGTATATAATTTTAGTCAAAAAAAAATTGGATGCTGTAATATCCGTTACGGTAACTGGCAAAGCACAATAATAAGGAAACGGGCCTGTATTCACGTAGGAAAGTTTTAATCCAGTTCATTGAAAATTTTAATTAACCAAAAGTTGATTTTGTTAGGCGATTATCTCACTGAAAGTAACACAATTTCAGGCGTCATCATAAGGACATAACTCAATAGTCGTCCCAAACTTAATGCTATCATCTCAAGCCTGTAATACAGTTTGCAATTATCCCGGGAAATTGAGAATCTTATCTGTTTCATTATGGAAGCGATATTATTCAAAATAAGCGACCAACCGTTAAAAAGGAGACTTTCTTGCAGCTAGCAGACTAAACGATAATGACCGAAATTGAAATATATAAATTAGTGCAATTCTAAAGGCAAGTTTAATTGCATCAAATAATCCACAAGTCTCAGCCGAGTGCAAGAATTTTCAATTAATTGCGATTTGTTTTCAAAGTTTTCAAATAGCACAATTAGAATTTCTAAAGCTTTTCTATAAATTCATGTTTTCTTATGAAAGCACAATATTTTCAGTAATATCACATCTATTTTGTTTTGAAAAGCAAAATATATCAATGACAATATCAGGAAAAGCATAGCATTTTGTGCTTTTATAAAATTGAATCTGAAGTGCGCTTTCTACTACAAAGATATATCAATATGCGAAGTGACGAGACTTATTCAAAAGTTTTGATTTTATACATGCCTACGCTCCTACAATTCACACAAATTCAAAAAAATTTAGTGTTACGAAAGTTTATTGAGCAGAAACTAATTTTATGTGCAAACTCAATATATTTGACTTTTGAATCTAATCAGAAAATACATATTAGACTATATACAGGGTGAACCGAAACAAAGTGCAACTAAAAAATGTGCACTTTATGGGTACAAGGTGTGTCTATTAATTACCTGCCAAAAATTTTTAATTAGAATTTTTAAGCCATTTTTAGACCAGTGAGGAGCCAAAATAATTTAATAATATGGAAAAAATTCTAACTAGACTGTTTTCATAATATAATGGGTTCTTTACGGTATTATTAAGAAGTTCTGAAGTTTTCGCCCTTCAACGAGATCCGCATCACCTTCAGTTTTTCTGCGATTGCTCAACTTGACGGCAAAATTAGTGATTTTTGGGTTTAAAATTAGTTGGGATTAATTTTCAATTACTTAATTAATATTTATTATCATGACGACGGTCATGGCCTGAATATTAGCCAGATCAACTGTTGATGGAAGGCTCCCCGGTACGACTTCGGGTACAGTTTAAAATTTCTTGACCGTCTTCCGTACATAAGAGGGCACGTAAAGCCGTCGGTCTCCCTGTGTAAACGATTTTCCATCATAAGAATAACAAACAGGGTGCAGGCACATCGAAGGCAAGCCTAGCAAGCTACCTAAAATGAAAAAATCACTGTTCAAAGACCTGAGTCAATGAATTAGCTAAAACGCAGGTCATAGACCTACAAATAAGAAGATATTTATTATATGAATATAGAAAAGTTAACAAAGTCGTAGGTTTCTTGAGATATTACACCACGCTCTATAAAAAATTCTGAAGAAATCATTTGTGTGTCTTCGGTGGTGTTCACATTGTCAGTATCTATTTGTTGATGTCCTTACATTCATCTTTGTTATTTTCTGTGAAAAAGTATTGGAGTTCTACTTATACTATTTGGTTGTGGCCGAGAAAGTCTTTATCAATATCGACATTGGGACATGATGGCCCTCGACAGCTCCCACAAATTACTGATCACTGTAGTCCAGCTTTTCAACAACTGCAAACACTTTGAAATCTTTTGTAATTTGCAAGATATTTGAAGTGCAAGCATAATATGTGGAGTGAAACTTAGCTCAAAATTTATTCCACCATTACTTGGCGAAGTACGAATCTAACAAAAAACTTATTTTTATAGAACGATTTTTTGTAAAGAATTTCATTACATTTAATTTTGTGTATAAATTTTTTTGCCGGAAAGTTGAAAAAAGTCGAGAAATCACTGAAGAGTTGTTGATTTTTGTTCTCTTCCCCACCCTGTGGAAGCTAACGGCAATATCGTTCGAGGGGGGAAACTTCATAATTTCGCAACGACACCCTAAAGAACCATTATATGCAAAACTAACATTTATAATTTTTTCCCTTAAAAATACTTGGTGTCTGGTCTATTTATATAAGTAGTTTTTGTAAATTATATAATCTATGTATGTCTAAATATCACCGTTTACATTTAATAGTTTCCAACTTGACTGAAAAAGATTTGACATTAAATATCACGTTTATTTACTCGAACCACGAATCATGAAATTATAAATTTCAGGTCATAAGCAAATCCAATTGCTTACATCAACGAAGGCACAATTTATGAAATTACGTTTTGGTAAAATAGGACTGTGACAAGTTCAAGCAAACTTTGGTAACATAATTGGTTTTCGATGTGTGCTAGGTTGTATAGCCTGTAACATAAAAAGGAAGCATTCAAACGTAGGAAAAATTAAAACCCACGCAATTTGTGTACAAAAACCATATATTAATTAAATAACTTAATTATTTTAGCTACCTACATAATTTTAACAATTAATGGCGTCACACTTCTATATGCCCTTCAAATTATTATTATAAATTTGTTCTCGGATTGAATAACGTTCTCTGATCAGTCAATAAGGCTCTATAATCAAACTATCAATCAGCTATATCAACTTTATTCACATTTTTATTACAGTACTGGTCTCTAAAGTGACATTGATAATAATTTTTTGATATTTTAAATATATAAACAGATCCTTTCAAAAGCAAGGTGGGGGAGGGGAGGCCAGGTCAGCTCTGATCTTGTAGCTAGAGGGCCTGTTCTTACTATTCAAAAGGGCTCCTTTGTACACATTGTGTACTTAATTTCAAACCAACTAAAATTCAATTCTGTGCAGAACTCAGTATGACCTGCGCAAACTCTCTAAGTTCGTCACTGCGCAGAATGGAATCCAATTAGTTAAGAAAATAAGTATCTTGGCATAGGTCATTAATAGAAGCTTCCTGACCCAGTTCGCACTTCATTTATATATGTGAACTTTGCCAGACTACCTCGATGATATTCTATTTCCTTCCGAGGAGAGATGGTCACAATAAAGTTCTTACTCTGCAAGATATTGTACTAAAATTGTTAAGTTTAGCTTATCAAATAATATCGTTATTGCAGAGTGTGGTTTGATTTTAAGAGAATTATGTGAAAAATAAAATTTCTTTTACAATAGTACAGGATATAAAAAAGTTGTAAATTAACTAATTATTTTATCGGATGGTTATTTTTTAAAAGTGCAAAAATCTGTAATTTTAAAACAATTTTCGAATTATACTATGATAACGTCCTATCGTGCAAAAATACAATTGTTGTACATATTTCTATGCATACTACTTGGTGAGGGCGGCTGCCCGTATTTATATACTTGGCGGTTTCCTTAATTGTGCGGCCTTAGGCCGCACTGAATGTGTATCAACGAATCAATTTAGCTTTACAGATATACAGATCGATAAATTAAAGCTTTTATGTTATAATTAATAATATGTTTCTATCTGGCCATTAAAGAGGAATCCGAAAATCAATTTAGCATTGATAGAATAATTAAGCATATTAAATTTTTTAATTCTATATAATTTATCTTCTAATACAAACTTAATAAACGCCTCTCATATCGACAGATATTATAATAACCTAAATTTTTGTATCTGCTACCCTAAATAGAGGCTATGTTCTGCACCCCTCAGTGTGGCCTTCAGTCCGCACAACCAGTGTAATCACGTACAAGTGGATTAAGGGTTGACAGTCGAAAGAAATCACGAAAACGGATTCAAGGACTACTTTGCTTAATGGTGCCGTTTTTCAAACTTAACCGTGCAGATCTCGTTTATGTTAATAAATATTTGACCTGTCAGTTTTAGTTTTGAAGATATACAAACTATAATCGGAAAAATCATGTTCATACTATATTTAATTACATAATAATGTAATATCAGATTGGTAAACCTTATAGGAGTTGTGAAAACACTTGTTCTATAGTCTATCCGTTTTAAATATGTAAAGGTGCGGTCTAGAATGGCAACGAAGATTGGTTAACATTCAAATATAGCAAATTTGATTTACCGTTCGGTGCCGCACCTCTGCATACTTAAAACCGATGGACTATAGTTGGAATAGTCAAGTGGTAAGATGTAGGTAAGAAGTGGTAAGAATTCTATGCAACTCTTCTTTGCATAGAACTCCACCGGGTGTATCAGAAACTCCCATAAGGTTTGCCTATCTAATGCTACATAATCAAAGATAATTTTTCAATTTCAATGTCAGTTTTCTCGTTCGCCAGACGAGAGGTTAAGCGATCTTGCTCGTAATATACCCTCAATCTCCATTTTTATGCTATGCTGTGCTATTATTTATAAAAATAAAATTTGGAAAATTTTCTCTGATGTAACGAAGTTTTAATCTCTTAAGAAACCGATTGTCTGTTAATTTTAATGAAAATAATTTTTAGACGACATTCAAGCATATAGCGGTTCGAAAGGTAAATTTGTAACGAAGTACTTTGTTGCCTCTGTCGTCATCATGCAAAAACGCTGCGGGTAGAATGTTTGGTCAGGAGTGAAAGGCCTAGGTTAAGGTCTTGGTAAATATTCCTAAAAGATCTTATGTCCTACCACTTTTTGAAATTTTCGTAATGTATCAATTAAATCGATAGCAATATTTATACATGATTAATGTACATAATATAGTAATTAAAAGTATTGAACACCCACTTCAAAATAAACGCTCGAGAGCTATTACAAAAAGGGAAAAAAAATTGTTCGTTATTTTTAATGAAAATTAATAGCAGTAAATTAAATTGTAATTATTAATAATTTTTTACACGTGGAATCCGTGAAAATTTTTTAATAGCTGTCAGCTTTTCATTACACTACCATTACACAGCAGCTATTTTGGTCATATAGCGGCTGTAATAATGTTGTATAAAATCTGTCAAAGATACTACCTGCGAGATTTTGGCTTTCGCCAGCCATTTCCCAACTTGAAAATGTTACATGCTTTGTTTTACCGAAAAGCATTGCTTTGAATTTGAAAGTACTGTAATGTACCTGAGCCTTAATCGTTGGTACGATAAATAAATATGTAATGTTTCCCTCTACCTTATTAATTAAATTATGCTTTCTATAAAATTTGCCCTTACCTGGAATGCTTATACCACAATGATAACTTTTGTGGACGAAATTTTGTAGGTCACCACGGCTAGCTCTTAATTTTATAAAAAATTCTTTTATTGTTAATAACTTTTCTTGATTGCATTAGCTCATCATTAAAATGAACAAAATTCATAAATTTTGAATATTGATTTATTTGATTTTAAATTGAAAATAACATTTTCATGGCAATTTGATTTTAATGAAAAATTTTCATAAAATTTTATAAATGGTTGTTATGGAAACAAATAAAGTTTACGCACACGCCTTATTAATGATAACAAAATTTCTTAAATAAATAGATTATGCAATTAAATGTTTATTAGTATAAGATTTCTGACCTTTTATTTTGTTCATTAATTCCGCACTGTATAGTTAAAGAAATTTAACCTCACTTCCTGATTGCATCATTTTTCTTCCGAATAATTTGATTGTTGGTCGTTTACCCACAATTTCTCTTCAAATTATCGTTGTGTTCATCTAATTTAATTTTCTTCCAATCCAACGATATTCACCACCATAAATTCCATATTTTTCATACAAATTGGCGAGTACCCTAATAAATTTTTATACAATCACGTAATATAACCTCTTTTTAGGTTAATCCACTTTCACTTCCCTATTTCGGGTTATTTTAACACATTTTATTGTAAAAAACTCTGGAGCAACAAAATTACGTGTACATCTTCATAAACTTATTGCGTTGTTAGGTAAAACAAACACGTTACCAAGGATATTATTTTGTTGCAAATTTCCAACGCCTGTCTGTTTTTATGCTATAAAGTTTTTATTGGCAGGTAAATTAATCGATATTTTCGTCACTAGATTTTTAATTCAAATATTGTTTTTATAGAAACGATCCGCAAATTCGAATATGATGCACTATAATTGTTTAATTTGAAGCGAATAATTGTCCGTTCAGTTTATCTCACCAAATTGTGATAAATGTCATCGAGAAACCTTTTTATAAGTTTGCATAACACACTAATTACAAATAAACCTAGTTTTATAACAAATTTTAACTAACATAATTTTTAACTAACTACTTATAACTAATAATTATTTTGCATGATATATTTTTTCTTTCATTTACGATTTAATCGTTTTTTTTCATATTGCCATGATTTCTGTTAATAATTGCACATTTATTTAAATTTCGATTAACAACTTGTTCATCCTTTTAACTTGCTATACTGCAGCCAAGCAAAGACTTTAGTACTAATTATTATTTAAATTTAATGAATTATTTTTATAATTACTTATAATTAATTATTAAAAATTATTACGAATCATAATTACATAAAATAAACGATTATTATGGTAATTTTAAGTTAAAAAATAATAATAAACTGTAAAATATTGGTAAATATGTACATTGTATATTTTAAAAGAAAGTAAAATTTGATTCTGTTTTCAACAAACATTTGCTTAAAAAATTATGAATTATTTTGATCTTGTTTGTAAAATAAAAATAGAGAAAAATCAATACCAGTCAACTGTAAGCTTGTTGCTGCGAGACAAATTTTCCTAACAAGCAAGACAGGCGGGAAACGAAATTTCAATATGTTAAGAAGCAACTTGACTTCAATTGACATCAAAATTTCTTTGCCGCCCAAATCAGCAATACATTTATGCTGAATTATAAAATGTGGGTTTAATGGTTGTCCATGTAAGCGATCCTAGAAAAATAACCCTATTATGTAAAAGAAGCTCGGAAACACGGATTTAGCTCACGATTCACGGAAATTAATATGTAACTTTTTTAAACTACTATTTACTAACTGTATCAAATCGAGTTTGAGAATTCAACGGAATTAAATCGTATTTTTTTAAATGTTTATCATAAAATTTTACATACAAGCATATTTTAAAAAACCAAGATAGACTACATTAATGGTGGAAATCGGCCAACCGCAAATGACGTGAGCGAGTATTTATATTAGAAAATATATTAAGGAAAATTTGTTTCTTCTGATGTTCTTTATAGCTTTTTCTTGAAAACCTTTTCCTACATTTTTTTTACATATAATTAATTTAAATTTATATGCTAAATTTACCGTGTAATCTCATAAAATGTTTATTATTTTATCTTCTGTAAATTGACTTATGCAGATATTTTTTTGTAATCATAAACAGCACTGTTTAACTACTTCAACTTCAGGGAGGTTCTATCGTCTAAAATTGGTTAGTAAATTATGATTAATGCAGCAATTTCTCTTCGCATTGATTATTATTTATATTTTAATTCAAAATTTCTGTTAGATAAAGTTAAACAAATAGCTAAATGAGAAATTCGTGTAAAGATCCCTAAAATTACCCAAAGGCATCAAAAGTGAAGTTGTGTGACATTTAATTGGACACTTTATTACCTAATTTGATTGTCAACAACCGCTAATGCAAACCTTTAACGCAGTGGTCTCTAAACATTTAAATTTACTCAAAACCTTTAAAATTTATAATATGAAAATATGTACAACCCTGTAACTCATCTTGGTAAGTAAATTTCAACCTGTGGTGCTGATATCCGCTGTGTTGAAGTTTAACTTTTATAGTTTAATTAAAAACTTCAAGAGACTTACTTTTCTACTTTCATGTTTTTAAGTTGCTGTAGTTTTTATTCTATTTAGGAAACCTTTTTTCTAACTTCACTCAGCACGTTTTCCATCTTACATTTTTCAGATTGACAGGTTGCTGTGTAGTAAAATTTGTAACCACACGACTTTCAGTTTAACAAAAAGCATTTTTACGTGTTTTTTGTAAAAGTGTAAAGTGTAGCAAAGATTAATATTTTTCTTATGTTAAAATTCCTTTTAAAATTATTCAGTGCTTTCATATTTAAAATTTTAATTGTTATCCTGCATTACCGAGTACCAAATTTTTATCAAACTCTGTTTTTTCATTTTATATCGTTTTTCGTAGTAGCTATCAAAATAAAGCTTTAACTTATTGTTAACAAATTGCTTCGTGTATGGTACGGATCAAAAGCAAGCTGTATGCGCGACTTGTCAGAGTAAGAATAAACCGAAGGGTTAATAGGTCTAAAATTATGTACACACAAAAATTCTCAAAGTAAAGGATTCCGGGGGGTTTCCCCAAAGATTCTAAGGAATCTTCCAAGAATTTACACAAGAATTCCCGATCGATTAACCCTTCGGGAAAATTTATCAAAGAATTCTAATTCATACTGTAAAGATAAATTATGTCGAAAAATAGGTCACGCGGTGAATTAATGGGTAAACGATATACTAAACCACGGTGACCGACAATTGGGCGCGATCGATTGGGCGCGATTGATTGGGCGCGATCGATTGGGCGCAACGACAACTGGGCGCAGCGACAAGTGGGCGCAAATACAATTGGGCGCAAATACAATTGGGCGCGAGGGAGATTTATCTATTACGTATTAATTATTATAACTGATTGTAAGAATTTTTTTATAAAAAACTAATAGGTATTTACGTATAAAAATGTTTTAAATCTAGAAATGTTTATTTAGACAATAAAAAAAATTATAATTAAAAATTTAAACTAAATGTTTTTAAAATGTTTAGTCCTAACAATTACAAATAATAAAAATGCCTATTAATAAAGTACCTAACTAATCATGGATTCATTTCGTAATTATGGGAAATTCCCCGCAAAAAGTCTATAATATTTCTATGGGGTCGTCCATAAATTACGTTACGCTCCTAGGGGGGGGGGTCCGACCCTTGTGACGATTTGTGACGATGGGGGGCGGGGGGGTTTCAAAAATTGTGACGTCACAAAATTTATTATTGCTTTTATTTCTCTCTCTCTCTCTCTAAAAACGTAAAAGCTCCTTGAAATGTCGAGTTAGTAACAGGTTGCCAACTTGACAACTTAAGATAAAAGTATGTTTTACACATGCAATAATTGGTTTCTAACGTCCTGACATTGGTCAGGACCGGCCCTCGTATAATTTGGCCACTCATGTTCTCCTTCTTCTAACAAGTATTTCAAAAATACTATTTTTTGAACTTTCAAAATGATTTTTAAAATTTTTAAAAAACGTAAAAAGATTAAAAGATTAAAAAACTTAATTTTAGTTGGTAATATGTACGTGTATATTTATGTATAAATATTATACAGCGCCGTCATAAATCTATTATAATAAATTGTTATAAAAATCAAAATGAAACCGATTGTAAAATTTACTAAGAAGTCAATAAAACTACATTGGGGGGGGGGCAAGAATATGTGACCTAATATTTGGAGGGGGGTCTAGGTTTGTGTGACGAAGTGTGGCGATGGGGGGAGGGGGTTAAAAATTGCTTAAAATTGCGTGACGTAATTTATGGACGACCCCTATGTGGCGTAATCCTCTACTAGATTTCTGATGCGCGCATCAGCCTCCGACTATTTTCTTTTCTTAATAGGTGGATTGTTGCCGGCAACTAATTTTTCATAAAACAGATCTCGCCCACGTTGAGTAACTTTTAAACTAGAAATTAATTTCCAAATGTTTCCATACTTAGCTCCATACTTAGCTTAGATCCATACTTAGCTCTGTCTCTAATCGTCTATGTGCCGCTTCAGTATGATTGTTTGTTCCCATGTCAGTTAAGACGCGATTATACACTGACCACAAATCTGGAGAAAACATTGCCGGCCGCCAGCAATGGAACAAACGCTAACGATCAACCTTTTATGATAAAGTTTGGTTTAATTTTCAAAAATAACCATGCGCCAAACAGGCATACGCTGGCCCTGTATTTAAGCCGTTCTTAAATTTCAATAACCTTAATCTCCTGCTAACAACATAAGTAGTGTAAGGGAGTATAAGTATGTGACCCATTGTTAAATTGATGCAAGCGCAGTTTACATTTAGGATTACAAAATAAAAGAGAAGGAAATACTTGGAGGCTGATTCGCGCATCAAGAATCTAGTAGAGGATTACGCGAATAGAAGTGTTATAGACTTTTTGCGAGGCATTTCCCATAATTATGAAATGAATTCCTGATCAGTTGGGTACTATATTAATAGGCATTGTTATTATTTGTAAAAGTTAGAAGGAATAAACATTTTAAAAACATTTACTTTAAATTTTTAATTATAATTTTTTTTATTGGCTAAATAAACATTATTTCTAAATTTTAGTGGAAGTTAAAAGGAATAAACATTTTAAAAACATTTAGTTTAAATTTTTAATTATA
This sequence comes from Podabrus alpinus, assembly GCA_932274525.1. Classification (NCBI taxonomy): domain Eukaryota; kingdom Metazoa; phylum Arthropoda; class Insecta; order Coleoptera; family Cantharidae; genus Podabrus; species Podabrus alpinus. Next base: position 98,541,880 of record OW026452.1, read on the forward strand.
ATTTTTATTATTGGCTAAATAAACATTTCTAGATTTAGTTACGTAAATAATAGTTTTTTAGAAAAAAATTCTTACAATCAGTTATAATAAGTAATATGTAATGGATAAATCTTCCCTCGCACCCAATTGTATTTGCGCCCAATTGTATTTGCGCCCAGTTGTCGCTGCGCCCAATCGATCGCGGCCAATCGATCGCGCCCAATTGTACTAGACCGTACTAAACCATTGTGTAATACATTGCAAATGTTTTTGTAATTTACTTTTATTATTATTAGGAACTATATTATAATATAAGACTTTTAACTATTGATAATTATAATAATATAAAACTTTTTAAAAATGAAATAGTTAATTAGCACAGCTATAGGACTAATCGATAGGGCTCTTAAACTTACACATGGCGATTTTAGAAAAGAAACACTTAATATCGCAAAACATACTTTATTAAAAAATGACTATCCCATAGCATTAGGAAGGACAAGGAAGATTATTAAAGATCGTGTTGATAGGCTATATAATGGCAACGCATCCTATATTAGATCTAATAACAAATTCACGGTTATGCCTTATGTTCAAGGACTTAGTGAAAAGATCAAAAAGACCTTAGTACCATATAATATCAATATGACTTTCAAATCTACTAACAACATTGGACAATTCTATAGTAAACTGAAAGATAATATACCACATAGAAAGAAGTCGGATCTTATATATAAAATCCAATGTAATAATTGTAATCTGGTATACATTGGACAGACCAACCAATATCTTCATAAGAGAATGAGTGGGCATATCTCATCTGTTAGATGCAATAAACCAGAAAGTACGGCCATTGCTAAACACATCCTTATCGATAACCATGATGCCGATTTTAAGAACCCAGAAGTTATCAAATCTGTTAAGAACTACAATGATCGCCTACTACATGAGATGATATGCATCAAGAGGGAGAAAAATGCTATGAACCGAAAAACTGATATCGATGGCCTTAGGACTATTATATAGCCATCTACTTGTATAATCTTTTTCATTTTTCAACGTATTGGAGTTAAGTTTTTTCCTGAGTAGCCTCACATATCAGGTCGTTTCCTTAACTCACGGTCTATTGTAACCCCCATTCCTAATTGGATCGTTTTACCAATTAGGTTGTTCATTTACACGTGGCTTTTACATTTTATTAATTATTTTTTTGGATCGTATCAGATGACAATACGTTGAAATCTTGTTATTGTTTCCATGTAAATGTTCATTATTTTCTGATGATGGTGTTAAACAACACCGAAAGCTTAAATAAACATTTTTTAAAAAGTTTAAATTAACTATTTCATTTTTAAAAAGTTTTATATTATTATTATTAGGAACATGTACGATTTATATGCAACAAATTTTAGCGAACATTTTCTAATATAATATTTTTGTTTATATTTCGAGTAAATTTCAGTTTATGAAATTAAATTTTTTAAATTTTACTCAACATTATTATTTTTAGTAAAGGTTATACAAAAATAACAATTTCATGTAAACACATTCCGGGTAAAAATCAAAATTAATCCATTGATACAATCATATATTCATATTACATGATTAAAATACAATGACAATATTCGGAAAACTGTATAATAATATGTAAGGTTAAAAAAGAACACTTAAAGGAAAACAATACAATGTTAAAAGAATACCCAAGGAATATTGAATAATATAAGGTCAAGTATTGGAATAAAACCAGAAAACTATTTACACCGCTTCTGATTTTCTCTACTTCTGTCGAAATTGAAAATATATGGCGAGCATAGCGGACATACTGTTTTACGTGGATTCCGAACCACGGCAACAGACGATTTTTACACAGTCCATTTCGAAACAATAAATAATTAATGCAATAAATTATTCAACTTCCAATTATAGTATATTATTTGCACCGAGGGAAAAAATCATACGGGGATTATCACGTCATTACCTTCACTTCCCGAACAGAAGCCAGCCTCGGAAGTAGAATCCATTAACCAAATCTCGAAGATTTTGTTTAAAAAAACAAGTAATGAAAGCTAACACCAGCCACATGCTGAGTTTTGTTAGAGTCCGAATTAATCGGAGAAAAATCAACTAACTCCCACGTTAAATTCTGATGATGGTGTTCCCCACGTGCGAAATCTATCGGTGTTGAACAAAACGTGGCGACAATTTTGCGTTCGTATCACAAATTCGCAGCCTTGAAATACTATTATGAAACTTCAAAATACAACCTCGGACGTAACGCCTACGTCCCTAAATGCATCAATTGAATCGGGATGTATCCATACTCTGCCCAATTTACCTATCGAGCACTGCTTGCGCGCACAAATTCTAAAAACATCCGTGCGGATCAACGACTAAAACGGAACTCCATGACCTCTTCAAAACCCTTAAATTTTCAAAAACGGGAACTAACGTAGTAGTTTAAGTCTTGGAAGCAGATAAAAGCATTTATTAGCACATATTATCTTATTACATTCTTATAAAATTTTGTAGTTCCTTTAAAAATTTACTTCTGCAAGAACATCAATGTGGAATCAGCAAGGGAATAATACGTAAAGGAATATCTCAGTATTCGTAAAGAAGTCGTAAAACTTCACAAGAATTAAAGTAAAATTAATTATGTAAACCCCTCTTGTACTCAAAAAATCTTTTTATATATTAAATATTGAAAACAATACGTGGTAAATAATGGACGTAGTATACAGTAATCCTATGATACATAATTTAGCTACATAAGTCACTCAATATAATCACTGGTTGACAGGTTGTAATTATTTTGATACTATAAACATAACCGAAAATATTAAACTAATCTCCAACTTCTAAAAAATTAATATCCTTTTTACGTTTTCCAAAAATGTAACTCTGTGACAGGAATTATAGAAATGCAATGGACTATAATATGACTATAATACATACTAGTATTTATTATATTTTGCATATTCAGCATACGTAGATACGTATTTTCATTAAATATATTGCAGAATTTCTAAGCTATTCAAGTGTACAGAATTCCAACAAATACATTATCATTATTATAAGGATTGCCCGCCAGGCGATACTCGCCCCTAATGTCAAAAGAAAGGCGTTTCGCTTTATAATTCTGTAGAAATTAGAGGCGAGACGATTCTCGCCTTTAAATATATTTTGCCCATGCTGCGCAAATTGTTAAACTTATTGATATTTTTGGAACTTTTGCCGCTATAAAACAGTTTCTATTTTTTAAGACTTCAACTACCTGTTAATTATTGTTCTACAATCCTTTAAACTAATACTTTATGGAAAACTGCAGGTGAAAATTTAAACTTTGAAAATAAAGAAAAATCTATTGCAGATAAAAATGATATATTAGCGGGATCCTAACAGATTCGTGTACTTGTCGGTGCACACCTTCAGGGCTTAGCAAATGTCAAAAAATATACTAAGTTACACTAGACATGAAAACTTCTGATCAGATGATATATAAAAAAACATTAATTGGATCTCATAAAAATGTCAAATATACAAAGAGAACAACAATTCCTTCAAACTGAACCCTATAAAATATACTTTTACCATTTATGTGATTATATTTACTCGAGGGGTTGGATACTTCAATAATCATTGTACAATCTTATAATTAGTAATCGTAAATAATTTCACATCATTTTAAATAATTCCAGATAATCTTAGATAATTCCGGATAATTTAATTAAATTTCTCCTATAATCATAGACTTTTTAGTTCTTGAAAAGTTATGTATTTTTATCATCAACCAGCAAATTCGTAGTAATTTTCGTCCATTTAACAGTTTTTTGATTTTTTGACGTTTGTGAGGATGAGTAATGAACTGTATCACCCCCATTTTGTAGCCAACGTTAAGCAGAATGTTCTGTCAATAGTTCTTTTCAAAAAATGAAAATCCAATTTTTGATTGGCAAACTACTAAAAATAACGTGACATCAACTGATTTTTTCCTACAATCTTAAACGAAATCTTAAAAAAAGTGTCATCTGCAAATGTTTTGTTTATCAATTTATCGAAAACAAAACGCCATCGTCATTGATCAATTTTTGTCTAGTATACCATCTATCGATATTCTGCTTAGTTATGTGCTGAAGCTAGAACGTCATCTATTGGATTTTTGCTCAACAATATATCAAAATATATCTAGAACACCATCTATCAATTTTCAATGATGGAATCTATGTTGATTAAGTTTAAAATATTCATAAAAATTATAATATGTAATCACAGATAATCTCAACTAATGAAAGGTAATCACCAATACTCTTTACAATTATTAATAATGCCAATAATCATCAATAATGCAGAAGGTAATACAAGTAATCATTAATGATAATTTATCATACTTTTATGTATATGTATTTGAGCAATTTCAATTTCCCAGTTGGAAATTTCGCTGATCGGTGTGGACGGTGTAAAAATCGTCTATTCCCGTGGTTCGGTATCCACGTTTAGTTGTATGTCATCTGTGCTCGTCACCCATTTTCAACACGCAACGAGCACAGTTATGAATTCGGACAATTTCGCAAAACGTTCAAAATCGAATGTACTATAATACATGTAACAATAATTTTGAAACTCTTATTTCGTGAACAAAATATTTGAAAAATTATAAATATTGAGGTTAGATTCAATTTTACTGTCGGCCATAGGCGGGCAAAAAAAGTAAAGTGTGAGGTTAAAATTTCCTTTGACACATGCGATTTAAAAGTGAAACTTTCAGTACATGTATAGGACCAGCAAGACAATGTTATGTACTGGCGTTTGAAGAATAAAGAATTAAATCATTCCATTACCTACAATCAGCAGTTCTTTTATTGTCGTTCACAACCGTTACAGAGATTGGTAAAATGTATATGCACAAAACCGCATAAAATTTCCTTGTCACTTGTCACAACATACATAAAAATGTTCACTACATCCACCTGTGTAAATTTATTCTAGAAAATTGCAAAAATATGTCTATCAACTACTAGCAAGTGCTTATTCATACCATGATAAATTGATATAATATTTAATGATATGCAAACTATGTACAACAAAGTGGATGTTAATAATTTAATATTTACTGCAAAATAGTGTTATATCTTTGTAAACGGTAATGGATATACTACATAATATTATGTATATTTACTTATTGTTGACAGTGAGGTACGTAGGGTTGGTTATTTTAAAATTTCTCTTTTTAAAATCAGTTCTAGTTTGAACGTGTTCGTGAAAATCCAAAGAATCTTTTTGCATAAAAGATCTAAAAAAAAATAACCCTATTTTAAGGGTTCAAGAAGGTTTATTTGATCCCTTCGTTTTCTAACGACAATCACAGATATCAAAAACTTTCATTAGGTAACTTTATTTAGTACTTCTATATATAAAGGAGTACAAATTAATGCAACTAGCATTTTTGGTTTTTGAAAAATATTTGCATAAGAAACTGAAATTCGAATTAACCCCTCAATTTGGTTTTCGGTTGAAAAAAGAAAACCATTTCAAGTTTGAGACCCCATTTTTTGTGCGTATTAAGTAATTCTAATTATCTGGAACGTGATTTTCAATGTTGTGCGGCTTAAAGGCCGCACTTTGAATTTACTATAATTATTATTATTGCACCAATTGGAAATACAACAGTCTTTCTAAAGTGAGGTTATATATAAAATTTTGGGGCCTCCCTTCTTATTTGATCTTGACTAAACAGAAACCACCTAAAATTTCAGCTTTGTAAATTGTGTAAAAAATACTTCTTTTAAAATGTGAAGGAGTGAAATTTTTAAAATACGATAAAATATAATTAAGAGACGGTCAATAGTATTCCAGTTAAATGCATTGACTGATATTGATGAATACTTATTGGAACGAAATAACAACTGTATTTTTGACCGTCTTTGATCGAAAGGCAATGGCAAACCGCCTAAGTAATTTGTCAATAGAAATTCCGATCTTAACAATTTGAAGTTCACAGTTCGAAGTTTTTAATTTTGAAGTTAGGATCTTCAGAGTTTCAAAGTAATTCTTACCTTGGGAACTTGAACTTCTTAATTTCTAATTCAGATTATCAGAATTTCAGAATATCATTAGGTCCTGTATATATGTGAAAATGCTACTTGTGAAGGGTGGATCCAGTCAAAATTCATGGGGGGGGGGGTAATTAATTGTCTTTTAATAAATTTTAGTGCATTTAATTGGATTTTTTGATGTTTGAAAATTGATGGTGGTGGTTACATCCTTATCTCCTCTTTTTGTAACCGTCCTTGCATAAAAGCGAGCGTCACAATAATTAAAACGCAGTGTCGATATTGTAATATAGCTATGCGTCGTTATTTCTAATTAGAGTTGTTAAAAAACGCATTAATAATTAGAAAACTCGGAAAAAATTTTATTTCAACATAAAGAGCAAACATTGCGATTATACGTGGGAAACACTATCATTCCAATGTCCTCCCCCTCCAGCCCAGAAAGCGCACCAAACAGTGACTTTGCACAGATGCATGAGTTTTTTAAAACTTCACGAATTTTGCGACTTACCTAACTGCAAATTTTCACCATGGTAATATGTTTTCATTTAATTAGAAATTAACGATTATAATTTTGCACCATTTTGGCAAAGGAAATCGTGTTGTTTGGAAACAGACCATCATAGATTTTGGCTGTTTCCTCAAAATAGCACCATTGGCATGTCAAAGAGAGTGCAAAATTGCACTTTTAATTTTTCTGAGATGTGGTTGTGGAAAATTATCATATGGATACATATCTCGCTGTGATTACACCAAAAACATTTGAAAATCTAGCGAAATCCATTTTGAAAATATTTAAATATAAAGAAATATTAGCAAAATAAGTAAATAATAGAAACTTACCCTGAAAATACAGAACTACCGCAGAGCTTAAATAATAATGAAAGCATTACCTTGTTGCAAACAATGGAAACCCATTTAACAATAAATTTCGTCGTGTATTTTCTTTGGATTCGATCAATTGTTTCGAAATTATATTTATTTGATTTGGCGTTAAGTTTAGCAAAGGTAAATGTGAAATATAGCACCGCAAATATAAAACATGAACGTACGAAATGATACCTTAGAGTTTCAGTTTTAGATTTCACTACCCCATTTTGATTCGTTTTCAGGCCCCACGTTGGGCGCCACAATTCGAGGTTGTGCTTTTCTATCCAAATAATTTAGGGCAGTTCCAATTGAAACGACATTGATCCATTATACTAAATTTATTTACACAATCATGTAATGAATATAATACAGTCTGGCGTCTATAATACGAACCTTCATAACCATCCACCCATAAATCATATTATTTTGCGATAAAGCTTTGAACATACCACCAATAATTAAATTAGTTGTAACAACTTTATAAATTTAGCTTTCATAATTTTATATCGATTCTGTTACATCTGTCAGAAAATAAAATAAATTTTTACTTAATCACATTTGATATAATAACCAGAAAAAAACATTACATGTTACATTCAGAAAAGCATTTTTTTCGGTGTAAGACATAATATTTCGCAATGATTAGGGTTTCTGCAATACACGGGTCTAAGAAAAATAACCAAATCAAACTTTCCTTTTTCGTTAATGTTGGCGTAAGTGTTTTATTTGACGGATGTTTATAAGTCAAGATCAAACTGGTAGTCTTCGTAAAAAGCCTTTGCGTGCTTCCTTCAGTAGTTAATTGAATTGCTTGGTCGTTTTTAAGAACCTCTTGTATAAATAAAAATTCCTCTCTTACTGTAATTGAAAGGATTCCTTTTTTATTTCTCAGGGTAAACCAACATTTCGAATCAGCATTTGAATTTTTAACAACTTACCAAATCAAAAATTTTGAAAACCGACATGAATTACTTTATTATTATTGAACGAAAGTTTTAAAACTGGGAATACTCGTTTAGAGCAGGAAATTAAAATGGCAAAGTTTAGGTAACTCAAGTTTTCTATCTTCCTGTAAATTTCTTTCAGACGTACGTTTAATTAATCGCAATTTAAAAATTTTATTTACATTTTAATAAAAAAAAAAGTAATTAATAAAAATTTTATATTACAAACGCAATTTCCGCTCTAAAATGGAAGGCCTCGATTATTGAGTACTTTTTTTTCTAAAATTGCAATTACAAAGTATATTTTTTGCAAATTTCACAGAGACTGAGGGTTGTTCGTTTAACTTTTAATTTAGTTCTTAAATCAAATTTATGTTCAATTCTTTTTCAGTTGCAATTGTCATATAGGGGGTGATGATTCATGAAACGATAAATAGTAAAATAGTTTAGGAAGATGACAAAGCAAATTGATTGTAATGTAAATGCAGTCAAGTTTTGTACCAACATTTTGCTTTAGTTGAATGATTAGACGCCTTCCTAACGTTGCTCGAGTCCGGGGAGGATTTCTGAACAATTTATTCCCTAGGCAGTTCACCCTTGTTTCCACTTTCGATATCATTATAACGGAATGTGGTTGTAATATATTCTGTGTGTAGTAGGATCTTATCAACATATGCAATGGCCCATGAAGGTTCATAAATCATTTTTTTAATCAATCTTGGCAATCATCACATTTTATAATTAAAATTTAACTTTGTAAATGCTTAACATATTCAAAACCAAAAAGTCTGCAAAACAAAGAAGTTTTTACCGATAACAATTTATCCTAAACGCAAATCTCACATGTACGTGCCATAAAATGCTACCTTATGCTGTCCACAAATAGGAATAGGGCTAAAAACTAAAATAAAATGACCGCCTCGAAAACTTTCCTTGTTATAAAAAAAGTCGTTTTAACCTTTTTTAATAATTTTTTTAAATATTTTATTTTCGAAAATAAACGGCATTTTAGGATTATTCCAACACTATTATAAAGTCAAAAATATTTATTATAATTTTATCACTTTCAGACGTGAAAAATTTCAAAATAGATTGCAACTGGAATATAAAGTCAAACTAAGGTATTTTAACGTAAACGAAATACATTTTATACAAAATTCAGATTTTGTCGTCGAATTTGCATTTGAAACTTCTTTAAATAAAAATAAGGCTTCAAGTTTTTCTACAATTTTTACGTTGCAACCATCCCGCTTTGTTTTGAATACTTGCGATTGTATTACAACGTTAAATTCTGAATTTTTAGAAATTTTTTAAAAAGTCCCCTTTTTTATTTTATAAATAGAAATCAGTTTTAGTTTTTGATAAACTTATTTTTAACTAAAATATGTCCGCGTCAAATGATAAACTAAATTTATACTTACATGTTTATGTGTTAAAATTGTGACATTAATCTAACAACACGCTTTGAAAAAACACGCAATGGTTGATTTTCAAATGGGTCAAACACGAGATAATAATAATTCTCTAAAAAAAAATTATTATATTTCTAAAACATTTTTTAAATTGACAAAATCACATCACAATAGGTTATATGCCCATTAGTTTCTAAAATGAAAAGAAAGTTAGGTTATGTTTTCAATTCGTGTTGTACTTACCCGGCACTTGTTATTTTAATAAAACAAAAAGCTTATTAACCCAGCACACTTTGAAGTGTAAAAAAATGGTTCTAATTTACATAGGTCTAGCCAATTAAAAAGAAGTGAAGATAAACAAATTCATTTTAATTGTTATGAAATGAAAATTGTTACAAAATATTTTTTTTTAATTTACAAAACAACCAAACTAAATTTACATTTTAATTCGTACGTTATATTCAAACAATAATCTGGTTAACGCTCACAATAACCCTGTTTTATATTTTATATACCATTTAGGTCTTTTCTTTTCTATAATTCCTGTCAAAATGTTGCAATGTTGGTAAAATGTAATAGACATTGATTTTTAAGAAGTTTATTATGTTAATAGGTCGGCTGTATATGAATCACAATTTTAAAAGTTGGTAGCTCCGATTTTATAAATCATATGGAAACCTCTCTGATTTGGTTTTTAAACTATAAAATTAATAAACAAATTTATATCATAAATTGGCAGATACATTATTCACACAAAATGTTAGTGGTTGTAGCTGATAGGAGAAGCTCGAACACCTGTGTTTGTCATGTGCATTTGGTAGTTGAGGTTATGTTTGAAAGTTTCCGATTATCTGAGGGTAGTCGATTGGCTTGTAATTCATGTACCAACCCGGGTCTTCGGAGATGTATATTAGGATCAAATCTGATGAACATCAAAACATCATCCGAATGTAACCAACCGTCAAGGTTATTTAAAATTTTAATGGGATGTGATTATCGTTATGAATGATTTTAAATACATAAAAATCGAATTTACCTTATATTTTCAATTAAATACTTCACGAACATTTAGTTTTATTATATTGATATTTTCCTAAACTTCTGATATTGACACGAGTATTATAAAAATGAAATGAACTACATGAACTTTGGCTTATGCTTATTTTAATCTAAATATGGTTATTACACATCCAAGCTGCATTACATGAACAAATTTTATACTTTTGCTGCAAAAGTTTTGATTACATTTTGGTTTTATTCTTTTTTGGCTACTATAATTTAATGTTAAATCTGAATTGTCAAATCTAACGATGACTACGACCAGTGTGTTAGTCAAAAAAGAAATATATAAAAGTACAATGACTTTCTGGTCGTATCCTTAGATCAATAGATACTTCTTTCATATACATAGCCAAGGCTTAAGCACGGACGGATGGATGAGGTAGCGCCGTCAGGCATGAGGCATACAAGCACAGTTTCTCGCAGTAACTGGAAAAACATGGATAATATTATAATTATTAAATAATCGGTTTTGGTCTATTCACCATCCTCAGATGCAAACTGACTATGCGATTGAATTTTACATACTTCCTTTTGATTAACATATTGCATTCTTTTTTAATTTGATAATAATTAATAAGGATTGACGACGATCATCGCTTGAATGTTAGTGAGATCAACTGTTAATGCAAAGTTCTCCGGTTTGACTTCGGGCACAGTCTAAAATGTGTTGACCGTCTCCATAATTCGGGAGGCACATAAAGCTGCCTGTCCGTTGTGTTAATGATTTCCTATCATAACAATAAAAATCAGAACTAATTGAATAAGTACATGTCATAGGCTTAAAAAATGGAAGACGAAGTTAAGCACTATGTTGCTTAGACGACGCGTATACGATCACTTGGAATTTAACAATGTCCATTGCGAGGAAACTTAGAATTACACAAAGAGCAATCGAAAGACAAATAATGTTGAACATAATTCTATGCGATCATAAGAGAAATGACTAGATAAGACAACAAACACATGCTAAGAGATGTGGTGGAAAGGGCATCCCAGCTGAAGTGGTATTGGGCAGGACACATATCCAGAATGAAAGATGAAAAGTGGACAAGTTCGATGCCGCAATGGAGACCGAGAGCTGGAAGAAGGAGCACTAGACGTCCAAAAACAAGATCTAAGGACGAACTAAAATAAGACGACAGGAATTGGATGGTTGAACGTGGCGGAAGATAGAGAAAGATGAAGAATAATGGGAAAGGCCTTTATTTAGCAGTTGAAAGAAACAGGATAATAGTTATAGTGATTTAGCAAGCGGAAAGTAACTTTAAGGAGATAATACAATATGTGGTATTTCATAATAAAGCAATTTCTAGATCTCGGTAATAATTATCGGCCCATAAAATTCTAAAGAAATATTTATTAACGGCGCGGGGGTTCTATAGATGACATTGTGGAGATCCATGAAAATCCCTGTACTAGCGCATCTGAAGATTATTATCGTATATATCAGGGGTGGCCAACAGGTCGATCGCGATCGACCGGTCGATCGCGACTGTTAGTCCAATCGATCGTGGCAAGGCAAAAAATATAAATACGTAGACCAGACTGCGCAACGTAATCACCAACTGCTGCACGCATCATAATATTTATTTATCCTCTATTCTACGCAGTATAGTCTTTTGTTTTCGGCTCGCGATGACCAATAAGAAGGAAGCGTGTGGGACGCGTGGGAGGGGCGGGTGTCAATCCGTCCCGTGTTACGTCTCAGTCAGTCCGTTGACAGTTGACGACAGAGAATACCGGAGTGTCGACAATTACCGATGTAAATCACGATTAGACTCTGTCTAATCGTCACAGAAAAATTGAGAAGATGGTTCAATTCATCAGTTATCCGTTTAATGATTCCATTGATCATAGTGATATCTATGAATTGGCTACAAAATTTGCAGATACATTTCAAATGGAGCAGATGATGTTACAAAACGAAATTATTACTCTGCGCTGCGACATATTTCTAAAAGCAAGGTCATCCTTAGGTCAAGATTTCTGGGCATTGGTTTCCAACGAAAAATATCCAAATTTCAAGAAATGTGTTGAACAACTTCATTCGTGTTTTGGTTCAACATATTTATGTGAGTCAGCATTTTCCTACTTAAAACAAATAAAAAATAAATACCGGTCTCGCTTGACAGACGCTCATACATTGGATTCTTTAAGGTTGGCAATTTCCAACTACAATCCTGATTATGCTAAACTAGTGGAAGATGCTCAGACGCAATGCTCACACTAATATATAGTCAAATAAGTAGTTACTAAGAATAATTTTCACATTTATGTTTTTTCTCTTAACAAAATAAAAAAAACTATATGATTTTGTACTGAACTATGCTGTTTCATTTAAGATTTCAATAAGTATGTAATTGGTAGATCGCACAGGGTTTCGTTAGTAAACAGGAGATCTTGGGTCTAATCAAGTTGGCCACCCCTGGTATATATCATACAAAATATATGATATACCTACTGTAGAAAATATACATAAGAGTATTATGCCCAAATTTCAAGTCAATTGGTCCGATAGTTTAGACATATAGTTGAAGCCAGGTCAAAAAACGTAGCTTAGAAATAAACTTAACCTACTGGCTACTTCCACCTAGAAGCACACATATCTTTTTTAGAATTTTTTTACCAACTACATATCGTCGGCTGGAAGTCAAAACCTCGTAACTCAAATATTGGTTGTTTTGAGTTCAATGTTTCTCGGCCTTTAGGAACTTGTCTAGCATGGATGCCAATACCTCGTACATCGATAAGAAACGAATTACGCTTGTTCTACCCAAATTTCAAAACCTAGTTTCTCATAATGCCAACTCATAACTCCAAACTCATTGTGTTTACAAACTAGCTGGTTTGTAATTTATTAGGTAGTTTATTATTTTGTGTCTAAATTATTTATTCTGATAAAAGTGCTAATCAGTCTACATTAATTATTTTAAATCAAATCTATGCTATACAAAGAGTTTTTTATACTTTCTGAAGCACAGCAGTTTTTGTGATACGAGGTTTTGACTTCCAGGCGACGATATGTCTTGAAGAGGCGATCATTGGCCTAGTAGTTAAAGCAATCAACTACTGATGCTAAAGGCATTGGTTGTAATCCAGCATGAATCAATATTCTTTCGGGCTTTATTTCCTTCTATGACCGTCTCCGTGCTTTGGAGGGCACGTAAAGTCAGCGGTGCTCCTGATCTGATCTGATCTAATAATAGAATTACTCCTACCCCCCATTTCGTCGGCATACAAGCAAAAGTGACCAACTACAAAATGCTGAAAATGAGAAAATTGACTAAATGGGATTGAATAACCAGTACGGTTACAAGGAAAAATGCCCATCTTTATTAGAAATTAAATGAATAAGTTATAGAGTTGGTAAAATTGACTATTTACAGGCGAAGTATAACTTAAAAACTGCTCTAAAGTAAAACTAGGGTTTTGCAGATGGTCACTTTTGATTGTATGCCGACGATTTTCTTGGGGATTTGGGCCGGGTGGCATGGTCATGGGGCCACCCATCGGCTGCACCTAGCACCAACCGGGTGAAAATCATGGGATTTCTCAAATCTCGGTCATTAAGTGGATGTCCCTAGTTCGTAAGTGCCGGCCTAGTGAGGCCGTGAGACCGCCTGACGGTTGCGGTCATACCTAGCACTGTCGGCGCTGTGGCTCAGTATAAGGGTGAGTAACAAAAGCGGAGGTGACCCTCCCGGACCCGTTGGAAGCCTAACTGCGTGCGAGTTTGTAGTTACTCCTTCCCCAAAATACTGCATATCTTAAAGTGTTTGCAAAACTTTTAATTATGCAACAGCAAAATAAAATTGAAAGGATGTAGGGTATGCAAACCCCTTAAGAAGCAGCTGTATCACAGATCATTTTCAAGTCTGAGTTAACCCAGGAATTTTTGGTTTATCAACCAATCAAATAGCAGAAATCCATGGCTTAACTATTACTCAAGGATGAACCTCTGTTATACAACTGGCCCTAAACCGTTTTCGAATTTAATTGCTATAATACTTCTGGTCTTGTTTAAAAAAAACCACGCAGATCATTAAATTTATGACCGGACACTCTTATCCTCGCGCTTGCGCGCAAAACGAATACCTGGGAACAGTGAAAAGTTTTGTAATGAATTACAAAAATAGAAATATCCATCGCGAATTGTTTCATTCGTGAAGCTTAACACTAATACTTCTTCAATAAAGAACCTCGCGTTTTCTTAAACTAAATTTTGAATAGAAACGTGACAATTTATCCACATGAAATATTATATTTGCAGAACTTTGTAGAGATGACTTGAATTTTCAGATACTCGTCTACTCAAAAACAAGCAAAGATGTATAACAAATAATAATTATATAATGTAATAAAAATATAGCTGTAATAGAGATAGAGCATAATATTAGCTTAAAGCATTAAGGTCAACATCAGCTCCGTGTCCAAGCATACGTCCCAACTGCAAATTAGAGTCTGCTAGGCTAGATCATAAGTCAAGTCAAGAAGTTTTCAAACTTTAATTGAGTATATCAACGCTAGATTGATTTTACATCAGGGGTATTATTTAGTAGTCTGATAATATCGCCCAAATTCTCGCATTGTACAAATCAAATTTACGGTACTCTCAATTTTGGTGGTTTTAATAAACTAACGCCATAATTTATCGTAGATTACTTAAAACTGTTAATGTTACGAAAAAAAGTTAAGATGTCTTTTTTATCCTGCTAATCATTGGTTTGATGACTGTAATCACTACATCGCTCGGTTTAACGTACGAATTCAAATGTGAAAAATAAACATATTACTGAAAATAATTCTTCAGGGTCTGTGTAGACGTGGTAATCTGGTAACACACTGTTGCATGTAAAATGTCAACTACAATTTTATTTGGAACGACGTTCTGGTAATTAGTTCAATTCCGTCAATTGGAATGGCCACCATAAAGTGTCGACGAGGCCCGTAACTTGCGCGTTGTGTTCATGAATATAAACAATAAATAATTGATAGATACACTATTAGGTATTGAAATAGCGGTTTAGTTCGCCTCTCACAGGGAATGTCGTGATTTGGTTTCAGCTTTCCCTTTCCAATAAGAGACCAAACATAATCAGAATTTCAATTTCAAAATATTAATAATAATAATAATAATCCCAAGATCAAGATTGAGATTGTTGTTGTGCATGCACGGTAAATTAATTGCGTTGATTCTATAAATGCGATATTTTATACTACTTGCTACATCATAAGTTTCAATATCGTAATAAATATATCTATTAAATTTACAATATCGAAATTTAATTAATTTTTTTATAACAAAAGTTTGAGTGAAAATATTAATTACAGTTGTGAAATGTATACAAACTTTTATTTGATGAAAATTTAATTAATTTTCATTTAGACAAGTTAAACGAAAGCGAAAATTTAAGTTATTTATTTTAACAATAAGCGCGTTGTTGATGAAAAGAAGAAAATATTCGATTTATAGGGGTTTAAGTCCCATATTTATATATCTGACATTAAGAGGGTTGTTTTTATAACAATCCTCGCTTTTTAATCAAAATAACAATGACCAATTTAATTGGTATTTTTTAATACCGCTGAATGGAATTTTATTCAATTTGTTAGTAAGTTGAGTGAAATTGGGGGTAATTATTATTTAAAGAGGTGTAATTTGTCTTAAGTAGTTATTGGGTTGAATATTCTGGATCTCGTTTAATGTAGCTTAGCTACTTTCAAATTGAAATGTTCCAACAGCTGATGTTTTATTTATGTCATGGGGTCGACAAGCAAAATCTCGCTGGGAAATCTATTGAAAAAAAAACTACAGGGAGGATTTAATTTCAGTTTTATTTCGTTTCTTTTTTTTATTGACGAAGGCTCCCGCCTGACTGGTTTTGAAATGTAATTTTGTTTTGAATTAAAAATTATGTCGAAAGTACTAAAGGCTTCCATTCTCACGAAATCGTCAAAACCACTAAATTACAAATTTAATTTTTTCATTTAATTGTTTTTTGGAATACGTGATGCAAAGCAAATACGTGTTAAGAGGGTTGGTTGAGTAAGATTTATAATATCAGGAGCGACGCTGCTTATCCTGGCAAATCGAATAAAAGGAAATTTGAAATTTTTGAAAGTAATATGTTAGAGGGCGTTACATACATCGACTTATTTACGAGGGTTGGATGGCTATATACGATAGTCGCAAACTCCCCTTATATTCAACTTTTTTATGTTTTGCACAAAAGATTATTAATTTGATGTTACGTTTACAGTTTTTGCACTAAATGCAAGGGTTTGAATTGGTTTATTCTCTAGAAGTAAAAGGTATTTTTCTAGGTTCACCGGTGAACGGAACCGGTACTAATGCGAAGCTATTTCCGACTTAAAGATCGTAGTCTTTTGTGAAACAACAGCTTTGTGCTTTTGTCCGGATATGAATTAAATCCTTTGTTTTCTCAACATTTACCCTTAAAGCAGCAAAAGCTCCATAAGTGTCACGCAATGTGTCGGTGCTTTGTCGTCGATAAAATAGATTAATCACTTGGAAGCGACATCTGATGTTATTTTATTGTTTTAGTATCCTCCACGTCAAATTCCGGACGTAGCTCCTTTTTTTCGCACTCATACTCAGAAATATTTGATCACGGTTTTTACTTGATAAATTTATTGTTTGTTTTTAATTACGCCGTCGACACGAACTTTATATTTGTATTTTGCCTTATTACCATACAATTACAATCCGTACATAAGTTTGTTTTGGTTTCAAGTATAAACATTTTGGTAATAATTTATTGTTTGTTGTTGTTTCAATAACCCAAATTAAAATTGGTACTTAAACCCAAAAAAACTTTAAACATCCCAAAGCACTTCTGTGTGAATCTTTTTAGTTCCATTAATTTTAACGCCAGACTAACTCTTGATCGAGGTGCAATTACATAACAGCAAATCCGAAAGAGTTGACGGTAATCATCCATATAAAGCTCAGTTTTAGTTTGACTGTCGGTGCTCTAACGTCGTGACATTTGCATAGCTTATTCTGTCTGAACTTTCTAAGCCAACTCAACTATTTTCAACTCGGTACATCGTTCCCTTCCCGTGTTATGGGTTAATAAGTTTTGAGGTTAATTAAGTTTCTGAAAAACTATTAACATTGATTCTATGAACGGATTACCCGAAGGATTTATTGGCTTAACAGATTATTAGATCCATCGTCTATACTTATAAAATGCAAGTATCCACATTGACTTGTTCATTTAAAACGCCGGATACGAAATCCTGAGATAAGACGATGGGTAGGAATCCATATTAGGTTTGTGAAAACTTGGCTGAAAGGTCAAAATCTGAAAAGTTCTTTGCAAAATCATAGAAAGGTCAACGAAACCAACGAGGTTACGTCGTAAATTTAAGTTCATAATAATCCCGAATAGTGCGGCCTTTAGTCCGCACCACCTTGGCAACCATCTTGTAAACATAATTATTAAGATCGAGTCTTCACTCGCTCTTTGAAAATCACTGATAAGCTTACCAGTTGGTCTTAGGCGAGAATGATTGATACATAAATCCTCAGGTCCAAATAAACCGTTCTTGGTATTTTTTGAATAATTATTTGGCAATTTTAAAAATTTTAAGACAAAAGTTGTAGGAAATTATGTCCTTTCTAAGTTTTCTGACAACAATTTTTTTCCCAATATCAATCGATAGAAAAACGTTGTTGTTGTCGCCATTTTTATCAAAATGGCAAAATCGATTGTCAAAATCGAAAATTCCAAATCTATAGCTAAATATTTTTAAAGGTCTTTTGCCGAAAGGTATTATTCCAATTTTTATTTTAAAATTCCAATTTCTGGGGAAACTTTGGGTGAAATCGGTGGAAAATCGCCGAAAATCGTCTGTTTTGATTTTCGTTCAGAATTTTGTTTTACATCAATATGAAAATCCCAGCATAAGAAAAAATAATCCGGGAAATTTTTCAATCGGAGAACGCCAGGTACGAATCTGAACCGAGAAATTCTATGATATAATTTGGAAAGAGTTTCCTTCTTTTCAAAGTCCCACAATATTTTACATGAGACAAATCAAAGAAAGGCCGAATAATTAAGATTCCTTATTTTCGATTCCCTAAACGCGACCTTAAGGCACTCAACCTTGAAAATCATGGGTAAAATGGTTATAGAATACGATGGTTAAAGGCTATCGGAAGCTAAATTACGGCCTAGGTTAGTCGACTACTATATTGCTGAAAGTTAAAAGCTATGCGGTTTATAGGCGTAATCTGGTTGAGCAAGGCCGAGGACCTAGAAACCACGGATTCCACTTTTGGTCATTATCCGCCGAATGAACACAAGGGCTGAATAACTACGGCTCACAATAATTTCCCCAATTCTCCAATTTAGAGTGAGATCGAAACGCGGGTAACTATGGCTTCCATTTATAGTAGAAATACCTCATCAGTGCGGCCTTCGGGCCGCACAACCTTGACATCTATTCACATAAAGCTCGAAGTCCTCACTCACTAATCAAAAAATCACTGCATTAATGTTGCGCCGATGTAACGATAAAAGTTTGTTTACAACAACACATCTCCAGAGAATATGAGATAAATTGGTCCGATCAGAGGTCTAAATTAATGGCGTCCGTTTTAAACGATGGATTGCCCCTTTCGCTACCTCTGGAGAGCAAATGGCAAACTAAATTTAACCATTTCTTCTTGCAAGTGTTGGTTATAAGGTTTATATAAATAAGGTTTTTGCTTGCTAATTAATTATGAAAGAACTTCATGATTTTTGACTAAATGTATTTAGGATAAATGAGTGGTAAATGCTAAAAATTTGCACCAAGGGTACTAGCAAAATCAGATATTGGATTCAGGCGCCGGTGATTACTAGATCACTTATTATCACAGACAAGGTACCACAATACTTAAAAATCACGAAAGAGTAGTTAAACCCGGTCCTGAAGCCTAAAGTAGATAATTTAAAGAAAATTCTGACGGAAAAGGAGAGCAACGAAGAATAACCGGACAACAGAAAATCGATTGTTGCGTAATTAAACAATTTTTTTTGTTAGACTAAGATAACAATTTAAAGCCAAAATAATTCCCTCAAGGTAATAACTTGAACGTAAGTATGTCGCACTCGACGTACAAAAATTAAAAAAACGTGGCGAGTGTTAAGCGATAAGAAATCGGCTGTTCCATCATGTACAAAATTTATTAAATCAATTTTAAAACCCAAACGGTACGAAAATACCTGGATTCGCCGAATATTAGTAAGGCTCAAGCAAATTCCACTATGCATGTGCAGACGAAAAAAATAATGATGTAGTCTTGATCCTTTCTTAACGAAGCATCTGGAACTTCCTCACAAAGCTGTCGCAAACGGCCAATTAGCAAAAGTTGAGAAGTCCAGGAAACGAAGAAAGAAAAACGAGTATTACCCACGCTCGGTGGTTGGTGACTAAAACCAATAATCTCGTCGACTGTCGTACACTAAAAATTTCTCGACCCACACACAAGGAAATAATTAAAAACGCCATGCGCTAGATGAAAAAATATTTTGCACAAAAGTTGAAAAAATATAGAAAGATTCATTTTTAAATGCGGACTTTTTAATCTTAACTTCGGTTTTTTAAATGGCAACTTATATTTCTTTCATGATATTCAGATTCTACATGAAAGAAAAAATAGCTTTTGTTAAAAAAAGTTCTTTTATCTGATGCGTTGGAACAAAATAGATATAATTTACAAAATGCATCTTGTTAATCACTAAAAGTTGAACAGTTGAAAGCAGTTTTGTTCTGTTATAGTATTTTGTTTAGATTGAGCGTGACGTTGAATGACTATTTACGGGTAAGCTATAGAAAAATGAATGGAAAAAATCCGGAATGAATCAGCAAATTGAAGTATGAGCCGCACAGGCGGGTTCTACTAGCTTGCGAGTTACGTAAAGAGGTATATTATTATTTTCTGTAAAAAGTGAAACTTTCTGTGCATGTTACAAGTTACAGTAGTTTTTGTAACCTAAAAATCCACTTGATGGTATTTTCTCTTTATCGATGAAGAAAAATTTATTTTTTACTTTTCTACTTTCAGTTTTTTCCTAAAACCAGTTAAAATTCATAAAATTGATGAAATTATTTTTCGAACAAACGTGGTTTCTTTTTTATTAAAGAAACTGAATCTGCTGAAAAACTACAGGTTGAAAAAGAACATCACTCAATTTTACCTCGTAATCAAATAACATTTGTTCACATATTTTGATCTGACTGTTAGTTTTCAAGAAATTTCTTGCTGGAAGTTTTTAAAGGAAGGCAGGATGCGAAATCTCGAGCTATAATTGCCAGGCTCGAATCTCGACCGCGCGAATCTATAAGGTACTATAACTTGCGAAGATCTTCTTGTTCTTTAGCTTCAGAAGAAGCCTAGATAAGTCACTCAGTGCGGCCTTTAGGCCGCATAACCTCGGCAATCAGGTTCTACGTAGCAAAGTACGACCGATAATTTAGTTTAACGAAAGATTTGTTCTCTTAAGTTATGGAAACTTTATTTAAATATCCAACACCTAACAGCTTTCCCTGTTCACATCACTCCATACATTCCTACAACGGCTTATCAATGGATATAACGAAACCGCTGTACCGATAATTTCCGCTGTATCGATCTCAAAACATAGTATAACTAGTTTCGTCTGGTTGGGATCCACTTTCGAGAGCTTAGAATGTTTGTGGAGTTCTTAAACGGCTTCAGGTGGTTATCTTACAACTAACTAAAGAAAAAACGGATGTTGTTTCAGGGCGTCAGGTGAAGTACGGCGTAATTACGTACATGTCGGCGTAATTTCATGATACCTTAGGTCGTAAGGGTTTATCTTAACCATTTAAAACATATTTGAAAAATTGGCATACCTATGTGGGATATTCGAGGGTAATTGTTTGAGTTAAAAAAACAACAAACATTTTCATTTTACCCTTAGTTAATATTTCCTGTAACTGGGTTCACCTGTTGAAAATCAAATTGATTCTGATGAGCTAACGGATAAATCATTGTAAGATTTCACGAATTGTACGCAAAAGAAATCGTCCGTCGACTTACCTCAATATCAATACACTTCAAGCGATTAAAAATTAGTATAAAATGAGGTTATGTTGAATTGAAATTTTCATATTTTTCTCGTTGTAGCAAACCGTGGTTGGTTCAATCGATTGTTATCGCTTCGAATAGAAGTGGAACCGATAGAAAATTCTCGGGAAAATTAAACGGTGCAAGTTAAATGAGTATCTACTGTAATAATAATTATTGTTATACTAGAAATAAAACTGGTGCTATCTCTGTCTACCTCATAAATTATTAGATATAATTATAGTATTGGATTAATCAATATAAATAATTAGTTGTCGCTACTAAATTTAGATGGTAATGATGTAAATGTCTTTTCAAATTATAACAACTGTATACCACGAGCAACCAGAAAAGGGCAAGTTAGCCTCAACGGTAGTTAAATATACATTTTAGATTAATATTGTATAAGAAGACGTATTCCAATTATTTATCTTCTATAATTAGTAATTTTACTTCAATGTTGTGTTGAAAACTTCTTAAAGTATATGATACGTTAAGTTAATAAGTAAAGCATAAACAGTATGTAAAACAAAGTATAAAACAATAAACTAGGTTGACTAACTAACTTGGCACAATGGAAAACCATGCAAATAAACTTTCCTGTTAGGTAATACGGTTTTCAATTCAACTAAGAGAATTGAAACGCGGCGTAAACAATGAAACAAAAACTGCCATAATTATCAAGCCGACATGAAATAGGTGGAGTAATTATTTAATTATAACATTAGAGTTGAAGCGACTTCCTAGAAAATCATCTTTGAATACGTCCTAATTTTAACTTAGAATTGAATTTTCGGTGCTCCTTTTGTTAGCGCACTCGAGAAAGGTGTATGTTAAAGGTAAAGAAAAAGAGCTTATTGCAACTCAAAACATTTCTTTGAAGGTTTGCCAATAAGAAAAACGATATTGAGATTCTTTTCTCTTTGACATGGACTAATAAAATATTTTTAAATTTGTTATTAAAGTTAATAACGCGCAGTAAAATTTAATTTCAAATTTATTTTTTAATAATTTTAAGTACCAAAATAAATGAAAAATCTTTTTTTGCTTTATTATATTGCTTCTTTATATATATAATTATTTATATATTGAGAACACACTTTCACGGATACGTCTTTGCTTAATTCAAAAATTGTAATTTTTTTATATAATATTTACGTTTAAAATTTTTAATCAGCATTGAAGAATTTTCTTTGAAAGTTATACGCATGGTAGTGACATGTGCGGAATTTTTGACTTGCTTATTTTTAGAAAATCAATCATTGGTTATAAAAGTTAAAACATTCGAGGGATTGTTCACTCGATAATCATGACCATAGTTAATTTAACTAATTTTCTATTGGTCAGATTTGAAAGCTTTTCAGATTCGGGGGAGAGATATAATTACTTCCCCTCCGCTTTTAATTATTTGCTTGATTCTATATTTTGTCCATGGTAATAACCGAAAAATAATTACGCAATCACAAATAATTTTAAATAATCGTAAATAATTATAGATAATGTAATGTTCTTTGCTTGGCGGTAGTGGCAAGTCAAAAGGATGAACAAGTAAATAGAAATTTAAATAAACGTGCAATTATTAACAGAAATCATGGCAAGATGATAAAACGATTAAATCGTAAATGAAATTAAAATTATATCATGTAAAATAATTATTAGTTATTAGTTAAAATTTTGTTAGTTAAAAAATTGTTGTAAAACTAGGTTAATTTATAATTAGTTGTGTTATGCGAACTTATAAGAGGGTTTCTTGATGACATTTGTCACAACTTGATGTAATAAACAAAACGGACGATTTTTCGCTTAAAAATAAACATTCAAGTGCATCAGATTCGAATTTGCGGATCGTTCCTAAAAAAACATTATATGAATTAAAAATTAAGTGTTGAAATTATTGATTTTTTTACCTGCCAATGAAAAACTTTAAAACATTAAAAACAGACAGGCGTTGGAAATTTGCAACGAAGGTGATATCCTTGGTAACGAGTTTGTTTACCTTAACAACGTAATAATTTTACCAAGAGGTACACGTAAATTTGGTGGTTCCAGAAATTTTATAAAAAAATGTATTAAATAACCCGGAGTGGGGTTAAGTGAATGTGGATTACCCTAAAAGAGGTTATATTACGTTATAAATGTAAAAATTTATCAGGGTACTCACCAATTTGTATGAAAAATATGGAATTTATGGTGGTGGATGTAGTTGGATTTTCGAAGGTAAAATGGTTAAAAACACAACGGTAATTGGTAGAGCAAAATTTGTGGGTGAAAGACCGACAATCAAAGTACAAGGAAGAAAATGATGCAATCAGGAAGTGAGGTTAAAAATCTTTAACTATACAGTGCGGAACTTTAAAAAACACTAATAAAGGTCAGAAATCTTTTTAATTTATAAACATTTATTTGCATAAATCTATTTTATAATAAGAAAATTTGTTACGTTTAATATTAAGGCGAGTGCGTAAAACTTTATTTGTTTCTATGACGACCATTTATAAAATTTTCATTAAAAATCAAATTGCCATGAAAATTTTATTTTCAATTTAAATCAATTAAATAAATATTGTTAAAATTATGAATCTTGTTCATTTGAAGATGAGCTAATACAATCAAGAAAAGTTATTAACAATAAAAGAATTTTTTTTATATAAAATTAAGAGATAGCCGTGGTGACCTACGAAAATTTATCTACAAAAGTATCATTGTGGGATAAGCATCCAGGTAAGGGCAAATTTCATCGAAAGCATAATTTAATTAGTAAGGTAAAGGGGAACATTGCATTTTTATTTATCGTACCAACGATTAAAGGCACGATACATTACATATTTATTTGGTGCCCAACGTAGGGGCGATTAAGACTCGAGTACATTGCAATAATTACGTATAATATATAATTTTAGATTGTCGTCGGCGGGCTCTTTTTATATAATAAGATTGCGTATAGGGTACCTAGTGTTAAGCCTAATCTCAGCGAATGAAAAGTAAACACAGACAATCCTTGAATTATTAATAATGCATCAATAATAATTACTAATTTTTAACCTAAAAATCTTTATAACACGAAAAATCGAAGTGAACAACCCATGAAAAAATTATAAATCTCGTTAGTCGCGTTTATTACTCTTTAGCTTACAAAAGTTACAACTGTAAATCTGCATATTATCTGCATTAAAAAACCAAGAACTTTTAAAATACTTTCGCGTTAGTAAAACTAAAATTATTTGGTTGCAAAAATTGGACTATTTTATATCACCTGTGGGGATGATATCATTTTTATCTCTAGAACTAGAGAAACTTTTAAAATATTGTTCAACATTTATAAAATTGCAAAAAAAGAATACACCTCGCAATCTTTTTATGTTGCTTTATTGCCTAAAAAGTACTGTAATAAAAATTTCAGAACTGTTTTGCCGAATCTGATAACATAAACTTATTTTTTATTTAAAGCGGAATTTTATTAGTAAGGAAATAATTTTGTGTATTTTAAAAATTTCATTGCGTTATTCTAATATTATTTCTTACTCTTAAATATTTCATAGTTTTAATTAGCATATCATGTTAAAATCCCAAGTGTGTGGTTAAAAATTTCAAGAAATTTCCATCGCTTCCCCCAGAAATTGATCGCAGAAGTAACTACTAATTTTAATCAACTTTTATGAAAACCTGTTTAAATAAACGTGAAGTGTTGCCCGCTATTTGATAAGCTCGAGGGCGGGTTAGGGAGGTAATAACTCTGTAACAATGCTATAACACTTGCAGTATTGACAGTAATGCAATTAAAAGTAAATTTACCTTTAGTATTTATAACTATTATATTAGTTAGAACAGAAATTCCAGCGCTCCTGCGGAAATCTGGTCCACAATTTTTACAAAAAAGAAAACTCTCGAAAAAGAAAAATGAGATTTGTCATATGCATGATCGCATACTGGGAGACATCAATAAATCTTGCAATAATTTACAAAAATTCATTACAAATTCTAAAATTCATATGGGACTTAGAAAAAAGTAAACTAATACGCATTTAATACTACTTAGCTTGATCACTGTTGTTGAGAAGAAAAATTCTTTACTATCGTAAATTCAACCGTGATGGTTTTAACTAAACATATACCAGTTTTCATTATTTATTATGAAAAGAGGAAATAATTTAATATAGTACATAAACATAAGAGGCATAAAAGTATAAGATGGACGGTGACATACAATAAAGAAGGAAATAAAAACATTCTTAACGCTTTTTTCTAAATTTAATGTGCATATTTTGCATATAAAATATGGTTTATAAATATTGCAGGCACCTGGCGAGAATTGAACAAGCAAGAATTTATATAAACATTATTTTATAAACTTTTAAAAATATTCAAACACTTGGTCACATTTTGTAAAAAAAAACCTCCCCCCAAGGCGTGGACGTCCTTTATGGATAACCGCCCAAGTTACATTTCATTAACTGGGTTGTCCAAAAATGTAAATATGAAATTTAAATATTCTCAACAAGTTAAAACTCAATAATCTCTTATTATAAAAGGCCAAGTCTTTCTTTCTTTCTTTCTGTCTGTCCCACGGAAATACCCGAAGCAAACCGAACCGAACCGAACGCACAACGTATCATCGGATCAACGTATCATCGGGATCAACGTATCATCGTATCAACGTATCATCGTATCAACGTATCATCGGATCAACGTATCATCGGATCAACGTATCAAGGGATCAACGTATTTAAATTTCCTATATAGGTGAAAAATTATGTAAATAAAATATAACTTATATTTGGTCTGCATTGAAAAAACAGATCAACGTATCAACGTATTTAAATTTCCTATATCGGTGAAAAATTATGACAGCTATTTCCAAAAAAGCATTATGTGAACTTCCATAATGGATAATGAAAATTTTGAAAATCCTGCTGCAAAGCGACGGCGATTGAATCGTGAGAGAAAAGCACGTACAAGAGCTAATAACACAGAAGAACAGCTTCGATCACAGCGACAAGCTGACGCTCGGTCTCATGCGATACGTCGACAACGTGAAACTTTGGAACAAACTCAAGCGCGGCAAGCTGCTGACGCTCGGTCCCATGCGATACGTCAACAACGTGAAACTTTAGAAGAAACTCAAGCGCGGCAAGCTGCTGACGCTCGGTCCCATGCGATACGTCAACAACGTGAAACATTAGAAGAAACTCAAGCGCGGCAAGCTGCTAACGCTCTATCCCATGCGACACGTCAACAACGTGAAACATTAGAAGAAACTCAAGCGCAGCAAGCTGCTAACGGTCGATCCCATGCGATACATCGACAGAAAGAAAATCGATACCAAAGTCAAGCAATTCAACTCCAAATAAGAGCATTGAGATTTGATGAATCTCACGTTACTCGACACGATTGTGGAGAAATGAATTCCATCTGTCAGTTCTGCGGCTCCAAGAATTTCGCCAAGGAGCGTCCAGTTGATAAACAATTTAACAACTGCTGTCATAAAGGAAAAGTGAAGATTCCGCAACCGCTCGATCAACATGAGAATCTATTGTTATACTAGATGATACCCCGTCCGAGGACGGGCAGCTAGAAGGACGGGCAGGCAGCCAAGGTCATATGGCTTTTGGATTGCACTGAGAGCTTTCCTTAATCTTCATTCAACTTAAGTTACCTTGGGTAGCTGCCCGTCCTTCTAGCTGCCCGTCCTCGGACGGGGTATCATCTAGTATTATATAAATTAATAATGGAGGTGATTCCGCTTTGTGATATACGATAATTACAAAATTAGCCTGAATAAAAGGCAATCGGTTTATTTTAAATTTTTTTTGCATTACTATCGATGCGCAAAAAATTCATAACATTTATTGGAATAAAATGAATATTTGAACAGAATGCAAATAGTGAAAATAACAAATATCCAATTTTACTTAATACGGGTATTTTTTGAACTATAAAAAAATGTTCAGCTTATGTTCATTTTTTAAATAAAATAATATTTCAAATCATTCTTTTTATAAAGAAGCAGCAAAAAAATAGTTTTCACGATGTTTTTTCAAAGGCTTCGTATTGTTATCGTAAAATTTTCATTTTTATGAATTCTTTCCTTTATAAAGAACATCTAAAAATAATGTTCTACTACAAACTTAATTAGTTCTATTATTAAATATTTTTATAAATAAATGTAAACAAGAGACGGTACGAGTTTAACCATTAAAGCACTTACCACGATATTTGGTTCCATCCCGGGCGAAATCAGAACTTTATTCTGCCGGTCAACCTTCGGAAGACAATGATGAACTACCGAGGTGTGATTTATTTAATGAAATCTCTCAGAATAAAACGTATTACATTTCCCATGGTGCGGACTCCACGTTAAACTATGGGTTCCTTATACGGTACTTAAAAATATAAAACATGAAACACAATCTAATAAAAGATTGTCCTTTTCCGAGCATTCAATTCCTAAGTTTAGTAGTATAAACATTATAAAAGCTTTATAACTCTGGAAGAAAACATTTACACTTGCTTAGAGATCTCATTCAAGAATCTGTCATTTCAGATTTACCTTAAAGGATACGTTTGTATTGAAATCACGAATGCTTTGATACAGTTATCACCGTAATACATCAAATGGAATACGCAACAGGACACCATCAACACAACTAAACAAAATTCCTTTCAACAACTGTCGGATGTTGTAGTGCTGGTTAAAAGTATAATCAGTGTTTTCGATGTGACTCAGCACCATAGGCGTAACATAACGGATTAACTTATTAAAGGTATTCTTTCTATCTATTTTTGATTGCGCTGCGCTTCGCTCGTGCAATCTCCTTGCTAAAACCTGTACTCGCTGAATCTTTGAGTATTGTCTTAGCCCTTGTGTTGTATCGTGCGAAGATCGATAATAATCGCACTTTCGATGAAATATGATCGCAAGTTAATTCGGCAAATATTACTAAAAGTAACGTAACGTCGTTTTAATTCTTTATGTCAGGGTTAATTCGAGTGGTCGTGGTTGTTTGGTTTCTATTTGGTTATGTTTTAGTTCAATAATGTTGTTCTCTTATATAGTATTTTTGGTTTTAGTTGGTATTCCTTAATCTAGATAATCTCCTTGATAAACTCCTTGATAATTTCCTTGGTCAGGGCCGGCCTTAGTGTCACTAATATGTTCTCCTTCTTCTCACATATATAAATAAAATGATCGACAAATTATATTATTACAAAATTCGTAATTATTTTATTAAGGTTGTCAGAATCTTATGCATAATCCCCATATTAAATTTTGATATTTCTTGCACAGAAGCCTATATTACGTTTTTCTTTTAAATTATTACTTTTATCATTCAGAAAATGTTATAATAATTAATTATTATAGCTATATCATGTTTTCAATAATATTAGTTCCTCACTCACTCTTTATGTAACACTAATAAAATACGACAAAAAATATCAAATAATTGTATTGACCAGCTCAAATATAATTTATTTTGGTATACCTATTTTGTACATAGCGCACATTTTCACCAGAAAATATAACCAATTAGTTAAATCAAACATCAGTTTAAAAATATCATGCCAATTTTCATAAATAAACTATTTTTTCTACCAATATCCGTTTATAAATGCACAAACTAATAAATTCAATTTTCTGAAACAACAAATAAGCGATAAACAACATGCATGTATTTAGTGGCAGCTCGTAGTTTGCTATAATTGCGGGTGGGGGCGGAGAGCGATGACTACAAATTAAGCTTTTAATATTATTTGGCAAGGTAGAATACAACTTTTGCATGAGATACATTCAAATAAAATGGTTTTACAATGATACACATCAAAATTACACTAAAACGCCCTGGATTAATTATTTCTGACTAGAAAATGTTCTTTGGTTGTAACAGGACCAGGGCAGGGAAAATACTCGAATATTTCCCGAGCTTTTTATAAAAGGATTGCAACGAGGCGTAGTGTGAATGGAATGAAGTGCTAAAAAGACTGGTCCGAATAAAATATTCAAATATTTGAAACTTCGCTGGTACTATTTTGATGTCCCCGCGGATACAACACGAAGATACTTGTCATTGTGGATACAGTCCCGAGAACGGATGTGATTCTAGCAGCAGATCTCAAATATAGCATTTTCATTGGTTTAAAATTACTAGAGATAAATAATCATAATGGTCAGAACGTAGAATTCAATGATCAATATGCTCATTTCCTATCATTTTTTCATGCAATGGTTTGGAAAGAAGTAAAAAAACAGCATTGATTCCTCATTGGGGGTAGTTTTAAGGTGTTTCATCCACAAGGCAGGTGGAAACTTTGCAGATTTTTGTTCCTGACCCCAATCAGAACACACTAAATATAAATTATTGTTCCTTTTCTTGTTAAACTTTCGTAGCCTTTTTTTTCGGAGAGCGGAGGAAATCTTCAAAAGACACCACTAACCTAAGCTCGGTGGTAGTGCGGGATTATTATTCACTAAAACCTCCTCCCGCTCTCCAGCTAGGGACGCTGGAATTTGAGGAAGCGCTGCTTTTCGCGCCACTTATTTTGATCCCTCTACGGAGCTCTCCGTTTGTACACATGCCGAGCTTAGTAATACTAATTATCAATCAGAGCTTAGCTTTCCCACCCTACCCCAAATAATAACCATACATAATACGCATGCATTTAGTATTTTATAAAAGGGGCAAGTACTATAAACACTCACGCACTTAGGCTTTTATACCGGGCCCACTGCACTACCTCCATTTTTCGTCGCTCACTCCGAAACTGAGCCACGGTACCGATAGTGCCAGGTATAGTGCCAGGCCTCACCACCTGACCGAAATTTCCCAACAAAGGCAGAAACTTCGAACCAGCGACCTCCCCTCGAAGACCGAGCTCTGAAAAGTCTCGTGATTCGCACTCCACCAGTGCTAGGTGCAGCCGATGGGTGGCCCCTAAACCACATCACCTGGCCCGAAGTCCCAACAAAGCCAAGCATTGCGTAGTTGATGGGGGGATAGGGGTGTTTTTATTACCCCGTTTGATATGTGAGATCAGATCAGATCTGGGACCGCCGGATTTACGTGCCCTCCGAAGCACGGAGACGATTATCAAAGGAAATTAGGTCCGAAAGGAAATTGGCTCTTGTTGGATTCGAACCAATGCCTTTAGCATCAGTAGTTGATTGCTCTAACTACTAGGCGTATAACCGCCTCCTATGATATGTATGAAACTTATTACGTTTTCCAGTTATGGTTAATCAATACGAATACAAAGTTTTCAGCTATTTTTGTAAATATTTTGAAATACAAATAATGTTAGAATATAACACAGCAAATTTAACTAGAAATTCAATTACTTGTTATTATGGACAACTATTATTGTAGGGTATTTTAATTAATATAATTAAATTGTGTGCTAGGAATGAAAATATGTTTAAATTATGGTAAAGGTTTTATTAAACAAATTCATTTTATGATATAAAAATTTTAAAAAGAATTTAAAAAATCGATTAACGATTGTTGGGCGCCAGGTAGTGAAATTATGGTAAGTTGGACTGTCAACTACTTCCGAATAGTATTTGTGCAGTAGTTTGGATTCCACGTTAAGATGTACGTCATCTAACTATTATATTTATTCCTTAAGATTTATCTCTAATTTCGCACATAAAAATATGAATAAATCCTGCTTTCTTTATTTTTGTTTAAGGATCATGTGTGTATTTTAGGCTACAACTATCCATGGCAGCCCCTTTTTAATGTTTCAATTTTATGTTTATCAATTGCCATGATTACGTTTATGTTTTGAGATGAATTTAAGTTACGATTGTCAGAAATACATGTTTTTTTTACAATTATGCTAACCGATTTATTCCATGAATAAAAACAATACAGTCCACTTGCTTTATAACTTTTGTCTACCAATTAGCAGTTAATCATCCAGCCAAGTAAAGAGCTCATAAGGTTTTTTGTAACGAATTGCATTGGTTCTACAAGAACACGTTTCAACCGAGCAAACATTTTGTGGTCCTTGCATTGGTTTTACAAGAACACGATTTCAACCGAGCAAACAATTTTTTTAATCAAATTCTTTATTGTCTGGCTAATTTTACGAATTGTATCCTAAATAGCCCCTAGATTGCTTGCCTGAAATGGAGAATCATTACCAATACGTAAAGCTACACCGCGAAAAGGAGGAAAATGAAAACGGAAGCGTTTAAAAATGAAATCAATAAAGTAAGAACATAAGTACCGCCAAGCACAAAGCTCAAAGTTGACATATCGATAACGAAGTTGAAACAATTTTTTAAGTTCTATTAAAATTCATAACCATCTGTTCCAAGAATGCTCGAGTGAAATATCGGCTATAGAATGACATACTCTTTACAATTTTTCTTTTAAAGCTGTTTAAACCTTATGCCTTGCAGCAAGTGCCTAACAAAAGTGACCTCGGAAAACTTCTTTGTTTAGTGTTATTTAGTTTAATTCAAAATTTTAAATGAATACCGCCATTATTGTGTAAACACGGGAAAATTGAGTTCAAAAAGCTTTGTTAATGTAAAAATTTGTTTTTCGCAACCGGTTTAACGTAACCAAAGTAAAATTAATTTTTGCGGCGCATTTTCAAGAACAATTTTAACAAAGTTAACAAAGTTTCCTTTTAGACTTGCGGATTAAATTCATATTCATTGAATTAAATGAAGAAAGTAATCATGCCGGAATATTATTACTATAGTTTACCTAGTTGGATATTACTCTACCCGAAATTGGCACCTATAGCAGTTTCATTGTTTAATGTCGTATTTGCACTTTGCAAATTGACAAGTGTGTTACTTTTAATATAATTTTAGGAGGTTCTAAAGTTTCGTTTTAAGTATTGTATGCTCAACAATGGGCAAATGTGAAGCGTGTTTCAGAATGACGTATTTAGTTTAGGAAGGTAACTAAAGTCTTTGTTCTCCTTTATATAGTTCTGGATGAATTCGTCTTTAGATAACTAACAATGTAATTTACGAAAACGCATTGCAGAAGCTCTAGATAGGGTTTTGGATGGAGCACACTTTTTGTTTAATAAATTACGACATTTCATCTTTATCCCATATTCCATTTGTTGTCAACCTTAATATTTACTTATTATTCTTTGCGATATTTTTCAAGTATAGGAAAAAAGCGATTTAAACTTTAGTTTTTCTTAAGTTTATCTGTCAAAGAAACGACCAACTCAAATATACTAAATTGTCTTTTAAAAGTTTCTTCTATCTTTCTTTCGAAGCAAACCTTCTTTTTTTTGGATTTACATCAAATTATTTCAAATAAATAATTTTGCGGTAATTAAACAGAACTTTGGTAAACAACTTGGGAATATAGGCATAATCGCTAAGAAAAGCTTTTATTAATAAAAAAAAAAAGAAAAGTAAGGTGCTCTGAAGTAAACTTCACTTTTAAGATTTTAACTTTCTCTATTGTTTGAATTACAAAGAACAAAATTAATGTAAAACAGTAAAACAAAAGTTGATAGAATTTAAATTAACAAACGAAAGCATATTTTTAAGATTGCCCATTGGACTAATAATTTATAATTTTGACCAGTAGCTTTTCAGTATCGCGGCCCACGGGTTCTTATTAATTACTTAATCTCCGATAGCTTCTCCACACTATGGCAATGCCACCGACAGTATAATTTTGTTGTTCGGGCGCCACCCCTGCCCAATTAACAGACGAAAACATATTTAAGACTACCACTTGGACTCATTACCCATAGTATTTGCCAAGTATCTTTTAGGGATTGCGGCCCATGGGCCCATAAATTCTTCACACTATGACAGCACCACCGACGGAATAAATATGTTTTTCGAGCGCCTCTCCTGCCTGATATATATTCTTCAATAAAACAATTGATGTTATCTATTTCATCTATAGTCTCAAATATTATATTTTAATTATCAAATTTGCGTGGGTTAAGCAAATTTTCAAACTAAACTTATTATAATATGACATAACAAGGAAAAGATGAAGGTTGAATTTATTCAAATGTCTGTGTATTTGTCACCCAATCAAATTTGCGCTGAGAAGTTTAAATTAACACAACCACGTTTGATTATTATCCCAGTTTACTTAACAAATTTTATTCTTAAGTTCAATATTTCTAAACACCTTCCTACTTGATTTTATTGCTTCTACAATTGTCCATAGCTTGAAGAATCTGAGTTTACAGTGGTCATACCTGCAAATTATATTTCGGAAAATAATTCTTATTAGATGTGCATCAGCCACGGAGGTTATTTAATTTAATACTTGGTAATAATTAATCTTGTTTGCTTAGCAAGTAAATGACTGCAAACATGGATGGGTGAGGTCAGTTAACTTGATCAAACTAAATTAAATTTACTCGAGCGGGACATATTAATTATGGAAATATTTTGCTTCGTGCTACCCGGGATTAAAACCTATAAGCGGATTTTCGATAAGAAACAAGAATCCGTAATTCTTAAATTTGAACGGTTCGTCAATCTTGTGAAAATAATTAGAAACTGAAGAAATAGGAACTCATGTATCTTGCTGTATAGGGAAAGAATCCCGAACTAGAAGTCTTTCTTTCGTGACCTTTCTATATGCATACATGGGGGACCTACTGCATAACGTGGGCTCCGAACCACTTGAAATCTTATTTATCATGAAATTTTATAGGAATTTACCTTATATGACAAAACCACCTACTACTTGAAAGGAGGTTTGCTAAACATTTTCTCAAAATGATCTACACCTATGTGCATTATTTTTCTCGGTGCGGTCTTTAGGTCGCATAAGGAAGGCAATCGCCTTATTATTAGTAAAAGCGGTCGTTGAGGCACCTGTGCCAGCTAGTATAAATATGACCCTACTTAGCTAGCAGGCACAATCGTGATATATTGTCGCGTTCTTTCTATAAAATTTACCAAAATTTAAATGTTATTTGAATTTGAAAGTTATTGTTGAGGATTTTATATTTATGTTGGCACTATGTTTTCACAGTTAGTTCGAAAGCAGAGTCGAACGCCAGTGTGTTATTGAGCCTTTCTGAGGCAGGCACGCTGAAATTTGTTAAAATAGTTGCTCGACAGCCTAGATTGAATAAAGTGGGCTTGAAATTTTACGGAGGTGTTTTTTTAAAAAAATAACGGATTTAGTTAGAAATGTGTTTAAAAGGCATTTTAAAATCTTAAAATCTGGAATTTTCAAAAAGATTTATCTTATGTGTCAAAACCGCCTACTAAAAGGGATTTTGTTGAAAGATTTTTCAAAAGTGACCTACACTTATGTTCACAATTTCCCCAGTGCGGCCTATAGGCCGCACAGCCAATGAAATCGCGTTCTACATTAGTAAAGGCGTTCGGCCACCTGTGGAAGCTTGGATTAAAAACAATAGTAGTAATAGATAAATTTACTTGTGATGTAAAAGTACGCTTATATTGTTCATGCCCTGCATGAATAGAATATTTTTGGAAAATTTGCAAAATTGTTATTTCTGACTTGCGTGGAGAATTTTATTATTTTTATTTATTATTCACAAATCTTTATTACTGTAAAAACATACATAATAATCCAATCCTGATTTTTATTAAGCCTCTATACGCAGTATAGCACGAAGTTTTATTAAACGTCCGCATAATTCAGAGAGGATCAGAACGTTCCGAAAATATATTTCTAGCCAATCGGGCTGTTCAAAAGTATTATTCTCTGTTAAATTAGTAACGACTGACAGTATAGTGAAAAGCCTTATATGATATGGCTCCGTGTCCGGCCGTCCCCTTAATTCAGGTTCCGTGTGGTTACTTAAAATAATAAATACCAACTGCAAATTTAATTAGCACACATCTGATTGTCATTAAATGGCGACCAAATTAACCAGAAGGGTAACTGTATAGAAGCATTGATACCTGTTGTTTCATCCTGATTTATTTAAAACTCTATTTGCTTCTACTTAGAAGTCTTTATATTTTGTGTTAAATATTTTTGATGTAAATATTCATGCTATAAAATACTCGATGGATTATTTTCAGTTGCTGTTAAAATTAAATTAAAAAAAGAACCATGTACGTTAGTATAAGATTAGAGGAAGGAATGTGGGGAGTTAAGACGATCAAAAGGCATACTTTTTGCAATGGTGCAGTCTTTGTGTTTTTTTAAAACTACGAAAGATTCAAAACTATACAAGCGGGAATTATCGATAAAAGCATCTCATCTAGGAGATACAACCAATATTGTAATCAGAAGTTAGTTGCAGTTCAATCCAGAAGAAAAATATATTAAAATTATGTGATGGAATAGTAAAAAAGACATTATTGAGATAAGCAAAATTTGGATGTAAAATCTTCCACATGTAATTTTTCCTGGCAATTTATTTAGACATCTCTGAAACCAGAGCTTAACAAAATTTAGAGCTTCTAGTATTAAGGCACCCGAAATTTCTTCATTATTGATTAATGTATTTTTAGAAAAATTATTCACTCTGGAATTAATTTCCTTGTAAAAGTTATTGATAGTAATTTATTTAAAAGGAGCAGTACATTTATATCAAAATTTTAAAATTCAAATTTTATTAAAATATTCAAATATTTTAATTGATCAAGTTGCTAATTCTGATAAAAACTTTTACTTAATGTTGAGAAATTAAAAGGTATGATTAAATTGAATTAAAAACTTGAAGCAGGGTAGCTTAAGGCATCCAATAGTTTCAGGAATAAATTTCAGCACAAGTGCGGTAAAAAATGTTCAATGTTATTTCGTTCCTTACTGATTTTATTATACCGTAGATCAATAAGTGTTAAGGAGGCGTTTTGAGCTTGAGATCAACATCGAAGTAGGAATATTGCGTTGACCTAACATCAATCATCCACTATTCACACGAACCGTCAACAGTGGCTGAGCTTCTGTTTGAACAGGAGTGGAGATTAAAGTGTTTGACTATTCCATAAAATTTCGATTCATTCGCATTTTAATAACCAATTTTCTTAAATTACTTTCATTTTCTCATTTCATTTTTAAATTCAAGGTAATGCTTTATTTTGGATAAATAATTAATTATTGATTTCATTAATTGACAAAAAATATATACGTTTACGATGCTAAATGTATTATTCAATTGTCCACGTAACCTAGCTTACATTTCCTTGTAAATGGAAACTCGTTTGTTTAGGTGGAAAGTTAAACAAGATCAAAAATTAATTAAATTATTTTGTTTTCGTCGTTGAGCTAAAATTACAAGGTGTTTGAAGAAAAAGCTTCCAGATTTTGCCATTTGATTTTGTCCTTCTGTTTGAAAACATGAAATTTTTAACTCTGAAGGTAATCATTAGAAATATATTACGAAATAAAAACATTTTGTTGGATTTATTTTATCTACTTTATTTTTTCTTCCTCGATGAGCACATGAATTTGAAATTGAATTTTGGAACTGGCGAGGTTTGATTTGTTATTTTACGGTCGATAATTATTATTCTCTTGGATTTACTGTATTCTGTAGATGTGGAAAGCGGAATTACAGTTGGTGAAATTTAACTTACAAATTTCAGAAACAGCTTTATCAACAAATTTTCTATGTTTCTATTCTTTGTAATTTTTGTTATAAGCTAGTTTAATGAGTTTTAACCAAGTTATTCATTTGGTTGCATGCTAACCAAAATTGTGATGAATAAGACGAACTGGAAAACTAATATCGTTGGATAATTATTACCTACTACGTAAAAATGGTAAAATATTACATTTTATAGTTTTACGACGCGCGTGAATGGATTTTCGTCAACGTGAGAGTCGCCATTATTTGACCAGAAACCTTATTTCTTTTTTCACTTTTTCTACTTTGAAGTAATGGGATGTATCTAGGGAAGTTTTCAACCCTTTGCAGTTTAAAACTAACTGTAAAAATGAAATATACTTTTATTTTTAAACACTGAACGTTCCCATTTTACATAGCTTTTCATATCTCGTTCATTGTTACTGTTACGTAAATATTAGATAATATTAAATAATAATAAAGAGAATACATTTTTACATTAGAGATAGAATGGAGCACCGTTTCTGAAATTACCTGAGGGTTCAGAGTCTCAAATATAAACAAAGTAGAACATTTTGCTCCGTTAACTCCGCACAACAAATGATTATGCGCGGTATTAATGTGTTACTCTAAGTATATATAATAGTTTAATAAAATCATTTTCGCTTTGTGATCTCACACTCTCACGTTACAGAAACCATTTAGGAAATATTCACAATAATTTATTCTAGCGCATGATGCACACTTATAAAGGGTGACCGATTTACGATAGATTCTTTTATCCACTTAATGATTAGTTTCTATGAACTATAGAGACTATAGTTTGGTGTTCCAATTTATCATCAAGATTGAAGGGAACGATATAGAACTTGAAGTTTTACCCGAAAATATCCGGAAAAACTAACGTATTTCCGGTTTGGGATTATTCGTTCTAAATAATACTTTTGGATTTATACTACATGTGGCATTCAGTTCACCATGATAAGAGATACCTGTCAAACTCAACGATTGTCAACTTCTATAAGTAGGTCAAGTCCGTTAGAATGCATTTGGACAGACGGCTTACCGTGCGCTAGCATAAATTTACGAAACGGAAACAACTGGGATTACCGTTCAGCAAATGTATTGAATAATCGGCAGAAAATCTTAACTTTTCCAGTCCTACTCTGGGGCTCCGCAGAAAATTCTAATTCTAAACTCTAAGTTGTAACGCGAGATACAACTATATACCATCAAAGACGAGATTGAAAGATATAATACGAAGTATCATGAAAGACTTTCAGTTCACCCCAATGCTTTTGCAACTAAATTATTCGTCAGTAGTGGCAGTGAGGGAGTGAGGTTCCTTGAATACAAAGATTCACACCTGATGAGTTAGTGAATAAATTCTAACTATAGAGTCAATAACTTGAATTTACTTGTACATAGGATAAATTAAATGTGTTTATAGAGATTGCTTACTGAAGCAATGCTCGGCTCGTTATTGCTGCTTTGTCAAGAGAAAATCCTGTTATCTTATTAGATAGATTGCTTGTATTCAAGGAATTAATAAAAAAAATCCTACATCGATAACTTAACACCACCTGTTAAAGATCTGGTTATATTCAACAACTATTTTAATAGAATTTGAAAACAATCGTGTTGATTTGACTGTCAACTTCTCTGTAACTTCAAGCTGGATTTAGGGAGATTTGCATTAATATTCCATATAAATGAAAGTTAAAAAGCATTAAAAGAGTGGAAGCGTTTAGCTAAGATTTTTTTTTTTTTAGCTTTGCGCCGGGATGAGGAAATCTCGTGCGAGACACCGGCTTGATCTAAGCCGGTAGTGTCAGACTCGCACTGACTAAAACCTCACCCCTATCCTCGACTCCCGGTTTAGCCGTCTGGGCATTACTTCGGGAGTCGCGGCTATTGCGCGTTTCATCGTCCTTGTTGCATTTCCCTCTCGAGCTGTTCTTTCGTCCTCATGATGGAGGTCACGAAGGCCGTGATAACTTTCCAGCCTTCTTCGTTCTCCAACATCTTGAGGACCAAGTTCTCCGGGGTGAGGGATTCCCCGAAGTACAGCGATGCCTACACTCGCTCACGCTCCCATCTAATGCATCTGAAGATGGTGTGGCACGCAGTGTCTTCTTCGTCGTAATGGCAGCAGGTTGGGTCGTCCAGCATCTTGAAGCGATGGAGGTACTCGTTGAAGCACCCGTGACCCGTCAGGACTTGGGTGAGGTGGAATGAGAGTTCTCCATGCTTCCTGACGACCCACGGCTCGACGCTGGGGACGAGTCGTCTCGTCCAGCTTCCGGTTGCTGCTGCCGTCCATCGTGCTTGCCACTCGTCGAGGGTTGCCCACCTTCTATCTGGCTCTGCTAGCTTGCCGCCTCTTTCCTTTGCCAGGAGATCTATCGGCGGCATGCTAGCCAGCAGTCGCTCCGCCTCGCCTGACACGGTCCTGTAGGCGCACGTTATGCGCAACGCCATCTTCCGTTGGACCGACAGGAGTCTCTTCGCGTTCCTCGCGACGAGTGTCGCCTCGTGCCACACCGGGGCCGCATATAACATCACCGCATGAGCGATGGTGCCGAGCATCCTTC
Organism: Podabrus alpinus; assembly: GCA_932274525.1. Lineage (NCBI taxonomy): Eukaryota > Metazoa > Arthropoda > Insecta > Coleoptera > Cantharidae > Podabrus > Podabrus alpinus. Next base: position 98,581,399 of record OW026452.1, read on the forward strand.
TTTTGGTCGTCTTCGGTCCTCCGACGTTGGGCATCAGGCGGGCGATGGAACTCGTCACCGCCGCCGGCTTTCTGCTAGCTTCCTGTATGATTAACTACTTCGACGCGTTGTAGCGAAGTTGTAAAGGTTAAGAAGCACCAATCCGCGACGGTGAAGAGGGCGGAGCTTACCCGAATACAACACGAAGTTCAACGATCGACAGTACGAAATATAAAATTTCAAGTATAACCAAGTTTTACACGAAATTTTTTAAACGTTTACCCCTTCCAATCTTGCAGTACCAATAAAAACAATACTGTCATCTGATGACAGCCCCCGACTCCCGTCATACGAAGATTGCCGATCGGATATAAATAATAAATTGTAATTGTGTGCTTTTTCTAAGCTTTTCTTCTCTCTTGCTTAATCTACCAAACAGTTTCAGATAATAAGTATTCTGGGTATTGCCCTCCGACAATCATTCAGTATACGAATAAAGCTTAAGTCAAGTTACCCTTCAGATTATTTACTGCTTCAGAATGAACTTTTTAATGATATTAGTGTCAAACGTTTGAGCTTTAATGAGCTTAATAAAATTAATACTACTCGTTCGAGAATCGTTTAAGCATATATTCCCATCCTCCGATAAACCCTATAGGTAAAAACGTTAGAGCCTTTTAAACACTGCACAATTGTATAATAATTTTAAAAGTCGCTCCGAGCAAGAAGCGCTTAAAATTTTAAAATTAAAACGTTTTGTGACCCATCAAACGCAACAATTCCCCGAGTTTCACAGAAAGTATGGTTATACAAGCTTTATATTAATCATATTTTTTAGTTTGTTAAACGAATTGAATTTGGTGAAGGTTTATCTTGAGTTTCTAGTATTTTTAGGTTTTTCAAAAAAATTATAATTTTATTATCAGTAATTTAGAATTTCACGAAAATGTGGTTCAGTTAAAGCACTTAAGATAATTAATTATATTATAGTATTTAACAACAATAATAACATTTTGAGCGCTACTTGCTCGGAGCAATGCTTGTTAAAAGTGTACAATTTTGCAATCTTTAAAACGCTCCATCTTTTTTGCCAATGAGTTTCAAACGATGGAAATAGAACCTCATCGAAGCTTAAGCGATTGATACCAATTATTTTATTCAGGACCAAAACGTTTTCGAGAATAACTATTGTGTGATGCTTGTAAACTCGAGTCAATTTGAATAGAAACTCATTGAAGTTCAAACCATTAAGACTAATTTCATTGCAAAATTTGCGATAGGAGGAGGGCGACAAAATGTACCTCCGCGATTCAATTCCAGAATTTCCGCGCTATAATTCAATTAGCGATCACATCGAACCACTACGGTTTACCAAAGAATTATTTTTATCTACGATGATGTTTGTTTTCTGATTTAATATTAAAATATTAAAACTGTTTTAATTGTACATATACTTCGGTGTAGTGGCGAAGGAGTTGATTTTCTGATTTAGAATCTCAGCTATTATTTGTGCCGTGGTTTGGATTCATCGTAAAGGAATAAAGTAAATGTAGATAAAACTGTGAACTTATATATTCGTTGGTGCGGGTTTATCTCTAAATAAAATAGTTTATCCATTGATATCGTACAAATAATGCAAATACAAATTATTATCAGCAACATAAAAATTCTGTGCGCTACTTGCTCGGAGGAATGTTGGTAAAATTTATAATGTTACAATCTTTTAAATGCTCTAAACTTTCACAATTGAATTTTTATTAAAACAGCTCAAACGATGAGAAGTGAAACCCATTGAAGCTCAAAGTTTTGACCCTAACTTAATTAAAAGATTTGCTATGGAAGAGAGCCGGTTGAATGCACCTTCAGATCTGATTTCGGTAATGTATTTCAGCTGCGTCTATAATGCGAAATGTGTTCGTTTTTGTCTATGTTACTGCAGACTTGTTATTTATTGACATTTCTCATGCTAAACAGGAAATACCTATCAAAAGTTTGCTAGCTCTAAGGAAGTCTTGATAATCAGAACTTAAGGATATATTATATTAAATTTAATACATCTAATACGCTTTTGATAAGCTTGCAGTGAATTATTTTGTCATCGAAGAAAAATAGTACTTTTTACCCCATATGCAGGGTGACAAAAGTACCAGGCACTTTTAGGGAATGACCGCAAAATTTTCGGAGAAAAATAGTTGATTTTAACCCCGTTTACATATATCAATATTATTTGCCTGCTTGACGACAAAAATTGTGTGGCGTCCTGTTTTGGTTGTTGTATTGCATGATCAGTCCTAATAAAATAACCCGATCTAATTGCTCTCTTTGAACTAAACCGTAGTATCGCTGGAGGACTAGAAGGAAAGATAAGTTTTTACCGCTGCAAATACACCATCAGGGTGTGTACTGTGGAAGGAATTAAATGGTTCAATTTATCATATCGTGATATCCTATTGGTTTAAATTTTACGAGTGCAATTCTAAAATTTTAACTAAACGAGGAGTAGAAATTATGTTATTGTAGTGAAGATAGTAGTGTATCTAGGGAACAGTCTTAATATTTAATCTCTAGAGAAGTTTTACTTCCTTTACGGCCGGCTGCATTCGTAAAAAGGAATACAATTTAAACCGGGAATTATAAACAATAATACAACATAATGCATTTAAATTGTACATACCTTATGATATAAATCCGGTTTAAATCGGAAACTTTTTCTGTGTAACTAAGTTTTTAAAGATTACTTTAAAATTGTTGAAAAAATGGCCTACTGGACCTTTTATAATAAAATGTCAACTTTTCCGTTTGAAATATCTATTTTCTGAAATGTCCATTTTTTCTTCTGAAAATTTCTATTTTCCGAACCACCTTAATTCGTAGACAAACTATACATTAGTATAAATAATGTCTATTTTTACATTTATCGGTTTTTCATTGTAGTTTTTCGACATTTTAAGATCCTTCAGTTACTTTCATGGATTCTTTAAATTTTCACACGAAGGAAAATGTAACGAAAAATTTTTTTCTTAAAAATTAAAGGATTACTTTTACGAAACCCTTCGACAACTTCTTCTTAATTCATATTGTCAAATTCATAATGCGAAAGTAATTACTATGCTAAAAAATCGGTCACGCCGTGAGTTAAAGGGTAGTACACGACGCTCTTAAGGGAATTAAAATCAATCCGGTTGATCACAATCTACGCTTCAAGGCTTTCGCTGAAGCCGAACGAGGAATCTTTCAAAATTTCATGTTTCCCAAATTTTTCATCGAGACTAATTTGTTTTTAACCGGTTTTTTTAATTTAATTCGCTTTCTATACTTAAGCGCTTTTATGTTAGTATTTATTTAAGCACGTGTGCGATTTTATCATTAATAAAAATTATTTCTTTGTTCCAGGTGAGTGATCACGATTACTTAAGAAGTTTTAAATCGAGAGTAGCAATAATTGGGTAAGATTAGATTGGAATTAATTTTTGATGGCAATAAGTCATTACGAAGAGCAAATTTAAGCGAAATTGTTAATCGATTTCCATTTTATATATCAACACGCTATTTAGTTTTACGACATTTTGATAAACTTTTAAGTAGCACTTAAAACCGAAAAACGTTCGGTAATTTTTAAATGTTCCGGTGTGCAGTTTACGAACCGTTATATTGTTAGTACCGTATTGGTTTTAAGAATTTTAATGGTTTTCCATTTTTATCCTTCGAAAAGGAAAGTGTTCTCTAGTAGTGCCGACAATTTCGTCTACTTTAGTTTGAAAAAGTCAGAGCACTAAAAATTAGGTCATCGAATAAAAAATTTTTAAGTCAAAAAGGAAGTAAGATAGATAGCTTTTACTTATGTGAACGTAATACTGATAAATCGTGTAATGGAATTTGTTGTAAGATGAGCATTGGCGACCGTTCATAAATTATGTTTTGTGTCAAAGGTTTGCCTTTATTCGCCAATAAAAAAATTGCTTTCCATAAATTTATATCCTTAAAATATCCTATATTTTGAATTAGTTTTTTTCAACTTGTTATTTTAAAAATAAATTCAATAGAAACTTTTTTCCATAATGAAATGTAACCATAAACTTACAATTCTATTTTTTATTCAAGGAAACCATAGCACTTATTTAGGGAATATTTATAGCAACACCACTATTTTTTAATAATAAAAGAAACAAGTTTTTATGTAGCTTTGTTCGTCTTCATTGCGGTACCACAATAAATTTTTAATTTTAACACTGGCTACACTAAAGAATTGTCTTAATGTTTGAAAAATCATCCTGATGAACTACTTGGTATAATTTGCATGGTTTTTAATAAAGGCGCCACGTAATGTAGTGGTGCGTATAAAAAGCGTCAAGTATAAATTACGCACATTTTTCCACAATATTTATTGCTTAGAACATAATTAATTTAACCTTTTTAATCAACATCGATATTTTATAAATTTTCTCTTATTATGAATAAACTTTTTGACAATTGATAAAGTTATCGTAAACAGTAGATGAGACCATTAATTATATCAAGTGCTTTCGTTGTCATTTATTTTACAAAAAAAAGGGTCTATAAACTTCTTTAAACTTTAACAGAAAAGGTCGATTTAGAAATTTTATAATAAAAACAGACTTAACATTTCCATCATATTATAAAATTGCACGATACAAATACCTACTACATCGCTGATTTAATGAGTAACTCCATTAATTGTGTTGTTATAGTTTTTTGCGCAAATAAACGAGAACAAAGTTCATGGATCAATAAATTGAACCAATATGCAAACTAAATTTCTCGATTTCACAATCTTCATCTTCTCAATGTTAATTAATACCGCAGCAGATCAAAGTGAAGTTTCTATGTTGCATTTACCCTATGTATTACATAAATTGGTAGGATCAACAACTCGCTTTCCTAAAGCATAGCTTATTCAAAATTTTGGAAAAACCTGAAAAATACCTGAAACTAAACATCCCTTACAGACCCAGAGCACCATAATTATCAATATGTGTTTAAGTTAAAATTAAACAGGGTTTTGTTGGTTGGTTGGTTTGTCGTTTCTAACCACCCTGTATATATAAAATAATTAATTATGTAAAAACTGCTGACCAGGAATTACAATAAATGCAACTAAGTAAGTGTAAATAACCTGGTAGCAGTTATGTAGGTTATTTAAAGGTAAAATGTAAACACAACAAAATAGTAACTTTAAAATATTATAAGTAGGTAACATTTAAATAATAGTCAGCAAGTCAATAACTTTAATTTAAAATACTATAGAATTGGAATGTGATAATGTAGCAATAAGTTTGTATAAATAAGTGTATGTAAACTTAATAAATTCAGTATTCATTTGAACTTACAATTTGAATGGTTACTCACCACATAAGTTAGGAAGGGTACTTCTTGCCACCCTTCTCCTAATTTATTAATCAAGTTATCCTACGGGATTTCTTTATGGTCCTTCGAGCCGGATGAAGAATATGGTCTTTCGAGTCTAAGAAGAAGTTTATGGTCTTCCAACAGCAATCATCAACAATCAACAACATACAGGGTCCAAACAACGGATCCACATACATCAAACAAAAACATCCAGGGTCCAAACAACGGATCCACATACATCAAACAACAACATACAGGGTCCAAACAACGGATCCACATACATCAAACAACAACATCCAGGGTCCAAACAAAGTATCCACATACATCACACAAAAACATCCAGGGTCCAATCAACGGATCCACATACATCAAACAACAACATCCAGGGTCCAAACAACGGATCCACATACATCAAACAATCAAGGGTCCACAGCGACGCCAAATATCAGTCAAGAAGAAGACAAGCACTTAAGAAGAGAACGAGATACAGATATGGATGCCCAAGCGATACGTTTAAGAAGACAACAAATTAGATGGTTCTACTTGGGAAGAACTATGGAAACCATAACAAATAAGTTATGACAAGATGATCAAGACACGAAGTACTGGTGCGACAGGTTAAAACACAAATTAGAAAAGCAATGGCATGAAATAATGGATTTAAACGAAGAAATAGAAACATATGAAGAAGAATATGACAAAGCATATTTCAAAAATAACATATTCGAGGCAATGGAAGAACAATATGAAGAGACAATAATGCGATTGGAAGAGAAAACAGATCAATTAAATAAACCATACTTCAACGTAAAACCAATACGTCTACAATTCCTGGAAAAACTACAAAAAATACTGGAATGGGAATTATCAGGAAGTATCGTGGAACCAAAACCATTACCGTCTCCAGCACATTAATTTTCCCGCGGTCGCCAGTATGTTTAATTATCATAATTAAACAGAGTGACTACGAGTTAAGGATCACCCTATACATACAATAAACAAATAATTGATTAATTAACATAATTAAATAGAGTAAGGCAAAAATGTATGATGAGGAAATAAATAAAGCAAATTTATCTTAGTCAACTAAAAAACATCAAAAAAAACATCCAGGGATTGTAGACGTATTGGTTTTACGTTGAAGTATTGTTTATTTAATTGATCTGTTTTCTCTTCCAATCGCATTATTGTCTCTTCATATTGTTCTTCCATTGCCTCGAATATGTTATTTTTAAAATATGCTTTGTCATATTCTTCTTCATATGTTTCTATTTCTTCGTTTAAATTCATTATGTCATGCCATTGTTTTTCTAATTTGCGTTTTAACCTGTCGCACCAGTACTTTGTGTCTTGATCATCTTGTGATAACTTATTTGTTATGGTTTCCATAGTTCTTCCCAAGTAGAACCATCTAATTTGTTGTCTTCTTAAACGTATCGCTTGGGCATCCATCTCTGTATCTCGTTCTCTTCTTAAGTGCTTGTCTTCTTCTTGACTGATGTTTGGCGTCGCTGTGGACCTTTGATTGTATTGACTGTTTGATGTACGTGGATCCGTTGTTTGGACCCTAGATGTTGTTGTTTGATGTATGTGGATCCGTTGTTTGGACCCTGAATGTTGTTGTTTGATGTTTGTGGATCCGTTGTTTGGACCCTGGATGTTTTTTGTTTGATGTTTGTGGATCCGTTGTTTGGACCCTGTATGTTGTTGTTTGATGTATGTGGATCCGTTGTTTGAACCCTGGATGTTGTTGATTGTTGATGATTGCTGTTGGAAGACCATACACTTCTTCTTAGACTCGAAAGACCATATTCTTCATCCGGCTCGAAGGACCATAAAGAAATCCCGTAGGATAACTTGAATAATAAATTAGGAGAAGGGTGGCAAGAAGTACCCTTCCTAACTTATGTGGTGAGTAACCATTCAAATTGTAAGTTCAAATGAATACTGACTTTATTAAGTTTACATACACTTATTTATACAAACTTATTGTAACATTATCACATTCCAATTCTATAGTATTTTAAATTAAAGTTATTGACTTGCTGACTATTATTTAAATGTTACCTACTTATAATATTTTAAAGTTACTATTTTGTTGTGTTTATATTTTACCTTTAAATAACCTACATACATATTATTGTAATGTCAACTGAATGTTTTTTAGTTGACTAAGATAAATTTTCTTTATTTATTTCCTCATCATACATTTTTGCCTTACTCTATTTAATTATGTTAATTAATCAATTATTTGTTTATTGTATGTATAGGGTGATCCTTAACTCGTAGTCACTCTGTTTAATTATGATAATTAAACAATATGGAAGGATCTCATTTTTAAACTGAATTTTGCGTTTAACTATCTTATTTATAAGCAATTAATTAAAAGAAAATTGTATTTAAGGGAGCATGGTTAACAGTGAGACACGGGTAACAGTAAGACATTTGAAATATTTTCTATTTTAATCCGTTCACACAAATTAATGTCACTTTAACCTTTCAAGATATTGTTCTATCCAATATTAATGTATATGTGATGGTGGCAGTTTTGACAGTTATGACGTTCTATTGGTTTTCAATATGCAAAAGTAATTCCCAACAGTGATTTCCGAAGTGATTATGTATAAATCTAGCTGTATTATTTAAGTTTTGATGAATAACTAGCATATTTGGCTTGAGATAAGAGCATTCGCATCGCTTTTGAAAATGTTGGCGATATAGGTAACAATGATACATTTAAAATGGGTAGCAACCCGATTTAAAGATGTTCAATTTCTTATTGCTATTTTTTAAAGATATAGTATGTATTTAGTGTAGGAAAAGTTTTAATTTGCCAGGATGCTTAGAAATTCATCAAATAAAACTAATTCTGTAACATTTTCTGACAAAAAAATTACTAGAAGTATAAGAAATTTTCATAGAACGAAGTATAAAATTTGAGGAAAAAAAGAGTATTTTAATTAATTTTGGTTCAATAGAAAGATCTTGAACTTAGCATCTGAACACAATATCACATATTGTAGCTACATTTTTTGGTATAAATAAATGGTAAAAAATATTTTATTGATCCCGAAATTTAATATTTCACTATTACTTATGGATGAGTAACAGTGATACGCATACCACATGTACATTTACTAATTTGCATTTAAGAGAATTCCACTCATTACCAAATTGAATAGTGAAAACTAGCAACCATGCGCGCTGGAATGTCTTCGTTAGGAAAAAAGCGTTTTACTGTTACCCATGCTTCTCTATTGATAAATTAAAAAAAAAGAAATTTCAAAATTCAGCTTTTGTAATATTAACTGTAAGTTTAATGCAGATTTAAGTAATACTATGGGGAAATCTCAACGTGGACCAGTTATTTCGTCGCTAAAAAGGGGTCAATACTGTAATAACTCGGAAATGCAATTTTTGCCGCTTAAACTCTTTAGTTTTGCATCACTCGGGCCGGAACAGACCCAAATTTACCGAAAAAGGTCCCACAAATATTTCATCGAGTTTTGATCAAAATAAAGTATTTTCCGATTTTGATGTAGACTTCTTTACCAATCCATCTGACACAAAAGATATGCACAGATAAATGAAAGAAAATAAAATTCTCTGTAAATCTGTGTATAGAGCGACCTTCTAACTTTAATGGAGCCTTAACTGTGAGCTTTCAAAGATGAACACCTTTTGCCGTTTTGAATGTTTTCAGTTTTTCATTATTTTTTCATCATTATATTATTTTTTGGTTAAAAAGGTATACAGTAAGATTTAAAGTAACTAAAACTGTGCGTGAAACAAAAACAAATTGTTTAACCTTAGTTGTTTCCAATATAAGTCCGGAGGAACAAACACAATTGTTTTGTTAAAAATTATGTAAATAATTTAAAAAATTTGGACACATTTTGATAAAACATATGCAAAATTGGTTTTCTGCAATATTTTGACAAACTTCGTTAGGTAATGGTTCATACTTTACCATATTGAAAGTTACCATGTCTAAACCCTGAGCATCGCACCCAACTCTTCGTCAGAAGTTGAATTTTCGAAGGAAAAATTTAAAATGATGTCTAAAGGTTCGTTCATGGTCCTATTTTAAAGTTTTTATTAGAACCCAAACTTATAACATGTCAAAAAATCAGAACCTTCCATTCTTCCAACACAACATAAATATCTTTAGTTTTCAGATTCCATTTTCATTATTTTTCTTCTTGGGATATTTCTAATTGTTTGTACCATTACTTACCTGAAGACACTTTCTGTTTTTCATTTTGAAACAGTGCTTTGTTATTAATTCTCCTGATTAAGGTACTTTTTTGCTCCCCCCCACCTTCTTGTGAATTTTTTAATTAAATTAATGTCAAACAAGCTTCAAAGGTTCTTAATAAAACTTAAATTGTTTAGAATAATTTTTCAAAGAACTGTAAAAATGTTAGTTACCCCCCCCCCCCCATTAAGCATTTTCCAATAAAATTAATACCAATCGTTCGAGAATCGTTTGAGCTTCAATCAGATTCTATTCCTATCGTTTGAACCTCCTAAGTAAAATACTTTTAAAGCGTTCTAAAGACTGGGAAAGTTCAAAATTGTAAACGTCGCTTCAACAAGTAGCGCTTAGATTTTAGTGTTGTTGGCATATTATGTAAAAAATTTTCAGAAATTCACAATTGTTCAAAGGAATGAACAAAGTTTTTTTAAATCCCTAAAAACATTTCATGAAACGACTATCAAACGAATGTTGAACTAAAATTGTTGAACAATTACCCGAGTTTAATGAGAAGTATGTATGTAGTATACACTATATATTATAGCATTATATTAAACAGATTTATTTTGTTACACGAATTTAATTTAAATAATTTTGCTAAATCCCCCGAAGGTTTATCTTCAATTTCAGGTTATGCGGCCTGGCGGATTGCGACCATAATTAAGTTACCACTACTTATTCTTTCCGAGTATTTTTGTCGCAATTCCCATAGAAATATTTTAAGGTTTTTAAAGAAACTTATAGCTTTATTTGCAGTAATTTTGAATCTCAAGTAATAGAGATCCAACTATGACCGCGATCGGTCTGGCACTTTTTTCGTTTTGAAGCTCCATCAGGTCGGGTGCAATAAGTAGCCCGCCAAAAAAAAATTTTCGTGTGCTACACACTAAAGAACATGATTAATATAGTCTAGGTATAGAAAAATTATTTTGGGTGAACACTCGGAAAATAACCCTTATTTCGAATTTTTAAAGTACGTAAGACTAGTCCGGCTGTGCGCATCGAAAATCCCAAATCTGCGCTCCTCCGGAGCTCCGGCCGGTTTTCATCGCGTACGCCACTACGCGGCAAAAGCTAAACATACTTGAAAGCGCCATCCTTCAAGAAAACCGGGATTCGAGTCATGTCACCTGTAGGACGTGCGAGCAGCATCTGACGAAATTTTCTAAGTGTTAGGGTATACCATTCCACACGTACCGTCAACAGAATGACGACGCGCGGAATTTCATATGAGATTCCCGCGCGTCGGTCGGCTTTTACATGTTAAATTTGCTAACTTAAAATTCGATTTATTCATAAGTTTGGCCCGCTTTCACGCAAAATATTTTTACAATTTACTATATAAACCTTATTCTAACCCATAGTCAATAGGAAGTTTTGATTTGAGTGGGGCTATTTATTGCACACTAGCCGCTCCGTCAAACGCATTTATCACGTTTTCGAACGCTTTATCTGCGCTTATTTAAGAATATTGCGTGTTTTAAGCTTAAAAATGGACGGAATTACAGCATTTGCAAGGGCGCAAAAGCTCGAAATAGAACTATCACAATGGGTTCGACGGAATTTCAAAGCGAAAAAAGTGCTAGACCAAACACGGTCATGACTTAAAAAATATACTTATTTAATTTTCTGCACATATAGCAACAACAATAAAATTGTGAGCGCTACTTGCTCGGAGCTATGTAAATATGTAAAATACGATTGGTATTAATTTTATTAAAACCATCACGATGGAGGGGCGGGAGCATTTCTACAGCTCCAAAATATTCTAAACAATTGAATTTTTGTATTAACCTTCGAAGTTCAAACGACGAGAATATAAGCTTAAACAATTGACACCAATCTTATTAAGCAAATCGCGTTAGGAGGGATGGGGGTATTTCTACAACCCCCAAAAGTTTCCTGGAATGACTTCGTACTGGGGTGTGGTTCAAACAATTTGAGTGGAACCTCTTTGAAGCTCAAACGTTTGTACTAATAATTGTAGTAAGCTATTTTATTCTAAAATTTTATTAACACCCCCCCCCCCCCCCAACGTTTAATTCTTAAATCTGCATATTTGAAGTTATAGTTAAGAGTATTTTATTTTAACGTTTCAGTTAAGTTATTAACTGCTCTAAGCCTTCTTCCGGGAGATTTTGCCTATATACGTGAAAAACCCATAGTTTCGTTATCCTGCAGCCTTACCCAACAGATACCAGGAATAACGAAGAAATACCTACTACCATATTCTATAAAGAGAGGCCGCAATATTGGCTTTCTGGACGATTATAACCTTAATTACAAATAATTCCATCAAACTGAAAGGGAGAAATTGTAGTATTGAAGTATCTTTCTAATTTATGTAAAACTGATTTTCATAAAATAGAGCCACATAATAGCCATAATTTTAAACGTAAAACTTTTTTATAGTGCATGTTTAAATATGTCATAAAAACAAGATTTCTATATTAAATTGTTCAATAAAGTCAGTTTAGTGGGAAAAGTGAACCTTATATTATTTTTGTTTCTATTTCATTAATTCTGAAAGTGTTCTGAAGTGGTTCAGTGTTCAGAATTATGAAGTGGCTTACAGGTCACACTTGGGGATATTATTCCCTTAAGCGTAAGCCGATAATTGTTTGACCTTTCTGTGACTTGTTCCATATGAAGTATTGTGGTATTTCGAAATACATCAAAATCCTGGCAAATTGTGGTAGATTTGTCCGCTTCAGATTCCTATCTGGTGTTCCTATCTCGGGATTTCTTATCCGGCAGCTCCTGATTGAAATTCACCCTGTTTAAATGTTTTTATTTTTTATAATATTACACCATTTACCTTTAACATGTGAGATTACATACATAAGCACGGAAAAACGCCGATAACTTCTTCTGCAGAGCAAAACCTAATATCGAAATGGTTGTCTCTTGACCTATAAATTCGTATAATAGGCGTATTCTTTTTACCTGTTTTATTTCCATCTCAGTTACGCAACTGAGACGAAGTGAGCTGAGATTAACTGAGTCAAAGTGAGAAAAACATAAAGTAAAAAGAACAACAAAAATATGTACACTACCAACCCATGATATAATAATTTACCTACCAACCAAATTATTTTACAAATTACATAATTTCCAAAAAAAAACGAAAGATGACGTTAACCTTTTTAAATCGACCAATTCGAGCTATTTCCCACTTTATCACAGTTGTAACATTTCGAAATAGCAAGATCAGTTGAGTTAGGGTGGGAGGTAATTTTATCAGTTAAAACTCAATTCGGCACGGCACGGTACATTCGTCAAAACGGTAAAAAGAACACCCTTTTAACTGAGTACCTGAGTATCTCAGTACAATCTCACTTAAAATAGGTAAGAAGAATACAGCTATTACTTTCTGTAGAAAATGGTTCACTTGGGAAAAGTTTTATAGTTTATTGCTTGAGCTACACCGCTATATTTTGGAGAGGACTTGCGTAGAAAGGTGATAAATAAACACTTGGTCTTGGCAGATAAAGTGACAACGCAAAAGATTAGTTGTTACTTGAATATAAAATATTCCTGCTTCTTTCATACTGAAGTTCGACCTGCTCTCTTTCATCTGTGCTGAGCGTACAAAGTGATACCAGATACATGGGGAACCTACAGTTTAAAATGAGCTCCGAACAATAGGGAGTGTAAAACTTCATTTTGAGAATATTTTTAGGCAGATACTTCGATGGTCTGCCATTGCCCTCAAGAGATAGAAAGACAGAACCCGGAATTTACTTTACCCGGAATCGAAAAGGTTAGCAGCCATATCCACTAACCACAAAACAATAATTTTCGATTGAGGTAATGACACTTGAACCATGCAATAATTTTTCTCTTGAGAAATTAGTATTTTCTTTTAAAGCTTTCAATAACAGCATTCTGTATATTTTTTATTAATTTTGGTAGCCTTGAAAATGGGCCAATAAAATAACTATTAACGTCGAACAATTTAAGAGCCTCGGGTACGGTAACTTCGGTTTCATTCTGGGATGAAGAGCAAGGTGTGTTGAATGTATGGTGTTCCGATTTGCCTAGCATTTCGCACTTAAAAGATTATTGTATTATATGCGCGTCGAATAGCATTATACGCGATAATACGAGATTTATTATCAAAACGGCGTGTCAGGTTTCCCTGGAAGCCTTCAACAAGTTCTTAATTTATATTGTGAAATTCACAAATTATAAATAATTAATAAAGTTCAAAAATCGGCACGACGTGAATTAAGTGCTCCACGAGGCTCTTAATATAAATTGTCTTATTGACCTTATACTCAAAATTATATAGGCATACCATGTAATGGAAGGCCAACGAAATTTTTAAATTTTATTTACTTAATTGGGTAAATTTTGTGTTGATTGATATGGGTGGCTACAATTCCAGTATATTTTACTTCGTTTATGTTTAGCACCATAATATTACCTATACTAATTTTAGCTAAAAGCCGCTTTATAATTGAACCTATACGAGAAAGGTAACCAAGGACAACTCGTTCCGTTCTTATTAAATTGAAAGCCGCTTTTACTTTTGATCGCGGCGTGCAAAGTAAAAATCAAGTGAATCGTAATAAATAATATCTTTAAAATACAACAGCGAAATAATTTAAAAAAGCAATATTGAGACAACAAATCACAACATGTTGAGATAAAATTTAATAACAAAGCTTTTACCGGAAAACTAAATTTTCCTTGAGGTATTCTAACGAAATGATAATATGTAATTGTTTTAAAAAAAAGTTCAATTTTCTTCGATGTACATTTTTTTAATACAAAATTGAAATATTATACAAAAGTGAAATATTTCAAAAATATGTTGTTATCTATATCAAACTCCCTTTTATATTTTCTTTCTAAGAACGATAATTTGTCTTCATCAATAGCATTGATATTAAATTCTATCAGTCAGATGGCAAATGTTGTTTTATATTGATCTGACAGGTTGTATTTGAAAAAGGAGCTTTCTTTTTAAAAATACATCAAGAAAAGCATATGGTATATGCGCATTATTTTAACACTGCTATATATAACCAGTAATGTTATGTATGAAATACGAATGATTAAAATACATCACGAGTAATTACCCACCTTGAAAGCTAATTTTGAAAATCGTTTTTTATACAACTCCTTGTGGCGGTTATGCGGTATTGTTAATAGTAATCAAGTTATTAGTAGTCAAATTTTTTTACATAGAACACCATAGAACACATTGTTATTTAACAACATGCTTATTTTACAATAATTGCGGTCTGATTTTTTACAAAGCTTAAATCTCTTTTGCTACCAGTTTTTAATTACAACATTGTAATTTTATCACATTGTGGAGGACAGGCTAATCAAATTATCGGTTTGGCGAAAATAAACCGTTAACGCGGTAGTACGTTTTTATACGTTAATTCCTTCAAATTTTCTATAAATGAAATGATGTGGAAAAGCAATAAACATAAAAAACCTCAAGATTTCATCAAAAAGTCTAGTGGTATAATGGTTATTCGATTTCCGGTAAAACTATAAAGCAAAATTAAAACTATTTTTGCAATCATCCGCACATAATGTCCCAACTTGGGAGACGACAATAGGGATGTTAATGCCTGGACAGCCATTCTCTAACATTAATTAATTTTGAACATTCGTTAAACTAACAATAGGTCCCCCATACTGATCATTAGTGCTGAGATAAATATGTGACTTAGGGCCGGTTTCAGCAACCTTAACCTTAACCTGTGTTAGTTAACACAAATTAAAAATAATCCGTTGTTAAATTTTGAATGGGTTGTAGCAACCTTTTCTAATATGTAATTAGTTAATCTCGGATTATGTGTAGAATAGTTATGGTGGTACTCCTGAAACGACAACAACGCCTACTTCATACTATGGAAGTAGTTCAATTAGTTCGAAAATTATCAACAAGTGAGGTTTATAACCTATATTCTGTGAATACAGTTCATTGAAATATTTTATATTTTAAATATATTTTACTGAAATGGCACAGAAAAGAACAAAAAATTATAAGAAGTAGAGAAGGAAGACAATTGCGGCTACTAAATGTAAAATTACGTGATATTGATAAATAAATTGTTAATTTGTTAATAACTGAATTTTTTTTCTCAAAAAGTACTCGGGTGCTCATAAAAAATATTAAACTTTTATTTTATTTTATTGCAAATTTAATTAAGCTTTAAAAATTAATCCGCACGTGTGTGCAGTCGATGGCACCTATCACGCCTGGAATTTGAAAAAAACATTTTAAACAAAATTGTAATAATTTTTTTCTCTGGTTTTCTCTGTATGAGACGGTCAAATTTATATTAATTGCGTATTTACACACTTTTCTATAATAAAAGGAGGTTAGGTTTTTGGTAATTTAACTTTAATCACTGGTCAACTAGTAATTAAATACTTTGGGTATTTAACCTGTGTTAAGCATAAATTAACGTTGCTACAACCCAAACTACAGATTTAATCTATGATTACGCTAATCATTGATTAAATTTAACCTGTGTTAAAAATTATATTGCTAAAACCCAAATCGGACTTAATCTATGATTAAATATTTAATCTATGATTAAATTCCTAAATTAAAGTTGCTGAAACTGGGCATTATTGTATAAAGACCAAAGACAATAAAATATTCTTACCAAAAGAAGTGTACACCCCAGGAAAATATTGGATGTTAGAGACCGTGGATCAGTAAATGTGGACACAGATTAAAAATGTTACCCCACCGTCACAATGATGTCAAAGAGAAAACAGTCTCTATACACCACAAAACTTAATGTTGAATCGATGACAGATTATAGTGCACAATATCTGTACCAACAAAAACTGAAAATCCTGGGAAATACTACGCTCAAATATAATTAGATACCTCGAGTTTCATTTAGACAGCAGACCTACGACATGAAAAAAATACATAACAAAGAAGAGAAATCAGATGAACCTAAACAATAAACTGGTCAATACAAACAAAATCTACCTTCTCTGGAAAACAAACTTAACATCTACAAAGCTATCATCACATCAATTTAGACATAGGAATCGGAACTCTGCGGTTATTCGAGCATATCCAATATTAATATCATCCAAAGGCTCCAGTCAAAAACTCTTCGGATGTTAGTTGACGCTGAATGGTATGTAACCAATCAGGTCACACACCGATTTAGGAATGTGATATGTGACAGAAGAAATCCACAAAAAGTCAAACATCGCCAAACAAGACTGGAAGATCATCCTAACCCGAGTATGCAAAAACTGCTCGAAGAAGAAGTGCACAGGTGATCAAAAAGAAAATCGCCTAACGATTTGTTCATAAGACAACATTAGATATTATCATGAAATGGACAACGCTGATGGAGGTTCCCTGTGAACATTTTAAAGCTAAAAGCTAGCGGGTCAGTTCATAGAACTATATTATTAATATTTAATTTTGTTCCCATTGTTTTCATGTCACAATAAAAAGAAATATATGTTAGAAGCAATGAAAATCCTACGAAAGCCGACCCTGATCAGTATCTGGAGACACTGATCAACAAGATGGAAATTATACAAGAGCCGGTCCTGGCCAATGGAAATCCTACGAAAGCTGACCCTGATCAGGATCTGGAGACACTGATCAACAGGATGGAAATTATACAAGAGCCGGTCCTGGCCAATATCAGGACGTTTGAAATGAACAAATGATTAAATGTGTAAAACTTACTTTTATCTAATTTAACAAGTTGGTAGCCTGCTCCAACTTGATAACCCAAGTAAAGAGTAAGTAAGATTATTAAGTTTGTCAGAGAGATAGAGTGAACGTAATAAAAGTGATATTCGGTATCGGTGAGTTGTGTTTAATTTTATTTAATTTTATCGCCCATTCAAAGCTCGCGCTAACATATATATCATTAGCAGTGCAGACGAAGCGTTTGGCACAAGAAGAGTCAAAATAAATGCAAAAATATACAATATTCCATAGTTTACGGTAGAAGTAAAAGTGGTGGCAGCAGATATGAAAAAGGCCTACTTAACATTTCAGAACCAACAAAATTTGTTTCGGGCTAACTCGCCACGAACACGCACACCCCCGTACAAACAAAGTTCCTGCCTCGCTGCAGTGGGGGGGGGGGTTCAAATTCGAAATTAATATTCGCGTTGTTTCGATATATCGAAAATAGGTAAGGGCGCCACTGTTATTTGTCGATTGTAACGGTCTAAACTCAGGGCGACCGTATGAAACGGTAGATTGCCCCTTTGTCTAGCTTCAGAAGGCAAAAGACGAGCCACTACTTCTGGCTAAATGTTATCGGGGTAATACAGGGGGCGCTAAATAGTTGTTCCGAAGAGCAAATCGAAGTTCGTAGTAGATTGAATGCCACGTAGTTTAAAATTATCACGCTTCTCGCCGTAAAATCAGAAACCACCAATGAAACTACGAAAATAAGGTTCCCAAATGCAATAACTAAAAGCAATTGGACAATTACCATAAACAACAAAAAGAGTATCGACTCGTCTGTGACCAGCTTTAATCAAAATAAACCAATAATAACCAAATAAGTGAGCAATCAATTCAGGCAACGTTGGAGTGGTGCTAAATCCCATGAAATGGTTTAGAGTGCAATCACTGCGAACTTCCGAATAATCAACCAATTGTAAGCCCCCGATAAAACCTTGCACTATTGCACTTTTGTCGTTCATCGTGACCTTCTTCCCTTGTCAAAAATAAGCTATTTATTTTGGTAAAGAATTATTAAGAGAAGACATTATTTGCTAAATAATAATTTATCAAATATTAATTGCACTCAGAGAAGTTGTTAATATTTATTTACACGACTATATAACGTACAAGAGAAAATGTCTTTATCAATCCTATGCAGAAATTATTAATACTGCAAATAAATGAAATTGGTGAAACTTTCCAATCAAATTCTAAAAGGACGCAAGATCCAACACTAAAATATTCACACACAAATGCACAATCAAGGTTAAAAATATAAACGACACAAACATGAAAATAAAAATATAAAAATCGAAGCCTGAACAAAATTTGTTACAAACTGATAACGGTGTAAACCTCCAGATGTTGTTGGGGTATAAATTGCTGAGTTGACTGATAAATATAATCTGTGGAGTAATTAACGACAGATTTAACCACTTACCAATTGGACGAAAAATATCCTTCAAAAGAGTTTGGACAATGCATTCAACTCCGTCAATGTTCCAAATTAATTCATATGCTGGATCGTCCCAAAAGGAAGCAACAAGAATCCTTCGAAAATCACCCGCACATTTCAATTCCATTTGAAAACAAATTCCCATTATTATTTTCTTGATAAAGGACGACCTATGATAAATCATCCAGTTTCCTCAGCAGTTTTCGCTTTTCATCGTCTCCAGGTTACATCCGAAATCCACGGTTGATGTCTTTTTCCGTGTTGTTTACTGGAATTTCATTTAAAATTTTTGTTGTTTTAACAGTTCCGGGCGGTAAAATTGGATTGCCATAGGACTTGTCCCACACAGTAATAAGAAGAAGAAGAGAATGCCCCAACCCCAACCAACTTTAAACAGTAGGTCCCCCATACTGATCTTTAGTGCTTAGATAAGAATGTGACATAGCAAAGATGGAAAAAGTACATCATTTATTTAATTTAATAAAATATATAATAAATAAAATATGAAATTTGATATACATAAATTCAGAACTTAATTATTTACGTAATAAATTGATTCATGGTTTTGTTATTGCAATTTTAGATAAAATTTGAAAAAGATCGTCAACGTTGATAAAACTATCCAAAATTATATCTTTTACGTGGGTAAGCTTTTATATTTCCCCGAGTTAGATGATTTTATCATTACATTACGCTTCGCTGATTATAACCAATACAAAAGACAACTTAAACGAACAGGGGCGAGATAATTAAAATTTTGTTGTTCTTATCAAACTACATTTTGATAATATAATTTTACGTTATTACCTTAAAACTTTGAGAGGCCATTCAAATATATATATAATAAAATTTCTTTAGCGATAAACACTTATGGGTCCGGAAAAATGACGAATAAAATTAATGGGTGTACAGAAAGCTTCATGCATGGAAGGATAAATACCTAACTTGACTACAATTACCTTGACGACGATTTGTTTATTTGCTTATTTATTTCACGGTCTAGAAAAATATAAGCACCTTATACCTAATTCCTCATTTAGAGTCATTATGGCCTCATAAATTGCTATATTATTTTCAAAGCAATGAGAATATTATTCGGAGAACTATTTTCCAACTCGGCATAAAAAGAAAATTTAAACCCTTGAAATTTCAAGTTGAATTTCCTCGAGATTTCATTCGTTTCGCACACGAACTAGTAATTTGTCTCACCTTATGTTCCATGATTGAAGTAGTTATAGAATTTAAGTGTGAAGTCTGGAACTCTATCTAACATAGGCAATGCTATTGGAGCAAATCAAAATGCATTACATTAACTTTATTAGTTCAAATTGAAATGGCAGTTTAATTTACTTTTTTTTATATAGTGTGTATACTTAAATATAAAATATAATCTATAATAATATAAATTTAAATAATCAATATAAGATCATTTCTTCCATGATAAGTTTCATACTTTAGCGTTATTTTTTTTAAATTTTTGCGATCAATTATTTAGGATTAACGCTGAGTGTATTAACCATCTAATTCAATAAATTTCATATTATTTCAGAGAAATAATGCGGAAAGCGGTAATAACTTATTTATTAATGATCTCCACAGTGGAAAGATCTCGAAAAATCTCGTTAATTTGCTCCTGCGCGTCAGTATTAGATGAGGTTTCCTTGTCTATATCACAGAACTTGAGACTAAAAATAATAGATATTGTGTGTGTATACGATCGAATACATTTATTCATTTGGCCATTTCAAATACAATATAGAAACTTAGAAAAAAATAAAAAAGTCAAAAAATAGAACACAATAAAATTATTACAAAATTACTGATTGAGTTCGCGTTGTGCATCAAAATAGTTAGTCAAAAAATTCTTACATCAAAATGTATGTTATTAAATCGAGACAAAAATGCATGTGTTATTATGAAAGTTCACATTCCTACAAGAAATTCGTAAAATCGAAGTTCCACTGTATTTCAAAATTGAATTATTTAATTTCCAAATATTTTAAAATTATCTCGAGAATAAAAGACTTGATAATTTTTAGAAAGAAAAAAGAAAAAAATTATATAAAGAAGAAAAGCATGAAGCACTACGAATATATTTTTAATTTAAATTTCTTAAGGAGGGCGGAATGTAAAAAAAATGCCGCTGTATTTTAATATGCGTCAGTTCCACCATTTCTAAAATTTGGATAAATTTGAAACTCCAATGAGGACATAAATTTTCATGTTTTTGAAACATGTAGGTATAGTCCATAATATGAATGCAAATCATCATTTAATACAATACTATTGGATTGTTTCATTTTCAAGCAAGTTTAATGCAAATATGACAAACTCAATACACTTGGGGGAAATCCAACCTCCAGTTATGAGGGTTTGCTATATAAAATTTATAAAGAATTCGATTAGTTATCTCCTGAATAGTGTCATTGAGGTAGGTATTATCAGAATATACACAATTTACGACATATTTAGTGATTAACACTTTACTATTAAATCATTAAATCAATACTGAAATATTTAATTTTTATTAATTATTTATTAAATGTGTTATATTTTTATAGAAATGGAAGTGGATTACTCTTCCTGTGGTTTGGAGTCCACGATAAACTGTAGGCCTCCTATGTGCGTACACTTAGCGCGCATACCGACGGGATTTATTATAATAATAATTAAATACTTCGTTTACTCTTTACTTACTCTAGAGTCGAATGCACCTACGGCAGTTGAGAAATTAAATTAACTGACAATTAAAAATGACTATGTAAACTTCGTTGCACAACCTCATTTAATTTAAGTTGCTCGTAAATCTACAATTACACGGGATGAAAATTGTTGGGCATTTAAATTTAAAATGAACCTTTAATCGTAGAAAATTTTACATTTAAGCTATAAATTTTTAGGTTAATATATCAAACTTGCGCCTATTCTATTTATAAAAGCACAATTGTATGAACTGGTGTCGTTTTGAAAGGGAACTATGACAACGTTAAGTTAACTTATATGAAAATTATTTGGAGTAGTCCGATTACCTCGAAATTTAGAGCATTTTGATTGGCTAGGAGTTTGGAGCGTTCTAATCGGCTCTGAATCATTCAGACGGACACGGAGCCAGATCATAAGGCTTCTTGCTGTACTGTCTATATAAAACTAACAAGAAGTTTAAGGCGGTCTGATGGACATCCGGACACAAAGCCAAATCATAAGGCTGCATGTTATACTACGTATAGAAGCCTATGCTTCCTATGTCTGTATGGTTGTTTAGACTGCATTCAAAAAGAGAAACCTTGCAGCTTACCAAAGAAAAATTTGTTTGGTTAAAATTCGTTGCCTCAATGAACATTTTCATTGGAATTATAGGACTTTTCAGATTTATACTATCTAGTATGTGAGTGCCTAGGTTGTGTGGCCTAAAGGCCGCACTCAGGGGGATTATTATCATAAGTGTAGGACGTAATAATTGTTCGGGTTTTCTTCGAATTGTTTCCTTTGAAATACAACGACGTCTTCAAATATTACACTATGAATCTACTCGGTTCAGATTGCTACCTCTTCAGATTGAAATTTGTCCGCATTATACCTACAGATAGATTGCGGATACTCCTAGATAATAGCAATTCGGAGATTTTTATCTTGGAAATAATGGATTAATTTAGTAAGTAAGAAATTAAGCTGTTGGATTAGTGTTTTGTAAGCCAATTATTAATTTCTTGATGAGTGAGTGATTAAGAAATCTTAGCTGTAAATTGCGCCTTTCTCAGATACCTTAGATTCCCTTCAGATTGATATGGTTATGCATGATATACATAAGGTCTCGTAAAGTTAATGATTAGAGCCACACATCAGGTTATATTATTTATGTGAACCCCCCCCCCCTTCAATATACTAAATAACCTGTGTATACAGGTTTATTCGTTTACGATTCGCATATGAACTTGTTAATTTTGAATAACCTACACTTTTTTGTGTCGTTAACTATTTTACCCCCCCCCCACACTCATAAATTTAGGATTCCACATCCCCTTTATCTAGGCATGGAAAAATTGCTTGTTTTTCTTTATTTGATGTTGATTCTGAAGAGGACCCTTGCAGTGTAGTTTTAAAATAATAAGTCCTCAATGACACAAATTTACTAATTTTTAAGGAGTCCAAGGAAATCTTAGGAATTTTCTAGATAAATTTAGAAAATTTCAAGATTTTCATTTCAAACTTTTAATGTACAAGCCTTTGCCTTATAATTATATAAAATTATTTATTAAATAAACTTCTAATAATTGGCGAGGAAACCAAAAAACTTATTGTAAACCTTTACAGGAATGCAGAAAAATCATTTCATATAATATATAGTCTTTTTTTGTAAATAATTGAAATTTTTGCAGGGAATGTTGTTTTTACTATATTATTTTATGCTTCAAAAGTTCGAGGGAAAACCGTAAATACGTTTTAGGTATTCTTAGGAAATCCGAGGAATTCTTTACTTTGGATATTCTTCTGTGCATTTAATTTTGGAATTTATTAACCTCTTTTTAATAGTTTATTACACACTTACTGAGGTAGGAAACGTTGTAGCAAAATTTTTTCTCATTTCGCTACTAATTTAAATTTATTTAAATTTATTCATACATCAAGCGCCACC
Organism: Podabrus alpinus; assembly: GCA_932274525.1. Lineage (NCBI taxonomy): Eukaryota > Metazoa > Arthropoda > Insecta > Coleoptera > Cantharidae > Podabrus > Podabrus alpinus. The sequence continues at coordinate 98,604,791 of OW026452.1, forward strand.
TTTCTATAGCCTTTTACAACGAACTTGATATGACAAGAAGTTATCACATGCGCATTAGAGAATTTTTAATTCTGGTTTGACGAGCAAAACTGAAAGGTCGACATTTTGTGTGCGAGTGTATAAAATCGACAATTTCGTTCATAATAATTCAACCAATAGGTGTTACACCACGTTCTGCATCCACGACACCTTTCCAACAGGTAATAAAAGGTTGGCTAGCTCAAAGTCGCGAAGGGGTGGGTTGGTGGAAGGAATGAAAGGGTCGTGTGACGGCACGTCGCAAAGCGTGTGTTTCCTATCGACGACCGGGCAATCCTCGATCGCGATTCTAAAAATTGTCAAAATCGGTGGGAATAATTTACACGGGGGGGGAGTTAAGTCAAAATCGGTGGGGTTAATATACACGCGGGAGTTTAAATGGGCGCCACGCATACGAAGAAATGAATCTCTTTGAAGGGGACTGGTTATCACACCTTCCAAGCTGGTACGCGACAACTTGATGATCTTACAGCGAACTCTCACTCCGGAAAAACCTCGCTTAATGACCTTACCTTTACAGGAGGCGAACTTTCCGTTGGTGAAAATAGCTAAATAAACATTAACACAACAATAATAATAACACACAAAGTTGGGAAATAATAAAAATGTATTAAATAAAATAATATCAGGGGGGAGTTGACAAGGTTTACACAAGATACTATCAAATTTACATGTCTTGTATAAAAATAAATATGTACAGTTGACGGAACCTTTCCGTGTGGTTTCCGTTGCGAAACTAATACTCGTAAAACAATTACTCTTACAAAAATACACAAGGTTAATTTGCATGAAAGGGGGGCGTATTGAATACAGCACTCCACCAAAATAAATAGTTACTTAAGCGTAACTTGATAATATTCAAAACTATGATTCATAAAATTGATCATGGAACTTAATCAATGCAATTGATTGTCAAAATTCCCAACAACGGGACAAACAAACTTTAGCTACGATACTAAACTTGAAGCGTTACGTTAAATTGTTTGGTTACACTCTGAACGCTCGAATGGCGTGGTAAAAGCTACGTTAATAATAGATAATAATATTAAGTTAAATAAAAGGTATACAAAATGGTTGCGATATCGTCTTCCAGGGTTGAACTGAACGTTCATAAACACAACTAATGGTCAATTGGACCAATTAACATCACAATCTTAAAAATATAAAAAGGTTTCTTACTTAATTTGGGTGGTTGATGTTCGACCTCTAGGTAAAGTCGATGACGGGTCCTTCAGGAGTGAGATTTCGTCTTCAGAACGTAGAATGAAGCTGAATGTGATGTCTCAAACCATATCAGAAGGGCAGCGTAATAACCAGCTTCCCAAAAACTCTTCAAATCGGAAGGTGGTGAAATAACAGGGTGGTTCACGCACTGTATTTCACGATAAAATAGGGGTCTCCGTACGAAATAATTCACTATGTTAGTTATTCGCGAAGTGACAAATAATTCAAGCCGGCACTGTCTAAGTAAGAAATGTTAATGTGGTGTCCGATAAAAAAAAGACGATTGGAATGCACACATGGGTTGGAAGTGCAACACCTGTTTTGTACCAATCGATAAAAGCAATGCTACGTACTTGCCTTATGAGCGGCAAGCAATAACTCGACGTGATTAACGTGATAAACAGATGGTATAAAAAGTCCGATAATTGATTCAATGTTTAGTAACAATAGACGATATTAATTGTTCGATCACTTATTAAATATTAGCAACAATTGACGATATTAATGTTCGATAAAATATTGAAGGTTTAATAACAATTGACGATATTCTGGTTTGATAAAATATTGAAGGTTTAATAACAATTGACGATATTCTGGTTTGATAAAATATTAATTGTTTAACAACAATTGACGATATTCTGGCTCGATAGTATATTAATTGTTTAACAACAATTGACGGTATTAATTGTTCGATAGTACCTGCAGTTGACACACACTAATTTTTAGCACAAATGACTTGTATTTATTTAAAGACCTCTAATAAATGTGAGACCTCGATAGTTAATTCCGCTTTTGGAAGCGCTAAGATACGAAAAAGGTAGTATCAGATTCCAAGTGAATCTCCTCGAATATGCAATTTGCAGCTCAATTTATGCATTCTCCCTACTCTGATTTAGGATTTTTCCCACTTACTGATTGATTTGGATCCTTGTAATTGGGTCCTATAAATTTAGAAAGAAGGGCGACGTGATTTAATTGGACAATACCTAGAGTGTGAGAGCACACTTTCTTCTTTCTCCATGCAAAGTGTATCGAGAAGTTTTGCAGGACACGTGCGAGCAAAACAATTTTTTGCTCGTCTCGTCGGACGAAAAGGGTCTAACTTTTGCACTTTTTGTTGGTTTTTATCGAAGTTTTAAAATTGCGAAATCGCTATGCTTTCCATGTTAAAAATTAACACATGAGTTTGCAAGTCGATGCCTGTCTAAGATAACGATGTCGAATGCATTCGTTCCCATGGTCTTACCATCGCACGTGCCCGTTTTTTGTATCGACGGCCGACGTGGATTTATGGATCGCATAAAAGTTTCTCTCAGTCGTTTGAAAGATTATAGTAAAGTATAGGTATGAGTTGACGTTTAGTTTGCAACGTTAATGAATAGAGAATTTATTGCTGATGAGGTGAATTATGGATTAATGCTACGTCAACATTATTAACACTTCCTCATCTACCGTATGGTTTATTGTACGTGTATTAAAATATTTGATGATACTTTCCTAACTATACAATTCTTAAGATTATTGTGCATTTGCAAAACGTAAATTTATTAGTTGAGCGAATGTTTCAATCTTTTATTTTTACAACCCGACCTAAAAATGTTTTCTCAAAGAGTAATTTTCAACGGATCGATTCGAAATTTAAAATATAAGTTTAATAGATCATAAACGCAAAATCTAAGGGTGCGCCCGATGCGCGGAATAAGGTGACACTCCCCTTACGTCAAGAGTGGTTATCCCTAACTACTCTTCAACTGGGACGCGCGCAACCTCAACCGAAACAAAAACTGTCCTGCGATAAACCATCAACACTTGTAGTGTTGAAACAACTACTCAGCTAGTGACTAGACTATACGTATATGCCGGGAAAGAGAGAGAAGGTTCACCTAACCCTAGGCTTAATCAACCCGTGAGTCGTAGTGACTCCTACATGAGAGGGCGGTTCGCGAAATCACGCGATCATTCGCTGGCCGTGGGACCCACAAATGTCTGTGAAGACACCGGACTCTAGATCAAGGTAGACCTGAGCTAAGGTAACACTTCCTTGGCGTACTCATATTTACAAAGCCTTCTCTAAAATGGTTCAGTCGATGGGGACTGTCTGCCTTTTTCAATACGTTGAAAAAACAGAGTAAAAAAAAACGCGTGCTTGGCTGGATCATATTTACAAAAGCCGTTTGATGCACTTCAGTAGATGGGGACTGTCTGTTTTATCAGTTATCGTTGGTGAAACAGAGAAAAAAACTTGCGCTTAGCTTGATCAAATTTACAAAGCCGTTTGAGAGATCACTAACCTTCCTCATGACTTCGATCCGGACGAGATGATCGGAAGAGAGAGAAGAGGTAATGATGGGGGGGGCGAGAAAAAAAAATTGAGATGGTTTCCACTGAATAAAAAAATATTCGTGGGGCATAGTTGACGGTACGGGTCGGGATGGTTTGCTTTCATCAGTGTAGTCGAAGGGAACGTCCTTGAACCACACTGACGTAAACGGGAGCTTTCATTGAATACAAAAAAAATCGTGGGGCCTAACCGTGGACCTACACAATCTATCGCCTCACAAAAAAATGAAGCTAGCACAACTAAGGTTGACTCTACCAACGCTAGTGGTGAGTTTTGATGTGCAAAAAAAACATCGTCATTTATTGAGAAGTCCTGCGGTGATCGGCACCGGAGAAAACTTCACTCTAAATGTTGTCTTACACAGGTAGTGTTAGTGCAAGACGGGGACGTTGTACCAGTGGAACGTATCCACTAGGGTACAAGGCCACAAAAGATCATAACATGTAACATAAGGGGGGGGGGTTTAGAAGTTGAACGACGGCTGGATCAAATTTACAAAGCCGGTCCTATCTAATTCGGTAGGCGGGGGGGTTTGATTAATTTAAACGGGACTAAAGTGATCGTTATACACGAAAAAAAAATTTAACAACAAAAAAAGATATACGAAAACTGACTGAAATTCGAAATGGTGACAACCGTCCGGGTTGCACCTAAATGTTTGCTCAAAAATATATGAAGTGACTCTACTGTATAAAACTGACGAATGTGAGAAATAATTTTTCTCCAAAAGGTCAAAACGTAACTATGAAATTAACGCATGACTAATGATAACATTGGGTAATCAATTCAATGTAATCCTAGTCTCTACTTGATTCAACTGAGCGATTGATTGGGTGATTAGGCCAATGGCTCGCTAAGCGTACCCTCTAAATCCATAAACAATAATTTCTGAAATGGTTGACTGAAAATTCAAAAAAAAATTCGAGATTACAAAATGACATGACTAAAAATTCAAAACAAAAAAAAACTCGGGATTACAAAAATGACACGCGAGATAAACAATGAAGCAAAAGAAAAATGACCCGTTTATACTTTGGGGGCACGTAGTTTTATGTCGTACGATAAGGACATAACAAATATCTCCCTTAACCTTACTGACTTAAAACTAGCTTAAAAATACCCAAACTTTACGCTAACTAAACCGATACCTAAAATTAACTAAACCGAAATCTAAACTGAACTTAATGCTACCTAAACCGAAATCTAAACTACTCCTTACATACTAAAAGCGCGAGAGAAAAAAAAATAGTTACACAGAAAAAAAATGTTCCACGTCCTAGGTCTTAAACAAATCTGAAGCCGTTGTGACCGTTGCAAGAGAGGGCGGTTCGCGAAGTCACGGGATCGTTCGCTTGCCGTGAGACCCACAATCACAAACAGAAACGCTGAACTCTAGCTTGGGTTGGACCCGAAAACGTGGTAAAAGTTGGGAGGCGTCAAAATATATGCCTCTGGGATGAACGGATCAAATTTACAAGTTCACCCCTAATGGGTTTGTTCTTCCTTAGACCGGCAGGTGTTATGACCGTGTAGCATAGTTGTAGTCAATCTATTATTCCCTAACAAAAGGTAAATTTCCCAGAGTGTTGCTTCGAGTTATAACCCCTTACTTCTGTACGAAATTCCCTTACTAAGAAGGTTCCTTTGGGGCAGATTTTCATCCGCCAAAAAAAATAAATGGGACGATAATTCACCGGGGAATGGACTAAGCCCACGAAATTACTTTATAACCCTGGGGTTTGGATCGTCGTCCATATGTGGATCGACGTCCAAAAAAAATGTTTATCTAGCAGTGGAACCATGTCCAGCATGATAATTCGATAGCTCGATGAGAAGTGGGTCACTCTAAACAACTATTAACTATGACAACCTTACTACAAAAAATAAAATTCGGTAAAATTTTCTAAAGGGTATGTTACAAAAAACTTCCCCTAAAGGGTGTGTTGCGACAAATGATTTGTCCGAAATTGGACACAAGTCCAAACAATACAACACGGCATGAGGCAATGTCTAATGCAATTGCATTCTCAGCCCTGATCTTAATTTCTAATCTCAAAAACGAAAACGAAAAAGCTAAAAAAAATCTATTTTAAACGGTACTCGATACCAGGAAAGAACGGTGAGGGATGGTGGGGGCAAGTTAACGTCGTGCGATTGACAATAAGACATGATCAGTGTGTATGAAGCGACAGTGACACATTGACCTCAACCCGAAATGATAACTAGATGTTACCCTACCACTAACTTAAAGAAAAATGTCACAATGGACTGGGATTCAAAACTCTTTGATTGATTTGATTCACCAAAGAAAACTTTACGTTAAACTTTAAATTCAAAAAAAAAACTCAAAAATAAACTTTAACTGACGTCCAACTTCAAAAAAAAACTTTACAAAACTTTAACTTAAATTCAAAAAAAAAACTTTCAACTGAATTTGAAAACTTTCAATCTAATTTGAAAAACTATTAATCAAGTTTGAAAAACTTTTGATTAAATTCAAAACAACATTCCATTAATTTCAAAAAAAATTCCCCTCAATTCGAAAAAACTTTTCGTTAAACTGAAAAAAACTTGGCTCCAAAGGCCGATATTAAATTCAAAATGTTTATCTTAATTCACGAAAAAACTTGACGTTAAACGAAAAAAAAAAGATTGGCCTCAAGGGTCGATATTAATTTAAGTATCACTATAAAATTTAAAATGTCTACTTTAAAAAACTTTGAGTTAACAATAACTCAAACTGCTCTAGATCAAACTCAAAATTCGGAAATACGTCTGCAAATGAAATTCAAAAAAACTTTTACTATTCCACTAAATGTGTGCATAAAATCTCAAAACTACACCCACAAAACTAACTTCGAAGATTGAACCTTGAAACTAAATTCAAAAAAGTAAAAAAAATAAATGCGTAACCTAATGAGGTGCGTAAGTGCGTGACCCGTAGTAAAGCGTAAGAATGCGTACGAAACGCTTTGTGTCTTGTTCGAGACAAATGAAAACAAAACAAAAAAAAATGCGTAATAAGTGTACGGTGTTACTAGCAGAAAATACGTATGGAAACGAGTGCGTAAATAACATGCGTACTTAAATATACTTGATCTAGATGTGAACATGTGTGCTAGGCACAACAAAAAAACTTTCTATCGCTATTTGCTAAAGATGGAAAAAACAAGGTTCGCTATAAACGGTATGCAGTGATAATGCGTAAAGGTGCGTAGAAGACGCAGATCAAAATCTTTCATCGTTAAATGCTGAAGGCTAATAAAAATTTGTTACTAAAATTTCCGATGTGAGGGAGGGTGCATTGCTAAGGGATTGTGCGTTAGGGTGGTTTTCGTTCTACAGAAAGGGTTGCGAAATACAGGGTAGACTTTCAACGTCCGATATAGACGGTAAGGGTTCACACACAAAAAAAAAATGGTGAAACGAAAAAACTTTAAACTAAGTTGAGTGACAAGTAAGAGTTTTCAACAAAATTTAAGGGTTGCGATATCATCGCCACGTTAGGGCGGTAAGGGTGTTCGCAGTTTTACGTCATGCACGGGACAATAAGGGTTGTACACGCCAAAACGGCATTATGAACCGATAAAAAAAATGTAGGTTGTTTCGGTCTACAGTCAGCGGTGGTCCGCACCAGACCTGACCTCTTCGATTCAACCTAATAAACACGCAATAAAAACAAAGCGAAATGTTATGGCGACATTTCCTTAAAAGTACAAAAAGCAAGGTAAAATGTTATGATGACATTTTCTAATACAACGAGAAAAAATTTAACAATAATGACTAAGGACTAAATACATTCGCAACGACACACACGCACTAAAAAAATTCATTCATACATTCACACGAAAAACAAACACACACAAAAATCTTAATATTAAAATCGGGGCTTTAGTTTCTCTTAATTGGAGCATTATGCCCTGCAACGATTTTTTTCTTGGTCCTACTCTGTCTGGGGTTACAATGGGGACAAGTTTTTGTGGTCTCATCTTTTCTCCCACAACGATAGCAATATATACGTTTCTGCGGAACGGTACAACGCAACGCTAAATGTCCTGTGCCACCACAATTCCAACACAAAAGGGTGTTATTATTTGTCTTATTATGAATACGGCTCTTACACCCGAATTCACCATTACTTTGCTCGTCATTACGCGGTCCGCTAAAATTTTCGGACTCGTCCCGGGATAAATTTTCAATTTCTCTTACCGACATATTTTCCTTTGTCAGTATAGAGACGTTTTCGACCTGACCTGAAATTCGTAAGTGAAACTTCACGATCGGGGTTGATATTTCGAAATTTCTATTCGAATTCGCCGCTTCGACGGTACCGCGATCAACAGGGGGTTCTTTTGTAATTTCCTCCACGGTATTGGACCTAAAATCTCTCTCCGTCCGGGAGTCTGCTAATAGTAAGCCATAAGTTGACCTAAATTCCTCCAATTGATCTAAAATCCTAAGTTTGGAGTCTTTATCTTTTATTAATACGGGTTTTGATTTAAATAATCGATTAAAATAATGCGTTAGTTTCGTCTCTATGTTCATTTCTAGATTGGGTTTCTGATCACGCGAAACTTCTAAGCGACCAAGTAACTTTTTAATAATTAACACGCCTTCTTTTAAAGCTGCTAAATCTTCCGCAAAGGAAAACGGATACCATAATAAAATGTATTTTTCACCCTGTTCCTCTTTCACAAGGGCTGATACTAATTCATCGCGTAATTCTCTTAATGAACCGTGAAAAGGTAAACCTCTAATCTTTAATTCGTATTGGACCTCGTCCTTTCGCAACTTGTCCGGTACAATCCTGAATGCCATTATTAATCGAAATGAATAAATTTAATTAAATACAAAAAAGGATTCGCGGAACACGACTCTACTTTGTTCTCTGAACAACTAATGGTAAACGGAAATACAATATTTGATCTTAAAATCACGATAAATTTTACTTTTAATTCTAAATAGGGGGGCGTCATGGAATCTCGTTAGTCCATTCATGCGCGTCGGTACTACTTTTAAAATTGAAATCTTAATTCAAAACTTCGTGATTTACAAAATTTGACGTAATATGCCAAAAGGGCTTTATCGATAGCTACTAAGTTGGGTGCCAAGTTATATTTTAACCTACAAAAATTAATTTGGAATTTACTTGATTTACAAACAAAAATTCGATATGATGTGCCAAAAGGGCTTCTCGATAGGCCGGGGTTTCTCGATAGCCCCACGTTGGGCGCCAAATTATTATCCTGTTACACCACGTTCTGCATCCACGACACCTTTCCAACAGGTAATAAAAGGTTGGCTAGCTCAAAGTCGCGAAGGGGTGGGTTGGTGGAAGGAATGAAAGGGTCGTGTGACGGCACGTCGCAAAGCGTGTGTTTCCTATCGACGACCGGGCAATCCTCGATCGCGATTCTAAAAATTGTCAAAATCGGTGGGAATAATTTACACGGGGGGGGAGTTAAGTCAAAATCGGTGGGGTTAATATACACGCGGGAGTTTAAATGGGCGCCACGCATACGAAGAAATGAATCTCTTTGAAGGGGACTGGTTATCACACCTTCCAAGCTGGTACGCGACAACTTGATGATCTTACAGCGAACTCTCACTCCGGAAAAACCTCGCTCAATGACCTTACCTTTACAGGAGGCGAACTTTCCGTTGGTGAAAATAGCTAAATAAACATTAACACAACAATAATAATAACACACAAAGTTGGGAAATAATAAAAATGTATTAAATAAAATAATATCAGGGGGGAGTTGACAAGGTTTACACAAGATACTATCAAATTTACATGTCTTGTATAAAAATAAATATGTACAGTTGACGGAACCTTTCCGTGTGGTTTCCGTTGCGAAACTAATACTCGTAAAACAATTACTCTTACAAAAATACACAAGGTTAATTTGCATGAAAGGGGGGCGTATTGAATACAGCACTCCACCAAAATAAATAGTTACTTAAGCGTAACTTGATAATATTCAAAACTATGATTCATAAAATTGATCATGGAACTTAATCAATGCAATTGATTGTCAAAATTCCCAACAACGGGACAAACAAACTTTAGCTACGATACTAAACTTGAAGCGTTACGTTAAATTGTTTGGTTACACTCTGAACGCTCGAATGGCGTGGTAAAAGCTACGTTAATAATAGATAATAATATTAAGTTAAATAAAAGGTATACAAAATGGTTGCGATATCGTCTTCCAGGGTTGAACTGAACGTTCATAAACACAACTAATGGTCAATTGGACCAATTAACATCACAATCTTAAAAATATAAAAAGGTTTCTTACTTAATTTGGGTGGTTGATGTTCGACCTCTAGGTAAAGTCGATGACGGGTCCTTCAGGAGTGAGATTTCGTCTTCAGAACGTAGAATGAAGCTGAATGTGATGTCTCAAACCATATCAGAAGGGCAGCGTAATAACCAGCTTCCCAAAAACTCTTCAAATCGGAAGGTGGTGAAATAACAGGGTGGTTCACGCACTGTATTTCACGATAAAATAGGGGTCTCCGTACGAAATAATTCACTATGTTAGTTATTCGCGAAGTGACAAATAATTCAAGCCGGCACTGTCTAAGTAAGAAATGTTAATGTGGTGTCCGATAAAAAAAAGACGATTGGAATGCACACATGGGTTGGAAGTGCAACACCTGTTTTGTACCAATCGATAAAAGCAATGCTACGTACTTGCCTTATGAGCGGCAAGCAATAACTCGACGTGATTAACGTGATAAACAGATGGTATAAAAAGTCCGATAATTGATTCAATGTTTAGTAACAATAGACGATATTAATTGTTCGATCACTTATTAAATATTAGCAACAATTGACGATATTAATGTTCGATAAAATATTGAAGGTTTAATAACAATTGACGATATTCTGGTTTGATAAAATATTGAAGGTTTAATAACAATTGACGATATTCTGGTTTGATAAAATATTAATTGTTTAACAACAATTGACGATATTCTGGCTCGATAGTATATTAATTGTTTAACAACAATTGACGGTATTAATTGTTCGATAGTACCTGCAGTTGACACACACTAATTTTTAGCACAAATGACTTGTATTTATTTAAAGACCTCTAATAAATGTGAGACCTCGATAGTTAATTCCGCTTTTGGAAGCGCTAAGATACGAAAAAGGTAGTATCAGATTCCAAGTGAATCTCCTCGAATATGCAATTTGCAGCTCAATTTATGCATTCTCCCTACTCTGATTTAGGATTTTTCCCACTTACTGATTGATTTGGATCCTTGTAATTGGGTCCTATAAATTTAGAAAGAAGGGCGACGTGATTTAATTGGACAATACCTAGAGTGTGAGAGCACACTTTCTTCTTTCTCCATGCAAAGTGTATCGAGAAGTTTTGCAGGACACGTGCGAGCAAAACAATTTTTTGCTCGTCTCGTCGGACGAAAAGGGTCTAACTTTTGCACTTTTTGTTGGTTTTTATCGAAGTTTTAAAATTGCGAAATCGCTATGCTTTCCATGTTAAAAATTAACACATGAGTTTGCAAGTCGATGCCTGTCTAAGATAACGATGTCGAATGCATTCGTTCCCATGGTCTTACCATCGCACGTGCCCGTTTTTTGTATCGACGGCCGACGTGGATTTATGGATCGCATAAAAGTTTCTCTCAGTCGTTTGAAAGATTATAGTAAAGTATAGGTATGAGTTGACGTTTAGTTTGCAACGTTAATGAATAGAGAATTTATTGCTGATGAGGTGAATTATGGATTAATGCTACGTCAACATTATTAACACTTCCTCATCTACCGTATGGTTTATTGTACGTGTATTAAAATATTTGATGATACTTTCCTAACTATACAATTCTTAAGATTATTGTGCATTTGCAAAACGTAAATTTATTAGTTGAGCGAATGTTTCAATCTTTTATTTTTACAACCCGACCTAAAAATGTTTTCTCAAAGAGTAATTTTCAACGGATCGATTCGAAATTTAAAATATAAGTTTAATAGATCATAAACGCAAAATCTAAGGGTGCGCCCGATGCGCGGAATAAGGTGACATAGGATGTTACAATCTCATCAATTTGAACCAATCATAATCTACTTCCTTTGACAATACAGACCACGGTGGTGTATTGTCGCGGCAATACGACCACCGTGGTCTGTATTGTCAAATTTCCATAGTAACGATGGAAACTACGTGAACGCATACTATAAATTATTTGCTGTCAGAAAAAATTGAAATTTTATTTACGAAATTGTCAAACGAATTCCACACGATACTATAAAATTGTCGGTTAATTTTTAAACCATGGAATCTTCGTGTTTGTCGCCATTTAAAATCACCATTCGTGCTAAAGCACTCATGGTGATTTTAAGGGCGACAAACACTCAGTTCCAGTTTCAAAAATTATTGCCGACAATTTGATAGTCTCTTGTGGTATTATATATGATAATTTTGATTCGATTTTCGATCATCAGTTACCTTAAATATCGTGCGTGTTGTATTTTCACCGTAATAACGGATTTAAGTGAAATTAAGCGTATTCGATATCAGTCTTACCTAATTCAACCGTGTTGGATTATATATTTTTTTATCTCGTTCGACCACACATTTTTCCATTGTACGATAACGCTCAGTATTACCAACTTGATGTGGTGAAAAGGACTGGTGTATATTTTGACAATCAACTTGCTGTCAATTTGGATGTTTGATTATTTTTTTGAACAATCATCATTATTATATCGTTGGATTTTATAAGTGTACCATTCTATCACATAATCCTGAGAGGCGTCGGTCCATCATCTGTTCATCCCGCCACAAGCTGCTGTACGAGTTACCACGTCGGTGCCTTCCGTACTCGGAGCGTCTCAGATGGGAATCTGTAGTGACAATACCTGCAACCATCATTTCAATCAAGAAGCCGTCTGTCACCTTTATTTTTGTAAACTTACCGGAGCTCTTGGTAAGGTATCATTTATTTTCTTGTTTGTTTTTGGTGGTAAATTATTTGTGTCATTGAAGCCAACCTTTGCATTGGCGGGTACCCTTCTGGTAGCCTCAGTTTTTGGAACACCTTTGACGTGACGTTTGTCAATAAAATTAACGTGCCTTCAATTTTAAGCACGTCACAACCACGTATGCTTTGTCTTTGTCGCTTTAGCTACATTAAAACTTGTCAATTAACTATTGTTTTATTTCGACGAAAGCGTACCCTCATTGTGTTTTCAGCATTGCACGGAGTGGAACTCACTGCCCTCGTTCACCGCTACAACGAGTTAGCTTATACCTACCATCAGGGCCCCACGCAAATAAAAGTAGAAGGTTTTACTTTCTGCGTGAGTCGTTTTCTTCTCTGGGCCGTTCCCTCATTAGAAACGAGGAGAAAGGATTACGTTTCAACGTTTCGTTACAACCGCAGGTTAAGATAGATTGCCGAGGTGCGAAGCACCGAGGTGTGATAAATAAATAATGATTTATTGCATAGAATCAACAGTGTTATGATTAATATCGTAAAATCAAATTGTCTGTTCACAAAGTAGTCACTTTACAAACTTTATTACGGTTATTAATCTATAAAATATATATAAGATCAATTATTAACTGATGTGAATAAAAAATATTAACCACTACACTGTCGTCCTTAGTTAAAACGTCACAACTTATAAATTGGTTTTCGAGAGAAAAATAAGTCCATATGCATTTTATTTCCAAATTTTCATTTCACTTAAATGACATGTGAACCCGCTTATAAGGTATAGTGTAAGAAAATTGCGAAAAAGAAATTCAAAATCGGTTTTCTGCGATTTTTCGCCGGATTTCGTTAGGTAATTGTTCGAACTTAAATATACTAAAAAACGTCCTCTCGGAACCCTGAGCTTCTTACCGAATTCTTTGTCTGAAGTTGAAATATTTTATGAAGGAGTGAAAATTATGTTTTTCGGCAAAATATTTTTTTACAAATATCTCTTTCAGCTGTATTGTTATCATATAACTCATTAAAAAAATTAAAAACACTTAAAATATTTTAACAACATCCTCGAAATCATGAAAAGACGAGTTTCCTAAAAATGGTCAGGGGGTTCTGATTTTTGGATATATTTTAAGTTTTGGGGTCCTAATAAAAACTCTGAATTGGCGACCTCGGCGACCGCCCGGAAGTGCCGCCATTTTTAAAAAAATCGCGAAAACAAAATGTTTCTTCGCAATATTTCCTTACGAGTTGACTTTAGGACGAGAATGACTGCTATAAATCTTATAGAGAATAAAATTTACTACTTCTATCTAAGGTATTTTTCTGTAAGTCGAATAGTTGCTGAGCGCCAGCACTGTTAAATTTCTGAATTTCTTACATTTGTTGTAACATCTGTTGTTATATTTTTGAAAATTTCAAAAACGCTCGATTTTGACCTGACTTTTTTTTATAACAGAGTATATCTTAATAGACTTGATCATATAATAGACTTTTTTAGAGAGAGTAACCAAATATTATAAAAAAAAAGGTCAGAGCAAATTCGACCGTTTTTGAAATTTTCTAAAATGTGCTCTATTTAACAGTGCTGGCGTTCAGCAACTATTAGACTTAGAAAAAATACCTTAGATAAAAGTTGTAGTAAATTTTGTTCTCTATAAGATTTTTATAGAAGTTATTTTCGTCCTAAAGTCAACTGGTAAGGAAATATTGCGAAGAAACTTTTGTTTTCGCCAATTTTTTTAAATGGCGGCACTTCTGGGCGGTCGCCGAGGTCGCCAACTCAGAGTTTTTATTAGGACCCCAACCTTAAAACATATCCAAACATCAGAACCTCCTGACCATTTTTAAGAAACTCTTCTTTTCATGATTTCGAGGATGTTGTTATAATATTTTAAGTGTTTTTAATTTTCTTAATGAGTTATATGATAACAATACAGCTGAAATAGAAATTTGTTTAAAAATATTTTGCCAAAAAACATCATTTTCACTCCTTCATAAAAAATTTCAACTTCAGACGAAGAATTTGGTAAGAAGCTCAAGGTTCCGAGAGGACGTTTTTTAGTATGTTGAAGAACGAACAATTACCTAACGAAATCCGGCGAAAAATCGCAGAAAACCGATTTTGGATTTTGTTGATCAAAATGTGCCCAATTTTCTTACACTAATATGACACTATTACTCTTATTTCTGAACTTTCAATGCGTTTTTCACGGTATATAATTTTATTTTGGTGTTGCAGCAATTACGAAACAACGGAGGTTCCGATCGATTTTAAACAATCATATACAGTATGATCAAGACATCCGTAATTTCGTTGGCCCAATCGTAAATTTAAGTCCATAAAAATTTCAGTTTGTCCGTTTGGTTATCTAAAAGTTGAACAACCCGAGTTTCTTTGCAAAACTTCACAATCTTTCAGTGGCCACTTTATGACTTTTGGGCTAGTTTCGTTTTTTTAAGGTTTATTATACATTCAAGACTATTTTGTAACGAAAACAGACTTATAACATCTACATAAAGTAATTTTTTTCCCAGAAATCAACTTTTTAGTTAGGACGTTTTAACTAAGGACGGCAGTAAATGACATGTAACTGCTTATTTTCGTTACGTAATAAGTTACAGAGGGTCCGGTTATGTAAACATCCCCGGCTGAAGAAAAATTTCTTCAGCTACACACTAAAGAACAGGCTTATTTTAGTCTATAGAAATAATATTTTGCGTGAATCCGATGAAAAAAACACAAAATATCGACTTTTCTAAAGTACGGGAAATTAGCATCGAATATGCCGCACACCCCAAGCAGAAGCGATACAATTCAAAGACGGTCCCTTGAAAACGCGTAAAATTTTTTCGCTCCGATTTGAATTTTTATTTGAAATTCGGATAGGTGGGGGTGTGACTAGTAGATATTAGTAATAAATATTATCAAAAAAATGGAAAATAACCCGTGTATTGCCGAAAAAGTTAAAAAAAAAAAATTTCTTCGATTTTTGGGGTGTGCATTCGATAAGGAGGGTTATCCATCGTCAAAACCTACCCTGCCGGGGCGCCGCTACGCTCTGCACCCCTCCAGGGCGGTTTTGACTCTGGTTACTAGGCTAAACATACGAGAAGCGCCTACGATCAAGAAAACCGGGAGCTAAAAAACCGGGAGCTTAGAGACCCTTGAAATAGCATTAAAAAGTATAGTTGCGGTATGGGGCAGTAAACTATTACGTTTCACCCCCAAAAAATCGGGTTAAAACAAAAAATAATCGATGTTACATGTAGGAGAGACGAGCTGCATCTGCCGGTCCGTAACCTTTACCTTTACCTTTACCTGATATGTATTTGATGGAGCATCCCGGCGCAGCCGGCCTTCTCCTTCATCTGAAAGAATACATTAGTGACATTGGAATTTATAGAGACCGGTGGTTCTCTGGGAATTGGCGCTTGGCGGACTGACTGGTAAAAACCTGAGCTGTAACTGTGAATATGTAATATGAGAAGAAAAAGAAAATTTTTACGTTTGCCGATATAGTAGAGTCCCTAATTCGAAGAAAGAAATTATGAATTAATTTCTATTGATGACCTCGGAGTGAGTGGCTTCTACTTGGTACTAGTCAGAATTGGCGACTAGTGGGATTATAGTGATGCTATGGGGGGTGATTTAACGAAGCTTGTGATAATTGATCGAAAAATTACACAAATCTAGTGAATAAATTCACTTTCGAAGAGAATTTGTGTAAGTTAAACCTATGAACATACATTAGTCTGTGTGGGGGTGAGTTATGGTCAGGAGTTGTCCGTGGTCAGGAGTGATTTGGGACGGGGAATGAGAAAGTCAGCTGGGTTGTATTGACCTAGTTGGTTTACTAGTGGGTTTTCTGAGAATTTGGATTTGTTGTAGAGATTGGTGGCATGTTTACGATTAAGAGTGTTAATGAGGTCTAGTTTGGCGTCTGCGTGTAGTCGCCTGTTAGTGACGTAGTAGGGGGCGCTGAAAATAGCTCGGAGATTTTTGTTTTGAATGACTTGAAGTTTATTTATGGCCCTGGGGCGTGCATATCCCCAGACAGGGGAGGCGTAAATCATTGTCGGGCGGATTATGGCTTTGTATAATCTTAGTTTGTTAGCGGGGGACATGGTACTTTTTGCGTTCATGAGGACGAACAGTCTATTGAAGAGGCATTTGGCTTTACCGGCTGCGGAGGAAATGTGAGCGTCCCATTTGAGGCGCCGGTCCATGGTAATGCCAAGGTACTTGACCTTGGTTTTCCAGGGGATTTGCTCCTCGAACATCCAGACACTGGAGTTGTGAGGCTTGCAACGATTTCGAAACATGATCGCGGAACTTTTGCTCGAGTTAACCTCGATGCGCCAAGTTTCGTACCACCTTCCGAGATCGGTGATCGCCTCCTGGAGGCGGGTTGTGGCTATGTCCGGGTGGATTGAGGATGTGTATATTGCAGTGTCATCTGCATATAGTGAAATTTTTGTTGCGGGATCTAAGGTGGTTGGAATGTCACTCATGAAGATGTTAAACAGTGAAGCTGCAAGGATCGAACCCTGGGGGACCGGTCCGTAAAACGCTAAGTTTAAGACTAGTTCTTTCTGCACGCACCGTCAACAGAATGAGCGACGCGCGGGAATCTCGTTAATTTTACCACTACATCTCGTTAAATTTGCTAAGTTCAAAATCGATTATTTCAAAATTTTGATAAACTCGAAAATTATTTTCACAATTTGCTCTATTACCCATGTTCTTTAGTGTGTTCCAGAAGAAATTTTGATTTGAGCGGGGATGGATAGGTAACTATAGCCGTTACAGCAATAATTAATTTTTTTTTTAACGTATTCGTGACAAATTATCAAAATACTCTGATTAACTTTATCATTGAGGCCGCATTCTTTCTTTGTAGTGTAATTATTCAGCATTACCATAAAATGGAATAATTATTATAAAGTTTTTAATTATCACACGTAATATTGGTGACCCTTCGGAACTTGAGTAGGTATCCACATTGCATGGTTATGACTAGAGTCAACTCTTGGACCGTTGTCAGTAAGCTACCAAACAGTTTCATGCTGACGCCCGCCGTCTTCTTTAATTATCGTGCAATTTCATATGATGTTACGAAAAGGTATGACCGCTTCGCTGTTGACTTAATCAAAAAGTTAATTAACTATATTAATTTAGTTATTTAGTAGGTATTTACAACGTCTTGACAGTTGTTACAACTAATAATGGATATGATAATTTAGTAGTAGTTTTGCTTCGGTGTTTTGTTATTTGACAACCGAGGTTCGAATTTTTTGTCGCTCAGAAGTTATAATCCCAATTCTTGTTTTATCGACTTCTGTTTCAGTTTCGAAATTTGTTAATTTAAAATTTAATACACTGCGCAAGGTTTTATTTTTCTATTTTTTTATTAAATACTTATTAAATTTTCATAATCATATTGCATGACATATTTTTGACTATAAAATTGGATTCTTTTATTATCGTCGCTTTTTCTTGTTGTTTTATATTTTCTATTTAGATTCTTCGTATTTCAACTTAGATAAAACTAGACCTCATTACAATGAGATTCTTATTTTGTCCTATCTTCTCCGGGATAATCAATAAATAATGGAAACAAACAAGCCACTCTGCTTTGTTCGGTTGTCTTAGGTTATGCATAACAGAAACACAATACGAATAGAATTGTTACTTTTTTGTGGTCTCTTAAATGCAATCAGTAGCAAAACATATTTTCCTAAGTATGCATGCCTTTATGCTATTTGCTAGAAAAGTTTCAGCAAAATCCGCTTGATTAGAAATTTTCAGCTTGACATTATGAAGTTTTTCAGGAAAAATAAATAATTTTTTATAAATTTTGATCATAGCTAACGTTACGTGATTTATTGAAAAATTAACATTCCAGTAATTGTTTTAGAAATTAATTAGGCACTTAGGTAATGAATATCTAAAGCTTAGCTTTAATTATAATTCTGCTTTATGGTCACTTAAACTTAATAGTTTACTAGCATTACGACCAGTAAACAAGTACTTGATGGTGCTTAATTTCAATTTTTAAAACAAATGAGTTGATTATAAAAAAATTGTTGATGTAGGCAATAAAATTTTTTTAAAATGTTATTCAAAATAAAAACAATTTTCACTTGGTATGCTATCTTTATTTTCGTTATACTATAACAAAGAAGTAATGAACGTTGTTTGTTAAAAGTTTACAATAAAGAATTTGAAGGTTTTGTTTTGTTCTTTGTTTAAGCAATTACACCTGCGGGAACAAGTTGGTCAAAGTTTCGGCTAACTTTACGGCATCCTCGTGACCGCGCTACTGAATTGCATTTACTTTGTCAGTAGATGCGGTTTTCTACCAGCAAATTAATTTTATATTAAAGAAAACCGTAAGTGCGTGGTAATAAGGTACCAACCTTAAAATAAAATTTTATCTGCTGAAATTTGCTTTTCATTTTAAATTGATTTGGATTTATTTTAGAGCGCCTATGAATAATATTTGACGAAAATCGATAAACGAGATTTAAAATAATTAATTTTATATAATACCGTATTTTATAAAAACTTTTAATATTATTTCACAATAGACTCTGAAAGTGGTCTCAATAATGACAATACGGCCAAGAATTTAAAGGAAAAATAAAATTTGCTTACTATTGTATAACAATAACCATTATATCTTCAAAATATAATAACTATATAAAAATAAATAAATAATTTTATTTAATAATGCAGAAAGTTATAAAATATTGTTATTCTGCATTCGAGATGAAAATACAGAGTGGTCGCTAACTGTCAACATTTTTATTTTAAATTAAAAATTACCCATCCACTTATTGTAGCATGCAAGCTGGAATTAATTTTATTAGCTTTATTAGAACCACTAAAAATACATACTAATTTTGTACCCTCTAACGATTCCGGATTTGGCCACAATCGGAAAAATCACTAGAAGAATAACACTTTTACGAATGATCGTGAATATCTCGGCTTAGTTTTTCAGCAAACTCTACGGTTCTGGAAATATCGCAGTTTGAAGTGACTTATGCGCATAAATGGATTAACGAGACTAGCTATTATACTATTTACCTAAATTTTTCAATATAAAAAACATCTAATAAAGAAAGAACCAATTTTATATCCTCAAAACTGCACTGTTCAACGCGAATACCTAGAACAAACATAGAGCCAACACAACAATATCAAAATTTACAAACTTCCTAATAATTTAAATCTACAAACAATAATTTCAAAATTAACAAATCTTTACATAAAACAACGATCCTGTCGTAGTTAAAAAGATCACCGCAATATCTTAATTGACATGCAAAGTTCAAAGTTAAAAGTATTCCCATATATTAATTCCTTTTTATTAACATTTTTGTGTTAGTTTCTTGTCGAAAATGTATTATTTTTATCGCTTGAATGAATCATAGAAAAGAAATTTTTCATTCTTTTCTATTTTGGTACGAATGTTAGGTATACTATATAGAATATATTTAAATATTTGATTTTTTATTATTATATAGAATATAATAAACTTTGCTTTTGCGTGCTTTTGTAATATTATAATTGGTTTATCAAATTTGCTTGAATTTCTGTAATTTGATTTGTAATAAAAATTATGTAATCTCGTTAATCCACTTTTGCGTGTCAGTGACGTCAAAACGCAGTGATTCCAAGCAACAATATTTTATAATATTTATTCAGTGCTATTCACGACATTGGTGGTGAACAATATCGACAAAATATTGATAAGCTTTGACATTTTATGTTTAAATTAAGATTAAATTGCAACTGAGATGCTGAAATATGAGATCACATCCATTTTAATCAATATTTGAGACATTGCAGCTTTTAAACTACATGTAATATAAATTTCAACCTGAAAGGTCACTGGTTATCAATTTTTCATTAACTTTAACAGTCTCTTCATTTCCTTTTCTATCTGCCCACATATATTTTTCACATTTCTAAAGTTTTTCTGTTAGTGTAGGGAATCTATTATTCCCTGGCAGCGGCATGCGGTGTTCTTAAATTGGTCACCCATTCAAATGCAAGTGGCTAGCGATCTTTCTTGACTACCGTGATCTAACGAGAACGGCTATTTGCTTATCAATATTTTGTCAACATTGTTAACTAACGAAACTGTCTTGAATAGCACTGGTTAACTACAGTTATATTGATTAAATGATGATCTCATATAGAGGCGCAAAATCCTTTTCAAGAATGCACTGTAACGAAGTTCTCCAGATGTTTAATTCCACTGAACGTTTTCGTAACGATCGAGTCCGATTAGTACGTATTGTAAACGCCCCGAATTCTCGTTAATGACATATGAGAACGACTTAAAGGTCCCACATTACTGCGCATCCAATCTTTTAGCATTTTTAACCCACATTGTGATCAGTTTTAGTATAATTATAATTTTATACGGTTAGTGGCAGCCGCGCGCTTCCCTTATCTCTTAGCGTTCTAACTATTACGTATACAAAGCTGAACTTCCATAACCAATAAACCAGGAGTGAACATAGATGGTAAAGCCTGTATAAAACTCCATAAAGCTAAATAAAACTCAGAGTTTCCACGATATTTATTGCTTAAACAACAGTAATTAAAATAATATGCTGCTATTGCGTTGTTTATATCAATGCAACATTAAATGGATTTCAATTGACAAGAAGAACTCTTACACCACTGTTGCTTAGTAAACTGAGGGTTAATATGAAGCCACATGGTTAACAACGTCGTAAAATAATTATTCAGGGTGCGAACCTCGCGTTGCGTTAACGTCGCATCGCATAGAAGTAAAACTGCGTTTATGTAGACGGCGTAACGGAACGTAACGCCACAATTTGTGCTGCTGATTGGTCTAAAACAGAACAAAAATCTTCATGCCGCCATTCAGAATTGTGGAACGTGGCGTTGCGTCACGTCACGCCGACGCCGTCTGTATAAACTCAGTTTAAGGAACTAATAGGTATATTTAAATAGAAATATTCGGAGTTGGAGCGTTGCGTTTAGCTGAATTATTATGAAAATACTTCATACAATTCAATATACCCTCTAGGTATTTCAAATTTTAATCGATTTATGCGTACTCAACTTTCTTGTTTGTACAACTTTAAATTAGTAAATTTAATATAGTACAAGCAATTAATTTTTGTAAAACGGAAGCTAATTATTTTAGAAACTGCTAACAATTTTAACATAAAATTTTGTGCTAAGCACTAAATCGACTATTAAAATAATTGAGTTTTATTAAGACGAAGTAAATAATTAAATTGTATTAATTGTTTTGCTTAAAACTTGCAATTTAAATTTGGAATTTATAAAACACAGTTAACTGAACAATAACTAATCAAAATGTTTACGTAGTTGAAAAGTTTCGTTTGATATTTGAAGAAAACTTTTTGGAAATACCAACTTAATTACGTTTAAGCTTTTATTCTTTTCATACGCTAATCATTTAATTAAAATTAGGGTATGAATTAATCTGGTTTGACGCAGAGACGCGTAAAATTCATTACCAACGGACGCCAATATCTACTAAAACAAGTGAGTTCACCTTCTGAATGCAAATTCAATTATACCCACTACGCATACCTTTTGTTTAAACAGAAAGTCTTGGTAATATTGTTTGTCTCAAATTAAAATGTATTCTAACATTAAATTAACTGAAACGTGTGGATACATTTAATTATCAAGTTTGCTTGAAACGAAATTCTTGTTATTACACAAGTTTAGGTTAACAAATACTAATAAAACTCTTCATTTTCATAAAACTAATAAACAAACAAGCAGCTATATTTGTTCAAAATAATTTGTTATTATTTACAGTTCGCTAATTTAAAAGAATAAATTTAAACTTGAATTACCGCGTCGCGACGCTTGTGAACTCCACGGATAAGACAAATTTTCAAAGAAAATAACTAAATCCACAATAAATTTTCAGTAAATTACGATTACTTTGAGAATATTATAGGAATAAAGTTTTTCAGTAAATTTACATTTTTCTTATGAAAAAAAAAGATTATAAAATAATAGCAATTTTTGGACAACTTCCTGGAAGAATTTATTAAGCACCGTGAAACCGGGAAGACTTCAATTAAAAAGTGTTAATGAGAGAAAAATTAACACGACTTGGAAAAAAGTGGTGAAGTTGAAACCGCAGACGAATTTGATTACTTCCACTAAACTTTATTTGCATATTTTGTACTTGGGTCGTTTGCTAGTAGTTTAGTAATTTGAATTTTAAAAATTTTTAAGCTCCTTAGCGCAAAGCACTAAGCAACTCTTATACTTACAAAAGCTTCGGTAATGAATATACAAAGAGAAAAATATTGTTTTTTAATAAAAATAAAAAGAATTCTTAATTCTGAAATGAAAAGAATAAATTGCTTCTTTTTTGTTTTTTAAGTCGATTTTAATTGAAATCTTTGGAATTTCACTAAAAAATTGAACGAAAATCTTCCAAACTCCTTATATTCCAAAATTACTGTATAGAAAAATGTTATTAATTTTTTTGCTGAGTCTTCATATTACTTAATATCAATATTGTTATTTTACTAACAAGCTAGTAAGATAAAAATGTTAGTAATATAATTTCATCAAATTGAAAGAAATTCGTGTCCAAACGATAAAATCGTACTAACAGTTTTATAACAAAGTTATTGAATTTTCTTGAAAATGTTATAACGTATTTTTAGTTATCGGAAAATGTTGTAATATTATTGGTCAAATCGGTCAAAGAATGTTGGTAAGACATGTTGGAACAAACGAAATTTCCAAGTTCACAACCAATAATTCTATTATCCACATTAAGGGTAACAATATTATTTGCAAGTCTACACCCAGTAACATTGTTATCCTCTTGTTGAAAACAACAATTGTGCAGTAACATCGTGTCCAGATTAAATTAATAAGTCCAAAACGATTTTGTTATGTGGATCTATAAACCCTTGGTAATAGTCTCATTATTTGATGGCATATAATGCCGTCAGATTTTTGAACTTGGGGAATTTACAATGCCCCTGGGAATTTCCAGACACCGCGAGCAAAATGGTCCAAAGTGTTTGGTTCGTCACAATACGACTTTTTTTTAATTGTAGTGTGCAAAATGCTATCATCGATAAGTCCTTAAATTGTTAACATCTTTTCCTCACTTTTACAGCTATTTACATTACACTACCCTGTATATTTGAATTCTTACGTTTTTAAGAGTACGATAGAACTTGCTAGTGAAATGTCAATTTTCGAGGTTGCATTTTTGTTTAATTTTTCGTTTCCCTGTTAAAATGGGCAAGTTATGATACAATTTTCTGATTTATTCGTCATTAATCTGCTTAATTTGCACGTAAATTGTTCTGCTAAGCCACCGTCTAATTTCTACCAATGGAATTGTTAACTTTTCCAGCTTGTTTAGTTTAATTTTCAATAAAATTTAATTTCGTTGCAAGAAGATTTATTAATGCATTTTTATCCTAGAACATTCACTTCTATAGCATCAAGAAGTGGCAATTTCATTGTATCGTATCAATCCCTTCACAATGATTTTAATTAGAATTGTTTTTTGTTCCTTAAATTATCCGCATTTTGATTATCTGACTTTAAGGTTTAATTCCATCTGATTTATTTTAAAGATGTGGCGAACCCCAGTTAATGTATAATCACATTGTGACTCAATACAGATCGAAAAATCTCGTTTCAGGAGGGAGGGTTTTCCTTGGAGTGTGGTGATAAATTGAACTTGGTTTGTTAGTTTATACGGTGGGTTATATTTTAAATAAAGGGGGGAGCGTTTGACTACTCTGAACTTTGGTGGACAAGATGCTGATTGACTGTAATTTCATACACATTTTACGGTTAATAGCAATTTTTTTCTTTATTGTGCAAATTTTGCAATTTTAGCGCACAATTATTTTTTCAGTGATCAAACCTCTCGGTTATTTGTGACGACTCATTTAGTTTTTTTTGGGTAACAGTGATTTGCCTGTTTCAAGTATTTGAAGTATACGAGGATTAGTTTTTCTTTTAGTTTTCTCCTTCAAGAAAATTAAACTTTTGTTACGCAAATATGTAAATGCTATTTCCAATTGTTGGTTTTGATTATTGCTGATTATTTAAAATTACAAATACTTTTTTTAATTTAATATATTTCAGAAATGAAGCCTGCATGAAATTGATTGTTTAGATATAAACCATGACACTGTGTTTCGTTCTGCTTTGAATCTTTTCAAATAGATGTAATATCCAAATAAGTAATGAATTATACATTGAGAATACTTTAAAAAAATGTTATATATATGCTATTTGGATATCAGTTATTTTAAAAGCTCCAAAATAGAGCGTCATGGTTTATATTTAAAGAATTAATTTTATAACTTTGATTATTTTTGTTGAACTGCTCGTTTAGAGCAGTAAAAATTATACCTATAGTTGCTTTCATTTTAGATTACCTGAAGAAATGATTAATTTACAGATACCTAATGGTTGTCTCATATGGGTGAGAAAATTTGTGCACTTTAGTTCCAAAATGTGTTTTATAAAGTTTTTAAATTATTTTAAAATGCAGATATTATCATTAATAAGTATCAGATTTTATTACATTAACTACGAATACATCTCAATTAATATATTAAGCTATGAGATGAAATACCCCTCTCCCGCGGATGCAGGATCGAGAAATCTCCTCCCACGCGAAGTGGAAAACCACCTCACTTTTTTTAACGTGGGGAGCCCTGGATGGAATAGACTAGCTCTTTGATGGTAACGTCGGTCTGCGAGGGACGTGGGTTCCAGATCTCTAATCTCACTAAAAAGGCTTAAATATACCCCCTCTTCCAGGGAAATAAAAATCGGTGTAATAGTAATTGATTTAATGATATACAACAATCAATAAGACACAAAAAAATACAAATGGCAACAACCTTTCGGTGGCGAATATACAATTAACTGCCGACTTCTGACGGAAGCCAGCCAAAATGCAATGCGCGAATCAATCCTCCTGTGGAGAGGCTTGGCGAACAAAAAAACTGAGGTGACAAAACAAGACACCTCTTTTTGACGTTAATTAAACTACTCGTGATGGAGATATGGCAATCACAACCCAAAACAGATCAAGAAAGTAAAATTGTCTTACCCAAGTACTCGGCAAGCTCACAAAATGATGGTGACAGGTACCCTCAACCTGCTTGGGTGGACTGCCCACGAGAATGGATGTTGATGCACAGCTCGCCAGGTCTCGGTCCTCCAGGAAGGATTGCACGCCTCGAATGATGATTCCACAGCGACCCCACGACTCGGCAACAAGACAATGGCTGGACAGGTGTGCTCCAAAAAAGTAACTCCAAAAATCACTAGTACGTAGGACGCAGGCTCGCTTGGTTACTCGGTGGATCGTGCCACAACAAATATTTACAGTACGACGAAACTATCAATGGCAACGGATACGACGAAAAAATTGACTAATTGCACTAACTGACAAAAGCGGGTGATGGTAAATAAAATAATTCGGTCGCGCTATGTTGACAAACTTATCACTCTCCAAATCCCAATAGAGGGCGCAAGAGCATGCGCAAAGTGCAGTCGGAATAAATAATCGAGCTCACAAAAAGATGGCGATTGACTTCCAGATGTCAAAACGAAAATGTGCTACGGTAAACTTCCGTATATAAAAAAATATGTCAGCCTCACCCCCGTGTACTCGATGTAGATATTAGTTAACTCGATGTATTAATATTCACTTGCAATAGCAATAAAATGAACTTATACTGCAGCAGTACACACACTCCGAACTATATGCTTTGACGGTCAGAACAAAAGTGAACTTACATTCAACATGGCGGCCTGTCATGCGTATTCACGGAAGAACGAAAATTGGGAGTGGAAGTGTGTATGGACCCGTCTCAATAATTTTGAATAAAATAGGCAGTGGTCAACAAATTATTGTTTTAGGTTGATCGATAACGGATATAAGATATAAAAATCCGTTATAGCTACTGCCTTCCTTTATTATTACTTTCTTAATTACACCTGAGGGCCAACAACGTCAGTGTTGGTTTTTCACATTTATTTACGAGACAACCACCTCAGCTCAAAAGAACCCACGGGATTCCCCGATTTTGACACTTGAGATAAAGGCTAGCCACCCTGTAACATAAGTATAAGTATAGTTTGGTTATTATCTTAACTTCAATTCGTTAATAACATTTCCTTTTCTACTTTAGCCTTATATTATCTTCCATTGCTGAACATAGCATCTTTCTCTGGCACTTAATACTTTCCTCGGCGGTAAGGTTGACGTTTATCCCGATCGCCAAATGTCACATAAAAAAAAGTGTCGGTATTTAGACTTCAATGCTGCCTGCGTGAAGATTAGGGAATTGTATGGGGTTGGTTGCAGTACTCATTTATTTTTTGCTACCTAGTTTTCTAACTTGGTAATTTCACTTCAGTAATCGAACGTCTTACTACTTCTCTACCGTATACCGCAATAATCATAATTAATATCTTGAATTAAAACAATATTATAATGCAGTTATGTATATACAAGATCTCCTTATGAAATTGAGAAATTTCTACTACGACGCACAGTGTGGTAGAGGCGGACAGATGGTAATTTTTAAGGTAATTCATTTGGTCTGTTTAATGGTAGTTTCTTGCTAGGAACATCCCAAGGATTTAGGAACACACAAAAAAAATCATAAAAATGCGCTTGGAAAGTATCGAAAAAATGAGGAAAAGTAAACCTTTTTTATATACCTAGTATGTGTACCATATACATAGGTACTGCGATGTTCTTTGCTCTGCTGAATTGGTAAATCAAAAGAATGAATGAGTTTTAAGTCAAATTTTAAATGAAAGTTGAATTATAAAGAGATCATGGCAAGGCGATATAACGATTGACTCGTTATAGAAATTATAAAATTTATATCATCTTAAAATTATTTGTTATTTGTTAGTTATAATTATATTAGTAAATATTGTTATTAAAACTAGGTTAATTTAGAATTAGTTGTGTTAAGCACACTGAAAAGGTTTTCGTGATGACATTTGTTATAACAGCTTGGTGCGATAAATTAAAAGGACGATTATTCGCCTCAATTTAAACTTTAAAGTGCATCGTGTCTCCAATTTACAGTTCTTTCCTAAAAAACATTATTTAAATGAAGATTAAGTGTGGTAAAATTTAATTAAAGTTACCGGCCAATGAAAACTTGCTGCATCAAAAACAGGCATGCGTTGAAATATCAACGAAAATTTATATCCTTGGCGACGAATTTGTTTACCTTAACAACAAAGAACAACGATAAAATAACCCAAAGTGAATGGACGCAAATTTTTGTGCTGCTCCAGAAAATTTGTAAAAAATGTGTTTTTAAAACCCAAGTAGGGTAAAGTAAAGTTGATTTATTCTGGAAAAGGTTAAATTATATTAAAAATGTTAAAAAAATATTAATACACTCACCAAAAACTCAAAATTTGGTATTGATGGCCGAGGAAATATTTGGATGATTGATGAAAATTAACTGGATGATCACAGAAAAGTAAACTGGAGCGAATTCTAGGTGTAAACAACCGTTACACCCACGCTTAGGAACGAACTATGATGCAATTCGGAAGTGGGGTAAGATTTATTTAAATATCCAAGGGCGGGAAATTTAAAACATTAAAAATCAGAAAATCTCTTTTATTTACAAACATTTATTTAGATTTATCAGTTAGAATTAAGAATTTGTTACATTTAGTTTTAAAGCACATGGTTAAAATTTTCTTTCGTCTCCATGACGACAATTTGTACAAATTTATTAATTTCATTAAAAAATCAAATTGCCATGATTCTATTTTATTTGAATTTAAATCAAGTTTATAAACAGTGTGAAAATATGAATCTTGTTCATTCTGAAGATGAGCGAATGCAGTAAGGTAAATTTTACAAACAATCAAAGAATTTCTTTCACTTTTGAGCTAGCCGAGGTAAATACAAAATTTCTCCACACGTAAGTTATCATTGTGGGATAAGCATTCCAGGTAAGGGTCTCATTCTTATCATAAGCTTTATTTATATCATTAAGGGAAGGGGTCATTGCAGTACTTTAACTTTGCTGAAAACGGAAATATATTGATTTTTTTCGGTTTTCAAGTTGAAATATTATTTCCTTATCTCTTTACTAGCACACAAGTGCCAAAACAAAACAAGGAATTACATTTTTAACGATTTGTAGACCTAATATCGACCTAAAAACTCGATGTTTTTAAATGTTAACTTCTATTAAACTTTCAGTTGTGTGAGAACGCATGAGACACACCGAAATAATTTTTGTGGTATCATTGGTATCTCTAGTACTTGCATTCCAAATTTCAGTTGCAGATACTTGCAGATGCGAACACAAGAGCGTTTTTACTGAGACTTGTCCAAGTTTTACCGAAGGGATTATCGGATTAACAAAACAATAAACTTTTCCAAATGCTCATGTAAACAATATATAACCAGAACGGATGTTACAGAAAGATATTAAAAACAATTTAAAACTATTTTAAAATGACGAACTTTAACATTTCGAATCGTGACTTATGTAATATTCTGTGGGAAAACACAAAAATTATTTTTTTCTTCTATTCTATTAAGGATAATATAGTAAGACAACTTCCAGATTTTTTTCAAATTTTTTGCCCTAAAATTGAAGGCTCAGCAACCGTTTGTCCACAAAAACCCCATTTCACCACACTGTGCGACGCCTTCCTGCCGAAATATCCGCCCCCGATGTTACGACATATAATAGATATTTCTGCAAGTACTAAAGAAAAGCGTAATTTTTCTATAGTTACTAGCCGAGAATAAAAAAAACATCCTGTGCGGAAAAGAACTTTTCGCACGTGTTTCGCATAAGATTTTAGCTATTATTGTTTGAACAAAAGACTCGAGCATTTAATTATTTACATGAAATTTTACACATCTCTGGCTGACATCATGTCAACATCTCAATAATATCTTACCACTTGCTGATAAAAATGATTTGAGATTACTCTGTTACCGATGACACCAAATGCTATATGTGCCTTTAGATTTAAACGGGCGGTTCATACAATATTATTGCAAAAATTATTGCAAAAATAACAATTAAGTTCAGAACTTTTTCTCTTAGTCTGCAGCCTTTCGTTGGACGTTTCTGAAGAACTATTTTTAGTTATTTTTTTTTTAATAATGTACAACTACATTATAATACATACATTTTTTTGTAATACATTTTTTTCTATTGTAATTTTGAGAATTTTTTAATAGTAATCGCAAAACTAGTAATTTTTGTATTAAGTGTACGAAATCGGGACATTTAAATGACTTTTGCTTATTCTTGGGTGCCGAAAAATACTCGTATACTGATTTTACCCACGAAGTACAAACAAATAATTTCTACATCCGTAAAAAAAACAAATTTCGACGTTGCTATTGATTTATTTAAGTAAATCCCAAAAAGATTGTAAATGATTAAATTTTGAACAAAAATTGCTACTTATTTTCTCATCAGAATTAGCTTTTTTTCAAACACTGATAGAAGTTGGAGTCATTGAAGTTTGATAATTTTTAGTTCAAGTTGATAGTGAGGAATGGTTCTTGGGGTAATGTGATAAATTATTTAAAATCACACCAACGTATTCAGGGATGAACAACCTTAACATTTCTAATCTTTAGATTTTAACCGCATTTCTAAATTGCCACAATATTTTCGATAAAATGGGCAAAATAAAGATGTACCCTTAAAAATATGTTAGGTAGTTCACGTTTGTCTCCGGTATGTTCAAATTTAACGAGATTTTAAAAAGCGACATATTTGATTTGGGATAAAAAAGCAGGGAAGGAAGGGAAAGTTAATTTACAATTTAGTTATTTTATAAACTGTTTTAAACAAATTTTCATAAAATTTGTACTATAAAGCGATCCTTATTAAAAACCTGACACAAATGTAAATAATTTTTGGAAATCTTAAGAAATATTTGATATTTTACATCAAATTCTAAACGAAATATTGAACTCCTGCCATTTGTTTATGTTTAAAATGTGTTAATTTTTTCCACGCAAAAATCGAACTTGCGTGTCGTCATCTTATGCATTTAAATTATAACTTTTCTGAAAAAATGTTCAATAGAAAACTAAATTTACCTATGAAAACTTTACAGCACAAAATTATTGGCAAACTGTCAATGTTACCAATAAAACTAAAACGTTTTTGAACTTAATATGATCTACGCTTTTTGTAATCTAAGAACAATTAAAATCTGGAAAAAGTAAAACAAACCGGAAACAAGAAAATTTGGCCTCTAAATAAGGGAATCGGACGCCACCGAAGGTAAAGCAAAATCGCATCCGTACGGTGCCCTTTTTTCAACTTTTCAAACCACAATAGTGCTAATTAAGTCACGTGACCTAAATTTAAAAGGTAAAATGTATTTATAGAAGCGAAAATCGCTTGAATTACACAAGCAGCTTTTGCCTTTAACTGTTGTTGACCCACCCCAGCCAACCCATTAAACTTTTTCTGGTTTCTAAATTTTCTGGATTACTTCGGGTGTTTTAAGATTTTTTAAGACCTTAACCTTCCAAATCGCACCACGGGAACTTTTTTAAAGATGCCATTTGGCGCGATTTATATATTATAGATTGCGGATCTTCAGCTGCATAAAATCAAATTTCGTTAAAATCCTTTTTAACGTAGATTTTCATTAATAATAACTTTGATACTAAAATATTATTAGTAGTGTGTGCTTCTAACAATGTTATTGTTGGAATGAATGCGGAATTTTATACAAAAATTAAAATGAAAATAAGGAAGGAAAAAGGAAAGGAAATTTAATAAAAACTCACATTAAAAAAATTAGTGAAGTGCAGGAACAAAATAAATTTTGAAAAATTAAAAAAAAAACTCGTAAGATTTAAAAGAAATCTCTCGGAATGCTTAAGCACGTTAAAAGCATTTGTTGAAATTATGCTTTTAAAGCATAAGCGTATTTTTCTTCAAAGAAAAATATTTCGATCTGGTTTTATATAAAATTTTATATACGAGTGAACAGTTTCCGTTATAAATATTTTTTTCAATTTTTAAATTTGTTTATATGAATTTTTTAAGTTCAAGTTGATATTCAAACAATTTACGAATGAAATAGATTGGCCTTATAATATTTAATTAGCATAATATAATAAAATTTTGAAAAAGTGGGCTCCAATTGCATTACGACTATTTTGTAAAACATCAAGAATTTTTTTTTATCTAAAAAAAAGTTGATAACAATTGTATCTCTTGCTGTACTAGCGCAGATATCATTGTTTTAGTAAAATATCAGGGAGTGTACTATATTGATCGGTCCAAATTGGAATTCAGTGCTGCCACAGCATCGTCAACGGGAAAATTTTAAACTACTTCAGTTACGTATTTTTCGTGATCTGTATTCAATGAGACTGGCAAATTAACCAAACTACATCCGCTTCTAATAATAGTTTTATATAAAATTTTCTTTATTTTTTCAAGTTGATTTTGTTTCATAAAATGTAACTACTTATCGGTAATTAAAAATTAATTTGAAATTTTGTCGCAACTTACCAATAGAGTTATAGATAATGCTTCAATTCACTTTTAAAGAAATATCTTCGATCGCGTAAGTTAATTAGCAATGTTCACCCGTGCGCTTACTAAAAAAATAAAATAAAATTTTTTTTAGCTTATTTCTTTTTGTCTAATTATAAATCAATCCCACGCAACGAGGAATATGTTAAATTTGTAATTTAACGAAATTTTTAATTAAAATTAATAATTTTGCTGCGCCTAAGTCTTCATTCTAGAGTTACTGAATACGTATAAAACCTAATATAATTTTCTTATGCTATCTTATTGTTGGTTAATGAGCTTTTAAGCGCTCTTCATAATGTAAACACAGAATAATTCAAAGAAGATTTCGATAATAGTAGCTCCTTGCAATACAAACGCACACAAGTTTTGGGTAGCTGTTTGATGCTTTCTGTTTGTTAATACGTAACCATAATTCCTATGCCTAAATAATACAATGTAGCAAACTCTAAACATGTAATTGTTACTATAATATTTAGTTATAATCTAGGGTATTTTTATTTTTAAATATTAATGTTGTACCTAATGGGTGAATTATGGATTTATAAAATTACCAGGTAATGGTTACAGTATACCAACTGATGTTACTGCTTGATTA
Source organism: Podabrus alpinus (assembly GCA_932274525.1). Taxonomy (NCBI): domain Eukaryota; kingdom Metazoa; phylum Arthropoda; class Insecta; order Coleoptera; family Cantharidae; genus Podabrus; species Podabrus alpinus. The sequence continues at coordinate 98,637,589 of OW026452.1, forward strand.
CAAAATTAACAAGCCTGTTTTGATGAGCGCTTAATGAAATATTAAAGAGGTAAACTATTTCTTTAGCATACCTGAGCGTTACGTTTTTTTATAAAGTAAGGTTATGTCCAACAAATTTTGGATATGAAATGAGATAACGTAAAAATGACCAATTTAAAATCATTTTGTTTCGAAATTTAAAAAAACAACTTAATTGTGAGATTGCGATTAAACGATTAGCGCTATAAAAAAACCATTGTAACGATTCTGAGAGTTCTTTTCAAAATAGCTTAGAATGTGTATACATTAATTATGGATTATCTTCTTGTTTGAAGAGAAATACGGTAAGTTACTATCAAACTGATTTATAACACGATAACTACGGTACTGGCGTATTTACTTACGATTAAAGTAACTACTACTCATTATACTGCAATTAGAGACTAAAATTTTCCTTATCTCCATTTTATAGCAATTTTAAGAACTAGCGAGAAATTTTATATAAGAAGCTTATATTTCAGCAAACGCTTCCTTAAAATTGGTTTCTTTGAGCTACTAAGTCTAGGTTGTTCAAAAATGTAATTTTAAAACGTACGTCTCATGAATTAAAACACATACTCAGTCGGAAAAGCAAAGCAAAATGTGTAGCAGGGAAACTTAAAAGGATTCGAGTTAGTTCCAATTTGAGGTTATGTAAGTCTTTATTAAATGGACGCTGTATTATAAATGAAGCTGTGTTGCCATAGAATTACTTTTGTTTTTTTAATGAATTAAAGTCAACTCTTAAAAATTCAAGGTATGCAAATTTTTTTAATACCAACTGTTTGCGTTATATTATTTCTGAAGCTATGCACATTTTTTTTACTAATTTTAAATATAACGTCGGTTCTTCGTGCGTAACATTAACAACAGATGTTGCTATACAAAATCTACCACAACAACTATCATCCTGTTATAAATTGTTTGTGGTTCTTATACCTTCATAATTAAAATTTCCTTTTACTACAATTATTTTCCAAGACTTAATTAACAAATTGAAAGTTACTATTACGGAAACTTTAAACGTATGATTAATAGAATGGAAATCCTGCTTAGGAAAATTGAAATGAAATGTCGTTGGATGGAGGTACAGGAGTGCATCCGATTTTCGCGCACAAAATGCACTATCAAGATGAATGTGATATTAGTCGTCATGAGTACTGTATGCACTCTGAGATTTTTCTATAGTCCTTGGCTATCTGTTTAAAATTACTGCATCGCGTAAATTTTCACACTTCAACTACCAGAGAAAAAACTCTGACGGCGCTTTATGAGATTTTGCACTTTGTGAGTTTGTTAGATGTAAGACTTTTTTATATAAGAATTCCAACATTAAATAATTTATTATTTTATACGACTCTTAATATTAAGCTGTTCACATTTTTGCTAAAAAAAACTTTCATATACTTTCCGACATCTTTATGATTTAATCTATAGTTACTTTGGAAAATAACAATCAAAAATGCTGGTCGTTAAAATTCCTGAGTCGAAAGAAAATTTTTCAAATTTGAATATGTCTGAAACTCACCGCAAACCACATCTTTAACTCCTGGTTTGTAAGTTATAAGGAGTAACAGCTACGAATGCCTATAGCTGTTTATTAGCTAGCTTGAGTACCAAATATCCTATCGTTGCTGGCTGACAGCTACTAATAAAAACTATCGGCCAGAAAGCTGCAAAAACCAGTTAGCGACTTCTAATACAAATTTTGTTTATTATTATGAAAAATAATAAAGTTCTAATAAATAATTTAGTAATAGCTTTGGTAATAGGTAATGTATGTACTTTTCTAAAAAAATTTCGCAGTATTCTGAGTAATTTATATATTGGTAAATTCGGTGCACCCGAATTGCACCACGAAAAGATTAGTTCACAAATCTCCTACCCGAATTGCACCACCGTAATTTCAGGTAAACACCTCACCAAGGGTCGGTCGTCCGAATTGCACCACCTATATTGTAATATTTTAGGTAAGGTGGTTTTATTGTTAAAAGTTAAAGCACAATGCTGGAGTTTAACCTGATGCCTCCTACATGTAACATCGATTATTTTTTGTTTTTACGCGATTTTTTGGGGGTGAAACGTAATAGTTTACTGCCCCATACCGCAACTATACTTTTTAATGCTATTTCGAGGGTCTCTCACATCCCGGTTTCATTTATCCCGGTTTTCTTGATGTGTGACGCCTTCTCGTATGTTTAGCCTAGTAACCAGAGTCAAAACCGCCCTGGAGGGGTGCAACGCGGAGCGGAGCGCAGCGGCGCCCCGTAAGGGTAGGTTTTGACGATGGATTACCCTCCTTATCGAATGCACACCCCAAAATTCGAAGGCAAAAAAAATTTAATTTTTTCACTGTTTTGAGTTATTATTTTATTAATACCTGCTCCGACCCTGTATAATATAATATGAATTAATATATTAAACTCTAAATTTAAATTGCAAAGAATTTAGATATTTGTGTATTTATTTCTTTATATTATCTGTTTGCTTGTGATACCTGCTCGGTTTGTTCGTGGTGCAATTCGGTAAAGCGATTACGGAATGACATTTGACCGTGGTGCAGTTCGGTCAAGGGATTACATTTACCTGGGTACAAGAAATGACCCCTGATAAGCCGTGGTGCAGTTCGGGTAGCACCGGTAAATTATAATGTCAAAACCAGCATAAACTCCGATCAGCTACTTTAGTATCCATTTGGAATATGTCACGGTGAGTGACGATATTCCGACATGCAATATAATAAGGATTAACTTGGAAACTTGAAGTTAATAACTAAGATCTGCATAATTTTAAGTTCGTAGTTTTAAGGCTAGTATTAACTTGGCAACTCAAAGTTAATAACTTCGAGTTCAGATCTTCAATTACAAGTTATTATATAATTAATCAGAATTTGTATGAAATATAAACAAGATTTCTAGTCCAAATCCCCATGCACTACACCACTGCCTGTGCATTATTCTTCCTCTTAATTTAAAATTTGTTGCTTTCAACGACAAAAAGGAGATCTTGACTACAGTGGCGAAGCAATGTGGCACAGGACAAAGAACTGAGTATAGCGTCCTTGCCAATATTATGTTTTCAGCCATTAAATATAGAGAAATATGTGGTTTATAAGAAGATAAATGAGTCTGTCGAAACCGATCACGAAAATAGAAATCTAACATTTATGTACCGAGTGCATCTTCTCTTCACACTATTGGTTCCGTGGGCACTTGATGATCCAATTCAATGGCATATTAACCTTGCTATATGTTTTGATAATAACACGCGATATATCCAAGCGGTCAGCCATCCATATTGTTTGACATATTCAAAGTTTCTAATATGGCATCCTAAAAAACATTAACAATCTGCGAGATATTAAAAGCTAGTAAGAAATTCATAAAATCCAATAACCCCTTAATTAACGAGTGACATATTTCGATACTTTTAATGATTTACCAGCGAAATTCATTTGATCCGGTCCGTACTTGCAAAATACCTTACGCTATGCCTTGCAGGCGCCTAATTTTAAGGCGAATGCTCGGGGGTTTATTGTCTAGCAAATAAAATATGCTGAACATCAGGTGCAATTAAATAAAACTGTAATAAAAGCAATCACCAAAAGCAATACTTAAGAAGTGATGGTGACGTATTTTACAACGTAGCATAAAAGTGACATTGCGGAGTACATTACGAGCGAAGCTCGCTTTACCTCCTATAGCTGGTGATCGTAAAGTTGAAATTGAAAATCAAGTTTTGAGTGCAATGAAGATTAAATTACTACATCTGTCGTGAATGAAAACAAGTGATGACAAATTGGGGGTGAAGTGATAAAGTAATACGCTTCTTCCTCGCCACGAATTACTAAATGAGACGGCTTTGCATGTTACTTCTACGAGTAGTAGTAAAAAATGGCCGGAGACTTCAATGTCCCAGAGTAACCTCCTCTGTTTACCTGGTTTAAGTATACCAGTTGTGAAAAACAAACTTAGCATTCTTTAATCGTGAATTTAAACTATTATTGTTTGCGTTTTGGTTTAATGTTAGTTGTATCCCTGTTGACGCGGTTATTGCTGGTGTAGGCTGGATGTGTTTACCTACAGCGCTTGTTTATTTTACCCCACCACTGAGTTGGTAAAGGCAGTTGCAATATCTTGGATTCTGGCACCAATTGAGTGATCGAGATTTTCATCAACCAGTACTTTTTTTACCGCCTGGAGAAGTTGTTTGATTAGTTGGACGTTGATGTTGGTGGAGGGAGGTTTTTAAAGTGCCCTAATTCGGACGGCTTTACGTGCCCTCCGAAAGCACGGAAGACGGTCAAGAAATTTTAGACTGTACCCGGAGTCGAACCGGGGAGCCCTACGTTAGCAGTTGATCGCGCTAACTATCAGGCCATGACCGTCGTCTTGGGCTAACACACCTTGTTCAATCAAGGCAACCAAAGCAACTGCCTACAAATTTGAGCGTGCCTGCCCCAAGCAAGGGTCATAAACACACTGTGAAAATATAGTGATAATAGAAATATAAAATCCCTCAGCAATAATTTTGAATTGCAAATAATATTTAAATTTAAGTAAACTTTATAAAAAACCCAGCAATACATAAAATAAATACTTCCTAAGCGATGATGGAAGACCCTTTTACAGGAAACATTTTTACCTGAAACTGTTCTGAATTCAAACCCGGTGGGCCTCTTCAAAGCAATTTCTTTAATTTTTATCTTTAAATGATCGTAGCACCAAAAACATTGATTTTTTCAAATGTTAAAGACCGTGGAATTATCGAGAAAATAAGGTTTTAGACAAAAATGGGTTATAATTCAGTTTTCTAGCTTATATCAACCACTACATACCAAGGCAGATTACTCTCATTTTCTGTGAAAATTCTCGATTCTGTTGTGGCGTAGTTACAAAACAAAATGAATTTCATATTAACTAAGGTCAATCACCTATGACTCTTGGTATACTCAAATAATCTGATAAAATTTTCAATCTTCATTTTGCAACGAATAAAATTCGTCATTAAAAAATAAAACTAGACGGTAAAAGCTGCAAATTACAAAATTATTATCTTTTTAAGCGATGGATCAGTGGGGAAACATAAAGTTTTCACTGCATCTCTTTAACACATAACTAAGAATTTTAACGAACACTTGACTTTAACGGACGTAGCAGCCACAAAAAGTGACATCCAAACTTCCAGCCACCATGAATACTAATATGATTTGAGTTACAGCACACAGGGTGGTGCAAAATAAAAGTAAAACATTAAACAAATATTTAACGTGTGAAAAAAGGTTGAAAATTTTAAAACGTAGCTGTGTTGACATTTATCATGTTACAAATGTTCTAAAAATGTTCTGGGACGTGCACTAGTTGATAATGAAATTCTATATTAGACTTACGTGCGATTATTTGCAATGGCTCCCGTCCGTCGGCTATTAAGAAAAATTTAAAAAGCAACTAGAGTTTTACTTTGGGAAAACGCTTACTTCTTTAAGTTTTTATATTTGACACGCGATAATATACTATTATTAACTTTTATATTTGATTTTGCTAACTTGTAAATTACCTCGAGAAGTACTAAACCGGCTTATCGGTTCTTTTATTGTGTAAGACTGTCGAGTAGATACCATTAAAAAGTAGTGAAAATCTCCAGAGAAAATTATTATATGTAAAAAATTTTACTGCAATATTTTTAAAGAATTTCTACTACGTGTGACTATAAAACAGGAATCTATGGCAAACGACAGGATACTTTGATGTTATTTTTTTGATTTATTTAGAAAAGCCTTTTGAAATGAGTAGCACTTTACTAATATTTTTAAAATTAAAAATAAAAGAGTAAATTGTTGAAATTTCTTTGAACTTTGTTAAAACTTGTTCAGCATGAATGTGTGTACCTTTCTTGTTATGGTTGCTTTCTTGTTATTTGTTCCACATGAAAATAAATCTAAAAATATTACCTTGTAATGAATCACACACTACATCTCTTCAAAATAATGCTATTGTGTAATACTGAAATGTGGAGTAGTAATGTTTTTAAAATGACATTATTTTTTAATTTGTTTTTCTAGAACTCAGTATTCTACTAGAGAACTTTGGCACGACTGCCCTTGGCTTTTTATTATTGTAGTTTGTTCCGAATTTTCGAGTCTTAAATCATTATGTCGGAGAGAGTTCGGCACCCTCTTAATTTTATACACTTTATGAGTATCGTCTAATTATATATGTTTCAACATTTGGGCAACTATCGAAAAGCTATTCAGATAGGTTATAATAGCTTACTAATACTATTTGTAAAACAAGCAATAGTTACATGAAAGTACAAATCCATGTCTAGAGACCTAGGCTTTAGTTCTTAGCGTATTCCAGTCTCATCTTTGGCTTTTGTAATACTTACGTACATGTTAGTCGAAACGTAGTATGAATAAAATGGAAGACTTACACAATAATATTTCACGAACAAGCAATAATTATATCGTGTCCCACAATTTATAGAGGTTACGAGACAATTATTTAGTTTGAAATGAATAAATAATTTTTAAACAAAACATTTAAATAATTTAAAGCGTATAAATATTTATGGTTCTTACTGACATCGACAGTTTAAGCAACTTCTACAACAATTTGCTTATTTAGACAACTTTGTGCAGAAAATGTACAGAAGTAAAGTTTGTTTTATTTTGGTGGCGGAATCTCAAATTATGTTGTTCCTTAACTCGCGATTATCAAGATTTAATATTGATCTGTTTAGAACATAAAATATCAAGAATAACAGAAAACTACGTTATAAAATCGTATGATGTATTTATTTACTTATTGCTGAAGTATTATGAGATATTTTGTATTTGTTGATTTTTTTTTAACTTTCTAATTTGAACATTTTTTTTAATTAAAAATATTTTTTTATAAATGGGCGTTTTAAATTTACATCTTATAAGTGAGAAATATGTACATAAAATAATTCTATTATTTACATCCCAGAGACAAGGCAGTTGTTTGTCTAACTAAAATTACAAATTTATGTAAAGCCATACTAATAGCATTTTGATATTAATATTTTTTTGAATTTAAATGTAAATTAATTTGTAACAATTTAATGCTTTACTAAAGTTGTGTGCTTTGGTAGTCCTTATGTATTAAATACACTTTGAATAATTAGTTTCTAATTGGGTAAATAAGAAGATGTATAACGTACATGTAATATTCCCCATCAAGTAGTTGTATTCAAAATTATTTATTAACAAGGTCCTACTATTACAATTAACAAGAGTATTGGAATTTAGCGGTATTTGCAGGATTAATTAAAATTTTTTATCTAGTTCGGAATTATTTGTGAAAATAATTAATAACATTCTATAAATATAACAAGGTAAATTGGGAAATTATAATATGTTTTAACCACACCCATACGCACCGTAATCCCAACTGATTCTCGAGTACAATACGCCGGGAATAGGATTCGCAATTATCCTTCTGTTTTTTATCCGGATAAGTCGGATATGTTTTCAAGATATCCATATCTTTGTTCAAATACTGCAAAATTAGCAAAACTAATTATAATTATAATACATACAGAGTTCTATCTTGCTATATTTCGAAATGGTAATACAGTAGAACCCCGATTATCCGAATTTCGGTTATTCGATCTTAACTTTTAAAACATTCTTCCGAATTATTTTAGACGCCTATCTAAAATCCGTTTTATCCAAGCCTTGCCGATTACGTAATATTTCAATATATTAATATTAATTTTGGACGAAAGAAACGGATCAAATTAGTTCAAATACACAGACGAAGATGAATAGGTATGAAGGGTATTGTAGGTTCCGACTCCTACTATTTTAATTTCCTATCTTGAAACTACTATGAACTTGAAATTATGAAGATCTGATTTTGAAGTTATTAGTTAAACATAAAACTAAGCGACATGAAAAGAAACCAATGTAGCACAAACAATTATTGAGAGCATAGTTGAATCCAGCAAAAGCTGGTATTGCAGGTTTATCCTGTTTTGAACAAGAGAATATTTCACACCACGGAAAATTCCGATTATTCCTTAACAGTGTAATATGTAATGTTGCTGAGTTGTAATGCGGATTATCGGCAAGTTGTACAAAGCAGTGGGAGTGACAAATAGAACTTTAAAATTTGAAATTAGAACAGCTGAAAATTGTTTGTTCGATTTATAAAATTCCAAATAGTTATTTTCCAGTTAAATGAAAGTGTTTTGCGCTACTACAACAATGTGAAAAATGTAAATAAGGAATTAAAATAAAACGAATTTCCGGAATTTTTCGCGGAAAGCTCATAATAAATTGTGTTAATGATAGCGTTATCTTATTTGTACCTCTAGTAGCTACTGCAGCGTGATTTTAAAAACCTATTAAGTTAAGTTACCAGGTTCATTTTGTTCAACATGTACCTTACACCTTAAAAAAATATTTACTTCATATATGATATAATTATAAATATATTGAAGAACCACCGCCGATCAAAATTCATAATATTTCAAACCAACATAGCGATTGACGATTTATGGAAAATTAAACTAAAGTACAACAAGATATTTTTGTATTGCATTTAAATTTATTTCAGCAGAACTTGTAAGTAATCGTAAGGTTGGATCCAAATCTTAAGATCCTAAAGTGGCCACTTAACCGAAAAATCGCGTTATCTTCTATTGGTTTGTAACAATTACTATATGACCATCGTATTATTATTAATAGCTTTTACATTCCTAGGCGGAATTTTGCTGTTTCTACATTGAAACTTTACATATCCGTTTGTTGGGGTGGATTAGTCCCCTTTATCTACATTTCATTTTCAAAGTCTTTTATCTGTTTTCGCTTCCATCACAATTCTTCTCCATTTATTCCTGTATTTGGCTGTTTCTTTCCAGTTTCCTACCTCCATCGTCTTCAGATCGTCCGTCACCTGGTCCCACCATCTTATTTTGGGTCTTCCTCTTCCTCTATCTTCCATGGGTCTCCATTGCATTATCTGTTTTACTACAGCGTTCTCTTCTCTTCTCATAACGTGTCCTAGCCATCTTATTCTGCCTGATTTAATTATTTTCACCACGTCTTCATTATCCATCGTCTCTAGTATTTCATGATTCATCATGGGTCTCGTTTCGCTTACATTAACTTGTTTTGTGCCCAACACAGTTCTCAATACTTTACGTTCGAAAATACTTAACTCTTCCTCTTGTTTTTTTGAAAAGCACGCAACTTCCGACGCATATGTTACGACCGGTCTTATCAATGTCTTATAGATTTTAATTTTCGTTGCCCTTGATATGTGTTTATCTCTTAGCAGGTGTCTATTAGCATAATAAGCCCTATTACCAGCCTGTATTCTTCTTTTTGTCTCTTCGGTTCGATCTCCATTGTCATTCACTTGCACTCCAAGGTAGCCAAAACTTTTTACTTCTTCGTACTCATTACCATCTACTTTTAAAAAACTTTCTTTTTCCGTTTTTCCTCTTTGGCATTTCATATATTTGGTCTTACTTTGATTTATTATCAGTCCCATCTTTTGCGCCATATCGACCATCGTATTAATTACATTAAATGCGCGCCTGCATTCAGAGCTCTCCGACAGCAACATAATCATAGTTAACACAGTTTACCTAAAATATACACACAGGTTGCGAGCATCCAATTCTTACTTTTTGCTTAAACATAAGTTTATTATGTTGTTTACAAGGCATCAAAAGCATTTCGTTATAGGTTTAAAACTAAAACAAATATTAACCATGAAGTTTAAACGCAATATTGTGATAACCGAAATTCGGTACCCGATGTTATTCCCCACCTGCAGTATGTTCTTCTTCACGTGCCTGTCCGTTACCGGATGTTGGCATTTATATTGGCTAACATGACTTTGCTGACGGCCGTTTTGAAAAGTCATGTTGTTACTATTGTTGTTGCAAACCACATTCTTAGGTTTAGCCATGAAATTTGTCTCCTACCCGGTCAGCTCTTACCATATACCATTCTCTGGACGTCAACTGAATTAACCCGTATTAATATCCATTTCTCACGATGTGACCAAAATATTCGAGTTTCCTTATTGTCTTGATGTAAATCATAATATCCATTTTCTTCCCCATTTGTTCCAGCATCACTTTGTTCGTTACATGCGCCATCCATGGGATTCTCAAAATGCGTCGATACAGTCACATTTCAAATGCCTCAAGCTTCTTACTTGATGCCTCTGTTAGTGTCCATGCTTCTACGACGCCGCATAAGAGCACCGGAAGGATGTAGCAATGGAGGAGTCTGATTCTAGTCTTTATATTGAAATCCCGGTTTTTATCAATTTAGCTATTTTTATAAAAGCATATAGCATGTTACCGTGAACAAATGTTTGTGTATATTACTAGCAAGACCCAACAACGGCGTCTCGAACCATATAGGAACTTCCTGGGCAATGGAAGGTCAACATCCGAATTAAACGAACAACAGTACGTGAAAAAATAAAATGACTGTAAAAGGATACCTTCAGAAAGTGAACACCAACTTTCCCTTCTTGAAATAAACATTGATAGCGTGGGTACGTGAAAAGTTCGGGGCGCGTGATAGATGTTCCAACAGAATATTTTCGTAAGGAATGGTCCCAATATTCCTTCGACGCCTATCCGTTGGAATTCTTCATTTGGGGTATTTTGGTGGAATCTAAAAAGCATCCAAGGCGTGTCTTCGCCGAGAACGGTAGCAAATTCGTGCAGCATGCGGTACGTTTATCATCAGACTCAGCCCCATCACAAAGATCAAAGGTAGTCACATCGAAAAATGATTTCTATTTCTTAAAATAACAGTTTTCTAATGTTTTGTAAAGATTTCAAATAAAAATATGAAAAATTTACAGAATTACGGCGCATTTTCTTAGTAACAGTTGGTCACTCGCACTCTATGATGATTACAACCGATTTAACAAAATTTAAAGAAGATAATGCTTACCTTTTTGTAAAATAGCTAAGCACAACAAAATTGAACAAAGAAATATTAAAACAAGAAAAAAATTCACAGTATAATTCTACAACTGCTGCTTGAGTCGCCATCTGTATCCGCTACTTGTAATCATTAGCCTCTTAAACTAATTTACGTCTTTCTCACAGGAATTCAGTATCAGAAAAAAATCTACCCATCACGCACATCCGTTGCGTAACTACAGTCGACTGCTGTTGCATCGCGTATTATTATGGTTTGTATTAATAATTCTATGGTTTTTATTGATTTTGAAGCTCAAGTACAAAATAGAGCACATATTTTTAGTGAAAGTATGGCCTCCTAAAATAACGTACTCTACTTTAAAATAAAGTACGAATAGTCACCGTAAACATATCTGAGGTAGAAATTATGGCGGTAACAAATGGTCTTTCAAAAACGATTCATTAAAATTTCAAGAAAACCGATTTGAGCTGTTATCCTGGAGTACATAATAATGTCGTACATTTTGTAACCTATTAGAGAGCGAAAGAAAGGCATAAATGGACACATTGAAGCAAATTAAAAATATTGCACTTCTAAGGATTTCATTTAAAATTAATACTTTACCATTTAAAACTACTTTCAGAAACTTGAAATTACAGTGAATTGTCTATTAAATTGCCAACTTTAAATCATAATTGGAACCTTAAGAAATACATTACACTTCTCTACTATTTTTACTACTTCTATTCACTGGTCATATGGAAATCCGCCCAAGTTTGTACAAACTGTTTCGATGTATAACTCAGAATTAGACTATTAAATATCTGTAGTCTATGTGGCTATATCGCTAAGCTCAGCACTGCATTGGAGCCTCATAGGCCCTCATGAGTTATAATGTTAAGAGTGGCTAGCCTTCAAATCCAACGTCGAGATCATAGGATAGTCGTAGGATCAATCCTGAAAATAACACTGGTTTTGCTGGACCCCAGGTCAAGGCTAGTAAAACAATAGGAAGAGTGAAAAGCTGATGGTTTAGCCCACATAAAAAGTAATTCAACGTAAAAACCAATTAACAATTGAAAATTTGATCAAAGAATCCTAAATTAATAAATCGAGGTTTGGTTATAAAAACAAAATTCCCGAAACCAGTGTTCTTTATGAAATTAGACAGAAAGGCGTTCCGTTACAAAATCACACTGTATATAGAAGCGCTGACTGAAATTGGGATAAATGTTGTTCATCAAGTTCTGCTGCGTACTCGGAGCATTTCTAACTCTGAATAGCATCACCACATACTCGAACAAATCTCGATTCGAGACCGAAAATGCTGTCTTCTCACATGAGGCAGGAGAAAGAGGAACCGGCCAGAACGTCTTCTTTAAGTCACTAGACGTCAAATGCCGGGCGACCTGCAATCTGATTATGTCATCCAATCGTAGTAGAGGATACGCATCTGCAGCTTATGCCCGTAAAAACACAATCGATATGTACATTTCACTTCTTGACGAGCAGCATAGGGGATGACCACCACTTGAAGATGGTCTCACAATATCCATTGAAAGCATGGTATCCATCTCTGTATGCGGAATGGTTCGCATCACTGGTAAAATTTCGAAAGCAGGTGAAATCTATTTCAAGGATCAGGGTTCCCCATGTTTATTTCGCAAATGCCTGTATTATTGTGACGTGTCAATCTTTAACATGAAAGATCTTTAAATTTATCCTTCAATGCGGTGCTGGCAATTTACTGTTCGATCACCAACTGAACGAATCGATTTCAACAATTATTGATCTTGATGCATAATGAATTCCTCTGGTAAATTACATTAAAACGAAATCTTTTTGAAATTTTATGATAATATGGAAAATTAATGATACGGAAAGAAAACCAACAGTCATAAATTGATTGCCTTAAAAACAAAGAAATAAATGAGGGAACACCTCATTTGTTTGCAATGTCACCAACCTTTGGTTTCGAAATAAATTGGACACACAGGGAGTAACAAAATAATTATATAATGCTAAATAAATATTTGAAAGGTGAAAAAGATCTCAATAATTCAGTAGCGTAGCCATGATGTCGTTTGGACGCTACAATTGATTAAAACAATGACCATTTAAATATGCAATCACAAAATGAAATTTCCGATCAAATGTTCCATTGAAAGCTCGATATAGATTTGTTTCATGATTACCATACATACTTTCTTTATATTAGAGAAGATAGTGGAGATAAAATAAATTATAACCCAAATTTACTAGCGTAGCCTACCTTCTAATTTCGACAATAACACAGCAATAAATACTTTGCAATAAAAATTTGATTTCGCAGTGGGAAGCCGTTGTTGTTTAACTTAAATTTTATTATCAATGTTTTATAAACATCCGATTTGTAGTTTTAAATATTATAAATTAAATAATATATATCTATAAATTTTAAGTTTCTACAATTTTGATTTTAAAAAATTTCCACGATTTTAAAAATACAATAGAGACCTTACGTTATTAATGCACAGTATCTAATTAAATAATAGGTATTGAGTTTTGTTTACAAAAAATGTTTCCCAACAAAAAATATTTTTAAAATAAAGAAATAAACTGAATTATAAAATTATAGCGTTGCTAATAAATTACTCCTAATTATGTATTAAATTAAAAACTTGCAAACTTTTTCAATTTCTAAATTGATGAGCTAGTTGATGATTTAATTAAATTTGAATTTTTTCTTGTTAGTGTAAATGACACCAGCCAAAAAGTTTAAATTAATTTAAAATTTCTTCTTTTCAAATTTTTTTTTGTTGATATTAAAATTTATATTATGGGTTTTATATTGACGGTATTAGAGTAATTTTCAATATTAGTAAATTGCTCAATTTTCAACATGAAATTGTAATTGCATCTTTTGTTGCGTATGATTCATTGTGAACGACTAATTATAGATTAGATAGTCATGCTTAACGAAGCATATAAATTTAAGTGTATGTATAAGCGTGTAATAGATATTAAAGTGCATGTAATTGTTCGCGTTTTTCATAATTCTTTTTTATGTATAATATATGATTTATACATAAATTTCGTTAAAATTAGTGTTTAGACTTTAGAATTTTCTTCATACAATGACACTTACGACTATGTTACAAGTACTGTGTGCTCTAATTGGATGAACTTTCGCTCCTTTTAACTTCCACGATGAGCACTCTTAGAAAATGGATACTTCTCTTAAATTAAACGGCACACAAAGGACCCAAAGAGCGGCTTCTTGAGAAATCTTTTTTCTAGCTTTAAACTTAACTCAATTTTTACGCTATTATTATAAGTTTTAATCTAACCTTTTAACCAAAAGTAAAACTGTAACCAAAAGTTTAAATAATACAACTTATCTCGCAGACAAACAAAATAGATTCAATTCGTCACTACATTCAATACAATCTTAACCACTTAACCTTAGTCGCGACTCCGAGTAACACGCGTCACAATTCATAAAAACCCTTTCCATTATATTACAATGAAATGTCTGGAAATTGAAACTTACAGATCGTATGACACGATAATTTCTATAATCATTTACGTTTCAACTTCAGCGATAATCGATACGTTAATGGTTGTCCTTGCCGATGTTGGAATTAATTATAATGCATAGAAATAGTTGTAGACTTTAAGCAGGTAACGCGTAGAATAATAACGAGAGAGCAGATTAAGTTTGGAATTAACTTTCCACTTGCTAGATTTTTCTTGGAAGTGTTGAGTAATGCGTTTTTAGCAACTAACGCAGGCCTAAAATTTGCTAGTTTGAGCATTGTTAGTTGATATCCTAAATTTTGTTGAGATTTGTACTAGGCCTATCAGTCACGGATGAAGTCTCTTTATAAATCTTTGCTTCAAACTTCTCAAAAGTTAGTAATAATTCAAGTAAATAATATAAATGCATTAAATTAATGGTGTAACTTTTCGTAAGTTACTTGCTAGGTTTGAAACTTCTCATTTCATTATTCATGAAATTTTTGGAATTAGTATAGTTTCCGCATAGTAATGATTTTATTAAAAAGAAAAAAAAATAGGGGATGCCGTTTGGATTATTAAATTACCCGCGTACATTCTAATGAATGAAATAAAAATGAAAAGCGAAATTTTGAATTTGGACGTCATGAAAATTAACTTATTTAAATTAAGTTATTGTTTATAACAAATTAGATTTTATAAATATCTTTTCGTGAGTAATTGAAATTTTGATGGCGTTACGAGACGGAAGTGTAATAAATCTTCTTTATATCCCTTTAATTACCTGTTATGCTTTAAAATTTGTCGTCTACCTTAATAAAGACTGAAAATTGATGCAAGTAATGAAATAAATCAAATTTTCATAAAGAACCTTTCTCGACATTTTTGACATGGTTCAATTTAATAATGAAACAAATTTTAAGTTGAAAATTGAAGTTTATCAGCGATGGCGATAGCTATCGAGTAAATGTCAGAAAATAGATCCTCTTAATGATATTCAAATCTGTTATTAAATGACAATCCACAGGTGCTACTGATTATTGACATACAAAATGAAGTGGGATGATAAGGATTGGGTCTATTGATATTGTCTATCTTAATATAAATTGGCTGCTTAAATTTTGCGGTTTTAATATGAAGATTCACTTGATGAACTGTTTTATGTTGGTGATGCATACTTAACTAACACTTATTTTCATTACACGCTCATATACCCATTTAATGCCACTATTACATGCTACGCTTTACTAAACAAATATTTTTAACTTCCAGTGCTTTATAATTTTCTTGATATTAACAAACTTCGAAATAACACTAGCGAGCTTTATGCTTCAACAATTTTGGTTCGTTCTATAAGCTGCTGTTCAACTCATTAACAAATAATTTGAAACACATTTAATCATTAAAGATACCAACATTTATTAATAATAAATTGAGAATATGATAACATACCTGATTTAATTATACAGTGCGTTCATTTGGGACGTTTCCATCCCGAATATATTCGGGCTCTGAAAATATATTATGATACACTAGGAATCAAAGGTATTGGTTTAAGATTTTCTTTGTAAGAGACGATGGTAATCCTTTACTTCCAACCTCGCTTACTTTACAATATTACCTCTCGCAATATAAAAAAAGTTATTTTTTCGTTCAAAGAAGCTTTGAAAACGAGAGCCAAGTTTTAGACAAAAAAGTTTTCAAGCTACATCACTAAATTATTTTTTTGGCAATTAACATTTTTTTAAATTTCTCAGGTAATACGAGTGAAAGTATATATGAAAGATTGTATTATACAACGCAATTAATTTTGTGTATTGGTGCAATCATAATATAATATTATATGAATTACAGCCTTACGGAGACGGTAACAGCCCGAGAACTGCTACCTCCGGGTTGTAATTCCCCAAACAGACCACGGGAAGTGATAAATATTCTCCGTATTGCCTTTTGACAGTCATTTTGTGCGATTTGTGCGAACTTGAATCGATATTCAAGTTTCGACCTGTCGTCGGGCAATATTTGAATATTATTATTTCGCTTCGGCTGTTACTTATAAGTACTAAATTGTTGATGGCGAGAACGTACTTCTCACTTCTGAAACAATTTCACCTATACTACAAAATCCGATCAGATAAAGACAGATATCACTATAGTGATATCACAAATAAAGTTGTTTTAACATCTCCGGGATAACACTAAGTCGGTGGTTACATTGCACCCGTATCCGCTCCGTTCCGCCTAGACCCGTTTTAACGGAAGAAAACAAACATGTATATTCTTATGACCGTGGCTACATTTAACCTGAACGAAACGCAACAGAACGGGATGGAACGGATTGGATTTGGGCCCAAGGTAACCGCAACCTTAGCGATAAATCACAAGCAAGAGATTGTTAGTAATTGCTGCTGACCATTGATCTTGCTAGTATCTGATTTCAAAATTTTATTTTTTTATTTTACTTCACATGTGAATACCTTTATTGATATGTTGTTATTATTTACTCTCCAGTAGCTCGACTTTCAGCTTCGCACCTTATGGCTCCATTTCTCAGGCTAAACTACATCATCGTCACAAATGCGTTAGCTTGGTAAAAATTAATAAGCCAGTCAGCTTCCAGTTCTCTCTTGAAGTACATCTACAATTATGCCACAATGCAGATAAATATCGACGAAGAATTTTGTAAAGAGTTGCTTTTTGAGCCTTGCTGAGGCAGGCTCACTAAAATTTGTGAAGAGTGCGTTGTTGACCTTTGTTGGGGCAGGCACGTAAAAATTTGTACAAAATTGCTTTTTGAGTGTTGTTTAAGCAGGGATGTTTTAAAATTTGTATGAAAGTGTGTAAAATAAAGGATTCAATTTTTTTTTAAAAGTGTTTTAAAAAGAAGTTGGAGGGGTCTTTTAGCAGTTGGATGATAAAAATTTTGCGTTTAAAATGTTTAAATAAGAACCGTATGAATTTGAAACAATAACGTTTAATAATTTCAAATTATAATTGGAAGCGGTTAAATACCAAGTTCGAATCCGGGCAGAGGAAAAACTTTATTCTGACTGTCTCTCCTAGGAAGGCAATGAGAAACCACCGAGGTAATCGTCTGACATGAAAGTTCATCTCGAAATGAATGTATTACATTTTCTGTGATTCGGAGCCCACGTTAAACAAGTCGATCCGCTATGTAAGTACCTATATGTGAAAATACCTTGAACGAATATTATTCATAATTCATAATTCATTTATTTTCTCCATCAATAAAATTACATGGGAAGTCAACAATATCATAAAAAAACAATATCAGAAAAAATTACATACCTATACATAGAAGAGATGAATCACGACGTTTCTGCCAAGAAGCATAACAACTGAGAAGGGCCTACTGATATTATTGTAAATTGTTTTTTTAATTAAAAAAGTACAGCCGTTAATTAAATAAAGTCACAAACCCCATCGCAAAGATACCACAGCAATATTATTTGTGATATCACACCTGCATCACAAAAAATGAAGACTGGAGCATCGCATGGTTATCAGCGTTGAGTGGGGTAGCACTGAATTGACAAATGTAAATGTATAATTACAGAATGTTCCAATAAAATGGAATTTTTTGCAATACATTCAAACAGGCATGTCAAATTCATTGGAGCAAGCGGGCTACATTAACAATTAATAGGTATGGACCGGATGGTACTTGCATTAAATACTTCAAACTGTCTAGAATAATAAATAACCATTCGTTTTTTTGCCAGAGAAGCTTAAAATTGTCTACTATTTTATTTGTTTAATAACAAAAGAGACATAATATTTTAGCGTTACAATTTTGTTTCTTAAAACAACCAACGTACGTACTTGATATTCGTATCTTGTTATAAATACGATCTATGTTCGTAGTATGAACTATGAGTTATAATTTGTGACGTATAATAAGGGTCCGTTTTATATTAGTCCACACTCTTATATCACTGAAGATATCCCTCCTTATCTTATATGGGATTTATTAATTATACAGAGAACAGGAAGAGACGAAGCGATTTATACCAGGTGCAGTCTGGGATTTTACGCGCTTTAGGTATTAATTGATGACCACGTTTTGCCTCTTAACTTTTAGCTTACTTTATTTTACACTTTAACTTACATACTATACCATGACGTTCTATTGCGTAATTATCATAGTTGTGCGGCCAAGAGGCCGTATTTGAAATGTTTATGTTGGTAACCAAATAGCTAACCAATAAAAGATGTATTTTTTATTATTTTGCAGTGTTTAACTTACCTGTGGATATACATACTTCTGTACAATAACTTTCGAATCTAAATTAAAGTATCGCAATCTCAATTATTATTCCTTCATGTATTTTGAATGATGCAAATATTAAGCTAAGGAAAATTAATATTCAATTAAAATTCGAAAAGTTAAGCTAACAATAATTTGTAATTGATTATGTTTGCTTATATATTACATAGCTTGTTGATTTTTAAGTTTTAATTTAATATTTGTATATTTTGATTATAAAACTTTATATACTGTATACCTATGCAACTGAAAACAGAACAAATAATTCGAAATGTGAAAATGAATTGGAAGAAAAACATTCGAACTATTTACAGATAGAATTATAAAAGCTATATTGGTTTTCCTCCTTCCAGTTTTAGTACTTTTTCTAACGGATAAGACGTAAATTATTTAGGAGATTTATTTTCTTTCCTTCTTTAATGGATCTGAGCTATTTTTAACTGATAGAAAGTTATCACTTGTCAGTCACTAATATGTGAATCAATAATTATAGGTTGTGAGATATTGCAGAGGTTTGGCACACCGCTGAATGTGTACCAAACCTCTAACATAATCTTGTCTCAATCCTCTTTCAATTACATGTCTATTGTGAGTACGTTTTGTACGTCCAATTTTTTGTTTAGCAATTCATCGGCCTTTCCATTTATTAAAATATTGATCCTGTAAATTGTGAATAGTCTATTGAAAATAATGAAACAAATAATTAAACCCTGAAGCAATAAAAACGAAATAAAGGTAATCAAAACATTTCCATAAATATGTAAATTTCGGAACTGCTTCCTTAGCTTCAATAACGATTTCTACTATGTAATTTGTACTATAGTAGTCAATTCCTCCACCACTCTCCCCTACTTGCGTTACGAAAAAAAAATTCAAATTTTTTTAAAAGTTTCTTTTATTATTTAAACAGCGTTCTAAGATTATGTAGCAAGAGAATACTGAATTAAATATGAACTACATTTTTAAAGTCAAGATGTATGAGATATTATAAATCACATAGTTTATAGTGCATTCAGTGCAAAAAGTTGGTTGATTCGGTTAACAAAAAAGTTGATTTGTGTGCCCATAGAAAAATTTTACTGCACCCTCAAAACCTTCTCGAGCGTTTCTTGAGGATTTTTTCTATTAGTGTTATTCGAAAAGCTGCCGGCATTCAGAAGTCACGATAATTGTATTATACCGAATGTTGCAATTTAGTTACTATTTATGCCAACATTTTAATAAATTTTAAGCAATTTTTCATTTTTTAAATTTTCGATAAATTTATTTTGACAGTTATATTTAGGGTTTAAGCTTAAAATTACATTTGTGAAGGAAATGCTGAAATATTTTATTACCTATCAGACATTTTTGTTTTTCTTGTAATTCATAGTTTGGTTTTCCAATTTCAAATAGTTTTCTGTTTTCGCATTAAGGATAATATACTTTTTTAACCCTAATGTGGTGGTGCGATGGTAGATTTTTATTATTTTTCATGCAGATGTTCATTTGGCTTAATTGTTTTTTTTCGAATCTTAATTTGTTGAGAAAACAGCGTAATGAATGCAAGAAGAAACACGAAGAAAAGCTTTAATGAAAACACAAAGGCCGTTCTTCCCAGTTCAGTTTTCAAGTTTTTATTGACTCGCACAGCGGTATTGGGTAACATAAATCCTTTGAGTTACTTTTTAGTTTATTCCTTATTTTCTAATGTTATGGAAATTTAATTCTTACAATGAATACCTTCAATATACTTAATAATATTCATAGCGATATGAATGTTGATGTGAAATCAAATATTGAAATTCTTCACAATATTCTCTTTATGGCATACAGCGTATTTTTCTTTTATTCGCCTCAATTTTCAACAAATATTTGACTTCTAAGATGATGAACATGCAAATCAACTGAATCTTAAAATCCATGTACACCAAATTTTCAGCAAATAATATTAGTTTTATTGATACCCGCAATTTAATTGTAATAACGTAGAAATATAAACTTAATAAAATTTTAACCCCTAAATGTCAAATTAATTAAAAAAACCAGTTAAAACAGAAGGTAAATTAGTAAATCCAGGGAGGAAAGGAAATAAACTTATTTAAAAATTATGTTTGGAAGCAGCTCCCCAACTTAAATATTCCCAAAATATGGTTAAATTTGATCTACAGGTAATGTGAAAAAATAAACATTTTTTTATTGGTTAATAGAATTTAACAAACTTTATTTTAAATTTACTTTTATTAACTTGTAAATATGATTTCAGGCAAAATTTAAAAACGTGATGTAATATTTCAGGACGAAAATATGAACCTCTGCAATTAAAATTTTTTTCAGCCGAGAAATAGTTTTTAATTGTCGTTTTTGAAGAATTGTTTTTAAATAAATTAAAGTAGAAATTGGTCACATGGTGAAAGACTGGATTAATTTTTTAGTGTCTATATTTCGGATCTAAAGAAAGCAATAATACTTTCATTTTCCAAAACTTTCAACGGCTTCTTTAAAATGTGAGCTGGCAAAACTTCCATTTATTATCGGCATGCAATGGATTTCTCATCATTTGCTGCAGTTGACCATTTTGCTGTTTGGATAAAGTTAATTTTTATCCACTACTATTATTTTTGCTAATAATTGATTTTCCCGGTAGGTGGTTAATTGGGTTTCGTAAATTGCAATAACTAACTGGCTTCCAACAAAAGCCAGTCATGGATGATGAATCCGTTTACTAAATTCCGAAGGATTTGTTTAAAAAACATAGACAAATCACTGTCTGTTATCTTCCGCTAGGTTCGAGACGGTGCCCAAGAGTCGTAGGTAAGCTGAACTAAGGGATAACTTTGATAGTCGAATGAAAAACAAAATTCCGTTACACACGTTTCAGTTTGTATTTTGTGTTATTCCCAATTGTATAGAATAGATAGTATGATTGCGTAAGTTGTGAGGCCTATAGGCCGCACTTTGGGAAACGTTTACCATAACCGTGGGACATAATTGTTCCGCTTCATTGCCCAATCTTTCACTTAACCTATTCAGATTACTACTAGGCAGCTTATCTCGGGATTTCATATCAATTTAACTATCCCGAAACTGTCCTTATCTTTCATAATATGATGACATCTATCTTTAACACTTCAGTCATATGTCTTGAATATTTCAGATCCACTAATAAAAATGCTGGTAACTTCTTCCGCTAAGCATAATTAAATACGAAAATATGTTAAATAATTCTATACTGTGCCTTGAAGGCCCTTAATGCTTTTAAAGGTTGATAGTTGGGTTAGCCTCTATTTTGAGGGTCAAGAGCGGGCGAACTGGTAGAATATTTTAATAAGATTGTTGTCTTATAACAAATATGTTTTTCGTAAGATTATGAGTCTACGATTTGTATTTCCTAAATTAATTCAATCAGTTCTCGGAGTACAATCGGTGTTATTGCAGGGTGCCAGGTGCAGTGTATAAAAGCAATAGACAAAAAAATATGGTCGACGTACTTTAAAATGCTATAATCTTGTACATACAAACACAAAAAATACTGCTTTCTTGGATAATTAAAATATTCCAGGTCATGTCATAAATATTACATTAAAGTGTACTTAGATAACAAGCATTTTATGGGGTACCGACAAAAAAAAATGTTGTAGTGTTTTCTACGTAAATACGATCCTTGGGATGTCCTTTGCCAAGTAATGTGGTTAGATTTTTCTAAATGCGACATTGTTTGTATTGTACGTTTGTATTGCGATTAAAACATAAGTGTTTAGAGTTCCCATGTGTAAAGTTACGCCTGCAAAAAGCAATACAAAAGTTTTCTTAATGTTCCAGAAACCCGAATACCGCAAAATTTTATTATTTACATCTGTCGTACAATACAAAAAACGCCGCTGTGGCGACGTCACAGATTGAATAATTAATTCAAATTTATTTCAATTTCATTATTTAATTATATTATAACATCGAAATGAGCCGCTTTTAGAAATAACTAACCACATCATATGGCAAAGGACATCCTAAGGATCGTATTTAATTAAAAATTAGTACTAAATTTTTTTTGTCGGCATCCCATTGACCTGCGATTATTCTCACCTACCAACACACTAACCTCGGCAACAATATTGGCCTCGGCGAAAAATGGTCCCGCGATAATTGAATTTTGCGTTGGCACAACGACTATTGGCCCTTAAAACAGTTATTGATCAGCAACTATTGGCCTCACGACTATTCACGTCCAGGATAATTTATTTTACGATTGTTGGCCTAGACCTATTCAAATCAAGGGCAGATACAGGGGGGGATCAAGGGGTTAACAATAAAGTTTACAGAAGCAAACTGCGAATAGTGAACTTAATAATGTATTTACAAAACCTACAAAATGGTAACTCTGTGCGATGCGATCTATTGAACGGAATATTAACTATTACTGTGTGTCTTTTTTTAGTATTGCTTATTTCGCGACGAAAAAAAATTAAATAGTGCCAAGAACGAGTTAATGGCTAATGGTGTTTATTTTTTTTTATTACATTAGTATTATATTAGGGATTGTACATTAATTACATAAGGATGACTTTTGAAATTTTGATGACCCCCCCCCTCTTGTCATACGTATAAACATTACGGCCGTGAGGTCAATGGTCACACAGATTAATTGTCGTAGGGCCAATAGTCGCAAAGGCCAATTGTCGCGAGGTCAACTGTCGGACAGTAAATGGTCGTATGCCCAAGAGAAACCTTGTAAGTGTTCATGAGCGTGCGTGAAAAGTAACTCACGTGCCTATCTCTAATTTATGTACAATGGAGCCGGATGACATATTTTAGTACAAACCCAATTGTTAGATGGCTCTCTTTAATTAATTAATAACATATTTTTGAATAAATTTGAAATATTTTAATTGACATGACATTGAATTATAATGGGTTGGTTTTCTTCGGTTTGGTTATTGTTGGGTTTCTAATAAATTAATATTACTATATCGTCCGACTCCTTGATCCGACTTCGTTGTGCAATAAATCGGCTTAAGAGTTTTACCTGCTTTGAATAAAGTAACATAACTTTGTCAATTTTTCGAATTTTAACCTGAAATTTGGAAGAAAAGTTCTTAAAAGTATATACTTAAAGAAATTTTGAAAAAATAAAAAACCCCACCACGAATACTTTTCCGGGAAGCCGTTTAGCTGGATGGTTAGTAGATAATTCTTCAACGCAGGTTGTCAGTCCGAGAACGGAAAGTGAGCGTGTAATATCATGGTAAACTGAAGCTACCATACCGAATAATTAATTAGACTACTTTAAGTCAAATCACTTCCACCTCTATTGACCTGCAGATCAACTGATCGTTAACGGTGGCTAAACTGATCGTTAAACTTTAAGTACTGAAACCATGAAATTTTTGTATTATAACTTAATTTAAAGTACATTTTTAATTCGACCACTTGAACCTGTTTGCACCAAAAGATATCATCTTCTTTAATTTGGGGTCTCGCGAGTAGTTGAGTGGTATTCAACTTGTGCTTGAGGAGGTGAGATATAGATAAAGTTTTGCACCTTGGTAAATCCTTTAACATATTTTTCTCTTGCAGTTCCAGAAATATTAAAAGTGAAAACCTTTAAATTAACATAGGTGCATAGCTTGTTAAAGGAGATTGAAAAACAAGGGCGTTACAAATTGGGGCGCGTTTTGTGAAACGGTCTGTAGTAATTTTATGAAGATCTGCAAAACAAAATATTATTTCCACTTCTTTAACGCGAAAATAAACCTAACTTTTGTTCTCTTCTTTATTAATTTTTTTAAATTGCTTTTGTAATGACTTTTCTAGCGTCTGAAATATTTGAGCTGTAATTTTAACTCAAACAAAGTTTAGATTTTTCATAAGTTGGTCTGCAATCGATATTATTTTTCATGCTCGAGGAAATTACTTCAATATATTTTTGCATTTCCATAACTATTTGCTTAATACGTTCATATTGACTTGCATTTGGTATTTTTTGTAATAAAAGTCTAATTAAAAAAATTATTAAAGTGCACCCAATTTCGATATTAAATATTGTCAAATTTATGAAGCTTTATGAATGACTAATGTGGTCAGGCATTTTAATCTGCGCCGATAGAGCTTAACAAATGAATGATCGAGTTGCCAAACCTGCTTCTAAATCAAATTTAGCACGGGATTACGGTGTTATAAGCGAATATTTTTAGGGTGCACCTGCGTCACTGATCGCTTCACCATTTACTTAATATATGGATGGGAATGTGTCTCCATGAATAAAACATGCGTTATCGGGTTCTAGCTTTTCCAGTCAATAATTGATTCATTCCATTGTGGCATAATCAGAATTAATCCTTTTGTTTTAAAAGTCTATAAATGTACTTATAAATAATAGTCAACCTGTTTGCAAATTTTTCAAAAAATTGAGATTAAGTTGCAGTGTTGTTTCACAAACTTCCTAACGATTAATGCAGGACAACCCTTAACAGCTTATAAATTTTATTTAACAAAGAAACACGCCGCATATATTGGATATCTTAGATACCTAAAGGAACGTGATCACGACGTAATTTTGCTTTTATGTTAAATTAATATAAAATTTTATGTAAAAAAGATATCCCTTAATAAATTTATGCTGGAACATCTATAAGAGCTTTAAAGCGATTACGTTAACATTATTTTAAAGAAAATCGATTCAATTAAACCTTCTAAGCTTTAATAATTTAAATTTAGAAAAAATAAACGGTAATTGGTTATTCTTACAGATAAATTGAGCTTTATTTCTCACGATGCACTTATACGAGTAAAAAGGTTTCTCGTAAAATCGCTTATGTGCATACACATGCATGTATAAATTGCACATTCTACATTGAATTTTATAAGATGCTCAAGAATATTCTAAAGTAAATCTACCTAAAAAGTTGCTATAAAATATCAAGTTTTCCCTTATAAAAACATTTGAGTGCATCTATTTTACAGCAATTGGATTTTACGCTTCAACAGTTATCTATCAACTGTGAATTTTTCCAATATTTTTAGCCGTTTTTATTTATTTATCTCTAATATCAGAAAATAGCTAATTTACGAGCACTTTTACAAATGCACGTTATATTAAGCTACGTTTCAGTTTTCACGAAAGTACTGCGTTATTTGAAAGTAAAACACTTTTTTTCCCTTTTATAACAAATGCGAAATTTTAGTAAATTTGGCGTAAAGTCCATAATATTTGTAAAATGTGTCGGGCGAAGATAATATTACAAAATTAGAGTAAGGGCGTAGAGCGCAGCTGTATTTTTCCAACTTTTATTAATCAGAAAATTGATAAACAACTGCCTGTAATTATGAAAGTTTAGGAAAATTTTGAGGCCATAAAGGGACCGTTTCTGTATTTTGATTATCTCGAACGGCCTAACAATCTCATCGTAAAACAAATTTGATTGTGCGTGTGCACGTTTAGAGTTTTTCAGTGTCCTATTAACCAACTCCCTGACGGTCAATTTCGTGTAATTTGAATCAAATTTTATAGGAATTTTTTAAATTGCCTACTAAAAGATGAATTTTTTTTTTACAAAAGGGAAATTTTTGTCAAGTTAAAGTAGTAATTGGTCAATATCGAAAAGATGCTATTGATTTTATTGTTTCGAAAAGGTCAATTTGTTCTCAAGTTTTACTTTAGAGGATATCAAGTTTAATATAAAAGAAAGGAAAGTTAGGGACGACACTAGCAGAGGAAAATAAAGGTGTCCTGAACATATAATGGGGAGTTAGGCACGTGTGATCGACCATTAGGCTAGCACAGGTCATTACCGGTAAACACGATTTAATGGTGCAGAGGCGACAGTCTGATCACTACCGCCTCTTCCTCATAAATCTAACCGATAATAGATACAAAAGTTGGTTTTGTGTGATACTCTGTTCCAATATTTGGGATTCCTTTACAATTTACATTAAAGCAATTCAAAACGGATGTTATTTATGACTAATTTATGTTTTAAGATTTACCGCTTAATGGAAACAATTCCTAGTTATGCATGGCCAACCTACAATTAAGTTTGATAAGTTAATACCTCCATGCTTTAGATTACATTTTGTTAATGTTACGCATTCGTGTAGGTCATTCCGAAAGTAAAACTCTGTTATCTGTTAACCGTTTCATGTATTAAAATATAGCACCGAAGGTATAGAAATTTCCAATAGTACCTTTAAGATGTTTTTAGGTTATGTTTTCCAAATGTCAACATTTTTTATGGTTATATTTCACAGCTGTCATCTATATATAGGTCAATAAACAAGGGTTTTCTTGTGAAAATAATTGGGAGCTAACTAGAATAACTTTTACTTTCCTCATCTTTATTTTGCACGGTCTAGCAATCCCGGATTTTACTGCCATATTGGAAAAACCATACTAAAAAGATATTTTTCCAAATATTCGTGAATATCTCAGGTTCGCTTCACTTTAGAGCAAAATGTCAAGTTACTTAAAATAAAGTTCACTAAATTTTATACAAAAAAGGTCTGATGCTTTTGTTTTGTAAATCGATTAATTTAAGAGTTACGGCTATTAGTGTGAGCGGTGTAATAAATTTCTTCCCTCAATTTCTTTATGCTAATCTAATGAATATCCATAAATATCTCGGTTTGGATTCACTTTAGCGCGACATATCAAATTATTAAAAATAAAATAGGCCAATTTATCTAGAAAAAAGGTCTGATTCTTTTGTTCTGTAAAGCGATTAATTGGAGAGTTACAGCTAACCGTATACGCCGTATAATAAATTTGTTCTTTCTGTTTCATTATGCTAACTGCATTGGCTATCCAGAGAAAGTTTTGTTCTTAATTTTTTTGTAATATTTTGTTTACTTCTGTGACCGCTTCCTCACCACTTAGCGGTAGATCACTCGGCACGTTTTTTTAAGCGGCCTTCCCACGAGGCCCATCCACTATGGCAATATATACGTTTATCGTTTACTTTTTTATATTGACGGTTGATGTATGATCTCATACTTCCATCAAGTTAGCCCCCTTACAATCGACTTTTTAACTTTTTTTTTATATACCAAACGTTTAGCGGTGATTAGTAGTCCAATTAAAAGTTTTAGTGGTATGTTTTTCCTTAATGTAACAGTAAAAATTTAACGTCAATTTATCTGCCCTTTAGTCGATAGTGTAGTGCTTCAATAAAAAGTTTTGGCAGTTTGGAGGTTTGGATATTGTAGGTTAATCTCATGGGTACATATTTTGAACATCCTGCTCCTCTAATTGTGTTTCAAAATTCACTTCCGTACTAATATATTCTTCCAAGAAATCCTCTTAATTCGTCGAGTTCTTCATCGTTGCCCAGTTTTCAACATTCAGCTAAGCCTTTGATTGGCATGGCTTTTAACGGCATCCTTCTGGCCTTAATTATTCTGCAAAATCTATTATTAGTGGTTTCATGGAAATCATTGATAAAGCCACTGTAGTTTCTTGGCCTAAGTTTCAGCACCAAAGGAAACACCTTACCGCCTTCGCGTGATTGCAATCCTATACGTCTTCGGAAAAATATTATTTTTGTTACGATAAGAAGGTAACATGAATAGTGTTTTCGGTACATTAAATACATTTTGTCAGTAAAGGCGTCGTTTGGCTTATTTGGCAGTCGCTCTACCTCTGTAATCCGGCCGTGCCGAAACCATCTGATAAAGCAATTGTACATGAAAATTCTGCGGAGGTGAGAACAGGAATAATTGTTTTGCAAGATTTCGAAATGTATAAAGTCACAACGCAGGAGTGTATATTTTCGCTGTGGAAAAATTAGCAATAAATTGATTAGTGGCCAGTATAGACTAAAATTACACATAAGCAAAATAAAAATAATGAATATAGAAAGAATCTATAAAAATCAGTGCCATATATACCAACTATAGCTGGCTTTGATATAGTGAAATATGTAGTTTGAATGTCTGGAATCAATGAGAGAGGAAGCTGTATGGAGATTCGGAGATGGGCAGCTACGAAGAATATAACTTGAATATGGAAAAAATAAACAATCAGTAACCACACTAAACTGTAACTGGTCAACCAGTTGGTGTTATTATCTGATACATAATATGCTGTAATGACGTGGAATATAAAGAAAGCACCCAAACAGATGTGGTGCTGTAGAATAATTTTTAAAAAGCTGAACGTAATCAAGAAGGTACTCTCCAGAATAGCACCACAATATCTGCCATTTTTTGGGCATGTTGTTCGAAGAACAGGTAAAATGGAAAACTTCATAGTATATATTGACTTTGATTATGTAGTATCAGATAGACAAATCCCATTGGAGTTTTAGAAACATCTAGTGGAGTTCAAAAGGTTATCAATAGATGTCGCAAGTAAATTGGAAGGCAGAATAAATGGATTTAGTACCAATCATGGATCTCTGAAAGAACCGTGATTAATGTAAAGAAAGAATTAGAATAATACAGCAATTTCTTACGACTTCAAATTAAGAAACGCCATCTGAAAATATAGCCGGGGTCATCCCAGATAGTTGAGGACTAAGAACAGAAGAAGATATTATTTGTTAATATAACATAATGCAATACTTTTAGGTGGCCCAGCAATTTTACAATTATTGTATAAAAGTTTTGAATTTTTGAGTATTATTTTGTAAATTTGAATTGTATAGAGAAGTTTTTGCTTATTGTTGGATTGCGTCAATTGAATAAATTTTTGTTATTTGAAGAAAGCAGCAAATCCTACCGTTTTTTTGAATGGACGAGTTTTTACAGAAAGGATAGTTTAGTCCAGGCCAGGAACATTTTTAGTTTGCAAAATTTCCAAGCAATCTGAAGGAATATGACAGACATATACAACATTAAAGTGTCCCAAATAAACCTCCAATAGACTCTTAAAATCCCAAGCCGACGTCGCCTCCGTAATAAAGATTTTCGCTTATAACTCACTTATTTTCACTTTTTCGAAGGTTGAAAATTGAAGAGCAAAATCGATTTAGTCAAAATTTGCCCATGTTGTGGTATGTAGTTGATCTAATGAAGCCAAAAAAAAATGGTTTGAGCTTACAATAAATCTAATAAACTCCCCAATAGGTGCTCTAAAATTCCATGCCGACATCTTCCCTAATTAAGGATTTTAGCCCCACTCCAACGCGATTTTTCGGCTACAGTTCGCTTATTTTCATTGTTACGAAAAATTATCATTAGTAAGTAATATTATATTAAACATTTTTTGTTTGAAGCATTTTTTGATAACGTGGATCGTTTTTGTGATAAATGTTAAAAATGAAATTTTGATCTCCATTTTCCAAGATGGCGGCCAAAAAAACTATTACGATGTCATAAGAATCTCCAAAATTTTAAATTTTTTTCTCTGTAGCCAATAGAGTCAGTAATAAAAATTCAGCTTTATATAAATTTCACGCTTTCCTACAGCAATTTTATCTAGAATATCTGGGTAATAACGGTGTTGACTTATTTTTCAATTTAATTTGTGATTTGATGGTAAATTTTATTGAAAAAAAGACCCCAAACAAAAAACTGTGGATAATATTGTTATGTCAAATATTTTTTATTCTAAACAGCTTTTCATAACATATCTATATAATAGTTTCCGAAATAAATATTATAATGAGATTTTGGTCGCCATTTTCCAATATGGTATTGGAAGTTATAGTTCGGGAAAAATATATTTTGTAGAGAATTTTATTCGGTTCAATTTAGTCTCATGACAATTGTTCGTAAATGTGACAATAACCGTGCTATAGACACAAAATCGCGTTGGGGGTGCTGGAATCCTAAATTGGGGGAAACACCGACCTGACATTTTAGAAGGACTAGAAAACTCCTACATACATATCTACCGCAATTTTCGGCTTCATTGTCTAAACTAAATTTAATTATTAAAGTAGTTACATAAGTGATAAGTTAAAAAAAATTGATGGTGAAATGGATGAAAAAGGAAAGGTAAAAAATTGAATTAATAAAATTACTAGGTGAAGATATTCAGGGTAAATCAGTGAAAAGAAGAAGATAAAAAATTGTACGTCGATATTAAATAAATTTGTATAGTAATTAGAATATTGAAAAATATTGCAATTAAAAACCACAACACCTATAAAAATCAATTCCAATAAATCCGTGCATGGCATGGCGTGAATAAGTTAAAAAATTCGAAAATTGAGATATCTTCTTCATCGACTACTCTAAATTGCTATTGCCGTTATTTATTATATTATTAACGAAATATTAACAGTAATATCTCGAACAAAGATTATTTTCGTCATATTCAATTATTCAAATAATGGCAATTGCAATTTAAAGCACTTGAAGATATATCAATTTTCATATTTTTCGACTTATCAACTTAATCACGCCATGTAAGGAAATATTACCGCACTTTCAAAAAGTAAAGTTGAGAAAACACCAGTGACGCTTTATCCTATTGATTAGAAAGGCTAAACTACAATTTTACAGGACTAAAAGAAAATTCCTAACGGGAATTCCAAATTCATAACCTAAAAATGATTAAATAAAATGATGATGATGAAATAAATATCATTAAAAAATATATTTAAACAGCTGTAGGATGTACCCGTGTGGTTGTAGACTGAGGCAAAGCCGAAGCCTACAACCACACCCTTCTAGCCCCCCCCCCCCGTAACCGTCCTTGCGCATGTTAAAAATCTTTGAGGTTAAAGAGTCTCATAGGCGAAAATGAATTGATTACGCCTCTATTTGTGAAAATTTTTTAATCTGTGGTGAACGTATGTATTTGTATGTATACTTTTGGCCTCAGGCGCATTAAACCTGTAAAACACCCCTGAAGAAGAGTGCGTGAGGGAGCAATCTTCAAATACTGGTTGGATGGATGTAATAGACTAGATTAGACTTTGCAATCACAAATCTAATTATGTCCAAAAAGGTGTACTACAGTTTGCCTGCACATTACCTCGGGGAAGGAGTGCTAGCTTATCAGATAGCAGCAGTTTCGTGGGACAAAAGGAATAATACTTTCAGAAATGTGGTTATCACTAAAATAAAATCACAAAAACTTGTGAAAAATCAGAGTGAGCCCTTCCCACTAGGTGGAAATGAAAACATACAATAGCAAAACATTGATAATGAACTATTGTGGCCGCATCAAAAAGAATATTAAGTATGTAAAAATTGATAATGGTATACAAAAATATTCAAATAATTAAAATTCACAAGGAAGTTATCAATTCACACAAATTCATAAATATAATAAGAAATTATATTAAATAGCTACCCTAAACTTTGGTGGATTGTCGCAGGTGCATTACGACACGAATATCGCAAACGAAAATCTTTGATTATTTAAAAAAATAGTAAATTTTTAAATTCAGCAAGGAAAATACTGCTGCAGAAAACACCTAAAAATTTATATTTAACTCCATATTCTAAATCAATTTATTAATCAATTAAATACCTGGGAAAACCAATTTAAACTAAGAGCAAATTAAAAATTGATTACTGGTAACGAGTAAAAGGGGAAATGCTAAGCAGCGGACTACGACAAAATGTTAAAAATAATAACCGTAAACTGATTCAGTTTTAAGTTGATGTATAGGAATTGCACTACTTGACAAAAAGTTGCCTTAACAAAGTGAGCAGGATAATAAGAGATGAGCCAAAGTAATCAAATGCAGCGCCGTAAATTCTCGTTATTGATGTTCTTGTGTAAACACAATGTAAACTTTTATCTAAAATTTCTTACAAATAATTACTTTGAGTTATAGTTTTATCGAAAAATGGTAATCAGATTAGGAGCACCGCCTGTTTTATATTGTACGGGCAATATTTATAAAAAGGACGATATTTTTAAAATAAAATACGCGACAAATTGTAATTCCTATAGTCGATGATATTTTACTAGAATGTGATGTTTAATTTTTCGTTGTTATTTTTAAATGATCCATTTATTGTTTGCATTAAAAATTTATGGAAATGTTCACTACATTTAGTTCGACGAACACCTCTGAAGAGCATACAAATGAAAAAACAATAGGAGTAATCAATTCGAAATTTGTTTGGTCGACTTATTCAGGATATCGGGTCAGATCGCAATAGAATACGCCCAGTGAATTTCAAATACGTCAATTCATTTATTGAGTAGAAATCTGCGAAAAAAATGTGCGAGATATATTGTGCACAGAACCGCGAATTATGATGAAATTGTTTTTGCTCATATACTGTAAAAATACGAAAAAGTAAATACATACTTACAAATTTTGTACGTTTAATAAAAATTTTATTTCATTTTAAAAATGCGGATTTTTAAACAAATTTCGACTGAAAATTAAATTTTCGCCCGGAAAATAAAGGCAAACATCCGCCAAAAAATGTTATGTGGTATTTTAATAATAATAATTAATGGAAGACTTCAAGTTCTGTCTTTTAAAATTGAATAATTAACGACAAATTGAGATATTTTAATGCAATAAATAATCAATAGACCCATGTAAGTAATAAATTATGTAAGGATTTAATTTGATATATTATTAGTTTGACGTCAAAGCAGTAACCAATAATGAATGCAATGCTATACGTCCTTTAACAAGCTCCAATTCTCTAATATAGTCGTCAGGATCTCAACAAAGGAATTTACGTAAAGCAGAACAAGACCCTTTAGTGGACTTAAAGAAGTCGATGTCTTATTCAATTTTCTTCCAAGCTTTAGCTCTGTAGATTATGATCCTAATTTTTGCATAAAATTAAATAAATTTTTAATTAATTTTTTCAATTAATTTTATTCCTTATTCATGCTTTGAATTTAACTTCCACTATAACTTCCTTACCTGAACAGACCTTCAAGTATGCATTATCAAATTTACCTAATTACGGAGTGACCGTTGGTTGAAATATAGAGCGGAAATTCCGGTTTGAATTATAAATTCATGAAATTTTCATGGCTTATTTTTCGAGGTAGACAATAGCCCTCATCCACGATCACTTAAATACTTGAAAACATCGCAAAAAGAAAGAGAAGACAAAGATCATACAATTTCACCTAATTTATATTCTCCTTACATATGCCCTGTCTCCTGACGCGGGCGACCTTCTCTCCTGTGCTTGTTGTGTGCGTACGAAGTGTTATTACGCACATAGGGGACCTGCG
Source organism: Podabrus alpinus (assembly GCA_932274525.1). Taxonomy (NCBI): domain Eukaryota; kingdom Metazoa; phylum Arthropoda; class Insecta; order Coleoptera; family Cantharidae; genus Podabrus; species Podabrus alpinus. The sequence goes on from OW026452.1 coordinate 98,671,405, forward strand.
AACCACAGGAAGTACAATACACTTCATTTTGAGAAGGTTTTATTATCCAAATTGTACCTTAGCGGTTTGCCATTGCCTTCCGAAGGGAGAAGGTCGGAATGAATTTCCAACTTCTCCCGGGACCGAACCGGATGTCTCACCATTAGCTGTCACACACTTAACAACTAAGTTATGGCCGTCTCAAGTTTATCGATATCTAAAATTTTGATTAAAATTTAGTTTCTTTTTCATTTTAGTTTGTTACTACTTTTCAAGGTCTCTTGATTTGGCCTGATTGAGATTATCTATGTATTATGCAATTAAGAGTTTAGGGTTAATGCTTTGCTTTCGATTTCATTCTTCTATAATTTTCTAACGTTGTTTAATCGAATCTTACATAATTTGATTATTATTTAGAGTTTTATTTTCTTCGTCTTCCTTCGGTAGGCAAAATTCTGGCGAAGTCCACTAACATCCAGATACCTTTCCATATTTTACAGCATATATGAGATATTGAGTTCCTTTGGGTATATCCTGACATTCTTCTTCATGCAAGATATCGAAATGCTGGTGTTGTTTGTCAACGCTTTAATAAAATGTGCAATGGAAGAGGTTACGTATTTTTAAAGTCATTATCTGGTACACACATGAACACTTATAATTTAAAAGCGAAAATGGGAATTGGACTGAAGGTTCCACCCTATACCAAATAACAAAAGTAATAATTGAGCTTGTTAAGAGAAGCTCGTTAAATAAAAATAACTATTCGAAATAAAATCTGTATGGCTCTCAATAGAGTCCAACCGAGCCTGGATAACATCCTAAAGTCAACACTGTAAACAATAATGGCAATACCAATAACTTCGTAGACAAAGAACACAGATTCTATTCACCAGGTTATGTTCTCGTAGTTTCCTCAGGCATATTCATATGTGTTCCACCCATAATTTATAAAAACTGTAGAACACTGAATACAAAATTAGCAAAGTTAAGTTGTTACACCACGTTCTGCATCCACGACACCTTCCCAACAGGTAATAAAAGGTTGACTAGCTCGAAGTCGCGAAGGGGTGGGTTGGTGAAAGGAATGAAAGGGTCGTGTGACGACACGTCGCAAAGCGTGTGTTTCCACTCGACGACCGGGCAATCCTCGATCGCGAGTTATGATGTTATATCAAAATCGGGGGGGGGAGTATATTTACACACGGGGTCAAAAGGGCGCCACGTGAATTCTGAACCAAGGTTCATTCGAAAGGGGTGCAAATCGCCCCTTTCCAGCTGAATACACGACAGCTGTTGATAAACTTAACGCGGGTATCTCACACTGGTGGCCTCTCTTTGGATTACAGGTACATCTTGCTGTTATAAAACCTTACCTTACATCATCTCTAAATAAACAAACACATAAACAATAATAAAAACACAAACATAAATAATAAAGATATAATGTCGAAATATACAGGGGGGCATTTGGTAATTTATAACATATGTCTAATCATATTTACAGCTACATGGTGTTACAAAAACTCAAATGTGAAAAACTTGACTTGAATAAAGGATGAAACGTTATCACTAAAAATATTGACTTGACGTTGATTTAATTCAGTTACTATCAAACATGACATAAAATTCAATTTGAAATATGGTTGGTTTAATTTATTAATCTTAAATATTACGTAAAACATAATTCGAAGAATATGACGGTATTTTAATAGACAATTTAGAATATTAACATATAAAAAGGACATACAAAGAGGTTGCGATCGTCTTTCAAGGTACACCTGAAAGGTGGTAAAATGTAATGGTCAAAACTGACCAAGAATACAATGATACTTAAAAATACGAAAGTAATGCTTACATATAAGATACTGATGTGTTCCAAACGGAATTTCCATGAGATTTGCCAATATGAGATACGGGAATAATGTTCTTCCATAATCGAGATGACCATAAAATACGTTGAAATGTTGAAGGTAATTCGGTAAAAGATGATGACAAAACATAAGAGTTTCCAATTCCGATAAAATTAACTTGATCCGGATCTGACCGTGGTCAGTTTCGCGCAGCCGGATTAGTTGCGTTAGAATGACACGAACGAGTTTGTTAAATAATAACCTCGACTTTAAATTTCACTGATTTAATTTACACGAAATAAAATATTGGAGTACGGTACTGTTCCTTCTTAATTAATAAAAAAATTATCTCGAAAGAATGTCCACATGTGATGCACGTAAACATCTGGATTACGTGGTACACTTAAAGAAGGTTCGATAAAATGATCCATATCGAGCGGCGCGTACATATCGACCGCTGGTTTATTATGCCGAAATGATTTACATAAAAACTTGCATTAATGTATGCGTTAATAGTTCAAACCGAAATTGATTTTAATTCACTAAGTTTAATTCCAAAAACGTTAAATGTTTAACTCGAAAACTGATTTTAATTCAATAAGTTTAATACTAAAAGCGTTAAATGTTTGATTCGAAAACTGATTTTAATTCAATAAGTTTAATACTAAAAGCGTTAAATGTTTGATTCGAAAACTGATTTTAATTCAATAAGTTTAATACTAAATGCGTTTAAATGTTCAACTCGAAAACTGATTTTAATTCAATAAATTTAATACTATTTAATTAACATGTCCAGAAAGAATTAAAACATAACTAAATGACCGAATGATAATTAAATCAAATGATGCCGTTCCATATTGATGAAGGTTCGTATAATCGATAAAAAATCTGTTACCTATTTGCACTGTTGCACATATTATATTACACAAAATGACTGTTAAATGATTTAAAATTTTACGTTGGTAAAATTTATATAATTGACTTGTATTCAACTACACTAAAATTCCGCCTGCACTGGCGCTATCTCATTGCTCGGAAGTACTTCCGGCAGAGTTTTTGGATACTACATGTTCACTGTTCAGGCCGACATAGATTCGGACCTGAAGATCCCAAAGGAATCTTAGCTAAAATAGCTTTTATGTGATTTTCGATGGTCGTGGGGATAAAAACCCTTCCATATTTCTTCCAGAAAAGTCTATAATTGGTCTTTAAATTCGACCTCGATACCTGATTGGCCAGAAAAATAAATGAAACGAGTCACTTTTGTCTTTCTTCCTACGAAATCTTGTCTGAACTCGCAAAATGCAGCTGGTGTTATTGCATTTTGAATGTTTACTTTATAATTTTTTGTGGAACAAAAAGGTATACTTTTAAAGTTTTTTGCCATCTGTGAAGGCAAAGCATGATTGCGAAATCCTCATAAACGTAACGTTAAAATATCTATGCTCGGGTTCGCCACATGTACACGTGTACAGATAAGAAAATAAAATCCATAAATCAACGTGGTTTTGACAGGCACATGTGCAACTTTGAAATAAAATTGCAGCGAACAACGCTATTCCAATTTAAAGTTTCTACATGTCCAACTAGTTTGTTAACTATGTACCTATGCGAGAGGACGTAAATTCAAAACAGTACTGGAATGAAGGCAAAACTGATGACTGCCCAGATTCTTAATTTGTGCTACGTTAGTCTCGAAATATCATTCCAATCGTATGATTTGGGATGGACGTGATTAAAAACCATTGTAATAAATTTAAATTATTACACGTTTGAAAAATATAATTTCGTCTGTTAACTTACACTAGATCTCTTACAGATATTATTCGACCCGCAAATATACGTTTCTAAAAATATTTTGATGTTAAAAATTTACTAAGACGGGATTTCGTTATTTCCTTGATTCTAATTTGAATTGACCAAGAAATATGTGACAATTTTTAAAAGTTAGATTTTAAAAATTCAAAAAGACGGGAAATAATGTAGTTTGACTCTAACAATATTTTCGCAAAAATTTCAAGACTCTGCGAGCGGGATTTCCACGTTACACTCCCCTTACGTCAAGAGTGGTTATACCTAACTACTCTTCAACTGAGGCGCGAGCAAGCTTAAAACAAGTCGAAGGTTGACTCCTGGCAAAAAAAAAATCTATCCTACTTGGATTTAACATCGAAAATGTAATATCTCATTATTCAAGTCTTAACTAAATGTCAAAGCGTATCTAGGGATACCTAAGACGAAAACAAAAACTAAAAGAAGGTTCACCGAACCCTGGGCTTGGTCAGTCTGTGAGTCGTAGTGACTTCTACAGGAGAGGGCGGTTCGCGAAATCACGGGATCATTCGCTGACCGTGGGACCCACAAGTGTATATGGAGACACCGGACTCCAGATAGATTTGGACCTGAGTTGTCGGCAATACTTTATCGGCTGGATCATATTTACAATGCCGGTTCTATTTACAACTTCAGTAGATGGGGACTGATTATCTTAAACGGGAAGAGACTTGTTGTTAAACAAGACGAAAAACAAAATTTAAAAAAAATTCGAAAACTGATTAAAGTTCAAAACGGTGACAACCGTCCGGGTTGCACCTGAAAGTATGCTGAAACTGAATGAAGTGGCTTTAACATATTCAACTGAAGAATTGTGAGAAATACTTTCTCTTCAAAAGGCCGAAACGTAACTACGAAATTACCGCATGACTAATAGTGCCCTTAGGTAGCTAGTCTAACGCAACACTAGTCGATACTTGGCTTACTAACCGATCGGCGGGGTAGCTAATCCCTTGGATCGCTAAGCATACCCTCTAACTTCATATAAAAAAAATTTCGGAAATGGTTGACTTAAGATTCAAAACAAAGTTCGAGATTACAAAAAAAATGACAAGCGAGATAAACAAGGGAAACGAAACAATAACCCGTTTAAATATTTGACACGCAGTTTTATGTCGTACGACTGGGACGTAATAACAATCTTCCTTAACTCTAACACCTTAAAACGAGTTTAACGATATCCAAACTTAACACTAACTAAATCGAAACTTAAAGCTAACTTAACCGAAACTTAACCGAAACGTAACCGAAACCTAAACTGAACTTAACGCTACTTAACCGAAACCTAAACCGAACTTAAATACTACAAGAGCGAGAAAAAAAAATCCCCCTAACCCTAGGCTTAGCCAATCCTTGTGTCGTAGTGACTCCTACATGAGAGGGCGGTTCGCGAAATCACGGGATCATTCGCTGACCGTGGAACCCACAAATGTCTATGAAGACACCGGACTCCAGATCGGGGTAGACCTGAGTTAAGGTAGCACTTCATCGGCGTACTCATATTTACAATGCCGTTCATGAAATGTTCAGTCGATGGGGACTGTCTGCCTTTTTCAATTGTCGTTGAAAAAGCAGAGTAAAAAAAGACGTGTGCTTGGCTGGATCAAATTTACAAAGCCGTTTGATGCACTTCAGTAGATGGGGACTGTCTGTTTTATCAATTATCGTTGGTGAAACAGAGAAAAAAACTTGCGATTGGTTTTCCTTTCGTGGATCGGCAGATGTTATAACCGTGTAGGTTGATTGCAGTTAATCTATTATTCCCTAACAAGGTAAGTTTCCCAGAGTGTTGCTTCGAGTTGTTAACCCACACTTCTGTACAAAATTCCCTTACTAAGAAGGTTCCTTTGGGGCAGATTGTAGTCCGCCAAACGAAAAAGATGGGACGATAATTCGCCGGGGAATGGACTAAGTCCACGAAATTACTCAATAACCTCGGGGTTCGGATCGTTATCCAACTGTGGATCAACGTCCAAAAAAAATTTATCTGGCAGTGGAACTATGTCCAGCCTGATAATACGATAACTCAATGAGAAGCGGGTTACTCTAATCAACTATTAACTAATACAATCTCACTACCAAAAATAGATCTCGATAAAAATTTCCTAGAGGGGGCGTTACAAAAAAACTTTCCCTAAAGGATGTGTTGCGACAATGATTTGTCTCACATTGGACACGGGTCCAAACAATACAACACGGTACGATATAATGACCATAGCAATGGCATTCTAAAAAAAAGATCTTAACTTTAAACAAAAAAATAAAGAAACGAAAACACATCTACTCTAACCGGTACTCGATACCAACGAAAGGGGTTGGCAATTTAACGTCGTGCGATAGACAGTGGTTGGTGGTTGGCAATTTTGCGTCGTGCGATAGACGGTGCGACATAATCAGCGTGTGTGACGCGACAGGGACACACTGACTTCAACCCGAAATGATACTTAACTTTCCCTAACACTTCAGCATTAACTCGAAAAACTTCACGATAAACTTCGATCGAAAAACTTCAAAAAAAACTTTACGTTAAACTTCAAGTAACTTCAAAAAACTTTACGTTAAACATCAAATAACTTTACGTTAAACTTCAAATAACTTCAAAAAACTTTACGTTAAACTTCAAATAACTTCAAAAAACTTTACGTTAAACTTCAAACAACTTCAAAAAACTTTACGTTAAACTTCAAATAATTTCAAAAAAAACTTTACGTTAAACTTCAAATAACTTCAAAAAAAACTTTAAAAACTTTACGTTAAATGTCCATACTAAATTCAAAAAACTTTAAAAACTTTACGTTAAATGTCCATACTAAATTCAAAAAACTTTAAAAACTTTACGTTAAATGTCCATACTAAATTCAAAAAAAATTGACTACGTTCAAAAACTTTCAACTAAATTCAAAAAAGTTTGACTAAGTTCAAAAAAACTTTCAACTAAATTCAAGAAAACATTCACCTCAATTCAAAAAAAAACTTTACGTTAATGGTCGATATCAAATTCAAAAAAAATTTACTTTAATTTAAAAAAAACTAAATGCGTAACCTACATGAAGTGCGTTAATGCGTGACCCGTAGTAAGCGTAAGATGCGTGCGAAACGCTTGTGTCTTATTCGAGACAAAAGTAAACTAAAGATGCGTAATGACTGTACGACGTCACTGGCATAAAAACGTATAAAACGAGCGCGTAACATGCGTACGTAACATAAACGGAATCCATCGTAAACATGTGTGCTGGACACAACTACAACTTTCTATTCTTAATCGCTACAGACGAAATTTAAAAAAAATGATTCGATAAAAAACGGTACGTAGGGGTAGTTCGTAAAGGTGCGTAGAAGACGCATATTAAAGCCTTTTAATGTCAATTGCTAAGGACGGAATACGAATGCGTAAATAAAAAATTTTCGGAATGAGGGAGGGTTGATGTATTCCTGAAGGGTTGTTCGTTAGGGTAGGTATCGTTATACACAAGGACAAGGGTTGCGGTAAACACGGGATGTATTTTAACGTCTTACCTTGACGGAGAGATTCCTTAGGCTATCACAAAAACTTCGAGATTTATTTGATGAGAACAGGGGTGGTTTCCTGTATAGGGGTTCATAGAAAAGGTAGGTGCTCGCTGTCGTCCGGACAGTTTGCAAAAGAAAAAAAAACGAAACGGTAAAAGTCAATCTTTAATTGATTGAACACAAAAAGTTTTCAACAAAACTTAAGGGTGGCAACATAACGCCATACGTAAGCGATAGTGTACGTAGTTTAAATGTCATACACGGGACGATAGCTAAAACCCGCAAAAACGGCATTACCTAAGCGAGAAAAAACTTGGGTTGTCTCGGTCCACAGTCAGTGGTGGTCCGCACCAAACCTGACCTCATCGATCCAACCTATAAATGCGTGACGAAAATAAACTCAAGGTAAATGTCAAAATAACATTTCCTTTTAAAATCTAATACAACAAATATTTATCAACAAAAAAAAATTTAGCAACAATAGTGACTCACTTAATACTGATAATGATTTACTTTAATCGTAACGAGATGTACTTGAAAAAAGAAAAATTCACTCGTACTTTCTTACAACAAAAAGAATACTAAAACTGAACTCGAAATTGTCTAAAATGTGGTTTCATAACGGAAGTCATAATTGGGTCAACCAACACCTCGTCGGGAGGGGGTTGTTTAAAAGTTTCCAATAAACAATTGGACGTTGAATTCCCTAACTCGTCTTTTCCGAACTTGTCCGGTACAATTTTACATATCATTCTAAAACTAAAATTGTTTAAACTAATTTAAAAATCTAATTCGACAAAACACGGCCGATAATTTACATGTTACTCTAAAAACAAAATTTCGTTACTAAAAGGACAATGAATGATTATTACCTACAACAAAAATCTCGACAAAATTTAAACTTAACACGCAAGGACTTGACGTCACGGAATCTCGTTAGTCCATTCATGCACTTCGCTAAAGAACCATGATGACGTCACGGAATCTCGTTAGTCCATTCATGCGCTTCACTAAACTTTAAAATTTCAAAAATTCAAAAATGACTCTACGGACTTCAAAGAAAAATACAACGATATGCCAGAAGGGCTTTCTCGATAGTTACACGCGGTTGTGGTGCTATTTAAACTTGAAAACTACTCAATTTCACAAAAAAATTTCGGAATTGACGGACTTCAAAAAATTCAACACGAAATGCCAAAAAGGCGTTCTCGACAGCCACTTAGTTGGGCGCCAAATTATTTTTTAAACCTACAAAAATTAATTTGGAATTTACTTGATTTTCAAACAAAAAAAAATTCGATACCATAACATGCCAAAAGGGCTTTATCGATAGCCAGGGGTTTCTCGATAGACCCACGTTGGCCGCGCCAAATTATTATCCTGTTACACCACGTTCTGCATCCACGACACCTTCCCAACAGGTAATAAAAGGTTGACTAGCTCGAAGTCGCGAAGGGGTGGGTTGGTGAAAGGAATGAAAGGGTCGTGTGACGACACGTCGCAAAGCGTGTGTTTCCACTCGACGACCGGGCAATCCTCGATCGCGAGTTATGATGTTATATCAAAATCGGGGGGGGGGAGTATATTTACACACGGGGTCAAAAGGGCGCCACGTGAATTCTGAACCAAGGTTCATTCGAAAGGGGTGCAAATCGCCCCTTTCCAGCTGAATACACGACAGCTGTTGATAAACTTAACGCGGGTATCTCACACTGGTGGCCTCTCTTTGGATTACAGGTACATCTTGCTGTTATAAAACCTTACCTTACATCATCTCTAAATAAACAAACACATAAACAATAATAAAAACACAAACATAAATAATAAAGATATAATGTCGAAATATACAGGGGGGCATTTGGTAATTTATAACATATGTCTAATCATATTTACAGCTACATGGTGTTACAAAAACTCAAATGTGAAAAACTTGACTTGAATAAAGGATGAAACGTTATCACTAAAAATATTGACTTGACGTTGATTTAATTCAGTTACTATCAAACATGACATAAAATTCAATTTGAAATATGGTTGGTTTAATTTATTAATCTTAAATATTACGTAAAACATAATTCGAAGAATATGACGGTATTTTAATAGACAATTTAGAATATTAACATATAAAAAGGACATACAAAGAGGTTGCGATCGTCTTTCAAGGTACACCTGAAAGGTGGTAAAATGTAATGGTCAAAACTGACCAAGAATACAATGATACTTAAAAATACGAAAGTAATGCTTACATATAAGATACTGATGTGTTCCAAACGGAATTTCCATGAGATTTGCCAATATGAGATACGGGAATAATGTTCTTCCATAATCGAGATGACCATAAAATACGTTGAAATGTTGAAGGTAATTCGGTAAAAGATGATGACAAAACATAAGAGTTTCCAATTCCGATAAAATTAACTTGATCCGGATCTGACCGTGGTCAGTTTCGCGCAGCCGGATTAGTTGCGTTAGAATGACACGAACGAGTTTGTTAAATAATAACCTCGACTTTAAATTTCACTGATTTAATTTACACGAAATAAAATATTGGAGTACGGTACTGTTCCTTCTTAATTAATAAAAAAATTATCTCGAAAGAATGTCCACATGTGATGCACGTAAACATCTGGATTACGTGGTACACTTAAAGAAGGTTCGATAAAATGATCCATATCGAGCGGCGCGTACATATCGACCGCTGGTTTATTATGCCGAAATGATTTACATAAAAACTTGCATTAATGTATGCGTTAATAGTTCAAACCGAAATTGATTTTAATTCACTAAGTTTAATTCCAAAAACGTTAAATGTTTAACTCGAAAACTGATTTTAATTCAATAAGTTTAATACTAAAAGCGTTAAATGTTTGATTCGAAAACTGATTTTAATTCAATAAGTTTAATACTAAAAGCGTTAAATGTTTGATTCGAAAACTGATTTTAATTCAATAAGTTTAATACTAAATGCGTTTAAATGTTCAACTCGAAAACTGATTTTAATTCAATAAATTTAATACTATTTAATTAACATGTCCAGAAAGAATTAAAACATAACTAAATGACCGAATGATAATTAAATCAAATGATGCCGTTCCATATTGATGAAGGTTCGTATAATCGATAAAAAATCTGTTACCTATTTGCACTGTTGCACATATTATATTACACAAAATGACTGTTAAATGATTTAAAATTTTACGTTGGTAAAATTTATATAATTGACTTGTATTCAACTACACTAAAATTCCGCCTGCACTGGCGCTATCTCATTGCTCGGAAGTACTTCCGGCAGAGTTTTTGGATACTACATGTTCACTGTTCAGGCCGACATAGATTCGGACCTGAAGATCCCAAAGGAATCTTAGCTAAAATTGGGCTCTGCAGTGCCTTTTATGTGATTTTCGATGGTCGTGGGGATAAAAACCCTTCCATATTTCTTCCAGAAAAGTCTATAATTGGTCTTTAAATTCGACCTCGATACCTGATTGGCCAGAAAAATAAATGAAACGAGTCACTTTTGTCTTTCTTCCTACGAAATCTTGTCTGAACTCGCAAAATGCAGCTGGTGTTATTGCATTTTGAATGTTTACTTTATAATTTTTTGTGGAACAAAAAGGTATACTTTTAAAGTTTTTTGCCATCTGTGAAGGCAAAGCATGATTGCGAAATCCTCATAAACGTAACGTTAAAATATCTATGCTCGGGTTCGCCACATGTACACGTGTACAGATAAGAAAATAAAATCCATAAATCAACGTGGTTTTGACAGGCACATGTGCAACTTTGAAATAAAATTGCAGCGAACAACGCTATTCCAATTTAAAGTTTCTACATGTCCAACTAGTTTGTTAACTATGTACCTATGCGAGAGGACGTAAATTCAAAACAGTACTGGAATGAAGGCAAAACTGATGACTGCCCAGATTCTTAATTTGTGCTACGTTAGTCTCGAAATATCATTCCAATCGTATGATTTGGGATGGACGTGATTAAAAACCATTGTAATAAATTTAAATTATTACACGTTTGAAAAATATAATTTCGTCTGTTAACTTACACTAGATCTCTTACAGATATTATTCGACCCGCAAATATACGTTTCTAAAAATATTTTGATGTTAAAAATTTACTAAGACGGGATTTCGTTATTTCCTTGATTCTAATTTGAATTGACCAAGAAATATGTGACAATTTTTAAAAGTTAGATTTTAAAAATTCAAAAAGACGGGAAATAATGTAGTTTGACTCTAACAATATTTTCGCAAAAATTTCAAGACTCTGCGAGCGGGATTTCCACGTTACAAAGTTACCTGGGGCTTTATTCTCAAGTAACCGGATGTTATTCTAATCGATCCGAAGAATATCGAATTTTGTAGTCTTTTGCTCAAAATAATTTAGTTTTCCAATTTTGAGGTAGACTTTCTTTCCTAATGAAAGGCTCATATGACTGAAACCAACCTCATTTCTCTGTAAATCTCCATATAGTTAGAACATCTTTCTAGCCCTAATGGGACCTTAGCTGAGAGCTTTCAAAACCTCAGTTTTTGAAGAATATTTTTAAGTCTATTTACCAAAATTTACATGTCATGACAAAAATATATGAGTTAAGATTTAAAATAATAAAATTCTACGAGAAATCTAACTAAAGGGAAAATATTGTTCTACCTCGATGGTCCATGCAACGAAGCTGAAAAATGGCTCAACCTTGTAGAAAATTCGGGTGAGAGTACCCTAACTCTGACTACTCGAAACAAAATTTCTTCTGCTACACACTAAAGAACACAGTTAATATAACAAATTCTCAAAATATGAAGGGTGAATTTATTATCAAAATTTTGAAATAATCGAATTTGAAAAGTACGAAAAAGTAGCATGATCGTGCCACACAACCGGTCGATGCCACTAGCTTCGCCCGGCCGGCGCGCATTTTGTTGACGGTACGTGCAGCTAGATATACTCTTACACTTAGAAAATTTCGCAGCAGCAGATGCACCTCGAGCGTCGTACATGCAACATCGATTATTTTTAGTTTTTACGCGATTTTTTGGGGGTGAAACGAAATAGTTTACTGCCCCATACCGCGACTATACTTTTTAATGCTATTTCGAGGGTCTCTCACATCCCGGTTGCATAGATCCCGGTTTCATTGATCTGTCGCGCTTCTCGTATGTTTAGCCTAGTAACCAGAGTCAAATCCGCTCCGTAGGGGTGCAGAGCGGAGCGGCGCCCCGGAGGAGTAGGATTTGACGATGGCTGACCCTCCCTTTCGAATGCACACCCCTAAAATTCGAAGGCAAAAAAAATTTTAATTTTTTCACTTTTTCGGCAACAACCGCCTTATTTTCCATTTTTTCGCGAATATTTATACTAATATCTACTAAGCACACCCCCCCTACCCGAATTTCAAAGAAAAATTAAAATCGGACCGAAAAACTTTCACTCCATTTCAAGGGACTGTAACCCGATACATGTGCAGACCCCGGGTTCGACCGGCTACATGAATTTACTTTCCCTTCTTTTCAATAGTCGATATTTTCGTTATTTTTACCATATTCACCCTTTTTGTTGTTTTATTAGACAAATATAAGCCTGTTCTTTAGTGTGTAGCTGAAGAAATTTTTCTTCAGCTAGTCAGAGTTACATAACTCTCGCCAAAATTCGTATAAGCAAAAAATGGGTAGATAAATGTATTTAAGTATGCGAATGAAGCTTCCAAAATTACCCCAACTTTAGGGCGTTTTTTGCCTATAGGACTCGTCTATAGGACTATAAAATACCTACAAAATGGGATTTTCAAAATTTTCCTCGTGGTCCAGACAAGCAAGGCAAAAGTTCCAGTTTGAAAACTATCCAGAAATTTTGCAGACATTGTGTATTTAAGTATCTTAATGGACCCCCAAAGTTTCTTCTATAATTACAGAGTTTAGCCTCGGTAAAGTGGTTTTCGCATATTATATGTATATGTAGCTCGCTTAATTTCAGTTTTATGGAAAATTCTCATCCGATTAAAATTAAAGTAAATAAAATTCTGTTTGGAATAAAAGTTTTAAAAATTTATATTCGTCATACCTACTACGATATTCATGAAATAACAATCAATTCCTGAAAAGCGAAATGGGTTTTTTATTTCAAAACATTTGATATTATTAAAACATGTACTAAATTTTGTTACATGCCATCTTCATCATCTGAAGTGAATTCTGAAAATCTATTATTATATTTATAGTATAATATGTACTATTAAATTATTACAAAATAATTTTGATGCTGAAAAATTTAATTGTGTCCGCATTTACCTATCTACTACATCGTTCTTTATACAGCGACGGTGGTTACACTTGCTTAGATAATTTTAATCATAAGAAACTATGGTAGTTTAAGATACAGTTAAAAAAAAGTACATTTTTTGTTCTAATTCTAATTAGTTATGTTCAATACTTCAGATGTATTGAAACTGACCTATTTGCAAAAATGTATTAAAGCCTCTGACGAATTCACAGTGTGAGTGGTGGTGCTGAAAGAAAATACTGGAAATAAAATCTTTTATAGTTAAGCGAGCACACAGAAATTATTTTCGAGTATTGTTGTGGGGTAACGGCCGCCATGATCTCTTGATACCTGATAGCCATAGTTGTGCGGCCTAAAGGCCTCACTGTAACTTTTTCAGCTTGGTAACTTAAAAATTAATCAATGCAGGGTTTTGACTAGATAGATGGACATACGTATATTCGTTTTCTTAATTTATTACGACAGTGTCTGATGTACAACAGTGGATTTGTGTGATGCTGATTGAGTTGCACTGTGGAAATTCTGGGTTCGAATCGCGAACTTCTAGAAACTTCTATTGTGGCCTTCGGGCGAACATTAGCATTTTGTGGATCAGTTAAGTTTTAAAGGAAAAGAGAAAGACGAGTATCGATCCATATCAGAAAATGGATTTTGGAAATATTTTGCAGAAAAAGTGCTATCAAATAACTACATTCCAAATGGAATGGAAATGCTTGATGAACTTCCTCCCTACCACAGGAAGAGGGAATTTAAATTTAATCTATATATGTTATTATAAATTATGTTCCACGAAGTCCAAAGATGCCCCTACCATCGCGGGACCTTAGGGAGTCATCTGACCCCTCGATCTGACCCCTCCCCCTAGCACCGTCACTGCACAGTCTTGACGAAAATACTGGATAATTTTACTTATTCCTTGTTTTTACACTTGTGAAAATTTGTGGTTTTTAGTTATAAAAAGTGTTTTGCGCAATTTTAGGTTATTCTAAAAATGCGGTTATGTATTATGATAAATAAAAATCTGTAAATACGAGGTTCTTTAGAGAACTGTAGCTCGATAACTATGCGGACTATAAGAATTATTTTCTTCTTTTTCTCAGAATTTCGTTTAGTTGGATTTTACTAAGATCTATTTTGAACAAAGCATGCATAGAAAATGGCCAATCCATGACTTTGTGATTTTTGGAACCTTGGTTGACAAATTTCCCCTGTGTCGGTCCGAGCCTGATGTAGAAAACTTAGTTACTTTTTTCTGATGTCAGACTATTCCCGAATTATTTCAACGGAAAAGTACCGAAATGACTGACTAAAGTGCAATTTGAAAAAAGTTTTACTAGAGGTAGATTTCATCTCGATGGTTTGCTATTGCCTGCAGAGAGGTGATGGTTAGAACACTGGTTTTACTTCTCTTGGAATCGAACCAGGTACTCGAAATTAGCTATCAATGCACGTAGCCACCTTCTATCCGTTAAAAAACATTTGTTTCAGTGCAAGACTTGACCTCTACTTTATTGTTTTTATTTAAATAGAATAAATCATAAATGCTAAATTTGATTGATCGCCATTTTTACATCTGCAACAAAAATAAAACTTTTTCGTTACAACTGAGGGTATCTTAAAAAGATATAAATAACATTTTTTTAATACAAAGTATTAAAGTTGGCGAATTTTCAATGTTTCAAAAGAAACTATTTCGGTAGTATTTGGAATAAATTTATTATTTTCCTTAACTACAATTACAGTCTACCGTAAATTTTCATTTTATCAATAATGAATATAGGGAAATGTAGGAAGTTTGTTATTTACGAACAAGGGGAAGCTTAAGGATGTTGTAACGGTAAAATAAGGATATGTTCGAGTCCTATTTACTGTAGGTGAAAAAGAAATTGGAAGGATATGGTAAAAAAATTCAGTTTATTAAATTTTCAGTTTTTCAGAAAATCTTGCAACTTTTAATATTTTAATTTATTTAATCACCAATTTTCCGTTGCGAATCCTGCCAGTCAGCAAGATTAGTTGGTTGCAACGATTTATATTTTTCGAACGTGACGTCCCCTTTCTATTTTCTTTCCCTATTTAACTACTCAAATCCCCAAGGAAAAAGCGAATCTACAAAAAATAGTTGGTATATCTAAATCCAATTTTTTCATTTTTATTACACCACAAATTTTATTTTCGTTGGTGTTTAAGTCACGTCAAGTTTTTGTAAAAACAATTATTTGCTGAAAATTCATTATTTCCGTTATTGTTTTAAAACTGTGTAAAAAAATTTTCACATATTTTTTAATTGAATAACCACCCGTTATTAGATTTCACTGGTAATCGACCGATGATTATTTGGTTACGAAAATGCGTTCGGACATTCACATTGGTTTTGGTTGGGGTTAACTCAAATTTCTGTATTTGAAATTGGTCTGTCACATTGCTACATGTTAGCTTATAAGCAAACATTTCGCAATTTGCAAATTTGTTATTCTATTTCAGGATTTCATGGCCACATTATTATGCAAATTAAAAATTTTCAAGATTAATTAATAAATTTATTTTTAATTAACTTGCATTATTATTAAGTTACTTTGGCCAATAAACTTTTTATTAAAAATGTAATACCGCCAGGTCGTTCAAGTTTTACAGTAATCTAGTGCAACGTGTTAAACGGATAAAGCTGCAAAAAGCTCACCGTAGACAAAATTGTTGCATTTTTCATAGAAGTATCATTTTGTAACGATTAGCCTCATGTACGCTGTTAAATGTTTTAAGTACTACTAATGCGATTACTTAATTACTACTTGTATAATTTTTCTTGAAGTACCGTATCGGCTCAGCGAACGTTGGCTATCAACTTCACCAAAGTCAAGATGACCGACTACGACAAGAAATTTAATGGAGTGGTTACCCATTGCCTTCCCCATAGCTCACAGATTTTTATTGGGCTTGAGATCACAGCAGTATATTCAATACGACTAGGTGTAGAACCGCGGTTTTCCACTCGCTAGCCTGCCGGTGCAAGCATTATGCCACTCTACCGGCCACTTAGGTAATAAAAAGTAAATAATTATATAGTCGTGGTGTTTTATAAAGTTTACTAAAATATAAATATTATTTGGAATTAAAAACTATTGCTGGGGATTTTATATTTCTGTTAGCATTATGTTTTGACGGTGCGAAGGACAGCAGAGCCGAATGGCGGGCAATTGTTTTTTGACCCTTGCAGGGGCAGGCACGCTAAAATTTGTAAAGAGTTGCTTTATGAGTCTTGATTGAATAAGGCGTGTAAGAAATTGTACAGAGGTATTTTTTTAAATAAAGGATTTGGTTAGAAAACTTTTTAAAAATTTAATTTTGAAGTGTTTTAGGATTGGCTGATAAATAAAATAAATAGTTGATAGAAATTTTGCGGTTGGAAAGTGATGGTATACCTTTGTGCGACGTACAAAAATATAGCAGATGGTTGCGATAGAACCATATTATGAATTTGAAGCAATAACGTTTAAAGTTAGAAACCTTAAAATTTGAAATTTAAACTTATTAAAACTTATAATTAAAATTGAAAAGGTCTTGAAGGCCCATATAGCTACATTTAATATTTTTTTCCATTCTCTTCTGTTTCTTGCTATCTTCTTCCAGGAGGTTTCTTTTCACCAGTCGAGCAGTGGACTGCCTCATCGTCCCCTTCCATCAATCTCGCTCCTCGACATCTTGGCCGACACTCTTTCCCATCCTCGTCAAGTGACTCAGCCATTTCAAACTTTGTGCCTTTGTCACTGCCACTATGTTTGGATCTCCGTATAGTCCTCTCAATTATTATTATTTCTTGTTTCTTCTCCTCCACCCTTTTTGTACTCTTTTTCCCCCAAAAATGCACTTCAACACTTTCCTCATCCTAGCTCCTATTTCTTCGCTATTTCCTGATTTTCTTGTTATAATTACATCAAAGTATACAAAGGTCTGAACTTCTTCTACTTTGTTTTGTCTGTTGATTTCTATTTAAACCTGAAAGTGTCCATTTTCCTCATATGCTTCTCTTCCCACGCCATGTATTTGGTTTTCTCTTCGTTAATCTCAAGACCTATTTTTCTTGCCGTTTTTGTAATTCTTTTAATGCGTTTCTGCAACTCCTGCTTTGACATTTCCATCAGTGTTACGTTGTCAGTAAAAGCGAAGCATTTCTGTTTATTTTACTTTTGCGTACAACCTTGTTCAATGCGAAATTAAACACCATTGGCGATAGCTGGTTACCCTATCTTATACCATTCAATACTGCGAATTTTCTTGATGTTTTTTAATTTTACTTTATTTTCGGTGTTACCCAGAATCGTCCTTATCAGTCTTTATCATCTTGGGGGAGGGGGGTGAACTCTTTCAATACCTGCTACAGTTGTTCTCTACTTATACTATCACACATCTGTTTGAAATCAAAAAATAACAAGTAGGTGGACAGTTCGAGTCTGCACCTTCTTGCCCGTATCTGTTCAAACGTTAATATCTGATTAACCACAGATCTGCCTCACCCGAAATTTTTCTTTCTGGAGCTCCCTGTTAATCTCTAAGCGTACTCTGCCAGTTTTTTCTTGATGCACATTGCAGGAATCTTATATGTTACATTATTTAATAGCGCTATTCCTCCATAGTTTGTATACTCCGTCTTCATTCCAAGATTCAGGCATTCTTCCTCAGTAAAAATTTCAATTATCAGCTTGTACCTACATTGTTTTGTGCAGCTCATGCCCTCCACCACTTCTATTATTCTTTAACTTGTGTCTTTGGAGATTCAAAGTTTGTGGTATCTTCAATTTTTCTGTCATGATGTTTATTAAGTAATTCTTCGAAGTACTCGGCTCATCTCTCCGTGATCTCTTTGTGATAAAAACTTCTGATCTCTTTATTTCTGAACTTTTCCCATATTTCTTCGATCATTTGAACTTAAAACTTCTTATTTTTCTCTCTGGACAATCTTTTACATTTTCTTCTGTTCTTTGTACTTGGTTTTAAGCTTTTTGGATCATCTGTTTTAAAAACTCTTCTCTTTTTTATTTCGTTTTTGCGTACCATTCTTTTCTTCGTTATTGTGTCATATCCGTCCCCCACGCGGTTTATAATATTATCTTTTGCAGGCTTTTTGCTTTTTATTATACACCTTGGATTTCTTCTACTTCTTGTCGGTTTTCCATCATTGCCTCCTCATGCTTTGCTCTGGTTTTTCTTGTCGGATTTGTGATCTAATTGGTTCTCTGTCTGTCTCTTGACTTTTCTTTCTACTTCGATTGGTATTATCTGTATCAGGATAGTCCTCACTAAATAGTGATCTGAATTCATGTCCGCTTCTCTATAAGTCTAAAAAATCTATCTGTTTTGTTACGTTTTCATCTGCCGTTACGCACGTACTTCGATATATCTTCTTGTGTTCATATTGGGTAGTCTTTATCAACATATTCAGTTCAATCTTCAAAGTTTATATACGCGTTGCATAGTAATGTCAAAAATAGTGAGGGCGCCACCAAATAAATTGAATAGAGGGAAGTACCATGATGAAGTTCTTCTTTGGTAAACTGATGATTCTACCAATCGTTACCCTAAAACATATTGTCGTAACCCTTAGGTTAGTCGACGAGGGAGGCATAACTCAGATGGCTTAAATAAAATGCAACCGGAGATCGCTTAACTTATATATTAAATAACTTTGTACATTTACATAATTAACAACAAAAAACAAAACTTACATAACTATTTACATTATTGGGCCATAATCTCTTCTGTCCATCTTTTCTTTATTCATCGTACACACAGAACTTCCTTCAAACAAGTCCTTTCACCTGACAGGATAAAATATACAGGATAGAATATTATAAAATATTCACTATAAAATATTACTTAATTATTTCATAATTTGACAATATTATTAATAAATTCAAATATGAAATTTAAAAGAAATAATAAAATATAATTGAAGCCTAAATTAGCCGACTCAACAATATGATTTTCTGCTTAAATAAAACAAACAATAAATGATCTGCGAACGGAAAATATTTTCTATTAACTATTTTCAATACTTTAGCTAACTCAATTTTGATAACTTAATTTATCAACAGTATTAATTGAAACATGAAAAATCAAACAAAGCATCGTAAATACTATGTAGCTCACTTTTAATAACTTCACAAACAAATTTGCTCGGAATAGTTGTCACACTTTCAACGGGATGCAGTAATAATTCTATAATTCTTAAATTCGAAAGTTTGTTGGATGGATTTCCTAAATAGTTCGGCACGAATTAAAGTTGAAGAAATTGGATAGGAATGAGTTCCTCCAAAACGGAATGATGGCCCTTGGCTAATGATGGTTCTTCAAAATCCTCAAGATGCAGGTCAGAAAAGACGATAAAACATCACGATATGGTATGATACAAAAATAAAGCATGGCCATTTCAAGGCGTAACCAGAAACCAAACTTCATTTCTTTAGATCGGAGTTACACACACGCTACAACTTGCATAACGATTCTTATTGTTTTTGCGTATTGTTCTTGTATCTTTTTATATTGTCTTTCCAGATCTCATGGAATTGTTTTCTTAACCTTCTATTAATCAAAAACCCAGTACTGTTGATAAAAGTGTAACTGGTCCTTTTTCTAGCCGGTTCGTCGTATGCTTTTCGTCCTTTGGGGCTTTCAGTTAGGTTTTTGGTATCTCCTGGAGGAACCCTTTCACTTTGTTCCATCGCATTTGTCCCCCGTTCAGCGTTAGTTTCTGGTACCTTACTTTCACCCTCTTTCCATTTTTTTAGTTGTTCAGCTTTTCTCTAAATTTCACCTATATTCTTCTCTCTCCACATGTCAGATCGTTAGATTTTTATATTTGTTTCTCATTACTTCCTTCTTTTTATCCTAGTTTTCCACTGATATTATATACCTCTGGTCTGAAATTCTATGAGCTTTTGTTTTATCAAGCTCTCGATGGGTTTTTCCTAGAGCGGTTGTGCTGTTTTGATTCACCTTTATTTATTAAATAATTTTTTATTAATTAATTAATAAATTCATTTTAAATTAACTTGCATTATTATTAAGTTACTTTAACCAATAAACTTTTTATTAGAAACGTAATACCGTCAGAGCGTTCAAGCTTTACAGTAATCTAGTGCAACGTTAAACGGATAAAGCTGCAAAAAGCTCACCGTAAACAAAAATGTAACATTTTTCACAAAAGTATCATTTTGTAACGATTAGCCTCATGTACGCTATTAAATGTTTTATTACTACTACTACTTGCACTACTTAATCACTACTTACATAATAAAATATAGTCAAACATAAAATTACAAAAAAAAAAATTTTAATTAAGATCTAAATTGACTAAAAATCGTTATAAATTAATGAAATTTTAAGGATTTTTTAAAGAGTTTCGGTGGAGCAATAATAAAATTGCTAATGTAAAGTAAACGAGAGGATTCGCTTGTGGACAGGGCTTCATTAGCACTAATCGACACGCATACATACATTTGTGAGCTGGTTTAGGCGGTTGGTTAACCACATTAAATTTAAATCAATCATTGAATAAAGTCAATTAAATATATAACCATAAATTTGAGAGTAAATAGAAAAAAAAAATATATATGTATAAATAAATACACACATAAACCGACATCAAAAAGCACAATAATGTCGGCAATTTATCTCGTCAGAAGCGAAGGAGTCCTTTATGTTCTGTTTTTAGTATTAAATTGTTCCCTGTGGCAAAACTAGCGTAGCTTTGTGCTGTTATCTTGAATATTCAGGTTAACAGCTTGTCCACTATGCCATCCAGGATTAGATACCATAATAACAATATATGTAAAACCTTTTTAAGGATAATTTCAGGAGAAACACTATTTAGGAAAATTTAAAGTTTCATTCGATTATTATTAATAAGTACCATTTTGCCATCGAAATTTTCCATCATCGAGCCGTGGAAAATTTTAGCCCTGCGTTTAATCTTGTTTACAAAAAAAAACTGGAGAGTTAAATGTCAAAAATATTCTGATTTATATGAAAATTGAACGTCCACTCAACATAAATAAACAAACGTTAATGTATAGCATTTTTAAAATTCAAACTTTTAATTCCGATGCCTGTTTAGAAGTCACGTTGTTCTGTAACTTGATATTTTACATTTTGCGTTTATTTAAAAAATCCATCAATTTTTAATCCGGAAAGTTTTAAAAGTTAACTCTTTTTGTGGTCGTAAAGCTATAAACAAAATTATTTCTATTGAAGTTATATTTTAAGGAATTTTTTGTAATGCAAAGTTGATGTATTAAGGAGGGTAGATTTTGATACGTGCTTTATTTGAGGACCTGCTTTGATTAATGAGTTTGATATTCCTGGTGACGACCTCACGTTTGCCACCACAGATTATTGCGATTCAATGCGTAAGATATACTGCACAAGCTTTGAGGTCAATTTGTATTAGAAGTCAAGTTTAATTTAACGATATGCCAGGGACATATTTTTATTTAAACCTGTAAGGGTTTAAAGGGCTCAAGTTTTTTATATCATGAAATTGTGGAACGTCGGAACGCGACTGACAATATTATTGAAATTTAAAAATTTTCATTTTATGACTGAAAAGGTATTATCATTTATACAGGATGAATCTATAATGTGAACATCTTCCCTCGTTTTTCTACCCTATAAAATATAAAAATAGTGGAGTAAAGTAAAATGTACGTGCTCCGCGTACATAACCTCAAATTGTTAAAGTAACTGCCCTGTCACAATAGTGTTAATGTTAATGTCAACGTTGGGGCAGAATAAATATTTCAAATTTCGCGGTTTCGAATCTAGGCGGTACTTTTTCATTAGTAGATGTTAGGTGCGATGCTGGACATTTTCTATGCAATCTTAAAGTAAGGTTGAATAAAAAGTCCGCTGTGAACAAACGTTAGTAGTTAGCGACCCAGTATCTACCAGATAGCCCGATCGTCAAGGTTATGCGGCTCAAATGCGCCATTTATGGGCAAAAATGGTAGGGTGTAATTGTTCCGTTTCTTCGACGTTTCTTTGATTTGTATAGATTCGCCCGGTCCAGATTCGTACTTGTTGTCTAATACCTGAGTTTAATATCCGGCGTTTCACGATTCAAAAGTTTTCAAAAGGATTTACATTCGAAAGAATGTAGCCACGGCCATATACATACATGTTTAATAATACAACTGCCACCTAAAAAAGTTGAACTGAAAATTTTTTCCTAGGAACTACCCAAATGTCGCGCATGAATGGATTAACGAAATTCCGGAGAGCATTGAATAAACGTAAACATACAACAGAAAAAATGTCTTCGCCGTTCCACTGGGACTGTAAAGGAGCCAAATCCAATTTTAGTTTTTAAACGGAACACTATAATTTTTATATTCTGACCCGTTTTTAAATTCCCCATGCTGTTATATTATTCAAAACTTCATTCTTCAACCGGTAAGTTGCGTTGTAAGACCCGTTTTACATTACACTAAATTTTTCAGGACTAAAATTTTCAGTACTAAAAATCCAATGCGCGCGCCGAATCAGGACAATGACAACAAGAAATTAGAACATGTTCTATTTTCTTGTTGTCAGTGTCCTGATTCGACGCGCGCATGATGTAAAAATAGTTTTATAATTTAAAATAACTGTTGGTATTGGTATATAAAAATAACAAACGCAAACAAATCATTGGAAGACACCTATTGTTTAAACGAGATTGAACCTGTAAATTGGTACTTTTAAATTTTTTACACTTTTAAATAACAAACCAATTGACATTTGACAATTTACCTAATGCGCGCGGCGCATATTCAGTCGCTGAAAAAGTTAAAATCGTCAGGTTGTAGTTGCAAACAGGAAAGAATTACAACAAGTTTTCTATCTTCCTTATTCGACGCGCGCATTAGATTTTTAGTACTAAAACTTTCAGTACTGAAAAATTTAGTGTAATGTAAAACGGCTCTAAATAGTTGTTTTTGTTTTGGAAACATTGCAGCAACAAATGTACTAGAAAATAAATTAAACCCAAACATACTTCTATTCGTCTTTTTATTGTTATAGGTACAATTCCCTTTTTACATTTAAGTTTTTCAATAACTTGCCATCATCAGAACTTAATTCATCAGTTGATCTAAAAAAAACTTAAGATTGTACTTTGGTATCAGCGGGATAACGTTGCGTTAATTAAATAATGTACGATAATTTTTACAACTGCAACTTACCGATTAAAAATTAAAATGTTAAAAATGTAGAAATAAATTTACAAGTTAATAAATAAGGTTTTTAAGAAAACTTTCTTTAACATTATTAAAAACAATTCAAGTACCTACCTAAGTGAAAAGTTGAGAATTTATTATGAAACTAAAAGAGGATTATGCAATGAAAAATAATTAAAAGGGCGCACTTAATAATTATAGTAACAAAATATACAATGAAAAATTAATATGTACTAATTTACACTACAATCTAAAAAATATGAACATAATGTGTCCATAAACCATTTGTGTCGGAGTTATAAGACCTTTTCTGCAGTAAAACAAATTAATTCATTTGTTCTTGATTGCAGGATTGTACTCACACATCAAAGTTTTAGTATATACGAGAAGATAAAATGCTGACAGTATTTTATTTAAGTTTCCTGAGAATATATAGATAATTTTTATGCAAATTTAGAAATGATTGACATAAATAAATGAATTGTTACTGGGTTTTATGTACACCTAAAATTTGGCACTGCCTTTTATCAACACCCAGTATAATTTTTTTTTGGTTTGGGGTATCTCCTACAAAATAAAAAAAATTAATTATTTAAATAGGACCCATGTACTTCATTTTATACATTTTTGTACATTATTATAGTGGTATATACACTATTTTCTGTCCTCCGATTATAAATTTTAAATAAAATTTCAATTTTGAATTAATCGTTGGCGCATTGTTTCTATTACTTTTTCTAGACCTTCTTTGTCTATTTGAGAGTCGGTCTACAAAGTCGGCATCGGTTTTCTTGATCAATCTAAGGCGTCTTAATGAGTTTCTGCGAATACGAGTCTGAATCCCAATTACTGCCGTGAATAAGTGTCGGCTTTTGGCCTACCAATTACTTTTAGGAATACTGGTCTGCTTTCGCCCTCCCGATGGTATATGAAAATCCGGATCGAATTACGGCCGTTCAATCGTTATTCGAACCCTGTTCGATCCCTGTTGGATACCCGTTCGATACCTGGTCGATCAATTACTTTTAGGAATACGGGTCTGTCTTCGCCCTTCCGATTGTATACGAAAATCCGGATCGACTTACGGCCGTTCGACCGTTGTTCGATCCCTGTTCGATCCCTGTTCGATACCTTTTCGATCCCTGTTCAACAATTACTTTTACAAATACGGGTTTGCCTTCGCACTCCCGATTGCATATAAAATCCGGATCGGCTTAGGGCCGTTCGAGCGTTTTTCGATCCCTGTTCGACACCTGTTCGATCACTCTTGGATACCTGTTCGATCTCTGTTCGTTTCTTGTTCGATCCCTATGCGATCCATGTTCGATCCCTGTTCCATCACTGTTCGATCCCTATTAGATTTTAATATACAATCGGGAGGGCGAAGACAGACCCGTATTCCTAAAAGTAATCAATCGAACGAGAATCGAACAGCGATCGAGCAGGGATCAAACAGCGATCGAGCAGGGATCGAACAGAGATCGGCATACGTCCTCATTAATTTAATAAATGTCTTATGTAATTAAATATGAAAGCATCCTGTAATGTAAAATAATGATCTGAAAAACTGCTTAATTTTTGATTGTTTAATTACAGCCCCACAGTCATCCATAATCGTATAGAGTCAGCCTGCTACGGCTTACACAATCCTGCAACCCCTTTAGAATCGAGTGTCGAACTACACAGTCAACCATCGGTTTTGCTTATCGATCTTTGACCTCTCAATTAATTTTTGTCAATCTCCAAGCAACAGCCGCCATATAATAATTATAAATTATAGCAATTAAGTATATTCATGACGACGGTCATGGCCCGATAGTTAGCGCGATCAACTGCTAACGTAGGGCTCCCCGGTTCGACTCCGGGTACAGTCTAAAATTTCTTGACCGTCTTCCGTGCTTTCGGAGGGCACGTAAAGCAGTCGGTCCCCCTGTGTTAATGATTTGCCATCATAACAATCAAAAACAGGGTGCAGGCACATAGATAGGCAAACCTAGCAAGCTACCTGAGATGTAAAATCCAAAAATGCTCACAGAACTAATTATAAAAATTAGTAAAAGAACAGGTCCTGGATTTTTATTAAGAGGGGGAGACTTCTTAATAAACGTGGAAGAAGAAGAAGAAGAAGTATATGCATAATAAAATTGGTGTTATTTCAGTTGTAAGTTTCTAAATGTTTAAGCATAGAAAAATGGAAAACATTTTCTATCTAAGGAGAAGTCTTTAATAAATATTATGCCAATATGTCAGGACTGTCTGTAAAAATATTATCAGATGCATAACAATTTGCCATCTTTTAATGATACTTTGTTGATAGCTTTGGATTATAATTCTATGACGCATAACAATGTGGATCAATTCATAATAAACATCAATTTTCATTGATAAAAAAATGAAATTATTCAGCTCCACCCATTTAAATTGGAGATAATTTGCGAAAGGTGCTATACAAGCGAAACTAATGAACACACAAACGATTGACACCAAATTCGATTCAAAATTCGAAATTTGGGGGGGGGGGCTCGGGAAATAGACTTTCCATCTTATAAAATTCTAGGCAAGGATAATCAAGTAATTTATTCAATAACGCATAAATTTGAAATTAATGATCAGAAATGCAGAAAGGGACAATTTCAAAATATGAAAATCAGAACGCAGGTAAAATAATATTTTACAACAAAAATGTAATTTTCTTTCATTGCGTCATGCAACTCAAAAACAAAACACCCTGTGGAGTGTAATTAACTTTGTATTATGTCGTCAAATAGAACCACAATTTAAAATTAAATTTTTTTTATTATTTTGAACGGTACGAGAGCCATCAAAAAATCGATCCACTCTATATATTTTGTCTTGAAGCTTGCCGAAGCAATTTCATATCTGCTATTTACCAAAAATGTTCTTTTTTCTCATATTTTGTGTTGATTTTTCTCAAGATAAATTAAATTTAAATTAAATTAAAAAATGAAGTAGAATATTGCTGAAATTCTTGTCACAAAGTGCTACTACATATTTTTATGAATTTTCTCCCTCTCCCTCTACCTAACCTGCTTTATATTGAAACCTAAGTGATTTTTAAGATTGACTGAACAGTCTGCAAATCGTATTATGGTTTTAATATCGTTGATGTGTTTTTCACGCGAACTGAATGATCTTTCTCTCCGCCCTATATAGATGATATCGCACAAAATGTAATATTTTCGTTTCAATTTTCCCCCTAACAATAGTTTTTGTACTGTAATCTAACCGCATTTTTTATTTTTGCAGGTAAGCAGAAACCGAATCCGTTTTTCAAAATGTTATGGTAAGTCGAATTTCAAAAATTAAAATTTTAGGTCGGTAATTGAAAATTTTTTAAAGGATTAATTACGTAGGTCTGTTATTTTTAACGTTGCTCGTGTGCATTGGTATGTTGTACAATGCACCTGCTCAAAGTCGACCCTTGAAATTATAACACGGTTAAAGATTGATGGTTAAACTGGAATATCTTCCTTATTAGTACCTGCCAGAGTGAAAGATAAAAGCACCTGCCGTTAGCAGACCAAATGCAGTTGATAGGGGTTAGTTCTTTCATTTTTAATTTATCGAAGGGTTCTTTATTTGTCGACTTTAAGGTTTCCTAATGTTATTCCGTTTTCAAAAAGAATTCAAATCTTCAAGATTTACGACTGTAATAACTATTATTCAGTGCTTAATTTTCATTTTTGTTTAATACAAAAACTTGCATATTTTAAATTACCGCAATTTTGTAATCTTTTGGAGCAGCAATTAAAAGAATTATACTTTAGTTACACAATTAAAAGACAATTTATTTTAAATAGATTTTGAAACGACTTAATATCTCGATTTTCTCGAACAAATTGTTTGGCTACTTCTAGATCACTTGGAATCCTGAAGTTTTGCGCGGGCGTAGGTTCGGTATTCTATGCTAGGTGAAAAATCGCAAAACTTATCACCCGATCTTAGATTAACAAATGAATTTTATAAATCATTCCACGGTTATAAAGTTATAAATATTCTTGAGATCGGAAAAGCTTCCATTTTGCACTAGAAATTTTTTTTATATTAAACGGATGGTTTTGAACAACAGCTGGTGCTGAACATCTATATTAATTACGATAATGGCTAAAATTGGTCTGCCCTAACCTGCTCAACTTTGAATGTGCCTCAATTTCTCAACCGCGATAAGTTTTTTGTCTATTAAAACCATCGATCTTATATTTACTGGATAGGATACGATATAACCTTGTTATACTACAAGTGGGTTGTTTTGAAGCACAGATGTATCATCATGAAGGTATACAAGGGATGTTTTCCTTTTACCTAGCCCCTGAAATGGCTGTAAATACATGTTGATGTTATTTCATGTGTTCATTTTCCTAAAACTTAAAAGCATGTCTCCTGTGCTTCATGCAAAAAGGAATAAGTACAAACTTTATACCCGTTCATATTTCCTTCACAACAAATGCCTATAAATCCTATCTAGTAAATATAAGATCGATGATTCAAACTACCGAATAATAACTTTTGTTTTAAAAAGGTTTTAATCGTAATCTTATACATTATAACAAATATACTAAATTCAAAGCTAATTTATGAAAAGTGACATAAATCTGTTGGACTCTGTATATAAGTTTTTGAATTCAAAATGTAAATTTTATTGTTA
This sequence comes from Podabrus alpinus, assembly GCA_932274525.1. Classification (NCBI taxonomy): domain Eukaryota; kingdom Metazoa; phylum Arthropoda; class Insecta; order Coleoptera; family Cantharidae; genus Podabrus; species Podabrus alpinus. The sequence continues at coordinate 98,699,742 of OW026452.1, forward strand.
CAATTTCTTTTATTATGTGTAGGTACTAAAATGAAAAATCAATAGCAATGTAGTGCAAGCATAAAACGTATGGATACAAACAGTTTGTATTGAGAAAGAATATAAGAATTTACGATTGGTTTATTTTTTTATGAAAAGTCACTAATAAAAAGGTTTGTTAAAATTTAGAGAAAACACAAAATGATATTTTAAAATTTTCTTAAGCTCAGGTTTTCTGAGTTTTGCCATTTCAAGATCGATTTCTGCATGAATGTGCTGAAAATCCTGCATAATTTGTATGCGATGTCACTTCCAGTCGCGGAACAGCAAATTAATGATTAATAATAGCACTGCAGTTATGTTCAAATTATATTAGTATATTCTGACACCACCGTAACGACGCGACGTGCGCACGCGCATTACATTGGGAGACCTATAGTTTAATGTGGGCTCCGAACCACGAGAAATGTACCTAATTTTGAGAAGAGGATCATATTCTGAACATATTAGTTGATATTTTGGATGGTAAAGAACATATTGGGTATCTATGATATTTGTTCATACTATCGATTTACCCTGAATATACAAGGAGAAGTTGATGTTGACTTACTCATCAGAAAGGATTAAGTTTGCTAGTTCGCTGTAGGCTAGTTTTACATATTTGATGTCGATAAAGAATGCTTTAACTCACATAATTTTGTATTAATGACACAATGCACGAGTATATTGGTCGAGTTACAGGGTGGAAATTTTCCAACAGTCGTTCCACTGTAACTTTTTAATATAATTTTCGTACGTCTAAATCGCTGGGATTTAGTAACATACCGTGAAGTCGGTTTTCTCTAAGAATGCTACATATAAAGATATGAAATTCTGCCGTTGCTAAGTGATTGGCGTTGAGCAATATAATTATTATTAAAGTTTGGATTTGACAAGTTTGCACAAAATTTCAACAATATAATGCCATTAAATTTTAACCGAGCACTCGGCAAGGCCACTACTTTACGTCCTTTTCTATTTATAGTTCTTAAAAAAACTAGTATAACATGAAATTTGCAAAGAATATCTCTTCAAAAAGATGTTCTAGATTCTTTTATGCAAAACTGCCAGCAGCTACCTATCTAAACCGGATTTTAAATTTGGATCTATGAAGCCCTTAAAGCCGCTTCCGTCTTCTTTATTTGAAATCTCCAAGGTACTTAAGTTTTTCTTACCAACGAATGGAGACTATAAAGCCATTCTGAAGTCCCCGTTAGCTGAGATTTGAAATTGATGGTACTTAGTTGTGAATATAATGAAACTTTAATTGAAAGGCCTGTTTAGACTGCTGTGACGAACCGCGAAAAGATTCGCGAACGTTGCAGTCTGAATAGCAAACCGCCCACAAACGTGGCACTTTTCTGGAGTCTTTTGAGATGCTTTTTCATTGCGGCGACGCCGTCCGTGCTGAAGCGGCCTTGGCTGTTTGATAAGACTGTCCGATTTTCCAGCTCGGTTTGAAGCCTGACGGTGATCATTCAACTCAGAAGCTTTGAAGTAAAACGTCTTGACGTCTCCTTGGAGACGTCGTCTCAGCCACTTTCTTTAAGTTAAATGGTAGGAAACCTTCCCCATTTTTTATTGCGTTAGTTAAGATGACTACCACCGGTAGATTTTTGGTATTCGGCCGATATGACGTGTGGCTATGGAAAAGTCTATTTACCACTATTCTTCTTCTGTTGGCGTCAAGTCCCAAATAGGTATTCTTCTAAATTTTAGAATACACTTTGGTGTAGGTGTAATATGTTTTGCAAAGCTTGCTTTTTACTGTTTGGGATGGTATGAACCAGCTTCTTTTTGGTGGATCTCAGGAGCTCTATTTGCACAACTGACCTCCCTTTGTTGTGCTTAGCCCAAATCCGTTGATATTTGCATCTTGCAGCCATCCATATTTTTTGAGTTGGCGATGTAGTCATTCCATCTATAAAACGACGGATGCACCACTATCTTTTCCCTTTGGCATTGACGCTTAGCGCATAGTCCTCAAGGTGTCATATTTTTCACCTCCGTAAAGTTCTTGATGAGGAAAGTGTCCAACCATGCCACGTCCAACGCGCTTAATTGCCATCGTCGGGATTGTCTGACTGGTCTACTCAAATTTTCCACTGTAAAAGAGACATATTGGTGATAAATAAGGGTCCCATCTTACATCACCCTCCAATCCAAGATGCTTCTGAACAGGTCAGCAGTCACGACCATCAGGTCCAGAATAGATATGGATCTGTCTCTTTCTTGGGGTAATGTAAACTGCCCTCCAAATTAACCTTTTTTTATTTTCTTCAATTTTGTATTTTAAGTCCACATAAGTAGGAGATTAAAATTAAACTACCTAAACTACCTGCTGCGCGAAAAGGTAAATCGGCCGCTCAGAGGTGCATCAGCCGGGTCGAGCTTAGGTTACTGTTAGGAAACGATTTTTTTTGCAAGTTGAACGTTAAAAGTTAAAGGTACCAGAAAATCTCCATCCGCTTTTCATCAATGCTGCGCGAAAAGGTAAATCGGTCGCTCAGAAATGTATCGGCCGGGTCGAGCTTAGGTTAGTGTTAAAAAATGATTTTTTTTCGCAAGTTGAACGTTAAAAGTTAGAAGTACCAGAAATGTCATGAATCTGGATGGCTCAACAAAAACACTGTCCGCAAAGAAATTCTGCGTACGGTCCTGAGTTGTCAACAGTAATTAAAATTTCTTGGTTTAATCCTGCATGTAAAAAGGTGCATGTCAATGCCCCCCCCCAGTTTCGATTTTTTTTTTATAAAAATGGTGTCAAACGTTAGAGCATTGTTTGAGCCTGAATGAGCTTCCATTATTTTCGTTTGAGTCTCCAAGGTCGCGGAGTTATTCGTAAGTAGATACATATGAAAAATTTGTGAAGTTCTAGAAGGGGTATTTTCGATAAACTTTATTTGTTAAATTGAATTATACGTTTAATAGTGATGTGAATTCGGATATTCTGATATCGGAATATTAATATTGCAAATTGAGGGATGATTTATTATGATTGTGAACATATTAGAAAGATTGAAAATCGCTTAGAGAGCAATGGTGAGGCGCATGATGAATATCGCTCTTTCAGACCACATAAGAGATCTATAGTAACCGACGTAGTGGAAAGGATCTGTCAATTAAATCAAATCAAGAGACAATTGATGAACCAGAAAAATAATAAAGTAGAGAACGCGAGCTCACAAACGAAATATAGGACGTCTGCAGACCAGATGGACTAATGACATAAAGCGACACGCGGATTACGAACAGCAGAAGACAGAGAAGAATGGCACGAATTGAGGGAGGCTTATATCTGACGATGAATGAATTAGCTATTTGATAATGTTATGATGATGATAATAATTTACTGTTATGTAAAGAGACGGTCATAGCTTTGCGGTTAAGTGCGAAATGCTCGGTTCAAATCCGGGCAGAGTAAAAACTTTATTCTGACCGTTTCTCCTCTGAAGGCAATGCAAACCACCGAGGTAATTATCATGAGCGCCCATCTCGCAATGAAGTGTATTACACTTCGCATGGTTCGGAGCCCACATACCTCTATTTATGTGAAAATAAATCGAACGCACATCACATGCATAGAAAAAGAGATGGGTCACGACGCTTCTGTCAAAGAAGCATTACGACTGAAGAAAGTGTGATATAATTCCTTTCAATTAGTTACCTCCATAGCCTTTTCTCTTTTCATTAACACAAAATGTGTGTATGAATTATGTTTTCAGTCATCCCTGAAACATGACAATTCAGTCCTAAAGCAAGAATTAAGCTACACATGATGTAGTTTGCAATTTCCTTAACAATTCGCGGATGAAATCGATGAAAGTAATGGCACTACAACTGAGTTTATGTAGACGCTTTAATGTAAAAGCCACGATCCAGGATGCTGTTTGATTCAACTATAGGTCAATCAGAATTGTGGCGTTGTGTCACATTACATTACGATGTCAGCTAAATATTCGCCGTGTAAAGTGCAAAGTAATCATCAAAATATATAATAGCCTACATTTATCTGTGTGTCTGTATCGCGAATCAGTGCAGCCCTTAGGCCGCACATCCAAGGTAATCACGTACTAAGATGTATCTAATACTTCATAATTATCGATCGAAATACATAACGTGTAACTGCTAACACTGTAATTGTTTGTCTATGACGTTATATTGATCCATTAATTTTTCTCTCCACTCAATGCGACTTTCCAGCCGTTCAGCTAGGGTTATCACGTGCTAGGCAGTGATGATATAATGATGAAATAGTATTGACAGCGAGTTATCAAATCAAGTATTGACTCTATGGTAATTATTATTGATCGTGTAAGGTATACTACAATATTAAACAACTGAAATCGATAATTTCGTATCTAACAGTATTCCAAAATGAATAACTGTGTGGAAAAGTGTTACCTACCAATTTTTTTGCACAAAATGCATTCCTCTACTAGCTGTAATAGTTAATTTTTAAAATTTAAAAAAAAGTAAAACATTTAATTATTGTTTGTCTGCACGTTACATTGATTCCTCGATCTGTTCATAGTTCAGTGGGGCCTTTAGGCCGCACAACTAGGGCAATCACATATTTACTAGTGGCGATATAATAATAAAGTAGCGTTAATGGCGACTAATTAAATGGAGTGTTATTAACTATTTATTATTAATGATCGTGTAAGATGCCTAATATATAATACAATTGTAGACAACTAAAATCGGCATGTCCGTATCTGATCAGCTTCTAAAATGAGTATGAAAAAGTGTTACCTACCAATTGTTTGCAAAAACGGCATCCCTCTACTAGATGTAAAGGTTAATTATTATTAATCGTAATATATAAAATGTAATAGCTAAACGTTTAATTGTTTGCCTGTCCTTTAAATCGATCCGTTGATATGTCTCCCGTTTAGTGCGGCCTTCACGCCGCACAACTAGGGCAATCACGTGTTAACCAGTGGCGATATAATAATGAAGTAGTATTAATGGCGAGTAATGAAGTGGATTATTGACCATATTATTATTGATCGTGTAAGGTGCCTAGATAATACAATATCAGACAACTCAAATCGCTAAGTCCGGATCTGACCATATTCCAAATTGAGCCACCGTATAAAAAAGTGTTACCCTATCAATTTTTTGCTAAATTGAAATTTATTATGTAAATATAATAACACTTAACTAATTATAGCAAATACGATAAGTAATAACGCTCAAATTTTAAGTGTTAATTCATATTTTTATATAGGTTCGGTAAATAGAAACCACTTGTGCTTTTAAAATTATACCCACATTATTTGTTTTGGAGATTATTCCCGATTACCACTGTTTGTGTAATATTTTAAAAAGAAAAATTGCAGCAGTTTTGTTTTAAATTGCTATAAATTTTTACTTTAAAAAAATGTACATATACCTTCCCTGTTTCGAAAACAATTTATTATTGCTATACCATAAAATACACAGAAATTTATAATTTATCAGCAAATTTAATGTAACAAAATGTGTTTGGAGCTACTTTTTATTAACATAAAATAAATGGCTTAACAAATTTTAACGTTTTGTTAAAACTCCCACGTATAAATCATCACTGAATAATTTCAAAATGTATTATAAATTTTGAATCCAATCTTAAACTATACAAATGTCAGAGTAATGCATAAATCAAAGTAACAAAATTGTTATTATCTTGTTGTAATAGCACCATCATTCAAAATATACTTTCAACGTACAGTTAGTTATGCTGGTAGGTTGACACTTAAATAAGGTGAAATCACTTTACATGAATATAGGATTCAAGTGGGCTTTTTATATCTTTCCATTTTCTGTATTATATTATTTTAAAATCATTAAATGTCATCCCACACCTTCTAATTTTTTGCCAAAGACTGAGCACGAGATTTTCGAAAATTTTATGGAAATGTTACCTTAGTTGGTTAAAGAACTGAAGAGTTTCCAATTTGCACTGACGATTAAGTCTCCAACTTAAATAAGATTATTTTGTATAAAATTTTAAGTTCTGTCTGGTGCACTTGATAAATTTTTATTAGGATACACTTTCCTGTATAATTTACAAAGATCAGCGATATACTTAGTTGCTGTACAGCGAGTAGCTTACTGCAATTACATTATGACTAAAATTCCAAACAGATTTTTTTTTATTAGATGGATTATAATTTTCAATTGAGTTTTCCAATTAAATTAGAATTAAATCAATCTTTGAAAGTCCTGTTGCATTGCAATTAAAATTTTATTTACTTAATGAAAGTTACTTCAGTAATTAATTAGTATAATCAGATTATTGCGCAATTCCAAATTATGTGCACATCAAAACGAAAATATACATCACACCAAGATTTAATTAGGGTATTCACACTCCTTAGTATATTTACCATAGTTGTATATTTACAACACTCAAATACCATAGCTGTGAACACACCTATGATATTAATTTAGTAAACTATCAACCTGTCAACAACTTCATAACCTCACAACTATTATTCTTATTCTCATTGATTCTCTACTTCATCTAAATTTTCGATTTCCATTTTTAAAATAATATAATTTTAAATATAACCTTACAATGTACGTTAATGCAACGTAGAGTTCGTACCAAAGCTCAAAACTTATACAAACATCAGCGCAATAACGAAAACGCGTCCAAATACTAAAAAGCCCAACTAGGAAACATTCGTTGAATGTTTAATTTCGTTTTGACAGTTACACAAATTTCGCGTTTTATTATTATGAAATGGTATTAGTATTGTTTCATAATATAAATAACAAGCAGCCTTCTTTAAGGCTATTTTAGCCTTATTTACATTTTTTAAATTTTCGCGTCAAGCTAATGTTTTTACGTAGCATTTTATATGCATGTATTTCGCCCTCTTGGCTCCTACTTCGCGTATTGTAGGGCTTTTGACAAAAGAAATCACCTCTAAATGTAAACATATTTGATCAGCTGTAGTCGGCCATATTGAATTCTAATATACTAAGGTAGAAAAACACGTTCACGGGCTGCTTAAATATACTAGACCTCGGTGTATTTGGTCTTATGGGAAATTTGTATGCAACCAAATACACTCTAGTAAATTTGTGTATATTTACTAGAGTGTAGAAATACAACGATATATACTAGGGAGTGTGATTAATATGACGTATCAAATTTGATATTTAATTTAACCGCACTCTGTTTAAATACAGCATCAAAGCAAACCTATATTATATTATTAAAATTAAATGATTTAAAAAATTCTCTTTATTTGAATAGTTTTCAATAAAATTTAATTGCTTCGCAATCCACCACTATTGGGCAAAATTATATTATATAATTTTGGTTAGCCAAAACTAATTACTATATTGCTTGCATGTGTTTTCATTAAACAGCGCATGAACAATGAAGTTAGGAAGCAAGGAAAACCTGCTGAATAAATTCCTTCCTGGCAAACATATTAATAAATTAAATAAGTAACTAAATAAACACAACCACAACATTACTTTCAAAACTTGTAATAGTCTTAATACATACCTGCAGGCCAAAAGTTTGAATACACCAGTGGAAAACTACAAAATTAATTAAAAAAACAGCTTTTCTAAAGTGATTTTTATTTAAATATCTAATAAACATTACAGAATAGTGAGAGAAACAAAATAAATAAAAATTAATCCAAATATAATACTGAAAAATACAAAAAATAACTAAACTCTTTTTTCATCAAAAAATCCTCCTTTAGTTTTGCTGACCATTTCTACAAGTCGTGGCATTCTTTCTACTAGTTTACTGATTGTAACTTGTTCTAAGGAAGCCAACGCATCTTGTAACTGTTGCCATAACTCTGTATCCGACCATGGTCAACTGATACGGACCTTTCTATCAAGCTCTTCCCATAGAAGCTCAATGGGATTAAGACCTGGCGATTATGGCGGCCAGACCATGTTTATTACTATACCATCAGCTTCTTTTTCTTCTAAATACCTTCGGAAAAGACGGGAAGTGTGCTTTCGATCATTATTATGTTGTAGCACAAAACCACGGCCGATTATTCTGGAACCAGAGGGTATAGCGTGTATCACAAGTATCTTTTTATACTCTTCTTTTTTCATAATAATACCGTGCCCAGAAAAACAACCCCACACCATAATAGAGCCACCTCCGTGTTTGATGGTAGACACTAAACACCGTGGAGCCATCTTTTCAGAGGTGTTTCTTCTTACGAAGATGCGTCGACGAGATCCAAAAACTTCATACTTGGATTCGCCAGTCTACAGTACATTTCTCCACTGTCCGTGTGTCCATTGTCGATGTTGCAAGGCCCTCTCAAGACGTTTCTTTTTATTTATTGAACGCAGCAATGGTTTTTTGACAGCAACACAACCTTTAGACCAGCACTTCTCAAACGTCTCTTTACCGTAGTGAGTGATACTGGGTTTGATCGGCTTCTATTAACTTCAGCACGGATTTCTGATGCTGTTAATTTTCTATTTCTTTTGCTGGTAACTACTATATGCTGGTCTTCCTGAAAAGTAGTTACTTTTGGTGGCCCTGAGTGAAGTAGATCACGATTAGTGCCAGTGTTCTCAAAACGATCAATAGTCGACTGGACACCTTTTAGCGACACTTTTACTTTTTTGGCAATTTTTCTATATGATAGGCCTTCCTTGCGTAAAGTAATAATTGCACTACGTTTTTCAATATTTTCACTACCTTTTGCCATTGTTTGTTCATAAAGAACGTTAACTTGTTAAACCCTTGAATTCCAAGTTGCGAATGATAATGACACATTTCACCATAATATTTTATGATTATAATTTTTAAAAACATAATTTTTTAAAGTTTACATGATATTTCATACGACCCTAATCAATTATTAGAAGCTGCAAAGTGACATACTAGAAGTTTTGTATACTATTGAGTAAATATTAACGTTAACAATCTTTCGAAGTAATTTAATGAAATTTATGAGTTTGATTGTTATTTTTGTTTTGTTTCGAAGTATTTTGAAAATTTTTCGACAATTATTACTAATTTTATGTTTATTAACCCGTAATATTCATTATTTACAAAAATATGCTTCTTTTAAACGTGCAATTTTTGTTGAATATACATATAAATATGCAAGTGTATCCAAACTTTTGGCCTGCAGTTACATCAATAATATGATTTATAATAATTTTACTATGTCGGCCGTATAAGAACTCAGATGATGCCTTAAATGAGATCTGATGAGCATACTCGTATTATATTATTGGATTTAATTCGTAAGTACATTAACTATACAATGGAAGCACTCGACAGTCGTAAGTGTGTTGAGAATTAACTTTACTAATATAATAAACCATACACAAAACTAAAAATACTTTAAATAAAAAAATTAAAATGCATCGAAGAGAATTATTCGGCTAAAATAATTGTAAAGTTCACTGAAATACAAAGCAAAACTATAATAATAAGTGCTCGAAAGGGATATGCAACGTTTTGCTCCCAAAAATAAAAACAGCGGACATGAGCAAAAGGTTTGACCCAGCTCATCGGGTTGCAACTACTCGGTTATTTCCTTACTTACCCATACTAACTTTTTTCCATTTTCTGCATTCAAGACTATTATTTCCTTTTATTAATATAATGTCATATTGTTAGTCTTTTTGTTCATGTCGTTGCAATTTATTGACATAAACTGCAAAAACACATTTGTTTATTATTAGTTTGTTCGAACGTGTCATAAATAGCACGTTTCGCGATAAAACATTTGATAATAAGTAATTTCAAAACGCAAAGACCTACCACTACGTTAAAAAATATAACTTCGTCTAGACTTGATTTGCATTAACTTGCTTAGAAGTCTAATAGCTTTAAGGAAATGACTGAATAGCGTTACGCCTTTCAATAACACTATTTCCAATCAAAATGGTCATAAAACTATAAAAATAATTATAAAAATTACGCAACTTCCTCTTGACACTACAACTACAAAATCTTTCGTTACAATACAGATTTAACGACAAGAAATTAATATTTACTCAACATCTTGTGGAAACAAACATAAATTACGCGGATGTAAGATTTTGCAAACTGAAATAAAAATCAACGTTGCCTACTTAACGGAAAGCAATAAATTTTAAAGCATTCGACCAGTCTTTTGAATAGTTCATCTAGCCTGTGCAAATCGGTTTTGGCAAATATCTCAAACCAATAAAACTACCCTTCTCTGTCCACCTGTTCACCTTTTAAATAAACAATTGAATCATTTTTCTCAAAATTTTATGTTCAGACTGAAACCAATAACAAATACATTTTTCTTCGCAAAAGTCACGATTAGTAAGCATGGCGCTATGTTGGTTAAGTGCCAGTGAGTATTTTAGGGGTCAAGATTATTTAACGTCTTCCTCGATAAAAGAAAACTATTTTTTGGTTTTGAGGTTAAGTTAATTAAAGTTAATTGTTTGGAAAAATTATCTGCTAAATAATTCTGATATAATCCGTTAGTCGTTATGTCATGTCAAAAATTGAGTTGGTGCGTTGTTTGCTTAGTCAACAGTTGGAGAATTATTTGGAATTGTAGCAAAGTTGTGACATTTTTAGCTAGTTTTTGTTAATTAGGGCAATCTGTGCCTCGTCTAGCTTTTATATAATGTTGTTAAAAAATGATTTAGTTTTTTAATTTCGTTCTTTTAGTACTACTTCTTTTCAGGAGGCTAGACTGGATTCGAGTAGCGCATTTCAAGGAATTTCTTAGCTCGGCTCTGCGGTGTGGATTTAAGTATTGATTCTAAATTACACAAGTCTGGCCAATTAACAGAACGTCAAGGTCAAATAAGAATCAGTTAACGTAGCAAAAGTGCATAAGTATATGTTTCTATTGTGGATGTTTAAAAGAAGCTTCTCTATCCATTGTCATTTGTTGGTCAATAGGTGTGCATTTCAGTTTTATAATAATTCATTTATTAATCTGTAATTTTCTTTCGAACCGAGTGGGGAAATTGTAACCTGAATTTAATTTAAATATATCCAATTATAAAAACCACGTATTTGTATATAATCCTGTGGGATACAGAGAGCGCGTGATACCACATGCTATCGGTGCGGGGTACTTTACAAAATCATTGTTTTTAAGTTTGACATTGAATGCCTTTATCAGCTATGACAAGTTCATACAAACGTGTTGGCGAACGCCTACAACAGTGAAGAATTTACATCAGGAGGAACAGTAAACAGACGTGGCTAATTATATACTATAAACTAGATACCTGAAACGTAATTATTTTGGTTGTGCGGCCTAAAGGCCGCACTGAGTAGGGATTCAACGGGTCACTTTAGCGTAATAAGTACACAGATATAATATAATACACCATTTTATTCCTGACGGAATTTTTGCTATCTTCTTAGATATTTCACAAAACCGTTTATTGGGGTGGTTTAGTCCCCACTTACTTAACATTTCATTCTATAGTCTAATATCTGTTTTTGCTTCATTTGCCATTCTTCTCCATGTTTTTATGTCCGCTATTTTCATTTTCCAGTCCTCGACCCTCATCCTTCTCATGTCCTCCATTACTTGGTCCCACCATCGAACCCTAGGCCTTCCTCTGGTACGGTCCTCCATCTCCCGCAGCACCTCTAAATTCATCATAGGTCTGTACTCCTCAACAGGAGTACACAGATAGTAGGTAGATAAATTAAAGCTATTATAGAGATTTCAAAATAGTACGAATTCAAAATATTTATTTATGTACACAAAAGTCAAAATATGTATAATAGTTCTTGCCGCTGACAAGCAATTTTCACCTTTAAATGTTTTTGCCCACCTCACCCAAACTGCTAAAGTATTGCATGATTTTTGAATTTTCTTCACAAGTACAGGCTAACCCCGAATTTTGAAGACTTGAACCATCTTCATAACTATCCGGCAACCCCCTAAACTAAGCCTTACAGGAAATCCTTCATGATATTCATATAATAATCAATATAGGGGACCTACAGTTTAACTTGGACCCCAAATAGTGATAAATGTAATACAGTACTAAAGAGGGGTGTCTAAAATATATCCGTTACTTCATTTGAGACGAAACAGGTACCTCAAAACTATAAGTTTTAAAGTTATAGTTTATACCCCATGAGAGGGAGGTTCAAGCCATACACTACCACGCTGGCCAAGTGCGGGTTGGTAGGGGAGCAGCCAGCGGCGATCTTTTTAAATGTGGCACCACGCGGTCACCCATCCTAGTGCAAACCGCGAGTAACCTTGGTGGACTCTCGTGAGCTATTGACTATTTTCACATAAATACACTAAAGATTTTCAAAAATTTCATAAGAGTACAGTGATGACTTCTGGTGGTGTTAAATGACTTATTCTATTAATTCTTCTACTATTACATACACACAAGCATAAGCACGAAGTAATGCATTGCGCTGTTATTATAGTGTATACCAACACAAACCGAGGCATAAAAACATAGTTCACATTAGTTTTACTGCATGACCGCGGTTTCGGTGTTACTCGAAAACAGGCTTGTGGCGTTGAGAAGTATATGGCGAGCAAGCTCGTTCTCGTCTGGCGATCGAGTTAACTAACATTAAAATAGAAAAATTAAGTTTTAGCGCCGCAAAGATTACAGCGCCGCGCAGTCTTGACTTAAATAAAATAGATTTTTAATAACCCATGAGACATTCTTAGCATTCTTAATCGTAAACTTGAAAGATTTTATACTTATTTATTAGATGTGTGTGGTGTTCTTATTTGTTTAAGTTTTGACTCACCGTTTCTGGTTTCTGGAAAGAACTTGATGGAGCATCCCGGCGTAGCCGGCCTTCTCCTTCATCTGACAATGGCATCTGGCGTTGGGAAGTTGTGGAGACCGATAAGCCTCTCGAAAATAGCGCTGAGCTAGAATGGCTGGTAGTTACCCGGGCTGTGACTGTGGAAATAAATATTGAAAAGTGGGAAATATATGATTACGTTACCGAAATAGTAGAGTCCTTAATTCGAAGATTGAAGAATTCCTCGATTGAAGTGGCTTCTACTTGAAGTTTGACGGGTAGTGCGAATTGCATTTGCCGTCCTCGGATTGGTGTTGGTGAGCTATATGAGGTGGAATCTGAGATTTGGGAATTAAATCAAAAATTACACAAATCTAGTGAATTTAATCCACTTTCGAAGAGAATTTGTGTAATTATACCTGTGAACGAATGTTAGTCTGTGCAGATGGGACTCACCGTCCTCAAATGCACATTGTCCATGCGATACCGCTGAAACATCACGCACCGCTCAAAAACCTAGCGCCACCCTGTGTACGTATATGAAAGATTTGCGAGCGTCCTTAAAAATTTAACTTTGTAATTACTAACCGTAGTTTTGTTTTGTCTTCGCAGAATATCATTTAGTAAATGGTTTTAGATAAAAGTTGTAGTTGATGAATTGCTGATCAAATTCTGATAATTTTATATTATCTTGGTTTAATTGGCTATTTGAAATTGACAATAGGCGTTGTTAGTAAACAATCGCCCATGTAAATTGTACGTTATTGTTAGATCTTCATATCCTCTACAACATCATTGCTTTGAATAAGACAATTCCAATAAAGGTACGAATTAGTCCTACTAACTAAGATTTACTATTAATGGAGTAATTATACTTAATTCTTTATATTGAATTTCAAAAGTTACCAATAGTATTAACATGAAAATTTCTTAAAATCTTAAAAATGTTTATGAAGGACTAAAGTCCTATCGTACTGTAACAGTTAAAAATAACTGGAATTTGATAAACTTTGAAGTTGTGGTTTAACGTCTGAAATAACTTTAGTTTAAAGGTTATGTGTAAAACATAACCTAACTATTTGTTTTTTATTAAATGTTGCGATATCTCATGAACACTTTTATTTTGGAAACTTGAATCTATTTACCGTACTAGGATGTTCTGACACTTGGAAATGACTATTACAATACTGTACAAAAACGGAAATGAAACAATAACCCCATTTTTTTTTATTGAAACCACTTAATGTAATACAACTGTAATATTGTATTATATGAATACGTTAGCTTGTGATGAAAACCCACGCTTTGGAAATATTTAACAATTATGTAATGAGTTAAAAATATTGACCTGCACTTCTACAATAATAATTATAATTAAATTAAATATAACTTCCTGAGTGTTTGCTCCATTTTTAATCTTTATTATCTTAACCCCGACTTCACATTTGAATAATTTTCAATTTTTTGTTCAAAAAATTTTCATTTTAAAATGAAGGAAGTATTAATTTAGAATTCGGCTTTGTTTTCAAATATAAAAGCAGTAAGAAATTGTATATTTGCTTCTGTTGGCGATAAACTCGGGTAAACCTCGTCGTTTTGTATCTCCGGGGTTTTATGCCCTGTTGACATCGTGGATATACACAAAGTGAAAGACAGTGAATTGTATAACTTACTGTTTTTGACTTTGACTTTTGAACTTTACCATCTAATATTTGCTTCCTTAGCACCTTAAAACTTTTCGTTTGCATTATAATTACGTCAACACTAATGAACCGACGACCCATTAAAACAATACCAGTAATTATACTTTATCTTGGCAAAAGTACAATATTGGCATAAAGAAGTTATATAAATATTAAGAAAACGAAACAAATTTTCTTAAGACAAACTCAAATAAATATATTACTTCTTCAAATCGAAAAACAATATATTATTGTATTCAATGAAAACATTCAAACTTTTATTAAAGTTTCGAGAACTTTTCCGAACATCTGAATTGATTTTCTTACTAATAGAAATATATTTATTTATTATATTTTCTTTTAAAGTGAGGCAACATTTAATTTAGTGTTTATCAATTTCGAAAATAAAATAAACAGATAAATAGGAAGCCCTGGCATCAACTAACTAAACTAATTAACTCCTGGAGTTAAGTAGTATTTTTTAACATTATCTACCTGTTAAGGCCAGAATTGTTGCTGTTATTTACGGTGTGCAAATACGTAATGTCGCCTCATGTACATAACATACGGCGGACTTCCCTAGTGGACGAGTTCTGTTTTCGAGATCGACGCGCACCACGAGGTTTCAGTAAGTAAGGTGAAGAAAATGCACATGTTTTTCGGTAGTGGCCTTTACCTTCGATTTAGGAAGTTTTATCGTCAAAATATTTTTATTCCGTGTGGTGCAAATAAATGGTGCTGCTTTGCTAATTTGAAATCATTGAATTTCAACACAAAAAACAGTTATACAGAAATGTAATATCCTGTATATTTTATTCTATATAATGTTTATAAAGTAAATAATTCTTCAGATTAAAAATAAAGCAAATATTGAAAATTTTAACTACCAAGAATTTCAATTCTAACATTATTGAAATGCCTTTAAAATGTCCTTTTATTAAAAATTGGTCTGCATGCTAACAGTTAAAATTACTTTTTATAACATTCTGATTAAACTATTTTGCCAAGTTTAAAAAGTAAACTTAAACTTGATATTTTATTTTAATTAAAATATTAAATTACATTGTATTTTGTATAAAAACAAACTAAAGTATATTTTTTATTACAGAAGAGGAAAATAAATAGAAACAATAGGAAAATGAAATTAGTCTCGGCAATTATAGAAAAGAAAATAAAAACAGTTAGATAAATATATGAATTCGTTAATTCTAATTACTTCAAATAAACAATTCTAAATACTATCTAACCAGGGTTGAGCAAACGTCTAAAAAGTGCTAAAAAGCAAGTAATTACAGTAATTACAGATACCTTTTAGAATATATTATTTATACCTGTGGTAATACTCGAGCGTTTAGTGCAATGACTGCTAATGCGCAGTACCTGGTTTGTTTCCGAGCGAAGTAAGAACATTATTCTAACTATTTTCCCTCAGAAGGAAACAGTAAGTCCCCTATGTTTATGATGATAATATACCTTTTAGTGCTTATTCACAATGGACGTAAGCTTAAGAAATTCATAATTTGTTAAAATTATTGTCGTATAAAAGATATAAAATTGGAGCCATCAAAATAATTTGTTTGGTTTTACATATCTATGGATCGAGAACTTTTTGTTAATTGACTATTTGACAGCTAGCGGCCGTGCAGTTTGTTATATTCTTATGAACAAATAAAATTCATATTGGACACTTATCCCACTTATGAAATGTATGCTCCATGTAAACTTTATGTACCAAGTATTTCTTATGCTTATGTCTATTGTGATCAAGCACTTATACGTACAACACAAACATAGGAGCGAAGGTCACCATGTCAGGGAGATCTAATAATGCACTGAAAGAAGAGAAATTGATGGAGGTTTTCCATTCCAATCAGAATACTGTTACTCTGCTCCGCTGCAAAGTCTTCACAATTAATTTTTGAGGCCGAACTGTTGATGTTCACCGGACGATCGGGCTTAGCAATTCCGTGAAGTCCACGATTCGAAATCGCAATTTTTGGGCTGTAACTTGACCAGCAATCACACCAAGTCATTATTGCAAGGAAGAGAAAAGTATCTTAAGTTACATGTTACTTGTAATGATGGTTACTTTTCAAAGTGAAAAAATTAAAATAAGTAATAACAAAATCACTATAAAAATTATTATAATTAACGTGACCTCGAACACGTTTTGAGATTTTTATATTGGTTATTACAACTTTTTTGTTTATTTTAATGAGTTCTAAATACTTTTTGTATAGTAATAGAATTTTGTATAGTAATAATAATAATTTATAAAAAAAATTACTTAAATTTATTGTAGGGGTCAAGTACTAAATTAAATAATAAAATTGGCTATAAAAGTAGGTTTAGGTGACTAAAGTAATTTGATAACTATAAAGTAACTTGGGTAACTACTTAAAATAACTTATTTACTTTTAGAAGTAAGTAGTTGAATTATACTCGTAGTTACTTTAGAAAATTAGATAAGTTACAGTTAATTATATCTCAAGATAACTAAATATAAATTTTTTTTAAATAATTGGACAAAATAAAATGTTAAAATAATTTTACGTACTTTCGATAGTAAAACTGTTACTTTAGTTATCATTTTCTGCACTTTACTGTTTTTAAATAAGTCGATTTTCGTTCAAACCCCATGATTTGTAATTAATTTAGCAAGTCTTCTAGCATTTTCCCGTTGACGTTCTACCGTCGGCCATTTCGCCGCTGGACATCCCGCTGTCAAGTTTGAGATTTTCTTCATTGACTTATCTATTTTCAAATATGGCCAGAAAAAAATTATAGATTATTTGAATGAGGACATTGATCAATTAATATCATATTAAGAGAATTCAGTCATTGGCCCAAGTTTATCTAGGCTATCTGCCAGAAATGCGTATAAACTGGCGTAAGCTCGCGTAGCACAAGTAAAATCATGTGCTGGTAGAAGGTGCTGACCAAAAGACTAAATTCGACCGAAAGACGGAAGTCTATAGGTATAACACCAAGTAGGCTCTTTGTGTTAAGAAAAATGATTGTTTAGGTCAATCTATAGGGCCTAGCAGGATGCAGGGGGGGGGGTGGTAAAGGGTTAACTAACGTTTTAACGCTAGCTAAAAGATTTTCCGCTCATTTACCCTCATGAGGGAGATAGAAGTCAAGCTAAGAAGATGGAAGACAGCTAGCTGGTGGTATCCAACAAATTAAACGCTTGAACGATAACTAGAACAATACTTAATACTGAATAACATTCAGAATTACACACAATTACGGTATCTGATTGACTAGGAAAGTTTTGGTTACTCGTGTTTAGCTCTACTTAAAAAAGATTTCATTGACGAGAAGTCGCAGCTATAGAAAGCACGCGATCTTCAAGATGACGATTCCTACACAGAACAATAACTGTGAAATCGTTCCCTAGCGTAATCGAATCCATATATACTACTATCACGACTGTCAATGTGACAAAGTGAGTTTACTCTCTTATTAACTAAATCGGACTAACGCAAAACAACCTCTCCGTCTTTATTCTGTGTGCGCAAATATGCGTGAGGGAATTCAGTGAAGGAGTATAAAAAAACGTCACAAACGTATAGGGCAGATACAGTGCAAGAGGGGAGGGGTAAAGGGTTAACTAACGAATGAATGAACCAATCACTCAAGTGTATAAATATAACGCCAAGTATACTTTTTGTGAGACGGTCATCAGCCTAAGCTGTTATGTGCGTTGTTCCTAATGCTAAATATTTGGTTTGACTGCGGGTTCAGTAAAACATTTTGATGACCGTCTCCCCTCGTAAAGTACTGGCAAACCATCAAAGTGTAATTTTCTAGAACAGTTTCTATGGAGATGAAGATGTCCTAGACCGATTTTTAAGTTCATTAGTTCATTTACTTTTAGTCATTTTTATTGGTAAGGGTAATTTAGTATTGTAAATGCGATATTAAACGATTAAACGCTAGACCGCGTACACCCAGTAAATAAAATATTGCAGAAGATCCTGCAATCGGATGTTTCAACAATTGGCATTGTAAGCTATAAATATATATTTCAATTTATCCTTAAAAATTTCGTAATTTTATTAAGTTCGGATTATCATGAATTTGATTTATCACGCTTGCACTGTGTTTGCTTTTTGATTTCTGGTTTTTTGAGCAATTGTTTAACTTTTAGAAGTGCATATTATAATAGTATTCTTTATTATAGTAGAACTCTGAAGATCAAAAACTCGGATATCCGATTTTCAGCGTTAACCGAACTGAAATTCTGCCAATATAAAATCTGCTTTATCCGAGCCTTACAGATCATGGAATCTTTTTTATGCACCCAGTTTGTCCATATTTGTCAGGATGATGTAATTAGTCAATCAGTCTAATTTACATAATATCAAAAGGCATTTGCCTAATTTTCAGTTTTATTTTTATAAAAATTCTGTGTAATCCAAGTTTTTATCTCTACCCCACCACATTACCTCGGATAATCGGGGTACTAACTGTATTTGGTGTTAAAATGAATTTAACCTCTTATGTGGTTGCAAACTCGTATACGCGAGATTAAATAATAATACATCAATTCTTCTTGTAATCTTGTAAGTCGTATTGTTCGTTTCCGAACGTCGTGACCAATCTGTTTCTATGCATGTGATGTGCGTTCCGAGTGTTTTCACATACCTAGAGGACCTACTTGTTTAACGTGGGCTCCGAACCACGGGAAGTGTAATACACTTCATGTTGAGATGGGCGCTCTTGACATCAATTCACTACCTCATAAAGTAATCTAATATAGTTTAATAGCAGATTTAAGTGTAAACAAAACTAAGGAAATTATGGAAATAATGAATTATTTCGAGGTGCTGTAATTACGGAAAAATTAATAAAGAACAGTAGCTTACGACGTATTTATTTCTCGTTTGATTCTCTTCAGGTAAACATAATTAGTAAATAAATCACAATTAAATGAAGACAAATTTTGAAAATAAACATCCAAAATGTTTGAAAACCTTGCTTAAAAATAGCAATAAACTAATGTAAAAATACCCGTTAAAATTTTTAAACAAGATCTGTTAATAAACAGTAATCAAAATGAAAAAATAAAAAATTTGATCAAAATAATTTCGTTTCTCCAGTTAATTGAAACTGTTTGAACCTGCAGGAAGTCATGAGTTACTCCATTGCCAGTAAATAAATTTATTATCGGTTTACATATTTCTTGGGTGAGATGTAATAAGTAAATTTTGAATTTTAAAATGATGGCCTCGAATCTTAAGCATTTCATTGTTCCAAATATTATAATAATGTATAGCTTTTCAGCGTATTCAATATATTAAGTTATTAATCATGTTTATATCGTTGCTGAATTGTTTTTCTCTTTCTACCATCAAACAATTTGCTAATTTCATTTTCGTGATCAACGAGAAACAGAAAAAAATATGTTAATATTAAAAGCTCCAGCTTAACTTGTTGATTGTCTTCATAGTTATTTTCCCTAGGAATTAGTAAAATTCGCTCTGCAATTTGTATAATCTACATGATTACACAACAGCCCTAATGGACTGTTACTTGAGTTACAGATAAATTTTTGATTAAAATGTTCGTTATTATTTTAAACGTAACGAACGCTTCCCTTATTAATTAGCGGATTTGTTTGTGCTAACCTAATTTTCAATTTTCTTTGCTGTTTGCTGCTTTAATAAAAATCAGCCAATGCAGACCGACATTTCTTTACTTGCTTGATTGCAACCAAGATTAATTTAAGCTTTTGATAAACAAAACCTTGCGATTTCTAAGATTTGGAAAGCGGTTTTTGGAATTACAAAATAATAAAGCACAATTTGTGAATTTACGGGTTCGAACCGTTACAAAAAGGTAAATCTTTTTAAGGAACCTAATTTGTAAATGATAAAGTGAATAAGCGTGCCGTTGGCTATTTTTGAGCGGCTTATAATAAAGCATTTATAACAAGTTAAATCGATATTAAACTGAAGGTTTGAACTTCAAATCAAAGTTTAAACTATTCTGTTAGAACAGTTTAACAAACAAACATAGAAATAAAACAATAGGGATACCCTAATGGAGCAACGTGCAAATCATCGTGCAGATAAATGAGGAGTCACAAATAACATTCCAAAATCAATTTTGTAACCAAAACTGCAAGGCAACTTACCGCACTGCAAATAAACAGATTCTATTTATCACTACATGCCAAGGAAGCGCTCTACGTGTTTCATCGACCGTTGCCACGTAAAGCATAGTTACAAAACACATTAATTAGGGGCAATAACCTGTGACTCCCTGCGTCTTTAAATAAGGCGATGTAAATGATTAAAGCTAAAGTCATTTAAATGCGCAATAACAAACTTCCGGAAAGTCTTAAATATTCCAACCAGGATATACAGAGTGTTGTAGTTGAGTCGGGTTGAGTGGACGACATAACCTTTAAAATACGATAAGAAAATTGCCATTTTGAAACAATGACCTTAATTTTGTACCTAATAAGTTAGAGCTCGCTTAAGGGCAAGTGATATCTTACCTAACGAAGTTATAAAGTTTCCTTAATGCATTGTGATAATTACAAAAACGCATTTAGTAAAGCACTTGCATCTAACTCAAGACTATTAATGTGTATACTAAATTAATATAAATTGACCCTATAAGATGTAATCTCATCGCAATATCAACATTAAAGTGTTCAAATTACACATCCTAGCAATTCCTTCTAGTAATTTGAGAATTCTTGTTACTCCAGCTAGCAAAGCGTACCCATGCGAATACAGAGCATTTGAAGAGGGCGTAACACACTTTCAAGAGACAGTTTTAGAGGGTGAGTACGAAAAGCGTCAGTTAGTATTCCAGAATACGAAGGATGAGTCTAAGACGCTGCTGTATTATAGAGTTATTCGCTTCGGTTCATTGTCGACTCTAGAGACTGTGATAAATACATCAGGGTAACCACGTAACTCATTATCCTGAAATACTAATTACCCTATCCTACCTTACTTTTGAACCGAATAAACGAAAAGGGGTTACTGTTCCTGCTTTAGACTTGATGAATGCAATCTACAATTGGTTTTACAAATGAAAAACAATCAAAATTTATCACTGACTTATAATTGTTAAATTTTATGTCTAACCGTTATACGCATTTATATTCCTTTTGCGCTGCTCGTCCGGGTTTCGCATTTATGTTGCACCGCGTCGTAACTGCATACTAAAATTATTATTAAATTTTAAATTGACTGACTTCTTTCTTGGTTTAATTTTCAGATATCGTGAACTAAATCTACAATTAAAAAATTTAAGTTACAAATTTTTAATAATCCAAATTGACACTACCCAGAAATTGATAATTAACTCAATTATTACTAATGAATTTTTTTGAAGAAAATTTCTGGTAATATGACTTAACTTGGCTTGAACAAAACGAATTAATTAAATTAGTCAACAAGATGAATAAAAGTGCCGATTGTTAATTACTTCAACTAATTCGCTTAAAAAATGGTCTTTATTTGACTCGATAAATCTCTTAATTAGTAAAATCCAAGCAAAAGCAATAAAACTAAAAAAATTTGGTTTTGCAGTACGAACAATTTCACCAAATTTTCTAACCATCTCTTTGATAGCAGTTTGTGCTTTCATTTTATTCGCGTCGGATTTTAAAGGATTACATTTGCATTTATGTATTGGCTGGTACTAATGTTTCAAAAAATTGGTACGTTTTAAATGCGTCTGAAAATTTTCCTTTTCATTCAACTTTACATTAATGTTATGCGGGACTCGGTTTGCATTACAATTGAAACGAGTTTTTCTTTCCATTTATAAAATAGACATCTTTGTTTCTATTTTCTTTAATTATATTGAAGATTTTCTTTCGCTTTAATTTAATTATTTTTGTTTTATTTTCACTTAGCATAATTTATTTATTTAGGACATTGAAATGTAAAGAAAATTTTTACGTTACAAATTAAAAAAAAAATTAACGTTGTGGTTGTGTTGTTATTATTTTCGTTTGAGTTTACTCATTTTCCAGGCGTACAGAAAGCTTTATATGATTACATCCGAGCAATACACGATGTAACCTCGTTTTTATCCTCTTATACAAGCCACGAGCCACTTTGTTCTTTCAGCTCGTTTCGGTACTGTTTGTCACGTAAAAGAATTAAATTCGTTTAATTTTTACAGCTGCCTTTGAAAAGGAAACAAAGGTTTGACACCTTTATTAATTTCGTTTGTTTACCTGTCGAGCAGAAACAGCTTTTGTTAAGATTTTTTATTGACTTGATTGAAAATCACTGAATTTTCTATGGTAAAGACGTAAATTTTTTATTTTTTTTTGCCTAATTTTCTGGGATTAAAATTGCTTGGCTTGTTTTTTTACTAAAATAACCGAATATCAGTCATTTTCTGTGTTGGAATCATTTTTATAATAGTTTTCGAATTGCAGGCAGTAGTTTAACGCGTAATCCTAACCACGGTACAAATAATAAGCCTGCAGCTTACTTTCGCTAAACTATAACAAACTTCTTGGACACTTATTCTATCTTGATTGTTTTTAATAAGATAACACTGTAAGATTCTCACAGTATTGTTCAGCTTGAAACTTAGTTCCCTTACGATTTGGTAGAACCTTTTTTCAACACCCTGTATAATATTATATCTCTATCATTGCCGAAACTTATAGCACTTTCGACCATTTAAAAAATATAATTTATTTTGTGTGGTTGTCCTAGGCATGAATATCTGCCTTTTTTTATTGGAATATCGTATGCTCGAATCTAGCAAAACGACTAAACTTTTATTTAAAACATTTGAAAATTGTGCTAATGATTTTAAGGCGAATTTGGGAGTTGATAAACTTAACAAATCATATACAATCCTACAAACTTGTTGCAGCTCTGAAGTTGGTGTGAAACTCATGTTAATGTCAAACTGAAATGTTGGCATATTTATTATTATTTCAGGATATTATATTCTATGACGTTTATTCGTATTTTAAAATTAAAAATTAAATGCACAAAATTTCACGTTATGTAAAATTTACGTCAGAATATGACGGATATAGCGACAACTTCAGCTCTACGGAAGCGTTCTTTACTATATACGGAAATATGGGGGCAGCGTGTCTTTAAATTCAAACATCTAAAACCTAAATAATAATTAAAAGTTCAGTCTATTCTGAAGGAATGGCCAACAAAACTTAAATGAAACAATTAAAACAATAAAAATTGAATAGTAAAAGTAATTGCAGGAATTCATTCAAAAGTTAGTATTCAAAAAACCGTACAAGAGGATTACCTTACTGGATATCAACCAAACAGCTTCGATTCGTTACTTCAATCCTCTTGAGATCTGTCAACTTGAGTGCATCCTGAAACCGTTGGGATGTAAGATAAAACTACAAATGCAATGTTGGTTGCATCACAACACATCAACTCTGAAATCAATTATCTGCAACCATCTTATGTACCTTAACTTCGATGTGCCACTTGTGTTTACTATTTTTTACAATTAGTTCGTTTATCACGATTGGTTCTATATTTGAGGTAGCTTCATATTTGAGCCAGCTTTTGTGTCACCCTGTTTTTTAATTATAAAAAATGTGGAAAACATTGACGACTTTATATATTCTCCGAAATACGGAGACGGTCAAGAAAATTAGACTCTGCCTGGAGCTAAACCAGATTACTTTGTTTTAGCAGGCTATAACAGTTATTAACATGATCTGCAACCGTAGCATCTTGTTAAAAACAAGATTAAATAATTAAAGAAATTCGATAATAGCTTGGAGATTAAGAAGGTGGAGTACTAATGCAGAACACGCGGTGCAACTACTGATGAAATAAGAGCATTATTTGGATCGTCTTCCCTAGGAAGATAATAGTAAACTGCCAAGGTATAAATCTGCCTAGTAGACCATCTCAATGCGAAATTTATTAAGAGCGTATGACACGATAGATATTTTACAATTTCGCATAAAACCCAGTGTGCACTGAGTGAAACTGAAGATTCGTAACCCCGCAGAATCGGATCCAATTAGGTATGGCAACACTACTGTGTCCCCAAGATTGTCCCATGATTCGGAGTCCACGTTAAACAGTAGGTCCCCTATATGTGCAATGACAGTTACACGCACAAAATAGATTTAATAGAGAAGATTACAAGATTACAGCAATCGGATTTCTATGAATTTAAATATTTATATGCGTACAGGCACGTGAAATATTTTTATAACATGAACGACTTTAGCGCGGTTCTGTGTTGGTTTAATTTAATTTAATTTAACTAATAAAACTGCTTAATTTGATTATATGTAGTTTACTTTGGGAACAGCAAAATAATCTTTACTATAATAATTTACAAAAACGCAGTTCTCACGCAAATAGTTCAAAAGAAAATGAGTAAAATATTCCTTAAAGATATTTAGGACTGCTTACCGTAACTATGTATATTGAGGAATTCGCGCTTTATGCAATTTACTCCAAAAAATGGTACAAAGATTGAAATAATTGCTAGTTACCAACAATGTTGAAATCCATGCGCAGACAAATCTAAAGGAAAAATCGAATTTACCCGTAAGAACATTGCATAAGGTCGAAATTGAGATTTGGTCGAATCCTAAACCTAGTTTTGGCTTTATGCAATATTCCTGAGGGTAAATTCGATTTTTTCTTCATAATTTCCAGCGCATAGCTTTCAAGATTTTTGATGACTACCAATTAATTCAAATTTTGTACAATTGTCGCAGTAAATTACTTAAAATATTACTTTATGAAAAGTGTGAAAAATTTTACTTTTTCCGTATTTGCGGTTTGCCTATGTAAATCGTGCTTTTAGTAACGGTAGCTTCACCTTTTGTAAGTAATTTTAATTGAAAGCAACTATAATAAGAATAACAATTTTGCTATTAAAACAATTGTGCATCCTGAATTTTATGTATATTCCAGTTTTTATTACCTTCGTAGTTTCAAGCTTTTAGAACATATTTTCCTGCATATTTTTAGTATTTAGGGTGTAAAATTCGAATCTCTAAGGTATTTGAAAATAGATCAAATTTAGTATTAAACTAGAAGCTTTCAAAACATGTGTACCGACGGCGATGTGACTTGAGAAAAATTCATTAGTGGGAGAAATAATCCACATTTAATGGGTTTAATTCTAGAGACCTTGGTTAAACGACCGTCCTAACTAACAAATTGGTTTTCAGGAGAAAAATGATTATAAACTCATATGGATGTTATAAAGTTATTTTCATTTCATGTAACAGAATTGTGATATTACGATGTTTATTTCTCCATCTCAGTGCAGAAGATTTTAGTTGCTTAACAGATACTCGTTTCCTTAGACAGCGGTTGGACTCACATCTGACCTAGGGGCATTGTGATGTGGTCGACGAATGTTCTTCTGATTGCGCATCTTGATGTGCGGACACTCTTCTGGTTCCATCTTAACGGTGTTCCATAACGCGGTTATAGAATCCAAAACTCGATTTGTGTTCGCTCATCCCCCTCCCTCCTGTTGTTGCAGACGAATTGTTCAATTTAATGCCTCATATAGTAAGGTAGTTGAGTCCCAGTATTTTTGGAAGCGTCTTGAGGTCGTATCTCATCAGTTTACAGCATCTCAGAATTTGAAGATGACGATGACTTCCCCATCGCACAGTTACTTGTTGCCTGAAGTATGGATTTTGTACTTTGGCTTTTTAGCCAGTTACATTTTAATGTTAATTTTTAATCAATTTTATCTTGACGGGTGTAAACGTAAATAAATATGATGGACGAGAACAGAAATTTACAATTTACAATAAAGTAGGTATAATTTTTCAGAAGGCATTAAATACTATTTTATAATGAAGCCAGCGTTATAACATATAGTAGGTATAGCCATTTTTCTCTCTAAAACCAATTTTAGGACCTTTTAAATAAGGACCGCCTAGTAAGTTTTTCTTAAATCCCACCATTCGAAGAACAAACTATTATCAAAATGTTTCCATACAAAGGAACCACAATTCCAGTTGTTCTTCGAAAATACTCAAAACTGGTATCAGCATCTAGAATATCGTCGGTTTAGTAACAAAAGGGCGTAACTACAAAATCACGAAAAATGAGATAAGTCCGTATTCAGATTGCACATAGAAGATTCTATATTACTATAAAACAGGCGTAACTCAATTTCTATTAATAACAAAGTTAGTATGGGCCTAACTCATAAAAAAGAAATTAAGATTAGTAACTGAAAGGCGTATGTCTCTTTACGCCTCTTTCACTCTAAACTTTGTCACAGTTACAGAAGTGTCGCAGGTCTTAACTCATATGTACGCCTTTTTAACACTAACATTTTTTGATCATAGTAGACAAACTGTAAAGTTGTAGGTGAGGGTGACAGTTAAATACATTGTGATTATTTAGTTTAAAAATGTATAAATCAAGAGCAACGAGAATATTAGAAGCTGCCTTAGATGGAAACAGCATTTATTATGAAGGTAATTATTTTATTTAATTATTTCTATGAGCGGTGTATGTCTATCTATCTATCTATGTATGTATGTATCTAAGAGGACGAGACGGAAAATAGCAGCTCCAAACGAATGGAAACAAAATAAAAGAAAATTGTTGAGACAAGCTGGTGAGTCATACACATCTGTTAAAGGAAAACAAATTCCTCCAAGGGCCTTAGTTCAAAACCCTTGCGAAAGCTGCCCACGAAAATGCGGGGAAAATATAATCGAAGGAGCTAGACAAGCTATATTTAGTGCTTTTAAAGAAATTTCAAATCTTGATCTTCAACGTCAGTATGTTACAGGTCTCATAGAGAGAAAACCAAAATCTGTCAAAAGAACACTAAATGAAGAGTCTCGTCGTCAGTATACTATGCAATACCACTTAGTACTTAACCAAACAAAAATTCAAGTCTGCAAGAAATTTTTTCAAGCCACACTTTGAGTATCAGAAAAGTTTACTCGTACCGCTTTACAAAAGTGTAATGAATCAAACGTAGCTGCACCTGATAAAAGAGGAAAGCACAGGCCATCCATTTCACGACCTGAGAGTGCTCGTGAAGATATACGGCAACATATTAATTGTTTTCCACGAGTCCCTTCGCACTATACAAGAAAAAGTTCTAGTAAAGAGTACCTCGAAGAAGGATTAAGCATACCAATAATGTATGA
Organism: Podabrus alpinus; assembly: GCA_932274525.1. Classification (NCBI taxonomy): domain Eukaryota; kingdom Metazoa; phylum Arthropoda; class Insecta; order Coleoptera; family Cantharidae; genus Podabrus; species Podabrus alpinus. The sequence goes on from OW026452.1 coordinate 98,727,322, forward strand.
TATGTATGTTCAAAAATGTAAAGAGGCAAATAAGCCGGCAGAAAAAATGTGGCTTTATCGACATATTTTTCATACAGATTTTAATATTGATTTCCATAAACCCAAAAAGGATATGTGTGATTTATGCTACAAATATAAACACATGTTAGAAGAAGAAAAACAGGGAATACAAGAAGATTATAACAAACACGTGGAAAAGAAGAATTGAGCTAGGGAAGAAAAACAGAAAGATAAGGATCGTGCAATTAGTGGAGAGTGCCATACTAGTTTATTTGATCTAGAAGCAGTTTGTTATATTCCTCATACAAACGCAAAAGCACTATTTTATAAAACTCGTTTGTCTGCATTTAATTTAACAATATTCGAAACCAAAACTAAACATGCCAAGTGCTATGTCTGGCACGAAGGTTTGGCTGGACGTGGTTCGGCAGAAATAAGTTCTTGCGTTTATATGTATCTAAAATGCGTTGCTGATGGAAAGGAAATAAATTTGTATTCAGATACATGCGGCGGGCAAAATCGTAATGCCAATATTTCATCTATGTTTCTGTATGCAGTTTCTACATTGAATGTTCCAATTATTAATCAAAAGTTTTTCGAGCCTGGCCATTCTCAAATGGAAGTCGATTCTGTACATGCAAAAATAGAGACAATGAAGAAAACAGTGCATATCTATGATCTATCAGGATGGTATACAGTAATTAGGGCAGCCGCCAAGAAAAATCCTTACGAAGTCATAGAAATTTCACAAGACGAAGTGTTTGATTTCCGAAGGGTGGCTTCTACTTTAATAAATAAAAAAAAATAAAAAATAAAGATTCGGACGAGTAAAACTAACGTGCGATCATCTATATTATAATACCTTACATATACCATAAGAATGTTAATTTTTTATTACTAAAATAATTATATTATTAAAATAGTCATAAAGTACAGTGTTTTATTTTATTTAGTAAGAAAAAGGCGTATCTCACACAAAAATTTAAAAAAAAAATGTTTACCATTTTGTTAGGCGACTTTTTTTAATTTAAAAAAGACTGTGTATGAAAAACATATTAATACGTAAATACCACAACAATCCAGAAAATTAAGTAGATTTCAGCTGTTTAATAAAAAAAAAGAAGGATAACCAAACACGTTTTTGGATTCTCCTGAAAAATGCATATTTGGTAGTTACGCCCTTTTGTTACTAAACCGACGATATTATTGTCAAGATTGTGCGGCTTAAGGCCGCAAAGAAAGGATTGATTGCTATAAGAGCACATTAGCTAAAATGTGCAACGTGATTTTTCACAGTTTCTGTTCTTGTATGATTTCTACTACACATAAGCAACAACTTCGTAAAATTTATAATTTCTAGGTAACTGAGTTTGCGAAATATCGTTATACGAATGTATTTCCTGCTACATGCACTCAAGCAAGTCCACCAACTTTGCTTAACAAGAAGTCTGATGAAAAGTCTATTATAAATTCGCGTCTCCACACGTTCAGACTTAATCGACGACTTACATTAATTAATCATACCGCAATTCGTTTCGTCCGACTTTCCTTCAAAGCGAACTTTTGCTAAAACCTGCTCAAGCAAGTCGGCCGACTTGGCTGAACAAACTAAATTAGCAGAGTTGATTGAGTGTATGTAGCAGGCTTAAGATTACGCAAACGTATAAATTTAAAAGATTTCTATGGAAGTGAATTGTCAAATAGTTACAAGTACTATCGTCGCAAAATAATTAAATACTAGTTTTTCGTTTCCAATTTCCAACTAGAACATAGTACAAGGTGGTCCAAAATAAATAAATCGATAAATTCGTATTCCTGTACCCTCCTTATAATCTCCCTAAATCTGTGGACGTGTTTTATTTTTATTGCATATACGTATACATCCGTAAAAACTGTGCATATTAATTAAAGTGTATTAATTAAACCGAGCTCCAGATATTAAACGGTAACCTATAAATAAAATTGTAAAACCTAATTTAAATGGAAAAGTTAATGGATTTCAGTTTTTTGTGGGAAAATGAAAGACTTCTATTTCTATATTTCCAATAACATTACAATTGGCGCCCAACGTGGGGCTCCCTTTAATGCTGTCATCTTCCCGTAACCATGAAATGTTGAACGATTTTTAATATAACCGCTATTCACTTAAACGGAGCTACCCACTTTCGCTTATAATTAAACTACAACTTTACAACTAAGTTTCAACAAGGCAGCAAAATATTAATATAATAAAAATGTATATTTTGAATTTGAGAAAAGCAACGTTAGCTTGAAAAATGTGCTGATTTACTTTCTTCTCAACATCTAAAAGACCCTTCTACAAAAATGAATATCGGTACAAAAGATATTAATTATATTAGAGCCGAAAATTGTATGAAAATCATCAAACGGTCTGCTCCTTTTGATGCAGCTATTTTGCGATAAGTAGCTTAATTGTTTTTATGACTCTTTATTGAAAAATTTCAATATCTCTAATTACTTTAGCTTACAAATTTAAAAAAATATATTTGATTAGTCTATATTATTTTTGTTTCCTCTAATTTTGATACAATTTAAAATAAAGAGTAATTCTTTAGTATTAAGAAAAATGAAGAAATCATCTTAAGATGTTTTTGAAGTAGTAGTTTGAGAGAACGAAGAGTTTTATTTCGCTATAAAATAGTTGGTTTCACAAAGGTGAATTTAATAAAATCCTTGCTACATACTTGAGATTTAAAAAGCTTCAACAAGAGAATTTTTGTTAAAGCCTTAGATAAAAGCGGTAGTAGCTACATTTTTCAGGAAGTCGAATGAAAAAAAATTCAATAATGATGCTGAGGGGAGTTACTGCTAAAAATTAAAAACTTATTGGAGGTTTATTAACTTGTTTTATATCCTTGCAGGATTTCATTTTGGAAATGAGGTAGCTACACCACGAAGGTGGTATTATAAAATAACCTTATGTGTTCATTGTTTGGTAACAAAAAGGGTCATTAAAAACTTTTTATAACCAGTAGCTACCAACTCGAGGGAATAGCAAACTTTCAAGGATAAAATTAAACAAGGGGACAGAAATATTAAGTTTAAGTATAAGAAGTTATCCTGTAGTTATCCAAAGCATTGTAAAATCTAAATTTTACAGCTTTGTCAATAGACACATACACAATGTCGTCATTTGCATTTATACCCTCAAGCACTTAAATTTCATGTCATTGCGCCCTAATTTACTCAAACGAGAAAAGAGGAAAATTTTCGTAATTTGCTTATCATTCGTCGAAAGTAATACAAGTGAAATAATTTAAGGAAGCTTGATATGAATCGTACTGTTTAATACTCCACCTAAAGGCTATTTGAGAGCTTTCAGTACAAGCTTTCATATTACAAGGAACACAAAACTTTTTATCTTTGTCGACTTTGACAAGTAACGCTCATTTAATTTTGCACAAATTTGAATTTATTAAAAGACAAATAAACAACTGTCGTATTTAGAGTTGGTCGAATTGTTGAACTTCCAACAAAGTCATAATTTACAATTTATATTTTCATTGTGTATCAGCGAAGACTTGTGTTTGCTGAAAGAGAAAGTTTACAAAATCAAACTGAATGCCATATAAAAACATCTGCGATGAAGAGAGTTCGTTATTTTGATTATCAGTTTTTTTTTAAATCTTCCTCTTCTTCATATAGATCCTATCCATTCCGGATGTTGGCAACCATGTTGGCTATAATAATTATCTTATTAACTGCTACTCTGAACAAGTCCTGAGGTTCTTGAGCCATGAAATTCTTCTCCTTCCGACACTTCTTTACCTCAGCACTCTTTCCTGTAATATTTAAAGCTTTTCTTTTTGAAAAGCTCCCGTATATTTATATTATAAGATTCTTCAAGTAATGCAATAAACAACATTAAAAACCTAATCCGGGAATTGTAGAATACGTTATGTAATAAAGCGTAAAAGATAATTTATCATCGAGTAATTAGCCCAAGTAAAAGAACTCCAAATCAGGAGGGTAATATAAATCAGACAACTCGAAAACAATTTCAGTGTTCTAAATACGAGTTTGTAATGCAATATTTTAAAGTGAAGAAACTTATGTGCTTTATTTTGAACTTAACAGAACGTCATCATTAGTTATTGGATGTTAAGATATACTATCAAATTTAAATTTTCATGAAGCACAAATTAGAGAGTAAATCAAGTGCATGGATGTAAGTTGTTATAAAATACAAGACTTCTGTAATTACAAAATCCAATCTATAAAGGCGGCTCCCTTCTTATTGTCCGGGGAATCAAATCTTAAGCAGAGATTTTCAAAGTTATGCGTCCCAAAACTTAGCTAGTCAAACAAGGTTGGATTTAAAGCTCTAAATATTGATGGGGTCTGAAATTCTGCCAAACTTTACGATATTATTCTTTTTTAAGTCACACTTAGTTTCGCGTCTTCTTTTCTTCCATATGAACAGCAACATTTATTATCCAACCCACTGTATAAACAATCCTACCGTAAAAAAAGGATCAACTTAAATTTTCAAGTACTTAATTAATTTTTCATAAATTTATTAAAATTGAAAAAGTAAATTTAAAACATAATCTCGTCATAAACAAAGTGTATTCATGGACCATTCACACAAATCTCGAGCTACATTTAAGCTTGCATAAAACCATAAATTCTTAAGAGTAATCCAGCTAACATCTTCTAAGAGAATTTTAAATAATACAACGTTTCAGCATCTTTACATTAAATTTTCCTTTTGAAAACTATGCTAACGCTAAGAAAGTCTTAGTTATTTCTGATGGTTCTTCCAAGGGCATTAAAAAGTTTCAATATAATAATTAAAATTGTATCTAAAAAGATTTAAGAAAGAAGGACTTAAGATCTATTGGGGTCACCAATTTAGCAAGATTATGTGATTAAAAGCCGTTCCTTGATCTGAATTCGAACTCGAGCGTACAAGATATGAATAAAAACGTTAAACCAACTTAATGTTACACATGGAAGATCTGGCGCGACATTTACAAGGGTGACATCGAATGTTCCAGAAAAGTATGATACGCTTTAAAAACTCTTTAATAGAGTTTCCCGCTCATGTTTTGCAACAAAAACACATTGTAACGCTAAATAAGCATAGATTACTGCCGTGCTAAGCAAGAAAGTCGTAGTATCTGATATTTTCACGAAAATAAAATTACCTTATCTACTAAAATATTCCTTTTTCCCATATTTTACAACGAGTTAGAAGATCTTATCTACAAATTTGGAGACAATTCGTGAAATTTTGGCTAGAAGTGTTTAATAAAGAAATTTGGGGAAACTGGGTTGGAGTTTCTTCTTTGGGGCTATTTGAAGGAAATGCCAGCAAAGCTGTACAGAACGTGTAATCGTAATGTTTGCTCTTTTTCCAATTATATCTGCGTTTTTTACAGATCAAAATGATACTTACAATTGAATAACCGTTTGTTATGTAAAGCTAAGTCCAGACAGGAGCAAATTGCAGAATGCGGATCTGCAAGTTTGCTCTGTTTTAGTCCTCATAGTTGCAGGATGTGTTTATTGTTGTTTGTTTAACAGCACCAAACTTTAGAGATCTGACCAACCTGGAAGTTTGTCACCGTTCACTGTTGTAAACTTTACAATTTTGGGAACAGTTTAATCTGTCCATAGTATTAAAATTCAATGAATTCAATAACGTAATTATTTCCAGGTAGAAGTTACACATTTACTTTCTTTAGCGTATATAGTACAACTACAATTTTTAACCATTCTGCAACTTTATCTACAAAACTACGGAATGGATTGACTTGAAATTTGGACACACAATACTGTTAGATATGTATGTATATTATCTAAAATGTATAGCGTACGATTTTTACCAGAAGTTAATTTGTTTTTTTTTTAATTTGTTTCGTGAAAAATTTGGGATTAGGAAAGCTTTTTATATTGCTCAACGCCACTTCCCAAAAAATCCGTACGTAGTACAATTATTCCACATCATTAATGAATGTGCTGATATTTTTTCTAATGCGCCATTACTGAGATTTTCATGAAACTAGCAACTGTTATGACAGGAATGTGACAAAATGATCGCCAAAGGACAAAGCACCGATTACTTGAGACTTCCCGCGGTTTGTTTGAAGAATTACAGCACCGTGGCGACAGTCCCTGGGCTACTACTTTCATCACGAAGCTGGAATTGGTTAAAAATCTGCTTTTATATATCTTACAATCTTTGTCGAGATGGCACCAAAGCTCAAAACTGAGTTAGTAGATCAAATCTGATACTATTTTAAAAATAAAAGTAGTTTCCGGGTATACTCTGTGCAAAAATTGACTATATGGACATTGCATAACTTTTTCCATTCAAATTTGGGATTAGAAATTATTTTTACGTAAAATGAATTAGGTTTTCTATAATAACCTAAATGAGAAACCATTTAAAATTGTATTGGAAACCATAATTATTAGTACCTACTGTTTCTTGAGTTTCTTCATAGGGTTCTTATTTACCGAACTATTGTTAATTTTCGAGCGACAAAGAAATATTATAACAACGCTCTATAAAGTTATCTTCTAGCTTCTATTTAGTATATATTTCTAACAACACGGCCATGAAATGGAATCAAAATTAACAAAATAAGGTTTCCTGCACGAACCTATTGAAAGATTCAAAATTAAATATTATATGAAAACTAAGAATATCGCATTTCGCCAAATGAAACACAAATTTTGAAGATAATTACACAGTTAAAAGTTACCTTAACTCTAATTTTACATAATTTTCATAATTCGATTAAATTGAATAAATTAAATTTGTTATTTAAACGCAAATAGTTTACATTGACGTTTCTAAATTGAAATTATTAAATTGACAAATTAAATTGAAAAATATACACACAAAAAAAGCTTCAAGCGTTTAATTTCAAATACGAGATTCGAAACAATGCCGACTGCTTTCTGATATCGATAACAACCTCCAGATGTTGTCGGAGAATAACTGCGAGTTGACTGATAAGTGCATTCTGTGGAGTAATTAACGATAGATTCTAATGACGTAACAAATTGAACGATTAAAAATCCTTCAAAAGAAGTAAGGACGATGGATCCAACAAAAACAAGCGATACAATACGATAACAGATATCGGTAAAAGCCTCCAGATGTTGTCGGAGTATAAATGGCTAAGTTGATTGACGAATGCAATCTGAGGAGTAATTAACGATAGATTCTAATTACTTACCAATTTGAACAAATAAAATCCTTCGAAAGAAGTATGGGCGATGGATCCAACAAAAAGAAACAGTAAAATACGGTAAAAATTCACCAGCAACGAATTTATATCCCCGGATGGGTGGAAAAACACTGTTCCAGATTAATTCACATTGCTGGATCGTTCCAAAAAGGAAGCAACCAGAATTCTCCCCAAAGATCGCATCCACATTTCGCAAAATTCAAAACCCAACTCCAAAATCACGACTACCTTCCACTATATTCAAAAACCAACTGTTCCATAAATTTAATAATAGATAAAATATTTGTATTAGAACTCAAAATTGATAAGTATGCGCTTGATATGTGGAACTTACCGTCTTACCGATTTATTGATATGTGAAACGAAAATAGAAATTGAATTTCTCGTTTATCCATTCTTGCGAGTCAGTATCAAAAAGAAATTGTTTCAAAAAAAAAGTAGAACATATTTATGTATAAAATAATGAAATAGCATAAAATAAATGAGTATTTACTCTTTGCTTAATTATTTTTGGATCAAAAAATTTATGAATGTAGCATACAATTATTCCTATCTTTGCATATAATATGCCTATAAATATTTTTTTCTGTAAACCTTCCGTGCATCGGAGGGTACGTAAAGCCGTCAGTCCCCCTGTGTTAATGATTTGCCGTCATAACAATGAAAAACAGTACATAGGTATGTACATCGAAGGCCAGCCTAGCAAAGATATAAAAACCAATGTACCAAAAACGATTATCGAAAGATGTATAGAAGTGTAAAAGTACCTATATACTGCCCCCATAAGCAAGAACACGACATCTACATTTGAGACTTTTGAGATATAAGCCTTAATTTAGCTTTCGTTAAGGCTTATAGTTATTTCGAAACTATGAAATACAAGTTCCAAATAAAGGTAAGTTTATGCACGACGGATGCGGATGACGGAGTTGGACGTACAGACCTAGGGATGAGATAAAATTTATCGCAACAAATCACGTTTGTCCCTAATTGCAGGTATAAATTAATATGAAAATAATTTGTAATTTAAATCTTTGCAAAATTAATAAACATGTTGAATAATTGCAATTTATAACTTTAATACTCATAAAATTTTATCTATTGATGTAATTTATAATTTAATTTAATATAAATTGAAATATTTCATATTTATTCAAAAATAAGTTATTTATTAATGAAATAGTGCAATCCATTAGTTGGGTTTCAACAAAAATATGTCATCCGACCCCGTTATGCATAAAATAGAATTTTTCGTATCAAACTCCGTCCTTCATAAAATCGACTTAAGGCTTATATTTTAAGACGGTGAGAAATAATCCTTAATTAAGGCTTTATAAGGGTTATATTCCAAAACTCTCAAAATGTAGATGCCCAACTCGTGGATTTCTTCTTGAATTTTAAAACAAAGCCTTAATTAATGCTGACGTTCTTAGTTAAAACGTCCTAACGTTTTAGGAGTAAAATGACTTTTATTAGATGTTAGAACGCTTTTTTTATTTTATAAAATAGTAGGCAATGCTTTCTATAATATATGATTCGGACAGGTTGCCCACCAAAGAAAAATGTGTTCACCAAAATTGCAAAATTTGTACGATATTTGCAAAACAATTGCAAATAAGCCTGTATTGCGCATAGGAAATTAAAAGAATTACAGACATTTGGTTCACCTTGTATACCAAAATTGCAGGGTAGTCAACCCCCCTAATATGATTACAGCAAATTTCTGTTAAATTAAATGAAAATGGCATTGGACAACCATATAAACTAATTTTTCTCCGCAAAACCAATTTGTTAGTTAGGATGTTTTAACTAAGGACGGCAGAATGCATAAGGCTTATACTTCAAAACTGTGAGAAATAAGTCTGAATTAACGCTTCATCGTAACGCAACATTACCGTGTATATCGACACCAATATTTTTCGGTTCAGGTTTTATTTCCATGTCAAGTAATTAATTGTGCACTTTACCGAGTAATAGGTAAGATGGTTGCGGTGGCGCAGCAACAATGTTCCTTTTGCATTTACGTGTCGCTGTTACGTTACACTGTTTTATTTGCACCTTTACCGTTTAGTTTGATGTATCTACGTAATCAACACGCAGTAAAAAATATAAATCACGAAATAGAGATTTATCTGCTATGTTCCAAATTGGAAGGTTAAGGTAAGAAATATATTGATCAATCGATAGAAAAGGTATAATAGATTATTTAATTATCCGTTTCAAATGTCTTTTTAATTTTTATAATCTCAATGAGATGTTTAGTAAATTGAATATAATTTATTCCTAGTAAATTAAATTTCAATAGTTAATTAGATCGCGAGAATGAGGTTTGTTATAATTTGTTTCCAAAGTACCTACCAAGAATAGATGATGATTACGGAAGTTCTATTGTCTTTGGCGTCGTTATAAAAACAATTTTAATTCACATACAGATTAGTAATAGAAGGATTAGAGTTGGAGACAATGATTTATTAGTAACTAGAAAACCTGGATCACAAAGGGATAACGAACGCTTAGTATAACAAGAAAGTGTCTGAATAAAAAATTTCACGCAAGTTTTGTAAAAACGTGATACAAATTAGATTATATCGTGCGTTTAATATTTCCAAAACAATAATTCACTATTTTAAAAGTAGCTTTTATTCACGTTCTAACAAGGTAAAAAGCGATCCTGAAAAATTGCATCTTCTTCCCCAGAGTCTCATTTCTCTTCCCATCGCAGTTAAGCCTGAACGTACACTTTAATCTCAAACACCGCATTTTATGGCCATTGTTCGTGAGCAGAGGTTCGTCTCATCATCCGTCCATGCGTTTGAGAACATTACCCTGACAGATGCTCATGTCCTACTATCAATTATGGCTTGGGGGTAGCTTGGGGTAAAATATGCTTTGTACAGGTTTACTATATTTATATCCCTCGCTTTACGTTAAGACTGCAGGTGAATATTTAGATTTATTTATACCTAACACCCACATGGATTTTTTTTAAATGTTTCTCGATTTACATTTATTGCCACTATTTGTCAACTTGTTCTCTCATTGGATGCACAGCTTTATTATATTTTAAAATAAATTTCTTATTAATTTCTAATCAAAATTAATGGATTACTTCATTTTTTGCCTTATCCAAACTAATTCAAAATTTTAATCAAAATTAATTTTCGGAAAACCACTGTTTTCCATTCATTTAGCTATGATGCACGACACATGAATTTAAGATTGACGATATTGATATAAAATATAGTTTTTGCAATTCCGTTGGATTTATTGCAAAATTAAGCTATTCCAATCTCAACTGATTTATATTCTAAAGATAATAAAGATGAAATATTAGATAGTATTTCTGATTTTATCAAAATAGAGATTCTATCCATTTGTCTTTCAATCGATAGTATTTGAATCAAACATTTGTAAACAAAGGAATGGATTTTACCATTTAAATTTTAAAAAGTCGTCACAAAAATTATAATACTACGACAAAAGATTAATTTTCAACATTCCGGATGATTTGTTAAAAGTAATACGAGATGGAAACTACTTTACATTTTCAACTTATTTGCAAAAAAAACTCATTATCTTTTAGAGAAATATTGGAAACTATTTAAAAAAATATGTTTTACATAATTAAAGATAAATAAAATAATTCGCTGTAATTTATAATTTTCAAGGCGTAAATATTTTGCACAAAAATTCGGGAATAGCAATATTCTTGCGAAAATGCCAGGTGATTCCATTATACACCGTATTCGGGATAAGAATGCACTGGTAAGAGATAGAGATTTGATTAACTGGTAGCATTGTTAGCCATTTCAAACACTACAAAAATCATCTTTAAAAACCTTACAATTTTACTTAGGGTGAACTATGAGCTCAAAACTACACTTGCCTTGCAGACCCTTGTTGTTATTAGGCGCGACTAGCCTTTATATCCAACGTCGAGAGCGGGGAACTCGTAAGTTTGTCACTCAAGTGGTTGTCTTAGAATTAACTGTGATATATGTATTTGATTTTTGAATTTAATCCTTACAGTAAAGCGAGTGGACCACTACTGAAGAGTTGTGAAAATGTGAGTGAAGAATTGGAACGCTTAGAATAGGATACACCGTTATTTCCAGTTTTAAAAGTAGATTCATCCTATTGTTTGCGCGCAGATTATAAATCGGCGCAATTCGCCGTTGTTTCAGCTCTAAAACCTTAGAGAACAATAGCTCTAGATCCAGTACCACATATGCAAGAGTTATTTGTCAATCTCCAAGGACGAGAAACATTTCCAAGTTGGACCTTAGTCATGCCCATAACCAGTTAGAATTAGAAGAGTCTTCAAAATTATTGCTGGCGTGATGTCACACAATGGTATAAAAATAGAACGCTTACCTTTTGGAACCAAAACAGGCTGTTCGATTTTTAGAAAAAATAATGGAGAAGACGCTACGTGAATGTGAAAATACGGCAGTATTTTCAGTGCTAACGGGAAGGAATGAACAGGAACATTATTTATAAAAGTTAAATAGTATGTGTTTTCGCCAACGTTAGATGCTGGGTCAATCATTAAAAGATTATTCGAAGAAATAACAAATTCTTTGACACCCGAAGTTCCAAAAAGGCTTTGAAAAAGGCATCGGATGATGTACTGGTACATTTTAATCCGACAATACATTTAAAAGTCAATTTCGACGCTGGTTCATATGGAGTAGCAGGAGTTTTGTCACATAGTTTTAAATATGGTACAGAAAATAAAAAGAATTATTCGATGTTGGATAAAGAAGCTCTAGCAATATTCTTTGCAGTTAAGATATTTATCATAGAAATTATTTAAAATTCGTTGATGTAAATAGTCAATATACGGTTTCGGCAATGATGATTAGAGAAGCCATAAAGGAAGGCGCAGTCCTATTAAGGGCATTGATGGAAATCAAGGACGGTTGGAAAGATTACTTGATAAAGAAGGAAGAAGGATAGTAATGCCAAATGTATTTAGGCCAAAATTATTGCAAGAACTACATGAAGCACATAGTGGATTTGTGAAGCTGAAAAGCAAAGCTAGATCATATTTTTGATGACTTACCATGGATGTAGAAACAGAAAGGGTCGCAAAATCATGAGAAATATGCAATCAAAATTGACCTAGTCCACCATAGTGAATAGTTTTACAATTAATTGAACTCTACTGCCGAAGTTTTTAGAAGAGTACATACTGATTTTTCGGTCCAGTCAAAGGCAAAATGTATTCAAATTTAGTGGATTCTTACAGCAAGTGGCCCGAAGTTGTGGAAATGAGACAAACTACAACAGACAAAACGATTGATGTTTTAAGAATAATATTTTAGAGATTAGAAATACCAAGACAACGGTCCACAATTTATTTCGGAAGATTTTAAGCTATTTTGTAGGGCAAACGACATCAGGCATGGTTTACCTTAAATCCACCATACCATCCGATGCATTACAAAAATAATAAAACCAAACAAGAGGGTTGACGTGATTTTTGAATTCAATATTTGGTACAATACTGTACATTTAACAAATCAAACTGGGTACTAAACGGAAGTTTTTTCCCGACAGGTAAATAAAAAAATTTTACTCAACAAAACAATAATTAACAATCATACGGCCCCGAAGGTCGTATGAATAAGTGGTTCGACAACACCGAAATAATCGTTGTAGATCTGAACAGCAAAAACGTTTCCATGTAACATCCCAAATCAACAATGTAACTCACCTTATAAACAAACAACACAGTTTCAATTTTCCACGTCAATCCTCGTGAGTTCCAGTTATAAAGTAACAACTGAATACACAATTGATAAATTTTAGTTGCTTTGAGTTTTTAGTTTTTCGCGTAAACCTTGTTTATTATTGGTAAAACAACAAAACGAGTTGAACAGATTCTTCTGAGAGTTTTCATGTAAATTTTGAATCTGCATTTAGAATTTCTAGCCACGGTTCAAGCTTCAAGATATTGACACTAACTTTGTTGTGCACGAACGTCGCCCGTATCAAAACAAATTGAAAAGCTTCCTTTTTATCTTTTCGCTAATGTACATCTGATATAGATTTAAATAGATGGTTAAATTGTAAACTAACTAAAACAAAAGAACGTAAAACCTACTTGCATTTTGTTATTATGTAAGTTGGCGCGATTTAACGTAATTGATTTTAATTATAGTCGCCTTCAGTTAAAGTTTACTCAAGAATTACAGAATGCCTGGAATGGATGGAATAAATGATTCAACCTGATAATTCCACAAATTATTACGCTGTGCAGGTTCATGGTAAGTTTGTCGCGCCCTTTTATGAAAAGTGACCAATCGCGAGCGAGATCGACTTTTAGTTCAAAGTTTCCTTGAGTGAACTTAACTGAAAGCCACTGCAATTTGCTAATATTTGATTTAAACTTTTGTAAAATAAATACTGGTGTTCGTGATAACACTCGTACATGTATTTCACTCTTTTTCTAACTCAGCAGTTCATAATAATACTAATTATTGTTTCATATCAAATCGGAAATGCAAGGAATATAAAATTACCTTCTATTGGAAAAGATACGTTTACGTTGCATAAAAATCTATTATTTACAGTGATTGATTTGTTGCATGCAAAGTTAAATGCAATTGTTGGAAATTCTTCGGAAAATGCATGCTATAAGAGCGCGAGTTGGAAATGCATTCTTTACTTGTAACTCAATGTTACTGAATAATACAATAGTTAACCTCAAACTTAAATTAAGATTAACAAACTTTGTTTCTAAACTTGTAACCCTAACTCGCTCAAGTGTTACTACTTCTTTAGAGCTACAGCACGGCAGCTGTTCTTTTCTGCTTTCCGAGGGTCACGAAACACCAAAAATTGGGATGCCACTCGTTTAATTCAAATGCACAAAAAAATAATCTGATTTGGTTAGGCGCGAAGGGTATACACAAATTGCGTTTATTCACGATTACACAATTAGAAAATCCTACGGGATAAACCCGAATGTAAATGTTAACCTGTACTTATTGATTATACGTAATTGGAATAGAACCTACAGTTTACCGTGGAATTTATAGCACGGTACAAATTATTTTAGAATAGTTTATTTAAAAACTGTTTATGAAACTTGTCAAATATGCAAGCAGTTCAAGTTTATTGCACGTTTACACGGTTCTCTTGAGGAAATTTCACTAACACGTTTATTTTTCACATTAAGAGTGCAAATATGAACTAATAACTGTGTGTATAAATAAGTAAACTTGACAGCTTTGCAGCAAAGACAATTTAAATCGTTAAGAATATGAACAGGTGAACGTAACACCTACCTTGAATTTATAACAAAAAATAACTAGAAAACAGCAAGTACGTAGTTGAATTTAAAATTGTCAGGATTTCAGTTGGTTTTTATTATTTTGAGAAAGCAATGTAGAAATGGCGTTCGCAACAGTAAAATCCAAGTAAAACATTATTCAATATGTAAAGATTTGACATTTTCGTGTTGGTATTACCTTGTATTACCTATGTATTGGTAGGTAAAGTAGGTACCTAGATGTAGTATATAAATAATTTGGTGGAATTACCTTGCATTATGTAAGAACTACATAAATTTTACCATCTTGTTGAGTTATTTTGGGTAACCTAAGTAAAATGAAATTTGAAGTTGATATTAACTTTTCTATTAACTTTTCTAGATATTATCTAGAGTCGAGGCGTTCAGTTGAGAGAGACTGAAAATTATTCTTAACTTGAAAAATAAAACCAATAAAGAGGATTTAAAGTGATGAATAATTTAGAGAGAACAACACAATACTATAGGGAAATTGGCACTATAGAATCGTCTCAATTGGTTATCGGATATCAATAATTTGTTAGAAGGAGCATCTGGTGGACGCAGATAATGCATATTAACAAGTAGTTTGGATGTCCATACGCGTACGTATCTCGTATATAACGCATAATATAGCCAACCGCTTGAATCGGATATTGAATAGTATCAATTATGGAGAAACAAAGGAGATGCGTTCAAAGAGGGATGATGCGATAGCGAATGGTATTTCCCAAGATATCGCAAGTTCCGCTTCCGTCGACGTTTGACAGAGTAGGGCTATGGGAGTCTATTGTATGCAGAGCAGATGCGGATAAGCGGTTTTAGTGTTGGTATTAGCGATACAAGGCTCTTTGATTGACCTGCTTTTGTCTAAGCTTAAAGCTGTGGTTTATCTAATACCTCAATTAACAATATTAATTAAGAACTATGTTAATTTATTTTGTATATCAATTTCCAAAATGGAAATTTTGATACGTTTAATCAAACATTCATTATGTAAATTTACCATTTTAAATGACCCTAATCATTTATTTTCAAAATATGACAGATTTATCACATATGCCTTATTTTAACAAAAAACGGCATAATCGTTATTTTCAGTTATTTTAGACTCATTTATTTGGATCCGTGCCATTTTTTAAAAATAAAATAAATTGCATTTCAATTTCAATATCTTAAGCCTTTATTGGCTATTATAAGTTATAGAAGAGAAAGCTTTATGACTTTTCTGTTTCAGAACTACGTGAATCTATTACGGCTCGGAAAAATTAACATATTTTTTTATACATCCGATATTAGAGAAAGTTCAAAGCAAATTCGTTACTTTTCAATAAAAATTTTAAATTCGTTCAATTCTTCAGTTTACACTGAAAACATTCACAATAGAATTTAGTAGATACTCATTTAATATTTGATACACTAATTTATTTACGGATAAACCCTAACAATACCGCAAATTCCCTCTAATACAGAATTACAAGTCAGCAGCTTTTACTTGCTGAACAAATGGAATATTAGACTCGATAGTTTAACGTGTAATCCTAACCACGACATAAACAATTTATTTGGGAATCGAACTTATGATCGCAGGGCCTGTCGCCCAACTCCATATTCACTTTCCAAACTGCAACTTTAATGAAATTTGTGACTTTAGGGCTCATAACCTTCCTTTTTTAAAAAAAGAATTAAATGGTTTTATATGGAACTGAAATATATAACACTGCAATAAAATATGGCGAAGTTTGACATTAGTGACAGGTACTGATAACTTAACTTCCCTTTAGAGTTTCAATTCGGGATAAAATAAATCAAATTTTGAGTTTTGAAAAAAAATTATTACCCAGAAGTTAATTTTTTTAAACGAAGAATTATGCAAACGATAAAATGACAAGTAAAATTATATATTATGCTATGTCTTTATCCTCAGACATGGTTAACCTCTAACACCCTAATATCAACTACTCAAACGTTCAAATTTTAGACATGGAAACTTAATGTAATTATAGCTAATTAAAGTTAGTAAATGAATCTACCCATATAATCTTTAGGAAAAGCCGATAAACTTCTACAATATGCATATAAGCTGAAACGAGAATTTGATGAAAATCCTGTTAAGATGCGATTTTTTTAATGTCTGTTTCTTTTTCTTATACAGCGTAAACCGAAAGGATGAATAAAATTTTCCGAAAAAACCCTAGAACATGATTAACAATTTTTTCATGTAATACTGTGAAAAATGATTTAACCTTTTGGTATTAAAGAACTTCCATGTCAGCATTGATAACTTACTTGGAAGAAGTTAAAAATTAATTAAACAGAAAATGTACCTGCTAAATAATAATTTATTATGAACTTTTGCTCATCTCATATCTATGTAAACTAAAGTACAAACTAAATTTACTTTCAAACTCTTCGTGATGAATCATTTATTTTGAAACTAAATCTTGGCTTTCAGTTATAGAACAAAATCATTGTATATAATTTACTGTGAACAATATCACTATTTATTTTATCACAAGTTTTATTGTAAAAATGAGAGCTTAATAAACATAGCTCAATATCAGATTAAAATCTCTTTATTTGCTTCAAGCGCACGAACTGAGAATTGGTTAATCCATCTTGCGCGTCATTAGCGGAAAATTAACGCGATTAAACACAATTGAACGGTAAAATACACCGTAATTATATTATTAGTGACTTCTAGACAAAATTAAATTCATCCGAGCAAAATACTGGGTGCACAAAATTGACGTTATATTAAATAATTTTGAATTATCGGATTTCATTATCCAGGCAGAAGCAATGGTTCGAGCTCGCAAAAAATGTGAAATTTAGTCGACATGTATATTCGAATGTCCGAATAAACATCACCCCCATCAAAATTCCCTAAAATTTCTTAGCAACTTCTTCCCCTATTATAATAATAATAATAATAATAATAATAATCTTTATTTCAGATCTTTGCTTCCACAGTAGTTACAGCTACTTGCATTTTAAAAATTCACAAGCATAAATTCATAAAAACAAAAAAGCAATTTACAAATTGATAGGCTCTGATAGCATCAAATTTCTCTTTCAAAATATTCTTGTAAATTGTAAGGTTCTAGATCCAGAAGAAACGCTTTAACCTTCTTATTAAAGGAACTTTTTTTGTCGATTTTCTTCGACAATTATTAAAGGTTATATTAAAGGTTAGTTTGTGCTTCTTTTCCTTAGCTTAAAGAATTCTTAAAAATCTACCGTTAAAACTTGGTTTAACAAAGATGAAGATACCATCACAGATGGAAAGAAGTGAGAAAGTAGAGTTAACCGATATTTCCTAACGTTAAATTAAATTAAAGTGAAGAAAATGTAGTATGAACGCCTATAGAGGAGGTTATGTACATTGAACTTTTTTAAATTAAAGTGGATCTTGAACGAACCTTAATACTTTTAGTTCCTCAGTTCCATAAGTCACTTAATATCATTTTACGGTTAAATTAGTTAACTAGCACAAAATTCTTTACAAAATAGATTTTCCAAGTTTTCCTACTAGTCCACACTAAGAAGAGAAAAAAAAATTACTCAGGTTCGCAAAAGAATTCGGGAAAACTAAAATTTTGCAGACCACTGGTGTGTTTGAGTGTGTTAAGAAACCCCCAACATTTTTTTTAAATCCCCTATCGGTTTCATCCCTAATTAAGGATTTTAGCCTCGCTCCGTAGTTTTTCTGTTTCTCTTTTTTTTAATTTTAAATTTAGATCAAAATTTAAGAGCAGCAAATATCTATAAAATAGAGTTTTTGCAAATTTTCTAATGCTAGACTATTCCTGCTCGTGAACTTATACCACCCCTTGAAAGTATGCAAAAAAAAGCCATTTTGTCTAAAAATTTCTAATACAATAAGTTGAAAATAATAAAAAAAATAAGTTTTGCGTGTAATTGGGCATTGTACTATACCCAAAGAGCTCGAAGGGTTTGTGCTAATATTTTTTCTTTTAATTGTGTGCAGATTGTGAAATCAACACCAGTTTTTTTTCGAGCAGCTACTCGAAGCTACTAGACAGCGAGGTGTGATTGTACGCCGATACTGGTATACTTAACATTAATTTTCACAATTATTTGTGTTATACAATACCATTTCTTTACTGTATCGAGCCTCAGCGATTACACGATTTTAAATTTAACATCTTTTATTTCCTTATGAGCGAAACCCTCCAGATTTACGAACCACGGCCTGTCTCCGACGCACTAGGAGTTGGCTTCACCATAACACCAGGGTCAATTTTAGCACGGAAAATTACTGCCAATATTTTATTGGCAGATGTAGCAATTGGAACCTTAGGGTCAATTACGCCATACTGAGAAAATTGTTCACAAAGAGGAAAACTAGCAATATATTGTTGTGTCCACTACGAGCAATCTCCTTCATCAATGTGTACTGTATACACAACCAAAATAAGAGGGAGGATATGCCAAAATTATTTTTATTAAAATTGTTCAGTACGAATGTGGTTAAAAAAAAAAGTTACTAGATTAAGGTTTTTAAAAATATAAAAAAAGAATACACGTAGCATAATGCGGCATCTTTAGAAGAAAGAAAAAAAAGAAAACATAATCAGGAGAAAAGTGAGAGGTAACCATGCCAAGAATAATAACGAGCAGTTAGGCAGTGGTAAAATAGAGAACACGCGTACCAGACGTATTAGGCAGTTGCTAAATAGATGACACGCAGACCAGTCGTGTTCATGAGTTCCAAATTAATAACGACGAGATAAGAGTGTTGCAGTTCCTAAATAAAGGCAGACCAGTTGTGTTCGAAGCAAATAGCAATAAATAGGTAGAAGGAGAAATATAATAAATTGTGTTTGGACAAATCCTAGAAATTGAACTGTACTGAATGGGAGGAGGATATTACCGACATTGGGTAACTTTGGTCCAGAATTGGAAAACGGAACGCGAGAGGTTAGTACGTGGAGGAGTATAGGTGAAGGAAGAAGTTCTCGAATGTTCGTCAGTGCGGCAAAATAAGTGCGGCAAAAATAAGTGCGGAAAAAGAAAGAATAAAAAAAATAAGGTAAAGCTTTACAAAATTATAGCCGTAAATGAGTAGGGATTTTAAATTGTTTGAGTGTATTTAGATATTAGTTAGTAATTTATTTGTATTGTTTGTTGTCGTTTAAATGTTAATGTTGTTAATAAATTGTGTTAGATATGTCCTGTCTCTTATTTTTGATTGTGTATCACGTCTGAAGAATTTTCATTAGTGAGCGACCCTGAGCATCGGAGAGGACACAAAAATATGCACCTGGATAACACGGTACCATCTGGATGCTAACTGAATGTTTTTTAATTTTTTTTATTAAATTTTCAAGCCCACGTCATCATCATTCATGTCGGACGACATAAATGTAATATGTCAGGTGCATGTTAGTGCCCCCTCCCCCAACGACTTTTTTAATAAAATTAGTGACAATCGGGTGGGCGAATGGCTGAGCGGTTAGCGTGTTAACTTCTCATGCCGAGATTCATAGGTTCAAATCCTGTGAGGTGCTATCTATAAAAGGATTTTTCGCTCACCAAATGTCTATCTGCTGGCCACAGGTAACATTATATATGGCTCAAAGACTTCCCTGGTCGGAGTATTCCCGTGGTTCGGAATCCACGTTAAGCTGTAGGTTTTCTGTGCTCGTCACACAGTTTCAACACGCAACGAGCACAGACAGGTAAATCGGAAGACGGCGTAGAACGTCATAAACCGATGTATGAATGAATGAGTGACAATCGTTTGAACTACAATGAGCTTCCATTTCTTGAGTCAGAGCATCATCAAGGTTATTCGCGAAAATTGGGGGGGGGCATGATATCCATCACAAATTCGACCTTTTGGGTGAATTTGGTGCCGAACGTTAGATCATCATTTTAGCTTCAATGAGCTTCTATTCTTTTCGTTTGAACCTCAACCATCTGAGGTTATTAACGAAAATTTAATTGTAGAAAATCAAAGCTAACGCGTATATTATTAGAAGTCTGTTACACCACGTTCTGCATCCACGACACCTTTCCAACAGGTAATAAAAGGTTGGCTAGCTCAAAATCGCGAAGGGGTGGGTTGGTGAAAGGAACGAACGGGTCGTGTGACGGCACGTCGCAAAGCGGGTGTTTCCAATCGACGACCGGGCAATCCTCGATCGCGATTCTAAAAATTGTCAAAATCGGTGTGAATAATTTACACAGGGGGGGGAGTTAAGTCAAAATCGATGGGGTTAATATACACGAGGGAGTTTAAATGGGCGCCACGCATACGAAGAAATGAATCTTTTTGAAGGGGACTGGTTATCACACCTTCCAAGCTGGTACGCGACAACTTGATGATCTTACGGCGAACTCTCACTCCGGAAAAACCTCGCTCAATGACCTTACCTTTACAGGAGGCGAACTTTCCGTGGGTGAAAATAGCTAAATAAACATTAACACAACAATAATAATAACACACAAAGTTGGGAAATAATAAAAATGTATTAAATAAAATAATATCAGGGGGGAGTTGACAAAGTTTACACAAGATACTATCAAATTTACATGTCTTGTATAAAAATAAATATGTACAGTTGACGGAACCTTTCAGTGTGGTTTCCGTTGCGAAACTAATATTCGTAAAACAATTACTCTTACAAAAATACAAAAGGTTAATTTGCATGAAAGGGGGGGGCGTATTGAATACAGCACTCCACACCCAAAAATACTAGTTACTTAAGTGCAACTCGATGACATCTAAAACTGTGACTCATAAAATTGATAATGAAAGCCAATCAAAGTGATCGCTCAATTCTTATGAACTTTAGTTGCAGCACCAAACTTAAAATGTTACGTTAAATTACTAGTTCGGATATAAACGCTCGAATGGCGTGGTAAAAGTTACGTTAATAATAGATAATAATATTAAGTTACATAAAAGGTGTACAAAATGGTTGCGATATCGTCTTCCAGGGTTGAACTGAACGTTCATAAACACAACTAATGGTCAATAGGACCAATTAACATCACAATCTTAAAAATATAAAAAAAGGTTTCTTACTTAATTTGGGTGGTTGATGTTCGACCTCTAGGCAAAGTCGATGACGAGTCCTTCAGGAGTGAGATTCGTCTTCAGAATGTAGAATGGAGCTGAATGTGATGTCTCAAACCATATCAGAAGGGCAGCGCAATAACCAGCTTCCCAAAAACTCTTCAAATCGGAAGGTGGTGAAATAACAGGGTGGTACACGCACTGTATTTCGCGATAAAATAGGGGTCTCCGTACGAAATAATTCACTAAGTTAGTTATTCGCGAAGTGACAATTAATTCAAGCCGGCACTGTCTAAGTAAGAAATGTTAATGTGGTGTCCGATAAAAAAGAACGATTGGAATGCACACATGGGTTCGAAGTGCAACACCTGTTTTGTACCATTCGATAAAAGCAATGCTACGTAATTGCCTTATGAGCGGCAAGCAATAACTCGACGTGATTAAACGTGATAAACAGATGGTATAAAAAGTCCGATAATTGATTCAAGGTTTAGTAACAATTGACGATATTAATTGTTCGATCCCTTATTAAATATTAGCAACAATTGACGATATTAATGTTCGATAAAATATTAATTGTTTAGTCACAATTGACGATATTAATGTTCGATAAAATATTAATTGTTTAATAACAATTGACGATATTAATGTTCGATAAAATATTAATTGTTTAGTCACAATTGACGATATTAATGTTCGATAAAATATTAATTGTTTAGTAAAATTGACGATAATAGTGTTCGATAAAATATTAATTGTTTAATGACAATTGACGATATTAATGTTCGATAAAATATTAATTGTTTAGTCACAATTGACGATATTAATGTTCGATAAAATATTAATTGTTTAATAACAATTGACGATATTAATGTTCGATAGTACCTGCAGTTGACACACACTAATTTTTAGCACAAATGACTTGTATTTATTTAAGGATCTCTAATAAATGTGAGACCTCGATAGTTAATTCCGCTTTTGGAAGCGCTACGATACGAAAAGGTAGTATCGGATTTTAAGTGAATCTCCTCTAATATGCAATTTGTAGCTCAATTTATGCATTTTCCCTACTCTAATTTAGGATTTTTCCCACTTACTGATTGATTTGGGTCCTTGTAATTGGGTCCTATCAATTTAGAAAGAAGGGAGACGCGATTTAATTGGATATCAATCAAGGTGCGATGGCACGCTTCCTTCTTTCTCCATGTAAAGTGTATCGAGAAATTTGGTACGACACGTGCGAGCAAAACAATTTTTTGCTCGTCTGGTTGGACGAAAAGGGTCTAACTTTTGCACTTTTTACTTGTTTTTATCGAAGTCTGCAATTGCGAAATCGCTATCCTTGCCATGTTAAACCCGAGCACATTTGGTTGCTTATCTGCACATGGTCGAGATAGCAAAACAAAAGGCATTGATTCTCACGATTTTCAAACATGCACGTGTGTGTCCTTGTATTGACGACTGGCTCGTGATTATGGATCGTATAAAAGTGTCTCTCGATCCTACCTAAAATTTATAGTAATGCATTTGCATGTATTGACGTTTAGTTCGCAACGTTATAGAATGATGGTTTTCTTGCTGATGGCGTGAATCTACGATGTATGCTACGTCAACTCTATAAAGATTGTATTAACTACCGCATGGTTCATGGGACGCGAATAAAAATATTATGAACATACTTTCCTACCTCTACAGTTCTTAAGACTATTATACATTTGCAAAACGTAAATTTTGTTGGTTGAGCGAATGTTTCAATCTTTTAATTTACAACCCGACCTAAAAATGTCTTCTAAAAGAATAATTTTCACCGGATCGATTTGAAATTTAAAATATGAGTTCCATGGATTGTAAAAACAAAATCTAAGGGTGCGCCCAATGCGCGTAATAAGGTGACAAGTCGCCAAAAATTTCAAATATCCATAACTTTGAAACATAAAAAATTTCAATGATTATAGAAACTTATTAAAGCTATATCGACTGACATCGGTTTTGTACAAACCGGAAGGAAAGAAAAATAGAAACGTGTCACTAACCACCCCTAAAAATTTCGTGAATAACTTCACTCCGGATTCGTCTTCGAACCTCTATGGGCTCAAATGTTATACACCAATTTTATTCAAAAATTCTATTCGCGTAATTTTTGGGGTCTCCTACAATTGGTGTCAACCTGGAACCTTCAAGCATCGTTTGACCTTCAATGAGCTTTTGTACACATTTTATTTTATTTGATAGTTTTCATTTTTATTCCAAGATCAAGGTAATTTGATAATTGTTTCTCTTCAATTTTGGTCTATAATAACGTTAATTTTTACTTAAAATGAAAGTAAGCTTGTAATAGGCGAGAAACCAGGTTGGAGAAACTAAAATCCTCCATTAGACAAGATCTCGACATGGGAGTTTAAAGAACTTTTAGGGGTTCTTTTCTAGATTACACATCTCTGCTAAATTTCAGCTTTTCCAGATTTTTTGTGAGCTGAACATATTTTTTGCCTAGACCTAGACTACTAAAATGTAAGATACTTTTTAACTTCATATTTTTGTAATGTTTGTTAATAAAAATTTTTCTTCGAATAATAATTAAGCAGTTATTATTTTATCAAATTGATTAAGGTAAAAATAAAAATGAAAATGGTAAAGAAGAAAAACATGGGTATCAACTAATAGTATATTAATACACAAGGGAGGTACAGTTTATTTTCACTCGACACGTCGTGTCTCGAGTTGCTATTCATTCCAGATTAATAAAAGAACTGTCGCTCGAGTTTTAGCAAGATATTTTATTCACACTGAAAAGTAAATAAACACCCATAAAGTAGAAAGTGATACAAAAACATTTACTTGTTAGACGAACACTCGAAAAATAACAAGCGGATACTATTACGTCGTCGATGACTAAGGGAAACAATAAATGAGCGGTAAAATTGCTTTAAACGTGATGTTACGACCGTCCTAGACGGATATGTAATGTGGCATTTACTTAATTAGTAGCGAACAAAGTATTATATGATGTTAATTTTGTTCAATATGTATACTGCCGTGTAATAAATTATTACTTTTTTTATTTTTATAGCGGGGAAAAAATAACGGCACTTTTTTCCTCCCCGACTACCTCAGCAATAAAATTTTGTAAGGGCGTAAATTGGGTTCAGTCGAATTTCGAAAACACACTCATAGTGTTATGAACAATTGTTAAATTATGTCAATGAAGAATGCAAATATCGTATAGCTAGTGCCTACTTGTACCCTGGAATGCTGTATAAATTTATAATAATTAAACCAAATAAAATTTCTCCATCCACAAACTGTTTCTTTATTCATTTACAAATCCTTAGCGAAACAGAATTATCAATCATAATCT
This sequence comes from Podabrus alpinus, assembly GCA_932274525.1. Taxonomy (NCBI): domain Eukaryota; kingdom Metazoa; phylum Arthropoda; class Insecta; order Coleoptera; family Cantharidae; genus Podabrus; species Podabrus alpinus. Next base: position 98,752,251 of record OW026452.1, read on the forward strand.
TTAACAAATTATAGTAAATACCTAATCTAAATAAAACCCCCAAAAATTTATCGCACTTGTGAAAATAATAAATATTGTCTACGATCGCTTTTATATAACGCGCGCAAAATTAGCAGTCTTACCAATTAAAAAAATTTTTCCAACATAGTAGGGAATTCTGTACTCTTGCATGCAGTCAGTCGCCGGCGTCGTCGAAGTTTGCATCTGTGTCGTTGATCCACTTGCAATTTGAACTCCATAAAAGAACTAACCATAAATATTTTACTATTCGTCTTCCAAATTTATATACAACAATCGCAGGTAACAACTCAATTACTTCTTGATTTTTACTAATAACTTTTATCTTCAGGAATCTCCTAACCAACAAATCGCTCATCAGCGGTACTCAAAATTTTCTTCGTTATATATCCAATTAACCAAAATACATCCTCTCCCGTCTATGGACGCGGTAAGGGTCCAATTAACAAAATTACGTCCTCTCCCGTTTACGGACGCGGTGAGAGTCCCATTTAACAGAAATACGTCCTCACTCGTCTACGGACGCGGTAAGAGTCCTCTTCGCTTTTCACAATTTAGTTTACTTAATTTGTTATTTGTTACTTTTCAATCAAATAAATCAAATAAAATATTGCACAATTCTGCTTCTGAATATTACACATTTTAGGAACAGACTATCTGGTGAAGAAATTCCATTCCAGTAGCTCAGTTAACTAGACAAAACAGCTAAACTTAAGAAGTACTTGTCAAGGTCTAGGTACAATTTGTCAACCAATTTTTATCTTGTGGTTATTGAATTTTTATTTTATAGTGGATGTATTCTTAATTCGACTGACCCCCATTTGGACCATCGCAATACAAATACAAAGCTCAAGCGAAATGAAGCTTAAACTTGAAAAAATTGCATCTTACACAATGCTCTAATGCTTGACATCAATTTTACCCTAAAATTTGACTTGGGGGGACATAATGACTAACCAAGATCCCTCGCTAAGTTTTTCGCGAATAATTCCGCGACCTTTGAGGCTGAAACGAAAAAAAATAAGCTCATTGAGACTCAAACGATGTTCAACGATTGATATAAATTTTATTTACAAAATCGATTTGGAGGCCACTGACATGCACCTAGAAATGTCATTAGACATAATATGTAGATGTAGATCGATAAACATAAACCGAAGATATAAGACATACTTTTTAATGAAATTATAACTGGAGTATTATTTAAACAGCATCAACTTCCTCTTGGGTATATATAATAATATGTTTTCACCAAAACATTTCAAATAGACAAAAATCCGGATATGTACATGTAATCATTATAAACAAGTTTTTTTTCAATGGCATCAAATACTATCTTCTCTTTTAATTTGTTTGCTTTCTCACCTTGGAGAAATTATTAAAATTGATAGTACTTTTTTAGAATCATAGTTATAAAAACTAATCACCATTTACAACGACTTCTCTCATCAGTAGCGTCGTTGAAATGTTTCAATATCCGCTTTAACATTTTCTGATCGTAATGGAAGCAAGCATCAAACATGATATTAATTCATGTTGTTTATATTTAATATATTTTATTTCTCTTAGATATCATTAATAAATTTTGACAGTTAGAAATTAAAGAAATTGGCCAATTACGTTCTACTTTACAAAAAATATATCGCCAAAAGTTGAACTACTTTACGCATTACGATCTCGATTACGAACAAGTTGTATACGTTCCAGTTTTGTGGCGCGTGGGATTTACCTCCGGCACCTGCATTTTTATCGAATAAAATGTTTCTGTAGAAAAATCTTGACTTTCATTTTTTTATTGACTATGTTGAAATATTGTTGTTAAAACTATTCGGTATTACAGATTATGTAGTCATCCCGGAATAATTTATTATTACAGGTATTACAGGTATTCCCTTCCCTCCAACTCCACCCTCTTTATTGTTTATATCCGTCATTTTTACGCCATCTCATGTGATTCTTGAAGTTTTCTCACTATATTTCTAATCAACATCATCCGCAGCGTATAGGACGTTGAACTGTTGTTCTGATGATCTTGAGTTCGAATCTCAGCCACTCCCGAATTATAGGTGCAGTGGTTAGGATTCCACGTTAAGCTTTAGGCTCTGATTTTATTCAAATTGTAGTTTGTTAATAGAGATTTATCCGCAAATACCATACAATACCATAGCTTCAAAGAGACAGATGGACACCACGAAATGGACAATTGTGCGTTTCTTGTATAATAAAAATATAACCTGACAAAGGTGGGTAATTATTTTGCAATATTATTTCATTTTAAATAAATGTGACGCTTTGGGTGGAACGAAAATTATTAAAGTCAACGTGTCAGGTGCAAACCGCAACTTCCTTTTAACTTTGCTTCTGGTTTATTAAATATTGTGTGTTCTTTATACTCGTATGTGCCATATTTATGCTTGTATTTCATACAATCGTAATTTAATTTAAAATATAATGAGACAGAATGAAAAACAAAGTATCTGTGATAACGGTATATGTCGTCAAACCTCGTTTGAGATGATTAGCAATTAATTACAATACGGCAAAACTTAAAAACATACACTCAACTAATTTATGGCATCAATATTGTTGCTTTGTCGTAAATTATTGTAGTGTTAATTAATTTAGTTTAGAATAAAGTTATAATATCAAATATTTTGAAATTACCACCACACAAGCTATATTCACCACACAAAGCAAAGTTCGTAATCTTGAAAATGTAGCGCACAATGATGATATATATTTCTCATTTTACCTAAAACACTTCAAACAGGTGAATTTACGTTAAAGCAAAACCTTTAACATATTCCAAATAAGTTTCATGAAAGTCTTTGCGAAGGGAGAAACAAAGCCACGGAACTAACTCCGGATAGCAGTTGGCAAGTATGAAACAGGTGCGAAGACGCGTCTTCTACAATCTGTTTCCTTTATTGTTGTATAATCAACTATTTCACCTTTTGTAAACATAAACGCGAATTAATAATTTATTTCAATTTTCCACAAAATATCTTAGCAAATTCATATTCGTAATATTCAAAATTTATAATTAAATGTAGTTTTTTGGATTAATTTAGTGATATTGGCAATCCTGCAGGGTTATTATTTATTCAGAAGGCCTGCAGCAAGCAGGATCAGACAACAGTGCAGTTTTTTTTCCAAAAACTCAACGGTGTTATATTATATCGAACCGCCATATGAGTCCCTCCCCAAGAAACTATGTTGGTTATATAAAAATAAACAATAGGATATTATGACGCCGTAAAAGAATGAAAGCGGACATGAATTTCATAACGGACTGATTAACTGTTTTTCAGATGTTAGTACGTTTTTAGAAACTACATTTTGAAAGAAAAGCTAATTGATGTTCTATTATTTGTACTTGAACCCAAGTGTACCGACTTTGCTACTACACCAACGAGGTGATTGGTCTGTTAATTTGTGCAAAAATCATAAAAATAATGATTAAAATTATAAAATAAGGAAGGAAGACCCTGAAAGAGAGGGAATAAATATTATATGTACTATCGATGTGCTAATTAAATATAACAGATATAAATATTTATAAATAATTTCAACGTAATAAAATTTTTAATAACGCTAAAATAATTAAATCAGTCGAGCATAAAATTATACAGATCGCCTCCTTCATGAAATGATATTCATTAAGAGAAAAAAACTCAATGAACTTAGAAAAACTAATATCGACCGTTTCAGCAACATCTGCAGCAATCTACTTACTTAAACTACCATTTAAAAAACGTATTGGAGTTAAATTTTTCTTATTTTGACAGAAGCTCAAATTAGGTTGTTCCTTTACTTGAGATAGTCAAGACTTATGTTAATCTGCATAATACAAGACTCAAGATTAATGCTATTCAAGATAATTTACGTATATCTAAATGGCTTAAATGACAATCAATTATTATTTATTACTTAATAATTTTAAAACATATTATAATAGCTTTAATTTATCTGCATGTTACTCTAAATTGATCCGTGAGCCCACCGCAGTAATGAAGGTCATCTCCTATCCTTATAATATGCATATTGAACTGATTTTATCGATTTTAATAAGTTTTTAATTTTAATTTTAAAAGTTTTAAACCTTATTGCTTCAAATTCATATGGTTTTTATCGTAACCATTTGCTATATCTTGTACGTCACACAAATGCGCACTACCACATTTCAAACACAAAATTTTTATCGTCCAATGCTGAAACACCCCTCAAACTTCTTATCACAATTTAAAAAAAAATTGAATCGTTTATTTTATACTTACAATCCCTAATTAATTTTTAAAAATTCCTGCTTAAACAAGGCTCAAAAAGCAACATTTTACAAATTTTAGCGTGCCTGCCCAGGCAAGGGTTAACAAACAACTCTCTTCTAGTGGCGTGTCGTGACTAGTAACTATTTTTTTTAAATATCTACATATTTCAGTAAATTTCAAATTTTTATTCAAATAAAGAAAGGAATTTAAATTGATAAAAAAAAATTTTAAATTATATAAATAAGTAATTTTTGTTTTTAATTTGGCAAGGCAAATAAGGGAAGCGCAGCTTCCCTAGCTTCCATAGAGAACACGCCACTACGTCTCTTCAAATTTTAACATGCCAGAATCAGCAAAGCTCAAAAACCCACTGGGGATCGACACAGCTGTCGAACCTACTGTGAAAACATAGTGCCAACAGAAATATAAAATCCCCAACAAACGTGGAGGTTATGTGTGGAACACAATATCCTATAAATGGCCGCCTCGTCCCTGTTTGCAAACGTTCACTCTTTTGACAAACTTTTCAATAACATTTTGGCATAATTGCGGACTGATTTCATTAATGGTGCGTGAAATTGCTTCCTTGAGCTCCGGAATGGTCTGTGGATCATTGGCATATACTTTTCCTTTCAGAAAACCCCAAAGAAAGAAGTCCAATGGCGTCAAATCGTACGATCTTGGTGGCCAATTCACATCGCCGCGGCGCGAGATAAGCGAGATAACACGACCATGAAAGTCTGTCTGCAATAACCGCATTGTTTCGCCCGCAGTGTGGCAGGTTGAGCCATCTAATTGAAAGAATATGTCTTCCAAATGCACACCGTTCAATTTATTCCATAAAAACTTGGTTATTGTGTCACGTTAACGAACACCATTGACAATAACCTCACTTCCAGCAGCATTCTCGAAAAAGTACGGCCCAATAATTCTTCTAACCCAATTGAAAATTCGTCACATTGCTAAAGCTGATTTTCTTCGAAAAATCACCATCGCTTTGTTGATGCTCTAATATCCAAATGGCAAATATACGGCGCTGTGCATGGTCTTCTGGCTGAAGTTTATGCGTCACTTGGATCTGGTAAGCATGCGTATGCAGATCTTTTGTTAAAATTCACTGCACAGAGCATCTTGAAATGTTCAGTCGCTGAGCACGATGGCCAATCGATGTGGAAGGACTTTCGTTAACACTCGCTTTTACTGCGCCTATGCTTTCATTGGACCGACCAGTCAGAATTGTACCACTAACCTCAAATTTTGTGATTCAATTCACTACAGTGTTGCGAGACGTGCGGACTTTTTTAACCGTCTCTGCAAAATTTTCATCATTTTGTAGCGAATTTTCACAATTTCTATACGTTGCTGGATCGTGTAATTCTCCATGACTAAACCTCAATACTTCCTGATGCTAGTTGCCGTGCAATTAAAAATGTCTGGTCTTTTAGTGACACCCTTTATTATATAAATCGCATAAAATGAAATATTTAATAACTATTATGAAAAGGTTCCCGGATTGGAGTGGTTGCGGTCTCAAAAGTCAGGGAATTCCCAAGCCAATCTAGAAAATTCTGAAAGCAAACAAAGTTTTAATGGTTTCGCTGGAAACCAAACCTTCAAAAACCTTGAAATCGAAAATTTTCACTTAATTATCTGTCAGATGATTTAGATTTTTTGGTGTTTATTGTTTTAATTTTTTTTTTATATTAGAGGAGAGTATCGTCGGTGTGACCCCATAATACTATGGAAGCCTAGACTTATCTGCGATAATAATAATTAAAGCTGTGACAATCTTATCATATCATAATAGACCTAATTCACCTGCCTGTAATGCTAAACGATTTGCTGTTCCCCGTGTGCGGCCTTTACGCCGCACAACTAAGATAATCACCTACCAGCAAATTATATTAAAACATATAATATCCTTAATTTATATATCTGTAACGTTACATTGTTCCCTCGATTCCACCCCTTCCCCAGTGTAGTTTTCTAGTACAGATAATCCTCCTATAACGCGGTATCCCACAACACGATTTCACTCTAACACGATCAGAACATTGTGGAAACCCTCGTATAATACGGTTACTTACAGTTCGATTTTATATGTGTACTTAAAGCACAGAGATCGTAGAACCATTTCGGAGAAGATCAGTGATTAAAATTGTGAAATTTATAAATTAATTTTAAAGAAATTACGGGAAGGCTTCAGTTTAGCAAAAAATCTGGAATCGGTTTTCTTAAATGCAGACCCATCCGCTGAAAGAAATTGAAAATTCAAAGGGGAGCTGCAAAATTGCCCATCTCCATACCTTGAGCTCCACAACGAGCTTTTAAGAAATAGCAAACAAACCAAAATTACAGAGTTTTTAATAATCTTCTTCTTCTTCTTCTTAATATAAGTCCAGGACCTGTTTTTTACTAATTTTTGAAATTAGTTTTGTGAGCATTTTTGGTTATTTTACATCTTAGTTAAGTTAAGTTAATTTTATTGAGCAAAAAAAAAATATTAAAAATAATAAATAAATAAAATTGCTCAAAAGGGTGAAGGGTCAGCAAAGCTGTTTTTCACCTAGACCCTGAGTTTCTCCATCATCTTCTTTTTGAAAGATTTCCTGTCCTTGTACGTCAAGTATAGATCCTTAGATTTATTAAAACTGCAGGGCGCAATATATTGGAACGATCCCTTGAATTTAGCACTACGGTATTGCGGAACAGATAGGTGGTCATTCGAACGTAGATTTAGGTTATGGCAGTCTGACCATCTGATTAAGAAATCTTTAAGGTAGCCCGGATGGCCAGACTTATATATACTAAAAAGAAGTACTGCAAAGAACATTTCGAAGCGTGCGTCTAGTTTCAATATTCTTAGCGTAGAATAGTGCGGAGTAACATGATCCCTGTAATAGATGTCATAGGCAAAGCGAAGACAAACATTCTGCAATACCTGCAGCTTGTTTTTTCAGCTCATCAGTTAAGCATGCATAATACACCGTGATGCAGTAGTCAATATGACACAACACCAGGCTTTCGATTAATCGCCACTTTACCCGAGATGGTAGAAGGTTCTTATATCTATAGAGTGTCTTGAGCTTGAAATAACATGTGCTGGTAATCTTGTTAACATGATCAGCGAAAGACAGATGGCTATCCCATATTACTCCTAAATTCCTTACTTTAGTGCAACATTTAACTAAACTACCGTTTACACAAACGTCGGTACGTTTGGTTTTTTCCGCTATCAAGCATTGGCGAGGGCTGCCCATGCACATAGAGACAGTTTTCGTGGGGTTAAGAATTAACCCATTACTGAGTGACCAGCGTTGAACCAATGCCAAGCTATCGTTCATTCTATTGATAACATTATTTACATCAAGTGGTAGGCCAGATATATATAGCTGTGTGTCGTCAGCATACATATGGAAGTTGCAGAAATCAGGTAAGATTTTCGGAAGATCTGCAGTGAAAATTATAAATAGTAAGGGCCCAAGGAGGCTACCTTGAGGAACTCCGCATTTAATTTTAAGTTCAGTGGATATTTTACCATTCAACTTGACCCTCTGTGTGCGGTTCGAAAGATAATCAGACAGTAGCTTCAGTGCCGAGCTGCTACAGCCATAATATTTCTCTCAAGGTAGCTTCCTAGGCTTGCCTTTCGATGTGCCTGCACCCTGTTTTTTATTGTTAAGATGGCAAATCATTAACACAGGGAGACCGACGGCTTTACGTGCCCTCTGAAAGCACGGAAGACGGTCAAGAAAGTTTAGACTGTACCCGGAGTCGAACCAGGGAGCCCTACGTTAGCAGTTGATCGCACTAACTATCAGGCCATAACCGTCGTCTCTTAATAATAAAATTGAAATTATTTGAAAAAATATTTGGAGAAGGAAGTAACATATTTATGAAATAACGAACGAGTATGACCGCATTGCCCATTATATTAATCTGCAACTGCATTACTTAGCTCGGCCTGCGGCCTCGCAATTTGGGACTTTGTTACGATTATCTCACGTAATTAGATTTAAATGATTTTAATTAAATACATCACGCAATCTACCTTTAACATTTAAGATCCTACAGGGGTGTCTCTAATAAAATTGAAAAAGTACCAATGCTCTCGCGCAGGCTAAATTTACTATAAAAATCGCGTTAGGAGAATCTTGGTTTGAATCCATCGAGATATAGTTTTGTTAAGGTTTCGACATTTTCTGATGATAAAAGCTTGAACTAGATTAATTCTCTTGTGGAATTATACGGGTGTGCTTGATAAAATGCTAAAAACAGCGATAATAAAGTTTTTCTGTTATTCAATACCAACCTACGCCCTTGCAAAATTCGACGGCCGTTACAACATTTGTGTCGATCTGCGGCATGGCAACTTAAAACTATGTAATTGTTTGATATCGTTAAATTTAAAATGCTATCAATTTAAAAAAATGAATTGATCGACAACCGTCGAAGCCTAATAATTTTTCATCGACGTTGAAATTTATGTGATAATCAATATAACTTCCAAATATAATGATGAACTTCGTTAAGTCCGTTAATGTTAAGACCGATTTTAATTTTTGGGTGGAATTACTACTACTACATCAACTGTTAGGTTTATTTTAAAAAAATTCAAAATATAGTGGTTTTGGAAAACCGTTAAAATGGATACTGAAATGAAAAGCTCGAAACATAAAATTTTGGTTTTTCTAATGTTTAAAATTTACTGACGAAATTCGATTTCACGATCATTTTAGAAGATTAAATTGATGTTAAGGATGTTATTATAAAATTATTTTCCGTCCAACTGAATATTTAGTAAAAGTGTATAACTTTTTTAAATTGCCTGAATGCTTAATGTTTTTACTAGAAATCCTCGCAGTATAACGTATAAACGTATTTAAGTACCTACGTACGTACGTTTATACGTTATAGAGAATGTAGAAATCTTGTCATAAATTTCTTTTCGAACGGTCGTACGAGTATATATTTGACCCAAAATCGTTTCTTCGTGTAGCAATTCTTTCTAAGTATTCGCTCCATATTCTTCGACGTAGTTCGATCTCGAGCATTATATTTGTTTTGATCTCTATCTTCTTTAATAATACTATGAACATCAATAATAAACTTATTATCACTCGCATATTATACGCCGCTAAGAAACTACGCCGATTATTTTTGCGTTGACGGTAGTTACAACGACCGATGATATTTTTGCTGACGGAATTTACCCTAATTAGGTGACTTTCCCACAAGCTCTGTTTCTTTACAAAAACTACTATAGCTTTTCTTTTGCAGTCAACGTAGTACCCAATGATTAAAAACTATTTGAATCAATTTACGTAAAATAGGTTAGGTTAGGTCAAGTTAGGTTAGGTTGGACGTTGGCTAGGTTTAAGTTAAGTTAGGTTACGTTAGTAATTGACTAACTTAAAAGTTAAATAAGTGTTTCTTCGATAAATATTTTCATATCATTATATTTTGCCCCGACTACAAAAGAAAACTTACAATAATCTTGGTGAACAGCCGCAAATATCGACTGTGTAGCGAAAATGCCGTATACGTAAATGTCGTCGGCGTAGATACCTCTCGTCTTAAATGCCGTTAGCGTAAATACCTACAACGTAGATACCTGTCAGCGAAAATGCCGTCGGCATATTTACTATTAGTCGGCGTGGATGCGTCGGCGTAAATTCGTCGGTATATTTGCCGTCGGCGTAATAACCGTTGGTCTAATTACCGCCGGCGTAAGAAAATTGAATCTAAATTATAAAATAAAAATTAATCAAGCAAAATCTCTCGTATGATTTATCTAACAGCTCTATACATCGTCTAGCATGTTCGAAGAAATAAATTCTACTTTGATTTTTACTTATTGCGTCGACGAAAATGAAACATTCCAAACCTCATATTTCAAAAATAAATTTTGGTTGACAAGCTTTACTAGTTTTGAAAATCGATTGGCTCCTGTCAAAATAAGAACATAATCTGGAGTCAAAATTGTTTTCAAAACTTGAGATTTATTTACAAGTCTAAAAATAAATTTTATTTGGCGATATCCATACTTTTTGCTCAAGTTGAAAAAATTTCAGCGTTTGACAATAACTATTTAATTAAACCAATCGGCATATAAAAACGGGGTAATGTTTCTCGGAAGAAATAATTTGGCGAACTGTTATGAACTGAAAAAGAGAATTTTTGTAAACAACAACATTTATCAAAAATTTGTTTGTGGATAAGTATCTTAATTATCACAAATGAGTTTCTTAAAGACTGCCCACTCATTTTTGAAATGTTTTCTCGTAAAGTCCAATAATTGCCTAATTTTCTGAACATAGATTGGATGACAAGACAATTTGTAAATAACTAAATTGTTAAGAGGAAACCATTGAACCAATTTTATTTGCGGTTAATTTAAATTTTCGTTATAGTACAAATTTACTTTACATTATTATTCCACCAGTAATTGATGTGTCCTTCGCGACCTTCATTAACGGAATGTGTCATCTTTTCAATTTTCTAATTATTGGATTAGAAAAATTAGTCAAAATATTAATTGTAGTCTAGCAATATTTGACAAACAATCCTTACTTTATCAATTTTTGGTTGGTTTGAGTACATCAGGGTTCTCATGTAGGTTCCTTGCTATTCAATATTTTAATAATCGGTTTTTGAGATGCAGTCGAACCTTGATCGAGTGAGCCTTTTTTAAATTGAGTTTTAACATAAAGAAATGTAAACATGTTTATTTTAGCTGCCACCATTATGCTATATAAAAACGACATTACTTTTCAACCGACTTCAAAAAAGGAGGAGGTTCTCAATTCGGCTGTATTTTTTTTAATGTTTGTTACCTCTTAACTCCGTCATTTATTAACCGATTTTCAAAATTATTTCACAATTCGAAAGGATATAGTTTCAGATTGGTCCCATATAAATTTCATCAAAATCGGTTGAGTACTTTGGTTTTTATTAATTGTAACGCATATGGGCAGCGCGTTTAGTATGTCTACCCATATTCGCTTTCGATAAATCAGTTAAGGAACGCAAGATTCACTAAAAAGCAAGAAATTAAAAAAAAATTTACAAAAAAAACCGACTTCAAAAAAAAGCACTACAAAAAAATTGCACTAAAAAGTAGAAAATAATTAGAAGTTATTAGAAGAAGATTTAACAGAAATAGGAAGTATATTTTTACAGTGCTGAGCATAAAAATTAATGTATTACGTCAATAACATACAATTATTGTTATTTTTGGAGTCGGTGCCAGCCAAGCTGTTAAGGAATTGGTACTCCGCTACTTCGTTAATACACGTTTGTTAACCTTGGCTGGCACCGACTCCAAAAATAACAATAATTGTATATTATTGACGTAATACATTAATTTTTATGCTCAGCACTGTAAAAATATACTTCTAATTTCTGTTAAATCTTCTTCTAATAACTTCTAATTATTTTTTACTTTTTAGTGCAATTTTTTTGTAGTGCTTTTTTTGAAGTCTGTTTTTTTATCAGTATTCTTAAAGTTGTCTGTTATGGAGCTTTGAAAGACTTTCGTTTTATTAACCTTTAAGTAGGTAGGTGGGGGTGCTCACAACACCCCAGACAGAGTTTTCTCATATATTTTAGACTTATAGGTTAGTAACACAGTTGATTATTTTTTACCTTCCTGTTATACACCATTCCCAAGATTATCATGACAATTGCATGTCTAAATTGAACTAGTGAAGAGTGGGAGAATGTAAATCGTGCTTGGGGTGCTGTCAACACCCCACCTACCTACTTGCGTTTTGTTTTCAGAGTATTATTTTGCGTTTTACCTAATTTTTCTTAAACTTTTCTCTGCAAGGTTATAGTTTTAGTTTATAGTTGGATCGCCATTTTTTTTAAATTGATGATAACGTCATAGCGCAAAAAGAAAATACGATAAAAAAGTTTCAATGGCAGAAAAATGTGACACTTAAAAAAATAAGGTTGACGTGTCCGAGGATTTTCAGAGAAAATCCCGCTAAAATATTTTATCTAATTTGTTCCTAACTTTATGAGCTTTATTTTATATATTATAAAAGTATACCAAAACGTTGTTGTAAATGTAAGTTTATATACTGCAGGCCAAAAGTTTGGATACACCAGTGGTAAACTACAAATTAAATTAAAAAAACAGCTTTTCTAAAGTGATTTTTATTTAAAGCCGGTGTGACACTTGTGTAAATTTGCGTGTAGATTTACGTGTAAATTTACGTGTAAATCTACATAAGTGTCAAACGCGTAAATTTGCGTGTAGTTTTACGTGTAAATATTTTGTAGGAATATTTCTATATTTTCTCGCAAGTTGTGCGTGTAAAATTGCGCAGAAGAATATTCGAAGGTGTGGTCTATTTTTTCTTGTGTTGTGTTTTTGTCAGTTGGTAAAAGTTTGAATTGGCATTAACCCAGTAATCCCCAACGTTGCGTATACGCAACATTTTTAAAATAATTAATTTTTTATTATGTTATTGAACAAAATTACTTTACAGCTGCTACAATTTATTCTCAACAGAACATTAATTATGTTTTTTATGAAATATGTCGATATAATCACAAAATTTAATTTTTGCATATTTATGATTATGAATTTATAAAATTTCATACAGGTTAAAACTTCCGAATTTACGGCAAATTTTTTTTTATTATATTATATAAACCGTCAGCTTTCAGAATCTCTAGGTAATTTTGAAATTCGGGTTGACAAATCCGTGCTCTACCAATAATAAATATTTTTATGCAACATTATTTTGTAAAAATACTACAAATGTATAATTTTTTTTAACTTTATAAATTTCTTATTGAGTACATAAAAGTAATAAAATGCAGTAAAAACATAAAATTAGTTTTATTTTCGACCCTTGGGTATTAATGGGTTAATTGCCAATTTGAATCCATTATCACGTTTCGTTTAGTATTAAACAACACAAGGCGACCAGACATACAAACTTCGAATTTTCAATTGACCAGAACGCGCATGTGCAAATTGTAAATGTACGTGTAAATTTTTACACAAGTGGCAAACACACTCGCAAAAACATTTGCTAGCAGATTTGCAACAAAATCAACACGCAAATTTACGTGTTTGACACGGTGTAGAAATTTACACGTAAATTTACACGTAAATCTACACGCAAATTTACACAAGTGTCACACCGCCTTAAATATCTAATAAACATTACAAAATAGTGAGAGAAACAAAATAAATAAAAATTAATGCAAATTTTTTCATAAAAAAATCCTCCTTTGGTTTTGATGACCATTTCTACAAGTCGTGGCATTCTTTCTACTAGTTTATTGATTGTAACTTGTTCTAAGGAAGCCAACTCATCTTGTAACTGTTGCCATAACTCTGTAGCCAACCGTGGACAACTGAAACGGACCTATCTTTCAAGATCTTCCCATAGAAGCTCAATGGTATTAAGACCTGGCGATTGTGGCGGCCAGACCATATTTATTACTATACCATCAGCTTCGTTGTCTTCTAACTACCTTCGGAAAAGACGGGAAGTGTGCTTTCGATCATTATTATGTTGTAGCACAAAACCATCTGGAACCAGAGGGTATAGCGTGTATCACAAGTATCTTTTTATACTCTTCTTTTTTCATAATACCGTCGATTTTTATAATATCTCCGGTACCGTGCCCAGAAAAACAACCCCACACCATAATAGAGTCACCTCCGTGTTTGATGGTAGACACTAAACTCCGTGGAGCCATCTTTTCAGAGGTGTTTCTTCTTACGAAGATGCGTCGACGAGATCCAAAAACTTCATACTTGGATTCGCCAGTCTACAGTACATTTCTCCACTGTCCGTGTGTCCATTGTCGATGTTGTAAGGCCCTCTCAAGACGTTTCTTTTTATTTATTGAACGCAGCAATGGTTTTTTGACAGCAACACAACCTTTAGACCAGCACTTCTCAAACGTCTCTTTACCGTAGTGAGTGACACTGGGTTTGATCGGCTTCTATTAACTTCAGCACGGATTTCTGATGCTGTTAATTTTCTATTTCGTTTGCTAGTACTGTACTAGCACTAGTACAGTACTGTACTGTACTGTACAGTACTAGTAACTACTGTATGCTGGTCTTCCTGAAAAATAGTTACTTTTGATCGCCTGAGCGAAGTAGATCACGATTAGTGCCAGTGTTCTCAAAACGATCAATAGTCGACTGGACACTTTTTAGCGACACTTTTATTTTTTTGGCAATTTTTCTATATGATAGGCCTTCCTTGCGTAAAGTAATAATTACACTATGTTTTCCAATATAAATTTCACTACCTTTTGCCATTGTTGGTTCATAAAGCACGTTAACTTGTTAAACCCTTGAATTCCAAGTTGCGAATGATAGTGACACATTTCACCATAAGATTTTATGATTATAATTTTTAAAAACATAATTTTTTAAAGTTTACATGATATTTCATACGAGCCTAATCAATTATTAGAAGCTGCAAAGTGACATAGAAGTTTTGTATGCTATTGAGTACATATTAACATTAACAATCTTTCGAAATAATTTTATGAAATTTATGAGTTTGATTGTTATTTCTGTTTTGTTTCGAAATATTTTGAAATTTTTTCGACAATTATTATTAATTTTATGTTTATTAACCCGTAATATTCATTATTTACAAGAAAATGCTTCTTTTAAACGTACAATTTTTGTTGAATATATAAATATGCAAGTGTATCCAAACTTTTGGCCTGCAGTTATGTACTCGTATATAAATTAAAATAATAGTAACAGTATAATTAGAAAACCAAATTTTACTTGGGGTGTTCTGAGCACCCCACCTACCTACTTAAAGGTTAAGAGAAACACAAGTAATTTTTGCTTATTGTGAAGGTTGTAGCATACTACTTTTGCAAAGAGAACGAATCCAACTGATGCCAAGCTTGCAACTGGACTGATCTAGGGTTCGGTTGGCTGCCCAGAGCTATTGTTTAATATAACTATATTTAATTTCCGATATGAGTTTTTTCAGTTTTCCCATGCTAGCCGCTGAATATTGTTGGTCTCATGTGTTGATATTGTAACGCGTTGATTATAGTCATCCCGTAATTGACTTTATGTCGTTCGGTGGAGTAAATAAATTATTAATTACTATTATTAATTTTGAAAAAACTCAGTAGCGTAACAAAAAAAATATTGAAACTTATTTGCATAATTTAAAAATGTATGTCAAAGATAACTATATAAAAGGAGTCCGAAATGAAAGGGGCAAGTAGTCTGGAAAATCGATTTGGATGTCAAACTAAAGAAAATCGCATTATATAAATCAATCGTGAGTACTTTTACTATACTATTCGAAAATAGTAAATCACTATCTTGTTTTCATCTATAGAAAAAGTTTAAATTGAAAGTGGAAATACAAGGTATATCGCTCAAGTTTTATATTTTTTAGCTTAAAGAGATAAATAACAAAATGAAGACTATTTATGCGAGGAGAAAAATATAGCAATAAAATTTTTACTGATAGTAATACATTGCAAGTGCTAACATACCCCACGGTAGCAATATAGACAAAATATACGATGATTCTAAATTTATGGTTACAAAGAGACGTGTTCACACATTGTATCTCAAATTTGTGGTAAGCATTACTCATTACTTACCGTGGATTGTGATACAATATCCCATTACTACAAATTGCAGTTTTACAAAAATGGAAGTCGGATTGGAGCATTAGGTACATATCAATTTTTGCGAACTCTTAAAAAGCAATTCATAATTTGAAAATATTGACGTACTTTTTTTTGCAGTTAGCTGATGAGATGATTGTTTTTTTTTATCTCCAACTTATCAAACAAAAACTTTTTCAACTGTTGCACTTTTCTGGCGCTTTTATTTATTGGCTTAGAAAGTCGATGGCTTATGAATCACTCCTTCCTATTTTCTAGCTATATATCAAATAGTTGATTCTTTTTATTTACTTCATCTCATCCACACCATCACCTTTTAATTTATTATGGTGGCATTAGCGTGAACCGATTTTGATCTACTTATACATCGCCAATTAAAAGTGTTTTGCCTAAATTTAACTTTCCAATATTATAATGAGAAGTGGAGAAAAACTTTTAATTACAGTTCATTCAGAAAGTTTGAAATCAAATTATATCTGGAAGAAAAACTTGTAAAGGTGCTAATTTGGGTGGAAAACTTAACTGACACTACAAAGTAAGTTGGCAACACGTAAAACAAGTTTTAAGTTGAAAACCGTCAACGACAACTAGGAGTAATTTTAAATCAAGGAGTGAGAATCAAGTTTGCGCTTAGCACATCTGAAAACTTTTACAGGATGACGAGCATTAATCCTACGAAAACAGAAACTTGTTATCTCTGACACTTTTCCACTACCACCAAAATGTGTTAAAAGAAGTTTTCTTTGATTTTTTGTGCATCTATAAGAAAAGTTTTGGTGTTAAGATAGATTATTACGTAATGTAAACCGAGTTTGTTTTATATCGCATTGTATGGCTTCAACCTAACCTTGATAAACTTTTGATTAATTTCCTTAAGATTCAAATTATAATTTCAAACTTTTAAACATGTTTTATAATGGAGTAATAAATAAAACCAAGTTTAACTTTAAATCACGTTTTTGCCATGAAAATTGGAAACTGCGTTGTAATTCGTTTTTAACTTGAAAAAACTAAACTCTAAAAATAAAATTTCAATTGCAATTTTGGAAAATAACATTTAATTAAGACCGAGTAATCGAGATAAACAAATATTATTTAGTATCTAATTTATTTTTCTGCTTCTTCACGGAGGTTATGGCCTGATAGTAGCACGATCAACTGCTAACGTAGGGTTTCCCAGTTCGACTCCGGGTTTAAGTGTAAAAATCTCTAGACCGTCTCCACGCTTTGGAGGGCACGTAAAGCCGTCGGTTCTCCTGTGTTAATAATTTGCCTTCATAACAATAAAAAACAGGGTTCCGGCACATGGAGGGTCAGCATAGCAAGCTACCTAAGATATAAAAATCAATTATGCTCACAGAAGTAATTCCATAAAGTGGATAAAATAATTTCTCTTTTCAATCTTCCGCTCTTCCGCAAGTCATAGATCAATCTCATAATATGTGGTCTTCCTCTAGTTGTTCCACCTGGCCAGAATCGTCATGGTCCACCTTTATCTGAATCCTAATCTCGTTATTTGTATTTCTCTCTTTTAGGAAAACTTGGGATACCTTGCTTTTTCTTTGGTCTTTGTCATTTTATCCATGTTTAAAACCAATCGATAGTTTTGAGTTATCCCGGAAATTACTTACACTTTGGGTCCTTCCGTTTTTCATTCTTATAAAGTTTTCCGATGAAGTAAAGAAAACGCTGTAGATTTGCAAGTTCATCAAACCAAAGAAATCAACCGAATAGTTTTTGATTAATTAATTTTTTTATGATTTCCCTAATTTAATATTATCGGATTTTAAATCCCTGTCCTATTCTCGGGGTTTCTATTGTAGTTTTAAATTGTTTCGTAATTATTTTTTGATCAGTTATAGCTCAAGTTGTTAAGTACTATGTCGATTGTAACTCTTATCGTAGTACCCAATTCGACTCCGGGAAAGTGGGAGCTTTATTTTGACTGTCCTTCTTCGGAAGGCAATGGCAATATAACATTTCCCATGGTTCGGAGTTCACGTTAAGCAGTAGGTCCCTTAATTATTATGTGCAAATGTAGTAGATAGAATCGCCAACATCAGGAAAAAGGGTTTATTGTTAAAATCGCCATCTCATCCTTCCAAATTTTTATGTCTCCCTCTTGCAGACGCTTATTTTCTAACGGTTTTAGTACGTTTATCACAATCATTACTTTTTAATAAACTTCAAATTTATTTCCAAACTTTGACCAAAATACAAAACTCAATCTCTAGCCGCTACGCGCGGACCCGACTGACTGATGCCACATTTTTCTTCTAATCTCCACGAACACTTGAATGCAAAATTAAAATGTTTATCGTAAATTCAATAAATACAAAAATATCAAATACAAAAATATACCTGGGGAAGGAAAATAACAGGTCAACTTCCCCTTTGGATTGAGAAAAGTTAGACAACATAATCTTTACAAAACGCAACAAACATTCAAAAATGTATTGAATGGAAAAGAGATGGTTTTTATCGACACGAGTCAAACAAATTCACAACTAAAGTCTAAAAATTACAACCGAAATCAAATTAAAACATTTTTCTTTTCTTTTTATTACAATAAATTAAATTAAAATTTCCCCCTTAAGTGAAGTATCCACCCTAAACTAAATTCTTCAAAATAAAAATTTTTCAATTCACTCTCAAACATTCACATTATTTTCTTCAATTTTTCCCGACATGGAGTGCATGGTCTATTCCATCCGTCTTCCATCTCCATCTCACACTCTTCCACGAGATAATTCCTGTTAAAGGCCTCCACATTTCAGGTGTTGTCCCAACCATCCTGTCAAATTTCATCCAACCAGACCCAATCGCTTTAATTTCATTTCCAACCTTCTTTTCGACCACCATTAATGAATTCAAATAGGAAGTTGCGACTTCTTCAATTATGTTGCCCTGTATCATTTTCTTTAGCTCGTTCCATACTTGTGCTTTATACGCTAATTCTACATTCTTACGATATTCTCCATTTTTCATACTAACCGTTCGTTCATTTCTATTACCATTTTCCACATCCTGGTCTCCTTCGACCGTAATTTCATTAACAATAATTATTTGATCATCTTCCTCATTAACACCTAACGTCTCTTCTTGGTCCATCCATTCCATCTTCTCCCCCTGGATATTAATTATTTTGTTTAATTAATTATTAATTAATTATTATTAATTATTTGTTCGTTTATTTAGCCGCTTTGGCTATACTGCAACTTACATAATATAATACATATTTACACAAAAACAAATAAAAATATAATACACATAACTTTAACTATATAAAATTTTGGTCTTCCATCTTGTTCGCATAGTAAATCTTCAATTGGGTTTTGAAGTTTTTAAACATTGTAATGCTCCGCAAATTCCCTGGCAACTCGTTATACAACACTGCTCCTCGGAAAAATATTGTATTTTGAGCAAAAGCCGTATTTGCTTGTCCCAAAACAATCCTGTTCCCATTCCTAGTGTTATGTTGATGGACCTCGTTGAAAGTTTTTAAAAACTCATCAAAGTACTTGGGCATTCTTCCTAACACCGCTCTGTGAATAAACAGTATCACCTGGTACTCTGTCAGGTGTTTTATGTCCAACCACTGTAACTCCTTCAGCATATCCCTTATTCTAGTGTAACGATCCACTTTCAGAATTGTTCGCATAGCCCTATTCTGCAGGATTTGCAATCTATTTAATTCCGCTGCATTTGACATAAAAAACACTGTTCCAATATACAAAAAATGTGGTAAAACAATTGCATTGTATATAGTGAGTCTCGTTTGTCTAGATACAAAGGCGCTGCATCTACTAAGTACACCCAGCTTCTTTGCCACCTTTTTGCAAATAAAATCAATATGAGCCTTAAAATCTAGCTTATTGTCAATAATTAGTCCCAAATATTTAATTTTATCCACTATTTCAACTTCCGTTCCCTCACAGACAATTTTTAAATTTTGCCTCCTAAATGCCTCTTTTAATTTTTCTTTGCCCAAAATCATACCCTTCGTTTTACCAATGTTCAACTTCAGATGTTTGGAACATCTACTTCAATTTTTTTACAATAACCCTTGTTGGCTTCTCGCATTATTTCGTCTACGCCGTCTCCCAACTTTTTAATTTTTGTATCAAAATTTGCCTTTACATCCTGTACGCCTATGTCCAGTATTTCCTCCGTGATAGCTTTTTTTGTACGTCTCGGACAGCTGCACCAAAATTTTCCATCTTCGCTTGGAACTCAATTCGGGATTTATCCATCATCTGTTTCATGTTATTTTGCATTTCCTGAATTGATGCAACTATTTTACTATTTGCTGTTTCTATTGTTGTTCCTATTTTTTTACTGATTATGTCTATTGTTTTTATGTTTTCGTCTATTATTATTTTTGTTAAGAATTTCAACATTTCTTGCCATCCAACTTCAGGATTTATTGTGCTCTGAAAATTCTTCTTGTAAGTCGTATTGTTCGTTTCCGAACGTCGTGGCCCATCTCTTTCTATGCATATAATGTGCGTTCCAAGTGTTTTCACATACATAGAGGACCTACTTGTTTAACGTGTGCTCCGAACCACGGGAAGTGTAATACACTTCATGTTGAGATGGGCGCTCTTGGCAAATTACCTCGGTGGTTTGCCATTGCCTTCCGAGGAGAGACGGTCAGAATAAAGTTCTTACCCTGCCCGGATTCGATCCGGGCGTTGCGCATTAGCAGTAGACGCACTTAACTACTAAAGCTATGACCATCTCTGAAAATTATTTAGCACCATAAAAGGAATCTTCATCCACCGATGCATCCACATTCATTTTTTCCGGGGTACTTTCCCCTAAAGCTTCAGCCTTATCATCCATCTTAGCAAAAACAAACTCCAATCTCAGGGGTATAGTAAGTCCAAATTCCAGTTGCACCCCACGCTATTATTGGTAAAGCCAATTCTGTCGAAATTTTAATTTTTTTCTTATCATGATTATAAAAAATAGCCCCACGTTGGGCGATCCAATTTAATGATGTCGTGTTTTAAAAAAATAACGCCACGCTGGGCGAGCAATTTAATGATGTTGTGTCCTTCGCTCCTAAAATTTCACGAAGTATTTTTAAATTAAACACCATTACTTTTTAATAACTTTTTTAATTTATTTTTAAACTTTTACCAAAAAATCAACTTCTATCCGCTACGCGCGGACCCGACTGTCTGATGCCACCTTTCTACTTCTAATCTCCACGAACACTTGAATGCAAAATTAAAATGTTTATCGTAAATTCAATAAATACAAAAATATCAAATACAAAAATATACCTGGGGAAGGAAAATAACAGGTCAATATAATATTATGATGTTATACCTTCTGGAAGATTTACCTTTTCTATTTCACTCATCACAGCTACTATTTCATTTTCTGTTTTTACTTAGAGTTTATGCGATGTTGATAATTTCATTTCTAAGTTTTCGTATAGTGGTTTGGATAATTATGTTCTGTGATGAACTTTAAGATTAGTTTGTTAGTTTAGTGAATTCTATGAATCTTTCCTTTCTTGTCATTCCTTTAAGTTCTCTACGCGTGTACATCATATTTTTATTTCTTTTATAATTATTTCAACCCTTTTCTTTTTTTAATGTAATGTAATAGTTTTTCGCCTATCTGCTAAGCTCAGTGCCGGTGTCACCGTGGATTTTTACCCCCAGAAATTTTACCCCCCGGGGGTAAAATATCCCTAGCGAAATTTTACCCCCTGTAAAAATTCTTTAGGGGGTAAAATATCCCTAGTGAAATTTTACCCCCGGTAAAATATCCCTAGTGAAATTTTACCCCCGGTAAAATATCCCTAGTGAAATTTTACCCCCGGTAAAATATCCCTAGCGAAATTTTACCCCCGGTAAAATATCCCTAGCGAAATTTTACCCCCTGTAAAAATTCTTTAGGGGGTAAAATATCCCTAGTGAAATTTCACTAAGGAATTAGTAGTTTGTAATTAGCAATTTTATTAAATATTAAATATATATCTATCTATATATGTTCTTCTTCTTCTTAATTTATAATTAGCGGCAGTTCCTAGGCTTCTATACAGCTACCTTTCTGGTGTGAAAAGTTGTTGTCACTAGTTATTTTTGGTCGACATAATATTTATAATGTAATAATAAATAATAATAATAATAAATCTTTCGGTTGGATACGTTCTCCCAGTACACTGCAATTATTAAGCGAACCCGATGACCAGAAGCCTGCTTTGTATGTAAACCATAAAAATGGAAATCATTTTGAGGTCGTAGTTTATAAAAAAGACTCTTCAATTGATATGAACAATTTTTTTTTTAATTTAATAAAAAAGTATTATTATTAATAGTTCACTTAATTTAAGTTTTTGCCTTGATTTTTGATTCAGAACAATTTTTAATGTCGGTGAAATTTTACCTCCTCGATAAATATACTCTAGTGAAATTTTACCCCCGGGGTAAAATATCCCTAGTGAAATTTTACCCCGGGGTAAAATATCCCTAGTGAAATTTTACCCCCTGTAAAAATTCTTTAGGGGGTAAAATATCCCTAGTGAAATTTTACCGGGGGTAAAATATCCCTAGTGAATTTTTACCGGGGGGTAAAATATCCCTAGGGATATTTTACCGGGGGGTAAAATATCACGGGGGTAAAAATCCACGGTTACACCGGTGGTGAGGGTGTGAAATCTAATTATTTCTTTGAGCCGTAATAAGTAAATTCTAATTCTAAGGCCGTGTTCGGCTGGGCACTTTTTCGCAACGCCATTTAATATTTTTATGCGCTTATAAACGCATAACTACGCTCAGTTCAGAGCTTGAATCGTCAGCAAAAGCATGGCGCTGTGATAACAAAATTTCAAATGAATTTTAATTTAAATTTGATGTGTATAAATTTAAACAATCAGTTCAGTTCAGATCGAACACGGACTTGATGTTACATTTTCACTCCTGATTATTTTTGATTTCTTGACTCTTTCACTCCCCGGAAATTTCACTCCAAGTACGATTTAAATTTGGTGCTATATTTTGCAAACTTATTATTTATATAAAGAAGAGTTACATTTTTTATAACTCACCAGACAATTAGGTTTGATTAGGTTAGGTTTGAATGATTTTAGGTTAACTAACATTAGCCCTAGATTACTTAAATACACATTTAATAATGGCGGTAATTTAAATTCGTCTATTGGAAGAAAGATGGTCGATTTTTATTCATCGTACCGGTTATCGCGAATGAAATGAACCAACATTGCGTTCTGTTCAGCATGCAATTTTAACATGTAAAAGGCTCTTAAATTTAAGTTTAACTTTAATTCAGCTTAAACAAGCAAACCAGCTGAGGCCACTGTTGGTTTTATAATACAACGACAGCAAAACAATGATAATCAGGATTAGCTTCAAACCGTTTGAAGCGAGAGTATTGTTGGAATTACTTTCGTGTGCTTATGTACTATTTATATCGGAGTAGTTGGCGTACTTTGTTTATAAATTAATAATCTCAAAAGTTTAGTTAGTTGATGCATTTTAATATTATTGATTAAAAACTTAGACTATAAAAAATAGTACCGGGGGAATACCATTATATCAGACGGTGCATTACATTGTATGCATATCCGCAAGCATTGCAAACAGCAACTCGGCAACATACATTTATCTTTCAAAAGGCACTTAAAATACAATTTGTTTCTACTTTGTTCGATATATTTGACTAAATATTTCTTGCAGTTGAGTAAAAATCGCTTGTAGGTATTCGAATAATATGAAATACTGATTTGGTATAATAATTTGACGGTGCACCTGCCGAACACGCTGTATTGCAATATTTTATTATGTATTTTAGCTTTTAAATTAGTTTCTCAATTTACGTTTTAATAAATATTTAATTTTGTATGAAAGCCGCGTTTTCAAAATTTACATAGCACCTAATGTAATTAAGTATTACTACTTAAAAAATATTGGTCGGTCGAGTTACAATTTCCTTTTTTTAAATTCCCTTTAAATGCTTTTATCGTTTAGTGGAAAATTTTAAATATTAAAATTTAATTATTTAACTTTATGGAGTAAAATTTTGTAATGCAATTTCGGAACTATTTTATCGAAAATATACGATGCGAGTTTTTGTCAATCAAATGCTGCAACTATAATGGGTTTTTATGAACCAACTTTATATAATATATCAACAACGCCACCACAAACTAAACAATCAAGTTATGCAATTTTAATTTTCAATCTCAACCAAGGAAGGGTTTCTGATTGGACGTGTTTACACACAGATTTTGTTTTTGTTTAAACACTCCGTTTCTTTTTTCAAATTAGCGTCAGCAAAATATCATAACTAATTGATGAAGTCGCACATTCTACCAAAACGAACAAAAATTTTCTTTTTGAGAAATGGGAATATTGTATGCCCACTTTGGGGAGGACGAAAAAAATTGAAACCATTGATTTAATTTGTCCGTCATGCCATGTTTACTAATTAACGACAACACAGAACCAAACACGTAAATTTGTATGTTTATTTGTACTGTAAATTGAGCGAGTAATTTGAAATTAAATGCAAACTTGGAGTTGCCAAACATGCATTTCTCATGTAAATAAAACTTGAGCATTAATTTTTAATTTGTAATTAAAAAGATGAAAGATGATTAAAAAGGAAGGGTTATCTTCTTAACCCTAAAGTTTCATCTCCGTAGCTCTTGAATTTATTCCCTTAGGAATATCGCTTGCATTCATTTACGGATATGATAATTTCACTTGCTTCAGTTTTACATTAAATTTACAAAAGAAAAACATTCTTGTTCGTTTTTCCAAATTGTAAATGGTTTTTTTGCTGGAAATTTGCAACTTTCGCATTTTCCTTACGCGAAAAGCAATGATTACATTTTAAAATTTAGTAATTGTAAAAACGAAATATTTTATTTCCTTTGGTGCCATTAAATGTTATAAAAAGTTTTCATTAATTACTTTTTAAAATGCAGTCCAATTTAAAAAAATGATTTATTACCGGAAATAAAGATTTCTCTTACGTCTATATGAAAAAATATGAAATTTGCATAATTACTGGATTTATATTTGTATATCTCAAGCACTAATGCTGAGAGAAGCATTTAATTCCTTTGTTTTTTAATTTTTCTCAAATATTTTGTTGCAAATTTTAATTTACAATATTCTCTTTGTTACAGGTGAGGAAGATTCAGACAAATGCTGCAACTGTATCATTAAGAACTTGGGTAAAATTATAAATTTTATATTCTTAATCACTTAACTAAAAGACGCAGGTTATATTATTATGTTCATTGAGTTTCGAAGAAGAAACCAAAACGAAGTTATTCACGAAATTTTTAGGGGTAGCTGGTGACACGTTTTCGTTTTTCCTATTCTTCCGGTTGATACGTTATCTGTCCTCCCTATCTCTAATGATAAGATAGCTCGGATCAAACCACGTTCACGCAGAAAAATAAATTCCTACTTTCTTTTGCGTGAAGCCCTGATATTCGTCTAAACCAGCTCGTTGTAGCGGCGGCGAGAGCCGTGGATCATCTCAAATGAATGCCCCGAAGAAGATCAAGGAACAGTTTTGCTAGCAAAACAAAAATAGAGTAGCAACTAGATGGTCGTTGCTAGAAGGCGATTAAATTTACGACGTCCGATAGTAACTACGCCAGCCGACCAGGATGTACAGAAACAAAGACATTACCACCAAGAACCTCTTCCCGAATTAATTAAGAGAACGTCCGAGTGGTCATAAAAATCTGAACAAAATGATGGAACCACTACGAACTTCCAGATAACCAACCGATCGTAGGCCCCCGATGAAACTGTCCACCACTGTACTTTTGTCGTGCATCGCTACCTTCTCTCTATATAATCCATTAAAAAAAGGACACAAATAAAAAAATAAACACAAAAAAATATCAATCATAAAATTTCAAATACAAGATTCGAAACTATGTCGACCACTTTGGAATTTCCTTGCCTATGCAATAAGCCGATAATACCACGATGATACCTAGTTAAATATACGTAGTTTAAATAAAATTATTAACGAAAACATTATAATTCATAATTAATAATTCAGCAAATACAAAATTTAAACATTTAACGAGTATATCTACGCGTGCGAGTGTAAAAGATAAGATTGCCTTTAATCACTTTTATGCAGAGACACAAAACCTGCATATAAATCATAATCTTGGCAAAACTTTCCAATCAAAAATATAAGCCAAAAGAAAAACCCAAAATGTTAAAACACAATAAACTGATTAGCCAAGTGCGAATTCAAACGATGTTATTAGAAATAATTCATTGAAACTAGAAGAAAATCTGTTTCAACATACAACGATAGCAAGCTCCAGGTGTTTGAAGCAAAAATTGGCCGGATTGATTAATGTATCCATCTGTGAAGTAATTAGTAACAAATTTTGTAACTTACCAGTTTGAACGGATACCAATCCTTCAAAGAAAGCATGGGCAATGGGACTCGACAAGAAACGTAAGATACGGGAAGAATCCACCATCCCTCATCAACGAATATATCTACAAACCCCTACTGAGTTTGGGAAACAAACAATATATCCGCTCCATATCCCGTTAAATTCGGGACCCAAACCCCACGATCACTTCACAGCAGATACAAAAGTCGACCTTGTCGTTTGAAAGTTCACACCAGACCTGTTGCTCGCTCAAGAGCTGAACCAAGACTTCCTTCGCGCAGTTTGAACAATCCCTCACCCGGCGCAGTTATCATGCGCTTCAAAACAATTAACATGATATACAGGTTAGAACGTAAGTGATGGATTCAAAAATCCGGCAAACGGTTTGTACTAAACCGATGTTAACCGATAGAGATTTCTTGAGTTTCAATGAGTTTGTGTAATCGTCAGTACAATTTTAATTTTTAACATGTTACGGATTTCTGAAACTTTTGACAACTCCGAGCAACACGCGTTAACACTGATTTTGCCAGATTACAAATTCCGAAATTTAGCGCATAAGTTGAGGCTCAAGCAAAAAGAATGGATGCTTAAACGATTGACACCAATTTTATTAAAAAAATCGATTTGGGAGGGGCCACTGACATGCACTTTGAGGTTATGTTACGTTAGAGATTTTGCGATATTTAGGTTATATCTAAAACTGTGTTATATCTAAAAGAATGGCTGGCGTCAGATCAGCAACTAAATAACAGATA
The DNA here is from genome assembly GCA_932274525.1 of Podabrus alpinus. Taxonomy (NCBI): domain Eukaryota; kingdom Metazoa; phylum Arthropoda; class Insecta; order Coleoptera; family Cantharidae; genus Podabrus; species Podabrus alpinus. The sequence continues at coordinate 98,779,373 of OW026452.1, forward strand.
GCAGTGAAATTATAAATATAAACTAACCGAATGAAAACGGATGCCATGTTTTTATATTACAGTTTATTGGTGCTTTTTCAAATAAGTTTTATGTTGACAAGATTATCTATTCTAAAATACATTAAAGACTGAATAGTTCTCTTGGATAATATAAAATCCTAAATTTGTTATTGCGTAATGCTTCCCTGATTGATTTGTTTCAGTGCGGCCTTTAGGCCGCACAACTATCGCAATCACCGCACGACCTTCTAGTATTATAATAAAAATTCTTAATTATAATTATCTTCTCCAACAAATAATTTCGCATCGTTATATTTCACGCTGACTATGAACGAAAACTTTTAATGATCTTTGTAAGCAACCTAAGATGTATAAAGTAATGCTCAGAGAACTAATTTAATAAATTAGTAAAAACAGATTCTAGACTTAATACTAAGCCAAAAGAAAAAGTAAACAACCGTAGGTCGGGAATAAGTATATGAAATCCGGAATATAAAATAAGATATGACTGGAGCAAGAACGTTTTGTTAACTAAATTTTAATTATTTTTGTCTCGTCGCTAGCTGTACAAGCGTGGTTTTTACCAAACGATATGTTTGCATTTTGGTGTAGTGCTTTAGACGTATCATAGAGATGTTATTAAATCTTATCAGCTTAAATTTTTTATAGGAAGTACAAAGAAGTAGAAAGTTAGTATGAATGTTTTACTAACTTAGACTTTCGGTTCCATCTGAAATGACATAGTACGAATTGATAAAAGAGTAGGGTGTGATTATACGTTAAGTTCTAACATTTTGCTCTGTAACTTATGAATTCTCATTTATATCTTATCCTCGCACCTTTGCCATTGTTGATAGAAAAATATTCTTCGTTCATGAGTTTTTCCGGTCTCCCTGACGTCGATTATCCTGTTTCTTATGGTTATTTTGCAATTATTTTCATGTCCCTCTTCGATTTTGTTCAAACTTGGTCTAAATCTGAGTTAAATCAAATGAACATACCGGTATTTTTAGTCTCTCCTAAAGTGCGCCGTTCACACTGTACAGCCCTTTTCGGTGAATATTATTGCATAAATTGCTGAAATAATTAAGGTCAATAAATAGGGGCCGTGACCAAATTTTGAAAATTTGGTGTAATTTGAAAATACATATATCTCAAAATAATATATTATCTTTATTACACTTTTGGCTACTTGCATGCATACCAAGTTTCAGAGTGGGGAAGCTTCTGATTTAGGAGTGGCATAAAAATAAATGATCGTGGTAATATAAATCTAAACATTTCATACACAAAAATGAATAAAGTTAATCCATTTAAACAAAATTTAAATTATTAAATTTAAACAAAACTGCCGAATTAAAAATTAAAACAAAGAAGACATAAAATTGAAATACCTTAGTTGATAATATTGTAAAAAAATTTGTTTAGAAAGTTTTAAAAGTTTAAAAATTTCCAATTACGCAAGTTTTACCCAAGTTGGGCTTGCTTTAAGTGAAAATAACTTTCAGAAATGCTAACAAAAAGAAAATTTAACCAATGTAAGTTCTAAAATATTTTAATTATAAATTATATATTTAGTCTGTATGACAGGACCGGACTAAACTATTTCCTTGTGAAGACGAACAAGTAAAATGAGGGGTTGGATGGGTAGAAATAGTGGGGGAGGGGAATTTAATAATTAATGATACGAGTATATTCATGAAGAACGGCTAATTTATTATTAACTCTATCATTTGGTTCTCGCTTCTGCGGATTTACGGTGGCGTTTCGTCACTTGGGTGAAAAACCATACAATTCTTATTTTTTATCTTAATCCTTTAGATTTTTGATTTTTTTCTTGAAATATTTTAAGCTCATTTTTTTATTTGTCAAGCTTAATATTTCCTTCCTACCATTACTGCTACAAACTGCCTCCTCACTACAGTATATAAGTTTTTCTGTCAATTCACAGTTCGTTGTAAACGTCACTTCGTTTAGTTGATTTTTTTGATCTTTTTTAGATCTGGCCTCCGGCCAGATCGCTTAGTTGGGGAGTGTGTTACAAAATTTTTTCAATTTCGCAACAAATTTGAATTTATTTAAATTCAAATTCATACATCAAGCGCCACTTTCCCTAAGCCCTGTACAATGAACATGATATGACGAGAAGTATGAGACATATTAAATTACAATATCAAGTAATTAAATAAATAAGTAAATTCTGTGTGTGGCGCTATGTTATTCCTATTCGGACTCTTCAGTTGTATATAATGTAATCTTTATGGTGGGTTCATGCTAAACTTCAACGTAATTTAATTTTATTTTAAAAACTTTCAATGTACGTAAGCTCCTATAGGCGTTCATGCTACATTTTCTCTAACTTAATTTAATTTTTTGTTAAGAAATATTGGTCAACTTCACATTATACCGGTTATGCTAAATGAGATTGTATCTGCGCATTAGTGCAGATACGATCCACCAACGATATTTGTTGAAACCAGTTGAACCCGGAAAGAAGTGGTTTTTACGCATGCCTCATTCTTACTTTAAAGAATTCTTAAATATCTAGCATGAACCGGACCAGTTTCCAAAATTAAAATAACATAAAATTAAATTACATTAAAATCTTGCATGAACCCACCATTAGAGTTACAAATTATAAGCTTAAGTATGGAGGAAACTTTTTTATTTTTTGATGCTGTTTAGCTAAACTCGACGTAATCAAATTTTGAAAATACTATTTCAGAATTATTCTTGAAAGAAAATTTGTACTTAGTTTAATTTTTGGAAATAGATTAATTTAAAGAGCGACTGCTGCACAGTCCGACCGCGTTATCAATTAGTAACGGTCCGGCCGGCCGATATTTCAATATACCTGTTTTGTACTTATAGTCTAGGCATTAAGTGATTTTATGTGGAAATAACTGAGAGCGTCGGAGAGAACAAAATGCGAAAATATAATATGGCGCCTATAAGAAAAACAAAAGTTGACCAATATTTTCCGCCGTCTTACAAATCTAGGCAAATGCCATAGAATATTTGGATATATAATGTCTTGGTTAAAAGTGCCTGATTTTATCAGTTTTCAATTTAAATGAAGAAAATCCAATTTTCGAAATTTAATTATTTTCAGATATCTAAAAATTAAATTACTTATTTGTTTTATTCAAGAACCCCACGCGAAGAAGTACAAAACAAATAATTAATTTTCATTGACTTGGTTAACGATTATTACATTATTAAAAATTAATTAATAATTAAAATAAGTGATTTTTTTCCACATTATTAATTTGTCAGCGAAAAATTACACAGCTCTTCCCTAATTTAACGAACATCGTATCGCTTAAAATAACCGATCTCAAAATTTCACGAGGGGTAAATATCCCGATAAAATTGTCTATTTTTTATTCGGAAACTTTGATTAAAATCATTGGGACTGCCTTGATATTCCCTGGAAATCCGTGCTTCGTGTACACAACTTTTTCAGGATATTTACCTATCCTCATCAATCACCTACGTGTCCTGAGGTCAGACCGTTCTCGAATGAAACATTATAGCCCGGTCGGACCGTTTCTAAGTGAAAAATTACTGTGCGGTCGGACCTTGCAGCTGTCGCTCCCGTTATTTAAAAAATTATAAAATTTGGAGTTATGAATAGACTGGAAAACTCTCAAAATGAAAAATAAAAAGTTTTAAATGAAATTAAGTTATTTCTGGAATTTTCCGTATAAAGAAAAAGTAACAAAGAAAACTTGAAAGAAAATATGATAAAAATTAAGTTGGAACTCGGGATGATGTATTTGAATATTGATTGATGGTAAACCCCTTATTAAAACGGTTATGGTTTCTTTGTACTTTCTAAAAAGCATTTTCTTAACACAGAAAATTATATAAATTCAACAAAATTCTGTAAACAAGATAAAGAAGGGAAAAAAATTTGTCAGAATTTATTTTTTATTGTTATTGAGGTTACAAACAAAGAAATATATTAAATTAATTTATAATAAGTTGGTACTCGAGAAAACCCCTAAAAATAATAAAACACCAGCATTAATTATAATTTTCAATGAAAATACCAAAAATGTTTTCAATTTATTTCTATGTCCAAGATTTGAAAGGCAATCAGATTACTATCGAGGAATTGTAACAAAGTGTAACAAAGAACGGGAAGTAGATAACGCCATTTACAAAATAAACAAGACATTTATCACCACATTTTGCGACCTTTTGCGTCCTTTTATATTTGACAATTGTTAGATTAGATTTAAAAAGAAATATCTTTAACTTGCGCCCAATTTAAATAATTTTATATACTACGTCAGTTTATTTTTAATTGTTAATTCAATTAGAGGGATGACGGTTTTAAATTAATTTTTATCGAGTTTTTGGTTTACTTTAAACCTGCACTAACTTTAATGGGTTATAAACAACTTTATATATTAGGAAATGTTCACCTTTATTATTAACTTTACATTGACATTAAAATAAATTGTGAGGAACTTTTATAGCACTTTTATATGAGAAAGGGAAAACTCATAGTTTACTTTTATTTGTGAAAACCAGGATACTTCTATTGTCCAAAATAAATTATATCTCAAAATTTGTTAGACCAAGCAAAAATAAATTTCTGCTTACAATCCAACTTTTACCTTACATCGGATTTTGTTTTGATATAAAAAATTAACTTGGAATTGGTTAAAATAAAACGCAAATTAAAGTTGGCCATTTTACATAATAAGGTTAATCAACTTTACTACAGACTAATTAATCGTCTCTAATTATTCCCCAGCATAATGAATAACCTAACTGAAAAATTTATTTGAATTTTAAATGTATCACCGCACTTAAAATTGAATTGCTAGAAGAAATATGCAAAGACCGTCCGTAAAAGACCCGTTGTAGGTGCTGGAAATATTCCAAAATCAATTCAGCTTAACACAATGAAAAATTTACAAAACTACAAGTTTTAGGATTCTTATTTGATAAAATAGTACGGTCGACAAAATAATTTGCTGTCGTTATAAAATATTTGTAACTGCAACAAATAAAATTAGTACTAGCTACATATTACGATGTTTTAGTTAATTTTTGTTTTTACTTAAGCGGACTAAAGTTTTTCCTTGATATTTTCGATTTAAGGTCAATAGCACCGAAAAATAGCCTAGATTAAGTTTTTCTTTAATAATATTAGATTACGATCAATCGGACGATCGCGTTGGGTCTCCATACAATTTATCTACCGACCCTTACATTGAAGCGACGTATTTATCATGCAAATTATCTTAAACTCATTCGGATTTAATTTATTTAATTTCGTTTCCTTTTTTCGACCATTTATACTTCAAACTAACTTTGTTATCAAGTTTTATACTGTGTTTCTTCTTTTTCAATTTTAACATTTCTAATTAGCTTTTTAATTTAACAACTTTTTTGATTTTATTTTTATTATTTGAGACGCCGCCTTCTTTTGGGGCTCCCGCAATTTTTTAGCAAGACTCCCACACTTCTTCTGCATATCTGTTTGTAAAAACCTTGTAATAATTAATGTAGGCCTCCGAAAAAATCATCTAATTACACTTACATAATTATATACATTTAAAGTAAGATAAAAATTTCACCTAAGCCCGGGGTAAAATGTACAATCATTTTCCAACTGGTGATTAATTATAATGTTAATAGAAGTGCTAAGTTGCATTTATGCGAAGCAATAAATAGAATTCAACATTGGTGTTTATTAATGAATTTAAAATAAATAACCTACTTTCGAAATCCAAATTCAGATAATAATAATTATTATTAACGAGACATTCGGCATATTAATACACATTTATATTAAAATTAATTAAACAATATTATAATCCATTACTAGCACTATTTGTTGTAACAAAATCTATTTGGAAATGCAGATAAGAATTTCGTATTATCAGCAAGAAAATATTCTCCCTTTGACTCCATATATTGCACTTTGTTTATCAAAGCATTAATTCAATGATTTTTTTAGGACTTTCATGAATATTTATAATCCGCCTGGTTGGGATATTAAGAAAATTATATGGTTATGAAGGTGATTCATCGTATACCGTGTAAGGTATTATCCATTAACACTAATTTTTCAACTTTATCTTAACTTCTTAACCTAAGCTGAGCTATGCTATCTTAAACTATTAAAACAAAGTATAATAGTCTTATTTTATTTGAGTATATATGCGTTTGTAATGCTAAATAGTTCGCTTGATCCCTCTAGTGCGGCCTTTAGGCCGCACAACCAAGGCAATCGCCTACTGATAATTTTATATTGTTTAGACATAGAGTCACAGTTATTATGAATAAAGAAATTAAAGCTTAAGACCGGGATCAGTGGAGAGCTGGGTCCAACCAGTCGACAGACTGAAAACTGGAGAAGGAGAGAGACTAAAATTAAGTAATTTCCTCCTCTTTTACAAATTAAATCTGTCAAGGAAAAACATTGTTTTGCCTATGGTTGAATAAAGCTCCGCGCAGATTATATCTGACAGAACAATGCGCGTGAAACTGGTACCAGGGGACATTAAAACATTTCGTAACTATCTACAAAACTTCATTACAATCTAATTAACGCCACAAACGTATATATTGTCTAATCAAATCAACATCGAGGTTGTTTGTATGGACACTGATTATTTCACGATGTTTTGCATAAGATATCGAGATTTCTTCTGGACTGTATTCATTTTTAGATTTCTAGGAATCACCGATTGGAACAAACCATGTAGCATTTGTAATAGTCGAATCACTTCGAAAACATTATAGTATTTCAATTGGATTTCCTCAGTAAACCCCGAAGCTTGAGTTTGTAGATCCATACTGGTTTTAATATGGCTCATATAGCAACAGTTTGTCCTCTAGGGATAGCTGGGATGTCCGGTCGATGAGTTAACATTTTTCTAAGTTTCAATTCAAATCAATTCAATTTATTCACTTTACGGTTAAAACCTTTCACATAATAAAAAATATGCAATAATATACGGTAATACACAAGACAGCGATTGTGGGATTCACGATGTGAACTAAAAGACAATAGGATACTCGTATTTGAGATAATAATATAAGGTAAAAAAAGAAAAAGATTGAAATCATAATAACATTAGTAAATATAATAAATTTTATCATTGGTTCATTGGTTGAAATTAACTGATTTTATAAAGCTTTCATAAATACAATGAACCAATTCATAAATACAGTGAATTACTAAAAAAAAATTAGTATAGTTATATACACATACGACAGTATTTGGTTCAGCGAAGATTAAAATTTGGGCCATGGTTGGCCAATTGAACCACCCTAGCTACTGGAGTGTATAGTTGCTAGACATTACTATTCAGTGTCGGCTGATACGGGGAGGGCAACTGTGTGCCGCCACTTCAAGTTTCATCTTATTATGTTATTACCAAGGTTGTGCGGCCTAAAGGCCTTTTAAACCACCTTTTAAAATGTTTAGTTAATTTTTTACTTTTTTGCTCGCTCAAAGAAATTTCCCGGTATGTAAATTATTATAAGTAGTAGTTCGGATAGAACTGCAAATCTGGGTGTAAACTGCCCGATCCGTCAGATAGCTGAACCAACCTGTAGACACCCTTCTAAGCAAAACGTCAACATTAATCTCTGCTATAAAGAGCCTTAAATTCGTTATGGTATTAATATGAACCAGAGGAGTTTACTTACAGGAATAAAAAAGGAAATTGTTAGTTATAATTACCCCAAAAATTAAAATTGCAATAATTCAGAAAAATATTATAAGAAATGAAATAATTGAAAAATTATTAAATTAATATTGATTCTCCCTCCCTCATGTTATGACTACCATTAGTTAGGTTAGATTGCACAGTTTGGTTGATTTTGAATCTCGTTAATCCATTCAAACGCGTCATTGGTTTACCAAAATTTTTTTACTTGTTACAATAGACATTTATTTATTATACGACATCAGTACATTAACTTAACTTTGTTATTTTTTAAAACAAATGTATTTAGAACCATTACAACACCAACATCGTGGTTTTCGGAATGGCAAATTTATTTTTCTGGGTGTAGCGTTGCAATGTTTATTATAGTCTATATTTTGTTAAAACATTGAACTTGCTATAAAATTAAATTTAATTAAAATTGCGCTATGGATAAACAAATTTTGAAATAATAACAGCTTCCTTTTAGTTGGGGGGTTAAAACGAGACAGCATTAAGTAACATCAATAAAAACACGTTTTTTAGATTGTCAGGTTCAAATTTTAAGATCAAGATCAAACCTTTTTACGGTTTGGTTTCTTCCGGCCGTGTGAACGTTTTTTTATTATTAATTACTATTTAATGTAAGCGACTTAACTTTTTTGCTGAATTACAACATAATTAGCTAAAAGATTATAATTACAGTAGTTTGAAAGTTTTTAATTCTTAAATGCTACGTTTGCATCTTACAGTTTTCTCGTTGCACTTTTATCTCAAAATATTTGTATTTTTTTAATTAATGAATCCAAAGTTTTCAGGCAACATAGTTGTAGCACGTAATTTTTAAATGCAAATAATATAAATGCAATTAAGTTAATGAATAAAATAAAATTTAGATCTTAATTAGGCTATCACGTTGTGAGCAAAATAAAAATTTCTAGCTAATCTATTTTTTATGTGAGATTCCCCAGACGACTGTACGTTCTGTGTTGAATGATAGCGTACTTTTATATTCGTTAACTTGGAAGATGTCTTTTGGTCATTAAGAGTTGGCAAAGAGTGGAATTGAATGAAGATATATGCGAGTATGAGCCTTAAATACTGTTCTATATTCTAAAACCAACTTCTTAATGTAATGTTGCAAGTTTTGATATTTTTTATCTATTTATTTGTGTATAAAAAATTACTAAAGTTTAAACGAGTAAAACGAAATAGCGAAATGAATGTTTAAGATTTATTTTTTTGGTATATTTTACTCTTAAACTAAATCATATTTTTCTTCGCAAAGCAAACAGAGTCGAGGTACTTCTATTTAATCTTATATTATAATCAATCACTTGATTACAACTCTGTATATTATTAAAAAATCATTTTTAACTTCATTTCCTGCATCCACATATCCACTCTATGCAATTAGTTTTTTTTTACATTTTTAATATTATGATTCCAAGACTTCGCTATTGGCTAATAATAGGCGAAATTGTTGGTGTAGTGTCTTCCGCTCGACTCGGCAAGATCAGCTCCTCGCTCTACTCGGTCACGATCTTCTTGATCGAGTCTAGATTTGTAAAGAATCGGTAGGCCGCTTTGCAACCCTCAAATTTAATTTTTATATTTACTTTTTTTATGAACCAAGCTAACTGAAATTATTGTTTAAATGTAAATTGCAACAAGGTTATTTCGTGTAATTTCTGAAACAACAGCAATATTTAAAAAATCATATTGCGGTTGCTTGATAAGTCCCAAGAAGGACGAAATAACGTTGTCGCAACTTATATTTAAACAATTATTTCATATAAGTTACATTTCATTAACTTGGTTTACACAAAAAGTAAATATAAAATTTAAATATTCTCAACAAGTTCTAAATCAATATTATATATAATTAATTAAGCTACTATATTGATTAAAAGACTCTCTTTACTTCCGTCCTCGTCACCGTGTTATATGAATTGGGTTCAGTTTACCGAATGACTCAAAAAGACCACAAAGATACCAAAGTTCGGTATTCCGGAATCCGCGAGTTATTGGACATGCTGATCAAAGTCGTTATAAATGATTAATTATTATTAATTCTGCGAGGTAAATCAGCCCTGCTTAGTTGTGATTACCAATCTGATGTCGTTATGGTTTTGTACCATTTACACATTTACAGTTTTCTCTGCTGCGCCCGTTATGTTGCGGTTATGTTATGTTATGTTACGTGTTCAAAATGTGTTGAAATGTTTAACGTGGATTCCGAACTACCATGTTCGCGATTAACCATTGTATTAAAGTTCTAAGAAACTTAGAAATTTATTAATACCATTGACTCCTTTAGTAGTATCTCATACGTCTGGGTAGTCTTTAATGCTTTGTCCATAGTTAGTAGCCCACATTAAGCTGTAGGTCTCCTAAGTGTACAAAAACACTTCGATCGCACATCAGAGGAGTCGTATCACTCTCAAGTAGCTAAAATCATTTAGTGCCATGTGATGTTTTCGTCCATATCTGGATTCTACGTTCTATTGGAGGTTCTATTGACTGTAGTTGCAGAAAATTATAACATCATTCATATTATTCTCTACAGAATTAAGAGTTTCCCAACTATTGCCAGATCTTCGCTTTTCATCACCGCCATTACCACTACTTGATTACAATTTTGGTACGGTCCATAGATACAAAGGGTACGATGGAGCCTCTTTAATCGTAAGTACGTAATTTTTATAAAAGTTGACAACGTTGCATAAAATGAGCAATGCCGTAGCTAGCAATGCAGGACCGGTCCTGTTACATAAGACAATCTTCAAATTTGCCTACCAGATGCGTTCTGTAAGGAAATGTAGTTAAAAGCTAAGAATCAAAAAAGGACCTTCAGGAATAAAAAAAAATAACAGCAAGAACTTCTTCGAAATTTTCCGTTTCAAATTTTTGGTTTTCTATGCGGTCTTTCCAATAATTATTCCAATAAGTTCCTATGACACTGAAGATGAGACGATAAATAGATAATGAAACAAAGTTATTTAAATTTTGACGCTATTTATTATTATAATAAATAATTTATTATTAATCACATAAAATTTGATGACCACATAACGGTTGAGGTTAAGTCTAAAAGTTTCAGATTATCTAAGGAAAAGAGCATTAGAATTATTTAATTTAAGCATCCCTCTTTCAGCTTTGGTCTTCGGCCTCCATAAAGCACGAATTTTGTGGGTCGTAGTCGTATCTCAAAGACCATATAGTTTTTAAACTACAGATTTTTAAAGCTCATAAAGCTATGACACAACGGTAATTCATGTTGAATATGAAAATGGCGGTCAAAAACGATCTACGATCTAGGTAGTTTTTTCTGGAAATTCCAATCGAAATTCGACACGATCAAAAAACAAAAATCCAATCATAAACATAAAGGAGCCAGACCTAAAAGAAAATTAAAACTTTGGGCCCACTTAAATGAGAACAGTGCAAACATTCGCAAAACTGTTCCTGCAAACGCCTGGTTCCCAACGCTGTGCCCTTCGTCCAAGATTCACGTCGATTGGACCAAAAACTTGGTATCTCTATAGTAAATTTTTTTATTAATGGTCGTCCATAAAGGACGCCCACATTTTTTTCCGACTTTTTAATTCCCCATCCCCACCTTGTCACAGTTGGTCACAATCTTCAACCCCCCCTCCAGGAACGTCCTCATTTGTCTAAAACTGAACTTGATCTTTTAAACTAAAAAGCCTATTCATTAATTTTAATTTTTTTTACATTTTTATGGTTGTAATAAAAATTTAAATGAAACACGCAAGAATTTAGCTATTTTTTAACTATGCCAAGAATTCCTAGTAAAAAGTTCCTAGTTCTGTCCGAGGCACTGTTGGTTCTGTGAGCAGTTTGGTTTTTACATCTCAGGTACCTTGCTAAGCTTGCCTTTCGATGATCCTGCACCCTGGTTTTTATTGTTATGATGGCAAATCATTAACACAGGACCGCCACCTTTACGTGCCCTCCGAAGCACGGAAGGCGGTCAAGAAATTTTAGACTGCACTCGGCATCGAACCGGGGAGCCCTACGTTAGAAGTTGATCACACTATCAGACCATGACCACCATCGAATTTCACATCTTTTATTACAATATTATCACTTCAATCGTTTTTGTTTCTTGACCGAAGGATTGCAACCCATTTTCTTCTATACATGTGATGTTCGAAGTGTTTTCACATACATATAGATCATTACATTCCGAATAGAGACGCTCAAAATGAAGTTCACTTAGTCGTATTTTCAATGCTGAGCTATAACAATCTTTTAATATCCTGCATGATGATTTAAGCTACCTAATACATGATTGCCTAATACGACGCATACCACACCATCTTCGACTGCTCGAACTGGTATGAAGTAAGAAATAAATACGGTATCGAAGACCTGAACCCCGACACCCTAGTAACAGAAATGCTATCATCAAAGGATGATTAGGACAGAGTTGCTGATGCGTTAACTGAGAACATCCGTACCAAGCTGGACGATGAGAAAGTCATCGAAGCAGCTCTGGGTTCAGGTCACGAAGACTAAGAAATATCCTTATTGACGACAAAGCGGAATAATAAGGATATGATACAACAACATCGCAGGTTGACAGCTGTCAATTTCTTCAGCTGAAGAAATACCGAGAGGTGAATCCGGCTGTCACCGGGAGGGGGTTTTACTGAATAAGAATCTCACACTACCATCCCAGATTGGGGTGGTGCCTGTGAAGGTTCCCCGCTCATTGCGCGATTGCCTATGTGTGTGGCCTAAAAGTCACACGGAGTGAAATTACTATGAAGCCGTAATTTTTCGGTTTCTTTGGGCGTCTTCGATTTGTCTGATGTGAAATATTGTGGCAATTCGAAGTCTTCACAAGTTATATTCGACACTATAGTGTCGAATCGCCAGGTTCAGATTCGTTGCTGGCGTTCCTATTTCAGGATTTTGTATCAGAAGTCCTCCCGATTTAATATTTTAAATATGTAGATATATGGCACAGACGGCCAACCGACTGCTTCTGGATATCTATGGCCGTGTTCGGTCTGGCGCTTTTCTCGCTTTGAAGCTCCGTCGAAGTAATTCTGATAACTCGATTTGGAGCGGTTCCGAGCTTGCAAACGCTATAGTTCCGTCCATTTAGCACGTGAAGTTCTGAAATTATAGCAGATAAAGCGTTTGGAAGCCTGAAAAAAAGAATGCGTCGACGGAGCTTCAAAGCGAAAAAAGTGCCAGACCGAATACGGCCTAAATGTGATTGCCAAGGCTGCACTGGCCGTTAGGTGGCGGAGGGGGTGATTATACCAAATTGTAATTATGTGACATTTCAAATACAAGTGCAAAGTGTATCTATATATAGTTACAGTACAAATACGCCGGTTGAGATTTTCCCATTAGTAGATATTATTCCCATACCATTTACTAATTGTTTATTCGAAGGTACTAAAAGCAAATTGTAAATTTAATTTTAATAAAAAGAAAGGCTAGTCTAAATGTAACTTCCTAATGTTATTCAATGCAATTCAATTTACGAAATAAACCATGCAACAATCGGGATAAACCCGCAAGACCTAATTACAGGTCAGTAGTTGTTGCTTAGTCATTTATTTATTTACTATACGGGCAATCGCCCATTAATTACAATATTAACTGCATGAGCACACTCTAAAGCATTGTTAATGTACAAAATTATCATGTCCATGAAATACACATAACTAAAACAATATATTAAAAATTATAACAATTTGTACGTGGAATCACAACCACGGCACATATAACATGGTATCAGTTAGGAGCTGATCCTATGGCCGCTGATAGAGAATAGTGCATAGTAACTCCGTAAACGTTCAATAAACTTGGAAAAAGTATTAGATCTTTTCTCTAAATAATTTAGTCTACGTGATTTTCAATAACTGGAAATTTTGCTCTAAACTGCATTCAAACCGAGATATTCACGAGATCAGAGGTCGCTTGAGGGTGCAAAATTAGTGTGTATTTTTAGAAGTCCTAATAAAGTTAATAAAATTGATTCCAGCTTGCCCCCATTTATTTACGCAATAGCCCTTTTAGAATGCGTTGTCGACAGGCCCATAATTCGTGTAATTATTGTACTAGCAACTCTGTTTCAAATTTAATTGCATTGAAAATTTTTTTCTCCGCTTCTCACCTCTTTTCAAAAAATAAATTTAAACCTCCCTTGTCACAACTGATATATATTATATAAATATATATATGGCAGAAAAGTACCCTTTAATTAAAGTTCTACATAATTATGATTATATTATCTCAAGGTACAGTTAAAATTAAGATAATTTAGCCTTTGGTTAAGTTTTTGCAAAAGTTTTACAGTAAATACAATAATTACCACCCAATTACATAAAATTCCTTTTAAGTAGATTTCCATTATTGCAAAATTCGGGAACTGTGCAGTTATTCTGACCAGCTGAAAAAAAATTTCTTCAGCCACACACTAAAGAACAGGCTTATTTTAGGCTATAGAAAAAATTTCATGCGAGAAACTTTTGAAAAGTACGGGAAATTAGCATCGAGTATGCGGCAGACCCCGGTCAGACGCTATACAATTGAAAGACGGTCCCTTGAAAATGCGTAAAATTTTTTCGCTCCGATTTGAATTTTTCTTTGAAATTCGGATAGATGGGGGTGTGATTAGTGGATATTAGTAATAAATATAGAGTAATATAGAGACGGTCGCCAGCTTAGTGGTTAAGTGCGTTGCTGCTAATGCTAAATACCTGGTTCAACTCCGGGCTCAGTAAAACTTTATTCTGACCGTCTCCCCTCGGAAGGCAATGGCAAACCACCGAGGTGTAATCTGCCTGGTACAGCTTCTCTGGAGATGAAGTGTATACACTTCCCGCGGTTCGGAGCCCGCGTTAAGCAGTAGGTCCCCTATGTGTGTGATAATACTTCAAACGCACGACACATACATAGGAGAGAGGTCGCCTACGTCTGAAATCAGGCACGGCACTTAAAGAAGAAGAAGTAATAAATATAATCAAAAAAATGGAAAATGACCCGTGTATTGCCGAAAAAGTGAAAAAATTAAATTTTTTTTTCCTTCAAATTTTGGGGTGTGCATTCGATAAGGAGGGTAATCCATCGTCAAAACCTATCCTTTCGGGGCGCCGCTCCGCTCCGCTCCGCTCTGCACCCCTCCAGGGCGGTTTTGACTCTGGTTACTAGGCTAAACATACGAGAAGGCGCCACCCATCAAGAAAACCGGGATAAATGAAACCGGGATGTGAGAGAACCTCGAAATAGCATTAAAAAGTATAGTTGCGGTATGGGGCACTAAACTATTACGTTTCACCCCTAAAAAATCCAGTAAAAACAAAAAATAATCGATGTTACATGTACGAGAGACGAGCTGCATCTGCCGGTGCGAAATACTCTAAGTGTTAGGGTCATTAAAACTGCACGGACTGTCAATAGAATGAGCGAAGCGCGGGAATCTCGTTAATTTTACCACTGAATCTCGTAAAATTAATCAAAATCGATTATTTCAAAATTTTGATAATAAATTCTCGGTTAATATTTTTACAATTTGCTATATTAACTGTGTTAATATAGTGGTAGCTGAAGAAAATTTGTTTCGAGTGGTCAGAACAACTGCACAGTAGCCCATAAGGGATGCATCGTCCCAAAAATTTCGTAATATTGCAATTCCTGAAGAAACGTGAAAACTCAAAAATGTAATTATCGAATTCTTTTATATGGCCTTCGTATTGATACGGTTAATAATTATTTATTTGTGTTTGCATTCGAAATTTAAAAAAGTTAATTACTTAATGGACTAAAATTTGTTTATTTTTATCAACAAATTTTACTTTTTTTCAAAGCTGAATCAAATTATCGGTACCTAATCAGGTAGGAAAATTTTTAAATTAAACAGAAGCGGGCAAAGTGATTTCTACCACTGTATTTACTTTCCCTTTGAAATTAAATCGATTTTTAAATTGAACTGAAACCAGGCAATCTATTTGAAATTGTTTATAATGTTAAAACTTTCATAATTAATAAACCTTCAAAAAAGTAAACTTTTTGAAATGTAGACATGTTTACAAGCTGGGGGTATATAATTATGATGCTACCAGAACTGCATAAAAAACGAGACGTCTCGACTCGACTGTTTGCAATTTTCAGCTTCTGCTTAACTTCTGAATTTACTCTAAAAGCTGTATAAGGAATTCTTATGAAATTTTGAAGTGATTTCAATTTGAGCGTCGTTATTGGTGGCTAGGTAATGAAAATGACTTAGGATGTGAAATTAACATATTGGTAAAAAAAATTAATGAATGTTCATAAACGGTCTTCTTAAAAACTACTAATTTTGAGTTCATTCATCTTTCTAATATCATTAATATAAAATTTAAAACCTGCTTTTGAGCCACATGTAGAATTACAAATATTGTGGAGGGAGTTATTTGTATCTGCATCCAGCAGTTCGTGGTTAACCGTTGATGTTGGTGTTTGACGATCGCTGATCGTTTTCTCCCTTTTGTTGTGCTTGAATTATGTGATTAATTTTTGTGAATTTTGTGATGTGATTTGTGTTTTACTTTTTATGAATGTTAACCCAGTGTGTGAATGTGTTTTTCTGTTACATTTTTGGATTTTTAAAATACATTCTATATTGGTGAGTTTATTAAACTAAATTATTAATTCAAAATTGACTATTGCTATCGATTAAAATTTTGCAAATTTAAAAAATTTCCCAATTAAGGAAAACTGAGATGGAAATGTTTACATTTTTTGCAACAAATTCTATTATGAATGATTGGTTTTTGAAATTGGATTATAAAATTACACGGTCCATAAATTTTTGAAATTATTGTTTTAAATGTTTTTCTTCGCGCCAAACCGATTTTCTACAGTTCAATGAGCAGGAATACTTTTGGAAAATCTTTTTCAGAAAATTTTCAGTTTCAAAATAAATTTTTTAATTTTTAACCTAATCATAAATAGTTCATCGAAAATCAGAAAACGTTTTTTATAACGTAAAATTTTTGTTTCGTTTTTCTGAGTGCTTGCTAATAGAACTCATCATCTCATCTGTTCTCACCAGCGATAACAGCAAGCTACGCTGTTAAAAATAAAAACACAATTTTTTTTTATTTGAGTAATACGTTAACATGTATAGGTGTCATCAAACCATCCTGTATAGTAAAGAAACTTTAAATTGGTTTTTTTAAAAGGAGTTACAGTTTACCCGCATTTAGTCGTTGCCTTAATTTTTTTTTAATGGTTCGTAATGTAACAAAAAAATTTTATTATAACTATATAATTTTTTACGTAGTAATATAACGGGAAATAAAATTTTCTTTCTGGATAAGTAGATCAAATATAGGAAATTTGATTAATTAGGGATAAATGGATAATTTTTATAAAACTACAATCAGGGTATTAAGCTACCAAAAGTATATAAATATTACACATTATTATATTAAACATAGGTACTAATAGCAACTTTTTGGGTTTAAAGTTTTACGTGAAATGATTTTTTTTGGCTTGTTTAATTTGCTTTTGCGACAAAAAATATCAATTGAAATGTTTGCCTGAATCCAAACCCTCAGGGGAACCCCCTTTACAGCAATTTTTCCTACGTCAACCTTAAACTGTCCGTAACACCGAAACTATTGAATTTTTAGTGTTAATCACTTAATACTTTCTTAAAGAGCCCTAAATTGTCAAAAAATTACATTATAAGCCTTTATTGTCTAGAATCAGCGGTTTATGAGTTAAAGAATAAATGCATCACAGAAATGTTATGAAGTTCGAAATTTAATTTTTTTATTTACATTCAAACTCGGTTAGTTTTAGCTGAACGATTACCTCTTAAGTGGTACAACTTTAGTGTATGAACTTTTTTAAAGATTAATCCATGTCACCGAAAAACTGAAATTACAGGTGAAAAAATGTACAATTTGTATCGTGACACACCGTCTATGTATTTAACCTGTTGTTTATTTTTATGTATTACCTATACGAAGTCAACTAAATACGAATATTTTTGTGGAAACCACTCTGAATTCGGTGGCAAATTTTAAAAGCATCAAAAAACCATTTCAGATGTTCTGTGAAATTTTTGAAAATATTTAAATAGACGTAAAGTGGAAACCCATTCAATTTTCTGTACGCAAGGCAAGAAGTCGAAAACATGGCTAGAGCTCGCAAAAAAACTCACTGAATTTTATTTTTACAGAAGATTTTCATTAAATTTAAATTGAAGGGTATAAAATTATCTGTTAAATAGATTTTATTAAAGGTTCTTTTACTAATTCAGTACAGGAAGCCGAAAAAATGGTTAATTTGACCATTGGGGATTTCAGCCACCTTATAGCGCTGTTTTTCCCCTATAACTCGCAAATTCTCTACAAAGTTCAACTTTAAGAAAATTTTGCGACGTAACATTCCTATAATAAAAACTAATCTGGAAAAGTCGAACATGGTTTATTTAAAAGAATTGAAATTGGAATCAAATTTTAAGATAAATTATATTAGCAATAACACTTTTTGCTAAACAAACTTTGTTCTCTTTACTTTTGGTCTGCTGATATTTTTTCCTAAAAGTGAAATTAACCGAGTTACAGGTAAAAAACCAAATCTCCAATTGTGAGAGAAGTAGACATGGGATTTTAGTGAACTTTTGGAGGTTTATTTGGGGGCTCAAAAACACGTTTGGGAAATTTTAGATTGCCCACATTTTTTTTGCAAGCTAAAATGTAACTTACTGGGAGTACAAAAACAAAAAAAGTTAATAAAATTCTGGACTTTTTAAATTTCTTTGCTTAATTTCATGTACATGGTAACCCGAAACCGAAGGAACATAATCAATTTGTTTTTCGCCTATAACCCACTTAAATTTCATTTTTACGAAAAATTTCTAAAGAACAAAATTGTAGGGAATAAAATTCTCTGTAAAATAATATTAAAAATTTACTTACGTCGCACACTGGGGCAGGACAGCTTCTGAACTGTTATTAAATTAAATATTACTTTAATTGTTTTTACTAACGAGATTCAAATACAATTTATTGATTTTTAAGTTGGATATTTCGTTTAGGGCTGTTAGTAGTATTGAAAAGATTCATAGATACATTCTTGAATATGTTTTTATTAAAAAAATCGAATCTTTTCCATCAGACACGGACGCGCATGAATGGATTAACGAGATTGGAATACGCTTAACGCGCGCGTCGCATTATTCCTGTAATTAAAATTATTCCATAAAGGCCACATAGGTTTTATTTAAACAAAAGTGGAATTAATTTTTTTAAATAATTTATGGTAGAATAAATTCTCCTTATAAGTAAATTCTGTAAAATCTATTTTGTAAAGAATTTTATGTTCTTTAATTTTAATTCAGTAAGTTATAGGCGAAAACCACAAATGAGGAAATAAAATCTTTAATTGGGAGAGAAGCCGGTAGGCAACTTTTGGGGGGTTCATTCGGCACTCAAATATACGTCTGCAAAATTTCAGTGTGCCCAGATTTTTCTGCAAGCTAAAAATGCAACTTACCTGAACTGCAATAAAGTATCATAATCAATTTGTTTTCGCCTATAACAGGCTTAATTTCATTTCTACGGAAAATTTTCATCAGAACAAAATTGTAGGGAATTAAATTGACTACCGGACACAATTTTTTAAATTGGTTTACATAAGTCGTATGAAAATCATTGCAGAGAAGCCAAACAAGTTTTATTAAAAAAAAAATTAAAATTGGAATAAAGCTTCTGATAAACCTTCTGATACTTAAGTAAATTCTGTAAAATGTATTTTGTAAAGAATTTTATGCTCTTTAATTTTAATAGAATGATAATTTTCCTTTTATATAATAAATTTTATATAAAAAATAAATTTCAATTTTCCCAAAAACTGAAACTAAGCGAGTCGTAGGTGAAACTCCAATCTCGATTCGGAATTCATTTTTAGAGAAAATGTTGTCAAGACAAAATTGTAGCGCATAAAATTCTCTAAAAGATACAATTTATAAAAATTTGCTTATGTCTTATTAATAAATTCTCTAAAATATCTTTTGTAGAAAATTTTGTGATCTTTAATTTTAGTTCAATGATAATTTTGCCCAAAAGTAAAATTAAGTCAGTTATAAACGAAAATCCACATATTATCATCAACTATAAAATCTCCAATTGAGAGAGTTCATTCAGACACTCAAGTACACGTCCGCCGAATTTTTTGGAAACAACTAATAAACTTGCAAAAATATGAAAAAATAATAAAATTTTGCATTTTGTAACATTTCTTTACCTAATTTCATATTATATAATTTCAAAACCGTTGGCTTTAGAAAATAAAAGATAATAATCAATTTTGTAGGTAATTTCGGGCTCTCTAAAAAAGCATAAAATCGACAGTTTTGGTGCTATGGCCATTTTAAGTAGAAATAAAAAATTCTTTATTATTATATCCCGAGTGTTTTCAAATCTTGGAAACTGAAATAACAACAAAATTCTGGTAAGAAGAGACTATTTATTTTTAAAACTACGTAATCTTTAAATTATTACGTAAAGATAAACATTGCAGAAAGTAAAAATAACAGCTACCAAGTTAGAATTTTGTTTTAATTAATTTGCATTTCAATTTATTAATATTATTTAAATATTTTGCTTGATTTTAATGAAATAAGCGTGGAATACAAAAAAATCTTGGATGATTTAGGTGTTACTGTTTTTTAAACATTTTTGACGGTTAATTTACTGATCAGTAGGTTATCCAATTTTACGATTAATAAAAATTTAATGTCTTATACTCTAAATTACCGTAATGTTAATCATTCAAGTAATGGTCCGTAGTAAGATTAACAACTAGGTTGGTTATTTTAGTGCGGGTTCCTCTACATCACGGAAATGCATGCTATTTTATGTAATTAAATTACCGAATCTGCTGTAAACACGACTCCCCCTTTGTTAATCACGTGCTTTTTGATTCGGGATATCTACCACAATTTCAGATACACGTCAGCTGTATAATGAGTTAATTAGTGTAAAAATTCATTCATTCAGACATTTTCCTCAGACCTACATTTATTATCGGGGTCACCAATATTTACGTAATTTTAAAAAGCATCTCGGTGGGGACTTTCGATCTTTGATTGGTGAAAGTTTAGATGTAACGATTGATCTTACTTTATAAATTTTCTTCTTCTGTCGCAAAATGAAAGCAAAAATACCTGATGAAAAGTAAAAAGTGTATACTGAAGTCAAGATATTTTCAGCGCGACTTCATCAACTTTTCTATATTTGCAAGTTTTGTGAATCCTGACAGTAAGTCGCTGTATTTATCTTTTAGTTTTAACTAACCACTTATTCTCTATCCTTTATTTCGTTTTTATGAATGCCTTTACGACTTCGGTTGTTTACTACCTCCCAGTTAGTTACAATTTTGTACCAACATAAAAAAAATTGACTCTTTCTTATTGCTTTATTATTAAGGTTGTTGGCGAAATTATGTATATTGATAATATCAAAAATACTTCAAAGTAAGCAAATATCTATACAGGAAAAGAGATTTGTTTAAATTAAATAATTTCAAAGCAGAACAGCATTAATAAATTTCGAAAATTTCTACATTTTAAATTTCATATTTCCAAAGCCCATGTATTTATAACTTGAAATTAAATGGACATAAATTTTAATAACAAAGATAAAAGAAAAACATTATAAACAAAAAAAGCATAGTCTAAGGACGTGCAATTGAAAAAAAATAACCTGGAGACAATTTTATTCAAAAGGACAAACTTTTGTTAATACGAATTTCATTTAAAATTACTTGAATAATACCAAAATCCAGACTGGGAGACTCTTTGTGTTTAGGACTATCCAGAACATGTCTTCGTTTATTTTAGATTTAAACAAGAAATTTTAAAATCGTATAAAGCAGATACATTATTATGTATATTTATAATTTCATGCTTAAAAACTTGGTTTGTTTAATTTATCAGTAAGGCAATTATTTTTGTGCACATATTTGCCAAAAGAGATAATTGGATTTTTAATTTTCAAAGCTAAAATTTTTTCAAACAGAAACACCCATATTAATTTTTTCTAGTGTATTGCATATTCAATCCGATATTGACACAACTACACACATACATGATACAAATTTACTCGGACAGGTTCTGTATGGATTTTTGTGCATTGACTATTCAAATTAAATTTATTAATTATTTCAAATTCTCCAGTTAGGTAAAACAATATTCAAACGTTGTTATTAATAACAAAATTCACAGCAAAAAACAAATTTTGTATTTTGAAGTAATAATTACAGGACAGTGGTATTTTTTCCGTTTTACTAAAATTATAACGTTTAATTGCTTTTTAATATCACCGAATACGACAGAGCACATTTTGATGAATTTTTAATTATTAATGCGTCCAGAAGATTTTCATTTTATTTTTAAATTTAGTTTATGAACGA
Source organism: Podabrus alpinus (assembly GCA_932274525.1). Taxonomy (NCBI): domain Eukaryota; kingdom Metazoa; phylum Arthropoda; class Insecta; order Coleoptera; family Cantharidae; genus Podabrus; species Podabrus alpinus. Next base: position 98,801,509 of record OW026452.1, read on the forward strand.
AAGAGTTATTATCAGATGAAAATTATTTAAAACAGCCTTTCTCATGAAATTAACTTTAAAGTTGGATATACAGGGTGATTCTTTAAGTAGCACAATAAATATTTCCTTAGAAAAATAGATCAGTTACACATATTATGATCTAAAGCGCGGCGGGCACCTGATGTAATGGAGGCGGACACAGGAGGCGGACACAAAATATATACTAATTTACAGGGTCTAGAGCGAATTTGGCAGTTATATTGGAAAAACCACCAGAAAAGAGACGATATTAGGAAAAGTCTTGAATATCTCGGTTTGGAATCACTTTAGAGAAAAATGTTCACTATATAAAAATAAAGTAGATTAAATTCTCTACCAAAAACATTTTACACGTTTTCTTGTTAATCAATCGGTTCCAAAGTTACAGCTATAACGCGTGGAATATATTTGCTATCTTGATTTCAACATGTTTTCACATGGTTTTGCCAAATCGGGAGTCCCTAGAGCGTGAAATAATTGGAGCAAAATTATTTGGGACTCTAAAAGACATACCAATTTTGCCCAATCTTACTATTCTGAATTTTGTCGCCATACTGGAAAAACCACGCGAAAAGGAAATCTTTATAAATATGTTTAAATGCAGGTGAGCTATTTTTCAAGTGATATCGCCAAAGTTGTATAAATAGAAATACTCCGATGTTGAAAATATTGGTTACAAAACAATTTGATGCAATTCAAATTTGTATTCAATAGTGTGCACTCCAGGTCACACCAATCTTTCATTTTGTTTCTCATAGTATAGTTTTTATAAAACTTGTAAAACTAAGACCTACCACATTTTTTGTGGTACTCTGTTCGTAATCGTTATTCATTGACCTCGACATCCACACTTGATGAGTATGCTAATGACAAAGGGTCTAGACGAAAACTTAATGCATGTGTGGCAGGTCGTCATGCACTTCTCTAGCTCTAACCTTTATAAAGAACGAGTGTCATTAGTAAGACTTGATGATGGTCCTGCAAAGGATCAATTAAACGAGGCGTAACAGGGCCCATACGATGGGATTAAAATCAGCGAAAGAACCCCAAAGAACCTAACATATTCTGATAGCACATCAGAAGTCGCAGCTAGTTCTGAAGGACTTCAACGTTTAACAATAAATGCATAGATGAAGTAGAATCCCTGATACACTGGTTTACCAATAAATGCCCTCTTTTTTGGCAAAATGTTTTTCTTTAATAACTTTAATTCGTAATATAGGTTCCGTTTTATTCCACAAACTTAAGCCGTCTTTCAGGCAACTTCATGATAATTTCGTTGAACTTCCCATCTTTCTGGCCGAATAACTGCTCGAACTGAATTTTTTTATGTCTTCAGTGAAGTGAAGTTTTCCCATTAAAGGAATTTTGTAACAACCGGAATAAGTGGTAGGTAATGTAATGGTGAATACAGCGGATGTGGTAGAAGATCTCAGTCAAGCAGCATCCATTTGGTCAACTCCGAACTATTCTGGTTGTATGCTGTCTTTTATCGATTCAATTGATATAATCAGTAGATTATTGGACAACCCGATGCAAGCTCTCTGAGCTTACATATATACAGACACCTGTACTACTGGCTGGCAAAGCTATGTAGATCCGGACACTGAGAGATAGGGACGTAGATGCTGCAGATAAATCTCATCAACTTGGATGGAGGCATTCGAGATTTAATCTTCAGATGATGTTGCAAACATCCTGGGATTACCATATAACTGATATAACGAGAGGTCTCACAAGTTGTAGAGAGAAATACATAGTTATCTGCCATGGAAAACTGCCAGACTCAGGATGAAGACAATGCCTTTGGCTTAAAAACATCCGAAGCTGGATGGCACTCGGCTCGTACGCATTACATAGAACAGCATAAAAGCGAGACGAGTTTACCAAAATTGTTGTCAACCTTGATCGATAGAGAAGGCACCTGTAGAAGACAAAAATTTGTTGGACACTTTAACGTCACTTATTTAATTAATCCTGTATCAGAAAGTTAAATTTCTAAAATATCTAATACTAATTAGCATAGGTGTGACATCAGTTTTAGTTGTCCCTTTAAATTATACACCATTATAATTAATTACACACTTGAACCAAGCTCGGTGTCGCATTTCAGTACGGCGCGGTCAAGGCAGAACGGTATAAGCGCCAAAAACTAAAATATGTTAAGTAAATATAATTAATGTTTTTAATTTTTTGGTGCCTGTGACGTTCTCCCTTAACCACACCGGTTAGTAAAATATACACTAAATATGATTTATCCTAACATATTCCTATTTTAAATAAACAAAGCAATTGATTTCATATTAAGCGGAAATAAATTTTAATTCCTTTCATATTTTGGAAAATTTATGCTTTTCCCTATTTAGAGTTGTTTCTGATCGTAGCCTAGGTTTTCCTCGTTTTCCCTCAATGCAACCATCATTATTTATGGAGCTACCCTAGGGATTTTGTTGTTTAGTTCTTGTTAATAACGAATCCACTTCAAATTTAATATTGGTATCGTCATTGTGAATTTTAGTCAATAGTTTAAGTCCTATTCATATTTATAATTGCTGGTACTTAATACTCTTGATGCTTCTATGAGCAGATAGTTTGCGTTTCTTCATCAATTCCTTTCAACATCACGCATTGCCTACAAACAGATTTTATTCTTCTTCTTCCGAATAATCTCCGTGAAATGTTAACGTTTATTGGTAAATTACATCTCGGTAGTTTGTCAAGGCCTTCCGAGCGGTGACGATCAGGATAAATGACTCTTTCCTTCAAAAGTAATTTGAAGTTTCACTTGCTCTACAAATATCACCTATAGTTGCTTTCAATTTAAATTACAGTGAGGAATTATATTATTTCGTTAAATAATTAAAAGTTGTCACACTATAATTTTTCTACATTTGCCTATATAAGTAGTTCCTTTAGTGACGGTGACTGTACCCCACCGCCTGTGGTGGATGCTTTATGCCGCTCTGTTGGTCTTCTGTTTGAACGAATTTTTATTTATTGTGTTATATAATTATAGAAATTTTATGCTATATCTCCTCGCTAATATAAATCTTTTTAGAGCCGATTACAGCTTAGCGGTTGGTACGTTGACTGGCAATGCCAAAGTGCCCGATTTTATCCCCGACAAAGTAAGAACTTTATTCTGACCATCTCTCCTCGAGAGGCAATGAAAAATCACCGAGATAATTTGCCATGAGAACCCTTCCCCCAAATGTTCGGAGTCCACGTTAAACAGTAGGTTCCCTATGTGTATTTCACAAATATAGAAGAGAGGGCCATGACGTTCCTTAAGCGAAAAATACGACTAAGAAGAAAATACTATATAAATACTTACAGTTGTTTCTTTTTATCAATCATCAGGTGGATACAGCACAAAAAATGTTGTGATCGTATTATATTGTTATCTCATTAATCGTTTAAGATGTTGACATCTTGTTCCTCGATTTTATGTACAAAAACCAACGTAGTTGGCTAAAAATGAACAAAACAGAAAATATAAATAGTATATTCCTTGCAAACGACAAAATTGTAAATCATGCGGAAGACGAGATCTTGGCACAGATTGATAGTTCAGCTGGAACAGATCATTAGGTCAAAACCGTAATGTTAATGATGATGTTTTCGCAAAATAATTTATAAAAACACAGACTACGTTATTGCGTTATAATTATGGGATATGCTTTTATCCGGAGAGAGTTAGCTTTTTAAGAAATACATTTTTTAAATAGCCAATATTTGTTCTTTTGAAAATCATAAAACTCCCTTAAATCCCACGTTATCCCGGGCTTAGCAAACACTAAGGTGTTATCGTACAGTTATAAGGATACATATTGGTTTAACATATTGGTTTGAAAATCCCAGTTATGGCAGGATTTTAAATCTTGTCCGGTGGCCAGGTAGACACGATCCTTTGTTGTAAGAAGAACTTCACAATTTACTAAACCACTGAATTGGATAATCAACGTTACGAAAACTTAACTTGGAATTTGCAATAATTATTTAAAATTTTTGTTCTTTTAAAGTTAGAAGTGTAAATGTAGGCTTACACGCTTAACGGATTAGTGCAATTCAATTGATTTCTGCAACCAATTGTTTGATCCTGCAAAACTGTTCTATCTGAAAATTGTGCTTAGGAAGCGATTATAGCAAAACAATATACTTTTTAATTAGTTCCACTACTGCGATATCCTAAAAGTTAATCAAATGTGCAATGTGAGTAAGCGGCTTAATGCACTCAACTGTGAAATTTATATGTTGGAACCGATTTTATTTTCGAGATAAAAAGTAGATCTTAGGTAGATCAACCTATACAAGGTTGGTGACATTTTAATGGTAAACGGCGTGGGTCTCAATACCAACCATTTATGGGTCAAATCTGTTGAAGCATAGTTGCTTTCTATTAAAATTACTTAAGAATGGAGACGGTCATCAGCTTAAACGGTTAAATGTTAAAGGTTCAAACGCATAATGCGTACATAGGAGAGCGGTCGCTTACCCCTGGAATCCGGCATGGCACTTGAAGAGTAGAATTATGGTGCGTCTTGACCGTCACCGAAAGAACGACTTGCATAGGCAAAATTACTCGGCAAAGTTACTTTTTACAGTAGCATTTTAATAATTTCGTTATAAAAGTAATAACTGTAATGGAGTAATTTATTTCCCAGTCTCAACTCAATTTCAAACATCGGGGAAAACATGTTTCGATGTTAATCACGATTATTTCGTTTATGACAAATGTTAAATAAACTTCTAATTTTGAGATTCACTGCTTTAATCGCTAATCGACCCATATATATTTTAACAAGAATGACTTCTTAAAGACGAAGTGCTACAAAAAGATAAAGTTCAGAATAACATTTACATTTTTCTAAAAAGGAGAGATTTTAAATTTAAGGTGTCAAATGGTAATGAATTATTTTCTCATAATTTTCATTTGAATACTAATACACTCCTGAATTTTCGAGATTATAAATTAAAAATAAAACCTAATATTAGAGAAGATGTTAAATAATTCAAATAACTGTTATATTTAAACCACAGCATATTCCTTATGCATCGTTAAATTGAAATTCATGTCGAATAGTTGGAACTACTTTTCTATAGCTTTTCCAACTTCTAAATTGAATAGAACAACTAGAAGAGTCTTTACTTATATCCATTTTATTTTAAACGAGCCAAAATTTAAAATGAGTCTTTCGAAAATTTTGCAATTTTTTGCTGGCGAAATATTACACATTACACGTCAAGTAAATATTCGATTTTTTCTATTAAACTAAACACTCGAGCACGTGGCAAGTGCACGAGTAACCAAGTAACTTATCTTTGTTTGAAGATCGAAGTAAACTTGACAAAAGCAGTACTTGATTGTGCTATACAAAGTATATAAAGGGAAGGATAGAATAACTGAGGGTAAACGTATAATAGAGCATGATATTGATTGATTGCAAACATAAAATGTAAAATATTGCTGCTGTAAAAGAGACTTGCTGATACAAAATCAATATTAATTGACCAAAAATTTATCGTCTGGTGAATGATATACGATATGTACGCTTACGCTATAAGCAAAATAAAGTTTTATTATTTTGATTTGAATGGGCAACATTTGCGTATTACGAACCCTATGGACCGAGCTGAAAATTCTATAATATTGGAGAAGGCTAAATTTCCACCGATGAAAGTCCACCATGACTGAATATATATAAATCACCATGACTGAATATGAGGGTCCAATATCTCCATACCCTCATGTAATTTCAGCTCATCTCACATAACAGCAATCTCGTCTAACTAAAAGGTTTGGGGTTCAGAGATATCAAATACAAGTTTTTACAAATTCTCTTCCATTCATAATCCTACTTAAACTTTTTTAATTACCAAACATGATAAAAGCATGGAATTTCATGATCTACTAAGCTTTCAGTAAGTAGCGATTAAAATTGAAACGGAACTCACCGTGTCTACTAAGAAATTAGGCTCAATTCGACACTACTATCCAAAGTAATTTTTATTCGTGGCTCCTCTGTCTATTTTTGTATTGCACCCGAAAAAAAAGATATACTTTATATTGTAGTTATGTTGAGGTTACGAGAGGTCATAAAATATCAATAAAATTTTGAAAAAACTTGATGTACTAAACCGTGTATGAAAAGATTTTGTTTGTAAAATATCTGTCTATGTTTTTAAAAGACAGTTTTAGAATTTGTGTAGAAACAGTGACATCCAACTTTCAACAAGTCTAACTTTTACGTTAGCTAAACTGCCAATAAAAGCCGGTAATAGGATTTATTTCCTTCAGCTATAAAGTACGTGAAAGAACGTGAGTGTCTTACATAAGTTAAACATTTTGCTATTAGGATGTTTTTGTGTTACGCAAATTTACTTAATATGTCAAATTGTCAACTATGACTTTATAGAGAATTCCTTTTACATGAAGCAATATTTCAAGTTTAAATATGGATAATGCACGATTTCAATTTTTGAGGAAATCACAACGATTTGGAGGAAATTCCGATTCTGTCAATTTATTTGCGAAGTAAATGTGACTGTTTCAATTTTACACATCGTTTGATTTTCTTTGAAAATAAATTCATCGCAGAAGCTTTGAAGGGTCATTTCAATTTACTATCCGAAACCATTTTGGACTGAAAACAAAGTTCTTTTGAAGACAAAACTAACTGAAGAACGCGTGAGATGTTTAAGTGTGCGTTTAACAAAAAAAGAAAAAGAGCCAGGGAAAAGTTGATGGAAACCTCTTCAAACAAAAAGTCCTAGAGATATCCGCTATGGACTGGAATACAAATTTCGTCTGAGAAATGAGCTGACTGTAAGATTCATTTGTTCTGATACAGAATTGAATCGAAACATTTTTACGATTACATTTTTTAATTGCATTTTTATTTGTGTTCTTTGTCAAATTTAAACATTTTTTCAATTTTATTAAAATATTCAAACGAAATAAAAAGTTACACATTTTTTCAAGTTTCTGCTTCTATTTTTTCTTATTTCAATTAACTTGGTATTTTTGTAATTAAAATTGAAATGGAAAGGATACAAAAAATAATCCTCTTCAGTTTATTTTGCTGTTTTAATGTAATTAAAATTTAAATTGTTAATGCTGACAACATAAATTCTGAAAACGTAATCGGCCTACCCATATATCAATTATTTCAGATATTTATTTTAGTCCGGAAAAATTTTGGTAAAGAAAATACAAATAAACAAAAAACAAGAAAAAAATTTCTCGAACTTACTCCCTCAACCTTTTTCATCTATATATTAAAAGTTTGCTGGGATTTTATCGAAATCAAATGAAATCGGTTTTTTAAGAATAAAAAAACCTATTCAACTTTTGATTCTACAGGGTGAATCAATAGTGTAACCGCATGCGGTTAGCTCAGTGTATCAAGTGCTCGACTGCTGAGGTGAAAACAACAAGTTTAGCTATATTATTAAGAAGTCAAGAACTAACCCTGCAACCAGTCGCTCACAATTGTTACACTGTAGGTCCCCACGCTCAAATTTAACGCTGAGAAGTTTATCATAATTATATGGATGCCCTTCGGTCTTAAATTGTTGCCAAATTACTTTCCACTTCTCTTATACTATGATATTATTGTGCATGAAAAATATATAGGAAACAATGAATTTTTTTATTATTCGCGCGCGTCTTTATATTCACCATATTTTCGTTTATTTGTTTTGAATTTATTATTACTGCTGCAACATTATTTAATTAAAAATATAATCCCATTTTAAGGTGCTAATTTGGGTTTAAAAATTCATAACTCGCATTTTCTAAAGAATTTTTAAATAATAATTGAGCGCACGTTACCCGAAAATACTGCGTATCTTTCATGTTTATTTAACATTATTTAAAATGTATCATTTTTTAACGTCCAATATTAATATTAAATTGAACTGAAACAGTTTTTAGTTAATTAACTAAGCAATAAAACATACAATACTACAACAATATTTCCCGAGACTTTAAGGTTTTGACTCAGAAAAAAATGTGACAATTGCTGAGGTATGACATTCTTCAATTTTGGTGCACAAGATGTTGTAAATGTCTGCAATTGTTTACTAAAGTTCCTTCAAAGTCTTTCAATTTCCTACATATTTTAAAGTTTTTCGGTCACTTTTCCGACTTACAATGAGTTATTTGTACTCCAAGTTACAAAAACTTGGAAATGTAGGAACTCCATTTTTGCCAATAAAAATTGTGTATTTTCTGTAAATATACTAAAGTAACTGAAACCAAAATGATAGAATTAATTAGTATAAACTGAAAGTTCACTATCTTCTTCGAATTGCCTCCGCTATCAGTCTACCAGTGACGCGCATGAATGGATTAATGAGTACACTAATTCCAAATTATACAAAATGTATAAACTAAAAAATTATAAAATATAATGATTTATCAGGATCGTCCATAAATTATGTCACTTAGACATGTGCGATGATTTGTGGCGCTACGTTGGGGAGATGGAGAACTTTCCTAAACTGGAATTGTGCGGAGAAATTAAAAAAAGAACTTACTTAGTGGGCGAAAGGCTGAATTAGATTCTCATATTAAGATTCACTGGTTCAAATCCTGTGTGATGCTACTCACAGCTTATGTGAGTAAGCTTATGTACCTAATATGGTTGAAAACCTTCCTGATCTCAGCTAAGCTGTAAGTCCTCTACGTTCATCACAACAAGGAAATTGGAAGTCGGCGTAGAATGTTATAAACCGATGTGCATGTACTTAATGTAATTAATGATTACAAAGTAAACAATGCCAATTATTGTTTATATGTATATAGACTCCAATTCTTTTTCAATTTCCAAAAAATCCAAGAAAACTCCAATTTCTTTTCTTATAAGCTTCTCATTCATATTATAATACTATAACAAATTTAGAGCAGTTTACAGATGAGATAAGTATTAATGTTTTTGCTCAAAGGGGATTTTGCAGTATTTTTTCGGTTATCGTCTCGGATTGAGACAGTTTTGAAGATCTTGTTAATCCATTCGAGTGTGTCACTGGTAGAGATAACGAAAGAGATCAAACATAAAATATTTTCATAAAAATTATTTAATTTGTACTACATATTCGATATTATAGTAAATACATACATTCTTGAGCCAAAACTAGAATGAATTAAAATATTAAGAATTAAAAGAGGGAGGGGGGTAAAAAATTGAAAACGATAGCACATAGATTACATAGATAGATGGTATCATTATACCATCATCAGACCACATTCCAAATAATTTTAATCTCGAAGATCAATTAAAAAATGTTGAACGGGTAAATAATAAAAATTGGAAAACGATCACATACAAAATAAGCTGTTTAATCTTATTTTAATTTATAACCTCCCCCCCTCCTTGTCATTAATATTTTTCGGTGTTTCTAAATTTCTGGAATATCTCTGATTTATTGAGCACCTGACATATCCGTTCAGGTCACTGGTAAGACGATATTATTATTATGTCTCTTAGTCATCGACGAAGTAAATGTTTTTGCACCACTTTTTGCTGTGCCCCCGGCAACTTTTTTGCCGGTCTTTATTTGTACATCTTCGGCTTCAGCTTCATCCTATCCTGAACTTAAGTCTTTCTTTTCTCATTACCACATTATTTTTCCTTATTGCTAAGGTTGAGGGACGATCAATAGGCAGGTAATTGTGGTGACTATAACTGTCGAGTACTCGGTTCGATTCCGGTCTAAAAAAGAACATTATTACTGACCGTCGCCTTCGGAAATCGGTTAGGAAAATCTTTTTCTATGCTTCCTGTGGTTTGGAGTCCACGTTAAACAGTAGGATGAACCTATGCATATGAAAAAACCACTTCGAACGTACATCACAGCTGTAGGGAAGATGATTGCGATTCCTTAGACACGAGAATACGGCAGGAGAGAAAGAAAGATGAGTATGAGGAACACACTGTCGATCCTTTAAATCTAGAATTCGCTAATATTGTGTGTTTTAATTATTATTTTAAACACAATGAAAACTGCAACAACATTAACTGTTTTAAATAACAAACTTTTGGTGTATTCGTTTTTTAGAACTGCATTATTCAGCGTTGTTGCTTTCAAATCCGATAAACATAAATAATTTGCGCACAAAAAGCGCTGTTCCGAAAGTAAACAATACTTAAAAAAAGGAAACATAAAACAAAATAAAGTAGATGTGCAAAGATAATATTAGTTGAATTCGTTTAGTGCTTTTTATTAACCTGGATATTTTTTGGTCGGTTTTTACCGGTCAATTTATTTTTGAGTTCTTTATTATTGCTTTTTGTCTTTATTTACAAAACAAAGTAAGAATAATAACCTACAGATTATTGAGGGAAATGTTTTCTCGCAGACTTTTAAAGAGCTATCAACGGATTCCGCATAGATTTCAGAGCACGTTTGAAGACTGCTGGAGTGTTGCGGATTGGATCGCAGGTGTTCACTTTTCGTTGACGCATCATTGATGAAATGACCAAAAAAGTAAAAATTAAAAGCGTTATAACTACTTCATTTTCGCACTAGTGCGGTAAAGTGGCTCGTTTCCTTACGCAAATGTGTACGCAAAGTAGGTTTTTCCTCACGATAGTAGATAAATAACTATTATTTGTACTTTTTAATGTTTTAATCTATAGAATCGGTCCCCACATTCATGTTTTTCGGCACCCTGTATGTATACCAAGCAAATATAATTATGTATTTAACTTTGAATTAAATTTTTTTTTCGATATCGTCACCCTGCATAAAGGAGGCTTCAATTTATATTTATATATTTTTATATTGCGTTACAGGTGAACGATTTTTAAATATTTATTGAAATATTTTTTATGTTACCATATTACTGTGATATATAAAAATAGAGCAAATAAACTAAAGAGAAAATAAACCATTTTATATTTGCGTTTCGTTTCGTTGATATACATACATCAATAAATAATTAAAGGATTAATTGACCAATTAATTGATAATAAAATTTTGAAAGTTTAAGTTGTCTATTAAGCAACACAATTAACATCTTTCATGTGGTCTAATCGTAGGTGTAAGTTGATATTCTCATGAGAGTTGTTAAAAATCCTTACAACTTCCTGTAATTTGTTTAAAGTAACAATGGAGAAAATTTCGTTTTCGAATAATATGTAGATATAATAGTCGCGATAGCAACTTTGTAGGTTTGATTCACGACCGATCTCGTTCAATAATCGTTATACTTCCTTATTGACGTTTTTAGCCTTTTTTATAAGAAATAAAATTTAAAAAGTTATATAAAATTGATGGGAAAAAGTTTTGGGTTAGCAAAATATCACAAGTGGAGAGCAAAAAGGCTTGCAATTCTCATAGAAATTAATGCTATTAATGCTAATCACATGTATCTTACGAAAAGATCTCGTTCTCAGGGAAAGTTTTAAGATTATCGCACCAATTATATTGTTGGTTAATTGTTAAACTTATTTAATTCTATAAATTAATACAATTTAATGATAATTTTATAGTAAAAAACTGGATGTTATAATAATTTTATTATTTAACAAATACTTAAGCAAAAATTTCGTTTCAAGCTATAATTATTTCTTGATTTAATATAAAAAAAATTATATATAATATTATTATATTAAAATATATAAATCTTAAGGTGCGGTCTTAATTATAAACGATTTTGGGCGTTCGTGACAAATTTAATTTAATATAAATTTTCTTATAATATAAATTACAGTTTTTTACTTTTATAAAGTGTAAATTATGCTAATAATATAATACTAATGATGTATTTTTGTTACAGGATGCTGAGAGGCCTGTAAAAAAGAACTCGAAATGGATAATTTTTCCAAATTACTTGGTAAGTTAACTTTCAAAATGTTAGCCTAATTTTTTATATTTATTTTAATTAAATTCTATTTATGGAACAAATCGTAATTTGACTATGAATCAGAAGGTAGATGACACAACTCAAGTGTAAACCGTGATCCTCTTCATTCCTCTTCTAATTTGCTTTAAATATTTAGTTTCGGTTAACGATTTTGGTGGCGAAATATCTTAGTTTTTACTTTACATTTTTCGTGGAAAATCTAATAGTTAATTATTGTGGATAAACATGAGTTCATAAAGCGGAACGTTAAAGCCCTAATATCGCTTGCAGCATTGGTGCATTGCGTTGCAGCATCCAACCAATTAAATCACGTTTTTATTAAAATAAACGAATAACGTCTAAAATTTTGTTTTGGTAATTAACTATCTAAATAATCTCTTAATTAATGCTATAATTAATATGATATATTTACGTTATAATTCAGAAGAATTGTATAGCGGGATGCCTCACACGACCGTTAAAAAAATTCATTTGTCACAATTTTAAAATTATATTTGTTTTACGATTTTAAAAGAAACCAGACTACACTTTTTTAGACGACGTTATTACTTACTGTCTACCACCCAGATCCGCTAAATTTAATATGAGAAATTAGGTGAGAAAGTCATTAGCGAGCCAGCCATTTTCAACTTTTGTTTGAACCTGTCCCCACGTATATTCCATTGTTTTTGGAGTTAACTGCTATATTATAGCACACTTAAGTATCTACAAAATTCTCCGTTAATTTGAACTTTTTTTTTGTTAGGGGGAGGATATTTTGCGGTCGATTTCAAATTATACTTTTGTCCTTGAAAGCAGTGCTTTCATGATTACTATCATGATTGGTATACATACTTTATGTAAATGTACTAATAGCAGATATCGCATTGACATGCAATTTTACACACTCGGGAACGCTCGCGTGGATATGCACATTTTGTTCATATTTTGGGAATTTGTTATCAAAATTTTAATAACACTATAATTTTTTGTGTTTTTAATGCCATTTGTTCATTTTAACCAATAATTCGATAACCGACAGAGATATAACTTAATATGTAAGAAGAATCGCTACTTTCTGCAAAATATAGTCTAATATGTATGTCTCCTTTAATATCTTATAAATCACCATAAGCTGCATCTCAATATCCCTCTAGTTCTAAAGATATTATAGTTGAAAATTGCGAAATGAGCACTATATCTGCAATCCTTCATCCATTTTAGTATTCTTTAGTACTTATGTAAGACAGCCTATCATTCTAAAGGTTTTAATTTGCTGTACTATCATGATAGATAGCATCGATGCAACAGAAAATTATATGGTGAGGGTTGCTGGGAATGAAAGGGTAAAACATAAAATCTTGATGATTAAGTAATCTTGCTTCCCTCTCCCTAAATTAGCTGACGGCCATGGCAAAACAGCTTAACGTAGAATCTGAATCACGGAAATAGACGGATTGGCGATAGCACGATATAATTCTGAAAGCTGAAACTTTATATAGTAGAAATAAACAAAAAAAATTGCGGAAATTACATGTTTAACCCTGAAAACAGCCCTTAAAGTAGTAAGTTAAATAGGGGTCTCCCGTTGGTTGTAAGTACTCTTAGTCCACGCCCCACGCTGACTGTAATAAATATAAGAGTTTTACAGCAGTACGTAGTTAGTAAGCGGCATGGAAGGAGTTCTTTCTTTTGATGACATTATGAAACATTTCGATTGTGACGATGCAGAAACGGTTAATTTGCTCCAACAGTTGCATCTAATGAAGGAAAACAGGAAATGTCACATCTAACTCTTTACGGTAAACTTGGGAAAATATTGCCTCAGCGCGACAGATCCCAAAAACGACAGATTCGTTAAAAAACGGATTTATATTTTTCGGGTAAAGTTGGAAAAATTGGTCAAATTGTTTGGTTGGTAAAATGAACGATGAACTTCTGAAGTGAAATTGCGCGTACTGTCAACAGAATGTGGAGGTAGATCCGCTCCAACTCGAATGCTTCTGATTGGTTGAGCTCTTCAAAATTAACGATTTTCTATATCGATTATTGCCAAAATTACAGGGGTTATCGAATTAAACATTTCGGAAGTCAAACATTCCGTTACAGATTTTTTTTCCGAATTTTATTAATTAACTAGTTGGAACAGGCGGCCCGGCCGTTCCACCAGCTTTAACCATCTAGTACGTGATGTCCAAGGTTGTGCGGCCTGAAGGCCGCACTGCATGAGGATGATTTCTACAAGTGTCAGCAGTAATTATGTGCTTTCACGCCATCTACTTTCAGCAGAAATGTACAACGTCCTTTTTCGCATTTAGAAGCGAAATTCCATGGTTTACTTCTTGTCTAATCTTAACTACATGCATATAAGCAACAAGTAGATAATTCAGTTTATGAAATATCGCGATGAATGAATACGCCAGTGAACAGTTACTAGCTGGCAACGGCAGTCGATAATAAATAGTGCTAGTCATCTAAAACGTGATTGCCTTGGTTGTGCGGCCTAAAGGCCGCACTGAGGGTGATACGACCATAAATGTAGCCCCTTACGGTATCATTCAAAGCAATTGCAACGACAATTTATTGTAAACCGCAGTTGTTCGAGCTTCATCATTACTCAGGAGAAATGACGGTAATGAAATTGCATAAACTTGTCCCATAATGACATTACACTGCAGTATTATATCAGGTCATTGGCTTTTTGATCTTCTTTTCAACCAAAGAAATGTTTGGGGTTGGCTAAAAGAAATTTACTGAGGATATACTCAGGAGGATTACAACCATACGGATATTACGGTTAGACAATAGTTTATTGTTCATAGTTCAGTCTAAATGAGAAGGATGCAACCATATTTATTTAAACCGTAATTGCTCGACCCTCAGACTCATTTTACGGAAATTAAAAACGACGTAAACTTATTGTTTTTCATCCTTCGACCTCACTCGAGAGGATTGCGATTACATGTGTTGCATAATAATTGTGCAATTGTTTTCAAGTTTTTCAGTTGGAAATCGCCCTAACTGAATAAACGGTGCTTTAAAGTTTTATGTTATAAGTTTATTTTGAGCAATACACACGCATTTTTGCTTACCAAATTATGATGGGATAGCTTCCAATTGATTTGGGTTACAGATCACAGCAGTGGATCCGATGTAACTGGGAATAGAGTCGGTTTCCCGATCGCTAACTTACCGGAGAACTGCAGTAACGTAGCGCAATGTAAACAATCGTTCTCATCAGATCACAGAAGGTGCAATTCGCCCCCCTCCTCATCCCGAATATTTTAATGAAAGAGTGTCAAAAGTTTGAGCTACTTTGGCTTTCAAGAAACTTCTAATCAAATCTCGAACGATTCCTTAAAACCTTGGGGGGGGGGCTAGTTTCCCACCATCGCAAAATTTTTAAAAGAATTGGTGCCAATCGTTTGAGTTTCAATGAACTTCTATTCCCTTAGTTTGAGCTTCAAAAGTTTTCAATAAAACTATTGACACCAATTTTATTCTTCTATTAATGTCATATCTGCTTTAGGTGTTTGTGACCTCTCTCTATTATCACACGCATAGGGAACCTACTGCTTAACGTGGATTCCGAACCACGGGTAGTGTATACTTCATCTCCAGAGAGGTTTTACTACGCAGATCTGCCATAGCTTTGTGAAAGAGACGATCAGCTGGGTAACATTTTAATCTGATTACGGTCTCACCGTAAAATTTTCGATAGGGAGGGGACCGAAATGTACCTTTGTGATTCAAGCCCGGAAATTCAGCCTTTTAATTTAACTAATGATCACATCAAGCCACTGTTGTGTCATAACAATTTATATTTATGTATTATGCTGGTTGTTATTGGTCAAGCTTTTCGGAATATTGCTGCCCCGCTTCTTTACAAAATCTTCACGATCCATTTATTGAGGTGGATCAATCCTCTTCCTTTTGTTTTACTTCCAACTTAATTTATCCACAGAATGTTGATGTTCACCGGGGCCGTGCTAACAAATTCCGTTAAGTTCGCGATTCGAACCCCTAATTTCCGCGCTGTAACTCAACCAGCGAGCACATCAAGCTCCTGCTGTGGAGTGTTGTTATTGCTATTTTTTAATATTAAAAAATAAAAACGATTTTAATTAACAGACAAAATTTACGCGCTACTTGCTCGGAGGGATGTTTGTAAAATTTACAATTTCACAATCATTTAAACGCTCTAATTGTTTATCCTTAAGGTTAAAACGATGGGAATGGAATCTCATTGAAATTCAAACGATTCTCGTTCGATTAGTATTAATTCATTGAAAAAATCACGATGTTGGGGGGCTTCAAAATGTAGCTGATCACGGGAGTCAAGTACATGGATGGATCTCATCTACCAACCCGCCTACGGCCAGCTTTTCTATAAATAAATCGTTACTACCTATGGCACTCCACCAAACTTCCATTAGATGATGGCGTGGCATGAACTGAGATATATTCTGAAATATCTTGAACATCGTCATGTCGAACGGATGTCTCTGCATTTAATATAATATTATGGCGTGATAAAAGAAAGGAATTTCTAATACAAAATTTCATGCCACAAATTATGGTTTTAATAGTTCCGTAGCTAGAATTATACGCTCTGGTAGTATGCTAGGTTAGTTCGGCAGTATTGAGCTTCTACATCAATCTCTTACTGAAATTAAACGGACTGGTATGTGGAATGTAAATATTCAGGGGTGCAATATAATATGCTATGGGTTATGGCTAAGTATATGAATATATTATCAATATTATGATGGTATGTTTGTGAAATTATGTTATATTGCGTTTTGAATTAGATTTGTAATTAATACATTCCGATATTAAATTGTTTATATTACTAAATTAGATATTTTTTAATAAAAAATTCATTGAAACTCTGAAATAGTACTTAAAGTCAGTAGAAATAAGATATTACAATTAAGTCGCCGCGAGCGGTGCGGGCTTTAAATTTGAGCTCCGCATATACCTACCTGCCTATTGGCCTAAAATTTGGCATGCACATCTTATAAAATTCGAAGGATTGTTAGATGTTTAAAATCGGTCTAGAGCATTTCGTGATCAAAAGTCATAATTACACGTTCGGAAAGCAATGTCGTGGTCGTGTTGTTTTAGTTATTTGATTTTTTTTTTAAGTTTGCGTGACTTTTCTCTTTAACAGGTATTGAATGAATTATACTTCTAGGTTAATAAATAATTGGTCAATTGGAAAAAGCTTAAATAAATAAGTAATGTTTAAAATGTACTAATTCTTTATTTGAAGTTGCTGAAAATTTAAATTTCCTTCTCCAGCAAAAAAAGAAAATCATTCGAAAGTTAATTAGTGAAGTCGGATCTACAATTGGATATGTTGTGTAAACACGTTTTTTTGGGGAACTTACAGTATAACCTCAGATTGAAAACTCTTATAGCCAATAACTTTTCATTTATTTAAATTACATTTTTCATCATAAGTAAAAACTGTAGTATGTAATAGAGCGACTCCCTTTAAGTAATAAAATGTTATTGCTGTAAACATTTTCATCAATCGGTTTGTATTTACGACTGGTCATATTTCGATCTTTTATTTCGTTTCAAATATTTGATTGGATGTTTCTGTACGAAAATAACTCTAAATTTCCATCTCAGTATAAACAAAACCCGATAATTAAAATCAGCGTTTGATAATTACTTACAAAACATGAAAATACAATAAAATGTTATGCAACGCTGAATTTAAATGTTCGGAAAAATTTTCTAACTTTAAAGCGATTTTAAAATGTATAACAAAGTTTTCGTGGGTTTTATGCATTGAACAGTTTGTTAGTCGAGCAAATTCATATTTACGCTTTGCTCAATCCACATTTAAACGAACACTTGGTTGTACGTTTATTTCTTTTTGTGTAAATTATGTAGAATTAAGTTAATTAAATTTTGTTTTAACTGGATTCAAATAAGTCCGATGAGCATTTTACTTACTACGTAGAATATGAATTTTCCTGAACATGGCGAGTTAATTCGTTATTGGGAACATCAAAATACATAAATCAGTTTTTTTCTATTTCCTGTAGTTCTGGATTCTGGATGCGGAGCTTCCTGAGGCACACGCGTCTTTACATAACTAGAGGGAAAAATTTAGAATTGAAAAATTATTACTAATTTTTTTATTCCAAAGATAAAAAGTTCAGAAGTTTGAAAATTGCGCCAGACACAATTAAATTTTATGTCTACTTTATGTACCTAATCAAAAATTAAATGTCGGTTGTTTATTTTGGTTTCCTTTTTATACTAGCAGTATAAGAAGCTTCTAATGAGTCATACATAAACATAATTTTTAATTTCCCATTCTTTTCTTTTACAATCGTGGGATTCTTAAGTTTTTCACACCTGAACTATAGAACTGTAACGAATCGTCCCCCCTTATAACCTCTACCCTGTGGGTATCTTCAACCTTACCTTATTCTATTCATTGTTAAAATATTACGGGGGGTATTGAAACACCTGAGAACGGAAGCTGCTACTATAATAACGACGACAGGTGAACGATTATTGTTGGGTGTGTAATGAAAAAAGATGTACCCCGACGGGTTACTTGCACAATTTTCTCGATAAACACACAAAATTTCACTTTGTGCGTAACGGTGTGAAAGCTAATCGTTCGTTATTTTATTTTATTTGATTTCAAAATTTTTTATCGAATCATTCAATAAAAGACTACCCACTTCAGCTTTCAATTTTTATTTAATTATATTTTTATACACGAAATTGCTCTTCTTGAGGTATTAAAAATTTTCAAGATCCCGAGGGCTTATTTTACCAATAAAGATGAAAAATACAGGAAGAATTTATTTATTCAAGAAAATGCGTAGTGCCAGCATGAAATATATAAAAAATTTAATATTACGTGCCCGAATAACCACAGCGTTGCGCTTCTGAAGTCTACAGTTCAACCGTAACGCCAAATTGTTACTTTCTGAAAAACATACGAAATTTTAACGAAAACAAGAAAATAACTAACCCGGGGGTAATTAAAACCCTCGGTCGCGCACCTAAGGTTAAACTAACATAAATATTAAGCATATTTTCAAGAATAAAAATATTGTAAAATTTACATACTTAATGCATTATCTAAATGGTACCCAGCAAATATTCATAATCCGTGAATAAATTTGATAACGTTACTGCTGAAATATTTTTAAAATTCAGAATTTCTTATCACGTAATTGTTCTTCACGTACTAAATTATAACTAAGCCCCATACAGATTCATATACTTTTTAATGTGATTATGTAAATGCAGTATTTCGTGTACTTTCCTGATTTTGAAAAATTAAGTTAACTTTTTATTACACACACAAGGTGGTAAAAAAATTGTTAACGTCGAAATCAGCAGTAAAACATGTCACCCTTAAAGTGTTATCCCAATTTTATCATTAAGTCCTAAATTCTACGATTTTTTGTTGTAATTATTTAGATATCAAGTGTGTTCCTTTCTTGTAAGGGTTGACTTTTCTAGGTTTTTGTGGTTGTGTGATATTGGTCTCGTGAGAATTAATGTCCGTTTTTGAACTACACGGTTATTTGATGCTGCATTTGACTAAAGTAATTCTATCGGTATAATATTATACATCTACAGGGTGGCCACCTCATAAAAATTTTTTTCGGCCACCACTGCTTTGCTACAATGGTTTTTAATATTTTTCGTGTTTCATTAAAACGCAATATTTACTCGAAATAATGAAGACGTAAAATATCAAAGTCATATTTCAATTTCATAGCAAGAAATATTTTTAATAGTTCTATATAAATTCAATATTTTACAAAATATAGGTTGGTTTTGCACTACAATGATTCTTTTCACTAGAAATAAGTTGAGAAACTCTCTTATACATTTATGTATTTTCGATCAAGCCAAAACGAATTTCATATAGCATACAACTTGAGGCAATAAGAGTCTATTGCAAAACCACACTTTATTTCAAATCAAATTTTCTCATGTTTTCTAGATTCAAAATGTTACATTTTTATTTTTTTTCCTCTTCTGAATTTATAAAATAATTTGTATGACGGATTTACATAATTTTACTAAAAATTAAACATTTCATACATTTACTACGCAGGCTCTGTATTTACAGTTACATTGTTTACAATTATTTTGAAAATTCCATTTTCCAAATTTTGTCAATATTTTGGAAACCGTTATTATGTAGAATTTCGTTAAATTTTCTTTAATTGCGATTTTATAACCCTACTTTTATAACGTGGTTGGTTGAATAATCACAATATTATTTTTATAAGATTTCAGTATTATTAGTCTTCCTACATTGAGTCCAATTGAAGGGCCTAGTGGAAAAAGTAGTTAAGTCACTTTTTTTCAATTTGTAGTTGAGCACATTTTCACATTACGGCATTTATTCTCTACAAATTAGTATAAAAATCAACAAATTCAAAAAAAGTGACTTAACTACTTTTTCCACTAGGCCCTTCAATTACTATTCGATGTTATGTGTGTTTTGTGGTTTATCGTTATTGTAATAGAATTGCATTAGTTTGAGATGATCAACTTGAACTATTGGCTGTTTGACAACAATATTCAAGTAGTCGACTATCGATTCACCTACCAGAGCCAACTTCATTGAAATTATTAGTAGCATTTGATTGAAAATTTGAAGGATAAGAAAGAGCGATTTCATTTTAATAATCTGTTTATCGCATTTTTAGAAGTGTCCGTTACTGAGAAATTTAGTTGTCACTTTTTATTTAAAAATGTTTCCTAAATTAAATGTAGGTCTAAAAATTGGCGATTACCGGGACCGGGTAGTATGGGAGGGGGGGGGGGTATAGAATACCCCCACCATATAGAGAACAAGTGGTTAAGCCTTAAAAAATGTTTTATGATACTAGTTTACTTTTATTGACTATCTCAATACCCTACACACCCCCTCCCGGTTTCTATTTTGGTTTAATAAATTTTTAACGCCGATAATTTTAATATTTAACCTGATTCAGTTCATCAATTAGCTTTTAGACGCTATGTGAATACAATATTAAGCATCCTGAGGTGTCGGAAAAGGGCGTAATTAATAATTATATATTTACCAAAGAAGTACGGAACATGGGCAAATTATACATTACTTGCATAACAAAAATAATTACAGCAATTTGCGTAATAATATAACTAATCAAAATCGGAATTCCCGTTTAGCAGGGCTTGGATGCCTCTGGCCGATTCTGTATGTGCATTATTTTATAAATATTATCATTTGATAAGCGGCTAATTGTGTATCTTATCTAGCGATAGTCAAAGTTGTGCGGCCTAAAGGCCGCACTGGGGGATTATTACCATAAGTGCGGTGCTTAATTGTTCGGTTTATTTAGTCTTTCTTTTTTTGACCGTGTAAAATATTGCAACACTGAAAGAAATACACTAAATACATTACGTCGTGTAAAAACTTTTAGCTATTTGCTGAGTGAGTGAGGAAGAACTCTTAGCTTGATCTGTATGTTGACGTAGTTTCGTGTAACTATTGCATGGGAGTTGTACTACGGGTCCTATGGTCATAAGTTGAATTTATTATCTTTTCTAAATTATTTTCACGGATTATGCCACGTCGTAATTAAACGTTACTCGACATCAAAATCGTTGTAGACGATTGTCGTTCGGTAGAAATAAAAGAGGAATCGTAATGGAGTGAAACAGAGATACAATGACACGATAACATTTTATTCCATAAAACCGCCCTTTTTGCTCTTCAAAAATCAATAACTTAGCGAAAACCAACTGGTTTGAATTTTAAAATATTGCACACAATGAGCTTTGTTTCTTTATTGTCGTGTTTTGGTCGATCGGTCGTACAACAAAGATTTTGTCGGCATCCAATTAGGAAGTAGCGTTAGGATTACATCTTACAATAAATTATTAGATCGCAGTATTTTAGCACAAATAATTTGATGGGCGTTATAATAATTTCGGTTCGAAATTATTTGTGCCGTGGTTATAACTACACGTTAAACTTCCCAAATAGTATTTATAGCTGCAAGAGATGATAACCACTTAATAGCGGGTTAATGTTTCCTAATAACAAGTAGCGTTATTACTTTTGATTATGGAGTATCAGAGAGACAAATCATTTGGGAGTTTTGGAAACACCTGATGAAATTCAAAAGATTCAAAAGAAAAAAACAGATAGCGTTACTCAATTAGAAGGCGAAATAAATGGCTTTTAAGCACCAAAAGCACGCCTTTTAAATATCCATGGCTACATTACAAATGTAGAATTACAATGATGAAGAGCCATCTGCCCCCCCCCCCAAGGCTTTCCAATATGATACGATATAATAAAAGCTTATACTAAGGGTTAGCTGGCAACCAACGAAATGTTCAATTAATTAGATTCGTGATGTCAGCGTTTCCATGGTTATACAATTTTATCGTTATTTTGTAATCATCGATTATTATTGTAGAATATTCATTAAATTTACCGTACTTGGGTGTAAAATGCGGTAAATCCGCGAATGAATAATTAAAGAAAGGAAAAAGATTAATTTGATGTAAAATTCTTATCGTCTCTTGCAGTTTTTGTGCAAATATATTATGTAAATATAGAATTAAAAAAGCTCATTCAGATAATTTAGCTTGACCAAGTTTACAATACTCTGGCCAAATTGTCATAATTGTACGAAGTACAAAATTTTGAAAATAATGCTAGAAATATGAACTGCGGATTCATGGAATTTCGCATAAAAACAAAGGCGAGTTCTCTGCATTAACATTTATGTTTTATCACGTTTCTTTGTATTTAATTTTAAATTCTGCAATGATAATAATAATTTATATATCTAAGAAAAGAAAATAGTAAAATTAATCTTATTCGAAAATAAAAACCCAAAAATTTAAAATATTATCTTTCAAATTACCCTGTGATCAATAAATATTTATCGATCAGTGGTACGTTTTTACTCTTTAATTTTTACACTTTTATTAGTTTTTCATGTTTATTCAAGTAGTAACTTCGGTAAATGCGTGTGTAGGCGCTATTGATTGTTTAGATGATTTCCGATACGAAACGCAGTTTTTTGTTTTCTTCAACACTGGGGCGTTTTATCTGTTCATACCTGATTATCACATCATTTAAGGTTTTTATCTCCCGCTTCGTTTGTTGTGATCTATTTTTAGCTAATCTGTCGCCTTCACTCTGCTTTTCTTATTTTTTCGAATGCTCTTTTGTCATCAACATTTCGATATTTAATTGTTTTCGCGCTCGTTTGCCTTCGACGCTACCGTCGGTCCCAATAAAGTTTTTGTTGTGATTACTAATAAAAAATAAATAATGATTCAATTTAATAAATTTTGTAATTATTTTAAATTATACGAAATTGAATTACATAGTTAAAAAGTGCTAACAATATTCAAGCTTGGCTCCACGTTATAATTTAATAAATTCTACACCAATTAAGGCTTTGTCTATAATTTGTCGAGGGCATTTTGTATGAACTTAACAATTACAAGTTTCATTTAATTACTATTAAAATAACGTAGGTGTAACTTGAGTCTATTCCATTTATAATTTCATCCAAAGCATGTTTTTAAAGCTTGGTAATTTAATTTGATTTTAATGTAAGGCAGGCTTTAATTAAAATTACCCTGCATGAAATTCGACTAACTAGAAATAAAAAATGGAAAATAGATATTGGCTTTTTCCTGACAGAAAGCAATTTATTTTATACCTGAGTATCAAGTTTAGCAAATTGGGGTGAGTTATAGGAGACATTAAGCTATTAAACGTTTTAGAGGATGACGAAACTCACTAATTCTCCAAAGAGTACGACAGGTCACTTGGTTAGACAATGCAGGGGATGAGCACTGAACTGGAAATTACCTACTAGGACAGGGTAGCATTTTATAGTTTGCTGCTGAATTTCACTTGAAGAGCTGCTAAGCATAACTCGGTTAAGAAATTTCTTACATTTAATTACGCCATAAAAAGAAAAATAAAAGTTACCTGTTCTTCCTGTTTTTCCGACATCAAAATTTGACGATTTTCATTTTATTACACCGCAAAAATTAATGTCATTAGTTAATTATGATCGCCATTAATCGATCGAATTTCCCACATAAACGTTATTACAAGCTTTGTTAAAAAATTTCCCATTTTCTTTGAAGTTTGAATGTGCTTGCAATTATTTCCGATTATTTGTATTTATTACTACGTAATTTTAACGGCATTAATTAAAAGTTGAGAAAAAGCAATGCAGGCTTATTTTTAATCACGTATTTAGGTGAAAAAATTATCTCTTAAATTAAGCTCCTTTTTATATTCAGTAAAATATTCAAACGAACTTTTTATGTTGATTTATTATTAATTAAAAATAAGTAGCTTTAATTATTCCTTTGTTCCTTTAAAAGAGAACATAAATGAGAGCTCCCGAATGATAGAATATTGCAAAAAGGAGACTCTTCACATCAAAATTTGGCTTCACGAACTCGAATCCGTGCTTATTAAAATAAAAACAGGGCATTTTTCTTGCTTTTCCTGTAATAAATATTAAAATGTGCTTTTTGTTGTACAGTTTTTTTTATTTTTATTGCAACTTGTTCGATATTTTTAGTTATTGTGTTGTTACATAAATATACAGTGTGTCACTGAAAATTCAAGTATATTCTACTTGAAACTACCCTCGTGGATTATTTTACGCAAAACAGTTTAAAATTGAAAAGAAATTAATAAGCCACAGGGTGAACTGAAATACGTTTTGAATTTTAGGTTTAATAAAGTACAGGAGGTATTCAGAAAATTATTTTAAAGCATCATCTATTCGTTAATCTATTCATGCGCGTATCAACTGAGAATTCCGTATAGATCTTGAAAACGGTAAGGCACAAATTCGAGAAGTAAATAATTGTGTAACTAAGGGATTCCTTTCCTTCCTACACCGCGTCCTCCTTTCAATATTATTCTTAAAATCTTCATTTCGTCTTCAACTTATTTCAGATCCGTTGACTTGTTTCACCAATTTTTTCAAATTAGTTCTATGAGCATACCTTTGGTTTTTACATCTTAGGAAGCTTGCTAAGCTGGCCCTTGATGTGCCTGTTACCCTGTTTTTATTGTTATGCAGGCAAATAATTAACACAGAGGGACCTATGTACAGTTTTACGTGCTCTTCGAGGCATGGAGGTGGTCAAGAAATTTTTACGCTAAGATGCGGTGTCCAGATGCAGTGTCATCTGTGCTTCCAATTCGTCTCTAAAAATAGCTTGAGACTTAAACAAAGTGGGAAGAGTATGCAACCCTGTCTAAAACTACTATTACCCTATTTGGTTTCTGTGACATAATGTTAACTGCCCAAACCAAAATTTCTTCTGCTACACACTAAAGAACATAGTTAATATAGCAAATTGTAAAAATATTTTGGGTGAAAAGTGGCCAAACTTTTGAATAAATCGAATTTGAAGTTAGCAAGTTTGCTAATTTGCTAACTAAAGCAAAGAGCAGATGCAGCTCTCTCTCGTACA
This sequence comes from Podabrus alpinus, assembly GCA_932274525.1. Taxonomy (NCBI): domain Eukaryota; kingdom Metazoa; phylum Arthropoda; class Insecta; order Coleoptera; family Cantharidae; genus Podabrus; species Podabrus alpinus. Next base: position 98,826,884 of record OW026452.1, read on the forward strand.
GTCTCTCGTACATGTAACATCAATTTATTTTTTGTTTTGTTCGATATTTTGGGGATGAAACGTAAAAGTTTACTGCCCCATACCGCCACTATACTTTTTAATGCTATTTCGAGGTTCTCTCACATCCCGGTTTCATTTATCCCGGTTTTCTTGATGGGTGGAGCCTTCTCGTATGTTTAACCCAGTAAACCAGAGTCAAAACCGCCCTGGAGGGGTGCAACACGGAGCGGAGCGGCGCCCCGTAAGGGTAGGTTTTGACGATGGATAAACCTCCTAATCGAATGCACACCCCAAAAATCGAAAAAAAAAAATTTCACTTTTTCGTCAATATACGGGTTATTTACGATTTTTTTGCTAATGTTTATTACTAATATCTACTAATCACACCCCCACCTATCCGAATTTCAAAGAAAAAATAAAATCCGAGCGAAATAATTTCACCCGTTCAGAAGGGAACGCCGATGCATTTGATCGCGTCTGCCTAGGGGGCGCGGCCTATTCGATGCTAATTTCCCTACTTTTAAAAAGTCGATATTGGGGTTGTTTTTAACGATTTCACCCAAAATATTTTTTCTATAGACAAATATAAGCATGTTCTTTAGTGTGTAGCACACGAAAATTGTTTTCGGGTGGTTAACATTATGGAACTCTTCCCCACTATTTAACCAATGGTCAAATATTTGCATTATAAAATTTTGTTATATATAGATATTTGTCAAACATATTTGACAAGGTAGTACAAATAGGACGTTTTTGCCAAATATTTTAAGACAACTTCTTGGCAATAATTGAACAAATAATTCGTAATTTCGTCAAAGAACGCTAAATACATTTGTCAGGCCAGTACTGTGCTGGTTAATTCAATCCAAATAATTTATTTGACACAAAATTAAATCAAATAAAATCAATATGAATATAATGAAAAACCCTATCGAAATGGTAAAAAGACATAAGTTTTGCAAGATAAGTTGCGGTTGATAATAAAATTTCTCTTCACATAATAAAATTTAAACTGAATTCCAACTTGAGGCTATTTCTCGTTCAGTTGACTATTCACTCATATTCGTTTTTGAAAATATAAGGGCGGTCTAGGTAAAGTTTAAGGAGGAGGGGGGAAATTTAGTGTATAATAACGCAAAACAGGTGAAATTTTGATGTTTAAAAATTTATCATCACCATCATCTGCAGGTTTTAGGCCGGTGGCCCGTTACGTCACTCAAATTGTTAGCTCCATCTCTTTTTGGGGTGGCCCACAATTCATGGAGGGTTATTATACCTCCTTTAACCCTCCCCCCCCCCTATAATATCCATTTGAATACACGAAGTTCTATAAGAAATATTTCACTTTTAGAGCAAAAATCAATTTTGTGAGGGAATAATCTTTCCATTCCACTGACACCTAATTTTGACTACTTTTCGATTTCGACTACTTTATTACTATTAATTTCGACTTTTTAAACTAAATATTTGAAAGTTTCGAAATCAACACAAAATTATTCTTAATATAATTTGTTTGACCATTTGTAGAGGAGGGGGGGGGGGTGCTCACTTGATGAACTTTCATTTTATTGCATGTTAAATCACTAAACTGTCTATATTTTCTATAAAAGATGTCCGATGTTAATTTTTCAGCTCTTTTTAGAACAGTAATAGCTCAAGTTAACAGATCTGGATTCACAATCTTTTTTAGACTTATAGCTGTTGGGTTTATCACTGGTCGAAATCAAAGTTTACAACATTTAAAAAACGATATATTATAAGGGCGGTCCCATAATTACCTGGCCTAACAAAGAAGACACCAAAATTTTGGAACAAAATATTGTTATTTCTCAACATAGTTTCCATTTAGCTCTATACACTTTTGCCAGCGATGTTCAAAAGCTTTGATACCCTTTTTATAGTAAGAACCGTCAAACTCTTCAAAATAAGCATCAACCGCATATTCGACCTCTTCATTATTGGCAAATCTTTTACCACTAAGCCATTTTTTTAAGTTTGGAAAGAGAAAATAATCCGAAGGGGCCAAATCTGGCGAATAGGGTGGGTGAGGAAGCAATTCGAACTTCAATTCATTGATTTTGGCCATCGCGATAAGGGATGTGTGAACAGGGGCATTGTCGTGATGAAACAACACTTTCTTTTTCGCCAAATGTGGCCGCTTTTTCTTAATTTCATCACTCAAACGCTGCAACAAGTTCGCATAATACTCGCCGTTGATGGTTTTTCCTTTTTTAAGATAATCAGTGAAGATTATGCCACGCGAATCCCAAAAAACTGACGCCATGACCTTGCCAGCAGATGGAACGGTTTTTGCCTTCTTTGGAGCCGATTCTCCCTTTTGAGTCCATTGTTTTGACTGCTCCTTGGTCTACAGTGTATAGTAGTGAACCCATGTTTCATCCATAGTTATAAATCGACGCAAAAACTCGGATTTATTGCTCTGAAACATAGCCAAAAAATCGGTTGAAAATGGGTTTTGTTCCATTGTGAGCAAACGCGGCACCCATCTTGCACAGAGCTTGGTCATGTCCAAATTTTCGTTCAATTTGCGATGTACAACACTTTTTGAAATCCCTGTTATATCTGCTATCTCGCGCACTTTCAATCGACGATCACCCAATACAATTTTGTGGACTTTTATCACATTCTCTGGAGTGGTCACCTCATTTGGTCGACCATTGCGATGTTCGTCTTGGCAGCTCGTACGACCTCGTTTAAACTCTGCCACCCAAAATTTTATTGATGAAAATGAAGGTGCAGACTCCCCCAAAACAGGATCTAGCTCGTCTTTGATGTCGGTTGGACTGAGACCTTTTAAATGAAAGTATTGTATCACATAACGACAACCAATTTTTTCCATGTTTATAAATTCACTGAGAGCGTTCACTACTGATGACTGTCAATCAAAGACTAAACAACGTATCGCTGTCAAACTTCGAACTTAAGCTTTATAAGGTTGGTACTTTCGAAAAAAAATTTTGTTTTCAACCAATTAACGCCATCTATATGTTAGGCCAGGTACTTATGGGACTACCCTTACTACAATAATATGGACAATATCGTAAAGATTTATACCGAAAAGAGTTATTTTCTTCAAATAAGAATTGCTACATAGGAATGCAGAGTCGTAGCTAGGTATTTCAGCGCCGGAAGCAGACTATCTGAAAACTACTTAAGCATAAATATATTAAATTTGTACTTTTTTGAAAAATAAAAAAAATTCTAATTAAGCGTAATCAGCACTTTACTTTTAATGTCCCTAATCTGCTAAAGGCGGTTACAAAAAGGGTTATCATTAGAGTGCGGACATTTAAATATAAAGCATAAGAGTAATGATGGAGTAATGACGCGCCTTACACGATCATTATTAATGATATTATCCCCTCCAACCGCCAATATTAATGCTATGATATGAGATTAATTATTCGGGTTCACGTCATTACCGCATCATTAATTGCCGTTATTCCATATTTATGGAGTTTTTAATTCTTGATGATTGAATTCAGGGTGTGAGCTTCGCTTCAGCGGAATCATTAGATTAATGCAAGCTGGTGCGACTCCACGAAGATGGAATTACATACTCATACACAAACGCGTACAAAAATAGCTCGCATATTGCATATCAAGAATTTATCGATGTGCCCTTGCCGAATGATTGCTGCACAATCAATACAAATATTATTTGGACTTAACAGGTTAAATGCAAATTTAAACAACAGGATGGCACATAATATGTAAATGTGTTAATTTATTATAAAACACGATTTAATATGGAGGTATAATTTTAAACTAAATTTCAATCAAAATATTCATAAACGTAGAAAATGAATGAACAGGTAAATATTAGAAAAGCAAAAACTTACTTTGAAGCTTTGTAAATAATGAAATAGGTACTTACGTTGACATTCGGTTCTACTTACTTACTATAATATGTACGTACTTGCAGTTAATTCAACAACTTTGATAGGTTCAGTTAACATTTTATTTGGTAACAAAACATTTAAAATTTTGTTGAAAAAGCTGTTATTGTTAACTACATTGTAAAAACGGATTTCTACAACACGCCAACATCAAAGAATAATCAGTGTTCATTACAAAATTTAGATGAAAATGTATATATTTTTTATAATAGACGATGTTTCGACCTTATTACCCACCACACTGGTTTGTTCAGAACTGTGTACATATTGCCAAAAGCGAAAAATAATAATATATTTACTAATTTTTCAAATGAAACAATATAAAACAAAAGTAGCACAAAATCAGGTGTAAAGTTGTTAAAGCGGCAGATGTATGAAGAGTTTAATACTTTAAGCTGTGTAACATTTCAAGGATATTTTTGGAATTTTACATTAAAAATCATAAATCATAACGCAACGGTATGAAAACAGAAGATTTAAAATCGAACTAGACAACTTTAATTAAAAGTTGCTAATATATTATTTGTGTGGGTCAACACCAAATAAAATTTTTCCCGATCAAGTGGAACGAAAAGCAATTAATTGTATAACGGTTTGATTATGTAAAATTGGTAGCTGAGCTAAACGGCTCAGAAGTTCGGACTGTATACGTCATATTATCGTCCAGTCAAAATTTTATGGTTGAAATGAACTGTGGAGGTTAAATCTGAAATAATTGCCTCAATTAAGTCTTCATGTATAAGTGGGTAGATGATAACTGGGTCAACTGCAACTTCAATTTTATGCAGATAACTTCAGTCAGCAACACGCAGTGGCTAAATTTCAAATAAAAACCTAACCTTAAAATAATAAGGTATTCAAGAAACAAAATATATAAAAAACTTTATTGATTGAGTTACTTCTTATATAAAATTTTAAAATTACAGAACTTTTAGACGCACACCTGGAAGTTTTAAGTCAGTAAGACAAGTTTTATATTCTAGTAACCTGACATTTGTATGGGCAGGTGCAAATAGATTTAAATTTTTTTATTTTAATTCAAGGTCTTCAAGGTAAACTGTTTTTAACGTAAAAGTAACGTAAAAATACTTTTCATTTTGTTACCCTGACTGCTCAGGCACACTTTCTTGCAAAATTGCGTTGGTATCAGACTAATATTCAAGTATCATGCATTCTTTCACTTTTTATAATGATAGACCGGTGTAACCCAATTTAAAAATTTGGTATCGAGATGCAAAATAATAAAATTTTACAGCTGCTGTATATTTTGTTAACCAATTGTGTAATTTCATGTTGAGACATGGCAGGTGACGGATATTGTTTAATATTCGAATCAAACACGTTTCCATCTAATTATTAATTAACTTTTATAATTCATATTATGCATAATTGTCTATAACATCACAATGATTTATTGATGAATGTCGATATTCGTTCGATAGTAACTCCGCGTGCAGTACAGCCTGTCAAATACTCATTACTCGATATTATCTATGATTTTCAATATTTTATATAATTATTGACTCATTTCCTTATTTTAACATTTTTAAGTTTTCTAAATTACCCACTTTTCTCTTGTTCGTTTTTTTTATTAAATTATTGAAATAGTTGTTGCGTGCACGAACCAGGTTGAAGAGGAGTTTGTATAATGATGGAGTAAAAACGTTAAAAATGTAAATACCTTTCAAATACCTTTAATAACCGTAATTGCAGTGAAGTTGTCTATAAAACTATTTAAAAAGAATTTCAAATTTATTTAAAATCATTTATCATTTCAACCATATACAGATTTTCAAAAAAAACATTAAAATAATTACGTTTTCAATATCAGTACAAATTCTTGTGCCAAAACCAACAATTTTAATAAAATCCATCATGAACGAAATTCTAATTAGGAAATAATAATTCCGAAACATCGATGCAGTGTGCTATCGCCTTTTATAATTATTTTCGTATTGATCTATTTTGAAAATATTCCTTTTACAAAAAATGCGTACTAAAATACCACGCGGTATTCATAAAAGTTTTTCTTTTTTAAATTCAAATTTTGGATATGTACATACTATATAATGATACATTATATTATAGTATATCGTAAGTTGATATATAATTATTTAATTCCGAAAAAAAGATAAAATAAGGTTTTTTCTTGTGACGATTTTTCACAAGACACTTACAGTCTTTTTTGGCTCTTCGGATTAATTAATTCTTAACCCCCTTATAGTTTTCCACCCTATTTAATAGGAAGTGGCTCCGCTTACGCTATTTTGATTGCAATAGTCCATCTTTTCAAATATTCCTCATATGAAAAAACTAAAGCGAATAATGTAAAACTATGATAAGCGTAGTTTAGCCAATAAATTTTCGAAACTCCAAGGTAAAAATAATTTTAGTTGTTTTTTTAAATTGTGATAAAAGAGATTGTAATTTAAAATAAAGTTAAGTGGCAGTATGTAGGTATGTTAGGTCAAGTGTTGGTAGGATAAAATTTTATATTATAAAACGAACTAAATTACCTGAGGCACAAAATACCTGTTTTGCTTCTTTAACTACTTGCTGCTGCTACTGCTAGATACGTGAAATTAAAATTAGAACAGCTTATGTTAAGACAAAACTTTGTTATAAAATGTCGATATCCTCTGGGTGTTTTACAAACAAGTATGATGAACTTTAATCAAACAAAATTTTTGCGCAAACTACACTCGAAAAAAATTTTTACCTAACTTTCGTTTTCACAAACAAAAAGTTTTAAAATTTTAATCAGTTTTGAACAAATTTTTCTGAATAAAGCACAAGATTTATCGTAAGCACTAAACAAACTTTGTGGATCGCTTTGTATTTATTCTCAAAGGAGTTAAGTTCAGCATAAGTTTCAATCTGATTTACCTAAATACTAATTTAGTTTGTATTGAACTAATTCTTTTTTAAATTTACTCAAGTCTTAGTTTATTTATGCCACTATGAACTTTTTTTGAATGATATCGTGTTTTTCAATTAACTTGGAATAAAAAGGATCAAAATATCTAGAACGTCCAAAAAATTTATTCTACGCTACTGATTTTATCATCTGTTTTATTCGCCTTCTTAGTTTCTTCTCTAAACCCGGCCATTCGATTTTTAATGTTTGCTTTTACTATTTTGTATATTCCAACAAGTAACTGCTAGTATATAATATAGTTGCATCAATTAAGAACTTCGGCGCCATCTTTTAATGTGTATTTTCTACACAATAAATATAAATCAGAATATAAACGGTTATATCTTTAATTACAACTTTTTTAATTACTCTTTGAAAAAATATCAAATCCGATACTCATTTGCAAGTATAAATTTGCAAAAACAACTTAACTGAAATGTTTAACTGTAAGTACGACAAATTTAATAAAAAGTGGAGGTGACGTGTTTATTAAATTCAATAATCTAAGCAAAATCGACACTTTTCTGAAGGAACAGCTCGGCATAATAAAACAAAGTAGCGTCGATTCCCCAAAAGTGGTCGAAGACGAGTTTAATTCAAAAGATAATATGTACAACAGCACAGCTTAGATTTGTTACTTCAATACAATCAAGTCAAAGCACTTCCTCAAATGTTTTACTTATTAGATTGGTTGCCCATTACAGTACTGAATTTCAACGTGCCCAACAAACCTCGTATATACATACATATTATCTTAGCTTAACAGTAGTTAAATGACCAATAAGGTCGAAAAGGCTCTGTTCTGTAGTCGTCTAACACAGAACTATGTATAATCAACATTTGCAAAAGTGAAAGAAACGCAATTAAATATTTAGGTCCTTTTAAAGTACTTAACTATTTTGGGTTCACAAGATGGTGACAAGCTGCACTAATTAGAACCACTAATAGCTAAAGATTCAAGAGGTAACTCAAGAAGCGTGATAATTGGCAGGTGGAAAGCACTATGTCGGAGATAACAAAATAAGGTGACGCTTCAACTGTTTCATAATTATTGATTTTGTTGGCATTCAATGCAGCTGATAAGTGCATCTACATCTGCGGAAAAAAATTACATCTCTATAGAAAGTCTCACCTAAGAAACTCAACAGAATAAGCAGACTTGGACCATACACTCCCAGTACACCGCAACGGTTTAACACAACCTGCCTTAAGGGCGCCACATAGCCTGTGCTGTGCTATGCTCTGTGTTATGTCAACACAAACGTTGAACAATGTCATGGTCATACGCAAAATAGCATAGCAACTCATAACTATGTGAACGTCACTATTGAAACCCTATGTTTCTACTGCAATGTTTGACATTGGCATCATAGCACAGCACAGGCTATGTGGCGAGCCCTTTATTGTGAATGCTCGGGATCATCTCAACTAGACTAGGGTAAAAGTTCAAGAAAAGAGATTCTCCTCTCGAACTTGTAAGTAACGTGTCTTTCCATTAATTTCCGAACACTTTCGAAGAATCCCGTAGGATTGTGGATCAAAATTGCGAACGATACGTAGAAGGTATTCAGTACGGATCAACGAAATTCAATGGGGTAAATTTCTAACAATATAAATAATGGCAAATAAATGCTGATGGCTGTAACCGATCGACTAACAAGAAAAAGTACATTACTATTTTTGTAGGGAATTTATTCTACTTCGTTTTCAATTACTTCATGTTTTGCTCTAAAAGAACGCAAACGAACGAAAATTTGCTTTCAAAAAAACGAAAAGCTTCTTCAAAATTGTAAAATTGTTTGAGTAAACTTCAGAAGGAATGAAATATTAGGAACTTTACAAGAGGTGTGTATGGGGGGAGGGGATTGAATAGAAAAGGTATAAAAACGAAATTATAAGATTTTTCTTCAAAGTTTTCGGTTTTTCAATAATTTTTTGATTTTTCATTTTCTAACATGTTTTTTAGTTATTTGGTTTTTGATGATGGAATAATAATTCCAAAATATCGATGTCGTATGTGCTATCTCTTGTTATAATTTTTCAATTCAATCCCCCCTCCCCCCGGTCTTTTAATATTCTTAATATTTCATTCATTCTGGATTTCATTAACAAAATTTTGTTTTTGGCTCAAGAATGCTTGCATTAATTTGTTATTTATTTTAATGTTAGTCTTTTTTGAAAATATTCCATGTTTTCGTTAAGTTTTTCCAATATGGCGAAATCTGGGATCACTAGGTAGTGCAAATTTAGAATAATGTCCAAATTAAAATGATACAGTTTATAACGGATCATTTCTACAGCTGGCGCCGTCTCTCCGTCCCCAGTTTCCATTCTCCTCTGTCCAGATAAAGTTCCTCCTCCAGACCTCTCGCTGACATTGCCTCGTCGATTCCTTTTCTCCAGCTTAACCGTGGTCGACCTCTTTTTCTTCTTTCTGGAGGTATCCATATAAGCGTCTTCTTTGGCCATCTCTCTTCAGGCATCCTATTCACATGCCCGAACCATATCAATTGTTTACGCTCAATTTCCTCGACTACGGTCGATCGTACATAATTCTTCGGATTTCGTCATTTTTCACTCTGTCGAGTCTTGATTTGCCAGCGCTTCTACGCCAGAAGTCCATCTCCATTGCTCCAAGTTTTTGCTTGTTTCTTGCAGTAATATCCCATACTTCAGCTCCGTAGATTACTGTACTTTCTATTATGGATTTGTATATTATTTTCTTCGTAGCCTTTCTTATATCTTTATCCCACAGTACACCATTTAAAGTTCGTATAACATACCTTCCCTTATTTATTCTTTTTTCAATCTCTTTACAACTGCTACCCGTCTTGTCAAATATAACTCCCAGATATGTGTATGCTTTAGTGCCATTCATTAACTCATCCTCCATGTCCAGATCTTGTATCTCCTCTGTACCCACGCTCAAGTACTCTGACTTTTTCATGTTTATATTCAGACCGGCTTTCTTGTATTGTTCCTTGAGTTTTCGCACCATGTAGCTGAGATCAATTTCGTCTTCTGCAATCACTACTTGATCATCAGCAAAATAAAGGGTAGATAGCGTGTCGTCGTTTATTTGTATCCCCATATTCTTACATTGTTTTTGCCATTTTGCAAGTGCTTCATTTAAATATATTTTAAATAGGGTTGAAGAAAGGCAACAGCCTTGTCTCAGGCCTTTGTCAATTGTAAATTCTTCAGATACCATATTGTGAGACTTAATTCTTGTTGTATTTTTTGCGTATAAATTTTTTGTAGCCCATATCAGCGTTTTATTTATCTGGCATTGTTCCATTGCAATCCACAGCTTGTTAATTGGGATGCTGTCATATGCCTTCTCTACATCTATGAAAGCCAAGTGTGAATCTCTAGCACGTTGAGTCCTTTTTTCCACGATCATTTTCAGGGTAAAAATATTATCTACTGTGGATCTTCCTGCTCGAAAGCCAGCTTGTTCTTCAGCCTCTTTTCCTTCTATCTCCTTTTCAATAAAGGTTTTTAATATTTTTGAGTATAGTCTTCCAACGGCACATATTACTGAAATACCTCTATAATTTGATGGGTCTTGTCTACATCCTTTTTTAAAAATTGGTGTTATAATTGATGTTCTCCATTGTTTTGGTGTATTTTCCCCATTTATGCAACGTTGAAAAAGATGTTTTAACATCACATGTAGTTTCTTAGGTCCGTATTTCAGTAACTCCGCTGGAATACCTCCTGGTCCAGGCGATTTACGGTTTTTCATATTTTTACATGAGGCTTCAACACGTTCCAATTTCACTTCAATTTCATGTGTTTGTTGGGTAATTATTGGTTCGTTACTAATATTTGGCCTGGTTTCCGTTAATAGATTACTAAAATATTTTTTCCAGTCGCTCAAAGAGATACTCATTCCTGATTTATTTCAATTATTTTCAAAATAAAACCTTTGCTTGGTAGCTTAAATTTGCTAAGAAAAAAAAGTCAAAAAAATTCTTTTGACTCAATTTTAATTACGTCAGTTTTGTACAATATAGGAAAGGTTATCGAAGCATCCTACATTAATCGAAAACAATTTGTTGTGCGAAATATAATTTGTATTGTGAAAAAATTTATAATTGCTTCATAAAAAATTGATTTAATTTGCAAAAACTGACTATTGTTTTCCTGACACTTAAATTAATTTTTTACGCAGAAATTAAAATTGTTTTTTATAATAAAAATTATATACTAACAAAGTACATTCATAATTCGTTCGTTTAGTGTAGGATACATTATGATATCCTTTCGAGATCGTACAAAACTGATATAATTTATATTCATACTTGAAATATAAATTTCATCTAAAGTAATTTTTTATGAGTTTTTTTTTATAAAAAAAAAATTTTTATTACAAAATTCCCGGAAGACACATATTAGTTGTCTATTATTAGATTTTTTATTTCAATACTATGTTATGATAAGGAAAACTATTATACGGACGTAATACAAATTAAATGTACATTTTTCCATTTCTTCTCTAATAACTCGAAAACCTTAATAAAATTACAAAAATTATCAAGAGACCAAACGTATTCACGGTAAAAGGCCAAATATATTTTATATATTTTTCATATTATCTGGGAATCACCAACCTACCAACTTAAATTTCGGAAGGGATATAGAGAACCAGTAAAATTCACTTTCGGGACAGTTTTGTCGTAATCAGAGTTAAATATAAATAATTTATGTACTATCAAAATGTTGAGAGAAAAATGTCAGAGTTTTATATTAAGTTGGCAGCCTTCAGAGAACTCCCCCATTGAAAAACAATATAGCTTGCTGCAAAATTTATCGTCTTGATCTTATTAAAATTTCATCTGGAAAGCTGGTTAAGTAAATATATCCCGATGAATGCGGTTCGATTTCAAGCTATTGTTGCCATCACCCTGATTCAAAAAGCTGATTGGGCGGTAATAATTTGTGTTATTGCGTTAGTCAAATAATTACGTACATAATTGACCTTTCGAGTCGGGATGTCGTGGAATACCTCGAAATCCAACCGCACTAATCGAGGTATACCTGTAAAGGGCAATTTAAAAATTACAAACCATAGTTTTTGTTGAGAAATGAAAATCTCAGAAACATAACTGCTGAAAGGGTTTCATTTGTTAGCATTTTATTTCAAAATAACAAAATTTGCTGGAAGCAAAAATGAGTAAGTACGAAATTCATATTCCAAAAACGGTTTTTTGTTTGTTATTCAACAAAATTGTTCAAATCCATTGTTAACACAAGTGGCCTTTCAAACTTAATTATAGATTTTATTAAATTTTGAATTCAGTCTCGAGACAAAATGACTATTGATTTTTAAATTTTTACCAGATGGTAGACGGTAAAGCATCGAAATTGCAGTATTTAACTTGATCGCTCTTTGTTATTTAGCTTTTTGGTTATTTTAGCAATTTTTCACCTTTTGCAATTTTTACTTTTTATTCGCAGTAAAAACACACCCCACATCCTCTTTTAAACGACTTTCCGAAGTTGTTTGACTTTATTTAGGAAAAAATAATAAATCAATCCGTTCGAAAGTCCAATCTGGTTTTTTTAATTGATTTGAAATTTCAACCAAACATCCTGATTTACACCATAAAATTACGTATTTCTAAATTGCGTTCACAAAAACAACAAGAAAACTGTGATACTTTTTCTTAGTTTCAAAATGTAATCTATAAAAAGGTGAAAAACTTAAAACCGGATGAACTTTAATAGGGTTACGTCTACTGAAGAGAGAACTCGATAGATTTGATCGACTTCAGGTTGTTCGCATAACAGTGATTATGTTTGTACCATCTGAAAAGAAATCAACTTCATCTTCCTCTGGTAAGCCGTTCTTCTTGAGCGAGCTAGAAAGAGTAAAACAGCTCGAGGTTGCTTCTTTTATGAATCAAAACCTTGCTCGGATTGAATGAACTTTCCCATCGGGAAACAAAAAAAGTGGTCGTCGAAGAACAGGTGTAGTCTGATCACCTTCTTGATTTTTAATAATCAGTGGCGTGCATAGTACTTTTGCTATAATATTGATTAATATAAAAATGCTTCTTCTCACAGCAAAGATTTTTATACGATCAGTTGCAACCCGAAAACGGTTATTTTCATATACTTTGTGTAAGTGGCGCAAAAAAAAATTTGAAGTCAAAATTTTCGCTAAATCATTTTTCGAAATTTTAAATTTTCGAAAATTTATAAATAAATTTGATTGTAGTTAAAATTTGATTTATGCATTCACCGGATAAGTTGAGTTAATCGGAGTGATTGCACGTCACTGGTTTCAATCAAGGTGGATCATACCTGTGTTGCAAGTATATCAAGAAAGACACGACTAACTAACGGAAATGACGTACACCATATAGATTTCAGAAGCTCTTTAAACATGAATCAAAAATTGTGTACGGCCATATCAGATTAAATTTAATATTATTTTTACTATTAATTAATAATTTTTTTATCAAACTTTCTTTTACCATAAAATTATGTTTCCAGCCAATATCATTTGCATATCTAAAAAAACAGTAAAAACGTGAACAACCTGTTTATATTCTCAGGTTATTTAAATAATATATATGACTATAAAATTTTATTAGACGTGAGATCAAATTTTGCAGTAACTTTAGTTTTTTATCACTGATTAAATAATTCGCGTCTTTTATAACCTGAGTTTTATTGATTATTTTGAATTTTTTTAAGTTTTTTATCATGGGAGTTGGAAGACTACGGTAAAACTTTGGTACATGTAATTCTTATCAACCGACTCATTAATTTTTCTTAAAAAAGTTTTAATATTTAAAAGTTTTTATTTGGCTTCTTTTTGCAATTCTTTCCCAAACAATCTGACGATGTCATATCAGAAGTGTGGAAGTCTGTAAATCTCAAAATGAATTCCACTTGAATATTTTTTCAACTGAAATGTAAAATTATTTTTAAATGTTTTAATTATTATATTTACAAAACATCCATTTTAAATACAACTTTGTACTCGCAAAACTTTTTTTTAATTTACTATTCTAACAAATTTGAGATTAATATTTTATAATAGGTAATATATAATTAACTAAAAATGGAGCGGTCGCACCGAACCCAATTTTGAGCGAACGCAATCGGGATGCGAACCCGCATAATTATTTTCAGAAAAGGTTTGATTTTATATTAAATTTTCATGTCTAACAATATAAGCGGCGTTTATAGTAACTAAATAAATTGCAAATTATAACTTGATAAACTTTTTATTGTATCTTTTTGTAGAACTTCTCACTATTATTAAGTTTTTTTATATTTTACCTTATATAAAGTCGTTCGAGCTATGCAGTTTAATGTCCTATTAACCACCATTTTTAGTTGGATGTTCAAATTATACTCTTATTTATGAATTACACATAAAATTAATGATTATTGTTATATTTAATGATTGTGTAACGATGCCTATTTAAGTGTAATTTAGATAATGTGGCTTAGTCAACTCTCGAACAATGATTCAATTAAAAGACTCCATTGACTTCTTCTACAGATTTTTTAAAATTGATACCGATGATGGCTTAAAACAAAGAATAAAACTAGCGAAAGGTTAAAAAGTGAAATCAAGGTTACCAGACGCTTGGTAAAAATAACACCCGGTATCACATGCGATATTCTTTGCATGTGGCACTGAGTTAATGAACTTGGTAAAATTTTTCTTTTTTGGAAGAGATAAATTTTTAATTAAATTTTTTTAATCTCAATTAATTAATGTCTTTTTTAAACAGGATTATTTGTTTAATTAAATTGCAAATTGGGAAACTATAAACTACAAACAAATCGAGTAGTCGACGGTTAAATTTAAAATGAATTTACCTGTTTATCAAGTGCATTCAATTACAGTAAAATTAATTCTCGTTTTACTAATTGAATTATTTAATTATAGGTTTATCGTGTCCTAGTGTTACAAGTCTGCGATTTAAACATAATAGATTATATTTATAATAAGCGAACAAAGTTTATTTGTGCAGTTTATTGCCCAAGTCGAATTTATATTTTTCGCAAACTTCCGGGACTCCCCGCAATTAGACGTTTTAAACTAAGCAAGTTTTTTTTATCGGAAAACGACGAATGGTCTGTATTAGTACTAAAATTTTTTAACCTAATCCGGTGAGAAAACAACTTCAACAACTTGTCACTGTCATTCCTGGCTTCCGAAGATTTACAACGCACCGGTCAAACCTTGCTGTACGAACCGGCTTCGGCTACATAAGAAATAAGCAGGAGGTAGCCGATATCACTATATTTGACCAGAATGGAATACTCGTGAGAATTTGTTCAGAGTGCTTCGTTGGATTTGGAGTTCACTGCAGTATCCTCACTGCGCAGTCATTACAGGATTGACAATACACTCACACGATCGGTTTTGGTTTCGGTACATCGTTACCGGTTTCACACGATCACTTTTGGAAGGAACGCTATTAATGAGACCTAAGGATATCTCCGTCCTTATCAAGTCTTAACGTAGCGTCGATCTAAAAATGAAGCTACGTTACGTTACACTACGCTATTTTGTTATCAACCAATTTCAGCGACTGAATTCTGTGAACAACGTTAACAAAATAAATGAAGTAACCTAAAAGCTCTTCATATGTGATCTTTTCCTTTTTTTAAATTATCACAATGAGATGCACTGCTCGAATTGTTTGGAACCTCTGTAGCACAGCAGAGAAATATTTGAAATATATTTTTATAGTAATGTAGCAGCAGAATCAAAATTTATAACTATAAACACTTTGCCATTAGTGCACCCATGCGTCAGTTACGATAATAAAACATATTTATACCTAAAATACTACAACTTCCCAATAAATGATATAGTATAAGGTAACAAACCATATTCATGCCATTGTTACAAATCGAAACAACCATTATGCTAAGGTTATATTTTACGTTATTTTAACGAGTTTTGGTTAAATTGTTATTAACTACTTAACATAATTATAACAAATTACAAAGAGGTTTTATTAATGTAGTAATAATATTAATAAAGGTCCTTTTATATTTCTACTGCGGTTTATAAGAGCTCAGCTCTATATCTCCTTCCTCCGTTTTAATATTTCCTGAAATTATAGCTTTGGAATATTTTGGACCACTGTGATGCAGGTCGGGGTGAATCAGTGCGTTCTATCGGTGAACTAAATGCATTAATCACACAATGAGGACTACAGTTCAACGTGGTATTCGAACCACGGCATTATATCCCGGGATAATCAGTTGCTGTCTTAGTAATGCAAGAATTGTCATAGTAATTAACGCAAAGAACAAGGGATAAAGTTTTATATCATGCCCAGGGCCCTAGTTTTCAAGTCTAGTCTATATGTAGTTGATAACATATAATCTATTGTAGGCCGCACAACTAAGACAAAGCAAATAGTGTCAGCTATATTTATAATTATATTGCTACGATATCTTCTATTTAAGCGAATTTCGTTCAACTTAAAATTGCGGCAATTTCAGTTTTATTTTGGTTTATGAATTTTTAATTTTTTACTATTATTTTGCATTTCGAATTAGCAGTAGACGTACTTAAACGTTAAGCTATGGCCATCTCGTACTTATGGTCTTGGTTGTGTGGTCTAAGACCGGATTGAGGGGAGGGGATCAAATGATTCATTTAGTCGATTTTGATTATTTAAAATCCTGTTGTGTATTGTGGCATAGTGAACTTGGTGAACACAAAAATTTGAACCACTACTTTACTAAAGTGTAGGTGATTATTTCATTTGTGATTAGTTTAGAATTCTGCTAACCAAAATGGCCCATCCATAGCCTTGATCAGCTATAAAGAAAATGGAGAAACTACAGTTTTCGCTTATATTATTAACGAACTCCACTGTGTGAGTTCGACATTATTGTTAAATTATTACTCTACTACTAGTATTGATTGGTTAGTAAAACAGTACGATATGCACGATAACGTGAACTACATACATTTTTTCCACACTTGACAATGTTTTATGAAATATTTCTTGAATCTTTCATGGAAAATTGAATTCCTGCTTTCTAAGTCACAGCATCGAAATCCGAAACACGTTCATGTTTTCAGTTGTGTGAATTTTTCAAGAACATGAAAATACTGTAACAAAATCTTAGAATATTTAAAAAGTTCTGAACAAAACCTTATTGTTGCTTAGCAAATGCATGAGAACTGCTGCTTCAATTCAATATATTGCGTAAGTTTACATCAACTCAAAAAATACCTACTACAAAGCAGTAAAATTGCGGTTATTTCTACGGAAATTTAAAGGAAGTAACGCGTAAAAATTAATTGATTTAAGTATTAATTTATTTAAATTTATTAAATTAACATTTTTATTTTACGAGAATTATTTAAAAAAATCGCGAATAGTCACGAGTATGTTCTTATTCTTCCACTTTAGATAATTCACCTCGGTGGTGTTTTATGGACGACGATGCCCAGCTTTCTGCCCAACGCTTTGGGGGTCTTCCCACTGGTCTTCCCACGTGTATCTAGTTAATATTCAAAAGAAATAAGGAAAGAAGTTATAATATTCGCAATTTGCACATTAAAATTATATTAACTATATCAAGTTTTAGTTGATTCTAGCTTGTAAAATAAAACGTTTTTAATGGTTATTATCGAAGCAACATAAATAATTTGTATGCGCGATCTGTAAGCAATTAATACATAATCCTAAATATTCCCTTTGAGTAAAATTATATATTTCGATTTGTTTCTCTTTTACAAATCGCCGCAGATTTGATTTAATAACTAAATCGTAATGACTAATTAGTAATGAGTACTAATTGCAGTATTTCGGTTTTATATTAACGTTGAATTAATATGAACAAGTGGCTACGTAACAATTTTCATTTTTAGAAAACTGAAAAATTTTCAGGATAATCATTTACTGTCCCATTTGTTGTATTATTTTTATATTAAAAGGTCAAGAAAACATTGACATCGCTTCACATCGTCGTAGTACGATAACTAAATAATTCAGATATCTACAAGTTTAATCTGTTATTGCAGTGACTGAAAAAATGTTGCGTTAGCTTCAATTTGTTTATTTGCACTTGATAATTTTTCCGTTATTTACCGGTTTTCCATTTACTTTTTTTAGGTAGTAAATGAATTCATTGGCGCGGTATTTATTATTTAATACGGTTGGTGATGGCTAAATCACCCTGTGCTCTAATTTATCCGAGTAGCATTTCAGAATTATTTTTTCTGACGTATTGGTATTGGAAATTGACAACCACTGAACAACGAATGCTAATCGATTAGGCATTAATAATTTAAGCTGTAGTTTTAATAAATAATTTATAAAAATTTGAAATTTTAAACAAAATTACTGCGTATAAAAACTGATACAATTATTTTGAACAAAAATACACAAGAAAATCTAATTATAAAATAATAACAGTTTGTTTTAAGAGAAAGAAAATAAATTTTTTGGATCAACAATGAATGGGGAAAATTCTAAATATAACTCGAGTTTGAGTTGAGCTTGGTGGAAGAATAACTAATTACGGTTAAGACGTGTATGTAATACAAACGTAACTACGAGGGTTGTTTAGGAAGTCAAAACGGGTTTTAAGTAATTACGTGGGTTTAACGGTAGTAAATTTTTTATAAGCTCCTTTTCAATTACTTACTTCTTGGTTGTAATTATTATGTTCAACGAACTTTGGTAAAAATCAAGATTTGTCTGCTTACGACGCGACGTTTCAGTTTGGTTATTTGTTAGCGATGCTTTAATAAAAATTTATTTTTGTTGTTTTTCTCTTTAATTATATACAAACCCCTATTTAGAGAAAGAATAATTGGTATTACGTTCTAATAAAAATTAATTGTTTGGAAATAATAGGTTTCATTTTGTTAAGCAATGTTGTTTGGAAAGTAACGTAACAAAACTAATAGAAAATCGACGTATCTGCAGTTTCAGGTCGGATTAACCCGTATAGAAAATTTGTTTTGAATGCAGCATTTTTTGTTTTGAGATGATTTATCATAACTTTAATCACGCGAATTGAAAATAGTAGTGCAAAAATGCATACTTGACAAACTTTCAAAGTAATATTTCCAACATTCACACTTTTGCATATAATTTGTGGTACCCCAGACATTTTGAAGCATAAATTTTTGATGAAACTTAGCGCAAAATCTTATAATCTAAATTGGGTGCAATAAAACTAGAAAGTTAAAAAACAAACTATCGGCAATTTTAACTTAAAAGTTTAATGCACTTTAATTTACATGAAATTTAAGAGGAAAAATATGAAAATTTTCGCCGACTCGAAGTTGTCACATTTTTTAAAATAAATTCGCCGTCAAACGGAAAGTTCAATCTTTCTAAAACAATAAAATGTTGGGGATAAAGTTGATTTAAGAAACGGATTATGCAAGATAAAAATAAAACTTTATGTTTAAACTAAAAATAGGAAAGATAACTAAACTTTTACGGTTGGGAAACGTTTTTCCAAATTTTAATGGTCTAATCCAATAGCGAAAACGAAAATGAAATTTCAACTTATTTGAGCAACATTTATAAACTTGGTGTGTACGGTTGCTGCTTGATAAATCAGTTCTTAAATTTTACATCTACACATTTTATATTCAATTTGCTATTTTAAATGTTCACGTCGCGTCGGGCGCCAGGTAACTCAATAAAATCTTCTCACTTCATCT
This sequence comes from Podabrus alpinus, assembly GCA_932274525.1. Taxonomy (NCBI): domain Eukaryota; kingdom Metazoa; phylum Arthropoda; class Insecta; order Coleoptera; family Cantharidae; genus Podabrus; species Podabrus alpinus. The sequence continues at coordinate 98,846,409 of OW026452.1, forward strand.
TTTTTTCATTTTCCGACTGCTGAAACCGATATTATTAATTTATTTAATTTATGAGAACTTTTAGTAATTATTGAAACGATGAAGTTAGTTTCCATCCCAACGGATTTGCACAAACCGATAATTCGATTTACCCGGTACTACACAATATGCACGTTTGATCTGTAAGGTAAAACTCGGTCGGTAACATGGAAAAAAATTGGGTACGTGGAAATTTAATTATTTTGATAAAAGCTTAGAAAGTGAGGCGTTAAAAACTACTGATAGACTGGTGCATTAAAATTCACGTTCTAAATAGTTTTGGTTTAATGATAGAACGAACATTCGCAAAAGGAGAACTGAAATTAATGAATATTTTTGGGTTTCGCGCAAGCTTTCAGGCCTTATTTAGAAACTCTAGACTGGAACACCACATAAAGGGTACTATCTGATAACTACGCCATTATTCATTTTACATACAGACTGTGTTAACACATATTAAAAGAGACTTTGAAAGCACACTCGAGTTACGAAATGCACGTTGTGGTGTAGGTACATGTAATTAATATTGCATAATATTGTAGGTAAGTTAGGTACATGAAAATGTTCATACAATTGCCTCGAAAATACATTTTCAAATTAACTATTTTGTCAGAAAAAGATTATTAAAATGCTAAATAAGTAATTTTTGTAATCTGCTTCGGAATTTTTCCGAGCTTTAATTTACTAGATTAACATCTGAAATAAATTATATAAAAAATTGGCTATTTATCTGCAGAGCAGCTTTTTCTTGTTTGCAGAATAAAGCTTTTTAAGGGCACGATAAAATTGTCTTATTCTGAATATCCAAATATTTGATTTGTTAACATGAAATTAATATTTTGATTGACGTTAACAGATAGAACTCATTAAACGACAAACAAGTTTTCTACAAAAAGGCACGTTTTCACAATTGATTTGAATATTTTCAGTTAAATTCAGTGAATTCCTGAAATATGTACTTTTACTATTATTGCGCTAAAATATCAATCGATTACAATGTCGAGCTACATCATATTATTGTTCCTATTAAAATAGTTTTGCCTCCCCGTTTTCAGCGGAATTTCAGTTTATTTAAGGCTTCATTATTTATTAAAAACATGTTAGGACACTTTCAATACTATCGAATCATGTTGACCGACAATCTGATGTTACCTAGGATATGGAACTGCTGAGAACTTCACTTTGGTTAATTGTTTCAACAGGTGCATCAATCACGATCACCAGCAACAGCTTTTCAGTTTTAGCTACCGTTACATCCGCTGTATAATTTTGTTCGGTAATTCAAGCATCCGATGCTAGAGGGCGTCACTTCTTAACCAGTGCCGTACACCATCGAAGTATTGTTTGTGAGCGTAGCTTTTATTACGATTCAGATTTACTTTGTTTCGTGTTCCTTCTAAATAACTGCGAGCTCAACATAGGATAAAATCAATAATTTCTTGTTGTCCATTGATCTGCAAATTTGAAAAGACACGACACTCGTGAAAACTACGGGTGCGAGTGGATTGACAGATATACATTTTGCAGCAAGAAAATATAAAAGTAGAATTTTAAGTATAAGTACGACTAATAAGGTTGAAATAATTTAATTATTGTAAAGAAGTACGTCGAAGCGGAGCCAGTCGTAAGAATTAAGTCGCAACGATTTTAAGTTTCAAAAGTTTATTTTGTAATTAAAATAACTTGTTAACTAAAAGAAATACGGTTCATTTCTGTTCGAGAGTCTTTCAATTTCCTTGTGTCTGTAGCAAATTAAGGTACTTGCGTTCATATCAAGCAAGAAATTATGATGGTAATAAATTTAATTGAAATGTTTCAGTTGTATAATATCAAATGCATGTAAACCTGTGCTATTACTTTTATCATAAGTAATTAATATATATTACATCGCGGCTTTTGACAAGTATACTTTTGAATTTTGTGAGTTAACAAACTTCAACTATAGTTCTCATTTAAGTTCACACAAAATTTATAGTTACCTTCTACCATAGCGTCGTTGAAACAATAATTTTCATTTACAAACTATTTAATTAATAAGTAACTAGCTGGCGCAAGCGGCCTATCGGCTACCTTTGGCCATTTAGAACGTGTCTGATGTGGTTGCTTGGCTTTACTACGTCCTCGTAGACCGAGATCTCCTGCTCCTCTTGAGACAGTAGGCCGAACAACCACATCCGACAAGGTCTATATTATTTAAAATATTTAGGTTCCCATAAAACAATTGACCAAGCAGAAGTGCGGTACTGACATAAAATACACTTGGGCTATTATTATATTAGATATGAATAATATTAAATTGCATTATTATATTTCTTTACAATAAATTACAAATAAAATGGTCAGTTCTCTACATTAGGTGGGGGAAGCTGGAATAAACATTTAAATGACGTTGGTGCAATCTACCCTTAAAGTAAATAAACATTTTATCTAAAAATTCTAATAATCTTTATTGGATTGTGACATTTTTGAATGTACCTCGTAACTCCAGTTTTAACCGTCAATATAATCACGTAGCTGGCAATTATTTATTAAATAATGAGATATGTAATTAATTTTCAGCAAACGATGTGTTATCTTTCAATATTATCCGCTATCGATTTTTAATAGAAAACCGGTAGTGAATGGTTTTATATTACTATTATTTTAGTAACGAATTTAGTTTAACATTGTAATATAAAACTTCTTTTAAAAACCGCCCCGTTTTGTTTATATAACCAACAAGAAGTTTATTAATTAAAAGTGAACTAAAATGTTCATGCTTATTTGCGATTTTATTTTATTTTATTTTGTGGTATGTCACAATAATAAAAGAATGTGATATTAATTTAATTTAATTTTATAATTAAAAAGTTTCTGGAAATAACTACTGTATACAGGGTGGCCCGCTTCTTCCATAGCGTCATAACCGAGCCAAAATAATTTCGTTATGCAGAGCATTGCGATTTTATATTTAATTAGAACACTTTGTATATATATTTTTGGATAAATTAATAATTGGCATTTAATGAAAAGAAAGCAAATATGAAAAACAATTGCTAGCACATAAATTTCAACAAAAGTTATGAAAAGAATAAATTAATTATTTATGTATGGCATCTCTTACAAATTAATTAATTGCTTTTAAACAATAAATTACTATGAATAAAGAATTATTGTTTATGTTGTCTCTGGTGGTTTGAAGAAATTGCTCGACAATTGCAACTATCGCCATGGAGAGCTTATTGATAATAATTTCCTATTGAAATGCTTTTGTATTATAATATTCACATAATTAAATAAGTTCACATTTAGATACTTGGAAATTATTAGTGTACCTACATTAAGTTAGTTTGTAAAAAAAAACTGAATGATGTGGTTTATATCTATATTTTCTTTGTATTTTTTAATTTCAAAGTTTATTTGATTATGTTTACAAAAATAAATGATTATTTATGCAATGGTGCACTCTGTAAAACCTAAAGTATTATATTATTATGATAATACCAGTGCTGTGCGGCCTAAAGGCCGCACCGAAATGAAAATCAAAGGATATTATTTTTATTATCCAGAATTTATTTATATTATTATTATAGAAAGAGAAATTATTGGAGATAATACTACTATAGAAGACAATACTAGGAGGAAATTTGCTAGTGTTACATAAAATAAATTAATATAATTAACCGGTTTAGGCGTTCTGTATACTTTTATCAGCTTCCCTCCGACCGAGGGGTAAATATCCGAAAAATATTCTGTACATTAATTTGGAAGTCCTTAAAAATCCATGGAATTCCTTGGAAAACGTTTGAATTGTTCTTTTGGAAAATATGTATGTATAATGCCACTACGAATTCCTAGGAAATTCCTGCACTTCCTTAGCAATCTTTGAAGTTCCAAGTCTTGTGTACACAATTTTTTAACGATATTTACCCCTCAGCTCCAATATTTAAAAATAATAATAATATTATATCTAATTACAATATCAATTTGCTTACTTTTAGAATGCGTTTTTAAAGATTTGAATTTATATTATTATACTACTATGCGATTTTCTAAATTGTACGGCCTAAAGGCCGCATTGGAGGAAATGCTTCAAACTATTAGAAAATTGAATTAAAACAAAGAACCTGACTTAACAAATAAAAATATGATACAGTCGAACTTTGATAAGTCGAATTTTTGATAAATCAAACAATATTTGTGGACAATAGCATCTGATTTGTATTAGAATAAATTTCAATAAATCGAACATTGGCACACGTCACTTCGAGTTATCGAAGTTCTACGATAGTTACAGTGGGAATTTTATTGTTAATCCATTCAAGCGCATCAGCAGAGAGCATTATAATAGGAAAGGTTCGTATTTATGTATATTTTGAAGTAAAAATTTCTTGAAGAGTGGGGACGCTCACAGGAGTTACTTGGTAACTAAATTGTTATTAGTCCGGGTCTGTACACTTGTACTCTTAATTAATCAGTATGCTATTAATTCTTATCTCTCTAATTCACCTTTTTCTTTACATTTTGCAGCTTTAATCAATTTTTTTTACGAATTATTCATTTACTCCCTAAACCTACTAAGAGCGCATCCAGCCAAAGTTAAACGGGATAACATAAAATTGAGGTAGATTTTTAGAAACTCCTAAAAAAGTACCGCCCCCCCCCCCCCCACCGTTTATTATCAGTTTTTATATGATCGTCCGACCTATATAAAATTTTATTTCCCATAAAGTTCAAATTTTCCTTTATTATCAGTGTATTATAAGAAGTTTTAAACAAATTCAAAACAGGACTTGTCCGTTTAAGATATTCGCACGAAGTCCTTATAATGTACAATTTTCACGTTAGTACAAAAACCAGTGATTCAAATAACATTAATACTAATTTACGTTAGGTCAGTGGCAATATAAAATACAGAATATGCATGCGTTCGTAACGCAGCTTTGATTGATGTCTCCCAGTGCGGCCTTTAGGCCGCACAATCAAGGCAATCACGTACCAGATGGCCAAGTAAGTTAGTATCAATTTGTGAGATCTTTAAACTTAATTTTAACATGAATTTTAACAAAATAGAGTTAATTCAGGGTTAATCAACAAACCGAACAACAAAATTTTTAGTTTAGAATTAATTAACTCACAAGTAAAATGAATAGGGGTCGATTATAAAATTTGGGGCGTAGGCTCGTTATTATGTATATTCCAAGCTACGAAAAAAATCGGAAACTTAAAATTCCACTATACCTATTATGAAGGAAGTTCTAGCTGCTTCTCCGCTTTTAAGAATGCTCTTAAAGTAAATTTTTTCAACAGTTTTGACGGATTCTTAACAGGGATCGTATTGATCACGGACTTGATACTTTAATGTGAAAGCATTTCGGCATATTTTGTGGTAGATCGTTGTTTTGTCTGATCTGAAGGTGAAGTCGACTTTTTCTTCCACGTTTATGCAAATATTACGTGTAAATCGAAGAGTCCCTCACTGACTCATCAAAAAATTAGGATTAGTTTACAATGAACCAATAAGAAATGCCCCTTACAATTACTATCCAGAGCTATAACAGACTGAATAAAATTAATTTTAAATCAGCTTTTTTGAATACGAGTTCAAAGGTCTGTATATAATTTTGTAATTTAACTGTATCCAGTTACCAGTCACCGTAAGTTCTGAAAAATTGATTTTGCCAAGTTTTCAAGTACTTTCATGTAATTTTAACTTGTAACACTGACGTGTTCTGCGCTAACTAATAAAGTGGAATTTATATTTCAATTTGATTTGTGCAAAACCTATTTACTTTAACAAATTGGTTTCGTTTGTTAAATTAATTAAAATAATAACGCACAATGTACAAATCAGAATGGTTTTTCGGTTATTCCGATATTTTTTATAAATTCGTTCAATAAATTGACAAAAATATGTAAAAACGAAACCTAAAAAAATGTATAAAAAATTAACATGCAGCACCAATGGAGGTTCGATTTTCAATCAATTTTCTATTCAACCCTTTTTATTATTTCACTTTACAGATGCAATAAAACAAAACAGATATTCGAGGGCGTGTTAAACTATTTTTTATAGGAACAGATAACGTACATTGTACAATTTTAGCAGCAATTCCCTGCATTGTCAAACATATGTGCTCCTAAATTTAACTTTCTGAACAAAAATGGCGAATTTATAGCAAGTTTTGTTGGAAAACTCAACGCCAGGAATGCTTGCTTTTTATCGCAATAACCGCCACATTCGCAAATTTGTTTTATGCTTGCAATATTTCTATAAAAACGTCATCAACATATGCGTTTTTAAATATGTAATTCCAAACCTAACACTATCGTCTCCCGCAGTGATAGTAAACAATCCGGGCACAACCCCCAGAGCAACACTATTTTTATCGTTCGTGTAATCATAGATATATTTATATATTCTCCACATTTGTTGATAATTAAAAATTTGTGGGAGATTAAAAAACAAAATTTTATCATCTCATAAAAAATTCCAGCATTAATTAATTAATTGAATATAAACGAACGTTTGCCTACTACACGTGATTAATTTATTCTAATAATCTCGCAGTTCTAATATGAATGAAATGGAAAAGTTGGAAATCCTGTCAAGTTAAACCAGTCTAGAAGAAAGAAAAGTGGATTAACACCGTATACGAGATGTACCAAGTGTGGGAATCCAGCCATGAATAAAGCTTTTGAGGCCACATTTAATTAACAAGGTGTCATTAAAATTATTCAAATTACGCGAATTTACACCGTAGATGAAAAAAACGAGCCCCTAACGCAAGGCCCATTAAATTTATTTTAGCTTTTTTTCTCTTCCTACATACATTCATGTAAAATTCTTAATTAATTTCGAAAAAACAAATAGGTACTAATTACGTTTAGTAATTACCTATGTATGTAATATTTTTTCGCCCCTATTTTAATAATTGGGATTGTTTGTTTTAATAACTTTTAATTTTAAAATCCAAAATTATTTTAGATTTTGTTGCTAAAAATTATTCATTTGGCAAGAGTGGGTACTTACAACGAGATATATCCATTTGTTGTTTAATTTAAAACATGGTGAGCTTATAAGCGGAGCAGAAAGCTACAAAACAAGGGCTTATAGTTGAAGTTTACAGCTTCATTTGTAGAACAATTAGCAGCAAAACTGGATAATAATTTCTCTAAAGACTCAAATTAAAAGAAGTTTATAACAATGTGGTAGCTTTAAATAAGGTCCGTACTTGAACTTCTACTCTTGAAAATCACAATTTTTTTGCACCATCTTGCACGTTTGCATGTCGATACTGAATAGGGAGTTTTTCAGGGCGATAACTCCTGGGGCGATTTTATTCGAGCATACATTTTTGGGATTCCTCTCACAACAATAATTTTAATTATCAAAATCTTCTAATTTCGAGAACACGTTTCACGAAAACATTAGTTGTGTATAATAAAATTTAGCTTATGGTTTGTTTTTAACTTTTTGCATGTGCGAAGCTAAAACATTCTCATCTAATTGCGTTTTTTTGTTAAAAAATTAAAAGTGTGATACAATTTAAATGAGTACTTAAAAATTACTGTCGTCGTATATTAAAGTAAATGGTGGTGGTACATTAAGCATTGATACAAAGCACATTTTCTTAACTAAAGTATAAAATAGTGATGCGCATTGTTAGTCGAAACTAATTTCAAGTGCTTTAGGGTATAAATCTCAAGCAGGTTGGACATTCGAGACACCGTATAACGGGGTTGACCAAACAAATAAACGAGGAACAACTATTGCAATATTAACAATCCACGCCTCTGGGCTCGTTTAATTGTAATGAACTCGACTATATTGCATTTAAGCAATATAAATTGCACTTTGGTTTGGTGTCGTGGTAATTTTGAATATTTAATGCCAACAAAACTTTCGGCTAAGCAAACTTATGGTTTCAATATCCGACTGTTTTTTCTCCCTTCTTGGTTAAGCAATCTACATAGCAGTGGCGGCTCGTGAGAAATATGTTTGGCTGTTCTGCATTATAAAAAAGGGAAGGTATCAGTAAAATGCTAATCTCAAAAAATAAACTTACTTATTGCACGTTTTTAAGCATTAATGGCGTGCGCCGGTACTTGCTTGTGGCAAACTTAACTTATCAATAACTTTTTCGTTGAAATTCAATATTCCCGAGATACATTTTTTTTCTATTGACAATATCGAAAGACACAAACGGAAAACAAAACTAAGCGTTCTTACGATTACAGCCACAAATCCATTTGTTCCGTAAATAAATATTCGTATTAAATTGTCTTTTATACATTTTACCTCGACTTGTATATACCGGCAAATTCTTATCACTAATTGTTCTTGATAACTAAATTTAAAAATTACATTCATTTTTAAAAACGACCTTTTCGTAAGAGATTTTAAAAACGACTAAATAAAATGCCTTAGTTAGCTTATCACGTCATAATAATTCTGCATATTTGTTATTTTAAAAATAGAACTTATGACTTTGTAATTTAAACAGCCCTTTGTGTTCGGTTCGAAATAAAACAAACGACGCAAACATTTTTGTAACAATAAATTTTATTTGCGAACAAAAAGTTTTGTAATTGTTAATTTTCGAAAAAATCCTATTTTTAAGGGTTATTTTGAGAGAAGCTGAGTTAATAAATAATATGAGTAATGTGAATGCAGAAAAAACCCAAGTAAAAATTTCTTGAACTACATTTTATTACAGAAAATTATAGTTTGAGAATTGTTTTACAATGCAGAAAAATCTCAAATCCAAAGTTATTATAAAATTTTATTAGGATTAGGAATATTAGTAAATTTATAAGCATTCATTTTATCTAGTAGGGGTAAAGAACATTATATCCATAATTTCAATTAAAGTTTATAATACAAGATCTTTCTTTAAAATATTATTGCATGAAATGCTAGCACCGGTTATACCGAGTGGCTGCGTTCGAGTGCAGCCATTAGTACATTCGACTGTACATTCGATGCGTGTACGTATTACGAGCTTTAAGAATTATTATTGTATAAAAATACATAAATTTTAATTTTATGCATTCATAATTTTATTTCAAGTTGCAAAATCCGTCAAAAAATAATTTAACTACTGTTTTGCTATAAATTTGTGCAAGAAACTTGGTGTAATTAAAAGTTTTTAAACAATTTGTTGCTTATGCCCTAATTTCACTGCAATTTGTTTAACAATTGATGAACTAATATTAAAATTAGTTTTTCTTTTCAAAATTCGAATTCTAAACTACCTCGAAAGAAAATCATAAAAGATATACCACGTAAAACTATACCAATTGCTAGCTGGATTCTGGATTCTGGATTGTAAGTGAAGGACAGCCTCTTACGAGGTCGTACGCACTCAGGCCACAATTGGCCCATTATGCTGCCTACCAATTGCTAGCATTGTAGTCTGCGTTTCATTACAGCTCGGCTGCGCACAAGTGTATAGCGTTCAAGTTAGACAAACATTTTGATAGCGGACTGGACGTGTATTTATTATTACACTATTTATGTGACTAGCTGTTAAATTATAACTGATATGCTAGCGAAAATAAGAAACACGCTTTCAAAGCCAAGCTGATAATGCACCATTCTTTATAATAATTTAAATCTGATTAAGGTTATAATTATATATAATTAATTATGCAAGTATTGGTATTTTTATTGTTATTTTTGGTGGTTCTGCAGCTCTGCAGCTCCTATGGTAGAACCGCCACTGCTACATAGTTTGTTATAGATAAACTCTACCCGAGATTAATAGCAACCAACTTCTATCGTTAATAATTCCTCAAGTGACAGACTTTAATTTCCTTTTTTTTTCTTGCAGGGTATTTTGTGATTCTGCTGGTGCTCGTGGAAAAAAGTTGGACTCAACAGCAATATTTTCGTGTGCAACCTAAAGATGTTCAAGTTCAAGAAGGAGGTGAAGCCATGCTCGAATGTGAAGTTGGAAATTTAGTTGGACAAGTTCAGTGGACTAAAGATGGATTTGCTTTGGGTACGTTTTTCTAAATTCAATTATATATTATTTTTTCTCATTGGAAACTGTATAATTATTTTGGCCGCACCCGAGAGAAAACTATATTTGCAAATATAACATTTGCTTTATTAAAGCTATAAAGTTACATCATCCAACTGAAATTCTAATCATCCGCTTGGATTGAAATAAACAATATTTTAAGTAATCATCAGATTCAAATATTTACGTTTCGTAATATAAAATTGGATCCATAAATATTGGGTTGTAATTTTTATTGTCGTACATAAGGAAACTTGTGTTAATAAAGTTTTTCTGGTCTATTTAAGGTTTTTCGACGATTTTTACGGGATTCCCTAGATACTCCGTGATCGGAGATCGTCGTCACGGTGTCTACAACCTTAGGGTCAGTAACGCGTCTCTAGAGGACGACGCCGAGTACCAATGCCAAGTGGGACCCTCTCGTCTACACAAAGCCATAAGAGCCAACGCTCGTCTCATTGTAATCTGTAAGTAAATACAAAAATAATTTTGTAATAACACAAGAAAATCGAAACTAGCTTTGTTTTGTTTTGTAGAACCATCAGCAAAATTTAACAGAACTAATCATTGATAAATAAAAGCATGCGTAAGTTGTTATCGACCGTCATGTGGGTGCCTTTATTCGGGTATTAAATTTCACGCCAACCGCCACGCAATAACCGAATATTGATAAAATTGGTTAGGTTCTTCCATTATCGCAAAATATTTCCATTTCGCAAAATTTGTATGGTACTTTAAATGTAAATATTAGTTGCAACATTAAACTTTTTTTAATGAATATATTAACAAGTTGGAAAAGTTGTAAAGCAATTTTTCCATAACCATTAAAAGAAAATTCAAACTAATCAAAAACACTTTAAAAGTTAAAAAAGTTGACTAGTATGAATAATTAAGTCTGCAATTATTAAACAAGAAGTTTTTTCATGAAAAGTTTCTTTTCGTGAAGGTGTAGGTATTATTTTTTAAATTCACATTTTTACGTGTTTTTCAGGAAGTACCCACTTGGCGTGTCGAATAGAGAAACTTCTTACACTTCAAGAATTTTAAATTAAATTATCTAAAATATTTCAAAATTTTATTTTTTTAAGTTATAAAAATGTGACTGAAAACATTGTAAACATAAAATTTTTATTGCGAGGAAGTTACACTTGTAAAAATATATGTTCGTATTGTAATTTTTGATTTCCTGATAACAAAAGTTCCGTACATTTGGTAAATGCTCCAATTTGTAATTTTTTCATAGTAAGCATTTCCTAGTTTGGACACTTTAGTATGGTAGCGTTTCTCTATGGGAATACATTGCTCCTCAGGGAGTTCTTAACAAATCTGTGAAAGCATTCTTGCTTGTAATTCCAATTACTTACAGTAGCTGGCAATATTTAGTCTGACACTCAAAATGTCATTTATTATGTGTTGCTATGTATAAATGAAATATATAGATGTTAAATCAGGGGTGGGTAACTTTCTAGAGGGGCCTGATTAAATAATTTTTTCGGACTCTTCTGCTTTTGAAAACGTACAGAGCGGGAACGCGGGCTGGATGTAATAATTACGCGGGTCCGTGAACTGCAGGTTGCCTACCCTTGTATAATGAGTTATAATATCAGGATAAAAATGTATCGTCGCTAAATAATATAACTTAAACAATTCAAAGATGCTTTTCATTTCTTCGGTTGTAATAATCGTGAAATAGTAGGAGACGAAGCTATGTAATTTATCATCTATGAGCGATGGTGTAAATTAAAAATAAATTAATTTAGAAATTGGTACATGCAATAGAAATATGACTAGCGAACATGTTAATACATACAAATGAAAACAATGCAATTAAAGGTTTACCAGAAAACAAATATAGAAACCTTCGGTCGCTTCAACTAAAAACAATTTCCACCAGAACTTAGTCGAACTAAAACTGAAATCCAATTTACGTGGTCTTACTTCGATGAATTTTTTATTTAACTACGTTACATTACTAGTTACAATCTATTTAAATGAAAAACATGTAGAAATCATAAAATGTCATTTCCAATTATTACATGACTTGCTTGTAATAGTGTTAAAACAGGTCAAGAGATAACAAATAAACCAGACTGTTTCTGCTGAGTCGTCTGCCGAATCGACACGTCGTCCATTATTTTGAAAACGTCCATTAGGCGATGCTGAGTGTAACCTCATTTATGTCGACATTTAAAGCTTAGTTTCAGTCAAAAGTGTGATCTATACGATTATTCAACTCAAAGACATTGTAACGGCTTTTGAACCAATGGAAGAGCTCTATTTGTGGTTGTAGATAAGTGGGACCACATCATTTCCCTAGGGCAATACTTCATTGGATAGGTTCACTAAGTAATACTGAATTGTAGAGGTTCCCTACCGGAAAAGTGTAGAGGCGTTCCATGAGAGTTACGTGACCGAACGCCTGTTGCTCGGAGCAGTGCGCGTTAGAATAAAACAAAAGAAGTTCTTTTTCAAGAAAAGTAGACTTTCTGTGATGAATTGAGTCTATTTCTATGAATAATCAACGCAACAGGCGCTCGGGAAAGAGAAACTACATTTATATTGGATTGCAATACATTTGTATTGCAAGAACGAACGTACGAGTACCTTCTCAAAATCTGTCATCCAAAATTCTTCAAGTATTTTACTTTCGGGAGCGTTTTAACGAATCAATGTATTGTAGTCGTCCCACCGACCGGGTCCCGATAAAATTTTCCGACCAAAAAAAAATAGTATATTCTCGACCTAACAATGATAACATAATGAAGAAGGAAAGAAAAAAAGAAGTCGAGTCGACTTGCAGCCGGAAACGTCGACCGAGTCAATAAATAACTGCAGAAACTGTCTCATCTATTTTCGCTTACCTTGAATAGCTTTCATCAATCTAACAGTGGTTTTGCTTCCCTTTCTGCCTTCATGAATTATGGTCCAGCTACAGTCACATCTAGAAAAAACCGGTAATCCTCTTCAAGCCTTCATTTTCGTTCAAGATCTCCATTCTATCATCTTCATTTAAACAATGATTTTTCCCTATTGCTTCGATTACTGTACCTTATGCTTTTATATACTCATCTCTTGATCTGCCTCGAAGCTTTCGGTTTATCATCTGTCTCTCCGTAGCACGATATGCCTTGGTTAATTTCTCAATGATATTGTATCGATATTCAATATGGAGTGGACGATATTCGCTACAAAAATAATAAAACGCGACGAAATTAGACAAGATTGTCCAGGAGGTCTGCTGAATCGTATCTATTTAGTCTTCGAGATGGTGTTAAACACTAAGAAGTTATCTGTTACAGACATTAATAGCAGAGCAGAATAATTATAAATTCAAACGGGGTTTTATTAAATTTCCGATTGAATATCCCGATTTTTGTGACGGTCATTAGCCTAGAAGTTAGAGCCACCCTGTAGTCAGATTGGCGTAGGGGGATTTGTGGTTTTCAACTGTTTTTGAAGAATAATGTCTGGGGTTGTCCCTCTAAGGAACAGAGATCGGGGCTTTTTCCGAAAATTTTATGACAATTGAACACGAAAATTTCTTTCTGGATAGAATTTTTCTTGGAGATTTAGGTGAAAAACTGGAAGTTTAGTAAACTACTGATATAAACTACTGATATAAACGGAATTGGTTTAGAGTCCGGTGTTCCTGATAACTTTTTTTCCTTCTTTGACTATCTTCCCTGTAGACCCACATTTGCTGGAGCGGTAGAGTAAGACTAAAAACCCTTCGGATAAAAAACCTTCGGAATCGACGTTTAGGATAAGTTCCGTACTCAAGAATATGTGTAGAAAAGGAGGTCTGTTCAGAGATGTTTAATTCACATTAAATATGCTTCCCGAGTAAAACAGTAGGTCCCCTACACATTCATGTATGTGATTCGTTAAATAAACAATACAAAGAATACAATTCGGCCCTTTTTAGAGTCCCCTTAATGCATTTAGAGATAAAGATATGGGTCACGACGCTTCTGTCTAGAAGCATAGCGATTGAAGGACGATAATGCATTTAGTTTCATACCCCGAAAAAGAAGACCAAGAAGAAGAAGGCGAGTAAACTTACTTATTTTCTTACCACTATGTGCTTTAAAATAAATTTATTATAAGATAACCACCAATAGTGGCTTGGTGTGATCACAAGTTGAGGTACAGTGTAAAAATTTTAAGTTCAATTAGGGAACTTTACGGAATTTCTTAGCATAGCCTTCTGGTGAGCATCGACAATACTGCAAGAAAGAACAGTCTAAATTTTTGAATCAGAATTCATTTCTGATGTCATTTGTCATTTTTATTAAGACGAGTGCCGCTGTGATTTATCCCGACAGGTGTCAGTTGTTTTAGAAAAAGAACTAATTTTTGTGGATCAAAATCTGTTTTCCAGGATAGAATTCATATAAATAAGCAATAATTAAATTATACGATGAGGTTTTTTGAGCTATAAATGTTGAATACTTTAGAACATACAAGAATCTAAACGTCCAAATTTATGACAAAAAAATATCAAATTTTAATTAAACTAACCCATTGCATGTATGCCTTGTCAAAATACAATTCTTCGATGTGCCTGTACCCTGTTTTTGTTAGTTATGGTGCCAAATCATTAAAAACTGGGGACTGACGGCTTTACGCGCCTTCCGAAGCACGGAGACGGTCAAGAAATTTGAGATTGTACCAGAAGTTGAACCGAGGAACTTTGCATTAGCTGCAGTTGATCTCGATAACATTCAGGCCACGAGCGTCGTCGGTCTCTTTAGTCAATAATATAAATATTTCATTTTGCTTTCTACTAAATATACACAAAAACAATAATCAAATTATTTTGATTCAAAAAATAAAGGAAGGCTTAACCTCAACGCTATCACTGCGCCCTGTGGCTCCCTCTACCGTTTAGTAGTTTCATCACTATTTACAAATATTTACAGTTAGCATTTTTTTCCTATTCAGCGGTTCCCCTCTTAATATTTTTAAGTAAAAGTGCAATTATGAAATCAAATCAAGATATTGTCGGCCTTCTTCATCTACCTGTTCCGGGGTGGTTTACATCACCGAAGGGTCCGGAATCGACCCCATATCATATTTTGAGATATTAGCGGAAATTTCCTTTTTATTTAAGTATGAAAAATCGACTATAGAGGATTTGGAAAACTAATTTGCCGTAATTCGTATACACCGTAAAAAAAAGTATTAATAAGAATCTAAAGCATATTTATTAATACTTATATTAAAATAATCTTTAGAAAACGATACTTTTGAAAAGCTTAGCTAGATTGCGGATAACACCAGCTGTGCTTTCCATGCTGAACACGTGTCTGCGTTTTTCCCTGATACTGGAAAACTAAACGTAAGACGAATCCCTGCGATAATTAAAGATAATATTGACAATGTAAGTAAAAATTGCTAACGGTTATTTTTAATATGTAAAAAGGAAAATAGGAAAGTTAATTTGTAATTTATAAACGAGTGTTATGAAAATATAAATTGATGTGCCTACCTACGTAGTTCTAAAAGGGTTTATTATTGTTGGTTTTCCGTAGTAATGTACTACATACAGTCTTAAAATTTTGACAAACAAATTTTTGTTAATAAAGCTTTCTGCTGGATGTAATATGTATAATGGGATCCTCTTTCAACGTCCATTTTAAATTTGTTTACAAACCCTGATTTGGAATTTCACATCCCTTGTAACCTCCCCATTTCGATTAAATAAAATATTAACGTCTCTCAAATGGATGTATAGGTATTATATTGCTTGTTTGATTTTCTCTTGAATCAAAGCCTGCCTGTTATTTGATTGTTTATAATTAAACCACTCTGATTTGGTTGCTCGGCCGTTGCTCCTCGGGAGTTGCTCCTCGGGAGTTGCTCCTTGCTTTGGTTATAATAACAATCTAATGAATCGAAAACACGTTAAATATACATGATGGATCAATTTGGGCTGGTGGACAATTTCATTGAGATTTGTACTGTTAGGTTAGCCTAAATATACTTCATACTTCTTAAATAATTCAACCCTGGGTGTAATTTGATAAAATTATTTGATAAAACAAAAGGCTGCCAGAATTGAATTGTCCATTAGTTAATAAAGTTCCTAAAAATAAGATAGGTTACGTTATCTGCGTAACGACAAAACAAAAGCTTTAAGCATGCGCATTAATTGCAATTAAATAACCCTACTTTCATAGCGTGGTTGGTTGGAAGAACCCATAATAACCGCATATTCGGAATTTTATAAGGTTTATTCAGTTAATTTGTTAAATATTTGATGTAAAAAATGCTGAATATGCTTTCCTTCAGTAAAGTAATCTCTTATTTTGAGTAATCTTACTGATGATATTTTAATCATTCTTATACAGTTTTAGTAAGGATAATTTAGTACTACAAGACTAAGTAAATTTACAAACTAATTACAAACCTAAACCAACAAACTTGAAATTAGTTTAAGGAAAACCAACATTCAGTTAGAAAATTTAATTCATTTTATTTAGAAAATACGTTAATAGTTTTAATTAAATTTTAACCAACAAACGTATTAATTTAAAATGGTATTAATAATTAAAATATAAGGAGGTTCTAAAATAATTATTTAGTTTCTAGTTGGAAATATTTGAAACTTCCAATGAATGCAATATTTTATTTAATTTTGTTCCATAAATATCTCAATTTCATTACGACAGGTTGAAATATTAATATAAAATATTTAACAACAAATACAAATTTGTTTATGCATATAAATTAAAATTGCATTTTAATTGCAGACAAATTGTTCGTTTCATAAAAACGAAAACTATCGTATAATAAATGTTCCTGCTAAATGTGCTCAATTTGTAAAAGACTGGAAACGTCATGTAGTTTTATTTAAGGACGTAGCGTTTTCAATTAGAAGCTGTAGTATATTTTACTAAAGCTCTTCCCATTTTCTCATTTTGCACGTAAAACAAACAACGCTAATAAAACTAGCACGTCGTACTATCAACGACTTGCAGCCATCCTTAGTAGTTAGGTACTGTTATATCCTTACATCCGGCTTTTATATTAACGTTATTATTCTTTTTATTGCCAATAGAATTTTAAAATATTATTTTTTTAGTAATTAAAATCGTGAGAAATTTCCTTTTTTAAAACGCGTTATACAACATGAAGTTTGCAAATAATAAAAAAATTCAAGTGGAAAGGTAATTGAAATAATCGTTCTGTTATATCTTATAAGGATGTAAGGACTCTGTGGTAATAAAATAGGGCAAGAAGATGTTTATCTCAACATTACATTGTCGTGAACTAATATACCAGAATATTATATGGTTTACGTCCGCTAATGAAATCAACTTGCCATTCATGCTAATTGCAGGACAAAGATTCTGTTCAATTGCATTATCTGGAGATATCTGCATAAACCTATTCATTTAAATTTATATTTTGCTTTTGAAAATTTATATTGTCCCTTTAACACGGGAGCCCTAATAATAGACGAAAATATTCCTAACAAATTCTTTATCGTTGTTATGTTTTTTTGAATTAATGTTTGTTTAAAATAAAGCGCTTTCACATTGAAAGCTTTTTAAAGCTTTTAAATTGCAGGGATAAAATAAAAAGCTCGAATAATTACTTTTACAAAGTTAAAACATTTTAAGGTCACTTTAATTCAAATAAATCTTTTTTTTTTCGAATGAACTGCAACTCGATGCACAATTAAATCTACAGGGTGGCTCCATTGAACGGCAAACACATTTCCATTTTGGATGTTTTGCAGTTTGAAACCTACGTAATGACCCAAAGACATCCGTTGTTAAACATAATGTCCCAAAGTCAACCATAATTATAATTTAACTCACCTCACAGCCAGATTCAATTTACCACTTCAATCGTTGAAGGTTTCATCCGGCATATTTATATTTCCTTGGTCGAAAAACGTCTAATTGGAAAGAAAAGAAGCATTTAAAGAGAAATTCGCCCAAAGCTGCAAACAAATCGGCGCTGATATGGACGAAGGATAAAAAAAATACTGAAAAGCAAATTGAAGGTGGATGAGGTACTATAAATTCAAAAAGTGAAAGAACTTACAGCTTCTCAAAAAACTTAGCTTCTTTATAATCACAATAAATACGGAAAAATGTATAAACCGTTTTGTAGAGAATTTTATAAGCTTTATTTTTTGTAAGAAACATATTCCGATATAGCTAAAGTTAGCGAGATATAAGCAAAAAACTGAATAGGGGCGCTATTTTTTCAAGATAGCGGATCGAGTGGAACAGATGCCGTTGAGGGGTTTTAGTATGTTTAATAGTACACCTAAAATGAACATATTTGCCAAATTTTACGACTATATCAATTTTTTTCATCAAGCGACAAAATTTATTCCTACTTGACTGAACTATAAAGACTAACGTCAAGGGATTAGATGAAAGCATGTTAGGTAAATATGGCTTTAGGCATTAAGTTCATTTGGAATAAAGTGCTTTAGGCGTATTGACTTAAACGTAAGTGAGTTAGACAACAATGTTTTAGGCATATTGAGGTGCAACCGTCTGAAATACAAAATGACCCTTGTTATTTTTTACATATCGATGGCTAAGTGCTAAGATGTCGTAACCCACAACCCTTAATATTTTGCCTTTATATTATTTATACGTAGAAAACTATTTTTTTTTTAATTAAAATATTTCTAAATAGATCTAAAATAGATCTTTATCTAAAAATAAATAGTTTTCTACGTCTAAATAATATAAAGGCAAAGTATCAAGGGTTGTGGGTTACGACATCTTAGCACTTAGCCATCGATATTTTTAAATATAGGCATGTTTTGTTATATGGGGATGACTTAAGCTTTTTAGAATTATTGGCCGATTGGTGAATAATTTTATCAATCTAGTCACTCGAATCTGGTTTAATTTTTAATTAGCAACCTAGAATAGGGAAGATGCATAAATTTTTTTTATAGCGTAGTTGGATCAAAAATAACTAAATATACTAATTAATGCTATTTAATTTATTTATTTTCTTTTCGATAATAATTTAAAAAATATTTAAAAATCCGTCAATTTGAATTGAAGGAAACGACCGCGCAATTTGCCATTGGCTTGTGACGTCACAAGTCTGAATTTTACATTCATTTATATTATTTTTCTGTGGTTTTGTGCTTTGAAAGTTGAAGTTTGTTAGTGTTAAAAGCTGTTATTTTTCATAATTAAATCAATTAAAAACAAAAAAGTTAAAAAAGTACTCTACACGAGTAGAGTAAACAAGAAAGTGAGGTTATTGCAAGCAAGCAAGCAAACGCGTTGCTAATGGATTATTTATAACAAAATACAATAAATAGAAGTTGATTTTGCTGATTTGATAATTAATATATAGGATTAATCGGAAAATACTGTTTTAACTAAATTTTTTTATTCATGCATGTTCCCCATTGTTATTTCAGTATGGCCTTTAGGCAGCACAACCATGACAATCACGCACTAGTAGAAGAGCATTCAATAAATATGTTATGAGAAAATAATTCATACCTCAAGTTATTTTTTGATATATATTTTTTAATAATTAACTTGTGAAATGAATATTAAATTAAAATTGTAAAATTGTGAAGTCAAGTCAATATTTTTTCATAACCTCTAAGAAATTATTGATAATTATTGAAAAATGCAATAATCCATTACTGAAAAAACTTCTAAAGGAAATTAGATTTTGAATCTTAACTATTAGTGTAAGGAAATTGAATACATTTTGATAAAAAAAAGTCCAAAAACGGTTTCTGCGAATTGTAAAAGGGTTTCTATTATTAGTTATTAGCTCAAGCCATTTATTCCATCTTTCAGTTTAGCAGTGCCATCTCTTGATAACCTTTCGAACACCATTAAAACGTAAGATTTGTCTATCCTCGATATAATCCTACAGAATTAACTAACCTGCTTAACAGTGGCGACTTGTGATTTGCTGAACTTTGAGGACGGGGGGGGGGGCAGATTGAAAAAACTATTGGTCCCTTTTAGGTGAAGGGTTTTAAATCCAGGCTACCATCTACGGTTCAAAGCGAGATCGGATTTGACGTTCTATTTTGGGAAGGCCTTCCACGTACCAGCCGTGACTAGTTTATAAACAAACAAATTGAACTCTTTAGCCCTAATATATACATGAATACGATAAATAACTCGATGTGAAATTGAAAATTTATATTCAAAAGAAATACCTATTTCCAGAAGCTTTAAACGATCTGGATAGTTGAACAGCAGTTAATGGGGAGTGTCTAAACAACATCAGATATGTAGACGATAAAGTGGTATTTGCAGATATTTAAAAAAGTTTACAAGAACTCATGATTAAAGTAGCAGAAACAGGCGATCAATATTGATTGACACTGAATACAAACAAGATCAAGTATATGATAATAAGCAAGGAGTTAATACCTTCAGGCCATTTAATTGTTAACAATAAGCAGTTCATACACTAGAAATTAAATGTCGTATCGAAAGAGCCAGGCAGCATTATGAAAATGATAAGCCTTTCCAGCAGCTGTGATCTAAAACTGATAATAACAATGGGAGTGGTTCGAAGTTATGTCTTCCCAGTACCGAAGCCTGAATCCTAACCGATGCATTTAGTAAAAATCTGGAGGCTTTCAAAATCTGGCTGCATAAGCACTTAATTTGGAATTGAATTTTCTCTATAAATTTTTGGCAGTTCAAATAATTATTCGGATTCATATCAATGTTTTAGTTAGGCTTAGCCATGTAAGAGCTCCACATTTGTTCATGATCAAGTACCCTAGAACTTCGTTCGTTTAAAATTTTTTTAATGTGTTTGTTTGCATATAAAAAGACGTAGCGATTTGATTCGGCTACCCTGTATAACAATGCTGCAGAAATTGTAATAAACATGAGTTGTTTGAATAAGAAATTTTTTTCAGTGAAAGATATAAAAATAAAAAAATCCAGGTTTTTCTACTACTTGTAATGAAGATCTGGGATTTATTTGTCTATTTTTTGATTTGTAGGTAAATTTTCTAATAAAAATGCAAATACGACTTCATTTAAAGAATAGAAAAACATTGGCAGGAATACTCCAGGATAAAACAAAATATTGCATAAGATAGTGCGATTAAAATCTTCATTCTCAGCAGTAAAAGCTGTAAGAAGTGGCAATAAATAACTTCATTCGTCTTGTGTTTTTAGCAAAGAACTAAACAGACTTTAGACTTATTGCGCTCAGCTGTAAATCTTTCAGTTTGAGACAATTAATTTGAGGAGTTTCTAGTAGCAGAACCTTTGACCTCCTCGTTTACTAGAAAAAGTCATTAAAAAGCCAAATAATTAGTTGTCACGTAAAACGAAGCTGTAAAGTCAAAATAGACAACATTGAGCGCTACTGCTTGTTTCTTTATGAAATTCCCGACATGAATCTCTAAAGAGGTCATGCTCCGCACTTCGTACCTGATTGTTCTAGGCGTGACATTTTGTATTACATACACAAATTTGACAAAACAAGGCGTACAATCATTTTTGTCACAGCACGAAAATACGAAGTAAACAAATTTAATTTCGACTCTTTTCCATTTTTTTCTCATCTCCAAAGGGTTTTTTAATAATGGAGGGTTATAAATTTACATTATGCACATCTGTTAGTACAAAAATGTTTAAAAGAATTGTCACTGACGCGCATCTGGAATTCGTTTTGACGGTGAAGAGAACATCGATATGGCTAATAAAGAGGAACTGTGACAACGCAGATGACCGGGAACGTGCCCGGAGTATAGCCTGGCCCGGAGCCAAATTACGAGCTATTCCGATCTCTTCGAAATGTATTATATAAAATATTATAGAATTACTCAGTTAACCTTGTCTATCCATTCATCTTCTAACATAAATGACGTAAACTTCAAAATTTTACATTCAAACTTCTGTATAACACTCGCTTGTTTTATTTAGTTAGACTCGATAGATTCCAACTTTAAATTTATTATACAAAACAGATCCGAGTTGGATTTACCTAAAACAAGTAGACCAACTAGTTTTCCTTAAAGGCCCGAATAAGTTAACATTTTTCAGTTAAACTTTTGAAACTCTAATGGAGTTGAAAATCTATTTTGCTTTATGGAAAAAAAACTGTAAAAATATGAATATCCCAGTCTCACATGAAATAGAATTGTTCCTTTCATGTTTCCATTAAAGAATAATTGAATAGAATACAATGTGAGAAAAATGTATCGGAAATAGGAAGTTTCATTAAATTAACTGCGATTGATGATGAAGATCTATTAGATAAATGGAATATTATATTTTTTCTGAACATAGAACAAACGTTTCATTACACTTTAAGTGCTTCCTAGCATTATTCCGATATAAAGAAATATGTAATTTCGAATATCTTCCGTAAGCTCTATTAAATTATATAGTGTGAAAGATTCAAATGGAATAAATTTATTACCAAGCCGAAAAATTAACTTTTGTGAAAATCCTTCAATTTCTTTCAACTTTCCACTTTAAAAACCACTGATTAATTTAAAACAACTTGCCTTTTATTATTATTAACTTTATTTTCTTTCAAATTTTTTTCTCCGCATGAATTTATCCCATTACTTTGATTTTATTCCTATTAAATAAATATGTTTTACCAACTTTTTAAGAAATCCTGGCGGCAATGAAAAATTAGGAATTCAAACTATATGTGATTATTTCAAATTTCGTCCAATCTCTACTTATAAAAAAGGTATTGTCCACAATTTCTTTCATTAAGGTTTTCCTAGTACCCAGCCGATATAGAAAAAGACCAGTAACAACTCTATTTGGACTATTATAATTTTCACGTATGCCATTTGGGCTTAATAACGCTGCAGATACTTTTCAACGGTTTATAGATTAAGTAATTCGCGTTTTCGGTTTTTCTTACGCAGATATTGACGATTTTCATTTCCAGTTACTTCCGAAACAAACGGAGCGGGATCAGAAAGTAGGGGGTGACAATACGGGCATAATTGTGTGCCCTGGCAAGCCGGAACAAATAAAAAATAAGGGAAAATCAAATTTTTATATATATTATTGTTGACCTTTTTTTATTAAATTATAAGATATTCTTCGTCGGGTATAGGTCTCTTTATAGTTTCAATTATTAAACCAACGTTTCGGGCCGTTTATTTTGGTCCATTTTCAAGGTTAAAAATTAATTACATTAGTTAAATTATTAAAATATAAATTGCAGCGCTTTTTTTGAAATTATTTGACAATGTCAAATTAATAAACAAAAAAACTATACCTGTAAATGTAAAGATACGATCTTAGAACATTTTAATTTTGTCTATAATATCATTAAAGGTTCCTTTGGTGGTTCTGACATTCATTTTATGAAATTTGAATTCGGAAGTGGATTTTAAATTTATTTTTTAATCAATTTCAAACTATAACCGTAGTTTTAATAATATGATACATATAAATTAGAAAAGAAAATTATCATAAATTGATATAAACAATTAATTTTGTAATTTAAATGTTATAGTTAAATTGTTCCAATTTTGATGTATGTACGTGTATAACCATCAGTAATTGAATCTGGAACTATCTATACAAAATAAGTATATCATTTAAAAATGATATAAATTTATATAATAAACGAGGATAAACTTATAATTAAATACCTACCTAAACACCTAAAATTTTAATACTTAGAATTAATTAATTATAAAATGGTAGCACATATCTTATCGAGTCAAAATTAATTTTATGTCTTATAAAATAATTTAAATATAAATCAGCATATTTATGATGCCACAATCTCGGACTCACTTATCAAAATGTTGAACCACTTCTAGACCACCTAGAAAGCTGAAATTTTGCACGGGTATAAGTTCCGTATTCCGGACACAGGGGAAATTTAACTACGCCAAAGTGTAAAAATCAATGTTGACATGGTATTTTTGATTTTTGAATGAATTTGAATTTTCCATACGGTACATTATAATATTGAGTTATAAACAAGTGATAGCAAACGCCCGGTATTAGCATACGATAAAACCGCAAATTTCAAATTCAAATTTGCTTAAGACTAGTTAGAAATTGGTTTCCTGAATTTAAATGTAATAATCTCTTTATTACAATCTTCGTTTGTCCTTGCCGTCACAGGAACTAGTTCTGGAAGCCCTAAATTGTCCGAGTTCCTTTACTCTATCACCGCAGCCAACGCAAGAATTGTCGTTTAGTTTGCTCACGTACTTTGAGTGTTTCGTATAATTCCATTATATCCGTGAAAGTAAGTAAGAGACAGAAATGTGTTGTGTACAGATAATGTCAAAGAATATAAACTAATATAGTGGACGATTTCAGATTTTCTGCACGTAGCATCTGGCCGCGGTCATGTTATATCGACAAAAGCATCCAAGATAAATATTGGTACAAAACAAAGCTAGTTTTCAGCTCAAAATTAACGCAATCTAAATTGTTAGAATAGCAATTTCTACAAAATGTAATCTATAGAGTAAATAAAATCAAAAAAATGCAATCTAAGATGTTTTATCCACTTTTATTTACTTTACCGTTAAACTTAAAAACCTGAAACTTTTCTATTTGTGCTTTAAATTTCCGTTACATTGAAGTGTATTTGCAGCACCTCCGTCGTCTATAGAAATATTAGATCATCCATCAAATTCTAAAATTGAAATTAAGGAAAATCAAGAGTTTCATTTGGAATGCAGAGTTAGAAACGCAAAACCAGCAGCTAAGATTGTTTGGTATAGAGGAAACGTTGAATTGAATATTCGTAAGTTATTTATTATTGAAAAAGAAGCTAAAAAATGTAAAATTCAATTTCTCTTCCAGCGAATAGAGAAGACCACACGACCGAAGTTCCCGTAAAGTTTGGTGCAAGGAAGTCAAGTAGATTCGACACTATTTCGCGAATATCGTTAAAACCAAGTGCCGAAGATGATTATGCTGAATATACTTGTGAAGCTAGACACGAAGGACTCTCGCCTGATTTACCTATGCGCACCACCGTTCATCTTAGCGTTTTATGTAATATCCGCCTCGCCGTGATTTATTTATGTATTTACGACATCTTTTTTTTTCTTTAGATCCTCCCGGTTTACCGTACATAGAAGGCTACACAGAAGGAGAAACAATTAGGAGAGGCCAAACGGTCGAGTTGGTTTGTAAAAGTAGAGGGGGCAATCCACCCGCCCAATTAATTTGGTACAAAAATGGAGAACAAATTCGGATGGCGTATAGAACTGCGGGCAGGGTATCCGAAAACGTTTACACTTTTACGGCTGACGCTAGCGACGATAAGGCGCGATATAAATGCGAAGCCAGTAACGTTATGTCTATGAAGCCTCTCAAGTCTCAAGTCGATCTCACAGTTTATTGTAAGTCTGACGTTAAAATTTAACGGCGCGGCGTAATTAAATTTGTTTTTAACAGTTTCGCCAGCGCATGTGACCATTTCTGGTCCGACCGAAGCAAGAGTTGGCGATCCGGTTCCGTTAACTTGCACCACCGCCAATAGTAACCCTCCTGCCGATATTAAGTGGATGGTCGCTGGTAGACAAGTAAAAAATGCGACTTCCCGGACCATGGTTTCACCCGAAGGAGGTTGGATTACGACATCCAATATTACGGCGATTGTGGAACCAAATCGGAAAAGTTTGGTTGTGATTTGTCACGGTTTAAACATGCAGCTTACGGAAAACGTCGTTTCAACCCACACCATCAACGTTTTATGTAAGTAATTTTCTCCTCACTTTAGTACGTAACATGGAGTAATAAAATTTTTATAGATCCTCCCAGCCAACCGTTTATTCACGGTTATACAAAAGGAACACATGTACCAGCAGGTACGATTCAAAAAATATCTTGTACTTCATCGGGTGGTAATCCATTAGCCAGCATAACATGGTATAAAAACGATAAAAAGGTAAACAACCT
The DNA here is from genome assembly GCA_932274525.1 of Podabrus alpinus. Taxonomy (NCBI): domain Eukaryota; kingdom Metazoa; phylum Arthropoda; class Insecta; order Coleoptera; family Cantharidae; genus Podabrus; species Podabrus alpinus. The sequence goes on from OW026452.1 coordinate 98,872,333, forward strand.
AACGATAATTATTAAAGACGGTTTATTTTACGCGTATAAATTTCAGATAAATTCGAAGGTAAAAACTACGGATAAATCCGTAACAGCAGAAATTGAAATTTTAACAAACGTGACCGATAACGACGCACGCTACAGATGCGAGGCAGCCAATTCCGCTACCGAAATACCGCTGTTTGAAACGATCAGTATGAGCGTATATTGTAAGCTTTTCCGTTTTCCAGTTTTGAAATATATTGCAATGAAATTTTTTTAGTTCCACCTGAACATGTAAAAATTCGACGGGAACCGACCGATTTAAAACCGGGAATAGAAGCGACGCTTATTTGTGACTCCAGTTCGAGTAATCCACCGGCAAAGTTATCGTGGTGGAAGGAGGGTATTCCGGTTCTGGGATTTTCAAACTCCTCGAAACCAGGTTTACACGGTGGAAAAATTTCTTCGATTGAACTGAAATTGAACATAACGGAACGAATGAACGGGATAGTTTATACTTGTCAAGCTTCTAACGAAGCTTTAGAACAATCTGTGCACGATGCGATCAGCTTAATAGTTCTCTGTAAGTTTCAACTTAGTAATAAGTACTTGTATTGTATTTCAAAATTTTATTTTTATTTTCAGATAAACCCATGTTTGATAAAACAAATGAAGAATTTATTGCCGGTATCGAAACGGAACCGCTTATAATTTCCTTACGGGCGGACGGAAATCCTACCAATATTGCGTATACGTGGACGAAAGACGGACTTCCTATTACTCAACAATCCACTAGTACGGGTGCTGAAAGAATTTTGTCGGAAGGTCCTGTTCTAAATATAACCAAGTTAAATCGGCACGATGCTGGAATTTATAGCTGTGAAGCATTAAACTCGCAAGGAAGTGCGATTTTAAACATAAATGTCACGGTTGAATGTGAGTAGCAACTTTTCTGTTATCATAACACAAATTTAATTTGTTTTTTTAGACTCGATTACCATTACCGCGATTAGCGAAAATGTTATTGTTAATCCCAACGAAGACGCCACGTTATCTTGTACCGTAGAAGGAAACCCACTTAAGGATGATTCGATTAAATGGAAGAGGAAAGACTTTCACGATTTTCACGCACGCACTTCCGTTATGTACGACAAAAATGGAACGTCTTATTTACGAATTACGGGTGTCACGCGTGAAGATTTGGGTAATTTTCAGTGCGTTGCGAGTAATGGAATTGGAAATACTACCATCAAGGATGTGATGCTAATAGTGAAACGTAAGTATCGTGATGTTTTCGGTTATAAATCTGATTTGGAATTTGAATTTAGATAAACCGGAAATAGATCAATCACCGTCCTTGTTGAAATTTGCAAGTGATGCGGGAGATAGTGGCCGAATTACGTGTAAGAGTCAGGCTTCTCCATTAGCGCGTTACTCTTGGGCACGTTCGGGAAGCCCAATTAGAGCAAATACGACTGGTAAATACTACACCACGTTTCGTCAAATAGACTCCTTGGTGTCCGAATCGGTTTTAATTATAACTCACGTCACATCTGCTGATTATGGAAATTACGAGTGCGTGGCAAAAAACGACTTGGGTTTTGCTACCGTTTCGCCGCGCTTGGAAGTCACTTCGGCACCGGATCCGCCCAGTCTCTTATCAATTTTGAACGTAACTCACGACACCGTCATCCTGCATTGGGTTCCCGGTTTCGACGGAGGTATGAGAGCAAATTACCGGTTAAGGTTTAGGAAAATGGATTCCGATAATTATAAATACGAAGACGTGTTGCCTTATAACGCGACTCAATACACAATACGAGATTTGGAGCCGGACACCGCTTACGTTTTCTCAGTTATGGCCATGAATAAATTAGGAAATAGCAAATTTTTACCCGATTTTGCGTCAGCTAGAACAACAAGTAAGTTATTTTGTAATTTTCTTCCGCTTAACTAACTTTTACTAACTTTATTTCCCGATCATTAACATTATTAACAGATGAAGTACCTCCTCATCACACCGCTCCTAGTTCTGATGAAAGAAGCTTTAAAGATTTTCCTGGGTTGCTTATTATAATAGGAACTATAGTGGGAACTGCTTTGATACTAATGAATGTCTTACTAATTGGCTGTTGTTTACATAGAAGATCTAAAAAACGAGTAACAGGTAATTGTTATTTTTTGTTTGATAGAATACATAGAACGTACTGTTCCACCGACGATTCCTGAAGAGTTATTGGAGACCCACGATATATCTCAAATCCTTATAATTAGTTTGTCTATAATTGGACTTTTGTTGCTTGTTAATGTTGTACTTGTTCTTGGATGTATGTTTAAAAAAAGAGCTAAACGAATTCGAGGTGTGTATTTTTTTAATTTTTTTTTGAATATTATTTCTGTGATGAGTTGTTAAAATTGATTTTCGTTCAGAACAAGGTAATCAAAGCAGTAAGTCTGCGACTATTGAAATGTACGCGCCCAGCAGCTATAACGACACTGTGACTGGAGAAACTCTATCATCTGTCAGTGAAAAAAGTGAGACATATAGCAATGAAGGCAGCAATAATGATTATGTGGTAAGGACATAAAAAAAATTGTAAATGGTGAAACTTATTTACATAATTTATTACTTCAGGACGAGGGTCGTAAACAAACAGTAGGCACATATTTGATAGATCAACAAGATTACCCAACTACTTATACCGGCTATCCTGGATATGAAATGCAAATACAACCAAATATGGCGCATAAAACTCACACTTTACCGCATCCTCATCATCATCACCAGCATTTACACGACAGAAATAGAGCAAGAGACGATCAAAATCTTGGATATGGCGGAGGAAATATGTCAGGTGTGTAAATAAGCATTTAGTAAATATTACCACAATTTAGGACGTGTCATATATTATCTTCTCCACTATTTATTAAACTAACCGAATTAATTCGATTTACTTTGCTACAGCAGTGCAGTTTTTTGAACAAACATTGAACGTTGTTTATTTAAACAATTTGAATTTTTAAAATCGTACATTTTAATTCCGCTCAAAACCTTTTCACGAATTTATTTTAGTGGAGTTTTCTTAAAAATCGTGCAAGCATTTATCAATGAAGATCCTGCTAAGTAAATTATGTAAGACATCTTTCGGATAGGAACTTAAATTTTAACAATGTCATGCTAGAGCATTGATTTGGTTAACAAAAGGGAAGTAGATTAATACGATACCATGATAAAATAGTGACGTGCTGTGTAAATTTATTAATTTTCTTACAATTCATTGAAACCTACAAATTGAATTCTGTTTGCTTCCGTAATAATAATAGAGCGGGTGTACAGTGAGACACAGTGACACGATCATTTGCACGTGAACTATAACCTCAATCGCCTGTCGGCAAGAGGAAAGGTGGAACTAACTTGACGCATAATCTCCGATGTTAGGGAAACTTAAACGTGCTTGATTAGTTAGTTAAAACTAACTAATTTTAGTGCAGTAGAATACCTTATTTTGGTTACATTTTATTGATTAGTTATTTCATATTATTATTAAACCGTGTTCTTAATTTTTGTTGTCACTCTTCATTGATTTTTTAATACAATAAATGTAATCCTCGATCGGGGTTCGAATCTAGGCCATTTGATCGCTTTTATGTTGCGGCGATCGACTACTCTTGTTGGCTACTAAATCGGCTACTAAATAACGGCGCACAATTCTCCAAGACGATGTAGGCAGCCGTGGGGTCTTAATGCCTAAAATACCTTTTGGTAACTTATAGTTATAGGCGTTCGGAGCTGATGTTAAACTGTAGGTCCTTCGTGCTTAACTTTCGCGATAGGGAAAGAACGTAGCAGAGAAAGAAACCTACAATCCGCAAAGATTGACGTGGTATAACACTTCAGCAAGATGGTATGCTGAAAAATATGTTCCTCAACTTGGATTCGAACCCAGACATATTAGCTGTGAATGCGTGCACTTAAACAACTGCGCTGCTGAGGCGATTAGTTTATGTAGCGCGGAACTTCTATTTATCGAGAACTAATTCTAGGACCGCTACATCACCCTCCCCCTAGCAACCATGTCGGTTGTGAGTAGTAGCCGTGGCTGATAACTGCAACCCTGTCGGTTTTTAGTAGTAACCGTCGGTGGCTGTTGTTGTGGCTTAGTTAGCCTTAGAAGGAGTTAAGCGTGAATTTCCTAGAAATTAGATTTTTAGAACAGGAGTGCTCAATGTTCTATCGGGGTCACCAATTTAGCAAGATGGTATGCTGAAAAATATGTTCCTCAACTTAGATTCGAACCCAGACGTATTAGCTGTGAATAGGTGCGCTTAAACAACTGCGATGCTGAGAAGATTAGTTTATGTAGCGCGGAACTTCTATTTATCGAGAACTAATTCTAGGACCGCTACAACACCAAGCGGGGTAAGCAATGCAACGGTTGGTTATATTGCACGAATCTGCTATATTTGTTCCTAATTCCGCCAAAAGATCAATAAAAATGCACAAAACTTAAACTGTTTTTGAATTTTGAAGAAGTGCTGATGTTTGTAGAAATTTATCCAAATTGTTGGAATTTCACTATTGGAATTAAGAACACAAACAAACGTCAAAATAAAACAAAGCAGTTTACGATGTTTCCAGATGGATAGCATCGTGTAAACCAATCTATAGAATTCGTCAGGCATTAGAAGTCAACGTTATTACAAGCAGACTTTCAGATATTACCCAGTCCGGCAGGATTGCCTCCATTCATTTGATAATTTTGGATTCCGTGCTGGTGTGATAAACTCGGTATTGGCCACGTTGCTGTCGAGAATGATTATGAGGTAATTTGAAAATCACAGCAATTCATTTCTAAGTCTCGTCAAGACATACGATTATTGCCGGCTTTGAACGCTAACATATTTTTACAAGTATCAAAATAATATAGCCGCTATCGGTACGGACAAGAGCGCTATAGAGCGTATTTCATGCTACTGTTAAATTTCTGATTTTTCCCAGTTTACAAATTGTAGGGCACATAGCGTTTTTACCGCTTCCAGAAGTATCCATGTATGAAAATATGTCAGTAACACTCAATTTGTGCAAAGGGGCACCGGGCAGCAAATGTTCTAGTTTGAAAACCAGATAATTTAAATAGTAGTGAACTAAAAATTTTTACGTCCTTACCTGTACACAATTTAATTATCAATCCCAGCCAAGCCGCGGTGGTAGTTAACCTTTCATTATTCAATTCAAACACATTGTAACGGCTTTTGAACCAATGGGAGAGCTCTATTTGTGGTTGTAGATAAGCGGGGCCACATCATTATCCTAAGGACCTAAGGCAATACTCGATTGGACAGGTTCCATAGCATTTATACCGGTAACAGTGTAGGGACGTTGCATAAGAATTACGTGGCGTACGCCTGTTGCTCGGAGAAATGCGCGTTAGAATTCAAGAAAATTGGACTTTCTGCGATTAAAAGAGTCTTATTTCGATAAATAATCAATGCAGCAGTTTAAAACGCGGATATTGCTGTTACTCCCGATTATGATCACACTGCGACTATCTCGTAAAATACCCGATGTCCTTACTAATCCGGCTACGCCGGTAACGGATTATTCTTGCTCTAATGAGGTAGACTCGAGTAAGTGGCTTTAACGGGTATTCGCTAAGCGTTGTAAGAGGAACCTTACTATCATGGGTGGATATAACAGTGCAGGCCATACGGTAGAGCATCACCCATGTGATTTTGGTTGTTCATAAAGCGGTGTGAGAGGAACCTTGCAATGGGACGCAACCCTATAATATTGTTAAATGCGAATGCACTGCTCGCATCATAATATTTACAGCAATTGTTGACAACCGATAATCTGACGTTGCTTGGACTATAAACGATGGCAAACATTATAGTCTCTCGCCGAAAAACAACCCCCCTCCCCGGGGAAGTTGATAAAAGTGGTGTTTTAAGGCCATACCAAGTCATAATTGTTCAGGCACACAAATGCTGACTGGACAGGTCGATAGTATGTCTTGCATGTCAAGAAACAAATGGGACAGTGGAAGATGTTCTTTGTCTTTCTGATTGGATATATGATAGGTATGCTTTGTGTTGACGCAGTGGTGGGTTACCCTAAAGGGCACAAGGGCATGCGCTCTCCTATCCAAAATCTGAATTAACAATGATCTAAAAATTCAATCGCTATCTAGTGATTCATTTTTTGAGTTACTGGATACGAGCGGTTCCTGACGCGTCTTGAGTTGAATGTTAAAAACGCGGTCTCAGGGAAGACAGCTGAAGGGGGGGGGGAGTTAATAAAATAAACGTCCATAGAAAATCTTAGTGAAAATCCAAACAAATTATTATAAGTTTAGAGATTATTGAAAATTTTGTCTTCAATCCTCGCTGAAACCTCAAAGAGGGGTTTAAAGTTTAAACCTCAGTTTTTCTTATAATTTTGACAATTGAAACGATATATTACATCGCCAACGCCTCCCGCAAAAAAGTGAGACATATTTTCCGTGTACCGACAGCTGGCCCTGAGACACTTGGCCCTGCGACAACTCGCCTCGGACAACTGACCCTAGCGACAACTGGCCCTGGCGACAATTGGCCCTGGCGACAATTGGCCTTGGCGGCAACTGGCCCTTGCGACAACTGGCCCTAGCGACAACTGGCCTTGTGACTACTGGCCTCAGTCTGTATCAATTTGCAGAATATTATGTATTGTGAGTATCGGAAAGTAATCTACTTTGCCTCTTGATTATTAACGTGATCATTGCGGTTTGCGTTTTTTTGCGACTTAACACCTTAAAATTTAAAGATGCAAATTAAATTCATATTATTTACCGGTAACTCATAAAATTTGGTTTTAGTAAAAGTTTTCACAGAAATATAATATTTGGCTTCTGGTTAAATAAATAAAGGTGGATCTTCCGCGAAGAGGTGGATCTGCCGTTAGGTTAGTTTGTGATATTTCTTTAGAAAACAAATGAAAAACAAACAAATCTCCGCGTAAAGTTACATCTGTCGCAAAGAGGTGGATCTTCCGCGAAGAGGTGGATCTGCCGTTAGGTTAGTGTTAGTTTTTGATATTTCTTTAGAAGACAAATTAGAAACAAACAAATCTCCGCGTAAAGTTAAATCTACCTCAAAGAGGTGGATCTGGCGCGAAGAGGTGGATCTGGCGCGAAGAAGTGGATCTGCCGTTAGGTTAGTGTTAGTTTTAGATATTTCTTTAGAAAGCAAATGAAAAACAAACAAATCTCCGCGTAAAGTTAAATCTGCCGCAAAGAGGTGGATCTGGCGCGAAGAGGTGGATCTGCCGTTAGGTTAGTGTTAGTTTTTGATATTTCTTTAGAAAACAAATGAAAAACAAACAAATCTCCGCGTAAAGTTAAATCTGCCGCAAAGAGGTGGATCTTCCGCGAAGAGGTGGATTTACCGGTTACTCATAAAATTTGGTTTAATGTAGAAAACGATCTCGTCCGAAATATAAGTAATGGAATAGGATCTCGGGTATGCGGAACGATAAATAAAACAATGTTGTTTAAGTCGACGTTTCGGGACTATATTGTACCCATCCTCAGGACTACAAAAAACAGGAACACAGGGTAAAATCACGCAACATATTTGAGGGTGTATAACCTACCTCAAAAACTAGGTGGACTGGTTATGATACATACATTGAAGCAAAAAAACGTTGCAGCAAGCCAAAACACATCGGTTGAGTCAAATTCAAAAAAAAATTTAAAAATGTTGTATAAAAGGAACGTGAGATCCGTGTAAACGGCGGATTTGTCAAAAAAATAAAATGATATAAAAATACAAGTAACACATTAAAACCGTAAAACACATTTAACAAATACAAAGAAAAATATAAAATCAAGATGTCAAAACTCATGGCATACATATAAAAAAGGTCAGGTGTGGCGCAAGATATCCAAAAAGACAGCTATGTCGATCCACCGCAACCAAAATAAATAACTAACCAATAGGCAATTAGGAAAAATTCAAAAAGTTTTGCCGCCGCAACGATTTGGATGATTTGGTAAACAATTTGGTTTAAGTAAAAGTTCTCATAGAAATGTAATATTTGGCTTCTGGCCAGTAGTCATAAGGTCAATTGTCGCTAGGGCCAGTTGTCGAAAGGGCCAGTTGTCGCCAGAGCCAGTTGTCGCCAGGGCCATCAGTTGTCGCTAGGGTCAGTTGTCCGAGGCGAGTTGTCGCAGGGCCAAGTGTCTCAGGGCCAGCTGTCACCAAACCATATTTTCATATTTCATAGAAAAAATATTGTTGTTTCCAATATCAGCTTTCTTTGCTTTAAATTTAAATTATCTGAGAATTATGGTGCGTCACAACCGTCTCTAAAAGAAAGATTTATATAGGCATATCCAGAAAAATTTCCATTTTGATCTAACTATCACTTTCGCAAATTATTAAATTTATGAAAAGTTTGTCAAACTTTTCTTTTGTCATGAAAAGTTTGTCAAAGTTTGTCATGCATTTTTATAAAATTAATCAATGCTAATCCTTAAATTAATATACTACGATATAACATAAGATTAATAATAAATGAGGTTAAATTTGGCCATTTTTGGCAAATTACATACATTATTACAGTAGGTACTGCTTTTTATTACAATTTTAAGAAACTTGGAAAAATTGGTTTAAACATTTTGTTACCTCTTTTAAATCATCAATCAAATTGTGGAAATTGAGTTAACCGTAAATTTTCAATTCAATAAACGTTTTGAATTATTGTAACAAAATTATTTTTCTTGGTATCTGTATAAAACTGTAATGTTTTTGCTGAATTTAATATAAAAGAATAATAAAGTTTCTCTGGGAAGTTAATCTAGCAGTAATTTCTAAACTCAATTACTTCCTAAGAAATCAATATATGGTTAAATGAAATTGCTGTCTATTTGTTCATTGCTCTTCCTTAGTATTAACACAAAATTAAAATCAATTCAATTTTAAACTTATACAAACCAATAAAGTCTAAGCAAATACCAATTTGCTTTTAAGACAGAAATCAAATTATTGCATGCAAATCTCAGTGAATGCGGGGCACAGCGAAATTATATTTAAAAAAATTAACCCATAAGATAAATTGAATTAAATTTTTTTTCCACTCTCTCGCGCTCGTCTTTTTTGATCTAGGATTTTCAATTTGTTACAACCAATTTAAATATTTATTTCTTAGTTAACAATTTTCACACTTCTCTTGGGTATTTTCCGAACCTGTCGGGACCAAAGTTGAAGTAAATTGCATGTCAGCGGAAATTGTTCATTGCCTAAAGGCACGTTTACAAGGAACCGCCAAATTACAATAATTTACGTCTCGTAAGTTCTCTTATTGAGGTAAACCGCTATGGCGCAGATTAAACTTTCTGCTAATAAACAAAATTCGGCACTGAACAAACTTTGATTGATTGTTTGATTGCAGCTAAATCATCATACATGAGTGCGCCATCTCCTGCCCCACCAGCTGATGGATCTTATTACAACATGTCAGATCGTTATTTGTCGTATCCACCACCGCTAGATTTCCAAAATCCGCCACCAATTCCAGCTCATCCTCATATGGGTATAACTCATACTCCATCACCACCGCCGCCACTACCAATAAACGGTTCGTTAATGCGTCATCAAAGAGGAGCGGTACCACCGGACGTTTTGCACAACACCAGTTTACAAAATAATCAAATTTTGCAAGCTCAAACTTTAAATCAAAAAAAAGAATTGAGCAGTTTTGGTAACGGATATGGTGTGAGCGAACAAGAGGGGCATCTTGTGTGAGACATGGATGATATTTTGTACGTTTTATAAGTGAAATGAGGTGCGCGTTGGTATCTAAAAAAGTAAAACCGTGATATTAAAATTAAACTGAAACAGATTTTTGAATTATGATAATTTCCAAAATACTCATGTAAATGTGATTTAGATAAATAATTACAGTATGGATGGAACTTTGGTAGATGGAAACAGTGCATCACTGTGAAATATGAGACTATTTTAATATTTAAAATGTTGACTATTGTTGAATGTCGTTAAATAATTGTTAAGTTATAAGAAATTTTGCCAATTAAATGTTTTTAAACTTTTTGACTACGTGAAGAACGAAAAGTCGAGGTTATTCGGCCCAGCCAAATAACTTTGATGGTAGTAATTTTCACAATTACTAAATAATTAAAAAATTATTTATATTTACCAAGTTTATATTTAACTAACAAGAATTTGTGACGTATATTTATTTTTTTAATTGTACAGTTCTTAATTTTGTATGGGACAAATTCTTGATCAGTTAAACTTTCCATAAAATTTGTGATTTTTATGATGTAAATTATTAATAAATTGTAGAATGTTCTTTTTATTTTCTACACGGTATTCCAAAATTTATTTGGACATCCTGTATTTTAAACTATTTTAATTCGGTTCTTTGATGTTTAAAGCTCAATTTTTTCTTAAAGAAATTTTAGACTGAATTAAAATATTTAAAAAATTGTAAATTATTATGACGTATGAATTGATATTTAAGTTTAATATTAAATATTTATGTATAAATGAGAGTTTAGTTTAAATTATTTAATTTTCTACTAGTCCAAACCGACAACCAAAGTTGCTGTATAAAATACTAGAAATTGCTTTCTTAATAATATTATTTACTATTTTTTTTTTGTAAAAATATTAATTTTTAGTTACATTATTTAATTTTTAAAGGTATTTTAGTTTTTTCAGAAAATATTTTACTTTCCTTTGTAACTTGTAAATACTGAAGTTGTACTTTTAGTTTTCTGTAATAAATTATTTTTGATTTTTGCTTGCTTTTATTTTGGCTTTCTAAAAACGGAGAAAATAGGGTATAATATGGTAAACATTATAAAAACATAGGACCTCGCGCTATGTTAATAATACACATAGAACAATCAGTTTTTGTTATTTGTACATAGATATATAGGGTGTTCATTTAAAATTTACCTTTTTAATTAAAATTTATAGCGAAATTTAAAAATTTTTTTTTTTTTTTTTATTTAATTTTTAAAATTAAAAAAAAAATATAATAACTTGATAGCCTATTATCAAAATTTTTGGACCTTTCGTTGATTTAAAAAATTTTAAATGAATACACCCCGTTTTTCAAAATCAATTCGAGCTTAACACTTTCTAATGTTAAGTAAATTAATTATCGAAAAATCGCCAAAGAGTTTTTAAAGTGATTGTAAATATGTAAAAACTATTAATTATGAAACTTAAACCTTCCAGTTTTGCCAATGTAATAATTAATAATTAATTGTATAAAGTGCCTTTTAATTCATACAATCTGCCATGTAACATATTAAGTGTGAAATATTATAAATATGTTTTGCTTAAATTCAATCTATTTGTGAAATATTTATTTTGAGTTGTTTTTGTTAGCCAGTTTAAATTTAAACGTGTCTTAAGTTTAATTAAATTTTGCGTCGATACATCAATGTTTAAATAACTGGTTATCAAAGAAAATTTTTTACATAAGGTATGAATAACTGGATGTGCTATTTAAATTATTGGGTTATCCAGTAAATATAATATGTATATGTTGGTTCATCTCGTACTTGTATATTGTTAAGTCTTATGAGAATTAAACGCTCACGTATTGTCTCTTTTTTATTTCCAATAAATACTACGTAATTTCCCTGTCGCCAATCCTTTAATGAAGAAAACTGAGAGATTTGGTCAAAATCGTTATTTTGGGAAGGTCGGTAAGGAATATGGTCGTTTTGTATCTGCCGACCCATCGGTGGGAAAAATTTATAGTGCTGACAGTGGGTGTTTGAGCCACTGAAAACTTTGCGCTGCGATTTTACTCGGCGTTAAAATTCATTTTGGCTCATCACTTTTGACTTTGTGTAACTGTAGAAGACGATTAAAAACAATAAATGGAACATAGCGTAGGAGTTAAAAGATTAAGGGGTTATATGAGTTTCAAAGGTTTTAAGCATATAAGGTCCAGTTGTTCTTGATTGAACGAAGGATTTAAAAAAAATTTAAATTTTTGGCAGAGTTGTATGCGAAAATGTACAATTTTTGGTAAAATCTACTGTAGTGTCTGGTGCCTTGAAGACGCACGAGTACGCACACAATCGGTTTATGGTCACCTACCTTTAATTCGACTCTTACTTCTCAGGCTAATATGCGTCGGGATCGGATTCAACCAACACTGTTTTATACGAGCTTATGTCGAACGAATTCTTGATTCCAACAAAGATAAAACTACAGTTGGATTCCGTTAACAAGTTTTTAATCAAATAAACAAATTCCAACATATAACATATAACCCATACAATCAAACAATCTTTATATAAACTACTATTCTACGCACTGATAAATAAAGGGTAGCTAACCTGCTAATCTTTCGTGCACACAATTTTCTTTCTTCTCTCTTCTAATTTCCAATATCGTCACAATCCAACTCTCGTGCGAATCTAATCGTTCCACTCTTTCTATAACTGCTTCTCATAGATCGGATAATTTGGTATCCGGATCTCCCCTACGTATCTGTATGACACGATCTCGACCACAACCTTTGTTGCCAACACCTTTCGTATTCCGCTATCTCACGGAATCTTAAATTTCTCCAAGGAATTATTTTTCTCTGGTAGCACCACCGTATTTTGTTCACGAATATAATTTATTTCAGTATATTTAAGTGAATCTCACTTGATTTCGCGACTGTAGCTCACAGTACTAAATTTGCGACCGTCACGTTTCGTGATCTCGATGATACTCCCGTATTTACTTTTATGTAACTTGCGTTACCATATAATTTTTGTTTAAAAACCGGAGCTTCTTATATTCTCGGTTTGTTTGTACATGGCCGACGGTTCTTTGCACGTTTGATTAAATTACACATGTTGTATATAACGTTTACATACAACATGTAACACGAACAAACTTAAAATTAAATTCAAACGACAAAAAAAAACAAACACATGCAAACAAATGTGTTTGAACCTCCGGTCTCCAACTGTAATTCTTTCCTTGTTGGTACGACTCTATCCTCAACATGGATAGCGCGTATCACAACACTACATTACGTATTACATTGTTAAATAAGTTGTGGCCAAAGAAAACAAACACCAAATACAATCCTACCTATGTAAAAGAAGTGTGCAAAATTTCAATAAGATCGGTGCATTCATTCTTGAGAAATCATGTCCATCGACTTCAAAAACAGAGTTTTGAGAAAAAAGCGATTAAAGTATAAAGTGGAAAATAAAACGGAGAACTTTTTTTTTTAAATAAATGAAGGAACTCCTAGAGGTTTACTATAATCGACTTGAAACTTTGGGAAAATATTTGTGACATAAAATGTTATAGATACTATTAGATAAAAAAATTGATCTTGAAATTTCCAAAGCCATGTAACCCCTTAAATGCTAATTTTGATTTACAACGTCCAGGTAACTTTATTCAAAATATTATAGCAAAGGGACTCCTGGGAATCGAGTCCCCCAGATCACAATTTATTTCGGAGCCTCCCAAGTAAATACACACCCGACTCCTCGCGACCCTTATGAAACATTTATCTTGCAGCCCTTTCCTTTTCACATTTTCCTTATTATTAAGAAGTGTTATCGCGGTCCAATGACAACCAGGAGAAAATTTAGGAGAGGAGTATTTTAGATAACCAGATAAGGACCCTTGAGAGGAAGACACAGGATAATCAGACGAGGTTATGCTATAAGATAGATTCTAGCGAAAACAAAATTTTTCTTTGATTAAAAAATCTGTAAAGAACAAATTAGGTTTATTCAATTTTATTGAAAAATTAAAAGAAAGAGAATGCATCAATAATCTGTAATATACCAAAATCATAAGTTGTGATCCGGTCTGTCAGTTATTTCAGTTTTAACTAAAATACATCGAGGATTACCAAGTAAGCCGAAGACCGAGCCAATTATAGCGGCTTTAGGCCTTATGTTATTATTTTATTTAATTCAATAGCTGTATTTGAGTTTCAGTATTCGACAAGAGACTGTCATAGCTTTGGCAGTTAAGTGCGCCTACTGCTAATGCGATACGCTCGGTTCGAATCCAGACAGGGTAAAAACTTTATTGTGGCCGTCTCTCCTCGGAAGGCAATGGCAAACAACGGAGGTAACTTGCCATGAGCGCTCATCTTGAAAGGAAGTGTATTACACTTACTGTGATTCGGAGCCCACGTTAAACAAGTAGGTCCCTCTATATATGTGTGAAAACACTTGGAACGCATATTACATACATAGAAAGTGATACAGAGAAACAATACAACTTAGAACAATTCGACTTTTTATACGAATGGTTTAGTGTATAGAGCAAAGAGTATAATTATGTATTTATGTTTTACTCGTACAGCGGAAATTAGAATAAGATTAGTAATTCCAACTATCTTATTCCAACAGATCGCTTGTTTCGGGATCGAGCTCGAATAAACCAGGTTATAGTGCACAATCAAATTCTAACTAATCACGCATATTATCTATTTATATCAAAGCTGTCCAATTGGGATCTGCGGACCGCAAACGGCCTGCAACATTATTTATATGACCTGTAGTTTACGATATTCAGCATTATTTCTATTCAATTTGCTTAATTTCAATTTCAAATTAAGGAATAGACCTGAATATGTTATAGTGCGTTGAGATTTTAAATTGGAATTCCAACAAAATATAAATCGATCACAATAATTTTAAAAGAGGGAATAATACTTTAAAGCGAAAAGACACAGCGTACATACATATAAACACTTCAGATTCATATATTTACAGTGCAAGGTGAGACGAGTGAATACCCGAGACCCTAACATCTCGTACTATCTATAAACCGATTTTTCACTCACATGCTGGTCCCAGATATTTAACATTATGAGTTGCCAAGAACTTCCCTGAACCTTCAGTGGGAATGAACTGTCTAAATATTCTCTATTCTCTTCGATCAGAATCTTGTTATACTGTAGGTCTCCTATGTTCTCTATAACTTTTCAACGCGTAACGAGGACAGGCTGCGAAGTGAGCAATGTCGCAAGACGTTATAAACCTAATATCATCAACATCAACATTAAAGGATTAAACCAATTGGTCTTTTCTGATGCTCCTATAATATTCACATCTTTCTTTATTTCAGAACTGGTCACTCCATCTTTTCCGCGGCCGTCCCGCCGTTCTTCTTCCTATTGGTCGATATTCCATCATCTTTTTGGGTATACGACTATTGTTCATTCTTGTTAGATATGTTTTCCAATTATACCTGCATGTCACGATTTATCCCGTAATTGAAAATATTTCAAGTTCGAGTCATATCTATTCGCTTCTTTTGCGGCCCAGAAGAGCGTAGCCTACTCCTCTTCTTCTGGTACCCTATCCACTGTGGACGTTGGCGATCATCACAGCGCATTTCACTCCAAACAGCGCTGAAGACGTCAGTCCGGTCCATTGCCTTAAATTTCCTCTTCTGCCTCTTCTGCCTTCAAACGTTCCTTGCAAAATCAGTTGGAGTATGCGGTACTTACCATTTCTCATCACGTGACCAAAGTATCGGAATTATCTTTCTCCTAATGTTTTTATTATGTATTTGCTTTTATACTTACGTTGTAGTACAGTATTGTTGGTAATCCTATGTGTACATGATATTCGAGGCATACCCTGTAACACCAGAACTCAAACCTCCAGACGTTTGGCTGAGTCCTCTGTCAGGGTCCACGCCTCCGCGCCGTATAGGAGTACAGAGAATAGTATCGTAGCACTCTTATCCTGAGATGCAAATTTAGGATCGTGTTGTTGAGTATCTTCTTTATCTTCATAAATGTTCTTCTTGCTCTCTCTATTCATTATCCTAATATCTTGGGCATGATCCCAGTTTGCGTTAAGCCGGCTGCCGAGGTATGCAAAAGATGTAACATTCTGCAATGATTCACAATACGCATAGCATATTGTAACCTAAGTAGCCGACTACGTATCTCATAAATTTCTTTTTTCTGGCTTTACTGTTTCTGGTGTCTTCTTTCATTCGTATAATGTATGTACATTCGGTTATGAACGTCTTGCGACATTTTCCCGATACCTCCCTGTCTCTGCTCGTTGCGTGTTGAAAATGTGTGACGAGCATAGAGGACCTACAGCTTAACGTGGATTCCGAACCACGGGAATAGACGATTTTTACACCGCCTACTCCGATCAGGGAAGTTTTTTTAGCCATAAATAATGTTATCTGGGGCCAGCAGATAGACATTTGGTGAGCGAAAATTTCTTCTATACCTAGATAGCACCTCACAGGATTTGAACCCGTGAATCTTGGCTTGAAAGCGAACACGCTAGCATTTCAGCCATTCGCTCACCTTTCATTCGTATAAAAACCAAATATATTTCAATAATTGTAATCCCGAGAGGAAAATAACAGCCCGGGGACTGTTGCCTTCGGGCTGTAATTCTCTAATCAGGGGAATATTTCCCATATTCGAATATCGTCACTTCGCTAGGGATATTACGTACAATTACAACCCACAAGAGGTGATAAATATTCAGAGTGTTGCTCTTTGACGGTCCGTTTGTGGCGTAAATGGCTTAAAAAGTTAGACTGTTCTGATCTACTATATCTATATGTACTACATCTCCATAGTTTATTATATATTTGTGTACTCCTGTTTTTCTGTCTTAATTTTATACATGATGAATGTAGTGTCATGTTCCGCTTATAAGAGATAGGGGGTATGACGTAATTGGGTCGATTTATTAAAACACTCATTATTTAATTAATTCAATAAGACCATAACAGGCAATTAGTAGATTGTGTCTGAATCTTTTTTGATTGAAAGATTGTTTGACTGCTTCTGCCTCACTTATCTGGAAGATGCAAACGCTGTTGAATCTGAAAAATATGATAAAATTGTAAAAGATAAAGTATTGGTGGTTGTTTGATTGAATGGAAATAAGAGAAACAAATTAAATTAATTTGCTTTATTTGTTAAATTAGGATTTTCGTTTAATAAAATAAGTGACGATTTGTGAGATTCGTGAATGCGCGAGTTGAGAATTGAGTGGGATTTGAAATGATAAAGGAGCAGAAAAGGATTCTCAAGCCAGCCGTCGGAGGATTAAGACGGGTCGTAAGAATTGGAGAAAATTAGTTTTTGGATATTAAGTTAGAATTTTTCGAGTCAGTCGTCAGCAAGAAAAGACGTGTTTATTATTTTTGGTGATAGAAAATAATTGGAAGTGATTTTTTGGATTTGGTTATAATTTTAATATTGTCTGAAAGAGTAAAATTAAGTTCAATTGAAAGTTGATATTGTGTTTGATGAAGAAATTTATGGAAAGTTTTGGAACCACTGACGCTAATTTTCATGGTTATGTTTTATGGTTGTGTAAATGGGAATTTATTGGAGAAAAATCACTCAAATTGCTTACCTGTCATTGATTGTACGATTCGGAGGAAGATAATTATTCACTGGTCGTTCCTACCTGCTTTTGTTTGGTTCAAGATCAGAAGCTGTTTTTCAACTATAATCTTCACGCTTTGATGCTCCACATCATACCGGCCGCATCGGTAAATTCCGGAAAAACATTACACTTCGGTAAGAGTTTTTGTGACGCACTAATTATTTGATAAATAGACAAATCGTTTTAAAATTCGGGCGCGTATAAACTTTGGGGGATTTTATTACGAATGTTTGATTTTGTAAAATTTAATTTGTTTAGGTATAAGAAAACTAATATTTTGTCTAAAATTTCTATTGTGTTAAATAAATTCCATTATTTTCGTTTAGATAACGTTTGCGTTTAATTTCATTTATTTATAGCAGTAGTAGATCGAAAAATAAACAGATACAATTTTCCATTTATTTGAGTCGTCTTTATAAGAAAGATCACTGATTAAGGTGACGTATATGAGTGTTTTGATTAATCTAGATTAGTCTGTCATGCATAGCTGGTCGGAGTATTATTGAATTAAGTGCCATTACATTCCCAGCTATATAAGTAAAAAAAATTTTATCTGTACAGTAGCGAAACATGGCAGTAGTTTGTGCAGTACATAGGGAAAAGTTTAGAAGTTTCAAAGTTTTGCTCTAGAAAAGAAAATCCCTCGATGATAACACGTTTTTGGGGTCGGATTACCTATTGTTGGTCACCCCAAAAAAATTGAAAATTTCCTATTGCAAAGAGGAAGGTTTATATAGTATAATGACATAATTTTCACAAGCGAAGATATAATCAAAATTTCGAGAAAAATCAATTTTAAAATAGCATAATTTTGCATGTAAAATGCATGTCGAAGCCACGCCCATAGCCGAGGTTATAAATATATGTTACGGTCGCTCGATGCCGACCGCATTTGTCAGTCGACCTCCGTGCGTATAACATAGTAGGAATTATGATTGCACAAGATTTTTTTCCAAAAATATTTTAAGAATAAGTTCTCTAAATAAATGTAAACCGGGAAAATGTGGGGAAAACCTTGGCCTTGCCGGTTTGCCTTGCGCGGCCGGTTTTGATGGCGCTAATTACCTTTTTTGGGTGGATCTGGCACGGCCAGAATTGGGCGCATCAAAAAAACTACCCTACGGCCCTCCGGGCCTCCGGGCGGTTGTTCAATCGCGTACGCCGCTACGCGGCAGAGCTAAACATACGAGAAGGCGCTAACCATCAAGCAAACCGGGATGAAGGCAACCGGGATCTGAAACTCCCAAAAAATGGCGTAAAATCAAAAAATAATGAATGTTACATATACGAGAGACGAGCTGCATCTGCCGGTGCGAAATATTCTAAGTTTTAGGGTCATTCATATTGCACGGACCGACCACAGAATGAGCGACGCGCGGGAATCTCATAAGATTTGACCCCAGAATCTCGTTAAATTAGCTAACTTCAAAATCGATTTACTCAAAATTTTGATTATATCTTCGCCCGTTTTTGAATTATTTTTACATGTCGTATTATTTATGAAAAATAAAAATTATGTAAAAAAATAATAGTGAATTTTGGGTTGCTAGATCATTCCTTTAAATATAAATGGCCTCGGCTATAGTTCAGTAGTAATTGCAATGAACCCTAAATAAAGTATACGCTCCAATAAAAAATCGCATAACTCAGGTTAATCATTTTGATAATTTATTCGACACCAATAATAAATCAGACATAGACACGTATCTTAAAAATGTAAAATTAAGCACGGCATACAAAAATTGAAACCAAATCTAGGTATAAAAATGACTTGGCTGTGTGTTTAAAAACCACCCTTTCAAATATTTTAAACCCCGAACAAATTATTACAATGTAAGAATTTGTAACAATACTATTTACAAAAGTAAATATTTTATTCATAAATTCAAACCTTTTATGTTTATGCCGCCCAAATCAAACTAAGAGAACACACCATCGCTTTATCACAGTAAAATGAAGTTCACTTACCGATCAAAATCTATCTTCCAAATATTCGAAATTCACAGGTACCATCTGTCTTGCATTATTTCCCACTTTTCTCACCATGAGAAATCTTCATAGGTATAACATAACCTCCGAAAAGTAGTACTAGGTTTACAATTTTATCTAAATTTTAACAAATTAAGTTCATCAACTTATTCCATACTGTCGTATTGACGCAGCCCATAAACCAGTTTTAATTGCAAACCAAAAATTCTCAACCATGTGCGCATAAGAACTCGACATCTAATTGAACTCGGGAAAATAAAACTATTTACTTTTTGTCGGCATTTCGACATTTGTTTTTGGTCTTCTTCGGAATTAAAAATAAAGTATTTACATGACTGGTCGGACAACCCCAAAAACATTTCCTTGCCTGAAGTTTAGTTTTTTTACATACCACAATGGCATATACTAGAAGTATGTGAATAGATGATATCAGCAAAATAATTAAAGTAGGTTCATGTTTACGTGTCATCACTATATCGAAGCGGTCAAGGTAGAACGGCATAAGCGCCAAAAACTTAAAAATTATGATATTGGTATCGTTGGAAAGCCAATTTTTGACCGTATCAATATGTAAGAAGTACTATTGAGTCAAAAGGAACTGCTAGCAAGCAATATTAAAATATATTTTACAGCTCCAATGAACTTGAAATTTACGTATGTCACCTACTTGTGCCACAAATAAACTATTAATATGCAAGTAACGAGTCACTCGGTGCGAAAAAGATGTACCAACAAATAATAGCAAAGAGTAGGTAATGAAACAAGTAATATAAACATACCAGCAAAAATAAAGATATTCTAAAGTAAGCTGATATGGAGCTAATGTATCGGATCAACAGATAACACTTTATAAGACTTCGAAGTTAATAATTTTTTAAGCGATATGTTCAAAAAATGTATGTAGATGCGTGTTTATTTTTACATCGGTACTTTAAATTCATCGCAAGTAGGTACTAGGTACTATAAGAAAATGCATAACATACCCATGTATTAGAAGGGAACTTAAGTTTCAATTTTAGAATTTTATAAGTAGGAACAATAATCGAGTTTATGTTAGCCAATAAAGTAGACAAAGCGAGAGTAATGAGACAAATTTTCAAAAAATTGTGCAACTTTTCAAGTGACGGATCTTCATAAATCAAGTTTGCATAATTCCGCTGTAAGTTATAGTAAGTACTTTCGTTTCTTAACACCAACGCAAACATTTAGCAAAAATTATTAATTATTAATATTCTATTAAAGCTAAAACAAAAATTTTGTTGTAAGGCAATGAAATTTGTAACGGAAAAAGTAGAAGGTAAGTGGAAATGTTTTCATGAATAGTAATTATCGTTTTACTTGTCAAGTTTATAATGCAAATTGTTTAAAATGCAACACTTAATTATTAATTTGACAATGACTTATTGACACATATATGTGGGTTAACTGAATATTAATAATTGTCGGATGTATAAATTAAAATTTGTTGCATAATTTTGAATGCTTCTTTTTATTCAATGGAAGCATTTGCATTTTGCTTTTTCTACTACTCAAAATTTTAATGCCAGGTAACTGGTGAAAACGGAGTCAAATAAATGTCAGGGTTCGCATTTTCAGCAGACTGATGCCCGATTTCATACACTTTTAACAAGCCCTTAAATTTAACTAATCAATAGAAATATTTGTTAGTCGTAACAAACATATAATAATTTACAAACAATAGTAAGCACTACGCTAAGTATAGTAGAGATCATAACTTTCCTGGAATTGAGCTGGGATTAAGGATGCAATCCGAAAATGTCTGGATTTAGACATTTTAATCCACGAATTCCAAGCTTCCTACAATCGTCATCTTCGTACATTTGAAAATACAATAATTTGACCATTTATAGGCTTCGGCTATTCGAGAACGAATAAAGTAATAAGAATTAGGGCGCCACAATGTTCAAAACAAATTAACAAAGAACATTAAAATTCTCTAATAGATATTATAATTTTTCCGGAGTCAAATGGACATCCAATAGGTCCATTTTTATTTCAATTTAATCAACTGACAGAATGGCAAAATCAAAAAGCATAAAAACAATATACATACACCTGGAGTGCCTGAGCCTTGGGATCGCTGGAATTTTCTTTAATTACCCTTTTTAACGGTAAAAAAATTTATAATAAAGGATTTGCGTTAGCATTGAACATTATAAACGGTTGGCTTTGAAAAGTTTTGCAGAGATAAAACAAAATACAAATAATTGGAAATCAATAAATGGTCGATAACGGTTCACAATTCAAGTTCAAATCGATATCCTACCTTAGGTTGCTTAATAAAATTTACATTGTTATCTAAATGAAAACAATGCTAACCTTAAATAAAATTCAAGGTTATCAAAGATTTAATATTCAATATAAAACAAATATTTAATTATACAAATTACCCTTGAAACATCAAAGTGGGAATAAATCCCTACTTTTTGGTTTAGGTATAATTTTTTGTATATATAGAAAAAATGATGAAAATTAATTAGTAGTATTTTAATGATTTTTATAAAATTGTTTTAGTTATTTCTGTGATAATAAATTAAGTAAAAATGCATAGTCCAATTATTATAGTTTATTTATTTATTTTTGTTTTTGTCAAAAATACAAATTCTATAAATAATTGTAAGTATTTTTTTGTTTCTAGATCGAAATATTTCGAACTACGTTATTGAAACACCGGGTATATTGATGCGAGCTTAATGTTGCGTTGGATTTAAAAAATCATTTAATTTGTTTTGACACAGTTTTTTAAATTAAAAAATTTAATTTGTTGGAATTCCTCTCATTTTTTGTTCCAAAATTTATAATATTATCATAAATTTTAAAATGAAAAATTGAAATAATTTTAATTGTAACTTGAAATACAAAAAAATATATTAAAAAGGAACATTACATTAGAAGGAAAATAGTTAAATGAAATGTGATGAAAAAATATACAAAAAATAATATTAAGTCGCGTGTTTCAATTTTATTTGATGCCATCAGATTAACACAATTGGGATAAAATTGATAAATGAAGGGAAAATTTGAAAACTAAATGTCGGAAGAAGAATAACATAAATAAATATCTCTTACTATCTAAAAGAATTATAATAGCTACATAATTTTCTATTAAAATTAATATTAATCGTTCGACAATCGTTTGAGCTTTAACGACCTATCGTTTGAAACGGTTATAGGTTCAGAAACTCACAATTATTTGAAAAGATTGATAACAATGATTACTAGAGATTGGTAACCTAGCCCTTAATACAGTTTCATGAATTTGACAACAAAAATAACATTTTCAACGCTACTTGCTCGGAGCGATGCGATGTTGGTAAAAAAAATTTATTTTGCAATCATTAAAATGCTTCAACTTTTGTACTTATCAGATTTAAATGTTGAAAATAAAAGCGCATTGAAGCTCAAGCGAACCTCAAATATTTGACACTGATTTCATTAAAAAATTCTAGGTGAGGGGTGGAGGGGCGAAATGTATCTTATACTTTTAGCTTGCAAAATGTCCTGGCAAGCTAACATTTGGCAAATATGTGTATTTGAAACTAATAAACGTACATAAATACGTACAGAGGGATACTGGTTTTGAGATTCAAAAACGTTTAAGCACCAAGCAAATGATGGGGAAAATCCATTAGCATAATGCGTAAACGCAAAATAAGCTTATAAAAAATGGATCGCATTCGCCTTATTGTGTTACCTTGGTTTTGATCTCACTTCCGAAGAAGTTTTATGTGTATTTAATAAATACTAATGCCCCCAAAAGTCCCATAAAATCCTTTGGCGGCTTCTGCCGTAATTCATCATTTTAGTTCCTCCAACGTAATATTTCATCTATAACTCGCTTACTTCCATTTTTAGGGATAATTTTCATTAGACCAAATTTAAAGAGCACGAAATTCTCTACAAAACTGATAATTTAAAAATCATTTTTAATTACGAAGATGGCATGCAAGAAATTTTTTTCGGAAACTTTTTTCCACTTTCAATTTTTTAAAACAACGCAATTCGGCTTCCTACAATTGATTTTTCTTTAAGAATAGTACGTAGGCCCATTTTTAAACCAATACAGATATACAGAATTTTACGATCTTCAATTTTGATCTGATGAGATTTTTCCGCAAAGCTGAAATTAAGCGAGTAACTCTTAAGAGTTACGCCTTGGGGGTAAGAAGCGACAAGGGATTTTAAAGACATTTTGATCGGGTTCCTTAGGAAACTCAAAACACATGATTGCCAAATTGTAGAAAAATTTGTTGTCTTCAATTTTTGTCGAATGATGTTTCCCCTAAAAATAAAATTATAGATAAAAAACCACGTTGGATGAACAAAAAGTACCAATGGGAGAAGCCACCAGGCGATTTTAGGCAACTTAAAAGGGCTTATTCGGACACTCAAATACACACGTCTACCAAATTTTAGCTTACCTGCACTTTTTTTACCTGAACTAATAGATTTTGGATTTTTACCGTTTTTGCAATTTTGATCCTGCCCAATCTATGCTCGAACAAACACAGTAGACTTACAGCTTTATGTGGATTTCGAACCATAGGAGTATACAATTTTCTCATCGTTCATTTAAATTTTAGACCACGTAACTACAATTTTATCTTGGACCAGCAGAAGTAAACATTTAGACTATTCAGATAGCCCATGAATATTGGCTGCCTTTATTTTTGCCACATTTAGTAATAACCCACCCCATTACTTCAAAACATATTTGGAGTTATTATCAAATTTTTCTTCCTAGTTGCTGACATAGCTTGCGGAAGACCTACAAATAGGTTAGGAAGAATTGTCGGCGGGCAAGATGCACAAGAAGGTGAATTTCCTTGGTTAGTGTCTCTTACCAGAAGAGGAGGTCATTTTTGTGGAGGATCGTTGTTAACCAAGACACATGTACTTACAGCTGGTCACTGTATGTGCAGGTAGGTATCGCGAAGAAAACTAAATCTTGCAAGTAAAACATTTGAACAACATTTGTAGTGGTTCTGTCATAATCCCCTCAAATCAAATTAAAATAACATTAGGTCAACATGACATAACTAAGCCATCCCCTCGAAGATACGAAGTAGGCGTCAAGTTAGTTATTCTTCATTCGGATTATATCTGTTCTAAAGTTAAAAATGATATTGCTATTTTGGAGTTGGAAAAGGCGGTGGTTTGGTCAGACTTTCTGGCTCCTGTTTGTTTACCAACGGGAGCGGGTGAAGTTGGATATGAAAGTTATGCCGATAGTTTTGCAACAGTTGCTGGATGGGGATGGAAAAATGAAGATAATCAAAAAGGTAAAATGAAGCTTGATGCTTAAAATTTATACAAAGGCTTTTCTAGGCGGACGAACAAATATATTGCAGAAAGCAAGTGTAAATGTGTTAGAGACGGAAACGTGCCGAAAATGGTATAAATCGCAAGGAAAGAAAACTAAAATTCAAGACACGCAGATGTGTGCTGGTTACGAAAATGGAGGAATAGACTCTTGTTGGGTACCTACAGTCGATAGTTAAATGTTATGTTTCATTTTAAATTATTTATACTTTTACAGGCCGATAGCGGAGGTCCTTTAATAATCAAATCTAACCAGGATAATCGAATGGTACTGATAGGAGTGGTTTCCACTGGAATTGGATGTGCTAGACCATTTCTACCTGGACTTTATACTAGGGTATCCGAATATATTCCATGGATTCAGTCTGTTGTGGCATAGTTAATATACAATTTACGACATACTTGTTGTGTAAATCTTAGAATAAGCGTTGATCTCTGAGAATTTTTAAATAAATAATAATAAAATGACGATTGTTTAATGATAACTGAAACAAACACCTACTCAAACATAACATAATAATCAAGTAGTGCATTTAGGTCAGCCTCGTGTCTCTCATTTCTTATTGGAATTTACTAGACGCTGCATGTCATCGTTAAATTATTATCGTCGGTAGATAAACCAACTAAAACTATAACTACAAGAAAATTTAACGAGGGAAAGTCAGGTATTTAACCCCTTAGAATATAAATAAAATATACATTTTTTTACCCCCCCCCCCTTGCTCACCGACATAATAATTGACGGCGACTGCTTCGAGATGAATGTCGATCTAGTTATGTCGCTCAAAATATACTCTAGATAATTATTATATAAATAACAATAATAAACATCAAAAATGATAAAAAAAACTACTTGCCTTGGGTGACATGTAATCGAAGCATAATCATGAGTGTAAAAACAGAGTGAATGTCTATGCTCTTCACGATAATGAATTGGTTACTTCACAGTCGATAATGAATTTTGTTGTATGAATCAACTAGGAAATAAAATCCGCCTACAACTTTTCATGTGCTAATAGGTAAGTGTTGAGCATCCGTGTTAAACAATAAGAACAATGAATGCACATTTTTGCAAAGAATATAATAAACAAATAGATCTTGGAAAGTAAGTCACGATTATCATTGCTACTGAATTAATTCTTTTGTATTTCTTTATATCTTCATACATACCAACTAATTAAGTACGAAAAATACTTAAGAATTAGTATAGAGTTTATACCATATCATATCTGTATTTTTAGTTTATCCAAATTTTCACAATTAAATTATACTATAAAATATAATTAATATCCTATATAAAAATATAGGAAAATAGCAGTTTTCGATAATTATGTTGCGATGTTGTGGTCGTGTAATTTTATTCATCATTAACAATTTTTTTTATTATCCGTCCTTCGTACGAGGGTTTTTAGCGGATTCCAGGGTTAGAAATTTTAATGCTTAATTTGGAAGCTGGTTTTCTTTTCCGAAGTAAATTATACATTTTCTAATTTTCTATTTTACCTGATGAAGATAATTTGAATTTCTTAATTTGTTTATTTCTAATTTTTATTGTTTCAACTTTAGAAGGACCATTCAACATTATTTTGACGTTATCGCGGAGGTACAGATGTACTTTCCAGTTCGTGTTCCAATTTGTTTATAATTTATTGCTACTTTTGCTTAGCTTCTTATTTTAATTACAAATCTTTAGGTAGCCTTTCGCTTTGCTTCTTAAGTGCTATTTTCCACATTTTCTCTAACTTGTCAATCTGTTTTATAATAAACTTTTCTTCTCCAAATCTATTGTCATTCAGTTCGAACAGTAATTAATATGTTTAATATGTTTAATATGTTTAATATGTACATTACAACTACGGGACAACTCCCAAATGTTGATAGCAGAAAAAATCGTAACAAAACTCACAGTACACAAAAACTCAATATAAATATAAAGAAAAGAAAGAGAGCACCTGTAAGAGTTATATAATATACATAATCATTTCATACTTCATAACATGTTCGGATATAGTTCCCCTGAATTACCTGTTACCGCAGTGAAAATCAAATTCATGGTAACATTCATTAAACAATGTCATCATTGCACTGAGAGGTTCGTTCATGCCATACGTTGTACGATGCAACGGCACATAAAAGAAACGCACGCCTCTAGTTACTCTTACCCGCGCATTCACCGAAAGTAATTCCAAAATATTTGGGCAAATTGTGTTCCCTTCCAATACATTCGCGATAAACCGTACCCGATGTCTATCTCGTCTTATACTGAGCGGCTCAAGTCCGAACCTCACACATTTACTCATATAATTATTATTATTGCTGACAGTATTACTTTGGGAGATATAATTTATAATTAAAACAACCCTTTAATTATAAATCAAAACACATCGAGTAGAACAAAACAGAACATTAAAATAAGTTCGCGAAACTGCAACTTATCAATCAAACACAAAACCAAATTTCCCCTTTACAAATTAAAATACACAATATTAAAAAAATTAAAGAATGAAAATTTAGGTATTTGATCCAATATCTATTTTAAAATGAATGATCCAATCGACAAAATATTCGTCATAACTAACTTTAACAGCTGTGGTCGTCCTCAGAATCACGATTAAATGGAAAATACGATGTTAATACCCGATACTCATCTCCTCAGACCCACATTGGTATATCTAACAACAATTCAATTAGCAATCTTCACATAATTGGAAACTTCAGAAATAACCTCAACCGCTATGTGCTCACGATGATATTTGCCAAACAGTACGTAATCGTTTCCTAAGAAAGCATCTGTAAATTTTTACCACCCTTCTCTTGACAACGTGAAATATGACAATGTGCATAATGTTCTACTCAGATTGTGAATAATATTAATATTGGGGTTTAGTCTTAATATTTGATGTTTTTAGCAGATTAACAATCATAACATAATAGTAAATATCAATTCAAATCTTGAAAAATTCTTAAGGTAAATTAGCTGGATTTTTCTTCATATAAAAGTGATGTTCTTTTTATTTCGTCGTTCTGCTTCGTGACAGAAGCGTCGTGACCCATCTTTTCAATAATGTGCATTTGAAATGTTTTCACATACATCAAGGATCTACTTGTTTAAAGTGGGCTCCGAACCATGGGAAGTGTAATACACTTCTTTCAAGGCAGATTGCCTCGGTGGTTTGTCAATGTATTCCGGGGAGAGATGATCAGAATAAATTTCTTACTCTACCCGGACTCTATCAGTAAACGCACGTAACCACTAAGCTATGACCGTTGCAAAAGTAACCTAAAGAACTACATTAATATTCTTGCTGATTCCCAAACCGGCATCTTTGATTTCTGGACTTGGAAACCTGAAATAACAGCGTATCCTGTAACGTAGACGTTGCTTTAAATAACAATTTAGTTTTGAGTTGGTATCATTGTACGAACCAACAATTGTAATGACGCGCTAGTTGGATACACATGCAAGTTAATTTAATAAACGTATTACACAGTTAAGTGCCCTTTATTTACCTTAAAAAAGTATATAAACGTTACATGGTGTCAGAAGTGATTCAGTCGAGAAATAGTGGAAGTAAATACGAGAAAAAGTTTTCAATAAAATGCCAAACGAAAGTGTGCAAAACGAAACAGGCGTAGCCGGCATGAAACCACCAAAACCGTTTAATTTCGCAAATGATAACGCCGAATCGAATTGGAAAAATTGGTTACAACAGTATGAATGGTATGCGATGGCAATAAATTTATCTAATAAGTCGCCACAAGTTCAATCTGCTACTTTTATGTCAATAATTGGTTCAGATGCAGTATCAATCTATAATAGTTTTAATCTAACACCTGCTCAACAAATCGACGTCGAGGTAATCAAAACTAAATTTAACAATTATTTGATACCGAAAACAAACATTTCTTTTGAAAGATATAAATTCAATAAAGCAATGCAATCCGCGGAAGAAAGTTTTGATGAATTTCTCACCAAAGTAAAAAATCTGGCGAAAACATGCGAATTTGGAAATTTATACGATAGTTTGTTACGCGATAAAATTGTTATAGGCATTCGATCTGAGAAAGTTAGAGAAAAATTATTTTCTGAAGAAAATTTGACATTAACCAGAGCTACGATGGTGTGTAGAGCAAGCGAACAAGCCAATAAACAGTTAGCGCATATGAAAACGAAAGAAGAAATTTACAACACCACACAAAAAATCGATATGATCAAACCCAAGCCGAAGCACAACAAAAGCAGTAAAAATGCCGAAGAATTTAGTTGTAAGAGGTGCGGAACAACTCATAAACCTAAAAGTTGTCCAGCTTTCAAGCAAACCTGCAAACATTGCAACAAAAAAGGACATTTTGAAAAGCAGTGCTGGAGCAAAAAGAAAAATGTCAACATGATCGACAGCGAGGAAAGCAGCGGATCAGAAGACGTGTATGTAAAATCCGTTAATTACGAAAACCACGATGATGACTGGAATGAAAAAATACAAGTTGGTGACAAGTCCTTTACAGTTAATCTGGATACTGGAGCTCAATGTAACGTAATAACTAAAAAAATCGTTGACAAACTAGGATTGAAAATAACAGCTTCAAAAACTAAACGACTACTTAGTTTTACTAACAATAAAATTAACGTTTTAGGTGAAACATTAGTTAAAGGTCAAATTAGGAAGACACATGCCGAAATCAAATTCAAGGTAGTGAAAGAAGAGGTGAGACCAGTCCTAGGAAGAAGTTCATGTATACAGTTAAATTTAATTAAGAAGATTAACGAATTGTCGATAGACGAGGATGAAGTATTTAAAGGTTTAGGTTGTCTGAAAAATTACGAGTATGACATTGATTTGATAGAAAATCCCAAGTTCGAAATACAACCACCAAGAAGAGTCCCTTACGCGATAAGAGATCAGGTCAAGAAAGAACTCGAGAAAATGGTCAAGTTGGATGTCATCGAAGCAGTCAAAGAACCGACACCAGCAGTCAGCCCAATGGTAATAGTAAAAAATAATGGTAAGCTAAGAATTTGCATCGATCCATCAGTCGTAAACAAAAACATATTACGAAGACATTATCCGTTGAAGACGCTGGAAGAAATAGCAGCTAAATTAAATGGAGCAAAATGGTTTTCAAAATTGGACTGCAAAAGAGGATTTTGGCAAATAAGGGTAAGCAAACGCACTCGTAAATATTTAACATTTGCTACTCCTTGGGGACGATTCAGTTGGAAAAGGCTTCCATTTGGTTTGGCCTCAGCCCCAGAAGTGTTCCAAAATAGTATGTCACAATTATTTGAAAATTTCAATAATAATGTAGAATGTTCAATGGACGATATTTTGATTTTTGCAAATACTAAAGAAAAGCTAGAACAAGTAACAAAACAAGTTCTAAAAACTATTAAAGATTCGGGATTGAAATTAAATAAGGAGAAATGTATATTTAAAGTTCAAAAAGTTAAATTTTTGGGTCACATATTAACTAAGAATGGATTAGAAATAGATCCAGATAAAGTAACAGCGATTCAAAACCTAAAAACGCCTGCAGACAAAAAGCAATTGCAAAGATTATTAGGAACATTAACTTATTTGAATAAATTCATTCCTAACCTTTCCGAATTGACATTATCATTCAGGGACTTGTTAAAGAAAGATGTAGAATGGATATGGGAACATGAACAGCAAAACAGCTTTAAAAAGATAAAAGAAATATTAATGACACCTCCCGTGTTAAAATATTTTGATGTGAGTAAAGATGTGACGTTGTCAGTTGACTCAAGCTCAAAAAGTTTGGGAGCAGTGTTGCTACAAGATCAACAACCAGTAGCATACGCAACTAAAGCGTTGTCGACTAGTCAACAAAATTACCCGCAAATTGAAAAAGAAGCAACAGCAATACGGTTTGCATGCTCTAAATTTCACGAATATATTTATGGGAAAAAATTAACCATCGAAACAGACCACAAACCACTAGAAGTAATATTCAAAAAACCCATACATTCTGCACCAGCAAGACTTCAACGAATCATGTTCGACGTACTACAATACTCGCCAAAAATAATCTACAAAAAAGGAGCCGACATTCCAATAGCCGACACGTTAAGTAGAGATTGTAAGCAAGTTAGTAACGAAGAGGAACACGAAGAAGTAGAAGTGCTTGTTGTGTTAGCAATGTCAGATAGTGCACGAGAAGAAATCGAAAACGAGACGAAAAACGACAGTGAATTGCAAACTTTACAAAATTTCATTCGCGACGGTTTTCCCGAGACGGTTGGTAAACTTCCGGATAATATCAAACATTACTTTAATTTTCGTGACGAGCTAACATATTATCAAGGACTAATATTTAAAGGTAAAAAGGTAATAGTGCCAAAAACACAAATAAACAAAATGTTAAAGGTGATACACGAAGGACATTTTGGAATCCAAAGTTGTTTAAAACGTGCAAGACAATTCCTATACTGGAAAGGCCAATACAAAGACATAGAGAATTTTGTACAAAAGTGCGCGATTTGTCAAAAAACACAAAGAAGCAACGATAAAGAAACGGTTCAAATTAAACAAATACCAAGTTTACCATGGCAAATAGTTGGAACAGATTTATTTACGTTCAAAAATAGTGAATATATCGTAATAACCGATAGTTACTCCGGTTTTATTGACTACAAAAAACTTAAAACGCAAACATCTCGCGAAGTGATTAATAAATTAAAATATTGGTTTTCAGTACATGGTATTCCAGAAATTTTAGAATCCGACAATGGGCCGCAGTACTCATCCAGAGAATTCAAAGAATTTCGAAAAATATGGAATTTCGAACATCGAACCTCCTCTCCCCATCACCCTAGAGGCAATGGATTAGTGGAAAGAAGTGTACAAATTATAAAAAACATTCTCCGAAAATGTAATATGGATGACACCGATCCACGAATGGCATTGTTGAATTTCACAAATACACCCAGAAACGAAGAAATTGGATCACCTAGTCAACGTCTAATGAGCAGAAGAACGCGAACAGTACTACCAATTTCACGAGAAGCATTGAAACCGCAAATAATTACAAACGTTCAAATCAAATTAGAAACGCTGAGAAAAAAACAACAGAACTATGGAAATAGAAATGCTAAAAGTTCTCAGAATTTCAACGTAGGTGACCAGATCACGTATCAAGTAGATCACCGTAACTGGAAATCTGGTACAGTAACACAACAAACTGGCAATCCAAGATCAATAATCATTACTAATAACGATGGAAATAGTTACCGAAGAAACTCGAGCCACATAAGGAAATCAACCGCGAAAATTTATGATAATAATGAATTAGTTTTAGATCCGACCGAGGTGGAAAAACCATCAACAACCGAACTGGATGAAAATACCGAAGTAATTGTAGATCCGGCCGAGTTGGAAGAAACTTCGACCAATAGACCTCCACCAACCAACGCAGTCGTAACACGATCAGGACGGACGGTTAAACCTGTTGTACGACTTCATTTATAATTTATTCATTTTAAAATTGTATTAATTTATAACGTCACTTATAATAATCTAGAATTTAATGTAACATTTTTTAAAAATCAAAACAGATAGGATGTAACGTAGACGTTGCTTTAAATAACAATTTAGTTTTGAGTTGGTATCATTGTACGAACCAACAATTGTAATGACGCGCTAGTTGGATACACATGCAAGTTAATTTAATAAACGTATTACACAGTTAAGTGCCCTTTGTTTACCTTAAAAAAGTATATAAACGTTACATATCCCTAGAACGCCTCCTGACGAATACGCCCCGGTTGGTATCAAATGAAAAGGGAATTGTTGAATTCGTACCGTAAATTCGGTAAAGTTTATTTCTATACAACCACGGATTGAGTTATCTATAACTATAATTTAAATGCT
Source organism: Podabrus alpinus (assembly GCA_932274525.1). Classification (NCBI taxonomy): domain Eukaryota; kingdom Metazoa; phylum Arthropoda; class Insecta; order Coleoptera; family Cantharidae; genus Podabrus; species Podabrus alpinus. Next base: position 98,904,968 of record OW026452.1, read on the forward strand.
AATTTGAAAAGAAATTCAACAAATAATAATAATCAGTAGTTAATTGGACAAAAATTTCATAAAGTACGTAGGCGTTCTAGTCGGGGAAGAGCATGTGATAATGAACCTCGATTTGAAAAATTTTCTGGAAAGCTGAAGGTTTATATAGCAAAAATAAAATTTGCGGAATATTCATGTTTAACCCTCAAAAACAACCCTTGAAGTTGATTGAAAATCTTTAATATTCGAGAACTCAACCAATCAGAAGCTCGCAGTCTGTTACACGCATTCTGTTGACGGTCCATGTGGTTTCATAATAGTCTTAACACTTAGAAAAATTTCACCTTAGAAGTTCATCGTACGTTTTACGTGTAGTACTTTAAATTTTAAATAAAATTCAATTTTTCCAAATTTACCTTAAAAGCTAGATCCGTTCTTTCGGATCTATATAGTCTTTTAGATCTGTCGCACTCAGGGATATTTTTTCCAAGTTTAACGCAAAAAGTTAGAAGCATACAAAAATAAACACAAGCCCCCCATCGGAAAATATTTTGGTTCTAAAAACAATCGATTTTTTATTGACTTGACATGCGTAACAATTGCGAACAACTCCTTTCATGGTGGTTTACGTACTGCACTAGAAATCGACTAAGTGCAGTATTTATATCAAAGTAGGGTGGGCGTGGCCTATGAGTATTAACAACCAATAAGAGACCCCTGCTTCACTACCCTTTTTATAGCTGTTTTGGGGGGTTTAACATGAATCTTCTGAAATTTTTTTTAATTTCTACTGTATAAACCTCAGCTTTCCAAATAGCTATAAAGAATTTTTAAAATCGAGGTACACTAAGAGAGACCAGGTGCTGTTAATTAAATGCAAGTACAGCTAGGGCCTTCGTGTATTAACTTATATTCCTTTAACCCTATTGAATGAATACGTCAAAGTGTGTCATATGTAGCGAGCCTTTGAATGAGACCACTGTTAGAACAACGAAAAAGAAAGGTCTTATTGATTTTAAAGCTGTAAATAATGAGAGGCTCAGTAGCTTGGCGAATACTTTTAGTGGATCTGATCATCCAATACAAGAGACAAGTTTTACACTCTACCATTGCCAGTTTTCTGCATATGAAGCAGAGGTGCGAACCTTACTAATGACTTCACTCTGGTTTAGAGATATATTCTTAATATTTTTATTTTGTTCCAGTTTAGCTTTGGTTATCATTATCCATTTTGTTTCGGTTAAGGTTGGTCCAAAACCGTTTGCAAACGCATGCCTAGACCAAAATTCGCGTTGAAATTTTAACTGGGCATAAGCCTGATACTTTCAAGCCATTTTTGCCGTTGAACTGTTACAGAAAGAAATCTAGTACACATTTTACATCACTTACGGTAGTTTCGGTAATTTTGTTTCTTGAATTCTGAGTTCCAAATCAAAAATAAAATGAGATCAATAAGAACCTATATTTATCATATTTTTATTTTAGTTTAACCTAAAAAATGTAGATAAATACATACAACAGATTAATTTTTAAATTTTTGTTTCCTAGGAAGCGGTATCGTCAAATAGCGGTCGTAAATTAAGTGATTTATAAGATAGCGTTAATGGATACCAGAACTTCTACCCTAACATAATATCGATATCGTAATATGTGTAAAGGGCAATTTACACGCATAATAATTATATAGGTGCTAAAATAGAACTAAACAGGGCTGATACTCGAAAGTAAGTCCAAGCGTGCAAAAGCAAAATAGCAACCTTTTGAATGCAAAATGCACTTTCTCGCGATCCTGACCGTCGGTTCCAACTTAGCAGCAATTCTCAGTTCCGTCCCGGTTCAACTCTGGTACGAAATACACTTTATTTCAGGTGTTCGATTGCATAATGCCAGTTTAGTTTTCTGAACTTAGTCCAAAACTTCAAGAAACAAAGTTGGCTGTCAACTTGTCTGAAGCCAAGATGACTGACTAGAGAAAGAAATTTAACGAGGTAGTTTCCCGTTGCCTTCCCCATAGTCCACAGATCGATATTGGGCTTGAAATCATGGCAGTATATCCAGCGCGATTACTTATCGAACCGCGGTTTCCTGGTCGCTATATTACCGGTACATGCTTTACGCGCACTACCGGTTACGCCAGTAAACAATCCTAATATACTGAATAAATTATAATAGCTAAAATTATTTGTGTATGTCTGTAGCACTAAATTAATCCGTCGACCCGTTGATTGGTCTCCCTCAGTGCGGCCTTTAGGCCGCATAACCTAGGAATCACATCAATATCAACATCTTACAAACCACATAACTTATTAGAACTACCTCCATATTGTTCTCTCCATAACGTTAATCTCCATAATAAAATTAGTTAAAAACTGAAAAGAAAATATTAGAATTCAATAAAATTTTTATTAATTTTATCAAAATTTTCCTAATTTAAAAATATTTCGGTTTTTCAGAAATATAAGATTTAAACTACTTAAAATCCTAAACATTCGATTGAAAAATTGTGCAAGCTTTTCGTGATTTAGGTAATTTAACAATGGTACTAAACTGCGTGCGGCTTTGGAAGGACGAAAAGTTCATTACAGGATTGAAACGTAAATTTTCATCAACGTGAGTATACTTTAACCGTAAATTTAATTACAAAACTTGGAAACATTTCTGCATAGTTAAACATAAAATTGTTCATTAAATTTTCTATGATAGGAGATAAAACTCGAACAAAGTAATATAAAATCTGATATGATCATGAGAAGAAACGGAGAGTGCATTTGATTTAAGATCACATGGGTACTTATAAACCTAGTTTTAGCAGCTGTCTGCTCTTATGTATCCAGTGGATTAAGTAACATCGTGAAATTTATATACCTTTCCTTGTAGGTACCCACAATAATAACAATCTACTTAAAAAAAATTTAATTTATTCAATTTTACAAAAAAAAATTTTTATGGAAAGAATTATTATGTTAAGGTTCGAAAATTGAAATAAATAAATTTTTGACATTGTGCAATGTTAATGGCATTAGATAGGTACACTTAAGATTATAATTACAACCTTGTAGTCTCACCCCGACGGCAATTGTCATTGATGCTCCAACCCAATGTTCTTTAATTTAAAAAAAGCGTTTTGTAAATAATTGCTATTCATTGTATTCCTTAAGGCACGGATGAAGTTGTAAACATACGGGACAAACTAATAGTCCATAATTCCTCTTTGTCCTCCGGTTAGTTAACCGAATGGTATTAAGCTGACCCTTGCTATTAATGAAATAGAGATGGATTTGCTCATCAGATTGCCATAGTTGTACACTCGTGATGAAGCCGCATTTTTATGCTCCACGCTACTCCATTTAACTTCCAATAGTCGGTTTTTGATACTTTTCTATCTAATCTCAGCCATCGCTGTGGAACTGCGTGTCTTATAATCCTCTTGAGAAATTGGAAGCGGATGTAGTAATATATAATATAAATTGGACAATGATGAAATCGATTTTCGTTGTTGCCTCCTGTGACCAAATTTCAATTAACTTCGTTATTTCAAAAACATATCTGTAGCCTACGATAATAATTCTGCAATTATGATCTTTGGTGTTTATTCTACCATGGCTATTATTGGGCAAAATGTAATTAAAGTTATTATGTTAAATTTTTTGTTACTACCCTATATATTAATTATTTTTAAAATTCAATTTCATTTTCACCAATTCTTTTCAAATATTTTTTATCGATATTTTGTAAGCATAGCGTGACATAAACTATTAGTTGTGCGGGTTACGGTGCTGAAGGATCGGATGTGGACACCCGTTTTTGGACGGGAGACGCTAGATAAAATTAGTACACACGCTAAAAAAGTGTTGGTAAGAATTAAAAATATTAATTTATTCCGTAAGGTATCGTTTTCATAATTTTCTAAACTTTTCATTCTTTTAATTTTTCTTTTAAGGACAGTTATAATGAAATTTAAGACATTTTTGAAAATTTTATATAATATAACGTTTTGATCAGTAATTTCAAGGATCCCAATTCGTATTACCTATTTTATCCTGAACCTGATACGATATTCATCAGTTACAATACCTTAAGCAGCATTGCTAAATAGAAATAAAAATTGCATAAACAGTAATAAATATTACTTCGACACATCCTATATATCGTGTTCGTTACCACTTATATGCAAAAGTAAACGATCTTAACAATTACGTGCGGATTCACTCCAGAATCCTTAATAGGAATAAATGGTATTCTAACTTGACTAAATTAGAAACAGAATGTTTTCAATTAATTTGTTTGCCGATGCCCTTTCGTAATTAACTGCAATTATTTCTTACAATGTTATATTTACGATGTCTACGACAACCCATTTAAGTATCTGCGTGTACCTACCATTAAAATTACGTAATTTTTTTTAATTGTATCATCTATTTATGTTTTCAATTAATTGTATTAAAATAGCCACTTATTAAGTAATTTACTGCAATGCTAAAAATACCTTTCCACATTTTCAAATTAGTGGTTTGAGTGTTTTGTAAAATTAACGGAAAATTTTATTAAAAAAAAAATTAAAAGACTGTTATTATTGTTAATATAATTAAATATTTTGTTAAATTTACAGTTTTAACATTTCTTTTAACATTTATTGGTTTAATTTTTTCAAAATATTTTCAATTAAATTTTAATCATTAAGTTAGTACATGTACATACATTATTGTAAAAATTACTAAAGTTTTGAAAAACATTTTTTTACAATTCAAATTTGGGAAAATTTAGGGCCTATGTTAATTTATTGTAACAAAGCGTCTACGGCTTAAAAATTTTATTAAACGAAAATGTTGAGGGTGATTTTTTTCAGCTGATGCCAAACTTTGGACATTCACCTACCTCCGCCTGCGTAACGCTACAATCTATATTTTGTCAAAATGGCGAAGTCTTTTTCGTCAAACTTGCTTGGTTGTAGATTAGTTACATTCCTGAGTTATTCATCTCATGTCAAAACTGTGAAAAGAGTTTTCACGCATATGTTCATGTGGTGGATGTTGCTCGGAGATAAAATGTTTATTTCCTAAGTAAGGGGTCAATCTAGATTGAAAATTAAAGTGCCTGTTCCCCGAATAAGATAAATTAAATTCTAACATCTCTGTTCTCAATATCTTTCTTTACTTTTCTTGAAACCCATATCATGGGAGAGTATTCCACACCCCCAGACCTCTCCCGGTTGCATATAGTTTATTATTTGATTTTTATAACTATTGCGAATTAATGTTAAATTAAACTTTAAAAAATTAACTATTTTTAATCAACTACGGTGTTTTTGTTTAAAACCAAGAGGAAGTGTCGCCTCATCTCATCAAAGTAATGGGCAAGACCATCACACTCAGCGACAACACCAGAGTCCTAGGAATAGACCTGGACAAACACAGGAACTATGGGCTGCACTTCGCGAGGGTAGCGGCCAAGACACCAGCGCTAAACAGGCACTTGCCTGAATCCTTCCCAATGCAAAGGGGGCCATGGGAAGCTAAAATACGGCTTCCGGGGACCGTGACGGAGTCTATTATGTTATATAGAGCCCCAATATGGGCAGGAGCAATGAAGAAATGGGGTCCCAATGTTCTTGCCAGGATTCTATCTCTCTAAATCCATAAATTCTCAGTAAGAGAAAAACTAACTCGACTTTCCACCTTGGACTGGATTTTGACAGGGTATCATAAGGGTGTTACATCAAAGCACATCAAAGCACAAGCGTTGAAACGTTCACGTCCGACACACTGAACCAAAGCGTTCAATTCCGACGCTATTCCAAAAATGACAAATATGAAGAAATTAAAAAAAAATGAGAAATTGTTAACCTTTAATATTTTTCGTGCAAGGTCTTTCTTAGGTTCGCTGGTCCTTACGGCAGTATGTAGGTAGAAGGGATTGGGTTTTTTCGGCGCCGCCGGTTCGGCGTAGCCAGTTCGGCGTGAGGACGGGTCGGCGTGAGGACGGGTCGGCGTGAGGACGGGTCGGCGTGAGGACGGGTCGGCGTGAGGACGGGTCGGCGTGAGGACGGGTCGGCGTGAGGACGGTCGGCGTGTGACCGGTTCGGCGCGACCACGATTCGGCGCAGCCCATTTAGGCGCAAACCCGATTCGACGCTAAGACGATTCAGCGCTAACCTTTTTATTAATTCGAGACGCTTTTCAAGAATTTAAAATATCCACATTTTCGGTCGAAAGAGACTATAAAAATATTACAAAAATTATATTTTTGTAATTTTTAGAATTTGTGTTAGTAGTATTCGTAAGTTTCACTGTTTGTTTATTTTTTTTTTAATGTTTTGATTAATTTATCTACTATTGAAAAGTATTTTTTACTTTTGAAAGCGAATTGATTTTTCAATTAATTCGTTAAATTACATGATCTTGGTTTTCGAACTAATTTTTCATTTTGTTAAGGTTATCTCAGGATCTCAAGATTAGAGTAAAATAAATTTGTCATAAATTTTTGTATTATAGTTGATCTTTTCTTGTTAATTTATAAGATATTTTTTAATTGGGTATATGTATTTTAATATTTTAAATATTAACCAACGTTTCGGGCCGCTTACATGTAGTCCATTTTCAAGGCTAAAAATTAATTAATAATAACTATAATATAATTTTAAAAATTGTAGCGCTTTTTATGAAATTAGTTGACATTGTTAATTTAATCAATTGTTATTAATTACCTAATAGTTTTTATTTTGGTGATGTCAACAAATGACCAGAGAATTAATTTAGGTAAAGTATGAAGAGACCTAATGACAGTAAACAATGCCTATAAAACTAAGCAATAATTCAAAATTATTTTTTCAAATTTGCTTTCATATTTATCATTAAAGAAACTGTTATGCTCGTAGAAGCAGTTTCCTAGATTGATACTTCTAGCCGGGGAAACTAACGTTAAATCCATTGATTTGTATTGGTTGGTACAAAAAGCTATGGCCCAATTTTTGTGAGACACCATACATTAATTGCATACTTTAAAATGATTCGGAAAATCATATCCCACCGAATTGTCTTTGCGTCGAATTTATTGGTCTTGCGTCGAATCGGGTCACACCAAAATGGGTTTCCGCCGAATAAGGTCGCGTCTAAATGGGCTCGCGGCGAATTAGTCTCGCGCCGAAACCGGCTACGCCGAAAAGTCCTAGACCCTAGGTACAAGAAGCCCAGTTATGAAATTGTGCAAAGTTACAAAGATTCAGAATTTATATCTTCCGTGATACACAATTTGAATGAACTAGCAGCTAATAAACTTTAAAACAATAAATAAACATACGTCACGCTATGGAATATCTACACAAAAGTAAATCGTGATTAGAAATTATAAATTATATTCACATTATATTGTTGATAGAGACGATAATAAAGTAGATTGCTATTGAGAGACAAATTGGTGTTAATAGAATGCCATAGCAGATTATAAGTGGATACCGGATTTATAGGCATTTAAATATATATTTTGTTTTTCTTGAAATTTAATAAACTACTTCGAAAATGTAATATTTAGTTTTGATAACAATTCAATGCGAATATTCTTTTCATTATTGTAAAAAATTTTATATTTATTACATGTAAATATTTTGTTCGCACGTTTTAACATTTTCAGTGCATATAAATCCGGCTCGGAAAGTCAAGTCATGGTGTTAAGTTTTTTTTTACTACATCAACACTAATGTCAGTTTCAAGTGAGATTATGTGCCGAAATTTTAATTAAATTTAATACTTCAATTGTTTTAAATGTTATAATTATACACAGGGTCAATCAACGGCGTGCATTTCTTTGATATGTCCCCTAGCGTTGAAAATATTGAAAAATTTTAAATTAAAACATAATGAAATTTAGTTTTTTATTTTACATATTCAGGCGCGCATTTGAGTGTATTTATTTATTATTGCTATAACTGTCTAACTAATGGTCATATATTCTAATTTGTAATTTAAGTACTAATAGCAAATAACGATGCTGATTTCATTATCAATTAACAAATCAAATTATAGATTGATCGAATTTAAAAAATATAATACGCAAATAAATCGATAAAAATCATGACATCTATCCCCTTTACCGGGGATTTTTTTTTATTGAAAACCTGATTACTGAAAAAACTAAAATTTTACAATCTGTATAAACTGATTTGGTGTTGTGGGTGGATACATCTTATTTAAATAGACAACTATAAATTTTTTGCGATATTCTGCTTAACCAAAAATTGGGCAAATTTGACTAACTGCTATTTAGACATAACTGAAATGTTAATTTCAAAATGAATTTGCAAAGCGGGTTCACGAATATTCAAATATGTCATGATGTTACAGGAACAGAAATGCATCTGATGAAAAATCAATCAATAATGTACAATATTGCAAAATAGACATGAGTCAACCTTGCTCTTAATACAAATATAAATTCCGACAAAAGAATAAATTTTGCAAATTTCCTAATGCTTTATATTATCTAACAACGATGCATATTGCACGACTATTAACTGACAAGAAATTATACTCGTCCTAAGAAGACTTCTTTACAACGTCATTGTAACATCTACCGTGTATTTCTCACACGTATGTAAACATAGGCACATATATCTAATACTGCAACTTCCATCTGAAAGACGATCCACTTTAAATAAAAATAATTGAATAAATAAAGCATTTGCACGTGTGAAAGGTAACTTTGTGCGAACTCGAAGGTGATCTCCACTCAATATGACAACTTTCCAGGACAATATTTGATGTCATAGTAAAAATACGAGATTCGCGACATTGCAAAAAATTTCAAAAAAAATGTGTCTTACGGTACCGTACTAAATACATGATTGTGAATCACGATTCCATAAGTATATAAGCTTACACTTTTCAGCTAAGCTTCATTCAGTAGTTGACAATTCGATCTTCTTACATATATTCCTTATCAATAATTAAGAATTGTTAATTTAACAACCCTTAAGTTTCATACAAAATGAAGGTATAGATTTTCTTTTGTTTTTCAAATTTGTTATTAAGTTTTTTCATATTTCAGTATTTTTTCGTGCTTGTACTGAGTTTGCTGAATTTTGTTTTGGCCGAACCTCCAGTAAATTCCTATTTACCACCTCAGAGTAAGACATACTAATTTTTTTAAAAATTTTTTCTCATATAAATAAATTCAGATGGACAAAAACCGAGTTCGACGTACGGCCCACCGGGCTTCCAACCAGGTAATCCTTTAGAAAACGGTAACGGAAATGGAAACGGAAATGGAATTGGAAACGGAAATGGAGGTGGTGGTGGTGGCGGCGGCGGCAGACAACCACCATCTACTTCGTACGGCACCCCAAATTTGGGAGGCAACAACGATCAAACTCCTGGATCAAGCTATTTACCACCAAGTAATGGAAGACAAACACCAGATTCGACTTACGGAGCCCCAAACAGCGGCTTTGGCGGTGGTAACGGTGGTTCAAAACAAAACAATGGGTTCGGCGCTCAAGGGCAAAATGGCGGTCAAGGAAGAGGTCAAAATTCAAACAACGGCAAACCCAGTTCTACATATGGAACACCAGGTCAAAATGGCGGTAACAATTTTGGTAACTCTAACCCTAGCTCTACATATGGAGCACCAAATCAAGGAAATGGAAATGGAAATTCAAGACCAAGTTCTTCTTACGGCGCCCCAAGTCAAAATAATGGAAACGGAGGTGGTAACCAACGTGGTAACGGGGGAAATGGAAATTCTAGACCTAGTTCTACATATGGTGCTCCTGGGCAAAACAACGGAAACCAACGACCCAGTTCAAGTTATGGTGCACCAGGACAAGGTAATGGAAACGGTTTCGGAGGAAGTGGTCAAAATTCTGCACCTAGCTCAACTTACGGTACCCCAGGACAAGGTAATGGAAACGGTTTCGGAGGAAGTGGTCAAAATTCTGCACCTAGCTCAACTTACGGTGCCCCAGGACAAGGGAATGGAAATGGTGGTGGAAATCAAAATAACGGACCACAAAGCTCTACATACGGAGCACCTAATCAAAATAACTTTGGAAATGGCGGTCAACCACAATCGGGATATTTACCACCAAATGGCAACAGTGGGAATGGAAATGGTTATGGAGCAAATTCAGAAGAATCAACTGTATGTAATTTTAATGCTGCCACATTTAACTCCTACAATTTAAATAATTTTAGGAACCTGCTAAATATCAATTTGAGTACGAAGTGAATGATGAGCAATTTGGAACTCAATTTAGACATCAAGAAGAAAGAGACGGGGATGTAGCAACAGGCGAGTACGATGTACTTCTTCCTGATGGGAGAAAACAGATTGTGCAGTACCAAGCAGATACTGAAGGATATAAACCAAAAATTAGTTACGAAGGTAGATCCACAATTAAAATTATTATAAATTCTGGGTTTCCTTGAAAGATATTGCTTGAATCTGCATTTATCAATTTAAACTATAAGGTAGTTCATAATTTAATCTGGGTTTTTTTCTAGGTGAAATTAACAATGGTGGTTCATCAAACGGGTATTCTGATTCATCTGATGGAGGTTATCCCAGCGGAGGTCCTTCAAATGGTGGGTATCCTAGTGGAGGTCCTTCAAATGGCGGCTCTTCAAACGGTGGTTATCCAAGCGGTGGACCTTCAAATAGTGGACAGTCGAATGGTGGTTCGTCAAATGGTGGGCATTCCAATGGTGGTTCGTCAAATGGTGGGCATTCCAATGGTGGTTCGTCAAATGGCGGATATTCCAATGGAGGTTCATCAAATGGTGGTTATCCCAGTGGAGGCCCTTCAAATGGTGGATATCCAAGTGGTGGACCATCTAATGGAGGCTATCCTAGCGGAGGACCATCAAGAGGAAATGGTCAAAATGGTGGATCAAACCAAAATGGTAATGGAAGATCTCAAAATGATTACTCTAATGGTTCTAATCAAAGCAATGGATATCCTAGTGGAAGACCACAGGGAAACGGAGGAAGTTTTACTTCTGAAGATGGTCAGCAAGGAAGAGGAGGATCACAGAATGGCGGCGGATCGGGACCGTATTAAGTGTGATTTGCTTTTATTTAGCAAATTCATTCTTTTAGAACTTAAAGAATTTAATCTATGTTTAATCCAATAACAAACCGATGATAACTGCAAATCCACATGGAACATGATTTCGGATTGAATTAATTAAGGATACGTACTGATTACTACTTCTATTCCTAAGTGTAGATAGTATTATTTATTTATTAAAATATTTTTCCTGCAATATGTAAAATGTACTTTATATTGTAAATATATAAATTTTCTTACATAAACAATTTCTATTAATTTCATTGGCATAGGGACTTACAACTAAGTGCTACAAAGTTAAGAACAAAAGGATGGGAATTACGTATATCACAAATAAAAGAAAAAAATTAAACTGAGCCTATCAGTTCGTAGCGCTATGATTAATAGTTACTTTGTGAACCATTCCGCATGTTTGAAATCAAAATTTTGTGTTTTCGATATCTTTAAGTTTTAATTGAAGATTACCTTGAAGAATTTATTGCTGGAAGGTTATGTTCCTTAAATCATACATTTAGCCTATGCATGCCTATGGCGGCGACTATATTGGGTCCCGGAACCTCTCAGTTCGGTTCGATAAGACTAGTCTTAATGGAAGAAAATAAACGTGTATATTCTTATCGCCGTAGCTACATTGAAGTCGGACGGCACGGAACGGGCTGAACGAGTTGGAACGGGTCGGAACGCAATGAATTTGGGCAAGATGTAGCCCAATACGGAAAACAATCCTTTCTGCTTCTTACCACACTGTTTTTTTAATTCATTATCTTTTACGGCTGCAAAATGACGTTTTTGTGCAATAATTGTGGTATAATATGCCATATTATTTAGATTTAGTTTTCATGTTATGGTTTAGAAAACTTTCGTGTGTAAAAATCAAGTTAAAAAACGTAATTTTTGCATATATTTTTTTAAATTTAACCACTTTATAGGCCACCCACATTACTTACGACAATAATAATTGTTGTACTTTCGTATTGTAAAAAGAAAAGTTGTAAGCACCTACGTATCACGCAAAAGTGGTAAGGGAGTTATTTTCTTTATGACTTGGCACAATTATTTTTTAACAAAATGATGTAACAGAATTCACAACTTGGAATGATGAGCTATTGAAAATGTAATCACTTCTCTCGACAAGAACATTACTAAGCAATAGTTAATGAGAGCATGAATCGGCTTGCAGTTGTAGGTGATCAAATCAATTATGTAGTCTGCAATTTTGTAACTTATGGTCATTCAATAATAATATATCAGAAAAAGAAAAAAAAAGACCAAGCTTATGTTGAAGAATTGAGCATCAATTATTGCAAGTCGAATCAATTTGAAGAAAAATAAGGAGGCCAATCAAATTGAACTTGTAATAAATTGATTACTTAAACTTATGAGCTTTTGATTTTGAAAACATGTGATGTAATTCACCGTTCAGGTTCGATTAAGATATAAAAAATAGAAAAGAAAGTTTAATGCACTTGAAAGGCGCTTCAACGAACAAATAATCGTAGTTGCAAAAATATCAATAGCAAATGAACAGTAAAAAGTAAAATTTCTAAATCAATAATTATGTTATCAAACTTGCAAAATTATTTACCCATACTTTAAACAAACAGATTAGATTCACCACTACATGCCAAGGGAAGCTCCTTTAACTGTCTACTCTACAGGAACCCTCACAGTTTTGTTGCGGAGTAAATTATAGTAATTACCTATCAATCACGGTCAAGTACTTGTGACTTTCGGTATCTTCAAATAACACGAAGGCAACTAGGAAAAGATTATGAGAAGCTGGCGACCCAAACCACGAGCGGTATTCCGCAAGGTTCTGTGCTAGGATCGCTGCTATCCTTACACTGTCCATGACCCCGCACCTGGGGTAAAATTCGTTGGATCTGAACACAACTTTTCTATGGTAGAGGACGGTAGACAACCTGGAATATATTTAATAACAGTCATCGAATCCATAGCAGACTAGATGAAAACCAAACTACTGATCTTGGTCGCTGAGAGGCCTGAAGCGATCTCGATGAATGGCAGAAAGAGTACTGGAAAAGAACATCTCACTCATAGACAGTAACAAAGTACTGTCCATCTAGACAGTGGTCTTAATTTTGGGTGACACCTAATCAGAATAACCACCAAAACCAAGGCGTTACCGCAATCTTTTCCACGTCTCTTGCCCAATCTGAAAGGACACTTAGAAATCAAACGAAGATTACTAGGATCGGAGTAGACTGCATGATATTCTACAGAGCTCCAATATGGGTTGAAGCATAAAGAAGGAAGTGCATAGAGACAAAATAGTCAAGGTTCAAAAATGCGCAGCTGTAAGAACAATTCCGTTTATTGCGACAAACGTACATCAAGCACCTATATAAGACACACCCCTATACAAAACCTTTGTGAAAATACAATCCAAAAATTGTAGGCTTCGTAGTAGAACGTCTTAAAACAATCTTTCATGATTACATAAGATTACATAATCTTTTTTTTAATACCGAAGCTTGTCTGCTGTCGAATTTTATTGTTTTGATTTTAATCGGAATTGAATTGTACAAATAATTCCCCAGATGCGGGGAATCTCCCCCTTGGTTATGGAATACTGAAAATGGTAGGATTTCGTTTTCTATTTCAATTTTTTCAAACTTGCCTTCTTCCTGTATTTAGAAATTTATTTTTATGTTTTCCGTGGTTTTAACGATTATCAAAATGTACAAATATTTTCCATTAAATATAATAATGATATAATAAAAGAAAACAAATAAAACTGAAAGGGAAAACCAGTTTATTTCGTTATAATTTTCTATTTATTTTCTTAATATTTATCAGATCCTAGGGCATCCTGGTTCCCCCCCCCCCTCCTGTGCATATATTTTGTTAGGCCGCTAAAAGAGAACACCTTGTATACCATAAATTTATTGTATGGTAATTGACATAGTAAGCATTCTGTAGGATATATCATTGCATTAATGATTGAAAAAATAATTATTGGGTTTAAATATTAAATTACTATTTTTATTATTTAATTACAAAATTTACTCAATAAAAACGAAACTTGCTCAATTGATGAGCTTGATTAATTAAAAATCATCAGTACTTAACGTGTTGCTAAAAAGTAGTTTGAAGGCCACTCATTGCTAAATATTGTACTCCAATTAAGACGAATACTAACCTATCCTATTTTTTATTTATAAAATAATTAATCACATTGTCAACATTAACAAGTAAGAGCAATTAATAGATGAGAAATTAAAAATTGACCATTTGCATTGGCTTATATAAATTGTAATGCAATAACAAGTTCGTGTCAGCAATTAAAATTTGAAAAATGAAATTTTAAAATATTGCAAATTTAAGTCGTAAATATAAAATTTGATGAAAATAATTTTTTTCACGATTTTTGAAATTACTTCATTTAAATTTTTTCTCACGTTATAAAATACCACTCCCCGATTTCATTACTTTCTGTATTATTTATAGGTGTCATAAATAAATATAGGTGAGAAGTTAAAAAAAAATTAAATTGTTATTACATTTATGTAGTTACACTTTAAGATGATTGGGATTTCAAAATGTTTTTGCTTTCTATCAAATCAGGATTTGAGAATTAAGTTATTACAAACTAAAATTTTTTTGAAAGGGGATCACAACCCTAAAATTAATGATTTAGCGATAAAAAAAAATGTGATACGATGTAGAGCGCACGTATGGTATGCTGTATTGTATAATTGAAAAGTGAGGGTGCTCCCAAAACTTAAATATATTATATAGGTATATCGTCAAACCACATCCACTTTCATTGCTCTCTCCATACTACCAGCAGATTGACGTGCTATATTGTATGTCTATTAAATTTTGATACACTGGTTGTCTTCCTACTTTCCAAAATCTTTCAAAATACATAAAAATGGCTTAAAAATATTTTTTTAAATTGAAGTGAAGAACAAAGAAATTTTAGATACGCCACTGCTGCATACTATTCCAATAGACTGCTGAAGAAGTTGACCGTGAATTTCTCTTTGCATGACAGACGCTGTGTTACAAATGGATAGCAACTCTCGACTTGCATTCTTCTAGATCGTCAAAATGTATTTCCCAATATTGAGGGCATTGTTTCTTAGAGAATTGTTAATTTTTGAAACAGCAACAATTTTTGCTATAAACTAATTATACGCATTCTTTTGTTAAATCTTGGTAATAGGTAGTCAATGAATGACGTAAATCAATATAATAGAGAATGAAAGTAATACAAGTGATAGTTTTAGATTAAGATAGCTTGCTCTACATTTGGGATTACTCAAAATTGTGTAATTCAATTTTGCATTACGTCTTCTTTAGTGAAGATTTTTATAAATACTATACGAGGCTATTTCAATAAAAAAAAGTCACCAATAGGGATATACTGATTTTAAGTGGTGCAGTTTAAAAATAGACTCAATTGTAGACGTTCTAAAAGAGAACGGGAATAGAGCGTACGAAAACAAAAGCATGCCTTCATGGTAAATATCGTGAGATGCTATAAAGGGAGCTTTGTTTTAAATAAGTAGACATGAGGATGTCAGTTACTAAATGATTTACAAATTATTTCTTAATTGACATGTTATAGTTGAGACGTAGCAGAGATCAGCAATCATCCAAGAGCAGGAACATTTTTGCTCGTAGTACAGACACTATTTTTTCTACGCCTACTTTAAAAATTAGAAAGAAGTAAAGAAAACTATTGAATTTTCTCCATTCTTACTCCATCTTTGTTATTAGGTACACTTTAATTTTTGTAATTTTAACATGATTATTTTAAATCAATTTACAGAGGCCACAAATAATGCGATTATAGACCCTGATAAAAATCTGCAGGATTATAATCCTTGGGCGAATATGAAGGGAATAAGACGTCATCTACAAATAACGTAATTTTATTATGGAACAGTACATGATCGACGAACGTATAGTTATTGTGAAAACACAATAGCAAAATGGTGAAAATTTTGCGGTTACAATTCGAAAAACTCGGGAAGTTTTGGGTAGAACAAGTCCACCTCCTCGTAGCGGAATTATAACATTTGTCCATCGTTATGGTGCTTGTTCAGCTATAAATATAGCTACAGTGAAGAGAGCGACAGAGAAGAGTCAAGAACCTCAATTCCTTACCCTGTACAGCAATGGAACCTTTTTTGGAGCCAAAATTAGTTGATATGAATCTCGAAGATATGTGGTTTCAGCAAGACAGGTCAATATGCCATACAGCAAACGAACCATTAACTTTTTTGGCAACTCCAAATATGGAGACGTTCTAAGCGGAATTTTATAGAAATATTTAAAAATGGCTTAAAATACAAGAGCTATTTACTTGTGTATGTTTTTCTAGTTGTATGGAGTGATAAAAGTGATTGTGGTATTATTTGGAGGCTTTCACAAAAACTTCAATTTCAGTTTCTTCAATTTCAGTTCACAGCAATTTCAGAAAATTTATACAAGTACGCTATGGCACGTAATTGTTGAAATCTGAAATTTAATTAGATTTTGGGTTTTTTGGTTATGTTCTCAAGCAGAATAAGCTTTGCTTCTTTTTTTTCTAGTGGGTATTGAGTATAAGAAAACAGTCACCTTTACAAATTATGCCAATTTCGCCAATGCTTCACTAGATACAATTTTGTTTATTTTCGAAAGCAGTTCATACAGAGCGATCCAAAGGTTGAGCATATTTGAATCTCGTTGATCTAATCATGCGTGTCAGTATCTGATAGAAAAGATCCTGGAATCTATCTATGAATCTTTTCAATACTACTAAGAGCCCTAAAAGGAGATATCTAACTTAAAAATCAATTAATTGTATTTGAATTTCGTTAGTCCATTCCTGTGCGTCAGTGTCTGATAGCAAAGATCCGTTCCGAAAAGAGATCTTCTACATACATAAAAGTAAATTAAAATAGTATTTGATTTAATAGCAATTTTGAAGCTGTCCTGCCCCAGTGAACCTCGTGACTATTAATTAAATGACATAACCTAAAATCAAATTGTTAGTTCACGAAGTGCTCACTTTACCCATCTTCTAGTGGTTAATAATGAATTATCGGTTAACCAAAAGAGCTGTAAAGAGAGAAAATGCTATACAAATTCATATGCATCATAGTACTGCTTTACAAAAATTAAATCATAACCTACCGCCCTAGAGTGGAAAGTAAAAAGTAGGTGCCCTGATTAGTTACTTTCCACACTAGGGCGCTAACTAGCGATCTACTTTTTGGGGTAGAAATATGATACACACAATATGTTTGGTATTTCTCATCTTTACAGCTTTTACATCTTTGCTATTGGTAACCTAAAGGTAGGATCGAAATAAGACCACTTCTCGAATTAACCGGTTGGAAAGTAAGCTAATTAATAATACCTTGCTTCCCAACTTATTAAAATTTAGTAATCGATCAATTGCTAACTGATTGTGAATAAACATAATTAGCGGAACAACGTAATTAAAAAACTATGCTGAGCAAGTTCTCACGCCAAATCAGTTTGTCCTACAACACGACGTTGTTGACAATAATAATATGATTGTTATCTATAAAACTCTGTCAATCAAACTTAAATAAATATGAAGCAATGTAGTATGAGTAATAATATATTATACTGAAAACGTCCAATCATTCTAACAAGATGATTACTGAAAATAAATGAAAATAACAAAAGATTCAAATTCCTTTCCAGATAATTTTTTTCTTTCCGCAAAAGTATATCGATTTAAATTCTTCACCCTAAAAGTAAAACCCTATTATTAACATAACTTTCTCATATTATACAAAATAACTTCAGAAATATAACGTTGGAAAAATATACTTCTCAATTCTAACTATTATTTCTTCTTCTTCAGCTTGTATTAAGTTGACGACTTGTTTAATCCTAATTTTCCATTTCTTGAAGGTTTTCCCATTAAAAAAGATGCCATTAAATAATTTTAGAAACATTACAAATTTTTGATGATCTCAAAATTTCGGTACTATCATCAACTAGTACTTGATTCCCTTTGGTATGCGGCTTAAAACGTGCACTGAAGGGGACGGATCAACTCACCATAATTTTAGACAGATCAGGTTTTTGAACATTTTTTCCTGTGCCTTGACATTTCACCAAGAAGAAGAACTCATCATACGGACCAATCTTACAAACATAGTAGAGGAAGCGCATACTTCAAAAACTATAACGAACTTAAATTACTATTAATTGTGTAAATTTTACTTTTCTAATAAATATATTTTGATTTGATTTGATTTTAGACAGACAGTAAACTGCCACTAGCTTAAAAATCTAATGCGTAATTAATATGGTTGTGCGGCGTAAAGGCCGCACTGAAGGAATCGGATCAATTTAATGTTACATACACACAGATAATTTTAGGCGATTGTTTAGTATTTTTGATGCGTGCATTTTTAAAAACTCGAATATTGACATAACAGGTGTTTGGAATTAGTTTTTGCATTCCAAAATAAAATATATCTAATAAAACGTAATTTCCCTTGCAGTTCGAGGGTAAAGGAGTAAATGGGTGAATGTAACAAAACGTAGTTTAAAGTTGGAAGACTTCTACATTTTATATTCCAATATTTTTAAACTTATAATCATAATCAGTTTGACTTCCAACCGACGAACTCAATCGTAAGAAATATTAATCATTTACACAGAAATATCTCAAAGGTGCTAATTTTACACAAATGTATTGAATGCTTAAGATAAACCCTTGGAGACCTACTGCTTAACGTGGAAT
The DNA here is from genome assembly GCA_932274525.1 of Podabrus alpinus. Taxonomy (NCBI): domain Eukaryota; kingdom Metazoa; phylum Arthropoda; class Insecta; order Coleoptera; family Cantharidae; genus Podabrus; species Podabrus alpinus. Next base: position 98,923,753 of record OW026452.1, read on the forward strand.
TCGAACTATAGCATAGGTAATTTTTTTTATAGGAACTATGGGATTATGAACCTTTACCATTAGACCAAACTACCTATTCTATAAATATAAATATCAAATTCTAAACAACCAATATTTAAGTATATTTATTTTCTATACAACTATGCTGCCGTCCCTAGTTAAAACGTTCTAACTAACAAATTGATGTTATCAAGCCATTTTCATTTTGTTTAACAGAAATTAAAATTAAACATTTTAACATCTTTCATAGTCATTATTTCCCGAAACCAATTTTCTACTTAGGACGTTTTAGCTAAGAACGACAGTATGCCAATTTAATGACTATAGGCGTAGAAAAAAATTATTTATAAGAGGACAGTATAAAACATTTATATAAAATTGTATAAATTTTATGCATTTAGCACTGTCTGATTCTACCGTCTTTTTACTATCAATTAGCATCTTTATGCCCCAAAAAAGATTGCACCTTTTAACTGCAAAAATTAAAATCTTTTTTCTTAATAGGGAAATGATAATATGCAAATGTTTCCCGATGACAGTCATTTCGAGTATCGATTTCTATAAAGCTTATTTAGATCGTGGAAAGTCGTCCAAAATACCGTCACCGGAGAGAACGCCGAATATTTGTCACTACCCGCGGTCTATTTTGGGAATTACAGACCAGAGCTAGCAGTCTCCGAGCTGTTACCGTCTCCGCTGTTATGTAGTTACCATTTAACCTGAGTCTGTACGAGGAAAATTATGCTTGCCGTTTTGAAATAAAAACTTTTCAAATTCAAATTGACAAATATTACGAATAATCGTTGTAATATTTATTCTAGAGCGTCTTCGCACCTTCACCTTCCACCAAAACGTTGGAACCATTCATATTGCAAAGTGGTGCTGCGATAAACGTAGCGTTCGGAAAAGGCCGAGCGGTGCGTGCCTGCGCGTTGCAATCCGTCTTATGGTTATTCTAACTGCACGTACTATCAACTGCTGAGCTAGAAAGACTTGTCATGGTATAAATTAATTTACGAAAAAATATGACAAAGAGGCTTTTTATCTGGGCATATTTCCAGTAGACGACGGTCATCACTTAAATGTTAGCTAGATTAACAGCTAGTGCAGTAATGGTTCGACTCCTAGTACAGTCTAAAATTTCTTAACCGTCTCCATGCTTCGGAACCACAATGCCGCCAAAATTTTTAAAATAATACTGAAACAAGGTGGAACTGCTTTATCGGCAGTTCCTAAGCTTCTATATAGCTATCTTTTTAGTGTGAAAAGTTGTTGTTAGCTATTTTTGGTCGCCATATAATGTAATATCACATAATCAGATACGGAATGGGACGCTTCGCCGTCGCCGTTTCGCCGTCGCCGTTTCGCCGTCGCCGTTTCGCCGTCGCCGTTTCGCCGTCGCCGTTTCGCCGTCGCCGTTTCGCCGTCGCCGTTTCGCCGTCGCCGTTTCGCCGTCGCCGTTTCGCCGTCGCCGTTTCGCCGTCGCCCGTTTCGCCGTCGCCGTTTCGCCGTCGCCCATTTCGCCGTCGTTAATTAAAAAATATAAATCAAAAGGTACAATTGAAGTTTTATTAAATTATTTTGATTATTTATAAAAGATTATTTTTTTTTTTACGCGATTTTTGGGGGGTGAAACGTAATAGTTTACTGCCCCATACCGCAACTATACTTTTTAATGCTATTTCGAGGTTCTCTCACATCCCGGTTGCATTTATCCCGGTTTTCTTGATCTGTCGCGCTTCAAGTATGTTTAGCCTAGTAACCAGAGTCAAATCCGCCCTGGAGGGGTGCAGAGCGGAGCGGAGCGCAGCGGCGCCCCGTAAGGGTAGGATTTGACGATGGATTACCCTCCTTTCCGAATGCACACCCCTAAAATTGGAAACGTAATAGTTTACTGCCCCATACCGCAACTACACTTTTTAATGCTATTTCGAGGTTCTCTCACATCCCGGTTGCATTTATCCCGGTTTTCTTGATCTATCGCGCTTCAAGTATGTTTAGCCTAGTAACCAGAGTCAAATCCGCCCTGGAGGGGTGCAGAGCGGAGCGGAGCGCAGCGGCGCCCCGTAAGGGTAGGATTTGACGATGGATTACCCTCCTTTTCGAATGCACACCCCTAAAATTGGAAACGTAATAGTTTACTGCCCCATACCGCAACTACACTTTTTAATGCTATTTCGAGGTTCTCTCACATCCCGGTTGCATTTATCCCGGTTTTCTTGATCTGTCGCGCTTCAAGTATGTTTAGCCTTGTAACCAGAGTCAAATCCGCCCTGGAGGGGTGCAGAGCGGAGCGGAGCGCAGCGGCGCCTCGTAAGGGTAGGATTTGACGATGGATTACCCTCCTTTTCGAATGCACACTCCTAAAATTGGAAACGTAATAGTTTACTGCCCCATACCGCAACTACACTTTTTAATGCTATTTCGAGGTTCTCTCACATCCCGGTTGCATTTATCCCGGTTTTCTTGATCTGTCGCGCTTCAAGTATGTTTAGCCTAGTAACCAGAGTCAAATCCGCCCTGGAGGGGTGCAGAGCGGAGCGGAGCGCAGCGGCGCCCCGTAAGGGTAGGATTTGACGATGGATTACCCTCCTTTTCGAATGCACACCCCTAAAATTAGAAGGCAAAAAAAATTTAATTTTTTCACTTTTTTGGCAATACACGAGTTATTTTCCATTTTTTGATTATATTTATTACTAATATCTACTAATCACACCCCCATCTATCCGAATTTCAAAGAAAAATTCAAATCGGAGAGAAAAAATTTCACTCCATTTGAAATTTTTTGGATTATCGCAACATTTTAAGTTGGTAATAAATTTTTACTATATAAATGAAACAGCCTCATATTGTGAGTGGGTTTGAAATCCCAAAAAAAATTCCCATAGGTTAGGTTACATTTTGTTCTTCTTCTAAAACTATTAATTTTATTATAAAATTTTATAATAAAATTTTAATTGTAACTTTTGATTTATATTTTTTAATTAACGACGGCGAAATGGGCGACGGCGAAACGGCGACGGCGAAACGGCGACGGCGAAACGGCGACGGCGAAACGGCGACGGCGAAACGGCGACGGCGAAACGGCGACGGCGAAACGGCGACGGCGAAACGGCGACGGCGAAACGTCCTAGACCGAATCAGATAATCTGCACTAATTAAATTTACTTCAAAAATAATGAGAACAACGCTAACGCAGCAGAAAAAAATGACTGACGTTCCACCATTGCTATCAGGAGCCATTCGAGAACAAGCGATTGGCGACTACCTTTCCACTGATCGACTATCTTCAATTGTGGCAAGTGGCCAACAAAAGAGAACGATCAACAAGTATGTTTTTAGGCATAGAAAGTGATACAAAAAGAAAATATTTTTTGTAGAACGTGGCTAGAAAGTCGATTTTAAATTTAAAACAAATTTTTATTTTTACATACGATGTGTTTACAATCACAATTTCGAGGGTTCTGATTAGATTTGAATTATGCGGACAAACGGACAGACACGGAGCCAGATCATAAAGCTTCTTGCCATACTTTGTATATAGAAGCCTAATCAGAAGAGGTAAATGAATAATTTTGAGAACAAATTTGATAAATCTACCAACCAACTACGAGTTGGTGTTTCCTACAAATGCGAATTAATCACAAAACACCAGAAAGTGAAGTGTATATCAAAAATATCAATAGCACCATCTTAATTTTAAATTCCATTAAATTCCAAAGTCCATTCATTCATTAGATATGCCTCTCTATAGAAAGATCGTGATCACGACATACAAAGTAGTGCATAATACATGTAAAAAAATTTTTATCGTGGCTGAGATAGCACTTGACGTATTAAAAATATTTTAAAAATTGATAGGCCAATTTTTTTGCTATTCTAAATGTAGAAAAAAAATTGCACGTTTAAAAGTAACAAAGGATAAAATTAATTTATGTACGGTGCCCCCTTGAAAAGTATTTTAATAAAAAAATGTCTCGTAAGTAAAAATGATGCAAACTCTTGTTAGGTACAAACTATGCCTAGTGATTATTTTTTTCAATTACTATAATTTTAAGAATAATTTAGAAAAATATCAAAATTAATAAACAAAAATGGTTACAAATCATCCTTGTAGATATGAGATAAAATTAGGAATAATTGTATAAAGAGTTTTATTTAATAATCGATTATTTAATCACGATCGCGTTAAATTTTGACCTTAATATAAATTTAACGTTTTAAAATTTTGCCAGTTTTGATTTTCGTTTGATTATCGTGTGAAAAATGTAATTATTGCATTGGATTTACAGCGTCAATCAGCTATTAAATGAAGTGTAACTAAAAGAAAATTGACTTGATTACAATGTAACACTAAAGCCATACAATTTTAATTAGATCGTCAACAAATACGCTACTAAGCTTCAGAATTGTAAGCTGCCGGAGTTATTATATCCAAATTGCGAAATTCTATTGAATAAAAAATGCGGATTACTATAAATCATTAGGTATGATGCACGATCGATCTTAATAAACTTGAAAGTTTTTTGTATATATATATTTTTGACTACTTATTAAGTTACATGTTGCAATTAAATTACATTATTAAACTTCTAATTTAATTTTTATAATTAATTTAGTGTCTATTTATGACCGTTCTAAATTGGAAGTCGTGTCTTGACTTATCATTCAAGTCCTCAATAAGTAGCCAAGTTATAATTAACATTATTTAAAATTTATTGCATTTTAAGTAGAAAAATAAAGTTTACTTACTGCAATATTTTATGAAATGCTGATGTTTAACTTTATTAGATTGTTTAATGTAAAACGTGGATACTTTAACTGTTAAATTGTTATCTACAGTTAGCTGTGTTATTGAAAAGTCGATTAAATTCTTAAATAATAATTACTTTGAAATTTATTTAAAATCTTTATTAAAGAAAAGCGTAAACATTTCCAATACCTAAAAATTTCAAAATTTATAAATATTTAGGCATAAACTAGTTGTTATAATTATAGAAATACATATCCAGATATCGATCATAGACTATTTTATTACAAAGAGACAAATCTCTCCAAAGCAAATCCTGGATGTAAGAGTCCTGAATTCCGCCTACATTGACAGCGATCATGGTCTGATACTAAGCAAGTTTCGCATTGACGAACGCATAAAAACTCACCAGCGTTTGTTACCAAATTCAACACCGAGTCCTTTGCGTGTGTACCATTGAGGAAATAAATGGGATAGGATAAATACAAACAATTTAAAGGGCGGCGAACAAGCAATAGGAATTAGAAAAGAAGATATCAGCAAGAAGAAAAACATCAAACCGTGATTCTATGAAACCATGGAACAGCGTACCTTACGAATACTTAAGGTATAAAGCTGTCTGAAACATTAAAACAATATAACAACACGATATGAAAATATTAGCTGAAATTCTCAGCTGATATTTTGGAACATGACATGTACAGAGGCCAGAAAATAATCTGGCAAATGATCCGTATCCTGAAAAGACTCGTACATGAAAGTAAACTACTGACGAACATCTGAAGAAACGAATGGACAGACTATTTAAAACATTTTTCGAGACAATCAAAAATACACCACCATAATGAATAACTAAACATAACACACGACGAAGTAAACGTTTGAGTCCCACTCTTTTTAACTTAAGTATGGAACAGATCATTCATGGCATCTGAAACGTCAGTGCTCGGTATAGAATACAAAACAGTAGAATTCAAGTAGTTTGCAATGCGGATGACGTGTCCTGACGGCCGAAGACGAGCTACAATGACTCCTGTTTCAACTCAGTAATCTGTAAAAATACGTTCAACATGAAGATATCAATCCAAGAAATAAAATCTATGGTGATTTCGAAATATCCCATATGTTGGAAACTAGTGACCGATGAAGAAATCATTGGGCAGGTCAGCAGGTTTCCATATATTGGTGTGCAGATAACTAAGATCAGAGTACCATTCTTGATTTCGGGCTGCCATATGTCGATCGAGAGCAAAATAAAAATATAATAAAGACCTATTGCTGTGATTCAAAATGTACCAACCCGAGGCAAATGATTCAATTTCTGAGTTAATTTAAATACTTTACAAGTTTGACCTAATTTAATAATTATAGATTGAAAAGATAAAAGCATTCACATTATTTTATGAAATTACAAGCCTATAAAGATCTCTAAAGATCAGAATACTAATCATAAACCTGTTAAATAGACTCATAAATGAGATGATTATATCAAAATCTCACAAAGAGACACTTTAAATCAGAAATAATGAAATTTACTGCAAATTGTTATCTGCAAAACGTAACCTGTACAATTTGTGTACTTTGAATTGAAATTTCTTTGTAAATAACTTATTATATGAAAATCTGTTTATAACAAAATGTATCTCATAAATAACTGTATGTGTAAATCATAATTTGATCTTCGAAATCAACAAAAAGGTAAATAGAGCTCAAAATCCATTGAAATGCGATAACAACAAAGTGATTACAAAAATCGTCAAATCCACTACTGAAAACTGCTCCAAAAACCAGTTATTGGGAAGTAAAACTCATCAGATGTTATGGAAAATTCATCTTTGATAAAATGGAATCTATCCTGCAAATTATATAAAATTTGGTTAACATAAAATTTAAATAAAGAAAGAATTGACTTACAAGTACTTCAAAAATCAACGAATTTGGAAAACTGCGCAACTTTAATCAGTTGAAATTTACCAGTCGAAATGAACGGACGTGTGTGGTGTAAAAGTTAAAACCAGATATTAGAACCAACCAGATGTGTAACGCAGCAAATATTTGTTATAAAAGTTTGATAGATAATCTCATCAAAATGGCTACCATAAGTTACGACATCTGAAAACAAAAAGATGTGTTTATTTCAACTCACAACTCAAATATCCAAGAAGTAAATAAATTCAAACAACTTACCGTTATTCCATCTAATTAACACAAATAATTAGCAAGTCAATTTGGATGATCAACACCGTATTAGTCACAGTCAACAGCAGCAATAGTTGATATCAACGCGACAAAGTTACATCAACAGCTGAGTGCAAGTTCGACGGAGTGCGCATGAATCAAGATTGTGTTGTGTGCGCAAGCTTTTTATATGAGCAGGATTTATTTGAAACTAAAGGTATTTGAAATTATAATTTTATTAACTTTGGCCCTCAGCATTTTATTAAAAGGACGTAAGGAAACTTACCATCCTATTTGCAAATATTTCATTAAAAAAACATTATTATGATTTACATTTTCGACGCTATGAGCAAAAATTTTATTATATAAAAAAACATTTAATTCGTTACTGGAAAACGACAAGACTTGGATTTTATTCAAGCATTTGGAAGGAAGGAGAATTGGATCGTCATTTTACCAACCGATAGTTTATCTGTATTTATTTGTTATCTTTGAATTTCTGGAGCTTTGCGAATTTATTAATTAATATAAAATTATTTCTGACTTTAAAAACAATCTCTTTTATTACTTAAACAATTACAGGAAAATATTCTAATCTCTAAGGTCAATCAAAACAAAAGTGAATCACATTTATCTCTTCACTCTTTTTAAATCAATCAACAGTTTTACTTGGTGCAAAACTATTTTATTTCAACTCAAATAAGCTCCATCCCTTAATTTGAAATTGAGATCCGCAATACTCTGAGAGAGACTCAAGGCTGAGCTATACAAGAGGGACAGGTTGGTGAGCTTTCTTATAAAATTGGACACCCGAATATTTCAATATTTACATTTTATAAATTTTCTTTCATTTGAAAGTGGTGCTCAAGGCAAAACCGAGGCGTACAATTTTATATAGAAAAGTTCATAGCACTATGTACAACCTTTTCTGACATAGGTAGCAGAGATACGGGCCGCAACATCAAAAACAAAAGAAGCCATAATATCTACTGAAAACGCTGAAGATGTTAGCAGGAGTGACGTTGTGGGATAGAATTAGAAGCGAATCAATTCACTAAAGGTGCTATATCCAGGATTTTTTTGGATGGACGACAGCTAGAAGAAGATACCGGCGAGATCATGTGGAAAGAATGTGGAATGGGAGAATAGTAAAGATAGCGATGATACAAAGATTTCAAAGAGATAGAAGGACACCAGGGTCACAGGAAGGCAATCAAGATTAATTACAGGGCTAGCCCTAATTAAAGCAGAAGAAATATTCAAAGCCAAGAGCACGGAACTCGAGGATTCGTACAAGTGGTTGTCTTTCAGCGAACTAGAAAACAATGCTGATGCTGCTGAGTGTTAAGTAAAGTTACCAACATTAAATAAATAGAAGAAAAAAAGTTAATTTATTACATTATCAAAAAAGGATTAATCTTTGGGCTCACCCGTGCGTAACCCGTAATCCGGACCAATTCCTGGTTGATTTCCATAGGACAAGTTATGGAATGCACTCGCCTATGACAAGATCGCAAAAACTTGCCAACACAATAGGGGTCGACAATTTCGCTTATTCTTTAGCGAAATTTAAACTTCAGCTGAGGCCAGCTTTGAATTTGTGATTGTTATTATTTATTTATTTTGTTTAATTTATTTTTTATTGAATTTGTGATTGTAAATTTATTATTTATTTATTTTATTTTTTATTGTGTGTATTTTATAGTTAAAAGGAAATTGTTCCGTAAATAAAGAATTATTATATAAAAAAAAAAAAAAAAATTAAGACAAAATCTGGGATACATTCGATAATAAAGATAAAATTGTGGTTTAAGTTAGAAATTTAACCCAAAAGTAACAAATAACAATTTAAAATTGAGATTGCTTTGAAGGAGTAGCTCATCGTTCATCTCCGAATCATCGTTGTAAAAATCATGTTTAAATAGCAATCGTGAAAATGTCACTTAAAAGTTATCATGTAAGCAAGACTTCAATCTCGAATCTGCAATCCATGGGAAATCTTTCACTATGGGTACTTCGTCAAACCATTTCGATGTAAGACTCAGGAACAAATACAAAATTGGTTACAGATCAATCTCAAAATCAATTACCTGCAGCCCTCAACATTTCAAAATATGATTCCGAAGTTTGCTATTTAATTTGCGCAAACAAATTGCTTTAAATCTCGTAGATGATAGGATTTTTAGGAGAAATAATTTATAAAAAGTTTCTACTTGGTGTATGGATTCTTAGTGGGGTGAGAAATAAATATCCGAAATGGTCCCACCTGACCGGGGAATGAAACGTCGCTTTTCCCCCCCTAAATCGAAATAAATCGTATAGTTTTGAAATTTGGTATACATACTCTCGAGTACTGTAGAATCGAATATACAGTGAGTTTCGCTTCTTAGTGGGGGGGGGTCATCACATTAACACCCAAAAAACAACTAAGAAAACACCCTTCCAAATTAACTTCAAACAAAGAATATAATATGTAGTTTTCCGGAATTACCTCGTGCAAAATTTTATATCGGGTAAAATTGATGAAAACCAAACTTTGAATAAACATTATTTGAATATGGATTTGACGTAAAAGTGCGGTATCGAGACTAGAAGTTCAGGGGGGGGGGGATTAATGGTTATGTAAAAAAACTATTTTCAGACGTGAAACTTGACGGATATTCAACATGCTACAGTAAAATCGTATAACTGGGCAACGAATATCAATAATTAATTAATGATCTGCCTCCCCCCCCCCCAAATTACCAGTTGGAATTCATAACATAGACGAATGAATCAGGAAACATCTTTCCTTCCCATTTCCTCCATCCAGGCTTCCCTATAGATAATTCAGCGCCAGGTGCAGACTAAATACATAAATGCAAAGCGTTGACCTTTGGCGAACCTAAGTGTTCCAACTGTTTCATACAAAACTTTAGAAGAAAGCCAGGAAAATCAACATCGAATTAAAAATATTTTGTTCAGCAGGAGGTTTTTTAAAGGAAATACAGGATTTGTTTCAAAATTTTGTGCCCTCGCAATCGTTGGTGCCTTCATATAGTAGTATTGTCTCTATCAAAAATTCCTGTGATGAAAATGTGATTTCAAACACTGCAATCAAAATTCATCAAAAGTCACAACTTTTGGTTTCATACAGAAGCATGTAGAATCGTGCACAATAAATTTAGCTGTGACTACGTTGGGTCTGAATCAGCTCCATTTTGTTCCGTCGCGTCGTTTGTTTTGTTGTATCAAAAATTGATATTAATCATATCTGTATTTTAAGATTAACCTAAAAAAGTGCACAAAATACTTTTTAAAACTAAAAAGCGCATATGTTTACAAATAAACTACACTGGAAGTGTAATTCGCAGACGTTTTCGTCAACACTGTGACAGCATCACGCTTGCAGAATAGTTTACTCACGAAAATTTGTGTTTTTCATTCTAAAAAGTGTTTTGTGCATTGTTTAGGTTACTTTAAAATACAGATATGATCATTTTCATATTGTTTGTGGCTTTTTCTATTTTTCCTATTATCGATTTTGCATACTCTTTTTTCTCCATTCTTCCCATTTGATTTATTTCCTCTCGTGAAAAGTTCGACTACTCCCTGAGAGAGTCTCGATTATGGTATACATAATTCGCTGTAAACATTTTCCCCATTTCAGGTCGGATATATTTTAGAGTAAATTCTTTTTTAATTGTATAATTCGTTTATGGTCTCGTGGAATAGTCTTTTATTGTTTTTATATGCTCCTTTTCCTGTATATCGGAAGTCTTCCAGCAGTTTTTGTTTGAAATTTTTAACTTTTTGAGTTAAAAATAGAAACCGAGCTGATGGATTACAAAACCAGACCCACAGAAAAATAATTGAAACAAGTAAAAGTTGAAATCACGCCGAGAATGTAAATCACCATAACAAACTAATAATTAACAATTAGAAAGTCTGAAGCAATATACCCCAAAAACCGGCCAAAGGGCTTAAATAACTCATCAGTATTGAAATATTGGAATATAAAAATGTAATTACCGTTAATATTTCAATGGTCATAAATGCAAACAAAAACGAAAATGTAACTTACTAACAATGCACAAACAAATTCCGATTTACCTACACACCAACAAAGCCTTCCATGATCTGCAGTTCCTCGTCTCCGCTGTCGATCGAAGTAACATGATACAAAATTTATTAGACCCTAATTACTGCCTAACGTGCAATTCTCTTCATCTTTAAGCTTTAAAGATGCAAAAATTGATAGGAAGAGTTATTTAAATACGCCGTGACATCTTTTAATAAAAGAAGTACGCCAAATTTGCAAAATACGAAATTTCATCAATAAATCCAATAAATTGTCTTCTTATTCATTAGAAATAAATCCAAAGACGGATAATATGGTATCTCCAATGTAAAAGATAGTCGAAAATAAATCATATAATGGGGCATCTGACGTCACATTCTGCACAAGAATAGGCACCGTATACAAATTCAAATTTTCTGAAGTAGAATATTGGCAAATTAGTGAATTCTAATCCATGGGAATGGATATAAAATTTTCTTTGGTCAAACCGCAGTTAAAACGATATTTTCCTGTATTGGAATTATAATATAATGTTAATAATTAATTAACGATTAATAATTAATTGAGACGGTCGCCAGCTTAGCGGTTAAGTGCGTGGCTGCTAATGCTAAATACCTGGTTCAATTCCGGGCTCAGTAAAAATTTATTCTGACCGTCTCCCTCGGAAGTCAATGGCAAACCACCGAGGTGTAATCTGCCTGGAACAGCCTCTCTGGAGATGAAGTGTATACATTTCTCACAGTTCGGAGCCCGCGTTAAGCAGTAGGTCCCCAATGTGTGTGATAATACTTCAAACGCACAACACATACATAGGAGAGAGGTCGCCTACGTCTGAAATCAGGTACGGCACTTGAAGAAGAAGAATAATTAATTATACGTGAATAACTACAAATCACATTGTAAGAAATTACACAATATTACAAAGGATTATTTACATGCAAATTACCTGACGGTTCTTCAAAACAAAGAAAACCATTCATTATTATGGTAAACATTATGGTACAAATGCAATGCGGTATTAATGCACTTTAATACAAATTCGACGACAAATGAGACGGTATTCAGCTTAAGTGGTTAAGTGCATTGCTGCTAAAGCTGAATGCCCGGTTCTACTCCGGGCCCAGTAAAAACTTTATTCTGACCGTCTCCCCTCGGAAGGCAATGGCAAACCACCGAGGTGTAATATGCTAAGAATAGCCTCTCTGGAGATGAAGTGTATACACTTCCCGCGGTTCGGAGCCCGCGTTCCCTATGTGTGTGATAGTACTACAAATGCACAACACATACATAGGAGAGAGGTCGCCAACATCCGGTAACGGGTTGGCACGTGAAGAAGAAGAATACAAATTCACTCGAGTGTGGTCCAGCTGAAACATTTAATATAATTAGAAATTTTCCTGCAAATGACATCTAGAATAAAATTTTGAGCGCTACTTGCTCGGAGCGTTCAAAATTTTACTATTTCACAGCTCTTAAAACGCCCTAACTGTTTTACCTATGATATTCAAGCAATGGAAACAGAAACTCATTAAAGCTCAAATGATTCTCGAACGATTAGTATTAATTTTAATATAACATTACGGTGAAGAGGCGGCATTTCTATTTCTTAGAGTTTCTACAGTCCCTCCTAAAATTGTTCTAAACAATCACTCCAACGCCAGGAATTGAAGTTTCTTGAAGCTCAAACAATTGACATCAATTTACACATCATACTACACAATAAATACACTGACTGGGAGCTGTTTAAGTCAATAATTACAGAAAAAATCAATTTAAAATTTCCACTAAAATCCTAATACGACATCTTCATGGCAGTGGTGCATCTAGTGAAGACAATACAAGGGGCCGCATGGAATTCAACTCCCGAAAAAGAGTTTGACAAAAAAGAGTCCTGCCCAGATCACATAAAAAAGGAAATCATCAATAAGCGCAAACTTCGTGGAATATGGCAGAAAACAAGACATCCGAGCGATAAGAGGAACCTAAATCGTGCCAACAAAAAACTCAAAAATAAATTACAAGAATTAAAAAATTCATCGTTACAAAATTACCTTGAAAATCTAACACCAACTGAAGCGACTGATTATTCGTTGTGGAAGGCCACTAGAAGACTTGGGAAAGCAATACCTTTCTTTCCCCCAATTAGAAAACCCGATGGAAACTGGGCGAGAATAGACGAGGAAAAGGCGAGTATATTTGCGAAACACCTTGAAAGTGTTTTTAGGCACTTCCCTTCAGAAATACCTGAAAACGAAAACAAACAACTAGAAGAATCTATAAGAACACCTCCTAAGTCAACAATTCCTATCAAACCTTTTACAGTAAGGAAGTGAAGAAAATAATCCAAACAAGTTTAAATCCCAATAAATCGCCGGGGTATTATGACCTTATTACTGGTAGAATTCTGAAGGAATTACCCGACCAAGGATTAAAGGCCATCACTTATATCTACAACGCTATGCTTAGATTAAATACTTTTCCAGCTCAATGGAAGACTGCTCAAATCATCCTTGTCCCGAAACCTGGTAAACCTCCCCACGACGTCTCATCGTACAGACCGATAAGCCTATTGCCAGTGTTGTCGAAGGTGTTTGAAAGACTTTTACTCCAGAGAATCCAACCAGAGTTAACAAAAAAAAATAATACCCCAACATCAATTTGGTTTTAGAAAACAGCACTCCACAATAGAGCAGGTGCACCGATTGGTTGACGTCATTAAGAGAGGCTTTGAGGAGGGACGCTATTGTTCGGCGGCATTTATTGATATATCCCAAGCCTTTGATAAGGTTTGGCACAGTGGACTGTTCATAAAAATCAAAGGGACGTTACCCAACTTTTACCTGCTCCTGAGGTCATACCTTGACGAAAGAATGTTCCAAGTGAAGTATCGCGAAGCTTACTCAAAATTCCATCCAATGGCATCAGGCGTGCCCCAGGGTAGCATATTGGGACCATTACTGTATCTAATCTATACGTCGGATCTTCCAACAACAAAATTTACGACCACAGCTACATTCGCGGACGATACTGGTATTATGGCTACGCACGTAAATCCTACCCAGGCCACACAGGACCTACAAGCGCACTTAAACAAGATACAAGAATGGTTAAAGAAATGGAGAATCAATGCCAACGAGTCAAAATCGGTACATATTACTTTCACGACAAGAAAAGGAAATTGTCCCCCTGTAAATTTGAACGGCCATCCCTTACCGCAGTCGGACGAAGTAAAATACCTAGGTATACACTTGGATAGACGCCTCACATTTAAAAAACATATTTGGACTAAAAGAAAGCAGCTCGGTCACAAATTTAGAGAAATATTCTGGCTAATAGGCCGCAAATCAAAACTTGCACTTGAAAATAAGCTGCTGCTATGTAAAGTTATCATGAAACCAATATGGACTTATGGCATCCAACTATGGGGAACGGCAAGCAATTCAAACCTGGAAATATTGCAGAGATTTCAATCAAAGATACTCCGCACAATCACAAACGCACATTGGTATGTCCCAAATGCAGTTATCCATAAGGACTATAACGGATTTTGGATTCTACATCCGTCATTATCAACCTTATACAATCAATTTGTTTGGCCACTGCCATTTCATTTCAAATTTATTGGGATGGTAGTGGAGACACTTCCATTTTTATCTTTTTTCCGGAGCGCGTCCGAGCTGCGCGAGGCATCGGGAGTCTTGGGTGAATTTTCGTACGAGAAGGTCACGATTTGACGTACTGTGAAGTGATTATGGGGTTGGTTTTGAAGATTAAAAGATATGGTTACGTTTGGTGAGGGTTACAGTCCAGCAACCCGAATGTTTTATTTGGAATATGTTGGTTTTCCAACCCAGTAGGGGATTTTTAATTCGCGGTTGTAGGATGATGGATTTTTTGCCGTACCGTATTTTCTTGTCGGACCACCCTGGCCCATAATTTCTGGGAAGGAATTTTATCCGGTGGCATCGGTGAGTTACATAATTCTTTTGCAATTACTTCACAGATACCTGTTAGTCGATTGGCCAATTTTTTACAACAGGAGCTCGATGACGATCAGATTCGCCCTTGGCTTATTCATGTTTTTTATTTTAATTATGTTTTACATTCTGGGTTTCTTTTGTCTCGCATTTTTTAATTGCAGAGTGGTTGCAGAGATTGCGATTGCGGTGCAGGTTGTGTATTTCTGCATCGTTGTGATTAAGGTCTAATCTCTTTAGCGTTCGCATACGTGGAGGTAGATTGACGTTTGAATTTTGTGTTTGATAACTAATTAATATTTTATTATAAGGTATTATAATGTTTGTTAATTAAAGTTTGAACTGAGTATTATTTCCACTAGCATAACATCGAACGACGCTGGAATAATGCATTGGCAGGGGGACTCCAGAATGGTTGTCGTACGTTCAAATCTCGTATTTGAACTTTTATGTTTCGTTTTTTTTTTGTGTTTATTTTTTGGTTTTATATTATTTTTAAGAAGGCTGCGCTGTGCGACTTATATACAGGGTGCTGCGTTCCATCAGGGTCGCTGCCGTTTGGTTTTATCGTTGGGGAGTTCGATGTGGTTCCATCTTGGTGGGATTTTTATATAACCACTCGAACGTTGGTGGATTTTCGGGGGGTGATTCCTGGTGGCAGTGTCGTGCCACTGTTTGTATTCTGGTTGGCTAATGCACTAACATCCGGCATCGCTTATGTCATTGCCTTCCAACAATGCACATCTTATTGTTTATTTTTATTGTTTTGATTTTATTTTTGTGTGCGTTAGCAAAGCTGCTTCCTTGAGTTTCTCCGGGGCGTTTTTACACGACCCACGGCCTTCGCAGACCGACGTTAACATCATACGAGCTAGTTTACTTAAGATCAGGGCTCCACGCAATTTAAAGTAGAGGGTTTTTACCTTCTGCGTGGACGTTATCTCTTCCGAGCTATCCTCTCATTAGGGATAGTGAGGAAAGATTTCGTTTCAGGACCTCAAAGTGAAAACTGTGAAAGAGGAAATAAAAACCTGGAGCGAGAAATACCAGACCAAGTTGAGCCAACATCCTAACCAATTGGCCGTCACCCTCATTGAGGACCCAACACAAATTCGAAGATTGAAGAAATACCATCCCTTGGATCTTACCAGAAGATTTGATAAGAAAAACCAATAATGGAAGAAAGTTGAATTAGTGAAGTCATGTCAATGGATATGTAACTTCTATGACAATAATGTTAAATCATTTACTGAATGTTTGTAAAAAAACAGATTGTAAATACATAGGATGTCAAATAAAAAAATAAAAAAATTTTTATTAAAACATTCGCAATGGTGGCGGGGGGCCTCTCAAATGTTTTCATGAAGCTCAAACAATTGACACTAAGTTTACTAATAGAAAATTTGCAGTTGGGTGGGTTGGAGAAATGAACCTGACACGACATTAATTTGCAGTTGGACGATGCATTCATGGGCGACTTTTATCAGACAAAATCCTATCAACTTTGAAACATCGATATCACTCACTTTTGGTTTTCAAATAATTTTCACGCACATGGAGGAACATAATAAATGCACAACTTTGAATAAATATTTCAAGTGTGGAAATGGATGTCAATAATTTAGTAGCGTAGTCGTGATGTTCTATGGCACACTACAAGATAGAGAATGGTAGCCAAAAAATGTATGACATAAAGTCCAGTGGAGAGAAGGAAACTAGAAAGACTACCGAAGAACTGGAAGCAGTTATGAACGCCAGAAGACCACAAGATGGCGATTTTCGAGAAACAAAACATGGTGACAACTGTAAATAAATTAGTTTTATTGTGATCAATTTTTAACTTCGGGGTTTTTTTCGTTATAAAATAAAATAAATTTCATCAAAATTGTATGAAACTGAAATTTTCAAAATTCGGTGCAATACTGGTTATTATGAAATACATTAAAAGCAACACTTGCACTTAAAAATGCACAAAATAATTAAGCAAAACTTTTATTGCACACAAGATCCGATGATTAGTATTATTATCATAACTAAAATTTATTCTTTGGGCTTGTTAAGCGTCTTTCCATTAAAAGGTATTTATAATTTGCCGACTATACGTACAAATTATAATATACATTATAAGTTACTGTAACATTCTAACTTCACAATAATTACTTGTTTCATAAGGCAAAATTATAGCTTTGAGGTGCTACAAATTAAAAACTTTAAATATTGGTACGCCAAAACTTATGAAATGTAAATTTTATGTTTGTTGATACAACCAATAAAATTTTCAAAATCGCCCTTAGCATTTTTGGTTGTTTACTTAATTCGGTTAATCTGTTAATTCAACAATTATTTATTGATTTTATTATTGCATTCCGTGGGTGGTATGCCATAACTGTCAAAAATGTTCTCTGGGGTTATATTTATATAGAGCGAGGTTATGTTTCATAATAATTACGTCTTACAGGTCGATCACGGCTCATCCAATAACTCACCATAATTATAAAATAAAATCATCCTCGCAATTTTAACAAAAGAAATTTTAATTGGATACTAACAAGATCATAATTATTAATAATTTTAATTAGGTGCATTCTCTGGTATTAGCTTAAAAAATTTATTCCGTAGCGTTGCATATACCAGGATGGCACTTCCCAAAAAAAAAATTAGAATTATTGCGGGAAAAAAGCGTTTAATCTTGACCTAGTAATTTAACCTACAATTTCTCTTGTTTGTTCTAGGTTCCGTGTAATCTTACTGCTTACTACAACTATTTAACCCTTTCACTACGCCGAAAAGCGAGGAAAAGTTTAGTTATTGTCCCCAGAAGGGAAGATTTGAAAACACGTTTCAGGGCCGCTTTGCTGTGAACATCAATCTAAATTTCTAATATTGCAAAGTTTTGGTAGGAAGCGTGAAATTAGAAGAACATTTATAATAGCTAGCAAAGTAAGATTCAACTGCATAAAATATAACTTAATCACACCCAAAAACCTCTAGGCAAATTAGCAACAAACAATTAGCCTAAAATTCATCAACTTTTTATCACTAAAATTGGAACTGGTTCTATTCATCATTTCTCAATTTTTTTGGTATAATTTTATCCTTGGATTTGATGTAAATCTTGTTTTATATTTCTAGCAAAAATATTGAAGTATTACACAGGCCGTCAAAATGATTGATGATTAAGATGACATACATGGTGTAATCATATTTTTGTATAGTGATAGATTGTTAGTAGAGCTTGACGGATATATGCATATTAGAGACCATCGGTGATCTCCAATTATTATTGGTATATTTTCTAAATTATATTTTAGTACTCTTATTAACAATAAATTAGGTTTTTTACGGTTAATAAATAACGGTGTAATTGGTAGTAATTCTGTGTATTAATTATTAATTTTCTTATCTTTTCCGGCTTCTGATTTATTGCAAAGGTAGAAACCCTATTTTAATTTATGTGCTATACAATTACCACAAATTAAAGCTTGGAACATGGTTGTTAAATAGAGTTTGTTGATTTTGTATACTTATATATTTTTTTCTAATTTTATTTAATAATATGTAATAAAACATAAAATGGTTGATTAAAACTGCAGTTGCACATGAAAACTGAACAAATAATTTCAGAAATGGGAATCAATAATCCAACACCGCTACAACAAATATTTAAACTCGAATGTTCTTCGCAATGAAAATTTCCATGTCGGAAGTTCTTCAGACTGTATAGTAATCACAGATTCTCTAACTCCCGCCACCTGCCTTATTAAATTTATAATACACCAATATTTGCATAATTATTGAACGTTTTTAATTACCACTACCTACCTCGAATCTTGAGCAACAATTTAATATAATAACATCATTAAATTGAAACAGCCATAACTCATTATTTGATAAATATTGTTCAACTAAATTATGCAAGTAGATTAGTTAGTACTTCTCCATTTATAAATTTTTAAAATCTATCAACGATTTTTTGAACCAAATGAAATTGAAAGAAAATGTACTTTCACTAGTGAATGCATCTGGTGTAACAGTGCTTCTTGAAGAACAAAGACGTTTTCATAATATTTTGCTTTACTTAAATTCTCAGAAATTTATCAAAACTTTAGGTTAAATTTATTATTTACGTGAAAATTTCCCATCTTACTTCTGCATATCAAATTATAATCGGGATGAATTACAGTAATCACGATAACATTATATTTTCAGTTTTTGACGGTAATAACTATTCCCTGGTGTAAATCTCGAAATGCTCATCAAAGCGCGACGTCTTGGCGCTTCATTAAAGTCCCAACATTTGGGCTATCACGACGAGTTTAAATTCACGACACACGTTCCATGGCGTGACTGTTATGCCCTGCATTGTAAACCTTCTTAGGAATAGGCCGGAACGACACTCACGCGGGTTCCGTAGACTTTTTGCACATGCGCCTATCATGCCGGGCTTGATGTTACATACACGATCAGTTTTGGCATGGCCGTGTGTCGGAGTCTTTACATTTCAAAAGATCAACAAAGTTTAAAATTAAAAGTTATGTCTCTATTTGATCGGTATAACACGAAACTATCTTTAACAATACGCAGTGTTCTATTGTTAAGGAGCACAATGCAATTTTATTTTTTAAATTTAACACGCTGTACCATTTTACGTCTTAATTTTTCTTATTTAACTTTAACTGGAATTTTGCTGGTTTAAATTATATACTACATTAATTTATTTTTCAGTTATTATTACTGTGACATTCAATTTTCAAAACTTGAATAGTTTTATTCATAACTATCATAATTTTTTTTGTTTTATAAAGTTTAGAACAAAATTTTACGATATGATAATAAATGAATGGTTTCATCCACTTCCGATAATGAAACCTATGCTCAGTCATAGTTTTTCTAGAGTAAGATTAAGTTGTCGATGATTACATTTATACAAACTGCAATATACTACTTCATTAGCAGATAAGAAAGTAATACAATAATTGTTACGTTATCATACTTGTCAGACATGACACCTGATAGAATTCTTGTACAAAGGAATATATTGCGATGTCCGACACTGACCACCACGTCAATAGAAATGATAACGTCTCGATTTGAAATTTTGTTTATTAATAAAGAGAGCACATGACTTATTTGTTCGAACGTAAAAGTTTTATCTGAAACCAAAAATTTAGTTTAACGTCATAAATTTATATGAAGAAAGGGTCACGGAACGAGATAACAAAATAAATTCAAAAATGCAACGATTTAATTCTGTTAATAAAAATGTTTGTTAAAAATTATAAATTAAATTAATTAATAATAAGAAATGTAATTTGAAATCAAAATAATTGTTCAATGTTAGTTTATAAAAATGTGTTAAAACGTAAAACTTAAATAAGAATAATCTTTACACGTATCGGAGTGTCTCGCAATTCAATGTATCACAAATGGGAAAGACATTTTCTTCAAAAGTTTACTGGAAGATCACAGGAGATGCAAGAACTTTAATTTAATCTGAAACATAAAAATTTTATTAAAATTTTACAAATCACTTTGGGCTTGAGCCGAACCTGCAAACGGTAACGTCAAGAATATTGATTTTATATCGACCAATAGAGTAAAATCACATAGGCCTTGAAAACACAGGTTGCGATGGTGAAACAATTGAAAAGAGGTTGTTGTTGAATTAATTCGATGAATGGCGTGGTGAAATTTAAGCGTCCTACAAGAAATTAATTTATTAGTAAAAATTTCGATTCAAACCGAATAAAAGGTATAAAAAAATTAAAAAGTAAATTTAACTTACGTGTGTTACAAGTGTTTTGGATCAAAAATATTGAAGGATCGACGATATTTTCACAAATAACGATATACGAATTTACACGTGTTGGAAAAGGCATCCACTCGTATTTATACGACTGTACACCATCGATAAGAAATTGATACTGTGTTTCATGGTCATTCATCTAGGTAACCAGAAAAGAACCAGATTTTTAAAGGTAAAGCCAAACAACTTTTATTTTAACAAAAATTAGTGCAGACTTATAAAAATTTCTACCGCGTGGCGTCGACATAGTATTTATAGTTTTGGGGTAATATTAAGGATTTATTTAATTGATGTTCACGATTTATTTAAAAATAATTACATTTTATATAATAAAATTTACCATTGCATTCTAAAACGGAGCATAATTTTTGTGATATCATTCCGAAGACCATACTATTCTATTTCAGCTTCACGATTTGGTCAAGGAAGGAACCCAACTTGAGAAAAGGTAGGTCTGTGCTCACCGAAATTGTTAAGGCGAGGTATAAATTTCTTTTATTTGTATTTATCAATAAAAATTTGCATACATTTCTATTGACGGGGTACATTTACGTACACCTGTACAAGACATTAATACTAAAACGTGTAACCCTAGTAAAGCTCCGAGGGTATACAGCAATATGTATAAACACTTCGCATAGCAATTTTAATATAAATTTTCTTCATAAAAATGTATTTTCAAAATTATGTAATTTTAGTATAAATAGTCTACATACTCGTATATATTACCAAGTGGCAAAACTAAACAATTTAAAAAAAAGGTACCATAATTAAGTAATTTTGAGCAAAATAAACCTTCCTAAAGTTTATACTTAGAAGTATAATTAATTATTTATTAGTTTATAAAATTTTCAAGTTAATTTGATTGTAAAAAATTCTTTCAACTTCTAAATAAAAACCTATTAATTTTTTAATAATAATAATATAGTTTATTAAATTGTAAAAACAAATTACAAGAAAAAGGGTAATTACAATAAAAAAGGGTAAAAGTTCAGCAGAGCTGGTTTTCGACAAGTACCCAGGGCGTCTGAGAAGCGTCAATTTCTTTCTGTAGATGTTCCACTAATTTGGTCTTGAAAGTGGCCTTGGTTTTAGATGTTGAGAATAATTCCAGGTGTTTATTGAATATGTTGTACGCCATTTATATTGGAATGATCCTTCAAATTTCGATGTTCTGTGGTTAGGGACAGTCAGGCAAGGGTTGTTTCTCAAATCTCGGTTGTGGCAGTCACCCCTTCTTGTTAATAGGCCACTTAGGTAACTAGGGAGAGTGGACTTGTAGATTGAGAACAGGAAAGCGGCAAACTGCAGTTCGTACCGCGCTTCCATCTTCAGCACACCCAATGATTGATAGTAAGGTGTCATGTGTAGCCTATAATCGATGTCGTGGGCAAATCAAAGACATGCATTTTGAATGATCTGTTCTTCAGCTGTTTCGATAGGAAACCATGGTACACGGTGATGCAGTAGTCGATGTGACATAGCACCAGCGCTACTGCAAGGTTCCACTTTACATCAGAGGGAAGGAAGATCTTGTAACTAAAAAGTGATTTCAGTTTGAAAAAGCAAGTACTGGTGATTTTGTTGATATGGTCGGAAAATGCGAGGTGACTGTCCCAGATCATGCCCAGATTTTTCACTTTTGAGCAAAAGTTCACAGCGCAACCATTGAGCTCAACTCCCATACTTCTGTTGGACATTGCTGTTTTGACTCCGCCAGGACTACCCATGCAGATGCATTGGGTTTTGGTGGGGTTCAGAATTAGCCCGTTCCGTGTTGACCATTTCAGTACTGAATTTAGATTATGGTTAATCGTTTGGATGATTCCATTTATGTTGCTTGGATAATCAGCTACGTAGAGTTGTGTAACGTTTGCGTACACGTGTAAACAACAGTCCTGAGAGAGAACAGATGGAAGATCAGCTGTATAAATTGGGAACAGCAGAGGACCAAGTAGACTTCCTTGTGGAACACCTTTGCTACACGTAAGTTCTTCAGAGATATGGTTATTCCATCTCACTCGTTGAGTTCTATCCGACAGATAGCTAACGAGAAAGTTCACCGCTGAAGCGCTACAACCATAGTAAGATAGTTTCGCCGTTAGTAACTTGTGGTTAATGACGTCAAACGCCTTACTATAGTCGAGGAGAGTGATTACAGTTACCTTCGAATCGTCAATATTAGTGCTAATGTCGCTCAATATTTTTGAAAGTGCAGTTGCTGTGCTATGGTGTTTCCGGAACCCCGACTGGTGCTCAGGTAGCAATTTATTTGTAGTTACATGTTCCAGTAATTGTTCATGCATGATTTTTTCTAACACTTTGGAGAGTGACGGCAAAATGTTGATAGGACGTAGTTCATCAAACTTACTGGCATTGGGCACTTTGGGTATGGGTAGTATGGCAGATTTTTTCCACATATCCGGTACAATGGAGTTTACCAGCCATAAGTTGATGAGGTCGATTAAACTAACAAGACAGTATGGGAGCACCAGCTTTAGCATTTTAGAACATTTTCCGATTTAATTTATTAAATACGACGAAAGAACACCTAAATTTACCTTAACTTTCCCAGCTTTGGTAGCAAGTAAGGCCCTTGGGATTAAAATTCATTTCAAAATCCCTGCAAATCTATGTTAAATTTTAGTTTTCTAAAATAGCAGTTTAAGTCGCAGGATTGCATAAAATAAATTATTAAGGGCCGGTTGCAAACAGAGGTTCAACCTCTAGTAAAGGTTAATCCAGCGATTTTTGGTGTATCAACCAATCAAATAGCAGAAATCCCTTGGTTAACTCTCACTCAAGGATTAACCTCTGTTATAATAACCGGCCCTAATGTTTCCAATGAGAGGGAGAAAAATTCAAAAACTCACTAAATTTGCTACTGCCCTAATTTTTTTGAGCAAAATTAAATAGAATTAAAAATTATCGAAGATAAAAACTCTTTGTAATAAACTAAAGCAACAAATAATAATTATTTAATTATTTCCGTGGTGTTAGGGAAAAGCGGGGTAGGCCTGTTTTTATCCTGTAAGTTAGTTATAGTATATCTCACTATAAATGAAATTAAAAAATGCATAGAATCATATCACTTTCAGATAAGAACGTACAACTATGCAAATTATTGCGATAACACAGCTGCACAGTAATTGCTATACAGTGTAGGAGTAGGTACATTTTGTGGCTATACTATTTTATGTTGAGTTCTTGCATTTTATTCTTTCTATTTAAAAGTTTTACAATTTCCTGAATACGTGCCTTTAGCAATGCATATGCTGTCTTGGTTGGCGCGATAATCTTATCTCTATATTATATTTTGTCGCATAGTTTGTACGCTTTTATATCAACGTAATTTGATGCTATGACATTTTTTAATTTCATTTATAGTGAAATATACTATACATACATAAATTTATTTAGAAATATAATTTGAAAGGAATCAAATTGGATAACTCAAATTTTATAAGTTTTAAAGCGTGTAAGTTTGGGTATGGTTAAAAGATTAATCAAATCCAAATAGAATAATTAAAATTTACTTAAGTTTAAAAATGGATAACAACAGTTAATAAAATTCTCACTGTATTGATAAAAACCAAGTAATCTCACATTTAGGCATTCAGTCATTTAAATCCGTCATGGTTAGATAAATACTCCTTCAACGCTTTGTACGTCATAGCAAATCACAGTGACGGCGATCAGCCAAGGTTAAACTTGAAAAACATTGGTCTGAGCGCGACAGATCCAAAAAACGATATACCATTAAAAACAGACCTAAACTTTTCGGGTAAACTTGGAAAAAAGGGTGAAATTTATTTAATTTAATACATGTAAAATGAACGATGAACTTCTGAGGTTAACTGACAAAAATGCATCTAAGTGTTAAGATTAGGTGAAAGTACACGTACCGTCAACAGAATGGTGAGGTAGATCCGCTTAAATTGAATGCGAGTTTCTGATTAGTTGAGCTCTAGAAAATTGTCGATTTCCAATATCGATTATTGCCAAAATTACAGGGGTTATCAAATTCATCCTTAGCTTATTCGCTAAATTTTAATGTCGTCTAACTAATTCCATTAAGTTTTTAACGCAAAACATCATATCTTCGAATGGAGTTTAAAGTGTTCTTCCCCAATAACATAGTTTTAACTAACAAGTATAGATAACAAACCAAGATCATCAAAACAGCAGTTGGAGTAACCTTCCTGTAATTTTTACACTTTCGCAATTGTGGAAATCGATTCTAGCACCGCGGTGCCATTATCCTGCTGGATGTACAAGTTGATTCTTTGTCTTAGGACACCTTTCGCATGGCTATTTCCCGGCACAACAATTAGCAATTGACTATATTATTAAGGCCCGCTTTTACAATAGTCGGTTAAAGCTCAGTTACTTTACACTGGTGTTTAATTTGAAGTTTGACGTCTTCTCATTGGACATCATGTTATATTTATCACCAGTGTAAAGTAACTGAGACTTAACCGACTATTGTAAAAGCGGGCCTTAATGATATTAATTTTATTTCATAAATACAAACCTCTATTCTTATTCTTCTTATTATTTAATTAATTGGTTTTCGGGATAATAGATTTTGATTATAAAACTCTCATATACATAGTTTTATAACCAAAGATTAATATCCCCATAACCAATTCTATATTTCATAATTTAAATAGCAACCAGTTTTCTCTAAAGCCATTTTAGAGTGTTTATTCTTTTAAGGTTAGGTTTAGGTTAGGTTTAGGTTAGGTTTAGGTTAGGTTTAGGTTAGGTTTAGGTTAGGTTTAGGTTAGGTTTAGGTTAGGTTTAGGTTAGGTTTAGGTTAGGTTTAGGTTAGGTTTAGGTTAGGTTTAGGTTAGGTTTAGGTTAGGTTTAGGTTAGGTTTAGGTTAGGTTTAGGTTAGGTTTAGGTTAGGTTTAGGTTAGGTTTAGGTTAGGTTTAGGTTAGGTTTAGGTTAGGTTTAGGTTAGGTTTAGGTTAGGTTTAGGTTAGGTTTAGGTTAGGTTTAGGTTAGGTTTAGGTTAGGTTTAGGTTAGGTTTAGGTTAGGTTTAGGTTAGGTTTAGGTTAGGTTTAGGTTAGGTTTAGGTTAGGTTTAGGTTAGGTTTAGGTTAGGTTTAGGTTAGGTTTAGGTTAGGTTTAGGTTAGGTTTAGGTTAGGTTTAGGTTAGGTTTAGGTTAGGTTTAGGTTAGGTTTAGGTTAGGTTTAGGTTAGGTTTAGGTTAGGTTTAGGTTAGGTTTAGGTTAGGTTTAGGTTAGGTTTAGGTTAGGTTTAGGTTAGGTTTAGGTTAGGTTTAGGTTAGGTTTAGGTTAGGTTTAGGTTAGGTTTAGGTTAGGTTTAGGTTAGGTTTAGGTTAGGTTTAGGTTAGGTTTAGGTTAGGTTTAGGTTAGGTTTAGGTTAGGTTTAGGTTAGGTTTAGGTTAGGTTTAGGTTAGGTTTAGGTTAGGTTTAGGTTAGGTTTAGGTTAGGTTTAGGTTAGGTTTAGGTTAGGTTTAGGTTAGGTTTAGGTTAGGTTTAGGTTAGGTTTAGGTTAGGTTTAGGTTAGGTTTAGGTTAGGTTTAGGTTAGGTTTAGGTTAGGTTTAGGTTAGGTTTAGGTTAGGTTTAGGTTAGGTTTAGGTTAGGTTTAGGTTAGGTTTAGGTTAGGTTTAGGTTAGGTTTAGGTTAGGTTTAGGTTAGGTTTAGGTTAGGTTTAGGTTAGGTTTAGGTTAGGTTTAGATTAGGTTTAGGTTAGGTTTAGGTTAGGTTCAGGTTAGGTTTAGGTTAGGTTTAGGTTAGGTTCCGGTTAGGTTTAGGCTAGGTTAGGTTTAGGTTAGGTTTAGGATAGGTTAGGTTTAGGTTAGGTTAGGTTCAGGTTTTTTTCATAGGTTTTTTTTCATAGGTCCCCACTGGGTTGGGGGTGAACATAAAATGGTTGAATGTGAGTGGAAGAATTAATAATTTTCGGCATCAAATTGTTTTTAATGTGGTACCCGTTGGTAGTATTGAGCAATTTCCGGTTTTTTGAGGCTTCCTCCATTGTGTCAATACAAACGACTACATCTTTGGGATTTTGGCCATGCTGATCATGAATTGAATTTGAGCAACGCCGAGCGGTTTTTTTGTTTTAAAATTCGAGAACAGGCTCCAAATTACTGCTAGAGCGTGGTCTAGTTGGATGTGGTATCCCTTATCAATTAAAGAATTTTATGCCTAATGGATTTAATGCCTAAAGCCATGATGTTTAACACACTTACGCCTAAAGGATTTGATGCTTAATTAATTTAATATACACAATCAAGATAAAAGCTGATCGCTTCACAGTCATAATAAGTGTGATAAAACATTAAATTGTAATGAAATCGTATCTGAAAGTATATCATACATACATGGATTTATACATTAAATCTCTGAGGTATAAAATTCTTCAGGCGTAAAGGGTTAGGTGTATTGACTTTTAGGCCAATTAACCACCGAATAAAAATTTGTACACAAAAATTACAAAATACGTACGATATTTGCAAAATAATTGCAAATAACCCATGTGTTGGAAATTTAAAGATTGTAGATGGCCAACCCCCCCCCCCCCAAACAAACTGAGGGTAGTGTTCGTTACTTTTCGCAAGTTTGAAATTTAAAAGTTAATTTTAAAGCCTTTGCGACTCGCAAAGGTTCTTAAAAAATAATTTAAGCGACCAGTAACATTTACACATGTGCATCAATAATTATTTAGAACTTTTCTTACAATTTTGATTTACAGTAGTCTTATTTTTCAATTTTCATACAAAATTCAAATGCTTTACTTAATAACACTATGACGCGTTGTATTTTGTTGAAATATTTCTTTATTAATTTTGTATAATAATGTCAAGTTATAGTGGGTAGCCATTGGTTTAAAAAAATGTACATAGTGGAATAATAAGGAAAACATTGAGATTTATTCTTCGTACCAGTTTTGAATACTAATTATTTGAATGATGATTAAATTTTAATTTTTAACCTTGTGCGACTAAAACTGTCAATATCGTCCATTATTAATATTAAAATCTTTTAATTCGCAACATTGAATACAGTTTGAAAGTCAATATTTGCTACAAATAAAGTTTTTCAAAGCAGATTAGGGATTAGCTAATAAATGTAATTAATAATTTTATTTTGCGCGAGGCTTCTTCTTGCTGAAGAAGGTCTCAATAAAACTCCTAATTGCATAGTATTAATTAAAAGGCGTAGATTAAATAATATTCTCCAACAAATGCTTTATTTCAGGGTTAAGCCTATTCTAAATCGGTTTTAGAAATGTTTGCAATATATTGCAAATATAAATTTACTATGTTGTAAAAATTAAATGCTTAATTTTTATTATCCCAATTATTTGCTTCTGTGATAAATCTGAATTAATTACTTATGTCTATAATTAAAAGGTAATTAAATAATGTTACCAATTTTTATTGAATGAGACATCTTAGCCGAAAGATCTGAACTTGAATTTTGTGAAAGTCACTTCGTGATTATTTTTCGAATTGAAAGATTGAAATTAAAAATTTTTTTTATCAATAAAGGAATTTTATTTTGAAAAAAAAGTTCGCTATGTAAATTACTATTTTAAACCGTTCATCATCGGTGTGAACTGTTATTATTTCATAAACTCAGAAAATTTAAATTGTGTTAAGTAGGTAAATACAATAAAAAAATTTAACATGATGCATTAATTTAAAAATTTGGAGCAAAATCTAATAATAATTAGTTAAGCTTTTCGCAATAAGGAAATTGATGTTGATGTAGTGAATACAGGTGTATGATATGAAATTATCTAAATTGTGGTAATTTTATATGAATCCTAAACTAAAATACTATAATTTTAGCTCATAAAGTGTGAGCGCACTGCGAACGTGTCTATTTAACTTTTTACTTACTTTTTGCAATGCTGGAGATTAAAGATGTTTATGTAATAGACAACTAGTTTTACGTGATCCATCCACTTATGATTTATAAATTAAATATTTTTTGCAAATTTTTTTAATTGACTTAATTTGGTATTCGGAAATTGACTTTAATGCCTCGATTACACAGAGCGACTTTAGACGCTAGACGCTGGCGAATTTAGACGCAGCGTCTAAATTCGCTCTGTGTAATAGACCTAGACGCTTACACGCCGCGTGTTGAACAAAGAGAATTTAGTCGCTGGCGACTTTAGACGCCAGCGTCTAGCGTCTAAAGTCGCTCTGTGTAATCGAGGCATTACTATAAAGATTTTTTTGTACAAATACTTGAACGCATTGGTAATAAAGAACTTTGCGATTCTTTGCTATTTCCAATTCGTACAGTGCTTTGAAAACCACGTCTGGTTGTGTGTCCTGAAGTACGATGCTACGATTAAAAATATGTATATTCCTCGATTTTAATTCGAACCCACAACCCAAGCTTATTAGATCGTGAGCACCGTTAAGGAGATTAGTTTCTTATTGCACGGAACTTCTATTCGTATATTTTCATTCAATACTAATCAGTATTTTGCGGTTCACACTTGGATGGGTGTCCGCTTCGAGAATAAGCTTATTTAGTGAATGTTGATACAAAATCTTTCCTTACTGCTCTAATGAGAAGCAGCTTGGAGAAGATAAAGTCCACGCAGAAGGTAAGAACCTTCTGCTTTTAAATGCGTGGAGCCCTGGTGTTAGGTCAACTAGCTCTTTGATGGAAACGTCGGTATGCGAGGGCCATGGGTCGTGTAAAAACGCCTCGGATAAACTCAAGGAAGCAGCTTTGCAAACACACAAAATAAACTTAACAATAAAATAAAAAAATAAACATAAAAATAAACAATATGATGGTCATTGCTTAAAGGCTTAATGATAAAGTCGATGCTTATGGTGTTAGTATTGCGCCAGTGGAACGTAACAACAGTAGCCCACTACAGCAGCCGACCAGAACGGCACAGTAGCGACCACATTGACACCCAGAATCACCACCCACACAAACAATCGACGGAACACTCGAATGGTCATATAACAATCCCATAATGGTAACCACATCGAGCTTCCGACGACCAAACCAAGCGGCAGCGAACCCCGGTGCAATGTCGCACCCTGTATATATGTAGGTCGCACATCGCAGCCTTTATAAAAATAATATTAAACCAAAAATTAAACAAAAATACGTCGAACATAAAATTTCAAGTCGAGGCTTGAACTTAGGACGACCACTCTGGAGTCCGATCGCCGATGCATTATACTAGCGTCGCTCGATGTTGTAACGTGGAAATAAAACCCAGTCGAAGTACACATTATAAAACATTTTATTAAATCAAATAATTATTAATTAAATAAATAATTATACCAAAACCAACATTCAAACTTAAATTCATTTCCACGTTTAGCGAACGTAAAAGAGATTAGATATTCCAATCACTACGATACAGGTATACAAAAATGCACCGCAATCATAATCTCGTATAACATTCTTTAATAAAAAATGAACGACAATCATAAAAACCAGAATGTTACACATAAATAAAAAATAAAACACATTAAAAAGGCCAAGGGAAAAAATACGCCATCGAGCTTCAGATGTTCAAATATTGGCCAATCGATCGACAGGTACTGTGAAGTAATAGCAAATAAAACATGTTACTCACCGATGCTACCGGATAAACATCCTTCCCAGAAATTATGGGCCAGGGTGGTCGGATAGGGACACATGGCACGGCCAAAAAAAACCACAATCCTCCAATCGCGAATCAAATCCCCTACTGGGATGGAAAAACAACATATTCCATATAATATCCGGATTGTCGGACTGCAATTCCCACAAAACGCAACCATACCCCGCAAAATCGAAAACCAACCCCGAAAATCACTTCACAGCACAAAAGACGTGACCTTCTCGTCCGCCATTTTTCCCCAAGTCCCTTGCAGCGCGCAGCTCGACTTGCGTTCCGGAAAAGAGATAATAAAAATCTCGAAGTGCTCAATAAATTTGATGTAGATGGCAGTGACCAACAAATTATTGTACCAGGTTGATCATAACGGATGTAAAGTCCAAAATCCGTTATAATGTCACATTGTAAGCGAGGAGCCTAAAAACTATGCTCTGCAGAAAATTAAAAATTCGAGGCGCGAAAAAAAGGACAAACGTAAGAATTGTCAATAGTTGTCATGAATTAACTCTCACTAAGTTATGACAACTATTGACAACTCTTACTTGTCTTGAATTTTTGGATTAAAGAAGTTTTGAGGAATAAAACTGAATTTTATTTATTAATTTTTTTAATAATATTATTGCATTACAAATCACCTTACAGACAAACAAAACAAGTTTGATTCGCCACTTCAATACTAGTGGGTCTCTTCGGGAATATTTGTACTGTCAATCTTCTTTCGGACTTTCTTTTCCTCGATTACCGTGTCCGCACTTCGGGAGGCACGTAAACCCTGATCTAACCTAATCCAATTTGTCAAACAAGGTAATAAAATCACCTCGACCCCCATCGACTGTGCAATGCTTGGCTTTTTTGGAGTTTTGGATCGGATGGAGTGGTGCTGAGGCTATCCATCTTCTCCACCTAGAACTGGCGGGGTGTGAGTAAGGGGTCTTCGCAGAGCTTGGTCGTAGAGAGGACGTACCTGATTTGTAGCGCCTGCCTTTGTGTCTCAACGGAGGTAGTACAATAGGCCCGGTAGAATGGCTTAAGTGTTTCCGAATTTATACTTGCCCTCCTCTGAAATATACAATGCACACATCTATGCACATCTGTAAAACAAAATCGAATGAGCATTCATAGAGATTAGTCATGTGTCGCTGAATCTTCAAATAACCAGAACTATTTCATAAAACCAATCAATAATGATGGCAGGTTGACTGAACTGAGGCGAAAGAAACCGGCTCTGAGGACACCTTAAACAGCGATGGATACTCGAAGGATGCTATTCGGAGCTAGAATAGAGAACTCGAGGAACAACAGTTATGGCTAAATCAGGTAGACGAATGTCCAATTCTGTGGAACCTCTTAGTTTCCCATGAATAACGTTTATAACAGTATTTCACAATATACATAATGGTCCTAAATTAGATCACTCAGTATAAAATACTAACTTCCATTGGTAGCATTTCCTCTCGAAATGTTGTGGTTATTCAATTTTCTTCTAAATAAACGAGTCAAAACCATAAAAAAAACCGGAATATAAAAATGTTATATTGTTAATAGTTAAAGAATTACAGAGGTGATAATATGATGCGGATGTTGTCCACCGAAATTGTAGCCCGTGTGAAATCGAACAAAATTATTTTCGCTGCTGTAATTGTATGTAACAGCCCCAGATAACTAACGATACTCGGTTGTTACCCGATGGCTGTCATTATGAATAACAATTTCAACAAAATCACAGCCCTCTCGTACGGTAACAGCCTGGGTGCTGTCATCGCGAGTCTGTTATTCTCCAAATAGCCCGCGGGAAGAGATAAATAATCGGCTTATTAGAATATCATCCAAATATCATCACTTTCCTTGGGCCGTTACATAGATGGTAACAGCCCGATAACTTCCAATTCCGGACTGTAATTGTATGAAACAGACCAAGAGAAATGATAATAAATTATGCCGATGTTGCCCGACAACAGGCACCTTAAATATTGATTTCTAGCAGGTTTTAGGCAAAGGGAAATCGCACAAAATGAGTGTCAAAGGGTAACATGCCGATTATTTGCCACTTCCCGCGGTCTGTTTGACGGTAACAGCCCTGGGATTATTTCCTACGTGCTGTAATTTTCCAAAAAGCACAACAAAAATGTGTAACTCACAGTGCCGCCAAAACACAACGCACAAAAAGAAATTTACACTCACGCTTTTTGTAACTACATCAAATTTTGCAGACTAACCTAACTTTCTCTTCTTTTTCCAACAGCTGTTTTCCACATTTTCGATATACTTAAGCCTCACCAATATATTTCCAGGTATTTTGCGCAACTTTCACCCAGTTTCATCCCGCTACCCTCTTCACATCGTCGTTCCATTTTGCTTGCAGTTTCCCTGCAGCTTTCCTGTCTTCCCATGGGCGCCATTTTAACACTTTTCCATTCGAATAATCTTTGCCTCTTACCACTTAACCTGCCCAGCTCCACTTGAGTAAAACGAGTCCTCGAACTACATTCTAAAGTTAAGTCTTGGTCCTAATCCAGGTATTCGTTTTTCGGTCTTTCAGTGTTATGCCTAGTATTTTTCTTTCTATGGCTCTCGGATTATTCTTAGCTTGTTCAAGATGAAGTTTATGAAAACCTAAGTTTCGACTCCCTCGGTTGTTATCGGCACTATAAAAATTATTGTATAGTGCAGCCTACCTAACCTAACCTACAATTTCCATACTGTAACTCAACCAGCGATCACACCAAGCCACTCCTGTGTATAACCCAACCTAACGTAATTTAAATCTAACCTAACCTAAACCAGTTCCAGACAAGATCGAGAGGAAAAATTCTCCCCCGACAATGAAAAAGCCGAGTAGCAGTAGCGAGGAAGCAAAATAATCGAGGACTAAATTTTTAGGGACGAATTGGACTGTCACAGTCACCAAATTCTAAAAATAAGTGCTCCTCTGCCTTGAAAATGATCTCATTTTAATGTTCTTTCTATTATGAGCTTTAATTAGAGGTATTAGGAAAATCTTATTAATTCCCTAAAATTGCCTAGTTTGTACCCTGTTATAAGATTGCTCTCTGCTCTATACGGTGAACTCAGATAAACCTTCTTAGAAGCGTTTACACAATGGTGTAATTGGAGTTATCCTGGTACATTTGGGTTGATTTATCGGTCAAATCTTGTCATTGTGTTAATCCTTTATACATGCACAATTATCATTTCACTTGAATTCCCTAAGATGAACTGCTTACACCAGTTTATACACATTTCGACAGGTAGCCTACTTGAAACACGAAATTAATCGCCCTGATCCAACGCTACGTAATGGTCCCCTTCTGCAATAAGGAACCAACTGACATTTTCGATGGAAATGAGTTAAGCATGTCTTTAAAATTACATTTTGATGCATTACATTATACAAAAGAGAACCAGAATATAACTTCATTTTAAAGGCATTTTTTAAACATGAGAACTAACTAAATTTGTATGCTTTGCTAGATGACTAAAGAATTACTCAAAATTTCTGTTTTTACTACAATAATTTATAAATCGTGCTAAAGCGAAACCGTGCTGTAGTGACGTGTTATAATTAATTATAACAAGGGTTAATGATGATGTAAGCTGGTATGTTTTACAATGAACCTCGGCGACTGATGACCCTGCCTTATAAACATATGTAATTGTGTTCTGTTCCTTGTCCTGGAAAGCCTTGTTTTCCATACAAGCGCTACGTTGATCAGCGGCGACCATTGTTTAATTGCTTTATTGACTACGAGAAAGCTTTTGACAAAGTGAAACACAACATACTCATTAGCCTACTGCCCAGAATAGGTCTAGACAGCAAGGACATCAATATTATACGAAGCCTATATTGGTGTCAATCGGCTCAGCTCAGATTCGAAGATGTAGCAACCGACGACATGGAAATTCAGAGGAGAGTTCGCCAGGACTGTGTACTCTCACCACTCCTTTTTCAATTTATACTTGGCGGCCAATTTTGAGGAAGGTGTCGAGGGGCGCAACACGGAATTAAGGTAAACGGATGACTCATTAATAATATCAGATATGCAAATGACACCCTCATCCTTGCCGACAACTCTGAAGGTTGGCAAAAATTGATAATTAAACCAAATAAATAATACCAGCAAAACGCATACGATTTATGCATAAACGTAATCAAAAATTAATCATAAATAAGAAAATGATCAGTAACCAACATAGATATTAATATCGGGGGAGATCAACTGGAGAGGGTAGATAAGATCAGATATTTGTGTTGTTTACTGCACGAAGATCGGAATTCCGATGATGAGATTTTTTGATGTGGGCGGGAACTAGGTTTGAAAACCTGCTGGCATGTTGGAAAGTGCTATATCCTATCAATACTTCTCTGTAACGTTGAAGGATGGACTCTGAAGGTTTTATCCATTAATGAACTGGAGGCTTTCGAGATGTGGATCTCCCATGAATATCCTGGGTTGAGCATGTCACGAACGACGAGGTTTTTGCTTCGTATACATAAAGACCGAGAAGTCCTGACCACTATTAAAAGAAGAAAAGCATATAATTATGATCTTTTCTAACTAATCATGGAGGGGCAGATGGAGGGGCGACAGGGTCTCGAACGAAGGAGGCAATCTGGGCTAAAAAAATTTGAGGTAATGGTTTGATATTCGGGACGCTGGCTGCAACATTAATACGACTCGCAAAGAACAGAGATGAGTACGACGTTATGCTAGCCAACCTCTTATGAGGAGACGGCACTCTAAGAAGAAGAAGTTCTATGCACATAGTCGCCAGTTGCGCTGATTCCTTGGAAAGCATACCTTAAAGCTGATCCTAGCATAATCTAACTTTATGTTCGATTAGCAGAAGCTACTAAGCGGCTCTGTGATTGGCTGGTTATAAATTCTATCGATCATTGTTGGTTGATACCAACAACATTACAAAATGTTTTTTTAACAAAATTAACAAAAATTTTTAATTTTCTTTAATTATTCAACAACACACAAATTATACAAAATTGTATTACCCTTCTTGTTATGAAAATTACTTTTTGATAGTAGTAAACTGAAACAGTTAAGACATAAAAAAAAAGATTAATTATTTTATAACCACATAAACATTTAAAATGTAATATAAATGTACTACAATTTAACATTGAAAGTCGGATTGACTGACATGATTTGACGTAAATAGCGCGCAGTGAAGCAATTTAATACAACAAAATGATGGAGTAGTATACAAATTTATTCGCAAATTACTTGTAATAGTAACACCTACAACATTTAATTAAAATATGTCTAAAACAGTTGTAAAGATGTTGAGAAAATACAACTTAAAATTTTTTATTGCTCGTTTTTTTTCAAATGAATTTTAATTTTATTATGCATTTAATTATTTAATTGAATAAATTTACTGTAATTAAAAGTAACAGATAAGATTCATAAACATTTACTTAAACCTAAAGGTAGGCATCTCGATTAAATTTGCATAAGTAATAAAGTTGTTTATACAAAACCACATTAAAAAGTGATTTTAACAGAAGCAACAGAAGCTTTTTTGATAGAACCCCGTATAATCACTACATGGTAATCGTGTTTTTCTAATTACACTTGTTTAAAATTACAACATTTGCATTACTTTGGTAACAACTTTGTAAGAAGTTCTTGCAAAGAGAATTAAAATTCACAGAAAATTAGAATTTCAATCAAGTGTGAACCACAAAGGCAATTGTTTCTCTAAAAAAATACGCATTATTTAAACTAATGTGTGAATAGTGAATGCAAATAATCAACTAAATTTAATCGATTACATAAGTATGTAGACCATAATTACACACAGCTATGGTCCAGATTCATCTTATTTTTGCTATCTTTTGTACAATCTTGTAAAATAAATCATTTCAAAGAAATTTGCTTGTACGGTGTGGAAACTAACTGAAATAAACTTTCTGCAAAAGTTCCGAAAAGGTCAATTTTAATTTTTTACTCGTTACATTACAGTTGTAATATTTATGGTTTAAGAGGCGGTCATAGCTTGGCAGTTAAGTGCGTCTACTACTAATGCGAAACGCTCGGATCGAATCCGGGCAGGGTAAGAACTTTATTCTGACCGTCTCTCCTCGGCAGGCAATGGCAAACCACCGAGGTAATCTGCCAAGAAAATCCATCTCGAAATGAAGTGTGTGTAGTACACTTCCCGTGGTTCGGAGCCCACGTTAAACAAGTAGATCCTCTATGTATGTGAAAACAATTTGAACGCACATTATATTATATGCATAGAAAGAGATAGAACGAGATGGGTCACCAAACCCTCATTAGGGCAAAAGGACTGAGAAGGAAGGATTTATGGTTTGTTTTCACCCGGATGGATGCAACTACCCCTAACTTTTTTTTTTGTAAATAGGCATCGCGTAGAGTTAAAATCTCCCAATGATGTACGATAGTAAATATAATAACAGATGTTATGTTATATTTTTGGTTAATTCATAAATATGTTGAACTTTTTATAGATGCACTCAATTATTTATAGATTAATTTTTAAATAATGATTAAATTCACACGGCACTTAGAGAAAGCTCAGCATATAATTTTTTGTAATTATAAAAAACTGTTTTATAGCGTGTAACGTGTGGATTACATTATAATATAATTTATTGTTAAGTAAGTAATTTAAAAGATGTTGGGTATAAAACAGGCTTATCGAGTTAATATTGACATAACGCAGACAAAGCCTTGCGTTCTGCATTCTTTCACTTCGTAATAAAAAATTCTCGCCTTAAATGGAAAATAATGATCATCCTTATAACGTCTCATTTATAGTGTAATAAATATGTCTATCATATTATTTTAAAACAAACACTTTAACTGGATCACTGTCGAAATAAATGCCAAGGTAAAATTGTTAGCGTTTTGAAAAAATTAAAATAGATGTCAATCTAAAGAAATGATACTTACATAAAATAAACATTACTTTCAATTAAAATAAAATTAACATCTATTTGCGTATGATTAGAACAAAATAATGTCAAAATTTTGAAATGATTATTGCAAGAGCAGCATCTTGTTTTTGGGTTACCCATCAAATCAACTTTTATTGAGTAATTACGTATGTTTTCATTACCAGTTCAGTGGTGCTGATTTTATCGTGTGTAGTTTACACCAGTGATGTGCAATCGCCTCTGGATACGTCTTTGATAACAGGCACAATTTTCTTGGTACTACATAAAGTCGTAACGTGACACAACGTTACAATCCACAATTCCGATTGGCTAATCGGAATTAACCAATCAGCATCATGGATCTCTGCGTTGCGTCTCTTACCACGTCTACATAAACTCAGTTTAATATTCTTCGTGCAAGTAAGAAATTGACCTCATAATATCAAGTCAATACTTTTGAAATAACCAAGTTAGTAAACTTACATGTAATTACAATTTGCAAAATTCTAGTTTTTAACTCCGCCTGGGGTAGCCATGAGTAGCTCATCAGTTATCGTTGCGAGGCCCAAGTCCGGCTTGAGAGAAGGGCTAACAACCCATTCTCGCAAAATAGTATTGTAAAATTTTAGATTTGTCTAGGACTAAGACGAAAATTTGGAACGACAAAGACAAGGCAAAATGATAATGAATATTTTTTCGTGGAATGTTCGCAGCTGGTACACAGCAGGAGTATCAACACCCTAGATATCCTTCTAAAACATCATACCCTAGCAGATGGGTACAAGGAACTACCTGTAACCAAGCAAGGGTAGCAATACGTGGAAACATGCAAAATATTATCTTGAGTCAATCTGTGGACAATTGCAGAGATACTGACTGGACACTGTAGATTAAATAAACACCTCCACACAATCGAGTACGCAGAGGACCCTACATGTCGTCACTGTCACGAAGCAGAAGAAACAGCCGAACATATGCTATGTCACTCCCCGACGCTGACTTATATGAGAGGATCCATGTTAGGTGACTTCTGGCCCGATATGGCCAGAATCAGCAGCACCCGGCCTGTCAGAATCCTGGAGCTCATTCTCCAACTGGGAGGGCTCGGGGAGTGACGAGCCGAGGACGCTGAAAATTGGAGGTAGTATAATGGGCCCTCTTGAGAGGCTTACGTGCACGTGGGTAGTAACTACTTACCCTCCATCACTAATAGAGAATCCAAACAGAGCAGAAGTCGCGGGGCGGGCCATAGAACAATAATTAGAACTCATGAAAATGAATATTACAGCGCTACATGAGATAAGATGGCCCGATACTGGCAATATCAAGATTAAAAATTCGGTAGTCTTCGCCACTGGAAATAGAGAAGGAAATCATATTTTTGGGACTGGCTTCCTAATCAACAAAGTTATATATTTTGAGCTCATAAATCAAAGGATATGCTAGATACGAGTAAAAAGAGGATAGTACAACTATTTCTTGTTGACAACACATGCGCCCACTGAAAAAAGATGACGACGGAAAAGGCCGTTTAAGGAAGAGGGAACGAAATAATTTATTTATTTGTGTTGGCTTAGCTTGTTAATTTCTAAATGATTATTGGACAATAGTCTTGACGATAAAATGAGAAAAACGATAAAAGGGACGGGACGGTCATAGCTTTGACAGTTAAGTGCGTCTACTGTTAATACGAAACGTTCGGTTCGAATCCGGGCAGGGTAAGAACTTTATTCTGACCGTCTCTCCTCGGCAGGCAATGGCAAACCACCGAGGTAGTCTGCCATGAGCGCTCATCTCGAAATGAAGTGTATTACACTTGCCTTGGTTTGGAACCCACGTTAAACAGTAGGTCCTCTATATATGTTTGTGTTAAAACACTTGTAAAAACATATCGACCGAGGAGAGAAAGATTGGATAATAGTTTTGACGATTAAATAGCTTCCAATACATAGAACAGGTAGGTTCGTGATGATAAGGCCATGGGTTTGATTCCCAGTAGACCCAAAATGATTTGTGCAGCGTTCAACTATTTAGCTAATATTCAAATTATTATAACCACAAGTTGTTATTTCTGATTTGTAATGATGTCCTGCGGGTTTACCCCATATGAAAGTCTAAATCCTTCACACTATGAAATATTCTGAATATGTCTTTACAGTTTGATGTGTAATCAGGCTAAATAAGTCGTTAGGTATGGTTTGTAAGTTAAACTATGTGGGTTTATGTCACGGATGAGTGAGATTTAGACGATTAAATCACGAATATAAGTTACGCTGTAAATAATGAATCGTAAATTTAATTGTAAAATAATTAAAATTGTTTCCCATAAACATTACATTTATTGAATTTTGCGTAACTTATACAGATGTTAAATTAACATAAATCTTAATGTTAACTCAATTTCAATTTTCTTAAAAAAAAGCCGGTATAAAATTTTAATATACAAATTTAATATACAAAAATTTTTAATTGAAAGTTTTGTCTAAATCCAAACATCCAGGGTTCGTCCTTTTTAAGACAAATTTTTTAATTTTCTACCTTAAAATGGCCACAGCATCGACACTATTAATTTTTCAATGTTTATTATTCAGTACTTTTTTAAAGAACGCTAAATTACCTAAAACTTGTTTATACTTCTTTATTGTGCAGATTTAACAGTTTTCGAGTTATGGATTAAATTAAGAAAAGAAATGTTGAAAATTCGAAGTTTTTTTTCTGTATCTTTTAAATGAAACGATTTTGCTGAAATATACATATCGTAGCTTTATCCTGATAGAATGTTTAACGGGCTACAACTTTAATTTAGTAAATTTATCAAATACAAATAATCTAAAATGTTATTCAAAATAAATTTGAATAAATGGGTGGATTTAACATGTTCAAACATTGTTTTACGAAAATAAGCCGAAACATAATAAATTAAGGGTTTTCATATAATGGTACGCTGTCATATCGTAACAATAATTTTAACATATCAATGAAAGGAATTGACTAATTATGAACTTGAATAAGTGAGAACTATGATTTCAATGGCAAATTGTACACATTTTCAAGAAGCGGCTTTAGATTTTTTGTTATTTTACTTCTACGTTATTGGAGCACAATTTTGCAAAACATTTCATTTAACAAAAATACAAGATTTAAAAAAATAAAACTTGGAAATTTTTAACCCGTCTTACACCTCAACAATATTATTATCGTAATTAAGGGCATAATCTGCGCAGAACGCTATACGCAAGGTGCAAATTTCTTAACTCTTCTGTGTAGGTTAGGGTATATGCCGTATACGTAAACTGCCCTCATCCTCCAGGTTGATTTCCAAAAAGCATGTAAACTGCTCTCCGAGCCAAAAGGTCAACACTTAAGCTCACCTGTAAACTGCCCTCCAAGGTTAAAATGGATGAGGGGAGTTTACATGCAGGATCATACCAAGAAATTGTAATTTCCGTTGACAACTCAGAACCGTACGAAGGATTTCTTTGCAGACGGTGTTTTTGTTGAGCCATCCAGTTTCCTGACATTTCTGGTGTTTCTAACTTTTAACGTTCAACTTGCGAAAAAAAATCGTTTCCTAACACTAACCTAAACTCGACCAGACCGATACACCTCTGGGCGGCCGATTTACCTTTTCCCCACAGTAGTTTTTCGCGAATAACTCTGCGACCTTTGAGACTCAAACGAAAATAAGGAAAGGTCATTCAGGCTCAAACGGTGCTATAGCGATTGACCCCAAATTCACCCAAAAATTCGATACTAGGGGGGGACATCATGTATAAGGCCCCCCAAAAGTATTTTGCTAATAACTCTGCGACTTTTGAAGCTCAAACGAAAATAATGGAAGCTCATTCAGGCTCACACGATGCTCTAACGTTTGACACCATTTATATAAAAAAATTCGAAACTGAGGGGCCACTGACATGCACCTGTTTACATGCAGGATCAAATCAAGAAATTGTAATTACCGTTGACAGCTCAGGGCTCGACGCAGAATTTCTTTGCGGACGGTGTTTTTGTTGAGCCATCCAGATTAATGACATTTCTCGTGATTCTAACTTTTAACGTTCAACTTGCGGAAGAACAAATCATTTTCTAACACTAACCTAAGCTCGACCCGACCGATACACCTCTGAGCGGCCGATTTACCTTTTCGCGCAGTAGATAGTTTAGGGTAGTTTAACTTAAAAATTAATGTCCCTATAATGCATCACACGTAAAGTGAACGATGAAGTTCTGAGGTAAAATTATCAATTTTCACTCGGTCACTACCCCCTACAATCCCCCGTCTAAACCGGCCCTGTCTATTTAATAAGCCGTTCTTAAATTCTAATTGTTATAATCTCCTACTTACGTATAAGTAGGGATTATACAGTTCGAGGGCAGTTTACATGCCGACTTAAAAACCAAAATTGAAGAAAATTAAAAAAGGTTAATTTGGAGGGCAGTTTACATTACCCCGCAGGTTATGACCATAATTCAATCGTAATTATTGTTAGTGTAAGATGGGTTTAACTCGAAGGCTGTTAATTTTTGCAATAAATAAATAAAGTTAATAAAACTTATATGATATAATTTATTGATAATTGAAAAATGGTAATTGTTAGTAATATAAACGGTGACATTTATTTATGTACTATTACTTGAGCTCATTGGACGGCTACAATAGTCAAAAGAATTTAAAAACTATAACTGTGTGATATAATCAATTTTGTAAAAAAAAAATGTTTTTAAAATCTGGATGGCGTAGTATGTGAAATTTTATTAACTTGTTTATATTAAAAGAATCAACTTTATTATAAATATATTCAACAAATTATAAAATAAATTCATGGAAAGTCTTAATGTAAAAACAAATAAGTTATCGGAATTTAAAAATGGTGATATACTTGTGCTGAATTCTTATTTTCACTGTAGTCATTGAATATAAATTTGAGAAAGATCCGCAACCTTCAAGTTAAATTTATGCTATAATTAGACCACAAATGCTTAGATGCGTCGGTGTGATATGAAGGCAGTGACATCTGTAGGCGTAAACTGTTTCTCCTGCATTTTTAGATTAAGCTAAAAATACAGATATTATATTATTATCCATTAGGATTTATTCATTATCCGCATAATAAGCAAAATATACAACACGGACGAGCACGATTTGAAACCGGGGGGTCTGAGAGGTAAAAATTTCATGTTTTGGTATTAATGCTATAAATTTTTATTATATAATTTACACGTGTTTGGGAAATTTCTAGACCCCCTGGTCTTTTTAAAAAGACTAATTTGCACTGTCTAGAGACTGCGCAAAAACACGAATTTTTATGAATATTCATGAATATCTCGGTTTGGGTTCAATTCAGAGCAAAACGTTAAATCATTTTAATTAAAGAACACTAAATTGACTATAGAAAAGATTTTATACTTTTTAATTGTTAATTGGTCGGTTAGAGAGTTGCACCTTTCACAGCATGGCTATGTCAACAATGGGATCCAATTGAAATTACTTATTTATAAATTTTGTTATTTCTGCAAAAGTTAAATTTTTGTCAACTGGCCTATAAATTGAATATACAAATTTGAAGAATAGATGACTACCTAAACTTAGTCAATAGATTAAGAAATACGACTATTTCCAGCACAATAAAACTTGGCTTCTGGGGGCACTAATATTTCCTATAGTCACATACGCAGCCGAGGCGTGGATTACATCGTGATAGGAGACTAATTGATAACTTTGAGATCCGACGAAATACCGACGCGCCTTGTGAATACCATGGACGGCCCACCATACAAACAACGTATCCATTCTATGGGCTATAAATCAGAACACCATTATCAATCAAGATCATGTATGCGATATTGTGGCCACATTGCACGGAGACATGAATGAATGGAAAAAATGCTGATTTTGGACAATATCTAAGGAAAAGGGCAAAGAGGAAGATCACCCACACGATTTACTGACCAGATGAAAACTGTGATTGAACAAACCCTTCAAGAAGTAACCCATACAACGTTTTCCATGGTTAGAAACGCACGTTAACAGTAGGTCCCCTATGTATGGGAAAAATACTTAGAACGCACATTAGAAATACTTAAGAGGATATTTGTTAACAACGAACAATACGACTAAACGTTAAATTAAATTAAAGAAAGTATAGTTGTAAAGTATAAGTTGTTCATTGAACTTTCTTAAAGTAAATTAAATTAAATTAAGTTACGTTAAATATTTTGCATGAACCCACCATAAGAAGAAGAAGAATCATTGCAAATCGTAGTTAGTTAAAATGAGTTTGAATTTGTCACATCGCATCACATAGGCAATCATTCTTTCTCGGGTTGTTATTGACACCGTTACGCTAGATTTTTTATTGAAGATTTTTCCCAGACAAAAACTTCACTTTCAGGATTAATAATGCACTTAAGTCCCATGTTATATAAATATACTATTACATAAATTATTTTGTTATCATCATTAAAATATATAATAACCTTAACTTATCTATGTACTTGTGTGTCTATAACGCCAAACTGCTTTGTTGATCCCAAATGCGGCCTTTAGGCCACACAACCAAAGTATTTCATTTAGACCGCTCAACTAAGGTAAGCTATACACATAAAAACATCATAATTAGTGCAAAAAAAAGTTTAAATTACTTGCGAGTATGGTACTGTTTTTAGATAACTATTTGTTTAAAACTTGGGGAGAATATGCTAGAAAATAATATGAAGAAAACTGTACTGCCGTCCTTAATGTCTTAGCTCCTAACTAATTAATTGGTTTTTGGGAGAAAAAATACTTAATATTTATGTAGATATTATACAAGGTATTTTGAATTCTCTTTTATATAGTCCAGTCAAATTAGACGAAAAAAGGGGTTCAGCTCGGAAAAATTCCCACCTAGCTGAATTTTGGTACACATCTTTATGACATCGTTGTAAACAATATGTAAAAAGTCGACCTCGATATCATGTACGCGGGTTTTAGCTCCCGGGGTTTTAGCTCCCCCAACGCGAGTTTTTGCCAATAACTCGCTTATTTATGCTTGTATGAAAAATTATGATCAGACCATAATTGAAGAGCATAAAATTCTCTATAAAATAGTATTTTTTCATATTTTTCCATGGCACGCTAATACTTAAATTATTGACCGAAAACACGACCCACCCTTAAAATGGTACAATATTGATTCGTTGCAGGGAGAGAAATGTTTTCGGACAGGGGAAATGCTTTTAATAATAAATTAATTGAAATTGTGGCCAAGGTTGGAAAATGAAGAGAAAAATAAATTTTTTCAAAATTTGCCAAAGTTATAGTATCTTCCAAGTAACGAGACCGAAATTTTGGTTTGAGCTTACAGAAGGTCCGGGCAAGCTGAAATTTGGTAAAGATGTATATTGAAGTGTTCTAATAAACCCCCAAAATGTCTCATAAAAATCCCAAGCCAACGATCCTTCAAATGAGGATTTCACCCCTAAGTGCGGTGTTTCGCCTATAGCTCACGCGTATTTTTACTTTTACGAAAAATTACCATTAAGCAA
Source organism: Podabrus alpinus (assembly GCA_932274525.1). NCBI lineage: Eukaryota > Metazoa > Arthropoda > Insecta > Coleoptera > Cantharidae > Podabrus > Podabrus alpinus. Next base: position 98,968,598 of record OW026452.1, read on the forward strand.
AGTTGACGAACATAAAATTCTCTATAACTTGTGGCGCTACAGTAGGTAGTACTAGAATACATACTGTAATAGGCAAATTAAACTTTGTTTAATGGTACTTTTTCGTAAAAGTAAAAATACGTGAGCTATAGGCGAGACCGCACCTAGGTGGCTAAAATCCTCAATTGGGGGAACGCCGGCTTGGGATTTTTATGAGAATTTTGAGGGTTTATTAGAACACTTCAATATACATCTTTGCCAAATTTCAGCTTGCCCGGACCTTCTGTAAGCTCAAACCAAAATTTCGGTCTCGTTACTTGGAAGATACTATAACTTGGGCAAATTTTGAAAAAATCTATTTTTCTCTTCATTTTCCAACCTTGGCCACAATTTCAATTAATTTATTATTAAAAGCAATTCCCGTGCCCGAAAACATTTCTCTCCCTGCAACGAATCAATATTGTGCCATTTTAAGGGTGGGTCGTGTTTTCGGTCAATAATTTAAGTATTAGCGTGCCATGGAAAAATATGAGAAAAACTATTTTATAGAGAATTTTATGCTCTTCAATTATGGTCTGATCATAATTTTTCATACAAGCATAAATAAGCGAGTTATTGGCAAAAACTCGCGTTGGGGGAGCTAAAACCCCGGGAGCTAAAACCCGCGTACATGATATCGAGGTCGACTTTTTGCATATTGTTTACAACGATGTCATAAAGATGTGTACCAAAATTCAGCTAGGTGGGAACTTTTCCGAGCTGAAAACCTAATTTGACTGGACTATATAATGAAGATAGCGTTTATAACAACTGCATAAAGTCATTTTTCTGCCAAAATCAATTTGTTAGTTAGGACGTTTCAACCTAAGACGGCAGTGTAGTCAAAACTGGCAATACATTTAAACAAATTGAATCGTAATAAATAAACTTTATATTCAGTTAAGGGTGGGAATGAATGTATAAATATACGCTATACAGACCCTTCGAATTTCGCTATTCTAAGAAAAACTATATCATATATGACATTTAGCAAATCAGGTTCCTGTAGAAAAAACTATGATCTGTGTTTCTAGAGATGAATTATTAAAATTGTGCCTAAAATTTAGCCATAAAAATAAAAACTGTAACCTAAAAAAAAAAATTTCAAACCAAAATGTCTTTCTCTAGAAACACGAATATAAAGTCATTGCCATGAAAGAAGACGTCTCGTCATAGATTGACTGAATATAGCAACGACGTATTGCTTATGAGCATTACCAGTCATTTTGTATTGATATGACAAAGCACGAAAATATATTGCACGTGTTTCCAGTAACGACATACGCTGTTGCGTTTGTTAGACGATAGTAAAAGACAGATATACTCATAGCATGTCGTAACTAGTACCGGAAAAAGAATTTGATTCGCGTAGTAATTTATATAAAATTTCTGTCACTTTTAGTATTTTTGAAGTTTGGAGTTTTCGTGGTTTAAGTTTTCGGTTTGTGGATTTAAGCTTGTCAAAATTAGTCAAAATACAAAATTAGTTCTTTTCAGAACTCTCGAAATGTCTAGTTCTGTACGTGGAAGAACATTAAAATCTCAATCGCAACAGTTGATTTTAAATTTATTAAATTATTTTGAACTTGAAAAACAGCACGGGGGCAGTTTAATTCCATTACAGTGTGTTCAAGAGGTGAATATAAAAAGATTACTTTACATTAATTTTATATTTATAAAATATTTTATAAATTGCAGCGTGTTGCCAATGCTTTAGGAATCAGTGTATCTTCTGTTGCCCGGATTAGAAGCCGTAGTTCACTAAATCCAGAATTATCAAGTCCCGGTAAAAACCGAAAACGTAGGAAAGTTAAAACTAGCGATTTACCAGAATAATCGAAAATGAACATTAGAAACACAATTTATAACATGTACAGTCAAAGTAAGTTTCGTTGTCATTTATAATTAACACAAAATGTAATTTGTGTATTTTTTGCAGAAAGACATTTAACCGTTGCTTTGTTAAACAAGGAGATTGAACAGCTGCATATTTTACTAAGCAACAGGAGCTTAAATCGTGTTTTGCACGAAATTGGTTTTAAATTTGCTAAAGAAAATAATCGAAGAGCATTGGTCGAAAAAAGCAGTATTGCAATAGATCGAATTCATTTTTTTCAGAATTATAGAAATAATTTAAATTCTCAGTTTCAACGTGATGTCGTGTTTTTAGATGAAACATGGATTTTTTCTAAAGGTAATCCTGGAATGTCGTGGCAAGATGGCTCTACAAAAAGCGTTAGGAAACCAGAAGGTTATGATGGAAAACGTTTCATTGTACTTCACGCTGGGTCAAAATCTGGATTTATTAATAATACCTCATTAGTGTTTGCTTCAAAATCGCAAAAAGAGGATTACCACGGTGAAATGAATGGTGAACTGTTTAAAAAATGGGTTGCTGAAAAATTAATATGCAATTTAGAAGAACCATCTCTCATAATTATGGACAACGCATCGTATCATTCTACTGTAGTAGAAAAAATGCCTACTTCGGCATGGACAAAACCAAATATTGCAGCATGGTTAACTGCAAACAATATTGAATTTGAACCGTCCTGCTTTAAACCAGAATTGCTAGCTCTAGCTAAACTACATAAAAAAGAAAAACGCTACGAAGTGGACGAATTATTAAGAAGCCACGGACATGAAGTTTTACGGTTACCACCATACCATTGTGAATTCAATGCAATTGAATTAGTATGGGCTCATTGTAAAACTTACTACAACAAGCACATTGGAAGAGATGGTTATGGTAATGAAAACGTAATTGATATGTGGAATGAAGCATTAGAAAATTGTTCTCCTGAAGTATGGAAAAACTGTGTTTGTCACACCGAAAAGGTAATACAAGATTGGTATGAGCGAGAAAAGGCTTTAGATATAACGGTCGATGAACTTATCATCCATGCTAATGGCTCCAGTGATTCTGAAGAAAGTGATTACGACTGATTGTTTCCGGAATTTTGGATTTTTGTTTTTATTTTTGTTTTGTAATTTACAGGAGTATTTTGCATTTCTCGCTAAAAATGGTGAGAACCAAATTTGTAGAGAATTAAATTCTCCACCTTTTTTATACGAGAAATTTTGTTGTAAAATTATTATTTATTGCTAATTAATGCTAATTAATATGTACAATTTTTATGTCCAAAACATTAATTATTTTTGTTTGATAATTAATAAATAATTAAATTAGAGCGATTCTTTTTTTTTATTGTTGAAATAATTAAGACGTTGTTTAATCTTAATCATCCTACGACTTCCGAAATTCGATCATGGTCAGCGCTACGTATTCCCAAATTGAGTGTTCATCGTAAAGCTCAGGTTTCAGGTAAAGTAACCAAAAATTTTCGATGTGGTGGCAGTTAATCCGAAAAATTTCAATTAATTCAACTCTTTAACGCCGTGGGGTGTTACACAATTTTGTTTTTCTTCAGGTCTGTGTGAAAAGGCAAAACAATGTAATTGCCAAAAGTTAGTTTTGAGTAAAGCTCTGAACAGATTGACAAAGAAATTATCAACGCAACGGTACAAAAATCTCAAAATCGCAATTTTTGCCATTCATTGTTTTGCTTTTGCATTGCACAGGTGCTGTATACCTATACTTATGCTGTGTCTTATTTTGAATTTGTTCATAACTATTGCTTAATAAATAAATAAATTTGGTAAGCGACAATAAAAACATAAAAGTTTCCTTTCAGCATAACCTATATTTGGTTTGACAGGTGACAAGTTCAAATTTGTTAAACTAAAAGGAAAGTGAGAAAGAAAATTAAAAAAAAAAGATAACCAATATATTCTTATTTTAAAATACACTTCATTTGACTAGGGAGTATTGGCTTAGTTCAGACGATTATGCTTTTATGACGAGATGTCAACTTTCGTGGCAATGACTATACTCGTGAAGTTTACAGATTATCAAATTAAATTGATAAAAGTTTATTTATATTAGTTATAATCAATCTACAGTTTCGTTTATCATAATTACCATCTTAGGCAGTTTTTGCGAAAAATAATTCACGGTGTGTCATAGTGATGGCGTTGTACTCAGTCGAACTGGTCGGATCGGAATTTACATACATATTTTAACTATACATCTATTACTGAAATACTTAAATACTGAAATAAAATTAATTCGTATTTGACTTTCGATTTCATTTATTAAATGTTCTATAATAAATTTATGCAAATTAATTAAGTGGCCGCAGACTTTTGCACAGTAGTGTACATTTTGGTGCGACATCTGTTTGAAATGAATATCACAAATGGATTTTTAAAATTATTCCAAAAGGTATGAAGCTGAAATAAATTTAATAATAATTGCGACAGTAGCGACGTGGGCGGCCATTTTACCAGGTGTTTGTCAATTCCCCACCTTAAAATCTACAAAAGAACAATTCATAGACGAACCATAGAATAAAATTTGTGACTGCTCCGGCGGGCGGGTAGATTACTCGTTGAAGTGGAATAAGGTATGTCATAACCGTACGCCCCTGAGCTTTGTATAAGACTCGTGCGAAATATATAAATTCGTATAACTTTTATGTTATTGATGTTATCAAGTCGAGATTTGCATAATATTATGTAAATTTGTAAAGGAATACGCTTTATGATTTATTTTAATAATTTTAGCATGAGAAACTAATTGTCAAAAAGGTGAAACATAAAAAAGAATGCATAGTTACAACAAAACCAATGAAAATTGAAGAAAGTATACATTTCACCTGATTACAAATTATTTTACACCATTTAACTTGTTAATTAATTTGCGAATTTTAATTGCTATCTAAATTCCATTTAAATATTATCCTACATCGACATAAATAATGTAATCCTCATGAAATTAAACTTACATAACGTTACCGTGACAGCGAACAAATTAAATTAGTACAAAATCTAATTAAAAAGGTGCACGTCAATTACTTAAATGGAATAAAAAATAAAGAAGATCAATTAAGTAATTCTTGACACACAATCCGAATTTGTCAGTAAAAATTGGTTTGCTCGTTATTTTTTAATTAGGTTAAATAATTAACTACTCTTTTCTTGATAGAAATTTTTAAATTACACTACTATAAGTGAATACCCACTACATAACAATAGCTGCCTAATTTGTAATTACGTTGACTGCTTATTAGATAAAACATTTTAAAAACCGAAAGCAATTTTGAGGAATACGAATTATTATTTTATTTAAAAGAGCTTTAAGCGTCCTGCCGAAGGACGCCGAATTGGATATCATTAAGCAATACTTTTATTTCTTGGTGAATCTTTTTCTAAAACAGTTTAATTTAAATTTTAACTATTGCAATGTAATTAATTTACGTAAAAAACACAAATGAAATGCAAAACAGAGGTAATTGTTTCTCAAATAATACGTAAGCTCTTCCTTTTAACTTGCAAATCCGCGATTTATTTCAAAACTATTTCTTCACGTTATATTTTATTTCAAATTTTTTTATAAACTCTAGAAGAGAATGCATTGTAATTTTAATAATTTTACGTTACATAAATGCATATTAATCAAATGCGTTTCTGTAACTGCAACTCAATAATTTGCATTACCTAATGAAGTGAAAAAATCGTGCATCAAGTTTCAAAATAATTTTCGCATTTCATCGATTCAAAAATTATTGTAAGTGAATCTCTTTTTTAAAAATGTACCATGAAAATCTAACGAATAAAAGTAAATTTACTAAAAGTATCGACCTACTTTACCCCACTTACATAAATAATAAAGTGCTCGTAATATCTAAGATGAGACTTCTTATTAAATTAATTTAAATAGGCGTAATTGCATCATTGTCCGCACTTAGTATTAACGCTAGATAAAGATGGATTTTTAATAATAAAAAAAAAGGATGCGGGGATATCTTTTGGTGATGGTACATCTTAGCAAGGTTTCTGGTATGAAAGTAAATGAATTTGCGATGATACCACCCACTATAGGATCTTTTTGACTATATAAACAATTCGAACTGATTCTTGTCATCATATTATCTCAGCTATTCACAAATAAAGTACATCTTTATTTATTAGAACAGTTTTCCTAAAAGTGACTTGCAACTCAAGTTTAGTGAAAATGAAGGTAGGATATTGTGATCGATTAGTGATAGTGGATTTTCAGTGAAAATTTGATAACGTTTCAGGTAACAATTTTATTATTGACCACCTTGGCTTACACATTGGCCGAACCCCCAGTAAACAATTACTTGCCTCCTTCTAATCAATATGGTGCTCCATCTCGACCATCAAACCAGTACGGACTTCCAAATTCCAACGGCCATACGACGGCGATACTTAAACCCAATATTCAATACGGTGCCCCCAACAAACTAAATCAACAATATGGAGCTCCAGACTTCAATGGAAATTCAGGATATAATGGAAACGGAGGCTACCAAGGTCGTCAAAATAACGGTGGTTACGAAGAAGGACCTTCCGTAAGTTTTCAAATTTTCGTTTCCGCTTTTTTGTTCAATATATTGTTTCTTATATTTTTTATTTTGTTTTAAATATAGGAACCAGCCAATTACAACTTTGAATACCATGTTCAAGATGAATACTATGGAACCGATTTCGGTCATCAAGAATCTCGTCAAGGAGATGTAGCCCAAGGCAGATACTTCGTCTTACTTCCCGATGGCAGACGTCAAATTGTTGATTATGTTGCCGATCAAGATGGTTACAAACCAAAAATATCTTACGAAGGAACTGCTCGTGCTGACGCTGGAGGATATGCTAAAGGTGGAGCAGGAGGTGGTGGATACAACAATGGTGGATATAGCAACGGAGGATACTCAAACAACGACAATGCTCACCATAACAATGGTGGAAATAGTGGACATGGCGGAAATGGTGGAAATGGTGGCTATCAATACTGATAATATAATACAAATTTAGTCTTTTTCAATTTTAATTCATTTCAAAGTCTCACGTTATTGATACTTGATTCACAAGAAGACAAAATAGTACATTAACAACGATCTCATCCTCAATAAAAAAAACAATTAAGTATCAATGACTCAAATAAACGATGAAGTTGTGCAATATTTAAAAATATGGAAGACAATGAAATGAATTAGAACGTAAATATTATTTATGCCATACATACCTATTATTTATATTACATCGTATAAGTCAAACATATTAAGTATTATTCTCTGTATATATATAATATTTGTAAATATAACAATATTGCAAACTATTTAATATTTTATTACTACACCACGTCAGCTTATATCAATATTTCTTCTTCTTAACGTGCCTATCCGTTACCGGATGTTGGCGACCTCTCTCCTATGTATGTGTTGTGCGTTTGTAGTACTATCACACACATAGGGGACCTACTTGTTTAACGCGGGCTCCGAACCGCGGGAAGTGTATACACTTCATCTCCAGAGAGGCTGTTCTAAGCAGATTACACCTCGGTGGTTTGCCATTGCCTTCCGAGGGGAGACGGTCAGAATAAAGTTTTTACTGAGCCCGGAGTCGAACCGGGCATTCAGCATTAGCAGCAACGCACTTAACCGCTTAAGCTGATCACCGTCTCTCTATCAATATTATTTAGCACTCTATCAATATTATTCAGTAGTTATACAACAAATAGTGTACACCGAAGTGAATAAACCAGATTTAATTCCTGCAAATTAATCCTGAGAGCAACTCATCCCCAAGCTGGCATAGGCAACCCTGGGGTGCCATACCTACAAAATACGATATAGCTCAGAAAAAAGATAACAGTTTTTCGCAGAAGAAAAAATGAAAATGAAATTATTTTTATTAATTTTCAAAAAAGCCATTAGAATTCTAAATAATATTATCGAACAGTTTACACAGATTGAACCAGTTTTCAAGTTCTAATTATTACAATGAGGCAATACAAGTGCACAGCATGTCTAACATCATAATTTCTCTAGGTAAGAATTTTTTTACATTGAAGTTATTAATTTTCTATTTGATTTATTTAAAATTTTTTATCTTCGTTTTATAATAATTATTGTTGATATGTACTTTCGCCTTCAAATTGTGTGTTATATAGGTATTAAATAATAATTTGATGTAGTAGCATCTTGCTTTTCAATCTTCGATCTCCAACAGCATTTGATTACTTGGAACGGAAGGGAATAATTTTTAAATGTCAAAGTTTGCTAGCGCTTAGTTGCAATAACGATATTTCTGAATGGAGAGTAAGATTTTTATTTCTAATCAGAGACTATCATAACTATATCTAATTTTTTTGGGCCCCTCGGAAATGACAGTTTAGAAATATATTTTAAAAATTAATGAGTTTATTTTATAACTCATTGAAAATATAAATAAAGTTGATTCTCTTCACGAATTTATCTAAGTTACATTTTTTAATTGATAATTATTAAAATAATAATAGTTTGGAGGGGGCCATGGCCAAGGTCATTTATAATCAAGTGGAAGAAACCATCGCGAGATGGATCAGTTTTATACTGAAGTGGAGAATCGTGGAGATCAGAGTTGGAGACGTTGATATTAAAGGAGTTGTAACAAGGGGCTGCCCTCAGGGGGAGTACTCTCCCCGCTGCTGTGCGACATGATGGTAGACGGCCTTCTGAAACTCTTAAATGACATGGGATACCACACCATAGGATACGCAGATGACATCGTCATACTGCTTACTGGAAAATTTGAGAATGTCTTATGCGCCCTAATGGAGGATGCTCTCAAGATTTTAGAGAAATGGTGTAAGGAGCACTCTCTCTCGGTTAATCCGGCAAAGACAGAGCTTGTTCTTTTCACCCAAAAGAAAAAGCTACCGACCATGGTCATGCCTAGCTTAACAGGGACTCCCTTAAAATAGCCGATCAAGTCAAGTATCTGGGAATAATACTGGACAAGAAGCTGAATTGGGAAAACATTTACAAATGAAACTAGAGAAAGCGAGAATGGCTGAAATGCTAGCGTGTTCGCTTTCAAGCCAAGATTCACGGGTTCAAATCCTGTGAGGTGCTATCTATAGAAGAAATTTTCGCTCACCAAATGTCTATCTGCTGGCCCCAGATAACATTATTTATGGCTAAAAAACTTCCCTGATCGGAGTAGGCGATGTAAAAATCGTCTATTCCCGTGGTTCGGAATCCACGTTAAGCTGTAGGTCCTCTGTGCTCGTCACACATTTTCAACACGCAACGAGCAGAGACAGGGAGGGATCGGGAAAATGTCGCAAGACGTTCATAACCGAATATGCATACATTATAGCAAATAATATATTATAGCTTGTTAGGTTTGCCTTCGATGTGCCTGTACCCTGTTTTTATGGTTACGATGGCAAACCTCCGAAGCATATGGAGGCGGTCAAGAATTTTCAGACTGTACCCGGAGTAGAACCGGGGAACCTTGAGTTAGCACTTGATCTCGTTAACATTCAGGCCATGACCGTCGTTTTTAATAATAGAATGGGAAAATAGAAACCAGGGGGGTTTCAGATAATAACCCTAGCATAATATGATCATGGTCAAGAAATAAAATATTTTTTATATTCCATACCACCAGACCCCGTCTTTGCAGTCGCAAATTATTTAGAACTTCATTAGTAGTAGCGACTCATGACATTCTTCAAGTAAGATTTAACACGTTTTAAATTTCGGTCACGTGACTTCAATCCAGTTATTAGAAAGAGTTCCCGTTGTGTGATTATGATATCTAAAAATCTGGAGACGTCCAAAATAATCCAGATACGAGTAATTCAAAAAATATGAAAATGTTTAATGTTTATTTAGGGTCCCGGCTTGGGTGAGCCGAAAACCATTAATACACCAGAACCGGTAGGTTAGCAAGCGAGAAACCGCAATATTATTTCTGGTGGCGCCGTATATGTATTGCTAAAATCTAAAGCCTAACATCGATTTGTATTAGGTTGCCGCGAAGATAACGGCAATTCATATAATTAAATATACTTTTGTGTCCTCTTTCGCTCTCTCTCAGGTCGCTTATTAGTTAAGATTCTTCAGACGTGACACACAATCAAAATAAGAGACAGGATACCTCGAACATAATTTATTAACAAACATTCAACACAAACAACAATACAATTAAATAATAAAATGAAATCAAGAGATAATTAACAACTTAGAGTCCCTATTGCAATTTTTGTATAATAGTGTAAAGCTTTACCTTTATCAGTTTCCTTCCGTAAAACGAACTTAATTTCGTCGCACGTACACGCACTGCCGAACTTTATACACCTTCTTTCTTTCCGCGTAATTCCGGTATTCAATGCTGGACCAAATCCACCAATTCTATTTACCCAAATTTGTCCACTTCTGCAACACTCTTTATATTCTGAACTGCAAAAGTACTATTGGTTTGCGTGTTGTATATTCATCCACTTCTTTAAACACAATTGATCTGCATATCATTAATTTAGATACTTCTTAACACGCCCGGACTGTATGTAATCTTTTCCACAACTGACTCAAAAATACGACTGGTTCGTATCTCGTTTTATCTGCCACTCAAAAATAACACGACTGGTTCGTATCTCGTGCAAACTGCAACTCAAAAATACGACTGGTTCGTATCTCGTTCAAACTGCAACTCAAAAATACGACTGGTCTATCTGTCGTTTTATTCTCCACTCCAAAAATACGACTGGTTCGTATGTCGTTTAATCTCCAACTGTCTTCATGCTCTTTATTATCACTTGGCATGGTTACCTCTTGTTTGTTTTTTTCTTCTAAGAGGCCGCACTATACTACCTCTATTCCTTTTTTTATTTCATCCAAACAAAACTTAAATCTAGTAACATTTTTAATAAACACATTCATACTGTACAAATTTTAATTAAACAATGTTGACATATCCTCCCTCTTATCTTGACTGCGTATCACGTACACATTTAAGAGGGAGCTAGCATATAGTGGACACAACATTACCCCACTGAAAAGTTACAATAACTATTTGAAACCTTGTGGTAATTTTCAAATTTTTATTTTAATCTTTGCATCTGGTATGCCCCATACTGGTTCCTCAACTCATATGTAAACCGTTACTCATCTACCCTTCATCTTTCTTTCTAACACTTTCAACTGTTCCTCTAACTCTTCATTCATGTCTACCTTCATCATCTTCCTACTATACTGTCATGCTTCCATCTGCATTTATTCTTTTATCTGCTTGGACAATTTTATAAATTCCCTTCCCCTTGTGGATTGCTACATTAACAATGTCGAGACAGCGCACAGCTTGTCCTCGACTTCCCCTTGTAGATTCCTACATTCATACTGTCTAGACAGCGCACAGCTTGTCCTAGAATTCCCCTTGTAGATTCTTGTAGACTCTTGAAGATTCTTGTAGACTCTATTTAACCCCACTTTCTGCACAGCGCACAGCTTGTTACAGTCTTTCCCTCTCTATTGTCTTGTCCAAACTTGCTTACTCAACCTTTAGGTTGTTCTTTGCAGATTCCCTTTGCTTTTCGGTAAACTTATTTTCGAAGTCTTGTTAGTAAAGATGCCTGGTATTCTTCACTTTTCATACCCAGTTTACTATAACATAACCTTTCCTCAACTTTAATATTTCTAACCTAGGCCTAAACATGAATTATGCTTTTAAATCATAAATCTTCCAATTTGTGCCTAAAAATGAATTATTAAATTTCCAACTTGGATCTAAATATGAATTATTTAATTTCTAACTTGGGTCTAAAATTAAATTTCTTGCCCCCATTCGCTATTAATATTTTCTTTTATAATACTTGTAATTCAGCATTACTTCATTTGTCAACATACTCCCTCTTGCTTTTTCCCTATCTTCAACAAAACATCTATATTTCCAATTCTCTTTCCACGATCGATGTGGACTCGGATATATCTTATTTTTGAAAGATGCCTCATTCTCAATTGACAAATGATGTTCGTAACCCTCTACAACAGTTACCTTTTCATTAAATAATACCTGCTGTCTATTTAATATTTCCTTTATCTTTCTAATGTGGATTTCTGTGCAATTCTCCGACGTTACAATTGAATTTTTACTGACATCTGTCATATTTATTTTTCCTTGCTTGCTTTCTTTACTCGATTTCTCAAATTTTGGCATTATTATTTGATTATTTCCAAACTTCATCTTAATATTTTTAATTTTCAAATGATTTAAATTCAAATTCCGATCAAAACTGGACTTATTTTCACACTCCCATTCTATTTCTTCTTCATCAACCTCAATGATTTGTTTTTCCCCTTGCACGTTTACCTCCTCTGTTAAATCCTTCCTTGTATTCTCATTCTCTCTTGCACCCTCATTCAATCTTACGTTAATCTCCTTCACTACTAGACCACTACATTTTACCTCTTGTCTCAATTCATTCAACCCTTCATTCATGCTTTTAAACCCTTCATTAATAGAAGCAAAATTTTTAGTTGACTCTTCATTAATAGCCGCAGCCAAATTTTTATTTGACTCTTCTTTCATACTTTTAAACTGTGCCATCATCATCTCACATAACCTTTCACAACTCCTCGTATTCATTATTATGTCAGCTGTTCTACTTATTGTGTCCTACTATGTATCTGCTCTTTTTGATTGTGATCACCTGATGCCCTCTCGTTGGTCGCCACGTTTTGTGTCCTCTTTCGCTCTCTCTCAGGTCGCTTATTAGTTAAGATTCTTCAGACGTGACACACAATCAAAATAAGAGACAGGATACCTCGAACATAATTTATTAACAAACATTCAACACAAACAACAATACAATTAAATAATAAAATGAAATCAAGAGATAATTAACAACTTAGAGTCCCTATTGCAATTTTTGTATAATAGTGTAAAGCTTTACCTTTATCAGTTTCCTTCCGTAAAACGAACTTAATTTCGTCGCACGTACACGCACTGCCGAACTTTATACACCTTCTTTCTTTCCGCGTAATTCCGGTATTCAATGCTGGACCAAATCCACCAATTCTATTTACCCAAATTTGTCCACTTCTGCAACACTCTTTATATTCTGAACTGCAAAAGTACTATTGGTTTGCGTGTTGTATATTCATCCACTTCTTTAAACACAATTGATCTGCATATCATTAATTTAGATACTTCTTAACACGCCCGGACTGTATGTAATCTTTTCCACAACTGACTCAAAAATACGACTGGTTCGTATCTCGTTTTATCTGCCACTCAAAAATAACACGACTGGTTCGTATCTCGTGCAAACTGCAACTCAAAAATACGACTGGTTCGTATCTCGTTCAAACTGCAACTCAAAAATACGACTGGTCTATCTGTCGTTTTATTCTCCACTCCAAAAATACGACTGGTTCGTATGTCGTTTAATCTCCAACTGTCTTCATGCTCTTTATTATCACTTGGCATGGTTACCTCTTGTTTGTTTTTTTCTTCTAAGAGGCCGCACTATACTACCTCTATTCCTTTTTTTATTTCATCCAAACAAAACTTAAATCTAGTAACATTTTTAATAAACACATTCATACTGTACAAATTTTAATTAAACAATGTTGACATATCCTCCCTCTTATCTTGACTGCGTATCACGTACACATTTAAGAGGGAGCTAGCATATAGTGGACACAACAATACGTAGTGTTTCCCTAGTCAATCATTATGGTTTCGGTCATGTCCTTAGAAATTTTGTTAAGTTGACTCGATAGAACTATTACCTATAAAGGATTCCTGTTGTGCGATTCGAGTGGTTACAGTGTCTAAAAATCGGAAGATATCCAGAGCAATTCAGAAAATTCAAACAACGTGAAAATGTTTAATGGTTTGGCTGCGGTGGGCCAAAATCCAATCAAGGCGAGAATCGCTTAAAGTATCCCGGCGATTCTCGTCATGTGCTTTCAAGAGCAATCTGACAAGTTGTGTGATATTGTATCATATTATATGACTTCAGTACTGTAAGGCTTTGTTAGAGGGTTAGTTGAGACAATAAAAAAGCGGTACTGGCCTATACTTCTCTCATAAGCAAGTGGACAGCATCTGCATTTTGAGATTTATGGAGCCTCACTTCAGGCTTATATCTCATAGAGAGCAGTATAGGTAGTTGTAGTAAAATTAAAAAAAGCAGGGAGACATTCAAGGGTTTGGGTATATGGTGGGTCAAAAACCGTTAAAATAATTCACGCTTCTAATGTAATAATATATTTTTTGATCTTTATTGCGTAAAGAATTATAAAATGAAACAGCTATTGAATTGCTAAAACAAAGTCAAAGATTTGTTATTTGTCAAACCTCGCTGAATTTAATAGCTATTTATGTAACCAGTATTATAATTTAGGACTTTATTAGACGAGCCTAATTTATCGCCGAGCAAGCGTGGCTAATAAATAGGGCGAGTTAATAGTCTTATTATGTACGAGTTATATACAAAGCTTAGTTTGACTGATTTGGTAAAGCTTTTTCACTTATATTATTATTATTTTTTTTATTATTGGTTTTAACGATTTTTTGTGTATTTCTTCGTTTATTTACTTTTTTTTAATTAATAATTTGTTTAGTATTTGCCATTATTTAAGGCTAACTTCCCATTTGGCAATTTAGCAAAAACCCAATTAAGGTAAAATAATGTATATTTTATCGAGATCCTCAAATTAAATTTACTTAATATGCTCTCCGCTAATTTGGTCATCGATTACGCGCTTATTTGCTTTGTTTATGTTTACAGTAAATTTCAATATTTGATTCATTTTGAACAAACAAAATTTAAATTAAAGGGTAGAGCCTAACGATCTTGAGAGAAATACGAGTAATAGCGCACAATACCTTGTGATTATTTAGTTAGTTTAACTAGGCCGATCACTGCTAGGCTGTGACGTCAATAAGAAGAACTATGTTGAGGACTTTCGGCCTAATACTCGTATAGCCAAAATCAGTGGGACCTGCAGAGATCGTTGAATTCCTTCTTCAATTGGGATGTCTTTTGAGTAACGCCGGTCGTCCTACTACCTAACTCTGCCAGAGTGGCGGCTCACGGCCTTCGGTCTCGCACATATTTCTATCAATATTATTTTAATTTCATCATGCTTAACATGCTTGATGACTTTTTCAGGTTAAATGACGCGATGGCGACGTAGTCGCCAAAAAAAATTTTAGATTAGTAATAAATCAATGAACCAATCGAAGATGTCAGCTTTCCAAGTGGGCAAGAAGTGTCAGAATATTCTCATTTATCCACGCAAAAAGTTCATGAGAGGCAAAGGTAAAAATATCTGAAAGTTACGTTTACCTCCCATAAAAATAAGATCGGCCTATAAAGTAATAAATGTTCGGCTACTTCTAGGTCACCTGAAAAGCTAACACTGATTTCTTCATTCATTAATATCGAACCATGGCCTCAGATGTTTTAGCCAGGATTGCCTCTTCCTTCAGAGACCCAGTTTTCCCTTTATCTACCCCTCCATGATTAGTTGAAGAAAAGCATATTTTACACCTCTAAAGATATGCCCAAAGTAAGCCACCTTTCTTCTTTTACTAGTGGTTAGGGTTTCTCTATCATTATGCATACGACGCTAAACCTCTTTGTTTCACAGCATTCTTCGGTACATTCACATCTCCAAAGCCTCAAGTTTATTAATGGATGAAATCTCTAGTCCATCCTTCAAAGCCATAGAAAAGTATGGATAATAATAGCATCTAGCAGGTTTTCAAATGTATTTCCCGGCCATATAACGCCTTAAAAAAAAGGAGTTGCGTGCTATCTCCATGCGTTTCTTGATCTCATCATCGGAATTCTAATCTTCGTGCAGCCAACAACACAAATATCGGATCTTTTCCAACCTATCCATTCGATCAATCCTGATCGTCATAGCTATGTTGTTTATTGGTCTTTTAGTTATTACCATTACTTTGGATTTTTGTTTGTTCATGTAAAAACCGTATGCATTGCTGGTTTCATTTATTTTGTATATCATTATTTGCAACACTTCAAAGCTGTCGGCAAGGATGAGGGTGTCATATGAATATCTAATATTATTAATGAGTCTTCCGTTTACCTTAATTCTTCTTCGAGAGCTTCCTCAAAAATGGGAGTTGTGAGAATACAGTCTTAGCGGACGCCCCTCTGGATTTCCATATCTTCGGTTGTAACATCTCCAAATATTAATGGTCTTGCTCTCTAGACCTATTCTCTGTAGTAGATTAATGAGAATGTCGTGTCTCACCTTGTCAAAATCTTTCCCGTAGGTAGTCTATGAAGCAAGTAAAGACTGGTCACTGCTGATCAACGCATTTCTATGCTACGACTTTTATGGAAAATAGGGCTTCTCTCGTGCGTAGACCATTTCTGAAGCTAAATTGAGTATCCCCTACTATTTCCTCAATTTTTCGCCACAGGCGCGCGGATATTATTAAAAAAATAAGATTTTAATGCGTGACTCATAAGACTAATCAGTGAGTTATACGACTAATCAATGTCTTGCGTTCGCTTTTTCGAAAATCAAAAAAAAAATCAAAAAATCAAAATGAGAATAGGGATCGAAATTTTTTGATTTGATGTTGGTAGTTGCATATTAAGAGATTTCTATGTACAGAAGATCATCAATGATGGATGATTAATATCAGCTGAAGTTATTAATAGTAAAATTGCCTTGGCCACCAAGTGGACGCTATTGTAAAAGACAAGATGGATAATTACATTACTGAAACTAGTTATAGAGTTAAACTGGGAAAAACAATTGACTTGACGAGACCCCCAACTGCGTCTATTCATAAGTGCAGCCGTATTGTATATCATGCTTAATTTTTAACTTTGAGTAAAGGTAATCTGGTTGATTGATTGCCTTTATTTTAAGTAACATGGATGTTGATGTTTTAATGATCTTTTGTTCAATTTTAGTACTTGGTACCAAATGCTTCTAAGTATTGGTGATGTGTGTTCCCTGTTAACAATTTGACATCGTGACAATTATCGTATATCCGTAGGTACTTTTTGTACTTTTTTTTACCTGGGAAATACAAGATCCATAATATCCGTTAACCAAATGATCGAATACTACCGCGAGTGGTAGTTTTACATCGCGTGAAAGCTCTCTAAAACCATCATGACACCCAAATTCTTTTTTCTACTTTTGTTAGATTGTACCTGCTAGTTTTCGTGTACTTCTTCTGTTATCCTTTAATAGTTTTTAGGTTTGAGTTGAATGTACTTTATTTAATTTTATTTTTTGCAAATCAAGCAAAAATAGAAAAAGTATTGCTTTTTCTGATTTCCTCTTAACGCCTCGTTTAAAAACGAGGCGTTAATACGGGAAAATTGCACTTTTTCTACCTTTTCTAAGTTGCACAAATAGCTATTATAATCAGCAAGGACGATTTTATTTCGCAATAAATTTATATACTGAACTTTGCAGAAGCCCTTCACTTTTTTCATGTATAGAACGACAATTTCTAAACAGTGTCAAAATCATCTTGATCGCAGGCTAGGCTGCCTGATTCAGAGGCTAATTTTTTGGGAACGAGTTATACAAATTGCTATTATCAGATATGATATTTTATATCACAATAAAATTCCTATACCGAACTTTGCAGCAGCCCTTCACCTTTTCAATGTAAGACAAAACGATTTCTAAACAGTGTCAAAACCATCATGAGAACAGGCTAGGCTGCATCAGGCACAGGCTAATTTTGGGATCAACCTTAAATTTAAACAATAAGAGAGGCTCAGTTTTACAAAGAGTTACATTACAAGTACGACTCCTTGTATTGTTGTAATTAGTTCCTAACTTACCTATTTGAATTATCCATTTCATAAAAATAAAACAAAAAATTGACTGTCCTACAAAAATTTATTGCAAATTGAAATTAAACCTTCAATAAAGTAAAAATCTTTTATAGCTGAAGGCTATATAAACTGAAATAAAACGAAATTTAAAAATGATTGCGAAAGATAAACAACAATAAAAACTTTTGCAGTTGTACTCTATAAAAGAACTTGAACCAATTAGTGCAGAAGCTAAAGAAGCAGGCACAAAACATTGACCTTAGTTCAATTGAGTCATTGTTTGTGCAATTCCATGACCTATTAACTTGATTTTGTTATTCTACAACAAAAAGAAGATTTTTGATAAAGAACTTTATTACACAATTATTTACAGACAAATAAATTTAAAGTCTTAATTAATTTATCCAATATGCACATAAAAAAGTTTATATTACAACCACGAAAAGCTAAATATTATGGTCAATGTAACAAAAATATTTAACAAATTACTTTATATGCTGGGCGCAGTTTTCTTAAAAATATACAACAAAATTAATCAATTAGATTTAAATTTTTTTTCAATTTTAACGAATTCGAGTATTCATAAATGAGTACAAAAGTTTAGTCGCCCTGCATATATAAAAATTTAGCTAACGATTCACAGAGGCAAAGAATGGTATTAAAAAGCGACTATATTACAACCTTTCCTAAAGTTTAGTATTTTTGGTGCTGGAATTCAAACCAAAAGACAGTCCTGTCCTGCTAAGCAATATAATAAATAAAATAAATTATCACATAAGGTAGTATTGTACTTAAAAATTAACTTACTGTATGTGTCATTAACTAAAGAAAACGGCGAGATCAATTTCTCTATTCAATTCAAAATCAACCCAAAATATTCAGTTTGAATTCCATGCAATAAATGGATTAAAAATGAAATTAATAAATTATTGCACTGGTAACGATTCACAAAAATGGCTCTAAAGCAATAGCATTTATGGACCAGCTAATTATTATAAAAAAATTTACAACCATCAGGTTACAAAAATAAATATTTGTAATAAGTCCTAAAACTTAATAAATTAAAATTTTTAATAAACTAAGTGAGATGTACATTAAAGCTATGTCTTTTAATATAATTACTGTATAAAAAATTCATTTTGGTGATATTACTTAAATAATGCAAATATTTTTTTTATTAGTTACATCAAAATCAGAATAAATTAATTTTTTGTTTTAGTAGTTATGATGGTTTAGCACTTTTTTATTGTATGACACATTTTTCTTTTCGCTGTAAATCCATTTGTGACAGATCATGCTCAATCTGATCATCATCCTCGATTCTAAAGAATATTAATTATTAAGTTAAAAATAATTAAAAAAATTGTAACTACTAGTTAACAAGCTAAAATTAAATTAAATTCGTTTTAGAATGCTTATACAGGGCGATTCACCATAATATTCCGTTAATAGTTTAAGAGGGTATCCTACAGTCACAAACCTTAACACAGTGTAAATATTCAGAATTGCTGAAAAACTTTAGATGCGATTTTATTCATTTTTGGGTATTTATTAAAATCAATCTTAGCAAGATAAATATAAAATTTTATAAAAAATTTTGGCTATGGCATGACCGAGATTTTCGTCCATTTTCGTTTTAGTCCATGAAATAAAATTGTTTGAATATATTCCATAAAAAGTGCCTTTTTTCCGCACTATTTTTTCGTGGGTCGAGTCGAAATTCTGAATAACGTATGAGTCTAAAGTAGCTGGACAAATTTCAATCGCATCAAATCATTAGTTATAATCTAGCAATCCTTTTGTTTTTTTTACTGTGCCTTCTTTCATTTGTTTAATGTCAATTGAAGTAGTTTAGTTTGAATTGTCAATATGAAAGTGTGCGAACAGAATTTTTTGCGTAAACGCGTTTTCAAAATGCTTGGCCAGCAAAATAAAAGTCATGTTTTACATCATTTTATAAATGAAGGCTTCAGTCGAAGTACTATTTATTCGATAATTTCGAGATGTAATAACAATATTGGTCCTGAAAATAAAAAAAAACCGGAAGAAAATCAATTCTAAAAAAATCTCGGCTAAGTTCCTTGAAGAAAGCTGCTGAAAACAAAATTGGAGTGAGTACTCGCATACTATCCAGAAAATTTAAAGTTTCACAAACTACAATTTGCCGAAATTTGAAAAAATTAAATGTGAAAAGGTATAAGAGAAACGTTAAACCAAAATATACCGATAAACAATTAGTGGAAATACCCGGAAAGTGCCGTCTTCTGAGACAACATTTTTTATCAGGCGATACAGTGATCATTATGGACGATGAAAAGTACTTCACTTTTGCGAACAGTTGTGATGTTGCAAATAAAGGATTTTATACCACCGATAAAAATACAGTTCCTGATAATGTAATGTTCATAAGAAAATCAAAATTCGAACCAAAAGTGTTAGCGTGGTGTGCGATATCAGTTAAAGGCATATCAAATTTTTTTATTCAAACCCAAGTTGGTATTGCTGTTAACACAGACACTTATATAAAAAATTGTTTACCAAAAATGGTTAATTTTGTTAAAAGAAACCATAAAAATGATAAAATCATCTTTTGGCCAGATCTGGCATCTTGCCATTATGCAAAAAAAACCTTAAATTGGTTAGAAGGTCAAAATATACCGTTTGTGCCAAAATATGCGAATCCCCCAAATATTCCGGCAGCTCGTCCGATTGAAACTTTCTGGTCAATTTTATCGCAATTAGTTTATAAGAATGGTTGGGAAGCAACATCAGCCGAACAATTGAAAAAACGAATTATGTCCTGTGCCAAAAAAATTGATCTGAAAATTCTCCGGCATATGATGGAAGGTGTTAAAAGAAAAGTGCGAACAATTGAAGAAAATGGACCATTATGTTTTTAAAGTTTTTTTTTGTGTTCCCAATATATTGTGCTTTATTAATAATTAATTAATTTTAAATTTTCTATAACCAACTTTTTTTTATTATCGTTTGAATTCTGTCCAGCTACTTTAGACTCATACATTATATATTTCAAATTTCAAGTTAATTCATCCATTACATTCTTAACAAATCGTGTACACCGTTTTAAAAATGTAGTTTTTAGATAAACGTGATAAAGTTGATTTGATTTATTGAGTAAAATCAGGCCTGATAGTTAATTTGCGATTTCTGCTCCATACAACAGTTCATATTTAATATTAGATGTTAGGATCGTTTGAAAACTTACCCACTATGGCCCCTTGGGCGTAGGACTTAACCCCCTGTTTGGAAGAGTTCTGACTTGGTGATTCGTCCTAGAGAATTTTTTGCAGTCATACGCTCTACTTAAAGAAGTGTCCTATTGTCTGATGGATGTGCAAGATCCATGCTACCACGGGACCGGGCCAGAAATCACTTTCGGGACTTCTGCTTCTGACTAACAGGCCAGCGCCGAATCTATTGAACGCCGAGGAATCAGGTCAGCCACTCTTGGCCAACCACCGCCATTAGGAGTCCAGCCCTCGATGGAGAAGTGCGTGGAATACCCTTGGGCCCCCCGTCACTTACAGTAGTGGTACTGTACAACGATGGAGATTGTGCGATCTCAAGGTCTTGTGCTAAGGAGCTTAACCACTTCACCCCCCAACGCCCGCCTATCAAGCACCAGGGCAGCAAAGCCGGTAGAACGACAAAGGCTTGCCACTCCTTGAATCTCAAATAACAGATCTCCGTTATATGTCTGTCAGTGACGCACATGAACGGATTAACAAGATTTTCCTTGATAATAGACCTACATGTGACGCGCATGAATGGATTAACAAGATTCCGAATAATCCAAACTATGAAGTCTAGCGGTAATCTAAACTGCGCTCAAGGGTGAGTGCTTTTAGATTACCCCAAAAATTATAACATTTCATCAGGGTCCATAAATTACGCCACCTGTCAGGCGTGAAGATATTCCGAAAGTGGAATTTCGCGGCGAATAAAACTTGAGTTTATTTTAAGTTTGTTTTTTTTAATTTCGTCCCGAACTAGGAACTAAAATAATGAATACCATACACATATTTGGTACAGATATTCCTGAAAATGAAGACTTAAAATTGAAATAATTGAGAAAAATGTGAAAACAAATTCAAGAGCCAAATATTTTTTTAAATAATAATGGTTTGGCTCACCCTTATGACTTTTACATTTTGGAATCTCTTTAATCTATTTGCATGCAAATAGAAAATAGAGAAGATTCCAGGTCACTCCAATTGAGGTTAGGCAGAAACTTGCTAAACTTGAAAAATTAGCAATGGTGAAAAACTAGAAAGCATCTTTTGACAAACAGAAGGTGATTGTAAAATCTGATATGGTACCTATAAGGCCATTAGAAAAACTAAAATTGGCAGTTTATATAAAAGCATAAAAAATAAATAAAATAAAACAAAAATAACGATTTTACTTTTCTTTGGATATCTTGAAAACAAAAAAGGATAGGTTAATTTTCTTTTTAGATTATTGGTCAGAATAAAAACACGCAATTTTGTTCTATTAGAACGAAATTTGTATCTCTTAAGGTAACTGAGATTCCCATACTTAAAGTCGAAAAACGGTCACCCTGTATTATTTCTTTCAGCTTGTGAACTATCCTATACATTACAAAAAAAAAAAAACCAAAGTAAAAACTTACGCTCTTTCTTGATTGTCAAGATGATGAACAAGTTCATCTCGCTTATTCACAATTTGAAGCAACTCTTCTAATAATGAAGCTTCCCGAGCTCTTTGCTCATCAGTTTTCCTCCATTCTTCAACCGAATATATCATTTGCAACTCATTATTCAGCAAAGTATATTTCGTTTTCAAATTATTTTCCTTTTCTCTGTTAAATAAAAACGCGGTTAGTTGCATGCGACTCGCAACAATTCGTATTTAAAACTTACAAAATGTTAAGTTGCATCTGCCTGCGTAATAAAGCGTTCTTTTTATTTACAATTGTAAACCATTGCGTCATCAAACCATCCTCTTCTTCATTGCTATGAGACGATTCCATTACAGATCTTAATTTTTTCTCTAAAACAACAGCCTGTTCATCAATGGCACTTTGTTCTCTCTCTAAATTTTCAAGTTCGCCTTCAATCCAGGTTTGTACATCAATCTATAATAAACGTGTACGCAAAATTAAAATCAAACATTGTGTAATAAAAAAAGGGGGCAGTACTCTAAGGTTGACCACCCCAAATAAAATTAAAAATTTCCTATAGCAAAGAGGAAGGTTTATATAGTATACTGTAAAAATTTTATGAGCGAATGTATTATCAAAATTTTGGAAAAATCGAATTTGAAATTTAGACTCGTCCGGTTGTGGGCATCGAAAAACCTGAGCCTCCGCTGCTCCAGCCGGTTTTTCATCGACTGAGCCGCTACGCGGCAAAAGCTAAACATATTTGAAGGCGCCATCCATCAAGAAAACCGGGATTCGAGTCATGTTACCTGTAGGACGTGCGAGCAGCATCTGACGAAATTTTCTAAGTGTTAGGGTATACCAATCCACACGTACCGTCAACAGAACTCGACGCGCGGAATCTCATATGAGATTCCCGCGCGTCGGCCGGCTTTTACATGTTAAATTTGCTAACTTCAAAATCGATTTATTCAAAATTTTGATAATACATTCGCATGTAAAATTTTAACAGTATACTACATAAACCTTCCTCTTTGCAATAGGAAATTTTTAATTTTATTTGGAGTGGTCAACTTTAGGTTACTCGACCCTAAAATAACATTATTTACCTCTGATAAGGTCTCATCACTTGGTAACTTATCAGAACAAATTTCCTTAACACTAAGACTAGATAAATCGGAATTTTCACTTATTAAACTAGAAGTAGGAAACCTTGAAGATGGTAAATTACCATTGGTTTCTGCTTCTAATAAAAAAAAAATTAGTGTGTTATTTGGTTCAAGTAGAGCGCCAGCTCAATTTTACCCAAACTATGTTTCTTTTCCAATCTCACAATATCATTGGATAAATCACTTCTAAGAATTTCCGGACTAGGTGCACGAATGATTTCCGTCGTAGGAGTTGAACCCCTTCTGGCGTCAGCTATAAGCTTCCTAGCCCTTTCCCGCAACTGAACTTGTCTTTCTTCTTCAGAAAGAGACTAAAAATAAAAATCCATGATAACACTGCTGAAATCATATCAATAAACACAAATAAATAACAAAACCTACTCTTACAGGTGATGCTGGTCCTTCACGTTTAACCTGTTCAATCAGCTGACGTGCCCTTTCAATTTGTTCAGAATGCCTCGTCAACAGTTGCTGTTTAACACGAGTAAAAAACATTTTAATTCGCTGCCAAACCTTCACACAAAATCAAAAATATTAATGAGTTAGGAACAAAGACAAACGCTTACCCTTAAATATCCGACTCTGAAAAACGCAAACAAAAAGGTATAAAGATACGCAAAAAAGTTTACTTACAGAATTTGGCATTGTTAACTCGGGCGATTTCATGCAATTTTCCGCACAATTCTTGCCATCCTGAAACACACCATTCACTTCTGAACTTAATTTTTCCACTGGTGACATGATGGGTTCTTCTTCTTCATCATCAGAACCAAAAGGATCGCTCCACTCCCGCTTCGTCATCAAAGGCTGCTTTTTTATTTCAACCTTTTTCGCTTGATTCTGTTTATCTTTAGAAGGAGACAAAACTTTGCCCAAAATATTTTTGGAACTGTTCAACAAAATATCCTTCATGTCTTTGACGGAAGTGGGCGATTTTTCCTTTGGTTCTTTAAAATCTAAAGATTCGTTCGTTACGCTTAATGTTAAAGAAAGGCGTAACTTTTCACTGGACAATTTTTGTTCGACATTTTGATTGTGATTTGTGTGATTTTCCTTGTTTGCCACTTTTGCATCTTTTAGAAGAGGCAGTTTTTTTGTTTCCAGCTCTACGGTTTTAATGGTCTAAAAATGTATAATCAAAAAACAGTGCGATATAATATAAATATGATTTACTTGTTGCTTAGACTTTCTTAAATTTATAATTTCTTGCCCGAATAATTGCATGGTTACATTTGTGTCGTTGTCTGTGTTGAAGTTGCCTATCATGTAACTGCTTTCATCTGATGTTTTACCAATTTGTTGTACTTCTAATTGATTTCCGGTAAAATGAGCTCTCAGTTGATAGAGGTATGTCATTACAGCCAATTTATCCGGTACTGCAAAAATTTTAAAAGCAATGTAAGCATGTAAAACAGAAAATGGTGCCAGCACGTAATGTCCAACCGGTAAATTGAAATTTTCCTATTGATATGATGAAAGATTTAGGTTTAAAAAATATACCAAAAAATTAGAATTGGCGGCAGAAGGCCCTACAAGCACTTTTTTTACGAAATTAACGATCCTGTAAAACCCATTGGCTAACCGCGTAAATGTAAGGCCGCGCCCATAACCGAGGATATAAATATGGGTGATCGGCGGGAGGTGCGGCAGTACACCACACGCAGTCGGCACGGTAAGACGTGCTAATCGTGCTCTTGAACATGTTGGAGCATATGACCGAGCATTGTGCGTTGCTACCATACATTTTGTCGTCGCATTGATAAAAAAATAGGTTCTTTTTTCGAATTGGGTATCTATTATTTGCTTGGGTTCGATACAGATGATTGGGACGTTTTAAAAACTGCCCTAACGGGCGGTTTTTTTAAACGCTCACTTGGGCTAAACATACTTGAAGGGCCTTACATCAAGAAAACCGGGATCCAAAAAATCGGGATCATAGAAAACCTGGATTTAGCATTTAGAAGTATAGTTGCGGTATGCGGCAGTTCCCTTTTACGTATCACCCTCAAAAAATCGCTTAAAAAAATAATGACAAAATAGTAACCTTTCATCGATGTTACTCGTACAGGAGACGTGTTGCATCTGCCGGTGCGTAAACCGCTAAGTTTTAGAGTATATAGAATCGCACGGACCTTCAACAAAATGAGGTGAGATTCCGCAATTATTCGCCTCGCGCGTCACTTAAAGTTGAATTTTTGCGAACTTCAAAGTCGATTTTCTCTAAAAGTTTCTCATTTTACCGCCACTTTTTGTATTTTCATTGCCTTATATAAACCTTAAACTATCCGAATTTGTATAGGTAAAATTGCAAATCGCGGTTGGACATTACGTGCTCTTCCCCAGAAAATTTGTCGTAGCCATAACAAATAAAGTAAAGTCGATATTCCACTATATTTTAAACATCACAATAGGCCAGTCGACAATGCATTCTAAATGGGCTATTGCGTAAATAAACAAAGATATACCAATTTTGCACTCTATAGCGATGTCGGATTTCGCCTCCATTTTTACGAATATTGTGGATATCTCAGTTTCCGTGCATTTTAGAGAAAAATGTGGAGTTATTGAAAATAAAGTAGACTGAATTATCCAGAAGAAAGATGTTATGTATTTTTCTGGTTAATTGAGCGGTTAAGGAGTTACAGCCATCAGGGGGCGCGGCATGTTTTTAAAATTCTGCATTTATTAATTGCATTCATAGATATTCCGTAGGTTCTAAAATATGTACAATGCATGTCTTTAAACCATTTCAACGGATTTATATTTATATCAAAGGTGATCCTCCTCAATGTACCTGCTAAAGTTAGGTAGTGAGTGACTATGAAAAGAAGAGTAGGGGGCGAGACATGAAAGGACTAGCAACTCTGGATTGTCGTACTTGGCGGGTCTGTCTATTGTTAGGGTATTTTCGAAAGCGGCGCGAATTAGGACCCCTAAGACGTGAAATAATATTGCGGAGTCTTTATTGTCAATATTATGGCAATATAGGCAGTCGGAAGTTGCTAGTCTCGCTTTTGCTCATCTTTTGATAGTCACTCACTACCTAACTTTTGCATGTTTATTGAGGAGGGTCAACTTTGATATAAATCAGTTAAAATGGCTTAAAAGACTGTACTGCATAAATTTTAGAACCCGCGGAATATCCATGCCATGACATTACTAAATAAAAAATTTCTAATATATACCGCGCGCTGATAGCTGTAACTCTGTAATCGCTCAATTAACAAAAAAAATGCATAAGATCTTTTCTCGAGACATTTTAGTTTACTTTATTTTCAATAACTCACTATTTTGCTCTAAAATGCACTCAAACCGAGATATTCACGAATATTCGTAAAAATGCCATTCTTCGCATGGTTTTTCCACTATCCGAGGTCGCCAGAGGGTACAAAATTAATGTCTTTTTAGAGGCCCTAATAAAGATAATGAAATTTATTCCAGCTTGCCTTCATTTTTTACGCAATAAAACACTTGTCCATTCACAAAATATATTATTACTATAGTCTATCCGTTATAAGAATGCAGAACTAAATTGTACTAAAATTGTAAACTTCGAGCGTGATTGGATAAAAGTTTTACACATTTACACTGCCGAAATTTTATTTGCGATTGATGACCCACGAATAGTTTTTTCTAAAAGTTTCTGGAAAATTAAAAGAATTTGTACAAGATAAATTGCTATTTGATAGAAAAATACTTTTAACTCGATTTTTTCAAGTATCAAATAAGTGACATTTGTTTTTTGTCGCTCATCCACTTTAATTATTTGATGTTTCCCTGTGTAAATCTGACTTGTCATTCAAGGCGACCTCTACTGCAATCCAAAACTAGATGGACTTATTATTACTTTTCCACACACACGAAGTTGACGTTTTCTAATCATAATTTTCATGAAATTTCTCTAGTCAATATGTTACAGCAAAGCTAATAAAATCGTGAACATTTACCTGCCAACATATCCATATCTGATGGTTCGATTAAGCGTGGTATTCCTAAAGCGTCTCCAGCATCAAATGCTTTTCTACAGTTTGATTTAATGTCATGTGGCGAAAGTGTAATAAAATTTCTAAAACGTAAAACTGTAACTTGGGAAACAAAACCAAAATGAACTCACATTAAATCAGGTTTAAAATGATGAATGAGGGCACAAAATGCCATACCATTTCTCCAACTGGTCGTCAAATTTGTAATTTTTACACCGGGGTAATCTTTGGTCATTTCCTTACACCACTCCAACAAATCCTGACCTAAATTATTAACTTGGATTGATTTTTAATTTAAAAGAAAGAAAATTAAAGAGAACTTACCGGGCGTCTTAAGTTTCTGTTGCTGTTTAGGCTCATTAATCTTAAGGTCTAAAGGCAGTAATTTAAATGGAGTTGGATTTACAATTTTCGTTTGGATTGGACTATCATTTTCACACTCTTCCTCTAAACTGTCTAACTTTTCCAGTTGTTCGGAACACAAATCAGAATATGGATCACTTTCAGTTGGATTAAAGTCTTCATCACTTGGGGGTGGAATGGGAAAGTTGATTTTAGGTTTTTCACAAATGGGCGAGAAAGTTTCTACAGTTGGCGTTTTATCATCTCGCGTTAATGATTGAATGCTATTTACTGGAAAATATTTAAATTATCAAAAGTGAATTTGTTGGGCTTGAAATTGACTTACTACTAATTGGAGTACTGGCAAAATCCGACCCAGATAAACTGTTGGTCATTTGCTGTAAGTGCTGTGTGACTTCATTTACGCTATTTTTCATTGAGTTGTCGCTTAAAGAAAAATCTTCGTCTTCAAAATCCCCCAATGGGGCAATATCACTATTATTATTAACTGACATGAGCGAAGCCATAGATTGCATATCTTCATCACTGTAAGATAAAATTATTAATAAGTACCTAAAATCGATTAATTTTACGAGCTATTGTTATATTATGAGATAAATAAAAATATTGTTGTTCTAATTTTGTAAGCTCCATAAGGTTTTCAATACCCAGTAAGTATTTTTCAAAGTTTAGCCTAACAATAATTATTATTTACTGAAAATAAACACAATCTGGATGAAAATATGAACTTGGCTCGGTATTAACTGCGATAATTAAACAATGAGAATTTTTAGGATTTTATACAAAAAATAACAATAGAATATCGTAATTAAATTACTGGCCTTCAAAATTAATAAGAAATTATGCTTGCTGATAATGTTTTTAATTAAAACTATTCATGTTTTGGATTTGAATAGCTCTGTAAAATCTTTATTAAAAACGACGATGAAAATGACCAACAGATAAAAAGCAAAATACATTTTGCAATTTTGAATGGTTATGATAACAAGAAAATATATCAGCACCTAAAGCCTTACAACAGAATTTCAAGCAAGCTATCAGCAAACCTGCAACGCAAACGTGCAAAAGGAATTTTTTTGAACAAAATTTTATGTGGAAATGGGCAAACCAAAATTCTAACGATCTCCTTACCACCTACCAGTGTTCAATGTTCAGTTCGCAATTCCATTGCGCTGGTCTGTACAAAGCTTAAACAAAACAATTTAAAAAATATTCCATTGGTATGCAAATTTTTGTAAGTTGATAGGCATAAATAGAGAATTTAATAAGAAAACATTGATGATTAATTATAGAATGATAGTTATTTGACCATGAAATAGTAAAAGGTTACAGTTTTATTTCTAAAATCCTGCACTATGAAATGAAGAAAAATTGGTACTAAATCAACTTTTGTTATTTGAAATATGGAACTAAATTTGAACACTAAGGGCCGATTGTATCAATGTAATTCGCCGATTTAATAGACATACCGGAGACATACGAATGAAATGGAACTTAACTTAATCCAAAGTTATTGCACCAATTGGTTTTTAATTAACGGTGATGCAATTGGCCCTAAATCATATTGCTTGAATGAATTTTTTTACACTAACTACCAACTTCCATTTACCTGAGAAATTATAAATATCAATCAGAAACTAAACTTCTAAGCCAGAGATCTAAATTTTAAAAAACACGGCAAAGGCAACCTGTTGAACCCCCCCCCTGTCAAAGTTTATCATCTATTTATAGGGGAAAAATATTAATTGTACGCACCCTGGTGGCTTTAATATCAACTAAATATTTGACGTCATTAAGAGTAAAAGAGTAAAAATAAAACTTGCATTGTTTTCATATGGGTTTTATACCGTAGTGATTATTGTTTATTCTGGTGAAATAATATTAATATGTAAGTATAACAAATTTTTTAATGTGTTTTCATATTGTGCGTAACCACATTCAAAAGTTAACCTTACTATTTTGATTGTATTGTGTGTTTTTATCAAAACAATGAATTCGAGGTTAAAATATGTTTAGGGCGCGGAGTCGTAACCATTAGCGTTCTAATCATACTTTCTTCTGCTACACACTAAAGAACAGGCTTATATTTGTCTAATAAAACAAAAAAAAGGGTGAACGGAGTAAAAACAACCCCAATATCGACTTTTGAAAAGTACGGGAAAGTCGCATCGAGTATGCGGCCGACCCGGGTCGATGCACATCAGTCGCCCGTGGTCCGATGAAAATGCGTAAAATTTTTTCGCTCCCATTTCAATTTTTCTTTGAAATTCGGATAGATGGGGGTGTGATTAGTGGATATTAGTAATAAATATAATCAAAAAAATGGAAAATATTAATATTATTTCACCACGAAAATTCGAAACGACAGCAAAGAAGTAAGGTTATAACCTAATACTTTTAGTGACGTCACGCTTGTTGTTGTATTCAGCGCCGCCGTCGGTAGTATTTTATCCCTATACAAATACGAAAAAAATTTATTTATTCATCAGAATACTGAATATCGCGTAAAATGAAAATTTTGAAACTGAGTGAAACCTTTCAATATATAGTATCAGATATTAAAACTTTTGTGAGGTTGAAACCACCTGGTGTAGTTCAAAAAATTATCAACAGAGGGTGCCACTACATTCGTAGGCTGCAAATCAGTTGCACTGTTTCTTATACAATAAATTGCATAAAGTAATACAAAACTTCTTCTTCTTCTTCTTCAGCCGTTCTCTGTCCACTCCTGAACGTAGGCCTCTCCTTTTTCCTTCCACTTTCCTCTGTTCTGTGCTAACTGTTGCCAGCCCGTACCCGCTGTCTCTCTTATGTCGTCTTTCCACCTTCTTTGCGGTCTTCCCACACTTCTTTTGGTCTCTCTTGGTCTCCACTGTGTAATCCGCAGTGTCCAGCGATCTCTCTCCTGTCTTGCCACATGTCCAGCCCAGCGCCACTTCAGCTCCGCCACTCGTCGCATCACGTCTGTCACCTTCGTCATTGTTCTAATCCTATCGTTTTTTATTTTATCTTTCAAAAATAATACAAAATACAAAATAAAAAATACAAAACAGCCAGCGATTATCCCAGGTCATAATGTCGTGGTGCGGATTTCATGTTAAACTGTAGGTTCCATTACATGACTGGTACATTCAGCCCGATGATGAACGCACTGGTTCAATCTCACTGAAAACCAGCCTGATGAAGGAGGTGTAGACTGTAGAGCTATATCTGGTAGTTCAAAATAAGACAAGGCTGATACTACATAATCAAAGGTAAAACGTAATAATATCGCGTTTTTTGTGCCAAAATAAAAAAAAATACTCATAGGATCATAAAAGGTCATTTGGGGAATCCCGGAATGGAATATTTCATCTAAGGGGCCGTTCATGTATTACGTAAGACGTTTTTTCCTACTTTTAGACTCCCCCCCCACCCCCTAGTAAGAAACAATAAGAAAATGTATAACCCCTCCCCCCCACACTAATCTTAAGTAAGGTAAATTATTACCCAATGAGAAGCCAGATATTAATTATAAACAGATAAAAACAGTATTGTGTTTCACATTAACATTAATACCAACAGCACCTAAATTAGATTAAATAATTTTTAAATTTTGAAATTTAATTAAAAAAATAAAATATTACGTAAGAAATTGTCTTGACCCCCCTTCCCCCGAGTAAGAAAAAATAAGATGTCAGCTACCCCCTCCCCCTAAACGTCTTACGTAATACATGAACGGCCCCTAATTGCTTTCTACGCGATATTCATAATTCATTTTCGTATTTAGTACATAAAGAAAGATACGAAAATTGAAGACTATTTTGGGAAAATTTTAAATTTTCATCAAGTTTAAGCCTGACAACTCTTTTTGATTTATCATAAACTAATATCCATATTGAACTTAAATTAATAATATTGACAAATTAAATTATGCGATATATAGTACACTAGCGCCTGCGGCGCTAGACATACGTATAGTAAACAGAACCAACACATTATGAACAATTTTTTTATTATTTCAACTTTAAAATGACTGTGGGCATGTAACCGACGTTGGAGAAAATGTTTGTTGCTCCGAATGAAGTCATTTGAAAGCATGAGTTGTACTTGCGAATGTTTAGCAGGAAGTGTTTTGAAATTGCAGTGGTGCCAGTAAGATAACTTAGAAGCGGCTCAGGTGGATCAATCAGCGGTGGCAAAACAACTTTGCCGTTCGAACAACACATTCCTGGTGATTCCTTAGCGAACTTCGAAACACGACAATGCAAGCAAAGTTTGTTCATAACACCTATTGCTACATCCTCGTGATTCATGTAATCGTAGTTTTTGTCGTAATTAAATGCTTCCAATGTTAAATTCAATTTTTGTCTTGATGGAACTAATCCCAAAAACGGTTTGCCCGTCCATTTCTGGCGTAAATAAGAGCGCTACATACGTCCAAAGTTTTTACACAATTTTCACTTTTCAATTAATCTTCAGGTAAAGTTAAATCTTCCGCAAAGAGGTGGATCTTCCACGAAGAGGTGGGTCTGCGTCTTCTTGCACAATTCCGGCGAGTTTTTCTTTAGAAAACCAATTAAAAACAAATTAATCTTCAGGTAAAGTTAAATCTTCCGCAAAGAGGTGGATCTTCCACGAAGAGGTGGATTTGCGTCTTCTTGCACAATTCCGGCGAGTTCTGCGACCTATATAAAGTCTTCCTCACAGGGGGAAGACCATAATAGATCGGTGAAGGCCATAGTTGTTCGGCCTTCGGCCTCACAGGGTGAAACCATAATAGATCCGTGAAGGCCATAGTTGTTCGGCCTTCGGCCTCACAGACCGGACCATAATAGATCCGTGAAGGCCACAGTTGTTCGGCCTTCGACCTCACTACTTCGACCGCATTAACTACTTATGTAGTTAATGCCGTCACATTGACACTATCGGGGGGCCCATGGGGGCTATTCAACACTATCAGGGTCACTCTCTAGATTATGAAAAGGGGGCCCGTCTTGCTAAAACGCGCACTATTTATGTTTTACCCTGTATATGCAAAATGATTTTTGATAATTTTAAAAATATTGTGCAACGCTACTGACTATAATATGTCAATGTCATTTTTAAGGTTAGTCAAAGTTGTGCCCCCTATTTGTCGAGCCGCTACTGACTATAATATGTCAAAGTCATTGAATCTTTATTGTGCAACGCTACTGACTATAATATGTCAATGTCATTTTTAAGGTTAGTCAAAGTTGTGCCCCCTATTTGTCGAGCCGCTACTGACTATAATATGTCAATGTCATTGAATTAATCTTTTAGCGTCAAAATCGCATCGTAACTATGACAACGACTGTGACCTGAAGTGTTTAACTGCTGATGACCGTCTTATGGTGACGAATTACTAAATTCAAAGACGACGAAAAACTTACTCTTGAATGTCGCCAGATCTCGTGAAAGTTTCAACGCCCACAGTTACGGGGTTTAGGCGTCTATGCGGAACATACATACCCACACACACACATACAAGCATTTTTATATATAAGATAACACTACAATCGATATATCAATATTATTCAATACTTAATTTATTGATTTTATGTATTTATAGATCAATAATAAATTTCAAATGTTGTTTTAAAAATATCTTATTTTTATTAGCAACTTATAACGTCTTGCCACAGATAATTTGGTTATCTGTGGTCTTGCTATGTCATCTACATCAACATCTACAACGATTTGCTGTGTAACAAACAGGAAAGAGGAAATGCATTTCTTATTGCTTTTCAGTCAAAATATTTATTCTATTTCTGCTTATTGTACGAAATGTAATGTAAATAAGACCGGTTTTGCATGGATGTTGCTCGGAGCACATATACTTTGTGTATTCGTAAACCAGCTAATAAACTATAATAAAGTTTCTAGTGCGCGATTACCAAGGTTATGTGAGCAAAAATTACCATAAATGTAGACCGTAATTTATTATTATTCGGTTTCTTCGGCGTTGTGCCATGCAAACACACGAGGAATAACCGCGTAAAATTTCAGCTTTCTATCTAACGAGATTTACGAGATATCATGATTAATGAGTGGGCGTTACGGAGCTAGAAGTTTTTTATATTAAATTATGGGCTCGGCAAACGTTTTTTCGCGATGAGTTGCAAACTAAGCATTCAATTTCTCGTGAATAATTATGATTATTTCCTTCATTATAATATACGCCAATCAGAACGCGAAACATCTAGGCAACCATTTTATTATAGTAGATATTTACGTTGCTATGGAAAATATTCAGCGGGTAAATTTATGTCAAAAAATAATCACTTCCTAAAATTTTTTCGAACATTATCAACGTGCTTAGACAAACAAACAAAAAAATTACAAAATTAAATGCACAATGTCACGTTTTGCAGATAATTCTCTGCAACATATTGAATCTGCAATAAATAAAAGTGTTCCCACAAATACCAAAAACACCAAGGCATCGGTATGGTATCAATTTAAAGAGTTTTTTGTAATAAATAATTCAATCGTTCCAAGATACATTTATTCAAGAAATAATCATGCCGAATATCCCACGTGCTTAAAAATAGCCTGAATAAATTTTGACGTTTTTTGAAACAAAGTTTTGCTCTGAAGAAATATTTCTCGTAAATTTTCCACCCAAAATCCCTCGTGCTACGCACTCGTGATTTTGTTACGTGGCAAATTTACTCGACATATTGCTTAGCAAAACTTTGTTTAAAAACGTCAAAATTTAATCGGCTATTTTTATGCACTTGGGATATTACTGTTGAATATTGCTAATTATCAACAAACTAATGATGAAGCAACAATGAAAAGACAACCAAGAAGAGTGCTGATGAAGAGATTTGACTCTCGACTTCAGAAAAATCTAAAGGAATAGCATACAATATTACAAATCTTTGATGTTTGGTATAAAGAACTTAAGTCAAAAAACACAAGTTTACATTAGAAGCAAATTAAGTTTATTAAGAATAATCACATAACCTAGTTGGATAAATGGAACAAGAGTAGTGAAAAGAGCCACAAATAGCCATCAACAAGAAAAAAGGAGAATGGGCATTTAAAAAAAGATAAAGAGGCAGCCTAAAAATAACGAAAACGTTGATTAAAGACAGGAAACTATTCTTAAAGAAAAAGAATATATCCAATAATAATAAACCAAATAAAATAGTATCTATTCAGAAAAGAAACTTTTACAAAATAACGTGGTACGCGTTTTTGTAAATAAAAATATTTTAAAAGGTTTTTCAAAAAATTATGACTTTCATTTCAGTAATTCCGAATTTCAAGCAAAAGTGGTCCATCAGCTAAAGCGTTCTAACTTTTTTACCTTTAGGGTTCAAACGATGGGAAAAGAAGTTCATGGAAGCGCACTCTTAATTATTTAAAAAAAATTCGCCATGGCGGGAGGGCTGCCGTTTCTACAGCCCCCCCTCCCAAGAGTTTTCGCGATGCGTGTGGTTCAAAGTATTTAAATGGAAGCTCATTGAAACTCAAACGTTTGAGATCAATTTCCATTAAAAATTCGCGATGGCTGGGGGGGGGGGGAGAGAAATGTACCTGAATAAATGATAATTGGAGTTAAACTTAGAACGAAAAAATTTACCAATAAACTAAGTTTTAAGTTGAATTAAAACTAAAAAGATTGTCAAGCACAACAATTAATTAATTAATTAAAAGAAATATACATAGAATTCCGAGCAACATCTGCCAAAAATAAGAAATCTATTAGGTTTATTGCTATATTCTATGAGCAACTTCAGATATAGTGAAGTTACAAAACTATTCAGAACCACTACTTTAAAAATACGTTTAGCTCGGCCTTTAGTAAAGAATTAAATTTATATAATAGTATTAATCCAGGCAAGAAGCCAAAGAAGGGCTTGCAAAAACTTTTTTTAGACAGCGTCATAATAAACCTCCCATTGGCTATTTCCCCAATTAGGGATTATAACCTTTCCTCCAACGTTGTTTTTCGCATATTATAACTCGGTTAATTTCATTTTCAGGGAAAATTATGATCAAATCAAAATTAAAGAGCGTAAAATTCTCTACAAATTAGGTTTCTTCAAAATTTGCAAACGTCATAGTATTACTGAGAGGAAAGCCCAGAAAAGCGAAATGCGTTCTATAAAAACAATTTAAAAGGGTTGAAACAATTCTTAATCCAAATAAAAGTTCTTCTCCCAAATAAAAAACATCTTGATCTTCTGAAGCAAATGCTGAAAACCTATCTTATAGAGAATTTTCTACTCTTCAATTTTGGTCTGATGATAATTTGAAGGGCAATTAATTAAAACTAAAAAGATTGTCAAGCACTACAATTAATTAATTAATTAAAAGAAATATACATAGAATTCCGAGCAAAATCTGCCAAAAATAAGAAATCTAGGTAATAAGGTTTATTGTAAGAAAGATTATTGTAAAAAGGCTTAGCCGTGGATGAAAATAAAATAAATAAATAAATCTATTAGGTTTATTGCTATATTCTATGAGCAACTTCAGATATAGTGAAGTTACAAAACTATTCAGAACTACTACTTTAAAAATACGTTTAGCTCGGCCTTTAGTAAAGAATTAAATTTATATAATAGTATTAGTCCAGGCAAGAAGCCAAAGAAGGGCTCGCAAAAACTTTTTTTAGACAGCGTCATAATAAACCTCCCATTGGGTATTTCCCCAATTGGGGATTATATTATAACCTTTCCTCCAACGTTGTTTTTCGCATATTATAACTCGATTAATTTCATTTTCAGGGAAAATTATGATCAAATCAAAATTAAAGAGCGTAAAATTCTCTACAAATTAGGTTTCATCAAAATTTGCAAACATCAAAGTATTTCTGAGAGGAAAGCCCAGAAAGCGAAATGCGTTCTATAAAAACAATTTAAAAGGGTTGAAACAATTCTTAATCCAAATAAAAGTTCTTCTCCCAAATAAAAAACATCTTGATCTTCTGAAGCAAATGCTGAAAACCTATCTTATAGAGAATTTTCTACTCTTCAATTTTGGTCTGATGATAATTTCAAGGGCAGAATTATTGCCGAAAAACAGTGTTGGAAGGACTAAAATCCTCAATTGCAGGAAAAGCTGACAAGAGATTTTATCTGTTCTATCATTAAAATTTCAATTTGGCTGCAAAAATGAAACTTGCCTGGACTATATCAGCAAAATCAAATTGGATGTAGTATGATTTTATAATTATGGCATTTATTAAACACAATCATAACAAATTATGTGCTGTGTAGGTTACATTGATAATTACTATAATTTGTACTTGCAATTAACTATAAACATTTTGATAACAGAGTGGAATCTTACAAAATGTGACCCTGGTGTCAGCGATTAGCAGAATAATTTTTCACAAAAATAAAAACTGTGTAAGTAAACCATTTCATTGTAATGAATAATGATTAAATTTGATATTTTATCTCAGTCTACATTCATGGTCTACATTGATCACTCAAAAATAGAACATCCTGTAAAACCAAAAAAATTCTAGAAGCCTTTCAAGTTTTAACAGTATTGAAATAGTTTAAAAAATTTGCAATGGTGATTCCACTTTGTACATTCAAATTTTAAGTAAGTAATAAAATACTGAATTCCAATAAGCACTTAACTTAATTAGATTTTCTAATAGAAAGTGTACTGAGTATAGGGCGAAGGACAAAGCACAAATTATCCCTCACAACTTTCTATTATTTAATAATCATGTTTTTGTCTTGATTTAATTATGTAATCTTTGCATCAATTCTAAGCAGTAGCACAACTTCGAGCCCCCCCCCCCAAGAAATTATTACATTTTCAGGATATCATTTGTTTTATCAAGATTTCAGCCCCTCCAAAATGAATTTCTGGGAACGCCACTGATTTTAAGAATCATGTGCAATTTAATGTTTATCTAATAAAGTAAACAAGATGAGATATTTATTTATATGCTTATTACTGTGTCCATGGCACCACAACGATACTGAATTAATTATTATCTGATCAGATAAGAATTTTAGGATATAAAGTAGACTCGATATTAAATTAATATAATTTTGTCAAATTATATTTTCTATCAGTTGTATTTAAAAATAAAAAACTTACGTAGCTTTTCCCTCCCTTAAAAATACACAGGACAGGGTGCATTCCAATTTAGCAGTGGTAATCTTTTTACTTATGGGTTTAAACGTCAACTGGAGTTGATGCTGGGTAGATTCCACACTTGCATATTTCCGCATGTTAACTTGAGCTATAGCCAACTGCCTTCTCTTTCCAGTGGGGGCCACCTGAATAAAAACGATTCTATGAGAAATAATGATAAAACAACTTCAAAAATGGAAATGTTTTATCATCAGACTTAAACTATGTGAGTAAGAACAGTTTTTTGAAATATCACGGACTATCAATAAATTGAAGTGTAGCATCAAAATCATCACTTTTATGAAATATTTGAGATTTAACAAGAAGGAAAACTTACATCTTCGATAATAAAACTCCAATCTTTATCTTCGAGTTCATTAGTGCGTGGATCTTTGAATAATGTAACCGAAACTTGGTGATTTTCCGGTAAAGGCCAGACCACTAAACCTTTGTAAGTATTTTGAAGGGTCGGTTCCCACTGCATGGGTGTCGATATAACACGTCTCGATCTTCTTGTCCAAACCATAGATAATTTGTGAGGTTCCCTAAAACGGAAAGTTGAAATCCAATTTCTAAAAAACCTTAAAATAACTTACCATTTTGGCGAAAACTCGAAAGACAGCTGATGGTAAGAAACTGTAAACTGAAACTTAACGGCTAATTTGTTTACTCTTTGCAATCTCTTCCAAACCGATCCCATTTCAAAAGTACTAAAACAGCGAGACATTATTATTATTACAGGTCAAAGTGTATTATTGCAAACAAGAGGACAGAAAGTGGTAATAACATTGCAGATAATTTAAAAATATCCTAACATTGGTGGCTATCATAATTAACAGGAAGTGACTGACAATCTCTTCCTCTGTAATGATGATATAAAAATTTCTAAATTCCCACAAAATAAGTCAATACCTAAACGAATTTGCATTCTATTTTATCTCATTAAACGATAAACATTTTTGTATTGTCAACAAATTAACCTTGTGAGACATGAGGGTCAAAATTTTTATATTGAACTTAGGCCAAGTATAAATTTACGTCATTTCTATAAAAAAAAGTCAAATTTATTGCTCACCTTTTATGGACATTAATTATCACACATTATGTATTAATTATAATTGATTAATATGTATTTGGAATTAATTGAATAATAATAAAAATAAAACCATTACAATTATTGAAAAATGACATTTAACAATTACAGTTTCTAGGTTACTAAGCAGGATGGCAACTTGAGCGTTTGACATTACCCTAAAAGTTTGATCAATTTATTCATTTAATTCCGCTAACCGTTAACAGGGGACAGCAAACAAAATAATTTAGTAATGATTTTCCAGTGGCGGAGTTCTTCAGGAGATTATTATATAGATTATACATAAATAAGATGTATTTGAGTGTTAAAATACATACCCCAAAGATAAGGGCGGATCCATCCAAAAAGTTTAGATTATTCATTGTATAATAACCCAAAACAGGTCCATTTTTAAAAATGGACCTGTTGGAACTCCCCCCTTCGCTGCAAATTCGCTTTCGCAAAAATGTAT
Source organism: Podabrus alpinus (assembly GCA_932274525.1). NCBI lineage: Eukaryota > Metazoa > Arthropoda > Insecta > Coleoptera > Cantharidae > Podabrus > Podabrus alpinus. The sequence goes on from OW026452.1 coordinate 99,008,137, forward strand.
CCTCGAATCCCCAGTAGGCTTTTCTCTAATTGGAGATTTCAGTTTTCTCACCTCATAATAATTGAAGAGCAGAAAATTTTCTATAAAATAAGTTTTCCAGAATTTACTTCAAATAATGAAGATGAAATATACAAAATTTTTATTCGGGTAAAATTATTTAAAACTTTTTCTCAGTTTTTAAACAAAAATAAAATTTGTTAAAATTAATAATCTCTTCTCAAAAAGTTGAACTATACTGTGGCAGATACAGGAAAAGTTAATGAGGGGGGGGGGGGGTTATTATATTCATAATATAATAACGCATAAAAGGTACGTTTTTTCATTTTTTCAGCAATTATTTATAAAGCATTTTATCGTTTAATTTTTTAGTTTTGAAAGTTCATGGGGAGCTTGTCATCCTCTCTCCATCGTTATTATGCTGAAATTTGGCAGGCATAAATATTATTTATATGAGTGTTAAAATAAACCCTCAATAATAAGGGCGGATCCGCGCAAAGATCACGGGGGGCATTCATTGCATAATAACGCAAAACAAGTACATTTTTAAAATGTTTTAGCAATTTTAGTTTTTTCTTTCGAATTTAAAAAATGTATAGGGGAAGATAATGACCCCTTTAACTCACCCCACCACGGCATATGTGCCGTTGCTGAAAAGTCCCCTCAAATCCCCAGTCGGCTCCTTTCAATTGGAGATTTTAGTTTTCCCGCCTCGCTTTTTTACATTTCAAAATGTTTTAGCAATTTTAGTTTTTTCGTTCGAATTTAAAAAATATATGGGGTTAGATAATGACCCCCTTTAACTCACCCCACCACGGCATATGCGCCGTTGCTGAAAAGTTCCCTCAAATCCCCAGTCGGCTTCTCTCAATTGGAGATTTTAGTTTTCCCACCTCGGTTTTTTTACATTTCAAAATGGTTTATTTAGCAATTTTAGTGCATGCTTTTCTTCGATATTTGAAAATATATGGGGGAAGATAGTGGCCCCCTTTAACTCCCCCGCATATTCACCCTTGATTAAAAGTTCCTCAAATCCCCAGTCGGCTTCTCTCTAATTGGAGATTTTATTTTCCCCACCTCGGTTTTTTGCCTATAACTCGCTTAATTTAATTTTTACAGGAAATGATTATCAGTCTAAAATTGAAGAGCAGAAAATTCTCTACATTTTGAGATTTTTAAAAATTAACTTCAGGTAATACAGATGAAATATATGAAATTTTTTATCAGAAAAATTATAGTCCAGTCAAATTAGACGAAAAAAGGGGTTCAGCTCGGAAAAATTCCCACCTAGCTGAATTTTGGTACACATCTTTATGACATCGTTGTAAACAATATGTAAAAAGTCGACCTCGATATCATGTACGCGTTAAAGGTTATTCGAGGTTAAAAGCCACGAAATTGGCCTTTTTTTAATATCTCGTTTTTTATTAGTCGTACAATAAAAAGTTTTAGATAGAATTTGTAGAGGAGGTAATTATCTACAAAAATGGTCTTATGACAACATTTTCACGTTAAGTTGATAGTTTTTGCGTTATAAGGCCAACAAAATGGACACTTTTAATTAAAGTATGAAAAGTGCGACTGCGACACCCTACGACGCTCTTTGTCGCACTATGTAAGAATTAACGTGCCTTTTTTGCATCGTACCCTGTCGCCTCGCACTCGCACACACACTAAACGACAGAGGCAAAAAATGGCGAATGTCCATTATAACTTTGGTAAAAATTAAAAATTATTTGACATTTTGACGGATGACCATTTTTGTACAATTTTTTGTGGAAATGTACTCGCGAGCGAAGCGAGCTTTTTGGCCGTCGGTCGAGTTGAAGTTTTGCGAGTGCGCACGTACCCGGATCGACCCGCCACGCCTACGATTAAGCTCTAGCCGGGTAAATGAAATTTGTAAAATGCGAGAATTTAACACGTGTTTGCACCGTGGGGCCAGGTGGAAATTGATGAAATCGCGAATTTGAAGAATTTTTGGTACCTTTGGAGGTGACATTTTGAACGTAACAGGTGCGGCATTGGGGGTTGCCACTTTACCAATTTGTTAATCCGACTAAATTTGTGTGAAAAAGTGCGATTATTTTATGAAACTTGACGGCCGTGTCGGAGTTGCTCTACGCCGTGGTGGGTACACAAAACATGTTGGACGTGCCCGTTGGGTACTAAAAGATTCGTCGAAGTTTTACGCGTGTAACCGTACCCCATTTGCACGGAAAAAGTTTACCCTTAACTTTGCAGTAGTAAATTTGAGGTGAAAAATGGTCATCCGTCAAAATGTCATATAATTTTTAATTTTTAACAAAGTTATAATGGACATTCGCCATTTTTTGTCTCTGTCGTTTAGCGTGTGTGCGAGTGCGAGGCGACAGGGTACGATGCAAAAAAGGCACGTTAATTCTTACATATATAGTGCGACAAAGAGCGTCGTAGGGTGTCGCAATCGCACTTTTCATACTTTAATTAAAAGTGTCCATTTTGTTGGCCTTATAACGCAAAAACTATCAACTTAAAGTGAAAATGTCATAAGACCATTTTTGTAGATAATTACCTCCTCTACAAATTGTATCTAAAACTTTTTATTGTACGACTAATAAAAAACGAGATATTAAAAAAAGGCCAATTTCATGACCTTTGACCTCGAATAACCTTTAACGCGTACATGATATCGAGGTCGACTTTTTACATATTGTTTACAACGATGTCATAAAGATGTATACTAAAATTCAGCTAGGTGGAAATTTTTCCGAGCTGAATACCTAATTTGACTGGACTATATTTAAAACCTCTTTTTAGTTTTTAAATAAAAAATAAAATTTTGAACTTTTACAAAAAAAGTTGAACTATACGATGGTGCCAGGAAAAGTTCATTAAGGAGGAGGGGGGTTAATTCAAGATTTAATAATGTTAAAAAAGTAAATTTTTAGCAATTTTAGAGCATTTAGTAATCGTTTTTTTTTAGATGTTTGAAAATTCGTGGGGGCTCGTCATCCTCGTCCATTATTATTGGAGCATACTGAAAATTTAGCAGGCATAAATATTATGCATTTCAGTGTTAACCAGCCTTCCCAAAAACAAGGGCGGATCCATCTAAAGTCCATGGGTTCATTATTAATTTATTGTATAATAACGCAAAAATGTACGCAAAAATGTTTTGGCAATTTTAGTGCATCTGTTTTTCGATTTTTGAAAATGTATGAGGGAAAACAGTGACTCCTTTAATCCCCCCGCCCCGCCCCCGGATATCCACCCTTACTAAAAAGTCTCCTCAAATCTCCTCAAAAACCTCGGTTTTTCGCCTACTATAACTCGCTAAATTTAATTTTTACAGAAAATAATTATCAGGCTAAAATTTAAGATCAGAAAATTCAATAAGTTTTTAAAAATTTACTTTAGTTTACCTATATGAAGATGAAATATACAAATTTTTATTCGGAATTAAATTATTCAAAACTTTTTCTAATTTTTTAAACAACTGATTTCATTTTTCTGGTAGAATTTCGATCTTTTACCGAAATAACTAGTATAATGGATGCAAATTTTAAATTAATCTACTTTGCAGAGAATTTTATACTCGTTTTGGTTTAATGGTAATTTTCAGTAAAAATTAAATTAAGAAAGTTATAAGTAAAAACCCGTTTTGTAGTAGTTAAAATTCGTAGGCGTTCTGGTCGAAACAGATGCCATTTTGGACGAATACAATCTTTGCAAAAATAACCAAAGCTTAAGTGTAATTGATGCTTAAGGTCAGTCCGTTAAAAATTGGACCACACTTACCTTATTGTATGGCCGATTTCGTTGCCATTTTATTGTTTAAGAGGGTTTTAGTAATTTCTTCGACGGACCAAGCTTTTTATTAAAATATTGGCAGCCCGCCAGAGGAGCAAATCAAGGGGTAAACCAAATTGTGGTTTTACCATGGGAAGAAGGAAATCAAGCTTGGTGATTTTCTACCGAAGAATTCAATGTATGTGTGTGAAAATAAATTGGATTGTAAAAGAGCGCTTAAGAAGGCAGTGCAGAAAAGTACTTTAATCACTTTTCAATACTGCCAAGTGACTTCAGGGCCAGATCCAGTGGTGGAGCGATAAAGCGACTACTCTAGACGTCAAAAATATAGGGTCAAAAGTGTCTTTATTGCTCTGTATTTCGTTTCTTTGTTTATTTGCTATAGGAAATGGTGGAGATTATTTGATCGTATGAACTTACACTTAAGACCAATACATGACATGAACCTGGGGAACGCCGATCCTGATTCGTTGTACAGTTTCTTTGCTAACTTTGTACCAGACGCTGCTATCGATCCTAACGTTATGGAAGATTTCATGATTCTCAGTTCATATTCTGGTTACGAGTAAATTAATTTTTTCACGTAATTAACCCCGATGATGTGGCCAAAGTTATTCTGGGAAAAAATTAAATGCAGTTGGTTTCGATAGTATTATCTCTTTTATGCTCAAACTTGCTCTGCCTTATTGTCTAGACGTTTTCATCCATCTGATCAATGACTATTTGGAGAAATCTACACTACCCGATTTATGAAAGGCCATTATTATTCCTCTTTCAAAAGTTAACAAAGTCAGTGACTTTACCAACTTAATCCAACCATTAGCATCTTACCTTCTCTCTCTAAAGTATTTGAATCTTTCATTTATAGGCAGTTTCTTGAACACATAGAGATCAACGGCGTGGCGTCTTCCCTAATATTTAATCTGATTGTCGTTCTAGTTTCAGCACTGCTCCGCGCCGGTTCAGGTCAAGACTCAAGAGCGATGTGATCAGTACCGCTCTCCTCTCTTCTCTCGCTCTCTCAATTTTAGCAAGGTTGTTGACGTTATCAACCATGAGGTATTGATCACCAAATTATCTTACTACGGATGCGATGAATCAGCACTCAAGTTATTTATAAAGGAAGAACCCAAAGTGTAAAACTGAATGCTTGCGGGTGTGAACTCGGTGGAAAGGCTCAAATAAGCCCTGCCACAGTATGCCTAAAATGGATGAAGTAATAAAGGACGCTCAATGGGAAGCCACAAAGAAGAGAAGTTCGCTCAGAAGGAGCAAGGACTGAGCGAAGCTAAACACAAGGCACAAGTAATGCCGAAGAGGCGAATTCCTGTTAGTTGGGGTTGGGGGTTAGTTTTAGTGAGCGAAAGTCTTATACCAACGTTTTAGATTGAGACGGTATTCCTCCTCCTTGCTCACGCTAAAACAAAAAGAATTTTTTTGAACGCAGTGTTCCTCAAGGTAGTCCACTGGCCTTCTTCTCTTAACGTTTTCATCAAAAGATCCATTCATATACGCCCCAAAAGAGAAATCAGTATTATTTTTAAAAATTCATTTATATTGTTTTGACGACTTTGACAACGACCATACCGCATCTGAATGGGTGACCGTTTAGTATCGCTTCTCGTTTTGAAATAAATATATGTTTCCCAATTCGCGATGAAATTGTTTTATTAAACTGCACATCAAAATCTACAGGATTAATAGTCAATTTTTGAAAATGTGAAGGTTAATGGAGGCAAGGGGTGGGAATAAAGTTAAAGTCTCATATTTTGAAAATTGGAAAAATTAAAAGCAATTATATTGGTTAAATTTTATTTGAAGAACACAGAATCTTCACATTAGAAATTTTAAAAATTTTAGTAGCTAACTTAAGAGATGTAAACAGTTCACACCATAAGTTTACCATATGGTGTAAACTGTTACAGCGCGAGTTATAAAACTAAAAGTATTTTAAAAAAAATCTTTTTTTCGAATAGTTGTAAATAATAAACAAGATAAAATTGTAACACATACATAATATTATATTATGTAGATTACATAATATGTACATATAACATTTATACAACTTCTATTATTTGGAATAATGGAATACTTTTATTATATGTGGGGAACAATGCAATTTTCCATTGATATATATTTTTTTATCATTACAGTGAAAATAGAAAATATAGTCTTACAACTCGCGCCAAAAATATATATGAAATGTTACCTGAAATTGAGAATAAATAAAACATTAATTATATTTTTTTAACAATACATAAAATCTTTTACACTTAAAGCACATAATGAAGTAACGTACCATTGATTTTATTTCTTATTGTAACATCACATTTAATTATAATATCAATAATTTATTAATTTATAGATCTATATAGGTAGGTTTCTTCTAAAATTCAATTTTTTTTCTATGCTACGAGTTATCTATTTGGTATAAATTATAGAGATGACTTTGGAAATATTTGGTACAATAAAATTTTTAAAAAATTCCACATGTCTTCAACGACTCACAAGACGCAACTTTAACAAATCTATAAAATAGAGATTCAAAAAACAGTTATTTAAGGGAAGAAAAAATTTGTTAACTTGAAAATAATTAGCGCTGGTGTAGATTTTTCAATATATCACTTATTATTACTTTAGGTGCCCGCGTACCTTTATTTTGCTATAATAAATAATATACAGGTTGCTAAAAAATAGGCATCATAAATTTGAGGACGAGTTCTATAAATATATTTCCTCAATTAATTTACGGGGGAAGCTAAAATAATACTCGTATGTCTGTGACATACAGCCCCCCATATTTTTAAAAAGAAAAAATTTTTTTTGTGTTGTTTTCACTTTGTTTGGATTATTTCTAGACCAGTGCCGATAATTTTTGAAACCGAAAAAAATAGCAGTAGGATGAAACCCATTGGAAACGGAAGAGAATATAACAAAAATGAAAGGAAAAATAATTTACGGGCGATCTGAGGTCGGGAAGTGGAAGGGGGTGAGTTTTAAGGGTAGAAAACAGTTTTTCTCGATTTCCGGCAAAACCACAAGTCCTATGGAAAAAAGTTAACTGTCAAAGTTGTAGGTAATAAAAAGATCTACAACTTTTGTATTTACACTTTTTTCACATAACCTCAAAATTTATGTGAAAATTTCAAATAACCAAGTTTTTGGTTTTTAATCCTTATCTTTTACAAAAACAATTTTTTTTCACGAAATTTGGTGAAAACTTACCTTTTTATGTCCCAAACACACTGTAATTTTTTTGATTTAAAATATTTATTTTTTCACCTTATTTTGACTTAATATCGAAAAAGCACCCTAATTTTCAATCGAAAATTCTCGCGTCAAAATATCTGCTTTTTTAAAAAACTCGGTGGGCTTTTTGTTCGTTGAAATCTCTACTTTTCGATGGTGTAAAAAAAATATACATTACTATGGTAAATATTCTCAAAAATGCAAAGAAACGAAAAAAACTCGAATCCGAAAATTTTAAGCTTTGTCACAATTCTCATAAAGTAACTCAGTCTGCACGTGTATTTTCATGAACGATGTTGTTTATTTCGACTTGCAATTTTTTGTTTATCAATGTAACACGGAATCTTACGTTTTTCGAGTAATTAAAGTATAAATTTTAATAAATAGCTCAAAATTGTACATGATGATTTAAGAAAAAAAAAATTTCTGATTCGAGTTGTTTTCGTTTCTTTGCATTTTTTGAGAATATTTACCATAGTAATGTATATATTTTTTTACACCATCGAAAAGTAGAGATTTCAACGAACAAAAAGCCCACCGAGTTTTTTAAAAGAGCATATATTTTGACGCGAGAATTTTCGATTGAAAATTAGGGTGCTTTTTCGATATTAAGTCAAAATAAGGTGAAAAATAAATATTTTAAATCAAAAAAATTACAGTGTGTTTGGGACATAAATAGGTAAGTTTTCACCAAATTTCGTGAAAAAAAAATTTTTTTTGTAAAAGATAAAAATTAAAAACCAAAAACTTGGTTATTTGAATTTTTCACATAAATTTTGAGGTTCTGTGAAAAAAGTGTAAATACAAAAGCTGTAGATCTTTTTATTACCTACAACTTTGCCATTTAACTTTTTTCCATAAGACTTATAGTTTTGCCGGAAATCGAGAAAAACAGTTTTCTACCCTTAAAACTCACCCCCTTCCACTTCCCGACCTCAGATCGCCCGTAAATTATTTTTCCTTTCATTTTTGTTATATTCTCTTCCTTTTCCAATGGGTTTCATCCTACTGCTATTTTTGTTCACTTTTTATCATTTTCAAAGGCTTCTGCACTGGTCTATTCGTAAAATTTTGTTTTTATTTCGCGAAATGCTTGGCCTAAAAATCGCAAAAACCTTATTTTGCGCTGGCTCCCCTTTTTTGAAATATTGAAATTTATTTTTTTATGTTGTTTTCAGTTTGTTTTGTTTGTTTCGTAAACAATTTTTTGATTTCGCGAAGTGTTAGATTAACAATTAAATCGCGTAAAACGATTTCATTCGAGTAAAACTCCGAGCAACACGCGTTAACTTTGATTTTCTCAGATTAAAATTTCGAAAATAACTTCATGACGGTTGAGGCTCAAACGAAGAAAATAGAAGTTCGTTGATGCCCAAAAGATAATCCAACGTTTGTCATCAATTTTATTTTTGGGGGCAAATTTTTGGTTGAAATTGATGTTAACTTTTGTCTTTGGCATTTAAAATTACATTACATGAATTTTTTTTTAATTTTAAATTTTGAATATTCTAATGAACCCTTCAAATTTTCTTTAAATTCCTCTGAGGTAAAATAGTCGTTAAGAGCGCGCTGCGGAAAGAGAGAGAGGGAAGCAGTAGATATGATGTTGAAAGAAGCCTCTAATCTTTTGTAGAGATTTAAAAAAATTAAAAAAATTATTTGCGCCATATCTAAGGGAACCCTTGAACCCATTGTGCATTAAGTTGATTTTATATAGTTTAAAACTCCACTAAGGGCACTTTTTGATTTATAAGTTTTATACAAGTTTTCTATAATTGATTATGAAATCGCTTCAAAATCAGGTTTTGTCCTTATAATGATCTGCAGAAGGCAATAACGAAGTTTCATTATGATCGGCTGCCATAAAAATTCAAAATTGTCCTTTATCATAAATTAAATTAACCTATTTACTTTTAATTTAAAGCGCTCAAAATTGGTTATTGCCTTCAATGGTCTTTTCTTATTAATATAAAAAAAGAATTACATTGATACGACGTTTAGTTTTTTAAATTTGTACAAAAGATTAGAGGCTTCTTTCAACATCATTCCCTCTCTCTCTCTTTCTGCAGCGCGCTCTTAATGCGGTTTCTCGCTTACAACTCATGTAATTTCTGCTTTGCAACAAATTCCGTTAACTTCACAATTAAAAACCATAATATTCTCAAAACAAAGTTTTTTACTATACCGGAAATAGAAAACAATTTCTGAAAAGAAAATACTTTGATTTATTTTAAAATTTGAAATTGTAATCAAGTTTTCTAATAAGACGTACATAGTTTGAATCAACTTGTCTTAAATGCCATCGTCGACGTCTGAAATGAATGCTGAAAAATCTATTTTGTAGAAAATTTTATGCTCTCTACATTTTCTCTAAAAATGAATTTACGCGTATTTATGTAGTATATACGAAAAACAAGGTTGGAGAAACTTGGGATTTTAGGGGATTTTTGGGGGTTCATACTCTCTAAAATGCATATGCTGAAAAGTTTCTTTTATTGGACTACTACACTGTAGGATACCTTCTAAATTCACATTTGCAATTTTCATTAATAAAATTTTTATCGAATCATAATTTTGCCGTTATTATTTTTTCCACGGAGATATCAACGGATTTAAAGTATTATATTGTATTTTTTAATAATTAAATTTTTGAAGATTTGACGAGGCTTTTATAAATTAATTTCTTAATATTTTAATTCTATGATTGATATTTAATATTGCAAAATTGAAATTAACGCGTATTGCTCGGAGTTGTTAAAAATTTCAAATATCCAAACTTGGTAAAAATACAGTAATTAATTAAAATAATGATCATAGTAACTCATTGAAGCTCAAAGGAAGCTTTATCGATTCACATCAATTTTACACGAATATTCATAGTGGGAAGGAAAATAGAAAAATAGGTCTTCCGCTCCCCATTTCTTCAAAGATTTTGCGAATAACTCCACGACGGTTGAGGCACAAACGAATATAATGGAAGCTCATCGAGGGTCAAACGATGCTCAAACGTTTGAAACTAATTTCACCCAACCCCCCCCTCCCCGGCAAATATTATCGTGAATAATTCCGCCTTCGTTGGGTGTCAAATAATCTCGAAGGTCCCTCTTCACTCGCCAAATGCTCCCTCTACCGCACACATTAATGCTTTATCAAAATCACAAACGACTTCTGGGCGGAATAGGGAAATTAGATTTATGCGCACATCATATTCGTACAATTTCACAAGTCAGTACTGTATAGCAGTGGTATTTTCTACAGCACTTGGCATTTGAAAACCCAACATTTTAGTCTGTGCAGTTTTGCAAATTATTTAGTATAAATATATAAAGGTGATCATTCCAATTTTGGTTTCCCCCATTTTCAAATCGCGAAATTTTAATCTAACAAATTCAAAGTTAACGCGTGTTGCTCGGAGTTTTTCTCGATTGAAAACGTTTTCGCGATTATTAATCGAACACTGCGCGATGTAAAATAATTTTTTACAAAACAAATTGATAACAACGCAATACAAAAAAGAAGTTCAATATTAAAAAAATTTTGCCTGATAAAAGGGGGGCCAGAGCAAAAAAATACTTATTTTGCGAAATCAAAATATTTTTACGAAACAAACAAAATAAAGTGAAAATAACCCAATACAATAAAAAAAATATTTTATTTAAAAAAATGGGGGGACAAAAATAATTCGTAAAATTTTTCAATTTTTAATTCGTACTCCATCACCCCTCAATTTTAAAATCTTAAAGAGGAACCTACCGTTTTGTATATTAAACGAAAGGTATATAAAAATAGTGTCTTTTATCGCCAAAAAATTTAAAATCGGTCGATTCATTCTCGAGTTATTGCAAAAAATTGCCTAACACGTTCAAGTACTTTTGGGGTGTTGTGATGTGACCGTACGCATCCACATTTGGTTGAATTGTTGGCGGAGTTTATTGATATTAAGGTAAAGTAAAAAGTTTTTTAAATGGTCCAAACGTAAAAATTACTATATTAAAAGCGCCTCTGCATGCGACACCGGTAGAAACGTTACAGTACGGTAATGAGGCGTTTCCGGACGTAGTATGTTTAGTATTTGAACTTTTTTAAGATTTACAGTATAGAACCAGTCCCCCAATTTACATTTTAATAATAATTTTGATAATGTTTATTACATAAATATACAAATACTGCAATAAAAGTAATTGAAAATTCTATACCAGCCCAAAAAACAACCAACGTTTTTATAATTTATTATAATACTAAACAGTATATCCTGGAAGACATGTAAAGAGTTAACAAAATTTTCTTAATATTACATTGTTAAAGTTTCACAAAAGAAAAGAAAGTATTGAATCAGATTAAATTACAAGTCTAAAATTTTTGGTTAAAAATACGAGGTACGTTTAAAAAGTAATTTTGATTATATTGATGCAATCTCAATTACCTTTAAAACAATGTAAATATTTACACGTGAAATAATTTATATTAAAATAATTATTAGTTAAAATTATATTTACAGTTCGGCACGATCTATACTACTGGGTTGAAAATAAACATCGGAAACATTTTTATTAAAATAACAATTGGCTTTAGATAAATTTGTTTTTTTAACAGGAAAAATGTGATTATAATATTGTTCGTTATCACCAACTTGTAACGGCTTAGGTCTTGATTTGGTATCTTTATTTTTGTGATATTTTTTAGAATTTTGTAACGACGTTCGACGGTTATATTTATTATCAAGAGGTAAAGATGATCTATGGGATTTGGTTGCGATTGTATGAAAAGTAGTGAAATTTTCTTCGTCGTCCAGATCAAACGGTTTACCTATCGAGTGGTACTTATTGTAACTGTGACATTTTCCACTGTTTCCGTAATTTAACCCATTTTCTAGTTCGTCTCTATTAAAGTAGTGATCGGGCAAAATTTTAGATTGATTATGCCGAAGGGTAGAATTAAGGCCAGAGTAGATATTTCCTTCCTTCAGATGATCTTCTATACTACTTCTACCTTTGAATGTGTGTGTTGTAGGCTATATTTACAGCATTATGTTAGCATCGTGTTAGTATGTTGAATTTTAATGAAAATTACATAAAAAAAATTGTTTCGGTTTGTTTAATATACAAGGGGTTCATTTAAACTTTTTTTTATGTATTTTTCACCTTACTACTAATTTTACAATTACATGAATGAATGAATTTGGATAAAATGGCGACGATCCTCGATGGCGACAATCCACACACCACAGGATTAGAATCAAGTAAGGTGGTTTGAAAATGTGCTCAGGACGGGCGTCTGTGTAGAAATACTAGTGTCAGTGATATGTATGTACAGTGTTAGTAAAAATAAAGCCTGTTAAACGGAAAGAAATAAATTTATTCAAAATCTGGTGAACGGTTGTGCCGTTATACGTCACAATGCGCAATGGTCGGTAACTCCCCAACCTCGTTCTTTCGTTCGGCCAGCTCGCGTCTCACTAGATTTTGAAGTACCTCCACAATTTTATTTAAGCTTTATTTTTCTTCTTCATCTGCGTTAGTAAATAATAAGTGGTGCAATATAAAAGTGTTTAGTGCTATAGTAGTATATCTGTTAAATTTGAACAGAGAAACTACAATCACAAGCAAGCAAGTGTTAGTACAGTGCAAGTGCCAATAATGGTGCCAGTCAGTGCTTTATTAGTGTTCACTTCATATTCGACTTATAAAATAAGTAAAAAAATACAAAAAAATAGAGATCAATATTTTTAACATGCACTTAATACATTTGGTAGTTTACAAACTACTTTATTGTCGTCAATTTCAAAAACTGTAAAAATTTGGTTAACTTCCTACTACAATTTCAAGTACGTCAAAAAAAGAAAAAGTATTTTTCGAATCGATGAAAAGGACCCTCAAATAAAAAAAAAATTTACGTATACATAAGTAAAAAATAATCACAAAAATTTCGCTCCTAAAGTTACTTAAACTATTTACTACCTACAATTTTATAAAAATCAAAGTATAATGGAGTTAATAGCAAAAAAAAAATAACATAAATCTAATATAATCTAATAATTGTGTTTAGCAAAACCAAAATAAACTCACAAAATGTAAGGTTTTAAGCTTTCAGTGCAAAATTTGTGGTCAAACAACATTCAAAATGGCAGTGATATACGTGAAAGCTGTTTTGAAAATTAAATAAAAGTATAAAGCGTCGTAGCGACTCTGCCACCAAATGCTCTTTAACAAAATTCAATTTTGTTCGCCAAGTTATATTCCATTTATATTTTATATTATTTATCACACTGAACTTTTAAAATATAATACTTGTAGGTGAAAAATGTTCAATTTTAAATGGGATCAAGCCGTTCTGATAACCAAATTGAATTAAGTACACGCATTCGTAATTCTCGTTTCTTCCTGCTTTGAAACAAAAAAATTGGGAAGAATAGAAATTGAGTTCTCTTGCACCCTAATAAATTAAATTTTGTAAAATTGGTGACAAATTCGATTTTCTGTACAAATTTCTAAATCTTTTGTACACTAATATGATGCAAAGAATTGAAAATGCCGACATAGCAAAAAACTCGTATCTGTTCAATTGATAATAGTAAGTCTTTTGGCTAATTTCAAAACAGTTAACACTCATATTCGATGACCGTGGCGGGTCGACCGCGCTCCGGCCAGAAGGTGCAGTGCTAAACTCTAGTTGGGGGTTGCAGCACCATGGCGGCGAGACGTACCTTCATGGCTTCCGGACTATGATGTCCACGTCCACCTCTAGGTGTAGTCGTATAAATTGCATCTGCGGGGATACCACCCGGTCCGGTAGAATTTTTTTCTATATCTAACTTTTCACTAAAAAAGAAAAACATCGATTAATAATTTTGTAATCAATATTCGGTAAATAAAATTAACGATGAGTAATACTAGAAAATTTTTACAAATCTAGTCAATATAAAATAGACAACAAAATAACTTGAACCCATACAAGCACACCAAGTTTGGTCTACAAAATGTTGCTTTTTCTTTTTCTATTTGTAGTTAAATAAAACGAAAATGTTGTAAAAGTTTGTAGTTTATTTTCACTATAGTGGCCGAAATACACAACTATTTCTTGAAAAATTTCCAAACCATTGAATCAAATCTAAAATTTCCAACAATAAAACTCAAATCGTATAGTGGAGCTTTCTCATCGTAAAAATGTTGACTACCACAATATTAAGTAATTAAAAATTAATGAACAATAAACAAATCATGAAGAATTTCTGGAAATTTTGAAATTGCGTTACAATCAGTTACAGCGCTCCTTATTTTTGTTTATCTCCACCACGTTGCATTATAATTTATATTTCACTTGCCAACATTAGCTGCTCATTTCCGTGGAATGTGAAAATACTTTCAGATAATGTTTCTCTTGCAGCGCTTTGGAGGTTACAATAAAATGTAATAAGATATATCGTGTGAACCTACTGCCAAAAAAGATCTGTGCGACTCGACTGTGAGGTAAGTTTATTTTAATTGGTTTTTTCACTTCTGCAAGTGCTAGTTTTGATTACCGAAAAGCAAAAAAGTGGTCTTTTGTTATTATTAATCCGAGTTTGTGTTAAAAATCATAATCATTATCATCAGCCAATTTGTCCATCATCCGACATAACCTCGCCGCGATGTTTTCATTCCTGTCTGGCTTCTACTGTTCGCATCCATTAATATTGCATCTGGCGTTTTACAATCATCTGTCCATCTTGTTTGTGGACATCGTACCCTTTTTTTTGTGCGTTCGACGCGACGTCTCCATTTTAGTACTCACCTCTTCCTTTGATTGTCCTGGACTCGTATTACATGTCGCGCCAAATTCCATTTTAATTTGCTCAAGCAACTAATCCGCTCTTGAACTTCTTATTATTTCAACGTTTGCTATGTGATCTCAAAGAATGATGATCAACATTCACTGTTCTATTTTGCGTTGTGATATTTGCAGTCTATCCTTTACGCCTCGGTTCTGAACTTTAGCTTATGTTCCTTATATCAACACTGGTTTTTTGATGGTTAAAGGTCTTACCTTTCATGTTGTTCTTGATGATATTATAAAATTCTGCATTATTAAATTTGCTTTCTTATCAAATTAAGCCAAATGCAGGCTGTAGTTAATGGTGGTAACTAATGCTTAAATTTTGTTACTATTAATTTATCTTTAATTAACGAGTAAATAGTGTAAACGTTATCACATACAGGGTGTACGTCTTTTAACCTGAAACATGGAGATTGTGGTTATCTTAGGAATTTTTATATAATTATGTTTTATTTTAAAATAATTACGAAAATATTGTGAGTTGTATGGGTTGACCTGTCATATTTTGTTTTAATATGACAATCTGTACAGCTGGGTTTTCTTGGTCAAAATAAAAATATCCACCTTTTCTGTAATTGAACAGGCTGTATTTTTTAACATTACCAAGATCCCCATATTTAAGGTCGAAAAACGGTCACCCTGTACACTATAATAAGCAAAGTTATATCTTTCCGCGTGACGTAAGTTTTCTTTCGCATGATGTGAGCATTTGTAGGGGAAGTTCGAAGCATTTAAGTTATTTTGTCGAAAAAAATTCTTTTAAACATTCAAAAATCTCAATATTGAAGATGGTGTAACAGCAATCAGATCCGGTGTTAAAACAATTTAACTTATAATTAGTTACTATAATTAATTTGTTTAGTTTTGGAAAGTTATTTCTGAGGATAACGTTTGCATATCTTTTAAAGATAATTAATTAATTTCAATTTATACGACTATTAGTGCGTGATTTCTTAAGTTATGCGGCCTAAAGGCCGCAAAAGGGAGGAGGATCAATTTATTTCTCAATATAAAATATAATTTAAAAATAAAGAATCCGCTTACTCTTTAAATCTTAAAACCATACATAAATGCAGAAGTTGCTTGATTTTCCGTCTCACTCAGGATGATTGGTGACTCTTTTGAGTAATAATAATTTCCTTCCTCAATATAGGATTATTATAATGATAATGCATTTATTAACTTATACCATCCTGCTAAAGACTACTCTTGTGAAATTAAACTCGTTGCTTGCTTCAGTGTAATAAAATCCTAATCTTTTTGAAAATTAAAAAGGACTTGATCCTTAATTTTTTATACTAACAGACAGACATGGCATCTTCTAATTAATTTAACTGGACTGTTTAATTTTTGAATTTATTAATTCAAATTTAGCATTAAACAGACCCTTTTCTTCTTCTTCTATAGCCCGAATGCTGTATTTACAAACAATTTTCATTCGTACCTCCTGGACCTTAAGCCTCTAATTACTACTAAAATGAAGGGTATAAAATTTAGATTCAGTTGGGATGATATGTGTTGATAATATAGTAGATACCATTTTAGCCTATAAAACGAAAGGTATTACCCAAAGCACTGAAGGCGGCACTATCACACGTGTAACTGCATCCATATGTAGCAATGTAACCACAGCAATTCTATGGCGTGTAGTCATAGTGCAGTTGAATTCCGGGTTTCAAGCTAAGAATTAGTCCGGATTAACCAAGGAACAATTAAAAATCGGTTGATTGGCAATGTTTTATTGTTAACCAAATAATTATAGTGGATAACCAGGTCTTGTAAATATCATATGTGTCTACAATTCGGTCAGTGCATTGGTTCAAAATTAAATTTCATTTTTATCGTTTGACAGTTTTATTATACTATGTAATACGAGTATATACCATGGGCACGTAAAGTTTGGAATTATTTCTCATCGTAGATTTGGACAGTGCACATTTTTCTAAGTACAAAATGTCAAAAAGGGGAAAGTCTTAAAGTTTCAAAAATGCATGTTGGTCAATCGTTTATCAAGGAGACGAGACGTTGGGAAAAAGACGGTTTTGAAAGTTGACAAAATTTATGTATACAAAAGAAAACAATTAAGATGTTTGCACAAATAATGACTAATTGATGAAAAAGTACCAAATTCTAATGCCTGTCAATGCTGTCTTTTTTGGGACTGATAATGATGAAAACTGTTCTCTTTAAGGTTAAGCGTTTTTAACAGTTTTATACTCAGAAAAGTATGCTGTATCTAATCCGTGAAGTAAAGTAAGGAGTGCAATTTGAAAAGCTTGCCGATGACGTCACAGTTCAAAAAAGAAATAAAACCCTTTAAAAATCGTTATTTGAATTTATTCAAAATTTTACGAAAAATTAAACTATAAATTCAGATTTACAATACTGGCTTTGTTATTTACTTAACAAGGATCAACCATAAGTAGTTGAAATTTGAACAACCTTCGAGTATGAAACGTGTCCACGTTAGCCAAATTTGAATGCATTCATCGCTTAGGCATTTAGTGGTTATGATCTATCTCCATATAGCACATTTGTCCTATGTACCTCCATAGTTCGTTTATAGTACGGCCGTTCGTCCATTATACGAACTTTGTACGTACTGTTGTGATACGCTCCATCCGCGTTACGGATTTGTTGATAACCAACAAGGAGCGAACAACAGATTGGAAACGGTGGTTTCAAGCACATTGTTGTCATGTGTTTGTTTTGTTTGTTCGTTCGGTAATTTTAAGTTTGTTCGGGTTATATAAAACATTATGTACAGCATCTAGAAATCAAAGGTGCATATAACAGGCCGACATCCTTGAAAACAAACCGGAAATATAAGAAGCTCCATATTGGAAACAAAAATGATTTTGGTAACGGAAGTTACGGAGCGTAAACAAGAGAGTAGCATCGAAATCACTGCAAGAGGCAGTCGATCGTATAATCACTCCACAATTACGATATAAATAGAATAAAATTATATTGGCGAGTCATAGCTCAGGAGTGGTGATACATAGGGAGAATTAATTTCCCAGGCAAATTAAACTTCCCTGAGATAACGGAAGTCGGGCGTGTTCAGCAACAGATAATATTGTTGCATGAAAATCCCTATAGTAAGGGTAACGTACGCGAATAAATCCAGATCAAATCTATCAGGTCGAGTTCCAAATTAGTGGAAAACATTGGAACGAGTGTGGATTTTGTAGTCCATATCTAAAGAAGACTGGAGCAGAGTTGGCTTCAAGAGATAAGAAGGAAGATTGTGTGCGACTGTGCGAAATAGAAAGGTTAGCGATTATTATATATTTCACCCAGTGCGTAGTTAGAATTATTGAATGTTAAGGATTGTTGTTGAGTTGCGTTGTTAGTTGAATGATTAAGTTTTGTTATACCATTAAAAAACTGTTAACTAGATCCAATCTTGTTTACTCTTTGTTGGTAACGAAAACTCGTTCAATCATAAGCTCGTCTACAATAGTGTCGTTTTATTAGAGTCAACCCCGACGTATTTACCCTGAGAAAGTATTGAGTCAAATTAAGGTAGGTGACCAAAAGGTATTGTGTGTGTTCTCGTGGGTACTTGTCAAGGACACCAGGACACTACAGTACATAGAACGAATGTGTGCTATATGGGTTATGATTGGATAGATACTACTTCAACACATCATAGGTCACAAAATGACGGTGGTCACCCAAAGTCTGGGGGGGGGGGATGAATTCCACAGAACTTGTGATAATATAGAAAAGCGTCCACTCATTAAGAATATATTTAATTTAGGTTACTCTACCACTAACTCAGCCACTCGAAACTAAATTTCTTCTGCTACACACTAAAGAACACACTTATTTTAGCAAATTGTAATAATAAGAAATGTGAACATGGTCCAAACTTTTGAAAAAATCGAATTTGAACTTAGCTAATTTTCATGTAATTTGGTAAAATTAACGAGATTCCCGCGCGTCGCTCATTCTGTTGACAGTCCGTGCAATGTGAATGACCCTAACACTTAGAATATTTTGCACCGGCAGATGCAGCTCGACTCTCGTACATGTAACATCGATTATTTTTTGTTTTTAGGCGATTTTTTGGGGGTTTAAAATCCCGGTTGCCTTCATCCCGGTTTGCTTGATGGATGGCGCCTTCTCGTATGTTTAGCTCCGCCGCGTAGCGGTGTACGCGATTGAAAAACCGCCCGGAGCCCCGGAGGGGCGTAGGGTTGGTTTTTTGATGCGCCCAATTCTGCGCCCAGATCCACCCAAAAAAGTAATTTGCGTTTTCCCCATAGTTGTTTATGTTTATTTAATATTTTTTAAATTTTTTCACTTTTTCGGCAATACACGGGTTATTTTCCATTTTTTTGATTATATTTATTACTAATATCCACTAATCACACCCCCATCTATCCGAATTTCAAAGAAATATTCAAATCGGAGCGAAAAAATTTTACGCATTTTCAAGGGACCACGGGCGAACGATGCACATCGGCCGGGGTCTACCGCATACTCGATGCGACTTTCCCGTACTTTTCAAAAGTCGATATTGGGGTTGTTTTGACCATGTTCACACTTTTTATTGTTTTAATAGACAGATATAAGCATGTTCTTTAGTGTGTAGCACTCGAAAATTTTTTTCGAGTGGCTGAGTTAGTGGTAGAGTCCCCTTGTGACATATGTCTTCAAAATATGTCGTTATCGTTTGTGCTTTCTACTGCTTCATTGATTATTTTAGCAACAGATATGGTAGAGATATCGCTATTTTTATAAAGTGTCTGCTGACTTCACACTGGCAGGCACACTGGAAGTACTTACTATCTTTAAAAAATGTTGTGATAGTTAGTGCTTCGATAGCGTTTTCTAGTGTTTCATTGATTTTTTAGCAACATCTATGGTTTTTATAAAGTGCCTACTGACTTCACGCTGGCAGGTACACTTGAAACACTATTTTCGGGATATCTCATGAATGGTAGTTCTTTGATTGTACTTTCTAGTTAGTGCTTCATTAAACAGGCACTTTACCAAAATCGTGATATTTCCGCAACCATAAGTGTTGCTAAAAGATGAATGAAGCACTAGAAAAAACTATCGAAGTACTCATGCTGGCGACATATTTCGAAGATGCCTGCCAGTATGAAGTCAGCAGACACGTTATAGAAATCGCGATTCTCGGCAACTACACAGCTATTGCTAACAAATTACTGAAGCACTAGAAAGCACTATCGAAGTATTAACAATTGAGGCATAGTTCGAAGCAAAATTTTTAAAAGATGTTGATTCAGTTAATATACGTTTTTGCGCGACTATGCTCTATTTGGTTGGTTACCGCTTCTGTTTCCACGACAGTAAGTTTTGTTTACTAGTTGCTAAGGATAAGGCGACGGTAAGTATTTTTTTCCACTACTAGTCATATAGGCTATCATTTTTACTTAAGCTGCATTTAGACGGGTCGACTTTTGTTGTTCGACTTGGCAGTTCGACACAAGTCGAACAAGTGTAACGGTTTAAAATTTGCCGCCGGGTTCTTTGGGGTTTTGGAACCAGTGACCGTTGGTACGAGTGAGGGAAATGGGCAGGGGTCGGTACGCGAGACTGGACTTGATACGTTGGCTCGAGTAAGAGGTGATTTTGTGTGTTGTGCAAAAATTTTGTGAAGCCGGATTTTGGAGAAGAATTGGTTAGTTAATACCATCCAGTAGCGAACTGGGATTATCTTCTCGAATCCGTAGGATTGGGAAGCTCATTTTTTTGATTATTTTACCGGGAGCTCTCATCCGCCTTTATGGGATTCGAAGCTGAACAAATTTTTGCATATGCCGCAGATCAACGAAATTTGAGGTATCCTTTTTGGTTGGTAATTTGTTGTAATAATTATTATTGGTTTTTATATTAAGCCATATTAAGCTCGATGGCGTATTTTTTTTCCTTGGCCTTTTTAATGTGTTTTATTTTTTTTATTTATGTGTAACATCTTGGTATTCTTTTTTTCGTTCTGCATTTTTACTTCCAGAATGGTTGCAATTGATAGATAAGTGGCAGATTACAACTTTCTGCACTGCGTGATAAAATTGCAATCATTATCGCATTTTCGCATATTGTGGATAACGATACCCATGTATAAGTGTTATGTTTGATAAGCGTAGTAATGACTACTTTATTTATTTTATTACGTTTGGTTAATTAAACTTTACTTGTGTATTGTTTCCTATGGTTTACATCGAGCGAACTGGTAAAATGTATTAGCAGGAAGATTCCAATTTGATCGACGGAGGTTCAAATTTCATATTTGAAATTTAGTGTCGATACTTTTTTTTGTGTTTAATTATGATTTTATATTTTTATTTTATAAAGGCTTCGATGTGTGACCTACTTATATACAGAGTGCGGCATTGCGCCGGGGTCGCTGCTATTTGGTTTGGTCGTCGGAGGCTCGGTGGTTACCTTAGTGGGATTGTACCTATATGACCATTCGAGTGTTCCGTCGATTGATTGTGTGGGTGGTGATTCTGAGTGTCAATGTGGTCGCTACTGTGCCGTTCTGGTCGGCTCCTGTAGTGGGCTACTGTTGTTGCGTTCCACTGGCGCAATACTAACACCATAAGCATCGACTTTATCATAAAGCCTTTAAGCAATGACCACCGTATTGTTTATTTTTATGTTTATTTTTAATTTATCGTAATTTAGTTGTTTAGCGACACAAGTGGCGACCAACGTGGTTTGGTGTGATCGCTGGTTGAGTTGCGTTGCGGAAATTGTGGGTTCGAATTGCGGACTTCGCGAAATTGCAGCAACATTTATCGTAATTTAGTTGTTTAACCGTCTCACAAGGAAATTCGTTTACACGGTTCTACTGAAATCGAATCGAAGGTAGTATTTAAATATGGCGACGGCTGTCGAAGCGAAAAAATTCCAGAAAAAAAGCCACTCGAAAAAATTTTTCGAGTGCTACACACTAAAGAACATGCTTATATCTGTCTATTAAAACAATAAAAAGTGTGAACTTGGTCAAAACAACCCCAATATCGACTTTTGAAAAGTACGGAAAAGTAGCATCGAGTAGCATTCGAGTCCCTTGAAAATGCGTAAAATTTTTTCGCTTCGATTTGAATTTTTCTTTGAAATTCGGATAGATGGGGGTGTGATTAGTGGATATTAGTAATAAATATAATCAAAAAAATGGAAAATAACCCGTGTATTGCCGAAAAAGCAAAAAAATTAAAATTTTTTTGCCTTCGAATTTTCGTCGAAGCGACTAAAGTAGACATCCGTTCGACTTTGGTCGAATCGACTCGTACGTCTAACGACTTTGCAGAATATAGGTTTACACGGTCGACTTGTGGTCGACTTGTAGTCGAACGACCAAGTCGAACGGCAAAAGTCGACCCGTCTAAATGCAGCTTTAGGTTAGTCGATCAAGAAGTGACACGTTTTCAACTAGTGGTGAATAAATTTTCCATTATTAACCTAGGTTAATAATGAACAAATGACATTTTTTGATAACTTGGCCACTATTTTAAAGAAAAATGTTGTTATTAAATGATTTAGAATAACCGAGAAATGCTAATTAATTGTATTTAAAATATTTAAAACGCTTTTTTAATACATTAATTTAATTTTAAAAATTCATTATAATCGAATTAAATGTGACAGCAAGTGACAGCGCCATCCATTGTTAATTTGACGAACCGCGATTTATTTTATTTAATAACCTAAATTTGTCAACAACTGTCAAATCAACAAAACAAAACTGTCATTTGAAATAAATATTTTAAATTTGAAAATTTTTTTGTTAAAAAGAATTTTTAAAAATGGTAATAAATCTAGTAGTGGAAAAAATTGTATATAAACCACGGTTGTGAAGACCATTATTGCCTCCGCGCCTTATATTCCTCGGTGCAAAGCACCTCGGAATATAATCTTGGCGCTAGGGCAATAATGACGGCCTTCACAACCTTGATATATAATATACTATTATGGCGACGGTAAGTATTTTATTTGTGCGACTATGCTCTATGTGATTGCTTACCGCGTCTGTTTCCACGACATTAAGGCAACTTGATATAAAGAGAATAAAATATTTTTATTTATTAAATACACATCTAAATGTATTTTAATAAATTTAGCCGCGCAAAAAACGTCATAAGCATCTCGAACATTAAGGACTACCGATATCAGACAATAATTGGAGTCGTCGCTTCGCTCCTCCTCCAAACAATTGTCTTCGGTCGGTAAAATGTCCTTACTGTTCTTGATACTTAATATACTATAACGCACCCAAATTAACATGACGTGGTTATTTTTGTGATGCATGGAATGGAATAAAAATGAAATTAAAAATTTGTTAGATGTTGAAAAAATGTAATTACGAATAATTGAATTTGAAGGGTTGAAATTATTAATTGATAAAAAGTTGAACAAGATAAAGGTACAAAAGTTGGGAAGTTTGAGAAGTTATTTAAGAAATAATTGAAATTGGAAAAAGTTATGAAATTAATTTAAAAGAATACTCCTTAGAATCAAAAGAATAAAAAATTAAATTCATGTCGAATAAATGAAGGGCTTTAAAGATAAATTTGTAATGACGACCGGATAATATCCATCCCGAAGAACCCCCCCTTTCCCCAAGTATAATATAGTGACAAGTGATTTTGTTGTTATGCTCAATAAAAGTAGTAATATACCAATTTATTATTGCATTAAATATAAACCAAAAATTATATAAAATACAAAAGATATTATAAAAGAACAATTAGATGTTTCGAAACAATTTTTTGTTATTGTTATAGTTGAGCGTGTACCTCCACGTAAAAATCAATAAAACCGTTCCTTTATAAAAATTTCAAATAAAAGGAAGCAAATCCGTGGGGCATTAAACGATTTGTATTATGTGGTGTCGAAATTGGTTTTTCTACCTGGTTATGCATGAGAGCAATTTAATGTCCGCGAGAAATTTTTGTGTAAAGCTGCAGTATTATAAAAAAAATGAATAAAACTTTTGGAAAATTCACGTGGGGTGCATTAAAAAATAATGGGCATCGACATATCATTAATATTGAAAGAGCGACCCAAGATTATTTCAGGTCAGGAAAATTAAAAATAGAAAGAAGTTTTGTTTACAGTTTGATCAAAATCCATCTTTTCGTAACAACCTTTCACCTTATCCTAAAGACAAAAATTAAGCCGGCAGATTTTATATAACGGGAGCTTCTTAAATCGCACTTTATTTTGACGTATCTTCGACAAAAATAAATAAAAAGCCAAACTGACTTCTATTGTGTTTTAATAAAAAAAAAACTTTATAACGTATAATCGTAAGGGCCAAAATTGTTTAACAGCAATATATGTTCGGATGGAAAATATTCGCTGTGCTTTCTTATCAAAATAGCTATGATAAGGCAGCTTTGCCAATATAAACATGCCGCAAGCTTTTATGTTCGTTCATGGCACATAAATAAATAAATTTTTTAATATAAAAAAGTTCATGTAAAACTTACTACTTATTTAACATAATCAAATTATGCATCGATAATACAAAAATATCAATTTAGATAATCGAAAAACGTGGTCGATTATACGTTTTTATCCAATAAACATAAATTAGGTATTTGGAAATCCTAAAAGGCACATAAAAATGGAATAAAGACAAACGTTTTAACAGATTGGGTCATAAAATAAAAACCCCCTGGTTAACTATGGCATGTATTTTATGTATTACTTAAGTTTTCAAAAATTTAACACTTCGCTTCAAACTTTTATCCAACAAATTAAATACATCCTGCTAGGATTAAACAGATTTAAATGCCAACAATTGTAAACGTTTTTATTTTCAATTACAACATCCAAAAGAGTTTTTAATCAAAATTGATAAAACGTTTTGTGCTATTATTCAACAAACGAAACTTTTGTCCCATAATATTTATAATAAATTATTATTGGCCGTGAGTTATGGCAAGCCCTGGGGTATAGTTTTTACTCGAATAATTTAATTTAAAATTTCGTTACAAATTGCTCCATATTATTTTGTAAACATCAATCGCAACTTTATAAGCATAATCCGGCTTGAAGGACCAATGTTTGTTTAATTGCCCGAGGACTGCTTCCTGAAAATTTCGAATCGATGCTGAAATTAATTATTAATGAAAAATAATAGCTAAAGCAACAAAAAAACTGCATGTATTTTACAAGAAAACTGAAACTATGCAAAATGTTTACATTGTTGTGTAATTATTATTAAAATTTCCGCAACGTGTTAAATTGTGAGATTATTAATTTTGTTAACATTGGAATTTTTCTAAAACCGTAATAATCCAATAAGACCGTCAAGTTCTAAAGTCGATAAAATATTAAATTTTAACAATACAGGTAAAATTATTGTGTCAAGGTGTGAATATAACGAATAGGTACAACTAATCGTTATAGAATTGACCTACTTGATGAAATAAATTGCATGTCGAGAAAACATAAATATTGGCAGTATCGGAAGTAATTAGTAAATCATCACAATATAAACCCACTAATTACCATCGAACTCCTTTTAAACACATATTCTAATGGCAAATTACATGAATCTACAATACTTACTTATCTAAATCGGATGGTTTGAAGTCGCCTTTACCTGAAAAAAAAATGAATAATAAATGCCACTTTATATTCAAATCTGATTGTGGGTAATTTATTGCTTTTTGTGTTGCTTTGTCATTTTTAATGTAGTTCAGTAAAAAATAATAAATAAAAGCTACATTGTAGTATTTATATTGAAATATAATAAAATTACAGTTTTTACTAAAATTCGATTACTTGGAACTTTATACTTTCCTTACGACGCGTAAGTCATTTAGATTAATAAATCAAAAAACATCAAATTAACATATCATTTTACGAAATAAATTGATGACCCTAACGTGATATAATAAACTATAAAATATACTTCCGATAAAATCAACATTAGTAGTAAAGGTCTCATTGCTAGCATTACATTTTTCCAAAAAATAAGTTGCAAAAGGGAAAGCTGCTTTTCTTTAACTCCTGACCTTAAAGGTAGCTAAACTACAGGTGGAAGCTACTTTTACCGTGTGAACGTAGCTGTTTGTAGGTTAGAGCCACTTTAAATTATAAATAGTAGCTTTGTTGCAGTCAAAATGGTTTTAAATCGGCACAATATAATTTTTCCATATGAAAAAATGTAATTTTCAGCATTTGCGTAAGCAAATGTTTCTATTAGTAACGGTGGTAATGCCCCACAAGTTCTTGTTGTAATTTACACTGAGAGCAACTATGTGTAGGTTATTATATAGAACTTTCATACCGAACAATACTCTTTTAGTGCCGTTTGATAAGTTCTAGATGACAACAGACGGAGAGGACTTACAGAATACCCGAAAAAGATATTGTTACAATTCAAAATTGATCTATTGTAGATCGCTACCATAAACATTAACGTTTCTCAAGATGTGGTGTGACAATTAACTATTTTTGAAAATAAATGCTTTATCGAAATACGTGGTTAATCAAAGAAATGATCATTGATTGTTTTTTCGTCCAATTGGTAAGTGCAAGTCTGTTGTTAAGTACTTCACAAATTACATTTATCAACCAACTCAGTAATTTATACCCAACAACATCTGGAGGTTTTCATTTGTATAGGATTATTTGGGCACCACTATTAATGAACAATATGGGACAACTCCGTGGAAGTTAAGAGTGGCATTGAGATGGTGCAAAATGTGTTCTCTTCAATGGCCACTCGATTAAAAAATCATGTACTGACTTCTCAAACAAAGTTCCAAATGTTGCGCTGTTATGTCTTTTCAGTACTATTGTTTTATGGGATCGAGTCCTCTCCTCTAACGAATTCAACGATAAAGAAGTTTCAAGCTTTTGAGATGTGGCTGTACAAGAGTTTTCTGAAAATTTCATGGGTGACTAATAACAATGTATTACAATACATAATACTTATTGTAATGAGCAATGACAACAGATACAGGCTCCTTCAGTGCATCCTACAAGGGAAAATTCCGGAAAAAACATCGTAGGAAGAAGGATTTCATGGCTGAAGAACATTAGAAAGTAGTTATCGACAACAACCACAGAGATTTTCTGCACAGCAGTAAATAAAGTAATTATAGGCAGAATGATAGGTAACATCCGGAATGGATATGCACCAGAAGAAGTAGTTCCATTTATTGCATATTATGAATTAAATTGGGAATACAAAATATGATAGTGAAATCGAGTACGGTATTTTCACACAAATGCTTGCACCCCCGAGTGAAGTTTGAAAATATGATAGCAAGTTGGCGCCCAACGTGGGGTAAGCAAACATCGGTAGGAGTTCAAAAAGATGAATTAATCCTTTTTCGACTATTAATAGTACAATTTACAATTATTTTTAACAAAAAAATGGCTAGAACCTATAGAAAACCAAAGAATTAATGATATCAACGAAAATCGACGAGAACAACAAGAAAAAAAGTTAGTTTAAGAAAGTAAATACTATAATTATACAACGGGAAACGGAAGAAAATATAAATTTATACTGATATTAGACGACTTCGAATTTATGTCTAATAAATTCCCCCCTATTGCGAATTTTTAATAAAATTAGTGTGAAAAGTTTTTAGCTTCGTTTGAGCTTTATAAGATTTTATTCCAATGGTTCGCGAAAACTTGGAGGGGGGTGCAGAAACGACAACTCTCCTCCCGCTAATATTTTTAAAAAACTGTTGAAAAAAAGTGCTGATATGAATCGAAGTACTTTTCTGGTTACTGTATTTGATTTGAGAAAATTGTGGATCGTTCAAAAAATTTAAATGGGATCTTATTAAAGTTCAAACGAAGCTCAAACGTTTGAACTAATTTTATTAAAAAATTCCCGATGAGGGGGGGGGGGGTCGATATAATGTACCTAGGAAGATAAGGAGAAAAACAAATTCATTCAAAAAAATTTAGTAAGTATGAGCATTGAAAAGAATAAACTTTCCAAAGTTTAGCGAGAGAAGGAAAAATTAATATAGTATGAGTAAAAATTACAATAAATTAGAAGAGACAACAAATTTTGGGGAAAAAGTAAAAGGATCCAACTGAAAGAGAAAGAAAGTGGTGAGAAAATTAAAATGCTAACGGAATTTGAATTTGATTTCACAATAAATTATTTTGGCGGAAAATAATGAAAAAATGGTAATTTATTGTACAAAAGAAAATAAAACAACACCAAAAAAAACCAAAATTTTGAAGTCAATAGAGACGAAGAAGAAATTTACTTCATGTTTTTATTCGTTTAACAATCAGTTGTTAGAAATGGTGGCCTATGGCCGCACAGAAAGCGCTTTGAGGTTTTTGAAGCATTTTCGGGGTGTTTTTCTGGTAAAAATGCAAAAATTACATTAAATTATTGCATTTTTACTCGCCGGATAAACTGGGAAAGCTTCAAGAAGCTCAAAACGCTTTTTGCGTGGTCGTTTACAAGAGAAACTTAACAAAGTAAATTTTATCCTGTTCATTTACTAAGTTCGCGATTTTTTATAAGAGCCTAAGTTTGAACAATCCTTTGTGTAATCTCTTTGAAATTTGTGATGGTTTAATTTCAACTTAATTAAGGTGATCAACCAAAGCCTAATAATCATTTATCGAATTATTATTTGAACATTTACAAAATTACAATATTATTAATTAATATTTGATTAAATTTATGACAAACTTGACATTATGAAAAATGGTTCTGAATTATATTGAATCGTTAGATCATGAAAGTCCAGCACGGTTGCTAGAGACTTGGATGGATACCAATTCGAACTTGGCCAAGATAGTGAGATATGGCCCTTGATAGGGGGGGGAAGGCCTAAAGTTCAGTAGTGAACTAGAAATGTTTGAAAAATAACATTTGGACTGATGGTGATGATTATAATGATAATGGCATAATGGAAACTTGAATCGGTAGATCGATATACTATGTAAAGAAACTTCACTATCATTTTTGTGTTATTTATGTACCACAATCTATTTAGTTCCTTTTACTTTGACTCATTAACTCCCTTTATCTTTGTCGTTCTTTACAGGAAATTCTCCAATAAACTGGTGTAGTTTTATTGCACTAGCAGGTTATGGTTAGGTGAAATACAATGAAGCTAAGCAATTTTGTTACGTTGGTGGCCACCTTTTGCCATTGTAAATTGTTCTGCACGATTCAAGCCTGAAGGTAGTTTATTTAGTTAGAAAATAGCGGTAGGAAATTAAAAAATCGGTTGCTATAATGCATAGTTTGACTAGGAAAAAATATAAGATTTTAATAATTCTGATATTACTAACAAAATTATTTTAATTTGGGTTGATGGCATTTTAAGAATAAACACACAGTATATGCACATGATTAATAAAGAATCCCTTTCATTGCCTTTTTATGCTAATTGCCACAAATAGAACATAATATAATACACCTAAATGTGGATTCGGAACCCTAACACAAGTAATTTTAGAACAGCTGAAATTTTTTCAGTAGATCAACTGCTTACCACTACACTAATCTACTTATATCAAGTAGCTACTATATCAAGATAGGTAGTACAAAATTTAGTAGGAGGTACCGAATTAATATTATGCGCCAGAATTTCACGCAATGCCATAATATATTTCCGATGTTCATACAGATTCTCCAAAGGCGATTGTTGATGCTATTATTAAGAAGTTCGTGTTGTATATTGATTATTGTGCATAATTGCACATAATTTAGAATGCCAATATTTTATGATATAATGCAATGTTTCGTTCTGACCAAGCATTTCTGCGTAAGTTTTTATTTTTAAAAAAGTTTTCTTTCTGTAAATTTCAATTTATGTAAGGAGTTTTATGTTGTTTGTTGGTATAATGAAATTTCATGTACTCGCAGATGATTCGCTTTCGTGCCTTGAGTATATCCGGACGTATATATTGAATTGAAATAAAATTAAGTAAAGTTTAAAGTAGAAGTGTTTTTGGACACTGAAAATAGATTATGGAGATGAATTTGAGATGCGGCGGATGTACTATGAGCCATGGAAACTTATAATTGAGGAGCAGGTGGCACGTTAAATGTTTATAATTATTGCTAGTTTAAATAAGATAAGCATGAAAGAGTTAATATTTAAAAATAGTATCTTTTACTTCAAATTGCTCAATATTACTTATTTATAATTAATTGATGCATTCTTAGGTAAAACTGTTTTGATTCTAAGTGCTTTTCTATTACTTTGTATATTTTATCGTAATATTATTTTACCAAATATTTATCCAAAAGTGCAATATTATGCCGTTAAATGCTTTTCTGTTTGTATTTTGGCTCGAATAAATAATGTAAATATTTCGATTTTTCGTTATTTTTATAAAACAACCTCTTCGTATACAAATTATTCCGTATCATCTCTTCTTATTGACTTTTTAAATTTTTAAAATATATCGTTCGTACTATTTTTTCTTCTTTTTCCTTATTGTTTTCACATCGTATTTTTTTATTTTACCTTAGATTGAACTTTTAAATTTCTCTAGTATTTTCCAATCCTCCAAAGTAGCTTCATTGCGATTTTTGTCATTTTAAAATATTAAGTACTGTTTTTGCAGTGGCAGCAGCTGACTTCTTTTTCAATTGCAGGGCATAAAATTCAAAGATAAAGGGAAAATACAAATTTATCGTATTTATACTATTTACTTATTTATTTCAAGAGTAATTTAATTTCAAAGAAGCTTTAATCGATCGATAATCTTTAGGATAAACGCGAATATGGAAAAAATTTAATCCGCCTTGTTAGGGGGCGGGGTGCAAAAATGTTTCTGTAAACTATGGTTTGATTGCTTACCGAGTCGACCAACAATTTTTTTTGCATTACTTTGAAAATGTTAATACCCTTCATTGCCAAATTAAATATTGGAGTCAACAATAGATTGAGATAAGCAGGAACTGGAGGGGGGGTTATGGAACACCCATCAGTGCATCACCATATCTAAAAGATATAAAAAGATATCACCATATCTGAGGGGTATTCTATAACCCGCGAACCCACGATCACTGTAGAAATCAGATTTTTAGACTTTTATTTGCAGTGGCGGCTTTCAATAAACAACAGTTAAAGGATGCAACGGAATTTTGTCAGAAAAGCTACTTACGAAATCCCCTATATATCGTTTGACACCATCGTCATGGAACAGAAAATACGCTGTGTGTACCACGCGCGGTTATTCGGTTCCATTGTAGTGCCCGGAGAGTACGGTTAGAATCGTCGATACGTACGGATCTTTTTAGAATTTGTGTACGCATGTATGGATATATCTTGAGTCATACATTTAGGGACGTAGGCGTTACGTCCGGAGTTAAGGCTCCGGAGAATTTGCAATAGGGATACAAATTGGTATCGCGTTTTGTTCTTCATCGAAACGGTGTTTGACTTGGAAGTCGGCATGCTGGTTTTCTTCCGATTAATTGGAATTCTGACGGATAATCAGTATAGGGTCGGTGTTAGCTTTCATTTTGTTCCATTGGATAATTAGACACCTGCTATGTTAGTTAGCAGTAATTATTATTAATGCGAGGGTGAATATTACGAACTGTCCTCTGCATGGTTTACAAGTGTTGGTTTTGGGGTTACGCGAATAATAATTTGTGCTGTAATCTCTGTGAGACGCCAAGTTTACAAATATATGTTTTGATTAATCTATCAACGATGTGGTATTGCAGATTATGATTTCATGCTATTCAATGCTGTATAAGGTATAATTTTGTGAACTTGATTTCGCATATCTGTAGGAGATTAAGGGTAAGTAACCTTAATGGTATTTTTAATCAGTAATCTGTAATTTGTTTGTCACTGCAAAGAGTCGATGTTGACTCAGAACTTCTTTTTGTAAATATTTTATTGTTAAACCATTTAATTCATTTGTATAATCTGTTATTAGCTTACGTAAATCTGATAATGCTGTATTGTATTCCTGTACGATTAATTACATTATTTATATTATTAAATATCTTTGTTATTGTTGACATGGTGTTTTGTTTTAAAATGAGCACCCCTTAGTTAAGCTTATCTATTACTCACGTACACCGTCTCGAACTTAACAGGAGATCACGGGCATTGACTTCCCTACAGTTTTTAAAATTATCTTTCGGAATTTCGTTCACGGAATCGTCTTTCATAACTGGCTTCTGTTGGGGAAGTGGAGGCAAGAATTACGTAGATTAAAAATATAAATTTACCATATTTTTATTTGCTTAAAGTTATTAGTACTTATATTATGATTATTTTGTTAGTTTCGTTTTTTGATGGCAGGGCACGTGCCCTTCTACCCTTTACGGCAAGCCGCCACTGCTATTTTTCTCTAATTCATCCATCATTTTGATCCGGATATTGTGTTGTGTATTACTGAATTATCATTTTTATTCGATCTAATTCATATAGATTAACTTCAACGTTAACTGAAGTGAAGTAGAGAAGAATGTGGAAGCAAACAAAGGCAATAAATTCTAAACTTAAAGTCGCGATATGAGAAGATATTCGAGTTAACACATATACGTAAAAACAAGTGTAAAATTGAACAAAATTCAAAATTGAATCCAAATGGAAATTTAGCATAAAAATGTCCAGAATGACAAAATTAACATCTTTATGGTAGCGCCACGTCAAATTAACGTAATTGGTGGTAGCTTTACCTACAGATACCTTTTCGAAAAAAGTAGCTATGCTACAGCTACATTTGCTTTTAGAAAAGCAACTAAGCGTTACATCGCTAGCCTTCAGCTACTTTGTAGCTGAACTGCCTTTCTCTGATCGAGCTTTATTTAAAATCATATTAAAAACAATTTTATTATTGCTCAGCAGCTTTTAACAAAGTACTCTATTTGACAAAATAAAGCAGCAAATGTTTTAAAATAATATTAAAGTACATAAATAATAAGCCGATTTTGCTAAAAATTTATATAAAAGTCATAAGTATACATTGGTCGGTACAATGGAAACACTTTTTCAATCAGGTCATATGGAGGACTAAAATTTCGATACTGTTAAGTGTATTGAGGATTATCCACACTCATAAACTCTACATTGGGGTTTAACTTGATAACGCATTGCGAGTATTAATGATCAATGTATTAACCTATAAATAGTTAAAATTTTCAGACAAATGTACATAACCTAATATATTTTTCTAGTCGTTCCAGGGATTTCCTGCTATACGCCACTGATGAGATCTGATAAGACCGAAAAATATGTGTGTCGTTGTGGGAATCCCTGACTATGACTTTAGTATTTCTAAAACGAATCAATAATAATTAAATTTCAAATGAAATAATGAAAGCAGGAACAAATTTAAAAATCTAGACAAAAGAAAATTCGAGCAAAAGCTATTGCTTTTTGACAATGACAGCAAAAAGTAAACAAAAGAAACGTGGCGATATAAAACAAACAGCACCTTTGCCCAGGCACTTAGAAGCTTAGATAAAAGATATAGTACTTATACTTCGACACAGACTCCACCAAATCGGCTATTATAGCTTTAAAAGGCTATAAGAGATAGGTGTATCTATCTTTACTTTTAATTTACTATTTTTAATATTATTTTTGTATTTAGTGATTTTAAAATAAACATTTCAAGCCGTAGCCGTCGATTGGATACAAAAAACTGTTATTTAAAGAAAATTTTAATTTCCTGCACTTTTTTAATGGAATATTAGTATAGTCTAGTAATATTTCAATAGGTTATGTATTTTAATGCTCAGCTGGCGTAATTTACATTTTTTTAATTCTAAACTAATAAAAGGCTTTTCAACAGCGACCTTGTTTTTTAATAGGGGCAATTTTGGATGTGGTGACGGTTTTGTCATTCCATTTTTTGACATACTATATCAAGTAGAAGGTCTACAATTTAATCGCATGAAAGTAATTAAAATCAACTACATAAATGGGGGCTCGGTGAAAACATACCACAAAATTTTGGATATTTTCGGTCGTTTTTGAGATCGCTATTAAAATTTGTTATATAGTGCCATGTATCGCTACTGTAAAACTCAAAAATTTTTACTTATATAGCGGGGAATGAGATGGCACTTAATTAAATGATCTGACCAGCTATGCATGAGAACTCTATTAATTCAGGGTCAAAGGTGGGTTCTTGAATCTGTCGAATGCTCATATAAAACTATCTTAACTTAATAACTTTTAAGAAATGCCGGACAACAAACTTACTATACCTTGCACCTATTTTTTCTTTTACTCATTGCTGTTAATTTAATTAAATCAAACGTAATTATTGTACAACAAGTAATGTAATT
The DNA here is from genome assembly GCA_932274525.1 of Podabrus alpinus. Classification (NCBI taxonomy): domain Eukaryota; kingdom Metazoa; phylum Arthropoda; class Insecta; order Coleoptera; family Cantharidae; genus Podabrus; species Podabrus alpinus. Next base: position 99,042,254 of record OW026452.1, read on the forward strand.
TATTAATAAACATAATTATTAAAAAAACAAAAGATGGATTTTCAATTATTAAGATTAAATCAAATTTACAAAAATATCAATTAAGAATAAAAATTTTATAAATCCCCAAAAATTTAAAAACACGCGCGAACTGAATGTTACGAAAAAGTGTCGACACAATTGCTTACCGGAGTGTTATTCGTGCACGATCGATGTGAAGAACACACAGCGGATAACCAAGAGAAGATGCCTCGTAGTTTCATCCAAATCCCATACCATGAAGATTTCCAGGGTGAATTAATGATCAATCGAATATCTGCTACTGTCAGGATAGACGTTCAGGTAAGTCAAATTTTCAATAATCTTCTTTAATTCCAATAATTCAGAACATAACCATAAAATATAATGAACCATACGAAATTTGCAGTGGTCACCAAAATTTTCCAAATATTACTCGAAATTGTTAATCTTCTTTTCCATTCACAATTTATAATTCATTGATTAATAATTAATTAATCTTAATTAATACGCAAATAATTCCAAGACAATTTTAAACTCAATTCTTAATTATGTTATCAATCCTTTACACGGACGTACAAACAGTCCCCAATTTACCAATTTTCGAAAATAACGTCTTGATGCCTCTATTGACGATACGAGACTCCTAAATTACGTCCTCTCGCTTTCATGGACGGAACAAGACTCCCAAAATTGTTCCCGATTTCATGGACGGAACGAGACTCTCTCATTCTCCTTTCTTCATCCCACCAAAAATCGTCTATCTGTCCGCGCACTATTCTTTAACGCACTTTTATTATTGTTAATTTTTAATGCCTACACTCTTACAAATAAATTTTTATTTTAATTTAATTCCAAACTTTTCATGAAACAAAACAAACAAACCCTCTTTTGCTTCCCACAACATTTTTGAGATACTTGTGTACAAAATTATTACGTTTGTTATTTTATTAGGTTAAATGAAGCAAGCATTCTATTCTCGAGTATCCAGAAGATGGAGTTGCAAGTCCTTATTTTTCATGATGTTCTCTGAAGTGAATATCTGGACATGAGCATTCCACAGGAAAATGACCCAATTATGACAGACCACCCCCTGTGATGAATAGAACACGACAATAGATATTTTAGGCCTATTATTGATTATATGGATGTGAGTGATATGTAGTTTCAACAGGATCGTGCCAGATGCCACACAGCCACTGAAACATTGAATTTATTGCGAACCAAATTTCCCGATCGAATAATTTCCCGTAATTCTGTACTTAATTGGCCGCCTAGATGGTGTGATTTAACGCTGTTAGATTATTTCTTGTGGGGCTATGTGAAAGATCAATTCTATGCAAATAATGCACAATCCATTGAAGCCTTGAATACCAACATTTGACGCTTAATTGGTGAGATAGAGCTGCAAAAATGTAATCGAAAATTTGACAAAAGAATCGACGTCTGTAAACGTGGTTTTAGTGAACATTTGTCCGATATAATCTTTTATCCATAAATTGTAGACTTTCTACATTAACTATAAAATACCGTATATCAATAAAGAAATACAGAACTTTCATCCAAAATGTGTATTTTATTTAAAATTTGCAAACAAAGTCCCATGTTGAGAAGCCCTTTGTAATATTAGTTTATAAAATGCTTAACAAAACTAATTATTGTAGGCTGTCTACGAAATGTGAAGTTTTGACATTACATGACATTTTTCACTCTAAATATTTAGCTTTCTTATTATGCAAAACAACCACAGAAAATTCTGACAACTGCATCTAAATTGCCATAGCTTAAAGTCAGCTTGCCAATGGCAATAAATATGTAGATATCTTTATACAAAATTAAAATTAAATACATATTGAGACATTATTTAATATTAAAGTAAATAAATAATATAACTTACGAGAAAAACAGCATTTTTCTGCTTTAATAGCGTAGATGCAAATGCATATTAAAAGGAAAAAAATGACTAGAGCTCCTCCTGCCAGGCTCACTAGCGTGCTAAGCTGCATGGGTTCTGAAAAATATAAGGAAGCTCTTAAAAACATGCTAAATCGATAAACACATATTATTTTATTCATGACGGAGTCACAAAAAATCTCAAAATGTTCAAACTGCATTTGCATTGTAAATTCAAATTTTCCACCCGTATCGAATCACGGAGAAGTTGACATTAAATTCATAATTCATGCTTTTTAGTAAATTTTTATTGAACACTTCAACGGATACTTAAATAAATCTTTCAGAAAAGCTAAAATCATATTTTATCTTTTTAAAAAGGTTGTTTTGATTTAACTAGCTTTTACTTTATTTTTATTTTGGTTTCATTTTATTCCAGCTAAACGCTTTTCTTGATTTTTCTCGCATTAGTGAATTGCTTTAATTCACGTAATATTGAAAAAATCCCCTTTATATCCACAGTAACAACTTTGGAGCGTTTTGTAAAAGGGAAATAAGTTTAGAAATTTTTTATTTTCAGTTTTTGTCGAGAACCATAAAAATACAAAAATTTGAAAAATAGTATTTTAAGTAGAACTTTATTTATACAATAGAATCAACCAAAATGTGATTTATGTAGTTTGATGTGCCATCTAAAGAAAAACAAATAACGCTCTCCTGAAAAATTAAATTTTATGAAATGTTTCCCTTTTCTAAATCACCCCAAATATTGTAAAAATTCGAATCAGTTTAACATTTAAATTTTGTATGCCGTAATAAGGAGTTGTTTGAAAACTGCAAACTTCGATAAAACTTGTGTATTTGCCAATAATCTCTCACTTTTCTGATAAACTTTAAAGTATTGATTTGTTAACTCGTTGAAAATATTTCAAAATTATATTTATGTATTCAAATGAAGCTTATATGAAATTACTTATTCAAATACATAATGATTCGCTCTATTTTCGAGCTCATCAAATGGCTGCAAAGTTCATCCAAATAAATATTATTATTATTATAGCCATTTGAAAAGCTTCAAAATAGAGCGAAACACTGTGTCATGGTTGTGAACAATTAATTTGATTGAAAAAAAGGAAATAAAATTTTATGATAAACTTTAAACCCAGGAATTACTACATATATTATATGTTTAATTTTAATTACAATAAAACTGTCAAGTTGAATTAATAGTCACTAAAAAAAATTAGCGTTAATTTTAATGAATTTTGCACAAAATTAAAGTTGCATAGAGCCCTGACGTAAGTAAAGTTTGATCATTGTGCTTTTAGTTCTTGTTTTTCAGCTAAGCTTTACGTTGCAATGCGAATCGAAAAAGACGAACATACCAGAAGGAACTCATCAGGATTGAAGTGATGAATCGAATATATAATATAATCCTGGCAGGTAGTGGATGGATTCATAAACACCCTCTTCTTCGAAAAGGAAAGACAAGATGCAGAGGTCGTGCTACATAAACAACATGGGGCAGAAGCAGTAGAGCGAAATACGTAAAGTCGTTCTGAATGGATGGAGACGAATAGACGTCACTCCGTTCATTGTTAGTTTGGAATAACTTAGAAAGCTTCCGGAGGTGCTAATGCAATGTCGGTAAAAGGGGGAGTATGGTACACATTCATTAGGCAAACTACACCAGAAAAGAGTCAAACATGGTAATGAATTTTTCCAACTCGTCCTGGTTATGATTACCAGCAAGAACGACTGGTTATCAAATGGACTTCGCGTAGACTGATCGTGGATAGATAGACGTAGTTTAGATTAATTGGGGCCTTCTGATTTAATATACGCCGTCTTTTAGGTAGTTTTAGTGACCGACCAAGGTGGACGAGGACGTATGGGTCTCGGTTGTAATATCGTCAGAAAAAAGTCTTACACGCGAAAGAACACTTTGAAGACTAAATAGCCTTTTTCCTACAGACGATATCAGAAAAACAATCTGCACCCTGTAGACGACAAAGACATAGATGGTTTTAAGGAAGGGAAACTACATGAAGCGGTTAAGAAAATGGCTAGAATTGAGATTCCAGGATCAAACGGAATACCGTCTGACATCCTGCGAAATCTTGAAATATGCCCAAAGGAGTTACTTGATCATGCCTGGTCACGATTGACGTCATAATAGGCAAAAACGTCAATTCAATGCCAGTACTGAGACTCGCAATGCCAACGGAAGTTACAATAGTGGGTTTTGTTGATGACATCGCTATCATAGTGGCCACCAAAACAGAAAAAGAAGTAGAAGAAAATGTGAATAGATTACTATAAAACCTGAAAACTTGAATAGAGGGACATGGTTTTCAAATTGTGCCTGGAAAACCCGAAGCCCTGCTCCCACTTGAAAGATGGAAAGAGTGCCAATACAACTTTCTTTACAAGGCAATATCATTTCGCCGCAGAAGACACTCGTGAGTTTGGGAAAGAAAGAACAACTAAAAAAGGTCGTAAACAGGACAAGACATAAGTACGGCATTGGAAAAACCTATGCCTAACACAAGAGGATCCGGAGAAGCTACTGAGCGCGGTAGTGCACTTGGTGATGTAGCTTGGACCCCCCGTACGGTATTAGGGAATGGAAATCAAGTTTTATCGCACTGATAAAACCGCGCTGAATACTCGGTATTTTTGGTAGCAAGTATAATGCTCATAGACCTCCGAGATCACGGTGAACTAGAAGTCCTGGAAGAATAAAGTAGATGTGAAGTGGGTCAGGGAAAAAGCTATCAAAATTTGGCAAGAGGGATGGGGCAACGAAGATAAGGGGAGGTGGATATATGCAATGATCCCCATCGGAAAAAAGTGGGCGGAAACGAAACACAAAGCTAGAAATTTGCGATTGGGAAGACAAAATGGTTGCCACATTTTGTTCAAGATCGCTAAAGGTCCGTACGTGGTAAACACCATTATGTTAGTTAGATTTGGCAATTAAGTACTAAAGTTTTAAATGCTGAAATTTTGCTACGATTAATTTCTGATTTTTATGGAAATTCGGCATAATGGCTTAGTGTTTGTTTCCATTTCGTCCTGGTGATATCAATACTTGCCATTTTGGATGCTTGTTTTGTGTTTGATTATCGGGATGAGTTATCAACTTCCTCCAAGTATTAGTTCAATGTGAAATTAATTAAGAAATGGTTTTTGGTTACGCGTGAAATGTCTATTTATCATAATCCCTGTGAGATCCAGGTGACAAATGTGTCTGATTAGACTAGCAACATTATCACTATCGCAAATTAAATTCTGTATAAGGTAGATTATGTGAACCAGATTTCGTCAGTTCTGTAGGAGATTAGGGGCAAGGAATCGATGTTGACTCAATGTTACCTTTTGTAAACTTTGGTTGCTGAAGAGATTGTTGTTGAACCATTTTATTCATATTAATTTTGAATCGCCTGTTACATTATTACAAAAGTTCGTTCTTGTTGATCATGTGTTTTATTTTAAAGTACGCATTTGAACATCTCCTAGTTAAGCTTACCTACGACTATCGCATACCGTCTCGAGCCTAGCAGAAGATAACGGGTAGTGATTTCCTTACATTTTCTTAATCAAATCTTTCGAGGAGGGAAGTTTCGTTGGGAAGTCGAGAAAAGAATCACGCGGTAATGTGAGAAGTCAGAAATGTTTTTAACAACTATCCACTGTATTTATTTTATTTGGCTATCAAATTATATCATTGTTACAGAGTTGCTTGCCGATTGTTTCAGTTGTTTTGTTGGAATAAACGTCTTCGCAGGCCGGTGTTTGAGCTTAACTGATAACAGGCAACCATTTACGTTTTTTTAACCAGGTTTTCATAATTTGTAGGTCCCTTGAGTCAACTTTACAGCAATAGTTAGGAGAGTGCCTACCTGTGAAATAGACGAGGAAGTTTGATTACAAAATAAAGAAAGAAAAAACCCGCACGAAAGCTATTTTTTGAAATGATAATTTCTTAGTTTAACTGCCACACAGTTTATCATAACCAGAATTAAATATAAATAATAACATCAAAAGTTTTTGAAAAAAGTGAGAGATAAATGTCCAAGTTTTATTGAAGTTGGCAACCCTCGGAGACCTCGCCCTATACATAGATAATGAATCTATATAAATAATGTTCAGCGTTAAGAACTGTTTAAGATCAACTTATTTGAAATTCTTTTTCGTTATTACCAGCTCAAATTTTTTTAATGCTAATATTAATAAATTAGGTACGTTGAGAGCTTCAGAAACAAAAATTTGAGTTAATATTTATTTATTTTATACCGAGCACCAGAGTACCCTTGATATTTAAAAATTAATAAAAACATTTATAAAGGTAGATATAATAATAAGCTTTACAAACCATTTACATATAGGAATACGGCATGTTTATCTTTGCCTTTGTCATTTTCAACAGCCAAATAATAAGCTCTTGAATCTACCGAATTTGCGTCGGAAATATGTAAAGCTGCCGAATAACAATCTTCCCTGTCTTCCTCCGTCACTTCTTCCACCCTATATCTACCTGAAAAAATAACAACGAAATATACAACTTGCGGTAATCGAACTAGAAGTTAAAGTTTATGTGAATGTGCGTATCAGTCGAGTCCTAAAATCTAGGAAATATACGGTAATCCGACACATGCTTTTACAACTTTACTCGTAAAGTGGCCACAAATATGGATAGAACCACAAATTTTATACTCAAGTAGCTTTTATCTGATTTTAGTACAAGATTTTCAAACTTTTCCGGAAGTAAACACGAAGATTATTCTACTATACTTATATTTAACACGTGAATTAAAGGTGTAAAAGCTCGTAAGCACTTCTCAAAACCATCTCTTAGAACTTCAATTTACAAGCTTAAAAACTTTTAAATAAATCGTATAAATCCGTCTGGAACTTTTTCTAATTCCAACTTTTCGAAAACATTACCTAAAGAAAATTTCAATAGCTTACTTAACAAGAAGTAATGAATATTTAAATGTATCGTCTCTTCTTTAAATTTTTAGTACGCACTTTAAATATTTGCTTAGTACTAATAATTGAAATATTGGCATTTAAATTATTTAATAAATTTCAATTTGGATTTTAATTAAATGTAAATAAAATTTTATAAGAATACGGTTTACCTTTAGTAGTGCCAGCTTCCATTCGAACCGATCCCCATTCCCAAGCCATGTATCCTGGTCTGGGGTCAGCACAAACGACTACCCTCAGAACTGCGTTTTCACCTTTTTCAACCCTAATTTCTGGTTTTATTGAATGCCTCAGCACTTGAGGAGCTCCTACAAAAAATATACAAAATGATTAATTGTTCAACGCTTTTTTATATAAATCAATCTTGAAAATACTTTGCTTTTTGAAAAATTACAGGATATTTTATTGTTTGAAAATTAAAATTAATTATTAAAATTCTCCTTTATTATTAATTACTTTTTTAATAATTTAGTCGCATGTAAACGTAAAATAACATTTTTCTTCATTGCACAGATACAATTTTCTTTACTACAAATACTAATTCCAGTTGATAATATGCGCACCATTTATAATATTTTGAATTCCTAATTTAATGAAAATATATGATTGATTGTGTTCATCAACATTTTCGAGGTAAATAGAATATGTCCAATTTCAACGCAGAGGCGCACTCGCTACAATATTTTCGGTGCATCATTTATTTATCCCACTCACCAATCTTATTTACACTGCACTCGAAAGTAGTTGACAAACAGAATACAGCCAAAGAGACTGAGAAAATTTTAAATTGCTAGTTAATGACAACATCGACACCAATATAGCACCATTTAAATAAGTGGTGCGTGGAAATCTACCCCGGTATTGAAAAGTTTCGACAATGACACATGTGAGACGGTTATTGGCTTAGTAGTTAGAATAATCAACTACTGATGCTAAAGGCATTGGTTCGAATCTAGCAAGAGTTAATCTTTAACGTCTCCGTACTTCGGAGGGTATGTAAAGCCGGCGGTCCCCCCTGATCAGACCTGATCATATACGAGTATATTAAACAGGGTAATAAAATCACCCCTACCCTCCACCGACTGCGCAATGCTTGGTTTTGTTGGGGCTTCGGGTTGGGTGGTATGGTCCAGGAGCCACCCATCTGGTGCATCTAGCACTGGTGGGTGCGAATCACAGGACTTCTCATAGCTCGGTCATCGAATGGAAATCCCTGGTTTGTAGTGCCTGCCCTTGTTGGGGAGCAGGTCAGATGGTGGCACTGTGGCTCAGTCTGCAGCAACAAAAACGGAGGTACTACAATGGTACTACTCAACCATTCGCAACGGAAGACTTGGAAATGAAAGAAGAGGAAATTAAACAACTAATAGAAGCGCCATACCAACTAGATATTCGAATTATACCTTTTAAAACTTTTAAATTCCCAAAAATACCAGGCTATGACCCGGAATCTTCCAGCAGCTTCCAGAAAGAGGAGTGTGACTATATCTTTAACCTAGAGCTCCGTTGAGAAATTCTGCATCCACAATGGAAGGTAGCCCAGATAATCCTAATCCACAAGGTAGGGAAGTCACCAGAAGAGACAACACCGTATCGTCCCATTAGCCTGCTGCCATTTCTTTCAAAAGGTATTTGAAAAATTGTTACTGCAAAGATTTCATCCGTATTTATGAGAGAAAAAGTAATTCAAAACATCAGTTTGACTTCAGAAAACAGCATGCTACCATCGATCATAAATTAAGACCTCGAAGAGAAAAGATTTTGCACAAATGCCTTTCAGGATATTACACAGGCATTTGATAAGCAATGGAATCTTGAATTGCTTTATAAAATACGATTGAAACGGACACATTCATACTAATCAATCCTGCATTCGTACCTCCTGGACTGAATATTTCATGTGAAGGTTCAGGACGAGCTTTCTGAATTCTATCTAATTCAGTCGGAAGTTCCTCAGGGCAGAAGAACCACAACTACCAGGACAGCAATTGCAATGTATGCGGATGGCACAACAATTATGGTCTCAAACTGTGATCCAATTCAAGTCTCAAGAAACCTATAAGCTCATCTTTTAAAAATCCAAGAATGGTTAAAGATATGGCGCATTCGAGAAAACGAAATAAAATCCATACAAGTCACGTAAACTACGAAGAGAGGTACTTGTCCAAAAGTAACATTAAACCGTTAAATACTACCTGAACCGATGGCACCCCTTGGCATGCCCCTCAATTGAGAGTTCACTTTAAAAGAATATATCTGGAAGAAGAGGAAACAGTTGGGTTTAACATTTAGAAATATCTATGGGCTGATTGGATCAAAGTCACATAACGCTTGAAAAGAAGGTCCTATAGATAAGACTATATTGGGCCTATTTGGTCACATGGAATCCAATTATGAGGGACAGCAAGTAGTTCCAACATCGAAATATTCCAGACATTTTGCTCAAAAGTGCTACGTATAACCCCAATTTATTCATAAAAATAGTATATTAAATTTCCAAAGCAGTTTTCAAGAAATTTACAATTAAACCGGCAGTAACTTTCAGAACTTAATAGCTTTCGAAATTTTTGTAATCCTTAAATGCTTGTTAAATAGTGTGAATGGTATACATTACTTACATAGAAATAACCAGGAACGTGTAGTTAGTGGTTAAATTAAGTTATTCCATGTCGGAACAATTCATAGTATGTAACAAACACATACAAATAGAAAATATATTAAGTTGTTTCTAACTTATCTAAAACTTACAAATTGTTTGTATTCCCATTATTACTGATAAAGTAATGCAATAAACACATACAATTGTTACCCCAACAAATAAACTATTAACTTTCCAGACGGTATATGTATTATATACGTTGGAATGTAATCAATAAGGTATTTACTTGCTTCTCTGTTTTCAAAATTGATATAACAAACTGCTAACATGATAACCTAATATTTTTTCAAATCAAAATAATCGGAATTTCTTTCGTTGCTTCTCATGTCCATTCTTTGTTTTATAAACGTCTTTTTAAAATGTTTTTTAATTTTTTTACATTGAAATAACAAATAGGGCAACAAAGAAGCTTGTAGTGGCCGGTGTTAAGTTTTCTGAGTTATTGGATCTCAGAGGTGGTAAGCTGATTTATGTTATTTCGTAGCAATATGAATCTGAAGAGATGAATTTTAATTTTCCAATTGTGTCAATCATCAAGACTGATCGCTTAAGTAGTTGTTACAATTCAAATGGCAGCTTAGTTAAAAACGGAAAGGTGTCGGTATTTGTTGCAGATTACTGCAATAAACTTCAACAAAATCCCAATATATATGTGGCGTGTCAACTTGATATTTTAAAATAAATTGATAGCATTTATCGTAACCAATGATAATTTTCAGTTAGATTTTAGAATTGTGGAAATTGGGAAGTGATTTTCAGGAAATTTTGTTACATCTTTTGGACAATAGTGTACGAAATAATTTAGACCAGAGTTTTTCCAATCCAATGTTTTGGGATTTTTATCGTTACTGGTATTTGGATTTATAGGCTTGTATTTTCATTGTCGAGGCATCTTTGCCTTTTGCCCTCTGGAGGTAGGTTAAAGGGCAATCTATCGTTTTGGACGGTTGCCCTGTGGTTGGCCCGTATTAACTTTGATTTAAAATAACCATTTGTTATATTTATAAATCATATTCCTGGATTTCTTATGATCAAAATCTTGTGTTTTTTTATACAGTTATTTGACGACTGTTGAGTTCGTGCATATCAGTCGCTCACCATGACTGTCGTTTCAATTGAGTCCCTGTTTATAAGCCGTAAAGGTCGGGCGTACGTTTGATTTTGTAAAAATTTTTAAATACGTCGGAGATTTAAGTAATATGTTCGTATTTTTGAGAGGAACTATGGTGTAATTGATTAAGAAACCAAAGCTTAAGTGAATTTGAATTGAGAAGTTGTTAAATTAAAAAGAAAATTGAAAGCAGATGTTAATAAATAAAACTTGAAAAGTAGTTAAAAAGAAAATTTAAATTAAGAAAAGTTGAATCACGCAGGGATTATAATTTATAAAATGAGTACAAAAATGAAAAATTAATTAATTAATTTACGAAATATGGCGGGGAAGTTAAAACTAAATTTGGACGTAGAAACCGAAATTGAACTTCCATCAAATATATTATAGTAAATTTATAAAACTAAATACCGAGGTTGTATGTATAATGAAATCAACGGCTACAGGTATGGACAATATCAATTCTCGAATGCTAAAGCTGGTACTTCTACTGACTCGATAGTTTAACCGACCTCATTAACTCATGTCTGGAAAGTTTCATTGTACCGACTGCGTGGGAAAAAATCTACTATACTTCCTATACCTAAAGTGCACAATGCCAGTAAGTTTGATGAACTTCGTCCTATCAAAATTTTACCAGCCCTTTCCAAAATTCTTGAAAACATTATGAACCAACAACTACTTGAACATTTTATGGCAAGTAAAGTACATATTTGTTCTTTTCTTCTTTAATTTGGCCGCATTTGGAATTTCAACGTGCATGGACTTACAGGGTAACTTATTGCCTTCTTCGTTCCAATTGAATTGTTTTCGCATAATTTCTTGTAATTTTCATTTCTCCTTTTCCCTTGGTTTTCAGTTTCATCTGAGCTTGGATTTTCTCAACAAGAACAGTAGAAAACATCAAAAAACACAAGCATCATGGTTTGGTGTGATCGCTAGTTGAGTTACTGTGCCGAAATTATGGATTCCAACCACGTACTTTCATTTCATTTCCACGGAATTTCATAGCCTGGCATTCCGGAGAACATCAACACTCTGCAAATGAAAATAAACCGTGAAAACTTTGCAGAGAAGCAGAGTCTCAATATTCCGAACGGAATGAAAACCTTTAATAACAATAATAATATCCCTTCAACTTATTCTTGTTCCAATTTATTATTAACTTATATTTTATTTTCACTAAATTAGTTTCGTCGAACTACACATTTCTTTATTTTTGGATCCATTTGTTTTACCATTCATGAATCATATTTTCAATTTCCATGTGAATGTAGCTTTACAGTGCGCATCATATTTTTATCTCAGTACTTCTGGTTGCAGATCTTGTTGGTGTGATTCTGTGAATTGTACTTATCTTCTCCATCAGTCAATCGTTTTCTCTGGTTCATTTTTTATTATTACTATTTTTACCACTGCGTCTAAGCTATTACATCTTCAATATCTCAATATAATGTAGTACGCAATTGTCAAGATTGTGCTGCTTAAAGGCCGCACTGGGGAGATTTTTGCCATAAGTGAAGGCCGTAATTACTCGACCCATTTTACTTGCTCCATGTAAAACATCGCAGCACTTTGAAATACACAACAGAATGTTGAGTCCTTGCTTGTCGCATAACTCCCTTTGTCGAGTAAGTAGTTAATAAAGAGAATATTCATTTCTTATTTATCGATGTCGTTTAAGTTTAGAAAGTTTTAATAGCTGCACTAATAAAGTTCTAATAGCTGTTAAGGGCTGCAAGTAGTTACCGAATAAACTTGCGAGGATTGAAGTAATGAATCGAAACGGTTTGGTTAAAATACAATGAGGTAAGCCGCTTTTACGATTTGGCTTGCATGTTAACTACAGAATTAAATTTATGCGGCTATTTTTGTTGTTTATTTTTTCGTGAAGTACGTGGTGATAAGCTATTTAGAGTGCGAGGCTTTGTTTAGCTGGAATAGCAAAAATGGTTAACTTTTTTGTCGAGTATTTTTTTGAAATATTAAAAGAAATATGAGCGAATATGCAGTTTTCTGATGTTATAACTTCATAAGTTACAATTGTTTTGAAGTACTATGTAATAATGTGTACGGGGCAAAATGTATTGTACCATCAGCCTAATTAATTTTTAGTGTATCATGTCGGGGAAGAGCAATAGTGCAGAGCAATTGTTGTCATTAATTTTCATTTAGCTTCTAATGTATAACAGTAAATATTAAGAATTAATACCAGGGAAGATAATACAGCAAATATGTACAATTTTCAATGCAAAATACCTTTTATGAGTCTACGTTACTATACAAAAGGAATTACTTGATTAACTTTGGCAGAATCGTGCCTATCGTTGTGTAATTATGTTTAATTTGTTTCATTTCGTAAAGACAACATCCCTTTATTAGAATTATACGTGAAATGGAAATTTCCTATCTATAAAAGATTAACAAGAACAATAGAATCGACATTACTTCAGCTTAAAATCATAAATAAATGAGCAGTGTATCTTTTTATTTTATATGTATGTTGTATTTGAGTTTCCTTTGTTGTTGTGTTCTATTTACATAACATTTATCTTCAATTAACTTATTCCTATGCTTTCAGTTTTGACGATAGAAATCTATTTTGTAGCATTCATGTGGTGAAAATCTTGATTGGGTAACTGATTATTATTTTATAAACGCCTGTCAAGATATGCTACATTGTTGACTCAACACTTTCAGAACTTCACAATAGAAAACCGACCATTATGTTCCCTAATCAAGATTTTACGTTATTCCTCAAGTTAAAGCACTTCCACATTATTTCAATAAAAACCCCAGAAATATAGTATAAAAGAATTACCAGGTTACCTCATATTTTATGATTATATTATTACAGTAATAACGCTATTTGAAAAATGAGCAAATATCAATTTAACGTCGAGCTTTCAATTTGTAAATTCAGTACACACTGAAAGCTAATAGAGTGATATTTGCAAGGTATGATTTTCAAAGAGCGGCCGCACCAAACCTGCTGGGAACTAAGACGATTGCGCCTGCGTATTAATAAGGGTTGACAATACGGCAACGGAATGGCAACGGTACGACAAAATTTTTTTAATTGCCTTGAATTCCTTTTACCTAGTGACGTTTTAATATAATAAAGAGCAGAAAAGTAACGGAAGCGATGCAGTCAGGTTTCTACTTTTTGCTCAAACTAGGAAGCTAACTTAATTTTATGTAAATTTATAGGTTAGGACTTCAAATTACTACAAAATTCAAAACTTTGTAGCAAATTGAAAAATATTGTTAGTGCACTTACCAACAACTTGTAAAGCAATCGATTCGCTTTGCACTGACCTCTCCATACCGCCAATAATATTGGTAACTTTGCACACATATTCGCCTTGATACTCATACGTAACATTTGGAATATGAAGTTTAGCTTCCCGTCCTCGTTCTATAATCAAGTCAGACGGAGTTGGATATCTCTGTAACCATTGATAAGTAGGTTGAGGATTTCCTTCTGCTATGCATTCAAATGTTGTCGACGTAAATAACGGAGCGGTGGTTAATCGATCGGGTCCCACGCTTAGAATCTTAGGCGGATCTAAAATATAAATGTACTTTTACTTTATAAAACTTTTTCAAAGTAAAATTTAAAAGATATGTAAATTATAAAGACACCGCGATTTAGTTAATCTAAACCGTTAATTCATAAGTGAAATTTATTTAAATGTAAAATATTTTAATCAAATATCCAACTACGTTTGGTTATCGCTGTACGCATTTTGCACAATAACAGCTTACCAGATCTTTATCCTTCAATCTCTATGCTTCCCTGAAGCTCTACGAAAAGCACATTGTGTGCAAAACTTTCCGATCTTTAGTAGTTCCCTATGCAAACATCAGCGGTAAAGCAAGAGTGAAAATTTAGACCGATTATGAGATTGAAGCTAAAACCTAAGCCAACATGGCGCGTCCAGTTATCAAATTAGCTACCCTAATTAACGAACAAATTACATCTAAACTAGAGATTTACTAATTCCAAAACTTTCTCAAATAGCAATATAATTGATATAAGATTATGCACGTTACTAACATTATGAGTTTACTGTGACAAGTTTAAACTACACAAATTTATAACTAAATCTTTAATAACGACTATGTTTGCTCTTAAAATTAAACGCAGGAAGTTAATTTGAATAAGAATTTAATTAAATAAAACTTGAAGTTATGTTTGTAATAATCACGAAATTTTCTTATGTGTTTATACAACAGAGATTTTCATAGAATAAAACTTCTAACCTAAGGAAGGAACTCAGCTTAATTGAATACAGTAACAGTAAAATTTCTAGAAGTCACTTTAACAACTATAATAACTTATATGTATGTTCATGTACTGTTAAGCTCCACAACGGGCGCCAATTTGTTACATTAACAATATTACATTGCATTGTTGTATAACATATTTGAAGAGAAATGTTGAACAAAGTAATTTACAGAGCGGACGTGTCTGTAGACAGCAGTCGAAAAAACATGGATCACATTAGTCTTACTGCATGACCAGTTTCGGTGTTACCACAAGGGATTCGCCATCATCAGATGCACACCGACTATGCGGTACTCATTACTTAGTTTGCATGTCGCATTCATTTACACAACACTTATTCTTCGTTAAATTTATTAAAAAATATTAATCTACATATTTTCGTAGTCACTGCGTTAATAAAATGAATATTGACATAATTATAACAATAAATTTAAATTTAAATGTCATTAGTGAGAATTAGAATTTTGGGAACACAAAACAGCACCTTTGTTATTAATAATGGAATAAATTCTGGTGAAATAGACAATAGAAATAGGTATTTGTAGTGAGAGTTATTATAAGAAGAATGCGGTAAAATGCGTTAAGGCACAAAGTTTAAATTTTCAGAATCAAATATTAACCAGATACCCAATTTACAAAATTATATCCTTAAATTTATGCTTTTGCACCCAATTATTCTAGTAATTACATATACATGCTCAGCAGCAAATAGAGTACGCTCATAAATTATTAACATTATACGTAAGCAACAATAAGCAGCTTTTCGTGATGTCTATATCACCGAAAACACCGATATTATTTAACATTTCATTGCATTATTAAGGGTATAACTGGTTCACAAATATTAAGGTTTTGCACAAAAATAGCGGCACGATACCACAAAAGTTATACAAATATTAAATTTTTTAAACTTAAGTGAGTTTTAATTCCAAGTACTTTTAATAAGAAATAATTCCTCTGTTTTAATAATTATGGTAAATTACTTCTATTATAATTTAAACACCCGTTTTCAATTTTGTTACGCTGATTAAACTGGAGGTAAGCCATTCGAATTAATGCAAAGCTAACTCAATTACGGTGCGGTATAAGATGACTGTAGGTTTTAAGATGTTAAAATAATTGAAATACAAATTTAACAATGGATTCAAAAATTTACAGACGTAAATCAACACACCATTCGCGATTTTTGTTTTCAATTAATTTTATTAGTGGCACGGTGCGGTTAGTACTCGAATGGGTGACCATTTAAGTGCACCGCGTGTCGTTGTCAGCACATATAAGCAGATTAGCACCCTACCAAAGTATTGTGGCCATTCAAGTGGCCAAAAAGCAGACATGAAATGAAAAGGGAATAGGAACATTAGAAGCAGATGGTTAATAGAATGGAAGAACAAGACAGCAGAAAATAAGTATTATTAGCAAAGGTTTAAAACCTATAAAAACAATGAAAATGTAGTTGAAATGTATCTTAAATCGACACAGACATACAAATTGAGGAGCAATGAAATCGAAATAGATGATGGAGAAAGAACCAAGAAATAATGAAGAATGAAAGGCTTAAAACTTGAAAGGTTTGCATCGATAATGACCTAATAGTAGGAGAGAGAAAAATCCAAAATGAAATTGCAAAGCAAAGGAAGCAAAGGAAGAAAAATAAAGATAAGTAAACTTAATAAAATTTAATTTCTTTAACAAGCTTTCCACAGTAGTCTGTGGTTTACCATTGCCTTCCGAGGAGAGTCCGTCAGTATAAAGTTCTTACCCTGCCTGGATTCAAACCAAGCGTTTTTCATTAGCGTGTCAAGTAAACTGTCAAAGCGTGACCGTCTCAAAATTTCGAAGTTTTAGTTTTTAAGTTCAGTTATTTTTATTAAATTTTGTCGCGAAAATTATCTATAAATTATTCTAGAAGATGCAAAATTAACTAATAATTTAAAAAATATTAGGTTACGTTTTTAGATTTCATAGTTTGGATAACTTGTAGACCATTAAGGGCCTAACTGTCAAGAAGTTATGACTTCTGGATTAAAAATAAACAATACTAGATTTTAAATATTCGAAACAAACAATGCTAAGAATGAAATTAAAGAACTTAGTTTAACTCTATTCTTATCAACCTAATTTTTCATGGCAATTACCAAATTACCGGTGGTCTCAAGACTTAAAAAAAGTAAAACAACCAATTTCATCGCTTGTTCTTGAGCACTTGACTCTTATTAACATTTAATAAGGTCAATAACCATGTAAACAAAATTTTATTATTAAAACATTAGGACTTTTCCTATTATCTGCCCGTATTGACGCGCATGGATGGACGAACGAGTCTGATGAAGTTAGTTGTACGATTATAACTTAATCCGACATAAATAGAGATTAGATACATACTATGTTGGATTGTCAGAAATATGTACAAATCTCGTTTATTCATTTATTAAATGGTCATTAGATTCTTGTTAATCCAAAAATGCACGTCGTATGCGAGCAGATTAGGCGCTATTGATTTTCTCCTCAGCTATGTAAGTTTTAATGCCATTTGTAACGGTTTTTACCCTAAAAAGGAATGACATGAACATATCGAAAAGATTAAGTATCAAAATAATTCGAAATTACTTTTTATTTACGAAAAAATTAGGTCTGGGTTGCATTTGCCCGAAGGTCGTTTACAAGGGGGGGATAAGAGAGTAGCCCAACAAACATTTTAGCTGTAAATGGTCTGTTAAATGGCTATTCAGTAGCGAAACATTTACAGGTAATTTACAGGAAAAAGGTTTGTTGGGATCCCCCCTCTCATTAATTTTCAAAAATCGAAAATGCCGATTAAATGCACTAAAATTATTAAAAATGTACCCATTTTGTGATATTATGCAATGAATTAATCCTCCGCTCAAGTCCTTTAACGGCGCTTACAAAATCACAATATAAATATATACATAATGTAGTATATTTATAAAAGTGACAAAACGTTGGCATTTGTGCAGTTGGCTACATTGGACAGGGTCAGCAGCTATTACGCCGCTCCTATCCGCTTTGCAACATTAGGCTCCATTTAATCCACAGGCTTGCCATTATCTTTAAAAAAATAAGCGAAGGGAGGAGAGGATTTGGCCATTACGGTCAATCGCTCCCCCTCCCCTTCTTAGATATTCCTCATGCCGATAAAATACCCGATCATATTGTAGTCCGATTGGGACAGGGAAACCCACTAATATTCTAATAGTTCCACTGCGTAAAACTCAAGAAAATCTGTCTGACGCGACCCCGGGTCGTGTGGATTTTCAAGCCCTGTCGAGATGCTGTGCCACAACTAGAAAAAATTATTCTATTATGTTCAATTATACAATGGCCATTTCTTTGTAAGTTGTTTTCAGAGTTCAGATGCACAAGTAGAGATGAAGGGGTAATAATTTATCAGTTAAGTATCTTATGGTGAATGGTAATGCAAATTCGTGGCGAAGTACCAGTCTGACTTAAAGGCAATGATAAATCACTAAGGCCCAGTTGTTCAGTATTATAGGTTATCTTTTAACCTGAATTATTTTCCATGGAAACAATTCTTGAAACAATCATTTCTATGGAAAATAACCCAGGTTAAAAGATAACCCGAAACTGAGCAACTGGGCCTAAGTGCACTCTACTTAGTAAATGATCTTATAATGAAATGTACTATACTTCCGTGGTTTCCATCCCACGTTAGAAACCAGGTCACAATACAGGTATAGAAGTGAAGGCATTAAATTGCTCTACTAATAATTATAGGTTAATTTAAGTGAACTTTAACGCAAAGTGAAAATTTACATTGTAGAAAGTCTGCTAGAGGCACTATAAAGTTTTTGAGGGGTTCTAAATTAACAACAAACATTGGAAAACTGACCGTCGTTTTCAGTAATTAGTAGACGTTCCTTTTTAAAAGGATTTTAATGCTTTAAAACTGATGATATTTTTATTTTTCTCAGGTTATCAATGCCACTCTCTCCTCGCTCTTTTATATAATAATCGCTTAGTGGATATCAAGGCAAGTGTCTAAATTCCTCATAAAGACGAGAAAATCGAAAGACTATTAAATAATTAAATTACAAGTTCGGCAGAGACGCTGTGCCAGCCTTCTGTAGGAACGAAGTCGCAGGCTGAAAATAAATTTTTCTGTGGTAATAAAACAAAATGTTGTCTTAATCAAACTTACGGTAAGAAGCTAAAATATCATTGTTGAATAACAAAATAGAAAAATCAAAATTCGCACTCGATTTTAACGCGAAGAAATCAAGTCTTATCGCATGTGAGACACAAGGATCCTTTAGTGAAAACAAAGTGATCTACGCCAAGTGCTGGTACATGAATTGCAGTATAAATAATTTATGCAGGCAGCTGGTGTGAAAAGATGAGCTCCGTTATTTTATCAAATAATAGAAATGTAAGGAACGCGCATGGCATGGATTTACTTATTAGTCTAATATAACATTTTTTTAAATTTTCAGGGTAAACATGTTTAAATAACCTGAAACATTACGCTAATTTGGCAACTGATTCAGAATATTAAAAAAATTCCTTAAATGATATTTAAGTATTTTACCTGCATAATCGTCTTATGAAAGCATTTTCAGAACACGTGTATCTAATTACTTTTGTGTTTATGGTAGGTCATTTTCCATTCCCAAATACCCTTCGTGAGCATTTTGTGTGCATGACAGGAATGTAAACAGAAAACATTGCGTCTATTGATAACCGTAACAACAATATTGTACTAACAAAATTGTGTGATTCAGCATGAAAAGCAACTTGGAAGCATAATTTAATAAGTCGCAACTCAGTCGCGCGAACTTTTGCGTATACATTCATGATACGAGATCTGAAATTTTAATGAAATGTAATGCAAGTCTTACTTTCAAAATAACGTGTGAATTTGAAAATTAAGATATTTTAAATTTGATTTAAATTTTAGATTTCGTGACCTTATGAACCTGTGCGTTCGAGAATTATTTACATGGGGTGCGTTCTGTAATTTTATAAGACGTCACACAGTAGAATCGTCTATCAAATTCGAAATATGCTCGTGAACACACCAAAGTGCCTCACTTAATATATTCCAAAAATATTCCAAGTGCACTCCGAGTGCTTTCCGGAAAACACTGCTCAAACCTTTAACCTCAACGGTGAATAATAACTGCTACATTCCTTTAATTTATGAAGCAACTGAACTTGGTTAGGAATACACATTTACAAATGATACCTTTTTGTTTTATAAATGCGCCCCGTATATTCCATAGTTATGAAAAAATACATTTTTCGAGATAAATGTTGATATTAATGTATTCCAGTTTGAATGTAATGATATATTTAATGTATGTAAATTAAATTTTATGTAGGTGAACTTTTGAGGGAAAGTATATTATGCGGAAAATATTCCAACCTATTAATTTTCAGTCATTTAAGAAAATTGTAAGACGGAAAATCCCGATTCTTTTAAACCTTAGGAAGCGAGCATTATTAAATACGTGATCTATTATTCTATAATTTTGTTTTGATAGGTCTGAAATAACTTTTGGTAGATAACTTTGAGGAATATTACAAATTTACATACAAATACCTAATAATAAGACACGAATATTTCGAATTAAATGTAATTTGAAAGTTAAATTACTTTAAAATTATTTTAGTTAGAGTATACTTGTTAATACAGTTCGACATAGCCTGCAGTGGAAGTTGTCCTGATCAATTTTATTGGATTATCTATAGTTTCATACAAACTATTTGGTCTACACAGAGTCATTGAGTATAAAGTTTATAGAGATCGCAACAGTGTAAAATAAACTCTCGCCACTTAATCATTTCCCGAGATTATCGACCTGATAGTAATTTTTATTAGCTTTTTTATGGTATCAATAAACTACCACATCTTTTTATTTTATTTTCAAGTGTACAGAGTGCGGCAAAGTTACCGGAATAAAAAATTTTCAATATTATAAATTAATACTTGATAATAACAACTAGCATTAAAATTCGGGTCTTTGGATTTCCAAAGATGGTACCGTTGGCTTTAATAGAACTTGAACGTCTCAGAAAAGCGAAGTAATCGGAAACGCAAAGAATTCGTAAGCTTGGTTTATGCACCCGCCGTAACGTGACGCACGCCACGTCCCGCCACAAATTATAATCATAAAGCAGCATTGCTGACATTACGGTTAGTGAATTACGGTGTAAACCCAGCTTTAGGTAATTTACTAAAAGTGTGGGACGGCATCATCTATCATCGCACTTGACATTTAAGCCAATATTTTATTTATAATTTTAAAATATTATAATTTACATTAAAACTAGCTTATCAGATTAAATAAAAGTAGCTTAACAGGCTCGCTTCCACCATTATTTACAATGTCGCAGCAGTAGAGTGCTGATGCAAAAACTATTCGACGAGTCAATTGTTGACGAGATTAGATTTTATTTACTTCTTTTTAAATAAGCCATCCCTTCAATGGAGGATGTTGGAAAGTCTTCTTTCTTATGTATGTGTTGTGCATTCGACGTTTTACCACATAAATAGAAGACCTACTGCTTAACATGGGCTCTGAACCACAGGAAGTGTAATGCACTACATTTTGAGGAGGTTACGGATTACTAACCAGATTACAACTCGGTGGTTTGCTAAGAATAAAGTTCTTACTTCACCCGGAGTCGAAAGGGTACTTAGTATTACTAGTGAACACACTTAATTGCGATGTTATTGACCGTCTATTTAATTTACAATAAAATTTAACCGTTTCGTAGACGTACCGGTTTTAATTGACGGATATAGTGTGGATTACAGAGCTGTTTTAATACCATCAGCACTTTTGAAACGTAAATTATTTAGATCGTTAACTACACTATACTTGTAGTCACAGCATCTTAGCCATTTAATTTGGAGAGCCCTGGACATTGGATTATTAAAAATTTACTGCAAAAATTTAACTTCAAGGTGGAAGGAAATGAGATAAGTACGAAAAGTCGATAGAGATTAGAGAGCACGTGCAAGAAGTAAAAGGTTTTTTACCTACAAATATTTGTTTGGCAAAATTAGCATTATTTAGCTACTGTGTATTGTTAATTTACACACGCAATTTAGAACAGTTTTAATTTAATTAAAAAGACGTCAATGGAATACAAGAAATTTTTGTTTTGAAACCGCTGCGATTTCATGCGATTTCATCTAGTCACTGTGAACTCCTGTATTATGTCAACCATTTTTCCATTTAGATTGGCAATGAGAATTATATCGAACCTTCCGGAATGGAATTTAAGGGAAACTGTATAACTACTACATAACTATCCACCCCAATTGGTTGCTCTGAACTATCCCAATCAAGATTTCGAGATGCCAACATGGTGTTAACATAGTGCTTACTCTGCAGTGTTAAACCGCGAAGCGTAATTTTAGTGTTAATACTTTTATGATACTTGTAAGATTAACACCAGTTTAGAACCTGGGAGATAACGATGATTGGGTAGCAAAATCACGAGATTATAACCACGCTGTTAATATATTATACAATATTTGCCTTAAGGTGTTAATATGGTGATTATGTAACCATGGTGTTTTCTCGGTGTTGCTACTACCTTGGTGTTCAATTGTTGTTTGAAAAGCCTTAGGGCCGCCAAAAGGACTGGAAAGCAGGATAGAAATTATATCTGTAAGTGTTGATGTGGAACTTTCGGGAGAAATTATATAATCCAATGACAGTGTTTTACGGGCGTCGAAAAGCGGAATTGCAATACAAAACGAAAAGTTACCAGTAGATATGAGCAACCGCAACGAGAAAGTCAATATTAGTTTATGTTGTCTGCAAGAGTTCTATCTACTGTTGAGGAATCTGGTTTTTAAAATAAATAAATTTGTATACGATTGTTATATTTAATTTGTGTTTAGATGAGTTTGGACAAAGGACATACTTTTAGGTAATTCATTCTTCGAATTATAGCATAAAATATATTCTAATATTCCCCTTCGTCGTTTTGCCTCTTTACAGAAGCGGTGTGTCCCGTTCATTTCTATGCATGTGATGTACGTTCAAAGTGTCTACATACTTCCCTGCTCCAAAGTGGTTTGCAATACATGTTAAGCCGTAGGTTCCCTTTATCCGTTGCACACTTTCAACACGCAACGGACATAGGCAGGGAAAACCAGAAGTTGGGTAACCGATACAAAACCGAAAATATGTCGCAATACATTAATAAAGATTGTTTAATTTATTTTTTCATATTTGAATTTTAAGAATGTATTTATTACAGTAGAACCCCGATGAGAACGTTGACATGAGAATAATTTATAAAAGCGTTTATATTATTTATGTTAAACTGACTGACTAATGACATCATCATCTCATTCGACAACCGCAGAGGAAGCGTTGTACGAGTATGTAAGAGAAGATTATTACGAAATCGACAAAGCTTAGATAAACCGGATCTTCGAATACCATGAAAGATTGTTTGAGAGGTTTGGATCGGTTAACGCGAAAGATCGAAATTGCTATAACATAAATTAACAATATTTACTATGGAACGTTCGTACCTGTAGACTATGGTTTTAGTAACCAGGGGCCTAGGAGATATGGAATACCCAATAGTATGGAAAACCCACCAGATACGGTTAAATTGTAAAAGAAGCTTTTTAATCTATGCCCAGCAGTATCGGGAGACATAATGAAATATTCATATTATAGCACTTATTTTATGGCAATATTCAAACGAATTTTGATGTTCGTTTAAAATTGGCCCTTAGATATGTAAGGGTAAAGGGTAGCTTGAAAAGTTTGATTTTATTTTATGTGACTTTGAAAATTATTATGGCTGATGAGACTTCAGCTTAATTACGTTGAATTATGAAGTTAGAAACAATGTAAATGTTTTATTGGATAATAAAATGGAGGCAATGTAACGGTTTGAATTTTTCCGCTACAAATTTATTTGTTTACAATTTTTAAGTGGGAGTGTTGACGACGCTAAGCTGAACTATACTGAGACAGTCGAAGGAATCCGGCTTGTAGTGTAAACACGGACACATCGCAAGTGTATGTATTCGAGAAATATTTAGGGTGCGAATAACCAACGAGATTATTGGTAATTTGCCAACCACCAAGGTGGGAGATATTCGTTTTGCTCTTTAATTTCTTCCCAATTTATTTACCGATTGGCCATTGGCGACAATTTTGGGGAAGTTACGGAAGCTTCGTTAGAAGGGTCAAAGCTGCACCATATTTTTTTCATCTACACATCCGTACAAGAATTCGCTGTTAATATTCGGCAAAACAAGATACGACATTTTCGCATCGTTTGAGTTTTAAAATTACATTAATTTATTTAGAAGTTTTATTTGATTTCATAAATTTTGCGTTGTACATCTGTGCATTAGGAACAGTCGATTTCGTTTCACCATCTTGTTTGTAAATTTCGTATCGTCTGGCGTACGCCACATTTTTATTTTTATAGCGTCGAGAAAATTACTTTAGGTTTTTAAGTGTTGTCGATAGGATCGGCCGTTTATTAATTGTTGTGTCAGGGGATAGGTAAGCAAAGAGTTTTCTGATTTAGAGAATCAGTTTGTGCATTCAACGAGGAAATGCTGCATCGGCTCTAGGATCGATGCCCACAGTAGCGATCATGGACGAATTCTTCCAGCTTACTGGTTAAATTTTGCACTTGTTATTTAATGTTTTCTCAAGTTTTGTATATTTGAATTTTTTTATTTCAGTTGATTGTAGGATGTTTCTAAAATTTGTTATTTATTATTATTATTATTAAATAGCTTAACATACCTTGCGGAATTGAGCTATCTTTTAAAGACTTACAAAATCCTTTTTTGAGGGGGATTAGTCCTCTGTGTCCTTTAATTACATGAACATATCTACAATGCATTACACTCTATTTCACTTCCTTCTACTCTTGTTTTATCTCATCTTTACAATCTTGGATGTGTTTTTGCTTCCTTCACTATTTGCTTCTATCTCCTCCTGTCGCTGCACACTTGTCGCCAGTTCTGCACGTTCATCTCCATCAGGTCTTCTGTCACACATTTCCACCATCGTACCTTCGGTCTTCCTCTCGTTCTTTCCATGTCCGGTTTCCATAGAGTTAATCGTTTTGTCACATCCTCGTCACTGCTACGCGTTATGTGCCCCAACCATTTTATGCGTTGTGCCTTCATATATTTCACCACATCTTCTTCGTCCATCTTCTCCCGCAGTTCAAAATTCATTTTCGCTCTTACCTCTCCATCTACTGATTGTTAATAAAAACCTGTTGATTCATTATGTGTTGTTTCATTTTAATGTTTAGTTATTTTTTGTCTAAATTTGAAGAAAATGTATTTGTTTAATTATCGTTACAATAGATTTTCTGTTTATTCTTCGTTATCTGGTTGTTCTTGTTTATTTTTTTTTTCTATTTGATTATTTACTTCCGATTTGTGTAATTACGGCACAATAGATTTTTTTCTGTTGTCTTGTTATTTATGGATTACTCTCTCCCATTGCTTTTGGGTTATCGCAATTGGAAACCATAGTTTCGTCGGGGGTTTTTGGTTTTATTGTGAGCAGGGTGATAAATTTAAACTACATGGCGCTCTCTTTACTATCTACTTCGCTTTACTCTTCAGAGCATCTGTATAGCGTCCCCTGTATTAGCCCGAAAATATCTAGTCAGAAGTGGTAGCACAGTTATTTTGTCTCTTGCCCGCTAGAGCTAGCCAAAGGGGCAATCCATCGTTTACGACGGTCGTCCTGAATTTTGGTTGCAGGCATCGTCGGATTGGTTCAATTTTGTCTCTCCAGATTTTCTGGGGCGTTACACAGGCGATTTTAGGACAGTTCAACTTAACATTCAAGACCACGCGGCGATGTAATTTTTCACGTTTCCAATCATACACTCAATCTCCCGATGGATGGTTAAGCGAGCCTGCTCGCAATATACTCCCCAACGCCATTTTTATGCCGTTTCAATCAATTAGGACGCCTAATATCCTTTATGCATGAATTGTGTTGAAATTATATTATCTAATCTTTATTGTCAATATTATTAATGATATAATAGCTGTAAAGATAGAAAATGCTATAGAAATTTATGACGTGAAAATATATTGTGGAATCTTTATTGTCGATATTATTCAAGAGATATCGAATTCTTATACGATTAAACATAACACATGACATAACATATTTACTCTAAATTCAGCAATCGTGTACTTATGAGTCATAATTCTTATAAAATGGCATCCTAAGACAAAACATATTGAGCAATTATTTTACTGCAATTTTCTTGTAAAATGCTGCCATGGTGTAAAAAATTAGGGCAGAGCCGGAATAAATTTTATTATCACTATTAGAATTTCTAATATGTCAAATTAATGTTCTACCATTTAGCAACCCCGGATTTGGGCGCCATAGGAAAAAGCTTGTGAAAAATAATATTTTTACAAATATTCGCGAATATCTCGGTTTGAATGCAGTTGAGAGCAAAAATCAAGTTAGTGAAAATAACGTAGACTAAATTATCTGGAAAACAGAACTAATACAGCTATGAAACCACCTTGTGTATATTTGCCATTGTTCTGTGCACCCCGAAATATTTTTATTCCTCATAAATTCACCATGTTCGTATGTTGAATAAGATTAAAATTATCGTTAATAAAAATATTTCGGGGCGCAAAGACCAATGGCAAATAAATATATACCATGCGCTTTGATGGCTGTAACTTTGTAACCGATCGATTAACAAGATGATAACATTCGAGCTTTTCGATGGAGAATTTTGTCGTCTTTATTTTTAAAAACTACATATTTTGCTCTAAAGTGTACCTAAACCGAGATACTAAACAAATATTCAAAAATGTCGGCCAAAGCCAGGGTCGCTAGAGGGTGCACCATTCGTATATTTTTTAACAGTTGCAATGAAGATAACAAAGTTATCGTTAATAAAAATATTTCAAATAAAGATCTTTTAACCAAGTGTTTTAGCGCACCCTGTATATTATGTAAGAACAAGAAATAAATTTTATTTTCGTATGGTTACGCACATTCCTAAAAATTCCTAATAATTACACCAAATTGTATAAGGAGCTCTTGAACGTTTTTGGTATCGCAAACTCAATCTGTGTTATCGTCTACATCTTCACATATCCGAATGAAGTAGTTGCTGGAAAATACGAAAATATTTTCCAAGATAAAATTTTACGAACGACACGCATGGAGAACAAAATTATTTCACGGTTTTATCTCAAATTATTTTCTTTAATGGAATCGAAGAAATTTAGAATATGCAGTAAGAAGGTGGATTACCTATTATAATTTACGTACAAACTTTTCGAGTACAATAATACATCACCACAGGTTTAAGTGTATACCGAGGATTAATGCAAATAAATAGTGAAAAGTTGTAACGATAATTTCAGTTTTTTTTCAGCGATCTAAAATTCATGTTTTTCTTCTCTTTTTCCTCATATATTTCGGCAAAGTATCTCATGACGTGCGTGTAAGTAATCAAGCGACTACGTTATTGTCACAGAGATAAACAGTAATCTTTAGCAACAGGAAATGTAGTGCTAGGGTTGGGGCTTTTTTCTTTAACATTTAGCTAAGATGATGTTCACACCAATCATGTCATGTCATTCTGAACTCTATTTTAATCTGTGAATTGATCTTAAACTGACAGTTCACATTCTAAACGCTCAACATGTTTGTGGTAATCTTATGTGTCCTTCGATCGGTTTTTTAAAATATTTAAGTGCGAGTGTATGTTCACCCATCCACATAGACACCGGAGGGGATGAATTGAGAAAAGCCATGAGTACAAGATCATAACTAAAATTTCCGCTCTGCAGCGCAACAGGCTAGCACCGTAAATTATTCATAATTTTGTTCATTCTGTTAAGTAATTCCCTTTATGCGATATCGCTAGCATTTACCTACCAAGTAGTGTAATAAGTTAATAAGCAATTTCTTGGAGAGGGTTTAATGTTATCTTCTTTATTAATAAAATTAAGAAAATTCACAAATACAATCCTTGACACTTGGAACGGTCGTGTGGATGCATAGAACTAATTTTATTGGTTTGCTTGATATTATATTAATATTTTTTGAACTTTTAGTATATTAAGCAGACAACTAAACTACTTGACACGGTATAAATTTACTTTCAACGTAAATAAAATAAAATGTTTATATTTGTTACGTATAAATACGTAAACTAAATAATATAGTCTCCTGAAATACATAAATTTAGTGTCTAGCACAATTTATACGAGCACATCTTTGTAATATTTAACCATTCCTTTTTACCATTTTCTTAAGGAAATATGAATTGCAAATGTAGAAGTACTTTTGTATGCCAGTTTTTATTTTTAAATAAAAATGTTGATACTTAATTTGATATTTTACGTTGTTTCCAGAAAAAAAATGGAAATTATAAAGGGTTAGAAAAACAAAGGAAAAAGTCTCTTCTTATTGAGACCCATAGAAAGTATAAAATAAATGGTTAAAAATAGAGATTTGGGAAGATTAAGAGAGGCGCCTAAAAAGCTTATATTTTGTCGCCAGTCTTATTGAATATTTATAGAAAATCGTTAGGGAATTAAAAGGAAAACGAGATCCCACATAATCGATGTAAACTGGGAAACAGATGATGAAATTCTCATGAAAGAGAATTTTTTATTAAATTGTCGAGTAACACGTGGGTTTTAATATATTTAACTTATGGAAACTGTGCCGTTCTGATATTAACAAATAATCAAAATTTTCGGATGTATTAAATGATTTCAGTTTTACCGTGATCCCGTGTTTACTTGAGTTGCTAATTTTTAAATTTCAATCATACTGAAAACTGTTAATTTCCGATATAAAATTGTAGCAATTTTTAAAATAAAGAAATTACTTGAGCTGCAAATAGAAGCCTGAACCGATTTGGCGGAAAATTTTCATAAACATGTATAGTGGAAATTAGTTTTCAATTTATTACTGATTGGCTCATAACTGAAAAAAGGTTTATCTTAGAAACTGTTTTATTCATAAAGCTGGGCGGAGATTAGATTTAAAGCTAAACTAAGCTACAATTTGTGAAGTAAGCTTTTTTTCAGTCTACATCGACGAAATCAAATCAATATAAATGTAATTAAGAATTCCCATAATTTTATTTTAAAATAAATTAGTCGAAAGAACTTGTAGTACGTAATAATTTAACCCCGGAATGACAAACAAATGCAGTGAATTTTACTCTTGAATAAATAAATTGCATGCTGAAAGTGAAACCGTTGATGAACTTTACATTATTTGCAATCAACAAATTGCGCGGAGGTATAATATTATATTATTTAATCCCACATTTTCAAGGCCAAACATTAAAATGTTGTTTTACCTATTTGCTGCAAAATTAAACTTTCTGTTTAAAAATAACCAGGATCGTTCACACAAATATTTTCTGCTTAAATCTCTGAGGTTTGTACGAACTTAGGTTCGGTATTCTTTGTATCGTAAAAAATCACAAAACTGTTAATTTCATTCACACTGTCTGTATGACCTTCAAATTTATTACGAAGTGTACAGACAAATCGATCAGCAACGTCGGATAGTCTTTGGGTCCTGGAGATGACCTTAACCTGTATCCTAGGTTCTGAATAGAACCTTAAGCTTGTTCATCGGTGCAGTTTCTTTGAGTCTTATCAGTTTAATTTAATACATCCAGACTCTACCTCATAAATTCTGATACCACCTTGGGGTTTCCTGCCGGGATTGTCACGATCAAGACTCAAAAAGTTTTGTCTAACGTTATAAAGATAAATGGAAGATGGATACAAAAAGGACGGCAATACAATAATTTAAATAATGGCCATAGCACCGAAACTATTAATATTTTAGACTCACTGGTTCAGTACTTTTTTTATAGAACGTGGAAATTTCTACAAAGTACATTATAACGGTATATTACCTAAAATTAGCGGATTTCGAGTTATGAATCTAATAAGGAAAGCAATGAAAGAATTCAAAGTTTTATATTCTTAATTTTTCTTATAAACCCAGTATTCTTTAAAGGAAATATTTTGTAAGAAATTTTCAGTCATTTTCCGATAGAAAATTTAGCGGCCTATGACCTTAGTTTAACGAACTTTTCTGACAAATCAATTTCAAAGAAAAACTAAAACAAGAAACAAAAATACACTGCGCAAAGCAAATACAAATAATTTCAAATATAAAGAAATAGGGGTTTTTCATAGAAATAATACGATATCGCAATAAAACTTTTAACTCATCAGAAACATGGAAAATTGTGCATTCATTCTTTGAATAAACTGAATTTTTGAGAAAGGTTACTGGACTAAAATTGTACCCCATAAAATTTTCTATCCATTTCCTTAAAAAACAGATTTTCTAATCCAACTTTGGACAAAATATAGAACGATACAAAAACAAAAAACAATCGAAAATTTGAATTGAAAAAAGAAAATTTTAGGAAAACAACGCGGTTGCAAATAAAAAAATATTCTTAAAATGACCACTATTAATGCAAAAATAATAAGAATTTAACTAAGTACAAACGCATACTACATATTTTTAATTCAATACCAAAAACTTAATAAAATCCAGATTGAACTAAAACTCATGAATTAAAATTTGAATAAAAATGAATATAAATTGAATTAAAGTAAGTTGAATTGAAAATTAGTAAAAACAAAACCTATGATATCGATGTTTTGGCATTATTCCCTCATGAGGTAAGCTTAATCAAAGAATAAATGATATTTGAAGTTAATTTAGAACAAAATTTGTTGCAAAAATGTGAAAACAAAACAAATTAATAGTTTAAGTGCTTTAGCCACTTTAAGAAAAAAATTTAAAAATTTGCTTTTGGGTTTTGGGTATTTCAAAAAGTTTTGATACAAAGTTTTCTTACAAAAGTGCGGAACTCCTTCATAATCTGTCTACCAGTTAAGCAAATGAATAGATTAACAAGATTCTTATTTACTCAAAATACCATCTTCCCAGTGACGGTCTTAAGGGTGGACCAAACTATTATTAATTTTTATTTTAATAATTTTTCAGCTTTCGTTTTTTATTTGCATTTAAGTTTTATTTTAATACTAATTAAATCACTTTTTATTTCTTGAAATGTCTGCACTTAGTGGGTAGCTTCTATTATTTTTTACTTAAAAATAATTATTTATATAACAACATTATTAACTTCAAAAATAAAACTCGAAATTTTCAGGCTCTACCTATTTAATTTATTTTTCCATTGCGCCGCAAAGTTATAAAAAATAAATTAAAACTTAAAAGAACAATAATCGATGTATTCGTGGTTAATGTGGTAAAATTGATATTAGCGATATCTGTAATTATTGTAGTTTGACCGAAAAAACACACAAAAACAATTTTCAGGCACTAAAAAGCACAAATTTTCATAAGTAAATTACGCTGTAAAATATAGTTCTCAAAGGTTTTTGTCACACTATTACATCTTCAGGCGATACGACTTAAAATTCAAAGAAAATTTGTTTAAATATATTATTGTCTCCACTATCTCCAACCCCACTAAATTTTGCAGTAATATTTAACAAATTTTTTCTTCATTTTAAGTCATTTACTGGTAAAAATTTATACGTTTTAGTGTTTTTTAGACGGTAATCAGCTTAAGCGGTTAAGTGCATTGCTGCTATAGCTGAATGCCCGGTTCGACTCCGGGCTCAGTAAAAACTTTATTCTGACCGTCTCCCCTCGGAAGGCAATGGCAAACCACCTAGGTGTAATATGCCAAGAATAGCCTCTCTGGAGATGAAGTGTATACACTTCCCGCGGTTCGGAGCCCGCGTTAAACAAGTAGGTCCCCTATGTGTGTGATAGTACTACAAATGCACAACACATACATAGGAGAGAGGTCGCCAACATCCGGTAACGGATAGGCACCTGAAGAAGTGTCTGAAAAGTGTTTTTGTGAATTTTTGATGTTAAATAATAAAATACAGTTGCGATTAAAAGAAGAAATCTTTAACATTTTGAGTTTTATAAGTAGCTTCTTTATAATTTTACCGCGAAATTCTAATTTTAGAAACTCATCATTCTTCCCCCGAACGGAACGCCACAAATCATCATCCCCGAATTAATTTTGTAATCTTGGGTAATGTAAACTGCAATTTCTTCTTATTTATAATAATACCATGCTTGCGACAGTTTATACTCACTGTTCATCTTAATCGTTTGCTTGTGAGTCACTGGTAGATCCTGGAGGTGAATCTCCTTAATCTATACATGCGCATCACTGGTAGGCAGATACCGGAAGAGATCCGAAGCAGGCCCGTAGCTGGAGGGAACTGGGGGAATCTACCCTCTAAATACCACAACCCTCGGTTTTAGACCGGAATCTTCGTCAAAAAGTTTTGTTACTTTTCAAAAACTTTTCTGGGAGAATCCCCAACCTTGTTGCCCCAGGCCCTTAAAATTACTCATGGAAAATTAAATTAGAGTCCGTCTCTGTCTTCATAAATAGCAATGAAAACACAAAAGAGTGTCTTCTATTACCATAACTGTTGATGGACTTACCAAAATGTGTAGTCAAAACTACCGAAACTCTACGAAAATGAATTTTTTTCAGTAGGTTAAGGGGAGTTCTGAAGATGGCTCCAAAAATTTTTAATTTTCAGAAAAGTATCACGGAATCCTGATATTTTTTACGACATATTTTATCACTCTTAAAAGTCACCCTTTACGATTTAATTTTTTTCACATTTTTTGATTTAATATTAAGTTTAATATTGTATTATTAAAATTGATAATTTTTAAAATTTATTTTTCTTTTCCGGTGTTATCCTTGAACGCTTAAATTCTTAAACGACTTTTAGAGTTTCATGAATGTTTATTTTTCTGAAACTTAAAAATGAACTAGTCACTGTTCTTCACATTTCACTTACATTTAACCTCACAGTGAACCTTATTTGGGAGAACGTTGAAATCATTTGAGAATTTAGTTCTTCATTTTTGACCCCATTCAATAATAGACACCCAATTAAAATTGTTTATTACACCTTCTAACATCTGAAGGTAATTATGACAAATATCGTAATTTAGACAACTCAAAACGCTTCACACTGGTTTTGAATCGCATTTTGGTGAATACCTATGGGATAATTTTTTGATTATCACAATTTTCTTGACTCAACCCGAAAATATTTGAAACAACTGTTTTTATGAATTTTGACTTTGAAAAACACCGGAAAAAAATATTTAAGCCAAAAGTGTATGGTTAAACAACATTTTCATTCTCTTTTCAGAAAGTTTCAAATCGATCCTGAACTGCACAGCATGGCAGAAAAGGTTACTCTTCATACCATAGAAAAGACCCATATGAGAACCTTTGCAGCAAAGGTATTTAGAGGCGTTCAAATTTTTTTCTGAAATTTCTGAGATCCGATAAGGGCTTGGTCCTATGTCTACAAAAATGCGATTCGAGAGTGAATCGCATTGCGCCAAAATGCTTGAGACGAAATTGATTTTTTTCTCGCATTTTTGAAGATCTTCGATGGGTACTGGTTTAACCGTAAGGGCAGTTAGTAAACTACAAGGCGCTGTCATTTATCATCTGTTGCCTTGGGAGCGGATCTTAGCTAACAAATGGAAATATCCTTTCATGCCCCGAGGTTGACTGTTTAAAAATGTTGGTAACTTTTTGATAAGGATAATTGTGTTTTAGATTTACTACTAAACAAGCATCGTAAAATCTAGTCCCGGAGAGAAGCTGCCAGTTAAAATCTCGATTACGCTGCATCCCAGTTACTATCTAATACAAATATCTAAATATTTTCATGAACTGCATAATATTTTTCGTGCGCTTTAGTTGGACTTCAGGAATAAAATATTCATTGTTATACTGGATACAGGTTTAACCAAATTTCTGACTTCGATTTAAGCACATGATATAAAATAAATCTCAGCTTAGCTTAGCAACTGGTGTCCGCTCAGCTTAATAGCGTGGGTTCCATCCATCACCGAAACAATAAAGTGGATTAATAATTTATTTTAAAATTACTGGTCCTGTACACTTTGCTTTTTGTTGCAGCTTCGTAAGTAGTAAATTAGAAAACAACATCGTACGATCCTCGAGCTTAAATTTAATTAATTGTTAATGTAGAGAAAATTAAATTTTTTGCAAAATTAAAATAGCACACGCTACTTCAAATTTATTAAAGTATTACATCACATTTCCCATTTTAATTTTCTATTACAAATGTGCCTGGGTTGTAATTTCATGTGTAATTTGGAAATAGAAATGTTATTTACACCACCAACTATTAAAGCTGTAATTTCGCCTGGATCCGTTCAAAATAATTAAAATTGAATCAATAGAAAATTGCTTCGTTATTTTCGTAATAGCAATAGTTTAACATTTTTCAATTTTATAAACTGACAAATTGATATCTTGATTAAATAAGACTACAAAGGAGTTATTCAGTAGAATTCATTTTCAATCAATTTATTTGAAAAATATTAATTTTGCTTAAATTAAAATTTTTCTTTAGAAAACGCAATATACAATATAGAAATATAAATTAATTTCAAAATAAAATATTTAAATGTTGACTTTTATTCTTCTAACAGCTTAACTGAATTTTTGTAATATTTAATAAAATAAAAATAGTTAAAAAATATCGTTGAGGCAAAACAAGTAGTTTATACTACAGGTAGTATATAGATTTCTTGTTTTTAATTTTTTTTACAATTAATATTAATTTATAATTTGGAACATGGGGCTCAGATTCCAAATCTTTAATTAAAGAGCTGGGTAATATTATAAAAGAAAAGTCTGGTGTCCCTCAAGCAACAAAGTACCTGCAGCAACATATTAGCATTGCCATACAGCGAGGAAACGCTGCTAGTGTTTTGGGGACTGTGGGAAAAATTGACGGGTTGGATTCATTATTTTATATGTTTTAGTTAATTAATTACATTGTAATCAATCTATATAATATTAATATAATTGATGAATTAAAAAAAAAATTATAAATATATTTTTAATTTCAATAACGATAGATTTAATTTAATTCAGTTTTTAAGTTGATGTTGGTCTAGGCTTTCAATTGAATAATATGTTGTAATTATTATGAACGATTTGTTGGAAACCTTCAAATTCTAACCCTTGTTAATGTTATAATTATTATAACAGTATCCAAATTAGTTAATCCGTAACGTATAGAATCTATGCATACCAAATACAGAGATATATTACCGGTCAATATTTATTTTCGATGTTTTTATGTCTGAACAATATCGGAATACAGCTCGTATATTAAAGAAACATTGTTATGAATGTGTTTATAATTTTATTAACTACATCATAGTATAAAACAACATTACGGCATCACGGCATGATTTTCAGATAGATGATTTTTCAGCGTCACCGTTCTATAATAATTACTGACAATGGTACTTTTTGCTTTAATCGTTTGGTTTAATTTTCTTACAATATAAATCCATGTGTCGGGCTATTATTTGTCTGTGGCATCGCTTATTTGTGTCGTATCAACTTGAATAAATTATTTAAATAAATACTACTTCAGTACGAGTAACCGGGGGCTCGAATTCATACCCTTCAAATCAGGAGTTTAACTGCCTACCACTAGACACTAAACATCTCGTTCTAAAGTTTAGCTTTGAAGTTAGCTGGTTGCAATTAACTTTATTATGTATGCATTACTCTCTATAGAATTGAAATGTATACTGCATATTACCAGAGATGTTCAATTGATTGAAATTTGACTATAATTAAGAGCTCATAGTGGATCAAATCCTTTCAGCGCGTTCAAATTTCACATTTTCTATTGGATAGCAATACTAACGTAAAAGATTAAAATAGATTATCTGGAATATCTACGTATGCGTTCGTTTCTAATTAGTAAATTTACTTTTCAATGGAAGTTGCCTAAGTAAAAATCAAAGTACTAAGTGAAGCATTCTATCTAAAGTTTTTATCCGATCTCATTTTACCCAAACGGATTATGTAATTGCAGTAATCCAGGATGGCAGTCGCTGTTGATGAAGAACGTTTTAAATAGTAGTAGAGAATTTAAAATATGTTGAATGATTAAACTCGAAATGAACTTAATTATTTTGTGTTAAATAGTTATAACTATTAATTATAAACATGAATTTACTGGTAAAACTAGTTTTAACTAAGGGTAATCGGTAAAACTAGTTTTAATTAGTATAAACTAGTTTTGGCGAGTGCTCTTAGTAAGAGCACTCCATATGAAATAGATCCACCAATCAAGTATTTCAAAACTACCGAAAGCAAAACTGTTATCCTTAAAAGACGAATATCTACAAAGCTGCAGAGCTGTGGCGGCTCGCTATAAAGATCCAAGAAACCATAACAAATCAAACTCGAGAACTTTTTCAAGTAGAAGTAATTTTAAATTTTATAAAAAATTTACATTGTTCGATAAGATTAATGATTCAATAACTCGTGATGTGACTTATCTATAATTGACAAGACAGCAGACAAGGGGATTTAAGGGGAGTTTACCCCCCCCCCCCTCATTAATTTTCAAGCATAGAAGCAAACAATAAAATGTAGGTACAAAATTGCTGAAAAAAATTCAAGACTGAACTTTTTGTGCGCTATTCTACAAGGAATTACGACCTTACGCCATGTATTTAATAGTTATTGTAGTGGCGGCTTACTTTAAATGGAACAAGGGTACGTCGTGCTCTCCCGTCCAAAACCAAAAACAACAACTATCCAATAATAATTATAAAAATAATAATTTTAAGTAAAATGAAAACAAAAGTTGAGCTAATATTCTAGCCATCCTTTTTCTTTAAATTTTATGTATGCTCTCTAATCGAAAAATCACGATCCACCACTGGTTATTACTTAATGAAGCACTAAAGAGATAAAGACACTTTCCGGATGTGGAGGAAACGGAAGGTTTGGCTTCGGCTGAAAAGTTACCTTAAGTTGAACTGTAATTTTGATTCTTGATCTTCAAAATTCAATCGCCCTGTTCCAGAGTACTACCCAACAACTGTTTGACTTCTGCAAAAACTATCAGATGAACAGTTCATGTTGATTCGGTGGAAGTTCAGTGCACAGGCTATTGTAATTCAAAAACTGGGTCAATATACGACCAAAATCTTGTTTGTCCCATTGAGCTATGAACTGCTGACTCAACTCGTCAGACATGCAGTGACACGATACGGCAAATTCTCTCAGTGTAGTAACTTATTATCGGAAATGCAATAATATTATCTAGGGTACCGGTACTATAGAATTCTTTGAATTGATCAGTGCACGTAAACTACCGGTTCTCAATATAGTAACCGGTACCAGTTACCTAGACATTGCCATTATTAATTAATCTATAATTAATTTGCATCTCTGCACGTAGACAGCAATATGGTTTATCGCAATAGTATAAAGATAAAGGAAACTTATTAATATGCTAGCTTGTAGTGTAACATGTAACTGCACGAATAATTAATATTGTAGCTTAACTATTGTTATAATTTGTTATTCATGAAAGCTAATAATAAAAGTACCGTGAAATACATGCATAGATGTGTGGGAAATTTAAAGTAGCGGTTTAAAGTCAACGATTTACAAAATATAGACTTGTAGTAGTGACAAGTAAAAAGCAAATGCAGAGAAAATTTAATATGATTTATTTAGATGTAGAATTTTGTATTTTTTAAGCTTGCCCCCCCCCCCAATATTCTCCCCCCGCCAATATTCAATATTACATAGTCGTATGCTACTTTTCATAACAGTAAACTTTGTTTTAAAACTATTATGATTGTGATCCTAATTCATGTTTCTTTTAGTGTTTTTCTCAATGTTCGCGTTTAGATTTTATTTCAGTGACTTTTACATTTATGATGATCCTGAGGAAACGAAGCACAGATAAGGTAACGGACCGTAGCTAGCATCTATTGGAAAACTTCATTGATCGAATATATGGTATTAGACAAAATATTAATTTAGTTTAAACATTGTAGCGCCCTAATTTTTAGAAAATTCCATTTTCAAACATCTTTGTTAGTAGTGATTCAACATTAAAATTTCGGCTGTCCTGGCTTGATGAAGACGTGGGTCAATACCTGAATGCAACGTACGGTTTTACGTAAATTGAATAAGAATTTACGTTTTACACCATTTTAGAAACGTACGGTTTGAAAACTAAGAAGAAAATCATATTTTTCAAGTATCTCTATTTGTTTTTTCAGTTTTGGGTAGGAATTTATTAAGTCGGTTTGGCCAATACTCTCTAGGATTATGGAAAAATACATTAAGCATAGTAGGAAAAAAATTATAAGTTTTATGCTAACATACCTATATACGTAATTAACCCTTATGTGTGAAGGTAGGGTTGAATAGTAAAATTAAAATAATATAATTGTTATGAAATGTACACAGCTGGTAATATGAAAGCGATGTGATATGTCGGTCGTTGGAGGTTATATAGAATTTGATAAATGTGCTCTTGGGTCTTCATTCGGGATTAAATAAATGTATATTTTAGTTCGTAAAATGTGCATTATAATACGACCCCTTACGCTTAGATAATATTCTACGGTATAATTAATACTTGGAC
Source organism: Podabrus alpinus (assembly GCA_932274525.1). NCBI lineage: Eukaryota > Metazoa > Arthropoda > Insecta > Coleoptera > Cantharidae > Podabrus > Podabrus alpinus. Next base: position 99,080,790 of record OW026452.1, read on the forward strand.
ATTCTAGCACATTGAAAATTTTAAAATGAACTAATATGCTTTTTATATTAATTGTGTGAATAATTCCTGCATTTTAAATTAAAATTTATATACAGCAGCGTCCATAAGTAAATGGACAAACAGTTTTCTAAAATAAATTTGCGAAAAGCGCAGTTTTAAAATGGTTGAAAAAGGAAATTTCAATAAGGGCAGCAGCACGCCAATTTGACGAACCACAGGTTAGGGAACATTCTTTGGAGCGACGATAGTAAGCATAACTTGTTTTTCTCGGATGGCATTAAATATATCCCACGTCAAAAAAATAAGAACCATGTTATTCTCACTGTAAAGCACGGTGGCGAAAATATCATGGTGTGGGGCTGCTTTACCTGTAATGGGGCTAGTCCCTATGGTTCCCAGTATTATGGTTTGGGTTATTTACGCTGACATTTTGTAGGGTTACATGCTACCACAGTGTAAGGTAAAATGCCACGCGGCTGGATATTTCAGCAAGGTAATGACCCGAATCATATTTTAAAGCACGTTAAAGGCTGCATGGACAAAGTCAGAATCTGCCTGCCTGAGTGGCCTAGGCAATCTCCTGATCTAAGTCCTATAGAGCATTTGTAGGAAGAGTTATAGCTACAAAATGATTTGAAACGACGAGCTGAATGTATTGAATTTTAATTAATTTAATAAAGTTTTTTATATTTTGTCTTAGGTGCGCTCTATGATAACTTGTCATCATGAAATATACCGTGTTTATTTTGTTTTTAAATTTTTACTTATTTATGTAATTATCTAAAAATGGGTGTTTAATTCCAGAGTATTTAAAGAATCAATGTTGAAAATTTAAAAGAGTTATAGCAAAAATATATTTGTTCATTTACTTAAGGCTCTCATTTAAAATTATTATCTAATATTAATAATAATATAATATTAATATAATGCTTAAAAGCATTTTCAAAAATATGTACTATGTAAATAATGAATTAAAATGTACTCACATTTAATATTTAAGTGAAATCTCAAGGGTTGCGATTCTCCAGCCACATTTTTTGCATGACAGGTGTAAAGTCCTGCGTGCTGTCTTACAGCAGGACTAAATTGCAAAAGCTCTTGAAAGCTCGCAGCTACACTTTGTCCTTCTCTTCGCCACGTTACAGACGCTCGGGGGTTTCCATTTACAATACATCTCACTGCTACCGAATCTTTTAGTTCTTCGACATCTGCTGTAGGAATTCCCACTAAACGTGTTTCAGGAACAACTGAAACGGAAAATATTTTAAGTAATTAAAAAATACATAAGTTACTCAACCGAATTATCATTGTTAATCACCCTAATATACTTTAACAAATACGTTTAAATTTCACCTGTTTCGAACTCAATAATTTTAATTATTATGCATATTTGTTACAGTAGCAATTATAAAACTTTTTCAGTATTTATTACGTCAAAGTAACTTTTCCAATTTAGGCGCACTTTTGCACTTTACAGTAAATAAATTTGAATTCTCCTTTCATTAATTCTCAATGGAAGATACATGTTGGATACCCAGTTGCTCTTATGGGATATAAAAGCGACAATAATTTATTATTACGCAACTATTCGCCATTAAATAATGATAAAAGTAACGTAAATTTAAGCCACACTTTTAGCTCATTCAAACATAGCAGTATTATTAAACTAAATATTTTTATTTTCAGGAATAATACATTGTAAAATATGTTTCTCGATCTAGATTCGAATCCCTGATCTTTGTCTCCTCATAACTTTAAAATGAACGCACTAGCAGGTTCTTAGATAATAATCAGCATATTATACTATTGGAAGGCCCTGCGTGCCAATATACGAGTAGTTTGTATAAAGGTGCATTGATTTGAATGCAGTTTTTCGTTAACAACAGTAATATAATAAACATGACCTCATTTTTAGATCGATAAGTTGCACAACAATTGTCCAAAAAGAAGCTGGCTGCCTAAACAAAATCGGAAGCGCTTAGTACGGATCTGAAGAGATGAATCTTTAACTACTAATTATATGTTTATTTAATCGTGATTCTGTAGATCGGTGACCGTTGATGCTCTTTGTGACGAGGTACGGCAAGATCGTCAATTTTTAAAATCAGCTATTTGAACTATTGAACCAAATACAGTAGAACCCCGACTATTCGAATCTTGGTTATCCGATCTTCCGCGTTAATCGAGCTGAACCTCTTAAAACAATCTTCGAATTTAATTCGGGACTTACTGATCTTCGTTGATTCTGTTACAATTTTAGTTTTGGATTGATCTCAAGATTTTATCTCTTAATTACCTATGGTCTACGCATAGTCATTTTTTATACTATTATTAATTTATATTACAGTAGAATCAATCTCCCGTGTTAACCGATCCGAAGTTCTGAAATGAATTTTTCGTAGTATTCGAGGCATTAATATAAAATCCGCGTTATCTGAATCTTGTACACTGATGCTTTGTCTACTGTTGTTAACCTGTCGAATGCGATGAAGATGTCATTAGTCCGGCAAGCTAACGGTTTTTCATTATCTGAGGTACCTCCTCCCAGCTCCGATAATAGGGGTTCTACTGTACCTCAATTTATTATCAAATATTTTACTTCAAATAACTAAGAAAACATAATTATTGCATTTTAAGAGTCAATTAAACAAAAATCAGAAACATTATTTAGAGCTACTATACGAGAATATTGCAATACATTGGAAAGGCATTAGGTACATTGTGAAAATGGCATTGAAGAACCTATCTACAATATTTAATTAATTGGGTATAGGTCCAATAATTCTAAGTAGAATTAGATGTGGCAGGAAGTTTGAATTTTAATTCAATTTAAAGCATTAATTGGTAATTAATTCTCTAACAAGCACTGTTTTGCTAATTGTTGTAGTTATGGATTTATGGAACTTAGACCTTTCTACCATATTTAATTAAGTAGGTTCCAGAATAAAAAATTAGCGAACATTTTGCTTTCCGGAATTAAAATTTAATTAGAGATAATTTAAAGGATAAGCTGTGAACGTAGAAGACTCAGCCGGTAAAGCTAAAGCCAATCCTATATAGAGCGCTTTGGACAATGGTGCAGTGGCGATATTCCTCAGAATAACAAAACAATGGTTCTACTCATTAAGCCTAGGGAGTGACATAACGATAGAATAGGTAAAACGCCACTTGGATAAGAGTACCAGGCCTGAAGAATTCTAGCTAAGATACGTAGAACAATGAACTGGAATACATAGACGATAATTGTTAGAATGGACGCAGATATGGTCAGCGAAGTCCTTGCTGACTAGAGAAACACCTGCAGAGGGACAGCTCTTCGTCTGCAGTGCAAGGCCCAATAATGGTGAATCCTTGATGATATGACCAACTAATAGGTATCATAATTGAATAAACGAGGGACATACATAAGTTTAAAAGTGTACGGATGAATATTTTTCCCCGTCTGTGAAAGATTTTGGTATCCAGATTGAAGAATATCAGTATGAACAAGTTGAAGAGATATGCACCCCATTCTATCGGTGGACTCAGCATTTAGAAGATCCCCATGCGTGTGAAATGCATGCGGCACGAGGAAAGTCACCCGAAACAGGAAAAAGCGTTATTTCCTCCATTTTGTTAGTGAACTGAAGTGGACATGACTATCTCTGTGCGCCACGCTCGTGTGCCCATAGGGCCAACTTGTATAAAGATGATCCTTGGGCCAGAGTTAACTCAGGAATTTCTACTGCTTGATTGGTTGATCGACGACCGTTCACCTTGGTCTGATTGTTAACGAAAAATGATTCTCAATAATTTGAATCCGTTTTCTGGTACTTAGGTTTTGCAAAACCTTTTCTGAGCTCCTTTATTGATTTCTTTCTGTTTTCAGTGATATGTTACGATGTATTTCACTTGAAAGGCTGTGCTTGAATGATTGCCAATTTGCGTGTTTGTTAAGTAGTGTAGGTGATTTTTTGATTACAGAGACAGGGAAATTCAGGGTAACCAGAAGGAGTGCGATTAGATGATAAGTCTAAGCATGTTTCGATTTTAAGATAATTGGGGAGATTCTATTCGTATCACAAAAATCAATGACATGTGGAATTTTGCTTTCTCCTGTGGGTCAGTAGGACATTTATGCAAATGTTTAGATTTTAAACGTTAAGGGTGCGACCATGATATTTAAAGATAATTCACGATATGCGAATTTAGCATCAGTGACGTAATGAACTGTTCAAACAACTTCATTAAATTTGAATCCCATTATTTCATTACATGGAAATGAGTTGCGCCAAGAAATCTAATCATATCAAATGGCAAATGACAGCATAAGTATCGAATTTTCCTAAATAATAATAATATAGATCTTTATTACACATAAAATTTAAATTTTACAAGTAATGCGTGGAGATCAGCAAGAGCTGTTTTTCATCCCTACGTTAAGTGATTCTGCTAGTCCATCGCAAAGTATTCATCCAGACAATAGATAGGATTATGCGCTAGTATAGGTTTTAGTGTCCTCTTCATTGTAGTAGTTGGAGGTTCTCGCAATCGTGTGGGTAACTTGTTGAATATCGTGATTATTCTCACCTCAGCATTTCTTTGTATTCTACTTGAATACGTGCTAGGTGGAACTAGATCTGCTTGGTTCCTCGTATTGTACATGTGGCTTCGATGGGCATTCACAAAAAGTTCTTTGTTGTTTTTATAAAACAATATACTTTCGAGTATGTATATTGCAAACACCGTTAGTATTCTATTTTGTTTGAAAGCAGGTTTACAGGTATCCATGGTCGTCATATTGAAAATGTTTCGTATGATCCTCTTTTTTGCTCTGAAAACTTTTGGTCCATCTGTTGAATCTCCTCAGAAAATTACACCATATCGCAGAATAGATTCAACATAGCCAAAGTAGCCTGCTAATGCCCATCGTGTAGATACCAGGTGCGCTACACTTTTCAAGGCAAAGGCCATGCTATTTAGTTTATTTGCTAAACTATCGATGTGTGCTTTCCAGTCCAGACGAGAATCAATTTTTACTCCCAGAAAGTTTGTGGAGTAGCTGCAGATCACTTCTTTTGTATCCCTTATATATATTCTCTTTTCGTCTTCTTTATTTGCTGTAAGCGAGAATTTGAAAATTTCTGTCTTGTCCATATTTAACCTTAGGTCATTTGATGAGTACCACTGGTTCAGGCGATTGAACAGTTCTTTAATTTTTCCTTCGAGTTTACTGTTGTCATTTTCGTGTAGTGTAACTGAGGTGTCGTCTGCAAAGAGAACCGAGAAACAATCGATATATCCTGGCATATCATTTATATATAGCAGAAATAATAGGGGTCCCAAGATAGATCCTTGGGGTATTCTCTTCATTATCTCCTGCAGATCTGATTTGATGGTGGATTCACTTGCTTTGTCATAGTAAGTAGTGCACTGCTTCCTCTTGTACATATAAGAACGAATAAGGTCCAAAGCTATGCCCCTTAATCCATAACGATACAGTTTTTCGAAAAATATTTTGTGATTTATGGAATCAAACGCTTTGCTTAGATCCAAGAATAAAAGCTACAACATTTCGATTATATCGTGTCGGTACACCATTTTATTATGCTAAGTTTTCTAATATCTATTTTGGACATAGGATGCTTTTGAGATTACTAATTAATAATCTACAACTTAGTAACTTTGAGACCGTTAACAAATATTCTCATGTTCCGGTCCGAGCTAAATTTTAAAAACTGAGGGAGTCTTTCCAATGCCAAAAAACAGTTTAAAAGGTGCATTTTCCAGTTATTTTCGCGCAAACCCTATTTTCGCGGCGTAATGACTGGACTGACTCTGACAATCATGTCGCGGAACCGCACATCTTCTTGATCTGATGTTTGACTTTTGGCGGCGGATTTCGGAGGTTCCGAATCTCAAACGACTCCGGGTTAGTTAAATCAATATAAAATTTCGTGCTTCGGAAGGCTCGTAAAGCCGTTGGTCCCTGTGTTAATAATTTGATATCATAACAATAAAAAAAACAGGGTGCAGACACATCGAAGGCAAGCGTAGCAAGCTACCTAAAATGTAAAAAGAAATGCTCGAAGTACCCATTAAATAAATTAATTAATGAACATGTCGTAGACCTATATTAAGTGGAAGAATAAGAAGAATATAAAATTAATTCGTGAGTATTACTCCTTTGTACCTTCTGCAACAGGTGATATTCTCATGTCTTTGGACACAAATAAATTACTGTAAATAGTTCTTGAGCATATCGTGTTTCAAGCTATTTGCTCTTATTTACAACGAAATTTACCAATTAAAAATGAGGTCTGTTATATTAATAATTTTGCAGCTTCACATATCGTGAGTTACAAATGTTTAATCATGAAACACACCAGACCCGCAAATAATTGCTTTCTGATCTCGGAATAATTTTTATTAGCGTTTATTAGGATAAACTACAACCCGCAGCTTCATTTACGCTTGAGAAAATGAAACCTAGAAAACTTGCCTTATCAAATACAATAATTTGCTAAAAAGCTCTTCCCCGTGTCAATTAAAAAACAATTCTGTATTACTGTGTTGCCAATCTCAGCAAATTGTTTACTATGGCTTGAACGATTAAAGACTTATCTGATTGGTAAATTGTTTTTGCCAAGCTAAAAATTAAGATTTCCGCTGATTATGAGACTATGAAATTTATCTACATATTAAATTTTTAGTTACCAACCTAAAAGAAGTGTCGGTGCGGCCGATAGGCCGCACAACCATGATCTTCTAGTTTGTAGATATATTCACAACTTTTGGGTGGTTTTTTATTTTACATATTGCGATGATCCGGTTCGCTCATGAACGGGACACATGCAATTATTATTATTGAAATGAAATTTAAATTAAAATTGGAATTTTATTCCCTTTGCTAGCTCTTTGGTTATCTTATTAATTTTGTTAATTAGCACGAACACTACCTCACCTCAGAAGTGGTTTCTTTGAGAGGGACTCTTTGCTTCTTTTTTCTGAAAATTAAATTGTGTGGGGACAAATTCTTCCCCAATGATACGCTCATGGAATTTTGCAAAACAAATGTAAATTTATTAATCATAAACACAACCAAATAAAAATCCAAACTTGTACTAAAAATTGAAATTGAAACATGTTACAAATAAATCTCTTAAAAATTACGCAAATTAAAGTTTTATTGCCGTTTTTACGTGTCGTTATTAGTTGTTTTATTTTTAAACCGTTCACTGTTTCGCGCAAAAGTTAAATAAGTTTTTCTTACCGACCACAGGTGTCGCCGTAATTTTCTTTAAATTTCTTGTGCAAATCAAGTCAGCAACGCATTTTAAATCTTGAATTTTCTTTGTCATCACCTCGTGCAATTTTCTTGTTGGTGCTTCAAAATTCATTTATTGAAATCCTGGTTCCAATTGCTTGTAATCACTTCACAACTTATTTTAAGGTAAGTGCCTTTTTACTTAGTATCAAAATTAATCTCGCGAAACTGGATACAAATTCTTGTAATTTTATGTAAATCTTTTTATGTTTCAGTTTTATCACACATTGGGTTGGATTTTATAATCCAATTTAACACTTTTTTATAAGGAGAGGACCAAACACGTCCGTCTCGCAACGCACTAGCGTATCGACCCCTTATTTATTTATAATTACCCGTTACCAGGGTTTTGTGACGATTTTCTAATTTTTGTCACTCTTGGATAATTTCTTTTCAATGTAAGTTTCTCGCACCTCTGATAATGCTTTATCATTTTTTTAATGTCATTTAATTATATTTACTTTTGATTCCAGAGTTGTCATAACAACCCGCTGTGGACTGTTTACACGTAACCCGTTTCAGCCTCGGATGAACTAACGTTGCATTTCGTCACCACTCCGATCTAACAACAACTACGTAATCTCATTGTTTATCTACCTCACTTACTTAAAACTAACCTATTTTTAACAATTCTAAATTATTACTATGTACATTAAACAAATTTTCTGTGAATATTATTAATTTGTGGTATCCATAATTTTGTTCATATCATTGGTGAACAATTTCATTCCTCACCCATTTTGGGATTATCTGACTTCATCAGAGTCTTTTGATCTACCTGCCGGAACCTCCTTCTGTTGTTAAGAAGTCCTCATGCAATTAACGATAAACGAGTGCTTATTTAAATTTATTTTATTATTGATGTTTACAACACCGTAATATACATCGTAAATTGACTAAAATTTTGTAAATTTTCAGCGCGTACGCATTATTTTTTCATTATTTAAATAATCCTCCCATTAGTACCAGTCCGCTTCTGTTCCAATCGGTTTGATTTCAAGCTTTCATGTGTAATATAAATTAAGTTGATATGGTGCAAACAAATGTCTTAGAATGTTACAAATGATTTTATTATCATCTTTATGGTTCACGAACAAAAGAACAATTTATATAGGTAAAAGTAAACGAGCAGGTAGTATAACAAAATCAGAAACAGCAGTTTACCTCAAACCGTCAGATTGAGTTATTTAATGAAACAAACATAGAAGATAGAAGTATCAAAACATCATCGCCGGTTTATCACTAAATGTCTGTCATTATCATTTATTAGATAATTCGTTCGACTGTTACCAAAAATAATATATAAACAGCGGAGGTTGAGCTTTAAGCTTGAAAAATTGATTATGTAACTCGACAAAAATTTTAAATATTACTTTAGAGAAATGAGTACGCAAAACTGCGTAAGTATTATAAATCGTAATTAATAAACTTTATTTTATTATTAATTTTGAAGCCGGAGTAAGCGCGTATCCAACTTCTTTTATAAGAGGGAACATAATTTTTTTTGCACTAAGCGCTTTCTTCAGATATATCCTTTTTAAAATTTAATAAGACAGAAGAATGCAGTGCCTACAATTTTTATTCTTTGACTAATTAATCTGCGTTGCAGTCTTATAATTTAATTTAATAAGTAATTAAAAAATATATCAAATTCTCTTCAGAATGGCAAGGTTTTAAAAGCTTTTCAAGTAATCATAATATAACAAATGTAGCAGAGCTAATAATACAAAAAATAAAACTTTGTTGACTGAAATCAATAATGTGTATAAAGTTACACAATAGACTTCAGTAAGTTACATCACTTTTGTATCACATTGATATGCCATTAAGCTACAACAAACATTTTTGAACAAAACTTTTCTGGTGTTAACGGAACAAACAAATTACAAAAACTCCTTGCTAAATTCCTAACCGAAAGCTTTATCAATATTATAATTAATTAAATTTTAGATTAAATTGCGCGGAATATTGACGCGCGCTTACTTAAAATTATTAAACCTAAAAATTCTATTTGCGTTTTTTGTACACAACTCCCGTTTTCTTAAAATAACAAAAGACAATAACTGTACAAAATTTAATTTGTGGTAAATATTTTCATCTTAATTAAAATTTAAATTCACTTTAAAACACGATTAACACTTGTTCAAATGAGTTCATTATTTTATCATCAGAATCGCTTTAAAACAACAAAAGTTTCCCTTTACTCGTTTAAGGTTAAGTGTAGCGATTGTATTGGTAATTAACAAGTAATTTAAAGACTTGATATTAATTAATTGAGGTAAAAAATTTTATAATAATATTTTAAATTATTATATTTCAATTTTCTAACCGATTATGAATATAATAAATTTATAATGGTCGTCGGTTTACATGCATCACACCGAGCAAACCACAATGGGTTAATTATAAAATTGATGACCTTTCGTGTTCAACGAGAACTATTTCTAATGAAACTAAAGTAACAACAAAGTTATTTGTATACTCAAGAATAGAAACAAAATTAATTTTGTAAACACACGACATAGCTTAAGAATCACTTAACCGGCTGAAATTTCATAAATAAAAACAAAAATTTGATATATTTCTGTCTTGAAATGTAACTACAATTTTTTTTCCCTTTGGTTCCATACATTGCACTTTGTTTATCACAACAAATATGTATATAAAATATTTCGTTTTGTTGCGTTCTGAAGATTGGTGCAATACATTTTACTGAGGCAAATTTCTGTGTCGAATCTCTTGTTTATGTCACACAAACATGGCATTTATTTGTATATTATGTGGTTCGTTACTTATCCCCCCCCCTCTAAAACCTTCTTCTTCTTCTTCTTTCATGTGCCATATCCGGTCTCCCGGACGTTGGCGACTTCTCTCCTATGTATGTGTTGTGCGTTTGAAGTATTATCACACACATAGGGGACCTACTGCTTAACGCGGGCTCCGAACCGCGGGTAGTGTATAAACTTCATCTCCAGAGAGGCTGTTCCAGGCAGATTACACCTCGGTGGTTTGCCTTCCGAGGGGAGACGGTCAGAATAAAGTTTTACTGAGCCCGGAGTCGAACCAGGCTTTCAGTATTAGCAGCAACGCACTTAACCGCTTTAGCTGACGACCGTCGTCAGCTAAAGCCTAGCTCCAGTTTATATAGAACTAGCACCGGTTAGTTTGGCCGGGAGGAATAAGAACATAAGTCAAAATAATGCGGTTTCGAGATTTTAATACCTATGTACAATTATTGATATTCCGCATCTAATGGAAAAACCACACAAGTCAAAAGTGATCACAATCGTTTGTTGTCTTTCAACATATTTGAGCATTCCCATAAAAAGTAACAAAGTGCACAGTAACAAAAAATCTTCTCCTGAAAAACTATAAAACTAGACCCTCATAATTTGTTCATAAATTGATGTTTGTACCAGGGGAGGGGGAGGGAGAGTCCCCCCCTTAATAGTTTCACTTAAAATTCCAGCTCTGGTATCTATAGACCTAGCACCAGCTAGATCCCAAATATTAAAGTTAGCACTATTACAGTTTTTCAACAAATCAATAGGTACTTATTCAAGATGTCCGAAACGCCCTTTTAGGAAAACGGTTTTTAGGAAGGCATGAAAAATACATTTTGTTTACAAATTTGAAACTTTATATATAGTAGGTATAAATATCAATACCCCCATTCCCCAATCCAATTTTTAAATCAAATTGGTGTTCAATGTTTGAGCATCGTTTGAGCCTCAATAAACTTCAATCCTTTCGTTTGAGCCTGAACCGTCGCGGAGTTATTTGCAAAATATCAAAATATTTGGGAGGATGGGAAATGGTTTCTATTTTCCTTCCCATTTGGAGTTTTGTGGAAAACCAAGGTCAATCGAAAGAGCTTCATTTAACCCTCCGGTTGACGGGTGGATTCAGAATCACACCATTCGACGGGTTGGGTCTCTCAGCCTCAAACTGTGTTTTATTGTTTTCTCCTAATAATACATTGATATGCCCAGTGTCTGGTATGCATTTGTTAAGCTGGTCTATTTTGCACTGCTAAGAGTAAAAATAGTTGTGAAAAAAACATTAACTTGGGAGTTCCCATTTACTAAAAAAAAAGTTACATGCAATGCAAGTTTTCAAAAGAAATTATAAATTGAAACAACGAAAAAGACAATAACAATAACATACAATTATTTGTCAAGTATATGGGTGAATAAGTGTAAAAAAATATAAAATGAGTGTACATAAATTTGACACACAAAATATGGAATGCAAAATTTCGTTAATCAAATTTTGCCGCACAGTCGGCGCAGCATGGTTTTGTGTGTTTCAAACAAATACAGGAACCACAAAACTTGCACGAATATCTTGATTTTCGGTCCTTGCAGAATTTGCACCTTCTTCGAGCAGTTGAAGTCGTCGGTCGGGGCTCTTCTGTGACTGAGACACCTGAGAATTTAGCCGCTAATAGCCTTACTTTCCGTGGTAGATTTGGCATATTCGCTCGTAGTTTCATGTTTTCTATCACTAAGTCTTTGCCCAAACTTTCCAAAAATAGTCGTTTGCTTTTTGAAAATTCTCCATCTGTATTGTTCGTTTTATTTATTATTATTAATTTAAACTTACACGAATACACGGGTTGGGTCTGACAGGTCCAAAGCCCTTCTGGCAGCCAAACGACAGATGATAAAATTAAGACAAATTAAGGAAAACATGTCTTTATTAAAGTTAGGAAGGTACCAAAAAGCTAAAGAAATTTTAAAAAATTATTTTAGAAAATACAACAAAAAAAAGATTTGTCTGGGCCTCACAGACCCAGCCCGTCAACCGGAGGGTTAAACTTCAATGAGCTTAAAAATACCGACTTTAATTTCACTTTAAAATTCAAAATAATAAAGAAAGTAAAGAACCCTAGAGCCCCCCCGTATTATTTTGTAAATAACTTTCGGATGGTTGGGGCACATACGAATAGAATGATTGCTCAAACGTTTGACATCAATTTAATTAAACAATAGCTTGGGGGCACATATACATTTATATTTTAAACCACCCTCCACCCTCACTTTAAAAACCCTCGAGTGCTTAAATTTCTGTTTACTACTAACAAAATATATTAAGGGCGGGGTGGTAAACACATAAATATGATTGTGACATATGCACAGTAGAGTTAGGTGTTTCGAACCTCAAGAAAAATTTTACTCCCGAGGTTTATCCCCAATATTTAATTTTGATTTGTGGGTAATAGTGGTATCTTTAATATTTCGGATATAACCAGTGTTAATTCTAAAACAACGAAAGCTAGGTTTTTGACAAGAAATTCAACGAGGGGGCTAGGGTAATGGTAATGGTAATGTACTCAGGGGTCGATTGGCCGCAAGGGCCTTTTTTGAACTGCGACCAGTATTTGATCTTTTGTTCCCCTACTACGTATTAGGTATTCAGGAAGATTCAAATTGGATATCATCTATCTAGCATATCACAGAATATTCCTGAGAGTCTTTTTTGTTATACCCTTTGGGTTTGTCCCAGATGTTTTTAGCCTGGATCGGGCTAAGGCATCGCAGCTACAGAATGTGTTCGGCTTGATTTAACTTCCGATCCACAGAGTCTGCATATGTCGAAGAAGATGCCAGGCTGTTTGACCACATAGCCTTTATGTTTTCACTGGAGAGCAGAGCCAAGAAACTTTCACTAGTCCGCTCCTGAACCAGAAATTTCTCCGCCCGTAACTCAACCAGCAATCACAGTAGGCCACTGCTGTGGTCGGAGACGGCCATAGATGAAGATAAAGTCAGAAATAAATTTTTGACTCTCTCCGGATTTGAACCGGGGTCTATAGCATTAGTAGTACATTACTGTAACTACTAGACCAATGACCGTCGTAATGTAACCCCCCCCCCCGTAGAAATATTGGTTTGTGAACCGATTGTGAGGGTACCAGCTTTTATATTTGGGAGACAGCCGCTGCTTGCGTTATAGAAACGGGAGCTAGGTCTTAGAAGGAAAGTATTAACTAGAGGGGGGATAACAAACCGTTGTGTGGGTCCACTTGGATGATTGAAATTCGAGCTACTTTAGTTTTAGAATTACTTCAATTTCATCCATTTGGTTATTGATAAGGTTTATAACATCAGATGCCATAATGGTTTTCAATATTGGTGGAACCGTTTGTTTTTTACCGAAACAAATAACCGATGAGGAACCAATAGAGTAATTTCAGGAATTCGTAGGGAATTGAAAATAAATTGTGGAGCTTGGTAAAAAATTACAAACTGGAGAAGAACTTTAGAGCAATTTCGGGAATTCTTACGAATGAGTTGACTTATGCACATGCTTTTTCTAAAATCGAATCTTAAATCACCCCCCCCCCCCACTAAATATAAGAGCCATTACGTTATATGTACGTATGGAGTATAAACCAAAGAGAAATTTACGAAATGACCTTGAATTAAAATCCGAGGGATTTTATATAACAGAAAGGTAATTAATTCTTATGTACAGTCAACCGGGATTGGGAAATCTTTTAAATTCCTAGGAATTCCTATTCCCTCCCTCAAAAAGATGATTTACAGCTTCAAAACTTTTTAAACGAAATATTTTCTGATACCCTTGATGATAATTCCCAATATATGCTTGTTAATTATTAGTTCAGGAATTGATTGAAATTGAAAGAAATTAACGGAATTAATAGGGGAATTACAGAAATTATAAACAAAAGGGGGAATTGATTTCCTCCTGGTAAATAACTAAGAGTTAAAACTGGCGGAATTTGAACAAACTTAGGCGAGGTGATAAATTATTTGGAAAACGGTAAAGCTGTAAAAAGTTTTGTGCTCAATAACCACCGAATGGATTTTCTCTTAGTAGAAGAAAGCGTTGAACCAAAAATAGAAAAAATAATCAATAGATATAGAAAATCAGTTATAGGTTAAAATCACTACTAGATACTGTACCTATAGTTTAACTTCAGTTACGCGCAACTGATTTTAGCATTTAGACTCCATTCACGACTGCGTACTTCGGATTGGAGAGTTTTGTCTCATTGGTTGAATCGTTAAATTATATTTAGATATATTTATTATAGTTCTGGCCTATCATCATGTTGGATTTTTCATACCGAATTCCACATTAGTTAAAAAAAACAAATTCGCTAAATATAACGGGAGTAATGCATTGGTCGCCTAGAAGTCAAAACCTCGTATCACAAAAACTTTTGTTCTTCAGAAAGTACAAAAAACTATTTGTATAGCATAGATTTGATTTAAAATAATTAATGTAGACTGATGAGCACTTTTATCAGAATAAATAATTTAGGCACAAAATAATAAACTACCTAATAAATTACAAACCAGCTAGTTTGTAAACACAATGAGTTAGGAGTTATGAGTTGCCATTATGAGAAACGAGGTTTTGAAATTTGGGTAGAACATGCGTAATTCGTTTCTTATCGAGATACGAGGTATTGGCATCCATGCTAGACACGTTCCTAAAGACTGAGAAACACTTACGAGTTACGAGGTTTTGACTTCTAGGCGACGATATGGGAGACTCCACTCTGAATCTCATGCGCGCGGTTCATATATTGATGGTTGCATATCTTTTTTAACCTATTAATCACTAACTAAAACGTGTTACGTTTAGTTGTGAGAAGGTTTTAATTGTCTTATCTTCCATACTACACGAATTCATTACTAAAAATTAATTAAATAATAGTTCTAGTAGTTAGCATGGAACAGCTAGGAGATTAACTTTTCTTATATTTAATATAAAAACTCTAATGAAAAAGTAGTTAATAGTATGAAACCGCTCATCTTCTATTCATTTTAGACACGCAATAGATGTTTGATTATAACGCCTGAATCACTCAAAAAGTTAAGCTTCAAATGTAATAAATTTTAGTTCGGAACTAAAATTTAAATTATTCCCAAATTAAATTAAGTTTACATTAAATTCTGTTATCCAAAATTACATTAGCTAAAACAGAAAGTTGACTTAGTCGTATCAAAAATTATATATCATTAGGTAGAACTTTGCTTGCCTGATATTCTGCAATCATTAATCTTAATTATTTATTACAAAATTAGTTATTAGTCACAGATTTGCACCGCAAAATCCTTGTTCACATGTTTTGGGAAAGCAACAAAATAAATTTGTTTGGTGTTAGGAAATCCACTTTATGTTGATTTTTTGTAAGTCAGAGAACACTAATAATAATTATCTTAATGGAATACTCGGAATGTATTAATTCTAGAGCAAAATATGTTTTTAAATTTGCATTTCATGATACACACGAAACCTTTACTGAGTACTTATAATAATTAAAACTTCTGCGATGGAAGCGTCGAGATTGCAATAAAAATTAAAAATACTTACACATTACATCTAATCGAACTTCAATGCTGCTGGATTTTGTTGAATAGGATTCGTGAACTGCTACGCATCTAAGTGTTCTTCCGTGATTTTCTTTAGATATCGTTAATTCAAGAATAGAAATTGCCATCCAGGTTCTAGGATTATCCAGTTCGGTCGAATTGGTTTGTCTTCTAGATGGGGTTATTTCGTTTTGATCTGAAAAATTATTTAATTAAACTCAAATTGATTAATCTGCGGATTTTATGTGGTTCAAGTTACCGCGCTTTAAAGTTCGTGTTTTAATCACGAAACAATTCACTCGCGTAATAATTAAATTGAATATTCAAACGTAATAAATTGTTGAAGGTACCATAGCAAGTGGACTGTGAAGATAATTTTATAGTGTAAATTACGAAGGATGACCCTTACGTCATCAGATTACATTTTTCGATATAACATGAAAGCAATTTAGCTGAGAAGCGAAAAATTCATAGTGCTTCTGACAAGTTGTAACAATCATAATTTACCTTTCCACAATAAATTTATAATACATTTATTTTCATAGCTGGTACTGATATAAAATTTAAACCACTTTCCTTCTCGTGTTGAAAATAGTTGTAGAAAATAAATACGGCGAAACAGTTATTTATGCAACGGCTATAGTTAAAGTGCTGATTTTTAACGACTTTTCTGGGACACATAACCTTCTTAATTCTCTCGTAGAGTAGAATTCTTAGGGATAACCCAGTCCACCAGGTGGCGTGAGAAAGCCAACTATCGAACTGAAAAGTGTGCAAAATATTTATTTCAATTTTTAACATGTAGCTGGCCCTCTATAATATATAAATCCTCTTTGGTATTATCCAATTGTCAAAATTTAGTTCAGAATAATTCATTTGAATATTGATACGAAATTTTTCAACGAGTTTTCTTTAGTATGCTATTTACTCATGGAAAAGTGAAAAACGTGTTATAAAAAAAATCGGTGATTGTTGAAAAATTTTTGTGTGTTATATTTTTGTGTAAATATTTTCCTAAAATTTTTTAAAATGTGAATTTTTTTTCACATCCGTCTATTAAACACGTCAAAATAAATCGGAAACTTCATATTGAATTTTTTCGTAATCGTGCTTGTTGGTATTCAAAAATAACCTTTTATATAATTGCCAATAACGGTAAGAAACGGTAAAGAAATTTTTTTATAGATCCAAGTTTGCTCTCTAGGGCCGTATGTTACGATTAGCGAAAAAAATTGTAAGGAACAAAAAGATTGACTGTCAAAAACTACACACCACACCTCTTAAAATTTTCAACGCCAGTGCAGTCTTTAGGCCGAAATTTTTCCGACGGTCGTAGCTTCCTTATTTAGAAGTAGATTATTAATTTTCAAACACCAGCGTTACGGTTTTGCACGGAAATATTCGATTTTCGAAAGATAAGGGAATATTGTTATAATCTTTTATCGTAAAATAATTTTTCGGTTACGTAACCTAAATTTTGCCCACATAAATTTTTTTCTAATTTTTAATGTTTGTTTTCGATTTTATTTTGTTGCACCGAATTTAGAATTTGCATCGGTGCTCACCCCGTGGACTCGTAAAATTCAAGAACATGCCTTGATCTTTCAAAAACGTCTAAATAAATTTTTTGAAAATTGTTTTTATGGAATTTATTTGGTAGTCCAGTCATATTAGGGGTTTCACCTCGAAATGAAAGATAATAAGCTGAAAACTCGTATAGACCTTTATTTTGGCACTCTAAAAGTTGTCTCAAAAGTCACATAAAATCTCGTGTCCGCGTCTTAAGATATTCAAGGTCAAAGGTCAAAGAAATCGGTTTTTTGCAAATATCTCGTTTCCTATGGCTTTAATGCTATTTACATTTGTTATAAATATTGTATAGAATAAAATTTTCTATACCTTTTGTTTAAAACATTTTTATATACATCAAACCGTTTTTGAGATAGAGGGCGTTGAACGCGCAGCGCTTAGTTATGTATCTACAGCATAATGCAAGGTCAACCGTTAGTCACTTTATATAATACGCCGTATAAAGTCTATAAACCTTAAAAATATATATTGCCGTGATAAGATAAAAATAAATTCAAATTTTTATAGCGGGAAAGAAAAACAACGGCTCTTTTTTTTTCTTCCCGGCTACTCAGCAATGAGACTCTAATTATGGGCGTGTCGATGGTCCGTTTGTAAGAAAAAGACACCTCGCCTTGTTACCAATTATTTGTAACCCAATTGGATGATATAAAGTCTTAGTCTGTACCTGGATCTACCTTATACCTATGCTGTATCTTATGAAATAAATTTACTCAAATAAAATCTACTCAATCAGGACCTGTTCATTTTATTAACACAAATATGATTGAGACAAACCATAAAAATATCAAATAAAAACAAATTAAGTGTACAAATTATTCTTAAATCTAAAATTCCCCCTCCGAAAATTACCGCACTCTTATTAATGTTCAATCGTATTATACCGTGTGTAAAATAAAACAATACGCGTATAGTTCTTATCGAATACTTCCGACGTCGAAGAAACCAGCTGTTTGCACCTCTGTTGTCGCCGGTTTCGAAGTGAATTCTTCTTTAACTTGTTTGGTTGAAGTGATAAATAAGGACAATCGAACACCATAAAGTCTTCCTGATGAAATAACTGCCAATTGCATATTAGGTAAGTATTCCAGCTTATGTAACTTAGATTCTTCCTCGACCATATACCATAACCAACAAACTAAACACCCATTGGTAACCAAAATTTTCCAAGTCTGGATTGACGCAACTTTTCATGTAAAACTTCTCTCAATAATCTCTATCAATTATTCTGGCTTCTTAAAAATCCATAAACTGACTTTATATTCATAATAAACTTTGGCGTACACAAATGTAAAGTTGTTTTATAAAATAATCAAAAATTATACGTCCTCGCTTCTCGACAGACAGCAAGCCAATCCCCAAAATACCTCACGTCCCAAAAATTCTCACGAGCAGGCGCGTTTTACTAATTTTTGAATTGTCGGAAAAATAAACCCGTCCTTTTTCACCAGTCATTCACTTCATTTATCACACACCGTTACTTGCGCGTTTACCTAACTTAACAGATTTTCAATTACCTAATTTGTTTTACTCTGTAAAGTGAAAAATATTTATCCTTATTTTATAATTTGTCTCTTACATTCTTTTTTTTTTTATAGAATCAGCACCCGTTGAAGAGACTTCATCTGAGTTTCATAGTAGATCTGAACCAACAGCATTTCAACATTTTAGGTATTTGCAAAGCCTGGTACAGTTTTCCAAACAACTCACAGCTTCTTAAATTAACCAAAAATACGATTGTGTCTTTTAATCCAATCGACTCATTTTGGACCATCGCAATATAGTTATAAACAATTGGCATTTTTTATTAATTATTACATTACATTTAGTAATATTTTTCATTGATCAAATATCCCTCTATCTCAAAAACGGTTTGATGTATAAAAAAATGTTTTAAGCAAAAGTTATAGAAAATTTCATTTTCTACAATATTTATAATAAATGTAAATAGCATTAAAGCCATATGAAACGAGATATTTGCAAAAAAACGATTTCTTTGACCTTGAATATCTTAAGACGCGTACACGAGATTTTATGTGACTTTTGAGACAACTTTTAGAGTTCCAAAATAAAGGTCTATACAAGTTTTCAGCTTATTATCTCTCATTCCGAGGTTGACCCTTATTTTTGACTTATATATGACTGGACTATTGGTGCCTTTTTTAGACTTCGAAAAATGAAAAACGTGATCTAGAAAAATTGCTGCTTGTCGAAGATCTTTTTATATGAAAATATATTTCCAAAATTTTCTAAAATGTAATTTTTTCCCTTCCGTCTATTAAACACGTTGAAGTAAATCGGAAATTTAATATTGCAATTTTTCGTAATTGTGCTCGGTGCTATTCAAAAACAATATTTTATATTCTTACGTAAGAAATGGAAAAGAAAATTTTCGATGGCTCTGAATTTGCTCTGCCTTACGTGACGATTAGGGAAAAAATGTGTAAGGAACAGAAAAATAGACGATCCAAAACTACACACCACACCCTCATAAAATTTTCGACGAGAATGCAGTCTTTAGGTCAAAAGTTTCGAAATTTTTCCAACGGTGGAAACCTGAATTTAGTCCAAATAAATTTGTTTTTAACTTTTAATTTTATTTTATTGCAGCAAATTTGGAATTTGCATCGGTGTTCGCCGTGGACTCGTAAAATTAAAGAACCTGTTTTGATTTATCTTCGCTGTATAACACGAATCTTTTGCAAATTGTTTTTATGGAATTTACTTGGTGCTCTTTTTAGACTTGGAAAAATTAAAAACGTGATGTAGAAAAGTTGCCACCTGTCGACGAACTTTTTATATTATGTTAGATTTTGTATAAATATATTTCCAAAATTTTCTCTTCCATCTATTACACGTAGAAGTAAATCGAAAACTTGGTATTACAATTTTTCCTAATTGTGTTCGTAGCTATTCAAAAATGGTAAGAAGTTGAAAAGAAAAATTTTGATATGTCTGAGTTTGCTCTCTAGAGCCTTACTTGACGATTATTGAAAAAATGTTTAAGGAACGAAAAGATAGATGGGTTTCTGTGCAATAAGCACCACCACCCGAAACAAAATTTCTTCTGCTACACACTAAAGAACATAGTTAATATAACAAATTGTAAAAGTAATTAGGGTGAAAAGTGGCCAAACTTTTGAATAAATCGAATTTGAACTTAGCAAATTTACATGTAAATTTTAACGAGATTCAGCGCGTCGCTCATTCTGTTGACGGTGCGTGCAGAAAGAACTAGTCTTAAACTTAGCGTTTTACGGACCGGCAGTTCCGATCTAGATCTGAACTACACCGCACGTCAATTTTTGCGTTCTTTAATTTTCACGAATTAAGTTCAAAAAGTAATTTTCATTACTGTTCTCTAAACGATAATTTAATATAGAAGTGAAAGTGCTACATCAAGACCCCTTTCTATTTAAATTTTCGTCGTTAAAGCGTTTAAACACGCTTATAAGTGACTTCCCAGTTTCCCGGCAAAAAAGAACCCGCCATTTGTTAATGTGACGTAGCTAGCTACGTCACAATTAGCAAACGGTTGCGCGCTCTGTTGCCCCCTTCCCCTTTCGAGGTCATCACCGACGTTCAGAAGCGAACGTAAACAAGGTTAGTGTACTGAACTTGACCTAGATTTTTTTCAGATTATAATTTTATCGCAACCTAACAAAAATTTTGTCAGTCAACAAATTCCTTTTCCTTTTAAATTTTCAAGTTCATTCAGATTTAAATAAAGGTTGATTCACAACACTTAATTAAATTTCACATTCAAAAATTAAACTTGCATTCAATTAAAACCAGCTGCTTCACAGATATAAATTTATTCAAATTTAATCTAATCATTTTAGATTTCGCAACATAATTTAATTTAAAAAAAAAAAAAAATTTTTATTTTAATATTTAAATTAACTGTACGACATGACGATTACTAACGACATGACCATGACCCCTGAAAACTTCAAAACCCTCCTCACGTTATTTGCTAGTCAAACTGCCATCATCGAAGGTTTACGCGCTGAAATCAGCAAACTTACCGCCCAATTAGCCGCGAAAGACGCCAAACCTCCCAAGGTCGTGCAACCACCTCCGGTCGCACAACCACGCGCAGACGCCCCCTCAGGGAAAAGGAAGGAGAAGACCCCCTTCCCCCCTCTACCGACCTCCTCCTCCACCAAAAAGGTAGCCCCTATCAAGTCCAAAACGATCAAACCAGCCACGACCAAGAAAGCTGACCCTCCGCGCCCCCTTATGGAATCCGCTATTCCTAAGCCGCGACGCTCGCTCCGTGCAGTTATACCTGCACATACCCTCTCCATTGTCCAACCTCCATCAGAGGCAATGGATATCCAAGCCTCCACCTCCATTGGCGGTGACACCTTCGTCACCCCAAGCGACCGCAATCTTAAACGCGCCCGCTCCAACGTCAGCAATGACAGTGAAACTTCCGGGCCCGCTACCAAGAACAGGTTCGCCTGTCTCGAGGTAGAAGACACCCCAACCGATACCCAAGCCGAACGCGACGATGATAACGGCATGGACACCAATAGCCCCCAAATCGACATCAACGATTCCCAATCGAACTCCCAGGGTGCTTCACACACAGACCCTACCACATACTCCTCCTCCAGCCGAATCCCCCCAATTGTCCTTCGTACAAAGGACAACTGGCCGGCCATCAACAAAATGATTCGCGATCGGAAAATTGCCACCACCAAAATCCGCACGCTCGTGGACGGCATCTCAATCCAGCCGGCCACCGAGACAGACTACCGGGCCCTCAGCCGTTTACTTGAGGAAAAATCCCTCCCCTCGCACTCCTATTCTCTCCCTCAGGACAAACCACTAAAAGTGGTTATCCGAGGTCTTCCAATCACAATAACAGCCGCAGAAGTCAAAGAAGACCTTGAATATCAAGGCTTCAATATTCAATCAGTTTTTCAGATGCGCCAAGGTCGCGATAAAAAACCTATGCCATTATACCTTGTCCATCTAACTCATAACACAGATGGCAAGAAAATTTTCGACATGACATCAGTCCTGTCGATCAATACTCGTACCGAAACCCCCCACAAACGTACAGAGGTCGGTCAATGCCACCGTTGTCAACGGTTCGGGCATGCCCAAACCCTCTGCCGCGCCCCACCCAAATGCGTCAAATGCGCAGGGGATCATTTAACACCTTCCTGTCAAAAAATCCGAGAGGACCCGGCCACTTGCGCTAACTGCGGAGGAAACCACCCCGCAAACTACAAAGGTTGCGCCTCGTTCCCCAAGCCCAAGAGGCGAGAACTTTCAGCCCGCGAAGCATCTTCCCGCTTCGCTGGCCGCCCCACTTACAATTACCCCTCCTCTCAAGGCCCCAATCGACCATCCTATCTAGGAGTCGCTAGCCAACATGCCCCTCACAGGGAAGCAACACATGCCACCCCCACGCCCTCCACCTCCTACGAGGAGGCCCCCTCCCGACAAATGAGAGCAGTTCTTGATCTCCTTCAGAGAGAAAGAGTCAGCGACAAAGTCATTGACCATTTCAAATCAATCACGAACTTCAATGCCATTAGCAACGCATCCGTTAATGTCTAAACCCAGATTCCAACCCACCACTTTGCAGACGGCTTTTTGGAACGCCAACGGCCTTTCAGCCAAACGAAATGAACTTCTCGCGTTCGCGCACGATCACGACCTTGACGTAATCTTGGTCAACGAAACCCACTTCAGAGCTGGCCAACTGGCAAAACTTCCTTGCTATTCACTTTATAGGAACGACCGTGACGGACGCGGCGGCGGAACCGCAATTTATGTAAAATCATCCATCGAACACGTCGCAATACCGACCCCCGACCTAGAGTACCTTGAAGTCACTACGGTGAGCATCCACACCGCACATCACGGTTGGTTGCAAATCTCTTCCGTCTATAATCGCCCTCAGCAACGCATCCTCAAAGAGGACCTAGAAACCCTCCTTGAAGGCCCCGACGCGAAGATCATCGCCGGCGATTTCAATGCTAAACACTCCAACTGGTTGTGCAAACACACAAACCATGTAGGACGTGACCTACTTTCACTAGCAAACGAGCTGGACTTCGCGATCATCGCTCCCACCTCCCCTACCCACTTTTCTAACGAGGGTACGCCGTCCATTCTGGACATAGCCATTTTCAAAGACGTACAACTCCAATACGACATCTCCACCAGCGAAGAGCTAAACTCAGATCACTACCCGGTCCTTCTGACACTCGGACCGCTGTCACCCCCAAAGGGCCCTCCCACGAGAACGACAACAGACTGGACCTCTTTCAAAGACACTCTGTCAAAAAACCTTGGACCAATCCCATTCTTTGAGTCCCCCACTGACCTAGACCAATTCATTGTCAATTTCCAAGACAACATCAAAAAATCCGTTGACGAAACTTCTTTTCAAGTCAACACCACGGACGTCAGAGACAAACTCACTCCCTCCCTCAAAGATCTTATCAGAGCCAAAAACCGAGCGAGGAAACTCGCCCGGCGAACTCGTAACCCTGATGACCAAAGGTCATACAACCGGCTCAAAGAGCAAGTAGACGTTAAAGTCAAAGAATTTCATGACAATGAATGGTTAGACACCATTAACTCCCTATCATTTAAAGACATGTCCGCATGGCGCATGGCCGCCGCCCTCCAGGGGAAAAAGAAAGTCACCATCCCAATTCTCTCCCGCCCTGACGGCACTATTGCCCGGAGCGATCTTGAAAAGGCTGAAATCTTCGCCGACAGCCTCCAAGCTCAATGCTCCCCCAACACCACAAGATTAGACCAAGACCATATCAATTCGGTCGAAAATTATGTCACCACCACCCTAAACACCTCCGATGACACACATATCACCCCCGCCTCTCTTCCGGAGGTCACCATTGCCATTAAACGCCTCAAAAAGAGGAAAGCCCCAGGTCCCGATGGCATCACCAATACTGCCCTCAAAGAACTTCCCCAAAAAGCCAAAGTTGCCATCACCGGCGTAATTAACGCATGTTTTCGACTCAACTACTACCCACAAATTTGGAAAACCGCTGACGTAGTGGTAATCCCCAAACCCGGTCAAAATCTCAAACTTCCGAAAAGCTATAGACCAATCAGCCTGCTCCCTTCTATTGGAAAAGTAGTTGAAAAAGTCATTCTCACCCGTCTCCAAGAAGCCATGTTCGATAACAGTATTATTCAAAACGAACAATTCGGCTTCCGTGCTGGACACAGCACGACCCACCAAGCCCTCCGATTAGTTGAGCACGTCACACAGGCACTCAACAAAAAAGAATTCACCGGCCTAGTGCTACTCGACGTATCGAAAGCTTTCGATAAGGTCTGGCACGAAGGCCTCCTGTTCAAAATGCTTCAATCTAAAATTCAAATTCCACTAGTCCGACTTATTGCCTCCTACCTCCACGACAGAAAACTCCAAGTCAAACTCATGAACACTAGATCCACAAAGCGCCCCATCACCTCCGGGGTCCCCCAGGGTTCGATCCTTGCAGCTTCACTGTTTAACATCTTTATGAGCGACATTCCAACCCCCTCAGATCCCGCAACAAAAATTTCATTATATGCAGATGACACTGCAATATACACGTCCTCAATCCACCCGGACATAGCCACAACCCGCCTCCAGGAGGCGATCAACGATCTCGGGAGGTGGTACGAAACTTGGCGCATCGAGGTTAACTCGAGCAAAAGTTCCGCGATCATATTTCGAAATCGTTGCAAGCCTCACAAGTCCAGTGTCTGGATGTTTGAGGAGCAAATCCCCTGGAAAACCAAGGTCAAGTACCTTGGCGTTACCATGGACCGACGTCTCAAATGGGACGCTCACATATCCTCCGCAACCGGTAAAGCCAAATGCCTCTTCAATAGATTGTTCGTCCTCATGAACAGTAAAAGTACCATGTCCCCCGCTAACAAACTAAGATTATACAAAGCCATAATCCGCCCGACAATGATTTATGCCTCCCCTGTCTGGGGATACGCACGCCCTAGGGCCATAAATAAACTTCAAGTCATTCAAAACAAAAATCTCCGAGCTATTTTCAGCGCCCCCTATTACGTCACTAACAGGCGACTACATGCAGACGCCAAACTAGATCTTATTAACACTCTTAACCGCAAACATGCCACCAATCTTTACAACAAATCCAAATTTTCAGAAAACCCACTAGTAAATCAACTAGGTCAATACAACCCAACCGACTTCTTCATACCCCGTCCCAAATCACTCCTGACCACGGACAACTCCTGACCATAACTCACCCCCACACAGACTAATGTATGTTCACAGGTTTAACTTACACAAATTCTCTTCGAAAGTGAATTTATTCACTAGATTTGTGTAATTTTTCGATCAATTTCCACAAGCTTCGATAAATCACCCCCCATAGTATCACTACAATCCCACTAGTCGCCATTTCTGACTAGTTCCAAGTAGAAGCCACTCACTTCGAGGTCATCAATAGAAATTATAATTTCTTTCTTCGAATTAGGGACTCTACTATATCGGCAAACGTAAAAATTTCTTTTTCTTCACATATCTCATATTCACAGTCACAGCCCAGGTTTCTAACCAGTCAGTCCGCCAAGCGCCAATTCCCAGAGACCCACCGGTCTCTACAACTTCCAATGTCATTAATGTATTCTTTCAGATGAAGGAGAAGGCCGGCCATGCCGGGATGCTCCATCAAATACATATCAGGTAAAGGTAAAGGTTACGGACCGGCAGATGCAGCTCGTCTCTCGTACATGTAACATCGATTATTTTTTGTTTTTACGCAATTTTTTGGGGGTTTGAGTTCCCGGTTACCTTCATCCCGGTTTCCTTGATGCTAGGCGCTTCAAGTATGTTTAGCTATCTGGCGCGGAGTGCGAACGGTCATGAAAAACCGGCCGTCCGGGCGGCTTGGGTTTTTCGATGCACACAGTTATGGCCGGGCCGGAACCACCCTAAAAAGTAATTAGCACCATCAAAACCCTAGGTTTTCCCCATAGTTGTTTATGTCGTTTCAATGCTAATTTTACGTACTTTTAAAAAGTCGATATTGGGGTTGTTTTTCAGGATTTCACCCAAAATATTTTTTCTATAGACTAAAATAAGCCTGTCCTTTAGTGTGTAGCTGAAGAAAAATTTTTTCGGGTGGTTGATCTTTCTGCACTTTTCCCGATAGATGGTCTAAAACTGCACACCAAACCGTTTTGAAATTTTCCAAAAAATTTTATTTTTTCGAAAATTTTATCGACTAAAAAAAATCGAGTAACTTTTCGAAAATTTAGGTCAAAATTTTGAAAATTCTTCAAACGGTGGCGGTGGTAGCTTCCTTATTTATGGACAGATTTTTAATTTGCAAACACCAGAGAATGCGCTTTGCGGTTCTCCACGAAAAATTTCGGACCATATTTTTACGTTAACTCTAAAGGTAACGACGTAATATAAGTTTTAAATTTTCAAAAACATATTTGTAAGCTATTATTTTATTTCTCAAAAATGTCGAAAATAAAATTGTTTTCTTTCGAAAGATAAGAGAATGTTGTTATAAACTTTTTTCGTGAAATCGTTTCTCGCTTTTCAAGCGTGGACAACATCCAAAGGAAATTTAGTTTGTATTAGGATACAAATTTTGAAGGGAAGAATTTGAAAAATAAGAAGCTTCAATTCGAGTCTTAAATGGGGATGACATTTCTCAGTAAAATTGGCAATATTTGTGAGAGAAATTGGTGAAATTTGACAAATCTACTCCAATGATGTGATGATTCTGTTTCCTGCTGGTAGTATATTTTATTAATCGGGAACCTCTAAATTGACCACAAAACATCCGCCTTAATTGTACACGCTCCTGAATGGGATAATATTGAGTTGGAGTTTGTAATTTTCGAGAGTTTCTCCCCTCCGATGTGAAATTATGTAACAAAGCATAAAAATGCATTGGTACCGTAAACTTTTTTTCTTAATCTATTGGAAGCAGATAACATGTGGTAAGGAAATTTAAACGGAATTCATTCTATAACCTTACAAACCGACCTCCTTCTTCACTTAAATACAGACTTTTTTGCAAGTTGTTTGTCACGGAGTGCTATAGGAGCTTTTCGAGGAATCCATAAGGAAATGCGTTGCCGCAAATACGGGAAGAAACGGCCAAAAATAAAAACCTGTTCACAGGAAGATTGAACGTTTGTGTTTAACTACTTAAATAATGCTAATTATGCTATGATATCACGCTCATAGCCGGGACGAAGAGATGCGAATATTTTTCGAAGCTTTCGAATATTTTTCGAAGTTCAAAATACGAAAAATATATTTGTAATGTCAATTCAAACTTCTTTTTTGCGTATCAAATACTATACAATGCATAGGCTATCAATTCGTGAGGTATAATAAAAATATCCTGTGCAGAAGCATCAAGTTTATCTTGGATTCAACTACAATTGGTTCGATATGTGGGGACCAGGTGGGGAGGTTAGCCCGATGGATCGTTAATTATTGTCACATTTAAAAGCAATTTCTGGATACCGATTTCAGATACTGGTGACGTAAAGCTCAACTTACGTTATTTCAACTATTGTAAGCAATTAAATGTTTATTCAATTTATTAATGCCTGTTATAAATGGTGAAGATTTCATGAAATGACACCTTACTAAAAGGAAAATTTGTTAGTATTAAGCGAAACCTACCCATACCTAATCAAAAAATTTAATGGATATTCGCAAAAAACTGTTTTTGTTACTTTTTCCAAAATGGCGGTGCTAGCACTTTACGCCAGACTTTACGCAAAACAACCAACCTAACTAACCTTGTTTATCATTTATCGATGTTCAATGTCCATATCCTAATTCTATTGGGTAGTCAGAATAAAGTGCTCAAAATAAATAGTTGTCTTCTTATTTTGTTAAAATTCTTATCTCGTAAAATTTATATTCCTAACGCTTTCAAACTCTGTGTACAAATATACTTTACGTTAATTGGAACAAATGAATTGGGTTGGATTACAATTCTGATTACGAACAAAATGAAATGAATCGGGCGGAATAAACAACATCGTTTTTATTTTATTAAGTATCAGTTTTTAAAAAGAAATAGCCGAAATGGCACATTCTGGGGTGACGGGATCACTCTAAACTTAAATTGTTTACGTTTTGAGGACAATAACATTTGGCGGAGTATTTATTGACCTAAAGACCCAATTCTGTTCGCAGTTCGGTTTCGTCTGGGCAGCATTCAATTTTAATATTTTTAGTGGAACACCTTAACGTTTAAACGCTTTGATCGTTTTAATGGAACGAATGGAAATATCAACGATATAATATAATCTTACCTATTAGAAATGGATTAAACCCCTTTTAGAATATTCAATTCAGTTTCTACCTAAAATTTTATTCTGAAGTGTCATATAAATTAGTTGTATTGCATTGTACAATAAAGGCGATATTGCAAGTGTCCGGCGAGGTTAGCACTTGGGTGGGAGACCGCTTTGAAACACCACAAACCGCTGCCTGTCCTACCAACCCGAATTAGGCAATCGTGATCGTATGGTTAAATTTATTTAAATTACGAAAAGTATGTTCAGCAGAGCACGATCTAACGACTTAGTGTCCGATCAAGCGATAGCCTTGCTTTGAGTTTTGATTTCCCTACTTGCTAATTTGTTTTTACTTTATTTTTGAATAAGTTGGTTTTATAATTGAACTGGGCAAAATTGAGTTTTAACTCGATTTTCAGACGATTAACTCTCTACAACGACACCTGAGATTAATGTAAAACTACTTAAAAAGCAATTTTCAAGTAATTAGGTGTCCATTTTACTACTCCATCTTCCTCGTTATTTTAGGACTTGGTCCTATATTAATCTTCTCTCGTCTTCATTAACGTTTTTTGATATTTTCGGTGCATCGAATACCAAACCTACGTCGGTGCAAAATTTATAATGTTACAATCGCCCGTTATAAACTTTTGAATGTTGGCAAAAAGTTCGATCAATCAGAATGCGTTAGCAACCAATAGGCAGTTATATTTTACAGTTTCAGTTATTTCGAATTTGTCACCAAGTTGACTATTACGTAATTAATTCTTTTGTAAATGAAATAAAATTAGTCGCTTATGCCTAATAAATATACTTGAATTACAAAGATGTTATAAATATTTCTTGTGTGTTGATTGTTTTGAATTTGTATGTATAACCCCTTTATTTATTTTATCTCCATATTCAGGCTTGCCTTCATGTTTTGCTTCAGTATCTATTGTCAGCAAGAACTTAGTTTCTTACAACTCACATCCAGCCCGTCTCAATTGAAGCAGGTTTGGGTTCCTCACTGTATCGCAGAGCATTTGGATCAGTTTTCATATTAGTTTTGATGTAGAGTGTGAACAAAACCACCCTGCTACAAATTTGTATAGCAAAAATATTTGTATAAAATTTTGATAAATTATTGTATAGCAAGTTTACTTTACTGAAAATTCTGCATTGTACATTCTTCATTTATTTAAAACGAGATATTTGAAAGGGGTTTTAATAATTTCTGAAAATTAAATGCTTCGAAAGTTTTTTGATCATTTTCTAACTTTAAAATAAATCCTTTTCTTTTGAACTACTCAATACATTTCGAAAACATAGTTGGTATTAGTTGGTCAGTTGTTTCAGATAGTCGAGCTTGAATTTAATTTTGTTTAGTTTGGTGCTGCTTTGTGATAAACTGCAGACGAAAGAGATAAATGTTCGTGGATAATAATCACATCACCATTTTGATGCATTTTATTTGCCGAACCCGCATTTTTGAACCAACTTTTTCTGCTGCAGTACGAAAAAGCCATTTTTCAAACACATTTGCATTAGAAAATGTGTTACCTTCTCGCATTAGTGTGAAAAGTCAGTGTAACCAGTGATTAATTGTTGGAATTTGAACTTTTTGATTCCCCAAATTGCGTTTCATTAAAAAAAGTACACACGTCCTTGATTACTTTCTACTTTTTTTCAACCTTGCAAAATATAATGGCAAAATAATTTGCTGCGGCGACAGAGGTTCGCGCCGAATTGCCCGCAGCTAGATGACCGCGGCGAGTTGTTCCATTTAGCAATAAATTATGGAAAATACCAATTGACTTTATAATAATAATGAATTTTGAAAAACACGCAAAGTAGTAGATAAAACTTTGTATGCCACATATGTGAAAATACATTTATTATTCTTGCATGCGTGTGATGCTTGCATAATGAGGAATAGAGGGTCGAAGCGTAATTATTTCTCTACGGGTTACGGTTACGTTCCTAATATTTTTATTTTGCTCCAGTTCAACTTGGGTTCTTATCATCTATTTGTTCTGGTTCTGGTTTGGGACCAAAACCGGTTTGAAACCGGTTTTCCAAACGCATGCGCAGACTAAAGAGTCGAACAAAGGGTTCTAGTCTTGACGATTGCACACTACGCCAAAGACGGTGCAACGACAAAACCTTAGAAAAAGCCTAATTTTTCACAGCTCTATTAGCAAGTCCTACTTCCATCTCCACGTGGTGATCCTTGGGAAATGAAAACGGAGCGGAGGGAGATAGGCAATTTTCCGTCGCCTTAAAACTGATACATCTTGGCTAATAGTAAGAGGCTCTAACAGAAATTCCTTTGATCCTCCAGGTTGGAGGTTAAGTCGATAAGTCTGTAAGAATGAGAAGAAGGACTAAAGATTCTATGTAGAAACTTAGGAAATTGGAAGGAGAAAATGGAAACGGTTCCGCATGAGAAAAAGGTCTGTGTATTTCGGAACCTGGAATGTAAACGGATTAAAAAGTAAAAAGATTAACGAATAGAAATTAGGTCTTTAAAAAATTGGAGCAATAAAAAGCGGATATAGGAACTCTATTAAAAACCAAAACGAAGGGAATAGAAATAGAAGAAATAGCATAGATATAATAGATTCAATAGAAGGGAGAAGATTGAGTTGGTACGGACACATGAGACGAACGGAGAGTGAATAATCGTCTTATAAGGTATGGGATTGGATACCAAAACAAACAATGAATAGAGGAAGACCTAAACATGCCTGAAGAAACGATGTGAAACAGAGGGCTGCAAGAAGACAATTATTAAGAGGATCGTCAGAGCTGGCAGATAGGATGCGAGAAACGCCGTATAGTGTAACTCCACTCGCAATATAATATATTGATATGAAATTGAAGGATTTTGAATGGAAGAATGCGAAAGAACGAGTTTTGAACGGAACTCGTGCGAAGGCGATCCAACGAGATAGACGTGAATCGTGCAGGGTCACAATTTGTGAAATAATTTAATGAAAATTAAAAATTTACAATTGGAGAAAAACTCAAGGTTGTTGATAAGACATTTTTGATATTGAAAAATAAAACTTTGTACACAGCTGTAGTAGACGATTGCAATTTATATGCACAACTGCGACCAATAACAAATTGAAATTTACATGCAGAAGAGAGATAACAACAATTTTGAAAGGCGATAGAAAAATTATCATATTAAATTATTTTATAAAACGAATTGTAACATTTACAAAAAAATTGACGACGAAAGAGATAGAGAACGAGCAGAAATTGGTGATCAGACATTTAAAAAATTAGAAGCAATAGTAGATCGGAGATTTGGGAAACGAGGAGAAGTATTAAATCAAGAGATTTAATACTCACATGGATGATGAAAACAAAAACAAAAAACCAGTCGAGTCATCGACAACAGCTCAGACGGGTGCGTCCGCTCAGGATACCCCGTCTAAAAATATAAATGAAGAGGCCAGCACTGCAGATCGACGTCCGCCAAGGCGTAAGGTCTGTGGTGCGGAAGCCAAACGCCGTAGGAGGGCCCGTTTGGCGGAGGTATCGAAAGATATCACTGCAAAACGCCCTACCGCTGTCGGCACAGCTCACGAACAGGCCAGGCTTTCAAAGCCACCGGTTCATGGAGCTAAGAAGTCACCCACAGGTGTGACAAAGAAACGGGTGCGCTCGCAGGACTCGCTCCCCTCGCCCCTGAGCAATCAGGGAAAGAGGCGGAAACCTGCAATAATGCCACCCAAAAGACCCTCCACCAGAGCGGAGTCTGTCACCTACAAGGAGGCTGCTGAGAAGCACCTTCGAGTAGCAGTGATAGACCGCTCAAATCCCCTGGGAAAGCTCACCGAGACCCAGGTTGAGATGGTGGAAGGTAAACTTACCACCGCCTTGGATGTCTTCATTGACACAAGGCCTGGTGAATCAGTGCAAGCACCCACTTTCAAAGGGTTCCATTACTCAGGACAGATCCTTCGGATCACCTGCTGTGATCAAGGCTCCCTTGAATGGCTGCAAGCAACCATTGCAACCCTCACAGAAATGTGGGAGGGGGCAAAATTAGATGTTGTCCAGGTAGATAATCTGCCCAGGCTGACCAAGGCAACCCTTTGGATCCCCGGGGAACCGGAATCCATTGAGGCTGTCATGAGACGCCTGGCTGCTCAGAACACCTGGGCAAAAATAAAAGAATGGTGTGTCTTCTTCGACTCGGTCAAGGAAGAGCCGAAAGGCAAACTCCTTGTTCTCGGTGTCGGACAGGAAGACGATGCCGCCATCAAAGCGAAAGGAGAGAGGTTGAACTACAAGTTCACCTCTCTAAAAATCAGGCTGCAGAGATTTGAGGATGACTCTGCACCCAATACGATGCCGACAGACACCACATCCACTCCGATGGAGATGGGCGAAGGTTCGGGTGGTGTGTCTGCGGGCATAATGGAGTAGGATGCTCTTCAAGGCAGGCGAAATGGCTTCCCTACAAGAGTGGAACCTCCTACAAATCAACCTCCAGCACTGTCGAGGGGCTGTTGCAACCCTATGCCGCCACCTCGACTGCTGCAAGGATACAATCGCTCTTATTCAAGAGCCATGGTTAGTAAAATCTAATGTAAAAGGTTTTACAAAACTAAACGGCACTGTTTTTACAGGAGGTCACACAAACAAAATTAGGACATGTATTTACATACCTAACAACATTCAGGCCAACCTTCTGCCACAGTATAGCGACGGCGACCTCACAGCGGTGAGGCTCAGCTGCGACTTTGGCAATGGTCAACAGGATGTCATTATGGCATCAATCTACCTTCCAATAGACTCACCCGAGTCACCACCCCCACGGGGGATGGTGGAGCTGGTGGAATATTGTGAGCAACAGAAGAAACACCTCATAATTGGTTGCGACTCTAACTCCCATCATCACGCATGGGGAAGCAGGGAATGCAACGGTCGAGGTAAGTCTCTATTAGATTACTTTATTAGTACAAACCTAGAAATTCTTAATCGAGGGAATGACCCCACTTTTTACGTGTCACCCCAACGCAATTCGGTGATTGATATCACCTTAGCGTCGTTAAGCATTTCAAATTATATATATGATTGGCATGTGTCTAACGAACTGACATTGTCGGATCATAAATGGGTTTGCTTCAAGTTGAAAGCTAAAAAAGTGGAACCCAAGCAATTTCGAAACCCTAGGAGAGCTGACAGGCTGGTCTTCCTAGACCACCTCTCCTCGTCCCTGGAGGTCGATATGCAGGCAGAAACTTTCACAAAAGAATACTTAATAACTACTGAGGAGATTGAACTGTATGCCGATACGCTGCAAAACTCCCTCACAAAATCGTATGAGATGTCCTGTCCCCTACGGACTGCTGGATTACGGGGTCGAGCAACACCTTGGTGGTGCAAAGAACTCGACCAGCTGAGGAGGGTGACCAGGAGGCTCTACAATAAGGCGCAGAACTCAAAAAATGACACTGACTGGACAGCGTTTAAGACGCACCAGTCGGAGTATAAGAGAACAATACGTCAAAAACAACGCGAATCGTGGAGGATCTTCTGCAGTGGCATTGAATCAACTGCCGCCGCAGCAAGAATAAAGAAGATCATTTCAAAAGATCCACATCAGCAGCCAGGCAGTCTGCGTCGAGAGGACGGCTCGTACACAGAGAGCCTCTCGGAGACTGCTGAAATCCTGCTAAAAACACACTTTCCCGATAGTAGACCTGCTTCGGATTTCGGCTGGGACAAGGCGACGGGCCGGCCACCGACGGCAATAGACTGGGAAACTGCAAAGAAGGTCGTGAATGAGACCAAAACGAGCTGGGCAATTAAATCATTCTGCCCCTTTAAATCGCCCGGGCCTGACGGGGTATTTCCGGCCCTACTACAGTGGGGACTGGACGTGGTGCTCCGTCACCTGGTGCGGGTGTTTAGAGCATGCATTGCGCATGCCTATATACCAAAAGGATGGCGGACGGCAAAAGTTGTCTTTATACCCAAGCCAGGTAGAAGTGATTACTCCCTGGCCAAATCTTTTAGACCTATCAGTCTCACTTCGTTCTTTTTGAAAACGTTGGAGAGACTGTGTGATAGAGAGATCCGCGAAGTGGCTCTGTTTCACAGACCACTACATGCGAATCAACATGCATACATCCAGGGGAGATCGACCGAATCGGCGCTACACAAGGTAGTGGAGCGCATAGAGAGGTCACTGGACTACAGAGAGTCCACCCTGGGAGTGTTCATTGATATCGAGGGGGCTTTTGACAAAGCCACCTTCGGAAGTATAAACGCTGCTCTGCAGATCCACGGCGTTTCCGCGACCATCGCGAGATGGATCAGTTTTATACTGAAGTGGAGAATCGTGGAGATCAGAGTTGGGGACGTTGACATTAAAGGAGTTGTAACAAGGGGCTGCCCTCAGGGGGGAGTACTCTCCCCGCTGCTGTGGGACATGGTGGTAGACAGCCTTCTGAAACTCTTAAATAACATGGGATACCACACCATAGGATACGCAGATGACATCGTCATACTGCTCACTGGAAAATTTGAGAATGTCTTATGCACCCTAATGCAGGATGCTCTCAAGATTTTAGAGAAGTGGTGTAAAGAGCACTCTCTCTCGGTTAATCCGGCAAAGACAGAGCTTGTTCTTTTCACCCAAAAGAAAAAGCTACCGACCATGGTCATGCCTAGCTTAACAGGGACTCCCTTAAAAATAGCTGATCAAGTCAAGTATCTGGGAATAATACTGGACAAGAAGCTGAATTGGGGAAAACATTTACAAATGAAACTAGAGAAAGCGAGAATGGCCTTCTGGCAGTGTCGGGGAGCAATGGGACGGTCTTGGGGTTTATCCCCCAAGATCACCCTCTGGCTCTATACGGCAGTCATTAGACCCATGCTCTGCTACGGATCCCTTGTATGGTGGCCCAGAACCAAACAAGTAACAACAGCGTCCTCCCTACACCAGACCCAGAGATCAATCTGTCTGGCTGTAACTGGAGTGATGCGAACGGCCCCAACTGTAGCGCTTGAGACCCTTCTCTGCCTCCCTCCACTTGATCTTCATGTGCAGGAAACGGCGGTCAAGGCAGCTCTCAGGTTGCGCAGTTGGAAAGCCTGGACTCATAGGCGAGGAACTGCGGGCCATATGCAGATCTTGGAGGAATATTCCAAAGGAGTACCTCTTCTGCTACTTGAATCCGACAGAATCCACCCTAAATATATATTTGACAGGAAATACAATGTACTGTTAAACGCAAACGAAACATTCGATTACGATATACATCTCTTTTCGGATGGCTCCAAAAATAATGTTGGATCGGGTGCAGGAATTTTCTCTGCTGAACTTGATCTAAACATAAGTATACCGCTGGGTAAATATACATCTGTGTTCCAGGCGGAGCTTGTGGGTATACTACACTGCGCAAAAATAGTTCAGGATAGGAGTATTCTGAACAAAAACATACAAATACTATCAGACAGTAGAGCGGCTCTGGTGGCACTTCGGGGCCATAAAGTCACTTCTGGTCTGGTGCTTGTCTCCCAATCCATGTTGGGAGACTTCTGGCCCGACATGGCCAGAATCAGTGGCACCCCACCCGCCAGGATCCTGGAGTTCATCCTCCAGTTGGGATGGCTTGAGGAATGACGGGGCGCGGGGCCGCTGAAATTGGAGGTAGCACAATGGGCCCAATTTAGTGGCCTAAGTGCGTGTGAGTTTTCTTGCCCTCCACCTACAATCCAGAATCCAGAATCCAGAAGAGATTAAAGAACTAAAAGAAATGGATCAAGGATTTAAAGAAATGGTGAAAATGTTAGAATTAATGATAATTAGGGAAGAAAAGGAAACAGAAGATGAGTCTGAGCAATCGGCACAAGAAAGGAAAAGCGAAATCAAAGTAAACCTAAAAGAAACATGTAATGTTGATGTCTCAATATAAGCGTGCACAATCTAAAATTTGGTATACAAGTAACCAAAAATATAATAAAGGTAATGCATTTGTTTGAGAATTTTAAATTACCCCTTTTTTGAGGGAGGGGCACACAAACTCAAAATTTTATCAGGGCCCCCATTTTGTGACCTTAATTATTTACACAGAAAACTCACTGAAAAGGCCTATTCAATATATCCATTTTATAGAAAAAATCGTGTCTCAAGTGATATGCCAGTTGTCCCAGTAGAAATATCGTAGTTTATCGAAGCTCCACAAGCCAAACACATGGTACTCGCATGTGTCTGCTCAGAAACAAACCCAATATAAATTTCACACAATTACGAGTTTCAGTAATTTATTTCCTTCGCCTCTGAGTTCTGAACCGAAAGGAAAAAGAACGATATTAACCGATGATTTTATATAACTCCAGTTAGTACGGTTTATTTTATTTTATATTATTTTGTTTCGGTTCCTGTTCATTTAAGAAAAGCGGTTCAATTTGGTTTTCAGTTCGATTCCGGTTCGACTCTCTCAATTGAAGCTATTAGAGCATGAAGGTGTTAACTCACTTTTTGGCGATATGACGGTTTTTACATGAATGAAGATGTTAACTCAAGTTTTATTTATGGTAAAAATCTTAATTCATAGATGTCATTAGATACATCAATAATGAAGTGTAAAAACGTGTTAACTCACGTAATGTTCCCAGTCGTTGAAGCAAGAAGGTGTTAACTCACTTTACTAATAGTCGATACAGAAACATTTTTGTGTCTGAATTTAATTTAGGCTTTGGTAGTCCAAAATCAGATACATGTAAAGTTTGTGACGCAAACAAAGATGATGAAGAACATAAACAGCGATATAGAGCAGCATTTACAGAGCAGGAAAATGATAAAATATCTGCTCGAGAAGGCAACATGTTGTTCGTGAATTTTGACATGCAGAAAACATTACCTCTAGCAAAGCTTTCCACAAGTGTAGTCTTCTATCTTCGTCAAGTTTGGTTGTACAACCTAGGAGTGCATTGTGTGGCTAAAGACGATAGTTCTGGTAAAGGTTTTTTTCATTTGTGGACTGAAGATAAAGGTGGAAGAAGACCAGAAGAAGTGCTAGGCAGCAGTATTCTGTCATTTTTACAAAACATTACTGTAGAAAATGAACACATGGTTGCCTGGAGCGATTCTGCAGGTGGCCACAATAAGAACTTTTATATTGTTTGCTTATGGCACTATCTTGTACATACAGGTGTATTTAAAACTATTGACAATAAATTCCCAGAAGTTGGGCATAGCTTTATGGATATAGACAGAGATTTCGGTGCTGTTGAAAAAGTGATTCGCAAAGTTCAAAATATTTACACCGTAGACCAGTATGTAAATTTGATGACAGAAGCAAGATGAAGAAAACCCTTTATTTCGACCAGAATGTAAGACAAGTTTGTCGACTTGAAGGAATTACCTACAAAATTAAATTTAATTAACAGGAAGAAAAGTAATAAAGGTGAAAAGATACTCTTCAGAAACGTAAGATGGATCAGAGTAGACCAATTTGGTACCACAAAATACCGTTATTCATTTAATGAGGAAGAAGAATGGACTGAAGTTTGCATTTTAAAATATAAAAACACTCGCAATAACCAACAAAATGAAAACACTCGACTCGTTCCACTTAACAAGTCACGACCAATAGCAGCCAAAAAATTTGACAATATTCTGCAGCAGCTTCCTTATGTGCCTGAAAATTTAAGAGGATATTACATGGGTTTGAACAGAGCTGAAAATGACTGCCTAGACAATAATTAATTTTGTATTCTTGTTCAATAAAATAGTAATTTCCTTCTTGTTATTTGATTATTTTCAATATACTGCGATGGTCCAAAGGGGTGAGCTCGGTTAGGTAGTAAACACACCGATTGTTTTTAAGGGACAGAGTTTAAGAAACGACTATTGAAGTGTACCTAAGTCGACAAGTACCTTGATTATTTTGAATGCTGTTTGATCAAATCTGACAAACTGAATTAAGTATCCTAAAAAAATAAAATCAATCCATTTTATGAGAGGATAAAATGTAAAAAATAAAGTTATAGGCATTTGTGAAAATGTTCAGTTAGTTGGTAAACAAATTGAGTAACTAAAAGATTGTTAAGTTAGATAACGAGTATAATTAAAATGTGTGATAATGAAAGTGAAGGCCACGAGAAAAAGACAGACATGGTGCTGACAAGTTTGGAAAAATGGGTGAAGCACGCCTGCCCATAAATTTTGGAGAGGGGAAAATTTGAAGACTCACGGTGTCCGTCGAAACGTGAGGACGTATTTTTGATGAATTCGTTTTTGATGTCCATTAAATAGTATAAGAGGATGATAATTGTTTTTGAATATTAGTATTAAGTTGGGAAATCAGCAAATATTGGTTAAATCAAGATTTTGGTACCACTGGGAAAATTATATTAGTTAATATTTGGAAGATCGTTAGAAGTGAATAAATCAAGAAAATTAATAAGTTGCCTAAGTAAATGGAAAGAGGATGATATTATTTGGAAAATTACTTATGGTCATCAATTCGTTAAATGATTCAAGTTTTGGATGGACAAATTGGGCACGAGATCACATCAATAACAGAAAATTCAACAAGCAACAGCGCTACTTCTTTTTCTTCGACGGTGGACAATTTGTGGTAAGATAAACTGTGTGCGCCTTATTTAAACTGTTTAAAATTAATATTAAAGTTGACTAAGTGCGAATTAATCGGGGGGTAGATAGGATTTTTTGAATAATTAAAATTTTGTACACTTAATTTGTTTATTTGTGTAGAAATGAATTTGTTTCTTAATTATTTTTGATTTATGTGTAAATAAATGAAGCGATTGTTTTCTTTTTAAAAAGGAGATTTATTTGAGTTTTTGCTTAACTTAAATGCAGCATAATAGGTGACAATAGGTACGAGTCGATTCAGATACTCGAGAGGATAAGTTTAAATTTAAATAGGTTGCAATAATTAGCGAACCAATGAGGTGTTTTCACTACAAATCAGCGAACCATTGTCACGACCACAAAAGCTAGCCGGAGCAGTTAAAAAAGAGCCGTTGTTTTTCCAGCTTTAAAAATTAATAAATTTCAGTAGCTTATCACGGCAATACTTAAATAAGTTCATGCATGAAGGTGTCAACTCACTTTTTTTGGATAAACCTAAAAAAATATGTAGTGTGCGGTAAAATGACACCTATACTTATAAAAGTATGTCCATTCACTAAACATTGTGGCTCTAAGTATATAAATTTATCTAACACAAAAAATGTTCCAAGCAATAAACTTTAACCTTAATTATTGGCAAATAGTTAAAAAGTGAGTTAACACCTTCATGCTCTAATAGCTTCAATTGAGAAGTTAGCCGGCTATAATGCGTTTTTCACACTAGTTGCATAAATAACTATTATCAGCTTTTAATACATCCGTTTTTATTTTGGAATCATTTTATATGGAATAGTTTAACATGTAGGCCTTGAATTTAAATTAGTTTCAAGGGACAGATTTATTGTGGATCATTCGTATCGACAATTTGTAACCTGGATTTTTACGCTCGCGCGCAAGGTAAATTTTTGTGTAGGTTAGTCTCGGTAAAATCATAGAAATTAATTTTATCATTGTAACGTTCAAAAATCAAATATCGCAAGTTATTATAGTCAGTTTATTTTAAATTCAAATAAATACAAATCGATGTCTTAATTAAATTTTATCGTTCGAAAATATTACCGATCCAATGTGTTTTCAAATTATAGGTTGATTTTATATTCACGCCGTTAATTTGTATGTAATAACAAATGTACGAGCCATTCGCGTATAGACATTTTCACGTGAAATAGAATAAACTGCTTGCAGGTGTCCACACGTGTGGAAGCAGGCTTGAATTTTGCTCGGCGTTATCGCAAGCCACATGGGTACATGTGTTTATTTCTATGCTATTTTGAAGTTATGTTGCAATTTTTATCCGATAAAAAGGAGTAAAAACTATTAAGAATCCAGCTGCATAATTTGCTGATATGAAATTAACTTTACGAGAAAATATTGCACGTGCGGACACATGTTGAAACGTGCAAAGCAAAATGTTGAAGTCTGTCGATCAAATAGTGGGAATTATATGCACGTTATTGGAACCAATGCAATTTGAGCGCACTATGCTATCCTTTGTTTTCGGTCGAATTTTTGAAAAATACAACCAATTAGAATATCGAACCGCCGCTGTAGGAGAAATTTATGTTCCCCTGAAAGGCAACTTTTGGTCACACTTTTCGGGAGAAATTACATATAAGCGAGGGAACTGCATGTAATTTTTAGAGATTCTACGATCATCAAGATGTTAACCTAAACTCTGCCCGACAGTGTGTAGACGCTTTTAAAGCGGAATTAACATATTTACTGCAAGTAAATTAATTTATCGAGTCTTGTGCATTTAAAAACTAGTGTTTGTGACCCACACAGGCGAGTTTGACGTTGTTTTAAAATTACTTTTGTCGATCTAATGTAAATATTAATGAACGCGGTTTTAAATTATCGGTTGTTTCGAATTAAACATTTTACGAACTTTATTTCAAATCACTTTCGAATTAAATATTACCTTCAAATGCTGCCGCTATTTTAAATATGTTATAAATTATCGGTTGCTTCGAATTAAACATTTTCCGAACATTAGTTCAAAACTTAAGAAGCCGTTCACAGTGTAAATCAAACACACGCCTATTGACTTTATTTG
The DNA here is from genome assembly GCA_932274525.1 of Podabrus alpinus. Lineage (NCBI taxonomy): Eukaryota > Metazoa > Arthropoda > Insecta > Coleoptera > Cantharidae > Podabrus > Podabrus alpinus. The sequence continues at coordinate 99,122,018 of OW026452.1, forward strand.
AAATCAGTTTCGGGTTTTAAACCAAATGTTTCGTGCCGATTTTAAGCAAGTGGAATTTGAATTGTTTAAATATAAACAAATTTTATCGGACAATTTCGAGTGAATCACGTTTTGGTATGTTTCGTGATACAATCTATTGAAGCTGGATTACGTACGGTTAGCGCGAATTTTAAGTCCACGAGACAGGACCGTGTTGAGGTCAAGTTTTAACGAATTATGAATCACTCCACTTTCGTGTTTATTAACGAACACCCCTATCGAAGCATTCCCGATCTACCGAACTTTTTGTCATCTCGAATATTGGCAAGAATGTTGCCTATCGAAATAGCAGTCTCACGCTGGACCATATCTACTTGGACGACCGCCTCCATAGGAGCATACCTGTAACCTATTATGTAAGCATTCTTTTTATTAATATTAAGTATTATTGTACCTTGTGGTCAGTTTGACCCCCATATTTTCAAAGAACCTTCAGTCTTACCGTGTAAGTCGAATTTGCACCATTTTGTATTCCCTTTTGTTTGTGTATTAGTATTTATTTGGACGTGGTGTAACCACGCATATGTTGTCAATGTTTTAAAGTTGTTTATTGAAGTAGCGTCATATTTTGAATTTGTGTTTTGTGTCATATTTGAGGATTAATAAATTAAACCAGTTAGTCTGTTCCATTTTGGCGAACAGCTGTTCAACTTTCAGTATCAATATTTTCTCGTTAACTTTTCTGTTATTCAAGTCAGTGTAAATATTTTGTCTTTCAGCATTTGTGGTTGTAAATTTGATTATACATTTGTTGTAAAGTGTCAAATGTCCTTGCATATTTCGTTTTTATTATATCTGCTTTAATATTTAATTTTTTTATCTTTAATAGTGACGGTGATCAGCTTAAGCGGTTAAGTGCGTTGCTGCTAATGCTGAATGCCCGGTTCGACTCCGGGCTCAGTAAAAACTTTATTCTCACCGTCTCCCCTCGGAAGGCAATGGCAAACCACCGAGGTGTAATCTACTTAGAACAGCCTCTCTGGAGATGAAGTGTATACACTTCCCGCGGTTCGGAGCCCGCGTTAAACAAGTAGGTCCCCTATGTGTGTGATAGTACTACAAACGCACAACACATACATAGGAGAGAGGTCGCCAACATCCGGTAACGGATAGGCACGTTAAGAAGAAGAAGAATATTTATTTATGTGTTTTATTGTCGTTATGTGTATGTTTTGTTTAGCTATTTTTGTCAAGATAAAACTTATCAGATGTAAAGGTAATGTAATCCAAAGAGATGTCACCAGTGTGAGAGGCAACGCGATTAATCAGAAAGCTGTCGTGTACCAGCTTGGAAGGGTGATTTTTCATTCCCTTCGAATAAACTCAGGTTTAAGTTCACGTGGCGCCCATGTAAATACCCCGTGTGTAAATTTACCCCCCCCCCCCGTTAGCGACAACATCCAGAATCACGATTGTGGATCGCCCAATCGTTGATGAGAGACCGTCAAATCGCGACGTTTCGTCACAAGCCCTTTTGCTCCTTCAATCGACCCACCCCTTCGCGGCTAGAGCTAGTCACCCCATTAATTTTGTACGGAAGGTGTCTTGTTTGCGATTTGTCATGTTACAAAGTATATGAAATAATTGGTCATTTGGTTTCGGATCGAGAAAACACGATTACGCATGAAAGAAACTTGAAAGAACTCCCGATGATTACAGTGTTGAAACAAACCCGTTTTGTTTGTCGTATGAAGTGAGTTGTATTACAATTATTATTGTTTACATTGTTGGTCCAGTAAAAATTTTATGCTTTTACCTCATCTAATTTAATTTTCACTGGAAAATTCTTCGTTTCAATTTGAGGTTTTTGAATACTATTTTGAACTTTATTTTCAGAATTTTTAAAAAAGAAATTTCAATGTGTAAAATTCGTTTGTTCGTTTGAAACTAAAGCTATAAAAAATGTGGAAATTACACCTTAATCATAACTCATCGCTTTTTCAAGAAAATCCCTGATAGATCTAGTGTTCTTTTGCGCTTAATTGCTTTCGCTTCTTTAAGACTTAACTACACATACATCAGCATTAGTTAGTTTCAAAAATACTAATTGAGTTTTGTTACCGTGTATATAACAAAATTTTGTGGTAATTTAAAGTTTTGTTTTATGTAAACCTTAAAATAAATCGTAAAATTTGATTACTTACCCAAAAACCATTTAAGCATTGGAGGTGGATTTCCATAATGAGAAATACATTTAACAGTACCCACTTCCCCATGAAGAACTGTTAAATTGTGTCCCGGTAAAACTTGTGACGCATTAAATTCAATTCTTGGTCGTTGGGGCGAAACTAAAACAAAATTAACACGTTATTTTACATTCAAACAATTAAATCTCAAGTTATGTAAAGTTTTGTTTAAATAATATCTCCTTGAAGTTATTGAAGATGTAAATCGTGTAAGTCGTAACTTTGTCAATTTCCTCATTACTATGTCGTAACAACTCAACTGAATGTTGATATAACTATTTTCTATGTAACTTGAATGTACGTCGACAAAGCGCATTCGAGTGCTTCTTTACATAAACTTTTAGGTACCAATGCATTGTTACTTTACACTTAAATGAGTAATGGTGTCACGCGATTTGATGTACCTACTTTGCTTTGCATTTAAAAATAAAAATTATTGCATAATACATGAAAGAAAACTGATTCAATTTTGCATTTCTGGAAAACTTTAGAAATAAAAAGAAAATATTTGGTACTATTTGAACTTAAATTCGTTATTTTCAGGTAAGTCAGATTATGTATGCATCAAGACCACGATTTAATAAAAAAAAACTGGTGCTTCCGCTGATCTAAATTTTGTTTTGTATAAAATTCAGTTTAAAAATTTATTCATCAATTTAACGTAAAAAATTTGCTCGGAATACATTTTCTAATAAATAATGAAAATTAGTTTAACTAAAACTGAAATAACAACGTGCAGATTTGCTACAGCAAGAAAAATCTTATTACCCACTGATATAAAGTTCAGTACAATCTAGGAGATATATTTATACCTTTTCGAGGAGATTAATCATTTTCACTTAAAATTAGAGTATAAAATTCTAAAATTAATTCCCCAAAGGTTTTCATTTAATACAAAATTAAACAACCCTTGTTCGTGCTTATCGTAAAATGGTCATGCACATTTAGAAATTTATTTCGTTAAAACAAAACAATTTTCTTAGTACGTGGTTAAATTATCCTAAAATAATGTATACTTTTTTAAATTGAATTTTAAACACGAAGACGTAAAATATAGCGAGTCTAACAATTAACCAGAATTCCTTTAAATTATTAAAAAACATAAATTTCCTTTTTCCGTGCTCAAACCTAACGGCAGAGTCTAATTTTTTATCGACAATTTTCTTGTCTGCTCTGTGGTATGTACGACTTATAAAAATTACATTTAATTAAAGCCAAATGAGTGGTAGAACAATAAATAAATTTTTTATTGTTTCATCCCTGAAAGGCTACCATTGCTATGAGCAAAGAATTTAAAAGTTCTAAGTTGTTACATTACTATAATATTGATATATTAAATAAAGTCGCGAACAGTGGGTCAGTTTTGTTTTTTATCTAAATATTTTCTCCAAAATTAAATAAATTTAAACTTATTCCTTTTGTACCTTTAAAAATTTTTATAGCAGTATCCCGCACCGCATTAAAAAAATATCAAAAAATATATTCAATTCAAAGAAATCTTGCAGTAAACTAAATATTAAATATTTTTACAACCGTAGAATTCACTCTTATATTTTTTGTAATCATTGTATAATTTATTTAAAATGTGTCTTTTTGAATAAATGTCAAACTAAATTATATGTAGAATACTGAAGTAAAGTTTTATATAAAAAAAAGTAAGAAATAGCAAAGAAAGTTTGGTTTACATTATAAATATTTTGTTTATCGGAAAAACTGACATGAAATTGATTTTCCGCCCTTGTAAAAAATTCGGACAGGCTAAAGGGCGAAATGCAAACATTACCTTGGAGAATTTAACTTCTGATTGATGAGTATTCCCAAGTAATAATAATTTGTCAGTACCTTTTTGTTGTTTGATCATCTAATTTGTATGTCTTGCATTTTATTCGCCAAATTTATTTTTACAATATTCCTTTAGGTATTTTAAAACGCCGGTTTTCACCAGGTATTGGTAGGTAGTAAGGTTTAGTTTATTAAGTTAATTCCTAATATTTGTCTATTTACATATTGTGGTTTTATGTTCGTATGTGTCCCTAATTTTGTAATTTAAGATTCACTACTCCCATATTTTATTTTAATTATGATGATGTAATAAAGAAACTTTTCTCCTATTCCTTTATTTAATTCATTTTACCCAATTTGGTGTAAGATAACCACCTGATTGAAAACATCCTCGAGTTTTCGCGCTCTCGATGTTGGATATAAAGGCTAGCCACCCTTTAACATCAAACGGCCTACGAAGGTACAGCTGACAATTGTTGCAACAATTTCGTTAAACGAATGTTTCTTCACACTCTAATTTCATCAATTATCATTAGCGATGTTTATGTTAGAATTTTCCACCACCATTTCCTTGAATAATTTTCCAATGTTCACGCTATTTATGTTTCATCCTCATTAAAATTGATTTTAATTTTTTTATATAATTTTGTAATATTCCTACAATTTTCAATAGTGGTATCAAAGATAGAATCAATTCTAAATCAGAAACTTTATTTTTTCTGATGTCCTTCTGACTCACGCTCTTAGGAATCTAGTACGTGATTACCTTTATTGTGCGGCCTAAAGGCCGCACTGACTGGGACGGATCATCAGCTTGACACATCAATTAAGTGTTGCAGATGTAAGTGATTAACATTACAGATACAGATAAATTTCGAATAAAAATTCGCTAGATCTTCCAAGTAGAACGTGAAATCGTATCAAGAATAACTAGTACCTGATCCTGCTATGTTAATATAATAAAAGAGCCTACCACTGGGATAGACTCCAACTGTGACATGTACCTATTTATAATTAACAATATTACTTCTTGTCGTAATAGACAGATTGTAATAACTCTTGGAAGTAATAAAAAAAATTAAAATATCTGTATATCCAGTACATAAATGCCGAAGGCGGCACTGGTTCGTGATTGGCACCTGAGGGCGCACCGAGAAGCCGGATTATTAAGGTAGAGATTCATAGAATATAGATAAACAATTAAAGCATATAACAGCTTAAAGTTATCTATCTGTGTGCTTGTAACGCTAAATTGATTTATTGATACATATTTAGTGTAGCCTTTAGGCCGCACAACCAAGGCAATAAAATCTACTAGATCTGTTCTGCTAAGAAATAGGGCGGTAACAACATAGTTACTGAGAGTTTTGAGTAATAGAAGGTTTTATATTTTGCTCCTCAAGTAAACGTTTTCATAAACAAGACATTAGTGCTATAAACTAAGAACCTCTAAACTGTTAAGGTAAATTAATTAATTAAATAATAAAAAATAATTTTTTATCACATAAATAAGCTTTCAGCAGTGGTTATTGCTTTCATCAGATATTTATTAATAAACAAGTACATTAAAACGGATATACAGATGAAACGTATTGTCACTTAATACCATCTAGAATGAAAAAAGGTTAAGACTTGATCGCGAGTTAAAACTAGAGTTAAAAGTTTAATTTAATATTAATTCTCAATAGTTAAAAGATAAAATATTTAAAAATATTTTTTTTAAATATGTATTAAGTGTGATTTACGACTATTTTTATTAGTAACACAGAATATTTAGGAGTTACGACAAATTTCACAACCATTTAACGCTTTCAAATTTTAGATAGGGTCATGTAACTTGGTGGAAAACATGAGAAAGTCATGTTTTAACTACATGTAGATGCGATAACTAAATTTTCGTAAAAATGTTAAATACGACTTTCTTGCTTAGCACGGCAGTTATATCTAAGGCTAACCGCTCTTGCCAAGTAGTATAGTATGTAATAATAACTACAATAATAAATATTTTTGCACCATAGATAAAGCGTCGACGTCGTCTGCTTCACAGTGTAGGCTTTGAGCCTGTTCCGATTTCTAGTCAGCCCTTCTTTTCCTTGGACGTCCAACGTCTCTTTTCCCACTTGAATAATACTTCATGGCACCATTTGGCAAACGCTGTTCTTCCATCCTTTGCACATGTTCCTTCCATTGGCGTTTGTAATCATAAACCTTGTCTTTCACCGAAAAGATCTGCAGTTCCTCTCTGATATCTTCATTTATTTTCATATCCAGCAATGTACAGCCTTTCACTGATCGCAAAAACTTCATTTCTGCTGCTGTTATTTTAGCTTCTTGCTTAGTTGTTGTCCAAGTTTCGCTTCCATAAAGCAAGGTGGGAACCGCCATAACCTTGTAGAACTTTAATTGCGTTTCTCGTCTACAGACGTACCATAGATAAAGCGTTATCGCAAACTACCACCTTAAGCTAATATAACTCTGATGCCCATAAAATAATACAATCCAAAATTTCCCAAGCAAATTCACAACTAATAATTAAATACACAATTTTCTTTACAAAAGTGTTTCGACTAACCCCAGGTTACAAAACAAAACCTGGCATAATTTATTTCCCACTCGATAATCTTAAATTCAGTAGTATCTGAACATTTTGGCTTTCATCTAAATTTAAGAATCACGCAAAATGCAATTTATATTTATATTTTCTGTTTCCAAACACAAATCAATTATTATAAAAGCTTTCACGATATTAAATATTCCATTTGTTTCAATCAAAATGCATCGACGATCTCCAGGTCAAAACAATATATTATATGGATAGATATATATAACGCCCACCTTTTAGTAAAAATTCATGCCATAGCAGAGGTAAGCACAAATTTTTAACTTTAATTCAAAGAAAATACAATAAAAAGAGTTTATTCATTTTGAGTAAAAATGTATGTACGAACTTTGTATGGCGCAACAAAATCTGTCAAATTTGGAGTTTTAAGTTGAAATTAATTTTAAAAAAATGTATTTTATTTAAAAAGATTTGTTTTTCATTTAATAAGTTTTTCTATTGTTTATTTATTTTAATTAAATAAAAACGTTTTGAAAAAAATTTGTGTAAGGGTTTAAGGGTTCCAATAATTTAACTACGCGGTCGGTCGGACGTGTCTCTAATTTAAGTACACTACACGTCCAATATGTCTGGAGTCACTGTATATTATTAATCATATCAGTGATTTTAGCCATAGATATAGTATTTTAGCATAACCTAGGGAAATCACAAATGACATTTTATAACTAAAAAGCACAACTTTCAAAAGTAGTAAATTACACTATGAAATTCAATATAATTCAGTATAATTTATGTATATTTTATGGTGTGATTTAATTGTGAAAAATTGTGCTTTTTAGTTTTGAAAATTGTTTAGCGTTTTTTTTAGGTTATTCTAAAAATTCAGATATAATTAATATCAATTTTCAGTACATTATCTGAAAAATGTAAAGGAATGTTCGAAAGGAATCAAAAACCAAAAATTCTGTAAAAAATAACCGATTTATGTGAAGTTTTTTTAGAACCGTAAAATAAAAATTTGCAAAACTTTTTTAAGATTTTCAATTCCTATCGTCTTGAATATTATCATACTGCAATGACCCCTCTCCTTAATGATATAAATTAAGCTTATGATAAGAATGAGACCCTTACCTGAAATGCTTATCCCACAATGATAATAACTTACGTGTGGAGAAATTTTGTATTTACCTCGGCTAGCTCAAAAGTGAAAGAAATTCTTTGATTGTTTGTAAAATTTACCTTACTGCATTCGCTCATCTTCAGAATGAACAAGATTCATATTTTCACACTGTTTATAAACTTGATTTAAATTCAAATAAAATAGAATCATGGCAATTTGATTTTTTAATGAAATTAATAAATTTTCACAAATTGTCGTCATGGAGACGAAAGAAAATTTTTACCATGTGCTTTAAAACTAAATGTAACAAATTCTTAATTCTAACTGATATAATTATCTAAATAAATGTTTGTAAATAAAAGAGATTTTCTGATTTTTAATGTTTTAAATTTCCCGCACTTGGATATTTAAATAAATCTTACCCCACTTCCGAATTGCATCATAGTTCGTTCCTAAGCGTGGGTGTACCGGTTGTTTACACCTAGAATTCGCTCCAGTTTACTTTTCTGTGATCATCCAGTTAATTTTCATCAATCATCCAAATATATCCTCGGCCATCAATACCAAATTTTGAGTTTTTTGTGAGTGTATTAATATTTTTTAACATTTTCAATATAATTTAACCTTTTCCAGAATAAACCAACTTTACTTTGTTTTAAAAACACATTTTTCACAAATTTTACTGGAACAGCACAAAATTTGCACTTTGGGTTATTTTATCGTTCTTTTTTGTTGTCCAGGTAAACAAATTCAACGCATGCCTGTTTTTGATGCAGCAAGTTTTCATTGGCCGGTAACTTTAATTAAATTTTACCACACTTAATCTTCATTTAAATAATGTTTTTTTAGGAAAGAACTGTAAATTGGAGACACGATGCACTTTAAAGTTTAAATTGAGGCGAATAATCGTCCTTTTAATTTATCGCACCAAGCTGTTACAACAAATGTCATCACGAAAACCTTTTCAGTGTGCTTAACACAACTAATTCTTAATTAACCTAGTTTTAATAACAATATTTACTAATATAATTATAACTAACAAATAATAAATAATTTTAAGATGATATAAATTTTATAATTTCTATAACGAGTCAATCGTTATATCGCCTCGCCTCTCTATAATTCAACTTTCATTTAAAATTTGACTTAAAACTCGTTCATTCTTTTGATTTTCCAATTCAGCAGAGCAAAGAACATCGCAATACCTACATAATATATATGGGAAATTTTTTTTTTTAATATGAGATCCTCCCTCTAAAAGGTAGGATTTCACTGTACCCTGCGGTTGTGACACAGTGGAACAGTTCAATAAAATATAAGAAATTTCTTTATTATCAAACTTATTGAAAATACTATTATAAATATTACTTCTTGTATGAATAAAGCAAGAATTTTTCTAATAACTAATCAAAAAAAAATGAAATGAAATGAAACAAAGGGAGAAAGCAAACTTGATGAATGATGATGAGATGAGTCTTATTTCCAATACATTACTCGTGATCTACTACTACAATCAGTTGCAACAAATCAGATGAATTGCCGTTTGTCGGTATGTCCCCTGTATCCAAAGATTGCATGCAAATGAATGATACTGCAATTAATTGTAGTAGCGGTAATCAAAATGTTATCCAAAGAACATCAAGAATGAGGGAAAAAGAGGAAAATTACATGATATTTCCTATTAAGTAGTACGATGAAAGAATTTAATCTTTTGTAAGAATAATTCTTATATTTCTTTTTGGAAGTTGTTTATGTAAAGAATATTGTTTATATTAGAAATTCTTTGAAAGCGTCGTGCGGTTTTTGTGATTTTTAAAAAATTTAATTAAACGTATACAATTATTGGAAACGTAAAATCACATAAAATATGTTTCAGTTTCTTAAAGATCATTAATCATTGTAAGTAATTATTTGACATTACATTAATTAATATTGAAGTGTGATTAATTGATTCGGTTAATTTATGATTGCAAACTGCGTTACTAACTTTGAACGTAAATCTAAAACTTAGAAAGATTTTATTAACTGACAATGTATAACGTTTAGATTTACAGAAAAGTTTTATCAAAGTTTAATTAATAATTTTAATTAATGAAATGCATTTTAATTAAAAGCAGCATAAATTAACAAAAATAATAAAATAAAATAATAAAGGATAATGGGATCATCAATCAATTTTAGAAATAAAGTAATCGTTACTGATGGTAAAAAATTTACTACCCTTTTAATGGTCAATTTTCGTAGATTTCTTATTCGAAAGCAAAAACAATCGGTGGTCAAAGCACGTAGTGTACTATGACTTCCTGCTGGGCTACTTGATCCATTAGGCAACTCCATTCCCATCACGCCCTTGTTTTTTGCTTCTAGGACTCATTATCCTTTTTAATCTGTTTGTGTTATTTTCTCACGTAAATTTCCTTGCTCTTTATTTGCGAGTATATTTTGGTAAATTTTATTAATTACGTGAGGAAATTTTTGTTGCAAGTTCATTAAACATTTTCAGAAAAAAAATTTAAATGAGACGTTTACGCTTGATTTTATAAGTTGAGATAATTAAGAGTAAACGATGTTAGTTTTTGTTTTCGGCTGTGTTTACATCGTCATTTCCAAAGCTTTTCGGTTAAAATTAAAGACATATCAAAAGTTTTAAATGGGCCTTAATTACTAAATCGATTTTAACCTACATAATGTAACGTTCAAGTTATGCAAAAATTTAAAAAATTAATTTAAAATTTATAATCAGATAAGCTACTTTAAATTTATGTAATATTTATTACGAGCTTGACTAGAAAAATTAATTTTGTTAAGAGGGCACCATAATACCGTACCGTATATACTCATCTTCAACAGAATCATTTCATCCCCTTCACAAGGTGATAATATAAAAAATACTCAAGTAAAATATCATTATCATTTATAATTATTATTATATTATCAGGTTTTTGCACACCTTTGTGAAAAATTGTTTAATAATTTAAATTTGTCTGAATCCAAACCCTTGAGAGATGGGCCTGTTTAATGAAATTTTGCTAATTTTTACTTTAAAATAGCCACAGCACCAAAACTATTGATTTTTTTAGTGTTAATGGTTCAGTTCTTTTGTAAAAAGCGTGATATTATCTATAAATAATAATATTACAATTTATTGCTTAAAATCAGTGCCTTTCGAGTTTTTGATTAAATTAAGTAAATAAATGTTACCAAATTCGAACTTTTTGATTTCCTTGCAAACGCCGTATTTTTTAAAATGCCTAATTTTTAACAAAAAAAATCAAATCACTTTAAAGAAAAAGTTCCAAATTCACTCGAAATCATCTATATTTAGTCGATACCTTTCGTTAATGTGTTAAACAATTACTGTTACGATAGGGTCTTATTGATATGGAAACCCCCTAATTTGTTAGTTATTGCGATTTTTGGAATACATGTTGTGCACTGAATTTTACTTAAAAATCACAATTTATATCGCTAATCGCAGTTTTTCTCGACGAAAGATGAAAGTTGGAGGAGAGGGACTTAGATCAGGTCCTTCTCAGTCCTTTTACCCTAATAAGGGTTTGGTGACCCATTTCTTTCTATATCTTTCTATGCATGTGATGTGCGTTCTAATTGTTTTCACATACATAGAGGACCTACTTATTTAACGTGGGCTCCGAACCACAGGAAGTGTAATACACTTCATTTCGAGATGGATTTTCTTGGCAGATTACCTCGGTGGTTTACCATTGCCTGCCGAGGAGAGACGGTCAGAATAAAGTTCTTACCCTGCCCGGATTAGATCCAAGCGTTTTGCATTAGCAGTAGATGCACTTAACTGCCAAAAGTATAACCGCCTATCTATCAGGTAAGGGTCGTCTAATTTTAGTAAAAGAATTTTTGGAACATTTTTGGAAGACACCGAGTTTGCAAGAAAAACAACAAAATAAAACTTTGTATTTTATGTATTCATTTACATAATTCGAAAGCCGATAGAAAGATGCTAAACTGCTATTAGCACTAAAAAATCAATATTTTTGGTGCTACGTCCATTTAAAGTTAGAAATTCAAAAACATTATCCAGCGACAGTTTGGATTTAGACAAAAAATATTCTTAGTTTCTTACACACAGAGACTTTTTATGTCGAGAAATTGTTAACATTTTTGTGCAGAACGTAAGTGAACAGACTCAGAGAATATCTTCTATTCGAGACATTTCATACATTTTGTGTCATCATGTGGGCCTATTTTTACATTTCACACGCGAAAGAAGATGTTTTTGTTGCACTTTCCATACTGTAAATCGATTTTTTTTGGATTGCATTGACAAATCGATGCGCGGCGAAAAATGGTACCACCTATAACTATAACTCTTTTTTTTCTCAAAACGAACAAGCCCCGAACAATGAGAATGTGGTTCGGATTCAACGTTAAACTGTAGGTCCCCACCAAGGACACCGCCACAAATTTACCAACGATAGTATTCCAAGTAGAAACTAACTTTATAAAGGGGATATAGCGCCAAGCAGTAAAAATTTGTGTACGCAGGGCTCGGAATTTCAATGAATTTTAAGAATTTCTAAGGAATTCCAAATGATTTTTAAAAATTTTCAGGAAATTCCAACTATTTCATACACTAATTAATATTATTAATTTAGGGTATCGATACCTATGCCCTGGCACTTTCCGTGCCACAAAGGCATATCAATACAAGAAACGGTATAGGATGTCCTATGTCCTATCTATTATGTACTATATTATGTATAGTGCTGTGTTTTTATTGCTGCTATAATTACTGTAGAAAAGGTATAACCTTAGAAATATATGTTGTTAATTAGTTCAGAAATTAATTTTTGTCAATCTCCGAGCAACAACCGACATATTTAAAAATTATAGCTGTTACGTTATTTATGGTTTCTCCCAGCTAGTTGAAAATCGATATGAAGACAACGGGAATAGAAACACAAACGTACACAAACTATGCTTAAATGAGTGACACCAAATTCGAGCCAAAATTCAAAATGGGCGGGGCCGAGGAAATCGCGATGGGCGGGGTTCGCATTTCCCCAGCCCGTCCACTTAAACTGGAGATATTTCGTGAACGAGGCTAACACAAACGAAAATAATAAAAATACAAAGGAACACAAACAATTGACACTAAATTCTACCTGAAATTCGCGATGGTGGGGCTCGTATTACCCCAGCGCCGTCCACTTAAATTGGAGATATTTGGTGAACGGTGGTAGCACAAACGAAAATAATAAATACACAAACGAACACAAACGATTAACACTAAATTCGACCCGAAATTCGCGATGGGTGGGGCTCGCATTTCCCCAGCCCTGCCAATTTAAATTGAAGATATTTGGCAGACAGTACTAATACAAACGAAAATAATGAATACATAAACGATACACAAACGATCCCATTTAGAAAGCTGTAATTTTGCATGGACGTAGCGTCGGTATTACCTATGCTGTACGTTCCTACATTTTTGAAAACAATAATGTCGATATAGTCTGATCGTTCGATGGAGCTAAAGTATGGAGGTCGCAGGCCGTTATGCTCGCTTCCCTGAGAAACTACCCCTGGTTTTGTTAATATACAATTCATTGTTGATTTTTTGTTATTGTGTAATAATGAAACTATGTATAGCTTAATTCAAATTAGTTATTTTTAAGATAATTTTCTAAGTGGGATTGACAATGTGGGTAATGGAATGGAAACGTCGGTCTCACAAAAGTGGTGTAAGACGTCCACAAACATGATGGACAGATGACATCAAGCGACACGCAGAACATGAATGGATACGAATAGCGGAAAACAGAGAGGAGTGAAGACTTTTTCGGGAGGCGGATGTCCGACAATGGACAAATTAGCTGATGGTGATGACTTTTTTATATGGTTAAATTATGAAACTTCTACAAACTAATAAAGCAGTAAAGTTGTTTCCATTATACAAATATTATTTTCTTATACTTTGAAGTGGTTTTTAATTTTAATTTGTTTACAAATGGCTTATGTTCCTATACATAATTTACGCAACTTGGCACGAGATCTCGTGCGATTAAGTCATATGTGGCTACGGTCTTGTTGTTGAGGTAGTTATAATACTTCAGCGATCTTCCTGACCTAACGATGTACCTGATTAAATTGTATTAGAAATCTTTGAAAATTAAAATTAATAACATAACCTCAAAACTTTCTCCGTGCATTCCATTATTCTTGTGTAAACAAAACTTGACCAACTACAGCTTTACTAAAGCTAAGGTAGGTCAGCCGTTAACAGTTAACTTTTCAGAAATTATTTTCGAAATAAACTAGAATTTACGGAAACATAATGTAAATATACAGAAGTTTGTATAGAGTTCACAGCCGATGGTAAATTCAACTTGATATTCGTAGATTTACTTTAAACTTTAGTTAATCACTGCGCATTCAATGGTCTTGTTGAAAATTATTTAAAATGTACCAAGAAGATTTTCAACAAAACCGGAGTGTGTGTTCAGATATTGAGAAACTTGACTGATTGGATTAGATTTACTCATGCAGGGATCTCTAAATCAAAGTAAATTATATTTACTTCTACGATTAAAATGTATTTATCTATTCCAACATCTCATTTACGAAATGTAATTACGTTGTACTCGGAATAGTTTTATATTACAAATAGAAAATAGTGTAAGGGCTCGCAATAAATAAATGTCGTATGTTTACGGTTTTACGGTAGTTTATTATGATCGCAAATCTTCAAGTGTAATTTCATATACTAAACTTGTTGTACTCCAAACTTTTTTCATTAGTCAATTAATTTCTTAATTTTCAAGCAATTTTTATAATTAAATTAGAACAGACATGAAATACACATGTTACTTGATGTAACGATGAATCAAAGAGCACCATCAGACAAAATTAAGCAGTTTCCATAACACCAATCAAAAACTTACTAAAGTCGATGTGATTGGAAATGTAGGCCCCATTATCTTCAAAGGAAATTTTGTGGTTTGCGGACTTAAAACCACGACGACTGAAAGTTTACTTTAGACTACTTTAACTAATTGGCTCTGTCCAACCAAGTCAGTTTCAGCGAAGCATAAATTCTTTTCTAGCCTGCCTTTTCAATTATGCATTTAAGCAACATACCTAAAACTTAAATTTCTCAGCAACGCCGCTGTAAATCGTTCTTTTAGCGATTTTGGGTAATTTAAATTGAAAGCAACTATCGATTGGTAAAACAAAACCAAATTTAACTATTTAATTTTCGAGAATTATTTATCAATAAAGTATAAAACATATTTCCAGAAAATTTATATTATTTTTAAAAAAGCCAGAAGAAGAAAACTGACCGTAACACATAAAAATTCAACTCACGCGTGACTTAATTTTAACAGGTTTTCTGTTCGAACTAAATGAACCCTTGTCAACAAAAAAAATTAAATGCAACAAGAACATTTTACTCTACTCTACTCGTGATTCTTAAATTACCCGCAAAACATTTTGAATTTTTATTAATGGTTTAATATGCATAACTAGGGGTGCGCGATTATGGAATTTCATAATCGATTATCGATTATAAAAAATAATCGATTTTTTTCGATTAATCGATTATTAAAAATAATCGATTATTCATAATCGACTATGAGTTCATAATCGATTATGAACTCGTAATCGATTATGAACTTGTAATCGATTATGAACTCATAATCGATTATGGACTCATAATCGATTATGAACCCATAATCGATTATGAATTCATAATCGATTATGGACACATAATCGATTATGAACCCATAATCGATTATGAATTCATAATCGATTATGAACTCATAGTCGATTATGAACTCATAGTCGATTATGAACTCATAGTCGATTATGAACTTATAACTATAATAGGTAGGGCTATTAAGGGTTACTAAATTACTATATAATTTATTATTTTGCTAATTGTGTTACGGTGGTGCTAATAAGAAGTGTTGTTAAGCACCAGTTGATAACACATTACGGTCCGGTATCAATCTGTAATAAGTTTTATAATGTAAATAATAATGAATTTACTACGTCACGAAGAAAGACGGACCCTAACAACCAGACATGACTTTGTAATATTATGTTTATGTAGTACCAAAGATAAACATGTCGTGCAATCTCAAAAGTGCAAAACCATAGTAATTCTACCCACTAATGCACTAATTAACGAACTCGATCAAATTATGAATTGGAATTAAATTTTTATTTAAAAAACATTTAAAAATTATTTTGATCTGGAATTGAAAATATTTAAATAAACTTACATTAATTAGTTAATCTACATACATTAATTTAATTTCGAAAATTTTGTAGATCATTTTATTGAGTTTGAATTCTGGAGATTCGTATTACCGTGGGTTCAAATTATTCAGATTGCAGGATTGCACCACATAACGCATAACCTCCAACCAAGTACCTGGAAGCATATTTATAATGTTGCTTTACGACTCCTTCATAAAAACGCTGATTAAATCTGAAGTACCAAATATTTTGTTTTTAAATTTTAACTGAATGTTACTATTGTATTATGCATTATGTAATTAATTTATTGTTAACAATAATCCATCTAAAAGGCTTCTAATTAAAATTCATTTTGTAAAAGTATACACTTTCACTCAAAATATCGGACAAATAATTTAAATCCATATTGATGAAAAAGGGTTGCAATCTTTAATTAAAAAGCAAAAAAATATTTTTTAAAAACTATCAATTTTATAAACAAAAATACCTAAAAGTTGAATGGCAAATCCATATTTTGAATCCAAATATCAACTGGTGCTTAACAACACTTCTTATTAGCACCACCGTAACACAATTAGCAAAATAATAAATTATATAGTAATTTAGTAACCCTTAATAGCCCTACCTATTATAGTTATAAGTTCATAATCGACTATGAGTTCATAATCGACTATGAGTTCATAATCGATTATGAACTCGTAATCGATTATGAACTTGTAATCGATTATGAACTCATAATCGATTATGGACTCATAATCGATTATGAACCCATAATCGATTATGAATTCATAATCGATTATGGACTCATAATCGATTATGAACCCATAATCGATTACGAGTTCATAATCGATTATGAACTCATAGTCGATTATGAATAATCGATTATTTCAATAATCGATTAATCGATTATTATAAAATATCATAATCGATTATGAAATAATCGATTATTCGAATTACGTAATCGATTAATCGATTATATGCGCACCCCTATGCATAACCGCTAACTATATGTTTTACGTAGCAATAATTCAAAAATTTTCAACAAAAAGTTAATCTGCAGTTTATGTAAAAAATTATAATTTAAATTTGCAGAAAAAGTTAATGAGTTTGAAATTCAAGAGCTAACGAAGTTCTAAAAATATTGTGTGAAAGTTTAATGCAGTTTTGTAAACTTTTTGGAGAGCCATGCGTTCTGAAGTATTTTATAAAAGTTTTTGGCTTGAGTATAGAACTCATTGGCATTTGAATGATTTATTCAGAGTAAATAAATTTCGTACGCAAATGAATTGTTAACACAGTGGCGTAGCAGGAACTTGTGCAAAAGATCAAAGTAGGATTTAACACGTCACATCACACATATGCAAATTATGATTATTTTAGATGAAATATGAACAAAAGTAAAAATAATTCGTAATAGATCATTCCCCCCCCTAGTCTTGGGGGTTATGGAATTATATGTAGGGGTACACGGAGTGTTGATTAGTAGCTAAGCTTTTCGTTGCAATGCAGCTCAAGGCAACGCGAATATGCCTAAGAGCATGTTCTCTGTATTGCGTGTGCAGGCATTTGTTATTCAGATCTAAAACGATTATTTCGGCGCTGTTAACTCACTTAGATGCGTGAGACTTTGTTTTGGTTAGTTTTATTCCTTCGGGGTAACTTAACTGCTGTAAGGTCGGTGAGCGGGATACCGCTGGTCTATTCCAGTTCACGTCGGCTGCTGTGTTCAGATCTAAATCTGCAGAGAAAAATAATGAGAGGGTGGGGTATTGATCAATTAACAAACTTAATTTTTTGTTCTCAAAACCATTTCAATTTATGCTGTGTTTTTCGTCGTCTATAAGATAGTTGAGCCAGTTAAATAAAAGCTCTACTTAATTTAAATATCATTGCACAAACTTTATACGTTATTTAAGATCTCCTAATAGTTAAATGGAAATTTAATTAAAGTTGATATCCTTGTTTTCCATTGCTCGTCTATTTAAATATAAATGTGGCACTAATCCAAAGGAGGCAAGAGACTGATATTTTACTGAATTGGTTAAATGTAATATAAATTCCTACTTGGAATAGCTTCCATTAGTTTATAATTTTTCTTTAACATCTGATTACTCCTCATTGTGGCGTTCAAATGACATCGTGGCTACGCTACTAAATTATTAACACTTTTTCCACACTTTAAATATTTATTTAAGTTGGACATTTAATTTGCTCCTTCCTATGTGTTCAAATTACTTTGTGGGGGGGGGGTCTGAGAATAATTTAGTAAGATAAAAAATATTAGTATTTATATTATATAAATTCAGCGAAATTAAAAGTGATCTGAACAGAAAAGAAAACAAATCTGAACAGAAAAGTTGTTATACAGTGGTAATAGTTTGAGGCTGTCGCCCCCCTCCACCACATGACCGTCCTAGCTTATTTGATTTCCTAAAATGAAAATAAATTAACGTAATTCTAATTTATACACGTTCTTAACGGGGGGGAGTATTTGCTATTAGCTCCGATCTCATGAGCAAATAACAGATTTCAGATTTATTAAGTTAGATTATCACAAAAACCCGCTGGAATTCGGTAATTTAGAACAAAATGTAGTTTGAATGTATCAAGAATCATCGCAAGCGGATTACCATCCGATATCAGTAGAGGGGCTATGTTGTTTCTGGTGCACTGTCAGCGAAACATTTCTCCAAATTTCTGAAAGTCTGAACTTGATTAATCTAGATAAATTATGATTCTCGGGTTTTATTCTCTGATTAATTAACCCTTCATCATGTTTCAATTAAATTATCATCT
Organism: Podabrus alpinus; assembly: GCA_932274525.1. Classification (NCBI taxonomy): domain Eukaryota; kingdom Metazoa; phylum Arthropoda; class Insecta; order Coleoptera; family Cantharidae; genus Podabrus; species Podabrus alpinus. The sequence goes on from OW026452.1 coordinate 99,140,745, forward strand.
TGTCGATTGCTATAGTTGTACGGCCTAATAGCTGCATTCAAACTGTTTTATATGAACAGATAAGTTTACAGAACTGGCCTCTTATATAATATAATATGATTTACTAATTAACCCTTCAATTAGTTTGATTATCAATGAAATGGTTCGGATGGCATTCAATAGTACTTGGAACTCGGAACTTCATCTGACGGAGGTTTGGCGTTAGTTAATAACTTCTTACGTTCAACCTTATTAATTTGTAAAACGCACGGATAAATCGGGATATCGAAAAAAAAGTCGTCGTCACTGTCCAAACCATTTATTGTCATGTCGTTGTTGTACGCACCTTTCTCGTCGATATATGGGAATTTATTGTTCAATCGGATGTCGTCACCGAAGGTAGAAAAGCATACTCTAAAATGGGCGATGTCGGCGTCAAATTAAGCCAAGTTAACTACGTTGTTATCAGTCATGGCAAGAACTAAAGTTCAGTTGGTTTGTAAGAAACTTATAAAACTGCAGAACAAATTTCTATTTGTTCTATTCACATAAATATTACACTCGCCAATTATTATTCAATAGTACATAATCTGGACTTTGGACAAAGTCACGTAATTCAATCGCGAGGATAGAGGGGAAATTGAAAGTCTATTTATAGTATGTATAATCCTTCCTAGGGGTAGTTCATAAATTTTATCACGCAATTTTTAAAATTGCCACAAAACGTCACAAAACGTAACCCTTTCCCCCATATTACGCCATGTATCCCCGCACCCCGCTTGGTTCTGAATTTGACAAGTTTAATGTTATAGAACAGGGGTGGCCAAGTTCCTTGATAGTCGAGCCATTTTTCAAAATTTGAAAATTTTCGCGAACCGCGAAAAATTTGCAACACATACGGAACGATAATAATTTTTTTAAATATAATAGCACAAAAATGAAAAGGGAACTCGGGTACATTTATCGAGAGCCACAAATAATCCTTCAAAGAGCCGCATGTGGCTCGCGAGCCGCAGGTTGGCCACCCCTGTTATAGAAGGTAACAAAGTAATAAAACTCTTATAATCAACGTTATGACATCACAGTTTTTGGAAACTCTCCTCTCCTCCTCCCCTCGTGCGTGACGCAATTTATGAATGGCCCTCTAGACCACTTTGACACTGAAAACAATAAATAGTAATTTATACCACAATTGTAATAAAACTTTCTACAATAGTAAATTGTAATAAAACTTGTAGAGTAGACGCCGCTTAATGTGATCACATCGGGACTCGGAGTTTTTGATGACAATAATTGTAACAATCTTTTGTTACATGGAGTTTTGCGTTGACAAATTTTATTTGTCAACACGGTTTATTTCTTTTTTTGTATTCTATTTCAGTTTTTGACGTAGCGTAATTTAATAACATATTTTTTTATTTCAATTGATTTTAAATCAATATTTTACATTTTTAACGCCTGTGGGTATGCAACCCAAAATACCACCATTTTTCGTTTGCGTCCAGTCCGATTTTTGAGTCGAGCCGACTTGAATTTTTAGTGCTCCGTCAAAATTTTTAGTTCTTATTAGTTTTTCCGGAGTAATTTTGTTTAAAATAGTTTTAAGTGGCGATGATATTTATCGTACGGGTTGTGATGGTATTTTTTAAAACATCGAATGATCTGCAAGATCAAAAATCAATTTTTGAACTTTACAATTTGTAATGACGCCACGCCATTTTGGGAAATTATAATCGTTATAATTTAGAAATCCGATTTAAAGCAAAACAACGCTTTTCACGGCATTGAAGTTACTTTTTTTTCAACGCTTACAACTCCAATAACCGTGGACAAACCATTTTGGGAAAAGATGATAGTTAAAATTTCGAAATCCGATTCGAAGCAAAATAACGCTATCACAGTATTGAAGTTACCTTTTTTTTCAACGCTTTCAACTCCAATAACTGTGGACAACCCGGAGGGTTATTAACAACCCCAATTAAGAAAAGGCGCGATCACCCGAATACCAATCTGCGCGGATGTATCCTTAAACGAGAAAATTTAGCCATCTTTAATTTCAAAAACGTCCGATTTGGTGGACATCTGGTCCAATCATTTTTTCAAATTGTGTGCAACATTTTTAATACCATCTCAAACACAGCTGAGGATTTTAGAACAAATCTGGTGATATCGAATATCGAATTTAATTACTTTTTTCATTTAATTCAGAAAATAATAGCTACTTTTTCTTGGTTTTTTAACAATTTTATGCATATGTGTTTTTCTTGACTACTTTTAGATTAAACATTCACACAATAGAAGTCCTATTGACATTTATGAGGAAAGAAGGCATGCCATCGAATTCCAATCACATTTAATAACGTAAACATCACGAAAGTAAAAAAAAACGTAAGTAGATCCAGAAATCACTTACTGTGTAAATTGTAATAACCAACCTATAAAAACGTAATAGCTAACCAATTTGTTACTTGCTCATTTAATTTTTTTGCCTACCTTCTGTAGGGTTTGTAATTAGTTTTTTTGCTTTTGAGCAGTAATAAAGCGTCATTTAGTAACGCTGGAATTTTAAAGTAATGATATTCATAGTTACACCAGATATGGGTGAAGATTCACCTCGAACAACTCGCATCAACACCATTGCGACCTCAACTGATTTCCAGTTTATTTTGTACATAAATTTCTATCCATCAATTATTATAAATCATTTATTGTGTGTATCCAAGAATCTGTCCATTTATTTACGATTAATTCTGTGTTAATTTTTATTAAAAGTGTGTATTCTGAACCGTCAATTTTATTTTATTTTATTGTCTCGATAAAGGCAACTAGTCTAGCGAAAGCTTCTACTCGAGGCTGGCGCCGAAAAGAAATAATTATTGAGCAGAGCAAGGTGCCGTTTAAGAACTCACGACTACCGAAAGGTAACCCAGCATCTCTGATGCGGGGTAATTCCCAAGAGCTAGCTGCTCCGTTACGTACATCTACGAGCGAACCAAGAGGCAGGTGTGCCAGAAACTATTTTGTGGTTCCATTTTACAATTTCACTACCACCGGTTTCGACCGTTACACAATAACCGATGATCTTAATAAACGAAACTGATCAAAAACCAAAAAACACAAATTTTAAGATGCATGGTTGGGGGTGTAATCGATTTTTTATTTTGTAGCTTGGTTTGACATGACAAACGAGAAGGAACTACAGGTCATAAGAAGGCTCTGTTAATATGAAGGTGAGTTGGTACCCGATTTATTCATTCACGAAAATTCATCAGAATTGTGTAATTTCCTTCGTTATAAGTAGATTTGTACTTTAGCCTTTCTGCGTAACGAACATCGACGAGTCCGGTTGCTGAAGAAGATTTTTAACGAGCTTTCGAGTACACAGTTAATCCAATTATTTCATTTAAATATAGTTTAGGGCAAGCCAGAAAGTTTTCAAACAGATAGAGTTAGCTATCTCTTACTACTCGAAACTAAATTGCTTCTGCTACACACTAAAGAACACAGTTAATATAACAAATTCTCAAAATATGAACCGAGAATTTGTTATCAAAATTTTGAAATAATCGAATTTGAAAAGTACGGAAAAGTAGCAAGAGCATGGTGCAGAACCGGTCGAATGCCACTACTGAGCTTGGCCGGCGCGCATTTTGTTGACGGTACGTGCACTGGGATATACTCTTACACTTAGAAAATTTCGCACCGGCAGATGCAGCTCGACGCTCCTACATGTAACATCGCTTATTTTTTGTTTTTACGCGATTTTTTGGGGGTGAAACGTAATAGTATACTGCCCCATACCGCAACTATACTTTTTAATGCTATTTCGAGGGTCTCTCACATCCCGGTTGCATTTATCCCGGTTTTCTTGATCGGTGGCGCTTCTCGTATGTTTAGCCTAGTAACCAGAGTCAAATCCGCCCTGGAGGGGTGCAGAGCGGAGCGGAGCGGCGCCCCGTAAGGGTAGGATTTGACGATGGATTACCCTCCTTTTCGAATGCACACCCCTAAAATTGGAAGGCAAAAAAAATTTAATTTTTTCACTTTTTAGGCAATACACGAGTTATTTTCCATTTTTTTGATTATATTTATTACTAATATCTACTAATCACACCCCCATCTATCCGAATTTCAAAGAAAAATTGAAATCGGACCGAAAAAATTTCACTCCATTTCAAGGGACTGTAACCGGATATATGTGCAGACCCCGGGTTCGACCGGCTACATGAATTTACTTTTCCCTTCTTTTCAAAAGTCGATATTTTCGTTATTTTGACCATATTCACCCTTTTTTTCCTTTAATTAGACAAATATAAGCCTGTTCTTTAGTGTGTAGCTGAAGAAATTTTTTTCAGCTAGTCAGAGTTAGATAACTGCGCCCGAAAATTGGAATAGATATCATTCGTATGCTTAATTGAAACCTATACGAAGCAAATACAGCTCTTTTCCAGTTTTACGTGGTTTGTCTAAACCTCCGTGGTACCGTGGAATTTAACTGTTGTCGGTAATTTTACGAAACGACATCAAAAGAACTTTCTGATCATGCGGTTAACTGAAACTTTCAGGTACAAAAAATTCCATAACCTTTGAAACCCAAAATGCAATTAATAATTATAATTAATTAAATTGTTTCTTCATCGTCCTTTTATTCACTAAATATTCTTTAATTCGAAAAGCTAATTTAACACTTCATTAAAATTTTAAAAAAACTTTACTTTACGTAAGATTAATATTGTCAATCCCAAAACACAATGGGGTAGGTTTTACCATCCCCAGACTAAGGATTAAAGTTTTACTTTTATAATAATACTGAAATACGATATACCTACTTATAACTTAATAATAACATCAACGAAGAAATTTCCAATTCTAAATCCAAATTAATAATAAGTTTTGATATAAAACCGACAAATTTTCTTTTGAATGTATATGGATTTATGGTAATTAGAGGAATAAAATCTTAACTAAAAAATATAGCAAAAAATATAAAAGTATAAAATTACATTTTTCTACAAGTTTCTGTCGAGGCGAATAATTTCCGTTTCTTTAAATTCGGTGCTTCCGCAACTTTAAAATTTACATATTTCTCTAGAAAATTTAAATATCTAAAGATACTAATCAGTTAGTAAACTTTTTAATGCCAAAGATAAATTTCTTTAATAACATAATTACAAAATTATTATAAATTAAATTTTATCCAACAAATGCACTAATTTGAAAAAAAAATCCAATTTTTTTTAGCCGAGTCCTTTTTGCAGTGAAAGTTTTAATGGAGAAAAGTTGATATGCTAACTTTAAGTAAGCGTCTATATTTGATTAATGTTCCAAAATCAATTAAATTTCGCAATCGTGACTAAAATTGCTGTAACAGCAGAGCGTAGATCTTTCCAATAATTGGATTAATTTTGCTAAAACAAATCAAAATGCTCCGGTTAACACCTGTCTAAGTTAAAATAAAATTCCATTTCCTTCATAATAATTAAAAATCATTATTGACCCTAAATTTTGTTTGATTAATTAACTTTATCGAAATTTATGATATTTTTATATCACATGTCAAACTCAACTCGGAAAATTTAGAAACGAAATTTATATAGGACAGAAAACACACTAAGAATTTTTATTGTCCTTTTAGCATAGTTCTCAGTTTTATTGTTTATAGCCTTCGTGATGAATACAATGTGATGATTAATTTTTTTATGTGAATCTACCCCGTAGATTAAAATTTTATTCGAGTTTAACCATGATCATCATACACTTATTAAAAAAATTAAAGGATTTTATTTCTCAAGTCACATTAAAATCGTTTTATCGCGATTGCTAAAAATGCACATTTTTTAAGTTTGAACATTAAAGTGTAATCTACTACAGAAGAAAGCATACAAGTGGAAAGGCTTGTTCGAAGTAAAGTGTACCCTTGTAAATGACTTTTAAACTACGCAAAACAGCAAATGCTTCAAGAAATAATAGACGCATTCAATCGACGAAGTTACAAAAAATTTAATTCAGCTTTTATAGGAAGTTTCAAGATCGAAGATTAATAATGCGAAATTAAACCAAAAAGTTTAAATAAAAAGTTATTTTCACGCTTTTGTTTAAAAAATATTTAATAAACAAAATAATTTTTGTGTTAATTAAAAACTTAGCGAGATACTTAATCTTAAGCAAAGACTCATAATAATTATATTATTGACTGATTGACTAATATATTATATTGTACTAGCTGATACAGGCGGCCCTCCGGCCGCCCTTAGCTATCTAACGCTGCCCTGGTTGTGCGGCCTAAAAGCTGCACTGATCTAATCAATGTTAGAATGCGGAGTCATCCGAGATATATTATGCTGATATATTTAAATTAGATCTGTATTGTGGGGAGGCGCATCAACAATGATCACCCTCTATTATTATTATTTTTATTATTATTAAAGTGAGATTGATTATGGTATAAATAAGATGTAGTCACAAACGTCCCAACATCTGATGAGATCCATTCAGAACTTCTTAACCTCGTTGTGGTGCATAATCTTGAAAGATTAGCGCAACTGTTTAATCTAATCAACGATGGTGGAAAGCTCCTTATGAAATGGTTGAAATTCCTATTCACCGAAAAACTGTAACTCAAAAAAGTGCAAATATTTAAGATTGGTTGGAAAAGTCGATATTGTGCAATTTGGATTCCGCAATGGATTGGCTATCAGAGAGGTTTTGTTCCCTCTACAGATGTAGAGGGAACAGTTTTGACACAAAACTGTTTTGGAACAGTGAAAGAATCAGTCTCTCTGTTTAATTGATTTAGACACTGTTGAACTCAATCAACTGATCCAACAAATAGGTGTGGAGAAACGAAACATAAAAATCACTGGAAACGTATCCTGGCACCGGAAGGCAGAAATACTTCAAGAGATCGAAAGAGCAAGCTTTACAAAAATAAAGAACGTTGTTAAGCAATAAAGATCTAAATCTCAAAGTATTGTGGATATTATCACATCTGCTATGAATAAGGTTTAAGCGTTTGAGTAGTGGTCTCTAAGACGGATGTTCTGGATAGCTATCGAAAATATGTATATACGTTTTCGTGTTAACATAATATTGTGTTAAAACCACAGCATTCTTAGATGTCGTGATCCAGGATGAGTAGTGTTCAAGTTGTTTTAATCCTACTACAAGTGCTTTGTACGATAAGCCTCAAGTCTCGCAAGTGTTATTATTGGATTATTGTACACTTTTATATAGTAAACTGGTATCAGTAATTGTTTTTTGTTGGTTTTATGGGCGTAAGACAGCCCACAAAAAGCATAATACGTCCTCAGGGCGTAAAATGTTCCACTTCAGAAATATTAAGATTTCCACCCTTACAAAGTCTGTATTCGACACCACATTGGAAAGAATGCACCCAAATTAGATTTCTCGTGAATATCCCGTTAAACGTTGATTTTACGGAACTGCTAATTATTATAAATATTATTCACAGTGAAATTCTCTACTAAAAGGGTTCTACGAGCATTTTTCGTAAAATCAAGCCTTCCTACAGCCACGAGAATCCAAATATTTGCTGCTTACTCCTTGCTGCCAAAACCTTTTTTGTAGAGAAGTTTATATTAAATAATATTTTTATTAGTAGTTTTATTTCAGCTTTACTGGAAAACACCATCTACTCTCTAACCGGCAAGAGCTAGTTAGGAAGTGCGCAACTTTTGCGTATTAGTCTGGGTACGATTCTCGCCTCAATTCTAGTAGCGATTCTCGCCTTGCAGATTTTTTTTCTATTTAGGCTAGAATCACGAGCGCTCTGTAAACCATTCCATTTCAAAGCCTTTTCTTATAAGAACCGAGAAACATGTTGGCACTCTAGGACATAATGGTTAAATATTTGCTAAAATTAGGGTTTTAAATTAAGAATCTTGATGGTAAAGACGTCGGTCCTCCTGTGTTAATGATTTTCCATTATAACAATAAAAAAAACATGGTGCAAGCACATCGAAAGGTAAGTTTGGCAAGCTACCTGATATGTAAAAACAAAAAATGCTCATAGAACTAATTACAAAAATTAGTAGAGAACAGGTCCTGGACCTATATTAAGAGGGAGACTTCTTAATAAAAGTAGAAGAAGACTTTGTAAAAAAATATCCAATATGCATTTTGCAAGTTGTGGCTCGCAAAGAGTTCGTAGAAAATTTAGCTGATATCATTTCGTGCCAGTTAAAACGACCGTGAGGTCTATTTTCATTGACCTCTGGTGATGATCTTTAAACAAAAGGGAGAAGCGTGTGCTTTCCTGCCGGGGGGAAATGCAGTTGTTAAATACAGATGTGAAGTTAGTTACCTTGCAGCTTCCATGAAGTAAACAAGTAGCTCCGCGTGGATGGTCATTTTGGGCCACCATGCCTAAACATATTAAAACCACCTAATATAATGACGCACCCGATTATGACGTTTCTTAATTTACAGTATAATTCGAACAGTAATTACGTTTATTTTTTGTAAAGTTATTTTTAAAAATCAAAAACCATTCGTTGCAATTTTAAACCCAAATTTATGGGGATACCGCAAAAAAAGGTCCACCAAAAGTCCACATGCCGTTTTTCTGGGATTTATTTCCCAAATTTTTCCAAGGAATAGAACAGCAATGCTAAAATCACCGTTAACCATTTTAAGAATCAATTTGCAAAATATACTCCTAAGTTAGGAGGTTTAACAAAATGAGGAAACAGAAAAAAAACATTTTAGGATATAGCGAATTTCCGGCTCACCGATTCGATTCGACCGATAAAGAAAGGAATCGCTTTTCTGGGAGAAACAACACCTAATTTTATTATGTAAGTAAATTATTAATTATGTATTGCACAATGTATTGCACAATGTAGATTTTGAACTGTTTATATTGTTACGCTGAATGCCGTCATACATTCACAACCAATATTTGCGGACATTCGCTTTGTCCGTAGTTAAGTTCATATTGTATTTTTCTAGTTAAGATAATTTTAAAATTAGGTCACGTCATTTTCAATATTAGATGCACCTTGAGTTTCTTTAAGTAATAAGTTAGTTGATTAATATGTAAGTTAATTTTTGTCTGGTTATTATACACTTGTATGTATATGTAAGAACCTTGTTTATTGTTCATATATTTTGTTTGTGTAGTAAAGTATTAGGAAACCAGGTGCATTCTTTCTACTACCTCCCTATCAAAAATACCGTGTCTTTTGGTAGTGGCGCCCTGAGCAATTGTCGACTATTGAAGGAACACGAATGATGCTAACTTTTGAGTAGTGGACCACCCCGCCCGCTGCAGCTAAGCCGGCACTTGGCCTTGTATGGGGATGTCCGTGATCGTGACGGTTTAATTAAGTAAACCATTTTGACAAATGTAAATTCCGTAACAAAATATAGGAAAAACGCATAACATTATAATCTCGAAAGAAAAAAACCAGCCGTGACAACTCATAGTAAATATGCAGCCAATAAATTTAGCACCGAGGTACACATACCTGGGCACAACACTTAATGAGGGGTGGGATCATTCCGATCCAGATAAACTACCGAATAGAAGACATTGACAGAAGCTTGGTGCAAAAATCTCGAAGCATTCTAAATGTGGCTGTACCTATGTATTTCGAAGATCCCTTGGACAGACCGTATTACCAATAAGTAGGTTATCCGTGAAAGAATGGGTTAAGAGCGATGGTTGCTCTTGAAGATAAAAACGCGTAAGCTGAAATACGTACCTGGGGCATATTATGAGAAATGGTCAAGAGTTTATGGTATAGTTAATTGTACAAGGAAAGGTGGAAGAAAGACCGGAAAGTAGAAGAATATGGTGGTCGAAGATGTAACAAAATTTTGCGTTACGTTGCGTAGAATTTTTGCTCCGCCCTATACATACGATTTCGTTTTCATAAAATCGAAGGTTGGTGATATGGAGGAAAAATGTGGACACTTATCAGAGAGCGGTTGTCGGCATTGCTGTAAATTTTAATTGTGAATTTTAATTTTACTTTGGTTTTCGTTTTGAATGTTTTAAAACACCGCGGTTTAATTATGGTTCCTGGTTTTTGATTATGATGGGGACCTAATTAGTAATTTGCCGTTTTTACCCTATATATAATGGAATGCGAATGTAAATAATTTATGGAGGGCAATCTCGTTGGTGGGTGATTTTGGAAGGAAATACTGATAAGCTGTCGACTGGTTATGGTGTCCGCTGCTGTATTATTGTTCGATCCAAATTATCTGGATGAAGGATGTTGAATTGCGATGAGTCGGTGACGTCAGAGGCCAGGTTTGGGATTTGTTTTCGAAGGCGAAATTCGGAATTGGTTTTGGTTTTCCTGATGGAATCTTGCATTCAAGTAGATTGTACTTTAATATTTTTATGAACATGTGACGGCGTCTTCAGATAACTTTTGGCTATCACTTTCTTACATCTTCAATGTTAAAGATGGAGGTTACAGGTGATGGGCTTGGTTAGGGTGTAATCAATGTTGTATTTTGTACCTTACCTCAAATCAAATTGAGGACTCTATTGAGATGTGTAAATCGGAACCCGTTTGTTGCTTGTGGGTAAGTTGCATTTACAATTTTGTTTGCATTCCTGACCATAGGAAAATTATCTGTAACTGTTTTTTTATCAAATGTTTCAACGCTATTTGCTTCGTTCATAAGTTATTTAGATACGTCGCCGTCGGACCGTTGAAACAGAATCTGTCCTCACTATCTCTAATGAGAAGGTCGCTCGGAATAGATAATGTCCACGCAGAAAATAAATTCTACTTTTATTTGCGTGGGGCCCTGATGGTAGGTATAAGCCAGCTCGATATAGCGGCGGCAAGGCCGTGGGTCGTGTCAAATGAACGCCCCGAAGAAAATCAAGGAAACAGCTTTGCTAACACAAAATTCAAACTTTAGCATTCGAATACACGCCTGCTGTGTGTACGATAAGATAGCCTCTATCAACTCGAAGTAGCAATACAAAACCTGAAACTCACGATAATATCGGCCAAAAACGTTCGAATCAAAAATGCAAGACACAAGGAAAAACCTAAATAATAAAACATAAGGAAACACATGAATCAGCCAAGGATGAAATCAAACAAAATCGAACTCCAGGTGAACGGAGCAAAATGGGCCAAGTCGATCAACATAAACCACTGTGAAACAATCTAATATCATAAATGTTACTCACCACTCCGACGGGATACCAAAACCTTTAGAAGCAGTATGGGCAGCAGATCCGACAAAGAAACGTCCGATATGGGGAAAATTCACCATTTTCCAACACAAACAACGAAGATATAAGAATATCTTCGTTCCATATCCACTAATTACGTAACCCCACAGCCCATGATTGTTCCCACAGTAGCAACAAAAATCGACATTATCACTTGAAAATTTACCCCAGTCTTATCTTGCGTCAAACTGACACAAGAAGCGTCTTGCTTGTTCAATAGTTCACCCAAGACTGTCTTTTGTGCCGATGGAACCTCTTATCTCCCTTTCCAGTCCCTCTTCCCAGTTCGACCGTTAGATGAAGCGAGAAGTGCCAATAAATAATTATTGGGAACGAATTTAAAGGGAAAAAAATTCGTTACACCGTTTTATTGGGTGTGCACCTTCAGAGTTCCCCAATTGTTAATTATTGCATTGTGTTGAGTTGCTTCTTCAAGGTAATTTCAGCTTTAACTTGTATTTTTTTGTTATTTCACTTGTTATTTGTTAAATGTTTGTGTATTTGTTAGATATTATATTCAAGAGCACACGTCAACCCATCTTTTTTGACTTCACTTTGGTGTGACAATAAAACAAAACTCTTCACTCATTTTAATTGTTCTATTGTGCTCACCTGGCGCCCATAAAATACCAGCATTGTTTTTCCTAGTTAGTTGTACGACCACCACTAGTGCAAAAGATTCCACGAAGATCCCTGCTCTCGACGCTGGTAAATTCTAGTCGCCCTTTGCAAAAAGGGCTTATGAGGCAACCGTATAGTTTTGAGCAAATTTCGCTATGAAGAACCTAAGGACACAACAACCGTGGATCTTCTTAGAACTGCTGTATAAAAAGTACACATAGCCAACATTCGAAACAGATAGGCACCAGAAGAAAAATAAATTGGCCGATTATTAATATTAAAAAAAATTGTAATTTAAATTGCCTTAACACCAAATGAAAATAATTTCAAATACCTGCACCATTAATTAACTGTATTCAAAACTTTTATTGAATTTGATTTTCAAAGGCGTTTCTATAGCCAAATATACTTAATTAAATTTGTTTAATTTAGCGTTAAAGGTAAAATCCTTCAAGCATCATCAAGAAATATTTGAATGAAATTCAAAAGGAATAATATTTAAAATAATGTTAGGGTATAGTATTTAAAAGGACAAAAAAATTGTATATAAAATTTATTATCAGGATCACTGGTGTAGTTCTATTTTTAAAGAGCGTCGGTGTTAGGAAAATACACCAACTAATTTTGATACTTCTAGTTATTTTCTGGTCACACCTTACTTATTATAAAATATAATTTACCTGGATTAAATTTGGTATGGTTTAATGGAACACGCTATATTGACGAAAGTATTTTAACATTATAGTATATTTATCATTGTCTATTATCTTTATAATCTTATGAATTATCTACGAGCTTTTTTTGATTAAAACATCGAGTTTTAGCAATTTTAAATTTAAATTTGTCTCGTCTATACAAATGTATCGAGCCATTCTGAATGAATAATTAAATTTTCTTTGACAACTACAATACGATATGATGAATTCAAACTGTAGTTTGAATGTAAAAGAAAATATTAAAATTTTATGATTAAAGTTAAATTTCGAAGAAGACGTAGTCTTTGTACGATAATAACAAATTATATGTTTAAAAGAACCTACCTTACGTAAGCCAGTATATTGTCTAAGAATATAATTTTCCTCTCATAAATAATTAAACTACTTAAAAGTTGGAACATAAAGTAATAATCTATTCTTTCTACGCTTCAAGTTTACATCATTTTATTATAAAAAGACTCTTTCGGTATACAGAAAACTTGTTAAAGTTGCACAATGCATATCAAATATAAATCATACCTACAAACAGCAAAACACAATGAAACACAATTGAAATTTTATAGAATTGCCCTCAAAACTTTGCAACAATCTTATTATAGAAACTCAAAATTTTCTAAGGGTTATTCTGAAATTTACTATGTATAACTTAAATAAACTTTATTCTCGTGTGTATGATTCCCAAAAAAAAACTTTGCTATGTTAAATATTATGTTACAGAAATGTCAGTAAATTTTAATTTGAAGAGAAATTCAAACTTTTCAAGAAGATGCGAGAGTAAGTCAAAAAAGGTAAAAATGGATTTTTATTTAAAAAGTTTTAATCTAATCCTTGCATACGTCATAAAAGTAAAATCTATGTAAGGAGCTTATCTAAGCGCCATTTATTTTTATGTGTAGACAATAAATTGGAAAAGGGTAAAGATTGTATTGGTAGAAAATAAGAAAAAATTAATTTTAGTGTTTTTCATTATTTATTGTGCTCACGATTTGCCATAAAACATAAAAATTTAATCAGCTTCCGATTCCATATTATTTTAAGTTAACTGAGGATAAGTGCAAAGTGGTGAAGCAGATCAGCATTCAGAAAGTTAAAGAAGATAGTTCAGAGTTTTAGCCTTTATAAGTTGATTTAACATCAAAAAAATTTTAATGTACTTTTAATACCTACCATATACGATACGTATTACAGACTTGTCAAGTTCGCTAAAACAAGTTACTATATATTTAGCACAAGCTAGCATATAAACTCAGAGGGAAAAGAAAAAGTGAATATAGGTCGACCCGAAAAGGTAGAAAGACCAGGAATTACGTACTGGCAGGTAACTTCTAGCATATAGATATCATTTACAGACCTCTACATAACAGGAAATAGGAACATGCTATTGGCTGGAAACCACACCTGAGCAGCAGTTATTTGTTAGAACTTTGCTGAAGGGAACAAAATGGTGATGCTCTCAGCATTACTCTGGGATGTATTGTTACTGTATTTCATGCAGAATTAATTGCAATATTGGTCTGCGCCGAAGAAATGATATGGGGGGACTATGAACCTAGGCTAATCTGCTTCATCACATAGAACCAGGCAGCGCTAAAGGCGTTGGAAGGGGTAGAGATACAGCCCATGCTCGTAAAACAATGCCTATGCACTGGTAAAATTGACGGGAATGCCAGGACACTGGCTTGCTAATAAAGCTGCTAACACATTCCTAATGGGTCCTGAGCGAACTCGCGGAATTTAATAAACGACCGCTAATGAAAGGATCAGAAACATCCTACGAAAATCATACCCAGCTTACTGGATGGGCCTGTAACGATTTATTGCAATATATTACGATCTGTTTACTTCGCAACATCCTGTATACGGCATTTTTAATAGTCGGATATGTGTACGCATGTCCGACAGGCCATTTGCATTTTTCGTTTGTACGAGAGAAGTCAACTCGTGGAATTTTTGCAAATTCTTTGGGATAATTAATGTTTTATGTTTGAATACATTATTATATAACAACTGACACGTTCGCGGATTAGATAGATCAGTTTATGTAAGTGGCAATCTTTTTTAACAACTTTATTTTTAACGCATATAAATTTTTAGTATACATACGTATGTGCAGAGCTGTCAAATTTTCCTGTCAAAATTTACCGTAAGATTTTCAATTATCAGTTTGACATTTTAACACCAAACTGTCAAACTATATTACATGTCAACAACTATCAAAGTTGACTGTGTTTACTTGAGATTTACAACAATATCAGGACGACCATTATTTTTGATGACCAAGGTGATTTTTTGGCAAGATCCAGTTTATTTGCTTCAATCTGAAACCAGTCGGAGAATCTTTTATCATCATATCAACTTTTGGTGACTGCAGGAAGATTAGAGGAGATTCCCGCAATTGTATTGCGTTGTGTTTTGGGCATTGTAGAACCGAAGAGCACTTTAAGGTTTGTGCCATTATTTTACTTTTTTAATCTGTACTGCAGTGAATTTGTACACCATTTTTTTATTATCACAATTGCCTTCTGCAATTTTTTTGATTCTGCCTCTGATTTGGTAACATTCATTATTGATATATCTAACTGCTTGTACTGTACATACGATTACGATATTTTTAATTTAATTAAACGATTATTTGTTTTTGTCGTCAGCTTTATTTATCTGTTAAGCGATTACCTGGAGGTTCTAGATCCACTGCCTTTTGCCTCCGCAAAAATAAGAGTTAGCTTATACGAACATCAGGGTTTACGTCTGTCACGACGAATTTACTGTTGATAATTGTCATTATTGGCATTTTTGTTACTTCATCCTCCGCAAGTCTCATTAGCTTGTTGTGAGTTTCGAAGAGCAAAACCAGTTACAGGCCTTCCTGGACTGAGGCAATTGCGGATGTTCATTATAAGCCCGTCAAGTGAGTCCAGGGATAATGAAATTCTTCAACTGAGCAGGAATTACAGAGAATTACAGCTCTCTACCTAGTCGCACCGGATATAATGCTGTGATCTCAAGCCAACATTCGCTGAGCGGATACGGCTCTTTAAGAAGAAGAAGAATACTTATTTGACGTTTTCTTAATTAAAAATTATAAAAGAGACGGCTTAACTTTTTATATAATCAAAAGTTAAATTTAAAAATGTATAGGTTAGTTAAGTTAGTTAAGTTTCATAATACATATAAGTTTTTCGATGCATAATATTTGCATCGTTTAGTCGACATTACCTTTGACAAATAGAATCTGACATTTATCCCATTTATCATGTTCTTCGTCTTTTTCCTACCTTGTGATCATCTTTACGTGCTCAGCACTATCACATAGAAAGGAGACCTACAGTTTAGCTCTTTTTTTGAGTTTTTAGTATAAATACCATTGAAAACAGGCTAAAAGCAGAAGTAGTTAAAAAACAGGATATTATCTGTTCACAGACGCGCGTGAATGGATTAAAGCGAATCTGAATTTAATAAATAGATTAATAAGATTCGTTTACGTCTGGTAAAGTTATAGGATATTCACTTAATCAAACATAGATAATCTCTATTTATATCGGATTAGATTATTATCTTATGACTAACTATACCAAATATAGGCGAATCTCGACCGGGCAGATAATAGGAAAGGTTCTAATGGTTTAATAATAAAAGTTTGTTTACATAATATTGGTCTTGTCAAGTGTCAATAAAAGTCTAGTGCTAGACTTTACTACGTTAGCACGGCACTGTAAAAACGTGACGTACTGCTATATTAACAGTGGCACAGTTTTTGTGAAGGTATCCACCGCAATTTTACGACTACCATATGACTGTGACGCTTTCTAGGAAACCAAAGCTTAAGGGTAAGTTTTTATAAATATTATTTCTTTCCATACTGTAAGTAGGTTCCTTATTTATCCAGAAGCTACTAATGGTTCACTAAAATTCTTATTTGCAAGTGTATTAGGAAGGTTCTGTGACCGCTTTAATGAATTGCCATTTAAACTAACTTTGTACGGTGTTTCGTTTTGTACTATGAGCTAATGTATTGATTATTAATTTCGGCAGTGTATAAGCCAATAAGAACGATTATTTTTATAACTATCTATCTACGGTCACGGTCCACTCAAACTATTGCGAACTTCACGAAGACCTGTCACCGATAGATAACAGCCCTTGGGGTCTGTGACAGGATGTGACTTCATAATAGTATATCGAAATTTCGTTCAAGCTACGCATGTTGCTCGGAGATAAAATTATTCTTAAATAATGTTGCTTTATTACAAAAACATTAGAAAACACAACACAATAGGAAAATGGTTTGGTAGTATAAATATATAATAATTGCGGTTTAATTGCATGATAATCCCGCTTTCCAGTGCGGCCTTTAGGCCGCACAACTTTGGAAATCACGTACTAGATAACTAATGATAATCAAACGGCCACCAGTGCCAACTTCTTCCTATAATATATTTCAGTTAGTTTGATATTGAAAACATTTATTTCAGCCCATTTTTATAACTTGCATTTTCGTTGACTGGCTTCGAGCTAACGATAATAATGGGCAATTCTTTACGTTTTGTTTTAATCCAATATTCAAGTACGTAATTGGATTAGTAAATGCCGCAATGGAAATATCATCGGATCAATTCTGCGTTACAGGAAAATTTAAGCTATTATAATATAATAAGCTAAATTTTCTTCTTTCCTTTCTAAGGACTAAGGCAATTACGTACTAAAATACTGGATATTATCATTCATAACGGCTCTTCCGTTCCATTAATAACCTTGCTACTTTGCTTCTCTGCAAAGTCTTCACGGATCTTTTTTTGAGATAGATCAATTCTCTTCTTTCTCGTTTACTTTCAACTTACATAACTTAGGGGTCATCTATAAAGGACGTCCGCAATTTTTGCCGATTTTTCAACCCCCCCCTCTTGTCAAAGTTGGTGACAATCTTCGGACTCCCTTCCCCCCAGGAAAATCCTATGGTAACAAATCAAAGACCCCCCTTATTTGTTTTAAATCGAACTTAACAAACGAATTTTTTGGTTTTAAGCCATTTAAGCAAAAAAAAGTATTATACATCAAAAAACTTGGCTCAAGTATCCCCAAGGCCTTCCTGACCAACATACTAAAACATCCAAAACTTTTAACTTCAGCTTCGTACGTCTTCAAAAAGGAAACTGTGATGAACAACGGGTATGAAACGATATTGGAGAAACCATTTAATTTAATAGAATCGAAAGTTTTCTTAATCTTTTTAATAAAATCCTAAAAGCTTCGGCGGAAATGAAATCTGGGAGTTTTAGTACGTTGTTCGGCAATGCTTTAAGGACACCTTTAAGACAATGTTCACTTTTCTGGGTTATAACGAAATTTCATTTAAATTACTGGATTGAAAGAAGTGCGGTTTAAGTGAAGATTTTAGAAATAGGCGAATGCCTACGATCAGTTTGATTGACGGATTGTAAACTATTTCAATAATGAAAACAAAAATTTTCATATGATAAAATTGGCCTGATTCAGGAAATTAATTGACGAACCTAAGGTAGTGGTTTAGACAGGGTAGATAATCAGTTAACAAAATTGTAGTGGCCAAAATGGTAGCTAACGATCGGTGACGGTCACGCACTTGAAGAAGGAGAAAATGCAACTGGGCTACAAAAGTCCCAAAACTCCAATTGCTGGTGAAATGCTTCGTTCAAAACTTGAGTGTCGCTTTTTAATTAAGATGCATCTATGTTTTATAATTTTTCAAATTAAAAAAGTTTAAAATAGAAGTTTTGCTTAGTGGTTAATTATTTTATCGGTTTTAATCTTGCATTATGTAAATAACCTACAATTACTTATAACGTAGGAAACAAAATAGTGAGGTTGGCTCGTGGTTTTCGCTGATCCAACTAAAGTCTCATGACTGCTATATATCACTGCTGAATACAATAATATGAACAGCATGATATAGTGGCACGAAGAACGCTTTATAAAATAAAATATACAACCTGGAAAATGCAATTGTAGGAGGCCTATTATAAACTGCACGCTACAGTGCTTAGGTCAAATAAACTGTTCTTTTTATCAAAACTGACAGGCTAAGAATAAAATTGAATAACATAATAAGTCTTTTATCATATAATGTCATAAACACTATGGAAAAATATTATTTTACCTTTAGTTTGGTAGCATGAACCTTTCCGGGAAAATTTAATAAAATGTGAAAAATTAGGTTAGATTATGTCTAATGTAGCTTTATTTGTGCTAATAAATCAAAATTTTATATTGTTGTTTTTTTTGTACTGATTTAGCTTACGACTTTCAAGGAAAAGGTTAACCATCACCGGGAAATTCAATCAGAGTAAACCGGCCTAATTCAAGCTGTAAGAAAATTAAGAAAATTGACCTAAGAAGACGAAAACGTAAAAGTTACACTCATATCCCCTTTTGAAACAGCAGGGGATATAAACTGAATAAAATATTTAAATTGATATACTTTAGACGAAATAACATTAATTAGGGAAAATTTAGTTACAAAGTGCGAAACTTTTCTAAATTAAAAGCTGAAGAAATTAAAAAAGTTACGCAAAATTATCATTTTTTGTTTTTAATTGAGTTAATAAGTATGGACAAATTAACAGTTATTTATTCAGAAAAATGAAGATAATTTGATCACAAGTTTGGCTAATTAAATTATGAGTTGTTGCTTAGTTATAAAATTTAGTCTCTTAAGATAGCTTTTTAATTAAAATAGTATTCGGTACTGTATTAGATGACAATAAAGAGATTTAAATATTCATAAGCGATTATAGTATAGAAATTTAATTACTATTTTATATTCAATTAAACTACACAATACGAGCATAATTAACAATGATTTGTATTCGAAGTTAAGGTTATTGCGTGACTATAAATTTATCAATTATCTCTTTTCCAAAACTTGACAATGTTTTTAGAATTGCGCCTAATAAAAATTTAAATTTTATTGTAATTAATTTATTAATAATTCATAATAACTATGCTCCTTCGAAAAATACGAATAACCCTTAATAACAAACCAGGTTCATTTATTGCTTTAGCATAAACTAATTTCGAAATGCTTGGATTCCAATATTTAGAGGAAATGCAACTGACGATTGGTAATAACCATGAAATAGCGTTATATTACATTAACAAGACCATGTTTCAATTCATTTAATTATAATTTATCGTTTTTCACGGCTCCCTATATTTAACTTTTATTATCTTTTTCAATACTATTCTAATCTACCCCTCTCTCTCTTGTTTTTCAATAAGGGCAATTTTAGATGCGGTGACGTCTAAGTATAAGGTCTACAATCTATTATAATTTTTTTTTCTAAATCATCGAATTGAGCCAGTCATTTAGGGTCCAGTAGATGAAGTCAAACCTGCTACTAAAAGCACTACGGACAGCGACTGCGTATTTAGCCCTGTCAAGAATAATTCAGCCATTTTCGTCGAGCATCGAAGGGGGGTGTCAAAACCCAACCCTATATTAAACAAAATTTAAGGTGCGCCACAGATGAAGGTTGTGACGGCTTAGCCAGGTACACCACAAGTAAATTCATGATTTAGGTTTCGAATCTTTTCAATTTCAATCGAAAGTCGCATGAAAATACTTAAAATCCACTACGAAAATGGTGGGGTTGTGAAAACTATGTAATTACAAAATTTTGAATATTTTCGATAGTTATAATCGTCTTTCTGAGACCGCTATTAAAAATTTGGTGGTTGAAATTGAATCTACTGGTTCGATACATAAGGCCTCTTACAGACTAGCGAGCAAACCTGCGAAACCAAAATTTCGGCCAAGCTTTAACAAAAGTGAGACCATTTCTGCGGGAGGTCGACGTCGGTATCTGACGAACCATCAAACTCCCGCGCAGACTAGCAAGCAAAACTGCGAGCTTTTCGGCGAATTGGCCAGACGAGTTGTGCTAATTTAAGTATCTTCTGCTTATTCCTGTAACGAATTTTTGTCTCCAAATTCGTTCCCAATATTCATTTAATTGGCACTTCTCGCTACATCTAACGGTCGAACTGGGAAGAGAGATTGGGATAAGAAAAGCATTGGAATCGGCGCAATAAGAGACTCGGGTCAGGGCTGTCGAGCCGAAAGGTTGTGTTTTTCGAGTGCATTGATGAAGTGATTGTGGAACCAAGTTTGATTTGGAAGATCAATTACCCACGGTAGTTTGGGGATCCAGTTGGCTTTCGCTGCAATCGATTCTCGAGCACCGAGGCTCCTCCCGCTCCGGAATTTTTGGGGTTTTAACGCAGATTTCGGGGGTGCAGACCTGATCAGGAGTCGCAGGTATTTCGTATCATTTCTCTTTTGTGTTATGGTATTAATTATTATTTTTTTAATTGTTTTAATATTTTTGGTTTTTTCTTTGCCTTGCATTTTTGATTGGAACGTTTTTGGCCGAAATTATCGTTAAGTCGCAGGTTTTGCTTTTCTGTTCGACGTGATTAGAGGTTATCTAAACTGACGTTGCAGACGTGGATTTTAATGCCAATGTTTGAATTTTATATTTTGAAAACTAATTAATTATTTTTTTATTATTATGTTTTATTTAATTGAATTTGAACTGTGCATTATTTTCTCTAGGTAACAACGAGCAGCGTTTGGTCAAATGCATTGGCATAAGAATTCCTACGCGTTCGATGTAGGTTCAAATCTTGTATTTGAAATTCTATGTTGGACTTTTTTTTTATGTTTATTTTTGGTTATATGTTTTTTTAAGAAGACAGCGATATGCGACCAACGTATAGGGTGTTGCATTTCATCGGTGTCGCTTCCGCTTGATTTTATTGTTGGAAGTTCGATTGTGGTTCCACCGTTTGTGGGATTTTTTTAATGAACACTCGAACGTTCCATTGATTAATTTTGGGGAGTGGTTCTTGGTGGTAATGTCTTTGCCACTGTACTGGTTCTGGTCGGCTAACGCAATTTCCATCCGACATCGCTTATGTCATAGCCTTCCAGCAACGAACATCTAATTGCTGATTATTTTTGTTGTGTTAGCAAAGCTGTTTCCTTGATTTTCTTCGGGGCGTTCATTTGACACGACCCACGGCCTTGCCGCCGCTATATCGAGCTGGCTTATACCTACCATCAGGGCCCCACGCAAATAAAAGTAGAATTTATTTTCTGCATGGACATTATCTGTTCCGAGCTACCTTCTCATTAGAGATAGTGAGGACAGATATTGTTTCACTCCTAATAAAGTTACAACAAAGTTGCGAGCATTTCGACGAGCCATTGAGTGTTTGTATTTCAACGAAACTTCAAAGAGTGGAGGCGTGGTTTGTGCGATTTTAGCATTTTTTACGTGTATCCAAAATATTGCGCTCGTAACTTATAAGCATATAATTACATTCTATTTGGTTTACAATCTGTTTTAAAGGTTTTTACTTTAAAATTGATTGTAATAATATGCTTGATTAGTTGTTTAATAAAGTTAATATCATTTAAGGATTTAAACTTCCAATAAAAAATAAATATTTAAATAAGTTAGGTAAAAGGTATTTTATATAATAGATATATGCACTCCTCTCGCAATTTTAATTAAAATTATTAAATACATTTTTATATCTTAAATTTTTTAAAATTATTTACTAAAAATTAAAATTAAATACATTTATATCTGCTGCACGTTTTGGCAAGAAACTTCCATCATCGGGCATAGTACTACTATGAATTTACAATAATTAGCATCGATTATTCCATTCCTATTTCAACAACCAATCGAATTCACAAATGTGTTTTGTTTCGACCAATCACATGTCATTTTGAAGTTTTGCAAGTGATTAAACTCTCTCTCAACATGCGATTAAATTCGATTAAACTCGATGTAGCTTTTTGTGTGTAGTAGCCTTTGGTAACAACTGTCATAAGTCATAATTGTAAATATTACCATGGTAATTATTTATTTAAACAATATTGTAATAGAGAAAAATGTGTTCTAACAATGTTCTGCGTTTTAATAATTATTCCGATATCGAAATTAACGATGCTATTGAAGAATGTATTCCAAAAAACACAAGGAAAACGAAAGCTTCCATTTGGAAACAATTTGAAATTTTCTGTGCCGAAAGAAAGTATACCCTTCAGCAGTTTACAACTTTGACTGAGATTGGCAATATATTAACGGACTGGGCATACAACATGAAAAAAATCAATGGAGAAGACTACAAAGAAGGAGTTGTTAAAACTATATGGAATATAACGGCAAAAATGATACAAGAAAAATATTTCTCGGAGTTTGGCAAAAATTTAAAGATCTGGAGTTTAAAAAGGCAAGAGATGCTAAAAACGCTAATCGAAAACGTTTGCAAGCCATTCCAGAAAAACAAAGACAAAGCTCAGTTGCCCTTACAAACACAGATATAAAAAAAATTATGTACCTATGGAATGAGGACACTCCCGATGGGCTTCAAAAACGATTCTATCATATAGCAGCATACGAACTAGCTTGGAGAGGTGGAGAGGCATCAAAATGTAAGACTTTTTATTTCAAGTTTGAAAAAAAATCCGACGGGACTTTAACAGATCGTTTGGAATATAATACTATATTCTCAAAAACATGCCAAGGAGGTGAGAAGAAATTAAGTGACAGTAAGTGGCTTACTCGAAATTTAGATGACCCTACAATTTGCACGATTCGGTTATTTAAAAAATTAATTAGTAAGCGTACAGAAAAAATTAAAACTGATCGATTCTTTTTAACACCTAATCCCTCATGGAATAACGAGTATTCTAGTGGATGGTTTAAAAATATGCCTCTAGGAGAAAATCAAATTTCGAAGTGGATGCAACATTCAGCAACAAAAATTGGATTAGATGTTAAAAACAATAAAATAACTAATCATTCAAACAGGTCTAGTGCAGTGTCAAATTTAGCAAAAGCAGGAATTTCTAGTGAAGAATTGATCAAAATTACCGGCCATGCCAATACAAAATCAATTGATCCCTACCTGCAGCTGGACGAAAGTCACCATACAGATTTAGTTTCTAATTTAAGATGCCATGAAAGTACATCTCGTAATTCTGAAAATTCTAATCAAAATTTAAAATTGGTCAATCATGCTGAAGAGTCAACTAGTAATACTATTAACTATAACAATTGCACATTTCACGTGCAAAATATGATTTATGGTAAAGATTGTAATAATTAAATTCTAATAGCATTTTCCACTTATTAAAAATTGTAAAATTTCGAACAGTGTTTGTTTTTTTTATAAGGAATGAAATAATCTCCCTATAATCTACGCGAGGTTCACTTTTTATTTGGATAAAATTGTTTTTGATTGACTCAAATATGGATAGCCATAAGGTAATAACTCTCGAATTAAGGGATCTACAAAAATTGCTCAAGCTACGCTTTCGCAATTTTTAAAATCCCCTTAATTCTCGAGTTATTTCCATGGCTATCCATATTTTCGTCCAAAAACAATTTTATCCGATAAAAAGTGAACCTCTTGTGGATTAACCCCCGATTATGTAAAATAATGTGTTAAAATTCAAATAAAAAAATTAAAGCCCGAACGTAAAAATGAAATAAAAACAATAAAATTAAAATAAATATTTAAATGACGAGAAAAGTGCATTATTTTATTATGAAAAACATTTTAATTTCTCTCAATAATATTTTACATTACTGTGGAATTTTTTTAACATTCTCAGCTAGACGGTTTCTACATGGTTTAATCATACAACATTGGCCCAGAAACTACCTGAAAAATGTAAATTATTATAATTTAAAATGCAATTTTCTCAAAAACAACTAAAGATTAAAATTGTACCTATTTAATTTGCATAGTATGTGAATGTGCTCTCATTGACAAGGCATCACAGGTTTATCAATCAATCCATTAATCAATAAATTAAATACAGGCAAATTTGTGATCAACATCTCTACATGTTGTCGAAAATAATTATTTAAATTAATTGAACATTTAACGGTGTTCTTTATAATGATAGCAGTTTACTCCCACTATTTCGCTCGTCATTCCATTTCCTAAGTTTTTATGAGGCATTTCCCCACCTACCGATGCTCGTCGAAAAGCTCGCAACTTTTCAGCGAGCGGCTCGCAGTTTTGCTCGCGGGTCGAGTGAGTTCGTTCGGGTCGGTCAGCTAAAAATATTGCTGCCGTAACTGAAAGAATTGAGGAAGAACAAAATGTATCTAGTTGAATAGTTGTCAACTATTGGGCCTATCCATGAGCACCACATGGCGATTTTTATGTAAAGAATTGAGTCTAGAACCTCATAAGGTATACTTAGTGAACGAATTAAAGCCAATTAACCATTCTGTACGTCGCCAATTCGCTTATTTAAATCCTTGAATAAGGTGATGGTTTTTCTGAAACAATCATCTTTTCAGATGAAACTCATTTTGATTTGAATGGTTACTTTAATAAGATCCAAGAGTGATTGTTGAGAAGTCTTTACATTCCATTCATGTTACAGTTTGGTGCACTTTTTCGTCTGGTAGCGGCATCTACTCATGTGGTTTGCAATCCACGTTAAGGTGCACTTCCCCTAATACTATTGGTAAATATGAAAAAATTATAAAATGACCGAAAGAGATTTTATAAAGAAATAACTACCTCGTGTATGTAACTGTAGAATATAATAGGTATGGACCTATGGACGACGTGGCATTGTGTAATGAATTCCCAGCTTTGATATCAGTTTTCAGCAAAGGAAACCAATCTGGTTAGTCCGAACTGCCTTTTGTAAGTTTTGTACTTTCAACACACCTTAATCAAACATCAACAAATCAAAATTACACAGAATACAAAATTACCGCTTCAACGCGACGGAGCGGAGGCGGTGACGTTGACACGTCCTGAACACATCGAACATACAGTCAAAGGTGCTAACGTTTATTCAATGGTAATTCTAACAAACAAACGATTAAAAAAACTTTACAAAGTTTTATTAAAAAATAATTCCCTTGTTGTAAATAAATAACTAAATTTTTTTGCGATAGGTGCTCAATAAAAATTCAATACCCAATTTGATTATATTTTTGCAAGAATTTTAAGTGTAAAATATGGCGTAAAATACAGAAGAAGTTTTTATGCCAATTCGCGATATATTTATGATCGCTGGTAAATACAGAAAAAACTCAATTTTGTCTAGTTTACGTCTTGTTCCTTTTATTCTGTTTAGAAACTCAATTTGCGTATCTGTAGTCCTCGAGCTGATGGATTCCTGATGATCCTTTTCTTAGCGGCTTTCGGATGGCTGCAAACATTGGGGATTTATTGGAGGATCACTATAAATTCTAATTTACACGTCGCTTCGGCTGAAAGTCGCTACGTTCAGGGTAGAGGAAGGGCGTATAAAGCTCCTGCTGTACTTGTAGAGTAGTGCCTGGCAATTTGTAATTTGGTTTGGATTGGATCGGTAGAATGGCGGTTTATTTAATTACATGGATAATGTGGTGTAATATAACCTTTAGACCGACGTGTACATAATTTGAGAAGGATCGCTAATTTTATTTTAAAGAATACGAATTTGTATTTCTGAAAATTTGCTTTTCTTATTTTCAAACATTTTACATAATTACCTACCCTGAAATTAAGTCACTTCAACTTTAATCAAACTGAAGGAATATATTCCCGTTAAAGTTTTCTTTAAATTATTTTCTAATCAAACTTTTGAAAAGAAACTCGATTTTTTAATTAACCAATACTAATTTACGTAACTTCAAAGTTCACTTTTCTTCTATAATTACAGTTTTATTTCCTCTTTATCATATAAAGTTATGGAGTTTTATTACCAACAAGATTTTAATATCTCTTTAACTCAACCGAAGTTTCACCTGGAAGTTGCATAAAACTAAATTTAAATAGTAACAAAGGCCTCACGTTGGGCGCCAATATATTGTTGTGATCCTGGAATGCAAATTTTGTGAGTTGTTGGTGTCAATCGGTTGTGATTTTATTCTCATCGTTTGTGCTTCAACGGTTACAAAATTACACTTCATTTTAAATTAGCATTTGGGTATTTCAACAAATTAGTTCTTACATCTCAACATTTCGTTTATAAAATTCGTTTTCTTCCTTCAATTTCCTCAGTTCAATGCTATCAACTGAAGCTTACTTGTTTTTATGCAACTGTTCCGTTTCACGAATAATGTAAATCATAACTTGTATTATATCGTCCCCTTAGTGCTACAACTAGGTAACTCGAATTTTACCTATTTTGAGTTAGCTACATGTACCCACCTAATTTTACCCACTTTATTTGGTGCTACAACTAAAAATGTTCTATTATGTTTCTAAATATCAAATATCCACTTGCTAAAAGTAGATAAGTGCCAGATCCCTTCAATGCTGTTATGCTACAAGTGGATAACTTGAGATATCTAGTTGTGCAAATTCCTAATGTTACGTAGCAACGTATAGTACGTCCGCGACCTTCGCAAGACAGTTGAGATAATATCTATTTGTGCAATTATCAGCAGTGAAGTTTTATAGTGATCAAACAGTATTTCTATTCTTTATAATAATTATGTATTTTCTCTCTTATTTTGTATTATGTATTACTATTTATCAGTCGTTATGAATAAAACTTATTTTGAAACATACAAACTTAAAATAAAATAAAAGAACTAGATAAGTCTGATTTTTCAAACTTTAATTAGTGCTATAACTATGTAGATATCTTACTTCTAATTAAAAATTTCCTAAAATATAAAACATTAGACTGTGAGGGTATTAAATACATTTAACTTACATAAGTAGCTAAAGTTTCAAATGTTAAAACAAAAATAATTTTGGAGATTAATACTTTTTTTTGCTATTGTAAACTTTAAACTCCATTTAATCAATATGAGTAATTTCAAGTTACCTAGTTGTAGCACTAAGGGGACGATATACTACCTCTGGAATTTTCCCCTTATGTTTAACCCTCGATAGGGTTAAAGTTTAGAGTTTAGGCAACCCAAAATATAACGGAGGCTGGTTTCCAGCAGCGTAACTTGGCTAACTGTCAATTCTGAGTTGATTTAACGCTGGTATTGCCTTTTACTGGTAAGATTTTATTAGTTAATTGGTTAGTTGTCCACCTAAACTAATTTTAGTGCGGCTTTCAGGCCGCACAACTATGGAAACCGCACACACTGGTAGCTCATGTTGGCCGGCAGGTCGCCTTGAAAATTTGAAAATTATTTAAGGTGAGCATTTCCAAATTAAAAAACCACAAGCCGCCACTGATCAACGTGTGGTGTAATAACGTCGTGTTCTGCAGGAAGATGCTTTATTATGTTTGTTATACTTCGGTAACAAAATAAATTGCTATTTTGTTAACGTTAGCATTGACGTAAAACGTGCTATTTTCATTTGCGTTGAATGTCATCACTAGAGATGAGATTTTTAGGTCGTATAAATGTTATACCAGAGAGCGTTAAAGGGTTAATTGATACACGGCCCCGTTTCTTCTTTCTTTTTCATACAGCATAACTTTCGAACGGGGCCGTGTATCAATTAACCCTTTAACGCTCTCTGGTATAACATTTATACGACCTAAAAATCTCATCTCTAGTCATCACAAATCACGATCAACACATAATTTGGTAAATATTACCAATTTGTGGAGCGTTCGAAATTATGTTGTAATCAACAAGTGCCATCTTATTTGTTGCTTCTTCAAGCTGCATTCCACCTGCTAATTTTGCTGCTTATCTCGGTGTATAAATTTACGAGTTGTCACTTTTTCTTATACCGGTGCAAGTCCTCTAGTTTGGTATTTTTGCTTTTATGCTAGAATTTTGAAAAGTGTCGGATCTGGAAAGTACCATGTTATTCGTTATCAGCGTCATCTGCATTTATTTTTACTTGCAGTTCGTAGAGAAGTAGTGAATACCTACTTCCTTTTGAAATATAGTAATAAGTTGGTATATTTTAACTGCAAGTGTTTTTATTACTTTTGGACGAGCCAGGAAAATCTTTACATTAAGCTACAGTTCTGTACTATTTATTTGGCTTATCAAATTAATAATTTTTAAGAAGCTAATAATCTTCCCCCTCAAATGATATTTTGCACATACAAAATTAAATTTTCACATTTCATAAATTTTAAAAGGAATATCCTCTTTCATAAATTCGTATATTGGAAGAAGGATAGTCTATCTTTATCCATTGTACCGGGTGTCGCGTATGAAACATCGACCAACATTGAGTTCTGTTTCATTGAAGTGTTTATAATCCCATAAATTCAACGTGTAAACGGCTCTCATTACCGTATTACTTTAATATCAAATTTGGAAATAAGAAAGTTGTTTAATGTTTTCTTTACGTTAGAACTTGTACCCTCGCTGACCGGCATTGAGCTAGCGATAGGGGGGCAACCTCAAGTGTTTATAAATAAATAATACTCATTTAATTACTTAGTGAAGTAATTAAATTAAGTTAAAAATTTGGACGGTGATGAAGGGGGTAGACATAGACCTATTATTTAGTAATATTAAAATTGATGAATGTTAGCTTAGGTGCATAAAATAATTATTGATCAATAAATGTTTCCGTTTATTGAAAATAAAGCATTATAATTTTCCGAGTTAACTTTGAAATAATTCAGTATTTTATGTTTACATAACTAAAATTTGACGTCAACATTTTGTACGTAATAGTAATTTCTGTAAAAGCCTAAGCTCCCAAAGTAAGACTTTAAAAGGTTTTCAACTTCTGTAAATAACCCATCGCGTATCACTAAAAATTTATTGATTTATGTACAAATTAATCAGGGTGCAAGAAATAAAATAATAAAGCTGAATCTTAAATTGAAAATTGCGTAAATGTAACTAATATATTTTACAAATTTACTTTAAATATCATCGGTTATACGATATATCAAATTACCAGCATATGCGATACAATTTTCAGCTCGACGCGCCGCGCCATGCACTTTCCTTAAATTAAATTTTGACGTTTACACGTCATGGATTGATTGCGGTGTTGATGTCATGTAAATATTAAAATAAAAGCTCACACTGAAAATACATAATATCAAACAATTCGCTCCTTTAAGCACCTTCACATTAAAGTTGCTGAAAAACAAATTTCAGCCCTAAATCATAAATCCTGAACATTTTTAATAAATCAACTTTATAATACATATACCACGAGGGCAGCGAAGGAAGGAGACAAATTTAATTGTTCCGGTTGTAAGAGACCCGGAAAATGTTAAACAACCTTCCCACTAGACCTTTGTTTTCTTACACGTCCTTATGTCGAGATGACAGTTTTCCTAATGAGTTTTCCAACAATTATTAAAATGTCGTGGTATGTTTTTCAATTTTCATTAATTTTTTAATCCAATCCAATTTATGAACTAATTTGGAAAAAATTCCAACTCGTAAATTATTTATTACGTTATTTATTTCGTACATATACACAAAGCATGCATAATATCCAAGTATATTTTATAGTGCACTTTAAAAAATTGATTGTTGCCATAAAAAAAAATTGGGAGTCAAGAGGTTACAAGAATAACAAAAAAATCTCTAGTACATAAAACTTAGTAGCATATTTTGGCGTAAAGCCATCAGAAAAAGTTTTCGACTTGAAAGTTATTTCAATTCGACAACAACTCAAGTGGAAATTCCTAAATAACTGAGAAAAATAATACGACAAGTAAAATGTGACCTGCAGTTTTGTTGAGCATCAATGCGATTTATTGTTTTGTATGCCCAATTTAAGTTATCGATGATATTTTTGTCATAACTTTTTACGAAAATTTCACAATTTCCTTAAACATTTCAAGAAAATTCCATACCGGTAAATAAAATACAACATAAATTTAATTCTTTTTCAATTTATTTCCAATAAGAAACTTAAATTTTAAATTGAAAGTTTGTCTTTGAAATGATTATTTTTTAAATTTATAATAACTATTTGTATTTTTATTATAAAGCATGGTGCTATTATATCAAATGCTATCATCAAATTTCTATTTTCCTTCAGAAATTATTTTTATCTATACATTTTTCGGTTCTTTGAAATAACCATATCGATTGTTTTTGTGGTTGCTTTCAATGGATTGTAATCCTTTTCACATCATTTCCTAAAAAACCGTTATGCGGTTAAAAAATTGTTAGTACCAGTTATTAAAATTTTTGGAAGCTATAACTAAAATTTAGTCATCCCACATGCATATCGAGCTTTACGTTATAATTTTCCTAGCTAAGATAAAATGTCAGTATTTTCTTAAAATTTTTAATATTTGATTTTCATAATTATAAATTAATTTTCTGCGATTTTAATTTTGTTTAAAAAAATAATTGCTGGTTTTATTTTATTTCCTTATTTATTTCTTACCGTTATGTTTTTAGTATTACGATTTTCACTTCATTTTACAGTTACTTTCATTTTTTAAATTTTCTGAAAACTAAAACTGCTCTTAATTTTTAATTTCAATTTATTTAATGATTATGCTTGAATGATGATGTTCTAATGAGATGGAAACCTTTCTTAACCTCCTTCGTTCTCAGTCCTTTTACCCTAATGAGGGTTTGGTGATCCATCTCGTTCTATCTCTCTTTATGCATATGATGTGCGTTCAAATTGTTTTCACATACATAGAGGACCTAC
This sequence comes from Podabrus alpinus, assembly GCA_932274525.1. Lineage (NCBI taxonomy): Eukaryota > Metazoa > Arthropoda > Insecta > Coleoptera > Cantharidae > Podabrus > Podabrus alpinus. The sequence goes on from OW026452.1 coordinate 99,171,876, forward strand.
TTGTTTAACGTGGGCTCCGAACCACGGGAAGTGTACTACACTTCATTTCGAGATGGATTTTCTTGGCATATTACCTCGGTGGTTTGCCATTGCCTGCCGATGAGAGACGGTCAGAATAAAGTTCTTACCCTGTCCGGATTCGATCCGAGCGTTTCGCATTAGCAGTAGACGCACTTAACTACCAAGCTATGACCGCTTTTTTCTTAACCTAACCATATATAATTTTCATCCCCCCATTAATATTAATATTTTAAGATAAACATACAATGGACATTCATGCAATGAATAGAACCATATCAAAAGCAGTTTCCATTCTCCATCAGAGGAGGCAAGGGAGGCTTAGCCTTCCCTTAAATTCTTGTACTATTAAGCTATAATTTATTTAAACACAATATTTATTGTATTTGTTTTTTCAAATTTTGAAATTCCTCGGCAAACCCAGCTATTGATTTAGACTCCTTTTTCTCTCTTTCCTGGATAACAGCTAATTAAACCACGTGTGTGTTTTGTTTCTTGTAATTTAATGGGGTATTTTATTCCCGATATTCGCAGTTCAGTGAATATTTGCTTTATATATTTGTCACGGTTTTACCGTCACTGTCAATTTCATTAAAATTTCAGTTCAGTGAATTGATTTGAGTTCATTAGTTTATTTCTTTAAAAAAATTAGGTTATAAAATATGAATTATTTGTTTTGTACTTCCCCACGCGAAGAAGTACAAAACAAATAATTATAATTGACTCCACTTAACGATTTTTACATTATAAAATTAATATTGTTTAACTTCATGATTTTAAGCAGATTTAAAATCGTGATATAATAGAAATGCTATTTCTTGAGATCTCGGGGTCGTTCTTCAATGTAACTCGAACCGCGGCACGGTGAGTCAAGATAGCTTCACGCGCTTGAACGGATTAACGAAAATTGGGAATTATAAGACTGCGAGTGCCACATAATTTGCTCCTTAAGGTCTGGAAGAAGCTGGACATCGACGAGTGGGCCCATTCTTCGCTGTTCGGTGACTGTAAGAAGTCCCTGCTAAAGGAGTAAAGGGGTAAGTACAGCTTCCGTATACTTCCCACTTTGCAATTTTGTTAACGTGACACCCTCAGAGTCCGAGTGGTGTTACACACTGAGTAGAGACAGCTGCAGTTTAGCGATTGACTCTAATGCGGAGAAGCCTGCTTCTAACCGTATTCTGTGGCCGTTTCATTTCGAATGGCAATGGGAAATTCCCGAAGTAATCTTCCTAGAGATCCCCTCTCGAAATAAAGTGTACTACGCTTCCTGTGGTTTCGGTCCCACGTTAAGCAGTAGGTCGGCTATAAATGTAAAAACCTACTTGGAAAGCACAACACAAATAGGAAATAGGATCACAACGTAAGAAGATGATCTGTTTACTTCTAATTGAGGTGTGATTTTATGAATCATTCCATCGTTTTCTTCCTAACAAAAAGCTTCACTGAAGCCTCCATTTCCAGAGAACCTTATTTGGCTATTGCGTTGAGGTTTTATTGTTAACAATTTTTGTTAATTGAATTTTAGGGACTTCAATCCATTTAGCCACAGTACAACTACTGTGGTTTGGAATTTTTATACTGATGGATCTTCATCTTTTGCTTTTCTATTTTCAAACATGTTTATCTGCAAAGTTTTCCCTTTGCAGAGTGATCAAAAATGGATTGGATGAAATGAATATTTTCTTTCTTTTACTCCACAACTTAACTACACAGCGTGTCAATGTTTACCGAAAGCCCGTGCTAAAAGTTCCGCAAAGTGCACGATGTTACAGTTACATTAAACTTTCTTTTATGCGTTTTTTCTTTAAGCTTGATGATATTTGTCCTGGCGTGGCATCCTATCAACTGGTAGACTCCCTTCTAAGACCTCTAATCCACGTTACCGCCTAGGCTGACAAAAATTTAGGCCGGCTTATAACCACAAGCAAAGTGACATACTTTTGGGCGGATGGAAAGTGAGCTTGCAGCTGGCAGTCAGCTCTGAAAGCCGGCTGGAAACCAAGCAGGACGTTGTGCGTTTGACCATCTACGACATTTTAGCTTTGCTATGCATATGCCAACTTGAAAATGTTACTTGGGGCTACAAATAGTTAGAAGAAGTTTTGTAGAATATCGAAAAACTGAAATTACGTTGTGAATAATTCATGGCCTGATAATACGCCGCTCAGCCATGACCTTCTTCAGGTATGTAAAGGTTGTTCTGTCTGACTCATTTTAAATTGTCGGAAAAAAATTTAACAAATCACAAAACTGTTAAGCTGACAGAGTGATTTAGGCTCAAATAGAATACCGTTTAATTCGGGATAAAATTGTCACTTTTTGTGGTAAATCAGTAGAGTTTGGTGGACGAGTGGAGGGAGTCCGACAATATCAGTAATGTCTGAGTAAACACTGAAAGTAGTTTACACATGTAACCAATTATGTACTTTACCTATATTAATTTAGATTTATTAATTATTATTAGTTTTATAAATAATTTTGTAAAATACGAAATTTATATTCGCCTAAATTTAACCTTACGGATTACAGCATTAATTTAATCTATTTACCGCAATGAAAACTAAGATTACAGTGTTATTGTAACTTGTGGAAGCGAAGAGCAAAAAATTTTGTTAATCCAAAAGAGAACATTTTGTGTTTGCGTTGGATAACCACTTACAAGAAATTTAATTACAGACATAATATTGCTCCCTGTTATTTTTTACACCTTCTGTATGCCTGCCGGTTTGGTCGAAATTTCAGTAATCATGTACTAACTCTATTATAAATAAGCTGATCTAGTAGCTTGAAGATCAGGGATAGCAGGGCTATTGCTATGTAGCTCGTGGGGCTCTTAGCTGGTTTGTCTGGTTTTAATATAGCGATCATCTTTGATTGTTTACATTCTTGTAGAATATTAACAGTTTCCATAATATTTGTAAAGCAATGAGCCATCCAGACTTTTTTATACTGTAAACCACAGCTTATTAAGAATTCTAGGTGGATATTGTCAAACCCTGCAGCCTTTCCTGGCTTGACATTCTTAAGATCTATTTAAGACTTCCTCGTAAATGAAGGAGCAAGAGTGTTCAGTTTCTCTGCCACTCCCTGATCGTCAGTTTTACGAAAATTTTGATAAATGTTCTCATTGTTTTGGGACCAACCTGAAATGTACTCTTTGCGGTACTCATTTTCCTTCACTTTTATGTTACCACCCTCCAACACTAATTAATTATAAATTAATCATACTCTAACTTACAATTCAATTTAATTTTATTTAAATAATCGTACAAATTTAAATGCGACTCGCTCGGTTTGACGTTCTATGAGAGAGTATTTTCTATATTAAATACTCCGTAAAATAAAATTTATTTAACAATTCAGTAGAATTACTTTAAAAGTAACGAATAAATAAACCGCAAATGTTAAATAAATAATTGAACTTTTATTATATTTAACTTAATAATAAATTTTACCACAGAAACATTATTTATTTAATAATTACAATTTCGAGTAATTAATGGAGGACAGCCAATAGAACAAAAATAAACTCTACTGAGTTGTTTTCAAATTATCCTAACGAAAACATCAATTCTTTTTAAAGGTTTTCTATGTACACCAATTTCTTCTTTAACGACTCCTGAGAGAGTACTTGCAGTTAATAAAGAAAGGTAATTGTTTAACTTGCTTATTGAGATTTGTTAATTTATTTTGTTTAAAGTGGTAAAGTTTATACATTGGCGAAAATTCCTATTATTTGTAATTGCGACTGGATAATTTATTATTACAAAGAGAATTTTAATTTTGCTAGTTAATTTTAATTTCATCAACTTAAAAAAGTTAATGCGATAAAATTAACTAAGCTTAAAAAACTCGTTTTTAGTGAGTTCTATCGTGCGTATCTTAGGGTCTACATTTGTAAAAACTGGAAGGAATACAAAACATTTAAGAAAAGGAACGAAAGGAATGTTCTCATGAATCAGGCGGTCGCAAAGGGAACATCCATCTTCTGTGTCTGCGTTGAGTTCTTTAGTCTACAGAAAAATCGAACTTCCTTAATATGAGAAAATTGGTTTATTAATTCACTTTATTTAGTAAAAATCATTTCTGTTTAGCAATAATAGTACACTAAATGAACATCTTTTAGAGACTTAATTTTCTACAGCAATTTTCCTTTGTTGCGAGGAAAAATGTATATTAGTGATAAAACCTTTTTCGTGTTTAATTTTTGATTTAAATTTTTTTTTAAATAATTAACGTGCAAAATCTTCTATTTAATTAAACTTTTATGGGTAAGCAAGAAGCTTATTTAATTTTTACTTAAGATTGAAAATTAAATGATCCCAGTTTTCACTTATTACCTTTTAAAGAGGAAGTTATTCGATAAGCGGTTTTCCTTCCGGGAGCGGTAAAATAAAATTATAATCAACTTATTTTCCTAAAGAAAACATTCAATTAGGTTTTGTTAAATTTTCCGGAACATTTTTTTTAATTTAAAATACATTTGGATTCAATACAACCTTGTGCGATATAACTTCCAGATAATGCAACCAGATTTTATTTCTAAATAGAGCTAAACATAGATTTTAGTTTGTAAGGTTATGAACGCCCCAGTGAGTTTTGATTTACTAAGGAAACTTATCAAGTTGTGAATTGAATTATTATCTACGTATTACTTAATATTTACTCATGATTAATGTTAGGTAGTAATCACATTGTCGTTAATGTAGAAGTTAACTTTACAAATTTTCAAATTAATTCTAACCTAATTCTTTTATAAATTTCCTTTCTGATTAACAGGGCTATACCGGGGTATTTTTATGCTTTGGTGCAAAATAGAAATTTTCTATTTATAGCTCTATCTTTATATCCCAACGTTTAGAGAAAATACTTATGGTCTGTGGATTGCAGTAGTGAATCGCAGCTGCTCGGTTGACATCTAGTAGGGTGAATGGCTTTTACAATTTTGTAAATAGGGCTGTTTATTCAGAACCTAATTCTTTAATCATCTTGTGATAATAAGTAAGCATTGGATTAACTGTTTATTTTATATATCAACGGTCTGATCCACATTAAGTATAGAATAACCATTTATGTTAAACCCAAGGTTAGAAAATTACCCGGAGCCGTTTCTGAACTTCCACTATAAAGATTTTCCGCGTTTGTAACTTGGATCATGTTGAATTGCTATTTTTGTGATACCTGTGATTTTGCTTTTATAATTTATTCAATATTTTCAATAAGAAATTATATAATTAAATTTAAAGAATTTTCCGACCTGTTATTATCTGTTAAAATCGAAAATGTTTCTCGTAAATTTGATTTAAAAGTTTAATTTGGTAGTAATTATTATCAATGCGTTAGCACGACAAAACAAAAATAGATTCTTCATTTACATAAACCTTAGAGAAAGTGATCGATAACACAACTAAGGAAAATTTACTACTTAATTTAACCGAAAGTCCAAAACGCCAAGAAAGACATATAGTTTCCGGATTTTGTGTAAAGAAATATTTTCAGAGCTATAAAATTTTCAACAAAGCCATTTTCTCTCTTCATATAGTCTTATTGTCTACCCTCAATAGTCAGATGCAGATAACCTTTTATTTATTTGCTTCAAGTTTGAAAGTATTTTCGTCAATTCGGGACAAATTAAGAAACATCGCATGAGATAAACGCCACAACTAAATGTACCGTAAATTAAGGCCACCATTGGATGCTCTAAATTCTGAAATACATATGTCAACGTACGCCCTTAATTGCTTTTAATATTATTATAAAATATTAAATGCTAATAAATTATTAATTTAATAATAATTATTATTATAATTTTAATAATGAATTTTAAATTATTAATTTAAATATAATTTAGCATATTAGCATACTATAATAACATATTTATATTATCAAGAAATTCTTGATGCCAACTTCAAAAATTTAATTAGTGGTAAATTTGTGGTGTGCCGAAAAACATATTGCTATGATACTTGTAATATTCATTTAGGGCAATTATTAATAAATTTTCTTTATATTTAAATTTTCATTTTTGGCTTACCGCGTTCATTTCGCTTCTATGTTCTGGTATCTTCCCTTAATCTAACCTTGCCTCACGATTCTTTTAATTTACAATTTTCGACTTCAATAAATTTCCCTTTAAATCATCCTCCGGCAGTCTTCAACACGATGACGATAGATAACCACTCACCTTCATACGACGAGATTGCAGTGGAATATGAACAGTTAAAAAGTACTATTGACGAAACAAATATTCTTCCTTCTCGTTTCATTGCTGGACGAAGGTGTTTCCCATTTATTTCCAATTACTTGGCAGTTAGAACCTTGCTTATTCAATCAGTTTCTGCTATCTTGCTCAATCCCTCCCTACAACTGGTCTTCAGAACTAATCCTGCATTTTTCGTGCCCTTCTTACATCCTTAGTCCTGACTTCATGGTCTCCCAAATTCCACTGTAATATTGTGATGCATTCTGTATTATATCTTCAACCCTGCATTGTTCATACATCCATATTTTCAATAACGTTGTTAGCACTGACTTTAGTACATGCCTTAGTCTTCTAAAACATCCACCGTCCATCTTTGCTGTTCATGACTTTGGGTTTCATGTAATTTTCAACTCCTGTTACCATCCGAAGACTCATTATCCCCATTTTAATGCATCCATAAATTCACCACATCACCATGGTAATGTAGTAGCGTTGCTGAATATACATATGTAGAAGCAACTTTGATGGTAGCTGGCGCTTTGTGTCTCTACTTCAGAGTACATTTGCCCAGTATGGTTACCTTTAAAGTAATCTTATTAACTGGATATAACGTTGAATCACACCTACTGCAGGATAATAAAGTCTAAAGCTAAACAGAATTGAGTATCTAGCATTGCCAAAGGTTAGGCGGAAAATTGAATCTGCAGCAGAAGCAGGCCATTGCCTAAAGGTGCCCACTGTGTCGTAGGACAGTTCCCTGCCGAAAGCTTCTATCCCAATTATGCATTTTGGACAGTTGTTACGAAAATTTTTCCATTTCGCAACATTTTGAATTTATTTAAATTCAAATTATTACCTTTTGCGCCACTTTCGTGACGCCCTGTATAGCGAACGTGATTTGACAGAAATTAGACGCGCGCATGCTAGTGTAAAAAAGTCATGGGCGAACTCTCGAACGACGAGGTCGACTTTTGGATGTGCTGTGAAGTGATTATGGGGTTGGTTCCGAACTTTGCAAGATATGGTTACGATTTTGGGAGAATTACAGTCCAGCAATGCGAATGATTTTGGAATATTGTTTGTTTTCCAAACCCAGTAGGGGATTTTAAAATTCGTTGTTGAAGGATGGTGAATGTTTCCCGTATCATACTTTTTTTGTCGGACCCCCTTGTCCACACTTTCTGTGAAAGATTTTTATCCGTTCAAATTGGTATGTCACTTAATTTGTGTTAATTGCTTCACAGATGGATACATTGGTCGACTTGGCCAATTTTTACTTCGACCACCTGGAGTTTGCTATCGTTTAAATTTGCCCTTGGCTGATTCATGTTTTTTGTGATGTCTTGTTATATAGGTTTTCTTTTGTCTTGCATTTGTGATTAGAACGTTTTTGGCCGAAATAATCGATAAGTCGCAGGCTTTACCTTTCTACTCGCCGCGATTACAAGTAATCTAATCTGACGTTCGCATACGTGGCTATTAATGCCAATGTTTAAGCTTTACCTTTGATAAACTAATTAATTATATTATATTATTATGTTTTGTTTAATTGAGTTTGACTTGTGCATTTTATTTCCACTAGGTAACATCGAACGGCGTTGGTCAAATGCAATGGCTTTGGAATTCCTACGCGTTTGACATGGGTTCAAATCTTGTATTTGAAATTCTATGTTGAATATTTTCTTTGTGTTTATTTTTGGTTTTATGTTTCTTTTTTATGAAGGCGGCGATGTGCGACCAAGGTGGCGTTGCATTTCATCGAGGTCGCTACCGTTTGGTTTTATCGTTGGAAGTTCGATGTGGTTCCACCTTTATGGGATTTTTTTATATGACCACTCGAACGTTCCGTTGGTTGATTGTTGGGGAGTGATTCTTGGTGGCAATGTTGTTGCTACTGTACTGGTTCTGGTCGGCTAATACACGTTACATCCGACATCGATTATCTCTTCGCCTTCCGACAACGAACACCTTATTGTTGATTTTATTTTTGTGTGTTAGCAAAGCTGTTTCCTTGAGTTTCTCCGGGGCGTTCCTTTGACTCGACCCACGGCCTTTGCCGCCGCTATTAACGAGCTAGTTTATACCTAAGATCAGGGCCCCACGCAAATTAAAGTAGATGGTTTTTCCTTCTGCGTGGACATTATCTGTTCCGAGCTATCTTCTCATTAGAGTAGTGAGGACAGATTTTGTTTCACAGTTCTGGTCCGTTTTCCGCGAGAAAGCCAAGCAGGCAGATACAGATCTGGAGAGAGGGTGTTGAAATTGCGATTGGGAAAGCACTGCTTTTAGGAAGTTAGCATCTGGAAAGTCTGGAACAGCCTACCGGAAGATCTAAGGAAAACTTAATAAAATGGAACTCCTAATGAAAAACAAAACAAAAACAAAAGCAAAATAATATCCAAGTTCTACTGAAAAGGGTCACTAAGATAAATAACAAGTATACACTAAATATGAAGGCAAGCAGACGGATACAGATCTGGAAAGATAGCTTTGAAAATGAGTTTAAGGAAGCATTACCTCAAATGGAGGAGACGGCACCTTAAGACAAAGAAGAAAGAATGTAGACAATGCGAAGGAAACATAAACTGTGGCGTATCAAATTTTTGGTATATTTGTTATAATGGCCATCTTGGCTTACACTACTGACTTATAAATGCTATTTCGAGCTAGTTTCTAAAAATTTGATGTGTTTGATGATTTGTATGAGAGGTTCATTGTCTTAAATTATACTCTTCTGGATAGTGATGAGAAAGTGGTGACGCCGAATACTAGTTGGATATGATTGAAATTTGAAGAAGGACATCCCCGTTGGGTTTGTCATTTGTTTACCTAACCTCGATTTATTAATTTTGGATTATTTTATGAAATTTCGCAGTTTACGAGTTGAACTACATTAATTTGAGAACATACGTATAAACATATTTACATAAATAACTCCTGTTATCAATTTTTGCATCTTCGAAATTAGAGATGAGAGTTGCAAGTAGATGCCTAGGCTACGGTTTAATCGAGCTTGATTTCGCATGACTGAGGAAACGAGGAACCGCAGATCGCATGAGTCTGATGATATGTAGGTAAATCGGAACCTGTCTTTTTATTGTGACGTTAGTATCATTTGAAATGTTGCTTACATTTTAATTTACTATGTAATCAGTGCAATATCAAATATCACTTGTATTTTTATTCCTTTTTCCGTGGTACTGAACCATCAACTTGGTTTCTCCTTAATGTTGCTAATTGTTGTATGTGCACGTGTTAGATATTGAATTTAAAGTCAAACGCCTTGCCGATTTTTTGCTTGACAATAAAGCAGACTTGTTCACATTATGTATGTATTTTATTACGTTCACCTGGCGCCCAAAATTACCGGCATTGTTTTTCTGGTTATCTGTAAGACAATCTTATTAATGAAAGGTCCTGCAAACATATCTGCTCTCGACGCTAGTTAAAGCTAGTCACCGTTTGCACAAAGGGACTTTGCATTTTAGCACTATAGCAATTGTCGCTACACATTGGCGCCCAACGCGGTACGTCAATTGTTTGATTTGAATAAAATCCGGTGGTGGGCTATATTCAATACTGAGTGCTGTAAGGCGAAAAGAAAAGAAAGAAAGTATGAATATAAATTAAAAGTTCTATAAGTCGTCAAGGAAGTGTTTTCAGATACAATTCAGACAATGAAAAAATTTTCCACTTTTATCATCTTTTTTGTTCGTAAGGATTCACATAACTTTACAATGATTTAGCAAGGGAAGTTAAAAATTAGGTTCACGCGTGTAGAGAATTTTTATTTTATATCGAATAGTTATTATATTTACACGGGCATCACCTTTTGTCAATCAATATCGTAAAGTATCGAGTTTTGAAGTTGAGACTCACATAAAGGATGTTTATTGAAAATTATATTTTTCTCTTTTTTTACGGAGTTACCGTGTAGGGGTGCAAATTGTAAAGAGCAGCACAATTTAATATTTTATTTTTATCGATCGAATATCCTTTGTCCTAGAGTTTAGTAATCAAAATTAATTACAGTCCTGGAAAAATTAATACGAGTTAATTCCGTCGCGTCACTTGTTAATTTGTTAACAGATTTAAGTTTTAATATAAACTGAGTTTGACAACCCCAATCAGTAAAGTATTATGGACAACTTAAAATCACTTGTTAGTTGAGAAATGGATTTATCTACTTGTAAGCTCTAACAAATAGCAAATTCGATGGCGTCCGCGACACAAATTAATCATGAAAGAAAAACCTCAGGTTTAACCAATATGGAGAAGTCGAATCGAGTTAAGATAGCAAATAAATGTCTCGGATTTTTTAATTTTTGATAAGATGATTAGGTACTTTACTTAAATTTTGTAGGGTTCTAAAATATTTCATATGTTGGCTTGTGATGTGTCGAGTTCAATCTTGAATCACATTGCATATTTTTTGATAGAACGATCAACACAATGAAGGGAGATCTATTTAATCGATATCGTAACAAATTTTCGTGGATTAGTGCAATTAGAGTATTGTGACGTCGCTCGTGAAATTGCGGATATCTGGCGAACTATTTATCCTAAAATTAAAACCGAAAGATTGGTCTTTTGGAAATTAAATTTTCCACAAAATCGATGTCTTGATATTTTGTTGAGAATCTTACGGTTATCGAGTTAGAAGCTTAATTTTGTATGCACTTAAACTGCCAGTTAAAATTAATTAATTTTAACACTTAGTTAAGCAAATTTTGCGAATTTCTAAAATATTTTCGGCTGTTATAGATAGATTACATTTTGATTACGTCATGGTTTTGATATAATTATAAATGTTGCAATTTGTAAATAAAAGTGATATGGAACAAGTGTCAGCGTTTTTCGGATTGAACACCAATTAAGCTAAACTATATACAAGCATGTTGAAATGTCAATTACTTTTGAAAAACCCTATACAGATTAAAGGTGCACATAACATGTTATATCAGCAAACGACGACGTGTTTAACGTAGGTAGTCAGACCGTGAAGAGATTGATTAGATTCCATTGTACAACATGCAATATGCCACACAGTATTATCGCCCTCATATTCTTTAACTAAAATTAATTTCGAAAATCATTTTTTTCAAATATGAAAAGAAAATAAATCGAGTTATATTTTTGTCGTTTACGTTTAGCCAACATAAGATTGGCGCTTTATACAAATATGTCACATGTCGAATTCAAGATTTAGAATCATTTTTTATGATGATAAATTATAAACATACATAAGAGCGACATTTAGATTTTTTCCCTTATAATACGACAAATCAAAAAGTAAACTTAGGAAATTCAAACACAATTTTTAACGTGCACATCTAAAACCGTTAGTGACAGACGCATAAATCGTTTTTGTTTTGAGGAAGGTAGAGCGTTGTATTATCTTCACGATTTGGCGCATTTTGTTTTTGCATTATTTTAGCAAGTGCCGTTAGTGTCGACCACAGGAACTTCCCGTGACGTCATATATCTTTACGTCATATAAATCACAGCTTCCGGATCCGAGCCGTGCGTTGGATCAATCCATTTTGTTGTTATTGTCCTTGATGTTGTTGCAAATTTGTGTGCCATTGGCATTATCAGCTCAAATGTAGAATAATTGATGATTTAATGTGAATTTACTTTACACCCTAATGAGCAGTCGTGTAGTAATCACATTTTTACATCGCAGATATTATAATTTATGGCTCACATTAAAAAATACTCGGTGCGTCGCATTTGACGCAAAATAAAATACGTTTTTTTCTCATTTTGTATGTACCTAATTAAAAAACTACGTTCATTGTGTATTCCTTACTTTATAACCGTATGATTTAAATTTCCAGCTATCAAAAGTCCAAATTTAGCCATTATATTTATTTCAAATTTTTTTTTTATAAACCACATGATGAAACCTAACGATGTAATAATTAAAAACAAAATATTTCTTTGTGGAAAATTTTAAACATATAATTAAGTTAATTTTAAAATTTAAACTTTTTTTTCAGTTCTTTTTATTAATACATCAGTGATTTAATTTTCATTGTTTTGAGATTTTTAACAGCTAACAAGGGGAGGTTTAGCATGCGGCATAGCCGATGATAAATTTGAAATTGGTAACTCTAGATCAAATTTCATTAGGTCTATAATTTTTTTTGTGCTCATGAGGTGTCATTTGGACGTAATCGACACTTGAAATTTCGCCGCGCCACGCCTCCCCAGTGCTATGATTAGTAAATCACCGTTACCTTTAGAATACAATATTTTTTAAATTTTTCGAAAATTTGTTTTAATATTTGATGTGATCGTTTTCGTTAAAAATTACAGGCAATTAACTTATTTTTATAAATAGTTTATGTAACATTTTTGAATATAAAAAATAACAACATAAGTGGAGTTTAACAGCTTTATACAATTCAATGATAACAAGGAAGCACCTAGATAGTATAATGGTCTAGGTGGTCTGCTTTTAGGACGTATCGTTCGATACTTGCATCGGTGAATTTTTTTTATTCATACTTTCGTTATGAAAATGTTTTTTTATGATTCTCCTTTCATCCAATTTAATTTAAGAAAAGAACTGAATTTAATTTAAAATCATGATTATAGGTATTAATTATTTCATAACGAAAGTATGAATAAAAAAAATTCGCCGATGCAAGTATCGAACCTACGATACGTCCTAAAAGCAGACTACCTAGACCATTATATTATCTAGGTGCTTCTTTGTTATCATTGAATTGTATAAAGCTGTTAAACTCCACTTATGTTGTTATTTTTTAAATTCAAAAATGTTACATAAACCATTTATAAAAATAAGTTAATTGCCTGTAATTTTTAACGAAAACTATCACATTATCAAATATTTAAACAAATTTTCGAAAAATTTAAAAAAGATTGTATTCTAAAGGTAACGGTGATTTACCAATCATAGCACTGGGGAGGCGTGGCGAGGCGAAATTTCAAGTGTCGATTATGTCCAAATGACACCTCATGAGCACAAAAAAAATTTATAGACCTAATGAAATTCGATCTAGTTTTACCAATTTCAAATTTATCAAAATCGGCTATGCCGCATGATAAACCTCCGCTTGTAAGATTTGGCTGAAGATTTTTTTTATATTTGAAGTTGCTCTTAAAATTTAATTAAGTTACATTTTTCACAATTGCTTACATTGAAAAAAGTTTTCCGTTTATAATTTTTTAAATTTTCTTTTGATTTTCCATGTTTTTGATGTTTATTATAAAATTGTGCTTTATTTATGAGGTCTTTTGTCTGACAAGAATTTCATAAAATCTAAACACTGAATTTTTATTAATTCAATTAATTAATAACTGAAATCCTTATTTTTTCGAATTTCCAATTTAGTCATTTTCATTGTTTTGGAATTTTAAAAATTTTAATTGTGGATAATGAATTTGCTGGGATTTAAGCGTATAGTAAAAATAGATTAAACTTTTTGATCATTTCTTACATTAAAACATATTATTCTGTTTTTGATTTTTTGAAATTTTCGTTCCATTTTAACCAATGTTTAAATTATTTTATTATTAAATTGTGCTTTATTAAAATTTATCAAGCCTGTTGGTTATGCTTTCCCAAAATTGGAAACAATTAAATTTTCATTATTAAATTCAAATTCTCACGTTTCGAATTTCCAATTTTTCCATTTTTATTTATATTTGAAATTTAAAATTTGTTTTTCATTGCTGAAATTTGGCACAGATGTACTTTGGAGTGTTTTAATAAACCGCCCAAAGATCACTAAAATCCCATGCCTGCGTTTCCCCCAATCGAGGGTTTAAGCTCCCCCAAAGAAGTGCTTGCCTATAACTCGCTGACTATAGGCTATAAAATTCTGTACAAAATATACCTTTTCCATGGCGTACTACTGCTGAAATAACGTCCCGAAACACGACCCACCCATATAATGGCATAATGGCAGGCAAAAATAAATAAATAAAAATTGAAGCCAAGGTTGGAAACTGAAGAAAAACTAGATTTTTTTAAATTTCATTTAGAAAATTTTTAGGAAACTTTTGAGGTAGTTATAATGAAATACACATGTCTGCAAAATTGCAACTTGATAAGATTTTTTAGCTTGGCATTGTCTCATTGCCTGGACTAGCAGGAAAATTTTGAAAAAACTAGTTTTTGATATTAAAGCTCCTAGCGCACGGTTGCAGTCCGAGGACTGTCTTTTCGTGAGTGTAATCCCACAAACACACCGCGTGATGGGATAAATATTTGGCATATTGCTTTGAACAGTTATTTTGAGCATCGATTACCATCAGGGGGCTTTAGTCCGATGATTATTTAGAACATCGATTTTCAGAAGGCCTTTGCACAAATCGATACTGAAATCCCTAATCCAGGATAATACACCAAATATTCTGACTTCTCTAGAGCTGTTATTTATGATACCAACGTTGTCATGGTATGTAATAGTCCTAGGAAGTTGATAAGATTCCATAAATGCGAAATTGATTATAGGAGGGAAATATGTGAATACTATCAACTCACGTAAGTTGCTTGGTCGATAATTGCAAGAAAATACTGAGTTTCTGAAAAAAATAATGTTCGCACGCTGTTCCAAATTTTTTCTTATTATAAAAGGCCAAGTCTTTCTTTCTGTCTGTCCCACGGAAATACCCGAAGCAAACCGAACCGAACCGAACGCACAACGTATCATAGGATCAACGTATCATCGTATCATTTTGTCTATATAGGACAGCTATTTCCAAAAAAGCATTATGTGAACTTCCATAATGGATAATGAAAATTTTGAAAATCCTGCTGCAAAGCGACGGCGATTGAATCGTGAGAGAAAAGCACGTACAAGAGCTAATAACACAGAAGAACAGCTTCGATCACAGCGACAAGCTGCGCTCGGTCTCACGCGATACGTCGACAACGTGAAACTTTGGAACAAACTCAAGCGCGGCAAGCTGCTGACGCTCGGTCCCATGCGATACGTCAACAACGTGAAACTTTAGAAGAAACTCAAGCGCGGCAAGCTGCTGACGCTCGGTCCCATGCGATACGTCAACAACGTGAAACTTTAGAAGAAACTTAAGCGCGGCAAGCTGATGACGCTCGGTCCCATGCGATACATCGACAGAAAGAAAATCGATACCAAAGTCAAGCAATTCAACTCCAAATAAGAGCATTGAGATTTGATGAATCTCACGTTACTCGACACGATTGTGGAGAAATGAATTCCATCTGTCAGTTCTGCGGCTCCAAGAATTTCGCCAAGGAGCGTCCAGTTGATAAACAATTTAACAACTGCTATCATAAAGGAAAAGTGAAGATTCCGCAACCGCTCGATCAACATGGGAATCTATTGTTATATCCCGAATTTCTTCGCTCTATGCTTTCAGATTCAGATAATCCTTACTACAAGAACTTTCGTCAGCACATCCGCTTTTACAATTCCTCGGTTTCTTTCGCTTCAATGGGAGCAGAGATTGTTTCAATGCCGGGTAACGAACCATACGTTTTCAAAATTCATGGACAGACGTACCACAGAACCACAAACCTGTATCCACCTGAAGGACAAACAAGAAAGTTTGCACAACTGTATGTAATGGACACGACAGAAGCGGTCAATGAACGAGTAAATCTGCCTGAGAATAGAGGTTGTCTACCTGAAGTGATTGAGAAAATCGATCGTTTCTTCCGCGTCAACAATCGTATCGCAGCTTCATATTGCCTGATGAAAGAAATTGAGCAACAAGAGCGTGTACGAGCCGAAGAAGAAGGACAACCAGTTCCGGTCGTCAATATGGTGATGCGGCGCGATCGGCAGTTTGATCAAAGACGTTACAATGCTCCAACGTCCAATGAAATTGCAATGGTGTTCGTAAATGATGACGGCGAACCTCCATTTGAACGTGATATCCGTATCTATCCTCGAAATCCCGTCGACAATGCACAACAATTCATTCGTATCAATATTCTCAGTCCAAATCTTGACCCTATGACTTATGGCATTCTTTATCCGTTTGGCGAACCGGGGTGGCAACCCAATTGGAGTTGCGAAGGATATCGGCAATCCCGTAATAAAATCAGCATATTACAATTTAAAGTTGCGCAAACAGCAATTAGAAACGATTTCAATCCGATCATGTGTGCGGGAAAACTTACGCAACAGTGGATTGTCGACTCATATTTGCAAGTGGAAGCCAATAATTTGAACTACATACGATATCAACAAAGTAAATTGCGTACTGAATTGTATCAAGGTCTATCCGATCATATTCAAAACTAGATGATACCCCGTCCGAGGACGAGCAGCTAGAAGGACGGGCAGCTACCCAAGGTAACTTAAGTTGAATGAAGATTAAGGAAAGCTCTCAATGCAATCCAAAAGCCATATGACCTTGGCTGCCTGCCCGTCCTTCTAGCTGCCCGTCCTCGGACGGGGTATCATCTAGTTATTTAATATGTAGTATATCCAATCGTGGTTGTCACCGCGATTATTCAACTCTTGCAGTGTTTTAGCCCATGGGAAAGCTTTATTTCACGACTGTCTGTCTGGAGGGACAGTTCATACGAACACCATGAAGCTTCACGAAGATCTGTCCCCGTTCGATAACACCACTTGGTCTCTGCCACAGCATGTGACGTCACACTTACACATTAAAATTTCTTCCAAAAGCACGTATGTTATTCGGAACAATAAAGTTATAAAATAAATCAACACTTTTTAATGCAAAGGAAGAGCGTGTGAGGCTTGTGAACTAGAAATCAACTCCTGGGGAAAAATGGATGTCGTGATGGTGGATTGAGCCGGTAACAACAGACAGGACTTAACCCATATAAACGATTATCAGGTGGTCAACCAGTACATCTATTTGGGAGCGTTGATAAAAAATAAGGGTGGAAGCTCAGAGAAAATAAGGAAAAGACGCGAAATGGCCAGAAGAGCTAAGAAAGGTGTCCAAAACATATGGAGAGACAGCTAGGTTACCCTAAATATTAAAAATAAAAACTTAAAAATCTTAGTTTTTTCAGTGTTCTTGACAATAAAAGCTAGAGGCAGAAGAAGGGTGGGCGGGTTGGAGATGTTATGCTGGAGATGGAAACAACAAATGTTTCAATATTTAAATTGATTAAAGAACCTCACCGACTATCACAAGTGGTTTATAGTACATGTGCATTTGAAGACTACGGTCATAAAGTCCACAGAAAAGGTGACAATCTGGAGAAGCTGGTAGTCCAGTGAAGGCTCGAAGAGACCAGAGGGAGATGAAGATTCCCGAGATCGCACGATCACGTGTGATCTAAGAGTTCATTGACGGTACGATCCCGCAGGCCAGAAGCGCCCAGAATCGGACTAGACAGTGCAGTACCATTTAGGGACACCTGAACAGGAGAGTATGAACTACGACTACGACTCTTCTGATAAGAATAAAACGAGGAAGAACAAAGAAACACTTCCAGTTTTTACTCGGAGAGTTAAACAGACTTCGAACTGTAATAATGAGCGATGATCGAATTTTATCGTAACTCTAGGTCTGTTACATGATGACAATATCATCACCGATAGCAGAGGGTAAAACCGCAGGTTTTTCATTCGTCCTGGCAGTTTGGAGGGCAATTATCGCGGTCACACGAGGATTTTCAATCGGATATAATGTGACGAATTTTTGTTCGTCAACGTCAACCCTAGCACTGCCCGCTATATTGCCGTTTGGCGTGACATGAGACATTTTCCCTATGACCTCGACGCTAGCGCGTGGAGTTTCATTTTTGTCCGCTCGATGGAGAGGGCAATTTTCCTGGACACTTTTGGTGTAGATACGAGCGAGTGAACACGTTCCGTTTTGGGTGCGCAGTGTTGAAGATTTGTGGAGAAGTCGTTTATTTTATAATTCGCTATAGTATTGAAATCAGGAGGTTGCAATAGTGATTCTAAGTACGACGAATTTTTACTTGCTACTGCGATATTGCAAGTTGTTCGCTGCAATTGGTTTTTCAACTACGATTCTTCGCCGTTATCTGATCAACACATTTTTCATCGTTGTGGCACTGCGCACGCTTGAAACCTTTGGGGATTTTGGTTCACCAAGTTGGTGGCAGTGGTTACCTGTTACAAGTATTATCATAACCTCAAGACTCGGGAGGTTTCGATCTGCACCAAATTTTTACATTTGTTCGATCTGTTGTTCTTAAGTTGTGCTCGTCCCGATTACCTATTTGCGCGTTCAAGGATTCACGCTACGTTTGGTCGTGAATTAATCCATCCAATACTGCCCTTCCGAAGTGTCGTTGGACACCGTATTCGTATACTTTCGTCAACTCAATTGGGGTACTCAAGCTCGTCTTGGATTGTGTATCAGCACCGTCTCGTAGCAGCTACTGTCCAGCCGAACCGTTCGATCCAGCACAGGTGTCGCTCGAGGAGATACTACAATCAAAGCGTGACCTGTCAGCCCGGTGATCGGAAGTTGTTTCGGGGTAGCCAGTCACACCCGATCTCGCAGCAGTCTCAGGCATTGGAGTGTTTTCGTCGTCTGTCTTGGCCAAGGTAAGTCACGTTGCATTTTCATTGTTTTGGGATTGTTTGTTATTGCGAGATATTTTTTATAAGTCAGATAAAGGTGTGCGTGTGTTTTTGCCACCTAAATATGTTTTTGTAGCTTCCTCGAGGCAACGCTCTGGTTTGCCGGCGACAGATTTGATCTTACGCTATTTTAGTTTGTTTGGCTGGTTCCCTTCAGGAATTAGCGATTTCATTGTTATTGTTGTACCGTTCATTTGCTTGTCTACCGTTGTGTGTTTGTTAATTACAATTACATTGTGTGTGATTAAATTACCAGCAGTGTGGCGTTAAGCTTACACCGGTAGACTAGCAAGCGGGAAACCGTGGTTCTATACCTAGTCGCGCCGGATATACTGCTGTGATCTTCAAGCCCAATATAAATCTGTGGGCTATGGGGAAGGCAACGGGAAACCACCCCATTAAAATTTCTTTCCCTAGTTAAGTCATCTTGACTTCGGTCAAGTTGATAACCAACGTTCGCTGAGCGGATACGGTACTTTAAGAAGAAGAAGTGATTAAATTGTTAATAGTTTACCGTCTTTTTATTTCCCTCGTAGAGGGGTATCTTTTGAAAAGGTTTCAGGGCAAAGGCTTGCAATTGGAACTCACGACTCTCGCATACCGACGTTTATCAAGAGCTAGCTTAATTTCGATCAGGGCTCACCACGTTGTAAAGTGGAGTGCATCACTTCACGTGGAGGGATTCTTTCTTTCTCGTTAGCCGCCCTCTCATTAGGAGCGGGGGGAAATGAAAAATCTTACAATAAATAAAAAATTGAAATATCGTAGCATGCTTTTTCTTAATTAAAGGAGTTGTAGGTAAAAAAACTCCTCTTATTGGGAGGAAGGGTGATTTTATGCCAGAAAATGAAAAATTGGAAATTCGAAAGATAACTATTTCAATTTAAGAAACCGAGGGTGGGGAATTAATAAAAATTGAATTGTTTCGATTTTGTTACATTCTCATCAGGCAAGCATAATTAAAATACTTAATAAATAAAGCAAAATTTGACAATAAAAATCATAAAAGTATCAACAATGAAAAACAGATCAACTCTTAATTTTATGTGAGCAATGAGCAAAAATTGACCTTAATTAAAATATGTTTTAATACAAAAACAAAACAATAGAAATAAAAAAATTGGAAATTCAAGAAGTAAGGATTTGAATTTAATGAAAATTAAAATGTTTTGATTTTATTAGATCCTCGTTAAGTGAACATATCCAAGCGTATTAACAAAAAAATGAAGCAAAATTTGCTAATAACATTTTTGTAAAAGGTGAAAAACGAAAATTATTTTTATACACGAACCGAAAATTTTTTATTTCATTTATTTATACACGAAATTAATGGAAGTAACTATTACAATTTAATTAATATGTAGTCCAGGCAACCAAGTCGAAATATTGGCTTGAGCTTACAAAAATTCCGGGCAAGCTGAAATACATTACAAACAAACTGAAGTACAATGGAGTGTACATGGAGTAAAATTCCATACCGGTCGTGTCTCCCTACTGAAAAATGAATATTGGCCGGTCGTGTCTTATACGAGTATGTAGGTACCTTTTCTTGTTACAACCGATGTTATCTTTTGTAATGCGATAAATAAATTAATAGACCCTTAAATTTATTTATTATTAATTTGTTATTTCCAAATTTCATTTTCGGCTATTGTTGTCACCACTGCATAAGAGAGTATACACAACTCAAGACAGAAGTGCCTCTTAAAAGTATCACTTCTGTCTCTAGATGTGTAATATACTATTATAAATCAGGCTTTACCTATTTATTCTTTAATTAATTGATGAACTTTTGAAGTTAATTTTAATACTACAAGGAATTATGCAACAGATAGAGTAAAATTAAAAATGATTAATTTATTATTATATTATGTATTGATAATACATAATATATCGTCATATGACGATAATTCCTTGAGTTTTAAAATTTAAATTGTAAAACTTCAGAATGAATAGCTGAAAACATAATAAATTTTCTAGAATCTCTACCTGTTGGGTCATTTATCCCTTCGGACTAGAACTTTAGATGTATGCTTCCTTTCCATGGCGCTATATTGTTTATTCAAATCTTTCAATTTCAAGAAAATATTTTTAAAACACTGAAAAATTTAAAACTTAAATAATTAAAAAATTATAACCCAAGAAAAATAACCATAAATCTTAAGAAAAAAGTGAGAAACCGATAGGCAATAAAGCCTTCGGCTGCGATGGAATCATCTGCGGAAAAATTTCCCTCCCCATTGAGGGGAAGGTACACACATACCACGATGGTCAAATGCGAGTTTTCAAATTGATCACCCTGGAGATTTACATTGCTAAATGATAGCCTTCCGCTACGTTGCCGCGCAGTGTTTAGTGCTCATATGATTTTTAATTTTATACATTATTTATTTTGTTGTTCAGCAATATTATTGGCTTGACCCCTGTAACTAAATTTTATAAACACAACTTTGACATCGTTTGCAATTTTTTTACTTTCGTAGACTTTGCTCCAATTCGCACTAATCTGAAATCTGTACGACCGCTGTTATTTGACTACATTTTCAGGCCAAATATTATGATAGTAAAATTTATTTTTTTCATGACCTTACAATACAAAATATTTTGGTAAATAAAATTGTATTCGTAAAGTAGGTTATCATAAATATTTTATATTAATGTGCTATAATGGATAATCCAAAAAAAACGAATTATAAAATTGGTTCAAGCTAAAGTTACAGGGTAAAAAATGCAGGTTTGTATTTAAATTCAAAATAGAGCTATTCAATTCAGTGGGGAACTTTGAAACAAGGTCTGCAAGCAAACGTTACTTTGATTCATACAAATAAATAACCACAGTAATCATCGTGCGTACATATTGGTCCCTTACGTATGACAACATTCCGTATATTGACATATATTGTAAATTTTAGATTAATTCAGGGACTCAACCTTTAGTGGATTATATTGAAGGTCTACTCTCGATAAGTTTACGTATTTATATAAAATGGCGTTTTTACGTATGAGAAGATATATTTAAGGAAATAAAACAGATTGCAAAAGTTATTAAATATTTATTACGCAGCAGAAGCTCAATGGTAAATAATGAAAAATAGTAGATTGATAAGCTATTACACAATTTAATTCAATGATATACTAAAACATAAATATTGATATGGGTTAAATAGAAAGTAAGAGCAAAATAAGTATTAATTACGTAAATATTTAACGGTTTCCTGAAAAAGGTGCTTATGCGTTGGTTGTTGCAGCTTCTTTGATGATGACCGTTAAAATGGATTTATGCTGAACGGGGACATCACAAGGCAAAAAAAATCGATTTTTCGGGAGATAAATTTTCATAGAACCTTAAACGTACAGATAGCATTATTTCAATTGTTAAAACAAAAGAATTTTATTTCAGGATAAATATGCGATGTTTTATTTTACTTGAAATGAGATCTAATCTAGTTAATTACATTAATATATAAAACTTCGCACACAATGAAATCATAAATGACAATTATCAAGGTTTTTATTAACTGGAATGGTTGAAATTTCAAACTATTGTCATCTTATACGTGATGAAACAACCTTCCTAACTTTTTTTATTGGCATAAACGTGACGCACCGTCTGCAAGTAAATCTTAAAATTTCCTGGTTTTAATTATTTTTCTTCGAGTTTCTTTTTCAAAATTTTAACGAAGCCAATAAACCAAACTCGTTAATTATTCTTGTGTTGATGTTTTATATTCTTGTAATATTTATTTCAAAAATCCTATTATTTTATGCAGGAACAAATATCTTGAAATAAATTTGAAGTTTATGAACTGGTATATTTTGCAAGTTTTCATTGAGAAATGTATTTGAAGAAGTAATTATTCTTTCATTAATTGGCTCTTAATATACAATTCGTACTTGGTGCGAATTGAACGTGAAGAGATATTTTAGCCAGCGAATTTATTTTATTCTTAATTGATGGAAAGTACTTGCACTGATAATTATATAAATTTAATTAAAGTTAAAATTAAATTAGGTATATTAATTTTTTTAATCAACACTTCACCTTCGTCGCGATAAATTGCCCCCAGCCACAAACTCCAATTAGCGAATATTCGATCCAATAACTATGGATTTTTAATGGTATTATAAATATATATCCGGTGTTCATTTCAAAAGTAGTCAGTCGAAATAGCTTTTTTGAGTACATTTGAGAAAACCAGAAAATATGTCAGTTTAGCGTTCAAAACCTACTGTTTATATTTTAAGTTGACCCTCCACCAGCTACCCCACTACTTAAAAATTTTAAATAACATCATCTTAAAGTTGGAAAAACTATTCGTTCATCCACGTTAATAAATTGAATTTAGTGGATTAGTTTATGAGTCAGAAAGAAATATTCAAAGATGAAACAGAAAAAAATTTAATTCGGAAATTATTTTATTTTTACGTTAAATCACAATAGCACTGATAACATACATGTAGACTCCACTATCAGCTAAGATAATAAAACAATGTATTTTAAATCAATTATTTGAGGTTTAACACTTGAATATGATCGTGTATTGTTGAAAATAAAAGTTGCTTAAAAATGGCGAATATTTTACAAAAAATAGTAAAAATAATATTTATTCGCTGGGCAGAAAATCTTTGCACTCGTAGAACTACTCAAATTTTCGAAGTAGGCCACCAGTACGTAATAAAGTTAGTACGAAAATTTGAAGAAACTGGATTTCCAGAATATTCACTCAGAGAGCAGCCGTACAATACTTTTTGTTTTCCAGATTCTTAACGATAACATTCATCACCTTGTTCTTTCAAACATCCAGTCCACTCCTGGACTATAAGCCTCTCCCCTATGAGGGGGTGGTTCAGGCCATACCCTACCACGCTGGCCAAGTGCGGGTTGGTAGGGGAGCAGCCAGCGGCGTGGCCACCCATCCAAGTGGAAACCAAGAGCAACCTTGCTGGGCATTTGCATTGTGCTGCAGCGCTGCTCTCCTATGCATCTGTACAATGGTAGAATTGTGTTTCCTAAATCAGAACTGGTGTTCTGGCACCATATGTTCTTTTGGAAAATTTGGTGGAATCCTCTCGAGCAGCAATCTTTTAAATGCATTTGATAATATAAGTAGGCGGCTAATTCGTCTCTAGCAAATGGATTCTTGAAGCGGTTTGCCAGGTGTTAAGTATCAAGATTATCTGGGCGACCTTCCATAGCATCGAGAAGATCTTCAAACGAAGATTTACGTTAAATATAAATGTGATAAATCTGATATCTTATTCGGGCAGTTCCTTTAATACTCTCCCAGTGATGAGATCGTACCCAGGTGTCGTTTTGGGATTCAGATGGTAATTTATAGCAATGCACTTCATCTGTCCTGAAGGGTTTGTTAAACTGCTACATATTGAGGAATTCCTGGCGAAATTAATTTAATTGTACTTCATCGTATTCTTGAGATTCCGGTGCAAAAGGTTGAAAGACTTTCCTCGAAAGTGTCTGCTCGCTCCTTGCACAATCTCCGTTCGCTTTTCTAATCGGAGGTGCCAATGGTGTTGGTTGGTACAATTTCTTGCAGCTTTGCATAATGAATAATTACTCAATTCTGACAGTGATGGGCTCTACAGTTATGTTGGGATATATTTGTTTTTTTATTTCGTTTAGAATATGTATTGGTTCTTCTGTTACATGATTTAATTTAATTTTGTCAATGGGTTCTCCAATAGTTTGCAATGTTTTCCTAAGTTTTCTGACAATTACTCTCTTCACTCCGGTCGAGCACATTTCGTTCTCTGTTTTAGTGTGTGCACGAGTACATAGATGACCAGGAAGCATTCTGGATAGTGGTCGTGAAGTTCCATTGCCAAAATAATATTCAATTTCTGATTGAATGGACTGAATGTATCCGACGACAAAACCAGACAAGGTCTTGCTTCCAAGTGGTTTTGCCCAATTCCTTTTGTGGAAAGCTCAGGATGAAAAATTTCCTGTCAAATAGATTGGTAGGAAGTTCGATAGAATGGCTGGCAAGATCCCCCAAATTGACGCCGCTTGATTGTTATCTTTAGCGATATTTTAAAACGATAGTTTTAAAAACTCCTCCCGAGAATCTTCTAGAAATGAAAAATAGGTTAACCCAAGAATGTGGGCGGATTAGTTCAGAAACATTTCAGAAAGAGTTCCAAAATAGGTTGTACTATTATTTGGCCAATAGAGGAAGATATTTACGGATAGTTAGGTTAAATACCACTTTAACGGTCCTTCGGTATTTAATTTTCGTTGGTAATACCGTCCGTAACTACTTAAATACCAATTAGGTTTAAATCTCCGATTAAAGGCGTTGGTAAATGTAAGTTCATGAATTTTCTAAACTTTTAGTAATTCTAAATAAAATAATTTTTTTATTTCATTTTTCAATTATTACCTCTCACTCATAAATGGACCTATTAATCCAATTTTTCAACGTGGATAGCCGAGGATTTTTTCCACCGTTAATATGATGTATAGAAATGTGGGGGGTGCTATTTCTTGTTTCAAAGTTAAGAGGGTTAAACTGAAAATCAAAACTATTGCTTTTGAACGTCCACTTATAGAACAACGCTTTTAATTAGTTGATATTTCATTAACAAAAAGAGCTTATTACGTTAAAATACTAACAAACTTTTGATAAACAAAGTGCAATGTATGGAGCCCAGGTGAAAAGATTTTGTCAGTGACAAAAAATATATAAAAGATGTTTTTACAGAGTTTATGCATATTTAAACTTTATTAAGTCAGTGATCTATCACCAAGTTCGGTGCAGGAATTTGCAAAGTATATTTATTTAAAAAAAAATTATAAAAATTAAAAACTGAACGATATTCCTACTAGCCCCGATATTCCTTCTAGCCCCGATCTCGCTACCTATGGAAGCATAACAAAAGTGATGCATTTCAAGTAAAATGTAAAGTTTTGATGTTTTATGATTCCTTTGTATTAAAAATTTGCCCGACAGAAATATTTTGACTAAAGTTGGAAATGAAATTTTTTGCAGTTGCCATTGCAACCCGTAAATTAAATTAGACTTAAATTGAGTGAATATAAAGAAATGAATTTTTCAGCAGAAACACAAAATTAGCTTTTCAATGATACAAAACGTGGAGTAAATAAAAAAATTTAAGACGTCAAATGCATAAAAGGGAAATTCAAGAACGTACGTATTGCGTTAAAAAATTTATATGTAATTAATTAAAACGTGCTAAGTTTTTTTTTTACTAAAATACGTTATTGTCGATAAATTGTGAAAATACTGGGCGACCTCAAAACAATAATGTTAAAATTTTCAAGAGCATAATATGAGCAAAAGAAGGAATTATGTACCCCTGATGTTTTTACAATCTACAAATATTATGAAACCGATAGTCAATTTACTTAGCTGTTCAAGAGAAAATATTAACACAAAATAAAATTTGCAATTTTTAAAATCGATGCTTTTAAAGTCAAGTACCAAATAATATTGGTTTTTCATTTTTTGCGTAAATTAATTTTATTGTTGATTTCAGGAGTGTTTTATTTTTACTCTACTTTATCTTCATTTTTTAGCTCAATTTAATTGAAACAGATAACTTAAGCGTAATGACCTTGCAGTTAAAAACGCTAAATTATATTAAAAAAAAAGATAACTTACAAAATTCATTTAATATTATATTATGAGAAAGATAGTGTTGTTTTTGAAACTGATAAGATTGAAATATATATATAGACAAAATCATTAAAATAACAAAACAAATAATATTTCATACGAGGATCAAGCTGAATTTATTGAGAATACAAAACACGGTTAATATTTTCTAGGATTTTATTTTAAATATGCTCAAAGTAATTCCCTCCAACAATGATACACTTGACCATTATTTCTTTCCACTGCTTAAAAGCTCCCAACCAATCTTCTTTCGGACCACCTTCAAAATAAGTATGAACTGCGGTATCAATCTCTTCTTCAGATGAAAACCTTCTGCCCCGCAAATTTTTTTTAAGCCCAGAAAATAGCCAAAAGTCGCACATTGCTAAATCAGGTGAGTACGGCGGATGTTCTATGACTTTTATATTTTTTTCAGCCAAAAACTGGCGAGTTATAGCTGCCGAATGGGATGATGCATTATCATGGTGGAGCATAATTCCCTTGGCTGGAACTCTACTGAACACATCAGGTAAACATTTTTCAGTGTACCATTTAGCTGTAACTGTCTTTTGTCCATCTAGCTTAATGGCATTTACTAGGCCCGTACTTCTGAAGAATACCGCATACATAACTTTTTTCATAGCTCGCTGTTTCTTGATCATTGTTGGAGTTTCCTCATCTTCGTGAATCCATACACGACTCTCTTGACGAGTAGGTATGTCGAAAAAGGAAATATAAGTTTCGTCACCTGTCACGATTTTGGAATAAATTTGGTGTCCGCCATTATTTAACAAATTTAGAGTTTCATGGCAAATTCTTACACGCTCTGCTTTTTGGAAATCAAAAAGGTGATGCGGCACAAAACGACGGACCACTTTTTTTAAATGCAGGTGATCGTGTATGATTGTTTTAACAGCTGAGGATCCAACCTTGAGTTGATGCTCTATTACCCCATAAGTGGATTTATTGTCCTCTTTAATTATTATTTTAACAGCAGCAATGTTTTTGTCGGTAACAGCGGTAGAAGGACGTCCTGCTCCTTTTTGATGCTGAACGGAATTCCTTTCGCGTTCAAATTCCTTATACCATCGGTAAATTGTAGCCAAGGAAGGTGCTTGTTCACTAAAAGTTGAATCTAAACTCTCTTTGCACTCGTAAGCGCTTAAATCTTTTTTAAAATCATAATAAATCATGATTCGAAAAAGCTCTCTTGTTAATTCCATGTTTTCACTTGCAATGTCACTTTAAAAAATTAGTAACTTGAGTTATAACGAACGTATTTTCAACTTCTAAACTTCAAATGACAGATAAAGAGTTTCTCTCAATAGTACCGTATGTTTTATTTTTAACAACTTACTAGATCTATTTTATTCTCAATAAATTCAGCTTGACCCTCGTATTTATACAGATTCGAACAAAAATATTACTTTGGTTGTGAATTAACCTTTCAAAATCAGCAAATATTAAAAGTTTTATTATTTTAAATAAAACTATAAAATTCAATATTTGCCATAATAGAGATCAAAAAATTCGGTAAAAACGGTACAAGGAAAGGAGTTATTAAAACCGCCCCCTAAGAAGTTTAGAAAAAGATTAAATTTAATACCGATGAATAGCTGATGTTAATGATGTGTAAAGCAATTTTTTTCAGTGGTTTAGAAAAATTAATTCAAAGTACCAAGTGCCTATAGCTTAAGGGAAATTATGTCGAAAACTAAAATATTTTGCTGTTTCTTAGAGTCTGTTCATTTTATTATTGTTCGTTATGTCGATATATTTTATGCTATAAGTATCCACAGTGGGAAAATTTTTCCTGTTTTTAAAGTTAGGTTAGTTATTTAGTTGGTTACATTTACAGCTAGAACTTCGGACTGAAGTGATAAATATGGTTATGTTTTGTAGTTATGCGCCATTATTTATTTCTTGCGAAATTGAAACGTTTTATAATTTATTTTGTTATTTTAAAAGTTACAAACGAATATTTACTTTTGCATTTTGCACTTGCTTTTACGTCAAGGACTGCTTCACGATTTATTCATGTAATTAACTCCCAAATAATCCAAAATTTCATAACATCACCTCAACCGTTATGTTATGTCCCCACAAATTTAGTGAGCGACCTCTTACAGTAGATGCAATGGTACTATGATGCAAACCTAGAATGTCGTGTGTAATAATTTGCTGGTACCACTTTTTCCGCAAAGGGTTAACTACAGGAAATGGTTACGGCTACGGTAACTGATTAAAAATTTCAACCAATTATCAAACTAGTAAATTTTATGGTTCGTAAAAATTTCTCAAACAAAGTTTCATATGGATTAATTAAGAAATGCAACCTGTGCATCTGAACACAAAGTTCGGTAAATAAACTCTAAATACAGTAGAACTCCAATTATCCGAACTCCGACTATCCGAATCGCTGATTATCCGAACCTTAAGACGGAAACGTACTGCGATTCGCAAAATAATAATTTTGCGTCAGCCCGAGTGTGACTACATGCAATTTCTCACTGTCAAACGGATGCTCGACTTGGCTGCCCGAAAACGGACAGTCAAACAGCTTACTTTGACCGAGTTGTTCAGCAAGCAATGACTTTCATTTACAATACATACTAATGTACTGCACTTGTAAGTACGCTATATAACATGTAAAAGTGTTGCCTTTTCATTTAATTAATTAAAAATCCATACAGTACCCTTTTATCGGAAAAAATCCAATTATCCGAATTTTTGATTATCCGAATGGGGTCCGGTCCCAATCGATTCGGATAATTGGAGTTCTACTGTAATAATAGACTTGAAAAGTCGACAAATTAACATTGCATTTGTCGTTGTTACACTTGTAGTTTCTATTTGAGAATATAAATAAATCAGTTGTCAGCACTAAGTTAAGATGCTTATGACGTAATTCCCAGGTTTGAACATTGCAACTGTACATTTAATTTGTACCTATGGAGCAATAGAGAATAATATACGACTGCCAAGACAAAGGTTGAATATTAAATGAAAACGTTGGGGAAAAACGTAACTTATTAACAAATATTACTACACTCAGAAAAATAAATTCTTAAATACCAATAAAATTTATTGACCATAAGTTTCAAGCATTTTTACTGTAATGTCAGTTAATAGTTTAGTTACATAATATATAGGTACTACTAACTTTTACTCTTATTAGATGTTACTTTTCATTGTCAAGAATCTAGCAAGTATTAATAACAAAAACATAAAAAATTATTAGCTTGTGAAAATTTATAATTGAAAGTTAAATAAAAATAAAAACAACAAAGCAAAACTTATTGATTAATAGAAGATTGCATCAAGTATTAGTATAAATATTTGTAGTTTAATTGACTTTTTTTTGTTTCATTTTAAAATTTTTGTCGGGAATAGGTTTTGTTATTTTCCTAAGTTATTTTTAGCCTTGAAAATGGGCCAAATTTAAATGGCCTGAAGCGTTGGACAATATTGTTAAAAATATTACAAGACCAATCCCCGACAAAAATTGTATAATTAATGCATGAAGTATATTATTTTATCCACTTCCGATAGTGAAACATCATCAGTCACCACGAAAAATCAAAATACAGTAAAATTTATATTAAATTGAAATTCGAAGTACAAGATTTCTAAGCAATATTTTATTTACGGGAATAAGTAAGAAAGTTGGAAATAATTTTATTCGCTTTATTTCAAGATTGCAGTCAACATTCTAAGATTTTCCTACCCTACGAGGTCTTCGATGCCAAACTGGAAAGAAGACGCTGAAATGAGAATTTTCGCAAATATCTCGTTAAACGCTGATTATGTGGCAAAGTGGCATATTATAAATATTATTCAATCTGAAATTATCTATAAAAAAGATACTAAACCTGCTTTTCATAAAATGAACCCCTTCCAAGTTATAGCCACGATAAACCGAGGATTTTCACATAGCTCCACTTTCGAATTATTTCATCGTATTTTTCAGAAATTAAGTTTTTAACTTGATTAATTTCTTGGTCTAGATTTTCTGTATTATCTTTGATCGTGATCTTGAAAAACACTGGTGAAACACCAACTTTGGAAACCAACTTGCGTACAACTGCAAGCTGCTCTGAATGCTTTGGTATATTTCCAAGATATGGAGTCTTTGTGGAACTGGATCTTTGGAGATAGTTATAGGAAACATGTTGTCCTTCAAAAGTTTCTAACCCCTTTCAATTGAATTCTTATTGTTTTTGTAACAAATTTTAATTGAGTGGCACATTCTAAAAAAATGGTGCCGTACAGCTGCCAGAATAGGAGGTAAAGATGCAAAGTTGAAATGATTTTTCATTAACTTGTTCAGAGAGTCTTGGCTGCTCTTTGCTCAGTAAACCTCTACAATAAATTACTGTTCTACTTTGTCTATATTAAATGAAGTAAAATTCTGAGCAAAAGCTGAAACAATAATTGTACAGCTCATGAAAGAAAATAGTTTTTTTGCGATTTTTGGCCAAAAACATAGCTTTCAGATTTTGCTGGAGATTTTTTCCCGTGTATATTATGTGACGGAAAAATAGTTCCCAGACGAGTGAAACTATACTCAATTATCTGTAAATCCCCGTACATAACAAGCTGTGATCCCTAATAGTTTCTTAGCTGTGAGCTGTCCAACTTTATCATTTTTAACTACATTATATTAAAGGCAAAATGAAGGTTCTTTGGAGGGTTGTATATCGAAATCTACAGATTACCAGAGCAATTTACTTAGATCTATTGTGGACTAGAGATTAATATTAAACGACCAATTCATAACTGTGAATTTCAGGATGTCCTTCAAGAAATTTGCCTATGTTTCCGTTCGAGTCTAATGTCGAAACCTTATGGCCTTTATTACGATTTCCAAATTAAATGGTTTAAACAATAAATTGCAAATCTAAGTTATTTTCGCAAAGTAATGACTATACTTCGAAAAGCATTGAGTTAAAAAAAAATAGTTAGAATATTTTCTGACAGGAATTTTATCTGGAATAATATCGATAAGAACTGATTTTGCCCTAAAATCAACGTTTAACGATATATTTGCAAAAACGTTCATTTGGCGTCTTCTTTCTAATATGATGTCGACTTCAAATCTCGTAGGGTGGAGAAAACTTAGAATGTTGCCTATATATTCGAAATAAAGCAACTAAAACGATTTTTAGCTTTCCTGGAATATTTTCCAACTTGGTGCTAATTTTTAACAATAAATTATTTATAATAAATGAAACTTTAAAAATAAAAAGCAAATAGATTAAAACGTAACGAACATCAGACTGCTGAAGGAATTTCTCTAAAAGCATGGCGGTACAAACCAGAAGGAGATCGAAAAAACGAAGGGCACCGAAACAGGTGACGAAGAAGAAGAAGACCTTGAATATAACATACTTGTAATTGAAATCATAACTGTAATAATCAACAACTGTACCCTTAAAAAATTATGACCGAAGAATAGGTTTCACAATAGAAAGTGCATAAATCATTAAACTAAAATATTTTAATTGTCCTAAAGTTCATTTAATTAGCAGGGGGGGGGATTTTGAAAGATATTTCAAAAATGCCAAAGACAAGCCGAAAATCCACCACGTAAACTACCGGTGTTAGAAGAGTAAAAGTGTACACCAAGAAATCCGTAAAAATATGGGTAATAACCTTCTTTTTCTTATGTTATTTTGTTTTCAAATTAGTTCTATGAGCGTTGGTTTTTACATCTTAGGTAGCTTGCTAGACTGGCTTTCGATGTGCCTAAACCGTTTTTTTTAATTGTTATGATGGCAAATCATTATCACAGGGGTACTGATGGCTTAACGTGCCTTCCGAAGCACGGAAGGCGGTCAAGAAATTTTTACACTCAAACCCGGAGTCGAACCAAGAAACTCTACATTAGCAGTTGATCGTGCAAACTATCAGGCCATGACCGCCGTCAAACCTTGAGAATAATTCTTAAATTTCAAAACTCTCCTCCATGGCCAATGTCTGACCAAAAAAGTGGTTTTTGCATAATAGTTAAAGCGGAATTCAGATTCGTTCAACGGCTAAAACTAGTATGCATATTAGGAACATAGTTTCATGTCTAGTGAACATACGCATACTGTTTAGTAATCAGTCACACTCGAACTCTCGTGGTTACCATATCCAAAATCAAAAAAGTATGGCGCATTAAATCATGTAAAATCGATAAATGTCGAACTGCGGCTGCAGATCACCGGAAGTTGAAACTCGAAATAACCATCCAGAACCTCATGGCTTCGCATAACATATCAATCAACATAATAATAATATGTAACATAGTATCAAAATTCACACCAAAATCTGACAGAAAAAATATCTAACCACATAATTTCCCACTGGGGCGGAGGCGTGAATCACAAATTGGAAGTTTCACGTTATATCCACCACATATTATGCCAATCAAAATAAAAACGTTTGATACTACGCGACCCATTTTCCTTTGCTACGAGAACTTAGACTTACATTTGTTACGTCTTGAAAAGGAACTTGAGACTGTCAAAGGTTTAATTATTTATTAAATCATCACACAATTGTCGTATTTAGACGAACTGCGAGACGGTTTCAAAGGTCTTGAACGAATTACTGAAAATAATTGAGATATGGAGTATTGTGATCGAGACTGCATCTAAGGAAGAAATATTTTTCATCATTAAAAGTAAAAAATTATCTTTGAACTAATACTGATGTTAATATTATTTTTATTATTGAATAATATTTGAATTTTTACAAACTATCGAATATTGTGTCTATGAAATAAAAGTTGGATATGATTATGTTAAGATTTTATAAATTGACAGCATCTGGAAGCTGTTGGACCCCCCCCCTTTTCCTTATGGAAACATCTGAATTGACGGCCCTGATTGAGTAGGGTTTATGTAGATTTGAGTAGCTTTATTTATTTTCTTTACCAATACTTTATAAATTGTAAAATCCATTAAATAATTTAAGAGTGCGTATAAGGAAACTCTCAATAAATAATTTTTATATCTAATCTTGTAAACGAACAAAAAATTTGTAAACAAACGCGATTTTACTTTTTTTAAGTTTCAAAATTAAATTTAGAAAACAGAATTGAACAGATAAAATCTATTTGTAATTTTAACACATTCAAAAATCTAAACGTTCTCAGCGGTGGGTTATTGGAATACTGGTTGAATTAAGAACCTCGCGGAATTTCTTATCTCGGCCCTTCAACTCTCTGTAAGCAAAAAATCCTACCAAAACAATCTTTATCAAAAAAACTACCAAAATCAAATAAATGCACATTAGGAAAACAAACATAAAAATGTAGCTCCATGTTGGGCGCCATCATTTGTACATTACGTTTTTAGTACCGGCAACTAAAAATACTGGTGCGGGTGCGGAAAATTAGTGGACGCCTCCCGCGTTTATTATAAATAGTAGAAAAAATAGTGAATTGTTATGATGAAATGGATAAGGTTGAATTGGCAAATTTGAAGCGAAACAAGGTTAATAATTAAATTAAGTGAAACTGTAATACAACTAATGAAATTTCGGACGATTATCTGTGTGCTGTGACACGCAAGTGAATTGCTAGATTTCAAAAGCGAATTAAAAATTTCTGCAATGTGCAACATGAAAGCGTAAAAAATACCCAAAAATTGCTCTTTCCACATTTGCTGGAATACTATTGGAGATTAAACAATAACAATCCTAATTTGTTATCTTTGTACACATGAACTACTATAAAGTCGTTTACCCAAGCCAAGGTTGAAAGCGAAATGTTGCGGTTTTGTTCAGAATTGTACACAGTCAACAAGCAATCCTCGAACATTGCATAAAGTGAATGTCAGTTAGACAATATTTGTTTTTGTTAGTGTTGCTATTAAATTCAAAACCAAAATGACTAATGATTTAGTAAAATTTGAAATGGATATAGACCAACCGAATGATGAATTAATGGATTATGCTATACAAAATATTAAAGAAAATCCAGACACAAGATTACAAACGCTGTCTGAATTTAGAGATTTAATTTTCGGTAAGCAACTTTATTTATTTTTAACCACAAATTGAATCATTTTGAATTCCGAAGTTGTCGTCAATTTATGTAACTTTGTTATTTTGAAAATTGTTACACTTTTTAAACTATAAACATTTTCAATTTATTTATCTCGGGCAATTTAGTTGACAAATACTGTAATTTTCAACACGAAATCATAATTTTCGTATTAACTACTAGTAACAAAAACCTCAAGTACTTATACATTAAATATCACTTTGTGCTCACCTAAAAGTACTCAGGACAGATAAAAAAATTGTCAATATTAAGTCGACTATTTGAAGTGTTAAAAAAATACAGGCCTCTGCTTTAATTGTCAGGTACGAGAAGAAATCGTCAAGGACTTATTAACAATGAAAAAGAATTTTTTTTGCACTAATAGAAATGATGAAAATAATAAGAGTAATTATTTTAAGATTCTGAGATAACATTATCCATTATTTTGTGATATCCTACAATGGAATCTATTGTCATTAAATTTTTCACTTGTGACTCATCAATTAATGATGTTAAATAATAATAACAAAATCTACGTAATTTATTTAGAAATCTACATAAGAATGTCTGTTCCATAGTAAAACAACGTCCCATAATAGGTGCATGTCAGTGGCCCCCCCAGTTTCGAATTTTTTTATAAAAATGGTGTCACACGTTAGAGCATCGTTAGAGCCTGAATGAGCTTCCATTATTTTCGTTTGAGCCTCAAAGGTCGCGGAGTTATTCGCAAAAAACAACTGGGGGGGCCATAGACATGTTGGCCCCCTCAGTTTCGAATATTCGCGTGGATTTGGTGTCAAACGTTAGAGCATCGTTAGAGCCTGAATGAGCTTCCATTATTTTCGTTTGAGCCTTAAAGGTCGCGGAGTTATTCGCAAAAAACAACTGGGGGGGCCATAGACATGTTGGCCCCCCCAGTTTCGAATATTCGCGTGAATTTGGTGTCAAACGTTAGAGCATCGTTAGAGCCTGAATGAGCTTCCATTATTTTCGTTTGAGCCTCAAAGGTCGCGGAGTTATTCACGATAAACTGCTGGGGGGGCCGTAGACATGCTTTTCCATTTTCCTTCCAATTTGGATTTTTTGTTTGAAACTGATGCCAATCGATAGAGCATCGTTAGAGCCTCAATGAGCTTCTATGGTCATGGTTTTAAGTTAATATATTTACAAAGTTATGGATGTTTTAAATTTTCGACCAAACTCCGAGCAACATGCGTTAACTTGAATTTTGCCAGATTGAGGGTTCCCACCATCATTGCTATTTTAAATTCCCTGACTTTCCATGACGAAAATTATAAATAAAACATCAACTTAAAGGAATATAAAGCTTTAGTTGATATAAATAATCATTATTACCTTCATCGATTTCATATAATATCAACTGCAAAATTATTGTTTGAAGAAAAAGTTTTATTAATAAAACTAAAACTCGCAGTGCATTTGTAGTCGGTAAATTACTGGATTGCAAATCGCCATAGTCCATAAGTTTTCGTACCTCGTCATTTAGGATAAAAGAAGGTGTCATTTTCTCATTGATTAATTTAGTTTCTAATTCTTCCCGTTTGGCTTTCGATATATTTCTTTTAACGTCTTGATTGCAGTTGTTAATATAACCAGTGTATATGCACTCAATCACGACATTGATTTGTTTGTTCGAAAATTTAAAACATCCATAACTTTGTAAATATATTAACTTAAAACCATGACCATAGAAGCTCATTGAGGCTCTAACGATGCTCTATCGATTGGCATCAGTTTCAAACAAAAAATCCAAATTGGAAGGAAAATGGAAAAGCATGTCTACGGCCCCCCCAGCAGTTTATCGCGAATAACTCCGCGACCTTTGAGGCTCAAACGAAAATAATGGAAGCTCATTCAGGCTCTAACGATGCTCTAACGTTTGACACCAAATTCACGCGAATATTCGAAACTGGGGGGGCCAACATGTCTATGGCCGCCCCAGTTGTTTTTTGCGAATAACTCCGCGACCTTTGAGGCTCAAACGAAAATAATGGAAGCTCATTCAGGCTCTAACGATGCTCTAACGTTTGACACCAAATCCACGCGAATATTCGAAACTGGGGGGGCCAACATGTCTATGGCCCCCCCAGCTGTTTTTTGCGAATAACTCCGCGACCTTTGAGGCTCAAACGAAAATAATGGAAGCTCATTCAGGCTCTAACGATGCTCTAACGTGTGACACCATTTTTATAAAAAAATTCGAAACTGGGGGGGCCACTGACATGCACCTTCCCATAATGTTCAGCAAAATTTGGAGCATAATGAATTTTTCATCCAAAAAGTCTCAAAACCAGTTTTTGTAGGAGGAAACAGAAAAGCCATATCCGAACATAATTAACCTTTAATGTTTTAAATGATGGCCAAATTTTATTGGGTGAACTGAATCACATCCGGTTTTATTACAAAAATACCAAATCTTTCACAAAAATTATTTATTCTTGTGGAAGGTCAACAATTGCATTGACGCTGCTTTTCCTGCATAGTTGATGTCATCAATTGAATTACAGAACTTGACAATATTGCCCCGAGTTGATGACCAGTGGTGTAACTAGGTTTCTAGTTCTACTATTGTTCTATAATAGATACCTTTTCAATAGTAGGAATATCTATGATTTAATTATAATAATTTGAATGAAAACCAGTAATATAGGTATTTAATTTAACCTTGCAATAATTATTATGCATGCAAACTTGTACTGTTTTTATGCCTTATAAATTCAAACATTTAATCTACTTTTGTTTTATTTTTATTAATAGTACAAATACATCAGTGCAGCGGCTAGGTATTTATTATACGAATGTAATTAAGTTAGCAATGCTTTAACAATGAATTCTACAAACTTCCTGATCTAGAAATAAACAATATTTATTGAAGTTTTGTTGACATTTAATTGGTTTTTAATTTTACTTTTTTTTTGCATTTTACCTCTATTTATAATCTTCATCTCTAATTTCTAGCTTTAATTTTGAATTAAACCTGGTTGTTTGACGATCTAAGGTCACAGGTGATTGATCTTTTTAATATACATATAACATTAATCAAGAAGCACAATGAAACTACTAAAAACCGTAATATTCAACAAAATACTGTGTTCATTTAAAAACGACTCAGTTCCGCATATTACCCATATAACAGGGGCTACATGAGATTACGGGGACGCGATTGGTGTCCATGCAAAATTTAAAATCTGTATAATAGATTCACATAATTATGAGTCACGCGCATGAATGGATTAACGAGATTAATGACTTACAGGATATTAACTTAATCCGGTATATGTAGATAAACTATACTTATTTACCATAAGTTCGGCCTACGGCTGTAATCCAAAACATCACATCCAACACAGTCTAGATTTAATTTTCCCATGCGAATTAGTGTGTCAATATCTTAGCAAATTAAGTCTACATTTATACCTAGTGATGGCGCTCCACTTTCGGGATTTCGATATTCGTTGTTTCTTGATTTAAATGCCCATATCTTTTATCTTGTTACACCATAATGGATAAATCAGATGCAAATATTCTTGGGCTTTTGTAGTATTTAATATTATACAAAGTGTGGCAACATTTTTAATTGAACTGATCATCGTCAGATAAAACAGATAAAATTTATGATTTTAACATTTTGTGGTCTCCCTGTTTTTGACATAATGATAGATAATTCTTTTACCACGAGTCAGATGTTTTTAAGAAGATTCCCTCATAATATAGGTCCAGGACCTGTTCTTTACTAATTTTTGTAATTAATTCTATGAGCATTTTTTTACATCTCAGGTGGCTAGCTATGCTTGCCTTTCGATGTGCCTGCACCCTGTTTTTTTATTGTTATGATGGCAAATCATTAACGCAGAGGGACTGACCGTCCGCCGGGGAAGACAGTCAAGAACTTTTTAGACTGTACCCGAAGTCGAATTCCCTACATACTATATGACATCATTTATGAACGGCTCAATAATTCCTTTTACCGGGAAACTGTTTAATCCACTCATGCGCATAATCGATTCTGTAGCCAATATTGATCAATAAATTAGTAATGAACCAATAAATTCTTTAATATTATGGTTGAAAACGACAGAATTAACAAAAAATTCTGACCTATTTGTTTTTATGATAATGATTCAGATACTTACTTAATTCAGTGATGTGCTGTGATATCAAGCTATAACCACAGCTGAATAATTGATTTTCCCGCAAATCCATTGGAGCATAAAATTCGCGACTGCGGCATAAAATTATGTACTAATAGATTTTTAATTTTGAGAAAGTGGTGGTTTTAGACTTTAATAATAGACTTTATTCCCTTTTAAACAACTTAGTATTTAGATTTGAATACAGGTAATACAATACAAATCATGGCATAAATATAATACTTTGATCAAGAAAAAAACCGATATGTACGAAGTACATGTAATTTATGCTTGGTCAAATTACCATTTATTTCTTGAAAATACGACGAATTTTAGAGTAGCCTTCGTACCGGAGGTCGCCTGCTCTTACACTCAATTTCATTTTTAAACTATTTAATTTAAAATTAAAGAGAAATTTTATTGGTAGTTTACTTCTTATGTTACTAGGAAATTATAGGGATATACTTGACATATTAGTTGTAATATCAGTTGTATATGTTGAGTATTTAATTTTACTTTTACAGAACAACTTTTTTCTATTTGCTTTTTTTATTTCTTTTTTGTTTTACTACTTTTCATTGTTATATTTTCATCAAATAAACTAAATTGGTTATTCAGTAACCACAGAATAACGGAATAACGTAACAAAATCTTGGGTAGGTAGATTTTTATTTATAAGCTATCTTATCTACAAATATTATTGAGATACCGACACAGCTTAGTTAAATTTCGGTTATCACTTTGTTAAGAGTTGTGAGCCGTTAGTAATTATTTTTTATTTCAATTTGATGTGATTAATATTATACTAGGTCAGGCGCTTTGGTTCGTAGCGCGTGATCAACGTGGTTGTGCGGCCTAAAGGCCGCACTGTAATATTTGTTAGATTGATAAGTGTACAAATAAATGTACACTGTAAAATACAGCAGTCTTTGAAAATTTTATTTATTAAACCTATGTTAAACTGTAGGTCCCCTTATATGTGTTATAAGACTTCGCATAAGACCTCGCACAATGCATGACATAATCCAGAATATTAATTACCAGAAAAAAGAAATTCCTTACTTTAATCCTGGTAAACGTTAAAATATTTGACGCTGTAATAAAACTAAAGAAATGGTTGATTCAGCTAACCATAAAATAAAAACAACATTAAATCCAAAAATGCGAATAGCTCAATACCATTAATAATGACCTGTAAACCAAAATCTGTTTATGGATTTTTTCATGTTAAAAATTTTGTTTTATTACAAGTTCAAAAATATTCAAGCTAAAATTAACGAAATGTGGCCACCCTGTAACCATAAGTTCTATTGGCTATATTTACACTGAACGTACATCTAAGTTATATCAACCAAATACAAATTTTTACTACATTAAATTTACTTGACGGGGTGTAAACACCTGATTATGTCAACTAAAATATACCAAAATTCATTCCTTTCATCCGAATTTGAAATCTTATAAGCGGTATCTTTATGTAATAGACTGATTTGAGACAAAACATGTTTATTTCAAGAAGAAACTGTTAAACCTATACATATACTTATACAATTATTTAATCAATATAATATTTTTTTAATCGCGCGATATACGTTATCAATATGTGCGGTTAGCATAGTGGTAGGGAGCGTTCCTGGTAAAAATTCGCTGTATAAATTAAATAAAACTATTACTACAACCAACCCGATATGGGCAGCTGAAGGGTTTAAATGTCAAAATCTTTCTCTATAGTATTCAGTTGTTTGGAACCGATGTTAAACAGTAAGTCCCCCGATCAACTAATACAATTTAATTTGTAGGCGGTTGTTTTCCCCGGCAAGTTATATTTTTGAAAACCGCTTATTTTATATTTGCATTTTTACCAATAATTAAAGAGAAAATATCAAGTATTGGGTTGCGTCAGACGCGGAAAAGAAAACTCGTTCTTATCTGTTGCAATGCGAAGCAGGAATCTTGAAAAAAAAACTTACTTACTGCTTATGTACGTATAGTGTATTTCAAATTAATTGGAATTAAAAAAAGTCTAGCATCAAATTACGTTGTTATAAAAACATACAAACTATGCAAGGAAAAACAATATAAGAGATAAGATTATCGCGCCAACGAAAGCCCGCATTTCATACTCCACGTGGAGTAGTGTAGTTCTAATTGGTTAATATTTATAATAAGGACTTATTATTGGATAATATTTCTATTACGAAAATTCTCTTTGCGACTCCACGTGGACGCGTGTACCAGGTGTACAGTAAGTTTGTATGTTTTTATAACAACGTAATTTGATGCTAGACTTTTTTTAATTCCAATTAATTTGAAATACACTATACATATATAATTTTCGTAGGATGAGAATGACCATCTGGTATATAAAAATAAATTTTTGAAAATGTCAATTTCATTACAAACCGTTTTGACAACTTGGGGCAATTTTATTCAACATTTGAACAGAATTATTAAATTCTTAAGAGCTAAAATAATGTATTTTGTATTTTTTAACTCTAAAAAATTTATTTTGCAAGTTCAAAAATGTCAAATATTCTAAGGTAAAAGAAAACTTCAATATATTTCAATAAAATTCAACAAAAACTAATAACATTCGTGTTTAACTTTTGACATTTTTTGACGTGGGTTGATTTTTAATAACATTTATTTTTTTGTTATGTTTCAGAACGTGGAGAATGTTCTCCACATCGACTGGATGATGAATTTTTATTGCGATTCCTTCGAGCTAGAGATTTTGTTGTACGACATGCTCACAAATTGGTAAGCAAAATATTTTAATTTAATTCAAAAATGTAATATAATATTTTGTATTTCAGATGGTTAATTATTATGAATTTAGAGAAAAGCATCCCGAGTACTTCAAAAGCGCCTGTTTTGATCGTCTAACTGCGATAGGAGATGCAAAACTTATCAGCACCCAACCGTTTTTTGATCAAGATGGGAGACGAATTTTATTTTTTCGTCTAGGTTTACATTTTTAATTTTTAATTTTTAATGACTAAATTTGTTAATTTTGGATATTTTAGGGCTGTGGGATCCTAAACAAGTTACCGTATTAGAATTATTTCAAGCTGCTTTGTTAGCTTTAGAATTGGGTGCATTGGAACCCAGATCGCAAATTTTGGGTGGTATTTGCATTTTTGACATGGAAGGCATTAATTTATATCACTTAAGACATTTGACAACCAAAATTGCATCGCAAATTGTTAATATTATTGTGGTACGTATAAAAATAGTTTCATTTTTAATTTCAAGTTATGAGATTAATAAATTCCTTTTTATGTCAAGCTGTTTCATCTTAAATTTCCGTTATTAGCTTTTGATTGCCTTATTTTTTGATTCATTCATTTGTTTCCTTATTTTCCAGCAGTTGTTTTTTTTGTAATCACATTTACAACCAGATACAGGGTGAAGAAATTTATTAGGGCTAAATTTTACCGGTGTTCTATTTTTAGGTTATGTTAATTTGTTAACAAATCATAGAACGATGTACAACTTTCACATTTATAAGTACATTTTAATGGTTTAAAAATGTAATAGTACTATTTATGTAACATAGCAAGAAATTTAACCATGACCCAAAGCACCGCTAGCAATATAAAAATGTTATCGAATTTAGTCTGTACTTTTATTACTTACACAAAATAATTTTTAAAATTGAACAATGGTTCAAATCATAAAAAAATCTTGTCTTACCTTATATGAACAGATATTCAATTAATGTTAAATCTGAAGACTTGAATAATTAAATTTTTTTGCTTTTATGATGTAGTACTACGTAAAATACTTTTTTTTTCAGTCTATTTATCCTTTACGCACCCATGCTGTTCACGTAGTAAACCAATCACCGATTTTTAAAACAGGATATGCAATGATAAAACCGTTTTTAAATAAGGAAGTGAAAAAAAGAATATTTATTCATGGTTCCAATTTTGATGGTTTATATAAACACATTTTACCTAAATATTTACCAAAGACGTTAGGCGGAGATCATCCCGATTATGGATATAGAGAATGGGTTGAGCATATCAAGGAAAATGAACATGTGAAAAAAGAAATAAATGATGTTGGGTACAGTTTAGTGGAACAAGCATATGGGGCAGAATAAATTTTGTAGTTAACTTGAAAATTTATCTTGTTAAAATTTATATATTTTTTGAACTTATCAATTATGATAATAAAGTTTGTGATTTTATTATTTGTTTACAGCATCTCAAATTATCATCTAGAATACGTTCAGAAAACGAATAAGTGACCATCCACGGTCAACAGGGTACTTTTTTTTCTAATTGATATTATTCACGATTTGAGCAGCGACGTAGCGCAACGCAAATGTCTGTGGTTTCTAAATTACGGAACGTCAAGTAAGAAGTCAAGCAACGACTAAAAGAACGACTTTAATAGGCTCATGTGAAAAAAATAAATTTTCATTTAATAATACAATAATTTTGACGAGGTCAAATTTTAGAACAAAATATTGCTGCACAATTTAAATTGAAAGCAACTATAGTAAATGCTACTTTTCTCTATTGGTTATATTTTATTTTATCTATTAGGATCCTACCGTAAGAGTTTAAGAAATACGAAATGCATTTTGCCTTGGAAGAAAATTAGACACAGACAAGTATATAGGTATACAATATCAGAAATAATAGAGATTTATGCACCTTTGGAAACTTGGTTCCAATGAAAACGCTCCAAGTTTAACCTGTCGATATGCGGGATCAGACCCGGCCCTAATGCTGTTACCAACAAATAGAGGTTATTTTCTTTACAAACTTCAATGTTCTTACGAAATTTATCGTAAAAATTTTAATTTGTGAAAAAAATAAAAGAAGGAATTTTTTCCTCGATGCATAATCAACTCAATAACTTTTTGGGTTACGATAACACTCGTCCTACCACCTTGTGCAATTCCCTTGCAGGAAACCTGTTGTTACGGCCAGCGTTTATTTGATAAAATTTACATAAATTAATTTAAAAAATGTACATAAAATAAGACAGTTATCACTGAAGCACCCTGTCGCTAATACATATTTTATACGAGAAGGAATTTTTATCACACCATGATCACGTGATTTACTGGACTTTTCACGTGATAAAAACGGCGTAGTAATATATCACACCACCTAGCGTCATATATCTGTCTCTTAAAAACACAAAGTACCTCTTTGTCTAAACGGAAATGCATTTTTAAATTAAAGCCTTCACATTTAATTTCCCGTCATTCGATGACGGGAGAAAGGGAAAGAAAGCAAGCGGGGGCAGTGTGTAATTGTACCTCTCGAAGCGGTCACATTCAAGTTTTTACCTTAATTATCTTTTACCTTTTTTTATCTTTTACCTTAATACATCTATCGATTATCATAAAAATATCATCTTCTGGAAGTGCATAATACCTAATTGTGAAGTGATTTACCTAATTATCGAACAATAAATTAAAATTATTAATAAGTTTTCGGGTTACTCTATCACTAACTCAGCCACTCGAAACAAAATTTCTTCTGCTACACACTAAATAACACACTTATTTTAGCAAATTGTAATAATAAAAAATGTGAATGGGGCTCAAACTTTTGAAAAAATCGAATTTGAACTTAGCAAATTTAAC
This sequence comes from Podabrus alpinus, assembly GCA_932274525.1. Taxonomy (NCBI): domain Eukaryota; kingdom Metazoa; phylum Arthropoda; class Insecta; order Coleoptera; family Cantharidae; genus Podabrus; species Podabrus alpinus. The sequence goes on from OW026452.1 coordinate 99,216,099, forward strand.
GAGATTCAGTGGTAAAATTAACGAGATTCCCGCGCGTCGCTCATTCTATTGACAGTCCGTGCAGTTTTAATGACCTTTGTGTAATGGTTTGTTATTGTAATTTGTTATCTGTTATTATAGTAATTAAAATTATTATTGTAAATATGTATGTAAAGTTTTTAATGTCAATAGAGTTCTTTTTGGTTTTTTTGGTTTTTTTTTGGTTCGCACCGGCAGATGCAGCTCGTCTCTCGTACATGTAACATCGATTATTTTTTGTTTTTACGCGATTTTTTGGGGGTGAAACGTAATAGTTTACTGCCCCATACGGCAACTATACTTTTTAATGCTATTTCGAGGTTCTCTCACATCCCGGTTTCATTTATCCCGGTTTTCTTGATGGGTGGCGCCTTCTCGTATGTTTAACCTAGTAACCAGAGTCAAAACCGCCCTGGAGGGGTGCAGAGCGGAGCGGAGCGTCGCCCCGAAAGGGTAGGTTTTGACGATGGATTACCCTCCTTATCGAATGCACACCCCAAAATTCGAAGGGAAAAAATTTAATTTTTTCACTTTTTCGGCAATACACGGGTTATTTTCCATTTTTTTGATTATATTTTTTACTAATATCCACTAATCACACCCCCATCTATCCGAATTTCAAAGAAAAATTCAAATCGGAGCGAAAAAATTTTACGCATTTTCAAGGGACAGTCTTTCAATTGTACAGCGTCTGACCGGGGTCTGCCGCATACTCGATGCTAATTTCGCGTACTTTTCAAAAGTCGATATTGGGGTTGTTTTTACTCCGTTCACACTTTTTTTTGTTTTAATAGACAAATATAAGCATGTTCTTTAGTGTGTAGCACTAGAAAATTTTTTTAGAGTGGCTGAGTTAGTGAAAAAGTCGCCAGTTTTCGTTGCAAGCCATTCTTGGCGACGCCATGCCATGTGCGTTAATTGAAACAAATTCCGTTAAAATCTCAAATTTAAACAGTGATAACTAAACAAAGTGAACCATTGCAATAGATAAACAATATCGTATTAAATTAAATTATCTCGTATTTGTTATAACGTTAAAATATACATTGAATCTTTAATCCAAATAAAACAAAAGTGAAATTGGAAGAAACATCAACTCCAATATATCGGTCGAAACATTCTTGATGTCGTATTACGCCAAATTGTATATCTAAATGTAAAGGGGTTCCTACACGGAGTCTTTAATTCGTATGGCGCTCCATACACGACGCCTCCCGCTCTACGAGGTGGTGTATCCTCACCAGGTATTTGAAAATAAATATTGTATCTTTGTCTTTGAGTATAATGTATCTGTGTTTATCCCTATGAAATAAGTCCATATATTTTTAATTATTATCATTAAATAATAAGAAATCATTCATCTAGAAATATAATTTTTAGTTTTTATTTTTCTATTTTATTTTGATGAATTTAAGAAATAATCTTGTTTGTATGTCATGAGGCATAACGCCTACTTATATCTACAATGTGTAAATATACTTATTCCCCGTGTATTTTCTTGTTTTATTTATCTACGTGCAACTGTCGGATAATTTCAAAAAGAACCACCCTGCGGAGGTCTACCAAAGGGTCCGGCCGCTCTCCGAATATAAGTTAGCTGAAGTAAGTATGCCAGCCGGGCATTGCTCAAACAATTACGAGATAGTCCGTAACACTGTCCTTCGCAAATCTTCGATGATTTTCCTTGCCATGATATACTGTTACGCCCGATGACATCGGAGAGTTTTTACATTATGTGATAACCAGCTACAATTTTCTAATAAAAGAGATAAGAATTTAACGTTTAAAGTAAAGCGGTACCAACCTATTAGAAATGTGTATTTCAAATTACAAATTATCCTATAAATTAATAACTTATAACTTTATAATTATACGTCTAAAAGCTGTTACACTCAAAGAAATAGTATAGGTTAATTCAACTAAAATAAATGTTTAGTCAACAATCTAGTCAATTTTGTAAAATCAAACTACATTAATAGTATATTCAAACCAAAGTGGATTGTTATTACAACTACTATAAAATTGTTGCACAACAAAATGAAAATCTACTTTAAAAATAGGTACATTTGACTATTATTTTGTCATCTAACTATTGATTTGTTAAATTTTTTAAAATCAAACTACCAATGCGTTCAATTTTACATTTAACTATTATGAAATGGTTAAATCTAACACGGCAATAGTTTGCTTACCATTATAATTGTTATATAAACAAATATTATTGCAAAATTAACTCGTTGTTATGTTTATGTAAACATAAGATTGTTCTGCTACCGACCTTTATGGGTTGATGATACTATTTTTTCTTAAAACCCCAGGACCATATGTATGTACCCTGCGCTGAATAATGCACTTGTATTTTTCAGTTATTTTCACCTAGTGATACGAATAAGTGCTACTATATGTATTCGTACCAAATGTGTGAAAATACTTAACATTTTGTTTGTGGCGTGTAAAAATATTTTCGTTAAATTTGTTTCTCACGTTTGATAGTTGTGTAGGCAATTTTATAATTTTAGGATTTACATAGATTAAGCAATAAACTAAAATCCCAGTGTCAATTGTCATCAGGTACTTTGCCGGTTGAAATTAAAAATATCTTTCAGTTGCAAGATGCCGGATGTTCTCTTTGTCGGCTTATTTTGTTGTACTATCTAAGAAGACATTTGGTTTCAAAAATAGACAATGTTAATCTCAGACAAAGGGCCTCCCATGGTTTTGGAAAAATTCTAAACTTGGGAAATATTTGCAAATTTACTGTAAATTTTATTAGTTTTAAGTTGTATATAAGGACCCAGAATCTACGGTATCTCAGTTTATATCGTGGTTTATATCAAGCATCCGTAAGGGCCAGGATTACCTGGATCTAAAAGTGAACGTGAAATAGTGAAAAGTGATTGGTGTGTGCAAATACTTTTTTTCCACTTGACGTGAAGCTGTACATAATTTTCATTCTAAATTAATTAGTTAGGCACCTACTTACATAGCGATGGATAAAGAAAATTTAGAATATAGTACAGATTTGTTTGTAAATGCCTTAATACAGCCGGACGTTTCAGGCAACACATTTGTTAATGGCGAAGATATAGATCTCAGAAATTTACCAGGTAGTTGGGGTTTTGAACATTTATTTGATCTGCTAAAATGTAAGTAGGTCTCTTGAAGTACATCTTTTTCCGTACAATAATTTCATAAAAACTTTCTCGATTTTATGTCTAGGAATTTAGGAATAGCGAATAACGTATGCTATATTTTAAAAAACTAAAAGATAGACCTAAAACCCTTCGTTTAAAATTAACATAATTTATTATTATACTACTTCAGTAACAAGCTTACTTTTATAGTAAGTGTAAGAATACCTAATATAAAGAAACTTTTTTTTATTTTCAAAATCTTTGAAATTGTATGAAATTGTGCATATAGCTTGTGAAAGCATAGAAAATGTTAAGGATTGTTATTTAATATGTGTTGAACATAAAATCAGCAAAATAAATAATCATTTTCAATCTTTTAAAGTTTTAAATAAAACTAACAATTTTTACATATTTTCTACGCAGTTTCATGAATTTCTACCCCAATTCATGTGTATAAATCACCTAATGGTATTGCTTATGTAAGACCAAAATATTATTAATTAGTTTTATTGGATAGATGTATATTATTATTAGCTTTGTAATTTGTAAATTTTACATATAGTTATATCTATATTTATATAATTTTCTGCCTATAGGTAGTACCTAATTAATAAATTTCTCTTAGTTATTATTTGAAATTACCTTTTTGTAATTAACTAAATAAACCCTTTTATAGCAATAAGTTTTGATTTTTCTATGAACATAATTATAATAATTATTATAGATTCATAGGTTTAATTTATTTAATCTTGTATAATACATTATATTTAGTTTAGTTTATTTATAGTTGATAAGTTCTTATAGATCACCCGGTAAGATCCACCCTGTACATAATATAATATTTTATATATTACAATATAATAAACAATGTTCAATTTAAAATCTGTATTTTATTTTCAATTGGCGATGTATGGTATGAACGAATTTTATTAATCAATGGATATAGCACCAGCTGTAAATTTATTATTATAATAAATTATTCTGATAATTTTGCTTACTTATAAATAAAATAAGTAAATTGGTAGGTATTCCAAACAAAACGTGATTATCAAAGCAAAAAGGAAGTCATGATATTATTTAATTGTAGACCAAGCAAAGAATGGTTAGTATACAAAAAAGTAGTTAAAATACTATTTAATTTTTGTCATGATACTATTTAATTGTAAACGAAACAAAGAATGGTTAGTATACAAAAAAATTGTTAAAATACAATAATTTAATTTGTTGTTCTACAATTATTATGATTACTCAACTACTATTTGTTTATATGAACAAATCAAGTTGTCGTAGACCTAAAAAAATGGTTACTTAACTTAAAAAATTGTTTGCTAACTATTTCTTAGTTCAAAATAACAATTAAAATTGTATGGTAACAAAAATGGTTTAACTATTCTTTTGTGGTTGATTTAACCATGAAACTAGATAGACGCCGTTTCATATGCTCTTTTTAGTTGATTTTACCTATTATTTTCTTTGAGTGTAATTTGAATACTAAGTAGCGCTACAAAATGTTACAAGTTTCCAAATTTGAAAACTTTCTTACACTTACTATACTACTATTTTCTATCATAATGATTTTAGTTCAGAAATTTAGTAGATGTATTAGTTTGTATGGAAGTCCAAATTAACAAAATTTTAAAAGTTAAGTGTATGGAATTCATTCAAATTGGGTTTGACACATTTGCTTGTTTAGCTTTCTCCAATCCTCTTGAGCTGTTGCGTCACTTTATAGCGTAAGCATTAACCCAGTGTTAGAATTATTATACACAGCTAAATAAGCTGTAATGACCAACTGCCAGTTTGCTGTCGGAATTTATTTACAATTTATTTATTAAATTACGCGAATAACTCTTCGATGGTTGAGGTGCAAACTAAAAGCATGGAAACTTCTTGAGGCTCAAACTATCTCAAGGTTGTCAAAATATTTGAACCTCAATTAGCTTCCTTTTTCTTTGTGTTACCATCAACTGTCGCGGAGTTATTTCCGAAATATTTGGGGGGTAGGGGTTGGTGTGGTTTAAACGAAAAGAACGGAACTCTACTCTATCGATTGATATACAAAAATTCGAAATGGGAGGGAAAATAGGAAAACATGTCTTCCTCTTCCAAGACTTCTAGAATAATTTAACGACGCTTAAACCACAAATTAAAAAAAATGAAAACTCATTAAAACTAAATCAGTGTTCAAATGTATGACACAAATATTATTAAAAGATTAGATTGGGCATTGATATGTATTATTTTAGATTTCAAATATTTTTCCAGGGCAAGAATTTTGTTTGATGTTTCTTCAATTTTAATTGGATTTGCTCACATAGAGCTTAAACCAAGAGTAGCATCAAATACAACCATCGATGCAGTGAAAAAGGTGCGGAAAACTACCCAAAAGTAGAACCAATGCCTAAAAATAGCATTTGGGGCATATTTAGGTCACTATAAACTCAAGGCCAATTAAAAATGGAAAGAAATTTCGAAAATTGAAAATCAGTTTTTTAATAGCTACTAAGAAGTCAGCAAGAATGCTGAATAAAAAGTTTGTTGCGCGTGTGTTTTTACTAAAATTCGATCGTTATGCCATATAAACTTTGCAATGTGCTATCTTCGTAATATTTCTTTAGCACAACTCACTTCCATGTAATCAAATAAGGAAATTCAAATTAATCGAATTTTTATTTGTTTCATAATTGGATGCAAAGAAATGACTTGCGTTAAAATATCCCGACCGGGTCACATTCTACAGAATATTAAAAAATGAGGTTAAAATGATTTGATTGATACATTATCTTGATGTTTACAAACCGAAAAAGTTAACTGCAATAACTTTTCTTTTTTACAACTCGTAATTCTTAAATTCCAGTGTCTTGAAAAGTTAAAAAAATTAAATCAATCCACATTGGATATAAAAGAATCAAGTTTCCAGCGCAAAACATTTTAAAATTTAGTTCACAGAAGTTGTAAAACTTCCTCGAGCATTTAAGTAAAACAGTGAAGTTAGAAAATTTAATTGTTAAGTAAAACTGAAACTATTATATTGCTACACAATAATTGAAAATGCTTTAGTAATGACTGTGTAGTGTAATTAAAACTTAAACAACTTACCCCTCACCACCAATCGAATAGGTAAACTTGTTAAAGCGTCTTGTGTATGAAATTCACTGGCGGTTACTTGGCATTCCCACGTACCATCGTCGAATTCTAACTGGGCTTCTCTTATTCTTATCGAGCAATCGCCCATCTCTCGGGATCCTGCCCATTCGTATTTGTTTGCATACATTCCAACTGGCTGCAAGAATAACATCAGATTAGAAATTGGTGAATAAATTTGGTAGGTAGATATTTAATAATCAATATACAAATATTCAATACCCCAATAAAATACTATCATTACGTCGTTTAGTTCAATGGTTCTCAACCCTTCTTACTTTTGACCCACTTTTTAGTTATCCGAGACTTTGAATGTCTTCAACTATTCAAGATACAAATACGCCGCCACTGAATTTTTTGTAGGAAATTTAATTTCATACAAAACTATCTCACAAATTTTTTTTGTATTTATTAAGGTTTTCGAAGTGTTTTCAGTGAAATTTATAATTGGGAGTGAAAATTATAATTGCTTGATTTAATTCAAACAACAAACTATTAAATTTTCTTCTTTAGTAGCACAATTATTCAAATTTGTAGATTATAATTGGACTATATTTCGTTGCCAAAGACATCCTAATAATGAACTTTTGAATAAAAAAATTTACCTTTGCTGTTATAACAAAAATTCCAATTATAAATAAAATATTATTAAATTGTAGTATTTATTTTAAATATCTGAATAAGCAGCGTTTTCAATGTTATAAATTGAGATATAATTACATATTATATAAAAATAGAAACTACACTACATTTTATATACATTCAAGTATTCCAGCTAATTAAAATATTTTTGTAAAATACATTTAATAACTAGAAATACAAACGAAAAAAGTATAGCAATGAGAAATTTAACCAAGAGAAAACTTGCAAAAATATTTAATGTTTTTTATTTCATTTTTATTATGTTTAAATGTTCACATACACGGTGTCTAGGTACGTCAGCCGGTTTTGCCGCTTAAATTTCTCGCAAACCGTAGAGAGTGAGGTTGTCGGACAAGGTACATTCCAGGCAATGTGGCGGTTTTGCTCTGTATGAACAAAATAACAACATTGTGTTCAACTGAAGTTTCCTCTACGACCGTTTCATTCTGACGAGTATTTTGTGAGTAGAAGTGACATGATTTAACGCTTCTGTACTACAACCATACCAATTTAAAATTTTTCGTTCAGTAAATTTCGTTTGGAATTCTTACTGAATTCTTCTTCTTTAAGTGCCGTGCCTGATTTCAGACGTAGGCAACCTCTCTCCTATACATGTGTTGTGCGTTTGAAGTATTATCACACACGTAGGGGACCTACTGCTTAACGCGGGCTCCGAACCGCGGGAAGTGTATACACTTCATCTCCAGAGAGGCTGTACCAGACAGATTACACCTCGGTGGTTTGCCATTGCCTTCCGAGGGGAGACGGTCAGAATAAAGTTTTACTGAGCCCGGAGTTGAACCAGGTATTTATACTGAATTAATTTGGTTTTTCGTTACATGTTATAAAATTCTTCCAACTTCCTGGTTTTAAAGTTTTAAGTGAATTCGTGTTTTAGCCTTACAGAAAAACCAACAACTAGGTGTTATTTAGTCCAAGAAGGAAGCGTATGTGCAATATTGGGAAGATGCCATTTGACTTGACGTGGACTGGTTCATTATATATCATATGTTTATTTGAAGAATTCTTAATTAAAACACAAAATTTCAATAAAAAATAAAAGTAATAATTTTTTATAACCGACCAATATTTTTAGACATCCTGTATAAAGTAGTTCTCGAGCCGACGGCGACGTTAATAACTTTTTTACTTTATGCATTTTAAATAATTTGTAAACATTTCTAGTATCAGCAGTTAATTAAAAATATAATCAATAAATTATTACAATTTTAATTTGTAACAAATAATGTAACTTTTTCTTGCGGTACTGTATTTGTAAAGGTAAAGTATTTTTAGAATTCCAAGCCAAGTCGGTATAAAAATATGTCAGGTTTCCATTAAAAAATTGAGTTGTTGAAAATAATAGTTTACTTGCAGTTATTTTGCGAACCGTCTATATTTTTTCCATTTTAATTCTAATTTTTCATTTTTGGATTGTTTAACGCCTGGTATTATTGAATCCGTTACTTCCCCCCTCACCGTTAATATTATTACTCAAAAACCTAGCTGACGTTTAAGGCTAACATCGGCTAGCTTACAAATATTAAAGCAGCACTCTTATCCACAATTTATCCAGAAATATATACCTAATATCTATGGACGGTCAAAGTACCCCTTTTTTGACTTTTTTTCAAAAATCTACCCACGCTTCTTTAGAAGCTAGCTCCCTCATAGTTTGTCCACAAATCAAGGTTTCTACCGGTGGGGGGGGGGCAAAGTTCCGCTAGCTACTGTTCCCTCAGCTGATAATTTTACTCAAAAACCTAGCTTTGGAATCTAGCATCAGCTAGCTCCCAGATATTAAAACCAGCATTATTACATTTTTACCACAAATCAATATTTATACATACATGAGGTTCTAAGGTTCTTCGGCTGATTTACCGGTCAACCGGTCGGGTCCATCCAGAGTGAGAGGATCACAACCCTCAGGTAAAAAGTTGGCTCGTGCAGCGTCGCAGGCACGTTCGAACTATCGGACTACCGACTATCGGAGCGGCTGATACTCCTCCGAATCGGAAATTCCGGACGAACGGATCTCGACTTTGCCCCTTTACGAAAAATCTGCCTCTCCTTCCTCTAGTAACTCTTTTTTCTCATCGCTGTAAAACCCTGTTATGTTATGCTGCATGACCAGCAATTACGGAGCGGTGGCTACATTTAACTTTCAAAATAATTCAAAGCCATTAACGTCGCTAGTCAAGGGCGGGGGGGGGGGGTAAAATCACTTTTGGTTACTGACGGTCTTTGTTTGGGGCTCAAAACTCAACCCTGCATCTTAAAAATTAAGGTGCTGTAGCGCACCACCTATGTGAAGGATGTATGGGCACGGCCCGGTATTCCACAAATTAATTTACGATGCGAGGTTCGAAACGGCTTCAAAAAGGCCAAAGACAAACCGAAAATCCACCACGTAAACTACTGGTGTTGGAAGTGTAAAGGTTTACACCAAGAGGTCTACAACCTGTGTTTAACAATTTTTTTCAAATTAGTTCTATGAGCGTTGGTTTTTACACCTTATGAAGCTTCCTAGGCTTGCCATCGATGTGCCTCCCTGTTTTTTATTGTTATAGTGGCAAATCATTAACATAGGGGACCGATGGCTTGACGTGCCCTCCGAAGCACGGAAGACGGTCATGAAATTTTAGATTGTACCCAGAGTCGAACAGGGGAACCATGCATTAGCAGTCGATCTCGCTAACATTCAGGCTATGACCGTCGTCAGGAGTAGAATATGATGTTTAAAAAGAACATGAAGCTGATTAAGAATATAACAAGACCCCATTTTTAGATCGATAAGTATCATTGTAAATACGAAAACATCGTTGCATAGCAATTGCTCGAAAACTCGAATTTTGTTTTTTAAACAAATTGAATTGATATGAAATACTTGATGTAAATACGATTTTTGATAACATGATTTTTAATTTTAGCCAATTTACTACGATGAATTTGTATTTCGTGCTCATCATGTAATAAGCTGTACGCCAAATATAATCGGTATTAGTTATACAGCCTCAACGAGGATTACAATAATGTTTGTATTGGTAGCTTTGTTTGTATAGGTTGTAGCTAATTTTGTTTAAAAATTTTTTAATTTGTTTTATACAGCAGTACTTGTATTTAGTACCACCCAGTACATATTGAAGGTGCGTACTGAACACTTTACGTCGAGTTTTTATTTAAGGAGTCACATTTAGTTTAATTCTGATTATGTTCTAAAATCTACGGATTAATAATTTACTGTTTCTGTGTTTTTCATCGTTAATATGGAAAATCGATTAATAATTCGCAGTAATTTTAGTTTTACTTTGGCATTGTTGTACTTCTAACAATGAAAATTTTTAGCGTTTACCGGCCGGGTTTAGTTTTGACATTTGTTTTGTTATAAAATGACAATTTTTTACAACGTACTTTGTAGGGAAAAATCATTGAAACATTGAGCTATTATGATGACAGCGGGGCGTTACAATTTATTTACGCGGATCTCATTTGGTTTAATTTGGTTGTCGAGATAAATTATTCCTCAGTTTCTCGCCAAGCGTCAATAATTTATTATTAAACAAGACGAATGCCTATATTTATTACTTAGTATTTAAAATTTTGTATATATTGAGGGCACAGGTGATTGGTCTCGTTTAGTTAGTAATTATTGGGTTAGGGTATAACTTATTTACTTTTATTAGGATCGAGGAATAACACATAGTGACAGAACCTTTACCTATATTTATTGATAATAAGGTAAGTAAATATACAATTTGTAATTGTTGATTTATATTCAGGACTAGGGCATTATTTATGACATTAATAATGTTATCTGGGGTCATCAAATAAACATTTAGAAAAAAAAATTCCTACTATAGCTTATCGCCATGAACATTGATCTTATATTTACTAGATAGAACATAACCATATTCTAGAAGCTGGTTGTTTTGAAGCACACATGTACGAAGGTGCGGGTATACGACTGAATATATTTACAATCATGTTGATGTTATTTTTTTCATGTATCAATTTTTTGTATTTCTTAATTTTTATATTATTTTTTATAAAACAACTGGATATTTGAAACATCCATTACAATGTTTGAAACATCATATTGACCTCTAATAGTATGCATCCTATATTCCATATAAAAAGGAACTCAAACTTTATACCTGTTAATGTTTGCTTCACAACAAATGCGTCTATGTTCTATCTAGTAAATATAAGATCGATGGCCACGAGAGTCAAACTTTTGAATCCTGACAGCGGAATCTAACATACTAACCGCTCGGGGATTCACAACAAAAATAAAAAAAGGAAATATTATAAGTGACACTACATCATATCGTAACATCATATCAATTTAATAATTGATATTATTACAAAGCTTTTAAGAAATTAATGAACCGCTTATAAAAAATATATGTATACCTACTTTAATATTAAAAAATGTAAGTGGGTATGAAGCTAAAATTTCGGTTTAGTGTGGTTTAAAATTTGATAAGAGTTACGATGGTATTAAAAGAAATTTCAATATGTACTAAAGAAATATTGCTTTTCATGCCAAGTCGCGTTTACAGTGTATAAAATATAGGGAGAATAAATTATACTGAGCAATCGGATAACTTAAACTGCCAATAAATAATAGCTTTTAAAAAATTACGGTGCTGAAACCTATCCGGATGAATTATTTATAAGTCCCTTGAGACACCTACCAGGTCACCGGTCACAAACGTGTCAAATACTTTCATAATCTGTCATATTATATAAAAAAAAGTTCTTATTTTTAATATATTACCCAAAATGTTTTATGTTACACTTTGGAATTTACCAAATTTGATTTACCGAATGAAAAATATAACATAAAACATTTTGGATAATAAATTAAAAATAATAACTTTTTTTAAACACTAGGCATTAAAGATGTGGTGTCGGAAGAACAAAAGAGAACATATAAAAATGGGGTTGCCTATAAAATAGAACAGAATACGTATGTGCGATTGCGGAGTGCGACAATCCATGTCCCTTCGAGTGTCATGCGGCCTTTGTCCCGCAACCTGTACGAAGGATGACCTAAAGAAAGGCCGAGACAACGCAATACTGCGAGAAGACTATTTAGCTTTTCGCTTGAAAGTATGTGTTTATGTTTTGTTTGTTTATTTATTGTATTACCTATATTACATTTATTTTGTTTTGTTTATTTTAACTATACTAAATTACCCAAGTTTTACTTTTATATCATAACATACAACTAGAACTTCACTCGTTAACTTACTGTAACATGATCACTCGACAAATATTCTACATGACGTGATAACTTGTAATATTTATGTTATTTTAATTTGTGCTAATTTCTAGTTACAGTTGTTTTTATTACTTTTCTTATTTCCTAACTTCATGGTATTCAAAAACCTATCGAGTATTACGAACGTCGTTGTTATAGGATTTTCATAAAATATGTTAAAATACGCACGGAGTCAGCTTTAAAATGTAAATTGGATCACAGATACTTTTAAGCATAATATAATAGCATTATCTTGTACAGGGTGAGCAAACTTTGTGGTTTAAAAGCTTGTGCTAATTATTATTAAAAATTTAAACTTAATTTTCTTTGTTGACTTCTGGGAATATTTGCAATTTTGTACAGATATCTCTCATGAGATTTTCCTTTTAATTAAAGAAACGTCGGCCAACCAGAGCTGAGTCCTCTTGAACTATACCATCTAAATTTTGTATCTATATCATTAAACAACTTGTTGAGGACCACATGTAATTGACTTTGGGTTGGTGTGTAATCTATTTGGAATTTTTATTCCACATTGCAACTAAATGATCTTGGAAATATGTACAACATAAAGGCCTCTTTTGGATTGTAGCGGTGAATCGAACCTGTTTGTTTAAGATCCATTTCATGAGTGCACTTACGATCTCGTTTATATATTAACTTCGGGTAAATTCCCTGTAATTTCTCGGTTTATTCGTGTTAAAACAATACATGTGTTTATAATTATGTTTGTGACCCAGATTTTTTAATTTAACATACCTTGCCCTTAACTTTTACATATTATAATCGCATGTAATAAACCTAGGACCCTGCTCTCGGGAAATAGTTCGTAGAGTGATTGTCAGAGGACGAACTATAGTTGCTTTCAATTTAAATTATTTACTGACAGTAAATTCGTACTTCTTTCATGATTGGCTAATATTAGTTATAGGAAGGCCAGATGAAATTTTCATAAATAAACGTAGTAATTTTTGAATCTGACAGTTTAAAATGTAGTCAAAATCAAAATTATTAAAACTGGGGGTGTTACCCAGGCGATACTCGTCGGTAATGCATTATGTAGGTTATTCTAGACAGATCTTACATTAGGAGCGAGAATAGTTTACCAACGCCAAACGATTCTCGCTTTTAAAGATTTGTGATCTACCCCACCCAAACCGTCAAACTTATTCATGCTTTTTTAATTTTTACCACATTTACAGGCCAGTTTCGAAATTTTAAGACTTGACCATCTTTTCTACCAAGTATTACAATATTCATTTGTTACAACACAAGGGGTAGGACAATACTCAAAGATTCAGTGACAGCGGAGCGAGTGTCAATCTCCGCAGCTGAAACCTGTACGAGATGAATCTTTGAGTATTGTCCGAACCCGCGATGTTGTTGCGATGATAATTCCGTGAAGAAACGCTACAACTTAAAAGCACAACATCACATACGAAAATCGACATTTCAAACGCCATTTTTAATGTCGAAAATAGTGAAACAAATTGACCACATCGCATCAAAATCATTGCAAAAAAACATCAAACAAAAAATTTCGTAAGTACCGAAAAAAATGGAAGCATAATCGCACTAAATTTGTAATATAAAATTGGTTAATATAAAATTCGTTAGAAGTACATTGCTTTAAGTCAACTCGGGTGGGAACTAATGCGTTGAACCGGTTTCCTACATCGCATCGGTTGCGAAGTGCGTTAGTCTACAAATACACACTACAAATAATCGATTTTCGAATATTTATATTGCGAGATTTTTTATTACGTATGAATTCTTTTACGCCCCACTACAAATATTCGATATTCTGGTAGGGTATTTGGAATATTTTTTATTTTCGGATATTATTCGACTGTGCATGCGTCGTACCCATTTAACTACAATTATGAAAATAGCGCACGCTGATTGGTCGGAACCACTACAATATGACCCTGAGTGGAATTATCTTCGGTATTTGTTTGTGTTGGTCACTACTTTAAATAATTTTCCACCAAGTTTGTACTATAAAATGATCTTTAAGTCAGTTTAAAAAAAATTGAAATAATAAATAATATTTGAAAATTGTAACTGACAAATTAAATTTTTCAATGAAATTTTTACGAAAGCACATCCCTGAGTAGAAGCAGCATAAATCAAAATCTATCAAAGTTTGTTACATATTTGAAACCCGGAGTCCAACCAGGTATTCAGCATTAGCAGCAACGCACTTAATCGCTTAAGCTGATAACCGTCTCAAAATTTTTATAGATCAACGTTACAAAATAAAGCTCATATCTGGCAGATCTTTCGTTAGAGGCATTGTTTTTCCCTACAAATACAGGTCAACCTCGAATTTTGACCACAAGACTTAAGTAATTTTAATTGTAAACTATACAAAATTTCTATTTATTCGATAGATAGGATTTCAATACATGGTATGTTTTTATTTTATAGGATAGGACGTCGTGCTAAGCTTTGTGGAAAGCCTGCGTTGTTAAGAAATGCTACCAAGCAATTAACTTAATGATGCTATTAAGTTTGTATATTATATGTTATCAATTACATCAGCGGTGCCCATTGTTATGTTGGCATAATGCTTCATACTTGTATTACTAAATAAAATTACAGTATTTTTAAGATTTTCTTAACTACTTCTCCCTCCACACCTTCTTATAAGTTGGAGACCTTTAATAAGCTGCGCTTTGTTTACGTGCAGATAAATTTGTACAATTTATTCTTAATGGAGATTATCTGTCAGAACTGATTCTCTAACACAAACAAGTTTTAGTTGCTCAAGCTGTTACTATTGTCTATTCTATCGTCCAATTGTTTGAAACTAATAAGTAATTATTATTTGAGCAAATTAATCAAACTCTACTTGACAAATAAAGGAACATGCATATTGTTACTTATGCAATCAAATTCTGTATAGCATACAACTAATCCGTTCAATATTCAGGCACCTACCATGTTGAATTGATTGAAATTCATTTATTGGAATGACATTTTAACGGTCAAGTGCACATTTACTGTTATTCAAATTAAGTTTCAATTTTCAAGAATAATAGCTAACAAAATTTATACGTAAAGTAAGTTTCTGGCGTCGTGATTGATTGACACAGCAGGTCAACCGAATAAATAACTATGGTTAGTACATCCGAAGCATAAGCAAACATGAATAGCGGCATCTGTAAAAGTAGTAAACACAGGTAGCTCATCAAAAGATGGACCACTATGCTTTATCGTGTGACCGCGGTTTCGTTGTCACCCCGTAAAAGAGGACTCAACTCGTCAGACACGCATTAGCAAGCAGTACTGTATTCGAATCGCAAAACATAACAACACTTACTAACGCACTTGCACGACACGAAAAACATAGATACTTTAAGTATGAATGTTTTTCAAATCCAACATGGAAATTTGCCAAATAATAACCAAGTTGGTTTTAGTTATTTTTCTGTACGATTTGGTACTAATTTAGTTGTTTGACGGCAGATCTTTACGAGCAGAACTATTCGGACAAGTTCGATTCGGTATAGCATACCTATTTCGTGGTTCATGTTCGACGAAATCTGTCGCGCCAAATTGGCTACGCCGTATTGTGTTATTTCGTCTTGTAGTTGTTCAACTTGACTGACTCGACGCTTACAAGTTCGAATTGTAAATTATGTAGATAGTACAAAGTTAGAACTTTCCACCGCTATTAAATGGTTAATGATAAATTAACGTCTAATGTCTTCTAGTTCAGGTCTATGTACTATCTAAAGTCGACACAAAATAACTTTATATAACCTAGTTTTAAATTAGAGCACAAAGAAATTAAATCATCAATTTATAATATACGTTAATCAATAAATATTTTCAAAATACATAATATGTAGTTTTGTATTGAATAATAACTACTATTCTCCTATACGACCGTTATACGTTATACGACCGCATAGCGTTTTGTTTAAGCAGGCCTAATAATTAATCATTTTATAAAATATGTTATCATATACCGTAATAATTATCGGGAACTCTGCGTGAGTGCATTTATAATTTTATTTAATTATTTTAGTTGCTAATCACTATAATAATTAACCAATATTTTAATTTAAAATTTAGTCAACCGTTTCATCGATTTCGTGCGTTACCTACTGCGGAACGCAATTTACCATCGTACTATGAACTTTAATTTTATTGAAATGCTCTGAAAAGTAGATTCATAAGAGTAGTAGGCAATTGCAATGTATACTTTTATTATCTACGTAGGATTTCGAATCTGTTACATTCAAATTCTAAATTATCCAGAACCTAACCTACCAAAATTATTAAAATTGTGGAGAACATGAACTCTGAAATAATTTACGTTCTGTTCAGTAAGAACTTTATTAATACTAAAATTAATGGAAACTACGTGAAAATTACTGATGCAGAGAAAATTAAAATCACGAACTGAAACTTAGACTTCAGCATTAATTGAATATTAAGTGGAGAACTTGACACTTTCAACACTAGCAAACGTTCGAAAAAAATTACAAGCATTCTAGTAAATAAATGTTATGTTGGTAGTATCTATTACATCATTGGCCGTTCGTAGAATTGTACAGTGACGGTGACAGAATCAGTTTTGAAAATCAAGTTTGTTTTCAATCTTAGGAAAGTTATACATCCGGAAAGTGTCTCCGTAACGAGTCTGAACGAGTCATATTACGCCTGGGACCTCTCTACAGTTAAATGTCGAAACCATTACCCCTACCTACTTTGTTGTCCACCTGCATACTACCGCAATCAATATTCCATCGAAAAGTCAGAATCATGTCAAAGTGGCTAGGCTGTAAATAATTTACATTACATTTTTCCATCAGACGATGTGTATTCGGGGACGCATGTAAGTTGGGCCAGCGGTCAATGTATTTTAAAATTATTTTGGTGGGTAGCTTAAGAAAACCCGTAAATTGGGCCAGCGGTCGGCGTGGGCAGCTTAAAGGTAAAGCCATTAAATAATATTCAATTTATTGTATATATTAAGTATCGCCAAACGCAATTAAGAAAAAAGGGAACTATGCCATAAGTATCCCCAGCCGAAAAAAATTTTCTTCAGCTACACACTAAAGAACAGGTTTATTTTAGTCTATAGAAAAAATTTCTTGCGAGAAATCTTTAAAAACAACCCCAAAATCGAATTTTTAAAAGTAGGGAAATTAGCATCGAATATGCCGCGCCCCCCAGGCAGACGCGTTGCAATTCATCGACGTTCCCTTCAAATCGCGTGAAATTTTTTCGCTCCAATTTGAAATTTTCTTTGAAATTCGAATAGGTGGGGGTGTGATTAGTAGATATTAGTAATAAATATTATCAAAAAAATGGAAAATAACCCGTGTATTGCCGAAAAAGTGAAAAAATTAAATTTTTCTTCTTCGATTTTTGGGGTGTGTATTCGATAAGGAGGGTTATCCATCGTCAAAACCTACCCTTCCGGGGCGCCGCTTCGCTCCGCTCTCCACCCCTGCAGGGCGGTTTTGACTCTGGTTACTAGGCTAAACATACTAGAAGCGCCTTCCGTCAAGAAAACCGGGATAAAAGAAACCGGGAACTTAGAAAACCTTGAAATAGCATTAAAAAGTATAGTAGCGGTATGGGGCAGTAAACTTTTACGTTTCACCCCCAAAATATCGAATACAAAAAAATTAACCATGGCAGTTTTCTCAATGTGCGAGAGCAAAGGATTAAAATAATTATAGAACCTTTTCTGGCCCAATTTACATGGGACCCTTATAATCTTTTGGCCCAATTTACGGGTAGGCTTAAAAAGAACCTGACCGCCTGGCCCAACTTACAAGCGCCGGTATTCGGATTACGTAGTGGATTAAATCTCGCGTATGCGACTTATTTATGGTAAGAGTGCATAGGAAATTACATTTATTTTACTGCCAATTCATGTGTGTAATTTTTACAACTGGGCAAAATCAGAAATCTGATAACAGTGCATGTTTGATAAACATTGCCCACGATAATTCAAACTACCAATCTTCTTGTGCTCTTCTTCAAAGAAGAAAACAAAGTACCTATGCACAAATAATGTTGTATAAGAATACTAAAAATAGAAAATTCATGGAACGTAATGCAATATTCGAATACAATATGAAACGTTAAGATAAAATTTGCAATTGTTGTTTATATTACGTTAGTAAGAGAGTTTTTGTGATTATTACGAGTACAAGCTATATGATTTAAAGTAAGTATACCAATGCCAAGGACATCCAAGTTTGAAGCCCATATTACACAGTAGGTCCCCATGTATATAATAGCACTTCGAACGCACATCACAGACATATGAGAGAGTAAAAAACAATATTACTACTACAGAAGAAAACAATAATACAAGGGCAAATAACTATATAAAGTAATTACCGCAAGATATTTATATGATAATACAGAACGAGCGGTAAAAATTCCGAACAAATTGTATCTATTCATTTGGAGTTCCTTGGAATCCACCTAGAAATCATTGGAATTCTCTGGGAAATCCCTGCAATTGTCTTAAAAAATCCTTTAACTGTTTTATTTTGGGTTGGTTTTCAAGAAATCCTTGAAAGCTTATGTTATACAGTAGATCCACTATCTACATAAAAGCACTTCAAACGCACATCACAGATATAGGAAAAAATAAAGAAACATATTACTACCATATAAAGAAATTCCTGCAAAATTTCTCTATGATAGTGCAGAACGAGGGGTAGATTTCGCGAAAATTTTATGGAGGTTTATTTAAAATTCTTTGAAATCCCCTTGAAAATCATTGTTGGAATTCTCTTGGAAATTCACGCAATTTTCTTAAACATCCTATGAATTCATTATTTTCAATTGGTCTCTTAGAATTATTTGGAAATCTTTGAAATTCTTAGGGAGTTCCTGAAAGCCCATGTTAAACAGTAGGTCACCTAGGTTTATAAATGCACTTCAAATGCATCAGCAAGACACAAAAAAGAGTAAAGAACAATATCATTAATATAGGAAAAAAAATTCCTGATGATCTTTCTATGATCTTTCTTGATAGTACAGAATGAGGGGTAAAATTTCCGTAAAATTTGTGGGCTTTAATTTGGAATTCTTTGGAATACACTTGGAAATCATTGCAATTCTCTTGAAAATCTTTAAAATTCACTTTAAAGTTGTTTGAATTCTTTATTTTGAATTAATTTAAGATCGTCAGTTAAATTTTTAGTTGGAAAATTTACTTAAAATCATTGGAAATGTTTTGAAAATTCTTGGAATTTCAGATCGCTTGGAAATCCCTTCGAATTCCATGGAAATCTCTTAAACCTATTTAAAATCATTTATTAAAGAATTTAGTTGGAGAATTCAATTAAAATTATTAGGAATTTCATGGAATTCTTAAAATCATTGGAAATTCCTGGATATCTTGCAATTGCTTGGAAACCTTAGTAATTACTTACAATTCCTGACAATTCCTAACAAATTTCTGGAAATCCTGGGAAATCCCTGAAATTTCGCGGAAATCAGTATACAATTCTTACTGAGAATTTCTGGGAAACCCATGGAATTCCTAGGAAATTGCTGGAATACAACTGGGAAGTTCTTGGAATTCCTTGGAATTGTGAATCTTGTGTACAATAAATAAAACTTATAATAAGGTAATCTATATCTTCTTCTTCTTCAACTTCATAAAATTTAAAGATTGAATTCATAATACCATAAATCGAAGAAAGTATTAACCAGTTGATATAATTTGTATGTGTGTACCTTATAGTAGATAAATTATTGAAACGACCCAGGTACAGAGTCTAGTATTCAGTATCTATTTATTATTAATTTTTCAATTTCTTTAAGTAATCTTGGAAAAGTTAAAAAGGTTTACGGTATACTGTATTATTATTTTACGATATTAGAAATTTTTGAAACTAATAATTAATTATAAAATTAAATAAGTCTTTATAAATGCGACAAAGATTACATAATGAAAAATTGAAATTCATAAATGCTTTTCTTCTACATTTACTACTCAATATTTTTCATCATAAAATACATCAACAGACAAAACTTCAATTTTTCATTATAATTCACCTCGTAATTATTTCTATTTATTAAAGATTATTTACACTAGGCAGGTACTGCCCACAAAAAAAGCTATAAATAGCAATGTAAATTTACTAATTAAACATCTACCGCTTTTATAACTCCGACAGTGTAATATACTTTCTGGACTTTCAGATTTCCTCGGTGGTGTGGCATTACTTGCCGAAAAGAGACGGTCAGAATAAATTTATTACTCTGCCCGGAATGGAACCAATCCGAACCGAACGCATTAGCAGTAGACGCACTGAACTGCCAAAGCTATGACCGTCTCTATATATTTATATAAAATTACAGTTGCTTCTAATGTCAAAAACAAGCTGTTTTACTTTTTAATTCGTTAGGCAAAGTCAAAAAATGTATGAAGGATTCAAAACTTAAATTTTAATTAAGGGCGAGAATCGCTTATATACGCAGACGATTCTCGCCTCTAAAACTTTTCACCAACACTACTCTTCCGTTCAACTTGATCCTTAATGATATTTAAATAATATTATTTTATTAAAAAAATAATTTAGAAAAGATATATTATAATATCAAAAGAACAACAGCAATAGTAAAATTGTGAAGAATTAATTATAGCTACTATATTATTCTAAATATGCTATCTACGTAAATGAATAACTCGTAAATGTATAATAAAATTTAACACGATCCATTTACAAAGAAATTCTTATAATATGTTGAACTTGGAAAAGTTGAAAATAAAAGTTTACAAACAAAAGGATGATGCGCATAAAGATTCCTCTTTAGAACTGACAACTAGCAACTCGAGCACGAAAAGTTAGCCATTTAAAAAAAGCTCTTTGTTCTTACTCTTCTATCAAAATATTTCCGCTGTGTCAAGATGCTTTTCATTCATTTCGTGAGTGGAATCAACAGAAATAGACACGCTTCACGGTTGCATGAATGAAACCAATATGCAGTTTATAAAATTACATTCAAAACAATAATTGAAAACCTTCATAATTACAAATATGCTAAAAAATTATAATAGTTAAAATTTCGTTAACTTAACCTCACTTTATTGGGAAAAGTTATCTTTTGTGAAATTTTTTATGTGTAATTGAAGCTTTATCGAAACTTCAATTTAAGATATAGTTTAAAACAAATAATAAATGAATATTGTAGTTGTATGTTGTAAAAGAGTTTAAAATAATTTGAGATTGTCAGCAATTAAATGCTAAACATGCACGAGGTTTATTAATTGCAGGCTCAAGGGTATGATTAATTACGGATAAATGACTGACACTAGTGGTATATTGCGTTCTAGATTTCAACCCCTGAAGTTATCGTAGCAGATATTATTCAACAATGAAATACGATATGAAAAACATTAGAATCAGCATATCTCAAAAAACGCTGAAATTTATTAAATGATTGCAATTTTGTAGGATCAAAATAACAAGGATTGTGAAAGCGCGTATCTAGATAACAAAAAATAACAGATAAGAGATTGAATTCGGTGAGATCTACTGTTATTTTAGGGTCAACTGATTTTCAAGCTACATTTGATTTCCACGATTTCAACTGATTCATGTCGGAAATTTTAATGTACAACTGCACAACCTAAACGAGAAAACATAAAACTTTCAAGTCGGCTTTCGATCGAAAGGCATTAATTTTCTAGTAATCTACAAAACACAATTAACGAATCACAAATAAATAAAGCAAACCCTTGTTAATTGCATGTTTAAATAAAACAAAATGTTTTCGGCTTGAAAAAAATGTTCCAAGTTGAATCATTAAGTTAATATTTAGTGGGTATAATTTGTACAGTAGGCACAAAAAGTTAGACAGAAAAGGTTTATGTATTTGAACTAAATCGCAGATTTCAAGAGGATTCGGTATATAAAATTTCTAGTGAAATTATTCGAATATTTCTTGTCTGATGGCCATTTTTTTGCTAAACAAACAAACGAGATAAAATTATTCAATTAAATTTTAAGCTCCTAGAAAGTTTTTGCTGAGAGGGCTTTAAAAAGGAGGCAACTTTTCTAAACATATTCCGCTCTTGTGTGATAACCAAATATATTATTCTAACCATTTCGTCCGAGAAGGTATTGTGTATTCAACCCTCTTGTCCTACCTACCGAAGCACGGCTGAATCATAATGTGATTTGTTTGGTGTTAGTGGTATTATAGTTTCTGTAGCGACGAATGTACGAAATTCTGGTCATATCACGGGAGTCAAATAACGCAACTTGCGGTTTATATTTGGATGGGTGAGCGCTTCTAGAACACAGCATATCTCGGCCCTCCTTTAATTTGGGGGGGTTGATACGTTCGTTAGACGAATATGCTATCGATCATAAGAAATCCACATTATAACTTGCAACGTTATTAACATTTTTTTAATAACATAACCTATAATATTCACATCGATTTCCCGCGAAAAACTGTAACCGTTAAATGTATTTACCAAAAAATGTTAGTTAAACGTACTTGAGTGCATCAATCAAAAAATTATATCTTCGGATATTATACATAAATCCAGAAATATATAGTTGACCTAACAAACTCTTTGATTGGTGTAATGTGATTTTTCTGTTCTGAGTAAGTTTCTGCATTGAACCGGAACATGTCCAAATAGTGTATCGGATTAATTTGTTTTCGGTCTAGGCTTTTAACCTAATGTATCACTAAAGTAATAAGAAACTTTAAATGTAGTACAGTTTTGGTTTGCTCACGTTTCTTTTAGAATGTTTTGTCCACTCAAAACGTTTACACTAATGGCATGTAATTTTTAACCCTTGCAGAATATAATTTTTTTCTCAAAATAAAGTAGTAAACAGCGTAATATAAATTACAAAAAAATTAAAAGAAAAATCTTTTATTATATCATTGAAGTAGATATCCCCTCGAAAAGTATAAAAAATTATTCGTGAAAAAACGCTAGGAAAGCTTTAAGTAGTTACTTACAGATGGAAGAATGCATAAAAGCTGAATACTTTTAACTTTAGTGCTTACTATAATACAGTACATTTAGTAAGGGGTAAGATTATTAATGCCGGTATCCAATATGTGAAGTTGAGATGTTTGGGGTTGATCGCAAAAACCAGAATTGCTTAACCGATATCAGAAAAGGAATTTATAGCTTGTATGGCAGATGTAGTTTTCAAAACCCACTTCAATTTATATTGCTTCGATCTTAAGTGTTCCTAATTTAGGAATTACGAAATTGTATTATCCAATTTAAAAAAATTATTTTTTGTTTGATTATTTCATTTTTTAAATGAATATCATTGAGTATTCACAATTCAATATTCTATTTAATAAATTGATTAATATTGAATTAAAAAATAATAATTATATTATTGGATTAATAAATAGTACGTTATAGATGGTACACTTGATTCCAATTCTATATTTGCTGTTAACAACGTAATAAAGATATTGATTTTTCAGGAGTTTGTGATCATTTTAGGTTACGTTATATAGGTCGGATGCACACGAATCACAATTTTAAAAGGCAGTAGCGCCTATTTTAAAATTGTGTCTAAGCCTCTTTTTTGGAAAGTTACTTTTATTACTCTAAATACTCTATAGGTATATCAAGATTACTTCGAAACTGTTAGTGTTACGAAAAAAAGTTAACATATCTTTTTTATCAGTCGTATCGTGTAATCGATAACCATAACCCTACTGTCTACAACAATAATCACTGTAGACATCAAGGTTACAGCCATCAAGAAACGATAAGACGTACAAAAAATATGTCTTAAGTTTATTTAAGAACGACTATTTGTAATATTACATTTATTTATCTGTTAAACCGATAAATATATGTAAGTCTATAATTTCCTGTCAAGGTTGTCAGAAATGTACCTAAAGTATATAAATTAATTGGTGCTATAATTAATTTAATATAGGGACTACCAACTTAATCAATACTTTGTTACTTTTTCTAAATTGACAATCATTTTCAAGAATTCGAATTAAGACATATACGTATTTCATGGAAGGAAATTCCTGAACGTGATTAAATGACGAGGCTATTATATGTACTATACTGAAAGTTGCCAACTGAAGGAAAATCAGATTAGTCGCTTATAATTACATCGCGATATATATGAAATTACAGCGTGAGACTACGACCTGAATGTAAATACTAAATACACATAATTATAATAAATTATACATACTATTTCACCCTAAACATGCTAGCATCCTTTATATAGTATCTACTAATCTACTATGTATAATGGAGCACCATTAATACCAAATGAGATCTCATTGACTAAAAATTGAAGCTATGCATTTTATTAAGTTAATGGCAATAGGATACAATTTAATATATTCTGATTATAGAACTTATCACCCCAAATTTTTGCTTTTTTGCGATTATTTATAGCGATTGAGTTAATACAAAAAGTTTGTCTTACATATTTTTTTGGAAAAGAAGAATTCTTATAATAGATTATAACGGTCATTCTCTATATTTTCTAGGTATTATCCATCCCAAACCATCGGACCATTTAAGACCATTTGGATTTCTATTCAGCAGCTCATCTGATATGGTAAGTGAATGTCCAATTATTGTCACCATTAATTATTAAACGTATAGATTTAAAACAAATATTAGCATCTGATATCTAACCTCACTATTCTGTGTGGTGTACTATCTAGTGCGCAGAACTGCGGTTATGCGCACTATTCAGCGTCTCGACAATAATTAATTATCAATTTCCAATCCGGTCTATTTATAGCCGTGAGTCGGAAGTTGCAAATTTGATCTCTCTTCCATAACTTTTTTGAAATAAGTGACGACTGTACATCAAGCTCAGCGTAGGTTAGTAATCAAATATGGAACTTAGCAATATTAACAATTGAATGATTAAAGCACTAATTAATTTGTTCAACCTTTTATCAGTTCGATCTCTTATCGTTACACAAATTTGAACCCAAACGACAAATTATTAATTTTCATCAAATTTTTGTTGAAACTTGACTTTTCAGATTTTTTTACCCCTTAAATGTTATAATATGTGAATGTCGACAATATTAAGTGACAGCTGTTGTGAAATCCGTTTGCTTTGCTTTGAACATCTGGGAGTAGAATACGTGTCGTTTAGTAGCCACTGAAGCTTGACTGGTAAAGGTTGTTCCTGTCGGTATTTTATGTTTTGGTTATCTACTTTATCTAGATTTGAAAGTTTCTGGTTTTCTCACCGACAGCTACGCCAGTATGTCGCACATTTCTACCATCAAATTACATCCGATAAGAATATTTCTGTACCGATACCATCATCCTTTTTAATACGACTGCACACCATTTATATTAAGTTCAAATTTTTTTAATTTACGTTTTATATTTAAATTGCAATTTTAAACAACGGTAAAACTTATATAACCCTTTATCGCTCTCTGGTATAACTGGAATAAAAGTTGCAAGGGTTAATATTTCTTTAAATTCATTTTTGTTTGTAGAGAAATAATGTCATAAAATTTACAGCACCTCTCAATTTGATGTGAATTTGTGTTTTAGCCTTACAGCATAATCTAAATCTTTTTTCGTTCCGGCAGAAAGTTCTCACGAAGCTGTTCATTCGGTTTAATTCAGACTTTCTCACTTTTTTAAATAGAGTGATGTTTTTACGTTAGGAAAGTTTCTCATTTTTATAAAAAGTAATATCTAGAACATATCTGTATTTTAAGATCTAATAATCTGTATTTTTAGAATAATCTAAAAATACAGATATGTTTGTCACTGCATTAACCATCGAATAGTATATCTACAACAATTAAAATGTATTATTTTATAATGGTTTTTAAAATTTTAAACTTAATTAATATTTTAAATCGATCTCGACTATTGGTGTTTTAAAATGTCAGATTGGCTTCTATCGAATAATATTAAGTCTTTTATGGTACTTAGGTACAAATTCAGCAGATTTGATTCGTATGTAGTATTTTCTTGAATACAATAAATGACACACCGAAAGGACTCAAATATGTCACGTTCTGTTGTTGTGAATGGCATCACCTGGAATGTGGTCCGAGTAAAAGGTTTATACAGTAAGCTTTTTTGGATCTTAAAAAGCACAATTTAATAGATCTAACTACCCGTATAATCATGTTTGTAACTTACTGGTTTACATTCAATACAAATAAGATCGCTTAGCCGTTATCGCAGTCGTCAGATTAATTTCGAAAGAAATTACAAGAATGAATTACTTCCAGTCAGTCAAGAAACTAATTTCTTTTTTACCTGGGCTTCATTAGTTTGGCCGAAGTTATTGCAATCAGAAACCAATTCTTTAGGCGCTGCTCTCCAGAAGCTCGAGTAAAGAAATTCGCTAACAAATCCACCGATGTACAGTGTCGGTCTTAGTTAATTAGGTTAATAGTACGTATAACAGCAGGTCAGTATTTCAGCTTTCTAGGAACGAGAACTAAGAAAAATACTGATATTCCCGAGAATAATGTCGACTATGGGGGACCTACTGTTTAACATCGATTCCGAACGAGCTTCAGAATTTTAATATTCAACCAATTGTGTGCGATTACTCTTTGCTATGTAGATTATCCCAAATCGAATGTGGTACTTTCGTCTTAGTAGTTCTTAAAATTTACTAGTTCGATACTAAGAGCGTTTTAAGATTTTATTAGACATCTTGTATGATTCTAAAAATGTTCTAGGTAGATGGCGTGACAATAGTACATAATGTGCCGGATAGAATTTAATTCTTAATACGTCTTAATTGTAAAATATGGAGTTCGAACCGTACAAGTGACCTGATATCGTGAGGTCATTACAGGACATTATTTGTGTGCATTGTTAAGGGAAAACGGAGAAAAGCGTTTGATGCATTAAACATCGTATACGATTCGCCATATTGATTCCTCAATCAATTCAGTTATTGTCAATGCTATGAGAAAAATCTAAAACAAACTCTTATTTGCAATTCCTTACAAAACAATCACTTATTGAGATTATTTCCACTTGTAAAATTGGCAACATTTATTACGTGATGTTTGTTTTATAAAAGTTGAATAATCTGGAGGCAAAAATATGAAATATAATTTATAAATTTATAAGACATTTTCGATGTGCGCTTCAGGGGAAAACCCGCGGAAGACCACCCTGTATAATTTTCCGGACAGTAACTAACGTCATGCGAATATGGTCATTATCGTCAAGCTAGATCATCACCGGCTTGCATTTGGATGGGTGACTACATTGTGACCAATTTAAAAACACTACTTGCGTAACTCGCAGAGAGCCCAATCTTGAGGCAATTTGTTAAATAAACTAACAATTAATTTCCTAAATTCTTATATAATTGATATTCATATTATTCTATTTTCAAGCTTTTCATGTTATTCTTTTTAAGTTGTTCTGCTATTAATTGGTTCATTAAGGTGAATTTTTAACGAAAATTAAAAATTTACATTGTAGAAGGTCCGCCGGAGGCTTTGTGGAAATTTTGAAGGGTTCTAAATGAAGCGAGAAAATCGAACAGTTGGCGGACTGTAAATTAAACAAAAAATGTTACTTTATTTGAATTTAGTTCAAATTAAAAAGAGCTTATTTGATTTTTGTAATAATTAATGGAGTTTAATTTTTAAACGATTTTATTTATTTCAAACTTAGTATAAGTATTAAGCTTTTATTTTTATATCACCTGTACTCGCTACCTTTGCACAAATTTCCGCTGTAAATTGTAAGGCTTTTACGCCAGAGAAAAGCATATATACTAAGGTAAGCTGTTATTGAAAGAACCAGTCGCGGGTAATCAACAGACACTAATTGGTTTATTATTCATTAGCAAAGTTTTGCATTTTCAACTTAATTCTTTCGGCTGGCTACTGCTGAAGCTGACGTAAATACTCCTACACTTTTTTTGAGTTTATAGGCAAGTTAGCAGCTTTCAGGTAAAAAAACAATAGATCACTCAAAGTAGCGGTACGAAGCCCATACTTATCTGCTGCCTCAATGAACTCGGAATTAATAACACCTTATACAACTACAACACGTGGCATAAAAGTTTCTTCAAGAATATGAAAAGCAACCAATCTACGATAGATTACATCCTCAAAAATCATAGTATACACCCACTGTAAATACCTGATGTAGGAACACTGAAAGATGCCAATATAGGCAATGACCACAGTCTGTTATTAGGAAAACTCAGATTAAACATACTTCCAAATAATAATTTCACAACTGCTATATCATCATCATCTTCACGTGTTAGACTTGTTGTCCGTTACGTCACTCTTTCATTGGTCTCTCCATTTCTTCTTAGGGCGACCAATACTTCTCCTGCCTCGGGGTTTATATTTATATACGAGTATCTGCTTTGGTATGCGATGGTTTGTCATTCTCTCAAGATGTTGCTTCCAGCAATTTCTATATTCGTTGATGCGGTCATTTAGGCTAAAGATGTTTAGTACCGTTGGTACTGAAATTGTTTTATAAAACTTCAAAGCCGTATTCTGGCTGTATTTGCTCTTAAAGGTTCTCTTGATGGTTCCATTGATATAGTTGAATCTTTCAATCTTCTTTTCTACATCCCTTTCATTGTGTAGAGAAATTGTGCAGCCAAGGTAATTGAAGCTTCTAACTTGCTCTATGGTTTGGTCTTGGAGTACTATCTTGGACCTCACTTGTTCCTGTCCTTCAAAAGCCATGACTTTTGTTTTGGTTGCTGATATAGTACATAAAGTGTTTCCCCCTCCTCCAACGCTAACAAAAAAAGTCGGTTATAGGATCTACCGCGCCCAAAGATTTTTTCCAACTTTAACGCAAAAAGTTAGAAGCACACAAAAATAATAGCAAACCCTCATCGGAAAATATTTGGGTTCTAAAAAGAACCGATTTTTTATCAACCTGATATGCAAACCAACTGCGAGCAACTCCTTCCATGGTGATTTACGTACTGCGGTTGAATTCGGCTAAGTTCAGTATTTATATCAAAGTGGGGTGGGCGTGGCCTGTGAGTACTCACAGCCAATAAGAGACCCCTGTTTCACCACCCTTTTAAAAGCTGTTTTGGGGGCTTAAATATTAATTTTCCGCAATTTAGTTTACAATTTTTCAAAATTTATAGGCAATTCTAGGCTTTTAAAAATTGGAGTTCCGAAATTCGTTGTATCGCCGAAATGTATGAAGACAAACGGAAAGCATACCTACTCTACGAACAGAAGAATCATACAACGATTATAAAAGAATAAAAAATTAAACAAATGCACAAGAATCAAAAGCGATTTCTATGGGCCACAAAAGCAAATTTGGAGATTGATTGGAATACAAAGACAATAAATAAATTAAATCCATGAGTTCGATCAGTTAAAAATGGAAATATGAACCGAGTACTTTACAGATCTGTTGAAATGGGAAGGAAATACAGTTTATCCACTTTACTAACGCAGAGATAACAGTTGATGACTGTTGAGATGTAAAGAATTGCTTAAGTATGGTGGCCAAAAACTACAAAATCTTTATATATCTGAAAAAGGCTTTTAACCATGTAAAAGAACATGCCCAGAAATTATAATACAAGTAAGAGAAAATGGAAAAGCCACTGAGCAAATCGCTGGGGAAAGGGGTATGCGATATGGACACTCATTGAGTGATCTTATCTTTAATGTGGCGATGGATGAAATAATAAACAAGGTACGCAACTGTACAGGGTACAAGATAAACCACAAGGATATTTCCACACTCTGTTATGCAGATAATGTCGTGATTATGGCAGAGAGCGAAAAGATTCAATATGACAATATCGACTTGAAAAAATAAATGTATGGTGATTTCTGTGAAGCATACGAGTAAATGTAAACTGGAGGCCAATGGAGTTGTAGTTCAACAAGTAATGAGATTTAACTATTTGGGTATATCGGTTAACAGTTCCAGGGATACGGAAGCGGAAGTCAGACAACAAGTCAATAAAAGCAATAGAAGAGCATGATGGATGGATGAACCATGGGAAGGAAGCAAAAGCCAGGATATAGAAGGCAATGGTGAGACCAAGAATGAAGTATGCCGTGGAAACTAGACCCAAAATGGGCCGTATCTTAGAAATATCGGAAATGAAAATTATTGCTGTTAAAACCTTTTGAGATGAAGATCGAAGTAATTGTTTTCTTTGGTGTTATCCGTTTTAGAAGCTTGTGTTTATCTCCAATTTATCTTCTTCTTCTTCTACTTTTATTAAGAAGTCTCCCTCTTAATATAGGTCCAGGACCTGTTCTTTACTAATTTTTGTAATTATTAGTTCTGTGAGCATTTTTGATTTTTACATCTCAGGTAGCTTGCTAGGCTTGCCTTTCTATGTGCCTGCACCCTGTTCTTTATTGTTATGATAGCAAATCATTAACACAGGGGGACCGACTGCTTTGCGTGCCCTCCTTTCGGATGCTTTCGCACGGAAGACGGTCAAGAAATTTTAGACTGTACCCGGAGTCGAACCGGGGAGCCCTACGTTAGCAGTTGATCGCACTAACTATCAGGTCATGACCGTCGTCACGCCAATTTATCTATACTGTTATTGTAGATAATTGTTTTTATTAAATAATAATATTAAATTGTGTTATCTGTGTTAATTTAATTTTTCATCGTATTTGCCTATGTAAATTGTTCTTTTAACGACGCTTCGGCAACGGAAAACTATTATTTTTGAAGAATTAAAAAAAACAACTAATGTTGTTATTTAGATCATACATAATATAAAAATTACTGATTTATTGTTACTTTGTTCCTAAATTATAACAAAAAACTCAATTGTAGTCATTAATATTCGGTGTTTAAAAAAAGAGAAACTTTTATTAATTAGTTGAGCTTTATATTAAAACATACAACTAGCAATGTAAATTATTTTGTTTCACAAAGTTAACATAGTAGAATTTTGAACAAAACGTACATAAATATAAAGTTGGTAACTTTGTATTACAAATTTACCCTAAAAGTACCTAAATATGTCGAATAACTGTGAAAAACAAAGGGCTAAGTTTACAATATAATATTATTAACAAATATTAAAACAAAATGTATTCTAATTTTGTGTAAAACCGGTTATGTGCGTTTAGCCTTAATGTTAAACAGTTTTTTTGTTTGAAATATTCAGACTGCAAACTATAAATACGATTCCAACCTTACGTACGTAATCCAGCTTTTTACGATCGGGTTTTGCTCGACTATAAGGGAAATTGACGAGAAAATGTACACTCGTCACAAACTGCCACCAAAAATATGTTACCAACGTCCGTTTTCATATTTTCAGATATTGAGTTTTTAGATTGTTGCCACGTACTCGATATCAGCCGGACGTTCACTTACAAAAGTTGTAAAAGAAACATAAAATAAAAATTCCTTATTTTCTAATAGCAGAAGCAAAATTTAAAATCCAAGTTTAAAGGGAAAATTTAATAAAAGTATAGTAATAGTTATACAACTTTAACGTTTACAGTAGTTGGATGCACCTTTTTATATTAAAAATACCAAATTTATTTAAAAACAAATTTATCTTCTGTAAATAGTACTAGCAACGAGGAATATGCGCAGGAGATTTATTGTAAAATGTGCACAAGGAATAAATTGTTAAAAAGAAACTAGAAAATATTTCTTCCAAGTAAATCAAACGTACGTAGAACCATTGAAATATAAAATCTTTACACATGAGAAATATTTATTTGGAAGGCAACTTGTTTGAAAAATGACAAAAACAATACATATATTGAATCAGCACTTTTCTGAAATTGCCGATATTTTTAAAGGAAATATTAAAATTTAAAAAAAACACAGAGCAATTAGGCCAGGGCATTTGTATTAGGACTGAATACTAGTAATAAAACTATTAGACATTATGTAGACAATAAAATACAATTTTTGCATTTAAAACAAAATTACAATAAAATATTAAAATGTATTTCTACTGTATAAACAATCTATTTTCTGAAACTGGTAATGAATGTACCTGTATGTTAAATTTTGTTAAATAAACAAATTTAATTTGATGTACATACCTGATGTACGAACTTTTGTAACCAATCAGCCCACGTATGCAGCATGGTGCATGTGCAATGTTAATTAAAACTTTTGTTATTAGCTTTGCATTTGTGTAAATATGTTTTTCATAACCTCAATTTATTCGAGTTTTCTATTTCTAAATAACAAGTCTCCAGATAATGGTACCGTTTAAAGGGGATACTTAAGTTGATGAACTACAACCCTAAGATTTACAGACAATAGATAGATTACAGAATGAATTTAGTGCAATTTCGGGGTAGCTAATTACAGTAATTAGTGAAAATTATTGCCCATACGATCCTATATATTTTCTTCTTAAACATACTTTCTTCTTATTTTGTTACTAAATCTCGCTTAAGCAAGAATTTTGTAAAGAAAATGTTCGGTTATTGGCTAATATATAAATAATTACTTATTATTATAGTTATTACATGTTATTGTTTCCTATTATTTTTTGATTCAGAAAAAATCTCGCACTAGATAAAAATAGTAATCTATCAATTTTATAGCAGAGATATACCTTATGTATATATATACAGAAGTACTGGAGCTTTACACATTACCGTTCTCAGCGTATCTCATTCATATTCATCGTAAACGGTCTCTCGCATATCATAAAAACAATAAAAAGTAAATTATTATAGTATAAAATTTATTACTACTTCTTCTTACCGTTTTCTCAATTACAATTTTTAATATCACAACCAATTAAAAATCGTAATATTAAAAATACGTAATTTAAAGAAGCTTACGAACACAGAAACTAAGTTAAAGTTATTGAAGTCATTAAATTCAGAACAAAAGTAAAATTGTAGCGTGCCGAATGTCACTATAGCTGCGCTACAAAATTATTACCATCCATTTACACACTTAAAATATTTATTTAAAGTTGTGCATTTATTTTGATCCTTCCTCTGTATTCAATAACAAAACCAAAGTTGGGGATATTGACGCTTCAAAGTTAGTATGCACTTTTCCAATGCATCATTACGGGAATAGTGAACTTTGTAATATTGTGTATTTTAACACGGTGGAACTCGCAGAACTTCTGTTCCTAGGCTTCTGTACAGCTACCCTTCGGGTTTGAAAAGTTGTTGTTAGCTATTGTTATTCTTGATTGCCTTAGAATAATCAAATATCAGATAATCAGCACTAATTATTTGGCGTTAGTATTAATAATTTATTATTAATACTCTGGGGGTGTGCGGATTAGATGTAGAGTAAGGCAGGGGTGTGTGCTTTCACCCTTGCTCTTTAACATTTACTCCGAGTTTGTCTTTCGCGAAGCATTAGAGGACATATATGAAGGAATAACAGTTAACGGAGAAATCATAAATAATATACGATACGAGGACGATACAATTGTTTTCGCAAAAGATCTAGACGGCCTTCAATATATAATGAACAAAATAGTGGAAGTGAGTGAGAGGTATGGGCTGAAAATGAACATAAAGAAAACAACATTTATGATAATATCTAAAAACAAACAACTAAATGGAGTTCTGACTGTTAATAACCAACCAATACAGAGAGTTAAGTCCTGCACATACCTGGGCACCACCGTTACTGAGGACTGGGATCACTCTGTAGAGATTAGGTGCCGCATTGCAAGAGCACGATCCGCGTTTCTGAAGATGGTGAAAGTATTCAAGCCTAGAGACCTAGCGATGACTACGAAAGTACGAATGTTGAGATGCTACATTTTCCCTGTTCTGCTGTACGGGGTGGAATCGTGGACTCTGACAGAGGCTTCGTGTAAAAAATTGGAGGCGTTTGAAATGTGGCTATACCGCCGGATACTTAGAATTTCTTGGGTAGATCACGTTACCAACGAGGAGGTCTTGAGAAGAATGGAGAAAAAAAGGAAATACTGTTCACAATTAAGAAACGTAAACTGGAATATCTGGGACACGTGATGAGAAATCCAAACAGATACAGGTTGCTCCAGTTACTTATCCAGGGGAAAATCCAGGGAAAACGAAGCGTAGGTAGAAGACGAATATCCTGGCTCAAGAATCTGCGTACTTGGTTTAATACAACTACAATCGGCTTATTTAGATCAGCAGTCGATAAGGTTAAAATAGCAATCATGATCGCCAACATCCGGAACGGATAGGCACTCTAAGAAGAAGAAGAAGATTATACAATTAACGAATAATAAAAATTAAGTTTTTAAATTCGTTTTGTGATCGTGCCAGATCGTAAGCCTAAAAATGTGAAATTTGGTGGAGGGGACAATGACCAAGTGTTTATACAGTGCCGACTCTGAGCTGTACATGTTTCTATAGATATAATAATTTTAAAAAAAGTCAGTAAAATTGCGATTTTCGGGGGATTTAGCGGAACAATCAAATATTCATGTTTACCAAATTTCAGCTTGCTCGGATTTTTGCAGGGAAAAAAACATTCCTTGCCCAGACATCGTCTGTACTCCGAAGGCAATGACAAACCACCGAGATGTAATTTTCCTAGTAAAACCTCCCGTGGTTCGAAGTCCACGTTAAGTAGTAGGTCCCCTATGTACTTATACGGCAACATTTAATTCGCGCAATGCATAAATATGAGAATAGCCACCTACGCCAAAACACATGAATGAAAGATCCCTGCTCTCGACCATGACAAAAGCTAGTCGTCCTATGCATAAAGGAATCATGAGGCAGTATAGTTATAAGCAACTGTGGCTACAATATATTTAAGTAATCAATATTAATTGTTGCTGTAGAATAAATTTATCCCCGAAGACTGCAAATAATAATATAAAATTGGAGTACTAACGCGAACATAAATTTTTGAATTTTATTTTCATACAAAACAGGAAAAATACGAAACAATTGCACTTATATTAATTAAACGTTTAATACTCGATCAATATGGAAACTCTTAACAGATAAAGCAAACTACAAACACACTTTCTCGTTGCGAGGTTATAAAATAAACACTCCTTGATATATTTTAATTTACGATAGTAACTCAGACCAGACTAACTTTAGGCCATCTTTGCCGCAAAACTTATAATTTAAAATTATAAAATTTTAAATAAACAATTTTAAATTATTTTTAATTGTCGTTGTGAATAATTACTTTCAATCCAAAAGTGTTAAATTTTTTAACTAATAGTTTATTAACTTTTAGCTTTGAAAATGGGCCTAATTTAAATGGCCCGGAATTTCGGATATTATTAATAAAATATTAAAAGGCCGCTAAGTATATACCCAACAAAAATTTTATAATTATATTTTAGATCATTGGTTAATTAGAAATTCAGTAGGGGAATCTTCGTCGATAAAGTAGAGAGCGCTATTTTTTGGCTGTGGTTAAGAAGACCAACTTTTGACTACTTTTATGATATTTTGAATTTAAATACATAACAGTCGTCAGCAATTCCTAATATGTTCACCATCAGTGAACATTTGTTTGACAATTTAGTTGGTATTTATTTTTCTGACGACAAATATTTTTACACCCAGTGACAGGTCATTGGTGCATCAGTAGTTTGTCATTTTGAGTTAGTAAAAACTATCATTTACTACTATATTTTGCACAAGATATGTTTAATCGTTCTTTATGTTTTATTTCTATAATATCGTCCCACGCCATCACAACCATTTGACTGTAGTAGTAATGATTGTGAAAAACCTTCCAGATGGCGAAACAAAGGTTCGCGTTTGTATAGATTATCGTGGATTGAACGCCGTGACTAAACGCGATTTCTACCCGTTGCCTGATTTACATGAAACTATCGAACAATACTTTCATTCTTCCACATTATTTAGCGTCCTCGACATTTCACAAGCTTTTCACCAGATTAAAGTTGAAGAAGCCGACAAAGAGAAGACAGGATTCTCAACTATGTTTGGACATTACGAATATAATCGCCTGCCCTTTGGTCTTATCAACAGCCCGGCGACCTTTCGGAGATTTATGAACGTCACATTCTCAGGATTAACAGGAAATATGTGCTTAGTCTATTTAGACGACATTATAGTATTCAGCACGAGCGACATAACCGAACACCTTTTTAGATTGAGCTCCGTTTTTAATAAACTCCAAGAAGCAAACATCAAGTTGAAACCAAGTAAATGCAAATTTTTAGTAGAAGAAGTAAAATATCTAGGCCAGATCGTCACGAAGACAGGACTGAAACCTGACCCGGATAAATTGAAAGCATTGGAATCGTTTCCAATACCACGAAACATCACGGAAACAAGATCATTTCTAGGACTAGTAGGCTGGTACCGACGCTTCATTAAAAATTTTTCGGGACTGGCTTTACCATTGACAAATTTAACCAAGAAGGAAAGCAAATTTTAATCACCCCAGAGGTAATGGAATCGATCAACAAACTAAAAACCGCAGTGAAATCTGAAGATGTTCTTATATACCCGGATTTCAAGGAACCATTTATTCTATCTACAGATGCCAGCGGAACAGGAATTGGAGCCATCTTAAGTTAAAAAAGAGATGGGTACGAAAAACCTGTCGCCTTCACCAGTCGAAAATTACAGAAAGCAGAACGAAATTATACGGTTACAGAATTGGAATGCCTCGCAGTGGTTTTTGGGATAAAGCAATTCAGGTGTTATTTATACGGAAGAAAGTTTACCATAATTACAGATCACCGACCCTTAAAGTGGCTACTAACCCTTAAGGACGCAACTTCTCGACTTGCTAGATGGGCAATCCTACACTGAAAAAAATTGTTTGCGATAAATCTGCATAGCGTTGTGCATTGCAAATTGTACAGTCTGCAAACACAAATTGTGCAGTTTTTGAATCTACCGTTTGCTAAATAAAGGTAAACTTTTGTACCTGAAAATTTCTATTGAAACCTTCATAACTGCTTACACTTCTTCTACCCAATATTGTGCATTTTTAATTTTACGGGTACCAACCCAATTTGTGCATATTTTTTACCCAGAGTATGCTACAAAAAGGAAAATTTTGTACTTGAATAGTTGTGTATTCTTTTTTTGAAACATTACAACATTAAAATTTTTTTACAAATTTTAAAATTAAACTCTAACTTGTAAAAATTTCCTTTCAATTTTAAAACAAATCATATTAAAGCCATAAATAAAAATAATGTTTGCCACGATTTTTGGTATATTAAAAATTATAAATATGAAATATAATAGAAATGACTATTCAAACTTTGAATAGTCACTTATATTACCATTACGATAAGTATCTACTTGCACCGAACACGTGAATATTTTTTGTTAAAATACCAAATAAAATAAGTTTTGAGATGGATAGTTTTGTAATAGAATTATTATCAGCGTGGGATATGTCCCATTTAATCGAAGTATTTGAAGGTAAGGAGAATCTTTTTAATATTATGTACAATTTTTATCATTTTTATCCGTTGCATTAGTTAAAAATTTGGTAAGGAGGTACAGAGTACCGAGTACCATTACAGGTACAGGTGCAAAAGGATAACTTTGCAATTTGTTTTTACAACTACCAATTAAGTGTGCAAAATCGGTCGCAAACAAAATCGCATCAAGTGCAGTTTACGTTATGCGATTTTTCTTGCGAGTTTCCTAAGACAAGGATAGTGCTATTTACACTTTGTGAGTGTGAGAAAGAAACTAGCAAAATCTTAAGGTTAGTACTAGCGAGGACACTCACGTCCAAAAGTTCGCATAACTATTTTTGATAGTTTTCTGTTGAGATAAAATAATTAATAAAAAGTTACCTAATTGTTTACAAAATTATTAACAAATGTATTTATTACTTTCAAAACTGAATATTTTCTAACGTGAGTGTACTAGTTCAACCAATCAACTCGAGAATTATAATTTTTACTAAACGTGGCACTGTATTATTATTTAATGTCAAATTAATTACAAATTTCAAAATATTTGAAAAAATTATACTACTTCAATACAATAGGTTTGTTCGTGCTAGTCACACTTTTTACACTTTTTTGCCTTAACAAAAATATTAAGGAAAATCGCATACCTAACGTAAACTGCACTTTATTCGTGTTGCCGGTAACCTTAAATTATGTGCACACGTGGTATGCAAATAATATTTTTTTGTGTTTTTAAATTAAAATAATTAGAAATTCATTCGGTTTCAATTATAATCTAACAATAAGATGTCTGTTTATAAATTTGGTTTGGTTTCGCGATTACTAATACCTGTTTTAATTTTAAAATATTTTGTAGGAAATTTTAACCTTAAAATTTAGTCACGCTTTTAAAATTTTGTTTTTATAGGAAGTGAAATTGGAGAAAATCTTTTCCACACTCTGACGGAAGCAGATATTAAAGAATTGATCCCAAAATTAAGTTCTAGAAAACGCTTTATGATCAAATATGAGGAATTTAAAAATTCTTTTACTTTAAATCAGGTGAACTTCAGTGAACAACTTTTTAATTTTGCATTTTAATTACACTATACAAATTTTAGGCTTTAGAAGAAAACATCATAATAAATGAATCTGATGCTTTAGAAGGCATAGTTGGTTTGGATGTCCCGATAAAATCTGATACGAGTACTATAATATTATACGAACAGCATACTCCTACATCATCGAACTACAATAATTCAAGCGAAGTAGCTAATAATGTAAGAATTTTCTTTATTCCATGTTTTATTACATTAACATACCTAATTTAAGTATATCTGGGATATTTTAAATGCTACCGATGAAGGGAAGATGATTTTAAAGAGTGCTTTATTTATACGTAATTATTTAGACGATGTTGGCATCAGTGTTACTGTCAACGGAGTTACTGAACAGCTCCATTTTAAATTACTACTGATTTGTGGCGACAATCTAGGGTTGCATTCAATTTTAGGCTTTACTGAATGTTTCGTAGCAAACTATTCTTGTCGATTTTGCAAGATTCACAAAAATAAGCAGCGCACCGAAGTGCAGCTGGATAATACTTTGTTGCGTAATGTACAGTCGTATGATCATGATGTAGCATTAAATAATGTGACTACTACAGGAATTAAAGAAAGTTGTATATTAAATTCAGTAAAAGATTTCCATGTAGTAACTAATTTTTCAGTGGATATCATGCATGATTTGTTTGAAGGTGTATGTTTGTATGATTTGGCAGCTCCGTTGAACGAATTAATTAATTCTCATAAACTATTTTCTTTAGACACGCTTAATACAGTTTTAAAATATTTTAATTACCTATAATAATGTAGAATGACTAAAGTAATATGTGCAGCATCTTTATATGATAAATATTTTAAACTAATTGGAAAAATTGAAGATATGTTTACCACGAAATGGGTAACTTTGCAAGGAACTAGTTATCATCCGAACGATTTCCTTGTTTTAAATCAAACGGAAGATAAACTGTTTCCTGAATTCGGAAAAATTTTAACAATTGTTATTCACAATTTAAACAGTGGTCCTACAATATTTTTTGAATGTGAAGTATTTAAAGCAATCGGTTTTGAACGACATTTTCAATCATATAAAATTCAGAAAATGTCCAACACTTTTACAATTATTAATGCACGTGATTTATTAATGTACGTACCTTGTCTTGTAACGACTGTTAATTATAAATTGTATGCTTGTTTAAGATATAATGTATGATTGTTTATTTTGCAAACTGTTTTTATTATAATTTATATTGTGAATTTGTATATAAGTAGTTTGTATATTTTTTGTGAATTTTTAATAAATAATATTGCTTTTTAAACATTATTGAATTTTTATTTAAATATACAATGAGTAATTTTTTTATATAACAAGATACTTCAAACTTGCATTATTTTGTTCAGAAATATGCAGAATTTTTTTCTAGAAATATACAAATTTTTGTATTTGCAATATGGACAATTTTTTCTAGAAATATGCAAATTTTTGTATTTGAAATATGGACAATTTTTGCTAGCAATACACATATTTTGATATAGAATTATCACAATTTTGTATTCAGATATTCTGCATATTTATTGTGCAGATTTTAAACTCAATAAGTGGGATATTTTTCTACTCAAATTTGGTACCTGAAAATTACACAATTGGGTTGTTTACCTGCTTAAAAAGGTTGACCCAAACGTTGACATCCTTTCAACACAATATTGGGTTTAGCGCCAATCTGAACACAAATTGTGCAAGAATATTGCGTAATTGTGTAAATTATAGCCACAATTTTCTTTCAGTGTACTCTCAGAATACGACTTTGAAGTTATTCACAGACCAGGAGTAAAGCACGGAAACGTAGATGCTCTTAGTCGAGCTTTTATGTTTAAACGTCCTAAACTCCAAGAGTTCCTCTCAGCACACGAATCCAATAGCATTCCTGAGAATCCCAGAATAACCATTGAAAAAACTAACTTACTAACAATCCCAGATGACCACTCCTTAGCCCTTTTTGTATCCAAAGACTTT
Organism: Podabrus alpinus; assembly: GCA_932274525.1. Classification (NCBI taxonomy): domain Eukaryota; kingdom Metazoa; phylum Arthropoda; class Insecta; order Coleoptera; family Cantharidae; genus Podabrus; species Podabrus alpinus. The sequence goes on from OW026452.1 coordinate 99,256,703, forward strand.
AATATGAACTCAGGTATTGCGAATAAATTCAAATCAGTATTTGGCAGTATAGACCAATTGAAGTCGCAAAATAAAGATCTAGGAGAAGTAGCATCATTAAATCTTCCAGAAAGAAACATCTACTATTTGGTAATCAAAAGCGAACATTACGGAAAACCGTCATATGAAACCTTGTTCGACGCACTCAATAACTTATGCGAATTATGCTTACATAATAAGGATTTCAATCTCGCGTTACCCAAACTAACCCAAGAAGTCAACGATTTAGATTGGAACACCGTACACTCAATGGTAAAATTTATTTTTAGAGATACATCAATTAGAATCAAGATATGCGATCATCATAAAATAACTCCATCGGTAAACGTAATCAACGAAGATCCCCCAATGATACCCGTGTGGAGCAGGAGTCAAATAAGGCAAGAGCAACTAAATGATCACTTTTGTAGGATTTTGATACAGGACATCGAAGAAAACGAAGACAAGGACTTATCCTATTATTTAGATAATGATGGATTATTGTATAAGATGGACAACTCTAGAGGACGAGATCTGCTAGTTGTCCCAAGGCCTTTTATTAACAAAGCAATTCACGATTTTCACAACATCCCTCTCGCTGGACATCCAGGACAAACGAAGACTTTAAAATTCATGCAGAGCAGATTTTTCTGGCCAAGCATGAGGAAAGATATCAATGATTACGTAGCATCGTGTCACATTTGCAACCAAAGGAAAACATCGCCTCACTTTAAACCAGCACCATTACATTATTTCCCACAGATAACGGAACCCTTCGAACGAACCGGAATGGATATTGTAGGACCATTTGTCACCTCTGACAACGGTAACAAATATTTATTAACTTTCCAGGACCATTTTACTAAATACCCGGAAGCAATACCTATACCCAACCAATCAGCGGAAACAGTAGCGAAAGCTTTCGTTACACAGATTATTACCAGACACGGATCGCCCAAGCAATTAATAACTGACCAGGGAGCAAATTTTTTATCAAAACTTTTTAAGGAGACTTGTAAATTACTACATGACAAGCTAGCACTCCTTTATTTGTTCGAGAAGCTACACCGAGATATTATGAGTAATCTTCTGGGAAGAATTAAATCTATGGCTAAATGAGTGGGAAAATGTTATTGATTTTGCAAGTTAACTGGGTTATTATCACACTTACAAGGAATGGAATAATTAAGTTGTAATGAAAATTAACCTGCCAAAAGATAATTATGCAACCCAAAGTGTATCATGAATTGCATAGCTTAATGACTTAAGCTTACGGAGTTTGCACTAGTATTTTAACTCACAGCCGTCGTTACATTTATTTAGGTAAAATACCACTGAAACTGTTCATAGAGGTCGTTCATTTATTTTCTTAATTAAAAAAAACATGTACATCAGGAAAACGAGAAAAGAGCAACGTGATAACAATTTTGAGGAACTCATATTTGAAAATTCCAGTTAATTTAATATTCTTTACAAATACAGTAAAATTAAAATTTGCACCCCAATTTCAGCTCCCATCAAGTCGAATGTGGAGTGGTAAATTTTTTGCTAGTCATTGATATGATGATAAATCGATTCTCTTAATTAAGACATTAAAAGTTAGAAGAGCGCTGAAAATTGGACAAACAGAAAGATTGACACGGTGACTGTCACACAGTTACTATTGTATATTTGGTAGAATTTAATTGCGTTTGAAATAAAAGGAATCTAATAATCAAAATTGAATTTATTTTTATTTCGTGTCATCCAAACATAACAAGAGTTCATAAAAATAACATTTCAAGTTATAAAAGTTTTCGAAAGTAACATTGAAAATGATTGTAACGTAATAGGGTAACATTAAAATCTAAACGTGTTTTGAAAGGAATAGTAAAAATTTGTAATATTTCATTTTATAAAAATCGACATATGTGAGTAAATAAATCTATTATGTCATCCAAAATGACAATCAATAAAGGAGTATTATTATTTTTTGGAACAAATTACATTTCAGATATGTGCTTCTTTTGCTGACCTTTTCGAATTTTTTCAAACATAATATCCAGTAAGAAAAATTATATTCTTGTTGAAAACCTAAGCGAAAAATAATGAAAAAGTTTATAAGAATTCTTTTTGATATGTTAGATATGATATTTTTACTTGTTCAATTTGAACCTTTGAAAAATAACTATGTAGTATAAATGAAAGCAAATTTATTGTATGAAATATGATCCTGATGATTTATGGATTATTAATACATTATTTGGTTAAGCATAATATACGGATTTTTGATTGATGATATGAAAAATTTTAGTTTTATAACAAACTTTTCAATTATTTATTATAATGTGTGAGAGTACGAACCGCATCAAACTTTAGATGTCGAAGACGAAAATTAAATTAATATTTATACAGAAACTCAAACAATCCGAGTGCCTCAAGATAAACAATTTTCAAATAATAAATAAAAGAAAGACATGACAAATTATTTTAATGCAAATAAAAAACACATTAAAAAGTAATTTATTATTTCGCTATTTTAAAAATACATTAATATACATTCGTTTTGATTAAAAAATAACTTCCGAGTCGACAGAAAAATAAAGGGTATCAGTTATGTAAATAAAATTTAAAATTTGACCTAATACTAATGGTAAAAGCGCTGCGAAATCTAAAAAAACGAAAAAGTATTCATGTGAAATCATCAAGAGGTTGGTTTTCTACGAGGATTTGCTATCCTGTCAAGGAATACTAATGTAGAGTTGAGCGATGAGATGCAAGTTGTACAAAGAATACTTGATGCTGCCAATAAACATTGTTGTAACTTGTTGTTTATCTTCATAATGGATTTCAAAATCAATAAATTTATGTAATACTTAAATTGAATTTTGTTTCATTAATTCCATAAATTTTACATCCATAAAACTGTTTACATACATGCAACAACATGTTTTGGCAATACTCGCCAAAAAAAACCGCTAATACATTTAAGAATTAAAAAATATCAACTTTGTGTAAAGCGTTTTTAGAATCATTTTGGATCACCCTGTACTTCCTGAAAATTGCAACTCATGATTTTGTGAGCGTGTTTTTTCTAAAATGTATGCACTGTCACAAAATTTTTGCATTTGAAACCTGTTCCAGAAATATAATTGATAGTTGCCTGTAATGAAATTTGACTTCATTAAAATGTAATTTATTGATTGTTAGTTTTGTTCACTGAAAAAACATGTCCTTCCTCTGCTTTACATAGCAAAGGTTTTATATTGTCATATTATATAACCATCTAATGTTTATGTCAAATTCGAATGCACATTAGAAAAAACACGAGTCAGAAATCGTTTGGGGAATCATCAGGAAAAAATGGTTTTAAAAATTATCTTATCCAGAAATACCCAAGTAAGAAATTTCAAGAGATCGAGTACATTTTGATTGAACATTGTCTATGTAAATTATTCTTTTAGTGACCGTGGCGATGCATCATAATTTGTACCTAATTTAATTTGTACGTAATTGTAATTGAAAGTAATGCTGAGTACCTAAATACGTACTTCTTAATTTTAAACAATTCCAAATCTAATTTTGCATTTTGGTTTCACAGGTACGACAAGCGTCCGGGCGCCCTAAAGACAGTCGCGCCTCGTAAGTAAAGCAAAATTATTATTTCACGCGATTATATCAGAAAATATAATGCAAAGTCACGTTTTCTTTTTGGCAATAATATTAGCTTTTCACAAAAATAATATGTATAACTTATTACTTACAAAATATAATATAAATTTTTGAACTTTTGAAATTAGTATTAAAATAAACTTGAAAAATTAAAAAGTTAATTAAATGAATAAAATCTAATTGTTTTCATAATAACCGTTGGTGAAAGCTTATGCAAATAATTTGATTTTCATTCCTATAATTAGCTTGTTATTAATTTTTAAAGGGTATTTTAATCTTATTACTTTCAAGCGAGTAACGTCAAGTCAAGTCAAATTGAACCCAAAGTTAAAATTTATACATTTATATATTTATCACGATATCTACTTTGAACATTTAGGATCATACAGAGTCTCTAATATAATCGGAAAACCGCCAATAGCTTTATGTCCACATTAGGATACTGTCCGTTTTAATAAAAATCACGCGGTATAATTTATAAAGGTGCAATTTATTGTAAATGTTACACATAGATACTTATGTACAATAATTTTGGCACATTCACTTAAAATTTGATTAAGATTGCATGCGATCGGTAATCCCGATAACTTTATCCGCGAAGTAAAATTTAAACTTTTGGTTTCTTTCCCGGCAGTGTTATGAAATACTGAACCTACGACCATGCAAAATTTTAATCTTCCAGGCGGCCTAGAAGTAGCCCTACATTTTCTTCTAGTCCTGCTACAGAAAGTACATCATTGTTTAATCAAAAATTCAAATTGGCGTTTAATAAATTAACCGCATTACAACAATCTACCCCGTTATTAGCTTTATCCGAGCCTTGCCAATTACTCAATCTTTTCTTTTATGTTGCAGCGTTACCTACGGTTTTAAACCTGTCGAATGAATTTATGTTGTAATTAATCAGTTCGTATAAGTCTAGTTTTTATATTTTTATCAAAATTTTATGTAATCTGAGTTTTGGATTATTCGTTGTTTCTCTTTCGCACATCACCTCGAATTTTAGGGGCTCAACTGCATTTGATTTTTTGTAGTTATCAACAGATTTTATAAAATGGCCTGAACAACAGATGTGATGAAGATTTTGCCTTCCTGGAGTTCTTTATTACTACTACGACATTAGCTTGTCGAATAGATACTACTACGACAAGCGTAGTACATGTCCAAAGTGTGAGTGTATTCCTTCATCAAGGCACCTCAGGTTCATATTTAGAAAGTTTTGTCCAGCTTCAATTGATACTTCAATTCAATTAATTAAATTCGATTAAATCCTCAAGAATCTTTATTCTTAAAAGTTATACTTACCTACAAGCGCTTAGCGATAAGTTTATTTTCTTCTATTGATCTCACTATTCTGTATTCGTATGTAACAGCACAACAGGGAAAGAAAATTACTCGAAGATCTGTAGAGTACCGGTTTCTGTAAGGAGATTGCGCGAGCCAATCGAGTGTCAATCTCCGCAACTAAAACCTGTACATATAAATAAACAACCTACACGTGCGACCTGTATCCACTGATACAGATACCCTTGTGCAATATTCGACAGTAAAGATGCCCTTGTGCAATATCCAACACAGCAGTCGATACTATAGCGAGAGAATTGAATTTCATACGTGATGGTGGCGGCACCAATGCACCTAAGCTCGCTGTAGCTTCTGTTGATGTTAACTGTGAATCCCCGCAACCTTTATTTATTTATATTCAAGGAAGATAATATTTTTACCATGAAAATAGTGTAATTTTTTTTATAACTAAATTTGAACGTCTTCATGTAACGAATTTTTTTGAAATTATGTAAATTATTAGTTTCCTATCGCTGGAAACCTGGAAACACTCGCAACTCTCGCGATATCTCCTTACTAAAACCTGTACTCGACAAATCTTCGAGTATTTTTCTTGCCCTCGTGCAAATATAACTTCACCAAACGAGGTCTCACCCATTGCGTAGAATAGGCAACTTTAAATGCATTAATATAAATGGACACACAAAAAACGTCGAAAGATTGATAACATACATAAACAATACAGTTTTTTTCAATATCATTTTTTCTTTTCAGTATTCCGTTGACGAATCTCCGCTCATTCGCCGATTTCCTGAGCTGCCTTACCACATTCAAGCACATTTAGGAACACATTAAAATTACCAGAATTACTCTGGATCTGATAATAACATTAGTTCTTTACTTGCTCATTCGAGGTAGTTATTAATTTCGTTTCATAATCCTAGCCATTCATTATATCCGTTCTAGATATAGTATAATCTTCGGGGACCGAAATCCTACTCACACCTCCTCGGGGTGGCCCCTGGTAACTTGCGGAGGACCCTCAGAGATCGGACGCGAACCCCGGTGGATGGGGGAAATTCGCAAGGCTGACGTGAGAGGTAACATCAAGGAGACGAACACCAGTCAAGCTGAGGGAAGTCGACCCGACAGCGGTGCAGACAAGACTCTGCACATCAGGGTGCACAGAGACGAGCCTCGCGGGCCACTACCTAGTGGCTCCCAACACGCATTAGTACACAGCGATTCGGGTGATGCCGGGTGGTCTTTGCGATCAGCCCGGGCCACGTACTCGGTTGGTGTCCAGCGGGAGCCAGCTAATCCGGTGATGACGGGAGGCCGTAGAAAAACGACAAATTAAAGACCATCGCAGACGACAGCGGAAGTGATGCCGAGAAGGTAAATCCCGCTGCTCATCGGGGAGGGGGTTTTAGTGAGTAAAAATCTCATACTACCATCCCAGATTGGGGTCTGGTGCCTATGAAGGTTTCCCCCTTCCCTGCATTACGAAAAAAAAAGAAAAAGATATATAATCTTCGGTATTATTAAAATCGCCAATATCAAATTCGATTTATCTGCGCCTTGCCGATTACGTGAACAGCTGCGCTTTATAAAGACCATTGGTCAGTGTAAACTACCCCATTGCTCTTAAATTGATACTACAATAACAATCTAATAACCGGTAAAATTGTTCATCTAACCTTAATAAATGTCTGGTAACGGGTCAAATTGTCACGTTAAAAATATACCCTTTAGGGGGAATTGAATACTCCTTCAGTTCCCCTTTACAATTTTAATCAGAATTTATAAATTTTCAGGTGGATAATTTGAGTATAAAAAACAACTCATACTAATGTTACTAAAATTGGGTCGATACAACTAAATTGCCATACTTTTCCCAAAAAGCTAACTCCCGATTCCGTAGTACTAGCACGCCAATATTAAAGCTAGCACCTTCTAGGTTTGTCCACAAATCAATATTTAAACCGGAGGGTGGAAAAGTACCGCTACCCCCCACCCCCAGTTTACATTTTTTCTCAAAAATATAGCTCCCGATTCCTTAGAGCTAGCATCCTCTAGGTTTGTCCATAAATCAACATTAAAAAACCAAAAATTCCAAAAATCAACAGTGATTCGTGGACAAACCTAAACCTACGGGGTTCTAGCTGGTGCTAGCTCTAAGGAATCGGGAGATAGCTTTTTGAAAATAAATATCAACTGGGGGGGAGTAGCGTTACTTTGGCCCCCTCCCCGGTAGAAACATTGATTTGTGGACAAACCTACAGGGTGCTAGCTGTAATATTGGGGTGCTAGTCGGTGCTAGCTCTAAAGAACCGAGAGCTAACTTTTTGAGAAAAAATATCAACTAGTGGGGGGAAGGACAAGTTGTAACAGTACACTGTTACTATGTTTCGCTCAGCGAAATAGTTTATTTTTTAATTATTATTTTTGATACCTGGATAGGTCGATTTATTTTTACCACCTTTGAGTCGACCGAATTTAATTAAGGATTTGTGTATTTCTACGCCTGTCAGTTAGGTGACCAAAATGACGGTCGGAATTTTTCCAAATTATATCAAAAGGGTCGGTAAAGCAGTTTCCAAAAAGAGAGGTCGATAAAACTTGCAATTTTACGAATATTTTTCAAGTGGTAAAATTTGATTTTAAGTGCGGAAGCACGAGTGCATTTTCTTTTAGCGCGAGCCCAATTTTTTTGACGCTTCCTGACCGATTTTTTTGGAAGATGATGTCCATACGAGGAATCGTAATCACTCCGCCATATTTGGAAAATCCGCATTCTGGCCGCATTTTGACTTTAAACGACCTAACCAGACGTCTCCAGGTATTTTTGTATCATTTTACTTATGTTTTATTGTTTTTCTATTGTTTTAACATCTTGGTTTCCTTTGCCTCGCACTTTTGCTACGAACGTTTTTTTGGCCGAAGTTATCGTTGGTTTGCAGGCTTGCATCTTTGTTCCAACGTAATTAGAGGCCGGTTAATCTTTTGCGTTCGCAGGCGTCGATATGAATGCGATATGTTCAAACCTTTGTGTTTTAAAATTATTAATCATTTTTGAATTTTGAATTAATAATTATTTTTTTTAAATTTGAACAACGCATTATTTTCAATGAATGGTATCGAACGGCGCTGGCAGAATGCATTGGCATAGGATTTCCGAACTGGCTGTCGTACGTTCAAATCTTGAATTTGAAATTTTTATGTTCGACATCTTTTCTGTGCTTATTTTTATTTAGGTGTTTTTCTTTTAACTAAGCAGCGATGCCCGACCGATGTTCAGGGTGTTTGATCTTTGTCGTCGGCGCTCCCGCTTGTTCGACTGTGAAGTTCGGTAGTGGTTCCACTTGGTGGGATCTGTTATGACCACTCGAACGTTCTGTTGGTCGATTGTAGGGAGTGGTTCTCGGCGATGGTATCCAAGCTTCCGTACTGGTTTTGGTCGACAAACATCGCAAATTTCCACCACGTTAAGGCAACGATCATTTGGTTGCCACTTTATATTTGTTTTTATTGATTTTGTTGTGTTGTTAATTTTGATTTTTTTTGTGGTTATTCCACAAGCTAAAATACGTTTTAGCTTGCCGTGGATCTTATGGGAGGTTGGTTGGCGTAATGTTTGTCTACTTACTGGTTCGATAACATCATGAATCAGGACAATCTGTTAAGGTTCGTTCACTTACTGGTTTTATAACATCATAAACCATTTTATCATTTTATTTTTCATAACTAAGTATAACAACATCTAGATACTAGTTATTCCATCTATTACAACGGATAATGGCTCTGCTTTAGCCTTGGTAGTAATTTTTTTGTTGGTTAATTAGTTTAACTAAGTTTTGGAATTCGTTCTTTCTTTTCTTTCATAAGAAGTATTCCGCTTACCTACCATAAGCTATAGTAGAGTTTATTTCACATCAGTGTGTGCTCAGATATTTTTTTGTACTTTTTATTTTCTTTTTGGTGATGATTTAAGGGACTAAGAGGTATCTGAAATCTTTTATTTTTTTGCCTGGCGCCCTGGGTACAGTTATTTTAGCAAAGCAGATCAAATACCTATATTTAAACTAACCCACGAACGCTTTCGAGCGACCCAGCGAGCTCCGACACTGGGTAATTCCTATGAGCTAGACCGTTTTGTACAGTCCACCTACAAACGTGAAAAGAGGCAATGGAGCGAAAATTTAACGGTTTTCGCCACAAAGTAACGGACCTGAGTAAGTCTCGAGAAGTCAAGTAAGTAACTAGAATTTTTTCCCGATTAAAATGTAAGTCTTTCGCAGGAAAATTAAAATTTGATTAAAAATTACATTTGCAACGCAAAAAAAATGGCGTATTTACCAAGAAAAATAACAGAATTGATTTAGAGAACAAATTTTTAACCATGTTTTCAAGAAAAAAATTGTTAATTTGGAAGTCACCAAACTGTACCAACTTGATTTAAATTTTGAGTTCACCGGTAGTGCAAAAATCAAAGTTCACCTAGAAATCATTGTTTAAAGTTTAAAAGGAATAGCAACTATGATGTTAAAGTACTTGATTATACAGCTATAGTTGTTTTCAATTTAAATTACTGTGAGAAATTCCGTACTAAAATTTGACCTCATTCATGATTGGATAATTTTGTTAAAAGGCATTATAAAATTTATTGATAAATAAATTGCATCATCGCTATTACTTTTATTACAAAATTATTAAAATCTGTATAAGCGCTAATTTACACAAAATTGATTCGACCTTTGAAAACTTAGAGTTTTAGGCATTTACAATATAATTTTTAGGTAAATTTATTGAAAGTAACTCTAGTCTATAAAATAAAATATCAATAAATATAAACATCAATAAATGTTACAAATTATATACCGGGTGAATAGATCAATAATAATTGGACTTTGATAATTCCTTTGCTGTTCAAAATAATAAATTTACTGTTTCATAAGCAGTTAAACTTCAACCCTGTATATTGGATCGGATCAGCTTACCAAGATTTTATAATGCACATTGCGTTTTCTACGCTAGATTGAATACCGCGGAAATGAAAAAGGGACATTCTTTTCATTAATTCGTTTTTATCCAAATTTATTTTAATTAAAATACATTCTAAGAAATATACTTATTAAAATTTTTATAAAATCGTATGACAAAAAAATATTTATTAAAATTATATTAAGCTAATTAAATCGTGGCATATTTTTTATTGCTGAAACAAAATTTTTGAATTAATATATAAATTTGAGACATACCTTATTATCCTTTTGCCAAGAGCAGAAACCTTTTTTGTTGAGTACTTTGCACGCTAGTAGCGCATTTTGACCCGGATTTACTTCCGTATAGGCGGGTTGCTGTTCAAAACGTTGAACGAGTAACGCTCCTGCAACAAAAGCGAAAATTATGTAAATGTACGTTTACTTAGCCTACAACGTCATAACCCAAAATTTTCTACAAAGTTGTAAAAACTTTAAATTGCAATACTGTGTAGTTAGTTATTTGTTGATGCGTAATAAATCATGTTTTTGAGTAATTACTCCATGAAAACTATTCCATAATGCACTCAATAACTGAGCATTTAGCATACAATAATAGCTCCAAGTAAAATTTCAAAATACTACGTGACTCGTATAATTTATAATAAATTTTCTGCTTTATTTCACAACATAACAAAATACATTTTTGCATTTTGACAAAGTTCCTTGTTTTGTTAAATATGATTTCAGAAGTAGGTACCTGGGAATTGGAGTTTGGTTTTATTTTCATGAATTAAAGTTGTGGCTTTCAGGCACCAAATCAATTTTCCAATTAGCGGCCTATTTATTAAATAATTAATACATGGGTCATCTATTCCATTAATTGGTATATATTTTATGTAATTCAAGAAATGTTCTTTGCGCCACTTTGTAAAATTCTATATGGTTAACCTCAGAGTTTTTCTGTGAAAATGTAGCTAATGAGTGCGGGTAACTAATTACTACTACAAATTAGTTTAATGAAGTCATTTAAAAGATACTAATTAATTTTGTATTCATATCAGTCAGAATAATAAAAATATTTTGAATTTCATTTAGATATAACGCCTAAAATGTAAAATGCTAAACGGAATACAAAAAGATTTGATATCTGAAATAAAACACATAATACGTTTAATTTTAGTCTACATTTTAAAATTTCAAATGTGGAAGTTATTTAAATTCGCATAATTTTACAATTAAAAAGTGTTTTAATTTTAGTACTACAACCCGATAACTGCCTGTAGCACGTTTGTACTCGCAGTTTATTCTCCTGGGTTTAAATTACGATAAAATAGACAAATTGTAGGGAAATGTCTGATAACAAGCCGTAATTAATGCTTTGTTATATAAATTAAGTAGATCCACCGATAACTTCATTTAATTCACCTAAGCAAGTTAATTAACCATAAATAGTTTTTTGATTGGTTGCGCCTAGAAATTTTGACGATTAAGGGTGGAGTTCTTGTATTTCACTCAACAACAAGAATTACGAATAAACCCTTCTAGTTCCCACTTAAGGTATTAAAATTCTCTATTTTCATGAAGGAGATGGCCCAAGTGAAAGTTAGTTGGAATATCAAATTTATTTTATATTTTACTTACACTTGAGTGAGTGAAAGTTTAAGTTTCACTAACTTCAACTATCACTAAGAACTCCACCCGAATGGGATGGGATTTGAGGGGTTTAGAGACACATATACGTAGGCCTTATTAAAGCTAGCCCCCCCCCCCACCAGTAGAATCGACCATCGATACGTCGTCGTCGTTTGCTTCATGGTGTAGGCCTGTTCCGATTTCTAATCAGCCCATCGCTTCCTTGGACGTCCAACGTCTCTTTTCCCACTCGGATCATATTTAATGGCACTTTTTGGCAATCGCTGGTCTTCTATTCTTTGCACATGCTCCTTCCATTGGCGCTTATAATCATAAATCTTGTCTTTCACCAATAAGATCTGCAGTTCCTCTCTCTGCTGCTTTTATTTTAGCTTCTTATCTGGCTGTTGTCGTCCAAGTTTCGCTTCCATAAAGCCAGGTGGGAACCGCCATGACCTTCTAGAACTTTAATTGTGTATCCCATCTACATCGTTTCCCTAGTGTTCGTCTAATGGTTCCGCACCATCGATACATGATGCTACGAGTAATACGCAATATGTACTACTAAGCATCCACAATGACTGTCAAGATATACGCAGAAACAAATCATATACTACCCTTAAAAGGAGGAGTAAGGCAAGGTGACACTATGTCTCCAAAGATTTTTATCACCGCCTTAGAAGAATTTTTCAAGAAAGTAAATTTGGAGGAGAAAGGCATAAATGTAAATGGTGATCGTCTCAGCCACCTCAGATACGCAGATGATATTGTAATCATCGCCGATTACAATAAGCTCTAAAAAAGTTGGCCTAAACATAAAAATAAAACAACAGCTATATCTAACACAGAAGGTAGAGTGGATAATAACATAGCTGACGGAGAAAATTTGGAACAAGTGACAGAATATAAAATGTATACCTGGAACAAATCATCAAGCCAAATTAAGAAATTAAGAAAATGAGATGGGTGGCCTTCGGAAAACTGAGCTGCATACTAAAGATCAAAACAATCCTTCAGCAACTGAAAATCATAGTTTACGATCAGTGCATAGTCCCGTTACTTACAATTGGGCACAAACCTGGACACTCACCAAAATATAATATACACCAAATAAAATTTAGTTTTAAACTCGAAATGTTCTGACCAAATATTTCATGATCAACGTGTGTTGCTCGGACTTGTCGAAAATTTCAAATATCCATAAAAATTAAAAATGGACAGGAAAATAGAAGCCATGTCCCCATTCTCCATCTCCCGTGCAAAATTGAGTGTCGCAACTCCGCCACGATTGAGGCTCAAACAAAAAAAATATAAGTTTATTGAGAGTAAAACGATGCTCAAACGTTGAACAATTTTATTAAAAAATGGGGGAAAAAATGTCGCTGACATTTACATTTATACCTTTTACAAAATTTTTGACCATAATTTATTTTCCACCCTCGTTATAAATATAATACTATAATAAATACTATAAAAATAATAAAAATAACTAAAAATTTGTTAAGAAATTTAATTACCATCCCTCTCTAAAAACTACGCCGTAGTGCTAACAATTTTTTAATCCTTTGGTACATTTATTTGCAGATTTCATATTAATAATTTAATATTACTTACGGTAAAACTAAAATTGAGTGTTAACAAGCTTAAGTTGCTCGGAGTTCTCTTAAACTACCTTATAAGTTTCGGGTAATCTTAACTGAAAGCGTCTATAATGCCCTGGAATATTGAAAAGTTTCTGTAACAAAAAATAAGAACAGTTTTGTTCAATATCTTTTGTTTATTAAATAAATAATTAAGATTTTCATGATTAATACAATGAGTACATTATTTGGCAACCATTCAGTTTAGTACCGTTCCAAATTCAATTTATTTTCATATCTTAAATTTCAAATATGTCTTTTCTAATATTTTCAAGTCAATTTTTATTTATGGGAACGATGTTTATATTATTCACGGATCGTATCCAGTTATATGTTTATTAGCAGTAGCATATCCTGCTAATTTTAACTTATCTTCTACTTACAATTTTTAGCTATTTTTACAATAATAATTGCAATATTCCTATCTGCTTCCCTTTACGTTTTTGATCCTGGATCAACTAATAATAATTCTTAATTCCTTCGAAGGCTTCGGAGGAATTTTTAATAATCGAATTGAAAAATTAGACGAACAAAACTATAGCATACGACAGTGGACAGAGAGTCATCAAACCGGAGCCGAACTGAAAACAGAAATTAACCGCCTATTTTAAGTAAACCGAAATCGGAACCAAAACGAAATAAGATAAATGAATTTACACGTAATTATATTTTATAAAAACCTATAATAGCCTTAAATCTATCTGTGAACTGTTTCAACAGCTCGGCTTACACTAATATTAATAATCTCCTTCAGTGCGGCCTTTACGCCGCACAACCTAGGCAACCACATACCAAAGTTATTATAGCGTTTCATTTTAATGAAACAAAATATAAGCCAACAGTTCGAAACAGAGAAATTCTACTACTTGACAGAAAGACGCTACATAAACCAAAGACGGACACATAGTGAGGGGGGGACACATAAAGGTTTAGTTACTCCCACGAATTTGATAAATACCACGAAACTGATAAATTGATTAAAATTGCTAATAATTGTAAAAATCCATGCAGGGATTCACACAAAATCTCAAGCAGGAGCTCTAAAAGTTTAGCCGACATGGCGTTTGCAATTTTAGAATCAAAAATCTAAAAAATCGAAAACAAATAGGATTTTGAAGGTACTAACACAGAAAAAATAGAAATTGTAACTTGTAAATACAATTTTTATTGTTTGGAAATTTGTATCTACCAGATTACTATTTATTTACTAGACGGGCAAAATCCAAGATGGCTGACGTAGACAGGGACCGAACGAGTATCGGGATAAGTACTCAACTTCGTCTTGTCGAACAGGGGCACTCTCTTGTCCTGGAGGGGAGAAACCCCCTCCAAAGGCGGATGAACTAATAAATAAACTACTGTCAACGGCATAGAATCGGGAAGGCAAGGGGAAACCACTCGATTATTTTCCCAAGAGTGCATTTAAAAATGCCACTGTGTCCTTTCGCAGGACGATGGAAACTGAGAGAGAGGAAGTATACTAAATTTGGGTAAGATCGAAGAGGGGACATTAAAATACAATGGTTGATTTGATATGGAATTTTCTAAAGGAACATTTTTCGGCCATCCATCGCGAATTGTTCAATGAACGTTTGAGCTTCCATTAAAATCGTATGAACCATACACATCGCGAATTAAGAAAATTCCTTAAAAATTCGCGATGGGAGTGAAATATCACTCAATTTCACAATCTATCAAACGCTCTAATTTTTTTTACCTGGGATTGGGCTACAAACAATGGAATTTGAACCTCAATTTACCTCAAACAATTCTCGATCGATTGGTATTTATTTTATTAAACAAATCACATCTTAAAAATAGCATTTTGACAGCCTCTCCCAGAATTGCTCTGAAGAATTAAATATTAATTTATTAAAACCTTTTGGGGTACAATCGATGGAAATTAAAGCTTATTGGAGCTCGAGCGATTCTCTATCGATTGACACCAATTTTATGAAAATTCGCGATGTTTCGATTTATGACTATGATCATTAATTTCGCTGTCACTCATAAATCAAAAGCAAACCCACTTTAAAATTTGGTATGCAAGTAGCCAAAAGTATAGTAAAGACAACATATTTTTTTGAGAATTTTAAACATATTTTAAAGTACCTTTTTGGGGGAGGGGTACTCAAAGTCAAAAATAATTTATCAAAGCTCTACACGCCAAATTTGAATTATTTTTTAGGGCTGTATAATGTAAACGGGCTACTGTAGGGCCATAAAAAGAATACGGGTCCGTTTATTTGGCATAATTTAGAAGTACACTCAGTTTGAGCAAAATCTAAGGAGGACATGAAAATACGATGGTTGATTTGATATGCAATGACCCTTAGGTTGGTTTCTGCAGCACTTGGGAACCCCTTAAAAGTGTCAGACGCATGCGATACTAAAGTTTAAATACTAATTTTATTCTGGCCATGCATCTTGAAAACCGAATCAAGCCGGATTTGGAATCAATGTGTAACCGAATTAATTATATAACTGTAGTTGAACCGGAGCGATATTATGGTTAATTATGGTTCGACTATCTAAGTAGAAGCTACAATATTAAGTGGAAGTGCTAAAGGAGCAGATGTTTCATTCCACGTATTGCTATGATTTTCACTGACATGCCTTTCGATTTTTAGCGCTTACAGAATCCAGTGCAATTTGCATTTGAAATGATTCTAAATATCGTCAAACATTATAAGGATTAAGTATTTTACAATAATACCTAATTTGTGTACGTAGAAACACTATTGCATTTTCATAATTAAAATTATCATGAAGATTATAACATTTCATATCAAACTGCAAAGTTTCAGTAAGAGCACGTAGGAGGTAGACACCGACGAGGTCAGTACGAGCTAAGATACAAAATACAAGGTAGTTGCTTTGTTATAGTAATTATGTTATTTATCACATCTAATGTAATTTACCTTCGACGCGACGTAAAGTAAGTAACCTGATATAACATGCATGGTAAAGTGTGAAATTCCGCTGAAGGAATAGCTGATTTTCGCTTTAATTAATCTCAATGTAATTCTGCACTTTATACTGTTCTCACGAAAAATAAATTCACGAGTATTAGGAAAATACATACAAAATTTTTTAAAGATAAGTAAAAAACGGTTGTGCAATTAAAATTTCAGAATCGCTTCAAGAGAGAGACCGTTACTAACGGTAAACATTAAGCCCCAACTTTAAAAATGTTGTCTTAAAGAAAATAATTTTGAATGATATTTAAGAATCTATTCAAAATTAAACCACAAAGCAATTTGATGTCGCTACAAATAAATGGAAAATTTGAATTCAAAAGACTTTTTTTTCATTAATATGGAGTAAGTAGGTAGTATATTTAGTGCCTACGCATTTTTGCAAATAAAAATATTTTTAAAAAGTCTAATATTAGATTAATTCAATTGGAAGTATTAGTACAAATGCATACATTCCTGAATCAAAACAAAAATGTTAGTAGAAATCAGAATGAATGAAATATTTACAATTTAATAGGAGCGGGGGGGGGGGGGTACTACACCGAATCTATGTTTCGGTGTAGTACCATAATTTTTTTTGAGCGATTGACTACGGTTTATCAATAAAAATCATTTTTAAACATTCAGGGTACGTTTAAAATTTATTAAAATTTACGACAGGCTTCGATTTTCCCGGATTTTCCGTTAAAACTTCTTTGTTGTTATATTCAGTAATCACCATTAAAATTATTTTATTTCAGTGATTCCATTCATGAAATGGATGATTTTGAAGGAAAAGTTAAGAAGGTTAAATCACCACCCCAATTATTAAGAGACTGAAAACCGTAAAAAGCTGAAATTGAAAAGGTAAGTATAATATTGAAGAGACAAAAGTTGCACTCAATATTTGAAAATACTAGAGAGGAGAAGATCTAAGAACACCAAAGAACACTTAAATTAAAAATTTAATTTTATATTGCACGTATATTGCAATTTAGAAGTAACTATCTATACGAGTAATTTATTTGATCGTTTTACTTTAATTATGAAACTGGAAGATGTAAATTAAATTAAATATCACTACGTGAAATTGCAGTTTTAGTTTCGGATAAAGTTTCAGTAGTTGTTAACTATCATCTTTCAAAAATAGGTTATTAAATCATTTTATTCGCAAAATTGATTGAACAAAGCATTTGCTTTTATTAAACTCGATCAAACTTTTTTTTTTGTATATATGAGCAGAGCGTGTTACGTATTTAATTAATAAGAAGGTAATTAAGTATGTACTATATGGCATCGTATATTATTTTTTATAACGTGTGGCGTAATAATCAAGATTGCCATTAATACCAACAAATTATTTACGAATTTATGACAACGTGAAAATTGTAAAAAACGAATATATTATTACAATATTTTCGACAAATTCTAGACACGTTTTTGAATTTCTGCTTGCTTCTTCTTAGAAACAAGAAAAATTGCAGGAGAAAATCTCGCGTTATTGCTAAAAACGATGTAAAACGAGTACAATAAAATGATAACACGGTGTACAAGCTTTGCGTTTTCTCACTTTTTCATAGCCAATATAAAATGTATTATTAATTTTATTATTTAAATTGTGGTTAAGGTTCGATAATTAAATATTAAAAATTTCACACGTCAAGCATGGCATACTTAAAAGGTAATCGGGTGAAACCTTTTAAATATTTGAGATTTCATTAAAAGTACCAAACAGGCGTTCACAATAACGTCAAAAACAAAAATATCTATATTGGCTGAATAAATGCGCGCAGTTAGTAACAGCGAGAGGATGAATCCTTTTGAAGCGTGTATTAAAAAGCCTAGGGGATTTGAACGGGACGATCAAGCTTTTAGCAGTTCACCCTTATTTGCAAAGCGTGTTCTCATTTGAACCTAAAGCACATACATTCTGCGTGTGTTGACAAAAGGATATTTAATACCAACACATTAATAACCTTGCAGTTAACATATTTTGCGCTCGTTACCATCAAATTTTTGTTTTAATTATCGGGGCGATTTACATTCTTCGATTTTTTAATTTTATTTTAAGTTATATTTTCTTGGGTAAGTGAAACTAGTAATATCCTTTGATCTCAATTCTCCGTTTTCAATTTATGCATAGCACATTTAATATGCTTTTAAGGCTAAAATTCAAATTTGCTTCCAACACTTTTAAAAAAAATCGTCATAGAATTCTCTTTACTGGATAGCTAATCAGATTAAATTCCCTAATAATATTTGCAAATAGATGGATTCATTTTATATAATATATTAATATAATACAAACTAAATAAAAAGTTCTCGAGATAATTTGATGCAAGGATTATTTTTGCCATGCACACAAATAAGAAAAGAATATTGAAATTATTTTATGGTCCCACGTTGGGCGCCAATTGCAACAATATTTATTAATTAATATATTAATTTAATATATTGAGTTAAATAACAAAAATTATTTATTCTTTAAGAATATTTTTTTTTTCAGGCAATTTTCCGAATTACTTATGAAAATATATAAAAGATCTCTTAAATATTTTCAATTGCCCTGGTTTCTCTGCAATTCTTAAAATTCTTTCATCACAATCCTTGTACTTTTTTAATTTTTTGTTTGGGTCTTGTCCGGCTAGCAACTGCTCATAAAACAAATCCCTGCCTTGTATATAAATGTGAGAAATAACCACCCTCCTGTGTAAAAACTGTTTAAACCGGCACAACAGGATCAAGGATTTAGTTTTGGAATTACTACTTTACAGTTTTTTTTAATTTAGTACAGAAAAACGATTTTAATGCGGTATTCAACAGAAAGTTTTAAATTATTACAAACTAGTTAATTGATTGGGATAGGTAATTTTTGGGTTTTACTTTAATCTTTGGCGTCACTTAAAAGCATTCTGCTTCCGGTCATAAAGGTTAAAAATAACATTATATTTATTTATTTATTTTCATTATTACACTTAAACTCTCGAGGCAGCAGTTATATATGGCTTCAACACGTTTATAATTTACATTGTGAATTTGTTCTCTTTGTACTTTTATTCAATTTTGGCCTTTAATATGTCCGAATTTTTAAGGAGTCCAGTTATGACGAATCCTGTCGAGTCGGATTTAATTAATTAAACGTGAAAGAGTTGAACATTTTCACAAAGCTATGAACTAGGAAAAAGCGTCTCTTTTTACAGCAGAAGAGCTGACCCATGTGACAAAAGCAATGGCAGTGGACAAAGAACCGGGACCGGATGACTGCAAGATTGGTCCTGTTGACCAATGACTGACCAGCCCCTGGAGGACCCCAGCTCTTACCGCCCCCGGTGCTTGATAGACAACCAGGGGAAATTATTCAAGCGACGACAACTGGCGAGGATACAACAAGAAATAGAACGAACCGAACGAAAGTAAGATGATGGATTCTAAGGAAGGATGGAATAAAGTGTCAAAAGTAATAAACGAGATCCTCTGCACAAAAGATGACGACGACGAACGGAGCGCCGAAGAAGAAACTCTGTAACTACCGATGGGAACTAAAGAGAAAAATCCCGAAAAGATCTATGTTAACAACTCTGAAGATCAGAATTCGGCGATACACGGAAAATGCCGAAAGTCGAATCCCGTTCCTCCCCCGGCACGGTTGGTGGTGATTTGGTTCAGATTTCCCCCCTACCGACTTAAAAGAATTCGGGTTTAATAATAATTATTGCATTGCATACTATTTTGTAATGTATACAAACAATATGTCGGTGTCCAAGGCTTCTAATAGACTTCTGCACGAAGAAGAAAATTAACATTATTTCTATCGATTATTCTGATTCATCAACTGCATTCGTGTTCGTTATTCTGCACAGGATTGCTGGTAATTATTGTAGTTAGAAAATTAAGTTTTGTAGAGGATGTTAAATAATTAATTCTGACGTTGAAAAATGTTTTAACTATACGAAAATAAAGGAATAAAATAAAAAAATAAATTATTACTGCTTAAAATAAAATAGAAATGTTTGCATATCATAAGAATCCTCTTAACGGTATGTAAGTTGTAAAAAATGATGATCTATCAATGCAGGCGTGAAAGATGGATCAATGTTTTCACAAAGCATTCGTTTTAAAAGGTGCGATGGATTAAAATATTCAGGACGTAGGTTTTGAGAAGAAATATGGAAGGTCACGCACTAACAGGACAAATATTAATTTGTCTCCATGTAAATGTCACATTTCAAAAAAATTTAATATATCATGTTAACAAAAATTTCTTTATTTTTCAAGTTTTTTGCCTAAGTAAGTCCTATAAAATTATTAGCAGAATAGAAAGCATGATATAAATACATGAAGCATTTAACTGTAATTGGTTGTTACAAGTGGAAGAATTTAATCCACAACAAATGAAAACAGCACCAGACAACCAATATTTGTTATGAAAAGAGATTTAATAAATTTTTATTGTGGATTCTTTTATAAGAAAGATTTCCTTGCTTTTTTAGCTCTTTGATAAGTAGAGAGGTATGTTGGTCGCATTTTATGCTAATTTGGCATTTTTATATTTTATTTGTGAGTTTCTTACACTTGATAAAATAATAAAAAAATTACAAGCACCTAGTATAATAATATGTAGAGGATCTATGGAGTGAATTCCTTTTGGTTAAAGATTTAATAAGAGGGTTATTAAATTTCTGTTCAGTATTTCCGTGAATAGCCGCGTAAAGAATACATCATATAAAGGTAGCTTGAGATGTAATCAGTTGCTTCCGATTGTTGTTTGTTTGCGTGCTTTTATTTCATATTTGGATTGTCACCCTGATCGTAGATGTTCCTTGTTGACTCTGACAGTTGCAAGTGCATCGTAATTGAAGATTCTTCGGATTTTCAAGTTCTTCAACATCGATAATTTTAAATACGCTCGGTCACCTTATTTGAGAATGTTTTGATTTCAAATTGTCTATTGAACACCACGGTAGTGGTGACACAATTGGGAACAAGATGGAATAAATTTGTATTAATTATTACATCATGGCCTTGCGATCCCGCATTTTGCCACGCCTTTATGAATATTACTGAATATCTCGATTTGGGTTCACTTTATAGCAAAAGTCAAAGTAATCAAAAATAAAGTAGACTAAATTTTTTACAAACAATATCTTACACTTTTTCTTGTTAATTGATTGGTTGCAGAGTTACAGCCATCAGAGCGCGCAGTATACATTTGCTATTCTTCATTTTTAATTTAAGAGATATTAACTAAGATATTCACGAACATTCATAAAAAGTAAGTTTTCGCGTGGTGTTTGCAATATGGTTGTGATATATAGGGTTGCTAGACCGTATAATAATTGGGTACAGACTGAAATAAATTGTATTACCTATCTCTATTTGGACCTCTGAAAAGACTAATTTAATACGGTCTGACGACCCAGGATTTCGTCGCCATATTGGTAAAACTAGGCGAAAAAAGACATTGAATATTAATAAATATCTCGGTTTTATACAAATATTTAGAACTTGAAGATTTTAAAATTGGTAAATGTATATCGCGCGCTCTCATGGCTGTAACTCTGCAACCGATCGATTTATGGAGAAAGGTATCACAGATTTTCTGGTCAGAATTTAATTTTCTTAATTTTTGGTTACCCAACTTTTTGTTGTAAAGTGAACCCAAACCAAGATATCCAAGAATATTAATTTATAAAAATATCAGTTTTCGTGTAGCTTTTCCAATATAGCACTCAAATCCTGGTTCGCTATACCGTGAAAAATTAACGACTTTAGAGGTACAAATAAAGGCAAAAACCGTTAATAACTGACCTATGCTTAAATTCAGTTGAAAATATTTCTGCACACGTTCCTGACGAATTATTGGTTTTGTGTTTTATAAAAACCCACATCTGTTTATGTAGTATATAGATGGTACTGATCACATTCTTAACAATATGTTCAAATACTTTTTCTCTAAAACATAACACAAAATACATATACGTTATTTCCGTAAAACAAGAAAAAATTAATTAAGGAAATGGTAGAAAGAAAAAACAATAAACGGGCGGTCGGCTCTTGAGAGAATACTTAAGTTCAATTGTTGGTTTTTAAAATGCGTAAGGGAAACTCACAAAATAAGGAAAAGGTAATAACTTAACGATGCTGTCACTAAAGATTGGGAACCGTAACTGCGTGAAACTTAAATTTATTGCATAGACGAAATCAAAAATTTTTTTATTTTGTTTGCTTTCGTCTTATAATCAAATTTGAATTTTACACAACTGCGGTTTTCAATTCTTGGCGACAAAAATTATTCCTTGGGTAATTTCTAACAGAAAACTTAAATATTAAGTAACCTATACAACCGGACGTTGGTCCTAAGCACGACTTAAAACTGAATAGGAAAAGAATAAACCGCATGATCTAGTATGGCCATTCTTGACTCGTACTAACCCATTATCCCCGTATTTGATGCCGTGGTTTGGATTCCACGTTAAACAGTAAGTCTAATAAAGTGTAACTAGCAGTCAGCGTTCGATCCCAATGAAGGAGGTGTAGAGCTATTCCCTGGTACTCCACAGTGCTAATCCAAAATGGAAGCATATCATTGGTCGAATTAGAATTTAGTAGCAGATCTACCGTTCAATCGCTAGAAGTTTTGGTTTACAGCTTATTTTCTGTTTTCTTTGTATTGATTTAATTATAAAATTGGTTTCAACTTTGTAAATGTGCGTGCAATAAAAATAGGTTATTACTGATTTTTAACCCATACTTTTTGTAATTAAAGTAAATGTGCCTTGGTATATACAATAATTGTATACAAAATATACAACTATTATGGTTGATGAATGCTTACCAAACGTAGAATAATTGTATGATACATATATTAATACTAATGGAAGAATTCACACAAATTTAAATATTATACAAAGTTCTATTACCATTAAATTATTGTTGATAATCTTAAAATTTTAAAAATTGAAATATAAATAATGCGAAAGAAAGGCGGCAGCAATATAGCAAAATTCCAGAATGATAAATATCAATTTACCTGCTTGCTTGTTTTAAGAGGGCGTTGTAGGATATTTTGTGAACGTATCTCGCTTTACTCCCTTCATCGGGTGAAACGCTGAAAAGCTAACTTTGAATGCAATCTAGGTAAATTTTAATAATTTACCGTCGTGATCTACAATATAATAACAAAGCAAACACCTTTTAGAGTAAAATTAGGTGATAAAACGTAACGGGGTAGCGCTGGTTTTCAGCTAATGACGTGCCTCTATTTTGGCCCAGTTGTATAGATCTATAAAGAGTGTTTATATTGGGAGCTCTCACAAAACCCCCGAACTATAATTTCGAATCCAAACACGTCGCTGGATTCTATCAGTAACTTAAGCTAAACGCTATAAATCTCGTACAAAATTCTAATCGTCAACCTGACCATTGACCATCTTCGGTCTCGAATCGACCTGGACGTTTTCTTTTCTACCATCATGAAGTCAAAACGCATTACTTTCTAGGTATCGTAGGTTAATAATTTTCCTACTGAAACCATATTTCCGCACTTATAAAATTAATTCCCACTTTTATAAATTTTGGATGGACTCAATTTATTACTTTATTACATACACAAAATTAATAAAATCAACTTTCATAAATTAACATTGAATAATGGCGATCAATTTAAAATCATTAATATCAAGTTTGACTATCGGAAGAAGAAGGATGTTGGATTTTATCAATCGTATAGAGGGTCGCGACTTTAAATGGACCAACATTGCGTTCTGCTTCATTGAAGTCATTTCAAGAACGCAACTTCAGCGTGCAAGGTGCTGTCGTTTGCGAAAGGCAGCAATTTCAATTTAGGATGACCCTAACTCGGACGTTGAATATTTTAAACATTTCAAAGAGGAAAATAACATATTATACATATTCAATATTCTGTAACTGATTTTTTTGTACCGTTACTGCTGTCACAGCCTCTTAAACGCAAGATTGCAGTGTGAATTAATTGATTTTCAGGTTTTTTATTTGTAAATTTCCCGGGCTTGAAATTTATGTAACTTTTGTTTATATGAGTTCAAAATGATTTTTTATCGAATAGCTCAGGTTTGTCGACTCC
The DNA here is from genome assembly GCA_932274525.1 of Podabrus alpinus. Taxonomy (NCBI): domain Eukaryota; kingdom Metazoa; phylum Arthropoda; class Insecta; order Coleoptera; family Cantharidae; genus Podabrus; species Podabrus alpinus. Next base: position 99,280,971 of record OW026452.1, read on the forward strand.
TGATTTAGATCCATTTAAAATTATAATTTTATTGGTCTATAACCTTATAATATGTTTTGAAAGCAATGTTGTGGTGTTGTTCTTTTTATATAATATTATTTAGTTATTTATTTTTGTAATATTTAATCTTGTTACCAATTTTAGTTTAATTAGTCGCCAAACAGTGTGGTAAATATGACGAAACCTAATGTTTCCATTGCATTATACAATATACATATGATAAGATTTTGTGCATTTTTTTGGAATTTTAAAATACTGTGACTGATCGGCACATTAGAAAGTTGTCGGAATGGATCCCATTCTTTTACAGGAAAAAATGGGTAAAATTTATTTATTGACAGTTATTTTTACTCCATTTAATTTATAGGAGCTTTTTTAGGTTATTGGCATATAGCCACTTTGTGTGCTAATGCATGCAGGAATAAAAAGCTTTTTGCTTAATGGCAAGAATGCAATAATAAAAATAAAACTAAGGGAAGCGATATGGATAATATTTTCTACGTATTATACAGGTAGAGGTACTGTAAGCCGTGAAAGTTTGTTCTAAAAGCTGAAAATGTAATATCTAGAAATTAATAATTAAACAGTTTGAAGAATAATGGACGTGTTATAATGAATTTAATACTCGATCAAGATAATCCCTGAATTAATATATCAACGCTGATGCTGAAACAAAAAATTGCTGAAATTACATTTAGCTTGAACGGTGCACGGCGGTGTCTTCTTACTGCCAGATATTTTTCATTTCTGAATTTTTTTTATTAAAAATGTTTTTAACAATTTAAATTTAAAATTACAAGATTTGTATTACTAAACGTGTAGCTGTCCTAGAATTACTGAAGATATAATAATATGTAGAAGTTCCGCGCAACACAAACTAATCGCCTCGGTAGCGCAGTTGTTCAAGCGCGCGCATTTACAGCTAATACGCCAGAGTTCGAATCCAGATCGAGGAACATATTTTTCAGCATACCATCTTGCTAAAAACGTATTAAAGAATTTTTTTTAATTATCCACGGTTCTTATAGCTCACATAATAAAGATGTTTGATGCTGTTATATTATTTATTGGTGTGATTAAATATTTATGTAGAAATGTACTGTGTAATTAAATTAAACTGATTATCGTTTATTGAGTAATCGTAAAACCGTATAATTTTAAACCAGTAGTAATCCATCATTTATACAATTATTATACAATAAATAATTTCATGATGATCCATAGGAAGCGTATTTTTGAAATAATTTTTAATTTAAAATTTTTTTACATACTGCTATGACCTCCCTTATATTAAAAGTTAGACACGGCTTTTTAAGTTGGGCGCCACATCCAAATGAATGAAAAATATAAAAAAAATGTAAATGTTAAATTCGCGTGCTAAACTTTAATTAGAGAGTTCACCAACTTGTCCCTCTGGTTTAGCTCAGTCTAAGGCTCTCTCAGAGTATTGCAGGTATTAAGATAAATTAGGGGGTGGTTGCTTATTAAGTTGAAAGTTTTGTTTTGAAATGATAGAAAAATATTTAATGACTTTGGATAAAATTGCTTAATTGTTTTCACCAGATAAATGATCCACTTCTTTATTTGAATGATCTTTAAAATTTAGAATACTGACCTGTAAATGTTTGATAATAATAATAAAAGATTGCATTAGTTTAGAAATGATATTTATATTTAAAAATATCGCAAAGCGCAAATAATCAATTTAACAAATTTATGGAGATATCATATCCATCACCAGAATGTTTTACAATAATCAAAAACGTAGAATTAAGTTCAATCATAAATTTTTTAATAATAAAAATATATTTTATCAGTACCTTGTAATTTAATAATCCGGACTTCTTAATAAGTCAGCGTAGAAAAACACTACCTTGATAAACACAAGCGCACTATGAGACACTTCCACGATCAGATGTTTTAGTTGATACGACGCGTTGAATCTTCTCTTCTTTGGATTGACTCATTCTTATAGAAATTATCCAAATTTGACTTTCCAATTGTGTTATTCAACCAAATTGTGTTCCGGTAAGTAATTTTGAATTATATAATCCTCGGATATTTGAGAGTTGAGTTGATTATTAATACTTTTCATTTCTAGGCAACGCAACTAAGTTTGCCATCTTGGATATTTATCGACCAAATCGAAGAATTTTTGGATCACGTTGCAATACGACTGTTAAGTTTTGGTAACTTTTGATCAAGTTACACAGTTACGAAATTTATAACCGCCGCCAAGCAACAGACTTTTGTTAATGTTAATCATAACTTCCAGAGTTGGTTCCGTTATTGAAGAGATTACTTCTTCGCTGATTTCCAGTTGTTTTCCATCACAGTAGTTGATTTGGCAGACATTTGAAGTAGTACCTTTGACTATTTTCATTATCACGTTTCACTTATCAACCTTTAATGGATTTTCACCCTTATGTACCTTTTTACAAATTATGCAGATGAATTTATGGTTATCACATACAATTTGATACAATAGAATTTTGGTTATAAACAGATTTTCATATAACAAGTTATTCACAGAGATTTATCAATTCAAAGTTTATAAACGTCAAGGTTATGTTTTTCAGATAACAAATTATAACAAATTTCATCATTTCTAAGATAAAGCATCTTATTAGAAGATTTTGACTTGTTCACCTTCAAATTGAATGTATTTAGCAGGTTTTGATATAGCTTTCATATCTTTAAAGATCTTATTGGGTCTACAATATCTGAAATTGAGTTGGATGTGTTTATCTGTTCAATCTAATATTTAAAATTAGCTTAATTTTTCTAAATATAATGATAAATTCAGTTTTACAACCATTTGTGTAGTGTAGGGTCATTTTAAATCACAGCAATACTATGCAAAAAAGAGTTTTCCACACAAAAATAAAATTTAATGTTAGAGAAAATAAATAATACTGCGAGAGTTACATTTACTTTTTTTAAGTTTACGTTTATCTTTTTTATGTTATAATTTCACAACCCTCACAAAAGCGTAAGCAAATATTCGCAAATATATAAATTTTTAAATTTGTGAAGGTGTCTCCCTTATTTAAGTAAACGATAGACAAAATATCATTTCTTTTTGTGCATGTCGTCTGTGCTTTATCTTTGTGTACATCATTATACACAATTCCCTTCAGTAGTTGTTATCTCCATTTTCTTATCTTATGCAAGGAAATAAAAATGCATAAAATTTTTTAATAGTTTCTCCATTGAACAAAAAATGTAAAGAAGCTTTTTAAATTCCATTTTACTACTGAAAATGTAGAAATAATATTTGCTTAAAATTAAATGTTTTGTAAATTTTATTCGACATAATTTATTTTAAATTACTGAAACTCGAAACGCAATTAAAAAGTCATTAAATTTTTGCCAAAGTACTTCAACAATAAAAATGTAAATACTAAATTTTATATTTGCATAATGCAAATAATTCTGACAATATTTTTCAATAAATGAAAATTGAATCCCGATCTACTTTGTTACATACCATAATGCGGTTTGACAATTCTTCGATAAACTCGAAGAAGGTCTGTGGATTTAAAAATTTAAATCTTTGATAAATAAACAAAAAGAAAATTAAAATTAGTTTAACTTGATATATTGTTGCGTTTTCTTTGATATTTAATAACTTGGTGAAATTGTGCAAGTTAAAAATGAAGAAAGTTTTCTTTTTGAATTTTGTTACAACACTTTTTAACTCAATAAAACATGCGCATTCCACATGTAAAATGGAAAAACTGTAATTAAATAACTACTGATTATTTTATTCGACACCAAAACAAATTAAGCACCATGTGTTTAAAAATGTATAAAAAAGAAGGACATCACAGTATACAAGTGAAATCCAAATTTTGGCATAGGAAATAATTTGGGTGTCCTTAAAGCACCCATTCAGTTATATTGCAAACCCCAAACAGATTTATTAACATGTAATGAGGTTATATTAATAAACAAAAATAAAAAATTGTTTCATTAGCTTAATAATTGAGCCCGTTCTGTGTTCTGCCATTGTTTCCATCAATCTCTTCTACCACAAGTAGGTACAACCATCACCACCAAGAAATTGCGCCAAGAAATTCCTAATGTTTTCCGAAATTCCGAATTCTGATTTTATCGACATTTTAACAAACTAAAGCCATCAAATCATTCCATCCTATGGTAAGAATACAATCCAAAACCATATTCATTCTAACCATATGATTCTCAACATGTGTGTGTTTGAGAATCCAACATCTGGAATCAGAATCGACTTAGTGGAAGTATTTTATGATTTCTCTTAGTTAGTTAACATTAAAGTTAAGCGAATAAGGTACGGATGAATTCGATAACCCCTGTAATTTTGTCAATAATCGATATTGAAGATCGTTAATTTTCAAGAGATCAACCAATCAGAAGCATTCGTTTTGGGGCGGAGTGATATTATGCTATATGATTTATAGATTCAAGATGGATAGAATTGTTACGAAATTTTTTCACTTTCGCAACGACTTTGAATTTATTTAAATTCAAACAATTATATTTAGCGACATATTTCGTAGCGCCCTGTATAGCGAGCGTAATTGACGGAGATTAGACTCGCGCATGCTAGTATAGAAAAGTCATGGGTGAACTCTCGAGCGAACAGGTCGATTTTGAAGGTGCTGTGAAGTGATTATGATTTTTGGTTCCGAATTTTAACAGGGGATGATTACGATTGTGAGAGGGTTGCCGTCCAACAATGCGAATGGTTTGGATTTGTTTGCGCTCCAAAACCCAGTAGGGGATGTTACATTCGTTGTTGAAGGATGGTGGTTGTTTCCCGGATCGTACATTTTTTTATCGGACCCCATGGTTAATACTTCCTGTGAAAGATTTGTTTCCTTTCACATTGGTAAGTCACCTAATTTTGTTGCTAATTACTTCACAGTTACTCGTTAGTTAATTTGGCCAATTTTGCTCCGAACACCTGGAGTTCGATGACGATGGAATTCACCCTTGGACGATTCATGTACTTTTTTATGTGTTAACATTTTGGTTTTTCTTTTTGTCCTGCATTTTTATTCACAGAGTGGTTGCCAAGATTGTGATTGCCTTGCACGTTTTGTATTGCTGCAGCGAGGTGATATACGGCAATCTAATCTCTTTTACATTCGCAAGTGTGAAATAGATCGAATGTTTAGTTTGATATTTGATAGAATTATTAATTAATAATTATTTGATATTATTATGCTTTGTCTAATTAACATGATCTGAATATTATTTCCACTTAGTAACATCGAGCGGCGTTTGGTAAAATGCATTGGCGAAGGGACTCCGAAGTGGTCGACATGAGCTCAAATCTCGTATTTGAAATTTTATGTTCGATATTTTTTTGTGTTTATTTTTGGTTTTATGTTTCTTTTTTATGAAGGCGGCGATGTGCGACCTATGTACAGGGTGCTGCATTTCACCGAGGTTGCTGCCGGTTGATTTTATCGTCGGAAGCTCGATGTGGTTACCTTTGAGGGATTTTTATATGACCACTCGAGCGTTTCGTTGGTTGATTGTTTGGGGAGTGATTCTTGGTGGCGGTGTGTTGCTACTGTACCGGTTCTGGTCGGCTAATACGCATTCTATCCGACATCGCTTATATCTCTTCGCCTTCCGACAATGAACATCCTATTGTTTATTTTTATTTTATTGTTAATTTTATTTTTGTGTGTGTTAGAAAAGCTGTTTTCTTGAGTTTCTCCGGGGCGTTCCTTTGACACGACCCACGGCCTTCGCCGCCGCTATTAACGAGCTAGTTTATACCCAAGATCAGGGCCCCACGCAAATTAAAGTAGATGGTTTTTCCTTCTGCGTGGACATTATCTTTTCCGAGCTATCTTCTTATTAGAGATAGTGAGGACAGATTTTGTATCAACCTGTCATTTTAATTTTGACTATCAATAAATGTCTCCTTTGAGATGCATGTGTATCGTACTCCGGCTACAGCTCGGGTGCGCTCGTGCATTCACATGGGCGTTGCATTGAGCGGCCGAGCTGGTAGCACGTACACAGCCGGTTTCGGCCTGGCGTGCTCGGGATTAACCAACGCCTTTACCTGGGCCGCCCGGCTCGAAAGAAATGCGCTTGGGTTGCTATGGGTTCGGGTATTGGCTGAAGGTCTTTGGCCGATAAACGGTTTAGGGAAAGGAAGACGTGTAATGCGTTAAATGCTTGCGGCCAAGGTCGTCTTCTTCGTTTGTCTTCTTGTAGTTGATCTAAGAAGTGAAGAAGGGGGGTTATCTAAAATGGGACGGTTGTCTAAAATTGAACTGTTATTGTCAAAATTGGTGCAAAAAATTTCCTATGGACGATTGTATAGTAAAGAGTCCTCAAGCTGGTAGTTACCCAACTGTTGAATAAGTGGATTGTCGGATGATATACTTACCAACTCAGGAATCCTGCCTGTAAACTGAAGGTTGGCCGCCACTTGCAGAAGTTACGTTCAGAGCTAAGTGCCCCTGAGTATGAACATACTGCGGTTCAGATGTCTTTGTACTCGAATAACCAGTGTATTCTCACCTTTACAAAAATTGACGTCAACGCTAAGTACCTTGAATTCATAACAAGAATAATTGTTGTATTCAACAGAATGCATAATTAATAGCAATCTATTTATTTTAGGTAAAAGATACTTTGGTTGAAAAATATAACAAAACAATAAATTACAATTAATCCAACAACTGATTATACTAAAACAAAACTCTCTTCTTCACGAATAAGGTTATGTAAATTAATTTGAGTAAAAGTAAATAATACCTTGAATATAACGAAAATTGTACAAAAGTAACATTTATTTGCACGAAATACCGCAACCTTTAATAATTAAAGTTTACACGCTACTAATACTAAAATTTTATTTCAATTTCCCCAAAAATTACTAACACTTAAAACGTAACTAATAATTTGCAATATTAACTTTTCACATTTACACGCCGGAATTTTGAGAAAATTCGGTAACAAAATTTATAATTTCCTATAACCATATTATGTGGATGAAGTATCGAACTAACGTTTAATATTGTGTAAACACGCAGCAATTTTTTTCGTAAATGTCATTTACATAAAGAGAGAGTCCATTTAAAAAATCTTGTTAGTGTGTATTACGTTTATTAAAAAAATTACACGCAAATTTTGACACTCCTTTGTCACGGTCTAATGTTCGTTTATAAATCTCAAGCAAATTATTCAAATTTACCACCCGTTCTGCAGTGTCAGCAATTTATTGAGTCGTCAAAGAGTTAAAATATTGCAATATAATTAATTTTATGGATATTTTTAAATGTGATAAATTTTCACAAAATCGTATGATTTATACTGTTTCGCAATGTTAAACGTACTTAGTGAAATCGTATTGGATTAAAATCACGTGGCGCTTACTCCTTTCCCGTGTAAGGTCTTTCGACCACTTTGTAATGTAACTAATGACAATTTTTTTAATTAAAATTAATTAAAATTAAAATGTTGTCTGCCGTATTGTCTCGTCGTTTCTGATAACACGTCACCTTTTCTCTCTTCTTCCTCTTCGAGTGCCATACCTGATTTCCGGCGTAGGGGTAGGAAACTTCTCCCCTATATGTAGATTACACCTCGGTAGTTTGCCATTGCCTTCCGAAGAGAGGCGGCCCGAATAAAGTTTTAATGTACCCGAAGTTGAACCAGGTATTGAGCATTAGCAACAACGCACTTAACCACTTAAGCTGATGACCGACTCTACCTCAGCTAATCTCATACGCTAACAAGCAACAAGTTTGTAACAACAATTGAATTAAAATATAGGGTGTCCAAACGAAGTCACTTTGCTAAGAACTTGTTTTTGTCTAAATCCAAATCCCTGCAATGGGGGGGGGGTTATGGTCCTCTTTAAAGCAATTTTTTTAATTTCTGTTTTCAATTGACCATAGCACCGAATGTATTCATTTCTTAGTGTTGATTGTTCAATACTTTTTAAAGACCCTAAAATTATCTACAAACTAGATTATAATAACCCTTTATTGCCTAAAACTAGCGGATTTCAAGTTATAGATTCAATGAAGTAAAGAAACTGCACAAAATTCCAAGTTTTATGTTTTTGTTTTTCTTGCATATCCTATATTCTTAAACAAAACGTTTTTGTAAAAAGGAGATGCTCTTTTCCTGATGAAATTTAACGGGCTACACCTTCATTCTAGTAACCTTTCCGTATAACCAGTTCATTTCCCAGAAAAACTGATTGTAATATATTAATTTACTTCCACGTAAATAAAATTTCGGGCAAAGTAAGAACTTTATTCTGACCGTCTCTCCTCGGAAGGTGATAGCAAACTTCTGTTTGCCATTACGTTCCTTGCGTTTACGATTATGTTCCTATATAATATTATTATTTTACTCCGGTTCAACTGAGGTCCTTATCATTCAATTCCAGTTTCGTTCCGAATTCACAATCGGTTTCAAACCGTATTTTACCACACTGGTAATAATTTAGTCATCGGGGAACTCCTTTGTGAGCAGACCCACTCTCCAAGAAATTTTTACAACAAAGTGCACAATATAAAAATACGCACAGCCCTGAAAGGCAGAGCTCGACGGAGCATTCGCCTGGTTGTCCGCTGGCCCAGTCCGAGCCTGGTCTCAGCACTCGTGTAACATTTTTAAACTACCACAGAAACAAACCTAATCTAAATTTTACATAATTACCGTACTTGCAGTAGTTTATTTTCCTCAGCTCTGTGATCTGAACCGAAACGAAAAGGAGTCATTATATCTGATACTATTTCGTTTCCGTTCTGGTTCACTTGAAAGTCGAGGTTCATTTCAGTTTTCAGTTTGATTCCGGTTCTACTTTTTGATCACGACACTTTAATGAGAAACATAACTATGGAGAAAAAAGAAAAACTGTTGAACATTATCTGGTCGATACAATGCAATTGTGATAAGTCGCTAACATAGCACACCGTTTTGATAATTTAAGTTAAGTCGATAAATTCAATGCTCCCGTTTGTTTTCCATCAGAAGGACGCTTAGTTTTATTCACGCGATTTAGGGGACCAGTGAATTTTAATCATAGTATCTGTATTCTTAATTTAACCTAAAAAAAAACCTTTTGGGCACTAAGGGCCGGTTGTATAACAGAGATTAATTTTTGAGTAAGAGTTAACCCAGGGACTTCTGCTATTTGATTGATTGATATACCAAAAATCCCTGGGTTTACCCTTACTCGAGGTTGAACCTCTGTTATGCAACCGGCCCTAAGAAGCGGAAATTTTCACAAGTAAATTACGCTGTAAAATATTAGCGGATCGTGAAATTATACAGTGGTGGTGCCAGAACTTCTTTCGATCGGCAGTGCCATGGCTATTTGGCACCTTATAACGAGCTGCCATTGGTATAAATATTATTTGCAAGCGTTTTCTTGACACTGTGACACTTGGCTCGATGTATATAATATTATGTCCTTCCTGTTTGTGGTTATTTTCTCGCAAGTGTTTTGTTAAGGTGGACTTTTCGTCATTTAATCGGTGTGATCGCGCATGTTCGTTGAATCGCGTTAGCAAGTTTTGCCGGTTTGACTTATTATTTTTGGGAAAATTCCCATATGAGCTCGAATACACCTGGTTTAGCCAAAATATCCTATTTTGATTTGGCATTGTAGATACATTTATATCGTTATTTATTATCTGCTTTGATCGGTTTTTCTGATATAGTATGTAATTGTGCAGAATTTCGCGTCGCGATTTTAAGGGAACTAGACTGCCAATAACAATAAAACATTCTAAATGAATAAGATATAAATTAAATACAATTAAAAATAATTTATATTGCACGTTGTTGGATACCAATAATAAGTGCATCGAATATACAATTATCTCGTAACGATCATAATATAAACTGTAAAATCCTCTTTGAAAGAATTTAATATACTGTGATGATATTTGGGGTGCAACTACTGTATCGCCCAAAAATCGCTTCAATAATCACTATCTTACTCACCACGACTAGCTCACAAGCTTGAGACTCTTTTATTATTATGATGTGTTGTACTTGGATGAATCGCTCCCACAAAGACAACGTTTGCTCAGGATTATTTAATTTACTTAACCTGTATTTCCAGGTGCAAATGCTACTATGTTGATAAGCTTTGATTACTTTAATACAGCTTTCTAATGCCACTCTATTGATGTAGCCCCCTTTGATGAGATTCAAATAAAAAATCAATTCGCAGTAAACAATAAACGTGGTTTTATTTACAATACCAAAGAAACAAATATGATGGTTATTAAATTTTGATAAGTTCAAACTTACTATCAAATCTAGCAAATTAACACTCTTAATAATGTACAAAAATTGTTCGCCAACAAATAGAATAATGTCTTCAGAAAAATTTAATACAGTTTTAAAAATAAATTTATAATGTAGCTCACCCAAAAGTACGTCACTGCTTTTTAGTAGATAAGTTACGTGTTGAAACGATGACACAATCTCGTAGGTAAGTTGCACAACCACGATCAAACAGGATGCCCCAATATGATCTGCTGTTGATCCAGGTAAGTGAAATAAAATTTCCAAATTGTAAATCGATACTTCAACGGAATTAACTAAATTTAATTTTCCAGGTATTATCAAAATTTCGTCATCAACTACCATAAAAGAATACGACATAACCTAGCCGAGATATTGGTATAAACAATGGTAAATATTTCCCAATACAATTCTTCAAAATACAAATCGGATCCAAAATCGATAATCGTTTTCCAATAATTAACCAAAAAATTTTTCATAAACGTCAAAAATATTCAAGCAGGTTGCCAAACTTTTCAAATTTCCAAAAATGTTGCCAACCATTAAATTCAAAATTTCCAACAACAAAACCAATATCAATTTATCGATACGTACTATTACAATTCTTGGCGACGAATGCTCCAGAGTCGATAATTTCACACTCTTTTATAGACTTTCGGCTAGGTACCGGAAATGACGTCGTCCAAATTCAAATGATTCAATCTTGCATGAGATAAAACTGCTGATCTGGTTGCGAAACATATTGGGTAAATCCTTTTGTTAAATTTTTAATTTTATGGCACTAGTTATATAATTTTTAAACACTAATTTTTAATTTTTCAATCCACAGTCTATAAACATGCGATCACTTTGACGAATAATGACCCTTATTAACAAAAATACTTGTTGGCGGCAAAAACAATGCAAAATACAGAAGAACACAAAGCAATCGTATTATAAAAAGTAAGTCTGAACATTATTTATTCTGAAATATAAAATTCAATGAGAAAATTAACCATTAAATTTGTTACAGGTCATTGACCCTTATGTTACAATTATGGGTCTTGTTACCGTTTACTGGGGATGATTGTCAGATTACATGGATCTGGACTGACAATTGAAGCAAAGGCTACTAAATGATCAAAAGAGATGCACCAGAAATTATAAATTTAGTTCCCATCCGAACAAACAACCTCAACGTCCTGCGACTGAGCAAAAGTTGCATTAACAAAAAACGAATATCCAGTTCAATACTTTACTATGAAATTAGAAATGCTATTAAAATTGAATGAATTTTCAATAAATATAAACGGATTGTTATAAATTTAATATCATTATCTAATCAGTAATCAGATGTGCTCACTAGGTTTAATATTAATGAAATGTGACAGTCATTATTAATTTGGCTTGTTGTTCTGTTCCCTGTTTTGTTCTTTTTTTTACCTTAATAAATATTAGATTTAATCTAATTTATGTTTTAATGTTATTGTAAGCCAATTAGATGAATGCACACCTTACATCTTGTGATGTCCGGTCTACAGTGTATTCCTGGGGGCGGGAAATTTAAATTTAAAAGTTCAACATTACAACCATATATTTCTCTTATTCTAAAAGTTTACTGTTAACTCCTGACGCCCCAAAGCATAATAACTTATTTATCGCTAATCCACGAACATGTCTCTGAACTGAACTGAACGCTGGGCGCCACTTGCACAAGTGGCTTTGAATAGGAACAGGGAGGTACAACTTCGAGCGATTGGTTCATTTCGTTTACTTTCTTTAAACCAGCCAGGAGGCATTGAAAGCACCCCCAAGATGTCTGGAAATTTCTCCTGCTGTCCCAAACTTATATATTCTTCGTTAGGCTTAGTCGGCATCTTTAAAAAGTATATACTAAAAATATACTTTGTTGATATCGTCTTCGCCTGGTGCTCACAATAGCTTCCTTATTTTTAACGATCGCAATACCTAACTATTTTACTTTTATCAGTTCGATAAATTTGTTAACAAGACGTCTGCGAGAGTTTGTTGTGCAAGGAGTAAAAGTAATCATCCCAAAAGGAAAAAAAGAAAGAATGGAATAAGAAAACGTTATACAAAGAATGCAAAATCAATAACGACATGAAATGATAAAACATCTTTTAAAATGATTTATACCTTAAATTGTATAGTGAGTTTATATTAATATTCAAACCACGAAGCACTTTGTATAAAATGCTATGCTAATGCAGAAAATACATCTCGAGCTGCTTATAAGCAAGGTAGGTGTAATGTATAGCAAGCACCGTGCTCTCTTTAATAAAATATAGTTTGCTATGACTACAAATTTAAGATTTACAAAATTTACTGTAATAACATTAAAATTCAGATAAGAAGCAATTTTCGAATGTTCGAGTTAAATCTTAGGAAGGACGATCCATCGAGGAAATTTTCCAGCATTATATTTAACCGATAACCGTGTAAACGCTGGGCGTGATAGATATTAACTCAAATACGAAATTTTTGAAACAATTAAAATATTTTATTTTCTATAATAAATTTCAAGTTTTAGCACGCCATTTATACAGTGAGCTAATAAAAACGGAAATGGTAATGGTTTGGCTAACGTATGATAATATTTTCTGTTTTAACTGAAATTTGCAGTAGCAACCAGACACAGAAGGAAGTTACTTTTATGAAAAGTGTCTCTAAATTTTTGCCATTGTTACATAAGATTTTAAACGTTGTTGTTTACTAAGCATATTATTTTGAAAATGAAATACGATGTACCATTGTTTTTGATATAGTCGAAAACTTTATATTACCCTCATAATTTTCTTGTTTATGTTTGGCATAAAAACCAAATTGGATTTCTTCGTACATCCAAACCAGTTATTTCTATTTTCCTGGTCTCAGGTGTAATGAAATTTATTTTTATTGATATTTTTACAATGAACCAACGACTTTAATAAAACAATTTAACCAAAACATAACAATATTTTTATTGCTATCATACACTTTCTGCAATAAAGAAAATCACCAGCAAAAACATGAAAATCTCACTTTCTAGTCGAATAAAAATGTCCAACTGTATCAAGTACATTATTGCGTTGTTTATGTCGCAGACACCTGCATACCCTAATAAGCTGTCTTCATAACGAAAAATATTTCTTTAATTAAAAACATCTCAATAAGGGAACTTTTATTATTTTAAACACGAATATGCCCGAAAAACCTACGAGAATTGAAGTGGTAAATCGAACCTATATTATTTATCTGTTAGGTGAGTTCTGCAATTATTGGCTGTTATCTGGGCATGCTTTTACTGTTCAAGTAATACAGCAATAAAGACTTTTTTATTTTGTTAAATGTTGTATATTTATGTTTGTGTGTATCAGAAAATTTAATTTAAAATGCGCCACTCCCAGGTCTTGTCTTTCTTTGATATGACAGCAAAACAACGTATATTTTCTTATACTTTTACTTCCCTTAAAATCTGATAGCTTATGAAATGATTGAAATAACATTATTTAAAGCAATCTCTGTTCACTCTGGACCTGTTTGATATTTACAATTGTCAAAGCTATACCGGAAGAGATCCCGATTCACAGGTGAATCTTTCAGTTGGAAACTACATGTGGGTATCAATCAAGAACAGATCTCCTACCATGTTAAAGAATTGCTACCTGTAGAACCGTTCTGTGATTATGAATTTAATGTCTTATCAACCAAAAGCATTATTGGGTCGAATATGCTTTTTTAATCGAAACGTATGACCATAATACATTGTAATTTTCGAGCACATATTTAATTGAGGAAGAAACTTATAAATTACCTTTCGAAATTAACGTCATCGAACTGAATTAAATTGGAATAAATAATTTTAATTTATAAAATTTAAAAATTATCTGCTTTATATTGTAGGTAAATAAATAAATTTAATATCACCTGTTATCATTTCAATCAGATGATCATTTAAAAATGATGAAATTTTGTATTACCTTAATCATACAAAATGTCATTAGATCGTAGTGTAAATTATACAATTTGTGTCGGCAAAAGAACCTTGTAATATTTCTCAAATATTGCATTAATTAATTTATTTAATTAACGATTACAGCATTGTCATTACGATAATCTCAGCACCCAACAAACATTTTAGCTGTAAATCGGCTGTTAACTAGCTAATAGCGTTGTTTAGCCTCTAAATAGCCATTTAATAGCCGATTTACAGCTAAAATGTTTGTTGGTATTGCTACTATCCAGGAGTGTCCACAACTTTTATAACACATCCGTAGAAAATCCATATACTATATGTTATATGGACGTTATAGCATATCAGCGTAATGGATCAATCAATGAGTTTCAATATCTTGCCAATTATATTGCTATATCAGCCAATAAGCATAGGAAGGTTATTAGAGAACGCTCGGTTGCGAATTTCTAGGTCAACGCGACTATTTTCATAGTATATAGATTTCGCTCCGCTGAAAAAGTTGTCTGAGTTTCTCCAACGATATGTAGACAATATAAACAGTAACAGTTCTCTACAATGTGAGTTTCAATATAAGTTGAAGTTGGAAAAATATACCGGTTATGGTTCTGTATAAAACCAGGTTTTAATACATTTATTCATTTTATTCCATCAAGTCAGTTAATATAAAACAGCTAAAAATAATAGGCAGATTTAAGCATTTCTCTTATTTGTTGAGCATATACTTTTTCTAACTTTATGATTATAATATAAAATTTAGAAGTGGAAAGTAGACGGCGCGATAATTATAGAGATGGGCACGTTTACATCAGGCGAATTTGAATCGGCAAACTCTAGTTACGAAATCCCGAGATAGGGACGCCGGGTGCGAATCCGAGCTGGGTGAATCTATACTATAATTTGTGAAGAAACCGAGCAATTATTACGGTCTATAGGTCTATACTGATGGTAATAATACCAGTGCGGCTTTTAGGCCGCACAACATTGGTAATAACCTACTAGATATCTAAAATCGGCCAGATATAATCCGGGCCAATTTTAATTGAGAAACGCCGGAAACGAAATTCTGCGGTAGGGATGGCAGGTATTACTAATCTGCAACGTTCAATTCTACAGTATGATAGTATGTGAAAACTTGGCTCTAAGAAAAACCGGAAAAGTCGAACAATTACGGTTTCCATTTAAGCCATAATGAGTTTAATAAATATAATATAATATGTAACATATTGTGAAAATTTCATTTTATACATAAATAGCAAAGGATTAAGTATACAATTTATATTAAGTTGAGTTTGTTCATTTATAAACTTTAAATCTCATTCAGCTTTAAATCCTGTATTTAGATATTATACGTATTTATGTACATTTGGATATATTATGTTAATAATTTATTATTTATTAACAGAAATACTATAAATTATAAGTCGCTAATATTCCAAGCAGCTATATAAATTTTTGCCACTCGAAATAATTACCCTTAAAAATCTTTTCGGAAATATCTGTCCGATCTCATATACAGAATGTTCCATATTTTTTACGTAATTCTGATTAAGAAACTGCCAACAAAGAAAATACTATAAATAGTTCAAGGCAAATTAAAATTACGAATAGTTTTAATCAAGGTAATTTAATAATTTTTAATTTAATTATGACTAGGGAGTGTATTTTCAAACTTGAAAACATGCTCTAAAATTTTAAAACAAGTATGAAGGTGACATAAAAATTTCAATACGAAGGAAATTCTGGATGCATACTTTTTTAGTCTAAAAAATTTAAATTTTCAAAACTGCGAAGTAATAATTATTATTATAGCTGTTTTAAATTCAAATTATCTACCAACGCAACGCCAGGTTGGGTCCAGGTCAACCGACGAGAAATTGGCGACCGGGCATACGAGGGCCTCGCGTGGGAAATGGGCGGACTGGATCAAAAATTGAGCTTACCACCGGGCTTCAGATTTAAAACTGGATTGAGAGAGGTCTTTTACAGACGTCTAAGTTCTACAATATGGAAATAGAGATGGAGAGAGACACATTGGAGAGCTGCGTATACTTTCCGGTATGGGCTTTGCTTTAATTGTAGAAAAACGGCTAGAAAATTGTAATCCTAACCCTAAATGCCAAATCAATGTAACCGCAACTAATACAAGTGTATTTCTCGATAATAAGGACCTTGGAAGAAGAATTCCACGACATGTATGGCCTAATAGAAAAACTACTAATCGCAATCCCAACTATTCAAACACTTCCGAAAGCAAAGAGGGTTTCAGATGAGGATCTTTCTGTGTTTCGTGTTTGATAGAGTGAAATGGAACATCTATGTAAAATAATGGAATAAATGTAAACACCTTATATTGGAGAACGGCAGGGGTGTATATTGTCACCCACCTTGTTCAACATAGCATATTGTCAACATAACATTGTCTTGGTATTTCTAAATATTCAATAATAGAACAACCCAATAAACATTTTTAGCCTGCAAATAGCCTGTAAATAGCCTGTACCTGACGCAGGCCTGCGTCAGGTCTGCCGTTTAGATAAATTTATCTGTTCCTGCAATTCGTTGATAATTTAGCCTGCGTCAGGCCTGCGGTTAGGTTATTTTTCTGTGCCTGCGATTAGCTAATAATTTAGCCTGCGTCAGGCCCTGCGGTTAGGTTATTTATCTGTGTCTGCGATTAGCTAATAATTTAGCCTGCGTCAGGCCTGCGGTTAGGTTATTTTTGTGTGCCTGCGATTAGCTAATAATTTAGCCTGCGTCAGGCCCTGCGGTTAGGTTATTTATCTGTGCCTGCGATTAGCTAATAATTTAGCCTGCGTCAGGCCCTGCCGTTAGCTTATTTATATTAACATAACGCTTGTTACTCATTGGTTACATGTTATTATAAATATATATTACGCTTATTTGTGATTAAAAGTATTTAAATTAAATTAATTATTGTTAAAATTAAAATTAATTAATTATGAAAAATAATAAGAAGGTGTAATAGTGAAATAAGATATAAAAATACAAATTTTTTATAGACACCCACGTGGTAAATAGTTTAAACCAATCAGAACGAAGAAAAATTTCACCGCTAGCAAATAAACTCTTGTTTCTCATTGATTATACGAATTATTATACGCATTTTATATTGCAATAATTATTATATGAGATATTATTGGAGTCAGAAGGAGCGGTCATATTTATAATTGGGGGGGGGGGGGGGGGGTAGTTTTTAATCTCTTACGCCCGATATTATCAACGTATTTAAAGAGCCCTTGAGTTAACTAGCGAATGGAAACGTGTATTTTAAATATTTTATGTTTTCTTTTAGCTAATTAACAGAGGCCTCTATATATACTTAAGTTAATACTATGACAGGTTTAATAAGTACATAATAAAATATATAATGTGATGTTTCATTAATATTGAAATGTGAAAAATATTTAGCATTAAAGTATATATTACAAAAATAAATAATTAAATAGCAATGAATTTTAATTCCGATTTTTAACAGTTTTAACCAATCAGAATTAAGAAAAATTTCACCGTTAACATAACGCTTGTTACTCATTGGTTACATGTTATTATAAATATATATTACGCTTATTTGTGATTAAAAGTACTTAAATTAAATTAATTATTGTTAAAATTAAAATTAATTAATTATGAAAAATAATAAGAAGGTGTAATAGTGAAATAAGATATAAAAATACAAATTTTTTATAGACACCCACGTGGTAAATAGTTTTAACCAATCAGAACGAAGAAAAATTTCACCGCTAGCAAATAAACTCTTGTTTCTCATTGATTATACGAATTATTATACGCATTTTATATTGCAATAATTATTATATGAGATATTATTGGAGTCAGAAGGAGCGGTCATATTTATAATTTGGGGGGGGGGTAGTTTTTAATCTCTTACGCCCGATATTATCAATGTTTTAAAGAGCCCTTGAGTTAACTAGCGAATGGAAACGTGTATTTTAAATATTTTATGTTTTCTTTTAGCTAATTAACAGAGGCCTCTATATATACTTAAGTTAATACTATGACAGGTTTAATAAGTACATAATAAAATATATAATGTGATGTTTCATTAATATTGAAATGTGAAAAATATTTAGCATTAAAGTATATATTACAAAAATAAATAATTAAATAGCAATGAATTTTAATTCCGATTTTTAACAGTTTTAACCAATCAGAATTAAGAAAAATTTCACCGTTAACATAACGCTTGTTACTCATTGGTTACATGTTATTATAAATATATATTACGCTTATTTGTGATTAAAAGTACTTAAATTAAATTAATTATTGTTAAAATTAAAATTAATTAATTATGAAAAATAATAAGAAGGTGTAATAGTGAAATAAGATATACAAATTTTTTATAGACACCCACGTGGTAAATAGTTTTAACCAATCAGAACGAAGAAAAATTTCACCGCTAGCAAATAAACTCTTGTTTCTCATTGATTATACGAATTATTATACGCATTTTATATTGCAATAATTATTATATGAGATATTATTGGAGTCAGAAGGAGCGGTCATATTTATAATTTGGGGGGGGGGGGTAGTTTTTAATCTCTTACGCCCGATATTATCAACGTATTTAAAGAGCCCTTGAGTTAACTAGCGAATGGAAACGTGTATTTTAAATATTTTATGTTTTCTTTTAGCTAATTAACAGAGGCCTCTATATATACTTAAGTTAATACTATGACAGGTTTAATAAGTACATAATAAAATATATAATGTGATGTTTCATTAATATTGAAATGTGAAAAATATTTAACATTAAAGTATATATTACAAAAATAAATAATTAAATAGCAATGAATTTTAATTCCGATTTTTAACAGTTTTAACCAATCAGAATTAAGAAAAATTTCACCGTTAACATAACGCTTGTTACTCATTGGTTACATGTTATTATAAATATATATTACGCTTATTTGTGATTAAAAGTATTTAAATTAAATTAATTATTGTTAAAATTAAAATTAATTAATTATGAAAAATAATAAGAAGGTGTAATAGTGAAATAAGATATAAAAATACAAATTTTTATGAACAACCACGTGGTATGTCGAAAACAAAAATATTGTAGAAAAGAAAACTAATATTGAAATGTGAAAAATATTTAACATTAAAATATAATATATTATAAAAATAAATAATTAAATAGCAATGAATTTTAATTCCGTCTTTTAAAACAGTTTTAACCAATCAGAATTAAGAAAAATTCACCGTTAGCAAAACTATTGTTTCTCATTGGTTACATGTTATTATAAATAATTATGCTTATTTGTGTTTAAAAGTATTTAAATAAATTAATTATTATTCAAATTAATTAATTGTGACAAATAATAAGTAGGTGTAATAGTGAAAAAATATATAAAACTACAAATTTTTTATGAACAACCATTTGGATTTTTTAATACCAGTATATATATTTATTCAAGTTGACTGACTGTCGAAATCGTTTATATACAAATTTCATTTTTGTTTGGTATTACAATTATCTGATAATCCGCCGCAAATGTAATTAGGAAATTAAATCCGTTTAGTCCTCTTTTTTCATATAAATTAAATTTTTGTAGTCATAAAGCAATTTCACAACTAAAATAACAACAGCTCTGTGGCACAGAGGTAACGCTGACGGACAATGAAGGGAAAGGTCACTGGTTCGATCCTGGGACAAGGTAAGAGATTTTATTTCAAATTTTCAAAATTTAATTGCAGACTCCAAGAAACAAAGTAAAGACGAATCATGAAGAGTAATCACCACCAACAAGTTCTACAAATATGAGAAATGGGTAAAATAAAAAATTATGTGTATGGAGTCAATAAAATAATTAGAAAAGTTGTAAATAATTAGAAAAGAAAACACCTGAAAGAAATAAAAAATAAATGGATAATTCAAAAAATTTAATTTTTTTATTTTGATTTTCAAAATTGATTAATAAATTTAAAAATTCATTAAACGAAATTCAATTGAATTTTGTTCAAATGAATGAACAAAAAAATAGCTTGCGGTTAGCTAACCGTAAGCCTGCGGTTAGTCACAATTCTCAGCCTGCGGCAGACTCATATCCACCCGGACACAGGTACGAAATAGCTATAAGTGGCGCAAGAAATAGCCTGTATCATACTTGATCGCCGGCAAAAAAATAGCTTGCGGTTAGCTAACCGCAAGCCTGCGGTTAGTCACAATTCTCAGCCTGCGGTTAGCTAATGCAGGCTATTTTTTGCCGGCGATCAAGTATGACGCAGGCTAATTTTTGCGCCACTTTAGCTATTTCGTACCGGTGTCAGGGTCGATATGAGCCTGCCGCAGGGATAGGTACCTGCCCGAGTTGTCACTGTCAGGCTATTGTCAGGCTATTCGCAGGCTAAAATGTTTATTGGGAATGGTGTCTTGCCGCAGAAGAAATATCTAACAATATAATCAATAAGGAACTCATATTAGATCCCATCATTTGATCTAAAGGTGTTGACCATTCTTGCAGACATTGGTAAAAATAAAATAAACTGTATAAGAACGAATCATTCATGTACAAATTCCAAAGGATAAACTGTTGAAAGTGGTCCTCCGAGAACTACCCGGGTCTCTAAAGAGCAACGACATTTTAGATGACCTGATGGAACGGAAATACCCTATTACAAGTGACCACCAGATAACACGAGGTAGAGAAAGACGCCTAATGCCGCTCTTTCTAGTCACGGTAGAAAGAAAGGGGAACAGAGAAACAGGGAAAAGAAATTTTCGATATTACCACGGTGCTCGACATCAACATCGCGGTCGAGACGTCGCGTCGCACAAAAAGTAAACCGTGGAACAAAGCCACCGGTGCCAAGACATCGGGCACTGACAACGGAATTTCCATGTAAATCTGGCTAAATAAACCTAAATCCAAAGCCAAGAGAAACCTAGAGGCGGAGAATATATGGGGTACCAACCTGGCGCTTCGCAAAATGAATTAGAAAAATAGAACATAGAATAGAGATGCGTTCCTGAGTGTGACAGACACACAAATTGAGGCTTTACATGTAGATTGTCCTGGTAGATGCTTTTCCGGTGGTTTGGGGGAGCTGCACTCTTTGACATCCAATGTAGTACCCCAACTGGATGGTTTGGATTTGCACAAAGTTTACTATCTCTACATAAATATAATCTATACGGATAAATAAAATAAAACGCGGAATACATCATGCTAAGAGTCTTGGAGAAGACCAAGAGATACCTACGATACGTATCAAGAAGAACGGACACCATGGGAAAAACGATTATGGAGGGAATATTGGAAGGACGTAGCTCGAGGGGATGAGATCACCGACGCGACGAGTTGGATCGATTGCCCTCAAAATCTTACGGGGCAAGAACTGCATGAGTGCATTACATCACAGTAGCGCAAAACCGAAACAACTTGCGACGAATAGTCGTATGTAACATCACAAGGGTGAAGAAAATACTCAAGATCAGTCCCGTAACAGGTTCATATAAATATTGTTCGAGCTCTAGAGCGGCTTAAAGTATAAAAGTATTAAAGTATAAAGTATAAAAAATAAAAAAAGGTTTCAAGTTGTTAATGCTAAAAAGTGGAAGCAGATGTTAAATTAAAAGAGGTTGGAATTTAAAGAATAATGTAGTAACGGAAGAAAATGAAGACACAATCGAGATGAAAAATAAGTCTTACAAAGGAAATAATATAATTATAAGATTAAAAATACATCAACGAAGCGAGGACTCGAAAAATGAAGTTGGTCTAGAAGTGCGACTGCTACAATTGCGCAACGGTAAATTAGGTCAATTTTCTTATTAAGCGCTTGATGTAACCGTAGACAATGGTATAATAAATGCAAAAATACAAAATAAGCGAAGTGTATTTTAAATTATTGAATTAACCAGTCACCTTGTCACTATTTCTTGTTGTTTTTGATAAATTTTATGTTATAATGAAATGTCTAAAATTCAAGTCCTTTAGTTTGACGCTGTTCGGTTATAAAACTTATCCCAGTTTTTTAACTCCCATAAGATTCACTAGGATTAATTTGGCTTAAAGTTAATGACTTAGAAGTTTATAGTAGACAAATAACTGAAGAGATATATTTTCTTTTTAGATTAAAGCAAGTAAATTAATTTTGACGCGTTTTTGATGAAATACGGTATGTGGTTAGTGAAAAAATTAATACGAACTTTATATAGTTTTTATTACACAAAAGTAAGCGATTTGCATGTTATTATTTTATCACATAAAATTTAATTGAGTTCTAGATTGGCACTTGGGCTAATTTGCGTTTCCTTTGCATTGAATTTTAAATAGAGTGCAAGACTATGTAAACAAATGTAAAATATTCAAATTTACTAAAAGCATTACTTAAAGTAACAATCTTAAAATGAGATTTTCCTCAAGAATTTAAATGGAAAACAAGTATCTAGGAAAGAAATATTTTGTCACTAAACTCAATTTTATATTTTAACATTCTCAAAACGTAAACTATTTTAACTCAAAGTGCGTACGTATATTGACAAGCTTTGAAAACCAAGTGTCGTTTCGACTAGATTAAATCTAACCGAAAGATAAGTTATTGGCATTGAGCTTTATCAATCTGCCAAATGAGGTTTAAAATTTTGAAAGCTTTCTCCAAGCTTTTTTTATATTAAAAATTTGCATCATATTTTTTAAATCCAAACTTTTTATAAATATCTTATTAGAAACTTTTGTTAAAAGGAAACATAAATTTTTTAAGTTTGTTTTTTAACAACAAACAACTGAAAATAGAAAATTAAAAAGCTTCCTAATTGTGATTTCGATTAAGGTGTAAGGATAAGTAATTTTAGTCAACTTCGAAGTTCATTAAATTAAATGAACGGATTACATAAATGCATTTAATCACACCGTTCGACCGAATTACAATTACTTAAACCGCCAAACGGATTAAATCGTCATACTGGATGTTTCTTTCAATGTGAAAAGTTAGAATACACGAAACGCCCGAAGGAAAGCGCGAGAATTGATGTGAAAAATCGAACCGACATTGTTTATCTGTGAGGTGAGTTGTATTATTGTTGACATTGGTTTGCTGCTCAGACTCACAATGATTATTTCAGTGTTTTCAAACCACTGAAGTGTGCATGGCTTTTTTGTTGTATCGCGCCTTGAGGGCTGTAAAATTATTATTTCTGTCTTATTAAATTACAATTTAATCTCAACTTTCAATTTTGTTATTTGCCTGTGGGCTCGAACGTTCAGCTCAGTGTTTGTGTGCCAGATATTGAATTTAAAAAGCACGTACACTTGAATCTCCTTTTTCCTATTTCAATCGGTGTGTAAATAAAGCAATCTTCTTTCCCTATCATTGTGTAGTTTTGGATTTCAATTTTAAAGTTACCGCGTGATTTTAATTAAAATTAAATAAATAAAATAACTTGAAACGGTACTTGCAGAATCACCCTGGTGGAAAAAGATTTTAACAGGTAGTGTTAAAGGGAACAAATTAACTAACGGCTCTCTTAAGTACAAACTTTCAAAGTGGTAACACGGACGTTATGTTTCATTAAAACAATTTATTTTATAATAAATATAAATAGTGAAAATATAGCCTAAAATGTTATTGTCGTAAGTTGACTTTAAATTATAAATAATATTTTGAAGGGATCGCCAGCATAACGCTGCTAATTTGAGTAACATAATTATATTTCTTTTTCTTGCCTTTTCATTCCCGGTGGAATATCGGCATATTTCTCATTGTTTTCAAATCCAGTTTGTGGGGGGGGGGGGGTTAGACCCCTTTTCCCTTTTTTACTTCAGTTCATCTCTCAAAGCTTTTAATCGGCTTTTGCATTCTCTATGACCCTCTTCCATATCTTTCTGTTCAGCACCATATCTCTCCAGTCACTCACACCCATCTGCATCAGATATTCGATCGTATCTTCTCTCCAACTTTTCCTTGGCCTTCCCCTCGGTCTATTCACATCAGGATACCACCTCATTACTCTTGAGCTGGTTCTTACCTCCTGTGCTCGCTCAACATGTCCCAACTAGCCCAATCTCAAAGCTTTAACATGTCTGACTATATCAGCCTCCTGCAGTTCACTTGCTATCTTTCTATTCGTTCATCTTCGATACTGTTCTTCATTCACTTTCACAGGGCATTGTTATTGACGTAAGTGGACTTTAAATTATAAATAATATTTTGAATTATAAATAATATTTTGAAGCGATCCAAAAATCGCCAGTATAACGCTACTAATTTGAGTAACGTAATTATATTTACTTAGGATAAAAGAAAAAGGATCAATGCGGAAGGCTACTAAGAGAAGACGAAGATGTATTGGAAAGATGGAGACGATAATGCGAGGATCTAGGCGAGAAATAACCAGTTGTTAAGAAAACTGAAATTGAGGATGCCACACGACGTCTAAAAAATGACAAAACCTGTGGGAATGACGAGATATCTGCCGAAATGCTTAAGGCATTGGGCGATAATGGGGTTCAAATACTTTTAAACATCTGGAGAACCGGACGAGTTCAGTTTATATACCACTTCACAAAAACGGTTGTACAAGAAAGCGTCAAAACTATTAAATAATTTCACTAATGCGAATAGTCGATCAAAGACTGCAGAAATATCTGGAATATCAAATACCACCTTAACATCCGGACTTCATAAAGGAGAGAGGAACTAGAGACCAAATATTCAATATACAACTCATAAAAAAATCACGTAAGTTCAATACTCCCATACTCCTTTGTTTTAAGGATTATACCAAAGCCTTTGATTGTGTACGTGGGAACAAACCATGGCGGGCGCTAGGGAAAATGGATGTTCCTGATCATCTGGTAGCAATAATACAAAATTTATATAAGACCAATAAGGCATTTATAAAACTGAATGACAAAAAATCAAAACCTTTTAAGGGGCAGAAGGGAGTGCCACAAGGATGAATTCCCTCCACTAGGCTATTTAACGTGTATGGTGAATATATAATGAGAAGGGCTCTGGGTGAATACGAGGAGAGGAAGAAGAATAACGAATCTAAGATACACGGGTAACATCAGTTTGCTGGATAATAATCAAAACAAAATCTCTGAAATGCTACAATTAGTCAGGAAAGAAAATTGGGATTGACAATTAACTTGGAAAAAACCAAACTAATGATTATCGATAGAGGTGGCACCCTAACAACGGGAAATCGACTAACACAAGTGGAAAACGTGACTAAATTTCTGCACCTTGGTTTATTGGTGGCCGGTGAAGGTGGACCGGAAAAATAAATCAAGAGACGCGCTGCAATGGCACGTGGAGCCATGACTAAATTAAAGAAGGTGTGGATTGACAAGCAAATCACCAAGATTAATCTCGTTAAGACCTTCAATTTTCTCAATTTTCCTGTATGGCGTCGAGTCATGGACCATCAAGGTGTTGGATGGACGCCGCATTGACGCCTTCGAGATGTGGTGCTGGAGACGTATACTGAGACAGGGTTAAGAACGAACGTGCCAATATTGCAGGAGTTGAAAATAATGGACAGATTGTCGACTATATGCCGACGACGTATTCTGCAATATTTCGAACACGTGATGCGTAGAGATGGGTCAAACCTGGAAAAGTTGGCGGTTTAGTGAACGGTAGAAGGTATGAGAACTAGAGATAGATCACCCAGTAGATGGATCGATCAAATAAAACACATAACGAAGCGACCCCCACAGACAAGAATAAGAGATGCAGCAGACCGGCAAGAATGGAAGAGCATAGTGGGCAACCGCAAATGAGCTATTTGGATCATGATTACTCAGTCATGAGGATGCGACTAGAGAGAGAATATTACTTCTTGATCCTTCCTTATCGAAAGCAATCTTGAACTTCCCATAAAATTTCTTGCCAAATGGCCAACTGGTAAAAATTGAAAAGCCCAGGAAAAGGAACAGCAAACGACTACCTCCCACGTACAGTGGTTGGTGATTAAAAACCAATAATCTTGTTGACCGCACTGACACTAAAATTTCTCGAACACAGCACCCTTCAAGGTTCTCGCCTTGACACTACAGAACGTACTTCCAGTGCTACTCTCGCAGCATAGTTCCTGGTTCTGCTACGGCAATCTCCCGCTTAAAAATTTCAAATAATCAAAATTGTAGTGGAAAAATTCAAACCGTTCTAATTTCTAATTTTTAAATTAAAATTTATGTTACCGCATGAGCATTTTGTAACATAACCTAAATTATGAAGTGGATATTTTAATCATTTTGTTACAAATGTGATATACGGGATTGCTTCGTTGCTTTGTTACAGTGCTGTGCCATTTTATAAGTGTTATGAACAAATATTATGTTTTCCTTCAGGTTATGAACTTATGAAAAAGTCCGGCTTACGATAAAACTAATTTTAGTGGAAATAGGTTAATAATAACGCAAAACAATCTCAAAAGAGAATCTAAATTAAATACTATTATAATAAATTGTTAATCCTTACTAGGGGTTATCGATCACCAATATGTATTTCGGATATTGTAACAGTACACTGTTACTGTGTTCCGTTCAGCGAGGCAATTAGTTTTTTGTTTTTTGTTTTTGATGCCTGAACAGGTCGATTTATTTTTACCACCTTTGAGTCGACCGAATTTAATTAAAGATTTGTGTATTTCTACGCCTGTCAGTTAGGTGACCAAAATGACGGTCGGAATTTTGCCAAATTATATCAAAAAGGTCGGTAAAGCAGTTTCCAAAAAGAGAAGGTCGATAAAATTTTGTAGCACGAACAAGACGTGTGAATATTTGCTCTGCATGGTTTTGCAATTTTACAAGTATTTTTCAAGTGGTAAAATTTGATTTAAGTGCGGAAGCACCAGTACATTTTCCTTTTAGCGCGATTCCAATTTTTTTGCGCTTCGTGACCGATTCTTTTTTTTGGAAGCTGATGTCGATACGAGCAAACGAAATCGCTCCGCCATATTTGGAAAATCCGCATTCTGACCGCATTTTTACTTTAAACGACCTAACCAGACGTCTCCAGGTATTTAGTACCATTTCTCTTATGTTTTATTGTTTTTTAAAATTGTTTTAACATCTTGGTTTACTTTGCATCGCATTTTGCTTCGAACGTCTTCTTTTGGCCGAAGTTATCGTTGGTTCGCAGGCTTGCATCTTTGTTTCGACGTGATTAGAGGCCGGTTAATCTTTTACGTTCGCAGGCGTCGATATGAATGCGATATGTTCAAATTTTTGTATTTTAAAATTATTAATTATTTTTGGATTTTGAATTAATAATTATTTTTAAATTTGAACAACGCATTATTTTCATTGGATTGTATCGAACAACGTTGGTTGAATGCCTTGGCATAGGAAATCCAAACTGGTCATCGTGCGTTCAAATCTTGAATTTGAAACTTTTATGTTCTACATTTTTTGTGTTTATTTAGGTTTGTTTTTATTTAGGTGTTTTTTTGAACTAAGCAGCGATGCGCGACCGATGTACAGGGTGTTTGATTTTTGTCGTCGGCGCTCCCGCTTGTTCGACCGTGAAGTTCGTTAGTGGTTCCACTTTGTGGGATGTGATGACCACTCGAACGTTCTGTTGATCGATTGTAGGGAGTAGTTCTCTACTCGGGCTAGCGATTCCCGGCACCTCCACGGAGTGGGGTTTTAGTGAGTTCAGAATCTCACGCTACCACCCAAAACATCTGGGTGGTGTCTTGTTGAAGATTTCCCCACTCCCAACGCTCGCAAAAAGGGAGTAGTTCTCGGCGATGGTATCCAAGCTTCTGTACTGGTTTTGGTAGGCAAACATCGCAATTTTCACCACGTTAAGGCAACGACCATTTTGTTGCCACTTTATGTTTGTTTTTATTGATTTTGTGGTGTTGTTAATTTTGATTTTTTTGTGGTTATTCCACAAGCTAAAATACGTTTTAGCTTGCCGTGGATCTAAAGGTGGTGGTTGGAGTAATGTTTGTCTACTTACTGGTTCGATAACATCATGAATCAGGACAATCTACTGTTAAGATTCGTGCACTTACTGGTTTTATAACATCGTAAACCATTTTATCATTTTATTCTTCATAACTAAGTATCACAACATCTAGATACTAGTTAGTCCATCTATTACAACGGCTAATGGCTCTGCTTTAGCCTTGGTAGTTATTGTTTTCGTTGATTAATTAGTTTAACTAAGTTTTGGAATTCGTTCTTTCTTTTCTTTCATGAGAAGTATTCCGCTTACCTACCATGAGCTATAGTAGAGTTTATTTCACATCAGTGTGTACTCAGATTTTTTTTTTATACTTTTTATTTTCTTTTTGGTGATGATTTAAGGGACTAAGATGTATCTGAAATCTTTTATTTTACGCCTGGCGCCCTGGGTACAGTTATTTTAGCAAAGCAGATCAACTATATTTAAACGAACCCACGAACGCTTTCGAGCGACCCAGCGAGCTCCGACACTGGGTAATTCCTATGAGCTAGACCGTTTTGTACAGTCCATCTACAAACGTGAAAAGAGGCAATGGAGCGGGAATTTAACGGTTTTCGCAACAATGTACGGTTTTTGCTTCACAATCGTAATTTAGACTGTAGAATATTCTCTAAGGGAATGTGATATGTTTTACAATTAATTTCAATTGTTACTAAAATTACAACGTTACCAATTGTTATAAATAGCATAATAAACTCAATAATGTTGTCTTCACTTGGTGGAATATTAATAAGAGGTGGCAATCATTGCAATATTGGCATATAATAAATATAAATTTACATCCAATTTGGTGTTTGAATGCTCTTATTCGGTCAACTAGGTTTGAGAATGTGAACTTCATTTCACATACAAATTATAATTATTATTGTTGATGTATTGTTTTATGTTCATATGGGTAATAGAGCATCCCTTAGTTGAGCTTACTTACGACTCTCACACGCCGTCTAGATGCTAGTAGAAAATAACGGCAGTGATTTCTCTACGTTTTTTTAAACAAATCTTGCGGGCATTTGGCTCACGAATTCTTCTTACATGGCTGGCTTCCGTTGGAGAAGTGAAGGCAAGAAGAACGTGACAACGTCAATTATAGATTTTTAAATCGCGAATTAAAGAAGTCATTATTTTGTTCCAACCATAAAATTTAAATAACGACTCTCTAGGAATTAATTACCAATTTTGCGAATAAATTAATTTAAAATGATGTATAGAAAATCTGATAGTAATTCTAATTAAAATAAATTTAAATCTGTAATTATAAATTTCATTATTTAGAAAAGTTTGAAATAAAATAAAATTTTTAATATATAGTGATTTGTACAATAATGTAAAACTAAAAATAAAGCATTAGACCAATGCTTACAGAAAAATCAATTATTAATTTCTATTATTAAAATACAATTGACTTCAAAAATTTCAGAACAACGTCATAATATGACACGAGTTATTAAGTTAATATTGTCGCAATAAGTAATAATTTATAAGGTTAATTAATAACCCAATATTGGAATAAATAACATCAAAATTACTGATAGCTAATGTTCTATTCAGAACGTTGTCCTTGCTAGAATTAAAGAGTATCGAGATTAATACGGTTTTAATTTTTAATGTAAACTTTCCGTGTTGAACTTTTTTGTACCTAATTTAGGGAAAACAAAGCTATTAATAACCAATTGATTCGTGGTTCATGTAGTGAAAATAAATATTGACAACAAAGGCACTAAATACATTTTGTTGGTTGCATTTTTATTCTGTCTGTTTAGTGGCGCCCTGAAGTACCTAAAGCTTGTTATCGCTAACGCCAAAATTAAGTGGAACTTGTACAAGTAGTTAATTGGAATTTGATGACACAAAATTAGTTCACAACCCGTGGCAGAAACTTGAGGCTTACAACATAATCATAATGAGCCCCACGTTGGGCGCCAAAATTGTATCGCCAAGTACAAGTAACGGTCTTAAATCGAAAAAATCGATTCAAATGCTTTTGGATAGAGTAAAGGTGCCGCTACATGTTACAGATGTAAAAATTATTGGTGGTAAGATAATGTACAATTAAACTCTGACAAACTGGAAATTCGGAAAAGTGTCAAGTAAAGGTATTAATTTTAAAACATAAACCTAATTGGCGACCGTTCGTAACGAGCTGGTTATGTCTGAGCATATTAATAATTTACAGTAGTTAATTTTTTATCCACTACTGGGAAAGTGGTTCGAGAATTCACTTTTTCAAAATGTGGAAACACAATTTAAATTTTCTTATTTCGAAAAGGTGATGCAATATTCAATTGGTTTTCCAACTAGAAATTATATTTTCCTTTTTCAGTATTTCAACTTTTCAAATCTTATACAAAATTTACAATTGGTAACTTAAAAACAAAACTTGTTTATTTTTTAAAATATTAAAGAAATATAAATTGTATTTCAAATTGAGGATCGTAATAGGATAGTTACGATCTGTTTGTGAAAGTTAAAACAAATAGCACCAGTATGATTTATGAAAAAGTCTGATTTCAGTATACAGCATTTTTATCCATAGTGCTAATGTCGTATTTTGTAGAAATTTTCAGGTTTTTAGTACACTTTGTAAAGCGGATTTTTTTCAAAATTATCTACATTATCCTAAGCCTTTATTCACATAATAGTGGTTGACAACTGCTATACAAATCATTGCACATATTGTAAATGTCCTGTAAATTTGAAATATTTTAGCATATTATGCAGATTAGTCATTAATTATATCAGTTGTAAATATAGGGTGCCACTGTATAAAATGTAATATCCATTTCTAAGCTAAGATGAATTTCAAGCAAATTTCAATAATATCGAAAATCAGTTCATTATGATTTTTAATTTGAATAACAGATTTAATACTGCACTTAGTAATACTTAAATAAATTATTTTCATAACTTTTGTTAAATTTATGACTGATTATTATTTGCATGAGAACACATAAATATCGAGGCAATTATTTTCAAAGCGTTCTCTATGGTGCTGTATTTGATTAAATTATTCAAATTTTCGGTTAAATCTGAGGTTAAATTTTAGGTTAAATCTGAAATACTTCAAATTTTGTAATTTAAAAGTGTATCAAATGGGGTATCATTGAAAGATCAATTAAGGGAAATAACCACTTTGACCTAAATTTATACAGGAGGTTACGTTATAATTTCGCAATCGTGAAATTTCTTTTTATTTATCTTATTCTTTTACGCTTTTTTTCATTCTTTTATATTTAGTACCTTTTCCAACACGAATTTTTTTTTATTTCAAAGAATCATGTAGATGAAAATAATATAAAAAAAGAAAACCTAAAAGAGCACACACAATATGACTCTGTATAATATCTATATACAATATTGAAACAAATATAGTATGTAAGCATAGTAAAATACGGAGAGGGTTGGTGAGCAGTATGGAGTTTTTTGAGCTACTATGTGCATCGTTTCTTGCCTACCCCGTCCGTAATAAAACGGCGCAATTAGGTATGTACTATGTATATCTTCTTCTATATTGCTACTTAAATATAACAGGCAAAGCTCTCACTCACTCATCATTAATTTTCCCCCTTCCCGTTCAGCTAGAAAGCTGAAGTTTTGCATACTTATTGCTGACAGATAAGCAAGAGAAACTACATCGCAGAAATTTTCATAAAGTTTCC
The DNA here is from genome assembly GCA_932274525.1 of Podabrus alpinus. Classification (NCBI taxonomy): domain Eukaryota; kingdom Metazoa; phylum Arthropoda; class Insecta; order Coleoptera; family Cantharidae; genus Podabrus; species Podabrus alpinus. Next base: position 99,312,837 of record OW026452.1, read on the forward strand.
CTAAAAGCGCGAAACACAAATCTTAGCTTGTCTCGGATTTACTAGATTAATACATTAATAATACAAAAATATTATATAAAAATGAAAGAATTACTATTTTTCAGGATTGTATATCGAACCTTGGCATCGTTGACTGGTTCGATATTTTTATGTAGTTTAACTCAATTGCAGTAAGATATTTTAAGAAGTAATAAAATATAAAGACTTAAAAATAATTGTAAGATAATCTATATTGATGGTATGATGTAGTAGTATCCAGTCATTACGCTAATGCGATTTCTATAATTTAACAGAGTGTAATAAATTATGTGACTAAATTATGACTATATTAGTGAGGTTATCCGACTTACATACCATCAAAATATATAATAGTCTAAATTTATCTGTGTCTCTAATGCCACGCAGTGCGGCCTTTAGGCCGGACAACCAAGGCAATCATGATGTAGTGCTTGAAATGACTATAATAATTATAAAACAAAAATTAACAATCAGGCTATAAATAAGGACAGGATGGTAGTCAAATCGAGAAGAAAAAACATTTAATGCCCTAAACTTTTGTTTAGTAGAACGTGACAGTGCAATTTACAGAAACACCCTGTTGATATACTCATTAACATATTCACAAATGAACATATAAAAAAACCATGGACGTTCCTGTACTTATCTTTTTAGTACCTACAGGAAGCCTAGCAAAACTTCTATATCACAATTACTATGAAAGAAAAATTGGAAGTTCCATGTCGCATTCGATAGTTGAATTCTGAACAATTAGATGTTTTTACACCATCAATAACCGATCCGCTAAGATTTTTCTGGGTAGCTTATCAGTGTTTCCACTTACCTCGATGGTAGAATTCGGGGCAGTGATTATAATTAATAACACAGCAGTGTTGTTGCAGTGGCTTGTTGTCATCGCTGGTTGAGTTACAGCGCGGAAATTGTGAGTTCGAATTGTGGACTTGACTGAATTTTTTAGCGCGGCCCTCCGGAGTACATCACCACTCTGTGGATGAGTTAGTTGAAAGTAAAAGAGAAACAAGAGGATTGATCCTCCTCAATAAATTGATCGTAAAGACTTTGTAGTAAAATCAGAGTAGCAATATTCCGAATGGAATGGAAAAGCTTGAGAATATTTCATACAAACTTTGGCGATAGTCCCAAGAGGATCAAAATGTTACGTTAAAGAGAGATGTACCAAAACAATTCTTCTATAGCAGCACTTCAAAGAGGTATTACTTCGCGTGCAGTTGAGGAAAAAACATCAAACTTTCACACTCATTGGTATTTTTAAAATAGGAGGCAAACAGGGCTACATCTAAAAATTTGATATCTTCAGTTTTCGCCGTAGGGTGAACCGTTTTTCGGCATCAATCTATCAGAAATTTTTGTAAATAGTTATTCGGAATTGTTTAGAGATTACCAATTCTTAGAAATCCCCAACAATTCTTAGAAATCCTCATGAATTATTATTTGGAAATTCTTAAGAATTCTTGAAGAAGTCTGAAGAATTCTCAGGAATAATTTAGAAGAATTGATTAAAGTTTCATGATTTATAATAAACTTTATGATTTTTCTTGATATTTATTTTCATTTCATGCTGATTCTGTAGACGGGCCATAATATACTTGTAGATTAAATAAACCATTTCCACAATTACATAATTTTTAGAATTTTTTTGGAAAGCCTGAGGAAATCCCAGGAATATTGAGGAAAATCGATAAAAGTTTTTTTGATTTGTTGTGATAAATATTATGATTTTCTTTATAGTTTTTTATTTGATGTTGATTGTTACGACCCTTACCATTTAATATTCTTTACGATGCCTGGAGTGATTCCTCTGTGATTGGTGTCGTAAGCCAATCACTGATTTCCTGATCGCCCCCCTACTTACATATTAAAATAGTAGTACATACAGTGCTATTCGCTTAGCATTGGCGCATAAACTTATTATTTATAATAACTATTTTTACCCCCACTCTCTCTCGAACCGCGAGATCCGTGGTTCCACCTCTCCTTTGCCTTAAGTATCAATTAAAACGGAGTAGAGCTAAAGTGTAAGAGACTCATGTCAACTTTCACGAAAATGTAGTTAGAGGCCCCTGCTAGTAGTAGATTAAAGAAACCGAATCCTCAACTATAGCTTGAAACCTACAGCTTTAACGTGGAATCCGAATCACGGCTAAATTTGAACAATGATCAGGTTTACTACATTTTGCTTATTTTTGTGGTTGTACCAGGTTGTTCCAAGATTGTGCCGGTTTTAAAATAAATTTTCCGTTTAAAATTTCTGCTAGAAAAACTGTTTTCACTCCCCCCTCCCTATTTTTAATATAGTTATTTTTTTTGTTTTAATTGTGATACTTGTTCTGCACATTGTGACATAGTTGCGATTTAAAATTGTGAACGAATTTCTGGAATATCGAAAAAATCAAGTTGAAGATAGCCCCCATTTTCGGAAAATTAGATTTTTTTGACGCAATAAATTGTACTATTTGTTCTGAATTTCTACTTAAAATTTAAGTTTGAGATTACAAACCAATTCCGAGAAAATAGAAAATATCGATATCGTCATAGCCCCCCACTTTCGAAAAAATTTAATTTTGTTTACCCAATTCATTGTACGAGTTATTCTGAATGCACTGCTGAAATTTCAGTTTGATATTAGTTTGATTTCAGAAATTTTCCACATTTTCGTTATTTTTAAATTATTATTTTATTTTATAAACGAATTACGACCATTTTTTTCAAATGAAATCCATTTATCATCACATAGTAATTTTATAACAAAAAACTAACCGCAACAATCGTTTCTTAAACTAAACTGAAAAAATGGCTCGAGCTTGCAAAAAGTTTGGGTAAGTTAAAATTTGGAGACTTATTATGTATTTGATTCTTTAAATCAACCCCCCCAAAAGCTTTTTAGTTTTTCCAACATGGTTTTTTGTGATTAAATCTCTCAATTTAACTTTTAGGGAAGATTATCATTACTCCAAAATGGAAGAGTACAAAATTCTCAATAAAGTGGAGTTTTTCAAAATATTCCTACTAGTATTTCAGGCGAGGAAGTCTAAATATTCTTTAGAATTTGAAAAATGTCCAGGGAAACTAACATTTTTCAGAGATATTTATTTGAGCGTCTTAATGAATCCCCCCAAAACAAATTTATAATCCCTAGTCAGCTTCTTGCCTTATTGAGGATTTCAACCAGACTAATGTAATTTTTCACCCATTACTCACTTAATTTCAGTTTATGGAAAATTCTAATCAGATCAAAATTGAAGAAAGTTCTAAAAACTCCAAAATGCGTTTTATTTAAAAAAATTGAAATTTAAATAAAAAATTGAATAATTAGCATTGAAAATTAAACAGAATTTTTAGTCAAACGGCAAAATACTTGTTCGTATTTCACTGGCCTATTTTACAATAACGATTTAGGAAGTCTTAGGAAATCTTAAGAATTTTATACAAAATTTTACAAAATGTATTTGGCAAATTGTTACAAAATTTTTTCAATTTCGCAACAAATTTGAATTTAATTAAATTCAAATTCTTACATTTAGCGCCACTTTCGTAACGCCCTGTACAACGAACGTGATATGACAGGAATTTGACAAGCGCATGCGAGTATGAGGAGTCTTGGCCTGAACAAGTAACGGTGCAGTCGACATTTTGGTGATTCGAGTTTTGTAATCGATTAGTTTATTCGATTTTCGATCGCCAGTTGAAAATTTGTATTGTGCGTGCTAGTATTTTCACCGTAACTACGGATATAAAGAAAATCAAGCGTAGCGATACCGTAATCAGCCAATTTACCGTTCTGGGTATATCATTTTTTTACCGACCACATTTTGTATTTCATGCGATAGTCGCAGTGTTATCAACTGTCATTTGCTGTGAACCGACTCGTATTATTGTTGACAGTCAACAAGTTTGTTGTCATTTTTAGATGATTGAATATCTTTTTGGACGATCATCATTGTCATATCATTGGATTGTTGAGTGTACCATTCCATCACACATTCTACTGAGGGGCACAGATCCATCATCGTCCATCCTGCCGAAACCTGCTGTTCGTGCCATCACGTCGGTGCTATACGTCCGAGGATTCGAGAGGGAAGCCATAGTGTCAACAATCACTATCACCTATCCATTCAAGGAACCTTCTGTCATCATTAAGTTTGTACACTTTCTTGAGCTCAAGGTAAAGTATTATCTAGATTCTTGTTTGTTTATGGTGGTATATAAGTATTTTATTAATTGAAGCCAACATTTGTATTGGCGGGGTTGCCTTCTGGTCTCCCGAATTGTGTAACATCTTTGACGTGGCGTTTGTTCAATTCATTAACGTGCATTCTATTTTTAGCACGTCACAGCCACGTTTACTTTGTCGATTTGCTATCATTAAATATCGTCAATTTAAATATTGTTTTATTTCAACGAAAGCGTATCCTCATATTATTTTCAGCACTGCACGGAGTGGAATTCACGATCCTCGCTCCCAGCTACAGCGAGTTAGTTTAAAAAGTCTATCAGGGTTACCACGCAATAAAAGTAGAGGGTTTTACCTTCTGCGTGGTACGGTTTCTTTTCTGGGCCGTTCCCTCATTAGGAACGGGGAGAAAGGATTGCGTTTCAAAATTTAAGATTATCTATTTTGCCTTATATAATAATGACATCAGTTATTAAATAAACGTATTGTAATTGTGGAGGAAACCAAAGAAATAATTAGATTTTAAAAATCGTTTAATTTATTCTTTTCGAAATAAATTGAATTTTCGTTAGCAATGTTTTATTTTATGTTGTCCCATTTTATGAGTTGTTGCCATTATAATTCAGGAATTAACAGAAAAACGTTAAATAATCTTTAAGAATTCATAGGATATCCAACGAATATTATATAATTCTTATAGTTTATCCTAAAAACATAAAGCGCCGATTGCATCCGGTCCTCCGCGCGTAGCACACGAAATTCACACTACTGCGGATGCTTTTTATACTTCAGTTATAATAAATTATCTTAGAAATTATTTAAAATATCACGGAAGTGCTGAAGTTTTTTTTAAGTAAATCTTAAAATGCTCAACACAATATCAAAGTTGAGGAAGAGGATTCTGGAGAAAATGAAGAGGAAGAAGATGAATCGATGAATGACGTGAGAAAAACAATTATATAGGTATCTAAATATTGCGTTCCTCTAAAATTTAAACGCGACTTGTACTTTTTTAGTTTGAAACTTTAGAAAAATATGAGATCAATGGAACAAATTTTTATTCTTATTTTTTTATTAATTTATTATGTAATTACCCTGTACCGTGAATTCAAGTATATTCTAATAATAAATAAAATTAATTAACTGTACAAATTTTTATATACAATTTTTGCTTTTATTTAAACGTTTCGTTTAACAGATTAACAAATTATTTCACCTTTGTTTCATCCATTGTTCATACAATTTTAGGATAACTCGATTACGTGCAGATATCAATAGCAGTAAAAAATGTTATTTAAAATGTTGAATTTATTTATTTGTCGGAATATTTCAATCCATTATTCGCTCAAACGCAAGTTTGTAATTTGTGTTTAAGTCCTCCGGTATTCCGCTATATGCAGTTGAAATTTTTCTGAACAGTACCTGAAACAATAAAAAAGTTTCAATAAAAACGCAACACCGACAACACAATTGTAAATTATTAAATTTTCAGATGTTAAAGATTTATTGCAGTATTAAAATCTAAATCATAAAATATATTTATTTAATTTTATCAATTTATTTTTTAGTGCTCGTATCCAAAAACAAAAAGCATCCATATTTCAAGTAAAATGGTACTAAAAGCAAAGTTGAAAACGGATTCAGATTTTGTAAATAACGATACAGAAAGAATAATACCCGGGTGACTATAAATCATATAATGACGTTTTTCCATACTATATGCATACACATAATTTCATTATATCATTTCTATATTTGCCAGTACATGTCAAACTAACTTTTCATGCAAAATTTTGATCCTAATGTATTAGCATCGCTCGAATACCTTTATAATTAAATTTATTTTCAATTATTCATGTTTGTTTTGTTTCATTTAATTGTTTAAAATTTATTTTTAAGGGATTTAACATATTTATAACTTAATGCGAGGTGGTCAAAATTGTATTCGTCATCTTAATTTTAACGTAAATAAAAAAAATCAATCGTGCTGTTACGGCATTCATCAAGTGACTGGAGAAAGGACATTATCTTGTGATTGTGTAACATTTAGGGGAAGGTTTATAATTAACTGAATTAATGAAGTTACGGTTAGCTATGTCTGGTAAATAAATGGGTCACCTAACAATCGCCTTAAGAAATTGAATTTACCCACGAACAAGTTCGTTGCAGCAACATTTGTCTGCTCATTAATTTTCATCTTCTATTTTGCCAAATTTTGACCTTATTGTCGACTTGAAAAGAAATGGTTGACCAATGGGCATTGAAAGGAAATTTATACAAACTTTTTTGTTCTCAAGTTAGAGAGTTAAGAGAAAATTTATAAAATGAAAAACGGATCATTTAAGTATTTCCGAAGTTTGTTTCCAATCTGTTACAATAGAAACTTTTAACTTACTATGGAAAATGTTCAAAAAATTTGGGCTTTGCATACCAACTTTATGATCTTGAGATAACATAATTAAATGGTTTTTTTTTTTCTAAATAAAACGTATAAAATTACAAAATTATAAAAACGAACTTGAAATTTATTAAATTCCTCATAACAACAAAGTAGCAACGCCACCCTTAAGCAACAATCATGTAAGCATAAACAAGTTTTACTTCCTAATTTAGTCGTTACTTTTTTAGTAGCAGTGACTAAGCAGCTTTTTGTTTAAATAATTTCCTCCCTCATACGCTTGAGGTAAGATAATGAAATTTAAGTACATTAAGTCTATTAATTGAAAAAGAGCAAAGGAATATTAAAAAAAGTAGATTGTTTATAATTATTACGAAAATCCTTTTAGTAAATCATAAAAACAGACTATTATCGTGCATTTACGCCGACAGGTAACTATGCCGGTGAATTTACGCCAACGGCGACGCCAACGATATTTATGACGACCTCCGAATCTTTACAAAGTATACTACAGGTTTTCTTTCGCAGTCGACATAAAATCTAATGATGCGAAACTATTCCTTGAATTTACGTAAAATAGATCAGGTTAGAGGTTGCTTAGCTTTGCTCTAGTTAGAATATAAGGGTTATATATTGAGATGATATTTCCACTTTATAAACTTTTTTTATAGATTTAAAAATTTTCTTTTCCTGTTATCGAGGCATACGGTTTCAGAATATCTATGGTAGATACCGATGTTTATGCGCTTTAGTTACTGTTCATATCAGAAATGCATGCAGTCCAGCTAATTGAAAGCTCACCCTGGAGAGCTGTAGAGAAGACAATATTAACACCTCATCTGTGCGATAGAATTCGGTCAAAAACGTTTCGCTACCTACGAGTTCCCTTATACATCGTTTCGTACAAGTGCCGTAGTACAGAAAATGCTTGGTGTGCACCGAGCGAGGTGATTTAGTTTCGATATAGTCGTCGATGCAGATTTAACAGTATATCGACACATCCCGATTCAATGAATGCATTTAGGGACGTAGGGTGTTTTACGTACGGGGTTGTGTTTTCGGTGTTTCGAGTTTGTGCCTCATACGCTGCTCAATGGCATTGAGATTTGCGATGGGGACGTAAAATGGTCACCACGTTCTGTACGTTATCGAAAAGGTATTGCGATGTTCTTTGCTTTGCTGAATTGGCAAATCAAAGGAATGAACGAGTTTTAAGTTAAAATTTAAAGGAAAGTTGAATTATTGAGAGATCATGGCAAGGCGATACAACGATTAATTCGTTATAAAAAAAAATTATAAAATTTATATCATAGTAAAATTATTTGTTATTTGTTAGTTATAATTATATTAGTAAATATTGTTATTAAAACTAGGTTAATTAGAATTAGTTGTGTTAAGCACCCTAAAAAAAGGTTTTCGTGATGACATTTGGTATAACAGCTTGGTGCGATAAATTAAAAGGACGATTATTCGACTCAATTTAAACTTTAAAAGTGCATCGTGTCTCCAATTTACAGTTCCTTCCTAAAAAACATTATTTAAAAGAAGATTAAGTGTGGTAAAATTCATTAAAGTTACCGGCCAATGAAAACTTGCTACATCAAAAACAGACATGCGTTGAAATTTCAACGAAAATTGATATCCTTGGCGACGAAATTGTTTACCTTAACAACGAAGAGAACGATAAAAATAACCAAAGTGAATGGACGCACAAATTTGTGTTGTTCCAGAAAATTTGTGAAAAATGTGTTTTTAAAACCCAAGTAGGGTTAAGTAACGTGGATGTTACATTCTATTTAAATTTCGTTCAAAGTTACATTCCATTCAATTTCACTCAATTTTATTTAATTCAAGTTTTTACAACATTCTTTCGTTCATCAACAGCCGCAGTTTTGCTCTAAATATTTATTGTTAATCATTACCCATCATTATTTATTTAATCACCCCCAATCACCATTCACCATATCGTTTTTGTTATTGTTAAGTTATATTAAGTTTTATTACAATGTATACATTTGCATTAATATACTCCCTCTCTAAAGAGGAAACAGGAAAAAAAACGTGGATGTATTCTGGAAAAGGTTAAAATATATTAAAAATGTTAAAAATATTAATACACTCACAAAAACTCAAATTTTGGTATTGATGGCCGAGGAAATATTTGGATGATTGATGAAAATTAACTGGATATTCACAGAAAAGAAAACTGGAGCAAATTATAGGTGTAAACAACCGGTACACTCACGCTTATAAAAACGAACGATGATGCAATTCGAAAGTGGGGTAAGATTTATTTAACTATCCAAGTGCGGGAATTTTAAAACATTAAAATCAGAAAATCTTTTTTTTTTATTTTACAAACATTTATTTAGATTTATCATTTATAATTAAGAATTTGTTACATTTAGTTTTAAAGCACATGGTTAGAATTTTCTTCCGTCTCCATGACGACAATTTGTGCAAAATTTATTAATTTCATTAAAAATCAAATTGCCATGATTCTAATTTATTCGAATTTAAATCAATTTTATAAACAGTGTGAAAATATGAATCTTGTTCATTCTGAAGATGAGTGAATGCAGTAAGGTAAATTTTACAAACAATCAAAGAATTTCTTTCACTTTTGAGCTAGCTGAGGTAAATACAAAATTAAATCCACAAGTAAGTTATCATTGTGGGATAAGCATTCCAGGTAAGGGTCTCATTATTATACGCTAGTTGCGTAGCTCAAGTGGCGCTGCCCTGGTGGCCAAATTTAGAGTAACTGGGATGGTGAGCGCAAACGGTTTTAAATACAAGTAATAGTTTAATTACGAATTAAACATTAAGAATTAGAATTAAGAAGTAAATTTGAATTTAAATAATATTCTATATGCCCTATATAACTTAATAGCATTATGGTTGGTAGTGCTGACGGTTTTATGTGATTTAAAAATTGACATAAGTAGTAGATTCACATAGAAAAGTTGATTTAAAAATGAGTGCAAAAAGGTATTGTTGTGTAGTTGGATGCAATAAATCAGAGAATAAGAATCCTGATTTAACATTTTATCGCTTTCCTGGAAGACCTTACCAGATTAATTTGTATTGTAATTATATTTACCTACTTGCCTTTTGATAACGATTTACCACGAAAAAAGTCAATAATGCTTATATTTTGATAACCACATTGAATAGTAACTGGACTGAATTCATAATGTGAAAAGCGAATTATTTCAACTAAACACTTGGGTTTATACGCTAGTTGCAACTTGTAAATTTTGATAACAAAACATTGTTTATTTTATTTTATAGGTATAGTAAAATTCATCTTGGTTATGTACCAACATAAACTTAAAGGATCGACTAGTACAGTTTATAATAATTATTACATAATAAAATATTTTAAATTAATAAAAATATTTAATATTTTTGCTAATATTACCATATAAACATGAACATTCGGCCATCCCAGTTTTGACAAAATTTATCCACGAGACGGCGCTTCGTACGCTTTTAGGAGCTACGCAACTAGCGTATAATAAGCTTGATTTATCTCATTAACGGGAGGGGGTCATTGCAGTATATATCCGATATTTAGAAAGATATTTATCAGAATTCAAAATGAGAGTTGGTTGTCAAAGTTAGCGTGCTGATTTTTCTCCGATTAATTCGGATTCTGACGGAAATCAGTATATGTCTGGTATCAGCTTTCATTTCGTCTAATCGATAATTCGACATCTGCCGTTTTAGTCCTCAGTCATTATTATTTAGGTAAATTATTACAACTATCATCTCCATGGTTTTCAAGTATTATGGTTTACAAATGTATTTATTTATCTATCAATGTTTATTGCTATGTTGATTATAATTTTATGCAATTACAATTTATACAAAGTAGAATTTTGTGAACCTGTTCATCGCAGATCTGTAAGAGATTAGGGGTGAAAAACCTTAATTATATTTTTAATCAGTATTCTACATAAAAAGTCGATGTGATTCAAAGCTACAATTTATAAAAAATATTGGTTATTATTGAGATTTTATTGTTGAATTGTTTAATAACACATCAATTTTTACGAGCTGTTAGCTTGAAGCTGATAATTCTGTATTGTATGTCGCATTCCCATACGATTGTTTCCTTTAGATATCTTTGTTATTATTGACATAGTGTTTTTATTTCAAGTGAGCAACCCCTTAGTTAATCTTATCTATGACCCTCGCACACCGTCGTGAGTCTAACAGAAGATAACGAGCATTGACTTCCCTACATTTTTTTAACCAAGTCCTTCTGGGTTGGCTTCATGGATTCTTCTTCCACTAGCTACTGTTGGGGAAGTGGGAGAAAAACTTACGTGATATATGTAAAACATCTTTTAGGGTACAACATCAATAATTACAGCAAAGAATTACAAATGAATTACAGTGTATGCTTACGTTTTGTAAAATTGCATCTTCTCTGCACTCCCCACAATCGTATTGAGTTCGTATTGAGGGAAGAGAAATTGGCGAAACAACTCTTCCAAATGGAAGTTTTACAGATCAAAATCAGATGATTTATAGCAGCTTAAAGACTTTTCAAACAAAATACCTATAGATTCTTTTCATGATAATTCCCAATTTATCTAAGTGAAACTTGATAACAAAATAATGGTTGTTAATAATTAGTCGAGTAATTACAAGAATTAAAACCAAGAAGAGGAATTACTGTACAAGATGTATACCTACGATTTTTCTCTCGCCTCTCAATACTGGGAGTGATACAACTGATGTTGCGAAATTTGGTTTAAAATGGCGTTAAACAAAATCCAACGAATTACAGATGGGCGTAGAATTGATCCCAGAAAAGACTTAAACTGTGTTACTACTGGGAAAAAGGAAATGAAAATTTGCTTACTTTTACTGAGGAAAAAATTTTCGCCTACAGGATCGTCTTGCAGTCTATGGTTCTAAAGGTCGCTGATATTATTCCTGGTGGCTTTCGTTATCAGAAAATAATAGGATAATCCTTTAATCTTTGTGTTGGTAATAAAAATTTACTATATACATATATAAGCAAATTTTCTTTTTGCGGTCGGTTTCGGATTTAAATTTTTGGTAATAAAAATTTTGTTATTGAAAATTCGAAGAATTCAATGACAGATGAAATGAAAGAATTCAATGCGAAGATGTTATTCGATAATCTACTCTATATTAAAATTATAAACTAAAAATTTAAATTATACATGTGGTGCCGATTTTTCGTGTCGATTTTTGGTGTCGGTTTTTGGTGTCGATTTTTGGTGTCGGTTTTTGATGTCGGTTTTTGGTGTCGGTTTTTGATGTCGGTTTTTGGTGTCGATTTTTGCGAGGTAACGACCGTAAAAACATGTTCCATGTTAAGAAACCGGATAAATAATCTAAAAACTTTGGTGGGGAAATAGTGTTGAGACCATGCCTGAGAGTGGAGATGTTTGATAGTCTACTGATGAGCCATGAAAAAGTAGAAATTAACAGTAAAGAAGAAAGGAACAACATGCCAAGCCAGAATTAGACTAACATTAGAATGCTGAAGTAATGCCCAAAAAGCGAAAACCAGTTCCACCTAGAAAGAGGTTTTAGTCAACACCTAATTCGTGCTGGTGGTGTATATTTCAAGATTTCACAAAGGAAAAGAAAGGTTACACAGAATAGATCTACAGTAAGATACACAGAATCGATTTAAGGTTAGAGAGTGACCTCAGAGACGTCGGACGTTTCGCGTATTTTAATTAGAGGCACATCAAATGAGTCGCGTAGTTAAATTGGAGACACGTTGTATGAATTGCGCTGATACCTACCAATTACCGTCGGATAATTAAACTTTTTTTCTTCCAAAGATTATTTTTAGAAATTTAAATTTATTTGCATAAAATAAATAAGAAATAATCATTACAAAACTTGGATCTCAGATCCGACTGATTTTATTTCGAAATACCAAGTTTATACTGTAAATACATTTTTACTTATAAAATGAAAGAACTTGATAACAAATTCTTAATTAAAATAAATAAAAACTACTAAAAAATGTCATTACAATTTTTAATTCTTCGAGTAAAACTGTGTTTACTTTATGGACTTTGACATCAGATGTGATGTTCAAATTTAAAACAATTTAAATAACGACGAATCTTTTTTGGTCTAATTTTTTTATATTGAATTTTTGAAGATATTTTTGTAAAACTTTTGAAAAAAACAAATTCGGAAGTCCGGCATATCCGACGTGTCTCTAATTTAAATACGCGAAACATCCGATGTACATACTATATTTAAAGTGACTCTCTTGAGTTTACGTTGAGGTTAAGTTACGTCCAGATTTGAGGTTAGGGTAGGTTAGAGGTCGAATTAGTTTAAATAGCCCAGTCGCTATATAAATTTCTAATTACATTAAATCGATTCCACACTTTTCTTCTTCTAATTGTAGTGGAGGGGGTCATTGGTAGTTTAAATCCAGATTTTCGGGAAGTTACTGCTGTTGCGTAATTAATTACGTTGATAATTGAAGTGTTTCGGCGTTATTCCTCTTTTCCCGTTTTACAATTTCAATTTAATTTATAGTGAGTGATATTGTTGTCCGATGATGGCTGATGTTTAAAGTCGAAACGCGTCACAATTAAATAATTGAATTACGAGAAAGTGTATCAACTTAATTTAATTTTATTTACTTATGTTTTTACCTTTACTTGCGTGAAGCGCCGGAATGATTAAACGCAGGAAAGGTTCCGTTTTTGCAGAGTAGCAGTTGAATAAATTTTACTTTTGTCAACATTATAGTACATAAAAACTTACCTAGTGTATAATGTATACATAATAAATCAAGGAAAAGTAGGATTCGCACACGTAAAAATAAAACCACCATAACAAACGTAATATTTTATGGAAATGACATCTAATAATATAATATTATTTATCATATAATTTTTTCATCGTTAGTTGGTTCGAATATAACATGAATATATTTGAATTTCAAATTTTGGTAAAACAAAAGTAAGTTATTATATGCATGTACATATACATCTCTCTCTTCGATCCTTACTCTTAAAGAGTGTGGTGGCACTATGTACATACATACATAATACTATATAGTTGATACGACAGTTTTTTTTTACTAAGAATAACTAAAAATCAATATAATGTTAAACGTCAAATTACTACAAAGGGGTCTGTTGATTTTAATATATCAAAAATAAATTCTTAAGACACTCATGTCAACTAAAAAAACATCAAAGCTTTTGCGTCTTTCATATGACGCTTTCAAACATTTTACTAACCGAGGCTTATTCGCAGATAAATTAAAACTAGCTTTTGCATAGTCGCACAATGAGTATTTTGCTTTGTTACATGCAAGTGAATTGAAAAAGTTTTTATGAATAGGTTCAAACTGAAAATTGAATGGTGGTTGACGTTATTAATCTGTACGGATAGAACTTAATGTGAAACCTTTTTTAATTTTAAAATGGAACTAATATATTTGCTGTGCAAATGCTTGACTTGTAGTCGACAGGGTAACCTACAGCTATTTTGTACAGGTGGTTTAGTGTCGTTCAAAAGAAATAGGGCTACTAGTCCTGAAGTCACAGGTTTGATGCTCGACTATACGAAAATTATTTGTACCGTGGTTAAGATTGCACGTCGAACTACCATTCCTACTTTCCCTTTCAATATATTAATAAATGTGATATGTTCTAAATGTGTAATGAAGGAGGTGTTCGAAGTTTGCGGTAAGTACAAGAAAGCTGTATAGGTTACCTGCAATAGTAATGTTAATCCACTGCGGCGTTGTTACATGATATAGTGCAGAGCAATTGCGATATTTGCATTTAGATGTCGTTATGAACCGATCGCGGATTGCAGTTTGTTTGGTATAAAAAGGTTTTATCCGTAAATTAAATTTTATCAATTTATTCTGTGAGAGTTTAAGGTAGAAAGTAATATAACCTTGTTCTAGAAACCGAACTACTTAGTGCTCTTAGAACGACTTAGCGCTCATTATAAACGTAAACGTGTAAAATCAATAGCTGATGAATGCTTCCATTGCTGGTTTCCAGTTAGCTTTGAGTAAAAAATTGTTTTTGAAAAAGATCGATAATGGAATACGTATAGTACCAGAAACAGAGCAAAAAATTATAACAAAAAATAACAATGAGTACATTATTACTACATCAGGAAGGACGGAGTGTAGGTATAACCTCAAACTTCAGGTTATGAAGTGGGTCTATTAGGAATTCCAGAAATACTAATTTCCACTAACATTGTATTTTAAATGTGTTTTGAATTTTGTAATTAACCTCGAACTTCGTGAAAATTTGTACAACTTGCAATAAAACTGGTAATTGCTTTCATAAACCATTCGTTTAGCAAAGTTTATATCTCCTTTTTACATGATGTAAAATATAAGTTAGTTTAAATTTAAAATTTATCTTAAATTACTTACTTGAACAGACTTTATTGGTAATTACCATGTTTTATGTTTTCACGGGTTAATAAAATTCAAGTATACTTCCGTTTAATTAATTGCGATGTTTATTCTATACTTAACCATTAAAAGTGAAGATGTGACTCATTTCCATGAAAATCAACCGAAATTCAATTTTATGCGTGTCTATATTTTACCTTTTATGCGGGATCTTTCACATAAGTACTGTTGATTCTATAGCCGAATAAAACTTTTGCTAAAGTACGTAATTGGAATTTCAATTGTGCAGGTTATAGAAGAGTCAATGTCACCTTCGACAGTCAATTAAATCTCTTTATGCGTATTTCAGTGTAAAGCGCCAGATAACATGGTTATATATTTTTCTTCTCTTCTTTAACTTCTTTAAGATCTGTGAATCTGTTCTGTTACCAATTTTTTCAAATTAGTTCTGTGGGCGTAATTGGTTTTGACATCTTAGGTAGCTAACCAAGCCGGCCCTTGATGTGCATGCGGGTAGGTGTAAATTGCGCAAATTGGGCAGGTAGAAATAAAAGTACAAGTGTAAATTGCGCTCCAAGCAAAGAGGTCGCCAGAAATATGAAATGTAAACTGCGCAAATTTGCCCCTAATTACTCATTTTTCCTACTTGCCGAATTTGCGCAATTTACTACTTTTTTCTACCTGCCGAATTTTCGCAGTTTTGAAGTATTTAATAAATATTCTTTATTCGTATATTAAATATTCTTATTTTTGGTTGTTTTCAGAACCAAAAATATTTTAAGAATAAGGTCTCTAAATAAACATAAACAACTATGGGGAAAACCTAGGCCTTGCGGGGCTGGTTTTGATGGTGCTAATTACTTTTTAGGGTAGTTCCGACCCGGCCAGAACTATGTGCATAGAAAAACCCAAGCCGCCCGGGCTCCGCCCGGACGGCCGGTTTTTCATCGCCGTCGCCGCTCCGCGGCATAAAGATAAACAAATTTGAAGTGCCTACCATCAAGAAAACCGGGATGAAGGAAACCGGGAACTTAGGGACCCTAAAAATCGCGTAAAAACAAAAAATAATCGATGTTACAGGTACGAGAGACGTGGTGCTTCTGCCGGTGCAAAATACTCTAAGTGTTAGGGTTATTCATTCCACGATTCCACGCATACCGACAACAAAATGAGCGACGCGCGGAATCTCGTTAAGTTTTTTCATGAAAATTTGCTAACTTCAAAATCGATTATTTCAAAATTTTGATAATAAACTCTCACATATAATATTTTAACAGTATACTATATATAATAAACCTTTCTCTTTGCAATAGGAAATTTTCAAATTATTTGCAGTGGTCAGTAATAGTCGACTGCTACCAATAAATTAGTAAGTTAATTACAGGTCGCCGTAAATTATCAAATTTTAAGGGGATGTCAAACCCCGTGCATGCACTCTTTTTTTATTGTTTTGAAAGTAGATCATTAACACAGGGAGACCGACGGTTATACGTGCCCTCCGAAGCAAGGAGACGGTCAAGAAATTTTTGCGATCAAGCGCAAAAATTGATTGCGCTAACTATTAGGCCATACCGCCGCCTGTTATGAAGGGCTCTTCACCAGAGAATTTGTTTTTAAATTTTAAATAAAACACGTATTTTGGATGAAAGTTGTGCATTTTTTATTGATAAAAGTATCTTAATAAGTTCGCGGAGCGCCATCTATTCGTCAATAGTAGAACTAAAACTTCGACACCATTTTAATACTTCATCATTCATAAGAACATACCCAAAATTTCATTTCGATCTGGCAATTCATTTTTATTTACAAGCCATTTAAAGTTGACATGTCAGTGTATTTTTTAACAATGGAAAACATTGAGCACCGTGCAGCGATTAAATTCTTTGTAAAAAAAGAAAGGTTTAAAGGCAATGGAAATTCATACCGAAATGGTAAATGCGTTAGGTCCACCATGATCCTGAATCAAAACAAGAGGCTAAGAGTTATATGTGAACCTAGCTCCGAAGCGAGTTCGTGTCCAAAAATCGGCCAAGAAGGTGCTTTTGGGATGCAAAAGGTATTTTGTTCGTGGATTACCTCCAAACTGGTAAAACAATAAACTAAAATTATTATTGTAACCTTTTCGACCAATTGGACCTACTCACACAGCTCGAAAAACCATCGCTCAAATCAGTAAATTAAAGTACGAATTGTTGTAACAACTAGTCTATTGGTCAGATGTAGCTCCCTCTGACTTCTGGCTCTTCTCGCATCTCAAAAAATTCTTTCGTGGAAAACGATTTTCATCAAAGGAAAAGGTTACAGAGATGGAAAACTATTAAAGAGATGGGATCCATAAATTGGAGGATCGTTGGAATAAGTGTATTGAAGTTGAAGGAGATTATACTGAAATATAAAGTCATTTTTACAACCAAAAATCTGTTTTTCCGTTCCCCGAACTTATAGAAAGTTCACTTTATGTATAAAAACGATAAAAGTACAATTTATGAATGAAAAATAATATCAGATTAATGTCCACCAAGACCAATAATAAGTGTATAGAGTATAGACGTTGATCTTTTTGTCAACATTTTCGATTACATTTTTGCATAACTGCAGCTCCTCTAAACAGGCAGTCGGTAAGATAAGGTAAGTAAGCTTCCGCCCACTTCTGTCGGATTCCAAGGTCTAATTCCAAAAAGTGTCGGATAACCGATGCTCTACCGGTTTTTTACTATGGGACGTGGTTAGATTTTTTAAATACAACCCATTTCGATATAATTAGATAATGAAATTAGACTTGAAAATTTTATACCAAAACGAGTCTGATATCAGAATTATATTAATTATTGGCGTGCAGTGTTGGGGTGCCGAGAAAAACAATTTGGCGTGTATTTTTTACGAAAGCTCGGTTGTTTCTTTCTTATTAAATAATAAAATTCAAATAAATCGTAGTTTAAATTGGCACGTCACTATTTTTAAATTTCAATTTATTTGAATTTCATTATTTAACATGGATATGAGTTGCACAACAAAAATCTGACCAAGTCATATGGCGAAGGATATCATAAGAATCAAATAAAAGCAAATTTATATTTGAAATTAACAAAATGAAACCAGAAAGATAACAATCGTCCCTGTATTTAAAAATTTGGTTCCACAATTATCGGAAGCCACAGATACTCAAAGATGTCAATAATTTTCGAGGGCTACTAAAGGCTAGAATTTCCGCTCTTTTTGTGCAATTGCGTCTCTGGGTATTTTATTGTATTATGATCGGAAAACTTAATGAGCTTGATAAACTATAAATAGTTGAAATAACTTTTGTTGAATAAATTTGAGAAAAACAAAAACATGTCGGTTTAGATTAAATTTTTTTTCCGGAAATCGTCATTGAAACAACATTTCCCTGCTTATGCACGCGCAGGGAAATTGAACTTTACTGACTAGTCCGGTAATAATTAGTAAGGTTAATAAGGTGGCGAGAGGGGTGAAACTTAAAATTCATGGTTTTGAACGTCCTCCTCACTATCTAAACCGACGTGCTTTTTGTATTTCTCAAATTTACTCCACAGAAAAATTTATTTCGACTAGCTACTTTTTAAATGAACACCCAGTATTTATAATTTTACTTGATTTTTGGCCTTAGTTATTTGACATTTTATAAAATGTTTCCGGAAGTTTGATTAAGGGATGTAAAAAGATGAATTAATATTTTGTAATGTGGTATTTATATACCTTAAAATTAATTAACTGAAATTGAGATCTCTCAACTTTTACAAACCTCATAATCATAAGACTTATAAAAGTATTTCATTTAAGTGAACGTATTAGGAATTCTATACCCAAAATTTTTTCTTCTATTTACCATCAACCTGAAAATTAATATAGTCAGCAGAAAAGTAGTTTTAAATGGAAGAATAATTGTATATAATTTTCATATTATGTATTACGTTAAAATATCGGGTACAAAAATAATGTATCGAACAGTTTCGTAACCTTCAGAAGAAAATGGAAATAAAATACATATAAGGCGTGCTTGTATTAAAACAAATTATACCGTTATTTTTGAATTTTGAACGACATTGTAAACCAATCTGTATGCAATACACAATAACATTTATGTACTACTTCGCTTCTGACAATAAAGGACATAATAGGTCCATTAATATATTATGTATGATTGAAAAGCTCAGCGTTTTCTATTTTTAAACTTGTATAAAAAATTTATAATTTTAAATTCTACAAAGTGCATTTTAACGTAGTAAACGGATACTTTTAAAATCAAATTACAATTTCGTCCTTAAAACTTCGTTGAAATAACATTTTAATTACATTTTGTTTCGAAATTTAGACATTGTAAACATTTGTAAATTTATCAACATTAAAGATATTTTTCTTTATTCGAAATGGCAGTTGACATGTGTACTTTTCAAATTGCTTTATAATATTTTATTTTGATAGTTTTAGTTTAACAGTTTTTTTGTTGACAAATTAGAAAATTAATCTTGTGGAACCAGACGTAATTGTTGCAATTTTAATTATGCTTAGGTGTGGCGATAAAAGCCGCATAACAGCAAGTATATAATATGTAAAAATAATTAAAAAAAACAAAAAGTAACAGCTTATATCAAGTTGAAATTTATAATCCTTTCAATAAATACAATAAACACTTTTAGCTGTGGTCGCCTACAGGATCATAATTTAATACGTGATGTTTTATTGTTTACTTAGTTTTATTCTGAACTAATAATGGCAAATGCATACCGCACACTGTGAATGCTGTAACTCTGTAACCGATCAATTAAGAAGGATAACGTATAAAATATTTTGTATAGAAAATGTAGTTTTCTTTAATAGCAATTATTTGTTTTTTCGCCCTAAAGTAAACCCAAACCGAGATATTCACGAATATTCATAAAAATCCGTGTTTTCGCGCGGTTCTTCAATTATAGCGACCAATTCCGGAGTATCTGGACCGTGCAATATGAGTGTCTTTTTAAAAAAATTAAAGAGTGCGGGAGTTCTTCAGACACACTTAAATTATAAGAGATCTATTATAACATTAACCTCTTCAGTATGAAATGAAAAAATATTGAAAATAATGCAAAAAGAGAATTGCGACAGAATCAAGGAAGAATAAACACGACATGTGTAGCTGGTGGGTATTTCATATCCCCCCCTCCCCCCAGTTTCAAATCGCATTATCTAGATAAATTCATATTAAATACAACCTTATGCCCTCTGGTCTGCCAAAATTTCCGTTTTTGGGCGGTTTTTCCAATGTGTCGGCCAAATCCAGAATCTCTGACCTTACTTAGTTTACTGGTTCCAATAATGATAATAAAATTTATTCCAACTTACCCCTAATTATTTCCGCGATAGTGATTTTGGACTGGCCTAATATTAGAAATTTATTGTTCAAACAAAGAAAAATTGCTTCTTTTTTCACCCTATAGTTTCTTTGCCTATGTGTGCCTAACGTCTAAAAACCTAGGGCCATCACTGGAAAGAAGTGAAACAAAGCACGATTGATGGTATATAGCATCTTCTGCAACTAAATCGCCAAAAGTAAATTATACGACGCTTCACTTGGTCTCATCACTAGTGATTACATTTCTCAGCTGCTTTCTTCCAAATAACGCGTCACCAACAACCGAGTATTACCTTCCACAAATTTCCTTTCCCTTCCCCGAACTCATTAATCACTTTGAAGAACTTACCAGGACTCCACGACCACATACATACTATAACGAATTCTTGTACATCATTACAAATTTTTTCGTTCCTTCCCCCTTTGGATATGTTATTCTAATTAGACGTAAGTGCTACGGATAGAATCTCTGTTGACAACAAAGTATGTCAAGTAAGAGTCTTGACAAATATGGAGAGTACAGTGAACATGCGAGA
Source organism: Podabrus alpinus (assembly GCA_932274525.1). Classification (NCBI taxonomy): domain Eukaryota; kingdom Metazoa; phylum Arthropoda; class Insecta; order Coleoptera; family Cantharidae; genus Podabrus; species Podabrus alpinus. The sequence continues at coordinate 99,333,747 of OW026452.1, forward strand.
ATTCTTTACTTATTCGTGTTTACGAATGCTTCTCCTTTTGTTGGGAGAGTTTCTGGTTTCCGTAAACGGATGACCTATTTCAATAATACATTAAACCGGTTGCGTTAGACCGCTGTTGAATTGCTAAGAGTATGCACGTCTGTCTGTTGTTTCTGTTGAATATGAAAGCGGGGTAAATTATTTTATAGTGTATTTATTTTACTTCGGCAAGTGATTTTTATTTGTAACGTTCAGCCAACAAGATTTTAATTCTACTATGTGCGACTGTATTGAGATATTTTGTGACCTATACGTAATCAGTAAACAGTCAGTTACTGTGCAGTTGGAGCTGAACGCATGTATTTAATCAGTTAATTTCAGCTCCTATTTGGAACTCTATACCCTCGCTTGCCGGCATTGAGTGAGCAGTAGTAAACTAACCTTTGCTATTATAAACAAGCCCACCCATTCCTGAGGGGTCACCTGTCTGAGTAGAAAATATTATTCTGGCCTCGGAAACTACTCTTAAATTTTAACTAATTATTGTTTCTGTGTATTTGAAACCCAATATAAAAAGGCAAACCGCGAAACTTTTTTTCTAACCGCGGAAAAACACATCGCATTTTTTTCTAATAAGTGAAAGCAAAATCTAGAAGCCAAACAATTACGGCCCACATTTTATGGGAATAATCATCGCCTGTGCGGCCTTTAGGCCGCACAGCCTTGGTCTTCACGTACTAGTATGAAATAATTAAATAAATATATTGCTGTAAGAGTTAACGAAAATCAATGCAAATACCAGTGGTCGTTAGATCACAAGAGTCCAGTAAAGTTTCCATCGCCTTGCATAATTGGATGGATTGGATTGGATTGGAGGAGTATGACCTGAAGGAAAAGCTTTGAATCTAGTAGTGAACTACAGATATTTGAAAAAATAACTAATGCTCGGGCTGACGATGATGATATTACTTTAGATTTAGAAGGTAGTAAAATAGTGGAGTCAATCTTGCAATCCGTAGTCGTAGGCATAACAGAATATACTTTACTACCAAGTAAAGTTCACTATGTTTTACACTTGCGGGAGTGCAACAGCCACCCCCGAAATATCATATATAGAGAAACACTGCAACCTCAATGAACCAAACTAACATAATTCATACTTTCAGCAATCCGAACTCAATAAAATTACGTTTTATATGAAATTAAATTCATTTGCAGAAAAACGCATTTCGAATTTATCAAAATGCAGTGACGCTTTGGGAGTGATTATCTCGAAAACTTGCCATTTCAAAATTTTTTTTTACCGTGAAAAATGTGCTACGGACAAATGTGGGAGGCAAACGAATAAAAACTGCTATTCAAATAAATTTTCAGTGACGACCCAGCTCAGAAAAGAAATGCGATCAAAAAGTGTTAATGGCGGAGGAATATGATTGACGTGTCCGAGGATTTTCTGAGAAACCCTTCTAAAACTTTTTACTGAATTTGTTCCAGACTTGACGAGCTCATTATACAGATATCAATCCCTACGACATTCGCAGCCCATTTTGTCGAGAAGTATTATAGTTATAAAAAAATGAATATATCTTGGTTGTAGATGTAGAGAATTTAATAATATTTCAGTTTTATAGTATACCATTTTTTTAATAACGTCAGTATTTTGCGAGATAAATGTAAAAATCACCTTTAATCATACAGAACATTTTAGACTTTTATTAGTAGGACTAAATGCACAAATCGATCAATTTTCAGAACTTTTAGAATTAGTTTCTTAAATCGGGCTTCTGGTGAGTGGGTTATATTATACAAGAGTATATAGTCGAAACATATAACCGAAGTAAATTTATATTAATTCAGGCAAAAAAAACACCATAGGTTTATTTAAGGTTAAAAGTTTTTTTTTTAAATTACTTAAACAAATTGCTGTAAGTAAAATAACAAACTTGCTAGAATATAAAATATAAATTAAATAACCTCTGAACAAATTTGTGCAAAATTAATTTAGTTGTAGAAAGAAAAGTAAATAACTTATTCGGAAGTTAATTAAACAATAACAAGGTTCTTGTTAGAAAATGAAAACTGATTACAATAAGAAAACAAATTTTTCTTAATTAACCCCTACGTGTTATTCCTAATTAATGAGTTAATTTAACATAAAAATCAAGACAAGAGTTCCAATAATACCTTACTACTACACTTTAAGTAATTGGACACGAACAAAACCCAACTTAGAATTTTAGATAAGGTTTACCGACATCGAATTCCTTTTTAAATCGTGATTAAGCCAAAAATTCGAGAACACTTGTCTTAATATGCACATAATTAATCAGGAGCAAAATTGGAAAGCTTTCAAAACTTTATGTTTGCGGATTGTCAAGTATTTTCTGCTTTATTAAATTTTTAAAATATTCTGCAAAGAATAGGAAGTACGCACAAAAATGTGTTTCATTTGCTTTCAGTGTTAAAATTTTCACTTGGGGAAAATTCTATTTATTAGCGCTACTTCTCCAACTATGTCATTGTTTAACCTATTTTTAAAGCAATATTTCTTGTTTCCAGTAAATTCCTACGTGTCCCAAATTGTAAAATAGCAGACGAGGTTAAGAGAATCCATCACAGTGACGTATGTTATACCTGTATACAAGCGCTATCTTTGTCTGAGTTTAGCTTTAATGCATCATCCTGTCTTTTCTACCAAAAAGCATTTATCTTCCTGCTGACTGACATTGTGCAGTCGTTTCGGAAAAGATTTCTTTGTTCCTTGTCTTATATTGTGCAAGTGATATAAAGCTATTTTTAAGATTATAGTTTCATTGATGGTAATTTTCTACTTCAGAATTAAGCTTACCAACTTCATGAACTATGTATAGTATCTACCGCCAAATTTATGAACATTGGCAGATTTTAAAAATTTTAACTTTTCGTTTGCACATTCCAGAAGCCAAGATTTAATCTTAGAATAGGACAAATTTAACCATGTTGAATTATTTCTAATAAAATTTAATAGCCGTGAAATACGAGATTTGTAAAACTAATTTAGTTCTCCTTTTGTGGTTTTCAGCCAAATGTGTTTTAATTTAATTGTAGTAAATTTTAAACAGGATTAGTAATTTATCCAACTTGCATATTTAGGACAAGAAAATTAAATTATTTGTTTGTAGGCTGAAAACTTCCATATTAACGTAAAGGGGTAAATTTACACGCGCGTCAGAATCGATTAACGAGCTCGATAAAATGCGTGTTAGATTTTTCCAGCAATAAAAATTTCCAAAGAAAATTAAGGTATTTTTAAGTTAAGTGCAATTGTGTTTTTTTATTAATATTGGGAACTTAAACACACAAAAGGAATTAATTTATCACTTTTACCACTAAAGCTCAATAAAGAGATATACAATAAAAAGTTTTCTTAAAAGAGTAGAGCTAACCCTAATAAATAAAGAAAAAATAGCAAATTTCCATTAGAGTTTCCTTCTAAACCTTATTATTTTATTTGTATCACCTAACTCTCAATGGATATAGCAACTAACATGAAAACGAACAGAAAAACAACTCTTAACAGTCGCGGAGTCAAAAACACAATAACAATGAAACATTTTTATTGAATAGTAATGTGGAAATGAAACACAAACATCCAACTGTATACAAGAATTTAGTACTTATTAATCAATTCATCAGTTTGTTGTAAAGTTACAAGATAGTTTTACACAAAAGGGGGAGGGATGTATGCTCATTAATTAAGAGGTATATGTTGTCATCTGTTCTCACGTCAAGTACGTGTTACCATTTAATATCTTCTCTATTGTTTCTCCTGTTCCGTTGTTCTGCTTTATGCTCATATTAATTTGTTTGCCTTATACCTGCCACTGTAATGCGTCTCTTATTACTACGTCACATAAACTTTGCCCCATATAGTACCTACAAACATTTCGCGGTAAACTAAAATAAAACTTAAATTGACTTTTAAATTATTCTTGGCGAAGTTATTTTCTTATATCTTGAACTAAAACCAAACAAAACAAATTTAAAACATAAATTTGGTGTCAATTTAACTTACTTCCTATTTATATTTTCTTAAATTACTATTTTATTGGTCCTGCCAAATATTAATTATCGTAAATTTCCTTAACGCGTCTGCGCTAGGCAATAATTAAGACAATAATTATTATCCTTGATGTATTGATTACGCTTGCCTGAAGAGAGTCCGACAAAATCGAAACATGTAAACTATCGTTTTGTTTTTCATTAATTCCCCCCTTATTTAATAATTTTTCTTTCGGTTAAAGAATTTGTTTGCATTTAAACTCACCGTTAAAATTTAATTATTTTAGCATTTCAGCTGTTCTGAAAATAATTCTGTTTTTTTATTACATTTCGAATTAAGTACTAAGAATGTTGTTAAAAATTATTTAATTGCTGTAAGCTTTCTTTACAAAATACAACTTTTTTAATCGGGGCTTGTAATTAATGGACATGTAAATGAGTCCAGGATTTGTTACGTTCCTTAAATTCCGAAGAGAACAAATACTTTAATCGGAAAGGTTAAATAATTTTCACGTTTCAATTTATTTGATATGCTTTTTAGAGCTTTTGATATAAAATAATGTTGTTATTATGCTTGATACACATGACTAGCATCTCATTTGTCGGGCTTTTTGTAATGTAAAACCATAAATATAAATTTACGGTATACGTATAAAGCATGTTTTCTCACTCTGCTTATTTACATCCAATTTCCGCCAAAATCTTCGGCATTGACATAATACGAATTTCAGAATCTCAGCAATAGCTCAGCAGCAGCTATCAAAACTATTGGTAAACTACATATATGCAATACATGCAAGTACAGCTTGATGCCGTTTCAAAGCGTTTTTGTTCAAAATCGATAATTATTTATTGTTTTTTTATTTTGGTGTAAGATAAATTTTTACCTTTGCGTATAATATAATATACGAATAATTATATGAGGAGCAATTAAAAATTCAATAAAAATAAAGAATGCGTATCTTTTGACACGTTCAGTGCCGCGAACATCACCAGTGATTTAATTTGATGATGAACAGTTACCTGCTTTACGTTCGTCTTCGTTGTAACCAAAAATGAAAACATTTTAGATTCTCGAAACGCGTCTCTAATTATTTAGAAATTTAAACACTTTGAGAAAAAGGCTAAATTTTACTTATTATTAATTTATTATTTACAGAAATGGTTACCAATTTGGACAAAAACGTAGGCTACTAATAACTCAAAAGAAATTCTAAACACCCGGGGTTGTTTCTAGAGAGTTGGTTTATTGGCAATTATGTAACTATTTTTGGTGTATTTGCACGTGTAATATTAGGATATTGACCAAGTGTTAAAATTTTGGGGTAATGTAAACTGCCCTCCAAATTAACCTTTTTTTATTTTCTTCAATTTTGGTTTTTAAGTTGGCATGTAAACTGCCCTCGGACTGTATAATCCCTACTTATACGTAAGTAGGTAACGGCTTTTTAAATAGACAGGGCCGGTTTAGACGCGGGATTGTAGGGGTTAGTGATCGAGTGAAAATCGCTAATTTTACCTCTGAACTTCATCGTTCACTTTACGTGTGATGCATTAGGGTACGTTTATGTTGGAGCTGCGATAAACGATAAGAGCGACGATACTAGTGAAGCTAAGAAAATAAATGTCATTATTTTATATGCAGGTGTTTATATCAACGCAACGCTACAATATAAACAACTGCATATAAAATAATGACATTTATTTTCTTAGCTTCGCTAGTATCGTCGCTCTCATCGTTTATCGCAGCTCCAACATAAACATCCCTAAGAGGGACATTAATTTTTAAATTAAACTACCCTAAACTATCTACTGCGCGAAAAGGTAAATCGGCCACTCAGAGGTGCATCAGCCGGATCGAGCTTAGATTAGTGTTCAACGTTAAAAGTTAGAAGCACCAGAAAAATCTACATCCGTTTTTCATCAATGCTGCGCGAAAAGGTAAATCGGCCGCTCAGAGGTGTATGGGCCGGGTCGAGCTTAAGTTGGTGTTAGAAAATGATTCTTTTTTCGCAAGTTGAACGTTAAAAGTTAGAAGCACCAGAAATGTCATGAATCAGGATGCCTCAACAAAAACACCGTACGCAAAGAAATTCTGCTTCGAGTTCTGAGTTGTTAAAGGTAATTACAATTTCTTGGTTTGATCCTGCATGTAAACACGTGCGTGGCAGTGCCCCCCCCCGTTTCGAATTTTTTTATAAAAATGGTGTCAAACGTTAGAGCATCGTTTGAGCCTGAATGAGCTTCCATTATTTTCGTTTTAGCTTCAAAGGTCGTAGAATTATTTTCGTTTGGTTTTCAAAGGACGCAGAGTTATTCGCGGAAAACTGCTGGGGGGAAAAGGTAAATCGGCCGCTTAGAGGTGTATCGGCTGGGCCGAGCTTAAGTTAGTGTTAGGAAACGATTTTTTTCTTCGCAAGTTGAACGTTATAAGTTAGAAGCACCAGAAGTGTCAGGAATCTGGATGGCTCAACAAAAACACCGTCCGCAAAAGAAATCCTCCGTACGATCCTGAGTTGTCAACGGTAATTACAAACTCTTGGTTTCATCCTGCATGTAAACTCCCATAATCCATTTTGACCTTGGAGGGCAGTTTACATGCTTTTTGGAAATCTACCTGGCGGATGAGGGCAGTTTACATATACCCAAAATTTTTAACAAAATTTATGTTTCATCCATACCTAGAAGCAACGCCTTATTGCTCAGAATTTTTTTATTATTTATTATATATTTACCGATTTCATATTAGTATAGTTCCGAATTTTTAAAACTTTTAAACGAAATTTAGTTTTCATTCCTAATCCTTCTCTAGACACAAACCTGTACTACTTAGAATTTGTATACTATTTTTATGTATTAGTATGTTTAATATTAGTATATTTAAAAAGTTTCAAAATTTTTAATCAAAATTTATTTTTCATCCCTCCCTAAAAACAACCCTGCCGTATTTATAATGTTTTTACTATTTTTGTTGTATTTTCAGGTTTAATATTAGTATTTCTACAGTTTAAAATTTTTGCAACAAAATTTATTATTCATCCCTCCCTATTCGTAGGTTTAATATTAATATATTTTCCAGTTTTCAAAATTGTTAAACAAAATTTATTTTATGACCCTCCTTAAAAAACAGCCCTGTCGTGCTTATAGTTTTTTTAACTATTTTTAAATTATATTCAGGTTTAATATTAGCGTATTTTCCTAGTATTTCCAAAAGTTTTAAACAAAATTAATTTTTTGACTGTTATCTTCCCTAAAAATAACCACGTAGTATAACTATAGAATTTGAATACTATTTTGTTATGATTTTGTAGGTTAGCTTTTATCCCGTAGTGCTCAGATTGTTTTACTATTTTTGATGATTTGCAGATTGATACATATTAGTACCTATATTTCCAATTTTCAAAATTTTTAGAACTACTTGTTATTTAATCCTCATCCTTCCTTAAAAAAATAAAAGCAATCCTGTAGTAGTACTTAGAAAGTTTATATTACTTAGTAGTTTTTAGTTATTCGCAGGTTTAATTTAAGTAGTAGTTACAAAAATTTTAAACATAATTTAGTTTTCATCCCTCCTTAAAACAACTTATAATTTTTTTACTATTTTTCTGTATTCGTGGGTTTAATATTTTCTAATTTTCAAAATTTTTTGCAAAATTTATTTTTCATCCCTCATTCTTCACTAAAAATAATCCCCTAGTACTTATAGACTTTATAAACTTTTGTATGTATTCTTAGATTTAATATTAATCTGTTTATAAAGTTTAAAACTTTTTAAACAATAATTATTTTTCATGCTCTCTAAAACCAACCCCGAATACTTACAATGTTTTCGGTGTTATTGGTAGGCTGCAGTACAAGGATTATTAGAATCATTGATTATTGAGAGAATTGAATTGAAGCATATTTTCCAATATAATATGCATTATAAATATCCCACTTACTATTGGTATCCCGGGGGTAGGGTGGAGGCTCAAGATTTTTATTTAGAAAAAATTATCTAATTTCTTCTTTTACATCTTTAAGTTAATGTAAATTAGTCAAATATTTTAAAATTTTTCTTCATTTTACAATCTGGTTGACGGTTTTTCTTATGGGGGCAGCCAATTTAGTGAGCATACAAACATATTACTTGATAATGGGAGTGAAGAAATGGATTCAATCTCGCGTATGCTTATTTTTCTCGCAAAATTACTTCCTCGAGCGAGATTAAATCCATTTTACCAAATGCTCCCAAAACCACACACAAGTGGTTTGGTGTGATCCCTGGTTGAGTTACAGCACGGAAATTGTGGGTTAAAATCTCGAAATTTCTTAGCGCGGCCCTCCGGTAAACATCAACACTCCGTGGATGAGTTAAGTTATAAAAGTAAAAGAGAAGGTATAAAGGATTGATCCACCTCAAAAAAGAATAGATCGTGAAGACTTTATAGAGAAGCAGAGTAGCAATATTCCGCATGGAATGGAAACGAATACACTCCAAATTAAACTACACCATTTTATTAAGTAGTTTAAATATTAAATTTTTGAAAAACCGAAAGGCTGTAGCAGGGTAAGAATTGTCCGCCCACACGAATTTGAGTGAAAATTTTCAAGGTATTACTAATAATGTGCCTTGACAGTCCTGTAAATATTAGCCCTGTCGACAGCCTTATTCGAGTATAAGAAATTATCCTTGGGCTTTCTTTAAAAAAAATTTGAACTACTTATTACACCGAAATCAATGAAAAGTTGTTATTTTGTTTTCAGATTTGTTTTAAACTCCATATCGACTTAACACAATCACAAAACTTTTTTATACTCTCCTTTGGGGTCACTAAGTAACCTATGCATATATTTTTTGAGGAGATCGAAAGATTACTTCAAAATGTACAATGATATGTGAAGTGGGAAATGTGATGATGGGGATAGGGGGTAAAAAAGTTCTTAAAATTTCATGAGTTACAAATAATCTTCCTACCGAATCCTGAAATTCACTCAAACGCGTATTACGCGAATTCAGAGCTTTAATCCTTTCTAAGATTGCCCCACAAAAAAACCTTTGGTTAGTTTACTTCTGCTAAGCTCTTCCTTATCGATTGGGTAGAGAATGTGCAGCGCCTTTCATTCTCCAAGAATGACTCAAAGGTTTCACATTGATTGCTGATCTAGTCGCCACAAATTTTTAACCCACATTTTAATGAGATTGACACTCAGAGTTTCTCTTTCTCTCTCTTTCCTTCAGAGTCACTCAAACTTTGTAAATTATAGTTGCCAAAAATTTCACATTTACAAAAACCGATCTGAATGTCAATGGACAATAGAGATACCTAATGAAAATTAAAAATTCATGGTAAGAGTAATCTGATATTGGCATGCAATATTGAACGCTAGACAGCAGACTTGTAAGTTTTGATTAAATTATGTTAGTAAGCGAATCTGTATGATTATTATATGTAAATCCTCAGAGGTAGTCTAATTTATTGAATTTTGCAATTCAGTCTGAAAGATTATAAACAGCAACGTCAACCTCATAAAACGATGATTAAAGTATCAGTTTCACTATCGGAAGTGCATAAAAATATCAATTAGAAGTAAACTGAGAATTCACTATAATGTAACGTCAAATCGAATTGCAGTAAAAGTCTTATTGTAAACCGAACAGATTGGGACCAAAATTTTGGGCATTGTACCATTGAAAGTCTTGAAGTCGAAGAAGACACCGAAGTCTCTACCATCTTTGTAACGAGCAATAACATCATTGTCTACATAATCTGAATGTAGCAGCGGATCTTTCGGTTTGGTATAAGATACAATAAAGCATTTTATCGTGGATAAACAAAAGTTTTAATCAAACTTTTCACGAAGTATTAGATAAATAAATCCGAAATTTTGAATGTAAAATTAATTAACAAGTTATTAATAAATGTAACTAAAATGCCGTTGGAGTATAATGGAATAGACAATAGAGGAACAGATTATTCCACTTTGCTCCGCAGTGCGACAATGAATCTAAAAAAAAACTTGAAAAGATACTAATAGTAATCAGGATTATAAAGCACTTAGGAAATACTAATTAATAATATTCCAAAGAAATCAATTTGCAATATGTTTTATTCATACGCTACTGAAGATATCTAATTTTGATATTATTCATATTTATATAGCATAGCATTATATTTCACAAATACAGCAGAAAAGAAAGAGTTTGTCATCTTATTGTGTCAGTAATAAACTCTCGAGTTATTTTCAGCACAAATACATAATATTTAGTAGCGAATCTCACTTTACCCTTCCCACCTGCTTCACTTTGCCCCACTTTACCCCAAATATTATCAAATATTACTTTTGGTGTTTAAAATTAAAATTAAATCCTTAGACGCGAGTTTAATTCAAACGTTCCTATAGAGCTGTAATAATCCGTATTACATTGTTAAATAAAAACAAAAGTGTAATAACGGTTTAATTGCTTTTCGCTTGCAATTTCTTGATTTTTATTTATTTTATTTGACGCTATTTCCATATATACCTACATATTACGTACGCAGTACTACTCTCCATACCGCAAGTGCCCGGGGGTTTATCCCTGTCGTCGCGCCATGGCCGTGTGCAAAATCATATAACCTTTGTCATACCTACGTCCTACCTTCATACGCAAATTAATTGCATGTTACTCCATTTTTCAGACGTCCATAACATGGAATAGTTAAATTTGGATTCTCAAATGAATGTGTACGTTTCAGTGCGCTCATTTGAGTGCAATGTTTGCACTTTCGACAGCATGTGCTATTTATCCCACGTTCGGTTAATGTTACTGCTTTGTTTAAACAGACCTTCGTGAATTTATTATTTGTTGCACCTCATTGTACTTTTATAATAACCTATATTGTGATACATTTTATAAGACAAATTTAAGTAACTAATAACGGTAAGTTAAAATATTTCAAGTGGTGGATGGGACTAAAGCTGATGCTCTTCATCTATAGAACAAACTCCGAGCTTAACGAAAACAAAATTTATCGTAGTCTAAAGTAGAACTGAATATTTCGTGTTATGGGCGTGTGCGAAATCGAAGAAACTAATTTCCATGTGATTTTTCACACAGCCACGAGTCACAAAAACGTATACGTTTTACAAAGGCGACTCCGGAAGATATTCCCAAAAAAACCATTGAATACTTTTTTGGACCTTTTGATATTTTTGTCACGTCACCATTTTGTTACAGTACGTATATCGCAATAAGCCCATAAAATTATTAACTTTTCTTTTGACTTAAAATTTAATAATGGTAACATTAAAGTTAAATGTAATTTTATCATCAAAGTCAAAGTAAGCTTCCCACAAATTTCTTATTTTGTATTTTATCTAATCTTCGTGTAGTTCAAAACGTCAATATTTTTGTTATAACGGCTTATCTGTTTGGCAAGTCGTAACTTTTTATATCAAAAATTTATCCTTAAAATTGTTCAAATTTACGATCAACCATAACCGTCTACAATCCTCAGGGTTGCTTCATCTAAACGCAATATTTTGCTTGCATCGTAACGTACACGCGGATAAGGGAGGTAATGAGAAACTACGCGAAAGGTTGATCCGAACCAGATACGTAACTACTGAAATTTACCCCAAGACAAGAGAATAACGTGATAAATTCAACAAGATTGAGAAATTATAGTCTTAGTTGAGCGTATACTGCAAGAAAAACGCTTTAGTAGTTCGGAACAATTTATATTATACCAAAAATTAGTGACTTGTACAGAACATACGTCGTTTTGTCGTTCCTACATTTACGGGTTCCAAAATTTAAATTTTTATTTAAACCAAAAATTTACTTTCACTTTAAAGTAAAATTAATTTTCTGAGCTTGTTATTAAATTTTACAGTAGGTACCTAAAGTAGCTTCGAGAAAATCCACAGTAGAGTAATCAAATCAAGTGAAGCTCCGGTGGTGGGTATTTGAATTTTAGTTGTTGTTTATACTTAAAGTGTATTTAATGCAAAGTTTCGTATTACTTCCAAAAGCTTTGCTTTCAGATAAATCAAAAATTATGTAAATAACTTGCAAATACATCAACGTTTTACTATACAACTTCATCAAATTTAAATTTTCTACACAATTTAAACATTTCTTTACCAGGTGTTTTCACTAAAGCCCACTTTATTAAATCAAACAATTTATTATTTTAAGTTTATTTTTCCGTTATAAATACCGTTGACGGTATTTACCTGACACCGATTTGACCGGTCGCATACTTGACCGTCTCCGAGTATTCATCGCCGCGTTGCCCGGATTCGGTAATCGCATAAATAATCTTTTCTTTTTCAATTAGGATAATATAGAAAACTGTCAAAAATAAATTTTGACGTGCTTATTTTCATTTGCTTATTGCGTTTAAATATTTTATAAAAGTAATTTACTTAAGTGGCTATTCACAGGTGTAATGCGAAATATAATAAAATAAACCGAAAATCAATGTTGCTCGATTACAAAAATTTATAAATAAACAGGGTTTAGTAGCTTGGTTTAAAAAATAATACATTGGTATGGTTAGGGGTGGTCGAGAATTAAAACATGTCATTTGTCGCTAACTGGTCGAAATCGTAGTACCAACTGCGAAGTTTTCATGTTATCTCCAATATTTAAAATAATGGAATTTTTGCGGATTTAGCTTCCAAACAGTTACTGCTACGAAGAATAATGTTATCGATACAAATAATTGTAACTACACAAATCGGAATCATTTGTTTTACTTTAGTATGTAATAGAAAATTTCGTGTAAAGTGTTTCTCAACAAATGGGAACAATTTTACATTATAACTATTTCGTGAACAGCACGAAAATACGAATATTCTATTGTGACGCGTTTCGGCGTTTCCGCATGAAAATGCAGAATTATTTTTGTTTCCAATTTTTATCCGAATATTGATAATTTTAATATTTTATATTTATTGGACATCGACATTCTCGCACAAAAAGTTTGAGAATTCCTGGTGATAAAAGGAAACTAATTTTATGAAACAATAAAAATTAAATTAAACTGAAATACGAAGTATTTAAATAAAATAAATAAACTTTTCCGCTACTATTACAAAAATTAATTAGAAAGCGATTCAACAAAATTAAGTAATCTTGAACGCATAAAGTTGATATTATAGCATAAAAACAACACAAAAGCTTAGTTGGGCTTTGATGAACGTTATGCAAAAACTTGATAATAACTTTTTAAGCTTTACTAAAGTTTCTAAACCGTAAGTCACCTGCTACTAGCATTACATTTAAAAATTTAATTTAAATACATGTTTAATATTTAAATCTTTCTAGATCATTTATCAAATAATCCTCAAAAGCGGTTACGTAAAATGACTTCAAGGTTTATTTATAACAAAAGGTCAAAAAAGATTAACCAATACAATTTTTCTTCATAAAATTAAATTATTCGCTACGGTTTTTATTTGTTGATTTGGTGCAAGGTACGCCGCTGAGTTTTCAAAAGCCGCCAAAGCGGCCACGAATGACGTGATGTCAACGAAGGTGGGCAGTGTTGATCCAGCTGTTTATCAAATAATAATCTATTTCACCACTTGTATGCTATTTTTTGCACTTCAGGAATAAAACCGCCACCACCGAAAAATCAGAAATCAAACATCAGGGCAAGCTCGATTAAATTAAGATATTTTTAAGAATAAATTTAAAATTTATTTTTAGCTTACATGATATCAATTTATTTATAAGCAAATATTTTCTACATGTTCTTATTTTGCAAATTCTCTGGTTTAATTTACTTCGAATTTTGTGGAGTTTTGTACATTGCTGGCCATGTATGTCGCGCTAGGTCAGTGAGTTTGGACATTAGTTGAAAGTTTTGTCCGGATGATTGTCCACAGGGGTTTGCACCCGTAGTGCGTTTCTCCGGCCAAATGCGTTCACCGAAGCTATTACGTAGGATATGGGGAGCGTCATCTGATGATGAGCATAATTCGCAAAGCGCAGCATATACGAACGAAACTTGGTTAGTCTCCTTCATCTGACGTTGGTATTAAAAGTGACTTTCAACTATTTTAGAGGGAGTAGTAACCTGACAAATGGCATTAGAGTCGAAGAATTAAGTGGATGTTAAAATGAGAAAAGCGGGGTAAGTTAGAAAGGTGTGTGTGAGCGAGCGGTGTCATCTGGTATACGGGTTGATGGGTACTGAAGTGCTCACACCATTATAACTTAGCGCCGTCTATTGGTGCATTTTGCAAAAGTTTTGTGAGCGTCCTTTTAGGTAACTGATAATTTAAAGTTAATCCCGCCATCGCTAGGCCAAATAATTTCAATGTTTATTTAAAACAAATTCAACAAAGAATAACAAAATTTTACTATTGTTAATTTTTAGTCTGATTCTTCTTAATTTTTTATACATTTCTTTAATTTCTTCGCTAATCTCGTATTTGTAATTATTATTCTATTAAGTTTATTTAATATTTTCCTTTAAGTTAAATTAATTCCTGATTTTTTTGGTTCCAATTTTAATTGAAATTAATTTATTCTTTGATTAAAGGCACGTAAAACTGTCGGTCCTCTGTTGTTAGTGATTTGTCTGCATTACAATAAAAAACAGGGTTCAGGCATATTGAAGACCAGCTTTGCAAGGTACCTAAAATGTAAAGATCAACTATGCTCACATAACTAATTGTAAAAAATTAGCAACAAAACAGATCAACAGATCTCAAAGAAGTTAAAGTAGAGGAAGAAGATTAAGATTATATAATGATGTTACTGATATCGAAACATTGATTTCGTAAGCTATGGTTGTTATTAGTTTTCAATTCCATTTATTCCTGTTTTTTAAATTCATAATTTTCGTCCATGCTGACTTCTACTAATTATTTGATTTGGTTGTGTTAGGTTTTCTTTTGTTAAAATACAAATAATTTATGATGTATCATTTGAGAATTCAAAATTACAAAACAATTTTGGACGCAATGACTTCTGCCAGAACAGCGACCTTATAAGTAACTATTTTAATATTGTGTGGTTATGAACAGGTTATGACTGAACTATTTAAGGAAAAATAAATAATAGTCTTGTATAAATACGACAACAATATATTTTATCAGAACCATCCTTAAAGATATTAGCAAGTGCGTCATAAATTGTCACCTTTCAGCGATACTTTTTCCATAGCATTGCAATGTAATTTTTGCATATTACTGTGGATAAATTCATAATAAAACGAATTTTTGTTCACAAAAAAATAAAATGAGCAATAGTTGTGGATTTATAGGTGGAGGGAATATGTGTAAGCCCCTCTTCCATTCGCATTACACGTTTCAAAACGCTGCAAGGCGCTGATAGTGGAATTATTACTAACCAACACTAACACGGTCCTCCGTATTACTTTTAGCTACATACCTTATACATACGAGTACATAGTGAAAAGAACAAGTACCCCCTTCCATCACTGTAAATAATTTTGGACAAGGTAAAACCAAGATTTCTCAGCTGGTTGTAAATGCGACCCCCCAACAATACTATTTTCTAAATACATCTTATACAGTGCCAATTAGCGCAAGAACGAAAAGTAGCAACGCGCCTCCCCCATTTAAGTAAATATGCACCTGACTCCTCGACCAGGTATATTAATGTAACAGAATATACTTTATTGTAATATGAAGTCACATAATTAATTAAAAATAAAACATGTTAATAATAATAATATTAGATCCTCTAAGGATTGAAGTTTTTTTTTTCCTGCAGGGAAGAGGGAAACCTTCATAGGCACCACCCCATCAGGGATGGTAGTTAAGGATTGAAGTTAGACTTCATTATCGGAAGTGTATAAAATTTATTTAATTAGTTATTTCGAAAATTCGTTATGACTAAAATGAAAATAAAGAGTTGTGCAGTGCACCTGAAGGCTATATTTGGTTCAGTAGGACTTGATACGATTATTGCAATTACTGATGGTAGATAGCTGTCGATGACAGTAGGTGATGGTGGATGTAGGGGGATTTTAGCCATTCTGAACAGAATTTGGTTCAAATAAATTTCATTTTAATTGAATAATTTTAATTGCCTATTAAAAATTAGCGTCAACTGAATAGGCTATCCTGGATTCTAAAAAGTAGGTTGCAACAATTTTGCAATTAAATTTGCTAATTAACACAGAATCACCAACAGGCATACAAAGCTAAAAGTTTATATTTATTTAATCCATAACTGAAAAGAACTTTAAAATTACTATACTCATAAATTCGAATATAGAATTTAGCGATTTTCATCTAAGTTTATAAGAAAGTTTGATGACGTAACAACCAAGTTTAAAGATTTATATTATATTAAGTGATATCAAATATTGTTTTATTAGCAAAAGATAAAGTTAAATCACATATCGTCGATTACCATGATTATTTATAAGCACATTAACGTAATGCTAATTATGGTGTTAAAATATTGATACGTTGTTGTGCAAACGTCGCGTTAACGTAAACAAACGTAAATAGTCAATAACGGTGACCGCTTGTTTGACAGAAAATGTTGTACACGCATTGTTCTGAAAAGACGACGATTTTTAAGTTTCGTAATTCATGCCAATTTGTGTTACTATTTAATGAAACTATAAACTATACAAAATTTATTATTATTTAAGATATGTATATTAATATTATACAAGATAAAATTACTCAATTTTTAAATGAGTCAACCTGATAGAGTGAGTGGCTCTACTGCTATTCAGATCCGTACTGAGCTGTTCTCTTAGTCCATCCTTACCGGATTTTGAGGTCTCTAACTTAAAAGAAGCTGATGTAGCCTGGAAAACAATTCGCCCGTCTGAAGAATTTCATCTGTTTCATTCTCTCAGACAAATTGGGATATTCCAATTGTGAAAGTCAGTGCAAGCATTCTGACTTCCTCAGAAAAGAAATAAGGTGCGTGTCCTACTTTTAACTTAGGTGTGATTATGGACCAAGACTCTCTCCAAAGTTATGAGTCTAAGAGTTGGGCCTAGATTTTGCCAAGAGCCTCATGCCTACAGCACGGCCTTTCGTACTCGAAAAGTGCAGGCAGATTATCAAGACATTCTGCTCTTAATGAAACTATTAGACGATTCCTTTC
The DNA here is from genome assembly GCA_932274525.1 of Podabrus alpinus. Classification (NCBI taxonomy): domain Eukaryota; kingdom Metazoa; phylum Arthropoda; class Insecta; order Coleoptera; family Cantharidae; genus Podabrus; species Podabrus alpinus. Next base: position 99,350,845 of record OW026452.1, read on the forward strand.
CACTGCAAACATTCCCTGAATCCTTGAGTCCACTGAAATTTCGCGTGAAGATGGAAAATGACCTGACGAGGTGATGCTGGTGCCTTAGCATCAAGAAAGAGTCTTAGTGTGGAACGCGACGTTTACTACTAGCCTCTGGTTCCTAGCCACTAAGGGTTTCGTTCCAGTTCAGCAACGGAAAAAGCGGAGATTTTAAAACATCAAAAATATAAATCAGTAAAAAACAATCACGATTTCTTAGCTTTTGCTGTTGAGACACTGAGCAATGTTTTGATCGATAAAATCAGTAGTTTACTAATTTTTGTGTCAGGCGATAGCCGAGATAAGAGTTGATACAAAGAATCAGGTTGTACATCCAACGAGGTAATGCTGCATTGGTGATAGGATCGATGCCTACTGTAGCGATAATGAACAAATTATTCCAACTATTCTATTTGATATTTTTAAAATCTGTTTGTATACTAATTGAGAATAAAATTTGTTATTTTTGTAAATGTAGAACATAGAAAAACATACATTGCAATATTGGATTTGCAAATATTGAATATTAAATAAAATTTTGTATGATCCAATCATACGTTTTTTTATTAATTTAAATTTCAATACTCTAATATTAAATTATTATACGCTTCGTCAAATTTTATAACATTTTATAAAACCGTATAAGCTGAAAATAGTAAAAATAAAGAAAAACATTTGACGGAATTTCATTTTTAACGTTTAATGCGGAAAAGAAGAAAAACTATTTTATATTAAATGCAAATTTGCTTTTCCTGATATATAAGATTTCATCGTAAAAATTATTTTCCGTGCATTTTGCAGCAAGAAATCGTATGCTTTAAATTTTCCAATTTAGGTGCTTCAATATGGAGACCTCCTATATTAAGAGCAATGTAGCTAACACATCATATAAAGCTGCGGTTAGCTCGCCAACTTCAAGTCGGCTGTATTTTCCTCCCTCGAAGAAATTTTAATTTAGTTCTTGAACAACCTCGTATATTAAAGTTAATTCCGGCAGCGCAACAATTTTATAAACTCGATTAAATTTTCCACTTTTTTAAATTATTTTGTTTTTTATTTTTCAGCATTTTGTAATAAATTATCTTCATTATAAAAATATTAAAAATGGAAACGCTTTAATCATAACCTAAAGACTCTTTATCAAGAAAAGTCTTTAATACAATGTGATGCTGAAATTGAATTCGGAACACCTGAACTTATTTATGACATCGTTGAGAGTGGAAACTTGAATCATTTAATAACTAAACGGTGATGGTTCTATGGTACTTAGGGTAATGCAGTTGTTGAAGTTGTAAGAGGTTCCCAAAATGGTAGGTAATTAACTTTAATCGTTCCTACTTTAACTAGTAATTAAAAATAAATGATATGACTTGAAGTTTAGAAACCTGCAATATTTTTTGTAATACATTTTTAAGTTACACTACAAAATTAAAGTTGAATAAACCAATATTTTTGATTGCAGAAAAAATTAAATTATGTTCGGACATGCAACCACTTAAATTTAAACTAAGATAATTTGACTGTATCGGGTTGGTAAATTTTACACAATTATTTTAATTGAGATTTGACTGCGCCAACCATTTTACATTACAATACAACATACGAGGTTACGTTTTGTACTACAAGTTACAAATTATATGTATGCATGTCTTTATTGCAATTGTTTAATTTAGAATCTTTTTTGAATTCTCACCCTCGCTAACCGGCCTTGAGCTATTTGAACGGGCAACTCTGTAAGGGAATTTTGTAAGAAAAGTTTAACACGAGAGCCATGGTCCAAGGAATGCTGATGTGAATCGATTTTCTGTTCCATAGTTCTGAGAAGGATTAGGTAAGTCTTACAATTGTATTTTTATTGTGAATCTGTACTTTGTTTGTAAAACTGAAAACTTGGGTTATGGAAGAGATTGTTGTTGAACCATTTTATTCATATCAATTTTTAATCAACTGTTGGCTTTAAACTGATGCGATCAAAGTAGCTGTTATTGTTGATACAGTGTTTTATTTTAAGTGAGTATTTGAGTATCTCATAGTTTAGCTTACCTACAACTCTCGCATACCGTCTCAAGCCTAGTGGAAAATAACTGGCAGTGATTTGCCTACGTTAAACAAGTTCTCCTTCTATGACTGGCTTCTGTTACGCAAGTGGACAGAAGAATTACGAGCAACTGTTTATATTTTTTAAACAATCATTTTATTATCCATCTTATTTGGGCAGAAAGAACAAATTGCTTATACGCTTAGAAAACAGTCGCGTTTGTTAGCTTATTAATTAATAAAAAAAATTGTTTTGTATATCTATTATTAAATAAAATATTCACTCGTATAGTAAGTAGAACTAAATGTCTACCGAAAATATTTTCCTTTGATCTATTTCATCTGCGTCATTAAATTTGAAATGTAGAAAACGATTTATATACCTACCATGATTAAACAAAACCACAGCTTTGAGAAAACACAAATAACGTTTAAGCAGGTTTATTTGTGTGCTTGTGTTGAGGTTTGCAATGTATTTTGTTACAATGTATTATAAATATTCAAAAAGTATAAAATGCGTAAACCAGTTCAAAAGAACCAGGATACCATAATTATTGCAACAAACAAACCACTTTTCCCCTTGTTATATTATGATAAAATAGTATTATTTAATTTAATATGAGCAGGTAGCCTTTTAATTATGTTATTAAAAAACCATAATTTAAACCCTAATATTTTCTGCTGAAAAAAAATAATATTTTTAACTAAGGAAAATATTGGATATTACGTTGAAAATAAGAGGAAGTAAATTAATGTAAATTATTTGAATAAGAAGGCAACCAAACTTTGTTTTACTTTGTCTTAATCACTAGTGCTTGATGTAAATATAAGTAATCCAGTGAATTATCGCTGGGTAGCTTTAATCCCTTAAATTTTCATTTTGTTTGATGCTCCCATACCATCAATATAACAATAGAAAATAATTTGCATTAATGCCTAACTAATCAATGTATAGCATATACGGGAGATGTGCCCAAAACAGGTAAGCTTGTGTATATCCAAATGGAAAAAATAAATCACTAAGTAATGCTATGCACTTCATAGGAGTACCTACTGGAAGTAGAGTTCAGTACCAATGACCTGTGAATTGTCGCTTACATGGTGGTTATATGAAACAATGGTTTTATTTGAGAATTACAAGATTATGTAAAGATAGACAGATACTCTATTGATAATATTTGTGACATATTAGTGCCTTTTAGTTATGACACTCTAATTACCCTTTACCCACTTTACCTTCACTTGCCGGGCAAAGTGGGATTTTAAAATTTAAATTTCTAATTTTAGTTCCAACATATCGTTTTCTAAGCCAAAACGTAACCTACCAGCTTTGGGCACACCTCTCCTACTACGCTTGTTCAGATTGGTGCAAAGTTACAATTTCAAATAGCAAAACTTAATTGTTACATGCAAAGCCTAATTACTACCGCAAAAGCTAATTTCCATATTACTGTTTGGCACATTGCCGATTAAGAAAAGAGTTAGTATGAAATTTATAAACTACCACGTAACCTCAAAAAAATTAATCTTATTTTAATATAAAATTATTTCACTTCTTGTGAAGATAGAAAAGTTTTATTAAATTTAAAATTGAAGCAAATGTAGATAATTCGACCCTATAAACTTACGGTTCATTACCTTTCAGAGGAGAATGTTTTATGCCGACCTAAGTGAATTTTCTTTGCTTGGAAACTAAAAGCTTTTAAGTAGAAGATATCTAACATTAAGAATTGTCCCCATTTAGTATTTAATTTTCATAATTAAAATTTTACACTTCACCAAAACACTTCATTATATTAATGTCTACTATAACAATGTAATTTAAATTTCAAACGATTTTACAAAGTATTTTATTAAAGTGTTAATGTGAAAATTAACTAAATTGCAGTAATTATGGCACTATAAAGAAACAGTTTTGTATCAACACTTAAACTCAAATGAGTTTGTGAGATACACACAATATAGAGGACACTTTCGGTACTTTGTACCATGTATTCTGCTTGTGGGTTGTTTAAATACGAAAGAGCCCTTTACTTCTCTCTAAAATACAACCCTTGGCTTGTAATTTATATGTTTACATTTGCGTTTCTACTTTATTATGAATACTCGCTGCAAATAGTCGGCTATATTCGACTTGTTAAATATTCGCTATATTCAATCGCTGTTATAATCACTATAAATGGCGATATTCCACTTTTAAGTCCAAGTATTAAATTGTATTTCTTTTCTAATTTACATCCTAAAATAATTTACTTTTAATTGTTAAAAAAATACAAAGAAAGCTATTTACACGTATTTTAAGAAGGGTTGCTCAAGGAGTCTACGGTTAACAAACTTTTCTTTATTTCTTCAGATCATTAGTTTTCCTTCATTCCAAACTACCCTTCTAGATAGATTCATAATTATCTGTGTAATTAGAAGTCGCAAAAATCAATAACAATTTAGAGACCTAACTTGAAAACAAAGATATGACTGAAAAAAGGGATAAGGATTCGAAATTAATGAAAATTAGAAAATTTACTTGTTTTGATCTAATTGAAACCTTGTATGTTATCCTCATTGCTACGTTAAATTTATTATAAACAACGTATTTCCCACACTTTTAACAATTTTTGTGAAAAGTTGTACTTTTATTTTGCACTACCAGGTACGCTATCATACGAAATCCAGTTGGCGAACATTTAGAAGTTTCTAACAAACATTTAAATTTGTAACTTAATTTTTTTGCATCTACAAGACCATGTAGTAGTTGATAAGACTACAGATACGTCGGACGTGTCACGTATTTCAATTAGAGACACGTCGGAGTGTCGCGTAGTTAAATTGGAGACACGTTGAACCATCTAACTTATTTTTTTGCAAGCTTAAATTTTTTTACCAAATAGGTAAATTTTATTATAATAAATTTTATACACATGAATCACAATGTCAAGAGTCAGTAGCGCCCATATATCATTAATAGAATATTAAAATAAATTAAATATTAAACTGTGAGAAGTGGCTTTTATTTACGTACCATATATCATTGTTATGCAACAGATCTAACATGTCTTAAAATTGGCAAAGTAATTTATTAAGTTAAATGTCTTTTTTACAAATGATGTCAAAAAGGATTTGTAATTCGTGGTGTATAATTTATGAAACGTGCCTTATAAAAGTGAGACGAAATTCTAATTATATTGTTTACTCTTATTCTCAGTGGTTCTCTTTTATTTATTCCAATAAAATAAATAATTCTAAGGCCGCACTGGGCGAAATACATAAATTTATTTCGCAATAAAAAATATAATTTAATAATAAACAGCCAGACTTTGCAAATATTAAAAATGTCATAAAATATAGTCACATTTTAAAATATATTTAGATTTTATCAGAGGAACTTCGATAAATCGAACAATATTTTTGTTGGTAATAAATATGTAGCGTCTGATTTGTCATCATCATCATCTACTTCATGGATTAGGCCTGTTGGCCTGTTCCGACCCTAGTCGCCATCGTAATAGGGGTCTTCCCACATCTTTTTTACCTCTGGGTTTGTAGTAGAGCATTATTCTGGGAATTCTTGAGGAGTCCATTCTGAGTAGGTGCTCTTCCCACCTTTGTCTACGCTGATTTATTCTTTCTTGCAGCGGTGTCATATTTAGCTCTTCTCATATGTCTTCATTGCGGATTCTGTCAGCTCTTGTGCAACCCTTTACGAAACGGAGAAATCTCATTTCTGCTGTTTGTACTCTTGACCTGTCTCTGTTAGACATCGACCATAATTCACATCCAAACATCAGCGTTGGTATAGCCATTGTGTTGTAAAATTTCATTTGCGTTTCTCGTCTTGTTTTATTGCCAATTGATCTTTTTATGGTGCCGCACATTGTTTGGAAGAGGTTTAGTTGGTTGGTCAGATCGTTTTCTCTACAGTATGTGATATCAAACCCCAGGTATTTAAAGTGTGAGACCTGTTCAAGTATTCGGTTATCTATCATTATCTTTGATCTTATGATAGACAACCGAATACTTGAATACTTGGGGCGTCTGATTTGTATTAGAATAAATTTCAATAACTCGAAATCTTCGATACCTCGAACATTATTTGTGACAAATCTCACTTCAAGTTATCGAAGTTCCACTGTAGTTATTGTAAGAATCTTATTGTTAATCCATTTATGCGCGTCAGTGACGAGAATATAATATAAAATATGATGTATTAGGAACGGTTCTTATATTTTGAAAAATTTCTTGAAGAATGGGATTGCTCAAAGATGTTACCCGGTAACTAAATTATTACTATTCTAGGACAACATAAGGTTGTGCGGCCTAAAGGCCGCACAGAGAAAGTTTACAACCATAAATATACCACAGAACTGTAATTGTATGTAACAGTCCAAGGGAAATGATAATATTCAAATGTTGCCCGACGATGGATTTTGAATATCGATTTTCAAATGGCTTTAGGCCGCCGCAAATCACATAAAATGACTGTCAGAGGGCAACAGGTCGAATATTTATCCGCATTTATTTAACAGAAGTGCTGAAAGCAAATAACCTCTCTTAAATGGAAATTTTACGATGATACGATGAGACAATTGGATAACAGATGGAACATAAAATTACAGTTTTGGAGACCATGGACAGCAAAAGGAGGAAGAGGTCCACCACCGCTTAAATGGGCAGTAAGTGGGCTTACGTTTATTGATATAATATTAGTATGTTAATATGCTTTTACTTAGGAGTCGAGCATCCCTTTAATAGAAATTCAATTAATTTAATTTCCACAAATTTAGGTTTTCTAATCTTCCCTTATTTAAGTTGATTTTCTCGTTTTAATTTATTTCAATTCTAAAATACTTCAATCTTTTAAATTTTATTTATTGGTTCGTTTATTAAATTTGTTTCAATGGGCATTCAAGCCACATTTACGCGGTCCTCTACATGTGTTGCCCGCTCGAATAACCTCGCAATGTAAATCTCTTTCAACAATATTTCTTAACGTTAAATTCAATTTAACTTGATTTTTACTTACCCAATTTTCCTTTTTCTTGTTTATTAGTTTGATCGATAAATTTACTTATTCTCCGTACTTTTACTTTGTTTTCTTAAAAAGATTAATTCTGTTATTGCGATCTATTTCTTATCAATTCTTTGATACGACATTACATCGCGATGATCCAACTCGCTAAGTATTTCATCACGCATGTTTATGTCAGCGGCGTTATACTCAAGCAAATTTTCTAATCAACAAAAAAATTATAAAAATTTTGAATAAAAGAAACGTAATAATATAATATACTTATACAAGTAATACATGTTGAGCATTATTACGAAGCCCGAGCTCGTATTTACTAAAAACAGCCATATACGATATATTGCATTGGTTTGGCTTATTACTATCACAGGTCATCATAACTAGTTTTCCGACTAAGTTTTGTCATTCTATGTAGGCATATAATTGCAAAATATTAACCGTTAATTCATAAAAGTTTATATACTTACTTTGTGTACGTACACATTGGATCGATTAATTATTAGACTACCGATGATAATATGAAACCTTGAAAATTGTCGAGTGCTGAAACGCTTACATTCCTTTGTCTTATTAGCGTATCTGATTAAACACTAAATACTCAAATTTTAGATTATTATAAAATTTCTCCTATGTGTATACAAATTGATCTCACGACACAAGTGTCCAGGGTAGACTTTTCAAAAATTGTGTTGTTAATAAAAATATTTTGTTATAGGTAATCCCTTCTTAATAAGAATAAAAAAAAGGAAAGTAATTTACCATAGATATACATAACTTAATTACAACCTATACCTGTCTAAGAAACTTCGTTAATGCCGTACCTTGTTTAGCTTAAAATTTTAGATCGTAATAGAATTAGATGAACGACAACTTAGTGAGTATTATCTATTAATTCTGTTAGAAACAGTAAATTTACTATATCACGGAGTAACTAGCGAAACGCGATATATATTACATATTTACTTTCATTAAAGTTTCCTATTTATATTATTTGCTTAGTTGTAATTTCCTCAGTTCAAAGATTCTGGATTCTTTTTTGATGATTATGTGCAAGGTTGAGTCGATGGGATATCGCCTGATATTTTTGCAGTATGGCTTTTTGTCAAAAAGTGTGCGGTTAAAATCTATACCCGAAATGGGTTCCAACTATTCTATTTAGAACGAAGTCGGTTTTTGCAGCAAAATAAAAGAATTACTGAAGAGATTATTTTTTTAACGTAATTTTAAGTGAATGTGTGTTTTAGCTTTACTACGTAACCCTGATTAATGTAAGTTAAGCGATGGCTAAAATCAGAAGCTTTTAAACACAACATAACCTCACTTAATAATAGTTAACATAGCTTATCCAATTGCAGCGCTCATCGGGATTTTTATAATAATGAAATTAATGTAACATACGAGTTCAATATTTCTAACTATAAAATTAAATACTGTCGTTACCCAGCGGGGCTAATTATTATAACTTAATATTCCGTACCGTCTGCTGCATAAATGAAATTCTAATACGAAATCCCAAAGCTAATATTCCGTTGATGATGTTTTAGCAGTACAGGTCCGTATTTAAACACGTAGCGAATGATGACAGGCCGATAATTAAATCTTAAAACTAATTACAAAGTATCTGTGTACGTGTACTTTCTCCTCTCGACATTGCCCTTAAACTATGTGTCTTGTGGCTCAAGTCTATTAGTTAACTGTTGCTATTACGTTAATATTTGTTCTGGAAAGTTTAGTTATTGCGGTGTTATAGGAAACTTATTTCCGGAACCTTCTCGACTTACTAATATATCATCAAAATTAAACAGTTATTGAGTGAAACTCAAACTTCAACTTGTAATCACTTGAATATTAAAAATATATTAAATTTCTCATTCTTAAGAAGAAGTGCTTACATAAGCTTTTCACAAAGGAAGTTTTTTGTTAAGCACTGCCAACTTCTTAATACAACAAAATCTATCACTATTTTTAGTGCATTTTCATGAGTACTATATCAAATAGAAAATATTACAAAAGAGTTCATTTTACAAAGGAAGTTGTAAAGTACTCAAAACTGATTAATATAGTTAAATTCTACATTATTATCTTTCAAAAGAGTGCATTTTAATAATTATCAGAGGCATCCAATAGCATTATTAAGAAAATACATTCAATCGCAACAATTTGAGCATGTCAATTTAGCAGCATTAACATAACCAATTAAGTACATCGTTTAGATCTCTGCATTGTTGATTTATTGCCACAATTTCTAATCAACATAATATAAACTTCACAAATTCCGTAGCGCAAGTTTAGAAATAATTGTCTAAATCGCTAGTGAATTTCTGTGTAAATTAATATAAAATGTTTGTAATCTAATAGTAAAATTTTATTTTCGAAGGGTAAAGGGCTCGCCACATAGCCTGTGCTGTGCTATGCCAATGTCAAACATTGAAGTAGAAACATAGGGTTTTAATAGTGACGTTCACATAGTTATGAGTTGCTATGCTATTTTGCGCATGACCATGACATTGTTCAACGTTTGTGTTGACATAACACAGAGCATAGCATAGCACAGCACAGGCTATGTGGCGAGCCCTTAAGAAAATTGTCTACAACGTATTTACATAGCTGATGCATTTTTGGTTACGATGTTTGAACGCCTCCAATTCTTTCTACAATGTTTCCTTGGTGATTCATTTGTTTTAGTTTTGTGCTCTCAAACAGTTGCCATTGCATTATAAAGCGCACTGTAATATTTAACTTTGAAATTTGAATCTCCAACTTACAAAATTCAAGCACTAACAAATTCAAGTACCTTCGTCAACATTGTCGTAAGCTCAAAATCATCAATAGAACACCCACCTTGTAAATCAAGCTGTCGAAGTAAATCTTGAAGATTCTTATAATAGAACGGACAATACAAAAATGTGAGATCTATAATTATTCAAAACTGTTAATATTACATACAGTATTGTGCGAATTAATGTGAACACATACAGATTTACGTTAAATATTGTTTATTCAAAGAATAAAAATGCAAACAGTACTAGTTTATATATATTTTAGCATTATTTAATAGGGGATATGTCCCCCTTTGGTTTTTATTAAAGCTTCCAACTCGTTTTGACATAGAATCAATTAATTGTTTGCAATTTTCCTTGATTTTGTCTTCTTGAAACCGCACCTGAATGACAGCCTCAATCATCTTAGTTTTTGTTGTACAATCCATTTTCAGCAATCTGGCCTTGCATATAGCCCACATATTCTCAATAGGATTAATGTCCGGTGAGTTTCCAGGACATTCTAGAATGGTAAGCTTTTGTCTTTGAAATATTTCACCATCTTCTTCGAAACATGACCCGATGCTGAAAATTGGTTCGCTAACTGCTTGAACTTTTTTCAGTTCTCTGGACAAACAACGTTTCTAACATCTTTTTATATTTTTCACTGTTCATCATGCCTTCGATGGGTATAAGTTTTCCTGTTCCAAAACATCTTTTTGAATAGATGTTTCACTGTTTGTACGAAGTGAACTGCAGTCAACTTTTAGTCCACACTTTCCGCACGAACTTTGATCGGTACCCCTGCACCAAAAAGGGTGTCTTATCTGAAAACAAAACATTTCTCCATTATTCAGTCCAATGAGCTTATTTTTTTGCCCAAATCAATCTTTTCTTCTTCATAGACTCCATTAGAAGCTGTTTCTTTTGGGGTCTCGCAGCTTTTCTTCCTCGCTCTAAAAGGCGTCTGCGAATTGTAGAGTCATGAATTTTCGCTCCAGTCTTTTCTAAGTCTTGCTGAAGGTCATAGCTTGTCTTTCTGGGATTCAGCTTGCTGTTTCTCAAACGAAACGATTCATCTCAGGCAATTGTATGCCTTAAACACGAAAAAAAACTTACTTTGATCTATACTGTTATTAGTCTGACTGAACCAAAACAAAAAATGTTCTTAAATACGAACATATAGTTTTTTCCTTACGATTCGTGATTTACCCGTTTATATCTATACAGTAAATTCTTATAATTCAACTCTTAATTATCCATGTTGTGCTACGAGCAGTATGCGAATCTGAAATAAAATTAGAATTTAAAATTTTTTTCTTCAATTTACTGGATCGAACCATCAACCTTCCCTTGTTGGTAACATGAAGAATTTCCTAAGCGCCAATGAACTACCAGGGGCTTGATATACAACTTCGTCAATTATCGGAATGTTAATACACCGTGATCCACAAAACCTCGGACAAACCTTTTTTATAAAAATATGTATTTAAACTCAAAACGCTAACAATAATAATTGATAACGATAACTACTACCTCAGGCACACCATGTACCTGAGCGGATACAGAATTCAAAACGGGGACGGAAATTTTCGACTGTTTTTCGCAACTCTTCCAGCGATTCCCAATGCAAGGATTGCTTCAGCGATTTCAAACTTTTGTGAGGTTTTGCATAGGCCCTGGCCTCTAAAATTGACCATATGGCATAATCCATCGGGTTGAGATCCGGTGAAGACGGGGGCCATTCCGCGGAACTGACAAAATCAGGAAAATTGATTCGACACCACTCTTGTGTAGTTTTTGCTTTATGAGCAGGCGTAGAAAGGTCCAACGTTGGTCGCCAAAGTACTGTTGGGCTCACGGATGTACTTCTTCTAAACTATCTTCTAAAATATCTATAAATATAATATAAAAAGCTTCTAAAATTTCCCGGCGGTACACTTCTTTATTGAGTTTAACCTCGTCTTCTACGAAAACCAGATGTGTTTTACCGGTAGCACAAATATCTCCCCAAACCATGACACCCTTGGGGTATTGGCGATGGACACAATAGAAGAGTTGAAATAAAATGTAGTTATCGCAAAGAAGAAAACCTGTCAACTTGTTGTAATTAAGAACTTGACGGGTTGCTGTCTGAACACACTTTTTTACAATAGCGAAGTAACCTGTAAAAGAGCACCTAGCAAATTCCTCCCACAACAGGAAACTTACAGCAACTTGTAAAGGAGTACCTGCCAGACGCCTGTAAAACCAAACTTATAGCAACCTGTAAATGAGGCCTGCCAGGACCCTATAATAACAAAGTGATGAATTATTGAAATTCACCAGTTATTTGGCTAAATTGCCGATTATAAAATGCTACTAAATAACAATTGCTTTTAGAAGAAGATTCATTTGACAGAACAGACAAAACAAAGATGTGAGATCCATAATTAATCAAAACTGTTAATATTACATAAAATATATACAACCAAACTTACTTTGATCTAAAGTTTTGTTAGTCAACCTATATCATACAAAGTCAATCAAAGCAAGAAATGTACTAACATACAAACATATAATATTTTCCCTACGATTCGTGATTTTCCGGTCTCCTGCCTGGAGGTCTACAATGATGTGCTAAGTCTTCTTGGTTACGGTTCGAACTATTATTGCGATTCCCCAGTTATTTGGCTAAATTGCCAATTATAAAATGCTAGTAAATCTACAAATTGCAATGCAATCACTAAACATTATAAAAATATTACTAATGAGTAAGTACCATTTGAAGCATTCAACGTAACGTACCCTGTATATCGATAATGACGTAAGTTATAAAATTAAAGAAAAATATTTTCACATTTAATCTTACCAATAACATAAAATAAACATCAAATCCCAAAATATTTACACAAAGCCTCAGTAATCAATAAACGAGCTTCGGTCAACCATAAAGAAAACAAACGTAATTTTCGCTGATTGTATGATATAAATTCGACTAGATGAAATTATTAATAAATTAAATGAAAAGGCTCTATTCGAAATTAATTCATTAATTCCATGAAAACTTGAAATTCTTACATACAAACTACATCGGGTTTTTCATTTAATCGTTTAAAACAAACATTTGCTTTCGGAATGCTGTATGGAAAAAGTTTACAAATTTGTTTTTGTTTCATTAACCACACATATTGGAAAAGTTGTAATTGCACCAAAGGAAAGTTGGTGAAAAATATTTATAAACTACGTTCGTAGTTTTCTTACTAACGCCGCGTTTAAAATTTCAAGAGGGGTTGCTGTAAATATTCTATTATTATAGTTGTACGAAAAGTACCCTGGTAATCCGGCTAGACATGTTTATGTGCTAGCTATAGTTAAAACCGCAAACCTTACTCTCTTATTGTATTCCTAATTTATAGCGCTAGATTTGACTAAAAAACATTTAAAAAAGCAGCAGCGAGAACCAAACAAAATAAAATATTTAAAATGGAAGAATCACCCAGCATTAAGTCAATTCAAGATTTATGCAAGTTGAGTTGAAAATAATGAAAATGGTAGTATTGATCTTGTAGTGTGGTTTAAATAAAATTTTTTTTAAAGCTAGAAACTTTCAATAATTAAATGATGTAGTTCCGAGTAGAGAACTAAATGACTTCTACAATAAAAGAAAAATTAGGCATTATGATAGTCTGTGTCAATTACAGAACTAATAATAAGCCACAAGGGAGTAATGTTATATTATTTATAAAACATTTTCTACCGTCGATCAGTAAAAGTAGTACAATACTAAAGTAACAATTTGATTTTGATGCAAATTGACGTGGTTTCATTAAGGTTGGTCTGATCATTAGATAAAATTTATATCTAAATATGATTATAAGTAAAAAGCTCAATTCAAAATCAATTTGAATAATAACGAAACTTGAACAAATTTTTATTTAACTATTTTACAAGATATTTTCCAATTTTCAATAGTTATTAATGTAACCACCACTACAAGGAAAATTATCCTTTGTGTTGTTTAATTCCGGATATTAATAAAAATATCTCGATATTTTACGAGACGCCCGAGAAAAATTAAGTTACGTTATTGGATGGATCATTGCACAATTTTATTCTATATAAGATAGTATATACGAGTACGCCCAGAGTTTGTTATTTTTAATGCTTTTATTAAACTATCCTTCAATGTTTATTTTATAATCGATTTTTCAATCTCTTCCAGATGTCCAATGAGTCTTAAATTTGGTATAGTAGTGTATTCTCGATGACAATACAATAAACAATCGGTTTTTCTACTAAAAATTTTAATAATTAAATTTTATGTACTTTTTAGAATTCAAGTTAATGAAATGTAAATTATATACAATTCATTGTTCAAATATAAAGTTATATAAAAATAACAAAATAAAAAACAACGACAACGTTGTTTCGTCATTTTTGGAACTTATCAAGCAACTGTAATATTTTTGCAAGTAGTATTTGAGCATTAAATTGTAATTTTAAGATTTATTACTGAATGACAAGTAACCGAGTTCCTAGTAAAACAGTAAAAATAAGAACAAAAAAAACGATTTTAGAAATAAAGGTTAAAATAGGGTTAATATTAGAAAATTAATCCAATTAGGGGTTAAAAAAGTAACATGTGGTTAAATATTTGAATATAATGTTCATTTACCTTCACAGAACATTTTTTATTTTTAAATTTAGACCACTGTGGATGAAGTTACAGTCGTTTTCCTACAAGTCTACACACTAACTATTTTACTTTTTGAAGGACCAAACAAGGAAACAAATGCCCTTTTGGACAAATCCTTAAATTTGTATATTTTATTTCTTACTAAGATAGTGTGTACCAGGTTTCGTCAAACTTGGTGGGGGCAGAGTAAATTCCTCAGTTGATTTGAGATGGAATTACCCTATTTTCAAAAATTCATAACTCAAAAACCAAACATCATTGGACAAAATCCAAAGACCGTCATAATTATTTTTTTTGCTTTTAGAATAACAAAACAAATCGGGATTTTGATTACCGATATCCTACCTTGGGCTTCTCCTTGTAAGAAGGGAAACCAGAGAATTTTAGTTATTACCTTACTTTGTGCAGACTGTGTTGTATTTCAAAATGCCGGAATGTTTTACATGCAGGATATCCCGCATCAATGCGGTTATATTTATTTAACGAATTACTAATTACATTTAAAATTTTTGTTTAAAATATAAATTACAAAATACAAATTAATGTATTTGAAATACTTGATTTAATTGAGATATGCTTGTAATTTCTAAGATAGTTACTAAAATTATTAACATTTTTTAAAGGATCAAAAGTAAGCAAATCTTTGATTTAATTATTTTAAAAATTAAATAAATTTTATTTAATTTTATTAGTACTGTTGTGTCCATCAATATTTGGCTGTTACGGTATTAAATTGTTTGTCGTGCAGTCAGAGAAAATATGGCATGAGAAAAGTTTGTAAAAGACAATTAAAAAAAAAGATGTTTTAAATGTTAGATAAAGTTTTTGTGATTAAAGAAAAATCAAACGCCCGATGATAAATTGGATAGGCAACACAAAACACTGGAAAATGGGAGATAAAATCAAATAGGAATAAAAAAACGAAGATTGGTTGCCAGGGAGATATAAACGAGGTTGAATGAAATAAAGCGACAAAAGTGGTCGCATATAAGAGAGTTCCGTTTAAAGAAGCGACCGATAGTCGCATATAAAGAAAGAAAATTGAATACCGGTGTCCCAGCGGGAGGAAGCGTTAGAGTTCGTCTCCTTAAAAGGAATAGTTTAAAGATCCAAGAGTGGGAAGAGGTTTCCCCACTAGTTTACGTGAGGCAATTGTTGTGTGGAGTTGATGTAAGACCAATGGATTTGGAATAATTAAGTCCAAATTAAAGAGAAATTATTAAATTGGATGATTGGATAATTACACAAAAGTGGATCCAAAATAAAGAATAGAGGCGAGATTAATAAATCCGGGCAATTAAAAACGTAAGTGCACGCTGGAGTTCGCGTAGTTAAAACTAGATATAAAAAGGTAACATTAAATTTTGATTATTGTTAATTTTTGTCGAGTGTTGTATTGTTTCTGTTGATTGTTTATGTTAATTTTGTGTTATTTGTTCATTATATGTTTATAAAGATTAGATTTGCGTATTTTCTTTGACTGTGTGATTAAACTAATTCCACCGTAAAAGTCCAAAGAACCTGTCTCCTGTAGAGTAGCACACATACAAACAAACAAGATCGTGATTTAGTCAACGAACGTCAAACATGTTTGACATGCCAGTACACTGTTTGTCAATTCAGAAATGGTAAAAAGATATAAATATTGCAACATAAGTTAAGATTGATTTCAGAATGTTTAAAGCAAATATAGACGGAAGACAAACAAGAAAAACAAAATTCTCAACCTCGTACTTTATGAATGCAAGATTGGCCAAACTGTTTCCATGCTTTTTAGGTAAAAAGATTTCAACAGAAAACAAAAGTTACACCATTTCGCGATCAGTTGACTGGTATTCATATTCGTTTTTGAAAATACAAGGGCGGATTTAGGTGAAGTTCAGGGGGGGGGCGTAATTAATTTAATAATAACGCAAAAAAATAATAACCAAGAAATATTGGGTATTTTTTGGAATTGTATTTTATGGTATAATTTACTTGTGAAAATTTATACAGCTTTTAGTATCTGAAAAGTGTTTTTGTGCATTTTGTAGGTTAAACTAAAAATACAGATATGAAAAACTATTATCAAATTTATTTGGTATGTCTAAAATATACTGTATTCCTCTGTTTGGCAAACATCTAAATAATTCCTTTAGCAAACATGATCAAATATTTGTTTGGCGCGTTGTTAGCCAAATATATTTGGTCGGTACCCTATCTGGCGTATCTGTTAAGCGAAAATGATCAAATATATGGAAATTGGTCAAACAGTGTAGTATTATCGTCATATTTAAAATACTATCTTGTATTTTATATTTAAAATATTAAAATAAAATTTATTTTATTATATGTATATCAAATACATATTTTCATCTATTTTCCCAGCCCTTTATATAAGTATACCAAATCCTTGCTTGTAAGGACTTTTAGTACCCTAATATTATCACTAAATGAATGCGCTCTAATGAATTTCATAAAGAAATAACGCCACGCGTTTTTTTATCAATTTGATATTAAAAAATATTGACTGCAAACTATAAGTCTCTTAACTTTTTTTTAAACTTTTTGATGCATTATTTATTTGTTTTCAATAACAACAATTTTCCCTTAATTTTTAATAGCACTGCATGTTTAGAAATTTCCTTATTTAAATAGCGTGACTGAAAGGATGATATAAATAGATAATAAATTCACAGATTTAATTCCGTAACGTGATGTCAGTTCAGTTTTTTAAATTTTTTAATTTCTGTTGCACAGTTACAATAATTATTTAAAATTGTGCTTTTATTTCACACCACTCTGTAAGCTTCAATTCGAAATGAAGTTGATACTTTTAGAGGCTTCAAGTTTTCCACAGGATTTTCTGTCAAGATTTGTGTTAATATTCTACTTTTTTTTGGAGATTAATTTTTTTCTTTCCTAATAAATCTTTGCGAATATTATTATAAGTATTATCGGTCGGTCGGACCGTGCCCAAACGAAAAGTTAAAGCGGGGTCGGACCTCGCACTAGTAACTCACTAATTTAAATGAAAATTAATTTGAAATATATTATAAATTCTTAGATTAAATTAAAATTTGAAAATTAACAAGCTAAGAAGCATAATAAATTTTAATTGTTTTTCAGCAATAAAATTAATTAAAATCATCTGAAGAAGACAATAATCTGTTACCGAATACAACTTATGAAATAATTTGAATTTTATTGTGATTGCTTAGTTTATGCATTTTAATTTATTATGTAAATATATTTAATTAATTTTGTTTAGCTATACATGTTTATATTATCTATTTAATAAATATTGATTGAATACAATTTAGAAAGGAGTAATACTTGCTTTTGATACTTGACTAAATTTAACTATGCAATTCCAATTAAACAACTTTTCTTTCCTTCATGACCCATCCACTTCCAATAAAACTTCAAATTTTTACAATTAAATAAACCACTTCTCCTACCTTAATCATATACAAATTTTGGAGTAAGTCACATATCAACTTATTACCTAAAAATAAATAAATAACCCAGGTATTATAGACGAAATTTCGCTGAAACGCGGAAAAAACTATTGTAAGTCTGAAAATTAGTCTAAAAGTCCCTAAAGACCAACCCCTTGAACGACGGCTTTATTGATTTTTATTTTGCTAAGTCTTCCGCCCAAAACTTTTAGGTTTGAACGAAGAAAAAAATTGGTGTCCCTAAGAAATTACTGAACCACACACAAAAACTTCAAAGACTTGTAGAGTCCTTTGTTGTGTTCCGAGCAAAACTTTGAAATTGTCACCCAGAAAAAAATGTATATTTCCTAAAACTGCCAAGATCTCTTAGGTTTAAGTCTTAGGTTTTAGGTTTTGATACAGAAAAATAATAGTATATCTGAAAATTGGTTCAAATGTCGCTAAGGCATTGCAGAATTCAGATTCTCTGAATTAAGAAAACCTTATACGTGCGACAAATATACATTGTTAATATTAATTTTTTTTTGTGATTTCGCAAAGCAGAAATCGACAAAGAGTACGTTTAAGGGGTTACTTAAGAGTGTTAATATGACGTCCAGTAATACTTTCGGGACATTTGAGCCAATATTGAGTTTCTCAATATTTTTTTCTGGGACGAAATCTAAAAATACTGGGCTATAAATAATTTTCTAAATTGAGTGAAGTTCATTGTATATATTTACCGTGAAAACAGTAGATTTTCTGTAACATTTACGTTATTAAAATTGGACAAGGTTTACCGATGTTGTTTCAGAAAGGAAATCCTGGTGTCTGCTTGTTCAGCTCTTCGTGAGTTAATTAAAAGAATGAAAAAGAAATAAAACAACCGATATTGCCAAATTAGCAAGAAAGTAAATTCCAATGTCAGACTCAGGTAAACCTCTACTCATATCTTGATTTCTGGTTAGACTTCAATGGATTTTCAAGAAATATACAAAATGTCTGATAAACAAGATATCAAAAATTAATTGTGTTACTAAATGTTACTAAAGTGTTGCACTACTTACTATAACTAAATCGCTGCTGTTACTTTAATTTAATCGTAAATAATTAATCTTCTAAAATAAATTAGTTAAGATAATTAGCACTCAAAATAATTTGTTAATAATGGAAGGAAACTATGATGTTCATGAGATGACAGTGTTCACCCTAAAATCTATCCACTAAGATTATCCTTACTTCAATTTGTAATGCTGTGTTGAATTGCGCTCCACAATTGCTATTACATTATGGTACAAAAATAAAGACCAGATAGAATACTTTTAGGGTGTAAGTCAACACCACCTCTTCTAGTAATTTCTTTCTGAAAATTGTTCTTTCGAGCCAAAAAGAAAGGTAGCCGCACTAAAGGGGATATATGTCATGACATTCACAAAATTATTTTTGAATTTATCGTAACATCTTGTGGTATTGGGATCTTCCAAAGCTTAGCGAAATATTCTAATAGTTATAAGCCAAAACTAATAGGCATTAAGTTACTAATTTTACTGTTACTGCCCAATGTACCGAATATTATGGTCTTTCTTAAGTCTTTAAACTTTAAGTTTGACTAAACTGGCCAATGAAAATCAACGCTGTTTGTTAAAGTTTCAAAAACTTTAAGAGATCAAGTAATGACCAGAATCGATGTATAAATTACGAAGCGTTCGAAAAAGTCGTTATAATTCGTGAACTTTTATTTGTTTGACTTTTTGAATGATAAATACATTAATTAAATACCAAAATGAGTACATTAATCATACAATATCAGTGTTTCTCTTAATTCATGTATAATTTTATTATGTTTGTATTTGTATTGTTGGAAATTCGACAATTAAATACTAATAAAGCCGATAAATTAATATTGATAAAATTTAACAAAATGACCATTTGTAATAATAAAAAATATTACTAGAAGATACGCAGATAGAATATTCTCTAATGAAACAATGAATTAATATGCAATTTAGCTGAAATGTGATCATAATTCATTTTCACGCATATTATGCATAATTTATATGTAAATAATGAACGAATTAGGAAACTAGGGAATAAAAATTATTTTCCATTTTTCTGTTAAATAAAGGGCTTTTCAAAAGGGAATTTCGTTTTAAATTTTTAAATAAAACGTACATTTTGGATGAAAGTTCTGTATTTCTTTCAAGACTTCAATGATTTGTGGATTTTCTCCATAATAGGCTTGATCTTTCACATAACTCCACAAGAAATAGTATAACGGTGTTAAATAATATGATCTAGGCGGGCAATTGACTGTAAAATAAATTCAGTGTTTCAATGGCTATGTTATCTGTTCAGATGAATTCTTTGTATATTTGTGCACAGAATGACTTGTATTTGAAAAATCTAATGTAGAAAACTTAAAATAAATGTAATTTTGTTTGTCTATAATGCCGGAGTCTCACTGCACCACTTCCTACCACCAAATAAAATTTTAACTAATGGAAGCTGCTGATTTGTGGGTGGGTGGGTTTTTGAACTAAGTTCGAACCAATTGAATTAGCTAAAATTTTATTTGATATCAGGAAGTGGTATAGTGAGACTCCGGCCTAATATACACCGGCTTGACCATGAATTCCCCGGTTATGCCTACGTTGATCTCCAGTTTTCACCATCTATAACCAGCTATTTGCATGCAAAAATGAACTATCGATAAACAAAAGCAGCATTTATTTAAAATAACGTACTATATTACGCGTAAAATAAGCTACTTAATTATAAAAATAGGGTATTTTCGAGTTAAAACTCGAACTAGTTAGCTAGAACTAGAATTTAGTGGTAAACTGTGCACATTATTAAAAATCGGTTTAAATATTTCTTTGAAATGGATTGTAAATGGATTGTAAGTGGAAGCCCAAATGCGGCAATTTTGCTTATAAAATGGACTACATCCAGAAAGCTGAATTTTTTAGAAAAACCATCACCTTTGTTCAAGGATGAAATTTAATTCTTAAGGCTTTCATTCTTGCACTAACTAAACCTTATAAGGTGTTGGACCCAAACTTTTACGTAAAATTCGCCATGTGGTGCTCATGGATAGGTTCAATTGCTGAGAACACCGTGAAATTGATAAATTCGGATCTTCCTCAACACCTTCCATGATAGTAAGAATATTTTGATCTGAACGATCCGGACGAACACGTATTGTTGTTGGTATGTTATGTACCGAACCAGTAAACTCCAATTTAACCACAAAATTTTTAATGGCGTTCTTATAAGTACGATTATAACAGATTTTCACAGATTCGCCATTTCGTGGTGGATTTTAATTATTTTCATGCTATTTTCGATTGCAATTGAAGATATAATAAATTTATAGACCTACTATTTGACATATGTACATACATTATAATTATGTCGAAAAAGAGAATGACAATATTGTTACCACATCCAAAATTGCCCTTATTAAAACAAATTCCTGTTGGAATAATATCTAAGGTAAAGTTATTAATAAATTCTTCAAGCAATACAATCATGTTTGATTATGTATTCTACTTGAACGTTCAATTATAGGATCAATTTGCAAAGAAAATGAAATATTTATGAATATTGTATTCAAGGCTACAAAGTTATATGAAGCCACCTAGGTGGGATTAACTATAAGGAATACTTGAACAAATTGGGAAATTGCACTTACATTTTCCAATTTCCCTTTGATAATTCCGTTGCCTCTAATTTGGCGGTCTGAATTCATGAATAACTTTAAATTTTGAGAAAAATATGCAAAAAATCAGGTTGTGATTGAAAATTCATATTATATTATTTATACTGCAAACTTTTTAAATAAATTACATATTCATATGTGAACTTTATCGAAAGTACGAAAAAATTTTGCGCAAAATATTAAAACCGGTTGGTAAGCAAATCATCTTGAAAAATAAACTTTACAACTTGAAAGTTTTCAGAGTTAACCAGAAAACTTTTCAAACCACGTGATAGATTACATCGCGTAAGAGGCGAAAAATATTCGCATCTGTATACATTTTTCATGTCAAATTTTAAACTTGAGGCAACACAGATAGCAAATAGTTTCTCTTTAAAAATTGAAAAAAAGAAACTTTGGACTACAGAAAAGTTCAAGAGAATTTTTACGATTCATTACTCAAGCAGAATTAATACTATGGCTTGGCGTTTTGTTCGAACTTCTCTTCCAGTCATTTCGCTCTTGACTAAACCTTTTTCCGATTGAAAAAGAAAACCTCCTGTAATTATTTTAAATAAACTTTAATTCACCAAGTAAATTTTAAATTCAATTTCGTAAGTTAAGAAATTAATGTAGGAAAAAGTGAGAGAAGCAAGCAAAATAAATATTTAATCATAATAAATGTTGCCAATTTTTTGCAAATGGTTTTATGGAACTTGTAGGTACTTGCGGTTTTTTAAATTAAAATTGATCAATTAAGTGAATTGATAAAAAGATCTTTCTGGACAGTGACAAAACTACTACTGCAAACACGGAAGTTTACCCTTGGGGAAAATTTCTAAGCGCCTCTTTTTACTTGTCAGCTTGACAAGAACTTCTAACAACATGAAATCGGAATAGTTTTTATTCACATTTTTAACTGAAACCTCACCGAAGAACATATTCTTTTTTCAGTTCCCACGTGGTTTGTCTAAATCACCGTGGTGCGATAGATTTAACTGAAAATCAAAAATACTGATGAGGTTAACTAAAATTTTCACGATCAAAAACTTCCTTATTCGGTTGTTTAGTGACTTATCGAAATAGCACGAGAGGAATATAAAGATTTCGCAACAATCACTCTTGGAATTTAACGTAACCATTCAATTGAAAATGAGCTTTATCTGAAAAAATTACTTTTTCAGAAAAACCACTGTTCGACGAACGGAATGGTCGACTGGCTTTTAAAACTTCATAAGGTTTTAGATCCAAATCTTTATGTAAAATTCGCCATATGGTGCTCGTGGATAGGCCCAATTGCCGAGAACGCCGTGGAATGGATAAATTTGGGTATTCCTCAACACTTTCACTTACAGCAGTAATATTTTCTGTGGAACAACCCGGAACTGTGGAACACGTTGTTGTTGGTATATTGTGTACCCAACCAGTAGACTCTAATTTAACCACCAAATTTTTAATAGCGGTTTCAAAAGGGCGATTATAACGATCGAAAACATCTGAAATTTTATGATATATGCTTTTCACAGATCCACCATTTTCGTAATGGATTTTAATTATTATCGTGCGATTTTCGATTAAAATTGAAGACATTATAATAAATTATAGACCATCTACTTGACATCTAAAAAAAAAGTCACCGCATCCAAAATTGCCCCTATTAAAAAACAAAGTCCCTGTTGAAAACCCCGTACTTAAGATTTTTTTTTCATAATTACGACGACTTAATTTTCGCTTCCTTGTACCACGGAAGACAAGTAGAATTTGTACCTTAAACAGAGTGTTTTTTTCTGAAGTAATAGATTGCTTTGGGTGGTTTATTACAAATTAACATTCTAAAGTAATAAATACGTGTAAAACCTTCGCTCAGTTACAAACTTCGGTCCGTATTTCATAGGGTCGAACTAAAAGTTTGTTCGGATTTTGATAATACATAAGAGCATAAGATTGAATTTGATTTGCATAACCAACTTTCAACGGTGTACGATTTTGTTAAGGGATGCTTTGTATTTTGTTTTCTAAAAATGATTGCTGAGATTGCTTGAAAAATACTCGGAAAGAGTGAATTTAAAAATGAAAGAAACGAAAGTGCACTTACGTCTTAATATGATTATTTTATATCGGCAAGAAGCTCAAAAATGGAAAATGCTGCGCAAACGCTTTGCTTTGTATGACCGTACGTGTCGGAAGTGGTTTGTAAAATTTTAAGGTTGGTGAGCACCGCAGAGACCGAGACACTCAAAACAGTACTAAATTTGAAAAATTTAGGATTTTGTAAGTAATTATCCAAAATTTCTAATCAAATGTAAGACAGTCCTGTGCAATCTGGTCCGCCAAACATTTTTGTGTGGCCCGCTTGGTACTTATCTTAAAGTAAAATTATATACAGAATTTTTAAAAATGGAAATACTTATAAGGAATATTTTTCTTCCCAATACAATTTTCAAGATGTCTTCATACATCTTTAGGTGATAAGTTAATTTGCGTTAATGAGTACTGAACGAGTCAAACTAAAATTGATGGTTATATTTTCCGCCCTAATACCATTCCGGTTGATAAGTTTCCACTATTTAAATATGCGAAGAAAATCAGTATAAAAAGAAGAAACCTATACAATTCTATTTTTACAAACCTGCAAATCTGCTTTCATTTTATTTTGTGCAAAGTTTAATCAAAATCAAATAATACTAAAGGACCAAGAACATGGTACGCAAAACTTAAATTGATTTCGACTGCGCTTCGCTCCATCTTAACGAATGTTTTTAAATTCTGCTTATACTGTACAAAATTCTCAGAAGCGTATCGAATCATGCGCATTCGCACCTCAATGTAAACAGCTGATGGTTTAAACCATGCTATGCTTACCTCAGAAGAGAAGACCAAAGACCGAAAATTTCTATTACAATACAGTGTGACACATACAAGGCACACCTCGGCACAATAGCCATTTTAATTTTTAAAAAATGGCATAAACTTCATGAACATTGAAGTACTTATAACACTTTCTGCTGCTCCCAAATTACTTATGCTGTGCTGCAGATTCCACGTTAAACTGTAGAAGGCGTCGAATGAGTGGGTTTTCGAATGTAAAATGGTTTATCCAGAAATTATAGTAACTTATGGAGTTTTGTTTATCGATATAGCTACAGAAAAGATCAGACAGACCGACAAATGTTTTAAAAAATATTATTTATAAAATCAAAGAGATCAAAGATATTTTTTTACACGATTTCTCTTTGATAAAGGTAAAATCTATTTTAAACTCGCCACATTAAATACTTCCTGTATTAATTTCTCTTCTGTTCACTCATTAATTTTATTCAATATTTCTAACATTTTTCATTATTATAATACGCCATTAAATTTATAATAGTTTACCTCCATTAATTCCTTGCATTTTCCAAGTGACTTCGTTGACGATAGATTAATGAGAGAAATTCTGCTGAGAAAATTGGATTACTACGATTTTGTGATGTTTACCTGAAATAATTTTAACCTACATAATACCAAATATAAACTTGACACGGTGTAACTCCAATTATTATTATTATTATTCGTGAGTAAGAAGAATCAACAAGGCGTCATAATTACATATACAATATACAGTTACAATTGTTGAGGCGATTGCGGGTTTCTATTTCTAAAGGCGATTATACATTTCAACAGTCACCATACATTTTCAAAGTACTTAGGGGTGACCCTTGATAGAATGGCCACATCAAACGGCATTTGATCGACGGAGCTGCTAAACTTAAAACTAGAATTAAGGTGGTTCAAAAGTCCTGTGGCACGAGTTAGGGTGCAGCAGCGGATACCTTGCTCTGTTCAACCTCTATTCCGAATATATCTTTAGAGAAGCGCTTGATGGGACTGACGCGGGAATAGTATTGAATGGGGAACAACTAATAAATAACATTAGGTATGCTGACGATACAGTGATCCTAGCGGATAGTATAATGGGCCTACATCAGCTAATGAACAAGATGAGTGAAAGTAGCAGTCACTATGGGCTGGATATTAACTTGCAAAAGACTAAATTTATGATCATTAGGATCATTAGTAAGAATAATATCACAAACAACCAACTAAAAGTCAACAACCAAATAATAGAAAGAGTCAGTAGATACACATACCTAGGCACCATCATCAATGAACAATGGGACCATTCTCAAGAAATTAAATGTCGCATCGAGAAAGCTAGAAGTGTGTTTATTAGAATGTCTGCGCTGTTTAAGAGCCATAACTTGACGATAGCAACAAAGAACAGAATGTTGAGATGCTACGTTTTTCCTGTACTATTCTATGGAGTGGAGGCCTGGACGTTGACGGAAGCCACGACAAAGAAACTGCAGGCGTTCGAGATATGGCTATACCGAAGAACCCTGAGGGTTTCGTGGGTGGAACGTGTGACAAACCGAGAGATACAGCTACCGTGAATGAAAAATTGAACGATTTTGAAATTTAATAAGTCACAGTTATTTTTATTTTCTTTCAATAATTTTATTTAATATGTTGTCCTTGATTCCTGTACACTTGAAGACAACGTTTTGGCCACGATTTTAGCGATCGTTGTATCATTTCCAGAGGAATGTTTTCTATCTCACGTTTTATTAGTTTTTTTTAGCTGTTTAAGGGTTGTAACTTTTGACTTATTTAACTGAGATTTTAAATAGCCCCACAAAAAATAATCACAGGGTGAAAGGTCCGGTGATGATGGCGTCCATATATCCGGATGAATAAAAGATACGCCGTTCTGTTCAAGAAAATTTAAAGTCTTCTTTGAAGCGTGAGCTGGTGCCGAGTCTTGGTGAAATATCCAATCACCAGCAGGATATAATCTTTTTGCGTCAGTCAAAAGTGGCTTCAAACAATTCTTAATGTAATATTCCGAGTTAATTTTAGCACCAGGCTCAACAAATATTGGCGTTGTGGTTCCATAATTCGATATTCCCATGAACACCATAACTCCCTTCGGATGGGACTGTTTTGTGAATACGTCCAATTCTTTTGCCGATTGCTCACGTCTCAAGTACTGAACTTTTCGTTGGCCATCAGCATTTGTTAGATGGAACCATGCTTCATCGACAGTGATGTATTTTTGCCATTTATCACAATTTAGTAAGTGATACAATCCTAGTGAGCGCTGGTGCCGTTTAATAATTGTTTCTTCAGAAATATGATGTCTCCTTGGTTTCTTCATTAATTGCAGGTTTAATTTTTTATTTAGATTATACCGAATGATATATTCAGATGTTTTGAAATGATTAGCCATATGTTGTAGTGTCGGAGGATTCGTTTTTAATGCCATTTTCTTTAAATTCGATAATTGTCGATTTGTCAGAGTTGGCTTCTTTCCGCTGCCTTTCTTCCGGATTTTGGATTTAAGTTCTGGGATTCCATTTTTTTTGTAGTTAGAGAGTGTACCTTTCGAAACACAAAAATTTTGGTCTTTACACCTTTTTTGTATCATAGCAAAACTACATTGTTGTTTTAAAAGCTTAAAAATTATGATTTGTTGCTCTTTAGTTAACACCATGTTTGTAACTGACATTAGAGAAAAACAAAATTGACATCGATAAGTTCATATCGCGTGCTGTATGGAATACTTTGAATTTTGTTTAAAAAAATAACTCTTATTGGTGAAAATTGAATTTAAATTCGTTCAGTTTTTCAATCACGGTACCGGTACTTAGAAGAATGGAGAAAGATCTTGAAGTTGTGAACACAGTAAAAAGTAGGAAATTGCAGTATCTCGGTCACATAATGCGAAATGAGAGTAGATATCAACTGCTACAATGCATTCTACAAGGCACCTGAGAACGTGGTACTCTATGACGACCACGGAACTCTTCCGAGCAGCGGTGAATAAGGTCAAAATAGTCAGGATGATAGCCAACATCCGAAACGGATAGGCACCTGAAGAAGAAGAAGAATGTGAAGTTACGCCGCTGAATATTGAACAATTCGACCTTGCTATAAGGTACAATGCAAGCACTAATTTCAATAAGGGGTATAAAGTACTTCCTTACGAAAGTTTCAGTGTGCGTTGACGGTTGAACCTCACTCATAACCCTAAACAGTGTTGGGATAAAGCAAATTTTTCCGTTTTCGTGGATTATCCAATTTAAAGATTGTAACACCGTGTATATCAGTTAAGCCGAGCCATTATCAATTACGTACGCGTCCGTCTAAAATGCAACCGATGAAATACATCGAGAAGGCGAATAACAAGTAACCAAGCAAACAATTAATCATCTTAAAAATTTCGCTCGGTATGAATGCATTATTATTTCCTGTTATTTTTCCAAGTTTAATGTGTTTTGCCAATTGTGTATTTGTTCAGCAATATATTTTTGTGTTTTACTTAGTTTCTGTGTTATTTCTGAATTATCGGTGGCATTAATAAAAACTCATCACAAAGTGGCGCTCCAACGTAAGCCGATTACAAAACTGTAAGTAACAAAAACTATTAAAATTGCAAAAATAAAGTGCCATTCCGGTGTAATTATCCGCGCAAAAGTGGCCGATCAATACGTGCAAAAACAATACAAAAGACATTCAGTGAAAAAAACTTTACCCGATTCAAACGAATCCACACAAAATGCCAAAAAAATCGCAATTCGACGACACGGTAGAAAACCAATCCACGAATATACAAGGTGCGACCCCATCACTCGCGTTTACGAATGAACAGTTCGCGTTGTTGCTTGCTAAAATTCAACCAACACACACAACTGCCTCAGCTGTGCAACCAGCTGCCGTCACACCTATGTATACCGGAAATTTCTCAAAGTGCACCGCGCGATTTGACGGTACCGCAAAAAGCGACGTAGATGCTTTCCTCGACGCCACAATCACGTACAAAGATTGCACGCTCGTCACCAACGAAAACGCGTTGCGAGGTTTGCCAATGCTCCTAGAGGGCACCGCCGGAACCTGGTGGAAAGGGGTGAAAAGTAGTATAACTACATGGGATGAAGCCATCTCCTCCTTGAAAGGCGCTTTTTCACGGAGATTACCCCCTCACCTCATTTTCCGAGAGATTTTTTCTCGTGAGCAGCGAGAAAACGAAACAAGCGAACTATTCGCTTGCCACATTCGATCATTGATCGCACAACTGCCATACGAACTACCACTAAAAGCTCAACTCGACATGGTATTCGGACTATTAAAACCGAAAATTCGGAAAAGGCTCTCACCCGGTAAAAACACAACCTTCAGAGAATTGCTCGAGGCAGCAAGAAACATCGAAGATGCAAACCGAGAGATGACCCCAACCGCTAAAATTTCCACACAAATGACGGTGAAAAGACAAGAGACCCGAAACACAGAGACGAAGAAAACCCGACCAAAGTGAAACTTTTGCAATTTTTTTGGCCACCCGGAGACCGAATGTAGAAAAAAAGCTGCTGCAAGCGTTCCCCAACCTACGACCACGACGGCCAAGGTTGAAAAATCCCAACTATCCTGCTGGGGATGCGGAACACCAGGTTACGTGAAGAGCAACTGCCCTTCGTGCACCACGACTCAAGTTTCTTTAGAAACCGAGAGTGTGGACATCATCTTTTCTTCCACAGAATTCGAAACCGTCTCAACGCCACGTCCCATGGTACGAGTACGAATCCTCAACCGCAATGGACAAGCATGTCTCGACACTGGTTCCAGACGCAGCATCGCTGGTAACCAACTGTACAAAATTCTCCTTCAAGAAGGACGCCCTTTCACCGAAGCACTAATGGAAATCAAATTAGCCGATGGCATCAAACGAAACGTCCTGACCAAATCTTTCGAGGTGGACATCACCATCGAAGGCCACACCACAACCATTACGCTGATCGCCATCCCCGAACACACCGAAAGTCGAATGCTCCTGGGCATCGATTTCATCCACTCCGCTGGCTTGGTGTTCGACTTCCAAAATGGACAATGGTTCTATGGAAATCATCCCACCAACCGTTTCGAGTTCGCCGAAGAGTTGCCCGATGTCGCCACCACTACAACCCTAGACGCTGTAGCCCACACACTCCGGGACAACGAAGGACGAGAACTGGACGAAACCCAGAGAACCCAAATCTCTGCCTTATTTCGTGAGTATACTATCGTATTCTCACCTAACTCGGCGCCTACGCCTTTTGCAGAACACACGATCTCTCTCACCGACGAGACGCCCATTGCTGTTCCACCATACAGGCTAACGCCGGCCAAAAAAGCGTTCCTCAAGAAAGACCTTGACCGGATGCTCGCAGAAGACAACATAGAAGAGTGCGAATCACCCTATGCTGTACCAGTCGTAACGACACCCATCTTACGACAAGCTGACCTTTCGCTGCCTTATACCGCCCACACAAAGGAGGCTGTTTTAATGCAGGGGGAGACCCCCGATCCCGACCGAGACGAAGACGCTTTCATCGTCCCAAAGTCGAAGATCGCACCCATTCTCTACGAATGCCACGACTCACCACTCACGTTTACGAGTGAACTGTCCACGTCGTTTGCAAAAATTCGAACAACCCATACGGCTGCCACAGCTGTCCCTTTAGCCATCTCATTTCTACGAAGAAGAGGTCGCCTGAAGAAGACCACACCTTTTTCCAATAGAAGTGTACCACTCCGTAAGCCCACTTCTAAGGGGGAGATTGTAACACCGTGTATATCAGTTAAGCCGAGCCATTATCAATTACGTACGCGTCCGTCTAAAATGCAACCGATGAAATACATCGAGAAGGCGAATAACAAGTAACCAAGCAAACAATTAATCATCTTAAAAATTTCGCTCGGTATGAATGCATTATTATTTCCTGTTATTTTTCCAAGTTTAATGTGTTTTGCCAATTGTGTATTTGTTCAGCAATATATTTTTGTGTTTTACTTAGTTTCTGTGTTATTTCTGAATTATCGGTGGCATTAATAAAAACTCATCACAAGATGTCATAACCAGAGAATTTCAAGAACTAGTTTCGATATCATTATAAAGTATAGAACGAAAAACTCTGGTTGTGAATTTAACCCCCCTCCCCCCCACTGCTTCTATTTTCATTTTTTACTATTGACTTGAGTATTTAATTTGATAACGAAGAGTATTATTATTTTCAAAACCACGAAAAAATTGTATTTTCCTTTTTATTTAAATTTTGTGCCCTCCCATTGAAACTTTCCCACTATGGAATTAATAAAATACACTGACGCATATCTCGCATCCGTCATTTAGGGGATCACATGCCTTGCTTTAATAAATTGAAAAGAACTCTTACAGCTACCCATCCACGAAGAAATGCCTGACCTTCATAGAAACAGGCTAAAATCTAAACAGCCTCCCTTGAGAAAGGCCCAACAACTAGAAAATGACAATTTTAATATAAGAGATGAAGGACTTGGATAGCGCTGAATAGGATTCAGACCAATCACGACTCGGTAAGATTTCGTCGTCGCTGTGTGATTGTGGAGCAGAGCGCCAGACTATCAACCACATAGTACAAGATTGTAGTCTGAGAGCCTATCATGAATGCCCTCTTGACTTTTATCAGGCAACCCCGGCATAGATTGATTATATAGACGGTCTTGAAGGGTCATTTGAGCTCCAATAAGCTCCAATTGTTTTGAAGCTTTGAAATACATTTTGTTAAAATATTCGCGATGGGGTGCGGGCGACATATACCTCAAGAAGCTTATTGAACGAACGTGAATTGTATAAGGTAGTGATGAATCGATCCTAAATTAGTTGGTAGAATGGTAAGTGATTACCTTTTCAATTTATTTTACATAAGAATTTATTGCTCACCCACAATGTGGAAGACTGCGGAAAATTGCAGTCTTACTTTCAGAAATGGACCAATAGAAGAAAAAACAAAGGGACCAACTTAAAATTTAATAAAACTAAAAAAACAAAGTGGAATTCTACTAAAACTGCTGTAGTTTTTCGCATGTAAAAACATACATGTATAATTTTCAGTTAAGCGAGAGCAAAGAGAAATTATAAATATTTACACAGGATATGAACAATAAAATAATGCGGGTAGCATTTTGCACATTTACATATTAATAAAAAAAAGATATTAAAATACTAGTAAATTAGAAGTAAAGCTCCGTTTTTA
Organism: Podabrus alpinus; assembly: GCA_932274525.1. Classification (NCBI taxonomy): domain Eukaryota; kingdom Metazoa; phylum Arthropoda; class Insecta; order Coleoptera; family Cantharidae; genus Podabrus; species Podabrus alpinus. The sequence goes on from OW026452.1 coordinate 99,382,567, forward strand.
TTTCCAAATGGAATTATTTAATATTTTGTTACTCCCTAGAAATTTATTAAAACAAATTATAATATTAATTGTGTCTGTTAGTTTACGTAATTACACAAGGTATTGTTGTAATAATCTGTACTATAATAGGTTGAATAATACCGCAATATTATTACTGTCCGAGTCACCAGATGCACAATAATCACGGTGTTTGTACATGATAATAATGTGTTGCGCGTTAATACAACCCCTAATACATATAACTGCAAACTTAATACAAACCTAATAAATGATTAGGTTTATGATTTAATTAAATAATTATTTTTAATAACAGTTCTCCTAAATACTGGGAAATACTCGCCCTCCTTAAATTACTTAAATCCTCCTTAAACACCACATTTCTATTTTATGTAATTTCAAGTCAACAAAACATACCACTAGTAAGAAAATTTAGTTGAAGTCGAATAAATGCGTATGCGTAGGTAAAAGATATTGAAATCAATTCGGGAATGAAATAAATGGTTTGTAAGTCGAGTCGCAGATTGCAGAAAATGTATGCGCATAATTTGAAGGGCTTGAAATTCAACTTAGTAAATTATTCACGGATAAATCTCAAAATCTAATGTTCGACAAAATAAGCAAATCATTTTATACAGGGCAGTTCGGAATAACATCATAGAGTTTACAGAGGCGCGTGGGGGACTGAACATAATATAAAGCGTTTAAATAAATTATAGTCTATTTTCTTTTATTTCTTCGAATATTATGCCTGATTCCAGGTGTAAGCGACCTCTCTACTATGTATATGAACTATTATCGCACAGATAGGGAACCTACTGTTTAACGCGGGCTCCGAACCGCAGGAAGAGTATACACTTCATCTCCAGAGCGGCCGTACCAGGCAGATTACCCCTCGGTGGTTTTCCATTGCTCTCGAGACCATCGATCTTATATTAACTAGATAGCACATAAGCATACATATATACTACAAGCAAGTTGTTTTGAAGCACATATGTTAATTCTTTTTTATAAACTGTATTTCCATAAAACAATTAGATTCTGATGTTTTGAAATATCGTATTGGCCCCCTAATAGTATGCAACCTATGTTTGCTTCACAATAAAAGGGTCTATGACCTATCTATCAACTATATATAAGATCGATGTTCGAGATGGTCGGGATAAAGTTTTACTTGCCTCGGAGTCAAAAGGGGTATTCAGCTTTGAAGTTGATGACCGTCTCCGTTTTAATGTTGCTTTACAAAATCACTTTCCGTTACAATTGCGCGTGACCGCATATCTATGTAGGTATAGATATTACGTGTAATAGAGATGACGATCGTGGAATGCCACGCGCCAATCCCGCACGATTGGAACGCCCGGTTCCCAACGCTCGGCTGACTGGTGGCTAGTGGTGCACATCTACGGTTGACAATTATTTTGTGGAATGTGTTCGTTCACCGGTGACTAATATGCAAATATTTATGTGCATCATAATCTAAAGTGCACTAAATATTTGATTGAAACTTCAAGCGATTAAGTTCACTTATGATTAAATCTTATTATGTTGTCTGAATACCGATAAAGGATACCTACTACAATATGATTAATTAACATTGTTAGTATTGCTAGTCACAAGAGCAAACATAGTTGAAGACTGCCAATTATATCTTTGATATATATATAAATGGAAATATATAATTTAAAGGGTATTAATTTCCTAAAATGAAATTAAGTTCGACTTAGATTAAGTACTTAAATAGGCAATATTTCAAATGGAAATAATTGACAAATGTAGAAAGGATGCAATAAAGATTCAAAAGGGCACTCAAGTTTTTTTATAAACTACTTAACCCGCATACCATTTTAGGCTATACTTTTCTTCCATAAGGAATCGACATCTGAGACTAATGTAAAATTAAGTTGCACATCGCTATAAAATGAAGAGAGATAAAAGAAAGTGTTGCACCATAAGCCAGAACTGGGTTATTTTTCTTGACTAAATATATATGCTATTTCTTAAATTAAAACAAAAGAAACAAACAATTGAATAATTTAAACAGAAATAATATAGTAAACAAATGGAGAACATCAGTAAAAAAAATCAAGGTTAAAATTAATAATGATGTGGGTAAATAAAATAAATAAATGGCATTAAAGTACATAAAATTCAAAATCTTATTTTATGAAAATGTAAAAACCTTAAAGTACATAATTATTTTCTTTCAAATTTCACGTTAAAACCCTAAAAAATGCGCTACTTATTATCAGTCTCGAATGAAATAACTCCCAGACGGGGTCACTTGGCCGGTGGCCTCTCAACTTGACCAAACCGGCGCCGGTGTTACACTCGGTAATCAACAATTACTATTTTTCCTCTTTCACCTAAATGATCATTAAAATACTATGCTAATTGAAAATCCCGGAAAACCATCCTGTTTGGTAGTACTAACGATATCTCCCGTTGATGGATTCCTCATTTAATCTAATGAAAATGGTCGATTAAAATTGTTTGCTGTACCTCTCTAATGCGGACGATGTACAACTGTGTGTACCTCGTATGCAAATTAAAGTTTGGAAGCTGTGTGTTAAAAGTCGTTGTCAAATGGTAATCGATGGTCATCGGAGACGCGGTTGTTAAAATGGTCAATTCCGCCGGGAGCTTAAGGCTTGTCTTGGTTTTCAACATCATGTTGACCGTAACCTGAGGTTATACCATTATAAGTTGTGGTCGCTTTACTAGTTTAAAGATTATTATCTCATATCGACTGTCATGCTGTGGTCTATTATGAGTTTTTTACGCAGAATTATAATTATAAACTCTCACTCCTTCACAACTCTTCTTTACGGTTTTCGTTCAACATCTGTAAATACGACCATGTGACATCTATCTATCGCATTTTGAACATTTTAAATTTCGACTAGTGGTCCTGGTTGAGATTTGGAGCCCTACTCTTTAGGATCCTAAAGAATGGAGAGCCAGTTTATCTAGGGCACATGATAAGGCCGCGCTCCTTGTGCCACTCTCGTGGTCTGCTTAAGTTCAGTAACTTGTTATTATATTACAATCCGTCATGGCCGGCTGTTCGATCGCCTTTAGCCGTCTAATGCATGATTATTTCGATAGTGCGGCCTATAGGCCGCACTGAAGAGGTGATATATCTGTTCAGCGGATCGGTTTATCTTTGAGTATACAAATTTAGGCAGCTATATAAATATGTGGACGTTGACTATTATATGTCGATATTTTAAATTTATAGTATTCATAACTGAATTATCTATGTATTAATTACTTCAATATGACGTAGAAGCACTCGATATATAAAGATTGTTTAACCTATTAAATGTGTTTTATTATAGATTTACAGTTTTTATAGTAAAAGAAAATCACTAACAAACTCAATCGCCACCCTGTACTTGAAACCATTCCCTTAAACATGAAAATGCTTCTGGCTAATGTAAGTTGTAAGAAACGCAAAACTTTGCAATATTTAATTATTTTACTTGATCAACATGGAAATATAAAGCCTTCGGGATATTTCGTTGGAGTACCAGATAAACTAAAGTAAAGTTTCTGTAATTTTACATACTATTATACAAATAGAAATAAATACATGTAGTATGTCAAATTACCAAACTGAAAATAAAAACTTTCCGAGTTACTCTCAAGAAAACTATAAACTTGTGTCTTTAAATTTTGTAACAAACAAAACTTTTTTAAATACTCCATGAAAATTTTAACCGCCCCGAAGGTTCCCAATTCATTTGATAGCGAGTATACTTTTTCAAGGAACATTTCAAAGTTTCCAATTAATTAATCGTAGGATAAGATTGAATTTCTCGAAGATCAGTAAATTATAACTTTATAGCCGTTAATGACTATTATACAAAATAAATATTATAAACTGTTCTAACGTGATTTTCGGGATGCCAACGTGTAACATGAATAACAACTGGGTTAACACATGATTTGATGCTAAAAACAATTGGTTTTCCACGTGACTTTTCTAAATCTCCGTGGCGAATTTGGATTTTCAATACTGTTCATAATTAAAATCCTCAAAGCAATCTAGATTTCCTACTAATAGAACAGAAGAATAAAGCTGTTACTGAAACGTTTATAGGTTGAGATTGACTTTGAAGATCATCAAGTTGGCTGTAAACGAAACTCGAGACCGGGCTGTTCCAGTTTGAACGATTTCAAGAGAATAGGAGTAGGAATAAAACGGAACGGAATACTACTAGTGGGAGTCCCCCTTCTGAATCTCATGCGCGTGTTCGCATAATCTGCGTTTCATTCTATACTGTTTTTTTTAAATGGTGACGTTTACAATATAAAAATTCAGCATAGATTATAGAATGTCGAAAGTTTTCGGAAGAAAATAAAGAAGATTAGCGACGAGTGATGCGTATATGTATGAATAATTCCATTATTCCCATCGTTGATGGGTTACCTGGAATCAATTAGCAATTTTCCTTGCTGTAACGGCAAGTTTATTATTAATAATCTTACCTTCATGCGAGGGTTTATCAAATTATAGTCATAAGAGAATTGTATAGTATTCCAAGAAATACTTATATGCCAGTAGGTAGGTATATGTATTATATAAATAATTTATGAAAAACGGTATTAAAACATATCGAAGTAAAAACTTTTTAAAAAACAGAGAAATAGTAATGAAATTCTAAGAATTTTGCTTACAATTTGAATAATAAACGCGATTATAAAACTTTAAATTGTATGCAAGCTTATAATTTTAAATCAATACCCACTTGACAAAAGCTATAAATCCTCCAAACTTAAATAAAACAGCATTAATGCATAAAAACTTGAGTGATTGTTAAATTATACATTAAAAGTTTTATTGAAACGATTAAGATCCTGCCTTGTCTCTTTTAATAATAAAGTAAGATATTTTTAAAGTACGCAATTAATAATTAATCAAAACAAATAAATTTAACATAATACCTTTTTAAGATGAGCAACATTACTTGCACATAATAAGTTCCACACCGTATAGCAGCTTCATTTCTCTTTATGCAATTTTTATTATCTCAACATAATCACGATATCTCGTAAACAGCTGCAGTTACTGACCCGCTTTTCTGGGTCCAATGGGTTTTCTTCAGTAAGAAGAGATTTTTCACTGATTATCAGGTAAAAACTATAAATATTTTAATAAGTTCTTATTTTCACTAAAATAAGAAGACCTCGTGTTTGAATCGATAATTTAAGGTTATAAACAAAAATCTATTGTTGCTTACAAAGCGCCTGAGCTCTAGCGTAAGATATTTTAAATGTAAATTAAATTTGTAGCGATACGTACGTCCTGGAAAGAAAAGGCTTGCTAATCACTAACACTGCAAGTGAGTGCGGCCTAACGGCCGCCCTGTAACCTAGCTTTGTAATGTTAGTAGCATTAGGTCGAAATTAGTCCCATCGTCGGCTACGCACTTTATCTCCATCTCTATCAAAAGTAATTCTTTAACATAATAATTGCTGTCTTTCTCCAGATAAACGACGTCGTCGCCACAAAGATTATTTTAGGTTATAATAATAAACGAATAGACCAGTTCTGCACAAAATTTTAAAAATTAGCTGCAGTTTTCTACATTTATAATGAAAATCTATCATCTTTCGGGTTTAGATGGAAGGGCACGTGTCCTGATGCCTCTTAGGGCTAGCCACCACTGGTGCTTCTCCAACTATAATTTTATAAATATATTTGATCATTTTAAAACATTATAACAAACTTGTAATCCAGTTACCGTGCTCTATTTGCAATTAAAATAATTTTACATTCATATATTCAAAACAATGCAATTAAAAATAACTCTGTTATTTCAACAACAAATTTTGTTCATTAGTAGGAACGTCGTTAGTTTGTTTTCATAAAAAGTTTACTTATTTTTGTAAAGACTCAATTGAAATTTAATAAATTATTTAATAATATGTAGCTATTATGAAATCAAAAACTTTAGATAAACATTTTGTATCCATATTAATGCGGTGTATATGGACAATCGCGCAAAGTTAACAATAATTAGTAAACAGATTTAGGAGAGGAACTAATTATTATAATTAATAATATTCGTTTGTTAGCACTATTTCAAAGCTGTAAATGGGAAGGCAAAGTGGTTACCAGTGTTGAACGGGACGACTTGGATACCGTAATCCCTAAAAAAAACGTATCTGTTGTACCGGTATTGAACCCGGGATTTTTAATTCATAGTTAGCGACTGCAGTACTAATTGAGCACATGGTCTCCTGGGGAAGTCTAAAATGGTATCCGGCTTTGCACCGTTCAAATGTATCTCTTTAAATTTTGTACTACCGATAATTCCACTCAGGGTCAAATTTTGGCGTTTCGACCAATCAGCGTGCGTTTATTTTACATGATACTTATACAGATACAAATCGTGCACTACGAAAATATTCAAATAACCCTATGTAAAATTGAAAAATTTGAATATTGTGAATATCGAATATCGAATATTTGTAGTAATAATTCATACGTAATAAAAAATATTCGAATATAATTTATGAGTGTGATGACGTGATGACTAACAGATGCGATGCAGGTACCGGTTCAACGCATTAGTCAACCCGAGTTCACTTAAAGCAATGTACTTCTATTTTAGAAATAAATTTTATAGTAACGAATTTTATATTACAAATTTAGTGCGATTATATGCTTCCATTTTTTTCGGTACTTACGAAATTTTCTGTTTGATTTTTTTTTGCAATGATTGTGATGCGATATGGTCAATTTGTTTCACAATTTTCGACATTAAAAATGGCGTTTGAAATGTCGATTTTCGTATGTGATGTGCTTTTAAGTCGTGGCGTTTCTTCACGGAATTATCACCGCAACAGCAACGCGGATTCGGACAATACTCAAAGATTCAGCGAGTACTGTCCTTATCCTTGTGCTGTATCGTGCAATAATTCCTTCTGTGAAGCAAAATTTAAAATGTAAATAGCTGCGTTGATCTAGAAATTTGTAGCATAACGTTCTGTAAATTATGTAACGTTCTACATCGTAAAGTGTTAAATACATAGACACTGGAAGACAAACTTTGAGATTCAGGGTGTAGATTAAAAAATTAAAAGTGGATCATAATTTTCCGATTAATTTAAACTTATTTTTAATTATATAGGATACCCCCCTCCCACGTAATCTGCAATGTTGATTAAGATGGGCATGTTGATAGTCTGAGCGATATCTGTTACCTATTAGACCCCCCCCCCCCGCGGTCACCATTTACACTTTCTATTGTTGATTAGAGTGGTGTTGAATTTGACGATTAATTCCCAGTTTCATAAAACTTTTAACAAGCCGTTAAAATTGCCGGATATTTTCTATTGGTCTATTAGTACTAACTAACGTATTCTATTGGTTAGTTAAATTTGACGGCTTGTTAATTTTAATTTAAATTTTCTGCCCTCCCAGTAGAACTAATCACAAACCGCCGCTGCTACTGAAATTAAGAATATATAATTCACAAACGTTTTTGTTAACATCATCTGATTTATTATTTCATTTTAGTAGTTTAAAAAATAAATATGATTAATAGTATTAATTTTTGCTACATTAGTGATGAATCTATGAATTAATATAATAGTAATTTTTCAATGAATGTGGAACTATAATTATGCAGATAATTTCACATAATAACCCTAATGAAGAAAACCAGTTCATAAAAAATAATTGCGCTTTATTTTTAACAAACATTTATTTTTGTAAGTACAAAAACAATTTTTTTAAAACATATTTCATTTCGTCCTAGGGCAAATACGCTAATACAAAATTTTTGATATTCTTCAAAAGCGTAGTTTGCATAAATATTAAATATTACCATATTTAATGCTCCAACATCTAACAAACATTTTATCCCATATTTTGTTATCCACATAAATTGTTTTATATTAGAATTAATTTAGGCCTAGCGGGAAAAAAATCTGGAATAATAGTCATATTTTCGAAACAAAAATTTTCCCTGAAATGTAGCGCAAGAATATGCTCATTAGGAAATCATCTGCAGTATTTGTAACATAACGACGATGATTGATGTAACGAATCGAATCTGTGTTGTTTGTCTGTGAGGTGACTTGTAACAGACTATAATTTAAAATTATGCATAATTTTGTATGTTAAAGATAGGTGGTGTGATAATATACAAGATAGAGGCATTTAATCCAGAAACTTCCAATACAAAGCTAGGCAGAACAGACTTAATTTAAAAAAAATTTGTCACAATATTTCACATGAAAAAAGTCGAAAAATTACGGCCGACACTTAAGTGCAACCTTTAGACCGCACAACCTCGGCAATAACGTACTAAATGCTGGTGTGATATTTATTATAATTTATTATAAAATTATTTTAAAAAAATTGATATAAAAACCGCGCCGAAATTTTACAAGAATCGCACAACTTTTGGTTCATCGTACGAGACTGCTTAAAATGGCCCAACTTTGTAAAGAAACTATTGAAACTCTGGGCAACAAGAAATTGACTACAAAAGAAATTTTCCTTATAACAAGTTGCAACCACATCCACATCTTAAGAACTGCGTTTATCAAAAATCTCATTAATCCGTTCATGCGCATAATGAAGTTTTTGACGAATATTGGTTGATAAATTACTGCGGAACCAATAAATTCGGGAATAGAGTCTGTGAAAAGGACAAAATTAGCATAAAATTACGGCGTGTTTGTTTTTGTGATAATGATACGAAAACTCGATTTAGTGATCTCATTAATCTTCATAATAATAGACATTAATAATTTATTTCATTGCGAATTTATTGGAGTATAAACTTCGCCAATGCGGCACAAAATTAGGACACAATTGATTTTTAATTTTCAGATAGTTGTAGCTTAACATCGGTAATATTTAATCGGGTGGCTTTCCGTTGCCTTCTCCATAGTCGAGAGATCGTATTGGATTTTAGATCACAGTACTGAATCCGGCGCGACCTGGAATAGAATCACAGTTTGCCGCTCGCTATTCTGCCGGTGAATTAGGTGGAAAGTTCCAAGCCCTAAACATTTTCTAAATCAAAAAAGATGATAATGATAATAGTTAGTATCAACCCTTATAGTACCGACCTTAAAAACTTACATAAAGTATCGACAGTAGTTCAGTAAGACTTAAAACGAGGAAAGCATTCAATTTTATCGCTTGTTTAAGAGCACTTGACTCTTAATAATATTTGTATTATGTAAACAACGTTCATTATTAACATATTAGGATATCTCCTGTTATATGCCTCCACTGACGCGCACGAATGGATTAACCACATTCAATTCCTTACAATACAATTAATTACATTTACTGGTATAATATTCTCTCTAGTTGACATTATTGAATTACTTTTTCTTTGCGTTTCAACATACAGCATTATGCTATAAATTTTAATTTCCTTTATTCTGGTTACTAAAAACTATCTTGAATATTTACTCACTGTAATTAAAATTCTTTGTAGAACTGACTGTAAAGGATCCGAAGTACGCGAAGCACTTGGAGAATATTTTAATGGTTATTATTGCTTTATAGTGTAATATGTTGACTTTAACCCGCATTTCTGAACACTATAAAATTATAACCGTAAAATAAAGTAAATGAAACAGAAATTTAAAAGAATATATTATAAATATCAGTGAAGAGAAATTTACACCTTCTAGGTTACGAGGTTGTTTTAACGAGCGAAACTAGCAAGGGACCCTCAATCCACGGCTCTTCGCAAGTCAAATATTAGCTTACTGTTACAAACAAGTCAGCATAGTTAGGATTCGAAATAGAGTATTTGCAAAGAAAACTTCGCTTTTAAACGTCGACCGGTACAAACTCTTCGTATTTCCATTAATCGTGGCTTTCCTTTAAGGTTCTAATGTGGGGATTCCTGTCATATCACAATTTATTGCGTGGAAAGCCTCTTGCAGTTAATAGTTTTTCATGGACAATACATTCTTCAACTGCATCTAGATAATTTCCATTATAATTAGCACAAGGAACAAGGGTAGAAAGGTCTTTATTGTATTGTAGTCATAAGTGGGTTTCGTCATATTTAACATATCTTATGGAATACGTAAGCGTTTAATGCTGAGCAGATTGGGTTAGGTTAAGTGGTTGCCTAGTTGGCATAAATTCCACATGTCCTATGAATACAAATTTTCATTTTGAGGTACGAAATGTTTCCGATGTGTGACAGTAATGTTACTAGAACCAATTTGTTTCGGGTATCGACATTAATATGTCCTGTTGGTAAATTTTTTCAATTTAAATAAAACAGCAGGAAGCATCAAAATAAATTGTTTATTTTATTTTTAAATTGATTACACCATGAAAAATAGCTTTGAGAGTAAGAGCTTTAACAACAAGAAGCAATTATTATTAAAGTCAATTTTTAATATTGTTTATCGATTAGAGAATTTTTTTTCGTAAGATTTTCATCCTCTTGGTTTTTATTTTTTATAGTATAAAAAAGGTAAAAATCAATAGCTTATTGTTACTCTAGCATAATGTAGGTCAATTAGCTTCTCAGTACACCCACTTTGACCACCATTTAACGCTTTACTGAAGTAGCATTGACATATTATAGAGATTAGTTGCTTTGTATTATATTGTAAGAGCTCTTGTTTTCTCACCAAATATGGTGCTTGATATTTTTATGGTGAACGAGTGACCAATGTGCATGCAGCAATCGTTAGTGTATCGTTTGAGTCTCAACCGTCTACGAGTTGGATAGATGTCATTCTTAAAAGTAATTAATTTGAATGTTCTAGCCATAATTTAAAGTAAATGGTAAAATTTTCTGTTCAAAGGGGGAAGCTGATCTAAGTACCCCTTCTTATCCGGAAAGACATGTTTTCGGTTTGGAAAGGCATATTTCCTTTCGACAGCGGTTTTGGTTTGGCAAGGCGCTCTCACACCATCCAACCTCCCCGAGATATTTTCGGTTGCCAAGGTATCTCGACTTTCTTTAATATATCTTTGGTTTGCAATGTATTTCCGTTCCTTTTAAACGAAATACTTTTGGTTTTGCACGGTATCTCGACTTCCTACATCTGAATGTCTTTGGTTTGCAAGGCATTCATGCAAATGAAGCTGATGTAGCATATTATCTTGAAAATTTCTGATGACAGGATAACCGGTTAGTAAACGAATTATCATAAAATTTCCAATAAAATTCCGCTCATGTTTGATTAACCTCCGTTTTCCCCCGTTTACTATGCATTCTTCCGTATAAGATTGAGATCGCCGCCGGTGTTAATTTTAGGTTAGAATTCAGGTAGCTGGTTTATCACTAGTTTGGAAGTAGATTTCTAAATTCAGGAGACGATGACTTGTTTAGAAAATTCAAAGTCAGATAGTCAATCTAAGATGTTATTTGCATTTTATTTAAATAAAATACTGCCAGGATAGGGCCGGGCCGCACATAGCAATTCTGATCAAATTTAATTTAAATTGCATTTTATTTATTAGATATCATTTTGAATGTCAATTATTAGTAGAGTAATTAGTTGGTATGTTATGAAACTGTAAATGTGAGTTTATCGTAACACAACCAAAATGGTATAGTCATTCATTTATTTCATTTAACGTTATTGGTTTAAAATAGTTTTCATCCTTTTGAGTGTGAAATGTCATTGTTATGGAAAATTCTTGTAATTTAAAATAATAAAATAGAAGTTTTTGTAGGTATAATAATATAATAATCTATTACATTTCTTTCCATAATTATAGGTTCATGGTCATAGGTAACAAGTTTTTCCATGTTGGAAAGTTTTTCTTGTCTCTGAATTTCGTAAGCCTTTTTCAAAGAATTTCATTACAAAAATATTTTAAATATTCAAAAAACTCATTTTACAATTGCATGAACTCATTGCATACACATCATTTGAAAAATTAAGCTACTCGTATTTATAATTAAATTAATCTAATGCGAACACAAAAAAATGCCAATGGTCAAATATATTCCATATAAATTTTTGTCAAATATTGATGTTTGCCAAACATATTTGAGAGCGATAGTGCATATAGAAGGTTTTTGTCAAATATTTGAAGAAAATTTATTTGCCTAAATTGGACAAAATCATAATTTGGTCGAAGAATGCCAAACATGTTTGACTGTCGATTCAATCCAAATATTTTTTAACGCAAATTCAAGAAACAAAATCAATATGAATATAATGTAACACCCTGTACAAATCGTAAAACGATACAAATTTTGCAAAGTAAGCTGGAATTGCTTTCTGAATGTTTGCAACAGATATAGATGGAAGACGAACAAAAAAAAAGTACTCATCCTCGTAGTGTGCGCATTCAGTTAACTGGCATTCGCATTCGGTGTTGAAAATGTAAATTCAAGGGCAGATGCAGATAAATTTCATGGGGGGGGGGGTAATTCATTGCACAATAACGCAAAAATGGTGAATGTTTAAATCTTTTCTAGCAATTTTAGTGCTCGCTTTTATTTAGATATTCGAAAACTCAGTGGGTAGCTAACTCTTTAATTTCCCTCCTTATATGCACCCTTGTGAAAACAATTTCTGAAATTTCGCATCATGTTATACTTCTCTCAGATTACTGCATGTGAAGTCATTGCCACGAAAGTTGACGTCTCGTCATAAAAGCATAATCGTCTGAACTAAGCTAATACTCCCTATTCAAACGTGCAATATATTTTCGTGGTTTGTCATATCAATACAAAATGACTGGTAATGCTCATAAGCAATACGTCGTTGCTATATTCGGTCAATCTATGACGAGATGTCAACTTTCGTGGCAATGACTTTATAATTTTCGTATGTTGAGCATTCAACAGTCTTTCGCTTCGACGATAGAAATCAATTTTGTAATGGAATCATCCTTCTATCCCATTCCATATTTGAATTTGAGGAAGTTATTGGCTCGAAGCAAAATTGAGGTTATCTGCATTTTCGAAAAATTCTTCATTCGTCTTTTCTAAAAAAATATTAAAAACTTTTTATTTACTTTTTGAAATGTCAAATTAGGTGGCTCAGTTTGGTTATATAGAAATTTTAGTAGTGCCAAACAAACTATTTGATAAATATTATCAAATTTATTTGGTGTATCTGAAACATACCCCAGTCCACTGTTTGCCAAACAGCCAAATAAAATTACTTTGGCAAACATGACCAAATATTTATTTAACATGTTTTTAACCATATTTATTTAGATAGTGCATTATTAATTTAGTGTATTTGTTAGGAAAAGACGATCAAATATTTGTCAATTGTTCAAATAGTGCACTAGTACCTTATGGAAGAAAGAAAAATAGAAAAGTGTGTCACCAACCAACCCATAAAATTTTCTTGAATAACTTCGCTTTGTTTTTCTTCTTGAGGCGCAAACGTTAGATACCAATTTTATTCACGCAACGCCAGGGGTCCCACCAGTCAAATTTTAGTGTACAATTGATGTCGAACCTTGAAACATCTTTTGACCCTCGACGATCTTTTATTTACTTTTTATTGTATTTTATAACTCTCGTTTTATTCCAAAATCATAGAAAACTAAAATTTAGTAGATATGTGAATTTTAGAGTTTTATGGTCTTCTATATTTTAATATGCGAAAATAAGCGTGTAATAGGCGAAAAACCCGGTTGAACAAACTTAAATCTGTAATCGGGGTGAAAAGCCGACATCAGATTTTAGGGGACGTTTTGGGGATTCATTACGACACTAAATTACACATATTTGCTAAATTTCATCTTTGCCAGATATTTTCAAGCTTCTCAGCTTCGTTTTTTGCAATTTTCACTAATACAATTGCTTCTTAAAATAATAACTTTGCTATTACTTCATATTTTCTCGAAAATATTATTTCCGAAAAACTTATTTTTGATATTTTAGTAAAAATAATCGATCTTACAAAATTGAAGTTAACGTGTGTTGCTAAGAGTTGTCGAAAATTTTGAATATATTACATAACTTCGTAATATAATAATGTCTATATTAAAAGCTCATTAAAGCTGAAACGAAGATCTATCGATTGACATCAACGTTAGACAAAATTTCAAAGTGGAAAAAAATAGAATAGTATGTCTCCAGCCCCCCCCCTCCCAATAGATTTCAAAATTAACTTCGCGACAGTTAAGGCTCTAACAAATGAAAAGGAAACTCAATGACTATGCTTTAACGATCTTGATGGGGGGGGGGGCACTAATATCCACCTGAGTGAACGTTCCCTCGAATGTAGTGATAATTCAATCTTGAGTTTGTTGGAAGCGAGGTAAGTGAACACACAATACCTGCAAAGTAGGTATAGCTATTGTCATGTTCTGTTTATCAGAGATGGGGGGGGGGGTATGACGTAATTGGGTCAATCTATTAAAGCACTCATGATTTAATTAATTAAATATAAGACCATAACAGGTAATTATTAGATTGTATCTTGCTCTTCTCTGGTTGAAGGATTGTTTAAGTGCTTTGCTTCAAGTATCTGGAATATGCAAACGTTAGTGAATCTAAAATATAATAGAAAATTGTGAAAGATAAAATATTGGTGGTTGCTTTTGTCAATGAAATATGAGAAAACAAATTAAGTTTATTTTAGTTTATTTGTTAAATTAGGATTTGACGTTAAATTTAAATAAAGTGACAATTTGTGAGATTCGTGAATGCGCGAGTTGAAGAGGACAATTTTAGTGGGGTTTTGAAAATGATAAGGGAGCGAATAGGATTCTGAAGTGAGCCGTCGAAGTGTGAAGACGGGTCGTTGGAACTTTGGAAAATTAGTTTTGGATTCTGAGTTATGATTGTTGAGTCAGTCGTCAGCAAGAAAGGACTTTTTTTTTTGATGATAGAAGATAATTAAAAGTGATTAGTTTTGGATTTGGATATTATTTTTGAAATTTATGAAAAGTTTTGGAACCACTGACGCTAATTTTGATGGTTATGTTTTATGGATCTGTAAATGAGAATTGATTGGAGAAAAATTGTTCAAATTGCTTACCTGTTATTGATTATACGATTCGGAGGAAGATAATTATCCACTGGTCGTTCCTACCTGTTTTGTTTGGTCCATGATTAGAAGCTGATTTCAACTGTAATCATCACGCTTGGATGCTCCACATCATATCGGCCGCATCGGTAAACTCCGGAAAAACATTACACTTCGGTAAGAGTTTATGAGACGCACTAATTATTTTGATAAATAGACAAATCGTTTTGAATTCGGGCGCGTACAATAATTTGGGGGATTTTATTGCGAATGCTTGATTTTGTAAAATTTAATTTGTTTAGGTTTAAGAAAACTAATATTTTGTCTAAAAAATTTCTATTGTGTAAAATAAATTACATTATATTTGGTTCTGATAACGTTTGCGTTTAATTTGATTTATTCACAGTAGTAGATCATCGAAGAATAAACAGATACAATTTTCCATTTCATTGAGTTATCTTTATAAGAAAGATCACTAATTTAAGGTGACGTATATGAGTGTTTTGATTGATCTAGATGGACCCAATTTTCGACCCATAAATAACGAGTTTTCAGGCAAGCTAGTTGGAGCATAATTAAATTAAGTGCCATTAATATTCTCCCGCTATATAAATCAAATTTTGAGTTTTACAGTAGCAATACATGGCAGTATATATCCCGTAAAATTACAAAGACGAAAATTAAGGAATGAACGTGGAAAAAGTTGAAAAAAAAAAATAAAAACGAGATTATAAAGTACACTAAAATGTAACTCATTATCGGATACCCAGTTTTCCATTTGTGCCATTTTGATATTTGAACAGTTTTATATTTCCCTTCTCTAAAGTGGCGCAGTCGATGTTTGGAAAACGCGGGAAAAACTTACAGTAAAGAATCATTATTTTTCCTGAATAACTTTTCATTATTTAAAATAATCCAGATCCTCTTTGTTTCGCCAAGCTGTGTAGGTGCAAAAAACGTAACTATACTTTGAATATAACTTTGTACATTTTTATTAAATGATATCTACCAGAGCGTTACAATATTTTAATAACGAAAAGTTTACTTATTAAAAAACAGTTGATGATGCTTAGTTTTTAATATGAAGTCTATTTTATGCTCAAACAAACTTTAATGTTTTTGTTGTTTCGTCTGAAAGTTGTTCTTTTGTTAGATAATTTGGCCAACATTTATCGGTCTGGAGATTTTCTATATTAAAAGTTCACATATTAGAGCTTTACAAAAGTGAGACAATAAATCAACAAAAAAAATTTTAAAATGTCTAGAAATATGTATAAACCTGAGATAAAACTTTTTCCGCTCCTTCGAGTCTCAAATGATGATGCTTACCCTCATTGATTAGAGTGAATTGTGCTGCATTTCAATTTTATATTTAATAATACTTTAAATCTACTCGACTTTTAAAACACAATAACGTTCGTTACAGTCGGCGAAGTAATTGTTGTGCTTAAACGAACAAAGGCAGTGCAATCCTTTATATCTTACATTCGTAGAGTTTTTTTAAATTTTTCTATACTCTTAGATCGCTGATTGTATAAGTTTTATAGAATTTTAACAAAAAATCTTAACCGAACGCTAAAATATTTTAATTTTAACTGATAGTTTAATATACTTGGTTAGATTTTAAGATATTTAAAAACCCTTTGCCACAGGGTCGGACTGAAAATATTTCCTTGGAGAGATGAACAACAGAAAAACTGTGAAATATTTTCCTGTGCACGTCAAACTTACAGTTAAAATTAAAATATTCTAGCGCTTGGTTAAGTTTTCGCCACTTAATTACTTGAAAATTGCTTTTTAAGTAGTTATTAAAATTGTATAAATTTTAATCCAGTTAATAATAAAGTAGGTAAGCAAAAAGGCAAGGATTATTCGGTTCATATTGAGCGTTCAATCAATCCATTATTTTCAAATGCAATATTGGAAGAACAAAAAATTTAATTAAAAATACATACAGATTTTAATTTTAGATTAAAAATCTCGAAATTGAATCAATTTTATATTAAAAGGTGACACATAAATTTCAACTTAGATATCTGTCAGAAAAGTAATTTTGCTTTAATTGCATAGCGCTTCGTCCACAGCACCAAACATAATTATGAATTAGAGTGACACTTTAAACAATGAGTTTTTACTTGGGCGTTTATGAATATTCACTTTTTTAAATTCCTGTAATTTAGTGAGCCTTTTCTTTTATAAGTAATTTGGAACACAAAAAAAATGCAAATAAAAAATTTAAAAGGTCGTTAAAGCATTTTGATGTAAATTAAACAAATAAATTATGTTGGCAATACTTTTATAGAACAGCGAAAACCAATCTTTGATTTAAAGCTGATTGTAGAATGAAACCAATCAATTTTGTTACATGTAAAAATTGCTCCCAAGAGATTTTTCAGCATTCAAGATAAATATGTCCTGATTTACACAAAAAACGAAGCTTTCGAGTAGAAATCGCTACCATCACTTACTACTTGATTTTAAGCGATCTATTGTATCTTACTTTTTGCTTTTATATATATGATACTTGAAAAGTTTATAGAATTACGTACGACCAACAAATGCTATTTCCAATCAATTTAGAATAATGCGATCCAATTCCATTCGACGTTTCGTTTACCTCCATTATTTAAATTAATAGTGCACCGTATCACATAATGTTTTTAATCCTTTCGTTTAATCCTTTACGTCGTCGATAGTTTGATCCTTGATAACTTCATCTTCCTATCTTTCTAGATTCTCATTTACTACTGATTCTGTATTATTTTTAATACTAATTAAAATTAGTTAATTTTAGAATTTATATCTTCTGTATGAAATTTGCACATCATTTTTACTTCATCAGTTAACCTTATTTGACATATCATTTAATTCAAATGTATTTCACTAAAACAAGGTCACTAACTGCAACTTGTTCGTTACAAGTGAATTTGTGTTTCAACACCTACTATATCAAGGAGTCTTCGTCCCGGAGAGAAGCTACAAATAAGATATCTATTGTGAAGCATTTTGTGTACCATTCTGTAATCTCACAACGTCGCAAGCATTGGTGATTAAGGTTTGCCCATCGGATTGGTTGGTTTTGCTTAGAAATAAGCACAATATCATCAAACATAATCAATAGCCATGTTGAGGAAAAAGTTTCTGCTCGGTTACCTTCCTGGATGTAACTCAGGCTATCGATAAGATGTTGTAAAGTTAAAAGACGGGTATTTTCTGGTAAAACGACATCACGATTAAACAAAACTCTATTGTATCTTATCAGAAGTACTACAAGGTAACGTTCTAAGATCCGCACTGTAGCTGACAACAACTTACTACAATTGCATTTCACTCACGCCCAACGAAGACATCCAAAAATCTTCAAGTTTGGGAGAGACATCAAAATGGCGCAGTAATGTTAATGAAACCGAATATTCTATCCACATTATTTTCAGCATAAAAAGTGTAACCTATCTGCCGGTCTTGACATTCACTTGAACAAAAGTCGAATATATGGAAAACTCTGTACATGTAAAAGTCACCCAAATAAATTAATGTATTAGTTAATCGGCACAGAATCTCAGCTTACTTTAGATAATAAATTACTATTGTACAAAGATAGTGGCTTGTCTAAGCCTCGCCGTGCGTGATTTAGATTTATGTGGTTGTGCGGCCTAAATTCCGCACTGTAACTTCACAGCAATCAGATGCATTATAAAGGTTGACAGGTACTTGATCAAATGCATTGTATAGCGTAAAGGACAAACAAATGCTTATCGATCAAATGCGTTTAGTAATGACTTCATTTTTAGCATGTTAAAAAAATATTTAAGCTTGCCATTGACTTTTAACTTTAAATACAAATGCGTTTATAGCGTGACGCCTCCGAGACCGCATTGGGCCCGCGACATTATTTTTATGGCCCGCGTAAGTAGAAACACAATAAATTCATACTGAAACTCACTTTAGAGAACTACTTAATATTGTACAAATTATTAGATTGCTTTGCCTAAACCTCGGCGTGCATCATTGATGTGGTTGTGCGGCCTAAAGGCCGCACTGTACCTTTTACAGCAATCAGATGTATTATTTATATAGGGTGACAGATAGCTGATCAGATGCATGGTAGGGTAAAATGCGTTTCTAACGTGACTGACAGACTTTAGATATTATTTTTATGGACCGCGTACGACAGAACATAATAAATTCATAATGAAATGTATGCAATATGAGAAATTCCGGTTGAATGGTGGCAATAATATTATGATATTGTGTTCACTCTTATATTTAAAATTCACTAAAACGTAAAATGGATCATACGAATTTTATTTTAAAGAAAATCGACACTGATGTAAGTGAGGTGAACGAATGACTGAACGATTCTGCTAAGATTCCAATATGTTGTTACCTATCTATGTATAACTGTGTATTAATTCTCTATTCTCGTGGTTTACAATCCACGTTCAACTGTAGGTTCCCTGTGTTCTTGTTACATTTTCAACATGCAACGTGTACAGGTAAGGAATCGAATAATGTCTCAATACTTTAAGCAAACCGAATAAAACACCAATTTTGTGTATCTGTTTGTAACAAACATTGGTTTTCTAGTTAACGACCTAAAAAAAGTTGCAGTGCACAACAATGGCAATCTGTCTCTGTGGGTACTGTCGTGATGTTGTTGTATTTTGAAAAGAGATACCTGATGTTGTTTAAGATAATGAGAAAACATTCAAACATAAATGAAGTCGATGCATTCAGTAGTAGTCCATAAAACTTATATTTGTATTTATAGCCCGCTAACGGCTTACTTAAAAAATTACCCACGATAATTTATCTTGATAACTTTATGCATTAGCGCTGAATTGATTGACTGGTCCGTCCACTCAGTGCGGCCTTTAGGCCGCAGATCCAATCACGTGCTAGTTATATAAAGAAAAGTTTTTGCATGTTGAAGTAATACTGTGGTTTCGATATAATTGCAGGTAATAAAAAACTAATCACGGGGTTTTAAAAATGTACTTTGTTGCTGACGGGTTTCGCAATTATTTTCCTCATTCTTTTTGTCTCACTCTCACCCTTCTCACTGGTCTAACTCTTTCTAATATTGAAGTACTATTTATTAAAACATTAGCTATAACTTCAATTTAGGTTTTTAACCTCCTTACTGAATTCTAACTTTCCGTACTTCAGTTCGGTTTGTAATAATAGTGGTTTTCATTGGCGTTTAAGCCAATATTTTTATAACAAACTGACGATGACGTATGGCTCCGAAGAAGCGCGATAAACCCGAAACCAGTCAGCAATAAAGTAAATTTTAGGAATTCTGTAACTAATAGTGTTTTATTATCGATAACTCAAAGAGTCGCAGTGTTAATATAAAAAGGATTTTTCAAATATTTTTTGTTACAGTACATTTTGTGTAAATAAAAAGCATCTGAATTGTATTTCACGGGAGAGACAAGTATAAAATTGCACACACTCTGGCCACCTAATCAGGCCCTTCTTTTGTTACATACCCCCAAACCTCGCACGCCGACAATAATAGGTATGAGTGCAGCCGGCCCCATCACCTGGCTCGAACCTCCAACAAAGACTGGCACTACAAACCAAAGATATCCGCTTGATGGCCGAGTTAGGAAGTTCCGTGATTCGCACCGCGCCATCCGGCCCAAAATCTCAACAAAGGCAAGCACTACGCAATCAACGGGGGTAATTTTATTACCCTGTGTAATACATGAGTTTAAGTCAAATCAAGGGACCACCGGCTTTACGGATCCCCCAAAGCACGGAGATCGCCGTAGAAAGAAATAAGATGCAAAAGAAGTTTAGACTTTTCGCGGAATAGTTGATTGCTCTAACTACTGGAACAATGACGGCCTTCTAGTAAAATCATCTTTATTCTAAAATAACACTTCTAATATGGATTTACTTCTTTTATAAATAAAACCCGAATTAATCGCGAATCACTTACAGCGATTGTAGTAAGTTGTGAGTTTGTGATAAAAGAATAAAGATTAGGGTGCTACAATGTTAAAAAAATTAAGACCTATTACCACATTTGAAACGAACATTGGAGTTCTAGAATAGATGTCCTTTCCTAGAGTCCGTCACGTTGCCGAAGCTTTGTTTCTGTTGTCATCAGCATACCCTAAACCTAATTAATGAATATCTATTGTCCCTGAAATCTGACAGTCTCTGAAGAACACGATCGATTGCAACCCTGGCTTTGAACTCCCTTCTATAAATATGCAATTCGCCATAAATCGATCACATATCAATGTCCTTATGGCAATGTTTTTCGTATCAATGTAATCGAAACCCAGAGTACATAGCACGGTAATGTAGATCAGCAGTGGATAATATAGGATCCAAAGAAATCACATACCGTAGGGATAAAATCGTTTATTCGTATATTATAGAACATATTTTTGACTTTGAAATGTCACTGGATGAAGTTTGAATGCGCTTTTCTGGCTTTATGTATAATCCTTGTGTGTTTAAGGTTTAAAATCTATAATAATGGCGCTGAAGTCACGGCGGACGAAAACTATATCCTCATTGACAATTTAGATTAATTATAGATCTCACATCAATGCGTAGCCCGTTCTATTAAAGAACCTTCGAGTGTGTGTACTACGGCGGATAATTTTACAACGTGGGTGCTTTATTAACGATATGTTAACGAGGGCTCGAGATTAGTAAAATGGAGGCGGGAGATTCAAATTTCAAAGTGCAACATTACACGTTACATTATATAGCTTTTGCTTTTGTGTATTCAAGTCGTACTTTCTCATAAAATTCCTTAATAATTTTAATAATAATCTTAGTTGTTTTTGGCATTGGCGCCTGTAATTTAGCTTAAACAAAACGACGCTGAAAAAATAATGTACAACGAAAAAGGGAATAAAACTCCGTTTACATGTAAATTATGAATGCTAATTTATATAACAATTATTATTGTTAGAGAATAAAAATATGAGCTTATTATTATTTTAAAATCAAAGCAGAGTAAATATTTGCGTACAAAAAATAACATAACCTCATATTACGGTATAAAAACAGCGAAAATAAGGTGTACAGGTATGTGGACGAGTATAGCATAATTATTAACAAAAATAAAAGGGAAAATTGTGAAGTACAAAATTATGTAAAAAGCCCGATATTTCAGTAAAATTTCATTACATTTACGCTAAATTTTTAATAAAAGTTTTAATTAAAATCCCGCTCAATTTTACGTATGGTACTACTATAGTAAAAAATGGTTACCTACCCGTTCGTGAAATTGATAATGATAAATCCGCTGGTAGGTACTAACCTGGAACAAAAAAAGTACAATTAATACGATTAATATCTAAATTTGTAACGACGTTACAAATAATTTACTTTAAAGTAAGATTAAAGTGATTCGTTTAGCGCCATTACAATGAATCACTATAAAGATATTATCAAAAGGAAACCTCTAGCTTTATATGCATTACACGTTTCTAGCAATTTACGAACATGACAAATTTAGTCAATTTGTCAACACTACATTCACATTCCACCGTTGGGAATAATAAGTTGTCTCGTAATGTAAATTAATACAAAAACCTGAAAAATAATGGCATAAAAGTTGGTAATTCCTACAACGAAGTGCTAATATTTTTTATTTTCGCACAAAGCACAATTAAAAATGTAAGCAAAGTTAATTTCATCAAGCTTGAATATTGCATTGCCTCCAAATTATTGTGTTTTATCATCCAATTTCATCCAGTCAGAGAGTTGCGTTATAACAGATTAATGTCTCATTACTTTGACGTAGGTCTTCTGTAGTGATATTGAAGTAGGTTTATTGTTATTTACAAGCTACGACAACTTATTAAAATTTAAATTAGGCTAAAATTCAACAATGGAAATATTTAATCTACTTCGAAATTCAAACTTTTAGGAGGAAGTTGAAATTTCACCAACAAACATTTAGACCTACAACTTTGAAGCACTATTTGCTAGCAATATTAATTTTATGAATATTCAATTTCGTGCGTATATTTTTAACACCTCATAATAGAAGTTAATTTTTAATTAAGTTACACAACATGAGTGATAAAAAATGTACAAATTTGATCATCAATTTTATATACCAATATTAAATTAGAAAGATAACTTAAAAACTCAACCACAACATTGCTTTTTGACTTATAGTTTTCAACGTTGAGATTAATTATTAGGGTGAATACCCTGTAAAAACTCTTGGGTAAATAAATAACATATTTAAACCTTAAAATGAAGTATTTTTCTGTTTTGAGAAAACCCACGAGAGGTTGCTAGGTCACCGTCGAGCAGCTCCCCAGGTGGTAGATAGGGGAAAACTCATCAAAAGTTCTGGTCACCAAAGGAAATGAAATACTCGGGGCGTACCTAAACCAAGACAATAAACAATAGTCCCTAACAGAAGCCATTTTAACAACTCGAATTGAGGCCCAATGTGGAATATTTCTTCAAGAGTGGGGAGAAATATTAAATGAAGCGGTGAAGTAATTTAGTCAGCAATACGAGTATATCAATGGCGGTCACAGCTGTGATTAGTAGTGTTAACTATATTGCTGAACCAAATTTATGGCTGATATCATTTGACCAAACTAAACGTTGGGTTCAAATCTGGCTCAAAAATGCCAGGGGTTTAACGTCTATACCGATTCATTTTATTTTCTCTTCTGCAGTTTGAAAAATTAAGGTAACAATGGGTTTGTGTATTTTTTGTGAAAAGATATTCAGGTAAATATTGTCCTGTTTCTCTGAATAAATTTAAAAAAAGCGCAAGACGTTAGAATACTTGGCGCCGAACTACAAAACAAGAGAGTCGAATTGTCAAAAGTTGAACTCTCTCGACAAAAGAGTCGAAGGCAATTTGCCCATTTTTGCAGGCAAATCTTAAAAGATTTAAATGCTCAAACTGGAAGGGTTAACTGTCGTGTTTTTTTGTATAAATTTAAATTTGTATAATATTTGCTGCGCCTATGGCTGAGTCGATAGGAAAATATTGTAAAGCGCAAGGCATTAAACTTGGCGTTGAACAAACAAACAGGGGAAACAAAAATGTCGATTTTGTAACAGCGTTTAATCAAGTAAATCAGCTTATTTGAAGATTGAGATGGTCATTGGCTTAAACGGTTAAGTTCTAACGGTTAATTCTGAATACCTGGACTCGTGGATCAGTAAAAACTTTATTCTGGGCGTGTCCACTAGGAAGGGAATCACAAACAGCCTCTCTGGATATGAAATGTAGAAACTTCCCACGGTTCTGAGCCCGCGATAAACGGCAATACTTCAAACGCACAAGACATACATAGAATAGAGGTCACCAACCCCTGGAATCAGGTATGGTACTAAGAAGAAGATTTATAGATCGAGATGTGTATTCAGTTTGTGTTTTGCAGCTTAGCGTAGCAATACAAATCTGACGAGCAAGGAGACACAAAAATATACGAAAAGGAATGTACGAGGAACGAAGTGGTGAATCAAACCTGCTTTGTTTGTTGGTGAGGTTAGTTCTAGTGCAATTATTGTTTACGTTACCGACTGTCGCATGTTATTTGTCCCAGATTTTGTTATTGATTTACTTTCTGTTGTTTAAATTAAATTATAGTTAATAAATAAAGTAATAAAATATAATACATATTTTATTTCTTATTTATGGGGGATCAAATCGGGGCGATGCCTAGGGCCCCGCGATCGTAGATGCCGTGCAGGCTTTTCGAATAAAAATTTTGTTGTACTAAATTTTACAAGAATATCAAGATATTTTGAAATTTCCAAATTAATGCGTACAGGTATCCCACAAAATATAATAAAAATTGTACAATGGGATGGTATTTACGACTGCATGCCGCTTTGTACATCATAAAAATTATTATGTAGGTAGAAACTGGGATTATCTGGCTTATATTGTCTTTCAAATTAAAATTTAAAAACAATACAATTTTCGACAAAGCTTACATTTAAAGTATTTATAAAATCTAAAACCATTTAAACTGTGTGCTTCTTAATGAAAAATTAGATTTACGCCCGGTATTATCAACTTTATTAATTTAAAGGGTGGTTTAACTATAGAAAACCGTTATTAGCTCAAACAACCGATATAAAATCAGCAGTTAGTGCAAAAGATTCATTTAAAGTTTGATAATACTGGGCATTAATACTTTATATTTGACCATATTGAGTCAGAATGTCTGGTAGAGTGGATCAAGATTAGTAGAAGCAGTGGTGGCTGTTGGGGTTGTACAGTGTTGGCACAACATTGTTAGTAAAGTGTTGGAGGAGGGTATAATAAAATTAGATAAATTACAAAAAACATTCACTTTTTTTAGAGAAATATTGCTCCGAGCATATCTTGCGTAATTTAACAAATTAATTTTCTTTTTTTTTTGTTCGACTAACATTAAAATAAAATAACAATTAAAGGCCAAAATAATTTCCTCAAGGTAATAACTTGACGCGTTCGACGTACAAAAATAAAACAAAATGTGAGGAGCGTTAGGCGATTAGAAATTTACAAACAAGATGGTTGCACGAAATCGACTGCCTCAATCGCAGATGTACAACGCAAAATTTATTAAATCAAATAAAATTTCTAAATAAATTAATGTAATGTTAAAACTCAAAGGATACGTAAATACCTTGATTCGCCGAATATTAGGAAGGCTCCAGCGAATTTTTCTATACATGTGCAGACGAAGAAAATATAACGTGCAGTCTTTATTCTCCTTTAACGAAGCGATCTGGAACTACCCTACAAAATTGTCGCCAATGGCCAACCGGTAAATGAATTGAGAAGTCCAGGAAAAGAAAACAGCGAACCGAATATCTCCCACAATCAGTGGTTGGTGATTAAAACCAATAATCTCGTTGACTGTCGTACACTAAAAATTTCTCGAATGTACACATTTCGATGCTTTCGCCTTCACACTAGAAAACGGACTGCTGACCACTCTCGCAGCTTAGTTCTTCGCTGCTCCGTCGACAACATCCCACTTAAAAATTGCAGCATATAAAAATTGCATATTTCTTCTCCGTTGTGCACAAACTCGCCTTAAAATTTCTTAACTGTCTCCATGCTTCGGAGGGGCCATAAAGCCGACGGTTCCTTTGTTATTAATGATTTGCCACGAAAACATGGGCCAACCTAATAGTAATAAGCTACATAAGATGTAATAACCATCAACCTTATATTGACTGGATAGGACATTTTGTAGACGCATTTGTTAACATTAGTATTATATTAATAGTAATTAACACATGTAATAAAAAAGAAATATACAAGAAGAGGAAAAATTGGATTGAGGTAAAAACCGAATGTTCATGGAACTAATTGAATAAATTAGTCAAATAACAGGCCATAAGCCTACATATAATACGAGGAAGAAGAACTTTGAAATTGAGATGATGAAAGTTTTTCTGAAAGATCCACGATTAAAAAACAAATTTATGTGTTACTTCCGTTCAAGCCGCAGTTCAAAAAATTGTACGTAATTGCGAAATATTGTTTTTGCAAGCAATAAAAATTTATAAATGTTGCCTAAATATTTTATTAGTTCAAAGTGATCGCATGTTTGTGTTTGATGTATAAGAAACTTGCTATAAGAAAATACCAAAAGCCTATTAAAAGTGGTGATTTATTATATTTTTATAATAAATTTACTTTTACTTTTACAAGACAACACTGCCATATTTTATAATAACTTTTTATTACCTGTAAAGTTTAAAAGTAAATATGATTATAAAAACTATTAAAAATTAGCAATTAAAAGTTTGTTACTTTTATTATTACAAATGCGAAAAATAGTACAATTGCAAGTAAACTGCGATAACAAATTTTTTGTTTTTTAGAAAAAAGGTAATTACAGAAAACATCAAAATATTAAAAGACTTGAAATGTATCTCTAGTATAACAAAGGTTCAGCAATCCTTTAAGAAATAAAATCACGGGATAAGCCGCTAAAGACTGCCTTACAAGATATTCCCAGACGTCAAACTCCCTGTGAACAATTCCAATTTCACCAATTCCCCAATGTCCCTCGATTTCAGTTTCTCCCTAACAGCTACCATTTCTATTTACACCGCAAACACCCCCAAAAGCCGTTAGACAGCCGAGTGCTAAATGTCCTATTGCTTTGTGTATCTTATTTTCTGCGTCAACGCAAATGTCAACACAAATTAAAGTTGCTCGAAGTACATTTAAAATAACAAAACGAAGTTAATTAAAAATTTTATTAGCAGTTAACAGCAATATTTTAAAATCGTAAATGAGTAAAACGAACATAAAAGATATTTAATGTCGTTATCCTGTTTTTATTCGACCCGAAAATAAAATAAATACGTTTTTAATATGCTAGCATTTCTAAATTGTTTATTAAATTATTAAAAAGCTAAAAATGAGCTTGTTAACTCGTGCATGAGTAGGTTAGGCAACACGTGCACAGCATAAGTGGGGTTAGCGTTTAACTGCTGCTGGGTGTTAACATAGCAACAACTAGGGTTCTTAGCTTAAGTGATAGTACACGAATTGAAGTTAGCTACTTTTTAATTTTGGAAACCGTTCTGAAGTCAGTAATCCAGGAAATTATTGATAAATTGTTGTTGAGTTAAATAGAAAAACGAAACATTACAAAATACATATAATCTCCATACAAATTGAGTAAAGGAACAAAACATAGTAAGCGCTAACAAACATTTGATTACACCAGAGAATTAGAGAACCCTATAATTTGACATAATAGATACATTGTTGGACACTTGGATAATCCTTTAATCACAACCACACTATGTGTGATATGGGATACCGGAGAGAAAAGTAATTTTAAATAGTATATCAAAACAACAATCCGAAACAAGACAAGCTTTAAATATAATTAATATTAAGTAATAAAATTTATTTCGCACTCTGTAATATAACTTCGACTAAAGTAATTAAACCGATATCGATTTTAACCAAGTTTTGGAGTGACCCTAAAACTTTGAATTTAGGAAATAAATCGAGTAAGCTAAATAAAATAACGGAACTCTCGAAATGTTCCTTATTAAAAAAATTTAAATATAAAAGAGGAATATAATCACAAAAATGATAAAAAAAAGTCTTAATTTAAACTGAAAAAGAAACATTTCACCTCTTTATGAGTAAAGTTAAGCAAAAGAACGAGAGAATTACTTTTTCGCGCCTTATGCAGATTTGGGAACGTAGACTTTAATTATTTTAGAATTACATGACGAGAAAAAATTCGTCTCATTTTGTTTCGTTCCTAAAAACTAACAAAAAACTTAACGTAAAGCAAATTTAAACTAATATGACAATTTTACTGTAATTAAGTTTGTCGTTTAGAATACCAAAAGAAAAATGAAAATTTGCTAACCTGAAAATAATATTCAGTAATGTTTGGATAAACCGGAAAGTTTGCTTAGAATCAAGGAAGATTTAACGTTTAAGCATCGCTTCATCCAGGTTTATTTCCTAAAAACTTCACGTGATCTCCATTATTGTTGTCTAGAAACTTTCCAGTGCGTTGCATTTAGTTTATAACTTTTTTGGAATTGCCTTTTCAAAATTTTATTTCACAATTGAAAAGTGAAGGTCTTAGCTACAGTTTTCCAAATTTACAAATAATTTACTTGACTATCTAGAGTTCTGTGGTACTTTAAAAAACAGAATGAAAATGTAGCAACGTACCCCGTAAAACGGGGTAAAAATACACAAATGTCTCTTCTTCTTCACGTGCCTATTTACCGGACGTTGGCGACCTCTCTCCTATGTACATATATGTGTTGTGCATTTGTAGTACTATCACACACATAGAGAGCCTACCTGTTTAACACGGGCTTCGAACCACGGGAAGTGGGATACACTTCATTTCGAGACGAACGCTCATAGCAGATTACCTCGGTGGCTTGCCATTGCCTTCTGAAGAGACACGATCAGAATAAAGTTCTTACGCTGCCTGGATTCTAACCGTACATTTCGCATTAGCAGAAGACACCCATAACCAATAAGCTACGATCGTCTTCTTTAGCTAAGGTGGTAACTTTGAAAAATGTAACAACTCTTGCAAACAAACATTACAAACCGCACTACGAAACGCCTGATTGGGGGCGACCTACTTGAAATAGATGAAAGCAGGTCTGCCAAATATGTATCAGTAATTCTAAAACAGCTACATTATCAAAATTCATGATGGCAGGGTGGGGCGGAGAGACTCCATCTTCTTCTAAATATTGGTCCAGGAGATGTTCCTTATTAATTTTATTTTACATAGTACTTTTTGCATTGTGCTTTTTACATCTCAGGTAGCTGGCCTTTCGATGTGCCAGTACTATGTTTTTTATTGTTATGATGGCAAATTATTAACCCAAGGGAACCGAAGGCTTTACGAGTCAAACCGGGGAGCCTTGCATTAGCAGTTGATCTTGCTAACATTCAGACCATGACCGTCGTCATGGCAGGGGAGGGTATTAACGCAAAATGAAGATAGATATATTTTTCAAATTTACAGTTATTTTAGTTCATTAGTTCAATTCATTAGGAAGGTTAATGTATTCGCCATTGGAATTTAAATTTATATTCCTTGTATACAAATTTTACTAATTTTATATTCGTTTCAAAAGTTATTATCAGTTTAGAGTATGCGCCTGTAATCCACCTGTGATTGGTAAATCATTTAGTGAACTTAAAAGTGACAGTGCGGCCTTCAGGCCGCACACAAACCGCTATTGCGTAGTTACACGTAAATTATAAAGAAAATTTTTTTAAATCTTAGGTGTGATTTTAAGGGTGCTTCGAAAATTTCAAAGATCATCAATATTGATCGATACTCCTTTAGAAATTATTAGAAGTTTAACCACTGTGCTATTTTGGTGCACTGGATGTTTTAAATGTCTGTAATTATTTGTCATAATTATCTTCAATTCTTTGAATTTTATACACCATTTTAATTTGTCTGAGCCTGGCAGTAATTATTCAATAAATCATTTTGTAGTAGTCATCTACAGAAAATAATTGTGAGAATAAGTGAAATTATTAGATATATCCTTTGGTCCTCTGTGCTCTGGATATATCCTCAGAGCAGGATAGGTCCTTCTGTGCTCGTCACATAATTTCAACACGCAACGAGCACAGACAGGGAAACCGAAAGACGTAGAACGTTATAAAAACCGATGCATATAAAAATACAATTAGATATATAATTATTTTCTAGATCTCGTCAAAAACGGAACTTTTATGGTAATTGGAATTTGTCAACTTACCCCTGTAACCAACTATCCCCAATTTTCTCTACAAAGTATGCATTATTTTGCTACGGAAACAGTCGAATTATCTCACTTGCGAGAGATCTGCATAATTGTTTTCAATTTTGTACTTTTTAAACTTGCCAACAAACCGTAAAGATAGTCGCCATTGGTGTCCTAAAAGTGATTCTATCGCAGCTTCTAATAGTTCGATTTTATTTTTTTTGTTCGAAAAGTCTTGTTAAGAAGAAACTTTTTATTGATAGACGTTTATCTTTGAAACTTAAATGTTCCGCAAAATTTAAAAAAATCTACAAACAACTTTTTTATTGTACACAATATCACTTTGTACTCCGTATAAAATAAAAGAGCATTATTTTAGCATCCCATTGATATCTAGAAAGTCCTGCTTTAATAAAAAAAACTTCTTTGAAATTCGCTGGTCAATTTAATGACTTAACTATGGTTTTTAATATTCTGCAAAAAGTGCAGCCTTTCGGGAAAATAAATGACAAACACCAATTTTCAAACACCAAACAAAAAAATAAATTGTTTTTCATTTCAATTACTTTTAATCCAAAAGTGTTTAATTAGTTAATCAATAGTTTATTTATTTTTTAGCCTTGAAAATGGGCCAAATTTAAATGGCCCGACACGTTGGAAAATATTATTAAAATATTATAAAAACCTATACCCGATAAAAATTTTATTATTTGAAAAAGTGCACCTTTTTGGCTTACTCATATATTACATAAATGTTGCTGTAACCGCTAACCCCGCTTATTTCTATAGTTTACTGAAGAGCTCGTACAGAAAACCTCACAGTTTCTTCCTTGATAATTTATAAATATCTGTATTGGTGTTTGGCAAGGGAGCAGGGTACAATCCCCATTATCTGAGCTTGTGTAAGCTGTAGATACATCGGATAATGGTAGACTAACTGACTAATGACGTCATTGTCTCAGTGTGTATAACGTGTATACACATAGGGGACCTACCGCTTAACACGGGAAGTGTAAACACTTCATTTCCAGAGAGGTTGTATCCAGGCATATCATAGCTCGGTGGTTTTCCATTGTCTTTCAAAGAGATACGGTCAGAGTAAAGTTTTTACTGAGCCCGGAGTCGCACCAAATATTTAACGTTATAAGCAACGCAGTTAACCGCAGAAGCTGATGACCGTCTCTAGAATAGTCTAGGCCAGGGTTTCTCAAACTTATGGCCCCACGTACCCCTTTTCAAGTTCCCAAATGACTGCGAACCCCTAACCCCCCCAAAAAAGAAAATCTAGCTGTATAAAGAAAATAAGTATTTTTTATTTTAATAAAATTTAAATAAAATAATACACTGTATTACAGTGACAAAAATAAATAGGTATGTTAATATTAATGTGATGGGTGGGCTTGTTTCTTGTCGCAAATTGAGTCGATTTTAGGAGCAATTTTGGAAAACTTTAATCTTAATTCTGACTCAACATCAAGTCGATTTCTGTACTTGGTTTTTAACATGACCAGGTGTGAAAACCCACTCTCACATATTATGTAAGTAAGTTGTTGCGAAGGGTAAGAGGAAATTCACCGCTTTGCGTGAGAGTTCGGAATATTCTTCCTGTCTTGCTGCCCAAAAATCAATTAAAGACATCCTTTTAAAATAAGCTAGAAGAGTTTCATCTGCGGATATTTCTAGTAATGACTCCTGTTGCTTAATACTCAAACCAGCAATTATGTTCTCGGTTGTGACCATTAATGGATTTCGAATCCAGCCTTCAGCATTATTAATATCTGGAAAAATACCTTTTCAGTTCGCCGGAGAGCTGAGAAAGATGAAGAACAATTTCAGCACTCATGTCAGCATCCACGGTTAGGGCGTTCGTCGAAATAAATTCGTGCAGAAGAGGAAAACGTTCAACAATATTTGATCTCAAGCAAGTTTTCCAAAAATCTATTTTTTTATGAGTGCGTGTATTTTGTCCTGCACAGTGAATACGTTGCATGTAGAACCTTGCATCGAAGCATTCGTTTCGTTGAGACAAGAGAAAATGTCAGCTAAATACGCTACTCTTTTAAGCCATGTTTCATCTTCAAATCGTAACTTGAGGTTGAAGTCACTGTCCTTCAAAAATAAATAGATTTCGTGACGAAGTTCAACAAACCGAGCTAATATGTATATCTTGCCTCTTGACAACCAGCGTACTTCACAGTGTAATAGTAATTAAACATCCCAAAAAACATTTTAGCTGTAAATTAGCTGCAAAATGGCTATTTAACAGCAAAAGCATACTATTAGCTCGTTAATAGCCTATTTACAGCTAAAATGTTTGTTGGGCATGTTCACTACCCATATTTCTCGGCATAATAATGCAAAAAGTCTCGAATTGAGCGGACGTGCTTTTGTGTAATTTATTATTTTTACGACCTCTGACAGCGCTGCTTGTAAATCATTGGGCATTTACTTGCACGCTAATGCTTCTCTGTACAATGCACAATGCGTACTTTTGGCCTCAGGAGCAACGTTTTTAATCCTGGTAATTAGTCCTAAATCAGAATAACTGGAGACAGGCCTATTGGGATCGAAGGATCTGGAAAGAAATAGTAAGAGAAATGAAAACACACCCCAGACTATGAAGAATACGTCATAAGAAAATAAAATAATAAGAAAATGAACTGTAATTAGATGAGGACTAATCCCCCTCTAAAAGGGATTTTGTAAGGCCCGAAAGGGCCAGTTCAATTCAGCACTTGAATGTAAAGCAGTTTAATAATAATAATAATTAGTCCAGATATCCTTCCTGCATGGCCTTGGCGCCAACAGTCGATATACCAACACACTTTGCCCAATCTATTTCATGTTTTTCAAAAAATGCATTGATGGTGTTGAAAATATCTTCTTCTTTTGTCGTAGACTCGAAGGTCTTGCACAACAGAAAATCTTCTTCAGAAATATTTTCATGCGCATATCTAACAAATCCAAGTAAATTCGGCAATTTACTAATATCTGTTGATTCATCAACTTGAATCGCATAATAACTATTTTGCAATCGTTGTGCGAGTTGATTTTCAACATTTTGTGCCATGTCGTGAATGCGCCTTGCAATTGTATCATTCGAAAGAGGTATTTTATCCAGCAATTTCGACGATTTGTCTCCCAAAAATCAATTCTTCAGCAATATTGTATGACTTTCCTGTCTTTGAGATCTTATATGCCACAAGGAAAGACGCACGTAAATATTCAGAGTTAGTAGCCAAGGTGGTTTTCATAGTTTTTTTGGAATAATCCAGCTCTTTCTTTTTTCGAACAAAAAAATCTAAAGGTTTGTCGACGTACTACTGATGTTTTGTCTCCAAATGTCTTTGCAGCAATGATTGCTTCAGCGAACTATTTGCGAGAACTTCGCCATCATGCATGTCGCACGCGCTTCACAGCCATCCAGCCGCCATTACATAAATCTTGTAGCGAACCCCCTACCATTAAATGGCGAACCCCTAGGGGTTCGCAAACCCCACTTTGAGAAACCCTGGTCTAGGCAATCAATAAGGACGAAATTGCTTATTTATTATGCGTATGCTCTCCAAGGAATGTTTTTTATGGAAAATATAGCGAAATATATAATTGGATTATTCTGATATTTAATACAATTTTCTTATAATTCTCTCGAGATCTACCTTTTCGGTTTTTTCAATATTACTAAAACCAATTCTAATAACTAATTTTTCAATGTCAATTTGTTTGAAATTTTATTTAAACATTTGATTGGAGAGAAGCTGTATTCTTAAAACCATGTACAGGGTGGTCCATTTTTGAAATACTCTGATTAATTCATTATGTTATAAAAAATATGCGCTATGTTTATGTACAGTAATACCCCGAAACAACGGCGGTTTAGGGACTGGACCCCCGCACTTAAACGAATTACGGCATTTATCACTCGTGAATGCATATAGCGACAAAGTGATATTATGTTACTACTACGTATTACAATAAATTATATTAAATTCGAAATAGCGCTATACCTATAAAACAATGATATGAAGACAAATAGATACATTGTTTACTTTAAAATATTGCGAGAATCCGCCAAAATAGAACACATCGGAAATGAATATTTACATATAATTGAAAGGCGGCATTACATCGAAACGCCGTTAAGTGGATTGCTGCTATTGCTGGTTACTACTGTAATAAGAGTTAACCAATAAGGACTTTAAGATGTTTTTTCTAATAAAACCACTTTAATATAGAAACTTTTTTTTTATTTCAACATAAACTTTGATCAATTAAAATTATATGTGAAAGACAAATGGCCACCGCGGCTTTTCTTGCCAGAAGCTAATCTTTTATCTCAATTTTTATGTCATGCCTTATTCGTTATCATAAATAATGAGTAGAGATGAGATTTTTAGGTCGTATAAATGTTATACCAGAGAGAGTTAAAGGGTTAATTGATACACGGCCCCGTTTCTTCTTTCTTTTTCATACAGCATAACTTTCGAACGGGGCCGTGTATCAATTAACCCTTTAACGCTCTCTGGTATAACATTTATACGACCTAAAAATCTCATCTCCAATAATGAGTCAATATTTTCAAGGTGCAATTTTTTAAAAGCGGCTAACGCATGCGGCCGTGTGTAAAATCCGCACGAGTCCACGGATTCTAAGTAATTGCACCTTAACATCGCTTCGTTATAGATAATTCTCTGAACTATGAAATCAATTGAACTATTGTATCGAGGGCTGATAACGAGATTAATCTGTCACCAAGGTGGCATTTATAAAATTATAAAATGCAATTGCGCTTCGCCGCCAGTATTTTCGCCGACGGTATTTACGCCGCCAACTGCGGTATTTACGGTGATTGGTGGTTCTTTACAAAGTCCACTATAGGTTTTAAAGAATTCAGGTAGCTACGCCGCAGGTATTTACACCGACAGGTAATTTTGTCGCCGCCGATGGTATTAAAACGTTATAGATTTTCTTTCCCAATTTACGCTGAGTTTTTGTACTCGTTCTCTCTGGAAATAATCAAGACTGAAAGTATATCCGTGCAGTATCTAAATAAATATTTATCATGCTATGTTTGGTATACTAATACAAGCAGTAGGAACAAACAAGAAAATGATCCTTTGGAAAGTTTAAATATTTATTTTCAATAAAGAGTTTTTAATCGAATTTCCCAGTTTATTTATTAAATTTGCATACTACGTAGCAGACATCACATACAAACAAGTTATCGTTTCTTATTTATTTATATGGTAACAATGTAGTATGTAAACTGAAGCTGTATTGTTAGGTTAGATTCGAGTTTTGATTAGAAATTATGAACGTATTAGACGTCACTCATAATCTCTATTCCGAACTCAGGTATGTTGTGCAAATCACGTATTCAGATTTTTCTCAAAGACAGAGAGAACCAAATTAATATTATTATATTAATGTCCAGACTGGGATGGCAGGCAACCTCTCGGGGTTACAGGTTCCCTGTCATGGATTTTGGTCGTTTTAAGATTTAGGGCGGCTTTTTAGATTATGGTGACCCTTCTTTGACGTTAAGCATAAAGATCTTGGTTATCTTAGGAGATTCAAAGTTCGATACAACAGAGAAAATTTGCCTAATTTTATTCTGACCGATAATTTCAAAACAAAGTTGATAAAAATTTAAAAAAAAGAAAAATAGTAATTTTTGTTTTAACCTATTAAATAGAAAGCTCATAAAAGTAGATATTTTGAATCGGGACATAATTAAGACATCTGCTTATGAGAAATTTAAAGAGGCTATCGGAATTTCCATGACGCCTAAGATGGCAAAGAATCAATAGTCGACTTTAGTTTTTCCAATTACCATTATATTAAATTCTCATATTTCGGATATTTTTGATATTTCACCTATAAGTATACAGCCTATTTTGCCGATTATGTTTTGTATATATTTTTAGATTATTGGTCTGGGTAAAAATAAACTTCGTATTTCTTAAGATAAGCGAAATCCCTATGCTTAAGTTCTAGAAACGATCATCCTGAATACAATAAGTAAAATAATTCCCAAATCTTTCTTTTTGATGTAGTTTTGCGTGACGGGCAATTCGCAGAAAAAATTCGAAGCATTGAACTAAATTATTTTTGTACATATAAGATTTTAGCAATTATTAATTAAGTAGTTAATTTTTGTTCCTGGAAGCGCATTGACAGCAATAGCTCCAGCGTTTAAAAAAATGGAACTTATATTTGCTTACATTTAATCACAACATTTATGTGTTTCTTCTTAGTCGTATTGTTCGTTTCCGAACGTCGTGACCCATCTCTTTCTATGCATATGATGTGCGTTCTAAGTGTTTTCACATACATAGAGGACCTACTTGTTTAACGTGGGCTCCGAACCACGAGAAGTGTAATACACTTCATGTTGAGATGGGCGCTCTTGGCAAATTACCTCGGTGGTTTGCCGCTGCCTTCCGAGGAGAGACGGCCAGAATAAAGTTTTTACCCTGCCCGGATTCGATCCGAGCGTTTTGCATTAGCAGTAGACGCACTTAACCGCCAAAGCTATGACCATCTCTGATTATTATGTGCAAGTATTTTACGACTTACGGAAATCTTCAGCTTCGCATGAATATCCAAAACACATCGCTGGACTCAACTCAACAAATGTTCCCAAAAATAGGGACCAACTTTTCCAAAAGTTAGTATAACCTTCGACAAGCTAAAATTATCGTCCGAAATTCTAATCTCATACTTTACGTAGGCTTGATTGCGACTTCATGTCTAACTAAACCAGCCCTGCTTTCTGACACATTTTTGCTGCTGTCTCGAAGTCAAATCACTTATTAAAATTTTCAGGTTGGTGTTTAATTTGTCCACCGCACTCGAATTTTCACTTTTGCAAAGTTTGAGAGACTCGATTATTTTACGCACACATAAATTAACAAATTCCACTTTCATGAGCCAATATTAAATAATGACGATAATTTAAAAATCATCAATAGCAATTTCTTCTATCGGAAGATGGTCGATTTTATTAATCATGCCGGGTGTCGCGAGTGAAACATATACCAACATTGCTTTCTGCTTCATTTAGGTCAATATAAGCACGAAAATTCAATGTACAGAAAGCTCTCTATAGCATGCGGCTGAAACTTCAAAAGAGGGTAACCCCAGCTTGGATGTCAAATATTGAAGTATCTTAAGGAAAATAACATAATTATCAAATACACTTGATAAATCTTTTTCATTTCATTATGAATGTTGCTACACTGCTTCTCATTAAAGTTTTCACGATCCCTTTTTTGAGGTGGATCAATCAAAAATTTCTCTTATTTTACATTCAACTTGAAGTTCACCGGAGAGCCGTGCTAAGAAATTCCGTTAAATCAGCAATTCGAACCCATAATTTCCGCGGTGTAACTCAACCAGCGATCACACCAAGCCACTACTGTGTCCAATATACACTGCTGGAAGCTCACGTGCAAATAGTATAACTTTTATTTATCTATTGTTAATTTAATATTAATTCTCAATAGTTTGAAAATAAATTTTAATTTACCAATTATTCTAAGCTTAGAATATTATTGATATCTTACTTTTTCAGGTAGTTACCATCAGCGTAAATATATTGTCCTCTAAAACAACCCTTAAATTGCCCCACGCTACTGGTGTGTCATTAAATGTCGTGATCTCGAGCCTCTAAATTTGACTAAGCACTTTTATGGAATAATACCAACAACCTATTTGCTCCGGTCCTAGCTCAGGTCCGTAAAACAACATAAGTGCAAAACTCAGAAATGTTCATACAAATAACTCACCCAATTGCTCAAATGGTTCCTTATCAATAGCTGCGGATCTCTGTTAAATTCCTCACTTTTATGTGACAAATAAAATATTGTTGCATTGAAAGATTCTATATTCAATTTAGTAAATTTCAAAATTACCCTGGTACCAGTCAAAATTACAAAATAAATGTTGTACAAAATTTTCTCCTGGGAAAATTCCCTTACAAAATAATAAAATTGTTGAATTAGTTGCAGCTTCCTCTTCTTTAATTCTTTTGGCTGTGTTAATGTAATACCAACACAGATATGAAATGTTCTTGTTAAATTCGCGTTAATTTTCTTGATTAAGTGTTTTTTTATTAAATAAAAGTAATGAAATTTTGTTTAAATTTTTAATGGTAGTTGCTATCAGTACCCGTAAGTTAGATGCAACGCCGTAAAGTTCAAAAATGGTTTTAAAAAAGTTCAAATAATAATGTTTAAATTACCTTATCGCTTTTAAAACTCGTTCACCTGATGTTTTACTATGATAACTCATGCTCAGCATCTGCGCAAGATCAAGGATTGATGATCCATCCAAAATTTCCTTCTTCAGTGTCTCGAGTCTTGTACACTTCAATTGCTCACATCGACCAAAATTCTCAACATTCCTCGGTGTTATCACCTCCAATTATACGAAGTGCTACTATTTAAAATAGCCAACTGATAAATTTACTAGCGACTTGTCTTTAAAGGTGCCAATTTCATCTACTTCACCAAAACAATGCATTCAAAAAAAAGGATATCAATTAAAGCAGCAAGGTATCTCAAACGCGAGTGTTGCCTTTGCATTCCATCCACGAAGTCTTATAACAAAATGTGCGGTCGAATATTTCATAACCTGCAATTATAAGGATCCAAAATCAATATTGGTTAAAATTTTACCGTTACTGAACTTCATCGGTTGAGCGCCCAAGGCAAACTAAATTTCCAAGTCACGCAGGCTCAATTGGCGAAATTTTGTGTCTAATATACCACTTCTAAATCTTAATCATATCCAAATTTTCCAAATTTCACGCTATTAAATTTATCAAACGTCCGAAGGTAAGTTTTTATTTAATTTTTAGAGTTTTAAATTACTTTAAAATGTTTTATGTTTCAGAATTCACTGGTTTTGTTGAAATATTGTGTCGAGACTTGAGTCACTTCCATTTAGATAACACACACACCGAAATATGGTCTTTATCACTAGATTACACAAACAAAGACCCTTAATACATTAAAGTGACTCTGTGAAAAATTCCAGAAAGAATACAATATCTCACAACATACAAAATTTGTTATTTTTACAATAATCCACCTTTTTAGAACCCATGCAATTTTAGGTTAAAGATAATAGAACCTTCTTACAAAATTTTAATTTTCATTGCAACAACATTGTTTCCTTTGAATCTGATATGACAGATTCCTTCATGAGATGAAGTAGTGAGCCTAAAATACATTTTTCAGAGTTCCACAGCTTTATCCGGTTTCCTAGCACTAATTGTGGGAAAGTGAAATTTACCAAAGTTAAGTTATTCCTACTAAAAATCCCTGCATCCTGCTACCAAATCATGTTAACATGGTGATATTGAATTACTGAGCTCAGCC
This sequence comes from Podabrus alpinus, assembly GCA_932274525.1. Taxonomy (NCBI): domain Eukaryota; kingdom Metazoa; phylum Arthropoda; class Insecta; order Coleoptera; family Cantharidae; genus Podabrus; species Podabrus alpinus. The sequence continues at coordinate 99,422,142 of OW026452.1, forward strand.
ACCCAAGAACAAAACGCTTGCTTGCATAAAATACAAATTCTATCGCATGAGAGAGAAACCCTTTTACGATTCAAATGAAAGAAGAGTGAAGCTTTTCACTTATGTGAAATTTTTAAGAGGCCAGCAAAATACGACAATATGGAATGAAAATTTGATTTAACTTTTAAGATAGGGTCTAATTTTTTTTTAAATTCTGACAGTGGTAAAAAAGTTAAGAGTGAAAGTAGGTATCGCAAATACTACAATATTATATATTTCTTTAATGTTTAATAATTTCAGAAGTTAATAAAGGAATTACACGATGGCTATAAATATGAGGAAGTAATAGAACGTAAAATTTAATGTTTTATAAGTTAACTAAGGATAAAGATATAAAATCTACTACCACCGGATAATAAAATTGTAATTTAATTTAATATTTTATATAATATAAAATTTCTCCAAGTACAGTTTTGCTGGAGAAATTCCAGTTCAAATAAAATAATCTGGAAAATTTGACTGTGAAAAACGTTAATAAATTTTTCAGGTTTTACAAATTAAACATACTGTGTGTACATTGAACTACTTAAACATAATTGAAGTAGTGTAAAGGTCATAGTGTTTACCCGTCTAATGAAATACTTAACAGGGTTGCATCCCTCGCGAGCTCATCAACGCTACAACTAGCTAAACCTAAAAGTAACCATCGTGTAAAATAGATTCGAAAATTTCTTTTGTTTCTGGACGTTGCGTTGTAATGAAAATTAAGGTTTGCTTTTTTATTCGAGCAAACTTTAATTAAACGCATTATTTTGTTGCAATGACTCAATTAGGATTATTAAAAAAACGAAATTGAATTACGTGGCGCTCGTATAATTAAGTCAGTAACGGCGCGCAGGCTGATATTCGGGAGGGTTCGAATTTGCGAAATAATAATTTGTATTTGATATTTACGTTTTATTTTTGCGATGTATACAAAGTGTAAAAACAGTTTATGTAGCAAGAAACAATTTAAATGTTAAACAGCGAGAACAACTAAGCACTTTATACAGTCTTCATAATAAAACAATTTTTACAAGTCTAAAAGGGCTTGGGCAATATATTCAAAAAATAACACCTCGAACATTATTTGAAATTCCAACGAGATTTAAAGTAAATATATAAGTACATACATAAACAACGTTTGGTTTACAGGATTAGAACTTTGCAGAAGTTCGAAGGTAGAATAAAAATTTAGGTTCACAAAGCACTATCCTTAGAGATTTGAAAATCTTTACTTTTTGTTTAGATCTTTTGTCCTACGCTTTCCTGAATTTATTAGCGTTCCCCTATTATCTTCAGGTGCTTTCTATTGTCTTGGGTTCATTTTAATGCACCTTATAAATTCAATTCACTCATTATTTTACATCTCGTCTAATTGTTGCATAAATCAATGGAAAAACTTTTGATTGCATAATTTTGTGTATACGCCGCATTACGCGGTATTGCATAACAATTAAAAAGAAACGAAAACCAACGTATAACGATTTCTACTTCAAACTCGAACTGCTTTTAATTAAATTAAATTCTATGGCATTAAAAAATAAAACGAATGGAGGAAACGTTAAATTGATGAAGTTTACGGAAATTACATAGAAGTAAATTGAAATTTGAAATCACGACCAGATGAAGATTGAACTGTCGTTAGCGATGATCAAATATATATTGAAGGTATAGAATTAGCTTTGATTTATAAAAATTAAAAATTTGTACATGTTACTTCGATAATTCAAATAAAAGCTCTACTATCCAAGCATACAAATTTCCGATATTTTTGCTGACATCGAAGTAAAATATTTCAGATATTTTATTTTCATGAAATGAAAATCGAACCTCAACGACATAATTGCGCAATTTCCCCTACAAGACTGCTTACGTGGATTTTCAGATCAAATATGAAATACTAACAGACCGGTTTGTGAAATAAAGAAAAGAAAGAAATGAAGAAGAAAGTTTTAAAATATCGTTAAGGCATTCTAATCCAAAATAATTACGTCAACTGGTGATGTCTGACTCGAAAATAGATGAAGGAAGTTCAACTACTAACCGCTATATTATGAAGTATTAAAGATGAAGTAGCAGAGGCAAAATGGTTTCTCAAACCTAAGGCTTTAAAGTTACGCGTACGGCAGTAACGCTGTACTTTAATACGAAATAATGTCTTCGTCTATTTCGTAAATCTTAATATTATATTTTCAATAACTGAGCAGCTACATCTTCATCAGTTACCTATGGAAGGGAAGACATACCTTACCAAACTTGTTGCAATATATTTTAATAAAAATATATAGCGCAAATATTAGATGAATGAGAACATAGTCGCCCTGTTGCGCTTTCCTCATTCACAAATAATAAAACTTAAAAGGAAATCGTAAATCTATTAAGTACGTGAAAAGAAGAAAAAAAGTTTGAAATTAATTTTTTTGGCAACACACAACTAAGTAAAGAGATAAATTAGTTTATACTAATGAAAATTTGACATTTGAGAACGTTACTTACTAAAAGGGGATGTTAAAACCACTAAAACGACTCAATAAACCATTTACCTCTTAAAACTTTTAAAAAGTTTTCGGTAAGAATATCTGTAGCGCTTTTAAAGTTCTTTTTTCCAAATGGAAGTTTGGAGACAAAATTTAATCTACGACGTAGTTGATTAAACGTTTCAGTTAATTTATGATAGAATCAGCTTTTTTGTTTTACATATTTACGCTTACATGATCACCCTTCCCTTATCTAAGCACTCAATCATAATATACACCTGTTGGTACGTACATTATTATCTCGAGCACCCTTACGTTTTAATCGCATTAGCTTGATCCGTCAGTTTGGTATTTTGTAATTACAATTTATCTGACCTTACAAGTTTCGTGCTTTAAAATACAATTTACGATAATTATATTCTTATCGGTATGCATTACTAAAACTTAATTTATTTTTCAAATACAGCCCTGCTAAAAATATATATTAATTGCAAAAGCGCTATATTTATCTTGCTAATTATGTTTTTTAATGTCGACAACTCACTTCTCAGATTATTTATTATTCACTGTAATTAAATTTATGGTACAATGAATTTAATCACACAAAAATAATCACACAAGGAAATCTACCCATTTCCTCAAATAAATGCATAATAATTAAAAATGTGCCATACCATTTTTTTAATCATAAGTAGATATGAAAAATTACCCAACATGACGAATTTTTTCAAGCATAATGTAATCAAATTGAATCCTTTGTTTTATTTTCGGCAAAACTTTTACATATTAAGGGTGAACACCAATGTGAGAGCTATCAAACAGCGTTTAAAAAGATATAATTCTATTTTATAGTCAATATCATTGATGTGTTTGAGGCAACGCTGCAGACCTTATATACCTTTTAGAGAGGACAGTTACATCAAGCGTGATACTCATTGTGTTTTTTTTGGATATGCGGATTTTTTCCGTTGGTTTGATTTTTCTCGTGCCGAATCTGGATTCATTGTCCAAACATTTTTCTTCGTCCAATCGTAAGTTACTTCGCCAATCTTATTTCATTTCATTTGCCAATCAACTCAGCAATTTTATACCCAACAACATCTGGAGGTTTTTATTTGTCGCTCACACCTTATCAGTTTATGACAACTGTTAAAGTTTTGTTGAATTTTAGAATTTTTATGATCTGTTTGTGTCGTTTATATGTTTACATTTTTTGTGTGTGTCAATATCATAGGCTGATCTCTTGCCATTTTTGAATTTGATTGCAGAGTTTTTTCAAGAATTTTATTTGTTTGCAGTGTTAATAATTTCTGCATAGGATTGATAAAGGCATTATTTCTTGTACGCTATACACGCGTGTAAATAAATATTATCAACTTCGATGTGCGCAATTCATATTTTTTACAATACTATTTTTGACAAGGGTGACATAGGAAGAAGGTCACGAAGCACGATAAAAGTACAATGGTGATAAGTTTTATGGGGGGCTTACAATTAGTTGATTATTCGGAAGATCGCAGTGGTTTCACTTGAATTATTATATTCTAAACCATTTGATGGGATTTAGCAACACTCAAACGTTCCGTTAAATGATTTGAGAAGAAGTTCTTGCTGGTATTATTATACTCCTGTACAACACTAGCCGATTAATGTAATTATCATGTGACATCGCAATTATTATGACCACCTCCGAAATATGACCATCTGATTGCTCACCTATTTGATTACTATTGGTTTATTTTGATTAAAGCTAGTCAGAGACAAGTCGATACTATTTTGGTTGCAATTGGGAACCACAGTTCCGTGGTTTCATCGGTGGTTTCTGGTTTAACGGTCAACAGCGTGGTAATTTGAACTGCGTGGTGCTCACTCTACTATCTATTTCGTTTTGCTCTTCGGGGCATTTCTTTAGCGCCCCTTATATTGCCCCAATAACATCTAGCCAGAAGCAGTGGAACAGTTATTTTGTCATTTGCCCTTTAGAGCTAGCCATAGGGGCATCCATCGCTTCATACAGTCGCCCTGAGTTTCGGAGCGTTTCATGCCATACCCTGGTAACTGCGAAATCTGCGACTGGAAGAAAATATTTTGGATTGCCGACTTGGAATGTCCGCAGATTGATGCAAACTGGTTAACTACGCATAACTGAAAGAGAATGGATAAGATCTGGAATTAATATATGCTGACTATCAGAGACCCACTAGAAGGGCACTGGAGCAGAAAACACCAGAAAAAATTAGGTGCCAATTATCTCGAGAACTCCTTGATAAGAGAACTGAAGCTCCAAACATAGACCATAAAAATCAAGGCAGAACATTAATAAACCACATTCAATGAATAGCTGAGGTGTGGAGAAATTACTGCCAAAATTTATACAAGAAGATTCAGACTGGGACGACCGAATGTATATTTATGATAGAAAAGGAACCGGATATCTTTAAGTTAGACGTAGATCAAGCTCTAAAATCGCTCGAAGACAGCGACAAAATGATGGAAGAGGTTCTGACAGCTATGGGAACAATGGGAGTAGATATAATGTAAAGGATGTTTCAAAATTTCCGCAAGATTTTAATTTCGCGACATTTTCTTTTAATCAACTATGCTGGGCTTAAAATTTGACGGCTGACAAGTAGACACATTGCATGGAAAGCTACACGATGGCACAGCGGATTTTAATAGTGGAACCTTATTTAAAATATGGTGAAGTTTTGCAGAGACAGTTCGCCGAGTGTGTACAATTTTTGGTCGACAAAATGCACCAAATTATTCCACAGTTAATTCTATCGAACTGGCTCAGTTGTTAACGAGAAATCATCAGGACGTCCTCGGTCAGGCCGGTCCATTGAAAACATAGCCTTAGTCACTGCAAGTGTTCTTGAAAATCCAGGCACATCGATTCGCCGCCGTTCGCAGCAACTGGCCATTCCAACAGGTAGTTTGCAGATAATTTTAAAGAAAGATCTCCATCTGCATCCTTATAAAGTTCAATTAACTTAAGAACTTAAGCCAGGTGATCATGCGCAACGCCGTATCTCTATCAACTGGGTGTTGGAAAGGAAGGATTGGACGCTGATTTTGTTAGAAAAATTATCCTTAGCGATGAGGCGCACTTCCACTTGAATGGGTACGTGAACACCCAAAACAACCGAATTTTAGGAGCAGAAAATCCACATGTTGTTCATGAGAAAGCAGTGCATCCACAACTAGTCACAGTTTGGTGCTGATTTTGGGGCTGGTGGAGTGATTGAACAATACTTCTTCGAAAACGACGCCGGCAATGCAGTGACAGTGAATGGTGAACGCTATCGCAATAGAACTTTATTCTGACCGTCTCTCCTCGGCAGGCAATGGCAAACCACCGAGGTAATGTGCCAAGAAAATCCATCTCGAAATGAAGTGTAGTACACTTCCCGTGGTTCGGAGCCTACGTTAAACAAGTAGGTCCTCTATGTATGTGAAAACAATTTGAACGCACATCATATGCATAGAAAGAGATAGAACGAGATGGGTTACCAAACCCTCATTAGGGTAAAAGGACTGAGAAGGAAAAGAAATGAATGAGAGAGAAACTTTGGGAAGCCTACTGAAAAGAAGAAAGTCATTAAGAAGATATTGTAAAGAAGAAGAACGCATAGCAATAAACAGTCGAGTTGAGACGAAATAGATTTGAGAGGATTAATCCACTAAATTAAATGGATTTTTTAAGTCCTTACTACAGGATATACAGGTTAATTTAATAATGATATTAAATGTTATGTTCTAGTTAATACGAGTATCAGCATTATTACAAGTTTTGGTGAAACAACGCGTTGTATAATATGTTGACTTAGGCTAAGAACACCCAAGGTGTTAAGAATAATATTCTTGTTAACTCTTAGGTGTTCATTTACTTAGAATTTGCTATAAATAATAAGGTAAAAACTACTTAAAAGGTAATTTTCAAGCAATTACGCAGTAATTTACCATCTCCGTATTGAAAAATTAGTAAAATTTAATTTTTACAAAATTGAATTCTTGGTTTAATTCATGATTATATTACACAACCGAAGAATCCAAATAAAGATGAAATAGCGCTGTATTGCATATCCAATCACAGATTTTATTTTAACAAAATTCACTATATTAATAAAAATGTCATTGTATTAATGATTAAGTTCATTGAATTTGCGAATTTATTCATTAAAATGAAATACCTGATAAAATCACTAAATTTTATTGATGTTAATTTTTTTCAGTGCATTTTTTATAGTATTCTACTCAAAAACTGAAGTTTTAATCAAAACTTCAGAGCGCATTGCTAAATTAATTTTTTAAATCAACGGCGAATAAATGACAGCTAATTTTATAGTTTTTGTGTTTAATTATATTAGAATTAAATTTAGAAAAAAGACATCAAAGGAATAAGCGTCTCAAATTTTATGAAAAACACATTTGACCAATCAATCAATTGTGATTGATTGAACTTTTAAATTACGATTTTGTAATCGTAGTTTTCATCTATATTTTTAATGGTTGTTCTACAAATAAAACACAAAAGCAACAACAGTCACATAATTCTCTTGTGGGGTTCACCCAACTTGTTGACTGACGTACTGTCAAGATATCCCCACCTTATGAGTAAAAATATAAAAATCGAACTGAGGTAGAAGCAGTGGTAAAATTATTTCGTTCAGTTTAAACGCAGTAATACAATAAAACATCAAACTAATTTAATAAATTAGTTATAATAATACTTTGCTTTTTAATAATGATGTACAAAAAGAAATTTTAAACTGTGCCTTTGCCGAGTGATTGATTCTTGGCAAATTGACAAACCAAAAACTGTACTGTACAGTTTTAAACATGGGGTTCGAATTGATGGTATGACCGCGGTGGTGCACATCCGGATTTTCACCTTATCGGAGACTTCTCCATCGATTTTAATTTGGGCCGCCTGATTCCAAAGTAGGTTCTCTATGCATCGGATATCTTTAGGTCCAGATGAATTAAAAAATTCAGGCAAGAACAGAATAATGTGACCGCGAACATCCATTACTGTATTTATACAGGGTGTTGAATGAGTTAGCCGTTCATAGGATATTTACATGTAAAAACTTATTTATGCAAATTCCTGCTTCCCTAATTATTTTAGAAAAAAAATGAAAGACACAAAAATCATGCAGAAAAATAAACTACAAATGATAAAAGAATTATTTTCATCTAGCTTTTACTTAAAGTTGCAAAAAATGCTTTTGAAATTGTTCAAATTTTCATTTATCAGACTAGCCATGAAAGTTTCCAAGGTAATTATTTTTGAGTATTAAAAAACAATTGCACTTTGTTTACAGTTTTGCACTTTATTAAATTTTAATTTCATAAAATGGAAGCAAAGTACACAATTAGTGAAAAAAATCAATTTTTAAAACTATATTACTCTGGAAACAGTATACGTATGGTACGAGATCTCTTTGCTGGTTTATACCCAGAAAGACCAATCCCTACTTATTCGACAATTAAAAATGTAATTGATAATCAAAATCAATATGGATCTGTATTTAAGCCGTCATGCAAGACCTGCAGAAATAAAAGAATAAATTTAGAAGAAATAAATATTGGTGAAGCTCCAGGTACCGATATCGAAACAAATGTAATTGCTGCCGTAGTGAATAATCCTTGTATCAGTACAAGAACAATTGGTGCGGAGTTAGATATTCATCACACTACGGCGTTCAAAATTATAAAAAAACACAAATTTATATCTTATAAGTTCCAAGACCATCAAGAAATTTTTGAAGAGGATATGTACAAAAGAATGATTTTCTGTGAAAGCATTATCGAAAAGGCCAATTTGGATAGAAATTTTATTAAAAATATTTGTTTTACCTATGAGACAACGTTTAGTATTAACGGGGAACCAAATGTTCAAAATTATCGGTTTTGGTCCACCGAAAATCCTCATTTAATGATCAACAATCGTTCACAGTATCGCCAAACTGTAAATGTTTGGGCAGGGATATTAGGAGCAAACATCATCGGACCATTTTTTATTGATGGAAATTTGAATGGACTAAAATATCTAGAAATGTTACAAAACGAAATTGGACCGGCAATTGATATTGTGGCAGGAGAAAATATGTTACACCACGTTCTGCATCCACGACACCTTTCCAACAGGTAATAAAAGGTTGGCTAGCTCAAAGTCGCGAAGGGGTGGGTTGGTGAAAGGAACGAACGGGTCGTGTGACGGCACGTCGCAAAGCGGGTGTTTCCAATCGACGACCGGGCAATCCTCGATCGCGATTCTAAAAATTGTCAAAATCGGTGTGAATAATTTACACAGGGGGGGAGTTAAGTCAAAATCGATGGGGTTAATATACACGAGGGAGTTTAAATGGGCGCCACGCATACGAAGAAATGAATCTTTTTGAAGGGGACTGGTTATCACACCTTCCAAGCTGGTACGCGACAACTTGATGATCTTACGGCGAACTCTCACTCCGGAAAAACCTCGCTCAATGACCTTACCTTTACAGGAGGCGAACTTTCCGTGGGTGAAAATAGCTAAATAAACATTAACACAACAATAATAATAACACACAAAGTTGGGAAATAATAAAAATGTATTAAATAAAATAATATCAGGGGGGAGTTGACAAAGTTTACACAAGATACTATCAAATTTACATGTCTTGTATAAAAATAAATATGTACAGTTGACGGAACCTTTCAGTGTGGTTTCCGTTGCGAAACTAATATTCGTAAAACAATTACTCTTACAAAAATACAAAAGGTTAATTTGCATGAAAGGGGGGGGCGTATTGAATACAGCACTCCACACCCAAAAATACTAGTTACTTAAGTGCAACTCGATGACATCTAAAACTGTGACTCATAAAATTGATAATGAAAGCCAATCAAAGTGATCGCTCAATTCTTATGAACTTTAGTTGCAGCACAAAACTTAAAATGTTACGTTAAATTACTAGTTCGGATATAAACGCTCGAATGGCGTGGTAAAAGTTACGTTAATAATAGATAATAATATTAAGTTACATAAAAGGTGTACAAAATGGTTGCGATATCGTCTTCCAGGGTTGAACTGAACGTTCATAAACACAACTAATGGTCAATATGACCAATTAACATCACAATCTTAAAAATATAAAAAAGGTTTCTTACTTAATTTGGGTGGTTGATGTTCGACCTCTAGGTAAAGTCGATGACGAGTCCTTCAGGAGTGAGATTCGTCTTCAGAATGTAGAATAAATGCGATGTCTCAAACCATACCAGAAGGTCAGCGGAATAACCGGCTCCCCAAAACCTCTTCAAATCGGAAGGCGGTGAAATAACCGGGTGGTTCACGCACTGTATTTCGCGATAAAATAGGGGTCTCCGTACGAAATAATTCACTAAGTTAGTTATTCGCGAAGTGACAATTAATTCAAGCCGGCACTGTCTAAGTAAGAAATGTTAATGTGGTGTCCGATAAAAAAAACGATTGGAATGCACACATGGGTTCGAAGTGCAACACCTGTTTTGTACCATTCGATAAAAGCAATGCTACGTAATTGCCTTATGAGCGGCAAGCAATAACTCGACGTGATTAAACGTGATAAACAGATGGTATAAAAAGTCCGATAATTGATTCAAGGTTTAGTAACAATTGACGATATTAATTGTTCGATCACTTATTAAATATTAGCAACAATTGACGATATTAATGTTCGATAAAATATTAATTGTTTAGTAACAATTGACGATAATAGTGTTCGATAAAATATTAATTGTTTAATGACAATTGACGATATTAATGTTCGATAGTATATTAATTGTTTAGTCACAATTGACGATATTATTGTTCGATAAAATATTAATTGTTTAATAACAATTGACGATATTAGTGTTCGATAAAATATTAATTGTTTAATGACAATTGACGATATTAATGTTCGATAAAATATTAATTGTTTAGTCACAATTGACGATATTAATGTTCGATAAAATATTAATTGTTTAATAACAATTGACGATATTAATGTTCGATAGTACCTGCAGTTGACACACACTAATTTTTAGCACAAATGACTTGTATTTATTTAAGGATCTCTAATAAATGTGAGACCTCGGTATTTAATTCCGCTTTTGGAAGCGCTACGATACGAAAAGGTAGTATCGGATTCTAAGTGAATCTCCCCGAATATGCAATTTGTAGCTCAATTTATGCATTTTCCCTACTATAATTTAGGATTTTTCCCACTTACTGATTGATTTGGAACCTTGTAATTGGGTCCTATAAATTTAGAAAGAAGGGAGACGCGATTTAATTGGACAATGCCTAGAGTGTGAGAACACGCTTTCTTCTTTCTCCATGTAAAGTGTATCGAGAAATTTGGTACGACACGTGCGAGCAAAACAATTTTTTGCTCGTCTGGTTGGACGAAAAGGGTCTAACTTTTGCACTTTTTACTTGTTTTTATCGAAGTCTGCAATTGCGAAATCGCTATCCTTGCCATGTTAAACCCGAGCACATTTGGTTGCTTATCTGCACATGGTCGAGATAGCAAAACAAAAGGCATTGATTCTCACGATTTTCAAACATGCACGTGTGTGTCCTTGTATTGACGACTGGCTCGTGATTATGGATCGTATAAAAGTGTCTCTCGATCCTACCTAAAATTTATAGTAATGCATTTGCCTGTATTGACGTTTAGTTCGCAACGTTATAGAATGATGGTTTTCTTGCTGATGGCGTGAATCTACGATGTATGCTACGTCAACTCTATAAAGATTGTATTAACTACCGCATGGTTCATGGGACGCGAATAAAAATATTATGAACATACTTTCCTACCTCTACAGTTCTTAAGACTATTATACATTTGCAAAACGTAAATTTTGTTGGTTGAGCGAATGTTTCAATCTTTTAATTTACAACCCGACCTAAAAATGTCTTCTAAAAGAATAATTTTCACCGGATCGATTTGAAATTTAAAATATGAGTTCCATGGATTGTAAAAACAAAATCTAAGGGTGCGCCCAATGCGCGTAATAAGGTGACACTCCCCTTACGTCAAGAGTTGTTATCCCTAACTACTCTTCAACTGGGACGCGCGCAACCTCAACCGAAACAAAAATTGTCCTACAATAAACCATCAACACTTGTAGTATTGAAATAGCTACTCAAACTAGTGACTAGACTATACGTATATGCCGGAAAAAAAAAGAGAGAAGGTTCACCTAACCCTAGGCTTAGTCAATCCGTGCGTCGTAGTGACTCCTACATGAGAGGGCGGTTCGCGAAATCACGCGATCATTCGCTGGCCGTGTGACCCACAAATGTCTGTGAAGACACCGGACTCTAGATCAAAGTAGACCTGAACTGAGGTAACACTTCATCGGCGTATCATATTTACAAAGCCTTCTCTTAAATGTTCAGTCGATGGGGACTGTCTGCCTTTTTCAATATCGTTGAAAAAGCAGAGTAAAAAAAGACGTGTGCTTGGCTGGATCATATTTACAAAAGCCGTTTGGGCACTTCAGTAGATGGGGACTGTCTGTTTTATCAGTTATCGTTGGTGAAACAGAGAAAAAAACTTGCGCTTGGCTTGATCAAATTTACAAAGCCGTTTGGGAGATCACTAACCTTCATCATGACTTCGATCCGGACGAGATGATCGGAAGAGAGAGAAGAGGTAATGATGGGGGGGGCGAGAAAAAAAATTGAGATGGTTTCCACTGAATAAAAAAAATATTCGTGGGGCATAGTTGACGGTACGGGTCGGGATGGTTTGCTTTCATCAGTGTAGTCGAAGGGAACGTCCTTGAACCACACTGATGTAAACGGGAGCTTTCATTGAATACAAAAAAAAATATTACGTGGGGCCTAACCGTGGACCTACACAATCTATCGCCACACAAAAAAATGAAGCTATCAAAGCTTGGTTGACTCTACCAACGCTAGTGGTGAGTCTTGATGCGCAAAATACATCGTCCATTTATTGAGAAGTCCTGCGGTGATCGGCACCGGAGAAAACTTCACTCTAAATGTTGTCTTACACAGGTAGTGTTAGTGCAAGACGGGGACGTTGTACCAGTGGAACGTATCCACTAGGGTACAAGGCCACAAAAGATCATAACATGTAACATAAGGGGGGGGTTTAGAAGTTGAACGACGGCTGGATCAAATTTACAAAGCCGGTCCTATCTAATTCGGTAGGCGGGGGGGGTTGATTAATTTAAACGGGACTAAAGTGATCGTTATACACGAAAAAAAAAATTTAACAACAAAAAAAAGATATACGAAAACTGACTGAAATTCGAAATGGTGACAACCGTCCGGGTTGCACCTAAATGTTTGCTGAAAAATATATGAAGTGACTCTACTATATGAAACTGACGAATGTGAGAAACAATATTTCTCCAAAAGGCCTAAAGTGACTACGAAATTAACGCATGACTAATGTTGACACTAGGTAGTCGATCTAACGCAACACCAGTCGATACTTGGCTTACTGCACGATTTACTGGGTGACTAATCCCAATGGATCGCTAAGCGTACCCTATAACTTCATGTAAAATAATTTCTTAAATGGTTGACGGAAAATTCAAAAAAAATTCGAGATTACAAAATGACATGACTAAAAATTCAAAACAAAAAAAAACTCGGGATTACAAAAATGACACGCGAGATAAACAATGAAGCAAAAGAAAAATGACCCGTTTATACTTTGGGGGCACGTAGTTTTCTGTCGTACGATAGGGACATAACAAATATCTCCCTTAACCTTACTGACTTAAAACTAGCTTAAAAATACCCAAACTTAACGCTAACTAAATCGATAACTAAAATTAACTAAACCGAGATTTGAACTTAATGCTACCTAAACCGAAATCTAAACTAATCCTTACATACTAAAAGCGCGAGAGAAAAAAAAGTTACACAGAAAAAAATGTTCCACGTCCCAAGTCTCAAACAAATCTAAAGCCGCTGTGACCGCTGCAAGAGAGGGCGGTTCGCGAAGTCACGGGATCGTTCGCTTGCCGTGAGACCCACAATCACAAACAGAAACGCTGAACTCTAGCTTGGGTTGGACCCGAAAACGTGGTAAAAGTTGGGAGGCGTCAAAATATATGCCTCTGGGATGAACGGATCAAATTTACAAGTTCACCCCTAATGGGTTTGTTCTTCCTTAGACCGGCAGGTGTTATGACCGTGTAGCATAGTTGTAGTCAATCTATTATTCCCTAACAAAAAGGTAAATTTCCCAGAGTGTGATATGTTTACCCTCCTTTCCGTTCCTAATGAGAGAACGGTTTGGAAAGGCAAACAAGACCACGCAGAAGTAAAACTCCTACTTATATTCGTGGTAACCCTGATGTTGGTATAAGCTAACTCGCTATAGCCTGGAAGCGAGGGTCGTAAGTCCAATGAAAATTCCACTCTGCGTTGTGCTGAAAAATACGAGGGTACGCTTCGTCGAAAAATAAAACAATGATTAAACAATAACGTTTTAATGAAAATAGAAACGATATCGACAAATACAAACGATTGTGGTAGTGACGTGCAATAAAAATAGTAAGCACGTTAACTGATGGTGACAACGGTACGTCAAAGGTGACACAATACGGGACACCAGAATGGTAGGCCCGTCAATACAAATAATTGACTATGATTGAATGTATCACAATACCACTAGGAAACCCAAACAAGAATATTAAATTTATCTCACCTGAGCTCAAGATGAGTTTACATAATAATAAAGACAGCAATGATCCTTGTATGGAATGCAGTGGTTGATGTTGACTTGCAATGGCTCCCGATCTAGGATCCTCGGACTGTTGTACACCGACGTAATACTCGATGAGCAGGTTTTGACAGGCGGATACGAAGATGGACAGGCGGCACTCCGCTGCGTTGACAGTATGGTACAGGTTGACGATCCAAATAAAACAAAGTGATCGTCCAGTACAATTTGATCACAAAAACTGAAGCCGCGATTGACAATAACAATCGACTTCCAAATGTAAATAAAAGCAGCTGTCAAAATAGTCACCAGACGAATGTTACCAAATAAAATTATGGTTGGTACCAATTTATACTTCGATAAAGAAAATATGGTGGTTCGATACAACCACTCGAATATTTTCCAAAAAAATGCTTGAACTGGCTAAAACAAAATAGCTACGCACTGCTTTCACGAAATCCGTAATGACGGTGGAATTACTAATGCGTATCACTAATTTTGTAACGAAAATCGACTTATAAATAATTGATTTGCACGCGATCAATGAATATCGACCTGTCGTATCGCACTTCAAAGCCAAAGTTAAGTTTTTAACGGCGCGCGTCTATATCCTGTACTATCAAGTACGTTGCAAAAATGAGTAAAGAGATGGCGCTTGGAGTAACAATTTATAATTTAAATGTTATGAATTAACATTTGGAACGAAATAGACATATTTTGTTACACACCCCCCAACTAAACGATCTGGCCGCAGGCCAAGATCTAAAAAGATCAGATAAAGAAGTTGACATTTACAACGAACTGTGAATTTACAGAAGAAACCGTACTGTAGTGAGGAGAGAGTTTGTCGCAATAATGGTAGGATAGAAATATCAAGCTTAACAAGTAAAAAAATGAACTTAAAATATTTCAATAAAAAAATAAAATAAAAAATCTCTAAAGGATTAAGAATAAAATAATAATTGTATGGTTTTTCACCCATGGGACTAAATGTCGCCTTAAATCCGCGGAAACGAAAACCAATTGGTAGAGCTAATGATAGCTACTGAAAACCATAATGTATAAATGATTTTGTCTCAGATAAAAATCAATGAGTACAAAATGGGCAGCCCGCATTGGACCTGCACCGAAAAAAGTGAATACAAAAAAATCTTCAGGGACATCAAGACAAAAAAAAACGTCTGATAATCAACCTGGGAATGGGTCACATAGGATCCATTCTAGAATAGTCAAACAAAAAAATTATCTTCAACTAATTCTACTTTCCAGTGTGAGACACTCATGGTTCTCAACCCAAAGGAAATGGTATTTTGCAAAATAAACAAAATAATTAAATAATTTGATCAAACGAATATTTGATCAACAGATCGTCCTACCAAGACTTTGACAGCTTCTCCGGAATCGTTGGAATAAATTCCGATGGAATAATTAGTGGCTAGATGGTCTGCACTAATTATGACGTAAAAACCAGGGAGTAAAAAAATAAAACCCTTGACCCACCCAGGAAATAAATAATAGGTGCCCAATGTGATAAAACGAAGGAAGGAAATTGGAAAGGAAGATAAGGTGATTGGAATTATGGAGTGATCTGGTTATGGGAAGGATAGACGACTAATATGGCCAATGCGTCCCCGCCTCAATGACATGAGCGATAGCCCGTCCTCGCGTATGGTTGGAAAAAACGCGTCGTGGACAGCCAGCTAACAGACTCACACCCCCAAGACGAAAAGGCAGTGGGCACACAGCAATCTTTGAGGAATGGAAGAAAGGTTGTACCCCGGGGAATGACAATATGCCATTGAGAGACGTAAAAAACTCACTCGGTTCTCTCTCAAAACCGAGATCATTGTTAGAATGTGACTATAGGTAACGATGTGTCGACAAAAATACGGCCAACGACCCTTCATGCCCGTAACAGGAGGAAAACCAGCCGATTACCCCCCAACTAAGATTTCTGACCAACCCCACTGAGGTGTAGTCAATCCCGTCAGAAAGCAACAAACCGGCCACCCTGCCTGCACTAAGCACGAAGTCCGCTAACACCATAAATGCCAACACAAATAAGCAAGTGGTAAGACTGATGGAATGTCTTACGGGCTGTTTTATATGATCTGAGATGGAACATGATCAAAAAGAGACGACATTACTAATAAAATGTAGGATTCAAGGTGTAATCGAACCCCCCCTGTGACAAACATTACCCAACCTCCGCCCATGTAATGTGGATTTTAACCCTGAATGGATATTCGATCATCGTCGTCATCGGGATGTGATTTTAAGTCCTTAATATGATAGACACCTACATCTTTACCACGCTCGTTGACTAAACGATAAGTTAATGGACCTGTAACCTCGCGAACCTTGCACTTGATATACTTAGGAGATAGCTTACTACTAATTTTATTCGGAGCATTAGAAAGTACGAAATTTCTTCGCCAAACTATGTCACCTACTCGAAAATTGATGGATCTTTTGCGCAAGTTGTAATGTTTAGCCCCCCTAAGATAAGCATTATGCAATCGCTTAGTAACATCTTCAAACACCCCATTTAACTTTCGCATATCATGCGCGACGCTTTCACGGTTAGCAAGGGTTAGATCATCCTCTTTAAACTGTTGGATGCGACCGTAATAATCTCCGTTTATCGGAACAGTGCGACCTAAATTCAAGAATGATGGTGTATACCCCGTAACTTCGTGGGTAGCAGATCTTAAAGCATGTGCTATCTTAAAAATTTCTACATCCCAACTACGATGATCACGCTTGACATAAGACCTAATAGCGGTACCAATGACTCGATTATATCGCTCTACAAAATTTACTTGTGGATGGTAGTTGGCATTTTTCCACACATGTGAAATCTTGTAGTTGTTCATTAGTTCTTGAAATTCTTTTCCCGTAAATTGGGGACCATTATCGACTTGGCAAATCATCGGTGTACCAAATAGAAGGAATACTTCATTTTCCAAAAACTCACAGATGGCCTTAGCCGTAGCTTTTCGTAATGGTTTGACTAATACAAATTTCGTGAACCAGTCACAAACTACAAGTAATACAGTATTACCTTTTGCAGAACGGGGAAATGGACCCATTAGGTCGATGGAAAGACATTGAAAAGGAAAACGGACTTTTTTCTCTTTACCCATTAGTCCGTAGCGTGCGCCTTGGCAAGCTTTAGAAGCCAAACAAACTGTGCAACGACGCACGTAGCGAGCAACGTCAGTACGCATTTTAGGCCAGTAATAAAGCTCCAGAATTTTATTAAAAGTTTTTAAAGTACCTAAATGTGCAGACGTAGGATCGTCATGACACATTTTCAAAATTTCATTACGACGAGGTTTAGGAATAATCTGTTTCCATTCAACCAAATTGGAAATAACGTCGTGTTTGTTTGTAATGAGCTTATACAGACGATCTGACTCAATACGCCAGTCTGGATAAAGTTGCGGATTTGTTCTAACGTTGATCAGCATGCGCCGATACCAGGGATCCAAGTCATCATCAGTTAAGACTAATGAAGAGACTTCCAAGGGAGCACGGGACAAGGCGTCTGGAACTACATGCAATTGACCTTTGCGATGCTGGATGTCGAAAGAATGTTGAGCAAGACGAACGGACCAACGGGCTAATTTATTGGCTGGATCTTTCATATTCATGAGCCATAAAAGTGAATAATGATCGGTCACAACTGTAAACTGAGTACCCTCAACATATGGTCGAAACTTTTCGATACCAAATAAGACCGCTAAACATTCACGCTCCGTCGTCGAATAATTTCGCTCAGCCTTGTTCAAGGTTCTAGATGCATACGCAATGGGTCGCTCATCATCACCTTCACCCTGTGTCAAAACACTTCCCAAACCGTAACCTGATGAATCGCAGTGTATAAAAAATCTCTTTTCAAAGTTGGGACTAACTAAAACGGGTGCGGTAACTAGTAGTTTCTTTAAACTCTCAAATGACTCAATAGCGTTAGGAGTCCAAGTAATGGTTTGACGTTTAACCCGTCCCTTAATTAACTCAGTAATGGGAGCAGAAAAGGTGGAGAGATTAGGGATAAATCGTCGATACCATCCTATAAGTCCAAGGAATCGTTTTACTCCAGTAACAGTAGTTGGACGTTCAAATTTAGTTATAGCCTCAACTTTGTCAGGGTCGGTATGAAGACCAGATTTGTCAATAACATGACCTAAAAATTTTAATGTGGATCTGCAAAATTCACATTTTTCAAAGTTAACGGTTAGGTTAGCATCTTTAAGTTTCTCAAAGACTTGTTGCAAAAGGCTTAAATGTTCGGCAAAGGTATTGGAAACTACGATTATGTCGTCAAGGTAAACAAAGACCTTCTCACCAAGCAATGAACCAAAAACGTTGTCCATTAATCGCTGTTGAGTGATAGGGGCGTTGGAAATTCCAAACGGCATAACGACATACTCGAAGAGACCTCTGCCAGGCACAGTAAATGCAGTCTTTTCACGAGATGAGGATGAGAGAGGAACTTGCCAAAATGCTTTTTTAAGATCTATAGATGTCAGGAATCTAGCGTCCTGTAAATGAGATAAAATGTCATCCAATCGAGGGAGTGGGTACGCATCCTTTTTAGTCAATTGATTTAATTTACGGCCATCGAAACACAGTCGATAGGAACCGTTCTTTTTACGGACTAAAAGCATGGGTGACGACCAAGCACTCTTAGAAGGGACAACGATGTTCATTTGTAGCATTTCGTCTAGTTCACGGTGAGCAATAGCTCGCATGGGTGGAGATAAGGGATAGAAACGTTGCTTGACAGGAGCGGCTGAACCCGTATCTATATGGTGAATTACCTTATCAGTACGAGTCAACCCCTCACGGTCCAGTTCCTTATATTTGTCTTTCATGGAAGAAAGCATAACCTGCTGCTCTATTGATAATTCGGAAGCGGAACGCATAAATTCCGTGGCACTAATTTGATTAACAAAATATTGGTCTCTACCAAAATCAATTTTGACACCAAACATCTTGCAAAAATCTATACCTAGGGTTAATGATGTGGTGATACTACGGCAAACTATGACGTTTAAAACTTTAGTGACTTCACCAATGGTGATAGGAAGCATGACTTCACCTAATAAATCTTGTGAAGTTCCATCAGCGGAATGTAAAAGAGATTTGGTGCCGCGCGTAAAACATAAATCTAACTGATTTATTAAAAAGTGCGCATCACCACCCAGAACAGAAACAGATGCTCCAGAGTCAAGCAGAGCAGCAAGAGGTACCCCCCCCACAGTTAAATTAACATAAGGTCTTATGTCTCGCGTGGGATGTGTAAAGAGAGCGGAAGTAGTCTGCGATGATCCGCAAAAAGAGCGTACGCGTCCTAACCACCCCTTCCAACACAAGGAATCGGCTTTAAGAGCCTTCTTGAGACGCACGCCGTGATGCCATCTCGCTCTTCTTCTTTTGTCGGCCTTTAACGCGGATTTGCCGGGCGAGCCGAAACGCCTCTCCGCCTTCGCAAGTTTTTTGAACGTCCTTGATGTTTTCTAGGACATGTTATGGCAGTTACCCCTTTTTGGCCGCATACAAAACAAAATTTAGATAAAGGTTTTGGGCAATCCTCAAAACCATGCGCGGGATTATTACAGTTCCAACAGTTATCTAGAGAGTTGTCTGACTGAGGGTCTAATGGAAAATGAGTAGTAGTAATAGGAGATGAAGACATTGAACAAGTGGCCTCTGATGGAGTAGTCCACTTTATGACTCTTTCAGCCGCTTGAGCTGCTGTAATAAGTGCTTCTCTAGTTTTGTATTCGTTTAACCCTAAGGTTAATGAAATTTGTGGAGACATGTTACGTCTTATAACCCATAGCTGTTCCTCATCCGAAGGAATTGGATTTAATCTAGAAAATTGAGCAATCATGGATTCTATGAATCCCAGAACAGATTCGCCTGGTAATTGTTTCCGAGCCCGGATTTGATCGGCATATTCTCTACTATAATCGAGAGATAAAAATCGGACTTTCAAAGCATCCATTAATTGTGACCAATTTGAAATAGTCGGACTCAAGGAACGGTACCAGACCAATGCCTCGTCTGAAAAGAATTCCCCAGCTTTTCTAAATAATTCGTCTTCTTTAACCCCTCGTGAACG
Organism: Podabrus alpinus; assembly: GCA_932274525.1. Classification (NCBI taxonomy): domain Eukaryota; kingdom Metazoa; phylum Arthropoda; class Insecta; order Coleoptera; family Cantharidae; genus Podabrus; species Podabrus alpinus. The sequence continues at coordinate 99,442,496 of OW026452.1, forward strand.
TGCAAGCTCTTGTGCGCGCTCAATAAAATCAAAAACGGCTTTAAAATTACCCTTGCCATCATAGCTAAGACCCCATTTGTGAACAGATACCCGATTTTGCGATTGGTTCAATAAAATATTAGTCAAGGCGGTGCTAATGTCTGGATTAATCGGAATTGAATCGGTAAGAGTGGACCTACGTGAAGGATGAAAATTACTTGCTTGAACCGGAGAGTTCGTGATTGGTAATACCTCCTTGCTTTCCAGCGCATCTGAATCTTTGATTAAAGATTCGAGATTCTCACGTAAAGTTTTACATGTAAGAATTAAAGTGTTTCTTTTGGGGTCATCAAAACCAACTCCTTCCATTGAATCTAAACGATTACTATAATGCGCCAGCCGATGATCTAACGCATCCAAAAGCTTATCATCAACATTAGTTGACAAATCATTAATCTCTTTACTGATTACTGAAAGGGACTTTTCGCATATTTCTAGTTCGGCAGGTATGTCAACTGGTTTATATTTAATCATTGCTAATGATGAATTATATTTCTCATCGCGCATCAACTGACATAGCAATTTACGACGAGAAGCTAAATGTTCAGGTATTATAATTGCTTCGAGTTATAACCCCTTACTTCTGTACGAAATTCCCTTACTAAGAAGGTTCCTTTGGGGCAGATTTTCATCCGCCAAAAAAATAAATGGGACGATAATTCACCGGGGAATGGACTAAGTCCACGAAATTACTTTATAACCCTGGGGTTTGGATCGTTATCCAACTGTGGATCAACGTCCAAAAAAAATGTTTATCTAGCAGTGGAACTATGTCCAGCATGATAATTCGATATCTCGATGAGAAGTGGGTCACTCTAAACAACTATTAACTATGACAACCCTACTACAAAAAATAAAATTCGGTAAAATTTTCCTTCCAGGGTGTGTTAAAAACTTCCCCTAAAGGGTGTGTTGCGACAAATGATTTGTCCGAAATTGGACACAAGTCCAAACAATACAACACGGCGTGAGGCAATGTCTAATGCAATTGCATTCTCAGCCCTGATCTTAATTTCAATTTCGAAAACGAAAACGAAAAAAACTAAAAAAAATCTATTTTAAACGGTACTCGATACCAGGAAAGAACGGTGAGGGATGGTGGGGGCAAGTTAACGTCGTGCGATTGACAAAAAGACATGGTCAGTGTGTATGAAGCGACAGTGACACCTTGACCTCAACCCGAAATAATAACTAGATGTTACCCTACCACTAACTTAAAGAAAAATATCCCAATGGACTGGGATTCAAAAACTCTTTGATTGATTTGATTCACCAAAGAAAACTTTACGTTAAACTTTAAATTCAAAAAAAACTCAAAAATAAACTTTAACTGACTTCAAGCAACTTCAAAAAACTTTAAAAAACTTTAACTTAAATTCAAAAAAAAACTTTCAACTGAATTTGAAAACTTTCAATCTAATTTGAAAAACTATTAATCAAGTTTGAAAAACTTTCGATTAAATTCAAAACAACATTCCATTAATTTCAAAAAAAAATTCCCCTCAATTCGAAAAAAACTTTTCGTTAAACTGAAAAAAAACTTGGCTTCACAGGCCGACATTAAATTCAAAATGTTCATCTCAATTCAAAAAAAAACTTGACGTTAAACGAAAAAAAGTTGGCCTCAAGGGCCGATATTAATTTAAGTATCACTATTAAATTTAAAATGTTTACGTTAATTAAAAAAACTTGACGTTAAATTCAAAAAAACTTTAACTCAAATGGCAACACGAAATTCAAAAATGTTTACCTTAAAAAAAACTTGAAGTTAACAATAACTCAAACTGCTCTAGATTAAACTCAAAATTCGGAAATACGTCTGCAAATGAAATTCAAAAAAAACTTTTACTATTCCACTAAATGTGTGCGTAAAATCTCAAAACTACACCCACAAAACTAACTTCGAAGATTGAACCTTGAAACTAAATTCAAAAAAAATTTTAGAAAAACTTTACGTTAAATGTCCATACCAAATTCAAAATATTTAAAAAAAATAAATGCGTAACCTAATGAAGTGCGTAAATGCGTAAGTGCGTGACCCGTAGTCAAGCGTAAGAATGCGTACGAAACGCTTTGTGTCTTGTTCGAGACACATGCAAACAAAAAAAATACGTAATGAGTGTACGGTGTTACTAGCATAAAATACGTATGGAAACGAGTGCGTAAATAACATGCGTACTTAAACATACTTGATCTAGATGTGAACATGTGTGCTAGGCACAACAAAAAAACTTTCTATCGCTATTTGCTAAAGATGGAAATAAAAAACAAGGTTCGCTATAAATGGTACGCAATGATAATGCGTAAGGGTGCGTAGAAGACGCAGATTAAAATCTTTTATCGTTAATTGCTGAAGGCTAATAAAAATTTGTTACTAAAATTTCCGATGTGAGGGAGGGTGGCATTGCTAAGGGATTGTGCGTTAGGGTGGTTTTCGTTCTACAGAAAGGGTTGCGAAATACAGGGTAGACTTTCAACGTCCGATATAGACGGTAAGGGTTCACACAAAAAAAAATGGTGAAACAAAAAAACTTTAAACTAAGTTGAGTGACAAGTAAGAGTTTTCAACAAAATTTAAGGGTTGCGGTATTCATCGCCACGTTAGGGCGGTAAGGGTGTTCGCAGTTTTACGTCATGCACGGGACAAAAAGGGTTGTACACGCCAAAACGGCATTATGAACCGATAAAAAAAATGTAAGTTGTTTCGGTCTACAGTCAGCGGTGGTCCGCACCAGACCTGACCTCTTCGATTCAACCTAACCAACACGCAATAAAAACAAAGCGAAATGTTATGGCGACATTTCCTTAAAAGTACAAAAAGCAAGGTAAAATGTTATGATGACATTTTACAATACAACGAGAAAAATTTAACAACAATTACTAAGAACTAAATACATTCGCAACGAGACACACGCACCAAAAATTCATTCATACATTCACACGAAAAAACAAACAAACACAAAAATCTTAATATTAAAATCGGGGCTTTAGTTTCTCTCAATTGGAGCATTATGCCCTGCAACGATTTTTTTTCTTGGTCCTACTCTGTCTGGAGTTACAATGGGGACAAGTTTTTGTGGTCTCATCTTTTCTCCCACAACGATAGCAATATATACGTTTCCGCGGAACGGTACAACGCGACGCTAAATGTCCTGTGCCACCACAATTCCAACACAAAAAGGCGTTATTATTTGTTTTAATACTATTATTATTAACACGGTTCCTAAAAACAAACTCGTGATTAATTTGACCGTTGTTTTGCGGTCCGCTAAAACTGTCGGACTCGACTCGAGATAAATTGTCGATTTCTTTTACTGACATGTGTTCATTTGTCAGTATCGAAACGGCTTCGACTTGACCGGAAATTCGTAGGTGTAATTTCACGACCGGAGTCGATATTTTGAAATCTCTACATTGACAAATTTCGTCCGGAAATTTACTTGTAGGGTCGATAAAATTTGCATCGGTTATTATTTTATTTGAAACTGCCGAGGTCATGCTCGATAGTGAATTTTCAGTTTCGCTTACGCAATCAACGATTCTTGGATAATTTTTTCCACGATCTCTGTTGCAAAATTCGTCCGAGAGTTCGCTAACAATAACCCGTATGTTGACCTACAATCTTCCAATTTGTCTAAAATTGCGAGATGAGAGTCCTTGTCTTTATTTAGCAAGGGTCTCGATTTAAATAATCTATTAAAGTAGTGCGCCAATTTCGTTTCTACCTGAATTCTTATGTCGGTTTCATTTTCACTAAAAATTTCTAAACGACCGAGTAATTTATTAATGATTAACACGCCCGTTTTTAACGCTGCCAAATCTTCCGTGAAAGTAAATGGGTACCATAATAAAATGTATCTTTCACCCTGTTCTTCTTTCATAAGGGCTGATACTAGTTCAACACGTAATTCTTTTACCGAACCGTGAACAGGTAAACCTCTAATCTTTAACTCGTATTGGACTTCGTCCTTGCGTAATCTGTCCGGTACGATCCTGAACGCCATTATAAAGTGAAATATATTAATTTAATTGAATACAAAAGAAATTCGCGAAACACGACTCTACTTGTTCTTTAAACAATTGATGGTGAACGGAAATACTATATTTGATCTTAAAATCGCGATAATTTTTACTTTTAATTCTAAATAGGGGGGCGTCATGGAATCTCGTTAGTCCATTCATGCGCGTCGGTATTACTTTTAAAATCGAAACTTCGTGATTTACAATATTTGACGTAATGTGCCAAAAGGGCTTTTCGATAGGCAGGGGTTTCTCGATAGCCACTACGTTGGCGGCGTCAAATTATTTTTTTAAACCTACAAAAATTAATTTGGCGTTTACTTGATTTACTACAAAAATTCGATACGAGATGCCAAAAAGGCTTTCTCGACAGCCACTTAGTTGGGCGCCAAATTATTTTTTTAACCTACAAAAATTAATTCGGAATTTACTTAATTTATTAACAAAAATTCGATACAATGTGCCAAAAGGGCTTCTCGATAGGCAGGGGTTCTCGATAGCCCCACGTTGGGCGCCAAATTATTATCCTGTTACACCACGTTCTGCATCCACGACACCTTTCCAACAGGTAATAAAAGGTTGGCTAGCTCAAAGTCGCGAAGGGGTGGGTTGGTGAAAGGAACGAACGGGTCGTGTGACGGCACGTCGCAAAGCGGGTGTTTCCAATCGACGACCGGGCAATCCTCGATCGCGATTCTAAAAATTGTCAAAATCGGTGTGAATAATTTACACAGGGGGGGAGTTAAGTCAAAATCGATGGGGTTAATATACACGAGGGAGTTTAAATGGGCGCCACGCATACGAAGAAATGAATCTTTTTGAAGGGGACTGGTTATCACACCTTCCAAGCTGGTACGCGACAACTTGATGATCTTACGGCGAACTCTCACTCCGGAAAAACCTCGCTCAATGACCTTACCTTTACAGGAGGCGAACTTTCCGTGGGTGAAAATAGCTAAATAAACATTAACACAACAATAATAATAACACACAAAGTTGGGAAATAATAAAAATGTATTAAATAAAATAATATCAGGGGGGAGTTGACAAAGTTTACACAAGATACTATCAAATTTACATGTCTTGTATAAAAATAAATATGTACAGTTGACGGAACCTTTCAGTGTGGTTTCCGTTGCGAAACTAATATTCGTAAAACAATTACTCTTACAAAAATACAAAAGGTTAATTTGCATGAAAGGGGGGGGCGTATTGAATACAGCACTCCACACCCAAAAATACTAGTTACTTAAGTGCAACTCGATGACATCTAAAACTGTGACTCATAAAATTGATAATGAAAGCCAATCAAAGTGATCGCTCAATTCTTATGAACTTTAGTTGCAGCACAAAACTTAAAATGTTACGTTAAATTACTAGTTCGGATATAAACGCTCGAATGGCGTGGTAAAAGTTACGTTAATAATAGATAATAATATTAAGTTACATAAAAGGTGTACAAAATGGTTGCGATATCGTCTTCCAGGGTTGAACTGAACGTTCATAAACACAACTAATGGTCAATATGACCAATTAACATCACAATCTTAAAAATATAAAAAAGGTTTCTTACTTAATTTGGGTGGTTGATGTTCGACCTCTAGGTAAAGTCGATGACGAGTCCTTCAGGAGTGAGATTCGTCTTCAGAATGTAGAATAAATGCGATGTCTCAAACCATACCAGAAGGTCAGCGGAATAACCGGCTCCCCAAAACCTCTTCAAATCGGAAGGCGGTGAAATAACCGGGTGGTTCACGCACTGTATTTCGCGATAAAATAGGGGTCTCCGTACGAAATAATTCACTAAGTTAGTTATTCGCGAAGTGACAATTAATTCAAGCCGGCACTGTCTAAGTAAGAAATGTTAATGTGGTGTCCGATAAAAAAAACGATTGGAATGCACACATGGGTTCGAAGTGCAACACCTGTTTTGTACCATTCGATAAAAGCAATGCTACGTAATTGCCTTATGAGCGGCAAGCAATAACTCGACGTGATTAAACGTGATAAACAGATGGTATAAAAAGTCCGATAATTGATTCAAGGTTTAGTAACAATTGACGATATTAATTGTTCGATCACTTATTAAATATTAGCAACAATTGACGATATTAATGTTCGATAAAATATTAATTGTTTAGTAACAATTGACGATAATAGTGTTCGATAAAATATTAATTGTTTAATGACAATTGACGATATTAATGTTCGATAGTATATTAATTGTTTAGTCACAATTGACGATATTATTGTTCGATAAAATATTAATTGTTTAATAACAATTGACGATATTAGTGTTCGATAAAATATTAATTGTTTAATGACAATTGACGATATTAATGTTCGATAAAATATTAATTGTTTAGTCACAATTGACGATATTAATGTTCGATAAAATATTAATTGTTTAATAACAATTGACGATATTAATGTTCGATAGTACCTGCAGTTGACACACACTAATTTTTAGCACAAATGACTTGTATTTATTTAAGGATCTCTAATAAATGTGAGACCTCGGTATTTAATTCCGCTTTTGGAAGCGCTACGATACGAAAAGGTAGTATCGGATTCTAAGTGAATCTCCCCGAATATGCAATTTGTAGCTCAATTTATGCATTTTCCCTACTATAATTTAGGATTTTTCCCACTTACTGATTGATTTGGAACCTTGTAATTGGGTCCTATAAATTTAGAAAGAAGGGAGACGCGATTTAATTGGACAATGCCTAGAGTGTGAGAACACGCTTTCTTCTTTCTCCATGTAAAGTGTATCGAGAAATTTGGTACGACACGTGCGAGCAAAACAATTTTTTGCTCGTCTGGTTGGACGAAAAGGGTCTAACTTTTGCACTTTTTACTTGTTTTTATCGAAGTCTGCAATTGCGAAATCGCTATCCTTGCCATGTTAAACCCGAGCACATTTGGTTGCTTATCTGCACATGGTCGAGATAGCAAAACAAAAGGCATTGATTCTCACGATTTTCAAACATGCACGTGTGTGTCCTTGTATTGACGACTGGCTCGTGATTATGGATCGTATAAAAGTGTCTCTCGATCCTACCTAAAATTTATAGTAATGCATTTGCCTGTATTGACGTTTAGTTCGCAACGTTATAGAATGATGGTTTTCTTGCTGATGGCGTGAATCTACGATGTATGCTACGTCAACTCTATAAAGATTGTATTAACTACCGCATGGTTCATGGGACGCGAATAAAAATATTATGAACATACTTTCCTACCTCTACAGTTCTTAAGACTATTATACATTTGCAAAACGTAAATTTTGTTGGTTGAGCGAATGTTTCAATCTTTTAATTTACAACCCGACCTAAAAATGTCTTCTAAAAGAATAATTTTCACCGGATCGATTTGAAATTTAAAATATGAGTTCCATGGATTGTAAAAACAAAATCTAAGGGTGCGCCCAATGCGCGTAATAAGGTGACAAATAACGTAATCTACTATCAACAAGACGGATGTCCGGCACATTATACTAGAGATGTAACCAATTATATAAATGAATGTTATCCCAATTCTTGGATAGGACGCAATGGACCAATAAACTGGCCAGCTCGGTCACCAGACTTGGCTCCAAATGACTTTTTTTGTGGGGTCATTTAAAATCTAAAATTTATGGTGAACGATACCAAAGTATTGATTCATTAAAAAATAAAATTGTGGAGGAGTGTGGCAATGGGGAACATGCATGAATAAAAAAATTTAGTTAAAACAGTATTTTCCGATTAATCCTATATATTAAATATCAAATCAGCAAAAATAACTTCTATTTATTGTATTTTGTTATAAATAATCCATTTTAAAATTCAATGATAATTTAAAATAAATCATGTGACTTTAAACGCAACGCGTTTGCTTGCTTGCTTGCAATAACCTCACTTTCATGTTTATTCTACTCATGTAGAGTACTTTTTTAACTTTCTTGTTTTTAATTGATTTAATTATGATAAATAACAGCTTTAACACTAACAAACTTCAACTTTCAAAGCACAAAACCACAGAAAAATAACATAAATGAATGTAAAATTTAACTTGTGACGTCATCAGTCACTTGGAAAATTGCGCGGTCGTTTCGTTCAATTCAAATTGACGGATTTTTAAATATTTTTTAAATTATTATCAAAACGAAAATAAATAAATTAAATAGCATTAATTAGTATATTTAGTTATTTTTGATCCAACTACGCTATAAAAAAAATTTATGCATCTTCCCTATTAAATTGAATTTATTTCATGGCTAGTCTGATAAATGAAAATTTGAACAATTTCAAAAGCATTTTTTTCCACTTTAAGTAAAAGCTAGATGAAAATAATTCTTTTATCATTTGTAATTTATTTTTTTGCATGATTTTTGTGTCTCATTTTTTTTTCTAAAATAATTAGGGAAGCAGGAATTTGCATAAATAAGTTTTTACATGTAAATATCCTATGAACGGCTAACTCATTCAACACCCGGTATAAAAAGAAGAGGATAGTTCATACAGTTCAACGTGGAATCCCAACCACGGCGACACAAATTAATTTAAGAAAGACAAACTTTAGAGATGTTTAATCATACTGGGTTATGGAAATCTTATAGCACATGTGCACTGATTTTCTGTGATGGATAAACAATTCGATTTTAGATTTGAGCCTAAATAAATAATAAAAATTAAACTAACGGTTTGTCAAAATAAATAATGTTAGGCCTCCATATAAATTTAAAATTCTAACCGCCACATTTGTAGTTTGCTCAAACTAAATCAATCTTTTTATAAGCTGCGAGGATAAAATTCCAAAAGTTTGAAAAACCCATTATTGAAGTTAATTTAACATATCTTAAGATTTCCCTTGATATTTTATAATGAATAAATTCTAAAATTTACATCTTAAATGATCCTTTGGATGTCTTTTTTGATTATATTTTCACTGCTATTTTTTTCTTATTTTTGCATACTTCGTAAGTATCGATAAAGTCTTATGGATACAACCTTCCAATACTTTTATTGGAAAGTAAAAGTTTATTAGGCTATAATAATTTAAATTTAAATTTTCTACTTATAATTTTTTTTAAAACACGAAAAGGTTTAATTTGAAGGGGAGGTTTAAAGAAACCGTGATGGGTCATCTCAGGGAAGGAAAAATTGGAATGATAAGAATTTAAACTTTTTAAACCACTTTCTTATAATATTAATTTATATTTAAAGCTTTAGAAAATAATCTTGTCGGCTTGGAGGAAAAGCGCTTTCAAATAAATTAATCTTACGATGAATGGGTATGCAACCAATTCAACATTAATGAAGATTTTAGTTGCAATTACATTACAGCTTATAAAGCTCTAGTTTTGAAAATAATTTTAATTTGCAATTAATGATATTCATTCAATAAAAGCATCTAAATCAATATTGCGAGTGTGGTTTACGCTTTATAATTATACAAAGTAGTTAACAAATTTGCACCCAATTGGAAGTGGAAAATGGTTAATACTTGAAAAAGCAATCAGTTGGGATATTTGCAATTGCGCGACTACTAAAATTGGATATATGTATTGAACATTTACGAAAGGAAATACAGGAGCTAATCGAGGTTTGCTGAATATTCAATAGGGTAACAACATTTATCCGCTTTCGATAATCCTATTTCCACCTGCGCCCAGTATAGAGAAAATATCAAAGACAAAGGTCAAAAGGATTTAGATATTTTCACAAGTCTTGTCCATCCGTAGGATTTAGAGAAAAAGTAGAGGCAATTTAAAAGGTTTTCTTAAAAAAATCTATAAGATGTTCTAGTGTACGTAATCTCAGATTTACAACATTAAAGAAAATTTTGAATCACCCTGGAAAATTTAATTTTGTCTACCTATCTATTTAAATTTTTCATTTTCTATTCATTTGTTCTGCTATCGTTAAAAGGATGAGTTACTAATAAAATTTTATCTATGCAGAGAGAATAGAACGTAAAATAAAGAAATGCTATTTAGAACCAAATTTCTCGAATATTCAGTTTTATTGCTGAAAATTTTATTCGAATACGTATACAACTTGTTTACACCTATTTACACTTCGATATCACATATTAGCATATTCATTTTTATAAATTTCTAATAATTAAACCATAAAAAAGCTAATTTTAAAATTTGTTTGGACAGTGCAGTGCATTGTGTAAAATAGTTACAAAAATTATAGATACTATTATATTATTTTTATAAATCCACCCCATTTTAATATTTTATAGACAATTGTAAATATTTCTAGAAACCATCAAAATCGGTAAGACAGTTATATAAAAAATGTTTAAATATTCAAAGAATAAGATTCACAGAAAATACGTCAAACAATCATGAAATTTATTAACTATTCAAAATTATGTGCTTGGATGAAAAACAGATTAAAGTTTATGACGATATAAAATATTTAGGACAGTTATGGTTAAATAAAAACAAAAAGTTTTGAAAACTTTCAAAATTAGGCATAATATAGGTAGGATAAAGTTTTTCTTGCCCAATAAACTGCTGCTCTAACCTCTATTACATCTCATAACATCGTATCTGCCTCCTAAAAATATAACCCGTAGTTTAATGTAATATGCATATTGAAGTTTTTAATGCTTTCCTGATCAGAACTACAGGGAAAACCTGAAACTGTGTAAACGGTACGAAGGCAGCCCCACGTTGGGCACCATTTAAATACTTTAATATACTCCCACCCACTCTTGGGTGCCACAATTTTTAACAAACTTTCAGTTCACTATTATTATTATTAAATAGCTTAACATTCCTTGCGGAATAGAGCTGTCTTTTAAAGACTTACAAAATCCCTTTTTTTGAGGGGGATTAGTCCTCTGTGTCCTTTAATTACATAAACATATCTACAATGCATTACACTCTATTTCACTTCCTCTCTCTATTCTCTCCGGAGTACGTGAATGTAAAACCGTCTTGAACAACTTCTCCATATCCCTTCCACCTGGTTTCCTGTATCGCTGCTATGTCCACTTTATAGTTTTCCAATTCATTCGCAATCCCATTCATTTTCCCCTGTCTCAGCATCGTCCTCACATTCCACGTGCCAATCCTTACCAGCTCTTGCCTCACATTTCGTTTCTTCCTTTTAATCGTTTTGCCATGTCCTCGCCTGTCCGTCTTAAATTCATCATGCAATTCGTTTTTATTCAGTTTTTTGTATCGGGAACCGTCGCATCCGTTTTCTTTTCAATCAGCCCTCTGCATTGTTCGTTCCAGATTACGACCTTGTCCTTCATAATGAGTTTCAAGTGTCCTACCTTCACTCTGTTACCCTTCTCTCTCTCCTTTCTTGCCCTTTCTCTGATTTCCTTCGTTATCATTCTTTCCTTTGGGGTAAGGTCGCTGTCCATATATATTTCACTACCTGATAGTTTGATCTTGTTCTTCAGTATTTCGAGTTTATCTTCCCATTTATCCAGTTCAAAAACACATCTCTTCTCCCCTATTTTATACGCTTTGTTTATTGCGATGTCTATTCCCATCTTATTCTTGACGAGGTTCTTTATTTCTGCTTTTAGTTTCTGGGGGTCTCCCTCTTCAATAACTATTCCACTCATCACAACGTTATTACGTATTTTCTCTCTTTCTATTGTTTCCAACTTGCGCTCGAGTTCTGCGCTTTTTGCCACCAATCTTCCCATTTCTTCTTCCAGTTTTTGTGAAGTTTCCTTATTTGTATCTTTCATTGATCGGACTTCTTTATTGGTCTGTTCCGCCCCCATTTTGACTTCCACCACATCCCTCTTTAAGTCGCCTATTTCCTGTTTTATTGCATTGACGCTTGTTTTCATGTCAGTCATGAAACTCTCCAACATGCTTGTAAGATGGTCTAATTTTTCCTCCACCCTGGAGATTTCCTTGCGCTTGTTTTCCCTTCTAAGCAACTTCCTGGAATCGGTACTACTGTATTTCCTTTCTTCATTTTCGCTATACTGTGATTTAGTAGCATTCGGTGATCTAGTAATCTTTTTGCTTCTTCGGAATATGTCGTACGCGGCTGCTCTTTTCTTCTCACCCTCATCCGCGGTCGATCCGTCGCTGCGATCGCCGCCTTCTCCTATATGCTTACTCGTTTCGCATCCGAATTCATTTTTGTGTTTAAATGGTTCTTCACCAGTGATATGACTTCAAAAATTCTCCCGTTTAACTTACTTTATTTACAGTACAATTCGTGATAGTAACAGAATAAAGAAGAAGAACTTGTGTTGTGATAAGTTATTTTTGGCAGTGGGTTTTCACTCTAGGAACTTTTCAATTTCCCTATACACTTCTTCTGTTGGCTCTATTTTCTTCTTTCCATTTTGACGTACGCATCTAACCTCAAAAATGCACCGATTCTACCTTCGCTATCCTCGCAAAGGCCGCTTTTCCATTTACCCAAACGCTCCTCGTATAAATCTTTGCTTTGTTTACTTCGTGCGGATATCCCTTCTCCCTATTTTCAACAAAAAATCGCTCTTTTCCAATCCAAATTCCTCAGGCTCATGCAATCACTCTAGTATACAAGGTGTTGCCAATCGATTATTACTCTCTATTACTCTCTCTGTATTACTATTACTCTCAAATAATATTTAATCAAACAGTTTATAGAGCCTACTAAACCTGAAAAGTAAATTAACCGAAATACCGTCAAACCTCTGACGTAATAGTAATATTAATTTATATTTATAATTAATAGTAAATTAAAAAAGAAGTTTCCCGATTGGTTATAAAAACAAACAAAGTTCACTTGTAATCAATCAGAACATTTAATTTTTACTTTCTGTACTAGGGCGCTAGATGACGATATCTTTTCGAAAATAAATATAATGTATATAAATTTGTATAGCATTTTCTATCTTTACAGCTCTTATTATATCTTTTCTAAAACATAACCTTTATCCTAAATCGACTTACGAATAATTGGTGTTAGGTTGGAATTATTGGAACCAAAACACGCGTATCAAATCATAATATTACTTCTTCAATTGTACTGATCACATTTAAGAATAACGTTATATTATTATAACGCGAACCCGCCCGGTCGGTTCGTCGCAAGCGAGACGTAAATTTTTTTCGCGATGGGTTCGTCACTTGCCCAGATGGTTGTTGTTAGGGTAACTAAGGTTGTCATTCGGGCTAAGATTTAGATTTATATTGATGCTTCTTTGATGATTCACTTGAGGAGTTAAAGTTCGGTCAGTTTCTACTACGAGCGCCACTTCCCTAAATTTTAATAGAAAAATAAAAAATTAAATTTGTTTATACAATGTATTCACTTTCGGTCCTGAATCCATTCCTGTGTTCTTTACAACACAGTTTCAAACATTGCCAGGTTGTTTTTTAATTATTCTTTTTTCGGTGCCATAGGATTTCAGGGGTAGGCGACCTCTTTCCTATGTATGTGTTAGGCATTTAAAGTACTAGCACACACATAGGGGACCTACTACCTACTGCTTAACGCTGACTCTACCGCGGGAAGAGTATAACTTCATCTCCAGAGAGCCCGTGCTGGGAATATTAAACCTCGGTGGTTTGCCATTGCCTTGTGAGGCAACGTAATTTTTTTATTACAGTGTTCTAGTTATTATTACCTTATACACAGTGGCGGTTATAACAAACAGGCAGGTTAGGCCTTGGCTTCCCAAACTATGAGGACATTTCAAGTGTTTTCATTATTTATACCCATAATTTAAAAAATTTTCGTCATTTGCCCATCATGTGAATCATTTTTTCAGCGACGCTGGTGACGCACCTTAATTCTACAGTAATTTAAATCGAAAGCAACTATAGTTTGTAGATAATTCCGGGATCCTTAAAAGGCATTCAATGATTTACATTCAAAAATCAATAACTTTGGCGCTACGTCCACTTTAAGAAAGAAACTAGCCACCTGCGAGGCGCGCGGCCTGTGGCCTCGCTGTCGGCCTATCGGCCTCCCGATTGTTTATGGGCTTACCGACCGGTTTTTGGAACTTTTAAGGATTCCTTGATCGAGTGTTGGTTTGCATGTGAGATCCCGGGTTTCTTTGGTCCGGATTTGGCGTCTCAATGGTGAAGCGAACCCGAGTCGGCCTTCGGCCTCCCGATTGTTTTTAATAATAAGGGTCGGCCTTCGGCCTCCCGCTTGTAAGAAAGAAATAGGAATAATTATTTTAAAAAGGATTCCCCTGTGGGCCTAATTATGGGTTTCAGTTAAGAAGACTAGGTTAAGAATTCAAAGGTGAAAATAAAATTACAGAAACTACGGCTCTGTTCACTTGTTCACATTTTATTAATGTATAATTTACATTGTACTAAATTTTAGAGATCGCTAAAACCTCTTCTCTAATATTTGTCGTTGGGAATCGACGTCCAACAGTACTCGAGAAAATGTGGTGGGAAAGGAGGTCTGCTCAGTAGTGGGAAAAATGATGATGGTGGTGATTTACTTTAGGTTTTCTTCTGCACCAATTTTAATAGTGTCAAAAGTGCCAAATGCCTTTGGCGAAATTACATGACAGCAGACTCGATTAATACTAGCGCCCTCTGGTAGCGTGTTTGATGAACTTTTAGTTTCATTGGTTATTGTTTTAGAAATGTTACGCGTACAAAGTGTTTTACCCTAATTATACCATATTATGTAGCATCAGTGGACTGCGATTAGTCGATTCTATTTAATACAGAGGTTTTTAACAAAGCGATACGCCAACTAATGGAATTTATGAAAAAGATTGCCTAATACATCACGGAAGTTGTCACTTTTCGTATTTACGTAGAAATATGTAATTATAATCATTTTATTACAACAAAACTATAAATATTGCTCAAAAGTTGAAAACAGAGAAATTTTACTACTTTACATAAATATAACTCGCAAACCAAGGGCGCATAGAAGGGGGAAGGCTAATCCTCCCCCTCTCCTACCCGAATTTTGAAAATCCTAAAGAAAGTGCTAAAAATATTCTAAGTCGACTTCAATTTTACGATATCCCGCTACTTTATCCCCTCCCCGCTGCACAATATATGCTTGACATAAACGATATATCGTTACCTGAAAGCAACAGTGAGATATATCGCAAAAATACGATTTTGAGTTAGGCATTGAATTGAATTGCTAATTGCCCATTTTATGTAATGCCACATTGAAATATTTCAATATAATATTACTTTCTTTGTATATAGCCATAAACCACTGTGTAAGTTTACGTTTTGCATCGATGTTTAAATGCAACACTGAGATATTTGTATTATCTCAGTGTTGCACTATCTGTATATTGCAACTCGAGCGAAAAGTAAAGCAATACTGAGATATATAATTTTTTTGCACTGCTGAAGTATGAAATTTGAACTAAATGCAACTGGGATTTCTAGTAAAACCCACGTAAAACCTTTGTTTTATCATTCATGGCATCGTTATTATAATTATATTATAAAACGTACCTGATTGTACGTAAAGCGTAAAAGTAGCGTAAAAATTAAAAGCAACACTGAGTTATCTTACTAAGTCTTAAATAAACATTAGTAAAACATTACATTTTGAAAATTTTAAACATTGTAACGTTAGAACTAATGTTTACCTAGTAAACAAAAAAAAAATGCAAAAGAAATATTCACACTTCAAATTCTAATTGCAATTTAAATCTTTAACATGAATTATCTCAATATGACTATTTTCGTTATATCTCACTGTTGCTTTCAGGTAACGATATCGCCAAGCACAAACTATAACATAACAACGACGCGTTAGTTCTAAGTTTAGCCGACGTGGCGCTGCGAAGATAAAATCAATAAACCTTTAAATTACTGAGCACGCTGTACGTATACCTGTTGCGATGCGTCCAATAACCCTTAATGAAAATTTTAAATAGCTTTCGGATTTTAAAGGTTTCACAGGCCTGCTTGAAAGTAAAATCAGTTTAAATTTCCGTTAATTTATTACTAAAATCGACATAAACAGAAATGAAAGCCCACGAAACTTTATTTCTATCTTTGAAAACGTAATGAAGTTTAGGTCGGAAAGAACAGCGACAGTAAAAAAAATAGATCAGAATTCAGCTTCCGACAAATAATTTATAGTTGCGTTTAGTTGACTTCCGACAGTGAACGAAATTGAATGAAAGTGAATAAAATTTGGTGAATGACAAAATTTAAGTATTATTTCAGATTCGTTTGGTGGTCTATTATGAAAAAAAAAATTAAATTGCAATTCAGTGAAAACATTTCCAAATTGTTGTTTTAAAATTGAACACTGTTGTCTCTTTTGGTGATTTGTTGGCGGACATGTTGACTAAGTAAACGATCATCCCTCACTTCCGGAGATTCGGAAGGAGATGATGAACTGAGACGATATGATTGTTCGTGTCTACGGATTCGTATCTTAGGTTGAAACATTGCTTTGAAGTCTGTTGTTTTTTATAATCATCTTCAGAGTCTCGACTTCGTTTTTTCTCCAAAACTACAAGATGGATTAATATAAAGAAGCTACAAAGCTTGATTTAACATTGGAAATGCGTAATATATTAATAACCCTTGCAGCTCCCCGACTTTAAAAGTCGCAATTGATTTTGAATTATATTAATACATTATTGATATTAAATTTTATTCTTAAGGAACCTTATTTAACCCTTTGTGACATCAACAATATTTTTAGGATAATAGAAGAATATATTCAAAATATATTTTTATAATTATTGGTAAAAATGTTTTTGAAAGCTTACCAATAAACATCTAAAAATTAAAGATAAATACTCTCGGTTTTTTGCAGATATCTCATAAAACATTAACTTTATTGAAAAATAGTTATTACCAAAATGAAAGATTATTAAATTTTCTACAATAAATGTGTAAATAATTTTTTTGTAACTGTAGTAGTTTTCAAGAAAATGGACTACGAAGTTTAAACAATTTCTTCCAAAGAAAAGCTATTTGTAATCAAAACGAGGTTACTCTATCACTAACTCAGCCACTCGAAACAAAAATTCTTGTGCTACACACTAAAGAACACACTTATTTTAGCAAATTGTAATAATAAAAAATGTGAATAGGTTCCAAACTTTTGAAAAAATCGAATTTGAACTTAGCTAATTTTAATGTAAAATTAACGAGATTCCCGCGCGTCGCTCATTATTTCGCACCGGCAGATGCAGCTCGTCTCTCGTACATGTAACATCGATTATTTTTTGTTTTTACGCGATTTTTTGGGGGTGAAACGTAATAGTTTACTGCCCCATACCGCAACTATACTTTTTAATGCTATTTGGAGGTTCTCTCACATCCCGGTTTCATTTATCCCGGTTTTCTTGATGGGTGGCGCCTTCTCGTATGTTTAGCCTAGTAACCAGAGTCAAAACCGCCCTGGAGGGGTGCAGAGCGGAGCGGAGCGCAGCGGCGCACCGAAAGGATAGGTTTTGACGATGGATTACCCTCCTTATCGAATGCACACCCCAAAATTCGAAGGAAAAAAACATTTTATTTTTTCACTTTTTCGGCAATACACGGGTTATTTTCCATTTTTTTGATTATATTTATTACTAATATCCACTAATAACACCCCCATCTATCCGAATTTCAAAGAAAAATTCAAATCGGAGCGAAAAAATTTTACGCATTTTCAAGGGACCACGGGCGAACGATGGCACATCGACCGGGGTCTGCCGCATACTCGATGCTAATTTCCCGTACTTTTCAAAAGTCGATATTGGGGTTGTTTTGACCCCGTTCACACTTTTTTTTGTTTTAATAGACAAATATAAGCATGTTCTTTAGTGTGTAGCACTCGAAAAATCTTTTCGAGTGGCTGAGTTAGTGTAATAATTCCCCAAAACGAAGACTTGGCGACTGGTTTCAAATACGAGTTACCTCCTCTCTCTCAGTCTCTCTCAGTGAGAAGAGAAAACATCTTCCGTTTATGACATTTTTTAACATTAAACGTAAATTTCGATTTGGAAAACTGCATAGTTAATATGAACGGTGGATTCCTGTTACATCGCGTGGTTTGGAAACAAACTTTGACATTGCCAATCCTACATTAATTATATTAAGAAACATAGTTTTCGGCGGTTATGCTGACATCAGTTAGTAATAGCACGAAAGTAGTTGGGCAACAATCTCCTTTTTGTTTTGTCAAACCAGGCAAAGGAAGGATGCTAGGAAGAAAGTTGTATTAAATTTATCCTAACAATAATTTCAGGAAAAAGGTCACTCAAATATCTTTGCATTCAGTGGCCTGCTCATTTTACCTAAAGAAAACATTGCACATTCTTGAACCTCGAAACGGATTGCATCACTATAAACGTTCATTGGCCGAATCACGAAAAATGTGCAGCTCATTTTCTCGAAAACTATTATAGCTACAAAAAAATTGTTTTTTCTATAAAGTGAATATTTTATGAGATATTTGGTAAGAACCGAAAAGGTGACCCTATTTTCCAAGAAAGCGTCGATAGCTTACGTTCAATTTTTGGAGCCTTTAGACGTTCATTGATTGTAAGCCTATATGAATGTATGTATATCTATCAATTTTCAAAACTTTTTTATTTTCTCTTTGGAGACTATTAGCTTTCAGTTATGTTTATGTTAAGTTTCCTAATTTTTCAATACTGACTAAATTTCCACCTAATTACCTGAAAATTGCTTTTTAAGTAGTTTTTATATTTTATTTTAAGTTGGGGGACCATTAAATGTATTCGACTACGCACTCGAATATTATTAAACAAAAACTTAAGTTATAAAAGTTTTATTTTGTAGTTCTATTGTAGTTATTTAGCCGATGTTTTTCAAACTTTTTATCCATTATATACAAAATATAATTATAAATATTACTTATTTAAAATTAAATGTAAAAGTGCAGTTTGAACGACATCGTTTATTATTTTATTATCTTCTTCTAACTTGTGCATTTAAAATAATGGTAGCTGGTACTGTCATTATTAACCAATTTCACTATGAAATTGCCTGACATTTCTTTAATATAAAATAGAAATTGTCGGTTTAAGCTTAAATTCCTTTTTGTAATTTTTGAGACGACAGGAAGATACTTAGTAGGTAAATTTTTCTGCATAAAATTTTAAGAAAAGAAATATCAAAATAAGAAAGTTTTACGAATCTACATTGTAGGTATATATAAATACCATATTGAAAACTTCTTATTTTATTGAACTCGAGTAAACTTTTATAAATTGTACGATTAAAAACCATATAGTATAATCAACAATTTTTTGTAAAAATTGTTTCTGTATTACACCAGTACATAAAGATAATTTTTGTTTTATTGTATCGTCTACCGTATCTGACTGATATAGGATATATGCAACAGTAATTTTCACGGTTTAGGACATTGCTGTATATAGTATGTTGTGTGTGGGGTTTAATCGACAAAGTCGACTATTTTCGGTTCGACTTTTATTGGTTGCTAAATTTCTATGTCTTAGTATATAAATTAAATTTTTCAACTTTTACCACTTTGATGAACATTCTTCGGTTTTTTACAAAAATATTTTTATTTCATTGTACAGGTGCTTTGTTTTCGTTCAGACGCCACGTAGTAATTAAAAATAGAAAACTAATCACCACAGACTTCATGACAAACAAAAATTTGTTAATTTTTTGATTTATGTAATTTACTAATAAGTAAATAAAAAAACAGATTTAATTTCTATGCAATTATTACTTATCGAGGGCACGATTTTTGATGACAGAAAATGTTCCCCCTCACTAAAAATTTATTTCCGGTTATAATAACCTTTAAAGTTAATATAAAAACTGATTTGGTAAATTAGTTTAAATTATAAAATTAATGAGATATCTTCAAAATTTTACTGAACATAAAATGATTTAATATTGCAATATCATTTATTCGAAGAGTTTATCCTCCTGCCAACATTTTTTTATTGATATTTCAATATAATGGATAAATCCACCAGGTTGGCGATTTATTTTTAACGCCCTACGTTGGGCGCCATAATTATTTATTATAATTTTTATTAAATATATCAATATAAATGTAATAAACACGTAGATTACTAATTGATCTAATTGTTTGGCTGAAATATTATACTAATGTAGATTGGGTATTATTCATTCCAAAGAATATCGCTAAGTTATAAATTGCATCCCGAGAAAAAAGGTTAATGGAGGGAGTGTCTCCGAATTTAATATGGTCTTCACTGTTAGAAGTACATTTAAGATTAGGTTTCCTAGAAAACGGTAACGACAAATAGCGGCCGTATTATAACGTCCGGGAGACGTCACTTTGAGTTTTCATACTGTTTCACACAACGAACGTATAGTATATTCCAAAATTTCGAGCCATTTCTTGATGAAAATTTAAAAAAGTCTTATTTTGACTGCTGCATTTATCATAATATATTTTGTTAATTAATACTGCATCCCGTATGGCGGTGTTCTTTTAATATAAATCGCGAATGGATCTTAGGTATAGCCCATCCCGATGAAATAATTCTGGAATTATGCTTGGGTACGAACAGGTTTCCAAAGCTGAATACCTGATTCTGTTTCCCTAACTGAACCTAACTGTTTCTCCTCAGAAAGCAATGGCAAACCAGCGAAGTGTAATCTGCCTGGGTACAGCCTCTTTGTAGATGAAGTGTATATGTTACGGTCACTCGACCTCCTTCAAATTCTTAAACATCCTTCCTTAGTTATTTCTTTCACCACCTTCATAAAACATATAATTTCAACTATTAAAGATTTTAATACTCCACCCTGAGCTTGAGCTCATACCAACATCGAATATTGAAGGGCCATTGTATGCTCAAACCCGGTTTTGTTTTTCTAATCTTTCATTCTCTCGTTCTGGCCATGGCTCACACCTGGACTCACCTCTACAGATTAAAACACCAACACTAAACACATACAGGGCAGGGACAGTCAATCTCTTGCCTTAATATGTGTTTGTGTAATTTGTTCTCATTACCATGTTTTATCAATTTTTAGTTTTAATAGTTCTACCAAATAAGTGTTTCCATTTTTCCCTAGTTATAAGTTTACGTTTATATTACATTAATTACATGTCAATTCATTAGTTTTAAGTTTATGGCTGTATCCAATAGCAGAATATACTCCCCCGGTTGGGTGGTTTAACCCAATGGGGAAACAGGAAAAAAAAATGTGAATTGGGCATTGACGTCAATGCCCGAATTGTCATCATTGACCGTAACATATACACTTCCTGCGGTTTGGAGCCCGTGTTAAGCAGTAGGTCCCCCTATGATATTTAATACTCAAAGATCCCAGGAACAGGAAGGATTGAGAAGAGGATCAGCACATGTGACCATCTGCTTGCAATCCGAACTCTTTTAGAAAAAGCAACGGAATACCATCTCACTATATCTGGGATTTATGGACTACAAAAAATCTTTTGACAAAATAGTAACATGGGCAATAGAAGAGTCGCTCTGAAACAGCTGAATCGACCACCAATAGATGACGCTAATACAAAATATATACGTATCAAACATCCACATAACCATCAAGATATACGAAGAAACAAAAGAAGAGTAAATAAAGCTGACACTATATGTCTCCAAAGCTCTTTGTCACTGCCTTAAAAGACGTTTTCAAGAAAATAAATTGAGATGAGAAAGATGTAAACGTAAATAGTGATCGTCTCAGCCACCTCAGATATGCAGATGATATTGTAATAATCTCCGATTGCAAGGAAGATCTGTAGATTATGATGAACAACCTTGCTCTAAATACTCTAAAAAGATTGGCATAAACATCAGTAAAAGTAAAATGAAAGTCATGACTAACACAGAAGAAATTACAGTTGATGGAGAAAATTTGGAATAAATAACAGATTATGTACACCTGGAAATAATCATCAAGCCAAATAAAGACAATCAAGAGACCGAGATCGTTAAAAGAAGGAGGCTGGGATGAGTGGCCTTCGGAAAACTAAGCTAAAGAACAAAAACATCCTCCAGCAACTGAAAAGCGAAGTTTACGACCAGTGCGTATTTACTCTGGGTACTTACATAAAATATGGGTCACGAACCTGGACACTCACCAAAAAAGAACATCGACAGGCTGATAAAAGTCCAAAGAGCTATGGAACGACAAATGTTCGCGATCTCTCTTATAGACAGAAAGAGAAATTAGTGGATCAGGAGGATGACCGGAGTGAGAAACATACTAAGCCCATAGCTTCGTGGAAGAGCGAACGATAGACCGGAAATTAGGTAGATATACGACTTGAAAAAACATGCGGGACTACTTTGCAGAAGAAGAGCGGAAAATAGGGCAGGGTGGAAGGAACTTTAGGAGACCTGCAGCCAAAATTGGATCGAAACGGGCGGAAGGAAGATGAAGACGGTTCGTCTATTGACTGCTCTACTACCAAGCTCTGAGAAGCTGGCGACCTAAGGACAGAAATAATTACTTTACAATCGGCCCCACACTTAGATGTCTATACAAAATTTCCGGGGTACGGTCATTCTCGACGTATTTGCTGACTTTCTCAGGCTAAACAATGTCGTCACCGCAAAGATTGTTTTACATCAATTAGAGATAATTAGAGATGGAGCCTTCCAGTCTAGAAGTGACCGAATATTTTTTCTTTTGAAAAACCAATACTACGAACTACAGAAAAGAATACCCTAAGAGCCATAGTAAGTAAAACCAGATTAGACAGAGTACGTAAAACCGAAGTGAGACAGGCATGCGGTATAAATGACGTCATCAAGTTCGTAAGGCTTCGAAGAAAAGAATGGAACGAACATGTCAACAGAGCCAACAATGATCGACTGATCAAAATAGCAAAAGACCTGAAACCACCGGCAAAGCGAAACCCTGGAAGACCACCCAAGAGATGGGTAGAGAGCTGGGTGCCCACATCAGAGGAAATTTATTTAATCGTATGGATACATTCATTGCACAAAGCATATTATAAAAAAAAATACAGAAAAAAAAATACAGAGGCACAAGGAAAACCAAAGGAAAATGACCCCTCAGATGTTGAGGCTCGCCAAATAGTCGAGGAAATCATCATCATCAGAGGATCACATCAACAATCACATCAGAGGAAATGTGAAGAGGCGAAAAGACGTGAAGAAAAGCAGGCTGATGCCTATAATAAAAGAAGAAGAAGAAAATCAACCTTTAATTAAAACTGTTTGACCACTTCTTGACCATTTTAGAAGGCTAACACCTCTAATTGGTGTAAAATAATATTTGTGATTACGACATCGTAATTTTAGCCCGAGAAACACCGTCAATATGTCGAGAATGATTTAGTCAGGAAATTTTAAATAAAAATATAAGGTCCACCTCTATTAAAATTTTTTTAACTACATCATTCTCGCCGTATTTTCTACCTTTCTCGAGTTAAACGATCTGGACTAAAGGATCAAAACTGGACGATCAATATTTCTTCAGAAAATGAACTTTTTAGTTAGGTCTGCTCGAATAAGACAGAAAATATATCGAGAACGACGTAGTCCAGAAATATTTCGCCGAAATTTACCTGCGAGGCCGAAGGACGAGCTAATTATTAACAGAAACCGTCAGGCTCGCAGAGTTTAATAAAAATTAGCATTTACCTGCCTTCTTAAATTTTCACTTATGTTTTATGTTCCAAAAGTTAAAAAAAAGATTGTCCACTGTTGAAAAATATTTATTATCACGATAAAAGTAAAAAGCTTCTACGCAAACCACAAATTCCTTTTAAAACTTTTTCTCAAATTTTTAAGTTAATGTACAATTTAGTGGAACACAATTATTTTGGTATAATTTGTGAAACTTTTATTTTTGTTTTAAATTCAGAATCAAATTTTACTGTTTTATTTAAGTGTGTAGTAAAATACGATAATACCCAAGGGAATAAAATAATTTTTAATTTTATAATTGAAGTGGTCATTATTATTCGTTTGTGACGTTTTACTATTTAAAGTATAACCGACAATGTGCTTGTTATGCATTTGTGCTCTAGATAAACCAGGAAATTTGCTAGGTTGGAGAGCTAATAACGGTCATGAACATGAGTATCGATAGGGCACCTTATTATAATAATAATAACCGATAAGTTATTATTGAATCCTCTATGAATACTTAGACCATCCAATCGATCTTCAATCATGTTACATCGAACCCATGTTTAAATCCTTCTATACGAACTACAAGATCTTGCCGCAGTAGCTATATCTGGTTAAAGGATACTTCAAATTTATAGCTTCAGCACAATAGCTTCATAATTAGAAGTATTCTGTTAACTTGGAATTATGCGTAACTTCAACCTAATAGCTTCATAATCAGAAGTATTCATTTTCAAGATAAGTAATATTAGCTTGGTAACTGAATTTTATAACTTGAACATCATAGCTTCATAATTACCACTAACATTTCGATAGTCTTAAGTGTGTTGATGATTAATCTCACTTTTTAAAAATTCAAAGAAATCTCAGCTGGGAGATCCGAAAAAGTTTATCTAATTGCTGTGTTGACTACTTTTCTTTAACACCCCGTATAAACCACCCAAAATAAAAATGGAATTGCTAATTGCAGGCCATTCAAAACTAAATGAGCAGTAACTAAAATAATTAAGCATAGAATTTATAATTTGGTTACATAATTTTCTTGTTTATTTAATTATAAAGTTTTGATTAGTTATAAGACGAAATGTGCAAGATTGCATAGCTTTGATATTGGTAGATATTTTGTCAAAACAGCAAAATGCAAGTGTACTTCTCTTAGTAAACCTAATTATTCGTCAGCGTTAGTTAGCGAAATGCATTTACTGTTAATTAGTGTTGACTGGACATTTAAGTGATTATCCAAATGTTACTAATTCAAAATTAATCAAGAAGTTGAAATCTCGTGACACTTATCAAAGTTCGAAATAAATTTGTTCAAAATTATAATTTAATTTTAGGGGAAGATGATAATCATTATTAATTAGTTATGCTTTAATAACTTATCAAGTAATAATTTCTTTATGTGATAGGACAAGTAAACAAAGAATCTGTTCTAATAACATTCGATTACTGAAAGTATATAATAACGATTTAGTAGTTGTGGCAACCCACGACTTTCCTCAACTTATATTTAGTTTCCAATTTATAACGTTCTTTTAGATTTACATCTATATTATGTAAAATATAAAACAAAAAACAATAAAACGTAAAACATTAAACTATCGCGCGTGCATAACTTTGTCTGCATTTGAAAGAAATATTTGAAGGAGAAATTTATATAAAAACAATAGGTAAGTATGCGAAGACAAAGCAAAATGTTTGAAATAAGAAATATTTTACAATTGAAAGCATTTGCCTTTCAGAATATAGAACCAAATAATTGGCGGAACTAAGGTTTAAAATTGTACAATTCCTTTTGCGCAAAATATAAGTAAGAAATAAATTTATTTCCATAGCAATATCGATGCCCCTAAGTTATTGGCATAATTACAATTTCTGGAATATTTAATCAATCGGCAATATCTATGTATATAAAAGCGATTATTAGAAATATACACATAACAAAGGAATAAAGAGTTAGTTGTAATCAATAAGTAAAAAAAAGGTTAACTTCTGGATAAGTTCATATTCAGAGATCTGATCTATATCGTGACCAAAGTAGGCCTAGCCATCAACGTTCAAGTACACAAAAATATTTGGGCCACATGTAATCGTCTCGACGCCGCGCCCCCGAAATTAACTACGACTATTTATATACTTCTTTATTTTTATATTTAATGTTAATAGCGAAGTTTGTTATCGACAATAAATCTGTCTAAATTGTACTAATGGTAAGTAAGGTCATTAGCTATAAACCAATCAGCCCCAATTTTTGTAAACTTGGGATCTTGATATTTACATTTTAATTTTTCTTCATTGCTTCGAAAGTAAGCACCCAATATGCTTTTTAACTCGTTTTTAAGAAACGAAGAGCTATCTCTCTATCGGATGTATGGATCCAAGCAACGAAATAGGGCGAAATTACGTTTATTCGACCTTCTGATAGGTTAAAACGTCGGTTTGACCAAACCTAATTTACGTCAAATAGACGTCGAAAGAAGGTAAGTGGGGAATAAAATTGAAGTAATTTGACGGTCGAAATTAAGTAATGCAAGGCATTTCACCCTATAAGTCATAGTCTCATTTGGTCAAATAGACTTACCAGAAGGTCGAATATTGGTAATATCTTGGTAATTTTTACTTAATTCTAACCAATTTGTACCCTGTTCTTTCGACGACGCAACCTTTGCCTTCGAAACGTCTAGATGGCAGCGTTGCACATCATGAAAATAATATACTAGATACAATCCTTAACTCGTTCTAAAAGATCGTGTCTGTAACATGGCTTCAACCAGAGAATAAAACTTGGAGTAAAATATAAGTCGGTCTTAAAAACTGAATATTGCGTGACATGTGACTGAAATATAAGTACGAAAGAAAATTTTTAGTACAGATTTTCATTTTATTTCACTACAATCAACGCGCTCTAGAAAACATATAATTTAAATAATTATTAATTAATCATTAATTATTTAGCAATAAAATATTTTGCATTTAGTACATTAAAAATATTTTAATCCCACACCTACATGAAAAGTATCAGATAACAGACTGTTTTTTATTCTTAGTCACGCCGAGAAATATAGTATGATTTATTTTATAAACGCCTAATTTTAAAAAGCGCTTTGATGTACCATGGCGGACATACTAGGTTGGCTAATTTAACGCGATCGTCCAATTTTCAACCTGTAGGTCGAATTTCCTTATTGCAAAGGCGAAATGTCTAACTTTGAAGACAGATTTCCTTAATCAAGGCATTTTTACTTATAAGTTGTTGACTTTGAAGTCGTTTTGTCGACCAATAAGGCATTCTGACTAATAAGGGCGATTTTCCTATTTATAAGTTATTTTGTCTAAGGTTTGACCAGGGAATTTACTAGATGATTATATTTAAGTTGGTGAAGGTTAAGTTGGTGAACTGACGTCAATGTTAATTTGTGTGAAATCGCCCAATAATGAAGTTCGGTTAACAATGTCAGCTTATTTTCCAATATTTCTTCTTCGTTTCTGTCAAACTCATCTTCAGAAATGTGATCAGTTTCGAAGAATTCTTCACCAGTTAACGGATTACGTACTTCATTTATGTTGACGTTCACATCTTGTGGTTCAATAATTATTTCTTCTCTGGCACTACTTGCACTTGCAACATCATAACTGGTGTGAGCACATTTCTTTCTATTTTCTATACTATCATTCTTTCTTTTTAAATGTCAATAATAACTTGTCGTTAAACGATATGGCTTATATTTTATTTGCCTTGGCATCTTTATCTTCTTCGAAAATGGGCAAATGTGGAAGATTTTACACACTTTTTATTATTTAATTATTAGTAGGAATCGAGTAAATCCAACATGATTATAGGTTAGAGTAACTTTCAACAAGTTCTAAGACCAATAACTAACTTTCAGGGCAATTTTGCAGGGAATTTCGACCTAACCTCGGACAGATTTTACTTATAGGGCATTTTCTATGGTAATTTCAACTTTAAGGTTAGCTCCCTGGACGACACGAGGTTTATTTCGTGCCTTAAATATTACCTATTATTTAAGTCAAACACACAGAACTTATATATGGTAAAAATACGTAATTCTGCCCAATTAAGTCATATCGCCTACGAGGTTGAAATTAGGTAATACATACAGGTCACATTTCCTTCAAATGAGACTCTAATTTGACTTATAAGTTAAATCGACTTTGAAGACATATCTTTGATCAAAATTTGGTCATTTATAACCTAATATATAACCTTAAGGTCACTAAACTTTGAAGGCATTTCGTAGATATAAACTTACGTAATGTTCGACCTGTACACAAGACTTCAAA
The DNA here is from genome assembly GCA_932274525.1 of Podabrus alpinus. NCBI lineage: Eukaryota > Metazoa > Arthropoda > Insecta > Coleoptera > Cantharidae > Podabrus > Podabrus alpinus. The sequence continues at coordinate 99,470,396 of OW026452.1, forward strand.
CGCTATCAGACTTTTAAGACATTTTTTATGTCGAAAATTGGTAATTTTTCGCTTAAATTAGGCAATCTGACCTTGGTTTAGTCAAGCTGCCCTGTTTTGTTGCTTGGGGAACCATATAAATTACTCAAAGGAATTCCATACCAATATTTGAATTTGGTTAATAAACTTACATATGCGTAATAATTTCTGACTTGAAAATCAAAGTTTTTCCGGAGTTGCCTATGTAAGTCATTCTTTTAGGGACTATGGCGCACACCATAATTTGTTGCATAGATAATTTTAATTGAGAGCAACTATAATACCAATATTAATTGTTGACACTTGAACAGTTTTTACACTTGCACAGTTTGTTTGTGTTATTATATAATCTACTTATGAATTTGAAAGACGACATATTATAATGAGTTTTATCTACCCGAGTTTAATGCAGTAAAATATCTATGAATTGTATTTCATATCGTGCGAACTACTGAATATATTATTTAAATTAACTATAACTTGCCAATACATTTCGTGCATCACGTGCCTAAAATCAGGTGTCAAATGACCTTGTCGGTAAATCAGCACGTCTATAATCAGCAACCGCAATATTATTTATATTAAATAACCGTTAAAGAAGTTTTGAATTACTAAAAGTTCAAAAACCTAAAACTATTTAAAAATCTAAAGCTACTTCAAAACAATATTCTTTTAAAATTTGCTAGAGGTTGACACACTTGTAAATTTCGAGATCATAAAAAAGAATACTTACGTAACTTATATAATATTTATCATCACAATACATTGGCGGTTTGAGGTTATGTGAAGTTTTGGGGTAACTTGGAGAAACAGTACTTTAATTTACATATATTTTCATGCATTAATACATACGTACATATCTGAGGAATTAAGTTTCACGGGTAGAATCGTAGATAATGCCGAAACGTGTTTACGGTAAGGTTTCTTTGAATTCTCGATTTTCTTGATAGTTTTTTATTTGACACTGATTCTTAATACTACCTTCAACTTAATGTTACGATAATTATTACTGGCATTTATTAAATTTCAGATACTATTTTAAATTTATATTAAGCTAGAGATTTGGTCATTCGGCCTTTAGCCTCGCCGGGGAGATTCGGTCTATCCTGACTAATATCAATTTATTTTCTCAATAATATATAATTTTAGTATTGATACACTTATTAGTTTTGTTCAGTCACTGATTTACCTTCTTCTAATTTAACATCCAATTGATTCGAGCTAGTTGATTGGGTCAACCAATCTTGATTTTTGAGAAGTCGCTGAGTGGGGACTTCAAAGCTTCACGTGCAGTAAACCCGATCAGATTGAACCGGAAACAATTCAAAAGTTGGTGATATTGTTGGATATACAAGATAGATCAATAGATATCCAAATAATATGGATAAACATACGTCAATGAAATACTAAAGGCCGCACTTATTACCGCTGCAGCATCACAGATCAAACTATTTCATATTTCTATGGTAAAATATCTGATAATATCAAAAACATAATTTATCAGATAATAAATTTGATCCTGTCTTCATAAATAAATTGATACACTAAGGATAAATTTGATTTTCTTGCATTTTCTCAAAAGAGCTTCTTCTCTTCTGATTTTAAGAACAATAACTGGAAGCCGGCATAGCGATATACATTTTATTACTTCAGAAATAAATACAGCGGAGTTGAGCTTTTCGTCTGCCATTGATCGAGTTGGCGCTCAAATTTTTGCGCTGACCGGATTCTGCGCGAGTCTGGTTCGGCGAATGACCATTCAGCATAGGTTATTTTCGGCACAACGACCCGTTCGGTTAAACCGTTTTGGAGTTTAAGTACAATGCTTTGACACGAAGCTCATTCGGTCCAAGATGTTTGGACGCAAAAAGAAATTTGGACATAAACAGTTTGGCGAAAAAGTTCAGCCCAAGGGGTTTGTAAAATTTTCCATATAATTGTTTCTAAACGAAATTTGGCTTCTACGTATTATGAGTGTATATTTACAATGAATAAAATATCATAAAGAATACCTAATAAACTTTATTAATATCATAATAGAATATTATTTAAATTACTTTAATTACATATTACATCATAATATATAAATTTTGTGGTAGGAGCCTAGTAAGCAGTCATTAATATTTTTTATAATATTGAATATTTTAACAAGAGGTTTGATTCTTCCATTAGCATCCAAATTTTTTAAGTTTTTGTGATCGATTATAATGCTGCTCTTAGAATTCATAGAAAATATAACGAATAATTTACTTTTTTTAATATGCTAACGAACTTGACAAAGAAAATATAAATATAACCAGCTCAGTGCCATGTTAAATTATTTTACCAATTCTTATTTTAGAAATAACAAACAATAGGTAATATAAAATAATGGATATGTACAATTTACATTATCAAGAAGAAGCTTTTTAATGATGTGGTAAAATTTATTCGAAATATACTGAATGTTATGCCCAAATGTGAATAACCAAAAACATAATATCTAGCGCCAAATCTGCTCGGCACCGAATGAACGTGGTAGTGATAATCCTTGCACAAAATCTTGTGTATATAATGCGATTGTATCAAATACATTGCAGAATATGTCGAATAGACAATCTTTGCACCAACATGAAAATACAACGTCAAGGTCTAATTTTTCAAGTTTTATCCCGAAAAGAGCCTTAAAATTGCTACCATCAAGAGGGCTATAAATACTACGTACGTGTAAAATCTACACAAGTACACGAACCCCACGTACAAATGGTTGGCGACTGTAATTCATCGGTACGGAGTGGTTCTAAATACAATAAAAAATATGTGCCGCATCTAAAGTTAAATTTGGGGTGCTTTCCAAATTTAATATGAGCGCCATTAATGAAAAATCTGGCTAACACTCTAACAGACAAGTCTCCAACTGGTAAACAAGTCCGTACGAATAGGATACTTTCCGTGGGAAAAATAAAATCCTATGAATAAATTATATAGAGGTCAATCCTGGTAGGGCTTCAATTTCGCCACTTTTACATTACACAAAATAATAATAAAACACAAGTAATGCAATAAACATATAATCAATCAAAATGAAACAAAAACATTTTAGATTTGGTAAAAATTATTCTATTTACCCAATTACAGTTACTCAAGTAATGTAAGAAGTAAAATATATAATGACTAACACTAACAGATTACAGTCGGATAAATAGGTAACCGAATTGAATGTCTTCAACCAGGTGTTAATTGATTAATATGGGAACCTTAATCGTATGACCTTCATTTCTTCTTATAAACATCTTAGAAACCCTCGATTATGAGGTATAAAAATCGAAACTTAATTCTAAAACTCAAACACAAAAATTTCCAGACGTCAATCACAACTCATTGTCACAAAGATTCCCACAACTTATAAAGATTTCTAAAAATTAATAACTTTAAACAAGATTACTTCAAAAACTTTACAATTTGTTGGTGTAATCAATAAGTTAAACTCATCAAATAGCTAAGGAGTGATACATATGACATTTATGAACTGCCTAAGAAATGAAGAATGGTATAAAACATTACGTCCAAACTGACCATTCCGGAAATTCAAAAAAAAGTGGTATAAATTGAACAACCGTCAATTGTGTTTTTGAGAAATGTTTTTAAGATGTCAAAAATAATAAATTTTATGACCGATTACAAAAAAAAATGGACCATGCTGATTTAATCCAAATTGAACAAACAACTCCATAATTTAACTATTAAATCTTATTTTAGAAGTTAATACTTAGCGGATGTCTTCTTGAAAAAAATGATATAATAAGCACAAGCCGAAAGTGGTGAAATACAAAAGGTTAAATGCCAATTCCGGCTGCCTACGCGAAGAAATGCGCAAGCGATATCAGGTGCCAATTATGATTTTAATTTCGGAGGATGTTTTGTGGGTAGAAATCCCACACTATCGCCCAGCACGGGTTGATTGTTTATTTGAAAAATTTCTTTCTTCCCCTACAAAACAAAAAAAATCATGCAAACAAAAAATATATTAAATTTTTTACTATTCGGCGACCTAATGTTTAGCAATAGAAATTTTGTGGAATTTTGCAGTTTGTTATTTTAGCTGAAACTTCTTAATTGTTTATTTTCCATTGCTTTTCATGTAAAGCTTTTACCCTTTCTAATACTTCCACCATATATGTTTATAATTACTGTATTGTACGTCATCACATGCATTATAATTTTTTTTCTTCTTAAGATCCGTTCTGATCGATCTCAAACATGATTCAGAAATTATTTTCACATACTTGCTTTTCATATATTTTTAGAAGCTACCATGCCAGAGGTTTCAAACTCTGCGAAGACTACATAAAAATTTTCATAATTATTTCATAAAAATGTAATTAAATACTTTTAGATAATCTTAATAATTAGAAAGTATATTTTTCTCGTTATGCTACATAATGAAAATTGAAGGTCGCCAATGGAAAAATTTATGCAATTCCGGAAGATATTCACTGTTATAATTAATATTTTGCTATCGTGTAATTAAAAATATTGGCAGACCAGAACTGATTATCTTCCCAAATCAATTAGATGCTTATAGCTTTGGATGTAGGATGACCAAATAATCTTATTACATTTTTTTCCCCGAAGAAAATTGTTTCAAAAAACACAAAAAGTAAATTTCAATTTTGAAATATTGGGAATAGTTAACTATCTGACCATCTAACCAAGTACAATCCATTTACATAAACCTCATATAGTAACCCCCTCATTCATTCATTTATTATTTAAATTGTATCTACACAACGTATGTACATTTGTACATGTGTCTATAGATCTATGCAAATTATTACCAATACGAGCGTTAGAGCAATTATTCGTTTTAAATCAAGAATTAATTACAACGATCTATTTTCTTAATTGTTCGCTTTTTAAAATTTCACTCTTTATTAAACGGGTAAATACATTCGTTTTCATTAAATGTTTCATAGAGATTCGGAACTACGCTGAAAATCAGGTATAGTACATCGGTTTCAACGTTTAATATTGTATTCAAAAAAGAAAAATAACTCAATTTTTATTCGAATTATATAGTAATAAAGCTCCAAAAGTGCAGACAGAAAATAATAACTAAAAAAAAATCATGAAACGAGCACGGAACCTTACCGAGCATTCGTTTCGACTCTCAATTTTCATTACCTTTTTAATAACTGAAATTTATTTAGTAATTTAAATTTTTCGTGACTTCGACCAAAAGTTTGACATTAAAATTAGAACTTGAAATTTTGAGTGCCTTTCATTTCAACTTGAACTTGTCTGCTACTGGACTAAAAATAACTAAACGACATGTGTTCTTTAAGTCATCAGAACGCAAGAAGCGGAAATAGCACTCCTTTTGGTTCTGGTTCAGACGCATACGAAATTAAACAAATAAGCCATCTCTAACGCCCTCACTCTATTGTAATCAAACACGTATTTCTAAACCGTCTAATATTACGGTATAGAAATAATTAGAAACGCCGAGTTTTTTTACCCATCTACAAAAATTTGAAACGCTACCTAAAAAGTTACCAAAATTTGCATGAATAATGCAATTATCACCAGTTTTTATCCATTTTTAATTTTAAGTGGTAAAGGAAACGGAACTTAAACCTAAATGTTTAAATGATCATAGAACCGGGATTCAAAATATTACTATGTATCAGTGGCGGCTCGTGAGATATATGTTTGGCTGTTCTGCATTATAAAAAAGGGAAGGCATCAGTAAAATGCTAATCTCAAAAAATAAACGTACTTATTGCACGTTTTTAAGCATTAATGGCGTGCGCCGGTGCTTGCTTGTGGCAAACTTAACTTATCAATAACTTTTTCGTTGAAATTCAATATTCCCGAGATAAATTTTTTTTCTATTGACAATATCGAAAGACACAAACGGAAAACAAAACAAAGCGTTCTTATACGATTACAGCCACAAATCCATTTGTTCCGTAAATAAATATTCGTATTAAATTGTCTTTTATACATTTTACCCCGACTTGTATATACCGGCAATTTCTTATCACTAATTGTTCTTGATAACTAAATTTAAAAATTACATTCATTTTTAAAAACGACCTTCTTCGTAAGAGATTTTAAAAACGACTAAATAAAAAGCCTTAGTTAGCTTATCAGGTCATAATAATTCTGCATATTTGTTATTTTAAAAATAGAACTTATATGATTTTGTAATTTAAACAGCCATTTGAGTTCGGTTCGAAATAAAACAAACGACGCAAACATTTTTAAAACAATAAATTTTATGTAAGTCCAAATTTCTTGATCTACATTTTATTACAGAAAATTATAGTTTGAGAATTGTTTTACAATGCAGAAAAATCTCAAGTCCAAAATTATTATAAAATTTTATTAGGAATATTAGTAAATTCATAAGCATTCATTTTATCTAGTAGGTATAGAGGACATTATATCCATAATTTCAATTAAAGTTTATAATACAAGATCTTTCTTTAAAATATAGGTATGCTAGCACCGGTTAATACTCGAGTAAATATCTAACTGCACTTATAGCTGCGTCCAAGAGCAGCCACTACATGCAACTTTACATTCGATGCGTGTACGTATCACGAGCTTAAAATAAGAATTATTATTTTATAAAAATACATAAATTTTAATTTTATGTATTCATAATTTTATTTAAAGTTGCAAAATCCGTCAAAAAACAATTTAACTACTATTTTGCTATAAATATGTGCAAGAAACTTGGTGTAATTAAAAGTTTTTAAACAATTTATTGCTTATGCCCTAATTTCACTGCAATTTGTTTAACAATTGATGAACTAATATTAAAATTAGTTTTTCTTTTCAAAATTCGAATTCTAAACTACATACCTCGAAACAAAATCATAAAATATATACCACGTAAAACTATACCAATTGCTAGCATTGTAGTCTGCGTTTCATTAAAGCTCGCCGGGCTGCGCACAAATGTATAGCGTTCAAGTTAGACCAACATTTTGATAGCCGACTGGACGTGTCTTTATTATTACACTATTTATGTGACTAGCTGTTAAATTATAACTGATATGCTAGCGAAAATGAGAAACACGCTTTCAAAGCAAAGCTGATAATGCACCATTCTTTATAATAATTTAAATCTGATTAAGGTTATAATTATATAATTAATTATTTAAGTATTGGTATTTTTATTGTTATTTTTGGTGGTTCTGCAGCTCTGCAGCTCCTATGGTAGAACCGCCACTGCTATGTATCCTAATAGCAAACAAAACAATGTAGAAATGTAGACTAGAACAATGTTGGAATTTATGACCATTTTGATTTTTAACCTGCCATTCAACTTTTATATTTTGAAGAATCTTCAAATTTGCAGTCACAACTGAAAGAAAAACTTCAGTATATTCATGAAATTTTAAAACTAAAGTTTGAGTTTGATAGTTCTAATTTCCTTCCTATAATATCAATAGATTAAAAAATTTAAAATAAATTTAATTACCTTTATTGGGAACTCTAAAAAGCGACCGCGAAGTTGGTTGCCATATAGGAAAAACCACGTGAAAATAGACATTTTTATGAATACATATTATGTTTTTAGAGGTGTGAATTAATTCAATATGCCTTGATTTATATCATTTAGGGACCGTTCTTAAATTATGGTCTGCACCCAGGGGGAGTTCAGACCTGCGTAACGATTTTTGACGATAGGGGGAAAGGAAGCTTCCAAAATTGTGACGGCAGTATATTAATGTGTAAAGTTTAATATGTTGTTAAATTTTATGATTTTAAACTTCCCGTAAAATTTGGAGAAAGGTCTACGTTTTTGTGACGAATTATGATGCTGGGAGGGGGGTGAAGAGTGCTTAAAATTGCTTGATGTAATTTATTAACGACCCCTTACTTTATATCACATAAATCTTTGAATACTAATAATACGCGTTCGCTATGATGATAACGAGCCGGATGTAGCGGACAGATTTTACTAGATTGCCATGATTTTTGTGATATGACCCCGGGTCGTATTAAAATTATAAAAAAAACTGTTAAAATTTTGTTTTATTTAAGTTTGAATTCTTCTTCTTATTATTTATAGGTATCTGACTTGTTTTTTTAACTAATTTATCGAATTAGTTCTTCGAGCAGTGGCTTTTACATCTTAGGTAGCTTGCTAGGCTTGCCTTCGATGTTCCTGAACCCTGTTTTTCATTGTTATAATGGCAAATCATTAACACAGAAGACCGACGGTTTTACGTGACCTCCGAAGCACGGAAGACGATCAAGAAATTTTAGACTGTACCCGGAGTCGAACCGGGGAGCCTTTCCATTAGCAGTTGATCTCGCTAGCATTCAGGCCATGACCGTCATCAAGTTTGAATGGAGAACGGGAATTTTTTATAAAAATGTTATGTTGACTGGATGTTTATGCTGGGTGTGCGCGAAGCTCTGAATAAGGTGCCCAGAGTTGAGTAAAATTTTTAATTTTGGAAAAATAAATGTATTTAAAATTATTTATCTTCAGTTTAAATACCAAAATACACGAATATCGAGAGCCTTGGAAACAGCATCTAGAAAGAATGCTGAAAATCCGGCTACCAAAACAACTATTCCACTATTGACTAATGGGAAAACGTAATGTCAGCAGACCTAAGAAGCGATGAATTGGCCAAGGGTGACATAACGGATAAAACTAAACGTAAAACGTGCAGTGGAAGAAAAGGAAGTTTGATTTATTAAAATTAAAATATTTGGAAAGTATCGTAGCAATATATGTAAATATATATTGTGATTACAGAACAATTTTGTTAATCCAGACCAGGTCCGGACTGGTACTAATTTAGTTTCCGGGCAACTCCTTGAATCAGTCCCGCTCTTTAAGAAATTTTGACAACAAAGTAGTCAATTCGTTTTAATATATTTTAAATTTTACGAAAATAAAACTGGCAAAATAATTTTAAAACCGCACTATGATAACGCCCGATCGATTGTGTAAAAATACTGTTATTGTATTTTTTATTATTAAGTATAGTTACTAACTGGCAAAGACAGCTGCACTTAGTCATAGGGTAGGCGATTTCCTTGATTGTGTGGCATAAAGACCTTCTTTAGACGTTGACTTATAACTTGAACGAAGTCAGGATGACTAATTGGGGAAAGAAATTTAAAGGGGTGGCTTCCCGCAGTTTTGTCCATGGACCACAAATTTGAGATCAGTAGTATATTCGGTGCGACTAGGATTAAAACCGTAATTTCCCTCTCTTAAGTCTACTGGTTTACTTTTTTTGCATACTACCCTAAATGGAGCCTATGTCTCGTTCTCCTCAGTGCGGCCTTTAGGCCGCACAATCATCGTAATCACATATTAGATGCCCAATAACGGTCAGTTGAGAGGACATGAGAAAGGCATATTGAAGAATTACTATGCATTTTGTATATAGGGTAACCATTTTTCGACTTTAAGCAATTAACTTGTAATATTTGGATTCCTCATAAAGAAATGCCTTAATAATATTTTGTATATACAATAAATATACCTAGTTTTATCAGTTTTCAATTTAAAAGGTTAATTCGAAAATTACACTTTCTTTTTTTATATTTTTGAAACTAGAAAAGATACACATTTTTTTCCTTTCATTGTTCAGAATAACAATAGGAGAATTTTCTCTAATTTTACGATATTTGGATTCTTCAAATAACCGAGATGTTCATAACAAACCAAAACATCACTTATGGTCAGTTTTTAATTCTCCAGTTAGATTTATCTTTTAGTTCAATAGGAAGTGGTAGATGGGAAGTGAACTGACACCCAAAAACCAACGATCTCTGCCTAAATTTACGAATAAAACTAGTTTAATGGCTAAACGCGAGAAAGAGACAACGGGTTGCAATGACCAGAGAAACAGAAATCAAGGTAGAACACAGATGCAATACCTTTAAACGGCTCGAAATCCGACCACGTACTTTAGGGATTGTGGAATGGCAAAAGTTTGAAGCAGAGAAAACAATGCATGTATACATCGGTTTTTACAATGTTCTACGTCTTCCGATTTCTCTGTCAGTGCTCGTTCAATCTGAATGACCATCACAGAGGATCTACAGCTTAACGTGGATTCCGAACCACGGGAGGCGATATATAAAGTTACCTGAGGATAGCAGGTAGATATTTGGTGAACTAAAACTTCTTCTATAGCACCTCACAGAATTTAAAACCATGGATCTTGGAATCTCTCATCCGTTCTCCCACTGAAAACAATGTAAAGAGGTGGAATAGTTGGGAAGCAAGTGGTAGCAATAAAATATAGCAATTCTTTTGAAATAATAGGTAGCAATCTGACAACAGGTAGAATACGGCGCTTGTGAACAAACAAGCGAAGAACCACAGATGATAATATAAAAGTGGTGTGGTTAACCCGGGAAAGAGCTTCTGGGGATGGAATAAATGAGAAAGTGTCAGTTACTATGAATCATTCGTTAAAAATTCCATCCTTCTATCCCCAATTGTATCTGGTGCTCTTTGGTTGACATTTGGGATTTGTGGTTTTCGTAATGTAAGAGTTTGACAGTCTACATCCGAAAATGAATTAAAATAGACTGAAATTAGAAAAATGAGCCAATCCCTCAAATTTTTCTATCACTGAAATAGAAAATTTAAGCATAATTAAACCATTTTTGCATTAAAAAGTCCGGGTACGGTCCCCTAACCCTGGCCGCTCCACATAAATTTAAAATTTCCTATTGCAAAGAGGAAGGTTTATATAGTTTACTGATATAATTTAAACTTGAGAAGGTATTATCAAAATTTTGAGTTAATCGATTTTGAAGTTTGCAAATTTACATGTACAATTAACGAGATTCCCGCGCGTCGCTCATTCTGTTGACAGTCCGTGCAGTTATAATGACCCTAACACTTATGCCCGTACTAATAGTCATTCGCGAGTGAACAGTCGTCCAGTTAACAGTTAACAGTGAAAAGTGACTAGTAGTGCCTAGTGCAAAGCCAGTTTAAAGTGCGATGGGTAAGCGAACCAAGAAAACCAAAAACCTCGGTGCAGTGGTGTCGAAGGACTCCACTGTACTAGTGTCCACCTCAACCGTTAGGGCTAATCCCCCTAGCCCACTACCCGTTAGGGTTAATCCCCCTAACACCCCCGAAGCGGAAACGCTCGAACAAAAACGTGCAGAAGCGAGAGAGTATCTCATCAAATCTAGAGAACGTCAAGCCCTCCTTGACCAAAAATGTGAGGATATTCGCCGAAGATCTCAGGAGGCTACCATCCAAGCTCGCGATTCCGTCCGGGAATATAATGAAGCTCAAAAGCGTCAAGCCCACCTAGAGTGGATCCATGAAACTGCTTCCAATATCAAAGAGGGGTCACCAGAGCAGCGCGCTTTCATTCTCGACGCGTTAGGCCTTCCGCCTGACAACGTGATGGAAGTTACAACCGCTGCACCACCTCCCGAAGAAACTCCATCCTTCTCGAACGAGCAGCCCTTCGAGACCCCCAAAAAAGTTTCAAAGCGCAAGCTATCTAACACCCCCGACTCGACACCGGAAAACGCCGCCCTATATAACAAGTTTTGCTCCCTCGAAGACCTGGGGAGCGACACCGACGACGAGGAAGAGGATTGGAAGGATAAAAATAAAAAACGAAGGACAACAAAGCAGGTTAGTCCAGTGGTTTCCCGACCGCTAACCCCGCTTGCTCACACAAGTTCCATCTTTCCAATTGCTAGCATAGGCTCCTCCCCAATTGCTAGCATAGCCTCCTCCCCCTCACATAACTCGCAATCGAATTCCGCGAACGCGACCGGCACGGTTACACAACCGCGCAAAGCATTACCAGACAATACGGCACCCGTGCATCCCGTACGTGTGTTCAAAGTGCCACCAATTGTTGTACGGGCGAACAACAATTGGCCTCACATCTTTAACTTGATTAAAAGTAAAAACATTAATTTCACCAAAATTAAGACCGTCGCAAACGGTACTTCAATTTACCCAACTACCGAGACCGACTACCGCGTGCTATCGAATCTCTTGGAAAGGGAGAAAATTCCATCGCACACCTACTCCCTCCCAAGAGATAAACCCCTCAAGGTCGTGATCCGAGGGTTACACGCCTCGTTGAAGTGTAACGACATCAAAGAACATTTAGAAGACCGGAGTTTCACCATACACTCCGTGCACCAACTACTTCACGGGCGCGATAAGCATCCAATGCCTCTTTTCTTAGTCACACTTGAAAAGACACCGCTTGGATGCTCCATCTGGAATGCCACCACCATTCTTGGCATTAATGTCATTATTGAAACGCCCAATAAGAAAACCGCAGGTGTTTGTCAATGCCACCGATGCCAACACTTTGGTCACACGCAGAGGAACTGCCGTGCTGACCCAAAGTGCGTAAAGTGCGCCGGTGATCATTTGACAGCAGCCTGCGAAAAGCCACGCAGCGAACCAGCAGTCTGCGCCAATTGTGGCGGCGCTCACACGGCGAGCTATAAAGGGTGTCCCTCCCGCCCCAAAGCTCGACAACAACAACTAACTGCCCGACAAATACAAGACAACTACCGCACGAACAACATGCAGCCCACCCAACGCGTTCCACGTGAAAACGTTGAAACACCATCAAATCAAAACGAACAACCAGTTCGCGAACCGGTTCCTCCCCAACGCGACGCAGAAACCATGAATTTATCACAGATTATTGCCCTAATGACTACAGCTATCGTCACTGCTTTGAGGGAAGCAGGAATCGATGCTGAACTACAAAAAACTATCATCACTAGCGTCACCAATGTAGTAAACACGCATGCCAATTAAAAAGACAAAACTTTTAGCCCCGGTCAAGGACCTCCGCGCGTGAGTGCGCAAAAAACAATTTCATCACGCGAGTGCAGTGAAAAACATTTAGACAATTCATAAAAGTGAAAAACCATTCACGCGAACCAGTGAAAAACAATTAGACAAATTCACACGGGTGAAAAACCAATCACGCGAGTGAAAATTTAAGAAAAGATTACAAAAACCTCCCCTCCTCTCCTCTCCCAAATATACACCACTGCGACTAGCCAAAGGCGCCACCGGAGTAAAGCTCCAACGTTTGACTACCGTCGAACAAAATTCAAAGCCACTGACCAGTTGCGATATAGAGATAGGCCGGCCATGCTGGGATGCTCTGCAGTCAGTTAAAATGAATGAATGAATGAATGAATGTACTAATAGTCGAGAATTGATTCTAGAATTAATTCTGGTTTCAACAATTCTAGAATCGACTAACAATCCTGACACTACTAATAGTCGAGGATTCGGGTAGTTTCGGTAAAGCCGTCAATTAATTCTAGAATTGTTAATATTTCAGTGATTTCTAGTTATATTAGGTAGCACTCAAGTTTAGTTGGTTAAAAAGGTTACGAACGTTGTTTTGTATTAATTTATATTAATAATATTATAACCTAACCTTAAACAGTTGATAATATGCATGCGTCAAATGTCAAGCAACGACTCCGGGATTGTTCAAATAAACCAGGGTCACCGCTAGATCATAGAAACAATTCTCGGATCGTGTCGAAGGCGGAGTTATAGCGACTATTAGTTGCAACTTCAAACAATTCTAGAATTAATTCCGGAATCGAGATCAATTCTCGACTATTAGTACGGGCATTAGAGTATTTCGCACCGGCAGATGCAGCTCGTCTCTCGTACATGTAACATCGATTATTTTTTGTTTTTACGCGATTTTTTGGGGGTGAAACGTAATAGTTTACTGCCCCATACCGCAACTATACTTTTTAATGCTATTTCAAGGGTCTCTAAGCTCCCGGTTTCATTTATCCCGGTTTTCTTTTATGGGAGGCGCCTTCTCGTATGTTTAGCATAGTCACCAGAGTCAAAACCGCCCTGGAGGGGTGCAGAGCGGAGCGGAGCGCAGCGGCGCCCCGAAAGGGTAGGTTTTGACGACGGATAAACCTCCCTATCGAATGCACACCCCAAAAATCGAAGAAAAATTCGCGAAATTTACGTACTTTCAAATTGATTTTTCTCGAAATTTTATGTATATCATCTCGAGTGAAATTTTTACAGTATACTCTATAAACCTTCCTCTTTGCTATAGGAAAATTTTTAGTTTTTTTGGGGTGACCAGGGTTAGGGGACCGTCCCCAAAAGTCCATATTAATCATTGTATTAAAGTTCAAAAATTAACATATTATATAGTATTTACAATAGTTTGATGTTTTTTCTAATTGTTGAGGACATGGAATGAGAAGTTTTAACCCTTTCCTGAAAAATTACTAAACATGGATATTACCAGTTTTGCACGCAAGATCCTCAACTAAATTTAATTAGGAAATTTAAAGAATTATTCACGTGAAGAAAATTTAAAACTTCTTCAAAAACATTAAACGGCTAACAAAAATATAGGGTGTCCCATTTAAAATAATCGAGCTACAGAATTTTCAAGTTTTTAAATTTGTCGCCTTTCAGTACATCGTTTAAAGCTAACACTGCAAAGTTTTGTAAATAACTTTGTTAATACTATATGGGATAGACCATTCAAAAATGAAATTACGTTTTGCTCTTCAAATTCGCTGCATTATTTAAAGCTTTAAATCAATTTTTTTAAATTTTCAATGGTCAAACAACTTTTCAGGAAGTTATCACTATTAATGCACCTTGGATAGCATAGAATAAAAACGGTTACACTGTTTTACATTTTTGTAAATGTATCACGAATTTTCACGTCGAGTAAAATGAGAAACGTAATTTTCAGGTTTCCTGAAATTTACATATTTAATTAAACTAACAATAAGTTAATCATCAGAATTTTAATTTTTTTCCTATATTAACATTTTTTTCATTTTGAATTGTTCAACATTACGTCAGCAGCCTTTCAGCTGGAAACTGAAATTTAATCAAATGCTGCTCAAAAGTAATTGAATGATCAATTACTATTATTATTACGAGCGATATTGAAGAATCAAAATTGTTGTAATTCGGTAACTTTTGAAACGAAAACTATGAACTCTTTCAGAACTAACTAATTAACAGTTCAACTTCTGACGATCATCATCAAATTGAATTAAGCTTTTCATCTATAAAATTTGTCGTTTGGACATCGTACTTTGCTCAGGAAATAATTGAGTTAAAATAACCCCACGTTTGTATAAGTCTTTATTTGGCGTTGCTCGTTTTACGTGCGGTGATTTCATTAAATACTGAAAAAATAAGAGTTTTTCAATGAAAAGCACGTAGTTATTATTAACATTACAGTCAATGTACGCGCTGCACAAATAACGTTATATATTTAATACTACGAGGAGGTCAAGAGCTTTCGAAATAACCCATGAGAGTATTTATTTAAAACCAAACAGTGCCGTATTAGGAATATTTCAAATCGGCTTAACGTCAGATTACGTAATGTAATTATTGTTATATTCAGTTTTCTTGTAAAAAGAACCACTTAAAATGGAAAAACAACTTTGTTCGTAACGAACGAGTAACGAATCATGTGATGAGAACGGCAAACGAATTAAATCATTCACTGCGCTGATTTTTACTCATTATTGACCAGCTGAAATATACGAAAATCGTTCAATTACTGCACAATTTGCGAAAATAAATTATAACAATATTGGTTGACGGTATACGGGAGTCGTTTTATACGCTCGATCTATCCTATATATTTAGGCTACGCACCAATGCAGGGTTAATTATACGGCATGATTGACAAAGTTGACTACAGCTACGGTAACTTTTATTGGGAATAATGTTCAGCTATTGGAATTTCAAACTTTAGAGCTGCAATAGCAACCTTCGATTTCTAAAATTTTGGAATATTACTGCATTTGCAAAATGAAAATTTAATGTTTCTATTATTTTATCGATCATATTTTTTATTTTCGTTTTTTCCGACCAGCTTTTTATTCTATTTTTAGTCTTAAGATGTTGAAATAATTTTTACCCTTGTTTTTATGAAAAAAAGCTTCTTTTAAGTTTCGAAAAACAATTTTATCATTTTTGACCTTCTGTTGACTTTATTTTCGAATTGTACTTAATTAATCAAATCTTTTCATTGTGCTTGTCTGACGAGAATCGAATAAGATCAAAATAATTGTAGCAAGCTATGGTTTTCCATGGTAAATTTTCATTAATTTCCACTTTCCCCTTTTTAAATTAAAATTTTCATTCCTTTATCTATAATTTATTATTATCGATGGGTTCGTGGTTAATAGTATTAGGGATAATCGATATTAATCAGACCTGTGTTTTTATTTTAACCTAAAAAATGCATAAAAACACTTTTTAGAAACGTTTACCGAATTGACCATTTTTATTGCATTTTTCCTTCATTTATTCTCAATAATAGGGAAGATGCATAAATTTTTTTTATAGCGTAGTTGGATCAAAAATAACTAAATATACTAATTAATGCTATTTAATTTATTTATTTTCGTTTTGATAATAATTTAAAAAATATTTAAAAATCCGTCAATTTGAATTGAACGAAACGACCGCGCAATTTTCCAAGTGACTGATGACGTCACAAGTTAAATTTTACATTCATTTATGTTATTTTTCTGTGGTTTTGTGCTTTGAAAGTTGAAGTTTGTTAGTGTTAAAGCTGTTATTTATCATAATTAAATCAATTAAAAACAAGAAAGTTAAAAAAGTACTCTACATGAGTAGAATAAACATGAAAGTGAGGTTATTGCAAGCAAGCAAGCAAACGCGTTGCGTTTAAAGTCACATGATTTATTTTAAATTATCATTGAATTTTAAAATGGATTATTTATAACAAAATACAATAAATAGAAGTTA
Source organism: Podabrus alpinus (assembly GCA_932274525.1). Classification (NCBI taxonomy): domain Eukaryota; kingdom Metazoa; phylum Arthropoda; class Insecta; order Coleoptera; family Cantharidae; genus Podabrus; species Podabrus alpinus. The sequence goes on from OW026452.1 coordinate 99,487,206, forward strand.
TTTTTGCTGATTTGATATTTAATATATAGGATTAATCGGAAAATACTGTTTTAACTAAATTTTTTTATTCATGCATGTTCCCCATTGTTTCATCTTTCACTTTTCAAAATCTTGTTTTGACTATAATTATCAATAAGTTTTTATTAATTATCAAACAGGGTGTGATTCGCAAGAATTCGCAAATGACTAACTGAGGATCTACTACGTGATTGCTTAGGTTGTGCGGCCTAAAGGCCGTTGGAAATTTATAAAAATAATTAAATCGTTTCTGATCTAAACACATCACCAAAATTAAATTTAAATTAAAGTCTTTCATTTTATCATCATTTAAATTTATTTAATAGTATTGATTTTTTAACTTATTGAAAATATTATAAAATTATATTTGTACTTTTACAAATTGGAGTTATTAAAATGAAAGTAAAATTAATTGTTCAATTAATTAAATCAATTATAAAATTTTATGTTTTTGTTTAAAAATATTTCTGTTCTTTTAATTCAACTTTAATTCCTTTAAATAAAATATGTAAATATGAAAGGGACCGGTGTTCAATTTGTGGCTTATCGCACCCAGGTGAATCCTCATTTATGGCACTGCTAATTTAAATTTTTATTCTTATAAATTTTAATATAGTTCTTCAGATCTTTTCCCCTAATATTTATTCTTTATGTTCTTATGCAATATTTAATTCTAGAGTCGCCCTTTGAACCTTAATTAGACCAAAAATAATTAAATTTTACACTTTTCTCTCACTTTGCTTCCTTTATCAAAATTTCCTTCAATCATCTCTAATCTTTCCTTTAGTGTTCTCCAATCAAACGACCTTTCCATTTAATTAATTTTATTGTGATCAATTTTAAAACCAAACAAGAAACACAATTTTAACAAAAGTAAAACTTTCCCAAAAATTCACTTGCATCATTAAAGCACCTACCTCGAAATATAAATAGTAATAATTATTATAATCTATATTTGGTTTCAAGTCAGAGAAATTTTGTACTAAAATTGGAGTTATCAGTTAATTTTATAAAAAGGCGTGACAAAATATTCATAAATTTACTTCAGAATTTTATGTGAAGTTGTATTTTACCTTTACAACAAAGTCAAGAAGAGATTCCCATTTCACGACGGGAGTCCTTTGAGAAATGTTGATTTTCAGCAAGGGGGCTTCGATTGGCCGCTCCAAGCTCCGATTTAACCCTACAAGGCCACACAGATGAGTTGTGGTAGTGCCAAGAAAAGCTTTTGAGGATGCAATTTTTCATAAATATATCGCGTAGTGTATTTTATGTAAACAAGTATTTTATGAAAATAAATTTAAAAAATTTTTACAAAAAAACAAAAACCGACTTCAAAAAAATGCACTAAAAAAAATTGCACTAAAAAGTAAAAAATAATTGCGTTATTTTTAGACTTGAATCTACTCACAAAATATAAATTTTTTATTATAATAAAAAAAATATAAATTGTTATTTTTGGAGTCGGTGCCAGCCAAGGTTAACAAACGTGTATTAACGAAGTAGCGGAGTACCACTAGGTATACACGACATCGGTATTGCTACATTGTCGTATTAATGTGATTTCAAATACATCGGTATTGCTACATTGTCGTATTAATGTGATTTCAAATACATTTTGTAAATTTCTTAACAGCTTGGCTGGCACCGACTCCAAAAATAACAATTTATATTTTTTTTATTATAATAAAAAATTTATATTTTGTGAGTAGATTCAAGTCTAAAAATAACGCAATTATTTTTTACTTTTTAGTGCAATTTTTTTGCTTTTTAGTGAATCTTGCGTTCCTTAAGAGTGCGCTGCGGAAAGAGAGAGAGGGAATGATGTTGAAAGAAGCCTCTAATCTTTTGTACAAATTTAAAAAACTAAACGTCGCGTCGTATCAATATAATTCTTTTTTTATATTCATAAGAAAAGACTATTGAAGGCAATAACCAATTTTGAGCGCTTTAAATTAAAAGTAAATAGGTTAATTTAATTAATGTACATTAATGTCATAAATTAATTAATTTGTCACTTTGTAACTTGATTTTTGCTAATTTAAAAAATATTGTGCAACGCCACTGAGTATATGTCAATGTCATTTTTAAAGTTAACATTCTTATGTCAAAGTTGTGCCCCCTATTCTCGAGCCGCTACTGACTATATGTCAATGTCATTTAATTAAACTTTTAGTGTCAAAATCGCAACGTAACTATGACAACGACGTTGACCTGAAGTGTTTAACTGCAGATGACCGTCTTATTTAATTTATAAAAACCAAAGTACTCAACCGATTTTGATGAAATTTAAACGGGACCAATCTGAAACTATATCCTTTCGAATTGTGAAAAAATTTTGAAAATCGGTTAATAAATGACGGAGTTATGAGGTAACAAACATTAAAAAAAAAAAAATACAGACGAATTGATAACCTCCTCCTTTTTTGAAGTCGGTTAAAAACAAACAGTTCTAATGATTTTTGTAAACCGGCAAACATTTTTGAACGCGCCGTATCCTTGTAGAGTTAATAAATTTATTTATTTTAACATTCCAGTGTTAAGATACTTCAAAATTACACCAACCAGAAACCTCATGTTATCATAAGACAACGTTTAACTGTGTTAACTGTCTAAATGTGTGAAACTTAAAACCTATGGTTTTACTTCAGCGTTACACAGAGAGAAATATTTATTGTCTAATAATACATAATACCGGTGGAATTTAATTATTTCTCTGCGGGTGTAAACGAGGGTTGGAAGTTTGACATAGTATTTTACAGACAATCAACCGTTATTAATTAAGAAAAATTAATTAATAAAAAAAGTTTCTTTGAAATAATTTTATTAAAGATTTTGTTAATTTCCTTAACTTCAAATATCTCATTAACGTCTGTTTTGAAAGTTCTTTAAAGTTAAAATAATTAATGAAGAAATTAAATATAAAATGCAACTCATTTTTCAACCCTTTTAAGGTGAAAATTTGATTAAAATTTTAATGTTAATCTTTGTAAAAGCACTAGAAATTAAGTTGAAACGTTTTTCTTCGTTTAACGGAATAGCAGTTGATTTGTAAATTAAATGTGTAGAAAGTAATATTTAAATAGAGCCTGACAAATTAATTCCAACACGCGATCTCAAAACCAAAACAAAATTTTGTAATTATTTTTTCAATTTTGTTTTCAAGTTAAAGAAAATCTAAACCATATGGAAATGGTTTTTCACGAAAAAACCAAACCCAGAAACAACAGGAGCACTAAATTGACACCAAACTTTGTTAATGAAACTTGCGTTAAACTTACAATTTAAATTTAATTAATCCAAATTTGATTTTGGCTAAACAACTTTATGTATTTGATCATAATTAGTTTATTAGTTAAATTTACTAAACAATGATGTGGGTCAAAATTTGTAAATAATGTAATTATAATTTTATCCAAAATGTTGAAATGGTTCAAATTTACAATAAAATTAAATTAAAAGTTAATTAAGCATGACTTTCACAACATTTATGTTGGTTTAACTTGGTTTGCTAACATCTTCGATTTTCTTAAAAAATATTGAAAACATAATATTCGTTATTAAAAGCTAATTAAAATTAATGGGGTGTTTGTCATTGAATTATTTTTTAGTGCACTCAAATTTTAATCAAAATTGATTTTTTGATATTTTGCCTAATTTTACATAGAAACATAATCACATTAATTGATGAAGGTTAATAAACTTTTAGATTTTCTCGCCTGAATTTTTTATGATTTTTAAAAGGAAAATAAAAAAAAGGGAATGAAACAATGTAACTTTTCTTCAAATCTAAAATACTACATTGTTTCTGAAGCAATAGCGAACATTTAAATTTCGTATCCATAGTACCGTTATGCAGTTTATATTAAAGTTAGTAAATTTTCTTTTTGTATAGCCGAAGAATTTTCCACGCGCTTGACATGACACTCTATTTATTAGCCTACAAATTTCAGGAATTCGCTGAAACTTTCACGTTATACAGATTTCAAATGCTTCGAAACTCTTTTTTTAATAAAGTTAAATTTTTGTGTTAATTGAAAATAAATCCACTTTAAGTTTAACTCTTAAACTTATGATTTGGTGGAGGAAATCTACAAGCACGTATTTTGCTAAAGTTTAAATACATAATTCAAAACTTCAATTTAAATCTTTGTTTAAAAATTGAAGTGTAACTTATCTCGAACTTACTTGATCAAAATTGAAAATTTATGCAAATTTGAGACAACTTTAAGTCAAGAAATTGTTTGTTAGTGCGAAGTTGCATCCACCACAGGGATAATTTAATTACAGTAATTTAATAGCTACGATTATGCAGAAACACTTTTGGTGAAAATTTGGAAACTTACCTTGTAAAGCGTTGAAAAAGAACAAGAAACCAAAACCCAATACTTTTTTCATATTGTTCTGATGTTTACAAACAAATTTCAATATTATCGATCACTAAATTTTCACACCAACTTGTATTCAAATTTCAATGCAAATTTGAAATTTTTAACTGCAAAAAGTCATAATAATTCAGAAAAGTTTTCATTCATCAATTTAACAGTTCGTAAAGAATTACGCTACTCTCGTAGCAACATACTATTCGCGCACCTGAACAACATAACGCGGCGCGGTCGACTGAGACTTTATGCGGCGCGGCGCCTTCATTATCATTTCATTGAACTTCGCGTCGTGTCGGTACACGTCGAGGCCGATTTTATTTTGGTTTTTATAAAAAGTGCATTCAAATCTAAATCTTTTAATCGCAAATTGATCCCCCGTGGGGTTTATAATCTTTGTAGGCCCCACATTGTATACTTCAACTTGACATTCTAGTAATTTATGCAAAGTTAAGAAGTTGATAATGGTAAATAATGGACCATAGTTGTTGTGGCTTCATGGATTGCTGGTTGGCTAACCGATTTAATACATTATTTTATGGATGAAACCTAAATTATTTACAAAAATGTTTGATACATTTCCGAAACGATACCTACAACTTGAATCCGTGATCGATTCATAACGACGTCCAATTTGATGGACTGTAACAAAGCTGTAATCAGCGTAAACTCCGGAGAACTTCTTCAATACACATTGGGGATCTGTCACAGTGTTCATTAACCCGCAAAGACCGGATTACAAATCATCAGTTTCTATTTGCTGACCAAACAGTACAAGAAGATCAATAGTTTGACGTGTAATTCTAACCACGTCACAAATATTTGATGTCATATAGCCAAACTCCTTATAAATTATACCAACTACCTGTACAGATATAAAAAACTTCCAATTTTCCGAAGCTACCACCTTAGAGGCGCGTTGCTCAGAAAATGGTGCAGAGGAGCATGGTGAAACGTAACTTGACCACCCTATCTCTGATGGAAAGATATATAGCTGTGGACAATTACGCTCACGCAGAAAAATGAATTTCTACTTATTTTTGCGTGAGGCCCTGATGTTCGGTCAACTAGCTCGTTAATAGCGGTGCGCTAGAGTCGTGGATCGTTTAAATGAACGCTCAAAGAAAATCCCAGCGGCCAACTTTGCTAGCAAAACAAAAATAGAGTAGCAACCAGATGGTCGTTGCTAGAAGGTGATAATATTTACGATGTCCGAGAGTAACTGCATTAACCGACCAGGATATACAGAAGTAAAGACATTACCACCAAGAACCTCTTCCCGAATTAATTAAGAGAACATCCGAGTGGTCGTTAAAATCCCAACAAATTGTGAAACCACTACGAACCCTCAGATAACCAACCAATCGTAAGCCCCCGATGAAATTTTCCACCACTGTACTTTGTCGTGCATCGCTACCTCCTTTCTATATACTCCTTTTCCAATAAAAACGACACATAAATAAAAATAAACACAAAAAAAATATCAAGCATAAAATTTCAAATACGAGATTCTAAACTATGCCGACCACTTAGGAATCTCTGTGTCTATGCATTCGGCCAGCACTGCACGATAAATAATGATTCAACAAATATAGCATTTAATATCTATATCCACGCGTGCGGGCGCAAATGAGATAAGATTGCCTTAATCAACTTTATGCAGAAACACGAAACCTGCATACAAATTGCAAACTTGGCAAACTTTCCAATCAAAAAATACAAGGCAATAGAGACACCCAAAATGTTAAAACACAAAAATACTATATAGCCAAAGGAAAATTTAAACGATGAAATTAGAAATAATTTATTGAAACTTGAACAAAATTTGTTTCAATAGATAACGATAACAAACTCCAGGTGGTCGGAGCAAAAATTGGCCGAGTTGATTAACGTATGCATCTGCGGAGTAATTATAACAATAAATTTTGGTGACTTACCAGTTTGAATAAATAAAAATCCTTCAAAGAAAGTATGGACGATGAGGTCCGACAAAAGAAACCGTACGATACGGGAAAAATCCACCATCTATCAGCAACGAATTTATATCCCCGATTGGGTTTGGAAAATAAACAATACTCCAAATCAATTCGCATCGCTGGACTGCAATTCTCCCAAAATCGCAACCATATCTTGCAAAATTCGGAACCTAACCCCAAAATCACGTTCACTTTTTTTTTCCTTTTCTCTTCTCATGCTAAACCACCCGGGAAGAAGTGTTTATTCTGCTAATTTATACAGATTAATAACAATAACTTATTTAAATATTTAACAATATGAAAATGCGGGTGAACATATTTGATAGATGGGATCAAATGTGAATGGATAAATAAAATAAAATTTAACAATATAAGTACATAATATAACAATAATACATGGGCTCGAGTAAAAATGGGTGGCAAATAATAAATTGGATAACTGGAACAGCAATAACAAATAATACTAATAAGGCTCTTTCGAGACGTAATAATAATAATAATATTAGGTAACTTAGGCTGGAGCACAAATGGCAGCAACCAATAATTGTATAACACGAACAGCAATAAAAAAAAGTTTAAACATATAAAATGGAACATAAAACGGTAAATGTTTAGAAAGTTAAAAATGGATGGAATTAAAAACAAAAATGAGAACTGATGTGATGGTATTAAATTTTTATAGTGCCAAGTGTGAGTACAAACAAATTCATATGGAAGTAGATGAAGGGATGGTATTGAACGCTTTTAGTGTATTGATTATTGATTTGCAGAATTTGGTGAATAATTTTGATATGAAACTGTTTTTTGAGATTTGTGTAAGGTCGCAAGGTGAAATATTATAAAAGTGGCAATGGTTAGTATAAGTGTGTCTGATGTTTGTATATCTTGGGCAGCAAGACAATAAATGTTGCAGAGTTTGCCTACTTTTTGAATCGCAGGGGCACACGTCAGTAGGACTGATCTTAAACCTATACAAATACTCGCGCGCAAACGAGTGACCCGTCAATAGCTGTGTCATTTCAAAAGTGGTATCAAAGGCACCTCGGAACAAACGAACATCTTGTAGTGTGGGTAAATGCTGTACTCGGTGTCCCAAGTACATGCCGATTCAAGGCGAATCACCCTTCTGGGTGAATTGGTTGTATGCCATGCGGCTGTGCGAGACAGCCGCGTCTTTGGCACATTGATCTGCAACCTCGTTCCCTTCGATACCACAATGAGCCTTTACCCAGACAAACTTGATGATCGTCTGATTCTTTAGATTGAGAAGTGAACGATGGATGGAGTTGACCAAGGGTACAGTGCTGCTCCTATTAGCAATGGTAACAGGCGAGGATAGGCTGTCGGAGAATATGCACGCGGAGTGCAATCTCCTGGGGGAGATCTAAGACAGGGCAGCGTCAATCGCATATAGCTCGGCTTGAAACACGCTACAAGCACGTTCACTTCACATCACATACGAAAGTCGACCTCCTCGTTCGAGAGCTCACCCAAGACTGCTATTGCGCCGAGCAAATGCTCTCGATGTGCTTGCTCGGTTCGACCGCTAGGTGGCGCGAGAGGTGCCAATTAAACAAAATTGGTAACGAAAAATTCGTTACAATAGGTAACAATGAGACATTTGAAATATCTCTTTTTCTAATCTGCTTACACAAATGACACTTTAGTATAATATATTCAACCTTCGAAGGTACCGTTCCATCCAATTTTCTGGTATCTGTGCTGGCGGTTTTAACAGTTATGAGAGTTACGGTTTTTTTGTGGCGTCAAAAATCACAATTTGGCCTCCTGTATATAATTTACGACAAACTTCCCTTGTCGAAGAGTCTATGTTTTCGATCTGCACGAGATCGACGCGCACCACATCGCTCTTATCAACTCAAGGTCTACAACAAAATTTTCAAAAATCAGTGGTAAGAAAATCAATCTATGCAACCGACAGCCATTACTGCTAAAATTGGCTCATATGATCCATTATAGTTTGTCTTTATCAGCAAGAGCAAATCGAACCAAATCCCCCTCACCAGCTGATCCTTAAATTTTGAACCGTTACAGTTCGTAGATGGACTTTACGAAGCAGCGGAACTCTGTAGTTTTCATACCAAACCCCAAAGCTGGGTTGAAACTGGTTGCATTCGTGGGTTCTTCCTATGTTTTCAGACAGTTTCCTCACAAGCTACTGGGGAAATTATGTTGCTATTTGAGCGCGCCAGCTGAGGGCGTCAGGGTAAGCACTTTATTCCTCAGAAGGCAATGGAAAACCACCGAGGTAATCTGTTGTGAAAGTCCATCTTAAAATTACACTTTCCGTGGTTCGGAACCCACGTTAAACAAGTACGCAAACACTTCGAACGCACATCATATGCAGAGAAAGAGATGGATTACGACGCTTCTGTAGAGGCATATCGACTGAAAATGGATTTGAGGGCGCCAGGTAAATATAATACAACAAGTGAAGACTAAAGAAAGCTGTTTTATTTGCCTTACTAAAAGAATTAGGTCAAAAGATGCAGTGAAGTACATATATTAAAATTACTAAATAGACTAAAAAATATCAAAATGAATGATAAATTTTTTAGAAGGACGTTTTATCAATAAAATGAGATGAGCTGAAATTGAAATATTTCGAAAAGTGGTGATGTAATTTGGTCAAGTTGTTGATTTAATAAAATTTGATCCTCAATTTCTTTCTCTTGGCACGACAAGCTAATATTCTAGCCGCTCAGCCACTTGCTCCCCCATTTATATTTCCACCTCTAATAATCACCCTAAATTATTTATCAATAGCAACTTCTTTTATCATTTTACCATTTTTAGATATTTGATTTTTTAACTCTTCAGAATAAACATCTGATGATAGCAGCATACACTGCTTAAAGCTTCTATTAAAATAAAAAATATTGACACGCTTAAATAACAATTTTATTTTTAATGCTAATTCGGAGTTTCAGAAGTTTACTCGGTTACATAGATTTAATTGATGTAAGGTTTGTGATGAGAATGTATACCATCTTATTCTGTTCTTTACTGACGAGGAAATGGCGACCGAGTGATTGCTGGTATATAAGCAATTCCCTTGGTATGGCCACAGCTTCGGTTGGCCTTGCCCTTGGATTGAGAAATGTATCTTAAAAACGGATGAATCAAAATAACTGCATTAAAGATCCGAATGGATATTCCTAGTTTAATCATCATGGATATACAGTCGTTGGACAAAATAATATGAAAGCACTAGAAATTTCTAATATAATCAAACATGAAGCTAGATTTTACTGATTTTAAAGAAAATACATTTTTTCCAGGTATAATTGTTTAAAAAGAATAGTTTTACAAATATTTTAATGCCGTTAAGAGCGCGCTGCGGAAAGAGAGAGAGGGAATGATGTTGAAAGAAACCTCTAATCTTTTGTACAAATTTAAAAAACTAAACGGCGTATCAATGTAATTCTTTTTTTATATTAATAAGAAAAGACTATTGAATGCAATAACCAATTTTGAGCGCTTTAAATTAAAAGTAAATAGGTTAATTTAATTTATGAAAAAGGACAATTTTAAATTTTTATGACAACCGATCTTAATGAAACTTCGTTATTGCCTTCTGCAGATCATTATAAGGACAAAACCTGATTTTGAAACGATTTCGTCATCAATTATAGAAAACTTGTACAAAACTTGTAAATCAAAAAGTGCCCTTAGTGGAGTTTTAAACTATATAAAATCAACTTAATGCACAAAGGGTTCAAGGGTTCCCTTAGATATGGCGCAAATAATTTTTTTAAATTTTTTAAATCTCTACAAAAGATTAGAGGCTTCATTCAACATCATATCTACTGCTTCCCTCTCTCTCTTTCCGCAGCGCGCTCTTAAGCCAAAATGTGGAACCAGGTAGAAAATTAAAAAAATTATTTAAATAATTATTCAGTTGCAAGTTGCATTTTGTTGGTTTAACATCGATTATTTAAATAAATTTTGATTTTCTGATATATTTTCTTGTTGAATATTGCTTTTCACTATTTTTTATAATATCGGTGAGTTTTTGTTTTTTTAATTTTGATGCATCAATAATTGTGCTGTGTTAAGTATAGAAGTAACATAAACATAATGGGTAAAGATATCATCGAAGTAAAAATAGCTGCAGTTACGACATTATTGAATACAAAAATGTATTCTCAACGAAAAATCGCGGTTATAGAAAAAATTAGTGTGGAATCGCCAAAACTCTGCATTTGAAGCAGAGTAATGCAGCTTCACCACGGTCACGGTGTGGTAGAAAACGGAAAACCTCCGAGCGAGTTGATCGCAAAATCACAAAAATTACTTTGGAAAGCCGCACTGCTACCACGGAAAATGTGGAGGAAAAACTGAAGCACGAAAATATCGAAATATTGACCAAGACGATACGACGCCGATTAGCTTAAAAAGGTGTAAAATGCTATAGACCTATAAACGGCCACGACTCAGCCCAATTTTGAAAAAAAAACGATTACAGTGGTCAAAACAGTATAAACATTTCACTGTTGTAGATTGGAAAAAGGTACAACCAAATAATATTTCAATTAATAACATTTTAACCGTTTGTTTTTGAATGTCTTGATTTAATTCCTCCTCTTTAAGTTTAAGGTAATATTTAATGACGAATCTACGATTACGTGTTTGACCGAAAGCCACCAATATATTTGTAGAACAAGGGCGGATAAATCTAACGTAAAACACCCACCCGGTTTGATGGTTTGGGGTGCGATATGAGGCGAACACACCGGACCGGTATATTTTGTTGAAGGCACAATGCATCAAGAACAATACCAACAAGTCATAGAAAAAGTACTTTTACCTTATTTGAAAGAAAAAAGGTTAAGTAGTCTTTTTCTTTTGTGCAAGACGGGGCCCCATGTCACACTGCAAAAAGGTCAAAAGTTACCTGCAATTAAAAACATCCCTCTTTTTCAATGGCCAGAGAGGTGATTCACAACATTTAAACCCTATTGAAAATGTATGGTCACTTCTTAAACAAGAAATGAATAAAATGGAAATAGCAAATAGAGCCACTTTAAAAAAAATAATTTTCGAATGGCAAACTAATTTAAAAATTAAAAACATGATCAAGTCTTGCATCGAAAGTATGCCGAGACGCATAAATGCAGTTGTTAAAGCCAAGGGTGGAAATACCAAATATTAATTTTTGTAAAATATTTTAGTACCTATAAAAATAGTATATTATGCACCAAGGTTGTGAAGGCCGTCATTATTACCCTAGCGCCAAGATTATATTCCGAGGTGCTTTGCACCGAGGAATATAAGGCGCGGAGGCAATAATGGTCTTCACAACCATGGTTTATATACGATTTTTTCCACTAAGTACTAGATTTATTACCATTTTTTTTTAAATTCTTTTTAATAAAATTTTTTTCAAATTTAAAATATTTATTTCAAATGACAGTTTTGTTTTGTTGATTTGACAGTTGTTGACAAATTTAGGTTATTAAATAAAATAAATCGCGGTTCCTCAAATTAACAATGGATGGCGCTGTCACTTGCTGTCACATTTAATTCGATTATAATGTAATTTTAAAAATTAAATTAATGTATTAAAAAAGTGTTTTAAATAGTTTAAATACAATTAATTAGCATTTCTTGGTTATTCTAAATCATTTAATAACAAAATTTTTATTTAAAATAGTCGCCAAGTTATCAAAAAATGTCATTTTGTTCATTGTTAACCAGTGGTTAACAATGGAAAAATTGTTCACCACTAGTCGAAAACGTGTCACTTCTTGAGCAACTAACCTAAGTAAAAATGGATAAAATTCTACCGATGGAGCGCTGTAAGCAACAACAAGCCACAACAAGCGTGACGTCACAATAAGGATATAACCTCGCTTGACCTCGCTCAGAAATGCTTTGCTTTGGTTTTGAACGATAGTAATACATTTTTTCCTGGTGAAATAATATTAATATTGTGATAAATTGTGATAAATAATAAATTTAACGTATTTTAATTAATTTAACTTCGAATTCATTGCTCTGATAAAAACACGTTTGTAATACACAATATAAGAAAAATAGTAAGGTTAACTTTTGAAAATCGTTACGTACAATATGAAAACACATTAAAAAATTTGTTATACTGTCACGATTAGATTTGGTTTATCTAAGTCGTGGATTATTGGGGTGGTGTAGCTCATTTTGGGATCACTAAAAAGTGGGACGGCGTAACAAATAATAAATCAAAGTTCATAACAATTATTTATATTAAAGTTAATAACATATTTACAATTAATATTTTACACTAACCTTACAATTATCATTTCAAGGGTAGTTGGTAGCCGTACAGCCTGGCGTGCGAGAGGTCATTTTGGTAATCCTTTTTAGAAACTAATAACTTTTACCGATTGACTTCTAACTTGAACAAACATTTTAACTAACACTAACACGCGTAGTGGCTCACGCGCCACACGCGTATTCCGGGCGTAACCCCGATATAACTCTGATGTAACTTCGTAACTACATGTAACTAACTATTTTGCGCTCTGTTGCTGTATTTAATAACTCGCATCCCACCTGGCTCTCTGTACTGGCTTGAACCCTTATTCTGCTAACATTGCAGTTCTCACGACGTTACATAGAAGTAACGTTCATGGGGTTCCAACTACCTTCTTATCTTTTGCAATAATGCATTTCACACACATCTACCAGACATATGGCATCGTAATATTATCTATCACGTCCTGTTGAACTTTCCATAATTATAATATCACATATGCGACGTTGTCACGTCTGTCATATTTAAACTGAATAATGATTTTTGAATTTTGACTTTTCAAAGTGTGACAATACTTACATATCGTATTAATATTATTTCACCAGGATAAACAATAATCACTACCGTATAAAACCCATATGAAAACAATGCAAGTTTTATTTTATCCTTATAGTGACGTCAAATATTTAGTTGATATTACAGCCACCAGGGTGCGTACAATTAATATTTTCCCCCTATATGACTAGTAGTGGAAAAAAATATTTCATAATTACTGTACACACACAAGAAAATTATTATCTTCTGAATAATTGCATATTATGCAAAACAGATACATTAAACGGAATTGTAAACATATTTAAAGGTGTTTTATTTAATATAATAATCTATTATAAAATTAACACTACAATAATTATAATATTGTTTAATTAGGTTTAGCATCGATAATTGGAATTAATATAATAACCAATTTTAGAAAGGATTATATTATAACCACATAATATTATACATTTGCAGTTTGCTCGAAAGCGGTACCGTCATTTTTTTGTTATAAAAATTTGTTTACGTCAGATTATTGTCAGTGGCGTCGTAATTTAAAAATTATAAGGTAATTAATAGTGTAATAGTTAAGTTAGGACGACACTGTTAATAATTTGTTAGGTTAGTAATCAATGAGAGACGTTAAAAATTGTTCATAACTAAAAAAAGAGATGGCACAGCTTTCGAGCAAACCGAAGCTTTAGCCTTATAACAGTGATAAACCGTATTATTAAATTGGTCTCCAAACGGTCACCCATCCAAGTGCGAGCCACGACAAGTAAGAATTAAAGCAAAAGTACCTTTAAGATATTTACAAAATCTTTAGGATTGCATTTACAATACCTTACAATAGTTTCCATTAGGTATTGAAGAGAATTCCCTGAATCGTTTAAAAAACCTATCCGAAAGTGTGTTATAGTAAAACGATATTAACAACATTTCAAGTTGCACTTTGCACTATATTACAAAAGGGTTGCATCTCTCAATGCTTTTGTACCTACATAATGTGATAGAAACTAAAGCTATAGTACAAATTTTGTAAGTTTATTATTAAATATTAGTTTGTTAAATGTCTCCTTTAGTGTGGACATTTGCTAACATACGATGAGCGTACAATAACGTAATATGGAATTACATGCATCAACTTGCAGACTTAAACTAGTACAATTTAGAAACTTTCCCAACAATATGTCACTTGCATATGCATCCGTTATTCCTGATGCAGTAACCGTATTTATTTTCATTTAAATAAGGAAAATATACTCATCATGAAGACTGTTATTTATTATAATTATAATTATTACTCGCACAATAAAAAATTAAATTAAAATAATAAAAGGATGTGTGGTAAAACGTACCTTGACTCACAAATTACTTACGTGCTATTTAAATTAATTTTTAAATAAGCTGAGCGAATGGCCGAGCGGTTAGTATGTGAGCTGCCTCACGAGGATTCACGGGTTCAATTCTCGTGGGGATTTATTATTAAATTATATTATGGGTATTTATTAATTTAGGGTGTTAACCCTCTAATTAGTCTTCCCCAAGTTGCAAAATTAAAAAGTAATTAAAAAGCGCAACTTTCTTAGCTTTTTTTTAAATATCTCGAAAACTAAGCAAGATAGCGCAACAAAGTATAAGTATATTTTCTGTAGAGCAAAATTATCTGCAATTATGATGAAAATAGAATTGATCGTCAAGGTAATCGCTTAGCTAGCAAATTTTATGAGGCATATGAATACCATCAAATCGCTAATAGATAGTTTTCAAAGGTAGAATCGATGCTGGAATTTATGTTTTAAATGATTTTTATAATGTGTTGCTCTTGAAAATATCAGACCCCCTTTTTTAAACGCCGTGTATATATTGCTCTGACCTCAGTTTTTCTTTTCTTTTTTAATGCAGGGAAGGGGGAAACCTTCATAGGTACCACCCCAATCTGGGATGGTAGTGTGAGCTTTTTACTCACTAAAACCCCCTCCCCGACGAGCAGTGGGATTTATCTTCTCGGCATCACTTCCGCTGTCGTCTACGATGGTCTTCAACTTGTCGTTTTTCTACGGCCTCCCGTCATCACCGGATTAGCTGGATCCCGCTGGGCACCCACGGAGTACGTGGCCCGGGCTGATCGCAATAACCCCCCGGCATCACCCGAATCGCTTGTACAGATGCGTGTTGGGAGCCACTAGGTAGTGGCCCGCGAGGCTCGTCTCTCTGCAACCTGGTGTGCAGAGTCATGACCCGGTCTGCACCGCTGTCGGGTCGGCTTCCCTCAACTTGGCGTTGGAGGAGACTGGTGTTCGTCTCCTTGTTGTGACCTCTCACGTTAGCCTTGCGGATTTCCCCCATCCACCAGGGTTCGCGCCCGATCTCTGAGGGTCCTCCGCAAGTTACCAGGGACCACCCCGAGGAGGTATGAGTAGGATTTCGGTCCCCTCTGACCTCAGGTTATAACCACCAAATAAAATATAAATTAATTATGACTTTTAAAATTTTTAATTATAATTTTTCAACTCCATTGAATAATTAAAATCCGCTTTATGTATGTATATTCGGTTATGAACGTCTTGCGACATTTTCCCGATACCTCCCTGTCTCTGCTCGTTGCGTGTTGAAAATGTGTGACGAGCACAGAGGACCTACAGCTTAACGTGGATTCCGAACCACGGGAATAGACGATTTTTACACCGCCTACTCCATCAGGGAAGTTTTTTAGCCATAAATAATGTTATCTGGGGCCAGCAGATAGACATTTGGTGAGCGAAAATTTCTTCTATAGATAGCACCTCACAGGATTTGAACCCGTGAATATTGGCTTGACTCCGCTTTATCACTTTGAATTATGCGTTTTAATTAATATTTAACAAATATTAAAAAATAATCTTTATCAAGTCTTGTGGATCAAGACTTATCAAGATTAAGATTTATCAAGTACGTTTAATCGTTTAATTTTAATATAATATTATATATCGCAAAAAGCACAATCGGTCAATCCACATTCTGAAACAGCGCTAAGTTAAAGAACTAGCAAGAAAATTATAAATTCATAACGAATGACATGTTTCGACGTTATTCACAATTTTACTAGTAAAACACATCTCTTCAAATCCGAACTGATAAATTTTTTTTTATTGAATCCAGGAATTGTTACAATCTGTTAATATTTAGCAATATTGGGGTGGATTCAGTAAATGTACTGCGCCCAAATTTGGATGTTCTTGCAGCCGACATTGGTACCTCTCGCTGTGGGTCATTATTTTTTCATCTTGAATTGTTGGAATTTTTAATTGTTCATACAATACTGTGTTGGAATATTAAGCATATGGGAACAATAGCGATTTTTTTTAAGACTTCGTTTTGGAACGTCTGAATTTTTGCAATGTTTCTAGCGCTTGCAGCACCCCAAAGTGATAACCCATAGGTCCAAACGGGTTTCAAAATTATTTTGTACATGAAGAGTTTATTCTCAAAAGATAATTTTAAGTCTCTTCCAATCAGCCAGTACATTTTTGATAATTTCAAATTAAGTTATTTTCTTTTTGTTTCTATAATATGCTGTGCTCAGGTAAACCTTCGATTCAGTAGTGTATCCAGGTATTTCATCTCCTCGGTCTGCGGAATTGCCTGATTGTTAAATGTGCCTGGTGGGCAAGTCCTTGTCCATCTTGATTTATCTTGATTTTCCAAAACTTAAATCAACGACAGATTTTGTCTAGATGCGTTTGTAGAAATTTTGAAGCCATTTTATCCTCTGCATTGGATGCCATTATAGCAGTATCATGTGCATAAGTTGCTAGGGAGGTATTTTCATCGATTTGAGAGGTACAAAATTGGCCCTAGAACGCTCCCCTGAGGTACACCAGATTTGATAGGATACTATTCTGAGGTGGCGTCTTGGTCGGAGGTGGACCCAAACGCTTTTCTATCGATTGGTATTAATTTTATTTAAAAAAAATTACCTCTTGAAAAAAATGTCTACAGCCCCTCCAAAAATTGTTTTAAAGAATTGAATTTTTATTAAAAACCTTTGAAGCGCAAACTGCGGATATTGAAGCTCATTGGAGGTCAAACGATTCTCGGTCGATTTACACCAATTTTATAAAAATATTCGCAATGGGGGGCTGACGAATTGGAGCTCAAACATTTGACACTAGTGTTATTAAAAAATTTGCGATGGGGGAGGGGGGAGGGGCGACAATAAGTACCTCTACAGATTACGCAGGTGGCATGTAAGAAAACTCCTCAATTTTAATTTGACGAGCATTTCCCTTGTCGGCAAGAAGCTCACAAGGGATTTGAAAGGCATTTCTGAGGTTCCTTAAGGCTCATATACATTAGCAAGAAATTTGCGACATTTATTGTCAAAGTAGATGTCACGCATGTGTAAACACGCATGAGATCTAAGTCCGCCAGTTAAGTTTGTATTGACAATTGATGTCTACAAGTTTATTGAGCAATAAATATTGCACGTTTCTTGCTAGTGTCCATGAGCCTTCAGGAAATTAAAATACACAGTTTTTGGAAAATTTCAGGTTCCCAGGACTCTAACAATTTTTTCGGTTTCCTTTTGAAACTTTTGAAAATCTAGATCGTTTTTCCTAAAAATGAAATGCAGCAAGTTATGGATAAAATAGATGACGAGAGAGATCGCCTCCGCCTGGAATCAGAGAAGCCACTTGAAGAAGATGATGAAGGAAAAGCACATTAGAGGAACTAAAATTACTAATATCGGGAAACGCCGCTAATAGACTTTGGGGGATTTATTCAGACACTCGAATACACAACCCTACCAAATTTCAACTTGCCCGAATTTTTTGCAAGCTCGGGCCATTTATTCGGTTTCGTTATCTGGACTATTATCGAAATATATAAAAAAGATATCGAGAAATTTACCTCACTGGCGTTTTAATTGTAAATTTGGTTTATTTGCTTAGGTAAATCGTTCTATTAGCGACGGTGGTGACGCACCAAAATTCTAAATTAATTTAAAAATCGATCAATTTGTAAGTATTTATGTAAGTAAAGGACTTAATTTTGCGTACGTTATTATACAATTAATGATATTGTACAATTAATTACCCCCCCCCCCCTTATAATCTTTTCCTGAATCCGTCCCTGCATCAAGAGTTGTTTTTTCTATCGTACTACAACAGTAATATTTTCTTTTTGACCTAGGCCGACTTCAAATCTTAACTCGTTGGTTGTGAAAATATGCCAAAAATTAGTAGATTTCGAAAAACTGAAAACTACATTCGAAAGATAAAATAATTGATCGACTTGAAAAGTTTACATGTAGGGGTTACAAAGTTGTTCTATGCGGAAATACACCATTCACGTCCGCCGACACTGTTGTATACAAAATATTAAAAAGTGAAACACGTGGCTCCCTCTGGGAGCCAATAGACAAACTAGCTGTAAACAAATGGTAGATATTTGTAGATTATAACCTCAAATATTGACCGAAGGTGCATGTTAATAATATGAACAGTTTGCAACGACTGAGCACTGCTAGCAAAGTAGGTTTAAGTTGGTAAGTTAATGTCGTAATTGTTACATATAATTTTACGTTGGTTTTGTTTTTACAATTGTCAGTGTTTTAGGGTTGCACTTGTAACATTGGGAATTTATAGTTTTTACTTATCGAAAGAAAGTGTCATAAGCAAACGTCGAGATTCTATGAAAGTAAGGGAACGTATGCGCTTGTCAAATTCTGGTCAATACGAATCGAGTGCACGCAAATTTATAGACGAAAATGGAACCACAAAAGCTGCAGTTACTTCAGGAATTAGAAATTGAAGCGATGGCCGATATGTACAACCGTTTGACTTCCACTTGCCATAAAAAATGTATTCCACCTGTTTACGGTGATGCAGAGATAGCCAAAGGCGAGGCTGTCTGTCTGGACCGGTGTGTGGCTAAATTTTTAGATATTCACGATCGAATAGGTAAACGGTTTGGAGAACTTTCCAATCAGGAGCAAGAAACTGGTTTAGGAAAATAAATTGTTTTATGTATACTTGAAAATATGTAGCATACCTTAATTACCTAGACTTTTGTTAATAAAAATTAGTATAAAATTCACAAGTACCGTTATAAATTTCTTGTTTTTGAAACCATTTAAGTAAGCTTTACAAAATTAGATCGAATATGAAAATCACTCTTGATTTCCTTGTTCAAATCTCTTGCGTTTTTGTATTATATTATTATATAACTACTGTTTGACGAAGTTCAAATACCTTAATTTAATCCTTTGTACTACAGGCCGCTATAAAAATTACCGTTAACTTAATATTGAACTAATAAATCATTTTAAATATTTAGCGCGGGCTCTGATGGGTGTAACTTCGTAATCGCTTAATTAATAAGAAAAAGTATGAGATCTTTTCTGTAGATAATTTAGTGAGCTTTATTTTCAGTAACTTGATATTTTACTCTAAGGTGCACCCAAACCGAGATATTCGTAAAAATGTCGTTATTCACATGGCTAAAATCTTGGGTTTCTATACAGTGAAATAACTAAAGTACATCGTTAATTACTCTATAAACTTACTGAGTTTATAGTGTAGAATTTATAGAATAGAATTTTGTTCAATTCGCCTCTTATTCCGACAATTTATTCCTTCACAAAGTGAACCGATTTCTTGTATTTATCGTGTATTTATAAAAATCACGTTTAAAATATTGAACCAAACAAAATGTGAATTTCAATCAAATTCATTTGCAATTTTGCCACCACAGCGCCACGCTTTCTCTAAAGCCTTTGATTATTATAGATTTGTCAAGATTCGCACCCCTGCCCTGTGTTAAACCTATTGTCTACTATCAAACTATTCCGGGTACGGTAACCTAACCCTGGTAACTCCAAATAAATTGAAAATTTCCTACTGCAAAGAGGAAGGTTTATATAGTTTACTGATATAATTTAAACCTGCGAATGTATTATCAAAATTTTGAGTAAATCGAATTTGAAGTTTGCAAATTTACATGTAAAATTAACGAGATTCCCGCGTGTCGCTCATTCTGTTGACAGTCCGTGCAGTTATAATGACCCTAACACTTAGAGTATTTCGCACCGGCAGATGCAGCTCGTCTCTCGTACATGTAACATCGATTATTTTTTGTTTTCACGCGATTTTTTGGGGGTGAAACGTAATAGTTTACTGCCCCATACCGCAACTATACTTTTTAATGCTATTTCAAGGGTCTCTAAGCTCCCGGTTTCATTTATCCCGTTTTTTTTATGGGAGGCGCCTTCTCGTATGTTTAGCATAGTAACCAGAGTCAAAACCGCCCTGGAGGGGTGCAGAGCGGAGCGGAGCGCAGCGGCGCCCCGAAAGGGTAGGTTTTGACGATGGATAAACCTCCCTATCGAATGCACACCCCAAAAATCGAAGAAAAATTCGCTAAATTTACGTACTTTCAAATTGATTTTTCTCGAAATTTTATGTATACTTTCGCAAGTGACATTTTTACAGTATACTCTATAAACCTTCCTCTTTGCTATAGGAAATTTTCAATTTTTTTGAGGTGACCAGGGTTAGGTTACCGTCCCCACTATTCCTTGTAGCGTATTGCCATCTACAAATTTCGCGGTTAAATTAGAAACCATTAATTTAAAAATAAATCTATAATGAGGTTAAGCAATAAAAATATAGTCGACGTTGTCGGATTGTCAAATGCATAATGACTTAATGCAGTGGCGTAGCTAGGGGGGGGGGCCGGACCGCCCCGGGTGCCACCCGTCTGGGGGTGACACCCGACCCCACATTAACAAAAAAAAGGTCATCAGCCGACATCTCACCCACCTGCCTGGGGGTGACACCCGACCCTCCCATGCCGCATAGCTGTTTCCTTAAGTGCAACCTCAAAAAAAAAGGTCATCAGCATTAGGCGGGGGTGAAACCCATTAAATCCGCCCCGGGTGTCACCCATGCTAGCTACGCCACTGCTTAATGACTGATTTTTAAAATTTTTGTATACAATAGGTAGTTACTTTATTATTATGGTACCCACCCTTTTTACAAAGCTTTTACCTATCTAAGAAAATTTACATACCTGAACCTGGTTTACATTTTAAATTGCAAAGTTTGGAAACAATTTTTATTTTGTTAGCCACTTACAGAAAAAAATAGTTTGATAATAAAAAAGAACTCTTATTATCCCAGAAAATGATTATTTTTAGAATATTATATGAAATAATATTTAAAGTGTATGTTAATAAATATTTTATTTAATATTTTGATAGTTCAGCAGTTTTTATTTGTATAATTTCAGTGTAGGGTAGTTCTTTAGCAAGGTTTCGGGGTGAGGGGGAATAAAATTTTCACAAACTCGTGGTTTATGATGACAAGAACAGACTCTGGCAACCAGCGCCTTAGCAAGCTCTTCTGGCGCCTGAGGCAAATTTGAACATATGCGCCCCCCCTTCCAAAAGATTCTTATCATTTTTAAAATTTTAAACTATTATTTATTGGGTTTTGTCGAGGTTTAGCGACTCCATTGCGATCATCCTTGCTACGGCGTTGGCTTAAAGTAATGAAAACAAATGGATGCTTATCAGGAAATCATTTAGGCTGCTGGGACCAGGGGGTCTGGGAGGTATGGAATACTCCTTCCCCCAGGTACACTTAATTTATTGCGAAAGGAAAACTATCACTTTTACGTCCCTCGGTATTAAGAAGAATGGTACTGGGATAGTTATGAAAAATATCAACTGCTTCCCCCCCCCCTCCCGGATTACAAATTAATAAATTTTGATGGTTCTGAATAATGGCAAGTGTACCTGGAGGGTATTCCATACCCCCCAGACCCCCCGGTCATGCAATATCGATTTTTATCATTAGGAGCTTCTGAAGATCTTATATAAAATACGCATAGTATGTCAGAATCACCGTTTCCATGGGAACGTAACCCAATACCTCCCCCTTCCTGAATATGGAGATTATTTTTATCGGTAGGAATTTTTCTTTTCAATTTAAATATATTTGAATAACTGTCGCGATGATAACATGATATTTTTACCGGTTACCCAGTCAGTTAAAGGGAAATGAAGAAGAACGCGGGGGTTGGAACCAACTTTCCTAAAATCCCCTGTCTTATCATTGAACCAAAATTGAAGAGGAGAAAATTCCCTACAAGCCAAGGTTTCAGGATTTACTTCAGATAATATGAAGAAAATTGTTTTTTTTTTGTTCACCATCGATGGTGAAGTTTAAATGTACGAAATTTTTATTCAGAATAAGAATTATACAAAACCTTTTTCAATTATTTTCTCTAGATTTTCTCTTTATTTCATAAATACTTAGTATGATGTAAGTAAATTTTGTTAATCTGTTTTATAAAGAATTTTGTATTCTTCAATTTTGATTTGAAGATAATTTTCACTAAAAATGAAAGTAAGCGAGTTACAGACGAAATACTAGTGTAGAGGATTAAAATCCCCACTTGTGGAAAAGGCCGACAGGGAATCGTGGTCAAATTTTTGAATTCAGTCAAATTCTCCCCCCCCCCAAAGATTCTTATCTTTTTGAAAATTTTAAACTATTATTTATTGGGTTTTGTCAAGGTTTAGCGCCCCCATTGCGATGGGGCCTGAGAGAAAAGCCTTAGTCGCCTCACCCTTGCTACGGCTCTGCTGGCAACTGTTTTAAAAAAGTAATGCCGGAGGCCCTGAGAGTAGTTAGAGATAGTTTCAAAGCTGAAGAACCCTACAAATCGACGCAAAAGGTTCAAATTTGTATATGTATGTCTTTCGCCCTCTTGGCTCCTCCTTGCGCCGATTAGGGTTCTTGAGCTTTGAATAAAAATCGACGCAGAAAGCTCAAATTCGTATATGTATGTATTTCGCCCTCTTGGCTCCTCCTCGCGCAGATTAAGGTTCTTGAGCTTTGAAACTATGTCTAGCTCTACATATTATAATATACATAGATTACAATTACTGCTTATTAAGGGTAGGGTACATCCACCCGCATCACTTTTTTAAGAGTAATCTTATTTCTTGCGATTTGTCTGTTTACTTAGATTCTGTCAATATTGATAATGTAGATCGGTTCTATCAAATTATCTGGAGCATCATTAAAGCTTTGGTTCCTCCGAAATAGGTAAGGGTTTCTATGTATCCTATTCGGTTTTCTTTGCAATTGCTTCGCCTGATTGAGAACAAACAAAAATAAAACGTAGAAGCGTACTATAAATAATTTGGTTTATTTAGTATTTTCTTGCTTTAGGGAACGTACGAGAAGTCTAAATTTGCAATTTCACCAAAATTATAATTTTAAAATGGAGAAGACTATCAAAGATAAACCTAAAATGTTTTGGTAACATGTTGATGAGAGCCTGAATGCTGGACCTGATGGTATACCGTCATATTTTATTCAAAGATGTTTATACTCCTTGTGTACTGCAATTTATGGTACTTTAAAACATAAGGAGGTAGAGCTTTCTAACTCCCATTTTTAAAAAGGGAAATCGTAGTACATCCCTAATTAGAGAGGTGTATGTATCTATTCAATCGTTACTTCCAAAATTGTTGAATAAATTGGTCTCGATGTAACTTAACGCGGCAATCAAGAACTACATTATGAAACACTAGGATGGGTTCTTTCCTGGAACGTCTACAACCACCAATTTGTTATCTTCGGTTTTACATACTCGGGACTCATTTGAAAAGCATATGCATGTAGACGCAATTTATACTGACTTCTCGAAAGTCTTTGAGAGAGTTTCTTACGGAGCTCCTCTTTCAAATCCGAGTCAATTGGATTTAGTCCGCTGGTGGTTAAATGGATTTGTACCTAATTGAAGGGTAGAACTCAGCAGGTGCAAATTCATATGAAATTATGGCCACTTCTGGTCTTCCGCGAGAATCTTTCTGTGGTCTTGTTCTCTTCTCGATTTTTATTAATAGCATTGGGTAATAATTTAAATTGCTCTTACTTATTGTTTCTAGATGACTTAACGCTATTTCAATCAGTTGGTTCGGATAATGATTGTTTATCACTGCATTTGCTAAATGGATGATTTAATTATTGAAAATTGAAACGGGTCATGGAGGTTGATGATTAAGGAGTTCGTTCGAGACCGTGATGGTATGGTGAAGAGGTGGAGAAAGCGGTGATAAAGTTCCAATAAGGCGAAATAATGCCAAAAATTACTAACTTGCGTCTACTACGGATGCTGGAACAAGATCATTTCTAAAGACCCAAGCCAATCAAACAGGTAATATTCACCGAAAAAACTTATGTTACACCTAACCGCACGCAATTCCTTAATCCGTATGACAACGGTGGGCTCTCAATACCAAAACTTTTCTTTAACTTATTCTTCAATTTGTTTTTTAAAGAAGTTAAAACCTGAGATTCCAAAGATATACATGTTTTGATTTCATCTCAAAAGTCTGGGTGTTGTTCGGAACGATGTTAAACCTTAGCGCTGAGGATATTAAGTGGCAGAAAAAGAGACCATGTTCAGTAGTGGAGGTTGTAATGCTAAATTAGACTTTATCAATCAATACAAAAATTGAATACGCTTCACAGCATTCCATAAAATTGGTACAACGTAAAATCAAAATTTCTTTATTAACTCGATGTTCTTTCAAACATCCAGTCCACTACTGGACTATAAACCTCTCCCCCATGAGGGGCAGAGTTTAGTCTATACTCTAGCAGCCAGCGGCGTTCTTTTTAAATTAGGCACCACGCGGTCAACTACTAGCAACCTTGCTGGACTCTCGACCATTCAAAATTACTTTGTAGCCTCCAATATTGTGTATAGATGTATAGCATAGATATATAATGGATCCTTATCTTCAGCTGCGAAAATGACAATACCATCATAATTAGCTATAAAGATACCAAAAAGTTAAGTAGTCGTCAAGTGACTGAGTTTTTATACAAGTGTTTGGATGACATTGATGTAATCTACTGCCCACTTTATTATTGGATGATTAAAATCAGCAAGATTTAATATTTACTTTTCAATTTAATATGTAGGTTGAGGTTAATTACAGATATCCTTGAAATGCTACTACTTAATTTGGTACGTCTGGGACTAGAAATTTCCACTAGAAATTTAGCAAGGATTCTTAGCAATTGCGCCTTTAAAATGAATTTTCTTCTTATTCCAAATTTCTCATAAAAAGTTTCTAAAATTTGGCCCACCTGCTGGCTGAAACATCAATCATTTCATTTAGTGAACTTCAGGAAAATATCTGGATATTAAAATTATTATATCCTGTGCGAATGTTTTTCCATTATCTAATTGTTTTTTCACCCTTGTCCGCCGAAGACACGGCTTTAAAATTTAGTATTTACTATACAGACATTACTAGCTAAATTCAGGGAGAATCTCTCTCATTCCACCTTCTATTTGTTTTCACATCAAAAAATCATTAGTTATTTCATATTTTCTGAAATTTTAAACTTTTTTCTTATAAATTAAAATAAACTATAAACAATTTATTTCGAAAAGTAGTTCCTGGGCAACCAAATTCACTGTATTTTTAAATATGGATCTAATTTTTTGTTTCTTAGTCCAGGTAACGAAGCCGAAAAATTGGCTCAAGCTTGCAAAAAATCTGGGCAAGCCGAATTTTGGCAGAGATGTACATTGAAGTGTTCTAATGAACCCCCCAAAAGTCCCATAAAATCCCACGCCGGCGTCCCCCACAATCGGGGGTTTTAGCTCCCCCAACGCGATTTTTTGCCGATAACTCGCTTATTTATGCTTGTATGAAAAATTATGATCAGACCATAATTGAAGAGCATAAATTCTCTATAAAATACTTTTTTTTTCATATTTTTCCATGACACACTAATACTTAAATTATTGACCGAAAACACGACCCACCCTTAAAATGGCACAATATTAATTCGTTGCAGGGAGAGAAATGTTTTCGGGCACGGAAAATGCTTTTAATAATAAATTTATTGAAATTGTGGCCAAGGTTGGAAAATGAAGAGAAAAATAGAGTTTTTCAAAATTTGCCCAAGTTATAGTATCTTCCAAGTAACGAAACCGAAATTTTGGTTTGAGCTTACCGAAGGTCCGGGCAAGCTGAAATTTGGCAAAGATGTATATTGAAATCTTCTAATAAACCCCCAAAATGTCTCATAAAACTTCCAAGCCGGCGTTCCTCAAATGAGGATTTTAGCCCCCTAGATGCGGTTTTCGCCTACAGCTCACGTATTTTTACTTTTACGAAAAATTACCATTAAACAAAGTTTAATTTGCCTATTACAGTATGTATTGTAGTACTACCTACAGCAGCGCCACAAGTTACAGAGAATTTTATGTTCTTCAACTTTGCTTAATGGTAATTTTTCGTAAAAGTAAAAATACGTGAGCTATAGTCGAAACACCGCACTTGGGGGGCTAAAATCCTCATTTGAGGGAACGCCGGCTTGGGATTTTTATGAGACATTTTGGGGGTTATTAGAACACTTCAATATACATCTTTGCCAAATTTCAGTTTGCCCAGACCTTCTGTAAGCTCAAACCAAAATTTCGGTTTCGTTACTTGGAAGATACTATAACTTGGGCAAATTTGGAAAAAACTTAGTTTTCTCTTCATTTTCCAACATTGGCCACAATTTCAATTAATTTATTATTAAAAGCATTTCCCGTACCCGAAAACATTTCTCTCCCTGCAACGAATCAATATTGTGCCATTTTAAGGGTGGGTTGTGTTTTCGGTCAATAATTTAAGTATTAGTGTGCCATGGAAAAATAATGAAAAAAACTATTGTACAGAGAATTTTATGCTCTTCAATTATGGTCTGATCATAATTTTTCATACAAGCATAAATAAGCGAGTTATCGGCAAAACATCGCGTTGGGGGAGCTAAAACCCCCGATTGTGGGGGACGCCGGCGTGGGATTTTATGGGACTTTTGGGGGGTTCATTAGAACACTCCAATGTACATCTCTGCCAAAATTCAGCTTGCCCGGATTTTTTGCAAACTAAAAACCTTCCTTGCCTGGACCATCTTCTGAACTGATAATATCTCTTATGGTTCAGGAATGATCTACGATAGGGTGGTTTGTTTTTAATAAAAACACTTTGGAATTAGGTTGCACTTAAAGATATCATTATTATTTTGCGAATATTGAAGACTTTTACGTTGAATATTTTGACCTTATTAATTTATCAAATTTAATAGATACTAGTTATCAGGATTGTGAAACAAATTTGGCGATTTGGGGATAATGCTATCAACAGTAGGTAATTTAAAAATTGTGCAACGATATCAAATAATGCTATCGCAAAGGTGTTTTAGCAAACTTCGATCGAATATACTCGAAATTTGAATATCCTTGGCAACACAATCTAAAAATAAATTCTTGAAAACCAATTTTTACGTAATTGTCATTCGATAACTTAGCTATGTATAATTACAATATTTATTATAGTTTCCAAAGGGATTCGAAAATTCCCATAAGTTTTGTTACGACCAGTTTCAAAACTGTAATTTTCAATAATAAATATTTCATTATTAAAAATTAAATGCATTCTAAAAAAGAAAGACTCAAAAAATTATCCGTAAAATTCATAATAAATTCAAATTTGTAAACAAATTTTATTACAAATTCTCATAATCCGATCGTTTAAATTTGTACTTATTTATGGCTTGTGGATGTCTAGTTAAAAGGGTCCCTTGTCAAAAAAGTGTTCACCAAAACAAAATAATAAAAAGTATATAATATAGGATAGCTGTATCCAATTAAAGATGTCGATGAGTGACTCCTCATTTCTTTTAATTTCATTTAAGGTTTAGTAATAAGTTTTAAAATAAATACATTGTAATAAGTTTAGTAATTTCTCATTGGTTGCTGAATAATTTTGGTGTTTCCGATTGGATGAAATCGGAAAGCAACAAATATAAAGTTTGTTAAAATTTGATTTTTGGGGTTGTTGATAACCAGAACTCATGACGAGTTGATCACGAGAGATTACGGTCAAATATAAAGATTGTTAAAATTTGATTTTTGGGGTTGTTGATAACCAGAGCTCATGACGAGTTGATCACGAGAGATTACGGTCAAATGACTCCAGGGTATATTGCCTTTGTTAGAATATGAAATAATTAAATTACAATAAATTTAGTGTGTAAAATGTTAATTTTTGAGAATTAAATTATCGTAGACCTCATGATTGAGGAAGTATTACAAATCCGTTATACAGTGAAATAAAATATGTTTTTTAATCTAGAATAAAAGCGTTTGATAATAACCAATCAATTTTTGTGACTTATTGTATAAACTTCGAAATTACTGTTTAACACCTTAATCCTGTGGGATAAAATTAAATAAACTTGTTACAATTATCCGGTGTTTTTATGATGGTTTCTTTTTAAATAAAGTTTGACACACCCTGAAATCTCCGTAAAAACTCATGCCTAAAGGTCGTTTATCCACCTGACGTTACTACCTGGAGAAGAGGACCATAACAGGTTGTAGATACATCACTGATAAAAAAAATGTAGATACAATTAACGTGTTTTAATTCTGTAAGTATTAATTAAAAATTCTACATTGAGAAAAGCTATTAGTATTCCAGGAGCACCAGTGATCCCTCTAACTGATGCTAACAGTCCCAGACCTCTCCGTATGGTTGTAATCCACCTGAATAACGCCGAAGTCGAACAACTACCACCTATATCTAGAGTTACAATCCTTCAAAGCGGATCCTACATCCTACAATCCTACATGACAGCTGGTAGCAGCATTCTGGATTGAGACAGGAAACCTAACGATGTCCTACACACATTTTTGCAATCCTCCTTGACAGGGTCGAAGGCATTACCAATGTAAACATTTCATTTCGAGAAAAAAAATAGTGTTATTATTTTATTTGTGGAAAACTCTTAAAGTATGCTTATAATTGGTCGACTTGTAATTTATATATCCTTAGAGACGCTTACAGACCTTCAACATTTCATTATCACTACACATGGGCATCCCACTAGTGACTTTATGAATTCATTTTAGGGGGAGTGAGAAAACAATTTATTTTGAACATTACGTAGTAAAAATATTTTAAAATGTTACTGATCATAAAAACATTAAAATTTAACACTGAGCGAGATGTTGCGAGTCCCTGCTTGCCACGTAACTTTCTTGACCAAAGGTTGTAGTGCCAAAACATTTTTAGATCAATAGGAAATGAGACATTTGGCGTTGCAATTTTTACATATTGTCTTCGCTGTCGTCGACGACGTTCAGAAATTTGAGATGGAATGTCCCATAAATTTGCTGACTGCTTATTTTACAGGGTGCCCGATATTTTATTTTCACAAGGGGGTCTCTGGTATCTTGAGAGATACCAAGTAATTGTTTTTTCAGGAAATAATCAAGACCGAAAAATATGCTAGTACCCATATAAATGAACATTTAACACGCTTGTTTGCTAAACTGCTCCAAGGAGTAGTGTACAAACACGATAAAGAAATTATTTCTTCTTCTTATGTTAGGTAAAACTTGTGTTTAACAAATTAGTTCTGTGAGAATAATTGGTTTTTATATCTTATAAAATCTTATCTATATATGGTATATGATCTATATATCTATCTATATTGCTATGACCAAAAAATGGACAAGAAAGAAACTACTTTTAGTCTAGTATAAAAAAAATGAAAGTTCTTTTAAAAAGGAAAGATTTCTCGAGGTCACGGGAACTTATAAAAATAATGTCATATAAATTTGTATGTACAAATAAACAGGTCAAAGAATAATAAAAGAAAAAGATACCAGATGAAAACAAATTATTTTCTTTAAAAAACATGTTCATAATTTATAAATAAGAATGTTAGTTGTAAGAATTTTTGTAATATTAAATAAATTTGTTAACTTAAGAAGTGCCGAATAAAGGTTAAATAAAAGGATATTTTACGTAATGTTAAAATCGGAATGACATAGTGCAGCGGTACGGTATATCCGAGGCCCGCGATGGGACCAAACAAATAGTTCACCGATGAGGCAAGTGGTACGTCACTGATCGGACAGGTGTGTATCGTAGCGCAACTAGAAATAAACAAATCAAAAGTGCGTTAGTCAATTTTGAAACACAGATAAAGGATTAAAAAATTATCAACACGGCGGATAAAGCTTACCAATGGGAAAATGGATCCAATTAAAAATTCAAAATCAGGAATGTAAAAGTCGGGATGTAGGTAGATATCCCAGGTAACGGAATAATAACGGGGTTCTTCCAAGAAAAAAAAACGGTAAACGGGTTTTTGAATTTCGTGTGCCGTGAAATGGTAGAATTAGCCAAGCTAATTTAATCCGGAAGTAACTAAAAATAAATAAACGTTATAAGTGGGATCAAACCACGTGCGTGAGGAAAAAAAGGAATTAATAATTTGGAGATAACAATAAATTTTGACTTACCTTTTGGAATATCAGAAACTACGGTTTATGAAGAACTTATTCACGATTATCGTACCGACCGATGATCAATAATTGGATTTGGCAATCAAAAACAACACGATTATGCAAGAGCAGCTTGGAGGTTAACTTGGAGCAGTTACAAAAAGAATTGGTCAGCAGTTATAACAGTAGGCGTATCGAAGAAGATTAGGTGAGCTCACCCTGCTTTATAAATATTTAACTAAACGTGCCGCGCGAACTACGAGTTCAAATAGAAACAATATTCGCGAGACTAAAAGAAAACATTGGGGTAACTTTAAGTTTGTTATTAATG
The DNA here is from genome assembly GCA_932274525.1 of Podabrus alpinus. Classification (NCBI taxonomy): domain Eukaryota; kingdom Metazoa; phylum Arthropoda; class Insecta; order Coleoptera; family Cantharidae; genus Podabrus; species Podabrus alpinus. Next base: position 99,518,079 of record OW026452.1, read on the forward strand.
ATTTTTAGAATAAATACATTTGATGTTCATAATTCATAATTTCATATTGCTGTTAAAAATAAAATTTATTTATTCATCTATTACGTTGTATCTGGTATCATTATTCTTTGAATTCGACGACTTCAATAAGTTTATTCATTAGAATAAAAGTGCACCAAAAAGGTAAGACGTCGAGGAATCTACTCCTGAGAAAAGATTTCATGCTCAATAAAAGAACCAAAAATAAGTTAGAGCTAGCACGAGGTAAAAATTCAATACCAGGTTATAAAAATTTTCAATTAAAAATGTATGTGACCCACCATAAGAGGTCAGCACATAGCATTTTATGGCGCCCAACTTAAGGCTTGAAAGAGGGGTAAATAACACAGTAAAAACGCTTAAGAAAGTAAATTGTCATAAAAATTTTATATTTGACAGGTGTAAAAATTTTGACAGATAGATAGGAAAAATTTAATTTGATTTATGTATGATAAAATGTGTGATTGGTAAATGAATGTAAAAGCCAGGTGAATTGGGCGAATTAATTAATGATTAAAAAATTTGTGAAAACGATTTAAAATGGGGGATAATAAATTTGATGAGAAACCAGCATGGTTCGATAAATTCATGGCAAGACAGCACAAATATAATGAAGAAATCAGAAAAGACATGAAGGAAATCCATGAAGACCTAAGGGCAAGCATGAAAAAATTGCGTAAAAGTATGGAAGACGTGAAAAAAGAGGTGGTTAAAATTGAAAATCCACAAAATGTGGAAGATGAAATTAAATTGGTGAACAGAGATCCCATGATATTGGTGAACGATATACCCATGATATTGGTGAACGGTAAACCCATTAAATTGGTGAACAGAGATCCCATGATATTGGTGAACGAAGTTAACACCAGTAAAATGGTACGAAACGATGACACAGTAAAGTCGGACGAAAAAAATACATCAAAAGAAGGTTCGACACCATCAACGTTTGAAGAAAGATACGACATGACATCGAGTAGAAAGCAGGTGAAAAGAAGACGCCTGAAAATCAAAAATGCACTGCGAAAGTTAAAATTAAAATCGTGGGTTAACAAAATAAAAGGAAAAACCAATGCGCGAATAATCGACGACGTAAAATTAAAACGGAACAATTTTTATTGCAAAAACGGTTTATTAAACAATACAACAGGTAAAAACTTAAAACTACATAATTTATTAGCAAGAATATTACAAACGGGTAACATTTCGGCAAAATTTATGAACAATTTATTAAACGGTGACATCAAGAAACGTCAAATTAATTATAAATTAAATGACAGTGACAGCTTAAATAATTTCATAAATCGGAAAGCTGTTACGATTTACAAAGTGGCACGAATAAATAAAAATGACACGAATTTTATAATACTAATGGAAGAATTCAAACACGTCAGGTGGAAGACAGCATGTGTGGATTCACTGGAACATAATTCGGAAAATTAAAGATGGAAAATATAATGACGACTAATGTAAATCTGATTTTAAAGCAACGGATACAGGACTTGAATTTGAAAATTGTTATTATGTTAATTGTTAATGAAGAAGTGGAGGAAAGAGATAATATACGGCGAAACTTAATTAAAAATGGAAGGTGAAGAACAATTTCAAAGGACCGCGGTTTATAAAATAGTAGAAATAGCAAAGGGAAGATTAATGATGGAAAATGATATTTAACACGAGCAAAAACTTAAGAAGAATAAAGAAGAAAGATGTAATGAACTGCAGTATAAAAATAGCAGGAATTATAAATTTGATTTATTTAAATAAAAATAACGCGAACGAAAATATAAATGTTAGGTAGGCAAAGATGGATTGAAAAATTTATAATGAAAAGAGAGACGATTTCAAAGACAAAGGGGGTTTCTGATAAAATAGGTATGCGACGATATTAATTATTACAAAATAAAAGGGGGTTAAATAGTAGAAGTTAAAGAGGGAAGTGACTTGTGTGAAGCACTTCGGAATAATTATTATGAGGTAGAAGTATAGATAGGCCCAATATTACAAAAAGGTTGAGGGTGATATAGGAATATGATGAAGGTAAAAGGTGTAAATGACCGGAAAGAGGTCAAATTAAAGAATTAATTATGGGAAAATATAGTTGAGGGAATTATTGAGTAAACAAAGCAATATGGACATATCGAAATAATGAAGGAAATGAAGCCATTTGTCATGGGTTAACATGAGAAAAAAAAAGAAATCAATTCATAAGATAGTAAGCCACCGACAAGCAAAAGAATTAAATTTAAAGATTACTTAAAGAGTCAACAAGAGGTGTTAAATACAAAAGAAAGTAAAAAGTCAGTTAGAATGAGAGAAAGAAATAATAATTAATGATAATCAATTTGCATAATCAACATGTTAAAATAATTTAATATGAAGTCGATTAGTTTAGTTTGAATAATTTAAAATAGGTTAGTTGTTCTGAGTTTAAAATAGATTAGTTTGTTTACAGGTGAAACAGTTTTGTTTATAAAAATAATTTGAATTTGTTTCATCAATAGAAGATACATGAAGTGAGGAAAAGTTAGACTGTGAATTAATATTTAAAATTTGCTAACAAAAACAAGTTTTGAATCAATTTTAAAAATTAATTAAAAGGGGTTATTTGCTATGACCAAAAAATGGACAAGAAAGAAACTACTTTTAGTCTAGTATAAAAAAAATGAAAGTTCTTTTAAAAAGGAAAGATTTCTCGAGGTCACGGGAACTTATAAAAATAATGTCATATAAATTTGTATGTACAAATAAACAGGTCAAAGAATAATAAAAGAAAAAGATACCAGATGAAAACAAATTATTTTCTTTAAAAAACATGTTCATAATTTATAAATAAGAATGTTAGTTGTAAGAATTTTTGTAATATTAAATAAATTTGTTAACTTAAGAAGTGCCGAAGAAAGGTTAAATAAAAGGATATTTTACGTAATGTTAAAATCGGAATGACATAGTGCAGCGGTACGGTATATCCGAGGCCCGCGATGGGACCAAACAAATAGTTCACCGATGAGGCAAGTGGTACGTCACTGATCGGACAGGTGTGTATCGTAGCGCAACTAGAAATAAACAAATCAAAAGTGCGTTAGTCAATTTTGAAACACAGATAAAGGATTAAAAAATTATCAACACGGCGGATAAAGCTTACCAATGGGAAAATGGATCCAATTAAAAATTCAAAATCAGGAATGTAAAAGTCGGGATGTAGGTAGATATCCCAGGTAACGGAATAATAACGGGGTTCTTCCAAGAAAAAAAAACGGTAAACGGGTTTTTGAATTTCGTGTGCCGTGAAATGGTAGAATTAGCCAAGCTAATTTAATCCGGAAGTAACTAAAAATAAATAAACGTTATAAGTGGGATCAAACCACGTGCGTGAGGAAAAAAAGGAATTAATAATTTGGAGATAACAATAAATTTTGACTTACCTTTTGGAATATCAGAAACTACGGTTTATGAAGAACTTATTCACGATTATCGTACCGACCGATGATCAATAATTGGATTTGGCAATCAAAAACAACACGATTATGCAAGAGCAGCTTGGAGGTTAACTTGGAGCAGTTACAAAAAGAATTGGTCAGCAGTTATAACAGTAGGCGTATCGAAGAAGATTAGGTGAGCTCACCCTGCTTTATAAATATTTAACTAAACGTGCCGCGCGAACTACGAGTTCAAATAGAAACAATATTCGCGAGACTAAAAGAAAACATTGGGGTAACTTTAAGTTTGTTATTAATGATTTTTAGAATAAATACATTTGATGTTCATAATTCATAATTTCATATTGCTGTTAAAAATAAAATTTATTTATTCATCTATTACGTTGTATCTGGTATCATTATTCTTTGAATTCGACGACTTCAATAAGTTTATTCATTAGAATAAAAGTGCACCAAAAAGGTAAGACGTCGAGGAATCTACTCCTGAGAAAAGATTTCATGCTCAATAAAAGAACCAAAAATAAGTTAGAGCTAGCACGAGGTAAAAATTCAATACCAGGTTATAAAAATTTTCAATTAAAAATGTATGTGACCCACCATAAGAGGTCGGCACATAGCAATATATATTGTTGCGTCCCCAACTTGGCAATTTTGAGAAATGCCAAGATAAGGATGAACACTTCGAACACTCTTCTACCTCAGGTGTATTCCTCTCAATACTCGCTAAACGTCTTATAAGCAAACAGTACAAAAGAAAACAATCGGATCGCATAAATACAGATTTAATAACATTAATATAAACAAACGGAACAACAAAATCAAAAACGTAAACACAAATCCAACAAACTTAAAATTATAACAAAATTTATCCTAACCTTTACTTTCGGATGATGACTCGGCTAGACGGATCGCACAACAATATGCGCACATTCACTTTCTTCTATATCACTGATCGCCTGGTCCAAATTGTATCCTGCTTTGGCTAGGTCCCTGACCTGCGACAATCCCAGTCCAATTTCTGTTCCCGTATTAATTTTCCCCGTATAGGAAAAATACGGAACACTTTCTCTAGGGTCTTCAAATCAAACGTTGATCTGAAGATCAATCATTCTCTTTATTGTTTATTGTTCGATGGTGCAGCACACCCCGAACTCCAGTTGATTAATTCAACTCTCAACTCAAAACCGACTACGCGTCCGTCCGGTTCGTTCTCAGATTAATCACTCAACACGTCCTACCGGTACGCTCTCAAAAAAGGTCACTCTTTCGACTATGCTTGTCGCTTATTTTATTGGAACCTTTTTTATACGACCGTCTTCGTCGCTCATTCTTATTGAACTCCTTTTATATTCCCATGACTACCCTTTTTTCTCTTGTTTTATTCTCATTTGATTTTAATTTAATGAGTGTATTGCCTACGCACTTATGACCAGGCGTTTTTAAAATAAACAAAACTTAAATTAACAATAACTTAAAACTAATACATTTAAAATCATCTCCGATTGTTTCCCCTTACAGTGCTTGCCCATAATTGGTGGTACACGATGGACACAACAATATATTCAAGACCATATAATTATATGGTCTTGAATACCGCGAGTTTAATTTTCTTTGAAATTTCTGTTCTTCTTAAAAACGTCTTGTTTAGCATGTGGTACATCTTAGTGGCTTTTCCGCATCTTTCCTCTATGTCTTTCTCTTGTTTTCCGTATGATATAACATCAATCTTTCTAAATAGTGTAACAGCTATAATTTTGAAATACGGCGGTTGTTGCTCGGAGATTGACAAAAAAATTGCTCGCACCTAGTTGAAAATCGATATTAAGAGAACACAAACGAAAAAAAAATACATAAACGAACACAAACAATATGTGAACGAATGACACCAAATTCTACCTGAAATTTGCGATGGACGGGCTCGCATTATCCCAGCCCCGTCCACTTAAATTGGAGATATATCGCAAACGATGCTAATACAAACGAAAATAATGAACACGATTGACACTAAATTACATTCAATGGACCTGAATAAAATGTACAATTTTATTAGATTTAAATTTCGAGGTAAAAAAATTCTTCTTCTTCTACTTTTATTAAGGAGTCTTCCTCTTAATATAGGTCCAGAACCTGTTCTTTACTTATTTTATGCAATTAGTTTTATGACCATTTTTGGATTTTACATCTCAGGTAGCTTGCTAGACTTGCCTTTCGATGTCCTGCACCCTGTTTTTTATTGTTATCATGGCAAATCATTAACACAGGGGTACCGACTACTTTACGTGCCCTACGAAGCACGGAAGACGGTCAAGAAATTTTAGACTGTACCTAGAGTCGAACCAGGAAGCGTTGCATTAGCGATTAATCTAGCTAACAATCAGGCCGTAACCGCGTAAAAATACAATTAAAATTAGGATTTTTAATTTTTTAAAAATTAAACTACGCAATTATGTCTTAACTTAACAGAATTCGTATTTTTTGAGATAACCGAGATTCCAAAGGTGAAGATCGATAATCGGATACCCTGTATTTTGGCCGTATCTCTCACCCTTCACGTCAAGTCTTTTTGTTCATTTACCAAAAGATTAAAGATTATCAATACATTATTAATTATTATTAATTATTAAGTTCCTACAATTTAGTATAAAAGCTCAATTTTATCGACAAACAGTTATAGTCTTGCAAACATGAAATTACTAATCACTATTGCTATTGCGTTGGCTGCCATTACTATGGTATATGGTGCGGAAGCAGGAGGTAAGATAATTTTAGATATATTAATAGAAAGAAAATAAGCAATAAGAAAGAAAATAAGCGAAAATCAACAGAAAAATGCTTGAAAACTGAAAGAAAGAAGGAATACAGAGGGAAAAGAGAAGAAACATTGAAAACATGGCAAAAGAAAAAAGATGAATGGCTAAAGCAAATAATGGATGCAAATAAGGAATGTTTAGAACAGCGAAAAGAAATTGAAAGAGATATGGTAGGAATACTGAGAAGCTACTAGTTCCAATACATAGCTCTACACCTCCTTCATTAGGATGGTTTTTACTTGGAACACTAGCGTACATACATTTTGCAATGGCCCTTTGTGATACAGGCAATAATGCTAGTCAAACTGGACCAATGTGTTTTATAATCAAGGCCAGTGTACTATTGGTCAATGAATGGGATCTATAACTTAACGGGAAATCTGAACTACGGCATCATAACTTGGGATAATCAGTTGGTGTCTTAGCAATGGTCAAGAATGGCCATACCAAAGACAATGTTCGTTCTCTTCACGAAGAACAAATGATTCAGTTTTAGATGCAGCCCGGAACTTGTATGTTACCTTACCTTACTTAAAGCAATGTTATATTCCCATCAGCTAAGTAGTGTCAAATATGGTGTACCTATAGAGATAGTTGATTGAAGTTGGATAAATTTACTTTTGCAATAGCACCCAAAATTTGTACGTGTATAAAATTGTCCAATTATTACATAATCATTAATAATATAAATATTAATTGCACAATTATTATGGTAGTATATTTTGATTTACAAAGCCTTAAATGTGGTTATTAAAAAAGCTTTTATAAAAACATGCACTAAAAAGTTAAAAATAATTTTTCGTCACAAAAAGGATCAACAAAATAAAATCAACCCATACAAAACCTCCAAAACTCAATTTGACTAATTAGAGTAAAAGCGTGGGACACTAATTGACTAATTGTGCTTAAAATTTATTGCCCCCCCCCCATCGAATTTAAACTTCAAAACCCTGAAAACATTTAATTGAATAAAAGCGTGCGGCTGTTAATTTTAATTTAAGTAATTGCTAAACAGCCGCACGCTTTTATTCAATTAAATGTTTTCAGGGTTTTGAAGTTTAAATTCGATGGGGGGGGGCAATAAATTTTAAGCACAATTAGTCAATTAGTGTCCCACGCTTTTACTCTAATTAGTAAAATTGAGTTTTGGAGGTTTTGTATGGGTTGATTTTATTTTGTTGATCCTTTTTGTGACGAAAAATTATTTTTAACTTTTTAGTGCATGTTTTTATAAAAGCTTTTTTTTAAAATTTTTTTTATTTATTTTTTATTTATTTCTTTTTAGTCTTCCAAAAATTTTTTTTAAGAAAAAAGAAGCAAAATATTAAAAATTTATTAAAATTTCTAATTCGAAAAAGAAACTTATTAAAACATTAATATTTTGTTATAAATTTGAAGAAATATTTCTTAATCGCTCCATTTCTTTTAAAGCCTTTTTATTACAAGGTTTTTGCCCCGTTAATTTTGTACAATCTATTTCTACTATCTGTAGACCATCTAACGTCCGAACTCGACTTAAGGCGACATATGCTTGACCTTCGGCAAACAGTTTTGTTTGGCGCAAAAGTAGTTTGATTATCCGATTTTAACACAAAAATTATCACAATACACGAAATTATCACAATACACGAAATTATCACAATACACGAAATTATAACAACAGCTTACAGAAAGCGCGCTTTTGTGAAACAGCTGATATTCGCGAAGCCATTTTTAAGTTGCGCGTCTAGGATATGCGCGAGGTCAATCTCGCAACCCAATACCCAACAATAGTAGGTATATACCCATCTTTTTGTACTATTTTTTTATTATTATATTATTATACATGATAATAAAACAAAATAATTTATTATATTATTATACACGATAATAATAAAACAAAATAAAAAAAATAGATATTTGCCGCAAAAGTAGTTTGATTATCTGATTTTATTTTAACACAAAAATTATTACAATACACCAAATTATAAGACAATACACCAAATTATAACAACGGCTTACAGAAAGCGCGCTTTTGTGAAACATCTGATATTCGCGAAGCCATTTTCAAGTTGCGCGTATAGGATATGCGCGAGGTCAATTTTGTACGAGCTAAATAAAAGCTTTTAAAAATAACTAAACCAGAAAATTCCTGAACTATAAGAGTGTTAAATTTGAAATAAACAGTGGATTTGGAAAGTACAGGTAGAGGTTTGAAGTCTGTTGCTTGTGTGTAAGGAATAAGAAAAGATGGACAGAAGAGTACAAGTCCCAATAATGTAGAGAATTATGTAAGTTTTGTTTTTTGTTGTTATTTATGTCAATGTTAAAAGTAATTTAATATACAAGTTAAGTAATCTCCGGTTGTATTTTATTAAAACCATCTGAGTTATGCTTCCCTCGTCGACTAACCGAATGGGTTGCGACAATATGAAATTTCGCGCATCAAAATGTTATTTCCGCATTAGATTAATTTTCCAATTCTTTAAATTTTTCATTTTTTACTTTCATAAAATAATTCCTTATGGTTGTTAAAACAAAATGGCCGCCCGTGGGTGCAACAAAGAAGAAAGAAGCTTTTCTTGATTGACAATGTATAACTTTAACTTAATGGGGTACCAACAAAAAAATTTAGTAGTGTTTTTTTAGGTAAATGCGACCCTGATGTCCTTTGCGATGTAATGTGGTTAGATTTTTCCAATTGCGACTCATTTCGATATAACTAAATAATGAAATTCACATTATTTGAAATTTAAAATGAGACACCAGAATGCATCGTGACGTAAGGATGACTTTCTAGTATGTAATTTTAACTAGGTAGTATAATTGGGTATGGAGGGAAACAACTACATAAAATGATCATCAAAATGATAAGAGAAATATGGATTAGAGAAGAGATGCCAAAAACATGGAAAATTGCAGTGATATGTCCGATTCATAAAAAAGGAGATAGAACCAGATGTGAAAACTACCGAGGCATAGCGCTGTTGAATGTAATATACAAGATCCTAGCTACATGTATAAAAAACAAACTGCGAACATATTCTGAAAGAACACTAGGAGAATATCAGTGTGGGTTTAGAAAAGAGAGATCGGTAATAGACCAAATCTTCACATTAAAAGAAATACAAGCAACGAGCTACGAGCTTACATAAATTAAAGACACATCTACTGTTCCTGGATTTCAAACAGGCGTACGATAGTGTGAAAAGAGATAAACTATATGATGCTATGCAAGATATGGAGATACCAAATAAACTGATTCGTTTAGTACAAATGACATTAGAAGAATCCCATAACAAAGTGAGAGTGGGAGGTATGACTTCCAGAAGTTTCGAAATAAAGACGGGATTAAGACAAGGAGACCCCCTCTCCTCAGTTTTGTTCAATTTGGCTCTGGAAAAAGTAATCAGAAGAGCAAACATAAACAGAAGCGGAATATTACACCAACGAAAACACCAATGCTTGGCATTTGCAGACGACATAACGTTAATGACAAGGACAAGGACAGAATTGGAAACTATAACAAAGAGGTTAATAATAGAGGCAAAGGATATGGGACTGAGTGTGAACGAAGAAAAGACAAAGTACATGACATGGGAGGATCGAACGTTTACAGCAAAGAAGTTCTTAACCGTCAAATGGAAAGAAGACAAAGAGATGAGATTCGAAGAAGTTGAAAGTTTTATCTATTTGGGAACAAACATCACAAGAAAACCAGGAGGAGATGAAGAAGTTAAGAGCAGAATTGCAGCAGGTACAAAAAGCATGTTTGCACTAAGGACAATGATAGGTAGTAAAATCTTTGCCAAAACAATAAAAATCCGAATTTATAAAACGATTATAAGACCAACAGTATTATATGGATGTGAAGTATGGACCCTGAGAAGGAAAACACAAGAAACTCTGAAGATATGGGAGAGAAAAATACTGAGAAAAATATTTGGAGGGAAGAACGTTGATGGACAGTGGCAAAGAAGAAATAATGAGGAAATATATGAACTATACAACGAACCGAACATAGTGAGTGTTATAAAGGCGCAGAGAATAAGATGGCTGGGTCATGTATTAAGAAGAGGAGAAGACAGAGTATTACATCAAATATGGACGTCAGAAATAGATGGGAAAAAACGAAGAGGAAGACCAATAAATAAATGGAGAAACGAGGTTCACGAAGACTTGGAAACGATGGGTGTCCACGATTGGAGAGAAAGAGCGAGAAATAGAAAAGAGTGGTCCAATGTGGCCAAACAAGCCAAGGGCCTTCTAGGCCTGTAGAGCTACCTATGTATGTATGTATGTAGTAAAATTGGGAAGTAAAGGGCGTAGTCCTAGAAGAAGAAGACATAATTGTGTATTATGAAATAATTGAAAGCTGACAATAAAACAATTAATGTTTTACTAATTTATTGTTATAGCTAAATTGTTTCTATTACAACATCCACATTTTAAAACCGAATGTCATAACATTATTATAAAAATTACTTTTACACAGTTTCTGGGTGTTATCTTCCAAGTATACAACAAGTTAAACCGACATCACAAGTTAAACCAGGGAAGTTTCCAATAACTCCACACTTTGTTTGACATATGGAGCCGGGAACTGGAATTCCGAAAGGTCCCTTGCATTGTTCTTCCATTCCTGTAATAACATAAGAAAGTTGTATGAGTTATTATTATTTGGTATTGCTAGAAGGCGTCTGATACACAGCACAAAAATGCTTAACGTAATTCCGCATCATGCTTTTGTATTTTATTAAACAACTGCAAGAAGAAACTATTTCGATGGCGAGAAATTTTTGGATATCACATTGGATTCTAAGTTAAATTAAAGGAACCGTGTAAAATGTTTAAAAATGTTAAATGTTTGTGGTTATGCAAAATTACTTTACTAGGATATCGGTTTTAACCCAGATTTGCCTATGGTGTCCACATATGAATTTTTAAATTTTTTAAATAAAAACTGGCATTGTGTGACTAAGAGAAGAAAGAAATAAACATAAAAAGTAAAAAAAAAATGTTTTTTTTTTGCAAAATTTAACAAAAAATTACACATTTCTTAATAAAAAAAAGAGGAAATTATATTTCTTTCAGCTTTATCATCTTTAATCATGTTTAGAGCTTCATGTAATAAAATCCCCTAGAACAATTCCAATGATTAAGTATTATTTTTAGCGATATATTTATGTATGTGTCTGATGAGGTCACCTGAGTTTGAAACGCCACAGAATGAAATTCAAAAGTGTTATATTTATTATTTTGACATTGAATGATAGTACAATAACCAGAAGGACAATGACCAAAATAAAAAATTTTTTATGACTATAGAGAAAAGAATAAAACTACTTTCCTCGCAACTAGATGATCTTGTTCTGCCATTTTCAAAAATAGTCAATTTCTAATACACATAAAATATCGAATACACAATATCAGTGTCGCACAACTTTGTACAATTAAAAATGATACTATAGTGAAGCAAGAAATGTATTTTGAGAAACATTGAAGTAGGGGTGCAAGTTACCCTTGACTTATTTGAGCCGTCCTATATATAGGACATTAGGCATATCTGGATTCGTCAACCTCAGGGGGATTGTAATTTTGGTAATTCCTTAAATTTCCGACTTAGGAAATTAAGTTCGTCGATTGATTCCTTACTTTTTTGATTAGTGAGCCAGGACTCTTCACTTTATATATTGTCGTGATTTTTCTAAAAAGATTTGATTTTGTATTAATATGAATGATTTTATTTATTTGCATTTGAAAAGTTATTGTTAGGACTATTGCACACATGACTACCATCAACCAATGATATTTAGGGATCCGATCAATTCTAACCAATGGAGTTAGAATTACGCGATAATTGTTCAAGTTGCTTTGATAATTGCACATATGCTTCTTTTTGATAATTGTGTACGTTTACTTTATATCATGTGATACATTTTTTATATGAAATAAAAATTCGCCGTCGGGAAGATTCGAACCTCGGATATTCTCATTGCTAATCATGTACTCATGTACTATCGTCATTTCGCCACAGGGGGTGACATACAAAGTAATGCTTTAAATTGTCAAATCTGCTACACAGTAACCATAGAAACACTACTTCAATTATATTTAACCTCCAAATTCTAATGTGTGCAATAGTCTTACCGAATTTATTACGTGTATTATTGATTATCGTCCAATTTGACTACTTTGCTATATTCAAACTTTGTTGTCATTAGTAAATGTCCTCATGCTTCGCATTCGGACATTTACTTGACAACAAAGTTTTCATAGCAACGTAGTCAAATTGTTACCGATAATCAAAAATGCACTTAATATATTATAAGTGATAATTTCATTATTTCTATTGGCACTATGTTTTCACGGTAATAATGCGAGTACAGTCAAATTGTAAAACAGTATATGAATGACCCTCGACGAGGAGGTCACGCCAGAAATTTGTAGAAAAGTTGCTTTTAAGCCTTGTTTGTAAGAGCAGAGTATGCAAAAATTTGTAAAAGAAGTTATAATTTTGAAATTGTTTTGAAATTGTTAAAATAAAGTTTAAATTATTAAGTGTTTAATTAAGAAAGAAATTAAAAATTTTGCGTTTGAAAAGAAATTCTACAGCATTTGGCAACAATGTCAGGCGCATTATTAAAAATTAATATTTTAAATTTATTCCATTATAAAATGGCAAGAGATGGTACACCTCCGGAAGAAGGCCCCTGGGCGGACCATCAAAGCGGTGGGCAAAGAATTGGATATTGTCGTCAATTAAATTACCACCAAGATATTCGAAAAGGTTTTTTGGGCTTTGTGCGAAGTTATAATCTAGTTGGTCAAATACCATTTAGGATATGTCCTGCATAAATTAAAGTAATTCCCCTAGTAAGGTCGTAGGCCGAACTACTACAGCCTACAACTACATGGATTTCTTTAAGGTCGGCCGAAACAACCATGGAAGTCACGTACTCTATGCCTAAATCTTTATTACAGATAGTAACCAACATTTATTATAATAGATTTTATATTTTGATACAATTTAAGGTACTTCATGTAAGAGATGTTATAATTACGAATTTCTTAATCATCGATAACAATAAGTCAAAGTGGTATAATAAAGATAAGGTAAACCGATTAAAAGATAATAAGATAAAGCAGCAGATAAAAAGATTTTGCATTTAAATAGGTTTTTCGCTTTCAACAATTTCAATGGCAATGCAGATAACCGACAAAATGGAAGACCTACCAAGCGAGAAAAGATATCGAATATAGAAGAAAAAGAATAATGCTCAGTTGCGAAACTTTCATAAGAAACTACAACAAACTCAGTCAACAAAAATGTAATAAAATTAGAAATATTAAAACAATACAAATCGATATGGGGAAAAACTGATAATTTACAAGTAATTTACCTACAAAGGATGAAAATTATGGAATTATTATTAAAAAATAATGCAATTGAAATTTTCTTACCTCCAGCCCCATATACCAGCGCAATGGCCGCCAAAACAACAGCAATAGTCAGAAGTAATTTCATGATTGAGTATGTTTTTGTTGAAATAGAGATTTTATAAGTATATTTATCGGGCACTTTAATTGATTTAAGTATGTACATATTTATCAGTTAGTCCGCGACGCACAGGGGAAATTATATCAGAATTCTGCAGGGTTTTACTTTAGATCAAAACAAAACATTTTAGACAGGGACCCCATCAAAATTTCCCTTAGGGCCCAAAATGGTGATCATTGTTTGAAAATTATGAAAAAATTCAAAATACTATATATTGTTGTGCTTCGCGTCATTCACATTAGGAAATTGAGATGCAAACCAGTATAAAAGAAAACGCAGTCTGGAGAGGTGCAAGTTGTTTTTTTATTGTTGTTAGATTTAAGTTTGTTCATATTGTTATATTTAAGTTAGTTACGATAACCAGGACGAGCAGCGCACCAAGAAAATTACGTAGGCGGACATACCCGCAGGAACAGCCGGAAATAATAGAGGTCTCCAAAAAGCAAGGAAACAAAATAAAAATAAAATGAGTGTGGTTTCCAAGCCAAACAACGGGGAAGCAAAGGATTCACTTTAGATCTGGCATCCGAGATAGACGTGCCGGACCGAGCTCCGAAGATAATAGTCAGAGATAAGATCGCGCAGAACACAGACGTGTACGGTGAAGGTTTCATCGAGTCACCAACCATTACGACTGAGTCGAGACGTGACTCTAGTAAATAATACGAGAAGTTTCAAGGAAGCAAGAAAATCAGAGATCAGCATTTGGACTGGGTTAATCTATTTGGTCTAGGTGTTCAACGGTGCAGATAGTGAAGTGCTACGGTCAATACCCAAGGGGTACCAAGGTTAGAGAGTTGTTCGATAATTTTAAGTTCTGTTTTGATTCGTTGTTGTTGATTGTTTATTTGTAATTTGTTCCTTAATAATTCTTGTTTCGTTAATAAATTTGATGTTAGCTGAACCAGTTGTAGTTTTCTTTTATGCTATTGCTAAGCCTGAGATAAGCCCGATTAAAAATAACCTGAGATAAGAGCTTGCTGGAACGGTAAGTGATTGAGATTTGTTGTTCAACGACCTACAGAGCTGAAAGAGGTCGTCGGCGCAACAATATATTATTAGTTTTTGTATTACAAATTTTAACATATAATTCGTTTGTTCTATTAATAATTCTTAAACTATATGAGATCGGGATGAGAGGACAAGATGGATATCACCAGCGGAGTACCGCAGGGCTAGGTATTGGGGCTAGTCCTGTGGAACATCATGTATGATGGAGTGCTCCGACTGGAGTTGCCGGACGAGGTTAGTCTGATAGGGTTTGCCGATGATCTTACAGTCGTTGTTGGGTTTTCCAATAAGAGGTGTTATTTTGAATAGCCCGCTATTTCGGTAGATGTCACTTTTGAAGCTGTCATTTTTTGACATTTGACAAGTAGAAACTACGCCATTAATAAAAATGGAACGATACACGCTTCAACAACGCATTGAAATTATTAAAATTCACTATAAAAATGGTGAAAATTTGGCAGAGACGGTTCGTAAAACTCGAACATTTTTGGGTCGTCGTGAAGCACCTTGTCGGACCTCAATACAGAAATTGGTGGAAAAATTCGAGCTGTTGGGACAACTTAGTGATGTGAAGAATAAAACCCGTGCACGTCGCTCAAGAACAGCCGAGAATATTGCTGCTGTAGCCGAAAGTGTTGAAGAAATCCCAGGTTTGTCCATTCCTCGTCGTTCTTTGGAATTAGGCATTCCACAAACGTCATTACACCGTATTTTGCATAAAGATTTGGGTCTTAAGGCTTATAAAGTTCAGTTAACACAAGAACTCAAGCCGGCCGACCATCAACAACGTCGTGTCTTTGAAATGCATGAAAATGATCCGGAATTCCATCGAAAAATCATCTTGAGTGATGAGGCCCATTTCCACCTCGGTGGCTTCGTCAACAAGCAAAATTGTCGCATCTGGGGCTCGGTAAAACCAACAGTTATTGTTGAAAAGCCTCTCTATCCTCAACGTGTGACTGTTTGGTGCGGTTTATGGTCCGGCGGAGTCATTGGACCTTACTTTTTCGAAAATGAGGCTGGAGCAACAGTTACGGTGAATGGATTGCGCTATCGAGAGATGATTAATGATTTTTTATGGCCAGAATTGGATGGTATTGATCTGGACAACGTTTACTTTCAACAAGACGGCGCTACGTGCCACACAAGCAACGAAACCATTGATCTTTTACGGGAAAAGTTTCCGGACCGTGTTATCTCTCGAAGAGGTGATCACAATTGGCCACCGAGATCTTGTGATTTAACACCTTGCGACTTCTTCCTTTGGGGCCACGTGAAAGAGAAGGTCTACGCCAACAGCCCAGCGTCGATTCAAGACATCAAAGATGGAATTCGTGAGGCTATCGAGGACATAGGGCAGCCACTTTGCGATTTGGTTATGGAAAATTTTATGAAAAGGATATGGTCCTGTAAGCGTGGTCGTGGTGCTCATTTGCCTGATGTTATTTTCCACTATTAACGGCATACCTTCCTCTTTATAATGAAATAAACATCCGATCATTTATATTAAAAAATGGCATTTTTCTTTGAATATCAAAATAACACCTCTTATTGGAAAACCCTATTATTAATTATAGTGCCGTACTTTGCAAACTGTCTACCTCCAAAAAAGTAAAAGATCGTTTGCAAATATGCTTTAGAGTTTAACATACAATTTTTAGAATTGGCCTCGTTTTGGATACACACAATGGAAAGAGGAACTGGTTTACGCCATCAAGTTTCTGAAAATCAAATTTTACTCAACAATTAGCCATACTTTTTTTCATAAATTCAGCTAACAAGAAAAACATTTTCCTACTTCTTGCCAAGCTCCTTTCTAGAAAAAATCACATGTCTGCATTTGAATGTACAGCTTCAGAGAATGCCAGATCATCTCTTTCATGATCTCCAATTGAACCAACAGCTGTGTTTCATCCTTGTTGTGTGTCTCTTGAAACAACTAATTGTCTATATTCAATTTCCGCAAAGTTTGTTAGGAAACATAATTTCTGTATGCCATAAAATATTTCAACATGAATTTGGGGAATTTTCAGACTACTACCAATTGATCTGTAATCTAAATATCTCGGAATATCCTCGCTCATTTGATTTCTTAAAATTCTCTACTCTATATAATCGTTGAGAGATTTTTGGAAAAAAAAGATCCAGCGACTTAATTGTTAACAATATCCACAAATCAATATTATATTATATTTTTAAATTATAGCTAGGTCATCGATTTGGGATTCTTATTTTTACACGTGATCTCAAGCCCAATATAAAGCCGTGGGCTATGGGGAAGGCAACTAGAAACCACCCCATTAAATTTCTTTCCCCAGTCAGTCATCTTGGCTTCGGTCAAGTTGATAGCCAACGTTCGCTGAGCAGATACGGCACTTTAAGAAGAAAACGAACTTTTGCACCAGCGTGAAAAGCAGTTATATCATCGCCGAGACAAAATTTAAATCCACTTTTGAAATTGGGAAACTTTTCTAATTATTTTGTACAGCAAACACAATAATATAGATAGAAGAACAAGGAGAAGATAGATGGAAGAAGATAATAATTATGCCACTATTAAGTTTAAAAAGATTAAATTAATAGCAATCAGTAATATTTGTAAAAAATTTATTATAATAATTATAATCTTACAAAATAAACACCTTGATGCTAAAATAGTAAGTAAAGTTATATCTACTAAACTGTATTTGGTTGTTCTCTTGCAAGTAAGCAACAAATTAAACCGTCCTTACAAGTCATAGTGGGAAGATTTCCAACAATTTTGCATTCTGTTTCACAAACGGTGAGGGGAAGTGGAATTCCCAAAAGTCCTTTGCATTTACCACCTTCCTCTGTAATAAAATAAAAAATCTTAGATAAGTTATTCTAATTAATATTTCAATTAATTAAGTAATTTTCATAATTAAATATTATTATTAATCATCCAAATGTTAAATTCATACGCCGAACCTTGATCGGTTATTAATTAGTGACGGTTCGTAGTTTTGTATACCTATTGGTTTTCTGAACTAAAGTAATAAATACATATTATTACATAATATGAATTGTGTTACGCAGTAAAGATCCAACCCACACCAACTTCAAACTGAGAAAATTGCGTATAACAGATGGAGCTACTACCCATAGACCCAAAACCAGGGCTAACTCAATTTTTTTAGTTTTGAGGGTTGGATCCTTATTGCGTAACACCATCCATATATTACTAGAATTTTGGAACGGCGGGACCCCATCGCCCTCTCTGTACCAACCGCCACTGTATATTGATTATTATTTACAATTCTTACGAAAAAACTATAAAGAATTAAAAAATATGTAAGTTATGTCAACTAGTTATGTGAAAAAAGTCTAAAAGTAATATAAATACATCAAATAAATGATCTTACCTCCCGGATTTGCTCCATGTACCAAGGTAATGGCAACCAACACAACAGCAATAGTGACAAGTAATTTCATATTGATAAATTTTAACTGTTTGTTGATGAAATTGGGCTTTTATATTCAATTTTAAGCACTTAACTTTTTTGATAATTTTTATCTTGTGCCACCATTTTATTAAATCCATATCAGTTTTGTTACATATTTAAGAAGATTTATTTATGTGACCTTCAAATTTGTTAGACAATCTTATTCATTTTTATATATTAGCTACTTTTTTAAATTAATATTAGATTTGCTGTAATTCCAAATGGATTTTCCCATAAAGAAATTTAAAATGGCAGAAAATTCACTATGATATAAATACAGTAAAAATCCTGTAAGAAATTACTACCAAATGTTGCGAGTCATATCATAAGTTCTTAATGCAAGCACCAGGATTAATAATTTTGCCAATCATTGGAAGTTGCATCCCCAAACCAGGAGAAAACTGAAAGATGTTAGATCATATCGTTAGATCATAACCATTCAGATGTTTGGTGAAGGAAGCCCTCCCCAACTTGGCATACAAGATTTATAGATGCGATTTGGAATAGAGCTAACTGCAGTTCATAGTGGGATACCATCATCAGAATCTCGGACGGCATGATGTGATCATAGCGATTGATATTATAATAATAATAATATGAGAAACAAAAGTTATCGGCTCAGCCAGTTAGTATTTAAAAATACAAAATTTTATCACAACCCAATTTGAAATGTAGGCTAGAGTAACCTAACCCTGGCAACTCCAAATAAATTGAAAATTTCCTATTGCAAAGAGGAAGGTTTATATAGTATAATGACATAATTTTCACAAGCGAAGATATAATCAAAATTTTGAGTAAATCGATTTTGAAGTTTGCTAATTTACATGTAAAATTAGTGAGATTCCCGCGCGTCGCTCCATTCTGTTGACGGTACGTGCGCTATGATATACTCTAACACTTAGAATATTTCGCACCGGCAGATGCAGCACGACCGTCGTACATGTAATATCGATTATTTTTTGTTTTTACGCGATTTTTTGGGGGTGAAACGTAATAGTTTACTGCCCCATACCGCAACTATACTTTTTAATGCTATTTCAAGGGTCTCTAAGCTCCCGGTTTTTATTTATCCCGGTTTTCTTGATATGTGGCGCCTTCTCGTATGTTTAGCCTAGTAACCAGAGTCAAAACCGCCCTGGAGGGGTGCAACCCGGAGCGGAGCGGAGGGGCGCCCCGTAAGGGTAGGTTTTGATGATGGATTACCCTCCTTATCGAATGCACACCCCAAAAATCGAGAAAAATGCGCTAAATTTACGTACTTTTCAAATTGATTTTTCTCGAAATTTTTATTATATCTTCGCTTGTTAAAATTATGTCATTATACTATATAAACCTTCCTCTTTGCAATAGGAAATTTTCAATTTTTTTGGGGTTGCCAGGGTTAGGTAATCCGACCTGAAATGTATACTCGAGTTTCGAACTTATTAGTTCTCATCAGTACAATATACAAATGGATTGTACGAGTGCATTACGGCTACCTGCCATCAACAAGCAAAGTAAGCGAATTCTTACAAAATTGTAAGTCTCAGCAACGCCATCGCACGGTTCTCGCACTTTTGTTTCTCATACTATCATTGGGGCCTTTCCCGAGAACCGTGCGATGGCGTTGCTGAGACTTGCAATTTTGTAAGAATTCGCTTACTTTGCTTGTTGATTGCAGGTAGCCGTAATCCACTCGTACAATCCATTTGTATATTGTACTGATGAGAACTAATAAGTTCGAAACTCGAGTATACATTTCAAATTAGGTTGTGCGAAAATTTTGTATTTTTAAATAATAATAATATATATTGTGGTGTTCCGTTAGCTAAATTCGAATCCACGACAGATATTTTTTTTTATGAAATATTAATTTTTTTAACTTTTATTTTCTCGTTACACTCAAAATTCTGTTTTTTCTCATATGTGATAACTTTTTTGTTTTTGAAATAATTCAATTCTTCAATTTTATTAATTGTTTGTTTAATAAAATTTTTTACAATACAAAAATATGGGTTGGTTAATAAAATATTGTTTTTACACATAAAGAAAAATTAATTGCGCCTCTATAACATAAATTGTTCAGAGATAAAAAGTCATTCAGCTTACAAACACACATGTGATTGTAGCATGTTTTAAAAGTAATAAATTTCACTGATTTAAAAATGTTTCAAAAAAATCTAAATACCTTGTCTTTTCTTTTAAATTTTGTTTATAACACTCGATTAACATACCAACTTCTTATGTAGGTTGATTTCCAATATTTTTCCATACCAATTTTACGTAAACCAAATCCACAATTGAATTTTGCAAATAATTTGTGGTTAATTTTGCAACCATCGATTTTTATTAATATCGACTGCGTTTTATTTCTCTTAATTGCAATTTGTTAAGTTTCCACTTCTAAAAACCATTTGAGAATCCACTTTGTAACTTTTCTTTGAAATTTACTTTGAATATCCACTTTTAATTCCACTTAGATCGATTGAAAAATCACCGCTTGATTCCTTGTTCATTCAAGAACGAATACGTCCATGTTCAACTATCGTTGCCGAAAATTCTTCACCACGCGTGTGCAATTTGCAATTCAGCTCTTCTGGTTGGTTGATTTTGTAGATCCTTGCTTGCAATTTTTAAATGTGTCCTGTACTGGACGTCCACGAAAATTTCCAAATCTTCCGAGTGTCAGTTCGCGCACTTGTGTTTTTAAAATACACGCATGACTTTAAGCACATAATTTAAATTTAAAATTTATAAATACAAATAATATTTTTGATTTGTTTTAAAATAAACAAATCTAGTCTTTTAGGAACATACTCCAGACTTGTAAAATTGAACAAATTTGAAGAATTATTACAGTTTAAATTATTGACCATTAAAGATTTTTTTGTATAACGAAATTATAAAGTTGACATTAGAAAAATTATTTTATTAAATTTTGAATTTTTTTTATAGAAAAAATTTGCTAAATTGTGAAATTTTGTTGAAGACAGTTCAACATATTTAGGGTAGGTGTAAACTCCCCTAATGCGCCAGGTAAATTTCAAAAAAGCATGTAAACTCCCCTCCGAGCAAAAGGCCAACACTTAAACTCACATGTAAACTCCCCTCCTAAGCAATTAAGAATGAGGGGAGTTTACATGCAGAATCAAACCAATAAATTGAAATTCCCGTTAACAACTCAGGACCGTACGCAGGATTTCTTTCCGGACGGCGTTTTTGTTGAACGATTGAAATTCACGATCTTGCATATCATTTTCCTACCTAATATGTAATTAGCGAAAAACTTGAAACCTACATTTTTGAGTTTTTAAGTTAATATTTGTATTTGAAAAATTACAAAATATAACCTACTTATTTAATAAGGGAAAGTAAATTCATGTAGCCGGTCGAACACGGGGTCTGCACGGGTATCGGGTTACAGTCCCTTCAAATGGAGTGAAATTTTTTCGGTCCGATTTGAATTTTTCTTTGAAATTCGGATAGAGGGGGGTGTGATTAGTGGATATTAGTAATAAATATAATAAAAAAAATGGAAAATAACTCGTGTATAGCCAAAAAAGTGAAAAAATTAAATTTTTTTTGCCTTCGAATTTTAGGGGTGTGCATTCGAAAAGGAGGGTAATCCATCGTCAAATCCTACCCTTACGGGGCGCCGCTGCGCTCCGCTCCGCTCTGCACCCCTCCAGGGCGGATTTGACTCTGGTTACTAGGCTAAACATACGAGAAGGCGCCATCCATCAAGAACACCGGGATCTATGCAACCGGAATGCGAGAGACCCCCCCCAAAAAATCGCGTAAAAACTAAAAAAATATTCGGCCATACTCGTGTATAGCCAAAAAAGTGAAAAAATTAAATTTTTTTTGCCTTCGAATTTTAGGGGTGTGCATTCGAAAAGGAGGGTAATCCATCGTCAAATCCTACCCTTACGGGGCGCCGCTGCGCTCCGCTCCGCTCTGCACCCCTCCAGGGCGGATTTGACTCTGGTTACTAGGCTAAACATACGAGAAGGCGCCATCCATCAAGAACACCGGGATCTATGCAACCGGAATGCGAGAGACCCCCCCCAAAAAATCGCGTAAAAACTAAAAAAATATTCGGCCATACTCGTGTATAGCCAAAAAAGTGAAAAAATTAAATTTTTTTTGCCTTCGAATTTTAGGGGTGTGCATTCGAAAAGGAGGGTAATCCATCGTCAAATCCTACCCTTACGGGGCGCCGCTGCGCTCCGCTCCGCTCTGCACCCCTCCAGGGCGGATTTGACTCTGGTTACTAGGCTAAACATACGAGAAGGCGCCATCCATCAAGAACACCGGGATCTATGCAACCGGAATGCGAGAGACCCCCCCCAAAAAATCGCGTAAAAACTAAAAATAATCGATGTTGCATGTACGACGCTCGAGGTGCATTTGCTGCTGCGAAATTTTCTAAGTGTAAGAGTATATCGATTTGCACGTACCGTCAACAAAATGCGCGCCCGCCGAGCGATGGAGTGGCATTCGACCGGTTGTGCACCATGCACATGGTACTTTTCCGTACTTTTCAAATTCGATTATTTAAATAATTTTGAATTAACGAAATTGTCTAAACCGGCCCTGTCCATGCACATGGTACTTTTCCGTACTTTTCAAATTCGATTATTTAAATAATTTTGAATTAACGAAATTGTCTAAACCGGCCCTGTCCATTTAACAAGCCGTACTTAAATTCTAATTGTTATAATCTCCTACTTACGTATAACTAGGGATTATACGGTTCGAGGGGAATTTACATGCCGACTTAAAAACCAAAATTGAAGAAAATAAAAACAGGTCAATTTGGAGGGGAGTTTACATTACCCCCATATTTACGGTTTAACCATTTTACAAAAAAAAACAAATTACAGTAAATTACGATCGTTGCTGATCTTAATGCAGCATACAAGACAAAAATTAAAATATTATTTAGGAACTGTACTTGGCGAAATCTATGTAACGGAGGTTAAGTTTAAACATCGCTAACGACTTTATTGATAGATCGAACAACACATCATTATTTAAGCGATTAGCATAACGAATCATTCTAGAAATTGGGCTGTTCAACCTATAATTTGTCCGGTGGTGGGTCTCTTCAAAAATGTTCTTCGATCGCGTCCATCTCGGTGGGTTCCAAAATCGAAAATAATCGAGCAAATAGTCGCAGTCAATTTTGCGATTCAATAGTCTGTAAATAATGCTTTACACTAGTGATCCGGTGTTGCAGAACTTGAGGCAACTATCATCTGAGAAATTGTCCAGTGGAAGCCCACGTTTGTAATGGAGATACTTGAAAAACTTATGCTGGACCCGTTCAAGCTGATTTATGTAAATCAGATAATGAGGAGACCAAACACAGGATGCATATTCAAGTTGCGAACGCACTAATGTGAAGTATAATAGTTTGATTGTGCTAGCAGAGAAGTGTTCAGACTGGCGCCGAATAAAGCCAAGCGTGCGAAAAGCCTTACCACATGGCTACTTAGCTATTACTACTTAGCTATAGCTACTTAACTATGTGACTTTTAAAGGTCAACCCAACATCCAACCGTAAACCGAGGTCGTCAATTTCGGTTACTCGCTTCACTACTGTACTATTCAAGTAGTATACATAAGGAATACTATTTCCTTTTGTATAGGAGATAGCATAGCACTTATCTAAATTTAGATTAAGTCTATTTTTGGTACACCAGTGACACAAGTTGTGGAGATCTTCCTGCAATAATGTACAATCATCGATAGACTTGATAGATCTATATATTTTCAGATCATCGGCAAACAATAAGTAAAAAGAATTACGAAAAATTTGACCAATATCGTTGATAAATAATAAGAAAAAGATAGGACCGCAGTGGGAGCCTTGCGGAACGCCCGAGATACCATAATCTCATTAGAAAGAAAGTTATCAATTCTGACCCTTTGTGTTCTGCCACCAAGTAGCTGAAAATCCATTTTATTACAATTGTGTTTAAGCCAAGCGACCTAAGTTTTGTTATGAGAACTGATTGGTCAATACGATCAAAAGCTTTCGAAAAATCTGTATAGATTGAATCCACCTGTAAATGATTTTCAAATGCATCTAAGGAATACGTCACAAAAGATAATAAATTTGAACTTGTAGATCGGCCAGGCCAAAATCCGTGTTGTTGATCCACGATGTAATTTTTGCAAGCGGTACTCAATTGGTTAGCAACTAATTTGTCAAGCATCTTAGGTATTGTTGATTGAATCGAGATACCTCCATAATTACTGATATTGCTTCTATCGCCTTTCTTAAATATGGGCGTGATAAAACACACGACATATACGTTTTGGGGACCTTATAGCTTGTTTTTTAAGGAGCCCGTTAGGAAACCATAGTACACAGTGTAATCGAGGTAACACAATACCAGGCTTGGGAGTAGGTTCCCAAGCCTTGCCCAGGTTGTGTTGTTCTCTATATTCGGTTATGAACGTCTTGCGACATTTTCCCGATACCTCCCTGTCTCTGCTCGTTGCGTGTTGAAAATGTGTGACGAGCACAGAGGACCTACAGCTTAACGTGGATTCCGAACCACGGGAATAGACGATTTTTACACCGCCTACTCCACCAGGGAAGTTTTTTAGCCATAAATAATGTTGTTACTTATTTATAAAATTTATGAGCAGTATTTGATGTTGAAATAAAAGTATCGTATGATCCGCTAATTAGGTTGAACAATAATCAGTTCCATTTTGTTTTGAAGTAATATTTTTCGCATTGCAGAAAACTAATAATTTCAGTAAGTATCCAGCTCAACTACAATTCCACTAGCTGAAGATAGGCACAAACCAGATTGCATTAGCAGTCAGTGTAATTATTCACTAACCATCAATATATCCAATCAAACTCGCGACAAAAGTGGGCTGGTTCCAGTATAGGCTCTCTACTAGTAGCAAATCTATATAATATACCAAATATACAAAAGCTAAATAAGGTTTAAAAATAATCTACAACAGTGGCTTGGTGTGATCTCTGGTTGGGTTATGCTGAGGAAATTTCGAATTTCCGGTAAATATAGAAACACTGCGGATCTTTCTTACCGAAATAACGCTTGGCACTATTATAAAAAAATTACAACTAACAAATTAAATATTCTTTGAATTATTAAAATATAATTTAATTAAATATAAGTACTGCGTAGTATATTACTTAATCATAAAAGGAATAATTTTCTTATCGAATTTGGCATAAGTATCCCACTTATAAAATTAGGTATCAGATGCATTTTTATCATACATTATTTCCAATTGAAAACTCGCTCATTAGTTATGCCATTTTCGCGATTTTCGTAACAAAAAATTATTCTACCATAATGACCATAAACCAATAGCCCAAAACTATGTAATGGATTTTGACCCAGAAAAAAAATTGTAATTCTGAAAATTGGCTCAAATAGGCATTGCTGAATAACATAGAGCAGGTCCATCGAATTGCTAATAAAATCAGGCATAACCTGGAGACCAAAAGATATTGTTCGGCGGCATTCCTTGATATTGCGCAGGCTTTTGATAAGGTGTGGCACACTGGTTTGCTCTACAAGCTTAAGTTATACTTACCATATACATTCTACCAAGTACTCAAGTCCTACCTCACCAATAGGCATTTCTTTGTCAAATTCCAGGACGAGTTCTCCCAACTCCTGCCTGTCAACTCCGGAGTCCCTCAGGGGAGTGTACTCGGTCCGATCCTGTACTTGATATACACGGCTGACCTGCCAACGCTTAGGAACACAGTTATCGCAACATTTGCAGATGATACCGCAATCTTGGCCTCTTACCAGAATGCTTTGACTGCATCTAAAAACTTACAAATCCACCTCAACAAGCATGAAATATGGTTAAAAAAGTGGCGAATCAAAGCTAACGTACAAAAGTCGGCCCACATAACATTTACAAATAGACGAGACTCTTGCCCTCCTGTTAGTTTAAATGGAATGATACTGCCACAGGGAAGGGAAGTTAGGTATCTTGGGATGCGACTGGACAGACGACTGACGTGGGGTTCTCACATTTGGAATAAAAGACTACAACTAGGCCATACTCTGAGAAAATATTACCGGCTGTTGAACCGACATTCACAGTTGTCCCTGGAAAATAAGGTTCTCATATATAAAGCAATAATAGTTCCAATTTGGACATACGGCATTCAGCTCTGAGGAGCTGCAAGCAACTCCAACATCGCCAAAATCCAGAGGTTCCAATCAAAGATTTTGAGAATTATTGTTGATGCTCCGTGGTATGTGCCTAATCAGGTTATCCGTCATGATCTTTACATAGCTACAGTCGAGGAAACTATCAAATCGTTCAGTACAAAATACCAAAATCGAGTGAGAGACCACCCCAACTCTCTTGCTGTAGAACTACTGACAACCCACAGAACCAAGAGGCTGAAGTGCTTCGATCCACTGGACCTGCCTGATCGCTTCTGAGTCGGTTGCCTCTCACCACCTTCAGACCCGAAGGAACTGAAGAACTAATGTAGCATTCATATAAGATCGACTGAAATGGAGGAGTGCCACTGGGCGAGCTTCTGTGTTTTGGATTATTTTGATTATTTTTGCTTCTCGGTGTCAAATATTTTACTCATTGTTTATATTTTAGACAGATTGTAAAACAATAGGTATTCAAGTAAAAAAAATAATAGCATACTCAAATTCCTATTATCTGAAATCTCGGATTAATTGATTTCTGTCTTTGTAAGTCTTCTTCCCAAAACTTTTAGGTTTTGATCAGGAAAAAGTTATTGTATATCTAAAAATTTTCTGAAATGGCCCTTTTTTTGATAGTATTTTGCTTGATAGTATTTATAATCTGGATAATAATCGAGCGAGCAGGATATTGGATAAATATCATGACTTTACATGGTCATCCCCTGTGCACTACTGGAAAATTCAACACACTATTACATCATGGTATGAAATATAAATGACGTAATTAAAAATAATATTTCGTATTGCAAAATTTGATTTTGTTTATCAAATATATCAATCAATTTGCGATTAATTATAAATACATAAGTAATTGATAACGTAAATTAAAGTACTTGAGTTCCAAAATTCATTATTAGATTAAATCTGCAATACATGAGTATTTGGTTGCAATATCTCAATCAATTCTAAAATTAAATTCACTTTTTATTAATAAAATATGTTTATTACATGATTATACGTATCACATTATATTATTAAGACCTAAAACTAAAATTTTTATACTAATTATGTTAACTTGGAATAAACACTTTAGGGTTATGTTAAATCGTGGAATCAAAGTTTCACTACTTGTGAAAAAAATTCATTAATTTTACACGTTGGTAATTCATTTTTCATGTTAAATTTATTTGATAAAGTAATTTTCCGTATTTTATCGAATAACATAATTTGGTAGAAGAAATAGTGTGTGTAACACGTGCATATTTATATCACATGGCGTGCTGACAGCTTTAGAAACTTATTAAAGTTCGCCTGTATGCAAAAGTTAATATTCTAATTCCTATAATGATTCCATGATTTCACATTAAGGTGTAGATCCAAAATAGGTTTATGCTAAGCTTACCAAACATGTATGCAAAATTAATTTAACTCTTTGAATTTGTATCTTGTTAAGGTACATCAAGAATCATATTGGATATGACCATATGATCATAAAGGGTAATCGGTAACATATTCGATGGAAAATCTAAGGTAAAAAATTTATGAAAAACTTTGAATGCTTATGAGGAATTCAATATTTATATTCCATGCGTAGAATTTTTTCATGCATTATTTTACCTAAATTTTTTCTTGGATGGATTTAATGTATGGATTTAATCTTGAGGTGGAGAATTGTTTAGATTACAGTGATACCATCAGTATAAGTAAATTTTACATATTCAAATAAGGGATCTTGAAAAATTGTCTCATAGCATTATCAGAGCACTTCAATTAAAAAGCTTATCAAATAAACTAATTGTGAAGGTAAAAATAAAACTTGACATAGTTATCAATCAAGTAGATACCTTAACTATATTTATTATCTGACCTTTCAGACCCTGTCGCGCAGTAGCTTCGATTATCAAATTATAATAATTGGTTTAAAATCTTGGCCTCACTGAAACTTATTTTATAGAAATAGGGAAAAAAGGGTTAAATAAACTTTTTTACAGAAATAATCTAAACTGAATTTCTCTGATACAAAATACAGTGCAAGTTTTTACAAATGTTATCATTATACTGAAACAATTTCTAAAAGATATCGTTTTATAATTTTACTCCGGGACCCTTAAAATAAATTGAAGATGGCGACCAAAATTTCAATTTCCTCAAATTATGGGCAAAATATATTACATACGATATACTGGGTGTTGGTTTTAAAAGTAGCCAGTTGAAATAACTTTTTTAATTAATTAGAGAATAAAACGCGTTGGTTTAGATAGCGATGGGGACGTTCAAAACCCATACCGTTTGAATTTTAAGGTTAACCCCCTCCCCACCAGCTAGCCCTACTTGGAAATTTTAAATAGCACTCACTACCTTGCGATACATCATTTAAAGGTGAATTATTCTCGTTCATCCATATTAAAAAATTGGATCTC
The DNA here is from genome assembly GCA_932274525.1 of Podabrus alpinus. Taxonomy (NCBI): domain Eukaryota; kingdom Metazoa; phylum Arthropoda; class Insecta; order Coleoptera; family Cantharidae; genus Podabrus; species Podabrus alpinus. The sequence continues at coordinate 99,546,944 of OW026452.1, forward strand.
GTGGATCTGTTTGTTGCGAACCCCTGACTTTAATTGGCAATCAGAGATTCTTATAATCTCACATATGTGAATTATCCCCTGGCTAATACTCACCGGTTTTTACTTATCTCAGGCTCTTATGTTTATAAGTTTCACTAAATAAGGGAAGGTTATATGAAGAATAAAAAGCATAACAACTACAAAAATTTAAATATAATAAACAAATAAAAATTAATTTGTACAAAAACAATTATAATTATGAAAGTATGCCTAAGTGGCGTTTATAATTTAACTAAAAGTTTAATATTAAAAATTATAAAAAAGAATGTCCTATCATCACTATTTATCTTAAAATTAAATTAAAAATTTACCTTGGTAAGTTTTTGGAATGTGATAACTTAGAATTATCTTCATTAGTTGCCAGTTCTTTATTGTTTGCACTATTCCAATACGTAAAAGTTTAAAATATTCTTTGTTCTGACAATTGGAAACATATTTTTAATTCAGATTGTTTATTTATTTATTTCGCACTTGTATCAACTAAATTAATGTATTAGCGTCGCGCACATTTATTAACTATTAATTTATAATTTTCTCGCTCCACTTCAATTAGGAAAAATTCAAGTTATCTCCTTTTTTACCATTAGAAACGCGTTTTTAGCCAAGATAATTTATTATATTGGCGTTTCGCACATTTGTTGATTACTTATTATTGGTTTGTCTCATTTGTTCATTAACTTATTATTGGTTTATTCTAGTCGTTGATTAACTTTGAAACAAATAGTTAGAACTGTATAAAATTGACTAAGTTGATTTTTACATAAGATGTACAAATTTTACATCTTACCTCTTCAGAGTTTTTCAACTTAATGCTTGATTCTTTTCTTTTTAAAATTTAAGAAAACTTTTTTTAAAATAGGGGATCCAATGATCTTAACATATTGCTTATAAAGCCAATCACAGAATTTGGTCCTATACGTAATTGACAATTGAATTGAACAAGATATAATGTGACGATAAACCGTTCAAACCTGACAATAAATAGTAGACTAATTTATTGTTCTCCAAATGGTGCGATATGACATTAACTGACTTCAGGCGACTAAAAATTCTGTGAAACTAATTGATTTCTTGTAATACTCCTATTCACTAAAATTATTTTGTATCTAGCATGTGTTCTCAGAACCTTTTTAATTTTAAAATTGTTTACTTCTTGTCAAAATCTGAACAAAATAAATTAGTATAATAGGGGTAGTTTCTGTGAATGTTGAAATAAAATAAAAATTATGACCGTGGGATATGATTGAATATAACACCATTTGGAAACAGAAAATTGTCGTAGTTCGAAAAAGAATTTTAACGTAACATGTTTATGAGATAGAAAAAAATTAAAAACATATGCACACTTGAAAATTGGTGTAGGTATACTTCACAAGAAAAAGTAAAAATAATATTTATCTATGGAGCTGAAAATCGTTATGCTCGCAGAACTGCTCGAATTTTCAATGAAAGCCATCCCGAAAAAAATAAAGGCCACCGGTACGTAATGAAGCACGAAAATTCGAAGCAGCCGGTTCCATACGCAACAAAATTAATAAGCAAAGCAGAATTTTGGATGAAGTTTCGCAGATAAAGATACTACGTCATTTTCATGCGATTCCCAACACCTCCATTCCCAAGATTGCTCAATTAATATTTCAATTGATTCCATACATAAAGTACTAAAAATTAACAAGTTTCTTCTTTATAAAATTCAAATTCACCAACACTAAACAGTATTGGTTTTGAACGTCTTCTTCGCTATCTAAGCTGACGTGTTTTATCTACTTTTGTGGAAATACTTACGGAAATACTGACTACTTTTGTAACGAACATCTGGTATAATATTTCGCACCCTTAGCGTTAAGAATCTACAAAGTTCCCCAATAGCTCTATTCAACAATGGAATTTACTAGTTTGTTGTTTGAATTATTAACTATTCTTGACATTTTTAAGGAGTTACGTTTCTTACAAAAGTCTGATAGCATATTATTGTTAATAGCTTAGGCGTTGAAAACATTCAAAAACCCGGATGAAGTCAAAAATTGTCACAATCTTCCGTGTTGCGAAGACAACCCCGGACAAGAAAAGGTGCGTCGGCTCAGCTCAGGGAGTTTTCGGGTGGGTTAAAACGTGATTTTAGGGCTGTCGCGGAAATTAACTTCAGGGGACGGAATCAAACCTACTTGAAGTTGTAAATGAATGGAATAGGCGCCACCCAGTTTTTGAATTACGCACTGCCTGTGTAAAAGGCAGTGTAAAAAATTGGGAAAACTTACTATAAACTTATGAAATCCGGTTACACCTGATTTCATTTGCTGAACAGCAAATAATAATACACAACTAAAAAACAATCATATATTAAAAAAGGTTAAACACAAAATCACACACTCCACAGATATTACTAAACTTATTCTATTGATTGAATGAATGTATGGCCTTTTCTTACTGAAGGTAAGCGCTGACGTCAGTGAATCACACAGTTTCAACACTCAACGAATACAGACAGGGAAATCGGAAGACGTAGAACGTCGAAAATACAGTGCTTATAATTTTAATCATAATATATTAAACTTAATTATCATTCATGATACTCATTTCCCTATATATTATAGTACGCAGTATTGCCTAGCTATGCGAAGCTGGTAGCTGTCTTGATTAGCTCAATCTTCGGTTTCGCAAGTAGCCTACGACATGCTTGAAAAACATTTCTTTTCTTTGATACTTTTGGTGACCCTCTACAGTTTTTAGATAAACAGGAAGTAGCGAACTGTTGAAATATGCGGATGTAGCGTTGGTGATGGAACTGACAAAATTGTTCCGAGAAATTCTTAATAGTTCGACTATCCCAGAGGAATGGAGAACAAGCGTTACAGTGCCTATATTTAAGAAAGGAGGGAAAAACGATCCCTCTAATTATAGAACGATAACTCTGCTAAACAGTATCGCAAAATTATTCACTGGAATGTTTGCGGATAAAATAACTCAAACAACAAATATGAGTGAAGAACAACAGGGCTTTCGTAAGAATAGATCGACTATCGATGCTCTTTTTATAATCCGTCAAATTATCGAAAAATCACTTGAATATACTAATAAACCGACGTACATGTGATGTTTTATTGATTTAACAAAGGCTTTTGAGCGTATTTTACTAAAAGACGTGCTGCGGCTGTGCAAAGAAAAAGGCATCTCAAACCAAATAATTAAAATAATAAAAGACCTAAACACCCGAAACACAACGAAACTAAAAATAAATGGCAAATTAACGGAAGATATCAATATCCGAACTGGAATTCGTCAAGGCGATAGACTAAGTCCAGTATTAAGTATTCAACATCGTTATGGATAACATAATAGAGAAAACTTGATTGACAAGGAATAGAGGATATCAACTTAGTACGGGTGAAGTCGTGAAGTGAAAATCATATGCTACGCGGATGACGCGATTATAGTATCAGAAAACGAAGATGACCTACAACGATTACTATACGCCTTTAATATAGAAGCAGCGAAATATAACATGACAATATCGGAAAAGAAAACAAAAAGCTTAGTAATATCAATAGAACCAAAGAGATGTAAACTTGTCGTCGACGGTCATAACATTGAACAGGTGATGTCGTTTGTATATCTGGGGGTGCAGATCACCAGCTACGGAGACCTCATAAAAGAGGTACGTAACCAGATCCTAAAAGCAGGTGCCGTAGCGGGAGGCTTGAGAGAAGTGATATGGAACAATGAATTTTTAAACATCGATAGCAAAGTGCGCATATATAAGACATGTCTAAGACCAATAATGACGTATGCCGCGGAAACACAATAGCGGGGAAAACCCTATGGGATAGGGTAAGAAACGAAGTAATCCGAGACACATGCCAGGTAATGGACGTAGTAAGATAGGTCAGGCAGAGAAGAAGAGGATGGAATGAGCACGTCAACCGCATGGACAACAATATGCTTGCCCGAATTGCTAGAGATGGGAAGGTTGTCAATGAAAGAGACTGCCTGGAAGACCACCAAAGAGATGGAGAGAAAGCTGGCAGTCTATATCACAAGAAGCTGGAAATTACAGACCTTAAGGCCTACACTAAGTGAAAGAAGAAGAAGAAGGAAGTAGCGAATCGACAGAGTCACAACCAGAGATTTTATTTTAATATATTACTTATGTAGATATTAATTTATGATACAACCATAAATTACTGAAATGAAAATAATACTTCAGAGAGATTGAATAGGTAGATGACACTTCAGTGGTTTTGCATTTCATTCCGATGAGAAACGGTCAGAAAGAAAATTTTACTGAGCGCGGAGTCGAACCAGGTATTAAAAATTAGCAGTGACGCATTTAACCGCTTAAACTACGGATTACCATCTCTGAGGATCGCCTGCATAATAGGAATATTGAAAGTTTGGCCAACATATTTAATTTTATGGGCCTAACATCTTAGAAGTAAACTGAACTATTAGTAATTTATCCATTCCTAAATTTAACAATACTTGAATTGTAAGGTGACCCCTGCGACCTCTTTACTAGATCTAAATGGTTGTGATTAAAATTGTATTCATATTTCGGTGGAAGGCTTTATTGACTTGGGTTCCAGCTGACCTCGGCGCTTCGCATCTCGTTAATTTATTATAACACACAGTCATAATGAAATGAATATTTTCCATCTGAGTATGTAATTATTTAAATTCTTTAACAATTTATTTGAAAAAATAACTCGACAGTGTGTAGAATGAAAAAGTAAATGTTAAAACCAGCGGTTATTAAGGAAATACTTGATTCTAAGTGAATAAATATCAAATTAGTATAAGCTCGAGCTTTTGCTAATAAATTTTCCAGGATACACACTAGCTTAAATCCATTAGGTATAAAATCCTTTAGGCGTCAAGACTTAGGTGTATTCACAGAGGCGTAAGTGTGTCAGGCTTGAATACTTTAAATACTAATTAATTTGGTGGTTTTTAGTTTTGAAAGATTTTTTGTGCATATTTTTGGTTATATTACTAAAAATACATATATTAATATTAATTTACCCTGCATAAACCACGAATCCATCGATTATATTACGTAAATATATCTAAAAAAGCAATTTTACGTAAGATAAAAATAATCAACAAATTTGAGTGCATGCAATTTAGTATAAAAGCCCAATTTTATCGACAAACAATTATAGTCTTGCAAACATGAAATTACTAATCACTATTGCTGTTGCGTTGGCTGCCATCACCATGGTATATGGTGCAGCTGCAGGAGGTAAGATAATTTTAGATATATTAATATTTTCGATTATTTCCTCATTTTGATTTGGTTTTATTTTTATTATTTATTTAAAGTATATTTTAATTTTTATGTTTTTACAATTTTCTTCATAATATTCGTACAATTTTAATCAAAAAAATTCCAATTTGCATTGCAGAATTATGTAGTTATTGCTCATGACTTGTAACAAAGATAATTAAGTTCAGAAAACATGTTGCATACTTTTGCTAAAACTAGAAGGGGTGAGAATATTTTCCCAATTGTAGTCATAGACCTTACAACCTTGTCAATCGTGCACTGTGGGTAAAGGTGGCCGAATGTCCGCCAGTGCTAGCTAGTGTATGGTAATTGCTTACCTCTGAATATTATGTTTATCAATAACTTATGTAACTCTTCTTATTTTATTACAGAGGACGGTGGTCAGTGCAAGGGAATTTTCGGAATTCCAATCCCACTCACTGTATGTCAAGCTGAATGCAAAGTCGTTGGAAATCTTCCCGTTATGACTTGTAAGACCGGTTTGACTTGTTGTCTACTTGGAAGGGCACAACCAGAACCAGAAACAGTTTAAAAGTAAGCTTTATTGGTTGAAGCAGTTCGGCATTACGATCTAGCTCTTATATTATGTAAATAGTTAATGAATATAATAAATATTTTACAACTATATATTTTAAATATTATTACTTCAAATTGCCTTCTTCATCATCTTGTTCGTTTTCTTATTTTTCTTTATCTATATCTGCTAATTAACATAAACCTGATTAAGAATAACCTTTATAAATATATCTAATTGTTCTTACAGAGCACGGTGTTATGTAAAGAGAATTTTTGCAATTCCACTTCCCCTCACCATAAATATGTCAAACACAACGTAAAATTATTGAAAATATTTCCACTATAACTTGTAATGCCAGTTTAACTTGTTGTCTCCTTGGAAAGCAAAAACCGAGCAACATCACTTCCCTGGGGCTATTATGTAGAATAACAGCCCCCGCGAAGAAAGTAACAGCCCCTGCAGTGTTATCAGACCACGGAAGTTAAAAATAATCGGTGTGTTCTTATTTTATAGTTATTTTTTCTGATTTTCCACTAGCATAAGCCGTCTAGAAATCGATATTCAAAATCACTCTTCACAAGAAGAGCAAAATACTCAAATCATACGGTATACCAATGACTAACCGAAAAGCTATTACAGCGTTCTGAAGCCCCCTTAAGCTGGAGTAATCCTACATATTTTCAAGATGGCTGGAAAAACCCAGGTCTTAAAATAAAAATTAATAAAATGCATCAGTGGATACGCCAACTTTTCGCTACATTACTTGATAACCTTAACAGAAACAAACGATGTACCTGACCCCAAACTGCCAATCACGGACAATACTCCAGATATGGATACATCCAACAACGACCCTATACTGAAAATTCCGGGCATTCATACCATAAGAAACTTTCAAAGCTATACTCCTGCCACAGCTTTTTAACATAGCTGGAAAAATCCAGGTCTCAAAAGAAGAGTTATTGAAATGCATCAGTGGACGCTCTAACTGTTCCCTACATTCATGACCATATTAGGAAGCCGACAATCTACTTGACCCCAAAACACCAATCACGGACTGTACTCCAGATTTGAATACATTTAACAACCCCGAACTGGTTAAATTATTGGAGCTCAAAAGGTTCAGAGCTTTGAAATCATAAGAAACTCTCTAACAGATCTTTAGAACGAATATTTAAAACTTCTACCGCTGACTTGTTATAACAGTTATAACTGTTCCCAGGTACGAAAAAACGTTTACTTCCTCGAATCTTAATTATTTATCTCTCAGTGGTACATTTATATGTCTTTTCTCTTCGAAGATCTTATCACTCCATACCATATACTTTGTTTTGTCTTCATTTACCTCCAAGCCAATCTCTCTATGAATCTATTTACTGAAGGATATTTTTCAATTTACCTGGATGCCTAGAAATCTAGCAAATAAAACTAAATTTGAAACACTATCTGAAGAAAAAATGATTAGCAGTGGAAATAATTCTCAAATAACGAAGTATACAAGACCTGTGGCAAAAGAGGATCGTTTAATTAATATTTAATCAAAAGATATTCGTTGCAATCTTAAACTTATGATCTAAGCACAATATTGTATCTACAATTTTTGGTAAATAAATCGTAAAACCTAATTTTATTGATCCTAAATATTTATATGGTACTGTAACCAACCTATGGGTAACAGTGAGACGTTGTATGCTACATGTACATTTAATAATGTCTGTATTTGAGAGCATATCCCATTTATTAGCGAATTGACCAATGAAAACTAACCATGTAGTAGTATCCTAAAATGTCTAGGTAAAAGAAAAATTTTAATTATGGTTTATAATACCCTAGTTTAGGGCGTTAGAAAAAAACACGTCTCACTGTTATTAATTTTCCCCTAGAGCAAGTATAACATGGTCAAATGATTTAAAATGTAGACCAATATAATATGATAAAGAGAAAAGTTCAAATTGTAAGAACAAAAGTGATTTAAGTATACTATAGTGGGAAATACCCGGTTCGAATCCGAACAGAATAAGAACTTTATTCACACCGTCTCTCCTCGGAAGGCAGTGCAATTCTCCTCGTAATTCTTATTATATTATGTTTTTTCACTATTGAAGGTTTGACGACCCATCTCTTTCTCTGCATGTGATGTGCGTTCGAATTATTTGCACATCCATAGAGGACCTTCTGTTTAACTTGGGCTCCGAACCACGGGAAGTGTAATACACTTCATTTCGGGATGGATTTTCATGGCAGAAATTACCTCGGTGGTTTGTCATTGCCTGCCGAGGAACTACAGGCCAGAATAAAGTTCTTTCCTGTCCGGATTCAAACTGAACGTTTCGCATTAGCAACAGACGCACTTCAATGCGAAAGTTATGACCGTCTCTTATTTTATTGTTCAATACCTAAGTGCAAAATTTATATCTAATTAACGAAACTCTAATATAAAAATCAAAAATTATATATACATAAGTAAATAATCCCGAAATCAATCTAAATGTGAAAAAAGATCAAAAGTCGCATATACAAACGAAAAAGAAATGTATTGGTTTGTTTTCGAAGGTGTAGATATTTTAGGGTTGACATCCTTGAAGATCTTTCATCGTGCTTATATTCGACTTTCACTATATATCAAAATTATCTTACCTCCAGGCCGAGGAGGTAGCACAAAAACAATAGTGATAAGTTATTTTTCGTTTTTTATGAATTATAACTATATATCAATGAAATTGGGTTGTTATATTCACTTTTAAGCACTTAAATCTGTTGATAATTTTTATCTTTACTTAAATAATTAGTTTTTACACTTCATTTGTTTGATACGCAAATAGAATCAACGATTATCGTATAAGTGTTTGAATTATATAATATTTAGTTGGTTTTCGTTTAGATCTAGATTTACGCATGCACAACATATTTGTCAACATATTCTTTTTTAGATATTTTTCGGTCGATCGGTCGATCAGTATGAAAGAAGCTTGCTACATTGGTGAGGACATGTTGAGAGTATGAGTTAGGACCGCATAGCATATAAAATGTGTACTAAAATAACAGCTGAAGGTTTCTATAGTAGATGTAAAGCAATATTTGCGTAATATTCACATTTAACCCTCTAAAACAATCCTTGAAGTTGTTGAAAATTGGTCATTTTCTCGCTGTCGATGAGCGGCGGCGAATTACGTCACGAATTCTGTTGACAGTCCGTATGCTTTGATACACTCCTAACACTTAGAAACATTTCTCTTCAGAAGTTTATCGTATGTTTTACGTGTACTTAGTACATTACATTTTAATTTAATTTAAATTTTTACAAATTTACCGGAAAAGGTAGATTTGGCGCGCAGAGGTAGATCGGCCGCGAAGAGGTGAAGCGGTCGGTAGGTTAGTGTTAGGAAAGATTTTTTCCCCTAGTTGAATGTTAAAAGTTAGAAGCACCAGAAAAATCTACATCCGTTTTTTATCAATATTTTTTTGTTTCTTAATATTCCGCAAATATTTTTGGTTATTTCTACTATATAAACCATAACTTTTCCTAATCTCAATAGGGAATTTGTCGATTCCGGGTGACTAAATTCGTGTTACTCCCTATTATTATTATTATTATTATTATTATAACATAATAATAGTTACTCCTGAGAACGAGAAAAATTTCTGTCCAAGCGAAAGAAGTATGTAAGAAATGGAAGGAAATTTTACAATCCATCATGTTGTTAATGAGATTATGATCATACTAGTAAATTTTTTATGTAGTTTTTATGTTAAAATACATTGTGAAAACTTTCATCATTTGGTTGCAGACAGATAAAACTTCAACTGTCAGAAATTAGGGCATTTAAATTAATAGATAAATTTTAAATTAGCAAATAGATAATTTAAAAAACTTTAGCATAGCATTGTATTTATAAGAGCTCTTCAATTATTGTAACAGGTTTAGTATTAGATATCGTAAGTTAAATATTGGTTCAAAACAAATTTGATTTATCGATAGTTATCAATAAATAGCTCGATGAAAATACTAATGGTAAATAGGTATCAAATATAATTCAATTTTTATTACTTGACCTTTCGACACCCTCGTAACATTATGCATCAATTTTGTTGCAATATTTGAAACGACAATTTGAATTCAAAAAGAGATTAAAAAAATTTTTTTTCGAAAACACTAACATTAAGAATTTTAAAAATGGGTGGTTACAAAAATTGAATTGAAGAAAAAACTATAACATACGACATCGATTTTTGGGTATCATTTTACCATCAGGCATGCCTAATTAAATAATAAATGATAATTGAAAATAAAATTAGAAAATGAAAAACAAAAAGTTATAATTGAAAAAAATGAAAAAAAATAAACTGATGTCTGGTAATTAAATGGTTTGACCATACAGAAACAATACAGAAAACCTAAACATACAAGTCTTTGCAATCTACCCAACTGAATCAAACCTAGGGGCGTCACAGCAGATTTTATCATAGGGAGGAAAACCTACCATTTCAGGGCAAGGCCGTGATAAAAATTATGTTCATTATTAAGGCGACAGAGAATAGTATTTAGCATTTTTTCGCTTATACATATTGAATTTATTTTAAGTGGCTTCTATAGTCCCCGCGTAGAAAGGTGTTCACGTCGAAACGTTCCAGCGTAGAAACTTCCGCATCAAAATGGCGGCGTCGAAAGGGCCCATTTTATCTCCCACCGTAGCTCGCAGCATTGACGTCAAGTCTTTCTGTTCATTTACATAAGATAAAGATTATCAAAAATTTTAAGTGCATACAATTTAGTATAAAAGCCCAATTTTATCGACAAACAGTTATAATTATTTTACAAACATGAAATTACTCATCACTATTGCTGTTGCGTTGGCTGCCATCACCATGGTATATGGTGCAGCTGCAGGAGGTAAGATAATTTTAGATATATTAATATTTTCGACTATTTTCTCATTTTGATTTGGTTTTATTTTTATTATTTATTTAAAGTACTATTATTTTAATTTTTATATTTTTACAATTTTCTTCATACTATATTCGTACGGTTTTAATTTAAAAAATACGAATTTTGAATTGCAGTATCTAATAGTATACTTATATTAGAAAGCTGATGCTTTATGTGATTATAGCTTATTACTTGTAATTATTATCTGGAAACATGTTGTATACTTCTGCTAAACCTAGTTGGGATAAGAATATAAATATATAATTGAACATTACACTTCGGTATCAATTCCCCAATGCGGCTTTTAGGCCTTACAACCTTGTTCTAGTGTATGGTAATTGCTTACCTCTGAATATTATGTTTATATTATCAATAACTTATATAACTTTTCTTATTTTATCACAGAGGATGGTGGTAAGTGCAAGGGAGCTTTAGGAATTCCAATACCCCTCACCGTATGTCAAGCTGAATGCAAAATCGTTGGAAATCTTCCCGTTATGACTTGTAAGACCGGTTTGACTTGTTGTCTACTTGGAAGGGCACAACCAGAACCAGAAACAGTTTAAAAGTAAACTTTATTAGTTTGAAGCAATTCGGCATTACGTTCTGCCTTTTATATTATGTAAAAAGTTAATGAATATAATAAATATTTTATAGCTATATATTTTATGAATTTACTATTATTATTTCATAATTACGTTCTTCTTCTTCTTCGTCTTATTCGTATCTTGTTTTTTTTTTTATATTTTATCGTTGCATTTTTATTCATATTGATGTTTGCTGTTTTGGTCATTTCGTTGATGAATTTATGCGACTACAATTTCAATGTTTTGCTGTCGCTGTATTAACCATATAAATGTTGTCAGTTGCGAAGATTTTGATTATAATATTAAGTGGAAGAAGATCAAGTTCAGAAAATATTAGGAAAGATAAATTAAAAATCAAGAAAAGGTGAGAATTACAAAACATTTAAATATTATTATCATGTATTATTTAAATGGAATAGATTCATATTGAAAATAATTATAAAAAGATAAAAGTTGATGTGGTATATTTATATGAGGTTTCTATACGCAGTATAGGTACTGTAAAGTCTTGAGATCTGCGTCCGTGTCCATTCGCAACATTGAGTCACTCAGAACGCTCCGAATTATTTTTTTTATTTATGTAAATACATATTATGTAATAAATATAATTGACATTATTGTGTTCATTGACGACCATAAATTTATCTTTAATACATTTGTTAAGTACGGCCCTGCACGATGTTGACGTGTGGTATAATATGTAAAATTGCTACAACGAGATACGAGGATTGCATTCAATGTAAAATGATATGCAGATCCAACTATCACTTCGGGTGTTTTGAAATGTAATTGGTTTTATTGAACGAATTGAACAGAAGTGAAGGAATTGATCGATGGAGTTGTCAAAGATGTATTGAACAAAATCTAACCTCAAACGATACCACCACTGATGCATGATGCTAGCATAGAAGATAATAATACTCTGCTCGTTTCAGACGGAGTATAACCTCAATCGACTAATGGTTTAGTGGCACCAGAAAAAATTGCAATTTAAAATGATCCTCCATTTCAACTATTATCAAAAAATGAGGATTGGACAGAGGATTGGCATGTTGTTGGAAGTGGAAAGAAACGAATGAGAAACAGTCCAGAATCAAATATTGGGGTAAAGCGTCAAACATTATTTATCAACCAGTATTGGCTGGATAACCCAGTAACTACTTTAAACCGATTTAATCCTTTAATCGAGAGAGAACAAAAAGAGAACAGAAACAACGAAACCTCAACAAAATTTGAAAATACGTCACCAATTTTCGTAAATGGTATTGCTAACATACGTCCCCTGTATGATCTATTGAATAGCATAGCAAAAGATAAGCACATCGTAAAAACATTATACCGGGTGTTCATTTTAAAATTTCCAGCAATTAGTATCTCAAAAACCAAATGTCAGATGAAAAAATGTTTCGGACAAAAGTTGTACGATAGCGAAGGGGAAAGAATATGGCATAATTGTTTTTTTAATTTATTGACCTTTTCAAGGTCATTTGAAGGTCAACTTGGGTTTTTTAAATGGCATCTTATATTTTTTTAGCAGATTCATATTTTGCATGAATAAATAAACAACAAAAAGACAACTTCGCAATGTACCTGAACCTTGCCGTGGTGAGGGGGCTTGTGTGTTTTGAGGAAGCGCCGGGCGTGTAGCTGGAAGGGCTAGAGCCAGGACGTAAAACTCCTTGTGCTCGGTCTGCTTGGCATGCCGGGTCCAGGCCAGGGCCTAAAAACCTTTGTGCCTGGCCTCCAGGTCTGTCATACACTGGGATGACGGTCGACGTGGAGAAATCGGACAAATACATGTACCCGCGTGTTTGTGCCGTGCGTGGAGAACCGTACGGAGGGATGAAAGGATCCTGGTGGCTGAGTCGGCCTGGGGGCGGTGTTAGTTCTCCTAGGTCCGACAACACTTCACTTCGGCCTCGATTTCTTCCTAAACGGGCGGCCTAGAATAGTCCACCTAGGTCAATCGGCTATGCTGGATCCGTAAGAGGATCGGTAGGACGAGCTCTTTGAAAAGGTCGTGGTGTGAAAACACTATGCCTTTCTAGGAACTATATCTCTCGGGTAGCCCTGGCGCCGAAGTTCGGCGTCCCCCTGGTTGGACTCTGTGACGGGTGGGGAGCTCTGGGAAATGAAAATGTTGAATTACTCTGGATGGATAATATGGACAAAACCAAAAAACCCCAGGCGGCTGTGTCTTCAGACACATCGTCAAAAAATACAATGGGAGCTTCCTTTAAGGAGGCCCCAGTCGTTAGTGCTGCGATGGGTACATCCTTTACGAATGTACCATCCAACAGAACCGGGGTGGGTATCCTTACAGGATGTCCCACAAGAACAACACCCGGAAAAAACAGTCGATTCTTCGAGTGTGGGTGCGTCCCCTGAGGATGCCCCACACAGAACCGACCCAGAGATACGCCATAAAAAGTGTAACCTCTGCGGGGCGGAGAAGAAAAGAAGAAGGAAAGCCAAAGCGGTGAGGCGCACGGCAACAGATAACCCCAGCAGCCAAACTGCCCACGAGAGGGCCAGTCTATCCAAACCCAACGAGGCGGATGGCCTGCTTGCTGGTGGAAAAAAGGGAAAAGAAGTGATGGCGCAGGAAAGAGGCGGTAAAACAACCGCACCTTCAACTGGTGCCGTAAAAAAGAGGGTCAGGTCCCAGGACCCAATGCCTTCGCCTCTCAAGCAGAGAAAGAAAGTGGAAACAATAACTGGGCACATACCCAAAATAAAGGCGGCTGATTCGTCAAGCTACAAGGAGGCTGTTACCAGCCACCTCGGAGGAGCAGTGATAGACCGCCAAAATCCCTTGGGCAAACTCACAGAGTCCCAGAGGGAGATTGTTGAAGCACAGCTCAACATAGCTTAACGCAGAGCCGTCTTGGAGGCTCTGCAGACAAAAACAGGGGCGCCAATTTTTGAGGGCTTCCGTTACTCGGGGCAGATCCAACGGATCACCTGCGGTGACGAGAGGTCCCAAAAATGGCTCCAAAGTACAATTGGGCTTCTCCCGCCTCTATGGGAGAACGCAAAATTAGATGTTGTTCAGGTGAACAATCTGCCTAGGCTGACTAAGGCTACCCTCTGGATTCCGGGGAAACCCGAGACCACTGGGGAGGTCATAGAATGGCTAACGGCACAGAACACCTGGATAAAAACCAGCGAGTGGTGCATCTTCCATGAAACTGACAGACGTGACCCCTTGGGGAAGCTTATTGTCTTTGGCACTAATGAAGATGACAAAGCCGCTCTTATAGCTAGAAAAGGAAGGGTGAACTACAGATTCTCCATCCTAAAAATAAAGGTGCAGCGAGTCGTTACTGACGACGACGTGCCAGCACCAACAGCAGAGGAATTGGCTGCAGACATATTGAGCCTCATGGAAATAGATGAGGACAATCAAAAAGCGGCAAATCCTCAAAGCAACGAAGAAGCTCTATAACAGGATGGTCTGATGGCCAACCTAATGGAATGGAGCTTCTTACAAGCTAACCTGCACCATGGGCGGGCGGCTACAGCAACTCTGTGTCGCCGTCTGTCCAGATGCAAGGACACGATAGCTCTTATACAAGAGCCATATATAACAAAGGCTAGAATTTCTGGCCTTTCAACACTCAGAGGAAATATCTTCACAGGTAATCTCTCAAACAAAACTAGAACATGTATTTACATACCTAGTAACTTTCAGGCTCATCCCCTTCCGCAGTTTGGTGACTGCGACCTAACAGTGGTAGGGCTAAGCTGTGATTTTGGTGATGGCCTGGAAAATGTTATTCTAGCATCTGCATACCTCCCAATCGACTCCCAGGATTTGCCACCTTCTCAGAAGCTAGTGGACCTAGTGAGCTATTGCGAGAAAAATAGAAGACATCTCGTTATAGGATGCGACTCCAATTCCCATCACACTGTATGGGGAAGTGAAGATTGCAACAAACGAGGTAAGTCACTTTTTGAGTATCTTACTAGTACAAATTTAGAGATTATTAATCGAGGTGACACGCCAACTTTCTATGTGTCACCAACACGTTATTCTGTAATTGATATCACATTAGCGTCGATAAATATATCAAATAAAATATATGATTGGCATGTGTCGAAAGAACTGACAATGTCCGATCATAGATGGATTGACTTTAAAATTAAAGCCAAATAAATAGAACCCAGGCGGTTCAGAAATTCCAGGAAGCTTGACAAGCGGATCTTTCTAGATCTGCTTTCGAGTGCACTGGAAACCGACATGCCTGAGGAAACCACAAATGAGCTACATACCATTGATGAGATTGAGATATGCGCTAACTCGATACAAAAATCCCTCACAACATCGTACGAGCTCTCGTGCCCTCTAAAGGCAGCTGGATCTGGAGATCTCACCTCCCCTTGGTGGTGTTACGAGCTAGAGCGGATGAGGAAGGAGGTCACGAGACTGTGCAATAAGGCGAAAGCCTCCAAAGTTACTTCGGACTGGGACACTTTTAGGGAGCGTCGTTCTGAGTACAAAAAGATGATTCGCCAAAAGCAACGGAAGTCCTGGAGGGACTTCTGCAGTGGGGTAGCGTCCACAACGGATGCTGCCAAACTTAAGAAGATTCTCTCTAGGGATTCACATCAGCAACCAGGCAGTCTTCTTCGGGATGACGGCTCTTATACCGAAAGTCCAAAGGAGGCTGCTGAAATACTACTAAAAACACACTTTCCCGGAAGTAAAACTGCCACGGATTATGCGTGGACTGAACACACAGTTCGGACACCGACCGAAGCAGATTGGGAAAATGCAAAAAAGATCGTAGATCCGATCAAAACCTCATGGGCGATCAGATCTTTCGCCCCCTTCAAATCTCCGGGACTGGATGGGGTATTTCCGGCCCTACTACAGTGGGGACTGGATAGCCTGCTTCAGCCTTTGGTGAGGGTGTTTAGGGCATGCATTGCGCATGGCTATACCCCTGAGGGATGGCGAAAGGTCAGAATTGTATTCATACCAAAACCAGGTAAAGGAGATTACTCCGAAGCTAAATCCTCTAGACCAATAAGTCTCACGTCCTTCTTTTTGAAAACGTTGGAAAGATTGTGCGACAGAGAAATATGGGATGTAGCACTTGGTCACAAGCCGCTTCACCCGAAACAACATGCATATTACGATGATCTGAGGTAACGGATGAACCCCGTCAATCGCAATTTAATAAAAATTGTTAATTTACTTATTACCTCGGCTAACTAGATTTTTGTTGCATGTAACTTACTTATCTCCGTAGTCGGTTTTTTCGGAAATTGCAAATCAAGCCTGCAAATGCTGAAAAATAAATAGGTATCCGGGAATACAGGAATCCCAAAAAGAATCCGTTTTTGAAAAAAATGTAAATTTATTATGTGAATTGTTCATAAATTAGTATGTAAATAAATGTTTATTAAAATAATTAATCAATTTCTTATTGCTAAACCCCAACAATAAAAACTAACGCACGTGGTGTTATATTCGCGATGATCGCACCAAAATTTAAGTTTTATAAAATCTTTGTAGCTCACCCTTTATAAATATTAATATTTTCGTATGGTTGGTACAACGCACCTTCAAAATCCAATGGTTGTCTCCGTCGATGGTCTTGCTTTCACATAAATTTTCCTTGATTCGTTTTTCGTTGCAGTTTTATCACCTCGTGGCAAATTTTATATTTTATCAAAAATATCGGCGATCGGTAAGTATAATTGATTAATTTCACTTTAATAACGTCTGCACTCACTTTTTAATACAATATTCTTATAATTTCTTCCTTTTTAACCATTATTTTTCACAAATTTTAATTATTTTTAGGAGCTCATTAAATCACACGTCTCCCCATTACATGAAGCCCAACAGGAAGCCGCGATTGTTTGTACGTCGTCAAGGTGTTGTGAAAACCAAAGCAACTTGATTATTGTTCAATAAATCAATATGTGAGTACAGTCCACCATCTTGTCATCGCGCGAAATTTGAAATTGTCTTTAAATTAAAATTTCTCATGTTTTTAGGTGAACCAATGATTTTAAACACATAATTATTGTTTATTGCTGGAATTGTTCAATGATGCTTTATCGGATGACCGATCACTTGGTTTATTGTTAAATTCGATGCACCACGTAATGTTCTTAAATTTTATATTTAATGTTTTAACAAAATTATTCTAAATACTTAAGTAACAAATTTGTGCATGTAATTTACAATTTATTAAATTAAACAATTTTATTTTAATAACTTTTAACAATATTTGTTATTACGGATATTAATTTGTACATTTTATAATTTATTTTGTTGACGCCTGTACTCTTAATTGTGATTTAAATTATTCTTTCTATTTTGACTTTGTTACTGCTATATAAGAAAAACCTCCTATTTCAATTAACAAGTTTCATGCATAAACCTTTATATTATCAAATTTGAAATTGACTGTTCGTATTCCGAGTGACGTATTCATCCGAGTCACCGCAATATGTTCCAGGAAGATCCACTGAGTCCGCCCTTCACGAGGTGGTGGAAAGGATAGAAAGATCATTGCATACTAAAGAATGCACTCTAGGAGCATTTATTGATATAGAAGGGGCTTTTGATAAAGCCAACTTTGAAAGTATTAACGCCTCACTACTATCACATCGTGTTCCTTATACCATTGTACGATGGATCAACTCAATGTTGAGGGGGAGGATGGTTGAATTCAATGTGGGAGGTGCAACAATAAAGGGTATTGCTACTAAAGGCTGTCCTCAGGGGGGAGTCCTTTCTCCACTCCTGTGGGATCTCGTAGTAGATAGCCTTCTGAAACTCCCAAATAAAAATGGGTACTATACCATTGGCTATGGAGATGACATAGTCATACTACTAACAGGGAAATTTGAGAGCACTCTGTGCGAACTGATGCAGAGGGCACTCAGAATACTAGAAGAATGGTGCACGACACATGCCCTTTCGGTCAATCCGACTAAGACTGGGCTCGTCCTGTTCACCAGAAAAAGAAAACTACAAAGCATGAGAATGCCTATTCTAAAGGGAATTCCCCTAAAGTTGGCTCCAGAGGTTAAGTATCTGGGAGTGGTGCTGGATGCAAAACTGAACTGGGGAAAACATGTCAGCCTTAAAACTCAGAAAGCAAGCGTGGCTTTCTGGCAGTGTAGGAGGGCGATGGGAAAGTCCTGGGGTTTTCCCCGAGGATTGCTCTCTGGCTTTACACTGCAATAATTAGACCAATGCTATGCTATGGCGCCCTTGTGTGGTGGCCTAGAGTCAAGATAATGACAGCGGCGTCATCCCTTAACCGACTTCAGAGATCGGTCTGTTTAGCGGTGACGGGTGTGATGCGAACGGCTCCAACTGTGGCCCTGGAGGCTCTCCTCTGCCTACCTCCACTGGATATCTATGTAGAGGAATGTGCGGTACATTCGCAGCCATTAGGCTGCGAACGTGGGGCACGTGGACGCATAGACAGGTTGAAGGAGGTCACTCGAGGATCCTGGAGGACTGTTCTAAGAGGATGCCTCTGCTGGACCTTGAGACCGATAGTACCCCTCCAAAATATATTTTTAATAGGAAATTTGACATCCTTTTAAACAAAATAGAAACCTTCGAGTCAGACATAACTATGTTTACAGATGGCTCCAAAAATAAAGTTGGCTCGGGTGCGGGAGTATTCTCTCCTGAACTGAAAATAAACGAAAGCTTATCGCTGGGAAAATATGCCACTGTATTTCAAGCGGAACTCATGGGCGTACTTCACTGCGCAAATACAGTCCGGGAAAAGAACATCCGGTACAAAAAAATACAGATATTGACCGACAGCAAGGCGGTCCTTATGGCACTCAACTGCCATAGGATCACCTCAAATCTGGTACTTAAATGTATACGGACGCTAAATGAAATATCGATAAACAACAATGTCCTAACGCTCAGATGGGTCAAAGGGCACCAAGGAAACGAAGGCAATGAAAGGGCAGATGCTCTGGCGGGAATTGGTTCTGCTAAACTGCCCTGTGGACCTGAGCCATTCATAACGCCGACCATTGAGCTCTTCAACACCCTTCTTACAGAAGAGACCCTCAAACTGCATACCAGTAGATGGAAAAATACCAAAGGCTGCCGACAAGCAAGGGCAGCAATACGTGGACCCTTGCGTAAGCACCACAATTACTACTTGTAGCTATCGCGAGAAAAATTAAGAAGTATTGCAGGAGTCCTAACGGGACACTGCAAACTAAATAAACATCTTCACACGATGGGACTGGTAGACAGCCCAACTTGTCGGGGCTGTAACTTAGCAGATGAAACGGCGGAGCACCTGCTTTGCAGCTGCCCTTGCTTCGAAAAGAGGATCCATGCTGGGGGACTGCTGGCCTAGCATGGTCAGTATTAGTGGCACATTGCCCTCGAAGATACTTGAGTACATCCTAAATGTGGAATGGCTTGAGACTTAGAGGAGCGATGGGCTACCTGGAGGTAGCATAATGGGCCCGATGTGTGGCCTGAGTGCTTGCAGCGAAAATCTGCCCTCCCCAAACAATCCAGATCCAGATCCAGAGTATTATAGCCCCTACACACGATCCGATTTCTAGGTCCAACTTGCGACCCGACCAGATTGGAGATTGCCTCCACACGATCCGACCGCGTTGGAGTTTGCCTCTACACGATCCAATCTCGTCGGCCCGACACCAGCTGCGCCTGATATTATTTCGAACTTAAAATTTATTCTTGTATTAAATATAATGATTAAATAATTCGTGGTGTTTGGGAGAAAACTGATACGTGCAAAAGTAATGTTTTTCAGTATAGCTGTTCAATATAGTAAAGTTCAATATCGTTCAATATATAGTAAAATATCAATAAAAGATCAATTTATTTTTATTTATTCATTTATTAATTATATACTTAGAATTTAGAATGTAATAATAATAATAATATTTAATAATCCAGTAATTAATAGAATGTAATAATAATAATAATGTTCAATAATCCAGTAATTTTTTGAAATTAATAACTGTCATATTTGTACCATATATTTAAACTTATCAGTTTTCTCCCAAACACCGCCGCATTCATTCATTTCTGGACACCTGGCTATCTGTGGTGCTCAAATGGAGTACATGTGTTTATAATCGCTTCGGCGATAAAGAAACACATGAATCAAATATATTTATAACAAGTGCTTTCTATAGAAAAACTATAAAAATGCTATATTTTGACATGAAATAATTTTCAATTTGTTATCGAGTTATTATAAAAATATTTTATATGAACTGAAAGTGAAAATATTTAAATATTATTCGAGAAACCCTTTTAGGCGTTTTATATCTTTTCGTGAGAACTACAAAAATTATCACCTAATTACTTTTTGAAATCCTAAATTTTTTTAAATGATTATTTAAAACCTAGATTTTGGTCCGATTATTCCTCCACTTTTCATTATAATTATAATTATGCATTATAATTTTAATATGTCGTGTGATATTTTAAAGGTATTTAATAAAAAAATAATATGTTTTTATAAAGTAGATAACAAGTCGGCTATGTTGGTGGGTCTGAACCTTCCTACATGATCCGACAAGGAATGGCATAAAACACTGTTTTTATCAAGTTTAGCTCGCCTTATCTGCGATCCGACAACGCTCCACACGGTCCGATCTCGCCAAATTCCAACGCGGTCGGATGGCTACATCGGTGACTACATTTCCTACAAGGAAATGTTGCGAAATTTGTAGGACGACAGGCCTCCACACGGTCCAACTTGACACCCGATCGACGAGATTGGATTTTAGTACCAACCAGATCGGATCGTGTGTAGACCCTATTAGATAAGTTAAATATTGGTTCAAAACAAATTTGATTTATAGATAGTTATCAATAAATAGCTCGATGAAAATACTAATGGTAGATAGTTATCAAATATAATTCAATTTTTATTACTTGACCTTTCGACTCCCTCGTAACATTATGCATCAATTTTGTTGCAATATTTGAAACGACAATTTGAATTCAAAAAGAGATTAAACAAATTTTTTTTCGAAAACGCTAACATTAAGAATTTTAAAAATGGGTGGTTACAAAAATTGAATTGAAGAAAAAGCTATAACATACGACATCGATTTTTGGGTATCATTTTACCACTGATTACTTAATTAAATAATAAATGATAATTGAAAATAAAATTAGAAAACAATTTGTTAGAAAATGAAAAACAAAAAGTTTTAATTGAAAAAAATGAAAAAAAATAAACTGATGTCTGGTAATTAAATGGTTTGACCATACAGAAACAATACAGAAAACCTAAACATACAAGTCTTTGCAATCTACCCAACTGAATCAAACCTAGGGGCGTCACAGCAGATTTTATCATAGGGAGGAAAACCTACCATTTCAGGGCAAGGCCGTGATAAAAATTATGTTCATTATTAAGGCGACAGAGAATAGTATTTAGCATTTTTTCGCTTATACATATTGAATTTATTTTAAGTGGCTTCTATAGTCCCCGCGTAGAAAGGTGTTCACGTCGAAACGTTCCAGCGTAGAAACTTCCGCATCAAAATGGCGGCGTCGAAAGGGCCCATTTTATCTCCCACCGTAGCTCGCAGCATTGACGTCAAGTCTTTCTGTTCATTTACATAAGATAAAGATTATCAAAAATTTTAAGTGCATACAATTTAGTATAAAAGCCCAATTTTATCGACAAACAGTTATAATTATTTTACAAACATGAAATTACTCATCACTATTGCTGTTGCGTTGGCTGCCATCACCATGGTATATGGTGCAGCTGCAGGAGGTAAGATAATTTTAGATATATTAATATTTTCGACTATTTTCTCATTTTGATTTGGTTTTATTTTTATTATTTATTTAAAGTACTATTATTTTAATTTTTATATTTTTACAATTTTCTTCATACTATATTCGTACGGTTTTAATTTAAAAAATACGAATTTTGAATTGCAGTATCTAATAGTATACTTATATTAGAAAGCTGATGCTTTATGTGATTATAGCTTATTACTTGTAATTATTATCTGGAAACATGTTGTATACTTCTGCTAAACCTAGTTGGGATAAGAATATAAATATATAATTGAGCATTACACTTCGGTATCAATTCCCCAATGCGGCTTTTAGGCCTTACAACCTTGTTCTAGTGTATGGTAATTGCTTACCTCTGAATATTATGTTTATATTATCAATAACTTATATAACTTTTCTTATTTTATCACAGAGGATGGTGGTAAGTGCAAGGGAGCTTTAGGAATTCCAATACCCCTCACCGTATGTCAAGCTGAATGCAAAATCGTTGGAAATCTTCCCGTTATGACTTGTAAGACCGGTTTGACTTGTTGTCTACTTGGAAGGGCACAACCAGAACCAGAAACAGTTTAAAAGTAAACTTTATTAGTTTGAAGCAATTCGGCATTACGTTCTGCCTTTTATATTATGTAAAAAGTTAATGAATATAATAAATATTTTATAGCTATATATTTTATGAATTTACTATTATTATTTCATAATTACGTTCTTCTTCTTCTTCGTCTTATTCGTATCTTGTTTTTTTTTTATATTTTATCGTTGCATTTTTATTCATATTGATGTTTGCTGTTTTGGTCATTTCGTTGATGAATTTATGCGACTACAATTTCAATGTTTTGCTGTCGCTATATTAACCATATAAATGTTGTCAGTTGCGAAGATTTTGATTATAATATTAAGTGGAAGAAGATCAAGTTCAGAAAATATTAGGAAAGATAAATTAAAAATTAAGAAAAGGTGAGAATTACAAAACATTTAAATATTATTATCATGTATTATTTAAATGGAAAAGATTCATATTGAAAATAATTATAAAAAGATAAAAGTTGATGTGGTATATTTATATGAGGTTTCTATACGCAGTATAGGTACTGTAAAGTCTTGAGATCTGCGTCCGTGTCCATTCGCAACATTCAGAGTCACTCAGAATGCTCCGAATTATTTTTTTATTTATGTAAATACATATTATGTAATAAATATAATTGACATTATTGTGTTCATTGACGACCATAAATTTATCTTCAATACATTTGTTAAGTACGGCCCTGCACGATGTTGACGTGTGGTATAATATGTAAAATTGCTACAACGAGATACGAGGATTGCATTCAATGTAAAATGATATGCAGATCCAACTATCACTTAGGGTGTATTGAAATGTCATTGGTTTTATTGAACGAGTTGAACAGAAGTGAAGGAATTGATCGATTGAGTTGTCAAAGATGTATTGAACTAAATCTAACCTCAAACGATACCACCACTGATGCTAGCATAGAAGATAACAATACTCTGCTTGTTTCAGACGGAGTATAACCTCAATCGACTAATGGTTTAGGGGCACCAGAAAAAATTGTAATTTAAAATGATCCTCCATTTCAACTATTATCAAAAAATGAGGATTGGACAGAGGATTGGCATGTTGTTGGAAGTGGAAAGAAACGAATGAGAAACAGTCCAGAATCAAATATTGGGGTAAAGCGTCAAACATTATTTATCAACCAGTATTGGCTGGATAACCCAGTAACTACTTTAAATCGATTTGATCCTTTAAGCGAGAGAGAACAAAAAGAGAACAGAAACAACGAAACCTCAACAAAAGTTGAAAATACGTCACCAATTTTCGTAAATGGTGTTGCTAACATACGTCCCCTATATGATCTATTGAATAGCATAGCAAAAGATAAGTACATCGTAAAAACATTATACCGGGTGTTCATTTTAAAATTTCCAGCAATTAGTATCTCAAAAACCAAATGTCAGATGAAAAAATGTTTCGGACAAAAGTTGTACGATAGCGAAGGGGAAAGAATATGGCATAATGGTTTTTTTAATTTATTGACCTTTTCAAGGTCATTTGAAGGTCAACTTGGTTTTTTTAAATGGCATCTTATATTTTTTTAGCAGATTCATATTTTGCATGAATAAATAAACAACAAAAAGACAACTTCGCAATGCAACAGGAAAATGGAGATGAGTTATAAGATGCTAATGCCCAGAAAACGAAAACGGAAACAAAATTTGATGAAGATAGGCACCTGGAACGTTAGAACATTGCTGAGACCGGGGAAGATATCGGAGGTGGCGCGTGAACTGGTGAAATATGGAATAGACGTGACAGCATTACAGGAAATAAGGTGGGGAGGTCAGGGAGAAATAAAAAATAAGAATTATAGGATGTTCTATTCTGGGGAAAGCATGCGGGGAAGAAACTGAACGGGTTTTATAGTTGCAAAAAATTTGGAACGAAGAGTGTTAACTTTCAGACCAATAAGCGGAAGAATATCCTATTTAAGATTAGAAGCCAAAACAAGAATGTCAATTATAAATGTGGACGCGCCAACAGAGGATAGCTGTGAAACAGAAAAGGAAGAATTTTATAGCGAGTTAGAGACATTATGCGAAACTATACCAAGACAAGATATACTGATGGTGCTGGGTGACTTTAACGCCAAAATAGGCAAGAAAAATTATATAAGGTCAGTTGCAGGAATTTATACAATACACGAAACAACAAACGATAATGGAGAAAGACTATGCAACATGGCGGAAGTAACGGAAACAGTGATCTGCAGTACTAAGTTTAAACATGGGAAGTTGCATAAAATAACATGGGTGTGGCCGGGAGGAGGCACAGAAGAGGGAAACCAGATAGACCATGTACTGATCTCCAAGAAAAATGAAAGAGCTGTAATGGACGTAAGATCTTACAGGGGGACCAACGCGGACTCGGATCACTATCTGGTTGCAGCGAAAGTAAAACAAGAGCAGAATACAAAATATGTTAAAAAAGAAAACTATAATAGAAAGTTGGCAACAGAAAAACTTAACAGTAAAGAGTTACAAAAAAATACGAAGAACATGTAACGCAGAAAATGACGGCAAAGAATAGAGACAGTAATGTAAATGAAGAACTGAACAACATCACATCGATCCTGCATACAAGCGCAAAGGAAATTATTGGGTACAGAAAATACAAGAGTAGCAAAGCATGGTTTGACGAGGAATGCATGGAGAGTTGCAGGAAAAAAGCAGAGAGTAGGTTGGAGTGGTTAAGAACTGAACAAAGCGAAGAGCAAGAAAAATATAAAAGATGGTCAAAGAGCGCAGATAAGTTATACAAGATCAAGAAGAATGCATGGATGATGGACAAAATTAAGGAAATAGAAACAAGTAACAAGTACAATAATCCGAAATTATTTCACTAGTTCATAAGGAAGCAAAAAACAAGTAAAATAGTCACGCTAAGAGGCATGAAGGATGAAGCGGGAAAGATGGAGGGCGGAAAAGAGAAAATAAAGCAAATATGGATGGGGCACTACCAGAAACTACTGAACGGAAATCAAGAACGTAAAGATACGCAAGATGTAATAGAAAACGACAAACAAGAAGTGTTATTACCGACAAGCGAAGAAATAGCAGAGGTTATCGGTAGAATGAAAAATGGAAAAGCACCGGGGAGGGACGAATTAAACGCGGAGTTCGTAAGATGCTGTGGAGAGGAAGGGGTAGCAAGAGTGTGCGATCTAGTGAAGCAAGTCTGGAGAGAGGAAAAAATGCCTGAAAGATGGAGGGAAGCGGTTATAGTTCCAATAAAAAAGAAGGGTAACGCGGATGAATGCAGAAACTACCGAGGAATAACCCTTCTCAATTCAACATACAAGGTGATATCATCAATGATACATATCCGACTGAAGGAATACGCTAGGGTTTTGATAGGCAACTACCAATATGGCTTCGTAGAAGGAAGATCAACGACGGGAGCGATACATGTGGTGAAACGAACTATGGAAAAGGCACGTGAATTTGACATCGATTTGCATATGATGTTTATGGACTTCCAACAGGCCTTCGACAGAGTGAACAGGAAAGAATTGTACAGGGCATTGAAAGAGATGAAAATACCAGCTAAACTAATAAGATTAATAAAGATGACATTGGAAGATACCACAGCATGCGTTAGAATAAGAGCAGATGAAACAGACTTTTTTGAAGTAAATTGTGGTGTGAGACAGGGAGATGCGTTGTCGGCGACGTTGTTCAACATAGTGCTAGAAAAAATAATAAGAACAATAGGTAAACATGGACCAATAACAACGAGAGAAGGTCAAATAGTAGCATATGCGGACGATGTGCTGATTATGGCAAGATCGTGTTGTAAAGATTTATTATGTGTTAATTAATTTATTTTGCAAAATAATACATTTTGAAAAATTTCATCACATAATGTCCGGTGTATGATTGGTTGCATACCAGCCAAGTATTATTTGCATATCAAAATTACAGGTCACTAGTTCCAATATAAACAAACATTTGAAAGCTGCAAACAGAGGAAGGTAGTAAGGTAATTGATTCCTTAAGTTCCTGCCTTTTCTACACGAACGGCTGACTGAAATTTCGAGAAAGCGTCGTCGAATCGACCACCGATCCGATCCGTCCGAGGTCGAATCGACCACCGATACGGTCAGTCCGAGATCGGACATCCGATCCGATCCAAGCTCCGTTCCCGATATATCCTGTCTGATTCATTGCTTACGTTTCTAGGCAATAATCAAAATTTCCGAAACTGTTCTTGGTTACGTTTCTAGCCAAAAACAACAAATTCCTCCGTCGAGATTAGCGAAAAGCTTACGTTTCTAGGCTTTAGCTGAAAGAAAGAACTTCCGAGTAGATAATTCTCATCAAGAATTATTACTTACCCGATTTGCAGATCCGATAACCTTCCGTATAAGAAGTCACTCCCTGACTTCATCCGTCCCGTAGACACAGTTGAATTTTGCTAATCGAAATTTCAGTAGTTGTAAAAATCCCGTAGCTTATTTTTTCCGTAGTTATAAAACTGGTGATTAGATTCAATTAGTTAACATTATTCCCCACCTGTTTCAGTAGCTGCTACTATTTTAGAAGCAGTAGTAATATTATAGTAACCGTAATTTTGAATTCACTTGCAAATACATAAAAGTCAATATTATTAACAGGTTATGTATGTTCTAGACACCAGTGCCGTACTCATTAATTTTTGATAGTGTAAATATTTAAATATTAAATCATTTTTTTCTCTAAATTATTCACTTAACTGGTAAATATTTATTTTTTAAATAAAATTTTTCTTAATTTACTCAGAATTCTTTTTTTTGTTTTACAAGTTTTAAAGTTTTCCCTTTGAAAACGCTTTTGGCGCCCGAGTTTAAAATAAGTGTCAAACCGAAATCGACAAGACGTCCTCAGACCCTGGCTCAAAACCACGCCACAGTGTACTAAAATGATGACAATGTTCAAGAGGATGGCTAATGCAGCGAAGGAAATGGGGCTCCTTGTTAACAAGAATAAGACAAAATACATGAAATACGACAGAAGAAAAACATGGTGTAGAAATGACATAATAATAGAAAATCAAACATACTGCTGTGATTTAAAATGACCCCACACAATACAAATGGTTGTAAAACTGAATTAATCATAATATTTAAGAAAATTAAGCTAATTTTAAGCATTAGATTGAACAGATAAACACATCCAACTCAATTTCAGAAATTGTAGACTTAATAAGATCTTTAAAGATATGAAAGCTATATCAAAACCTGCTAAATACATTCAATTTGAAGGTGAATTAGAAATGATGAAATTTATTACAATTTGTTATCTGAAAAACATAACCTTTACGTTTATAAACTTTGATTTGATAAATCTGTGTGAATAACTTGTTATATGAAAATCTGTTTATAACCAAAATTCTATTATATCTAATTGTATGTGATAACCATAAATTCATTTCCAAAAATTGTAAAAAGGTACATAAGGGTGAAAATCCATTAAAGGTTGATAAGTGAAACGTGATAATGAAAATAGTCAAATGTACTACTTCGAATGGCTGCCAAATTAACTACTGTGATGGAAAACAACTCGAAAGCATCGGATAAGTAATCTCTTCAATAATGGAATCAACTCTGGAAGTTACATGAAATTTCATTAAAATAAAAATCGAAAAAAGGGAATAAATTTGACTCACAAATTGTTGAAGTCAGCTCAAATTGGTATTTTGCGCAAGCAACAGATAGTTGAATTTTAATAGTTGAAGTGGAAGGACGTGTGCAACGCGATCCAGCAATACAATCAATTTGGTCGATAAAAATCCAAGATGGCAAACTTAGTCGCGTCTCCTACAAATGAAAAGTATTGATTATCAACTCAACTCTCAAATATCCGAGGATTATATGATTTAAAATTACTTACCGGCATACAATTTAGTTGAAGAACACAATTGGAAAGTTAAATTTGGATAATTACCGTAGCAACAGGTCAATCAAAAGAAGAGAAGATCCTGCGTAACTCGTATCAACTGGAATATCTGATCGTGGAAGTGTCTCAAAGTGCGCTTGTGTTTATCAAGATAGTGTTTTTCTACGCAGACTTATTAAGAAGTTAGGATTATAAAATTACAAGGTACTGGTAATAGTACATTATATATCAAGGTTGTGAAGGCCGTCATTATTGCCCTAGCGCCAAGATTATATTCCGAGGTGCTTTGCACCGAGGAATATAACGCGCGGAGGCAATAATGGTCTTCACAACCGTGGTTTATATACTATTTTTTCCACTACTAGATTTATTACCATTTTTTAAATTCTTTTTAATAAAATTTTTTTCAAATTTAAAATATTTATTTCAAATGACAGTTTTGTTTTGTTGATTTGACAGTTGTTGACAAATTTTAAATCACGTATGTCAAATCATTTCATTGGTTCATTTTTTTAACTTAAGTGTATAATGAATCTGTCAAATCATTTCATTGGTTCATTTGTATAATGAAAATATTATTTACCGCATGTCTAAAATGCGTCACTTCACATGTGACTTGGATAAGTTATAATGGTAGCCTATATGACTAGTAGTGGAAAAAATATTTTTTTATTATTAAAATTTATGATTGAACTTAATTCTACGTTTTTGATTATTGTAAAACCTTCTGGTGACGGATATGATATCTGTGCAAATTTGTTAAATTGATTATTTGCGCTTTGCGATATTATTAAAAATCATTTCTAAATTAATGCAATCTGTTATTATTATTATCAAATATTTACAGGTCAGTATTCAAAATTTTAAAGATCATTCAAATAAAGAACTGGATCGTTTATCTGGTAAAAACAATTAAGCAATTTTATTCAAAGTCATTAAATATTTTTCTATCATTTAAGAACAAAACTTTTCAACTTAATAAGCAACCATCCCCTAATTTATCTTAATACCTGCAATACTCTGAGAGAGCCTTAGACTGAGCTAAACAAGAGGGACAAAGTGGTGAGCTCTCTAATTAAATTTTAGCACGCGAATTCTAACATTTACATTTCTTTATATTTTTCATTCATTTGAATGTGGCACCCAACTTAAAGACGTGTCTAATTTTAATATAAGGGAGGTCATAGCAATACGAAGAAGTAAGTGACTTTATTTACCTAGGAGTTCAAATCAAAAGAGATAGTAAGAGAGATGAAGAGCTAAAACGAAGAGTGCAACTGGGTAACAGGGCGTATTATGCTAACAAGATAATGTTAAAAGATAAAAAACTAACGAAGACGACAAAAATGAAAATATACGAAACGATGCGATGATAAGACCAATAATCACTTACGCGGCAGAAACATATGTTTGTCACAGCACGATGCGGAAATAATTAAAAGACTTGAAAGAAAAATTTTGAGAACAATCCTGGGACCAAAAGTGGAGGGGGGTGAAAAGAGAAGGAGAAATAAAGAGATTTTGCAGGAATGCGATGGAGGGGACATAGTAAAGTTCATAAAGTTGCAGCGAATAAGATGGTTAGGCCATGTAATGCGAAGTGATGAGGATGCAGTCAAGAGAATAACACTTTGGAGACCCACAGAGGACAGAGCAAGGGGCAGACCACCAATGAGATGGTGGGACCAGGTGACCGACGACCTGGAAAGGATGGGTATTAAAGACTGGAGGGTGAGGTCGGGTGATAGGACGGGATGGAGAGTGGTAGTGAGTGAGGCGTCGAGACATTCCGGGTTATAGATTGTGAGTGTTAATAAAACTAAAAAGTCTAAACATAATGTACTGAACTGGATATTCGCTTTTTATAAGTGCAACCTTTTCTCAGTCGCAGGACGTTGGGGTTGATTGTTCGGATGAGAACAAATTTTATGATTTCTGGTGCATCTCTCTCGACCATTGAGTAGCCTTTGTTTAACTTGTCAGTCCAGATCTATGGGATCTGATAATCATCTCTAGTGAACAGTAATAAGACCCAAAAATTGTAACTAAGGGTCAATGACCTGTAACAAATTTCATGGTTAAAAATCTCATTAAATTTTATATTTCAGAATAAATGATATTCAGACTTACTTTTATATTGGCATTGCCTTGTGTTATTTTGTATTTTCCAGTGTTTTTCCGCCAACAATTAATTTCTGTACATAAGGGTCATTTTGCAATCAGTGCGTTCATGTTTATAACCTGTGAATTGAATAATTAAAAATTAGTGTTTTAAAATTATATAACTAGTGCCATAAAAATACAAATTAAAAAAAAGGATTTACCCAATATGTTTCGCAACCAGATGAGCAGTTTTATCTCCTGCAAGATTGAATAATTTGAATTTGGACGACGTCATTTCCGGTACCTTGAAACGTAAAATAGCTATAACCCGGCAAATGGTTATAGAAAGCACTTGCTTTCGACTTCACCTGTCGCTTATTATACTTCATCCGCCGCTTTTCATGTTTGTAGATGGACTGTACAAAACGGCTATGCTCATTGGAATTACCCAGTGTCGGAGATCTGGGTCGCTTGAAAGCGTTCGTGGGTTCTTCTATGAATTTTTGACCTTCTTTGCTTAAATAACAGTACCTTTGTGGGCGCCAGGTTAAAATGAAAGATTTCAGTACAAACTTAGTCACTTTAATTTCAACCAAAAAAGTAAATGAAAATAGCAAAACAAAATTTGAATACACACACGTATAAATTAAAGGAAAATTCATAAATAAAATACAGGCAAAATTCTGGTTACAATAAATAAAAATGTTATTAAAAATATTTAAGACTAAACACTTCGAACAATTCGAATAAAACCTGGTGGTAGTAGGTGATAACTCACACATCTTGAACTGGGTATTCAAAAACCTTATCTTTTTTGATTTCGTAGCAAGCACGTAAAAGCATCTATCGGAAAATTGAAGTGAAACTACTTCTACAAAAATAAATGATAGATTGAGCGAGCTACGTAAAATTACCAAATTTAAATACTCTTGGCAAATAAAAATTATGATGTTGCATTCAAATTTCATACAATTAGTAATTTTCAATTCACTTACGGTTTCTGTGGTTACCGTAGGGTTGACTTCGAAGGTGTTCGGCAGTCGGGAAGTGCACTCCAGACTGTATCGGAAGCAAACTGTCTTCCTCAAAAATAATGATCTAAAAAAATGAATTAGAAAAAAACATATGCATGAACCTGAATGCTGTAAAACGTCGTAGTTATAAAAGTTGAAAAGCTTAACAGGCGATAAGGATTGTTCGATACCACTAAAGTGCTTGATGGATGGAAATATTTGTCCCCCTTGTAGTAAATCACCACATGTGGAGTCGGAAAATCGATCTTGCATTAAAAGGTGACGCAAATCTTCGTCACGGACTATCTCTGATAATCGGAAAATGGAATGCTGATTGGTAAAACGGGTGGAATGGTCTCCTTGTAGGTTTTCCATAGTAAAATAGTGTCGAGAATACAAATTTCCAACATGGCGGAACAGCTGCATCTCCCCTGATTGATATCGATTTTTGCGAGTCGATTGAAAAATCTTAAAAGTCGGCTTCTTGCCTAAAAAGATTACATACGCGTTCTTCGCACGTTTCGTGTAATACGTGTTCAAAAAATTGGGTTGAAAACTACTCGAAAACTTGGTAAAAACTCGTTTTTCACTTAGAGCTAAAAATTGAACGGGTTGCTCGTTGCACGGCATATCGTCGACCTTCTTCAGGGAACCACTCCCTCTGCTTATTTAGTTCGAAAATTATGAAAAGTTTTATGTGCCACTCTGGTCACATAACTACTAGGCGTTAAAATGCAGAAATAATTTATTTAAATTGTTCGAATTCTTGGAACCAAAAAATTAGTTTCTAATAAAAAGACAAAGTAAAAAAATCGTGAAGCGATAGTAACGGTGGACCGTTACAACCTAGCCGAAAATCTATAAAAGAGGGTGAAATTATCGACTCATGAGCATTCGTTTTCTAGAATTGTAATAGTGCGTATCGATAAATTGTTATTGGTTTTGTTTTTTGGAAATTTTTGAATTTAATGGTTGGCAACAGTTTTGGAAAATTGAAAAGTTGTGCAACCTGTTTGAATATTTTTGACGTTTATGAAATTTTTGGTTAATTTTTGGAAAACGATTATCGATCTTGGATTCGAATCATACTTTGAAGAATTGTATTGGAAAATATTTACCTGTGTTTATACCAATATCACGGCTAGGTTATGTCGTATCCTTTTATGGTAATTGATGTCGAAAATTTGATAATACCTGGAAAATTAAATTTAGTTAATTCAATTGATGTACCAATCTACAAGTTGGAAATTATATTCTACGTACCTGGATCAACAGCAAATCATAATAAGGCTTTCCGTATAGTCGTGGTTACGAAACTTATCTGCGAGGTTGTGGTCGATGTGTCATCATTTCTACACGAAACTAATCTAATAAAAAGCAGTGACGTACTTTTAGGTGAGCAAGCTTATAAATTTATCTTTAAAACTGTATTACCCTTTTATGAAAACATTTTTGTATTATTTGTTGGCGAACAATATTTGTACATTATTGAAATTGTTTATTTGCTACATTTACTAGTAAGTTTGAAATTATCAATTTTTAATTACCATAACATTTGTTCTTTTGGTATTGTGAATAAAACCAAATTTATTGTTTACTACGAATTGATTTATTATTTTAATCTCAACCAAGGGGGCTACATCGATAGAGAGGCACTAGAAAGTTATAGTAAAGTAATAAAAGCATACCAACATATTAGCATTTGCACCTGGAAATACAGGTTAATTAAATTAAATAATTCTGAGCAAGCGTTGTATTTGTGGAACCGATTTATCCTAGTACAACCTATTATAAAAAAAGAGTCTCAAGCTTTGGAGCTAGTCGTGGTAAGAGAGATTGTGATTATCAAAGCAACTTTTGGGCGACACAGACGAAGCACCCTTTATATCACAACAGTACATAATGGGGTCTAATCCTCCCCGACAAACGGATTTTGTAAATCCCAATATTCGATTATAATCGAAATTTAATTTTTTAAAAGTTAGAAGGCTGTTATTGCTTTTGTTATTATTCAACTTATAATTTTAGGACAATCTAAACAAAACACTGTCACATAAAACAAATAAATTGACATTAGTTTCTTCAACTATTGTTAGTTTTGTGATTTTCAGTGAGTTTTTATTTTCCCCGTTAACTTTAGATCTGATAAAAGTTCGAAATCGGATCATTACAATGGTTTATACTGTAGAAGAAAGAATCAAATTAATTTTCTTGTACGGAGCTCAAAATGAAAATGCTGCAAGAACTGCAGAATTTTATAACGCGACACAGCCTGGTAGAAATGCCTCTCATAGGTATGTTATAGACCTTGTTTCAAAATTTCGGGAAACAGGATCCGTCAAAAATAAAACACGTAAGAATACTAGAATATTGGATGACTTAGCCCAAATTGGAGTTATAGGCCATTATGTTTCAAATCCTGATAGTTCGGTTCGTGAAGTTTCTGCTATCAGTGGTCTATCAGTGGGTACTGTTCATAAGGCGCTAAAAAATTGCATAAATTTCACCCATATAAAATGCAGATTCATCAAACTTGGACCGAGGATGATCCAGATAGAAGAGTGGAGTTTAGTGAAGAAATGCTTAAATTATTAACTACACATCCACATTTATTGAAATCCACTTGTTTTTCTGATGAGTCAACCTTTTTTTTTAATGGATTTGTCAATAAACACAACTGTCGATATTGGTGTGATAAAAATCCTCATGTGTTTACTGATGGACATACACAGTGGCCGCAGAAGGTAAATGTGTGGGCTGGTATACTTGGTGATACAATTATTGGACCATTATTTATTGATGGAAATTTAACAGGCCAAAAATATCTAGAAATGCTTGAAGATGCAATCTATCCTTTAATAGTTGATGCGTTAGAAAATCAAAGCGACGAAGAAGGACACATGGATCTCGATGAAAATGTTTTGCATTTTCAACAAGATGGCGCACCTCCTCACTATATTATACCTGTTCGAAACTGGTTAGATGATAAATTTCCAGGGCAGTGGATCGGCAGACGAGGACCGATAGAATGGCCAGCTAGGTCCCCTGACTTAACTCCTCTTGATTTCTTTTTATGGGGACATTTAAAATCTGTTATTTATGATACAATACCAGCTAATATTGTGTCGCGAAAACCGTTAAATTCTCGCTCCATCCGCCGCTTGTCACGTCTGTAGGTGAAAGGTACAAGACAGCTAGCTCATAGGAATTACCCAGTGTCGGGGCTCGCTGGGTCGCTCGAAAGCGTTCGTGGGTTCGTTTAAAAATAATTGATCTGCTTTGCTAAAATAACTGTGCCCAGGGCGCCAAGCGGAAAAATAAAAGATTTCAGATACCTCTTAGTCCCTTAAATCAACACTGAAAAGAAAATAATAAATGAACAAAAAAATATCTGAGCACACACTGATGTGAAATAGACTCTACTATAGCTCATGGTAGATAAGCGGAATGCTTCTCATGAAAAAGAACAAACTCCAAAACTTAGTTAAACTAATTAACTAACAAAAAAAGCTCACTACCAAGGCTAAAGCAGAGACATTGTCCGTCGTAATAGATGGAATAACTAGTACCTAGATGTTGTGGTACTTAGTTATAAAAAAAATAAAATGATAAAATGGTTTATGATGTTATGAAACCAGTAGGTGAACGAACCTTAGCAGATTCTCCTGATTCATGATGTTATCGAACCAGTAAGCAGACAAACATTACCCAACCAACCTCCCAAAAGATCCACGGCAAGCTAAAACGTATTTTAGCTTGTGGAATAACCACATAAAAATCAAAATTAACAACACATCAAAATCAATAAAAACAAACATAAAGTGGCAACAAGATGGCCGTTGCCTTAACGTGGGGAAAATTTGCGATGTTTGCAGACCAAAACCCGTACGAAAGCTTGGATACCATCGCCGAAAACTACACCCTAAAATCGATCAGCCGAACGTTCGAGTGGTCATAAAGATCCCGCCAAGCGGAACCACTAGCGAACTTCGCAGTCGAACCAGCGGGAGCGACGACGACAAAAATCAAACACCTTGTACGTTGGTCTACATCGCTGATTACTTTCAAAAAAACACATAAATAAAAATAAACACATAAAAAAATGTCGAATATAAAAATTTCAAATTCAAGATTTGAACGTATGACAACCAGTTTGGATTTCCTATGCCAACACATTCAGCCAGCGCCGTTCGATACCATTCATCGAAAATAATGCGTTGTTCAAACTCACTAAAACAATTATTAATTTAAAATCCAAAATTGATTAATAATTTTAAAACACAAAGGTTTGAACATATCGCATTTATATCGACGCCTGCGAACGCAAAAGATTAATCGGCCTTTAATCACGTCGAAACAAAAGGGCAAGCCTGCAAACTGACGATAACTTCGGCCAAAAAAAAACGTTCTTAGCAAAAGTGCGAGGCAAAGGAAACCAAGATGTTAAACAATAAAAAAACAATAAAACATAAGCCACAAGAAAATGATACGAAAATACCTGGAGACGTCTGGTTAGGTCGTTAAAAGTAAAAATGCGGCCAGAATTTTCCTAGTATGGCGGAATGATAGCGATCCCTCATATGGACATCAGCTTCCAAAAAAATCGGTCAGGAAGCGTCAAAAAAACTTGGTCTCGCGCTAAAAGAAAATGCACTTGTGCTTCCGCACTTAAAATCAAATTTTATCACTTTAAAATTATTCGTAAAATTGCAAAACACGTCTGCCTTGTACTACAAAATTTTATCGACTTCCTTTTTTTTGTAAACTGCTTTACCGACCATTTTGAAATAATTTGGAAAAATTGCGACCGTCATTTTGGTCACCTAACCCACAGGCGTAGAAATACACTAATCCTTAATTAAATTCGGTCGACTTTAAGATGGTAAAAATAAATCGACCTGTCCAGGTATCAAAAATAAGAATTAAAAAACAAACTATTTCGCTGAGCGGAACACAGTAACAGTGTACTGTTACAATTGAAGAGTTAAAATTTCGAATCACAGTGGCTTGCAAAAATATTACGAAAGAAACTTTTGAAAAAGTTAGAAGTGAGTTTCAACAAAGGCTGTATCATTGTTTAGCTGTAAATGGGGAACATTTTGAAAACTTGTTATGAAAACACTCGTTTACAAACATTTTTTCCACTGTTTAATACTAATAAATAGCCTTCTAAAACTTGTAAATATTAAGTTTTGATTAACAATGTTGATTATTTATTTTGTTTCAACGCATTTTACTAGAAACGCCTAATGTCGGATAAAAAATATTTTCCAACAAAAGTTGTTTATTTATTCATGCAAAATATGAATCTGCTAAAAAAAATATAAGGTGCTATTTAAAAAAACATAGTTGACCTTCAAATGATCTTGAAAAGGTAAAAAATTAAAAAAACAATTATGCCATATTCTTTCACCCTAGCTATCATACAACTTTTGTCCGAAACATTTTTTCATCTGACTTTTGGTTTTTGAGATATTAATTGCTGGAAGTTTTAAAATGAACACCCAGTATAACAACCAGGTTAAAATCCAATTGAATTGCACAGAAAAATACTTGCCTGTTATTGAAGCGCTATAAGAGAAAAAAATTAAATTTCATACGTACCAAAGAAAGCAAGACCGAAGTTTCGGGGAGAGCCCGGATTTGCCGACCCGGAAATTCAAAATTACCTATAATATAGCGATTCGGAAAGCTGACGGTTTATTATAGTATAATTAATTAAAAAGAAAAATTGCGGTAAATTCAGAAGTTTTACAATAAATCGACTTTAAAGTTCGAAAATTTCCTATAAGACTAATATAAATCACGCGCATAAGGAATCTCATGTAACATTATGTATGAAATTTTACAATTTTCACACTTTTTTCGGTTTTTTGGGGTGCTACGTTAAAGTTAACTGCTGTATACCTCTAAAATAATTTTAAAAGCTATATCCCTATTTTCTAAGATTCCGGTTGGGGTGTATCGTTCATCCTCAACGCTGTTTTAGCTAAGTTC
Organism: Podabrus alpinus; assembly: GCA_932274525.1. Classification (NCBI taxonomy): domain Eukaryota; kingdom Metazoa; phylum Arthropoda; class Insecta; order Coleoptera; family Cantharidae; genus Podabrus; species Podabrus alpinus. The sequence continues at coordinate 99,584,680 of OW026452.1, forward strand.
AGCGGGATACAGCTTTTAAAATTATTTTAGAGGTATACAGCAGTTTACTTTAACGTAGAACCACAAAATGAATGAAAACTGTAAAATTTCATACATGTCATTCGTACGAGGGGCGTGCTGCATTTGATGCTGTGAAAGTGTAAGAGGGGATAGAATGGAGTGCGAGATTACTTATGCGCATCATTTACATTAGTCTTATGGGAAATTTTCGAACTTCAAAGTCGATTTATTGTAAAACTTCTGAATTTACCCCAAATATTCAAACCTATATGGACATATGGAATCCAGCTGTGGGGCTCCACATCAAACTCCAACATAGAGATACTAGAAAGGTTCCAAGCAAAAGTTCTCAGAAGCATGGTGAATGCTCCCTGGTTCGTCCCAAATGAGGTCATACGTAAGGATCTTGACATTCCGCTGGTGAAGAAAGAAATTGGTACCTATAGTGCGAAGTATAAAGACAGGATTAGTGCACATCCAAATAAGTTAACAGTGAATTTGCTCAATGAACAATCCGTCACTACGGAACAATCCAAGACTAAAAAGGTTTAAACCACCAGACCTAATGAACCGATTTAACATCTAATTATTAATATTGTGTACACAAAAGTTGCCCGGTTCCATATGTAAATTCACTGTGTGAATTAATATTTTTTAAGGTATAAGCCAATGGGATACCTAAATGTGTTAATGTATTTTGAGTCAAACTATTTACTTGATGTCTTTGGACAGATTGTTAATTTTCTAGGTTAATAAAAAAATACATTTCTTAAAGCTGTGGGTACATGTTATAAGAATTTTTACTTATTTCAAGTAGAATTTCCCAATTGCATCCAAAATTGTATGGAAATTTTTAAAGCATTATTATTTTAAAATGGATTACAAAAGCAATCCGCGGCTACAAGAGGTGGTTGATTTTGAATGTAAATGAAACTGGAATAAAATAACTTTAAAAGAAATGTTTTTTATTATTGTCCGAGTAATTCTTACATACAAACACGATTGTCTATTCGTAATTATTACAAATATATTCGTAAATAAATATTACGAATATTACCTGTAAATTATTAACGAAGTAGCTGTAGTAATATTAATAAAATTTACATTGAACCAAAACTGTAGTAACATTAAGGACAAAATTTGTTAAATACTCACTTTTTTTTTCTGTGTAGATTTATTAAATTAAAGTGGATTCTAACTCACGTGAATATTTATCGATTATCAATCATGTTCCAAAATTCAATTATTAGATTTTCTCTTTAGCACATGAGTACACTGAAAATAAAAAATAGCTGAAAGTGCTATCATAGTAAGCATTTGTTGTTATCTAAATAGCGGAAATCGTGCTAGAGCAATTTTATGATTTCAAATGCTATAGTAAATAGCAAAACCACAAAGCGTCGTAGACCAACTTTTCTGTCATTCTTTGCTTATCCTTTAGCATAATATGCTATTTGCTTTTACTGATAAATGACAGTGCTTGCTAATTGAATAGCTGAAGATGCTATTCAGTTATAGCTGAAATAATTATAAATTAGTGGTAAAAAAAAAATGCAATGCAGGAATATCTGATCAATTACTACGAAAGTTTGCTATACGAATAGCATATTTACCTGATGGAAAAATACGGTCTAGTACAATTGGGCGCGATTGATTGGGCGCAACGACAACTGGGCGCAGCGACAACTGGGCGCAAATACAATTGGGCGCAAATAAAATTGGGCGCGAGGGAGATTTATCTATTACGTATTAATTATTATAACTGATTGTAAGAATTTTTTTTCTAAAAAACTATTATTTACGTAACTAAATCTAGAAATGTTTATTTAGCCAATAAAAAAAAATTATAATTAAAAATTTAAACTAAATGTTTTTAAAATGTTTATTCCTTCTAACTTCCATTAAAATTTAGAAATAATGTTTATTTAGCCAATAAAAAAAATTATAATTAAAAATTTAAAGTAAATGTTTTTAAAATGTTTATTCCTTCTAACTTTTACAAATAATAACAATGCCTATTAATATAGTACCCAACTGATCAGGAATTCATTTCATAATTATGGGAAATGCCTCGCAAAAAGTCTATAACACTTCTATTCGCGTAATCCTCTACTGAAGCGGCACATAGACGATTAGAGACAGAGCTAAGTATGGATCTAAGCTAAGTATGGAGCTAAGTATGGAAACATTTGGAAATTAATTTCTAGTTTAAAAGTTATTCAACGTGGGCGAGATCTGTTTTATGAAAAATTAGTTGCCGGCAACAATCCACCTATTAAGAAAAGAAAATAGTCGGAGGCTGATGCGCGCATCAGAAATCTAGTAGAGGATTACGCCACATAGGGGTCGTCCATAAATTATGTCACGCAATTTTAAGCAATTTTTAACCCCCTCCCCCCCATCGCCACACTTCGTCACACAAACCTAGACCCCCCTCCAAATATTACGTCACATATTCTTGACCCCCCCCAATGTAGTTTTATTGACTTCTTAGTAAATTTTACAATCGGTTTCATTTTGATTTTTATAACAATTTATTATAATAGATTTATGACGGCTCTGTATATTTATACATAAATAGACACGTACAGATTACCAACTAAAATTAAGTTTTTTAATCTTTAATCTTTTTACGTTTTTTAAAAATTTTAAAAATCATTTTGAAAGTTCAAAAAATAGTATTTTTGAAATACTTGTTAGAAGAAGGAGAACATGAGTGGCCAAATTATACGAGGGCCGGTCCTGACCAATGTCAGGACGTTAGAAACCAATTATTGCATGTGTAAAACATACTTTTATCTTAAGTTGTCAAGTTGGCAACCTGTTACTAACTCGACATTTCAAGAAGCTTTTACGTTTTTAGAGAGAGAGAGACAAATAAAAGCAATAATAATTTTTGTGACGTCACAATTTTTGAAACCCCCCCGCCCCCCATCGTCACAAATCGTCACAAGGGTCGGAACCCCCTCCCCCCCTAGGAGCGTAACGTAATTTATGGACGACCCCATAGAAATATTATAGACTTTTTGCGGGGAATTTCCCATAATTACGAAATGAATCCATGATTAGTTAGGTACCTTATTAATAGGCATTTTTATTATTTGTAATTGTTAGGACTAAACATTTTAAAAACATTTAGTTTAAATTTTTAATTATAATATTTTTTATTGTCTAAATAAACATTTCTAGATTTAAAACATTTTTATACGTAAATACCTATTAGTTTTTTATAAAAAAATTCTTACAATCAGTTCTAATAAATTAATACGTAATAGATAAATCTCCCTCGCGCCCAATTGTATTTGCGCCCAATTGTATTTGCGCCCAGTTGTCGCTGCGCCCAGTTGTCGTTGCGCCCAATCGATCGCGCCCTATCGATCGCGCCCAATTGTCGGTCACCGGGAAAAATAGCAGTATATCTTATTTAAAACAAAAAACGGTGGAACACAAATATACTATATTTAATTAAAAAAAAATCTAAGTATTGTAAAAGATTATGCAAATAGAAAGCTGCTAAAGAAAGGAAAGATGACAAAGATGGAGGTGTACAGGACATTGATAAGACCAGCGGTGACTTATGCGTCTGAGGTGCTATGCATGACGAAGAGGGAAGAAAATCAGCTTGCAGTCTTTGAACGAAGAATATTAAGGAAAATAATGGGACCTGAAAGGATTGCTCAAGATGTATATAGAAGAAGAACAAACAGTGAATTAATGGAAAAAATTAATAGCGAAGATATTGTGAAGTTTATCAAGGCACAGAGGTTGAGATGGTTGGGGCACCTGGAAAGAAGAGACAACGCCAGCGCAATAAGAAGTGTATCAAGGTGGAGACCAATGGAAGAGAGGGAGAGGGGTAGACCCAGAATGAGATGGATTGATGAGGAGGATTTGGAGAGGATGGGGATAAAAAACTGGAGAGAGAAGTGTGGCGACAGGACGAGATGGAAGAACATAGTGCTAGAAACTAAATCCCACGCTAGTTTGTAATTATTGTAAATGTAGAAATAGGATGAGGAGTAATCCACCTCTTAAAACGGATTGTAAACACCTCATAAGAGGTTGCCATGTTTCAATGAAATGAGCGCATTTATTATTATTATTATTATTATTGTAAAAGAATATAGCAATTTTTAATAACAAAATAATTAGGCGTTAGCATTTCTGTAGCAGTAAATGAAATGTAAACTAGCTGAAAATCAAATAATATTCAGTTTTAGTTGCATTTTGTATAAGGTATAGCAGAAATTCATATTCAATGCTGCCACATTTGCTGCTGAAATACATTGAAAAATAATTTAATATGATATAGGAAAAATAATAATCAAAAAATTTACTAAATTTTATTTTTATATCAAAAATTGTACATTTACAATTCAATTATAAATTTTGTTGATTTAAAATCTATTAAAGAATACGTTTTACAAAATTCCAAGTTTAAACAAGTAAGTTGTTTTTTGCTTAACAATTCAAATTCATGACAGAAACGGAGGCTGTCATAATAGGAGCGTTTTTAGTAACTGAACTAAAATATGCGTTCCTTTGGTGTAATTGCGTCTTTATATTAACTTATAACGTTCTTATAATCCCGTCAATGAGTAGCTAAAAGTTACAAAATTGATAGGATGGCTGAATTTTTGAGGGCAGTTAGAGGGTCTCCCACAAAGCCCCAAACCGCGTAAATCTATACTAAAATTTCCCTGTGCGTCACGAGATTGAATTTGGAAGATTCCATTCTTCAAAAATGTTTTGCACAAATTCAACAGCTATTGTCTCTAATAACGTAATAACACAATTCAACGCACTTACATAGAGCACAATATAAAACACAAACAAGACTGCATTGCAGTTATATTAGTTCAGGTTCCACTACGTTTTCCAAAAGGTGCTTATTAAGCATTAAAATATAGCAACTCTTGCTATTTAAATATTAGCTGTATTATTTTTACCTATTTTAAGTGAGATTGTACTAAGATACTCAGGTACTCAGTTAAAAGGGTGGTTTTTTACCGTTTTGACGAATGTACCGTGCCGAATTGAGTTTTAACTGAGAAAATTACCTCCCACCCTAACCAAACTGATCTTGCTATTTCGAAGTGTTACAACTAAGATAAAGTGGGAAATAGCTAGGATTGGTCGATTTAAAAAGGTTAACGTCATCTTTCGTCTTTTTGGAGGTTATGTAATTTGTAAAATAATTTGGTTGGTAGGTAAATTATTATATCATGGGTTGGTAGTGTACATATTTTTGTTGTTCTTCTGACCTTATGTTTTTCTCACTTTGACTCAGTTAATCTCTGTTTGGCTCAGCTCACTTCGTCTCAGTTGCGCAACTGAGATGAAAATAAAACAGGTAAAAAGAATACGCCTATTATTTTAAAATCAGCTATATTGTATGAAAAGAATACAAAACAAAATAGGATTTATAAGTATTTTTGATTGCTGTTTAAATAACTGTGATTGTTATCACAGATTTTATTGATAGAAATTATGGACAGCAGTTTTTAGGTATTTTTAAGCAGCCATTTGAAATAATATAGGTACAAAACATGGTATAATAACTTTCAAGGTAGGATATCAAAATAGTTCTGCGCAAGGTAGGCGGAGTTACCGACGTCATTCGTGACCATATGATCATGCGTTGACGTTGAACGTCAACGTTTTGTGTGTTTTTCCAAATTATTTTTGAGTGTTTTTCGTTACAGTTTATATTATTTATAACTGTAAAAATGAGGTGTGCAGTGTTCGGTTGCAAATTCGGTAACAAAAGTAAATTATTTGTGAGAACAATTGCTTTTTTCTATTTTCCTCGTAACAATCATGAATTAAGGTTAAAATGGATTCATTTGTGTTATCGGTGTGATAAATTTAATATTGACAATTCAAGGATTTGTTCGATACATTTTAATAATGACGATTTTGAGAGAAATTTGAAGCACGAATTGTTGAACTTACCTGAAAGTTTCTTTCGTTTAAAGTTAAAACCTTCTTCGACATCTACAAAAACCGATGAACGCAAAAATCGTCTTGAAAAACAGTTTTATGAAAACGTGTGATGTTAGGTGAGTTTAACTAACTATATTATATGTAATTCTTAGTCAAGTAGTATTTACAATGCAACAGGAACTGTTATAAAAAAATTATATCTGCATTTTATTTCAGTGTGAATACTGATAATACAGAACAAGATTAACTACTGCTTTAAAGTTGAGAATAGCTACCTTAGAAAGTGAAGTAGAGGTTTTGAAGAAGAAAGAAACTTTATTGAATAAATTGTTAACTCCTGCACAACAGCTGAAATTTTCTGGTGTTGGTAAACTAAAATGGACCGTTGATGACATTTCTAGAGCTATCACAATTTATTCTGCTGGTCCTCGTTCCTACAGACTTCACTTAAAAAAAGGATTTCCCTATCCAGCTGTTTCGACATTAAAGAGTTGGGTTAAAAACATCTCCATATCACCAGGAATTTTGAACAATTATTCCAGCTAATAAAACTTATTTATTTGTTATTTATAGTGACTGTTAATAAAAACTTATTTAAGATTGTTGATTTTTTATATGCCATCAATTATTGAGCCTAATTAATAGATAATTGTATTATTTTGTTGCCAAGAATTTTGTAAAAACAATACAGATGTTACAAACCTCCGATTTTCAAGAGAATGCAAGTTATTCATACTCAGTAGCTGATTAATATAAAGCAATTATTATGATGGATGTATTCTGTCATAGTTACAATTTTAATTGTTATTTATTACTTTATTAATTTTTTTTTATTAAAAAATATTTTTAATTAATATTTTTTAATATTCTGTTGAAAATAAAATTAAAAACTTTGATTATTTTATTAATTCTAATTTCATTTATATACGTTCCTGTCATAAGTATTCTTTTAACCTGGTCACGTGTGACGTCACTGCGCGAACTTGAACGTGTTTAGCGCGCCTTGATATCCTACCTCTAAAGTTATTATACCATGGGTACAAAACTATTTTTTATAGTGTTAATCGTATCTATGCCTTATGTGTGGCGCCCTTGCTGTCACCAGGTGGCGTCACATAGGTTACTTCAAATAACGGCCACCGTCGCGCCTTCCTATGTGACACCGGTGATGTCCGACAGTTACGGGACCGGATTACCAAAGGTTGATTTTTTAAAACTGAATTTTGACTTCTAAGGCAAGAAAATTTAAGTTGAATAAAACAAAATGAATAATACAAATTTATTACATATTTATAACATAAAACAATACAAATTGCAGCAATTACCTATATACCGACAGTACATATTTACGGCTTAAACAAATCTGCAATCGTTTTCTGTTTCTTTTTACGTAAAGAGTAAATTCCGACGCGGCGTCGGACTACCGAGCGTGTCAGGCAGGCCAGTCGATTCCCAAGCTTTCGGGTTGTTTGCAACTAGTGAATATTTTTACTAAATACAATAAAGTGCTCCAAAGCAACCTTTCTTGTTGTGTATCATTTCGTTCACTACAACCTTTGCATTCTTGAGTAAGTCAGGAAGGCGTCTTCAACAAAGCGGCCTTACAATCGCTTTGGAAGACAACAAAAACTACCAAGCTACAACCAGCGAAAATACGTATAGTAATTTCTAATAAATATTAGGAAAATTTCCTATAATTCCAAGCATGTGTAGCCATATTAGCTCCACAATTGTTTATAGCACTTTCGGCACCAGCTATTTTTTCAATGTACATGCTTGTTATTATATTACAAAACAATCAGTATAATATGTAAAAACAAATTTTCGAAACATCAAACAACAATCAACTGAAATTAACAAAATCAAATATGCAAAACTATGAAAACATCAAATAACAAGTGCAAAACTTAACCCGTAAGCTGGAAAAATTTGTCCATGATCGCAACTGTGGGCATTGATCCTAGAACCGATGCAGCATTTCCTCGTTGAATGCACAAACTGATCCTCTGATTTAAAAGTAGATCTTTTATACCATACCTTGGAATCAGTACTTGAAATGCTCGATGAATCCGTGGTCAATGTAATGAAAATAAAATCATAAAAGAAACACTTGGTTTCGTGGTTTCATTGTTATCATTGAATAAAACTGTGACTCGCAAAAGATTTTAATTAATTTGAGACTTGGGTACATTATAATGGAAGAGATAACACCATCGGCATAAGGAACAAACAGATATGTGTAGCAGCCTGAAAAAACATGGTCCTCTATATTAGTCTTGTTGCATGACCAGTTGCGGTGTTACAAGAATAGGGATAATTAGGTTTATTTTCGGTTGCTGTTTATTCTGGCGACGTTACTTCGTCCATCGGTTCTTGATTAAGCCTTCGTTATGTCCTACTCGTGTGGTGTATATAATACCCTACCTAACACATTCATAATATTATTATAATATTTGTAAGATGCAACTTTTGAATTTGAACTTCGCGCCAACGTCCTCTCCAGAAAACCGCCATCTCTCGAGAACCAACAAAGTTCAAACCTAAAATCACACTTCTTCGACGACACGGAAAATAACCTGGACCACCACGTTGTGAAAATACCTACGATCGTCATCTCGTAACCAAACTCTTTCTTCCGGTGTACAAAACATAGTGTCAAAACAACTGTAACAAAACAAATGATCGCTCCGAAAGAGAGACGAACATTAAACTTCCAACACAAATAAAACAACCATATTTTGGGGCAATGTCAATTCTTTTATTATCTTTAATATTCTTGTTTGAGGAATTTAACTTGAAGCAATGATTTACCTAACTCATGACCTAATAAATCTGTAGATTTAATTACCCTGAAAGTCGATTTGTGTTAAATCGCTTTAATGATTTTAATTATGTTTTAAAATTACTTGTTGGGATTCAATCCTTTGGATTGTTTTAATCTATTCTTCATGTACTTGGTACATTTTAGAAGTTTGTGGGAAGCTATTATGTGTTTTGTTTTAACACTAGCTGTTAATAGAAAATTACCTTTAAATCTACCTTTACACCACCACCCTTTAAATACAATTTACTACCTAATTTACCAATATTAAAAACCCAGATCTACGATTAGCTTGCCTTCCTTTAAGGAATCTCGACAATCCATTCATGCGCGTCACTATTACCACAACTTAAATGAATACAATTTTTGGGAACGGTTTAATGTAAACTTGCTTTATTGTTAGCCTTTCGTGGCTATGCAGTACTGAGTAGTTTATTTCCAGCCTGCCGAGGTGTTTGGGCCATTCATACAAGAGTCACCGGAAAGCTAAATTGTACTTTATAAACCGAAACCAAACCATCGTATTACCTAAGTCAAAATCTACCATGTATATAAAATTTGTGAACACCCGGTACATTATTTCCTACACCTTCTTTATAATTATTGTAAATAATGATTAATTAATTTGAAGCAACACCCTGTATATGAGACATAAATTAATTTAGCAACTGAAAATGAAATCTTTCATTATTAAATTAATCTTAGTTGAAATTTACACTCTTCCGGTATAAAATATAAATTACACTTCTTTGTATGAATAACAGCTTGCATTGATAAACTTCAATGTAAGTTTTATTTCTAAGAAAAGATCCTGCTGATGCAAATAACCTTGAATCCACCCACCTACCAACAAAGATTTGAACAAAGAAATGTCTCAAAGAATTCATTAAATCATAACCCATAATAATATTAGGATTGTAAATAGCTTTTATAAATGAAATGAAATGATTTACCTTTATAACTAATATTTAATAAAGATGATTTGTATTCTTTAAATTGATCTTAAAGTAAAAACATAAAATTACCTGCAACAAAGTTTTGTTGTAATATTTGAAAAACCCTTAAAATAATATCAAAATCAAATCAATCTCATTGCCAAAATATAGATCAAATAATCATTTAAATAAAGTTTTATACCTGATTATTAAAACACCACTGTAAATTAACCAAAATAGAATTTATCTCAATTCAACAAACAAACTCGCGTGTTCAAAAGCCAACGAACAAGTGAAGTCCTTTTCCCCGCTACTCGTTAAAAATCGTTGCGTTACCTATCGTTACCTAACTAAACTTTTGAAACTACAAATATACATGGCGATGTAAAATATTCTAACTTAAACCAGCGGCAAATTTGAAATTATATTAATTTCAAAATTGTAATCTTACATATTAAATAGTAATTCCTAAATTATTGTTGGTCATCTATAGTAGTTATTACTGTCGGTGGCAGAGTTGAAATAACACTGACTGAGACAACGAAAAAAGGTAAAGGAGAAACTATGCGGAATGAACATCTGCTGATATACGGAGAGGTGCCAATGAAAGAAAGAGCAGTGGCTGGTGTCGGATGTGTAATAAGGAAGAATTTGATAGACCACATTAGGAAATGGGTTGCCCTAACCGATAGAATATTAACAGTGTAGCTAAATAATGAGAACAGTAAAGTAAATACCATAATTTCTGCGTATGAACCTAACGAAGACGAAAAATCAGAGATGAAGAATAAATTTTGGGATGATCTAAATATGGTGATAGAGAGTAGTAAACGAAAAATGTTCATGGCTGGGAATTTCAACGGAAGAGTGGGAAGAGGTAACTCCAATTCAGTAGCGATGGGTAAAAATCGTGAAGAGAGAAGAAATAATAATGGAAATAGACTAACAGAATATTGTAAAATGAATGATCTAATCATAGCAAATACCTTTTACAGCCATAAGGACATATATAAGTTTACTAGACAAGGCAAAGAAATAATCAAAAATCTATAATGGACTACATATTGATCTACATATACCCAGGCAACACTCAATAACTACTAGATATCCAGTGGATATCCACTAGCTTGTGCATGTCCATTGGATATTCACCGGATATCCACCAGATTTCAGTGTTGCCTGGGTAAGTAGTATACATGGTAAGTATAGCTGGGTATCACAACAACAATAGCGATAAGTTATTTTATTATTTGACGAATTGTAACTATTTATCGAATTGTAACTATTTATTGTTTAAAGTGGCACTTAAATCTGTTGGTAATTTTTATCTTACCTTAAATAATTCGTTTTTATACTTCATCCGTTTGATACGCAAATAGAATGAAATATTATCGAACACGTGTTTGACTTATATAATTGGTTTTCGTTTAGATCGGAGAGATCTATATTTACGCACGGATATTTTCTATTGCTAATATTAATTATTGTTAATTGAATGAAATAGAAAAACTAAAAACGGAAAAATGAAGCTCGCATTGGTGTGCAATTATTATCGATATCATAATATTATATTAATTTATTATCATTATAACATTATTGTTATAATGTAAATATGGTAACACCTGACAAAGAGAAAAATTGTTTTATTATTATTTTTTTTTTATAATCGGTGTTTTGAACGTCTTGCGACATTTTCCCGATACAGTCTGTGCTCGTTGCGTGTTGAAAATGTGTGACGAGCACAGAGGACCTATAGCTTAACGTCGATTCGATCTAGTTCGTCGATAACGGACTAGACGATTTTTACACCGTCTATTCCATCCAAAATTATTTTATATTATGCATAGATATACATTAGAAATCCCTAGAAACGGGAAAATTTCTTTTAAAACATTAATTTTATTCATATTATGATGTATTTTAATTAATATTGGTTACTTGTCTGGTCCACGGAAAAACTCAGATTTATGATTTCATTTCTGATGCTGTCTTCAGCTACATGAACTTCTTATTAATGAAAGTTTAGAAGATTATGACCATACTAGTAATTTTTTTTATATAATTATATGTTAAAATACCTTTTGAAAACTTTCATCGTTTGATTCCAGATAGATATAGCTTGAAGTGTTAGAATTTGGGATATTTTTAAATTTGCAAATAGATAATCTTGAAAAACTTTATCATAGCATTGAAATTATAAGAGCCCTTCAATTATTGTAAGAGGTTTATTAGATAAGTTAATAGGTCCAAAACAAATTTGATTAAATAGTTATCAATAAATCGCTCGATGAAAATACTAATGATAGAAACCAAAATGATTCAATTTTTATTACTTGAACTTTCGAACTCCATCGTAATAGTAGGTATGCATCAAATTTGTTGTAATATTTGAATCGACAATTTGAATTCAGAAAGAAATGTTTATGAAAAATATTTTCGAAAACACTAATATTAAAATAATTAAATTTTAAATATTAGTACAAAATGGACGGCTTTCTGCAGAAAGGAACCAACCCCAATATTTTAATTTTGAGTAATTAAGGGTTAAAGTCTAAAGCTCAATTTAAAATTAACCATTGATTTCAGTGATACTAAACTTATGAAATTTTGAGAACCATGTCATTGTGTACCAGCTTGCCTAATTTTTATAACAACAGAATTTCGTGCAAAATAACAAACACAATAAATAAATTATAAAGGTAATTCTTCCTGAAGAAAGAAATGAAACAAAATTTGTAAAAATAATAAAACAAGAGCGGTCTAAATGAAGTTATCGCTGTAATTTTATTAATTCGTTCATCATTTCCCTAATTTTCAAGCAATTTTTACCATTTTTCTCTGACCTCGAAGTTTATACCTGATATACTACGTTCATACTTAATTTCATGACATTTTGTTTAGTCGTTTAACCTGAGCGATTAATACTACTTTTTCACCCAGGCGGCATTAAAATCATACTAGTAAATTTTTTGCATAATACTTATATTTTTTAAAATACCTTTTGAAAACTTATATCGTTTGATCCCAGACAGATAAAGCTTCAAGTGTCAGAAATTGGAACATTTATTTTAACAAGTATTTATTATTATTATCGTAAATCGGGTGTTGTGCTTACCACCACTGCACCGAAGCAGAAGCTTATTGTGTCCCGTTCGCCGCCGCCTTTTCAACGCCGGCAACTCAGCAGCGCCTTGTGCTGAGCCGCTTGGTCGGTCTTACGTCACCAGAACACCCCTAACAAGCGGTCACGACTCTGGTTTCTCAATGAGTTCCGGTACTGGCACCCGATTCTTCCAGAGTCCCGCGGTCCGCCACCATCGTGTAGGTCCAGCCTGGCGTACGACGAAGGTCCGATAAAGCGTTGCACAGTCGATGAGGGTGGGGGTGAATTTTTATAACCCTAACTTGGTCTCGTCAACTAATCAGGGGGACGCCGGCTTAACGTGTCTCCCGAAACACGGCCGACCGCAGTAATTTTCGCAATATTCATATTTCAAGTTCAAAGTTAATTTTAAAAACATTTAGGCCCGCAAGAAATTCTAAAATAAATAATTCCGGCATATTTTCATAAATATTTTCAAATTAGAATTTCAAAATAATTAATGCAAACACCCAATTAACTAAATTATAAATTTTGCATTTGAAGTAGTATAATATAGTACATAACATAATAATATAATTAATTATTATTATATAAATATACGATTTTTAACTATTGAAAACTATAATAAATTAAACTTTAAAAACAAGTTGGAACCTGCTTTAGCAGCGGTTCTTAGGCTTCTATACAACTGCTTTTCTGGTGTGAAAAGTTGTTATTTTTGGTCGCCATAATTTTAATAATAAGGAGGGGCCAAAAAGTTGGCCTCTCCTTGACTAGAAATCTTTACTTCTCAATAAAAATTCAACGGGCCCAGCATTTCCAAAAAAATTTACAGCATTCGCCAGCATTTCGATAGTATTGGCGACTGACAAAAAAATATATCAAATTCAAAAAAGTTGTTATTATCTGATTATTTTTGGTGGCCATATAATGTAACATCACATAATCAGATAATGTGCATTAATTATTTATTATTTTATTTAAACCACAGCAGTGGCTTGATGTGGATAGTGAAGTTAAGTTGTAAATAAAAGAGAAGGAAGAGGATGGATCGACCTCAAAAAATGGACCGGACATTACAGAATAATTCGATAATCTGCACCAATTAAATTTTTCGAGATAACTTCTTATTAGGGTATCAACGTCTTAAGGTATCAACGTCTTAACGGATCAAAGGATCAACGGATCAAAGTATCAACGAATCAACGGATTAACGGATCAACGGATCAAAGGATCAACACATCAACGTATCAACGGATCAACGTATCAACGGATCAACGTATCAACGTATTTAAATTTCCTATATAGGTGAAAAATTATGTAAATAAAATATAACTTATATTTGGCCTGCATTGAAAAAAAAGTTGTTATTTTTGGTCGCCATATTATTATAATGTAATATCAGATAATCGGCACTAATTAAATTTTTGCGGTTTCAATCACAATTTCGAAGGTTCTGATTAGATTTGAATTATGCGGACAGACAGACGGACAGACGCGGAGCCAGATCATAAGGGTTCTTGCTATACTTTGTATAGAAGCCTAACAAGTAGTTTATATAGGGAGACCTCTTTGAAAATATCTTTAACTTAGTAAATTTTTTTCGAACATTTGCGTATTTATAAATTGCATTAGCGAATCGAAACAACGGATTAACAGATTAACGCAATAGGTACTATATAGACGAAGTATTTACAATATAACAACGTATCAGTTGATCAACGTTATGATTGGCTCTGAAACATGCGGACGGACACGAAGCCAGACCATAAGGCTTCTTTCTATACCTTGTATAGAAGCCTAAATAAGGCTTCTTGTTATACTTTGTATAGAAGCCTAAAAGTAGCGCACTGGCTACCCAGTTCTTAGACTTCTATACACACAGAGTATTTCCAACACGATTTGAAACGCTCTGTATGATTTTGAATTATGCGGACAGACAGACGGACACGGAGCCAGATCATAAGGCTTCTTGTGATACTTTGTATGGAAGCCTAATAAATAGTTAATTAAACATCGAAATTATTATTTATTCATCATGAGCTTTCAGTAAAGTATATTACTATCTTCATATATGAATTTTTGAATATGAATATTTATTTTTAAAGTTTAATTTATTATAATTTATTATTATTATAGTAATTACTTAAAATTCTGAATAATATTACTACTATTATGTTTATTATTAAAAACTTATATAAATTATTTCCAATTTGTTACAGATGATGGTGGTATGTGCAAAGGACTTCTTGGAATACCAATTCCCAACCATCACAATATTAAAATGTCTCTTATTTACATAAAAAATGTAATTTACTACTGCACCGGTAAAATTACACCGCTGGCAGATAGAGGGACAGAAAGAGATGTAAAACAATTAAGGTTAACTGTTAGGGCATTGGGAGTTATGAAATTTTATGGTTAAACTGAATAGTCCAGGCAACGAAGTCCAAAACTTGGCTTGAGCTTGCAAAACATTCGAGTAAGCTGAAATTTTACAGACATGATGTAATATATTGGAAAATCCTAATTGCCTTATTAATAATAATAATAAGCATGCAACAGCATTGCCTCGACATTTTTTTAGCGGGACAGTCGACCTAAAGGGGTTTTGGCTATTCAATATCAGATAGCACTACTATATTTTATTTCAGCAGTTAGTAATTTGAAAAGTTTGTAACTTTGCTTTATGGGGAATTTAGTATGGGATTTTTAAAATTGTTAAATTTAAATTTTATTTACTATTTATTAATTAAAATCAATATTTTATCGCATATTATGTTACATAACACATCAAGTTTATAATAGAACAATAGAATTACTTTGTGAAATACCCTTAAATTAAATTAATTTAAATTTGACACTTCTAAGAAATCACAATTCTTCGCAATAAAATATGATTGAATGATGATGATTGATGAAATAAAACTAGTAGCAGAGTAAATCTTATGTTTTATTGCGAAGAAGTACCTAAATTGTATCCCTTATTGATCAGACTTCACCTTAGCATAATATATTTGTAAAGAAACTATGATTTCCGAAGTAAATTTAAATTCAAATTTTCAAACAAAACTTAATTGTAGTTAAATTGGAAATGAGTAGGCAACCCATATGGTTAATTATTTGGTATTTATTTTCAAAACTATTTGTAAACACCTCATTATTTTAAATATCACCGTAGGAAGGGCAAATTAGGTACGCTACATATTTTAACACTGAAATGAGCTCAAATTTTGTTATTTAAGTATTTCCCTTATTGATCAGACTTCATCTTAGCATAATATATTTCTAAAGAAACTATCATTTCTGAAGTAAATTTAAATTCAAATTTTCAAACAAAATTTAATTGTAGTTAAATTGGAAATGAGTAGGCAACCCATATGGTTAATTATTTGGTATTTATTTTCAAAACTATTTGTAAACACCTCATTATTTTAAATATCAATGTAGGAAGGGCAAATTAGGTACGCTACATATTTTAACACTGAAATAAGCTCAAATTTTGTATTTTAAGTATTTATGCTTTTCTAAATGATATCTACAATAAAGCTTATATTTACACAAGTAAATATTTACAATTTGAAGTAAATTGACAGATACAATTTATTGGTATAAATTATGTCGAGTACTATTCCTTCGGTTTCAAGCATTTTCACACATTCGGATACAATCTCCAGGGGGGGGGGCCCCCTGAGAACGCAGAATTATACCGAAATCGCATTAAATGCGATTAAATCTTTACAAAACTTTACAAATTAGTTGTCAAGTATACCATCTGGTATGAAAAAATATAAATAAAATAACTAAGTAAATTTACTCGTCTAGTAAATTTACTGTACAAGTAAATTTATTCATGCTTTACAATAACGGACCTTAATTGGCGACCTTATCATTGGCACACGTGTCACGGATTAATTTATATCTGTATTGCATAAATGAATATAAATGCTGCGGAGTACGATCAAAAAATTCGGAGTGGTATTTCTCTATAAATTCTTGGAATTCTTTTTTAGAGGGCATGGTATGACTTTTAATTTTCTTCTTAAATGTCATCGTCAAAAGCTCAATTTCGCGTCTCGTATATTTTCTTTTTCTTTTATTTTTCCTCGTTCTTACGGGAGACCGTAATTCATCTATAATTTCGTGTATAGTATGTTTACGTTTTATTGGAGTCTTGGTTTTACCACTTTCTTCTGCAATAAAACAAAAATAAATAAATATATCAAAATAAAAAAACAAAATAAATACTAAATGAGCAAGATCCAATATTCCTACGAGGTTTTCTCAATTTAGAACTTCTAGTTTTAATTGGCGACCTTTTCATTGGCACATGTATCATTGTTTCTAGAGAACTTGGTAATTTTTCTAAAACGACACAAGGAGTTTGTTGGCTATTTAATGAAGTTTCATTTGTTCCTGTTGAAGTCTGCGGCTGTGACTCTTGACAACTTTCACCTGCAAAATTTTTTAAAGTTTTTGACTGTAATTACACAAGAGCTATTTATCTAATTTATTTAATGATAAATACACGGGGTAATTATTTGGTAAAATTCTGAGAATTTATCACAACTGGAGGAAAATTAAAACAGAAAAGTTCCTAAATAAATTAAAAAGAAATTAATAATTATTTAAAATTATTACCTACAATAAAATGTGAATTAAATTTGGGTTAGTAAAAAATTTAATTTCGTATGCTACTATACTTAACCCATTCCTAGAATGCGTACTAATATGCGTATATTTGGGATGGAATGGGTTAATATTTCAATTTGATTTGGTCCCACAGTCACCGTGGCGATTGATAAGGTCCCTTCGGATCTTTTAACCGTAAGTGTGTGCGGATTTGCCCAAATCACTCGCGTAATAAAAAATATAGTCATTTCATTGTTTAGTAGGTATATCACAAAATTATATAGGAACTTATCTTTGTAATTTTTCATTATAAAAAAACTTACCTAAAAACACGTCGACCATGTCTTCCACTTCCTCGTCTGTTTCTTCTTCATTAATGGTTTCATTTTCTATTAAAATTTCTAATTCGGTCATAGATTTTCCTTTGAATTTTGTAATATCCAAGTTTCCACCTGCAGCCATAAAAAAACGAGACAAGACTGTGATATGTCTCTGCAACTCAGGTTGTCTATAATTTTGTCTGTGAACATTAATGTCATGACCCATAAAGTCAGCTAGTTGCTGCATTTCGTTTTCGTTCAGGACTAAAAACTGCGAAATAGTAGCCACTTGCTTACGTAGACGAGTACAGCGAAGCAATTCTGGATTGTCCGCATTACATTCTTTTGCGAATGTTGCCATAGCACGACCTCCAGCTTCCAAATGCCCAATAGAATTTTTGGAACAGAAAAGAAATTCGTTATTTTTAGGGATACCAGACATTGTTCTTAAAGATGTAAACATATCTAAGTACTGAGCTTGTGCTTTTGTCAATAATGCAGACAGTACCCTACCGCGCTTTCCAATTAATTTAATCATAGAAAAACGTTCGGCTAGAATAACTTCCATGCGAGTCATATTTTCATGATCTTCTTTTTGTATCGATCTTCTTTCTTGATACGATTGTAACAACATTCGGGAAACCTCTCCAGGTCTGCGTCGGTTAAAAAGGACCACCTCGTGTAAAACAATTGACCCTAGTCGAACCCATGCGTTATAATTATATTTTTCCAGCAAAATTTGGAAACATTTCTCCGCTTCCGATTGCAAATAATTCGTCAATTTTGCGATATCTGTAATGGCAGGCAAATCTTTGTTTTTAAACATTCGTTTTTTTTGTGACGAAATATAAGCCGTCTTTCCAAGGCGTATTAAAAATTCACTCGAGTGGAAGTTTTTGAAATCTAACAAACGAACAAGAATTGGATCAGTAGGTAACAAACCTTTTATTCTATAATAACTGATAAGAGCGTTCACTAAATTTAGTATAACAAGTCGAATAGATTGAACTATTGTGGGAATCTTAAATGAGTATGCGTCTCCTGAACAAATGACATTTACTGCATTCATTATCTTCAGATAGTGAGTAGTATCAAGAAAATCTTGGACACAGTTAATATTATTATCTAGTTTACGAAGTTCGATGAAAAGACGAGCGGCTAAACGTAACTCTTGTCTGCAATTTCTATAATTATGAGGACACGCTCTATGTTTTATAGCGTAACGCTGTGCTAAAATGAGGAGAGTTTTGTCACTTCGAATAATTTGGCCAACATCATCGTTTTTCAATGGCTCTAATAACATACGAAGTAAACCAGTTTCCAAATTGGAGGGTTGCACTACTTTTACACAAGAATACGAATCATTCGAAGAACTAGAAGCCATAGGCGATGAAACTACTGAACATGATGGAAGTGCTAGCCGTCGAGCCTCTTTCAAAATTTGTGGTTTATTTTTTGGCCTATTAACACAATTTTGGTGGTGTTTATAAAGTGATTTTGAAACGAACAATGACTTGCAGTTCGGACATGGAACCATATTTTCTACGGCAACTTTTTTAGATGTTCTAATTGGGATACGGTCCTTTGTGCAACACTTGGAGTTATACAAATTGTCACCCCTAATACGCAAGTCCTTCAGCAATCTACTTCGTTCCAAAGAATTTAATGGCAATTTATTAACGTTTCTCACCTCATCTCTATCGCGATGTGAAGCCAACAAATGTCTGGGAAGTGCAGTCACAAATTTAGAGCAAAATAAACAACAGTGACTCTTAGTTTTCAATTCAGATTTCTTGACAACATCTTCGCCATTTATTTTCGTATATAACAACGCTCCAATGACATGATTACCAGTCAAAACTAATTCGCCACTTAGTTGACCTGGCGATAAACACCAGCGAACATTCACATTCAGAATTTTACCATCGGGTATGCTGATATAGCATGGTGTATTTTTGTCATCAAATTCTGAAAACGAAAATTTTAGAACAAAGCAACGAATGGAATAATTTACTTACTACATAAGTGCTGTTCAGATGTATTCTGATCTGCTATTATGAACGATACAAATTGCCTATTCAATAAGTTGGCGCAATTACCATCAACATCGTATACGTCCTTTTGCGGCTTATCTAGTTCATCAAATAACACAGTGTACTGTCCATAATGCAAACTTTTTGTCACTGTTAATATTGCAGTCGAGTTCTCGATTAAAATATTTGCTTTATGTTCTTGTCCAGTTTGTTCTGTATCGACTAGTTGATGAGAAACAGTCTCTGCATCATGATGTAATGATGGGGCTTCTTCGCCTGTGCCGTCGGTAAAAATGTCCTCCTCAAAGACATGCTGATCTCCATGAACAAGCGCAATGGTGTCCATTACTTCCAGATTGCTTTCTTCGTTAGAATCTGCACTTACCGTTGCACCAAATAAATCTCTTCTTGCACATTCGACATCGTTTTGATTTTTGCTTAAACGTTGCGGTGGGAATGAAATGGACGAAGAAGGGGAAGAACTTATATCATCGTTTCCTGCTTGCCATTCCGAACCCGAATCTTCAAATAGATCTTCGTTTTCCATCACAAACAATTCTAAAAAAAAGATTAAAAACATAAAAATAAATCATTACTTTTATAAATTACTTTAAATGAGGGTCGTAACTAATGGGGGATTAAAGAGTTCGATTACCCCCCCCCCCGAAATGCCGACGACGGACGTCGGCATTTTTTGCATTTTAGTCCAGGCAACGAAGCCGAAAAATTGGCTCCCGCTTGCAAAAAAATCCGGGCAAGCTGAATTTTGGCAGAGATGTACTTGCTGTACGATACGATACATTAAAGCAACGACAAATAATTCATTACAAAATATTAACTGTAGTACGGTACTGTAGGTACATTAAAATAACGACAAATAATTAATGACAAAATATTGACTTTTGGACGCAAACATTCGATTAAACATAGTAATTCAACACTTACACTAGAAAGTTAGATTCTGAGACAGGTCATTCCAAAACCATATTGCAAACAAGTACGTCAAGCGACACTTCCTTTACAATATTAGACATCGAATAATTAACTTGGATAGCTACAACGGCCAACGCCTCAAAATCCAATCGACTCTCCGTGTTGAACTGGAACTAGGAATTTCATTGACGTGTTGTCCTCTTTCCTAGCCAGCGAATGGTTTAGCTGTCCAAGATTACACGATGTCCTGATAAATAATTGAATTTCAATTTGTGTTTTGTTCCACAAAACCCCTCGTCGGTGTCAATTAAAAATCTGCAAAATCTTACATTAATTAATCGAAAATATTAGTAATTCAACACTTACACTAGAAATAAGTTAGATTCTGAGACAGGTCATTCCAAAACCATATTGCAAACAAGTACGTCAAGCGACACTTCCTTTACAATATTAGACATCGAATAATTAACTTGGATAGCTACAACGGCCAACGCCTCAAAATCCAATCGACTCTCCGTGTTGAACTGGAACTAGGAATTTCATTGACGTGTTGTCCTCTTTCCTAGCCAGCGAATGGTTTAGCTGTCCAAGATTACACGATGTCCTGATAAATAATTGAATTTCAATTTGTGAAGCAATGATAACTTCGAGATAAATGTTCCACAAAACATCTCGTCGGTGTCAAGTAAAAATCTGTTGTGGAAAAATGCTAATTTTGAAATTTTGATTAAACATTAAACTCGGTACGGTACTGCAGTTTAAAATGATGACAACTCTTAAATGAAGTAGCAATGCAAAACGTCATGATTTTTCTTTGCAAGATACAAAGGTTTTGCAAACCTTGCAAAAACATGCAACGTGTTTGAACTTCGCAATATTACGTAATACACAACATGGTTGCATGGATAAAAAATGATAACAATATCATATTTTACGTTAAAAAATTAAAAATAATACAAAGTTACGTTAATTAAGCACGTAACTGATTTTTACAACGCAATATCCAGCAGTTATTGAATAAAATTCACATAACTGATTTTGTAGGAATGTGCTTGTTAAAATCTGTAATTTAAGTATAAAAAGTAAAAATTTGAAAATCTTCCACTAGCAGATTTTTACTTGACAACGAAATTAATTTAGTACGATACGTCACGAAATGTTCAAATAATAACAATGATTATCTTAAGCCGTGGCGTCATAAATAATTAAACGATAAATGTTCGATAATAACGATCTTTAATTGAAGCCGTGACGTTTTAAATCTTTAAACGAAAAAAAGTTTGTAATTAACTTACTCTATCAATGATTCACAAAAAACAAATTATATTCATACGTGTACTTACGTATGAACAACGAATTGGAATGAGGTCGTCACACCCAACACATGCACCCAACCGCACCGATTCGATACAAACTGGTCATCATCACGTCCAAGTAGATAAATATTTTGTTGCTATGTCAACCTAGGATATTACCTGCCCTATGTAATTTATAGAACGTAACCGCAAAATCATTTTTATGTTTATATAAACACCCACATACGGAAATTTTTTAGCGAGAATGATCCAAGGTCAATCTTTACGACGTTTTTTTATAAAATAGCTTTGTAGTTTCCTAAGGGGCCGTCCATTAATTACGTGATGATTTTTGTAATTTTGGACCCCCTCCCCCCACCACGTAAGGGTACGTAAGATTGTGGCAACCCCCCCCCACATCTTACGTAAGGATTATTTAAAAGAAAATTAATTTTGACCCCCCTCTCCACCCTTTATATTTATACTCGTAAAAGATGAATAATATATTATACTAGCTGGCACAGTCGGCCTACCAGCCCCCTTTAGCCGTCTAGACCGCGTGGGATGTGGTTGTTCGGCCTTCGGCCTCACTCAAGAGTATCGCAAGCATACGTGTAGACCGTGGTTTTTCGGCCTTCGGCCTCACCCCAAGGTTCTAAAGTAGCCTATGTTTTTCGTAGCATTGTAAATAACTTCTACACCAAATTTGGTTAAGATTGGTCAAATAGAAACGTAAAGCACGTGCACGCGTATTTGCATTGTCGATCGGTTGACAGCTTGACAGCATTCATTATTGTTTTTTAAGTTGATTTTGAGTAGCCTGCCTTCCTTTAAGGAATCTCGATAATCCATTCATGCGCGTCCCACAGGGACGCGCATGAATGGATTATCGAGATTCCTTAAAGGAAGGCAGGCTACTCAAAATCAACTTTCCTCTCCTTTGCGAATTTTTGCACTATTTCAATACAAAAACATGCGCAGAGACCTACATAATAACTGTGCCAAATTTGGTTCCGATCGGTCAAACGGTTTAGGAGTCTATAGGGAACATACATACACACTTACATCAATTTTTATATTTTTAGATAGATAATAATAAATACAAAAATTTAAATTAAATTTTTATTTACATAGATGAAAAATCGTTCGTCAAGATCACCAAAGTTTGATGCCATTTTCTATAATTCACACTATTATGCCACTATGTTTAATGATTTTTAAGTACTATATATTTCAATATAATATGATATTTCCATTATACCTGGATATAATTACCAACATAAAAAGAAAAAGTTATATTAGATTGTTAAATTTAATTTAAAAAAATATTTTAAGAAACTTACGTAAGGAATACGTCGGACCCCTCCCCCCCTACGTAAGAGTCCGTAAGATATCCAATACCCCCTCCCCCCCAAAAAACCCTTACGTAATTAATGGATGACCCCTAAACTAAAAAATAAAATAATTTATGTACTATGCTTTTAAAATGTTTTACTGCATAAATTACGGATTAATGATTTTGATAAAAAATAGTATTAACTACAAGCCGATCCTAATTTTTAAGGGGTCGTTTGTAATTTTAAATTACAGATAATTAATTCCATGTGGTTAGACTTTGTAAATTGTACTAAAAAAAAAAGCGCGTTGTGAGGGAATCGAACCGACCACCTACAAATTAGTAAGCCGACGCTTTTCCGACTGAGCCATGACGTTATATTAATGTCATGTGATTACAATATGTAGTTAAAGAACTTTCTTGTTGTTTTTAAAATTACCGTGGATTATTTTTCATTTGACCTTATAACGAAATTATTATTAAATTCTAGTATTTACAAACTAATTTCTAGGTAATTAATTATACTTAAGCAAATTGGGTGTAAATTTAGTACCTACATACTCTTTCAGCAAATTTTGTGCGCGTATGGTTTTAAAGTTATAAGTTAGTATAACCATTTTAATGGTACGGATGCTAGTTTATAATAAAACACAGTACCCCGCACCAAGAAGCTAGTAATCCATAATGCCACCAAAAAAAATAAGTACATCAGAATTTGTGTAATTTATGTGCACAATGCACATCCATATCAATCTCTAAAGTTTAACTTTGAACCCTGCGGAAGTGAGCAAGTTTCGTAAGCTCCGAGCATGTTGCGCGTGGGAATTTTCAATTTTAATTCGATTTCATAAAGATTTTCTCTAATTTTTGAGGTTTATAATGAAGTCAAAATATATACTAATATGAGTAACCTAGATATTGCCTTAAATTTTAAAAAATTACTGAAATCTTGGATTTTCATTTTTGTCATTTTTTGTGGTACATTTTCCTTTTTTATGCGTTCCTTTTTTTATGAGTAAGTAAATATAAATTTTATTTTATTTAGCCCGATTAAATTTTGTAGTCTTTTTTCTTATTGTTGCAGAAAATTCGGTTTTTATTAGCTAGGAAGAAGTACCAGATGTGCATGTCTATACGTCTTATATGAGTCGTCTAGATGCAAAACTTACTGTTTGCATATTTTCTAGTTTTGGTAAAATAAAGAAAACTATTTTAGCTATACTATTATGCCGTATTATATTGAGCTTTGGTATACTTAAGTGAGAATACTTGTCTAGAATAACAGTAATAATAACTTGCTTCAAAAATGTCCAAAAATACCAAAAAATTCATTTTTAAAAAGGCAAATAGTGAGTTTTGCATCCAGTTGTTGTAAATGGTGCGTTTTGCCCTCAATTCTATCAAAACAAAATTCATTTTACTAGATAAAAATATTTATTATGGTAAAGGAAAAAAACATTTATTCTAAAAAAGTATGAAATACAAAAATAATAGTATAGGTGCAAAGTACCTATCTAATAAAATTAAACTTCCAGGTCTACATATTGCTGGTTCATGCATTTTTCTTCGGCTTAACGGCTGATTGGGATTGGCTGGAAAGTAAATAGTGTGTTTTGCAACTAAATGTCAAAAGCAAAGAGGGAGTTTTGCACCCAACCAAAAATTTCACTTGAGTTTTAAGATAATAAATAGTGACTTTTGCTACAATCTTATATTATACAATGATTCTTTATAAGATTTTGCATCGGATACCGCGTCTAACTCAAATTACGCAAAATTGCAAACAGTGAGTTTTGCATCTAGACGACTCAATAAACACCCACATACATACATACGTAAATGCAGTAGAATAATGAATTCTTTTAACGATAATAATTATCCAAGGTCAATCTTTAAGTGAATTTCTGTCATATAAAATTAATTTATTTTTATTTCCAATAAAAATCTAAAATTTTACGATTCACTACAATCACTTATACGAAACTGCAAAAATATTAAAAAATATAACTTAAAAATTTATTTTGACGAGTAGAAAATAGTCCATTCTTTTGTGCGTTCATTGTGCAGTGCATAAACAAACCTTTGATAATCCCCACCACGTGATTAACGTTGGTTACTGCATGAAGCTCCTACTATAAGCACATAAGCCGTAATTACTCCAAATATTTCCTTGCAAATAATTGCATTGTAAGTTGTTTTTTTTGTGTGATTGATTTTTAATATTTTATTTTAAAAATTAACAGAGGTACTGAAATGTAAAAGTAATGTAAAAAATGTAAATAGTGACAGAAAATTCCAAGTCATTTGTATCTTGTATGTATCCAAGTATGGTGGCCCTTCAGGTGTTAAATTAGGTACTTAATGAAAGAAAAATAATGGTCGACGGAGCGTATCGCAGGGCAATTGCTGGATAAATTAGGGGTTTCAAACGATTTTTTATACAAAAATTTTTGCATTTTTTGGTAGTCGATAACTAATAAGCTGCGTCAGCGAAATGCCATACTTTTGTGGTGGGGCTGGAAAAGGCTACCTTTCCAAAATTTCCTAGAACTTCAGCGTGTCGGCGAACATCAAATCATAATGATAGCGAGATAAACGATTAATTGCTTTTGTGTTTAAAGTGTCAACATGCACTATACCAAGTATTTGCTATACCTTCGATAAAATATTTTTTCTTTATACGTCTCCAAGTTATGATTTTATAATAGGTTTGTTTCATCGACGAGTTCTCGTTAGTTCTAGTTGGTTCTAGAGCTATGCGCATGCTCTTTAACTAAAATCTTAACAGATTTTAGTTAAAGAGCATGCGCATAATTCTAGAACTAACGAGAACTCGTCGATGAAACAAGCCTAATGTGTCGCTTAGAAAACACGATGTCGAGGTAATACTTTAAAACGATTCGGTGAGGTCGCGTTAGGTGAAAAAAGGTCGACTTAATGATGTCGACCTAATGATGTTGACTTATTGATGCTTCTAGGCCGAGTTAAACTTTTAGGGTCAACTAGGAACTTCTTAATGATTTAAAATTATTTATTCCGATCGTTACCTTACGATTTATTACTAAACAAATATCTGGCACATATTCCAAATCACTTAATATAATGGCACCTTTCCAAAATTTCCTAGAACTGCAGCGGGTCATCGAACATCAAATCATAATTGTAGTGATGTGAGACACTATAAACAGCGTGGCAAGAACCACAGCAGAGAGGTTATATGTATAAAGGTTATAAGGTTAAAATAAGCACGTGAAATAAATAGAATATTAAATTGAATTATTGTTTATTATAAAGAATCTACAATTGGCGACGAGGATGGGATGTTACGGAATAAATTACCACAAATCGCAACAAGGAACTTAGAAGATGAAGAAGTAAGAGAGAAGGACTTTGAACAAAAAGAAAAAAGTAGAATTTATGTAGATCAGAAAAGACATTCGAAAATAAGTGAACTAAAAACAGGAGATAGGGTATTGGTAAAACAAGCAACACAAAATAAATTAACAACAACGTTTGGAGATGAGAAATGTGAAGTGTTACGAAAGAAAGGAAATGAAGTAACTTTGCAATCACAAAAAGGCAAAGTGTTTAAAAGAAATTCTAGTTATGTGAAGAAATATCAAGAACCAGAAGTTCAGTTTATTATGCATGTAAGGTTTGTTTTAAAAGAAGGAAAAAATGTAGTGATGTGAGACACTATAAACAGCGTGGCAAGAACCACAGCAGAGAGGTTATATTATGTATAAAGGTTATAAGGTTATAATAAGCACGTGAAATAAATAGAATATTAAATTGAATTATTGTTTATTATAAAGAATCTACAATAATGATAGCGAGATTAACGATTAATTGCTTGTGATAAAAGTGTAAACAGGCACTATACTGTCGACGACAATAGTTTTTTCTTACAACGTCCCCAAGTTATGATTTTATAATGTGTCGCTTAGAAAACACGATGTCGAGGTAATACTTTAAAACGATACGGTGAGGTCTCGTTAGGTGGAAAAAGGTCGACTTAATACAACGTCCCCAAGTTATGATTTTATAATGTGTCGCTTTGAAACACGCGGTCGAGGTAATACTTTAAAACGATTCGGTGAGGTCGCGTTAGGTGAAAAAAGGTCGACCTAATGATGTCGACCTAATGATGCTTCTAGGTCGAGGTAAACTTTTAGGGTCAACTAGGAACTTCTTAATGATTTAAAATTATTTATTCCGATCTTTACTTTACGATTTATTACTAAACAATATCTGGCACATATTCCAAATCATTTAATATAATGGCACCTTTCCAAAATTTCCTAGAACTGCAGCGGGTCATCGAACATCAAATCATAATGATAGCGAGATTAACGATTAATTGCTTTTGTGATTAAAGTGTAAACAGGCACTATACCGTCGACGACAATAGCTTTTCTTACAACGTCCCCAAGTTATGATTTTATAATGTGTCGCTTTGAAACACGCGGTCGAGGTAATACTTTAAAACGATTCGGTGAGGTCGCGTTAGGTGAAAAAAGGTCGACCTAATGATGTCGACCTAATGATGCTTCTAGGTCGAGGTAAACTTTTAGGGTCAACTAGGAACTTCTTAATGATTTAAAATTATTTATTCCGATCTTTACTTTACGATTTATTACTAAACAATATCTGGCACATATTCCAAATCATTTAATATAATGGCACCTTTCCAAAATTTCCTAGAACTGCAGCGGGTCATCGAACATCAAATCATAATGATAGGGAGATTAACGATTAATTGCTTTTGTCATTAAAGTGTAAACAGGCACTATACTGTCGACGACAATAGCTTTTCTTACAACGTCCCCAAGTTATGATTTTATAATGTGTCGCTTAGAAAACACGATGTCGAGGTAATACTTTAAAACGATACGGTGAGGTCGCGTTAGGTGGAAAAGGTCGACCTAATGATGTCGACCTAATGATGCTTCTAGGTCGAGGTAAACTTTTAGGGTCAACTAGGAACTTCTTAATGATTTAAAATTATTTATTCCGATCTTTACTTTACGATTTATTACTAAACAATATCTGGCACATATTCCAAATCATTTAATATAATGGCACCTTTCCAAAATTTCCTAGAACTGCAGCGGGTCATCGAACATCAAATCATAATGATAGGGAGATTAACGATTAATTGCTTTTGTCATTAAAGTGTAAACAGGCACTATACTGTCGACGACAATAGCTTTTCTTACAACGTCCCCAAGTTATGATTTTATAATGTGTCGCTTAGAAAACACGATGTCGAGGTAATACTTTAAAACGATACGGTGAGGTCGCGTTAGGTGGAAAAGGTCGACCTAATGATGTCGACCTAATGATGCTTCTAGGTCGAGGTAAACTTTTAGGGTCAACTAGGAACTTCTTAATGATTTAAAATTATTTATTCCGATCTTTACTTTACGATTTATTACTAAACAATATCTGGCACATATTCCAAATCATTTAATATAATGGCACCTTTCCAAAATTTCCTAGAACTGCAGCGGGTCATCGAACATCAAATCATAATGATAGGGAGATTAACGATTAATTGCTTTTGTCATTAAAGTGTAAACAGGCACTATACTGTCGACGACAATAGCTTTTCTTACAACGTCCCCAAGTTATGATTTTATAATGTGTCGCTTAGAAAACACGATGTCGAGGTAATACTTTAAAACGATACGGTGAGGTCGCGTTAGGTGGAAAAGGTCGACTTAATACAACGTCCCCAAGTTATGATTTTATAATGTGTCGCTTTGAAACACGCGGTCGAGGTAATACTTTAAAACGATTTGGTGAGGTCGCGTTAGGTGAAAAAAGGTCGACTTAATGATGTCGACCTAATGATGCTTCTAGGTCGAGGTAAACTTTTAAGGTTAACTAGGAACTTCTTAATGTTTTAAAATTATTTATTCCGATCTTTACTTTACGATTTATTACTAAACAATATCTGGCACATATTCCAAATCATTTAATATAATGGCACCTTTCCAAAATTTCCTAGAACTGCAGCGGGTCATCGAACATCAAATCATAATGATAGCGAGATTAACGATTAATTGCTTTTGTGATTAAAGTGTAAACAGGCACTATACTGTCGACGACAATAGCTTTTCTTACAACGTCCCCAAGTTATGATTTTATAATGTGTCGCTTAGAAAACACGATGTCGAGCTAATAATTTAAAACGATACGGTGAGGTCGCGTTAGGTGGAAAAAGGTCGACTTAATACAACGTCCCCAAGTTATGATTTTATAATGTGTCGCTTTGAAACACGCGGTCGAGGTAATACTTTAAAACGATTCGGTGAGGTCGCGTTAGGTGAAAAAAGGTCGACTTAATGATGTCGACCTAATGATGCTTCTAGGTCGAGGTAAACTTTTAGGGTCAACTAGGAACTTCTTAATGATTTAAAATTATTTATTCCGATCTTTACTTTACGATTTATTACTAAACAATATCTGGCACATATTCCAAATCATTTAATATAATGGCACCTTTCCAAAATTTCCTAGAACTGCAGCGGGTCATCGAACATCAAATCATAATGATAGCGATATTAACGATTAATTGCTTTTGTGATTAAAGTGTAAACAGGCACTATACTGTCGACGACAATAGCTTTTCTTACAACGTCCCCAAGTTATGATTTTATAATGTGTCGCTTTGAAACACGCGGTCGAGGTAATACTGTAAAACGATTCGGTGAGGTCGCGTTAGGTGAAAAAAGGTCGACTTAATGATGTCGACTTAATGATGTCGACCTAATGATGTCGACCTAATGATGCTTCTACGTCGAGTTAAACTTTTAGGATCAACTAGGAACTTCTTAATGTTTTGCAGTTATTTATTCCGATCTTTACTTTACGATTTATATAATGGCACCTTTCCAAAATTTCCTAGAACTTCAGTGGGTCGGCGAACGGCAAAACATAGTGCTAGCGAGGTTACCGATGAATTAGTAGATCTTCGATAATTACAAAAAATGTAATCTAAGATTACGTCAATCACACATGAAACGTGATCAACAACCAGTGGCCACCTAGTTGTTATACACAAACTCCGGCTACCGTAATGGCAGAAATAAATATAAATTGAGTGCAATGTTGCTCCCTCTTGATGTGCAAATGTGCAGGTCGGCCTAATTTTATAGCACTAGTTCGTCGTTCATGTCGTTTAGGTCTACTCGACGGTGAATTTTGGTCGAGTTTTGGTCGAGGTAAAGATGCAAATTAGTACCATTTTCCCCACTAAGTAGGCGTTGGTACTTATAATAATAATAAATCTTGATTAAGCACCACTTATTACATTTCAAAAAAATATAAAATATATAAATGCCATAGAAAAATTTGAAAAAATATTTATTGTCAAGATTTGGTATAGCTATAGGCGAAAACCTGAATTGGGGGGGGGGGGAAATCCTCAATTAGGAGAGTCGCCGCCGCGACTTTTGGGATTTCATTAAGACACTCTTATTATACTTGTCGATGCTTATAGTACCGATCGTTTGAATTCTTCCAGTTCCTGGGTAATTTTTGCAATTCTTATTTTATGGTTTTAAAATTTTGTTGTATGTAATTATTGTTTGCTGTTAATAAAAAACTGTTCATGTTAAGTTAATTAGGTATGTGAATGTGAACTGCGGATCATAGGCTTGGATGATGTTATTTCGAATAACATTTTGTTGAAAAATCGACAAACATCGAGTTTGTAGAATGTGGGCGGAAGATTTAAATTTCGAAGTTCAATATTGCAAAAACGTGTAATAATTGGACTTTTACACCTACAATAACACTATAGATATTTTCTAGAGCACATGTTTTTGAACGACAAAACCGCTAATACTGACTAATAAAATATCATCTATGTGCTGACCAGTTTTCTGACTGAATTTGATCATATTTGATTGTGTTTATTCATTATGTACACAGCAGTGGCTTAGTATGATTGCTGGTTGAGTTACAGCGCGGAAATTGTGGATTCGAATAGCGCACTTAACCGAATTTCTTAGCGCGGCCTTCCGGTGAACATCAACACTCTGTGGATATATTAAGTTGAAAGTAAAAGAGAACTAAGAGGATTGATCCACCTCAAGAAATGGATCGTAAAGACTTAGCAGGAAAGCAGAGTAGCAATATTTCAAATGGAATGGAAAAACTTGATTGATTCTTCATTATGTAGTCCTATTCACATCTTGAAAATTTATTTAAATAGCGGTAGTTTTCCGCTTATCTAGAAGGCAAACTTTATAACTTTAATTTAAAAAAGTGATATCTGTAATTATTATGGAGGTACATACATAACTTTATCCAATTGACTGTGCCCAAAATGCTGGTTACTTGATTTCAGAACAATTTAGATATCATAGATATATTGTCGTGTTCTGTTTATCATAGGGGGTGGTATGATGCAATTGGGTCAATTATTGAAACACTCATAATTTTTATTAATTAAATATAAGACCATAACAGGTGATTACTAGTTGTATCTGAGTTTTCCTTGATTGAAGGATTGATTGACTGCTCTGCATCACTTGTCTATGAAGATGCATACGCTACTGAAACCTGAAAGATAAAATGAAGTTGTGAGAGATAAGTAGGTATTAGTAGTTGTTTGGCTCATTAAAAATAATAGGAAACAAATTGAATTTATTTTATTTATTTGTTAATTTAGGATTTTTGGATAATGATAACGGAGCGTAGGGGACTCTCAAGCCAGCGGTCATAGAGTACAGACGCGCTGTTTAATTGGAAATTTAGTTTTGGATTAGAGAACTCTCTAGTTAGATGTTGGAGAGAACAGACGTTAAGTTATAATTAAAATAGTTTGAGAATTTATTTAAAATTTTTCAAGTCAGTCTTCAACAACGGAAGACGTACTTATAATTACGAAGATAGTAATAATTGGAAGGTGTTAGTATTTGATGGTTAGCTCTTTGATATTATTTGGAAAAGTGAAATTAAGTTATTGTGAAAATTTTTGGAACCACTGAAAATAAATAATTTTATGGTTATGTTTCGATGGTGATTTTAATTGAAATATTGGATAAAAGCATTCAGTTTACTTACCGATTATTAATTATACGATCCGAAGAAAGAGATTTATTCACTGGTCATTCCTGCCTGGTTTGTTTGGTTCGAGATCCGAAGCTGTTTTTGTCTACGACAACACTCACGCTCCACATACGACAACGGCCGCATCAGAGAATTACTGAAGAACGATATACTCCGGTAAGAGTTTTTTATGTGTGTCGCACTTTCT
This sequence comes from Podabrus alpinus, assembly GCA_932274525.1. NCBI lineage: Eukaryota > Metazoa > Arthropoda > Insecta > Coleoptera > Cantharidae > Podabrus > Podabrus alpinus. The sequence goes on from OW026452.1 coordinate 99,617,305, forward strand.
ATTCAAAAAATAGACGAATCGTTTTCCGTTTAAAATTCGGTCGCGCATAAACTTTGGGGGATTTAATTACAAATATCTACTTGTAAAATTTATTTTGTTTAATTTTAAGAAAAACCAATATTTGTCTTTAAAATTTTTTATTATGTTAAATAAATTCCATTGTTTTTCATTTTAATAGCGTATGAGTTTAATTTCATTTATAGCAGTAATAAATCGAGGAGAAAGCAGATGCAATTTTCCATTTATTTAAATAATCTTTATAAGAAAGATCACAATTAAGGTGACGTATATGAGTGTTTCGATTGATTTAAATGAACCCAAGTTTCGACCCAAAAATTTATTGAGTCTCATGCATAGCTGGTCGGAGCATTTATAATTAAGTGCCAGTTGGTTCCCCGCTATATAAGTTAAATTTTGAGCTTAAACAGTAGCAACACATGGCAATATATTTATACGTAGGGTAAAGGCACCGGTTATGGCCACCTCACCAGTTATGGCTACAATTTTTATATTTTTACCACTATTAAGCCCGTCTTACATCAGGTTAATCCTGGCGCCATTTCTTGAGCCATATTTCTGGCGTCATTTCTTGGGTCAGAAATGACGCCATTTCTTGCTCCAAAAATAAAGCCTGCATTATATCAGGCCATTTCATGAGCCATTTCTAGCGCTGATCTTGCGCAGTAGGTAATTTTAGCAAATTACCTGAAACATTTTGTAGGCCAAATATATAGAACCCGTTCTATTTTGAGGCAATTTTCAACGCCATTTACCTGCGAGCGTGCGCAGTAAAATTAAACGAAGGTCAAATTGTGAAAAGTTGTGCTACACATAAAAATTGAAATGGATAAAGAAAGCGATTTAATTGCAGAAAATGTGATTGCAGCAAACATAATAGTATTATTTTTTTTACCAACACAAAAAAATTTTTTAAAAAATTACATTTTTAATGGTTATTAAATTTTCAAATTTGATTTTTTAATTTCAGTGAAAAACAAAAACATTTGCGATTATTTAAAAATACGTAACTTTTAGTGATAAAAGCAACTCATTCCTAGCCCTGCATTTGACAATTACTACCTGCCACAGAATCTACCTGTGCATTCAATCTGTACTGCGGCCGCTCACAGGCAAATTGTTCAAAAATAGAGCACGTGTCAGGACATTTCGAGCCAGGACATTTTCCAAGACATTTGCTGTTTTAAACTAGGCAATTTATTTGGCTCAAGAAATGGCTCAAGAAATGGCGCCAGAAATAACCTGATGTAAGACGGGCTTTAAGGAAACAAGTAAAAATATTTTAATATCAAATGCTGACATGTGTATAGTTTATATCATTACCATTATAGTTTGTGTTTATGTAATAGGATATATTTATTACGATTAATACTTTAATTTTGTATAATTTTGCTCGTTGTTCGGTTCAAGTGTACAATCGTGATGGTAATTTGCACAAGATAAAAACTATCAACTAGTTTTCAAGAGCCTAAAATTTACTATAAAAACCCAGTTTGATCGACAAACAGTTAAAAATTTATCAAACATGAAATTACTCATAACTATTGCTATTGCGTTGGCTACCATTACCGTAGTATATGGAGCAGCTGCAGGAGGTAAGATAATTTTGATATTATATTAATTTGTTACATTTTTCAAATTTTGCTTTGAACTGAGTTTTTTATTTCTTTTTTAAACGATTCTTCAATAATTATGCCTAGTAACTATCCGCAATAATTATTTTCATTAATTTAGAAAGAAAAATTAGGTTGTAAAATACATAAATATAAATTTTTTATTTTATAACTAATAATATCTATTGTAAGTAATTTCTTATAATTCTGAATAATTCATTATTACAGAGGATGGTGGCATGTGCAAGGGACTTCTTGGAATTCCACTTCCCCTTACCGTATGCCAAGCAGAGTGTAAAGTTGTTGGAAATATTCCCGCTGCAACTTGCAAGGCCGGTTTAACTTGTTGTTTACTTGGAAGGCAACAACCAGAAACAGTTTAAAAACAACTTTACTGACTTCAAGAAATATATGATTAATCTGTATCTCGGTCATGAAAATATGTAATTATCACGTACAATAAAAAATATTTTGCAACATACATTTTATTACTTCTTTTATCATCCTTTTATTTATTTTTATTGTCGTATTTTTTATGGCAAAAACAAAATTAATGTTGTCTCGAGTAACAAAATCTCTAAACGCAGCCTCACGTTGAACCGACAATTAAATATGTGGTGTTTTTTAGAACGAAAAATTAGGCAAATTAAAATAATGTAAAATTTTCTTCGTTAAATAATGTTGCAACAGCTTTTTTTATCAAATTTTCAAGTACCATTTATTTTGCATTATTTTTTCATTTTAGACACATGTAAATTCGTCATAGTTGTAAAATTTCAGTTTTATCCGAATTTTAAGAAATTAAGTCTATTGACTTCATGCTATTGACTTATTCTATACCAGGGGTGAGCAATTCGCGGCCCGCCACGTCGTGCGGTACTGATGCCATAATTTCCAAAAAATTAAGCATCGGCATTTCTTGGTATGAAATGTTACGCCGAGTTTATTTTGTTATTAAAGAGATAATTATTTGAGTTCATCATTCAGTGTTTGGATGATCATAGGTTTCTTACATACGGCCCACTCAACATTTTTAAATTTGTAGCTCGCCCATTGTATGGCATCGCAATCGTTTTAGTGGATGTATTTTGTGACTTCCGCAAAATTCAAATTTGACAAAAATTTACTAATATTATCATGCCACTGGACTCGACAACTGTTCCCCAAATTGAACAAAAAATAGGCATAATCTTCGCTAAATTTGACGTTTAACTCAACGTAGGCTAATCGCAGCTCCGTTCTAGCTCCAATTTTCCCCATTCGCACATTTTTCCTACTAATACAGAGTTAATACGCTATTGAAATTTTTCATGTGTTGCATTTTCACTTATAAATTTTTATGTGCCCTTTTTATAATTTTAAATGGGCGAAATCATTTCGAACACAAAATTTAACAAACTTCAAATTTATATAATTTACGTGAAGTCATGGTGGCAAATTCAAACCATCGATAACAAATTTATTTATCGAAAGAAGAATGGTCGCTCCTCAGCCCGATCGCACCGCTCGGCTCCTTGAGTGAAAATATGAAAATCTTTGCGTAATGTCTCTTTTATGTCTTCATGCTCGAAAATTGTACAAGTAAAAAGGTAAAAATTGACGTGCGGTCCTAACTTCAATAACATGATGATTCCAGCTTAGATATCAAAATGATGAAATTTAGGTGAGGAAATTTGTATTTACTAGGTCGAGTTAATAATTAATTTGGGAAGCAAATATTTTCTTTGTTTTGTGATCTGACTTTCATTCAATTTTTTTAGCATGGATAAATTAGATTTTTTTTTACTTTTAAAATGTTTTTCCTGCTTCCGATCACGTAAGTGTGTCTTATGTGCATGGTTACTATACCGACGTAAGTTGCTCATAACGTCATAACATTCGTTTATTACATTCGTACATTACATTCGTTTAAAACATATTCTCTCATATATTGACCTGGGAAGAAATTTAATATTAATCAACATTCGTTTATTAGTTACCGTTGGCGACGGAACTTAATAGTGTCACTTATATTCCTAGAAAAATAATAAACGAGAATAATGAATAATTTGTTTATTGTTTCTAAGCAACTAACAGGCAAAGCAAACTTAGAAATTGAAAATAATAAAATCAAAATTCGAATGAAATATTCGACGATCGATGTCAAATTATTGTAATATGTACTTGAAATTTTTTTCCCCGCTCGAATTTCTTCTCCATATATGCGAGAATAGTTGCGCCTGAAGCTACAAAATAACTGTGCAAAATTTGGTTGAGATCGGTCCAAGGGTCTAGGAACGTATAGCGAACACGCAAGCACGCAGATCTTCGCTTTTATATATTTAGATATAAAAAATATTGTCCGGTGCTCCGCGAAAGTAGGAAATATTTAATAAGCAACGGCACGTAGGAACTATTATCACTTCCTTAACTGATAATAGCGTCCTTACGTACCTTATAACTTAAATAACTATTATCGTAAGGGAGGTGGTTTATTTGAGTTTTAAAAACTGTTACCTGAGTTTACGCTCGCGCGCAAGGTGAAATTTTTATAGTATAATTTTGGTCAAATCAATAATAAAATTTATACTCCCACTCATGGGATTTCTGCATTCAATTTTTGCAGTTCAATGTGTTAGAGTTTGTTTGTTGCAATAACGTAACGATTAAAGTGGTATTTAATGTTAAATTTATACTCCCACTCATGGGATTTCTGCATTCAATTTTTGCAGTTTAATAAGTCAAGTTTTACGCTGTCCTATTTTACGAACAGCTGTTGGTGTACCAACATTCATATTTCTCGATAACTTTTATGTTAGTCAAATCATTTGTAACTATTTTGTCAGTATGCAATTGTATTTGTAAATTTGATTGTGCAATTGTTGTATTTTGTCAAAACCCCTTGTTTATTTCGTCTTTATTATATCTGTGTTATTATTTATTTTTGTGTTTTATTGTCGTTGTTTATGTGTTATGTTTAGCTATTTTTGCCGAAGGAGAATCTGTCTACTGTAAAGGTAAGGTTGTTCGGAAGAATTTTCCCAGAGTGAGAATTAGCGTGGAAGATCAGAAAGCTGTTGCGAACCAGCTTGGAGGGGCGATATTTCATTCCCTTCGAATAAATCCGGTTTAATTACGCGTGGCGCCCATTTAACTACCCCCCGTGTAAATTTATCCCCACCGATTTTGACAATATTCCGCATCACGATTGAGGATCGCCAATCGTCGATAAGAGACCTGCAAATCGCGACATTACGTCACAAGCCCTTTGGCTCCTTCAATCTACCCACCCCTTCGCGACTCGAGCTAGTCACCCTACTTATCTTTGTTCAAAAGGTGTCTTGTTTGCGGTTTGTCACGTAACAAAACCTAAGATTCAATCGTTATTAAACTTCTTCCACGATATTACCTAAATCTCCATATCTTTTGTTTAAATCATATTTACTTAAAATTGATAGTTTTCGATTAGATAGTTTTAAAATTATAGCTCTCTATATTTCTCTATTACAAACGTAGTAATTTAAAAGAATAATAAATAACTTGAAATTTTATCAATTAAAGGTTATCTTCTATCGTTCTAAAATTCAATCATTTGATTTTATCTGCAATACATGAGTAATTTTAGTACATCACTAATTTCTAAACTTAAATCTAAAAATTATTATTTTTGTTCATTACTACTTAAGGAAATGATACATTATATGATAAGGATATCACAATACGAGATATTACTGTGCTGATTTTTATTTCTCACAATTTGATAATCCAAAAATAAAAAGTTTAATTATATCTGCGTTATTTGGCGTATTATTATCTCCGGACTTATTTTATGTGCATTTCGCCCCCCACCCCCCTCATTGCGAATTTTTTAATGAAATAAGTGTCAAACGTTAGAGCTCTAACGAGCTTAATTTTTTTTAATTTCATAAAAATAATTTGCGATGAGGGGCCGGCGAAATGTACCTACTTCTTCTTGAGCTGCAATTCCCCAAGCGTAATGAGTTTGTACTTTTTGCACTAGATAGGGTCACGTCGGATAAAAGTAAAAAATTCAAAAATTAGGGTTAAACTAAATTTCAAACGCGACTGTTTCTATTCTGTTCCTCTTATCCAAAATCCGAAAAAACAACAACCACCAAAATATGTTTTATAAAATAATAATTTTAAATAATAAAAATACAGTAAATTTATAAATTTATATTATACTCTAAATATTGTGCCTTGTCATTGAAAAAAACTCGCCTTTGCAAATGAAATTCTGAAAAATTATCAGCTGGAGAAAACGAGGGGTATGGAATATCCCCCATTACATGGTATTACGTCTTTAACAATATCCCATGATCCCATAGAACAGAACGGACAAGGCCGACTTAAGGAATCAGAGCCGAAATAAAAACTCAAAAGAAACTTATGAAATTTAAAACAGCCTTAATGAATGACATCGTTTGATCCAATTTACGATTCAAAAATATGTAAATTCAAATAACACTATAGTAATTACGCTACATTTTAAACTTATAGAACAAATAGCAAATAGAACATCTTAAGAAGCTGCGTTGAAATTATAAGAGCTCTCGAATTATATAAGAGGTTTACGAAATAAAATTTGTGAAGTTGATCCGTATCAATTGACAATAGCTAAAAATTAAATTTGATTTTACCTACATATTTTATGTACATAGTGAATTACTTGACAAAAAAATAAGTTCCTACTTGTAACATTCCAGAATGTCACCATGCCAACCCTGTTGTCAATTTACGACCAATCAACGCCTCGGTCAAATTTATTCCGAATTTTATATTTTTATTTAACTATTTTTGTCGAAAGACCTTTCTTTAGTTTTCCTAACATGTATATAATTATTATTTAGTATGAAAAGATCGATAAAATCAAATGCCACCAACTTTATATTAGTACTAATTTTCACGGCGTATTAATACGTCGAAGTTACTCGCCTGTAGGTTTTATGCTCAATCCGGGTTAGCGTTTTAGAAGTCGCAAATAATACACGTACTATCTTAGTCTCCCAGTTTTTTGAGTATTTTTAAAGTAATTAGTGAAAATTACGAACCAAGTTTTAGTGTAATACGTACACCGAATGTCAAGTGACAATTCGAGCTAATTATTTCGATCCAACAATTTTTTCTATAATCAATAATATCGATTTATAAAAATTGGAAACCCAATAAAGACGCCATCAAAAATTTTCATCGATAGACGCAGTAGTAAACGGAATTATCCTGGCTACGCGCAGTCGAATTAATGGTGGCTTATCAAATAAAAATCACAACAAACTTTTGGAAAATAGTAACTGAGAAAGACGTTGACGATAAAGACAATTTCAATCAATTGAAGCAGAAGCTAATTTCAATTATCCATCCAATTGGAGGAACCAACATCAACAAAACGCAGTATCATATTTTATTATTTTTTTATTCAAATTTCAGATAAGAACTATAAAGTTCGTTGTTTGCTTGTTAACGCTTTGTTTATCGAATTGTATGTGTTGTATTCTTTTAGAACCTTATTCAGAAATTGAATATACCGAGAGAGGATCATACAAGCTTGTAGGAATTCCAGCTACGTATATTTGTAAAAATCATTCATGTGAGTATCTGCTTTACTCACTATATAACTTTGGTTTGCTTAGAGTTAACAAAACTAATTTCTGGTGGTTTGATAACACTTTCACTATTGCTTCCATTAACATTTTTTCTTTGGTTATTGGTGGCTCAATTAAATAATATATGATCTGTGTATCAATTCATTTTAGTGAATCGTCACGACTTCGTCAAGACGAGGCTACGATCTTTTCAGACGAACACTCAATTATTTGTAAATATATTAATTATTGTAGTATTAAGTTTTTCATATTGTACCAAGAGATTTCGTTACGTTCCAATTTAGTTATTTTAAGTTGCACAAAGTGTATTTTTTATTTCCTGTTCACTCAAGAATTTTATTTTTATGTTTTCTTATTAAATGGTTATTGAACGATTAAGCTTGGGTGTTTGTTTATTAACCCTTTTGGCGCCCCGAGCATTTAGTATCAGCAGCAAGAGAATATCGAACCCCGAACAGTCGAATTACACCAGAGTAACCCTCGCTCTACGACTAAGGCATAAAAAACCAAGAGCTAGCCAACCTGTTCAACATCTACGGTTATCAAAGTGGACTTTGTAACAACTAACGAGGAAGTGGTTATCCTTAGTTAAATTATTTAAGTAAAGTGGTTACATACTGACTATTTTACGCATCCAAAACTCAAAATGTTTTTTTTGCTTTATGTTTGAACATGCTTTATCATGTTCCGAGCATGATTGACTGTGCTCTATGGTTTTACCAACTTCACCATTAATAACTTGGTATCTATAACATTCTTTATAATAATTAACGTAATTTTTTTTAATCAAAAAATGGTGCCATTTCTTTGCTTTCCCAACTAACTAGAAGATACTCAACTAAGTCCTCTTTAAAAGTTATGTTTTTTAATTCGGCTGTAAAATCAAAAGGACACCACTTCAGCTACGTCTACCAAAGCTTAGCCACCTTGTATTGGATGTAGACAAAGTCCATTTAACAATAATGCATGTAAACTACTTGTAGACAAAAAATCAGCTTTGTAGATTTCAATTTAAAAATTATTCAGAGCGATTTATAGCGGATCAGTGCAGCGGCCGCGCTCTGCAGATCGTATATTCAATTGCGTCTACCAAGGCTTTAGCAACATTCGATGATCGGTAGACTTTTTTTTTGTTCCTTTATAAGCTAAAGTATTGGAGAAAAAATATTCAGCCTTGTAGAAATGACTCAAAAAGATGCAATAACATTTAAATTAGGAATTTATTCGCTCATTTAGATCACGGCTTCATTCCAGTTTCCGCGCCACCACTTCAGCCACGTCTGCCAAAAGCTTAGCCACCTTGTATTGCAAGTAGACAAAGTTCATTTAACAATAAAACACGTCAACTGCTTGTAGACAAAAAATCAGCTTTGTAGATTTCAATTTAACAATTATTCAGAGTTCAGAGCCATTTATAGCGGATCAATGCGGCGGCCGCGCTCTGCAGATCGTACATTCAATTGCGTCTACCAAGGCTTTAGCAACATTAGATGATCGGTAGACAATTTTTTTTTGTTCCTTTATAAACTAAAGTATTTGAGAAAATTTTTTCGGCCTTTTCGACATCTTTAGGGGTGGTAGACTCATGATGGCAACACTTCCGAAGCGGTAGACCATCATTAACCTGTATTTGTACGTATCCTTGGTTACCCTAAAAAGTTTCAGGCTTGTAAGAATAAGACATTTTCTATTATTTATTTAGAGCAGGGTTTCTCAAAGTGGGGTTCGCCATTTAATGGTAGGGGGTTCGCGACAAGATTTATGTAATGGCGGCTGGAAGCGCGTGCGACATGCATGATGGCGAAGTTCTCGCAAATAGTTCGCTGAAGCAATCATTGCTACAAAGACATTTGGAGACAAAACATCAGTAGTACGTCGACAAACCTTGAGATTTTTTTGTTCGAAAAAAGAAAGTGCTGGATTATTCCAAAAGAACTATGAAAACCACCTTGGCTACTAACTCTGAATATTTACGTGCGTCTTTCCTTGTGGCATATAAGATCTCAAAGACAGGAAAGTCATACAATATTGCTGAAGAATTGATTTTGCCGGTTGCTAAAGATATGGTTAGTTGCGTATTGGGAGACAAATCGTCGAAATTGCTGGATAACATACCTCTTTCGAATGATACAATTGCAAGGCGCATTCACGACATGGCACAAAATGTTGAAAATCAACTCACACAACGATAGTAAAATAGTTATTATGCGATTCAAGTTGATGAATCAACAGATATTAGTGAATTGCCGAATTTACTTGGATTTGTTAGATATGCGCATGGAAATATTTCTGAAGAAGATTTTCTGTTGTACAAGACCTTCGAGTCTACAACAAAAGGAGATGATATTTTCAACACCATCAATGCATTTTTTGAAAAACATGAAATAGATTGGGCAAAGTGTGTTGGTATATCGACTGTTGGCGCCAAGGCCATGACAGGAAGGATATCTGGACTAATTACCAGGATTAGAAATATTGCTCCTGAGGCCAAAAGTACGCATTGTGATTGTACAGAGAATCATTAGCGTGCAAGAAAATGCCTAATGATTTACAAACAGCACTGTCAGAGGTCGTAAAAATAATAAATTACATAAAAGCACGTCCGCTCAATTCGAGCCTTTTGCATTATTATTCCGAGAAATATGGGTAGTGAACATGCCCAACAAACATTTTAGCTGTAAATAGGCTATTAACGAGCTAATAGTATGCTTTTGCTGTTAAAGAGCCATTTTACAGCTAATTTACAGCTAAAATGTTTGTTGGGATGTTTAATTACTATTACACTGTGAAGTACGCTGGTTGTCAAGAGGCAAGATATACATATTAGCTCGGTTTGTTGAACTTCGTCACGAAATCTATTTATTTTTGAAGGACAGTGACTTCAACCTCAAGTTACGATTTGAAGATGAAACATGGCTTAAAAGAGTAGCGTATTTAGCTGACATTTTCTCTTGTCTCAACGAAACGAACGCTTCGATGCAAGGTTCCACATGCAGCGTATTCACTGTGCAGGACAAAATACACGCACTCAAAAAAAAAAAATTTTTGGAAAACTTGCTTGAGATCAAATATTGTTGAATGTTTTCCTCTTCTGCACGAATTTATTTCGACGAACGCCCTGACCGTGGATGCTGACATGAGGGCTGAAATTGTTCTTCATCTTTCTCAGCTCTCCGGCGAACTGAAAAGGTATTTTTCCAGATATTAATAATGCTGAAGGCTGGATTCGAAACCCATTAATGGTCACAACCGAGAACATAATTGCTGGTTTGAGTATTAAGCAACAGGAGTCATTACTAGAAATATCCGCAGATGAAACTCTTCTAGCTTATTTTAAAAGGATGTCTTTAATGGATTTTTGGGCAGCTAGACAGGAAGAATATCCCGAACTCTCACGCAAAGCGGTGAATTTCCTCTTACCCTTCGCAACAACTTACTTACATATGTGAGAGTGGGTTTTCACACCTGGTCATGTTAAAAAGCAAGTACAGAAATCGACTAGATGTTGAGTCAGAATTAAGATTAAAGTTTTCCAAAATTGCTCCTAAAATCGACTCAATTTGCGATAAGAAACAAGCCCACCCATCACATTAATATTAACATACCTACTTATTTTTGTCACTGTAATACAGTGTATTATTTTATTTAAATGTTATTAAAATAAAAAATACTTATTTTCTTTATACAGCTAGATTTTCTTTTTTTTGGGGGGGGGGTTAGGGGTTCGCAGTCATTTGGGAACTTGAAAAGGGGTACGTGGGGCCATAAGTTTGAGAAACCCTAATTTAGAGGTTTCAAAATTTTTTATTAGTGTCCGCAACGGCAAATGATTGGTAGACTGTAACTTTCCTAATGTATATACAGTGTATAAACAGCGATTAAAACAAAAATTAGCTTTGTAGAAATGGGTGCAATTTTTCTGTCGCTACCTCCCGGACCATAAAGGAGGTAGCTGTTAAAGGCGCTCAGCCTTTAAATGCAATTAATAAAATCTGGCATTATTAAGCCCCAGGTAAAATTAATAAAACGAACGTTAGGAATAGAAAGCTGTCTTTATTATCCCATCAAAAAAACGACAAAAGCTGGAGGATGACGCATTTTAAATTCAATTATGTGGTACATACTACATACCTATTGACTTGACCTGTATTTTCCTTCCCCGGGTATATTTTTATATTTGATATTTTTGTATTTATTAAAATTAACGAAAACATTTAAATTTGCGTTCACGAGTTGAACAAAGATAAAATTTGCGTTCACGAGTTGAACAAAGATAAAATTTTGCGTTCAAGTGTGGTGAGAGATTAGAAAATGTGGCGGTCAGTCAGTCAGTCTGGTTCGCGCGTAGCGACCATAAGGTTGAATTTTTGTATTTTTGAAAGTTGAGAAATAAATTTGAAAGTTATTAAAAAGTAACGGCGTTTGATTTTCATTTTGTGAAATTTTGGAGAGAAGAAACTCAACATCATTAAATTGTTCGCCCGGCGGGCGTTATATTTTTTAGAACACCACACTATATATACCTATACATATAGTATGTATATTGTATGCATAATATTATATTAAATTGCATAGTGTATCGTGATAAAATGAGTACCAAACTGTAAGTTTGACACCATATAGGCAAACAAGAAATGTAAAAGTTGAGTCTAGTCTAAAGCACCTCTAAAAGTGCGAATATACTATAAATAAAAAATAACAACTCAGATAATAATATCCAATAATACTGCTCTGTTCTGTGCCGGTCTGCTTATTTACCAAGTCACATGCATATTTGATGAAATTTGAAATATCAATTAAACTTTGATCTTTTTTTTAAATGTTCCCGTTGCTAGCTCTTTGAATATCATTAATTATTGAGCATGAGTAACCTCTTACCTCTTTAGTAGATTCTGTGAACTTATTCTGAAATTGAATTCTTTGTAGGAATATAAAATTCCTGAATGATACGCCTATGGTTGTGTAAATTATCTGTTTAATTTTTACGCACATTAAAAATTCAAAAACAACATGAAAACTTAATATTATAAATGAACAATCAAAATTATTAACAAATTATTAGTCCTACGCGTTGTCCCCCTAATTGTTTATTACGTGGCTTATAAAAAAAACTTTTAATGTTATTCGAATTTATTTCACTCGCGGCTTTATTAATAATGTTAGTTCGCTTACCACCGACAGATGTCTCACTTCGAGTTGTTTTCGTACTTGAAATCAGGATATCTAAATTGTTCCCGGTTTTTTGTAATTCTCGTGCAAATTTCGCCAGTTTGTTCTTGGATATTTTCTCTAGTGACCATTTCCAAGATTTATTCACTCCAATTATTTACACTCACTTTCGAAAAGTTCATAGGTAAGTGAAATTTTCCACTTATGATTATTAACCTCACTTTTATTATTTCTAAGTATTAATTTCTTTGCCTTTTTAAGTCTATGCAACTTTTTAAAGTTCATTTTCATTAAATAACCGACTTTCTCTGGAGCCAAGTAATTTTACACCTTTGCCCAACGGCATTTGGTTCAGAGACTGCTGTTTATTTATCATCCCGTTTCCAAGGTTTTTTTGACGAACTTCCTGTTTTTCCTACTTGGATTCCCTTTTTAAGGTAAGCCCATATAGTGTCACACTTTGAAAAGTCAAAATTCAAAAATCATTATTCAGTTTAAATATTGTGTTATATAAATTAATAAATATTAAATAAAGTGATATTATAATTATGGAAAGTTCAATCCGTCCAAACAGGACGTGAAAGATAATATTACGATGAGATAAGATGCGAGATGTCCGGCAGGTGTATGTGTGTGAAATGCATTATTGCAAAAGATAAGAAGGTAGTTGGAACCCCATGAACGTTACTTCTATGTAACGTCGTGAGAACTGCAATGTTAGCAGAATAAGGGTTCAAGCGAGTACAGCGAGCCAGGTGAGGGAAAGTTATTAAATATGGCAACAGAAGAAATAATAGTTGGTTACATGTAGTTACGAAGTTACATCGGAGTTACATCGGGGTTACGCCCGGAATACGCGTGTGGCGCGTGAGCCACTACGCGTGTTAGTGTTAGTTAAAATGTTTGTTCAAGTTAGAAGTCAATCGGTAAAAGTTATTAGTTTCTAAAAAGGATTACCAAAATGACCTCTCGCACGCCAGGCTGTACGGCTACCAACTACCCTTGAAATGATAATTGTAAGGTTAGTGAAAAATATTAATTGTAAATATGTTATTAACTTTAATATAAATAATTGTTATGAACTTTGATTTATTATTTGTTACGCCGTCCCACTTTTTAGTGATCCCAAAATGAGCTACACCACCCCAAATAATCCACGACTTAGATAAACCAAATCTAATCGTGACAATAGCACTTTTGATAAATAATTAATTTATTAACTGTCATTAAATTATTTATGCAAATTTTTTTTATGTATTTCATTGTTTTAGCGTTCACCGTCCGAAATACATATCGCTCTGAAAACTGTTCGTTCACACAACATCGAATGCCTCGGATGATCACATCTGCAATTATTGTCCCTCCGATTTATTAAACCACGTAATCATTTAATTATTTGTTAACGCACCTCTTACGTCTACCTATTTATACAATTTTATTTAATCTACAAATTCTTACAACTAACAAAATTTTTATATGCATTAAAATTTTTATTATCGTCTATTACCTTTGTCAATATCATTCAGGAATTCGTTTATTCTCTACCTGTGTTTTACGATATGCCGATTCATTTAACTTTTGTCATTGCAATTTATTATGCTAAAACCTCCTGTTTTGTAAGAGACTATTCATGCCATTATCAATAAATTAAGTTTATTTAATTGTAATTCTCTTATTGACGAACTTGTTCAATTCTTCAACTCGCCAATGCAGTCAAAGTAAATAACATTGCAATACTTATTATAACATTTCTGTGTTATACTTTCATTTAATACATTTTTAATACCTTAAATATATTATAGTGATTTACTATATAAAGGGTGTTCTTTTAAAGCATACATGTTTTTTTATAACACACACAAACTTCTTGTCCACTTTCATTGCTTGAAAACGAACTTCGGTGAGGTATTAATAAATTGCAAGTTAATATTTTACATTATTCTACTAAAAAGTACTTGCTATGTGTGGATAAAATCTATAAAACTGTGCATTTTTAACGAAATGCTTGAGATACATAAATATGTCCTAAATTTTAAAAATTATAAATTGCAGTGCTATAGTTATTGACGTAAGGACTCCACCAAATATCTGGAAAAACAATTATTGAAGCAACTACATAAGCAAATTTTGAAACGCACTTACAGCTGCAAATATCGATATAGTACCAAGAAGAATATCGGATATGTTAAGTACTACTTCATGATGATTTAATTCATGCATATAACACTCAAACTGAAAAACAAATTAATTAAACTGAAATTGAATTCTTAGTTTGACACGCAGTCGAGTCGTGATAACATGACTACAAGGACAGTCGTGGTTACTGTTACGAAAAGTTCACAAAACTGAATACGTGGAAGAAATGGAATAAAAGTTATCTACCAATTTTACATCAACAAAATAAATTGTTAATAATTGCATGTTATGTGTTATTTGCAAAATATAGTTTCAGGTTTTAGATAAGACCTTCAATTTTGAACCTTGTTGATTACTCTATAAACCTTTAATCCTATGAAATTTAGAACAGAAAAACAAATATTATTATACAATTTTTTATTTTTTTGTGGACGTTTCTGAGTGGTCACATTACCGCGACTCTACTGTAGCAGCAGTATACCCAACCTGAATTGCTTCATCTTGGAACAAACGGCTAATGGGAAATTTATAGCAAAATGAAACAATGTCGTACTTCTAAAATAAGAAATTATAATAAATTATATTACATTTATATATGTATATTTGTTCTTTATCGCGAGTAAAAATGAAGAAGCAAGCCAATGAATCACATGGGTCATTGCATATCAAATAAACCAATTTTCTGTAATTATTTACATAACCCTCTTCGATTTTGCTCAAACTTGGTGTTATTCTAAGTTATACGAGTATGAGTGTATCAAATAAACACACAATTTTTCCCAGTTTTTTTTTGTTTCTATAGCAAGCTCCTTTTGCCGTGTCACCAAAAATATAGGATCCTTTGGCAAGGGTCCCAAAATGAGAGGCATGCTAAACAGGGTTTAACATGGAACAGGAATTCCATAGCTAAACACTTCATACGGAAAACGAACTTGCGATGGAATCTTTGAGACGGTGAAGCGATGAATTGCATCTCTTGCCAGTATTCGAAGCCCACTTGATGCACAGGTTACGACTTCTTTTCGGCTATTACATTGGACCAGACAGAGTTATAATATCACATTCATGTTGAGAGTACTATAAACACACATTGTATACAACACTATTCTAAACACTTGAATATTTGCGTAGATGTTTACATTGGCATCACCACGATCATTCATTTTTATGTCACTTCTAAACCAGAAAATTTGGTATGCAGGTAGCCAAAAGTGTGAAAAAATAATAATATACCTTTTCGAGAATTTTAAATAACCCCTTTTCTCGGGGTTAAAGCTAAACTTTGGTCAAAGCCCCCATTTTTTGACGTTGATTTTGTACGCAATAATGCTCATCGAAAAGATTTAATAAAATAATCCTGTCTCTAAGTGGTCTCGAAGAGGGTTATGCAGATATCCTCTTTAAAATAATTACTTACCAATTTCTGCAATTTCCAAATAGCTACGAGAAAATAAGTACAGCAAATTAGTGCCATAATCATTTCTACATGTAAAAAAATAAGTGTTTCGCTAAAAATAATAGGTTGATCTTTTATAAACCTCAAAATATATTGAAGTGCAATAGAAGCTTCTATTAGTATAAAGAAAGTTACTATAATTAACAGAAAAGGGTTAAAAAATTCATTGAATAAACGAATAGCTACAAAGAGTTGAGAATTTAATCGAGTATACGACGCAATGGAATCTGCAATATTTAATTTAACAGCATTGATGTTACCAATTGTCAAGTCGGTATTTAAATTATTCCATAGAAGCAATTTGAAGTGGTAATGACACTTTTCGGACAGAAAACAAAATAGATTATACACATGATAAAGAAGAAGAGAGACCGCGTAGCAAATATAAATAGCGGCAGATACACCAAGTTTTTCTATGTTACTCAAATTTTCATTTTCAAATAGGCTGTATATTAAGACTACTCCAGTTAAGATAGAAATGAGCAACAGTAAATGTGAATAAGTATGAGACCTTAAATATTTGATATCATGTATGGTTAATAATTGGATTGATGTTGACTCATGAAAGATTTCCAAAGTATTCTGGAATAATTCACACATACGGCGAGGTTTACTGACTCCTAAACGTGCATATAATATGCCACTAGCCGCACCGAACATAATGAAAAGCATTGGAAATCTGACTAGAACCTCGAAAATGCTCTTCGAGTTTTCAATATCACTGACAATACTAAGACCGCCGATTATCAAAGCGCAGATCAACAGCAATAGAATCAATAAACTGGAACATAGAAAAACCTTTGAAGATCTAACATTTGCCTGCAGAATTATTTGTTCATGATCACAAGTCATCAAAACAGGTGGGAAACCTACAACCGCACCGTGTGCAAATAAGGGTCCCAAAATGCAAGAAATACAATTCTGTCGTAAAGTGTTCATCTTGCGAACTATGTGGCTCGTAGAACTGAATTGTACTAAATGTTATTTCACTTGAATATCGCTATTTAAATATAATTAGAAAAATAATTTATATTTAGTATCTCCAAAAACAATGTTATAAGAGTAGATAAAAATATATAATGTACTTTTTAATATATGTATGTCCGAATCAACAAGCTAAACACTAATGTAAAAGTACCTAATGATTCTACAAATATAACTACAAATAATTATAATCATAATTGTAAATTTTTAATGAGTTAGAAAGTTAATTTTTAAATTATTTATTGCCTTGTAAATACATAACATGTGAGTTCGTCTACATACGTCAGCATACTTTAACATACTGCCCAAAGAATATAATACTGCCCATGCTCCGTCTCGTGCATGAATCCCTCCCATTGTAGGTACCGGGTGCGTCAATTGTATGTGCACCATCCATAATTTGCGTAAACATGCCCCCCGACGTTGAAAGGGCCAACTTTCAAAATTAAACAATATCAAAGTTGAGTAAAAACATAAACAATGTATAGATATATAAAAAAAAATGTCTTATGCTGAAATAAATCACTAATCAAAATTAAACATGAGTTCAAAAAAAAACACTGAAGTTCACTAGTCCTTACGAATTCGGTAAGGGACACACACGGTTTGTAGCCCGTTTGATGAGCCCATCTGTGGTGCGGATAGTGACGACACGTACTACTCCATCGTTGCCAGGGTGAACCAGCTCGATTCGTTCCATCTTCCATTGTAGTGGAGGTTGATTGTCATCCCGTATTAGGACCATGGTTCCGATCTGGATGCTGCCTGTCGATGAGTTCCATTTCGATCGTTTCTGCAATTCGACCAAATATTCTTTTGTCCACCTGCGGCAGAACTGTTGTTGAAGCTGTTGGATGCGCTGATATTTCAATAAACGAGCTTCAGGTATGTCTGAAACATCTGGATCTGGCATGGCAGTGATTGGTCTTCCAATTAGGAAGTGCGCTGGGCACAATGGCTGCAAGTCGTTGGGGTTTGAGGAAAGAGGGGCGAGTGGTCGGGAGTTTAGGATACCTTCTACTTGAACCAACAACGTATTGAATTCCTCATAGGTCAAAAGTGAATTATTAACAATTTTCTTTAAGAGTAATGTGACGCTACCAACTAAATTACGATAAATGTTGCTGCAATTTCGCGAAGTCCGCAATTCGAACCCACAATTTCCGCAACGTAACTCAACCAGCGATCACACCAAACCACGTTGGTCGCCTAGATGAAACGGTTAAAATTCCTCACGAACTTTAGCGTGAATAATTGATGTTACATTAATTTCTAACCAAAGGTGTTAATTAAAACGACGGAAAAAAAAGATGGAATAGGCGCCACTCGATTTCGGTTAAAAAGGAAGACGTCGTTATGAAAGATTAGACAACTCGATTAAAGGGGAAATCGAGAAATCACGAGCTATCTTTGTAAATCTTGCCGGCTAGCTTGGAAGATAATTAATTAAACAAAAAAAAAACCAGCAATGAGTCCAGGGCATACGGAAAATTTTGAACAACGAAGAATTTTTGTAAACGAAAATAGTAATTACTCAAATATAAAGCGCAAATATCTTACGCACACAAAATAAACTTAACAATAAAATAAAAATAAACATAAAAATAAACAATACGGTGGTCATTGCTTAAAGGCTTTATGATAAAGTCGATGCTTATGGTGTTAGTATTGCGCCAGTGGAACGCAACAACAGTAGCCCACTACAGGAGCCGACCAGAACGGCACAGTAGCGACCACATTGACACTCAGAATCACCACCCACACAATCAATCGACGGAACACTCGAATGGTCATATAGGTACAATCCCACTAAGGTAACCACCGAGCCTCCGACGACCAAACCAAATAGCAGCGACCCCGGCGCAATGCCGCACTCTGTATATAAGTAGGTCACACATCGAAGCCTTTATAAAATAAAAATATAAAATCATAATTAAACACAAAAAAAGTATCGACACTAAATTTCAAATATGAAATTTGAACCTCCGTCGATCAAATTGGAATCTTCCTGCTAATACATTTTACCAGTTCGCTCGATGTAAACCATAGGAAATAATACACAAGTAAAGTTTAATTAACCAAACGTAATAAAATAAATAAAGTAGTCATTACTACGCTTATCAAACATAACACTTATACATTGGTATCATTATCCACAATATGCAAAAGTGCGATAATGATTGCAATTTTATCACGCAGTGCAGAAAGTTGTAATCTGCCACTTATCTATCAATTGCAACCATTCTGGAAGTAAAAATGCAGAACGAAAAAAAGAATACCAAGATGTTACACATAAATAAAAAAATAAAACACATTAAAAAGGCCAAGGAAAAAAAAAATACGCCATCGAGCTTAATATGGCTTAATATAAAAACCAATAATAATTATTACAACAAATTACCAACCAAAAAGGATACCTCAAATTTCGTTGATCTGCGGCATATGCAAAAATTTGTTCAGCTTCGAATCCCATAAAGGCGGATGAGAGCTCCCGGTAAAATAATCAAAAAAATGAGCTTCCCAATCCTACGGATTCGAGAAGATAATCCCAGTTCGCTACTGGATGGTATTAACTAACCAATTCTTCTCCAAAATCCGGCTTCACAAAATTTTTGCACAACACACAAAATCACCTCTTACTCGAGCAAAACGTATCCAGTCCAGTCTCGCGTACCGACCCCTGCCCATTTCCCTCACTCGTACCAACGGTCACTGGTTCCAAAACCCAAAGAACTCGGCGGCAAATTTTAAACCGTTACACTCCCCCTTTACTTGGAAAGAGGTAAAGTTTCTACAAAACGAGAAAACCAACGATACGGGAAATATACTAGGAACTTTACCGATGGTGAAGATGTAAAGCTGTCCAGATGTTCGGACCTTCGATACGATAGGCAAACAAAACAAAAGATAACAATACGATAATAACGACAAAAGAGAAAAATATGTACAAAGAAAGATATATACAAACGATAAAACAAAAAAAACTATACATACTCGTCTCTGACCAACTTTGATCAACACGAACGAATGATGACCAATAAATAGTTGGTGAACAACCAGATGGTCGTTGCTCGAAGGTGATAACAATTGCGATGTCCGATGGTAATTGCTTTTAACAGAGTAGGTTGTACAGAAGCGAAATAATACCACCAAGAACCTCCTCCCGAATTAATTAAGGGAACGTTCGGGTGGTCGCTAAAATCCCAATGAATGGTTTAGAATATAAAAATTCAAATGCAACCACCGCGAGCCCCCGCATAACTAACCAATCGTAAGCCCCGGTAAAACTTCCCACCGCTGTACTTCTGTCGTGCATCGCGAGACCTTCTTCCTATATAATTCTTTTCAAATAAAACAAACAGACAAATAATAAAAATATATAACACAATAACTAAAAAAAATCAAGCCTTTAATTTCGAATACGGGATTCGAAACTATGCCGCCCGCTTTATGGACTGCTAGCCTATCCATTAGACTAACTCAGCTCTACGCTACCTATCTCGAAAGTAAGTTGTTTCATTTGGTTAAAGAAAACATTATTTCTCGTAAATAATGTTTCCACAAATATAGCAATAAAATTGTTAGTAAATATATTCACGCGTGCGAGCGTACAATAAAAAGTGCCCCAATCAAATTCATGCAGAAAGCATAAATAACTCATATTCTTGGCGAAACTTGCCATCTTGCCAATCAAAAAAAAAATACATAAGGCAAGACACAAACCTGAAATATTAAAACACAAAAAACAAAATAATATTCACTCAAAGGTAAAAATACATATAATCGACACAAACCTGAAACGAAAAAAATATAAAAATCGAGCTTGAACAAAATTTGTTACGACCGATAACGAATACAATTCCAGGTGGTATCCGAGTATTGCGGGTTGGCTGATAATGCAATATGTGCAATTAACGATATGTTCTAAATGACGTAAAGGAATTGAACGGTTAATAATCCTGCTGGAAGTATGGACGATGGATTCAACATATTAAAGAGAAACGGTACATAGCGGTAAAAATCCATCCTTGGTTATAACCGATAACGATAATAAACTTCAGGTGGTGTTAGAGTACAAATTGCGAGTCGACTGATAAATGCAATATGTGGAATTAACGAAAGGTTCTAATGACTTACCCATCTGAACGACTAGAATCCTTCAACAGAAGACTGGACGGTGGATCCAACATAAAAAGGAACGGTACAAAGCGGTAAAAATCCACCCTCCACCAGCAACGAATTCTTATCCCCGGATCGGGTTCGGAAAAACACTGTTCCATATTAATTCGAATGCTGGGTCGTTCGAGAAAGGAAGCAAACAAAATTCTTTCCAAAAATCACAACCACATTTCACAAGCAGACCAACAAAATTTTGCGTCGACACCTTTCCACGTTCAAAAGCCAACTCTCTCATCTAATTCATAGGAGAGTTCATCTCCTAATAATCTATCCACTTTCATGATGGATGAGATTCAAAAAAAACACAATAAGAAGATTTTAAAAAAATTTCAACTTGAAATTTACCTTCCCCCTCCAAAAAAAGGTATAGGGTAGAAAAACCACGAATTTACACGAATTTAAATAAACTAAGAAAATCAAAAATAAAAAACACTTTAAAATGTAATCGACGTTGTTCAAAAAATATTTTCGTTGGGCGCCACTTGCCACGCTAACCAACTAAATTACGATAAATGTTGCTGCAATTTCGCGAAGTCCGCAATTCGAACCCACAATTTCCGCAACGTAACTCAACCAGCGATCACACCAAACCACGTTGGTCGCCTAGATGAAACGGTTAAAATTCCTCACGAACTTTAGCGTGAATAATTGATGTTACATTAATTTCTAACCAAAGGTGTTAATTAAAACGACGGAAAAAAAAGATGGAATAGGCGCCACTCGATTTCGGTTAAAAAGGAAGACGTCGTTATGAAAGATTAGACAACTCGATTAAAGGGGAAATCGAGAAATCACGAGCTATCTTTGTAAATCTTGCCGGCTAGCTTGGAAGATAATTAATTAAACAAAAAAAAAACCAGCAATGAGTCCAGGGCATACGGAAAATTTTGAACAACGAAGAATTTTTGTAAACGAAAATAGTAATTACTCAAATATAAAGCGCAAATATCTTACGCACACAAAATAAACTTAACAATAAAATAAAAATAAACATAAAAATAAACAATACGGTGGTCATTGCTTAAAGGCTTTATGATAAAGTCGATGCTTATGGTGTTAGTATTGCGCCAGTGGAACGCAACAACAGTAGCCCACTACAGGAGCCGACCAGAACGGCACAGTAGCGACCACATTGACACTCAGAATCACCACCCACACAATCAATCGACGGAACACTCGAATGGTCATATAGGTACAATCCCACTAAGGTAACCACCGAGCCTCCGACGACCAAACCAAATAGCAGCGACCCCGGCGCAATGCCGCACTCTGTATATAAGTAGGTCACACATCGAAGCCTTTATAAAATAAAAATATAAAATCATAATTAAACACAAAAAAAGTATCGACACTAAATTTCAAATATGAAATTTGAACCTCCGTCGATCAAATTGGAATCTTCCTGCTAATACATTTTACCAGTTCGCTCGATGTAAACCATAGGAAATAATACACAAGTAAAGTTTAATTAACCAAACGTAATAAAATAAATAAAGTAGTCATTACTACGCTTATCAAACATAACACTTATACATTGGTATCATTATCCACAATATGCAAAAGTGCGATAATGATTGCAATTTTATCACGCAGTGCAGAAAGTTGTAATCTGCCACTTATCTATCAATTGCAACCATTCTGGAAGTAAAAATGCAGAACGAAAAAAAGAATACCAAGATGTTACACATAAATAAAAAAATAAAACACATTAAAAAGGCCAAGGAAAAAAAAAATACGCCATCGAGCTTAATATGGCTTAATATAAAAACCAATAATAATTATTACAACAAATTACCAACCAAAAAGGATACCTCAAATTTCGTTGATCTGCGGCATATGCAAAAATTTGTTCAGCTTCGAATCCCATAAAGGCGGATGAGAGCTCCCGGTAAAATAATCAAAAAAATGAGCTTCCCAATCCTACGGATTCGAGAAGATAATCCCAGTTCGCTACTGGATGGTATTAACTAACCAATTCTTCTCCAAAATCCGGCTTCACAAAATTTTTGCACAACACACAAAATCACCTCTTACTCGAGCAAAACGTATCCAGTCCAGTCTCGCGTACCGACCCCTGCCCATTTCCCTCACTCGTACCAACGGTCACTGGTTCCAAAACCCAAAGAACTCGGCGGCAAATTTTAAACCGTTACAGTAATTTGCAAGATTTGACTCCTACCTCCCAAAGTCCACCAAAATTTGGACTATATGGTGGGATGAATTTCCAAGAGATACCTTCATTAGCCGCACGCTCCGAAATCTCACTTTCGTTACTGATCAAATATTGTGCAAGTTGTTTTAATTCGGAATGAGCTCCAACGAAGTTTCTACCGTTATCTGATAATATTTCAGATGGTTTGCCTCTACGAGCGGCAAGGCGGCGCAATCATAATATAAAGGACTGAGCCGTTAAATCTCCGACCAATTCCAAATGTAACGATTTGGTTGTTAAACATACAAAAAGGCATATGTAGGACTTGTAAGTTTTGGACCCACGCCCTTTGGCAGTTTTAATTATAATCGGACCTGCATAATCTACGCCTACTCTTTCGAATGGAAGCGCTTGAGTTACGCGTTCTGTGGGTAGATTTCCCATTAAAGGTTGGATAGTTTTAGGCGAGGCCTTAAAACACCTTACGCAGTTGCGCACAACAAGTTTCGCAATGCTGCATCCCGATACTGGCCAAAATCTTTGGCGGATTGAGGCGAGAGGCATTTGTGGCCCAACATGAAATAAGACAGCATGTTCTCTTTCGAAGAGAAGCCTTGTGAACGTGTGCTTGTGTGGAATCAATATGGGGTGCTTAGCAGAATATGACAAATCCGAGTTTTGAAGACGCCCTCCTACGCGTATTATACCATATTCATCTAAGAAGGGGTTGAGATTTAAAATCTTACTACTTTTGTGTAATGGTTTTCCTTTTTGCAGGAGTTGCAGTTCCTGATTGAAATTATCTGCTAGAACCATCTTAACCAACCTTTGAAGTGAGTTTTGTAATTCAGTTAAAGAAAGAGGTCCAAATTGTCTTTGGTCGATTGAACTTAAGGTATTTGACTTAAATCGCAATATATAAGCCATAACCCGTTGAAGACGAGAATAATTTGAATAGTTTTCAAATGAAAAATGTGAATTTTCGCTT
Organism: Podabrus alpinus; assembly: GCA_932274525.1. NCBI lineage: Eukaryota > Metazoa > Arthropoda > Insecta > Coleoptera > Cantharidae > Podabrus > Podabrus alpinus. The sequence continues at coordinate 99,641,603 of OW026452.1, forward strand.
ATGGGTTGCGCGTATTTTTCGTTTTTGAGCTCAGGGAGCTCCTGACTAGACTTGTTCCCGAGACGCGGCCACGCTGCAAAGTCATTTGAGAGCCATGGGGGCCCGTGCCACCATAGAGTACTCGCTTTGAGTTTTGATGGTGTAATTCCACGAGATAAAATATCTGCTGGGTTTGAATCCGTGGGTACGTGGTTCTATGTAGTTGTTGGTACTAGATCAAGTATCTCTGCGATTCTATGACTAACAAAAGGTTTGAGAACATTTACTGGCATCTGCAACCAACCTAGCACAATAGTGGAATCCGTCCACAAAATTATTTCATGAAATGTGATTTTTAAGGCTTTGTGCGCTTGAGAAACTAACTTTGCTAAAATGACAGCGCCACATAATTCCAGCCGCGGAATGGTTACTGGTTTTAACGGAGCGACTCGATTACGTGAGCATAACAATGTGACATGGTGAATGTTGTTTTCGTCCGTAGACCGAAGGTAGATGCAAGCACCGTAACCGTGCATGGATGCGTCTGCGAAGCCGTGCAACTCTAATCGCTGGGGCCTTCTGCAAATAACTTTTCTCTCTATCTGAAAGTCATTCAAGGTATATAAGTCGTTTCTTAAATCTTTCCATTGGTTCGCTAAAAGGTGCGGAAGCTCATCGTCCCAATTTAACTTTTCATCCCATAATCGTTGTAGCAAGAATTTTGCGGGAACGATGCATGGGCTTAACAGTCCGAGTGGGTCAAATATTTGGGACACGTCAGATAGTATAATTCTTTTGGTAATCTTGCGATTACTAAACTTAGAAATTCGATAAGTTAATGTGTCGTTATGAAATGACCAAACCAGACCTAACGTTTTAGCTTGACCTTGTGCAAACTCGTGAACTTGCCGGTGAACATCTGAACGTTCGACTTTTTTTAATACCTCAGGGTCGTTTGATACCCATTTTCTTAATTTAAATGCACCTGACATTAAAACGGATGATAATTCAGAACAACTATTTTGAGCCTCGGTGAGTGTATCCTCTCCTGACAGGACATCATCAACGTAAAAGTCATTTTTAATAATTTCTGATATCCGTGGATGAATATTGGAACATTCTTTCCCTAATTGGTATAAACTCCTTATTGCAAGAAATGGTGCGGCTACCGTACCGTAAGTGACCGTGTTGAGTTCATACTCCTTTATGACTTCGCATGGAGAAGCCCTCCAAAGAATCTTTTGACAAGATCGCTGACTTGGATCTATGAAAATTTGTCTGTACATCATTTGTACATCAGCAGATAATGCGTATAAATATTTGCGAAAACGTAACAAGATAAAGAAAAGTTCTTGCTGTATGGTTGGGCCGACCATTTGTAAGGAATTGAATGAATAGCCCGATGTTGACTCAGTGGAAGCGTCGAACACTACACGTAGCTTAGTGCTCAGGCTTTCTTCCTTGAGGATTCCAGAATGTGGCATGTAATAAGAGGGTTGACTATCGTTTGGTTGTGACTCTGACATGTGCCCTAATGACTGATATTCGTTCATGAAGGCAAGATAGGATGCATTGAGTTTCTGATCGGATTGAAACCGTTTTTCTACATTGTGTAACAGGTTTATTTTAGCATTAGCGCTTATAATGTTCGATGTATAGGTTGTTTTACATTTGCCGCCTCCTGTACACTACTATTTCGAAATTACATTCTTTCAAGGGGGCGCTAGAGATTTCAAAATCAAAAAGGTTGGCAACTTTTATAGTTGGAGATAAGGGAGAGATACGCGAAAAAGTTGACAGGCGAGTTTTGAGTTGGTTTTTAGCGAAAATCAAAACCATTGTTACAGAAGGCCCTACTATTAATTTTGGATGCTGTATTGCCGGTGATTTTCGGTAGCTGACTGATCCGAGAACTCAAGTTTTTGAGGATTAAATATTGGTAGAGTCCAGGAACATTTTATCGTTGTAGGTACCATTTTGGTCAACGATTTCCAGTTTGGGATAAGCTTCCGAGAAGTGCAAATTGGTAGCGATTGGTTGTTGGAAATTTGTTCGAAAGTTCGCCTGGAACACATTAATTATTTACGGTTATGCTTATTTGCTAACCGATATCCACCAAAGATCTGAATAATCATAGTTGCCGTAATTTCAACTCCACTTTGTTTGGAATATTTATTAGCCTTCACAATCCAAATTTTAACAACACACAGGAAGAATCATTTCATTGTTTACATTCGAACAAAGGGTTCTTATTGGTCGAGGTATATCCAGTGGTGCACCATATCCACAAGCGTAACTTGCGGACCGAACGGGGTGAGTGATTTTTATAAATCCGTTGATTTGTTTTGATATTGCGTGGCGGGTGAACGATAGAATTCACACCTTATTCCTTGCGTACTTACGTATCTTGCCGACGTCGAAAAGAAGATTAATTTTCGTCATAACTTCTATTTTGTTTGCAAAGTGTCTGGGACAAGCTCCTGGCTGTATGATTTGTGTATTAAATATATTTTTGTTTTTACTAATTCAGATCTGAATAGTATTAAGATTTACCGCTAATTTTGTAAGTACAAAAATCTCCACTGTCGAGCTTTTTTTTTTGAACATTATACACGAATCTGCGATTTGTGACTTGTGGGTACTGATTTTGTTTAATTAATTAAATTGTTTTATTTTTGCAAATTTGTTTTACTCGTCACTGAACCCTGCTACTTGTAATCTCAACTTGATTAGTTACTTTTTTTGCTTTCGCGCTTACGGTTATTTGTTTTCAGAGACGACAAAAAGCGCGTGGCGCCCTTTTTTTAAGTTTGGATCAGGTCGTAGCGGTCTGATCGCTGACCCACCCCAAATTGCTCTCTGTAGAGTTAAGCCGCAGCGTCGTCTTACCAAGTCGGGGATTGCAGGTAAGTGGAGAAGGGTCGGTGACTGGTATTTTGTCGACCAAGTTTTGCGAAGGTCACAATTGTATAATCTGCACTTTGCAATTTCGAATGATTCACCTAATTTGCTTGGATTGTCTTTCAATGGGATCGTGACCGTGAAGCGGCCACTACTGTCGCGTTTATGCATTTCTACGAAATGCGACTCGCAATAGCGCTCTTCAACCGTCAGAGGCTTGTCCGTTGGCCCATTCTAGAGTTCCCAAAATTTTGTTAATTGTTCATTTAGCTTAACTTCAACAGAGCTACTGAAATTGCAATGTACTGTTTGTGTGTGAGAAGGTGTCATTGGTCCCGTTACTACCCATCCGAAATTAGTGTTCTGCAATACAGGTAATTTAGGCCCAAGATTAATTTGCCCGTTTTATCGATTATTTTCCAAAACCAATCGCTACCTATTAAGAGGTCGATTTGTCCCGGTTTGTGATAGCTGGGATCCGAAAGCTTAACGTGCTTGGGTATTTTAATGCGAGAGGTGTCTACTACAAAATTGGGTAAATGACCAGTTATGTTATCGATTACTAAACATGATACGTGAATTTTAAATGTGGTGATTTGCGAGCTTATGTGAACTGGACATTTTTCTAAAGTTTGTGACGAGGATTGACCAATGCCGTTTACCAAAACATCGGCTTTCTGAGTTATGAGTTGTAGCAGATTGCATGTGCGTTTACTAATAAATGATGATTGACTACCTGCATCTAGTATTCCCCTAATGACATGCGGTGTGCCATTAGCGTCTGAAATGATTACTGTAATTGTGGCAAGAAGAACATTGCTGAATTGGGCAGAAAATGCCGCGACGCCGACGGTAGTGGTTTGTTCTTCTACTTTTTCGTTGCTACTGGTAGCATGCGTTGCTACAGTTGTATTAGTATCAGGAGCGGTTCTGATTGCATGCAATAAAGTGTGGTGTTTTCTTTTGCAAATTCTACAAAAACCTGACCTACATTCGCTAACAAAATGGCCTTTGCGGAAAAAATTCAAACATAGCTTTAATTCTTTTACCTTATCTGAGCGTTCAGATACGCTTAGCTTTGTGAATGCGGTACAATCGTTGACGTAATGCTCAAGATCGCAAATTGGACAAATAATCGGCTTGTTGCTAGCTATGAGAGAACGAGTGACCTTGGGCGCGTAATCGTTTTTCTTAACACCTTTGAAGTCAGTGCAAGATTGTCTGCTTTCTAGGTTTCCTAATAGATCTGCCTTTTTCTTTAGAAACAATTTAATATCTTCAAGCGTCGAGAGCTGATCTCTAGCTTTGTTTTCTTCCCCGCGAGATGTATCGGGATCTAACTTTGAAGTGATTAGGTAAACTATAAATTGATCCCACAGGCTTTCACCCGGGGTGAGCGCGGTGATTGATTCGACGTGTAACGAGAAGGAATCATTTATCGACCTTAACTTTTCAGATGACTCTTTTAAAATTGGTTTTATATCAAATAACGACTTTATGTGATTGTGAATTAGCACGCGTTTGCTATTGTACCTAGAACATAAAGCTTCCCAAGCGGTATTGTAATTTTGACTACAAAAATTTATGGAATTAATGACTTCTACAGCTTTACCGCGAAGGGCTCCGCGAAGATAGAAAAATTTATTAATGTCAGTTATACGATCGTTTCCATGAATGAGGGACACAAACAAGTCTCTGAACTCTAACCACGAGGCTGTCTTTCCATCGAAATGTGGAATCGGGATACTGGGGGTAGCTTTACAGATTGATGCAAGTTATTGCGTGCGTTTCCAGAATTCGAATGGTTACTACTTTGGTTGGCAGATGATGAACTACCTATACTTTTGTTACTCAAGGGTGAAACAGCGCGTTTGAGAGTGTTTTCAACTAATAATAATTCAGCCTTTGCAATGACTTGATAATAATTACTTTCGAATTCATCACGTTGTTTTAATTGATCGTTGACTGCGGCTTCATCCTTCGCTAAAATTTCAATTTCGATTTGTAATTCATTGAATTTTTCTAAATATAAATGTGCGTTATCGAATCTTCGTTGAAGCTCAATTAATTCAATTTGGTTTAGTTCGTTATTAACTTTTGTGATAGTCAATGAATTTTGAAAAAGTTGTGAGTTGACCTTTAATAGAGGCTCGCTTCCTAATTAAAGTATCCATCGTGAAATGCGTATTTTTTCAAGAGAAATGTGAGTTAACGTAATTAACTTTAATAAAACAAATAAGTATTTTTTTGCGTGTTTAAATAATAATCCTTTGTTAAAAACAATACGTTGCAAGTTCAAATATAAGCGAAATAAATGTGAATGAAATAATGGAATACTTGCAGTTGTTGTGTGTGAATAAATGCGCGCCAACCATTCCAAAACAGTCGAATTTCGCTTGACCCCTGGAACCGTTGCGTTGGTTGAAATGCGATGCTGCTGTGGATGTTTTCTTATGACGACTTGTATGCGTTGTAATGCAATCACTTTAATTTCCATTCCACTAATTTATCCATGTCGAAGGACCAAAATGTAAATTTTGAATGAGTTAGAACGTTAATTTTTAAATTATTTATTGCCTTGTAAATACATAACATGTGAGTTCGTCTACATACGTCAGCATACTTGAGCATACTTTAACATACTGCCCAGGGACGTGCCCATGGGGGGATGAGGGGGGAGCTTCCCCCCCCCCCAATACTTTAGAAAGTTGGCAAAATCACCCAAAAGTTGGTGAAGTTGGCAAAAGCCGCTAAACCAAAACTAGGTTTTTAAAAATTTTATCAACTCCAAAAAATTTCAAGTAATAAAATAATATAATATGCATGGTATAATAACTTTAGAGGTAGGATATCAAGGCGCGCTAAACACGTTCGTGTTCGCGCAGTGACGTCACACGTGACCAGGTTAAAAGAATACTTATGACAGGAACGTATATAAATGAAATTAGAATTAATAAAATAATCAAAGTTTTTAATTTTATTTTCAACAGAATATTAAAAAATATTAATTAAAAATATTTTTTAATAAAAAAAAATTAATAAAGTAATAAATAACAATTAAAATTGTAACTATGACAGAATACATCCATCATAATAATTGCTTTATATTAATCAGCTACTGAGTATGAATAACTTGCATTCTCTTGAAAATCGGAGGTTTGTAACATCTGTATTGTTTTTACAAAATTCTTGGCAACAAAATAATACAATTATCTATTAATTAGGCTCAATAATTGATGGCATATAAAAAATCAACAATCTTAAATAAGTTTTTATTAACAGTCACTATAAATAACAAATAAATAAGTTTTATTAGCTGGAATAATTGTTCAAAATTCCTGGTGATATGGAGATGTTTTTAACCCAACTCTTTAATGTCGAAACAGCTGGATAGGGAAATCCTTTTTTTAAGTGAAGTCTGTAGGAACGAGGACCAGCAGAATAAATTGTGATAGCTCTAGAAATGTCATCAACGGTCCATTTTAGTTTACCAACACCAGAAAATTTCAGCTGTTGTGCAGGAGTTAACAATTTATTCAATAAAGTTTCTTTCTTCTTCAAAACCTCTACTTCACTTTCTAAGGTAGCTATTCTCAACTTTAAAGCAGTAGTTAATCTTGTTCTGTATTATCAGTATTCACACTGAAATAAAATGCAGATATAATTTTTTTATAACAGTTCCTGTTGCATTGTAAATACTACTTGACTAAGAATTACATATAATATAGTTAGTTAAACTCACCTAACATCACACGTTTTCATAAAACTGTTTTTCAAGACGATTTTTGCGTTCATCGGTTTTTGTAGATGTCGAATTTGAACTTTTTCTTGGCAGATGTTGACTAGGTATCGAAGAAGGTTTTAACTTTAAACGAAAGAAACTTTCAGGTAAGTTCAACAATTCGTGCTTCAAATTTCTCTCAAAATCGTCATTATTAAAATGTATCGAACAAATCCTTGAATTGTCAATATTAAATTTATCACACCGATAACACAAATGAATCCATTTTAACCTTAATTCATGATTGTTACGAGGAAAACAGAAAAAAGCAATTGTTCTCACAAATAATTTACTTTTGTTACCGAATTTGCAACCGAACACTGCACACCTCATTTTTACAGTTATAAATAATATAAACTGTAACGAAAAACACTCAAAAATAATTTGGAAAAACACACAAAACGTTGACGTTCAACGTCAACGCATGATCATATGGTCACGAATAACGTCGGTAACTCCGCCTACCTTGCGCAGAACTATTTTGATATCCTACCTTGAAAGTTATTATACCATGTATAATATGCCTATTTTCTCCAACTGTACTGTACATACCAACTGTACAAAATAACGTGTGTAGTTATATTTTGTAACTATTTTAGTTATATTTTGTAACTAAACACGTTACTTTAGTTACACAATGTTACTAATTTTGAAATAATTAAATAATGCGTAAAAGTTTTGCTTTTGTTGAAATTCATAATTATTTTATTTAGGGCCGCGATTAAAAAGGACAAATATTTGTCCTAAAAGTTGTAAGATTCCTCAAAAATTTCTTTACTACGAGGGGTCGTGTTTATATTCCCGGACTAGGCATGAAAACAAAAGACTAGAGCAACAACAAAATTTTATTTTTCAATATAGTTTCCCTGATTATGAATACAGGTATAACACCGTTTCAATAACATCTTTAATCCAGTATAAAAATATTCATTTGGTTTTTCCGCAAAATGGCCCTCAACAGCTGCTATAAGTTCGTCATTGTCCCTAAATTTGGTCTCCCTTAGTGTTTTTTTGAGATTCGGGAACAAAAATAGTCACCGGGTGCTAGATCTGGACTATAAAGGCGCATTTTCAATTTCTTCGAAGCCACAATCAGCTACAGCAGCTTTTGAAAGTCTGGACTTGTGCACTGGTGCATTGTCGTGGAGCAACAAGACACCTTGCGTCAGTTTTCCGCGTCTCTTCACTTTTCACTCTTCGCTCTTCAAGCTGCTAATTGTCGCTTCTTTAGTCTTGCATCCTCCAATACCAAACACTTGGTTTTTTCAACAACATCTGAAGTGATCACGTCAACAGGGCGCCCTGGACGGGGATCATTATTCAGTGATTCTCGACCATGTTTAAACAATTTTGACCACTCGCAAATAGCTGACTTAGAAGGGCAATCATTCCCGTATATAGCCAACATTTCTTCAAGAATAATTTTTGGAGGTTTTCCTTGTTTTGTAAGGAATTGTAAGGAAAACCAGCCCGGTATTCGATTTTATTCATTTCGATACATATACAACGCGCGACGACACAAACTGACAGATAATAAAATTAATAATGATGCAATTGTTTTGTAAATTGCCACATAGGCTACCAAGGCATATGTGATTAAAAAACAGCATAATGAAAAATTGCATCAAAATTCAAAACAGCCAGTCCGGGAATATAAAGACGACCCCTCGTACAACACGGTTTTGCGGGTCGCGTTATGTAACCAGCCCCAGCCAAATAAAATTTTCCTATTGACTACTGTAAAGAGAATGGTTAATAGAGTCTGTAGAAAAATTATTTTGGGTGAACCCTTGAGAAATAACCCTTATTTCGAATAATTAAAAATCCGGGTGAATACGCCACGCCCCCATGCAATTTCACAAAAATTGGGGTAATTTCCGGACTTTTTGGGTATGTTTCGGTCCGAATGTGACTCTGACGCCGTAGCAGACGGTTAAATTATGGAAGAATCGATCAAATCCGAAAAAAGTGCGGAAATCGGCAACATTCATGCCAGGGGATACAAATCATAACAGCCGGGCGGCCGCGGCTACTGGCTTTGACGTGCCCGGTCGGAATGAGTGAAAATCAAAATGTATCACCCATTATTTGTGTGGGATTCGATACAGACGGTTGGGTCGTTTTAAAAACCGCCGGTTTTTTAAATGCTACCACTTGGGCTAAACATACTTGAGGAATATTAATTCACCCCAACCGGGATCAATTAAATAGGGATCATATAAAACCAGGATATAGCTTTTAAAAGTATACTTTTACTTATCACCCCCAAAATATGGAATAAAACAAAAAATAAACGGTAAACAATAACCTTTAATAGATGTTACGCTTACGAGTGGTGTCGTCAATTTCTAAGTGTTAGGGTATATCTTTTTGCACGGACTGAGAACAGAATAGGGAGATTCCACAAATCGTCCCTCATGCGCGTCACTGAATGTGTAAAATTTGCTAAGTTCAAATTCGATTTATTCAAAAGTTTGACCCGCTTTCACCCTAAATATTTTTACAGTTTACTATATAAACCTTATACTATCCAATAGTCAATAGGAAATTTTGATTTGAGTGGGGCTGGTTATATAACCCAAGCCGCGAAGTTGATATTACTGACAACATTCATTTAGAGAGAGTTATCAATTTGTGGTCCGAATTAAAGAACAGAAGAATCCGTCTAAATGAATGACAATTATTCAATATTAATCTACTTTAATAAATTGTACTACGTATAATATTGTAAATAAAATTATGTTTTTATTATTTATAAAATGATCTACTTTTTATGTCCCAATTTATACCCAATTACTTACAAAAAGTTGGCAATTTTTAATTGATTCAGTTGGCAAATTGAGGATTGCTCCCCCCTGAAAAAAGTTGGTTGAGCACGTCCCTGATACTGCCCATGTTCCGTCTCGTGCATGAATCCCTCCCATTGTAGGTACCGGGTGCGTCAATTGTATGTGCACCATCCATAATTTGCGTAAACAATAATGTTAAACTAAATTATGATAAAAATAAAAATAATCACTTATACACAAAAATGTTGAAAGTTTTAGTGTTATTGTTTGTAAATCTGTGTTCTTACCGTATATTTGTCATGAATTTAAGTTCTCATTACTACTGATAATTTTTGTTACCTTTTCCAAGATCTTCAAAAGTACCTCTCAAGAGTTCTATAAATCAAGCTGAATTTTGACTTCCTATACCAGCGGTTCTTAACCTATGGTCCGTGACCACTGGTGGTCCCTGAAAGCACCCAAAGTGGTCCGCGAAGTCATCCTAAAATTTAAAAGAAAATCCGCGTCAACGAGAACCGTCCCTGTACGGCAGGTAGGTACCAACCTAGAGATCCAAAACAAGGTAATACAGTCGACTCTCGATAAATTGAAACTCAAGGGACCAGAGAAGGACCAGAGAAAAATTTCAAATTACCATTAATTATTACCAAATTATCGCGAGATTCAAATTAACGAGTGTTCAAATTATCGAGAGTCGACTGTATACCTATTACCATATGCGTATTTAAAGAAGCAAGTTCAGTGTGTATTCGAATTGTAAATTTTTTAGTTTTAAAGTTTTACAGCAAAATTTGGGTTATAGACAAAGGTCTATAAAATAATTGTTCCTGATTTTAATACGTAAGTAAACTAAAACTGTTTTGTTTGTTATGTCACACGTTAAATCTGCTAAGTAAGTAGGCACTGTAATACCATACTAAACTATGTCACATGTTAGTCACGATTCACGATTTACTTCTGGTTTCTGGTTTCTGGAATGAACTTGATGGAGCATCCCAGCGTAGCCGGCCTTCTCCTTCATCTGACAATGGCATCTGGCGTGGGAAGTTGTGGAGGCCGGTGGGCCTCACGAAATATAGCGCTGAGCTAAGGTGGCTGGGAGTTACCCAGGAAAAGACTGTGGAAAATAAATATTGAAAAGAGAGAACGATTTACTTGTGCCCAGTTCCAGGGGTTTATTATTTTTTGTTTTCAGAAAAATGGCACCGAAACGAAAGTATGGCGACGATTATATTAAATTTGGCTTTACTTCAATAGAAATAAATGGGGGGCTAGACCTCAATGCATAATATGCGCAACTGTTCTTGCCAATGATGCTCTAAAGCCGGCAAAGTTGGAACGTCATTTAAAAACCGTACAACCGAATTATTGTGAACGTCCGCGAGAATTCTTCGAAGACAAACTAATAAATTAAAAAAAAAAGAAAACTTGGACCCAGCGGAACACGTTATGCAGTATCTGAAAAAACATTGGCTGCATCGTTTGAAATTTCAAAATTGATTGCCAAATCAAAATAGCACACACAGTCGGCGAATCTCTAGTAAAGCCTTGTATGATTAAAGCTGCTGAACAGCTTCTAGCGCAGGAAGCTCAAAAGAAAATTCGTGAAATTCCACTATCAAACGACACAGTGAAGTCGCGTATTCAAAAAATGTCAAATGACATTTGACATAATTGACATAAAAAATGACATAAATGACATTGACATGAAGAACAAATTATTGCCAACATAAAATATAGTCCTTATTTTGCGCTACAATGTGATGAATCTACCGACGTTTCACAATGTTGTCAATTACTTGTGTTTATTTGATTTTTGAATGACAATGAAACGTTTAAAGAGGAGTTACTATTTTCTCAAGAACTGAAAACGCCGACGTCACAAGGTGCAGACGTTATGGATGTAATAAGTCAATATTTGGAGACACATGGGCTTATGTGGGAGAAGCTTGCTGGGTTTTGTACAGACGGTGCTCCTGTCATGCTCGGTTCCCGCTCTGGTCTTGCAGCTTTGATTAAAAAAAAGAATCCATCTGCAATAACGGCGCACTGCGTTATTCATCGTCAAGCATTGGCTGCCAAAACTCTCCCGGAATGCTTTGCTATTACGATGAAAACAGCTATAAAAGTAGTCAACTTTATTAAAAGGAGTGCACTTAATTCTCGTCTCTTCAAAAAATGATGTTCTGATATGAACTCTGAACACGAAACGCTGCTTTTTCACACCGAAGTGCGTTGGCTTTCCAAAGGAAACATGCTGTCGAGGTTGCACGAACTAAGAGAGGAAGTAAAATTATTCTTGACTAATAAGGATAACCAAGGGTTGCTGGATCAGTTCTGCCAAGACAAATTTCAAAATCTTGCTTATTTAGTGGATTTTTTCGCTCAACTAAATAAATTAAACCTTCAACTGCAAGGGTCAAGAAATATGAAGTTGGAAAGCACAAGCAATATATTTGTAATTGAAGATAAAATTAGAGCGTTTATCGCTAAAATCGATCTATGGATCAGCAAAGTTGAAAGAAACAACTTTTCTGCGTTTGATACGCTGAATCCAATTATTGACGGACAGTGTGCTAAGATTAAAGGAGAAATACAAAAGAACATTACACTCCATTTGCAAAATTTGAAAAATGAATTCAATCGCTATTTTCCTGACTGCGAAGACAAATGTATTCGGAAACTGATCCGCAATCTTTTCATTATTAACATCTCTGAGGTGCCCGATAAGATTCAAGAAGAGTTAATTGAAATCCAACACGATAGTAACTGCAAAGATACATTCGAGGCAGGGATTAAACTTGAAGATTTTTGGAGCCAAAAGGCAATTTCTTTCCCTAAAACTCGAGAAATTGCTTTACGTTACCTAACTTTATTTTCAACCACATACTTATGCGAGCAGCGATTCTCGGCGCTTTTGTTGAGTAAAAATAAACATCGAAATCGTTTGGATGCCAGTGCCGACATACGTTTAGCTCTGAGTACCACTGAACCAAGGATTCAGCAGTTGGTAAACAGTATGCAGTCACAAAAATCGCACTAAATCACTAAAATAATATAATAATTAATTAATGTAAAATTTTTGGCAAATAATATAATATTTTCGGTTTAGAATAATTTTGTACGTGTTTTATTTATCATAAAATTTTCTTATAATAATTATATTACGCCAAACAGTTGGTGGTCCATGGCAAGACAAAAATTTAGTCAAATGGTCCCTAATCACTAAAAGGTTAAGAACCACTGGCCTATACAATTTGCCTATATTTTAGACCAATGGTTCCCAAACTTTTTTTTCTCGTGGACCCCCACTTACAACTTGTGAACCCCTGTTTTCTTTTCACGTCTACGTGGACCCCCGTGTGGTCTCCTATGGACCCCTTTCGTGGAGCCCACTTACAACTTGTGAACCCCTGTTTTCTTTTCACGTCTACGTGGACCCCCGTGTGGTCTCCTATGGACCCCTAGGGGTCCACGTGGACCACTTTGGGGGGAACCACTGTTTTAGACCGAACTGCCAGCATCCAGAGCCAGTAGATTTAGAGAGTACCGTCATCCTTTTATCTTACGAAATGCCGACAGCAGGTCATATTTTATCCACCTCCATCGGCATTACCAATACTTATATTATTTATAATCAGAATGATAATATAATAGATCATTACTGTTTTTACAAAATAGTACCCTGAACTCCGTAGCCATAGTATGGGTAATTAATATAGAAAAGTTGCAAAAAAAGCAATTGTTTCTTATAGATGACAGGCTAAAACATGGCGGCCGTACTTTAAGTTGGTGGTACTCTGTAAATCTACTGGCTCTGCCAGCATCCAGAGATAGTAGATTTATTAGAGAGTACCGCATTTTAAAATACGGCCGCCATGTATTATTCTGCCAACTACAAGCTTAATAAGAACCAATACTGATTTTGCAACTTTTCTATATTAATTACTCATGCTAGTTTATTTTATTTTATTTGATGAGCTACCTCCGTTTATTTAATAGATTCGATAGAGCCCCACAAATGGGTCGATCATTTTAAACGATTCTAAATGGGTGATCAAAATAAAACATTAGCAGTAACAGCAGATGCAAAGCGAAACTTTACTTGGGTATCATCATCATCCTTCACTGGTTAAACCAAGTGGTCTCTTCCGATTATCATATAATGTTTGAAATTGCCTTATCTTCTCAGAACTGGTCTCTCCATCTCTTCCTGGGCCTTCCCACTGTTCTTCCTCCGATAGGTCGATAGTTCATCTTTTGTTCGGAAATTCGACATTGGTTATCCATTCTTGTAAGATGTTGAATTCAATTATGTTTGTATTTTTTAATTCTAACTGTTATTGAAAAGATTCCTAATTCATGCCTTATATCTTCACTGCTCTTTCGGTCCAGAAGAGTGTATCCAGCTGTGTATTGCAGAAACATCATTTCAGCTGTTTCAATTCTTCTAGTGTCCTATTTCCTCAACACCCAATTTTGGTATATTACATAAAGCAGTGTCGCAACTTTATGTGTTTAGACAAGGCAGCCTCTTGTGCTTTTGATGTTAAGGCGGAGTAGCTGTATTCTTTCCGAATTACAAATCGAGAGCGTGGAAGATTTCAGCAATCGTCGTGGGTTCTTTTCTACGCTCACTATTTACTTCTGAAGTACTCTGGAGTGCCCAGCTGAAAATAAAAGTGCTCAGCAGGCGTCAGGCCTGAATAAAACTCACAGTAAGAATGAAGGGATATTTATTCAGAACCAGGAAAAAATAGAATCTGGTTCTTCTTCTTCTAGTGCCTATCCGTTTCGAATGTTGGCTATCATCATAGCAATGCGTACCTTATCTGCTGCGGCTCTAAAAAGACCCACTGTTGTTGTATTATACCATGTTCTCAAGTTCTTTAGCCATGATATTCTTCTTCTTCTCGGGCCTCTATTTCCTTCTACCTTTCCTTGTAGAATTATTTGTAGCAGCCCGTATCGTTGGCTATTTCTCATAATATGCCCTAGGTATTCTAGTTTGCGAGTTTTATATTTAGGAGTAATCTCTCTTCTTATCCAGTCTTTCTAGAACAGTCTGATTGGTGACACGGTCTGTCCACGGTATCTTCAGAATACGTCGGTACAACCACATTTCAAATGCTTCCAATTTTTTGCAAGAAGCTTCTGTCAGAGTCCAAGACTCAACCCCATACAGGAGCAACGGAAAGACGTAGCATCTCAGTAATTTTAACTTCATTGTTAGTGATAAATCGTGACATCTGAACAGTTTCGACATTTTCAGAAATGCAGCTCTGGACTTCTCTATTCGTGACTTGATTTCTATTGAGTGGTCCCATCCCTCATTAAGTGTTGTCCCCAGGTATGTATATCTTTGCACTCTTTGTAATGGTTGCATATTCACTGTAAGTTGCCCTTGGTGGTTATTCTCTTTTGATACTATCATGTATTTTGTTTTTGTCAGGTTTAGTGATAGCCCGTATCGCTGACTAGCTTCCGCCAGTCTTGTCATTAATTCCTGGAGATTCTCCATAACGTTTGCTATCACCACCGTGTCATCAGCGTATCTTATATTATTTATGCATTCACCATTGATTTTGATGCCAATATCTATATCTTCCAGTGATTCTTGGAAAATTCGTTCTGAATACACGTTAAATAGTAATCAAGACAACACACACCCCTGTCGGACACCTCGCTTGATTATTGTTTGCTTGGTTGAAATCGTGTTCTTGTAAAACCAATGCAAGGACCACAAAATGTTTGCTCGGTTGAAACGTGTTCTTGTAGAGCCAATGCAATTCGTTACAAAAAACCTTATGAGCTCTTTACTTGGCTGGATGATTAACTGCTAATTGGTAGACAAAAGTTATAAAGCAAGTGGACTGTATTGTTTTTATTCATGGAATAAATCGGTTAGCATAATTGTAAAAAAACATGTATTTCTGACAATCGTAACTTAAATTAATATCGAAAAACATAAACGTAATCATGGCAATTGATAAACATAAAATTGAAACATTAAGAAGGGGCTGCCATGGATAGTTGTAGCCTAAAATACACACATGATCTTAAACATATCGCCCGGGTTGAAATTCTGAATGGATTTCAAGAAAGAAAACGAAACATAATACAATTGAAAACTGACTTAAATATAAAAATTACACATAAATGTTACGCATAAAAAATAAATCTAAAGTCAATATTAGCTTTTTAGGTAATAAACACTCGCGACCGAAAGCAAGACATTAATCGTCAATCGATGCACTTGTTTACCGAACTTGGTAGAGGGCAAATTTTAGAAAATGCTCTTTTCACATGTCCATTAGAAGTCCGAATAGTCGCGACGCGATTTATACCATCGGAACCGGGATGCACGGAGATAACTCGACCCATTTTCCATTTTAAAGGTGGAAGGTTGTTTTCCTTTATTAGGACGAGAGTGCCAGACGAAAGCTCTGATTGGTGCAGTTTCCACTTCACTCTTTGCTGAAGTTCAGACATATATTCTTTACTCCACCTTCGCCAAAGATGCTGTACAAATCCTTGAATTTTTTGGAAAGCATCCAGTCTATTTTCAGATATAGATGTAACATCTGAATCTGGAAGTGAAGTAAGTGGTCGCCCAACCAAGAAATGACCGGGTGTCAACGGTTGCAGATCGTTGGGATCGGTTGATAAGGGAGCAAGAGGTCTGGAGTTCAGAATGGATTCTACCTGATATAGCAAAGTACAGAGTTCTTCATAGACCAAAATATGCTCACCTATTACTCGTTTTAGGTGATATTTACAGGATTTAACACCTGCTTCCCATAAGCCTCCAAAGTGAGGACTATGAGCTGGTATGAAATGCCAGTGAATTCCTTCGCAAGCAACAATTTCTGGAATTGAAGATTCTTGTTGCTTAAGAAATTTTCCTAATTCAAGCAAATCGTTATTCGCGCCTACGAAGTTAGTACCGTTGTCTGAATAAACGTGTGATGGTTTGCCTCTTCGGGAGACAAATCGGCGAAATGCCATGATAAAATGATCAGTTGAAAGACTTGTTACAAGTTCTAAATGCACTGCTTTAGTTGCAAAGCAAACGTAAATGCAAAAATAAGCTTTTGTGGTTTTAGACCCACGACCTTTTCGATCTTTAATGTTTATGGGACCGGCATAATCGATGCCAACGTGTTGAAAAGGAAATGATTCTTCAGCACGAGCTGATGGCTGGTTACCCATTATAGGCCTAGTGATAGAAGTAGTGAATCTGAAACACTTTACACATTTATGAACGATGTGTTTGACTACATTCCTACCGGATGTAATCCAGAATCTGTCACGTAAGGTAGACAGAAGGAGTTGGGGGCCTGCGTGAAGCAATTTCAAATGTTCACGAGAAGCGAGTAGTTTTGCTAAAGGGTGTTTCCCATCAATTAGAAGTGGGTGCTTCTTATCGTAAGAATAGTTAGTGTTGAGGAGTCTTCCACCTACTCGTATTAAACCTTCGTCATCAACGAACGGGTTTAAACTAACTAGAGAAGAAGAGGTCTTTAAGGGTAAACCTACAGCAAGCAACTTTATCTCATCATTGTAAGAGTCCAATTGCGAAAATTTGATTAATTTTCTTAATGAGTTGGTAAGCTCTTTTGGTGTTAAAAATCCATAAATTCTATTGGTTTTAGAGACAGAGCAATTGTTTCTAAACCGCAAACAAAATGCAAATATTCGCTCAAGGCGAGTTAAATTAGAATAATTGTTGAAAGGAAATGATTCTTGTTTAGAAGAAACGAGAACCGTGACCTCCCTTTTGAATTCAGGAAGTTCAGCGTTATCAAGCGCAAGATTTGGCCAAGAAGTTTCGTCTTCCTGTAGCCAAGGGGGGCCGTCCCACCATAATGTGGATTCATTTAAAAATTGAGGACTTGCTCCTCGCGATAAAAGATCGGCGGGATTGGATTTCGTAGGCACATGCCGCCAAACCGCGTTAGCAGTGACATTCTGAATGTCAGCAACCCTGTTGCAAACGAAAGTTTTAAGAAATTTTTAAGTTTTAAGTTTTAAGGAATTGAATAAGGGGTAATTAACCCTAATGGATCAAATATTTGAGAAATCTCAGAAAGCATTTGCCTTTCAGTAATTTTTGAAGACGATTGATGTGAGATTGAAAACTTGAAATGGTCTGTTCGGAACAACCATGTGAGGCCGAGAGTATGTGATTGTTCACGGTCTCCAAATTGTAGAATACCGGGGTGTAGATCAGCATGAGGGATGTTGGCTAGTACGTTGGGATTGTTTGAAATCCACTTTCTAAGTTTGAAACAACCTGCACTTAGAACTATTGAAATTTGCGAACATATTTCACGTGCGGTTTCTACGCTGGAAGCACCAGAAAGTAGGTCATCAACATAGAAGTCGCGCTTTATAATTTTAGAAATTTCTGGGAGCGAGCTTTCGCATTCGATACCTAATTGTGTTAAGGATCGGATGGCAAGATAAGATGAGGAGGCGGTTCCATAAGTCACGGTATTTAGGTCATAATGTTCTATGGGGCTTGCGATTGAAGACCGCCACAGTATTCGTTGGAGTGGCCTTTGACTAGGCTCTATTTCCACTTGTCGGTACATCTTCTCGATGTCCGCAGCGAAAGCGTAAGGATATTTCCGGAAACGAATTAAAATTGAGAATAAATCTTGTTGAATAGTGGGACCAACCATTTGGATACTATTCAACGAATGACCTGTTGTGGTTGCAGAGGAACCATTAAAAACGACACGAAGTTTTGTAGTTAAGCTGTCGGATTTATGGGCCCCGTGGTGTGGAAGATAATAAACCAGCTTAACTTTGGGATCTGATATCGACATGTGACCCAACTCTATGTATTCTTTCATGAAAGCACAGTAGCTTTCCTGAAGTTTGGGATTGGCTTCTAATTGCCGTTCCAGAGAGAGAAATCTTCTCTTCGCTGTCAGAAAGGAATCACCTAAAAGAAGGGGGGTTTCCTTGAAAGGAATTGAAACTATAAAACGCCATGTAGTGCTTCGTTTTGTGGTTTGCATGAAATGCGACTCACATTTGTTTTCTTCAGATGAGAATACCTTTTCTGTGGGATAACTGTCGATTTCCCAAAATCGAGTTATCTGATCTTGAAGATCGTTTGATCTATTGAAGTGGCATTGCACTTATTGTGTGATTAAATTTGCGCTAGTAGGACCGGAAATAATCCAACCTAGTTGGGTTTTCTGAAGTATGGGAAGTTCGGGACCTAGCCTAATTTGCCCAATACACAGAAGCTCGAAAAAGATAGGAGAACCTATTAAAATGTCAATTTTTCCAGGTTTATCAAACCAGGAATCTGATAAGCGAATGTTGCTTGGAAGTTGGAAGCTGTCTCGATTCAGATTGAAACTCGGGACACTTCCTGTAATTTCATCAATGATTAAACAAGAAAGCTTGATTCTGAAATTACCGTGATGTGCTTTTAGCTCAAAGTCACATCTTGATTTTATATGATGAGTGTTTGAATTGCTCAAACCTGCAACTGTAATGCTTGCACTTTGAGTAGGCAAGTTTAACCTTTGGCACACGTCGGTGCGAATGAAATTCGATTGTGAACCAGAATCGAGTAATATTCTGACGGATTGGAAGTTTCCAAATGCGTCAAGAATCTTTGCGGAAGCAGTTGGCAGTAAAACTTGTGAGGCTGTTGTGCAGAAAGCAGAGATAGTTTGAATGGGTTCAGGTTCGGGAGAAACCGAAGAGATTGCTACTACCGGTTGAACAGAAACATTCGAACTTTGTAACGGAGTGTGGAGGAGAGTGTGATGCCGTGACCTACACGTTTTACAAGAATATTTTGATTGACATTGATTTTTTAAATGACTTTTAGACAAACAATTAAAACATAACTTAAGTTGTTGAACTTTATTTGCTCTCTCTCTCTCTTGCATTTAGTTTTAAGAACTCTGAACATTGACCTAGGTAATGACTTTTATTGCATAATGAACATGACGAATTGTTTACTAAGAATGATTTAGTTTTAAATTTGCTTCTATCAACATAATTTGCCTTTACTTCCCGTGTGTGCCCCTTTTCGATATTTTCTAATAAATTGGCATGTGATGTGAGGAACGTACCGAATTCCTCTAAAGAGGGTAAAGTGGAAATAGTTTTGTTGAATGTTAATTCCCATTCACGTCGCGTTATGGAATCTAATTTGTTTGAGACCAACATAACTAAGAGAGTTTCAAAAAGCGCCTCTGTCTTTGCTAGAGATTTAGCAGCAGAGATGTGCATACATAAGGAGTCGTTTATTTTTCTTAAGCCTTGAGCTGATTCCTTTGTTTGAGTTTCAAGCTCCATAATGGCATTTAAATGATTTTTAATAATTAATTTAGGTTGATCAAACCTTGTATTAAGCGTTTTCCACGCCACATCGTAACTGTTGGCTGTGAATTCTAGAGAACCTATAACTGACTTAGCGTCATCAGTTAAGGTGTAATGATATTTTAGTTTTTCCTTGTAATTTACGTTTCCCCGCGAAATTTTTGAATTTATGAAGTCCGCCATCTAGCGTTTACGAGAAGAGTTGGTTGTTTAGTGGCGTATGCGACGCGCGCACTACTACGAGGGGATTGACAAAAAATGGCGTAGTAAGAAGGACGCTTGTGATTTGTGTGTGTTTGTAAAACTGGTAAAATTACCGAAATTGGTGTAATATTCCTTGGTTCGTTGATCTGGGTGTTAATGAAAAGGAGTCGTCCGTTGTGACAATTATTTATGTTCACCAAGACTTGGTTATTTTGATGCATATTTGGTATATGCAATCAACCGCTTTATATGCAAATTTATCTTACCGGAGTTTTAATGACAACTAATCACCACGCAATTCAATCAATCCGTTGAAGTTTTTGCTACAAAATTAGGTTCGATCTCTTCCTTAAATATAGTGGTATTCGAAGCTGATGTATTTTGATGACGCCATTCCTTTGTTCGCACATTCCTGAATGCAGGACCGTATTTCGCCCCATCGTCAATGTGTATTTATTGTTTATGGTAAACCGTGCCGTAAGTACTTTTTATCAGTTTATTTTAATTAACCCCGCTACCGATTCTAAATATTACAAACATTAAATTACGTCAAATTAAAGATCTAAATTAATCATCAATTATTCTACCGGTTTTAAACAATTGAACTCCGAATGAAGTGTTTCGCCCATCCCTTTAGTTTTTGTGTTTCGGAGTTGCTATTCAAACAATTTTGCGTTCACCTTCAGCATAAATCTCGTGAACACTTGTGGTCCGTACCCAGGTGTAGTGCATTGTGTAATTCGATATTTTAAACATTTTAGTTATCTTCACGTCAAACTTTTCAACATTATTTGTTTTATCAAATGTTCATATATTTAATTATAATCTTAAGTACTAACCCCTTTTTTTGGTTCTCGAACGTGGAATCGAGGTGTTGTTTTAGTAGGATACTACCCGAGTCAATTTTCATCTCGATTCGACTGACCGAAACCTTGTTTATATTACATTTATGTTCTTTTATGTGTTTAGGTTATATATACAGTGTGTTGAACATTTTATGTTCACCTTTAGCATAAGTATTATTATTCTTTATATCATTATTTTATTATTGTGTATTATTAGTCATAAGTTATTTAAATCCGACAACTATTTATCGTATTTATATGTCATTATTTTACAATCTCATCAACGTTTATTATTATTAATCGACATAAATTGTCAAAATCGCTGTCATTATTATTCACATATTAGTTTATTAGCTTCACCAAAATTAAGTCTTTTAATTAAAATATTGTTACTCGTTATTGGATATATTTTATTTCACTCTCGACTCCCCCCCCTATTTCTATATAGGTAAGTTCTGAATTACTTTTGGGGTAAGTTTATGACAAATTCAGTGGCGCCCTAATACCCGATTGTGACTTCCCTTGATTTTGCCGTCCCGGATTGTTATTGGAGTGATTTAAGCACCACGACCCACGCGATTGAGCTAGCGGCATCCAATAAAAATCCAGGTAGGTGCCACACATTCACCTGTGTGATCACAGTTTGTTGACGGAACCAATTTGGCCCGTTACAAAAGTTGATTTTAGATAGTGAAGCTTTTGTATTTTGGTTAAATTATCATTATCATGTATTAGACTTTGAAAGATTGATTTGAATTCTAACCAAAATTTAATATCACCGTTAAACTTTATTAAATTTATTTTCGGTAAATTGATGTAATGTCTTGCGTTATCATTACCATTATGAATTCTTGAGGCGGAATTGCGTTTTGAACGATTGCTTGAATTAAGACTTTCAATTGAATTTACACTTTCAGCAGGAGATACTGGTCTAGAGGGATTATTTAAATCTATCGCAGATTTTTGCGTAAAATTGTTTATTAAGGTTTCTGCAATGCTTCTTTGCTCAAAATAAACATTTTCAAAATTTGCCAAAGATTCATCTTCTTTGTTTTGATCATAATTATCATTTTCTAGACATGAAATACTAATTTGATTATGTAGCTTTTCAAATTTTGACAACACGTTTGACATTAGGTCAAGCCTTATCTTTAGCTCGCAAATAACCTCATTGGTTACGCTTTGGTTCGTAACCTTTTGAATGAATGTTTTAAACCTTGTCAATTGACTTTTTAACGCAGTTCTTTCATATCGTAAAGCTTCCATTATAAATAAATGAATTAAATATGAATAAATGCATTATTCAATGGCAAGTGAATGCAATTTTATCCTTTGAATCACCCTGTACTTTGTTACATAAGCAAAACACATAAAATAAGTAGTATTGAATTTGTTACCAATTTGTTAGATATTTCTTCGGGATGGCGTTGTAGCACTGTAGTTCCAGAGAAATTCCGTGATGTTGGCGTGAATTTAAGTAGTTGGATATTTCTTCGGGATGGCGTTGTAGCCCTGTAGTTCCAGAGAAATTCCGTGCGGTTGGCGTGACCTTAAGTAGATGACGCCTTTCAAATGTATTGCTGACAATTTTTGCGGGAAAATTGTCTCGTAATTTTATCTACAATTTTAGCGATTTAGATAATTGCAATAAAATTTACTTAGCTGCGCGATGAGTGCTGTTTATCCTTTTTTGGATACCAATTAATCTTGTTAGGTGTCTTATGAAGACGAAATACATCCGGCTCGAAGGACCATAATGTTTGCTCGGTTGAAATCGTGTTCTTGTAAAACCAATGCAAGGACCACAAAATGTTTGCTCGGTTGAAACGTGTTCTTGTAGAACCAATGCAATTCGTTACAAAAAACCTTATGAGCTCTTTACTTGGCTGGATGATTAACTGCTAATTGGTAGACAAAAGTTATAAAGCAAGTGGACTGTTTTGTTTTTATTCATGGAATAAATCGGTTAGCATAATTGTAAAAAACATGTATTTCTGACAATCGTAACTTAAATTATTATCGAAAAACATAAACGTAATCATGGCAATTGATAAACATAAAATTGAAACATTAAAAAGGGGCTGCCATGGATAGTTGTAGCCTAAAATACACACATGATCTTAAACAATTATAATGTCTTCGGAAAGCTCTCCCTGGACTCTTACGGCGGACGTCTAGTTCCAGTACAAATTACTGATAATTCTTAAATCTCTATGGTCCAGTCCTATTCCTCTCAGAATCTCGATAAGTTTATCGTGTTTTACGTTATCGAATGCCTTTTGATAATCAACGAAGCATACAAAAATATCAGAATTGACATCTCTACATCTTTGGAAAAGGACTTGGACACAGAACAGAGCCTCTCTTGTACCCATCGCATTTCGAAAACCAAATTGTGTGCGGCTAACGTGTTCTTCGCATATTCTGAAGATTCTTTTATGAATTATTTCCAGGAAGAGCTTAAGTAGGTGACTCATGAGGCTGATGGTACGAAAATCCCCGCAGAATTTAGCGTTTGGTTTTTTTGGTAATAGAATAAATGTAGATTTAAGCCAGGTTCTTGGTATATGTCCACTAGAGTATATCTGATTAAATATCGTTGTTAACCAGGATATGCCTTCGTCGTCGAACAACTTAAGGAATTCCGCATGAATGCCGTCTGGCCCGGATGATCTGCCATCTTTAATTTGTGATATTGCCTTCATGACCTCGTCTGTTGTTATTGGTAGGTCTTCCGAGCAATTGAACTCTGAATGGTGCTCTGGTCTATCATCTTCAAAAAGTTCGGATATGTATGATTACCAAGTACAGTAAAACCTCCATATAACGGACCTCTATTTAACGGACTTCGGAAATAACGGACAAAAAATCCAGTCAAATGTAAAAAAATCTAAAACGTCCTGTTAATATTATACATGCTTAAATTCAAGTGTCGCCGCATGTAAACAATTTTTAGCGGCCATGATACTCACGTCATACGTCTAGCACTAGAATTTGAGACATAATGCCGTCCTGCTCGTAGACTGCACGTAGCCAGAGCGATAGTATATTAGGGGATTCCCTGATATAATAACGCGTAGGTTTAGACGCAGCACACTGGTGTTTGCCACGCTGACCGGGGATTCACGCAACTCTACATCAGTTTAACTTGTTTACTCGAGGTGAATGAACGTAACATATTTTCAAAAAACGAGTTTTTTTATTTATTTTAAACCTATTTTTATATAACGGACTCTCGGCTTTAACGGACACCCCCTCCCCTCAATTAGTCCGTTATATCGAGGTTTCACTGTATCCATTTTCTCTTGTCTGTCGATTATAATTCTGCCATCAGCAGTTTGCAGCGTTCCTGTTGTATTGAATTTATATATTCCAGCAGCTTCTCTGACCCTTTTGTGAACATTAAATAGATCATACTTTCTTTCAAGCTCTTCTATTGCCTCGCATTATATTCTAAGCCATCCCTCTTTTGCTGCTCTAATTTCCCGTCTTATCTTTCTCTGAATGTCTTTAAATGCTGTTTCGTTGGTTTTTAATTTTCTTTTTTCCTGCATAAGTTGTAGTATCTCTTTTGTCATCCAGATTTTTCGTTTTTCATCTTTGTTTACTAAGTGCTTGTCTCCAATCACTTGGAAAATCTCCAATAGCTCTTGCAGTGTTTCGTCTATATTATCTGACTCATCCAGCCCTTTTCGTTTCTCACCCATCAGCCTTATTATTGTTCCTTTGTTTCTTGCTCCTTTAGTCTTCTTAAGTCCCGTCGCCTTCTGATTGTTCTTCCTGGAATTTTCTTAAGTTTCATCCTAAATTTGCCAACTAGAGGACAGTGGTCAGATGATATTTCAGCACCAGGATAGGTTTTAACTGATAGACAGCTGTTACGGAATCGTTTGTTCACTAGGATATAATCGATTTGATTTCTCACTGTGTTTCCAGCTCTATCTTGTGGTGAAATCCATGTGTATAGTCGGCGTGGTGGAAGTTTAAAGAACGTGTTTAAGATTACGTATTCCTTTTCTTCTGCGAATAGTTTCAACCTTTCGCCCCGTTCATTTCTTGTGCCTAACCCATAGTTACCAACAAATTCTCCGCTTTTTCCTTTTCCAATCTTAGCATTCAGATCGCCCATGATTATTGTCATATCGTGTTTATCAAATTGCTCTAGTATATCTGACAGTGACTTATAGAATTGTTCCACTTCTTCATCTGGCTTGTCAGCCGTGGGTGCATAGACTTGAACGATATTTAATTTTAGTGGAGTGCTGTTTATTTGTATGCCTAACATTCTTTCTAAGACCGGTATAAAATTTGTGATGTACCGCTGTATGTTTCGGGATACTATCATACCAACTCCATACCTATGTTGGCCGTCATTACTTCCCGAATGGTAAACTTTGTAATCTGCAACAGTGCGGCAACCCGAGCCGGGCCACCGCATTTCACTGATGCCCATTATGTTTATTCCGATAGTATTCATTTCCTGGATGGTATTGTCAATTTTTCCTGCTTGGAACATTGTTCTTACATTCCAGGTGCATATTTTAATAGGTTCTCGCCCTATTTCTAGGGATGTTATTTTCTTCTTTCTTTTATTTGTTGTTATTTCTGTACAGGGGTTTCGCTGAATTACGACCCGGGAAGCCCTGTAGGTTCTTCCCTTGCCGAATCTCGGGTTCCGAAATCCATGATCAGTACGTTTGTGGGGATTTAAAAATATTCAAATTTTCAAATTTAAATGTAACGTTCTACCGCGCCGCTAGGTGGCGGTACAGAACGACATAATTTTGACCAGTAACAAAGAAATGTGATGTAGTAAGCATTCTTTGGTTAGCATCAGTTAGCATTACTTTTTGCATAAATCTATCGTCATCTCAAAAGCAAATTGTTAAAATTATTTGTGTAGTAAATAAGTGTTGAAAATAAATGTTGTTACATAAATTGTGTTAATTATTTCGGCAACACAAGCCGATAATGGTGACCTCCGAATATAAGAACAAAAAGAACGCAACCATCGATTTGTGCAAGACATTTTTTTAACAGCATCGTGCAATATTTTGCGGTTATAATTTGTAAAAGACATTTTTTTAATAGCATCGTGCAATATTTTGCGGTTATTATTTGTAAAAGACATTTTTTTAATAACATCGTGTAATATTTTGTGATTATTTGTTAAAGACATTTTTAAAAAAAAAAACGTAAAATGCCTAATACTGGTGAAGGCATAACGGAACCTACCCCTACGGTACAACGTGTGGCAGTAAGGGTACCACCTTTTTATGAACAGATGCCTGAAATTTGGTTTAGACAGATCGAAAGTCAGTTCGTACTAAGCGGCATAAAAGATGACAACACGATGTTCAATATTGCCATCGCTGAGATGAGCGGTCCTATATTGCATCAAATTTCGGATGCTATTTTAAACCCGCCAGTAAGTAACAAATACCAAAATTTTAAAGCAAAAGTACTTGATCGATTTTCAATGAGCGAACAACAGAAGATAAAGAAACTTCTATCGGAATTCAAGCTAGGCGACCGATTGCCTTCCCACTTACTCGAAGAGATGCAGCAACACACTACAAAAGGAGTAGGAAAGGATATTTTAAGAGCATTGTGGCTAGACTGTTTGCCAGCAAACGTTCGTGGAATTCTGGCAGCCAGCGATGGTGAATTGACATCGATGGCTAAATTAGCAGACAAAATTATGGAGATGACCGATAGCAAGTCGTATGTATCCGAAGTAACTACAACCAGTAACGACGACTGGATCACAAGCCTGGAAAAGAAGGTGGACGAACTTACAAGGTTGCTGCAAAACTCGACACGAAGTAACCGTTCCAGATCGCATTCTCGTGCAAGAAAATCTATAACGAAAGACACATCTCAGTGTTGGTACCACCAAAGATTTAAAGAGAAGGCCACAAAATGTGTTTCACCATGTACATACTCGTTAAACTAGATCTGCAATCCCAGGCGACTGAGGGGATTGCAGAACTAAATCGCCTTTGCATATCCGACCGCATAACTTCCACCAAATTCCTTATCGACACAGGTGCAGATGTATCAGTTTTACCCTCGGAACACTCCAGAGCTAAGAAACCATCTCGTCGATGCCTGTTCGCAGCAAATGGAACAGCAATCAAAACATACGGTGAGAAGAGATTAAAAGTTAACTTTGGACTACGCCGTGAAATGGAATGGGAATTTGTAATCGCAGATATCAAGGAACCCATAATCGGTGTAGACTTCTTGCAACATTTCGATCTACTGGTAGACGTAAAACGAAGCCAACTAATCGACAAGAAAACTAATCAAGTCCTAAACGCAAAGGCTATATATAACATACAAGAATCACCAAGGTTGTTTCACATTTCTAATAAATTTGATCAAATCTTAGGTCAGTTCCCGGAACTTCTAGCACCAAGTAGGAGTGGTGGTTTACCAACGGCAAAAATAAAAACTTTTCACCAAATCGAAACATCAGGACTACCCGTAGCAGCTAGAGCCCGACGACTGACCCCAGAAAAATTAAAAGCAGCAAAAGCAGAGTTTTCCTACTTAATGAAGACCGGTATATGCCAACCGTCAAAATCGCCGTGGGCAAGCCCGCTGCATTTGGTTAAGAAACCAGATGGATCTTATCGACCATGTGGAGACTATCGTCCACTAAATGCCATCACAATGCCAGATAAGTACCCGATACCATTTATTCAGGACTTTTCATACAATCTGGAAGGAAAAACAATATTTTCCACCATAGATTTGGTAAGAGCTTTTAACCAAATTCCAGTACATGCTGCAGATGTGCCCAAAACAGCAATAATAACGCCATTTGGACTATTCGAGTTCAAATATATGACCTTTGGGTTGCGGAACGCAGCTCAAACATTTCAACGTTTCATCACAGAAGTTTTGGCTGGCCTCGATTTTGTTTTCATCTACATAGATGACATTTTCATTTCTTCATCATCCGCTGAAGAACACTACGAACACCTCCGGATAGTGTTTGAGAAACTACGTGACTACGGGTTGCTTATTAATGTAGCAAAATGCAACTTCGGCCAATCTGAAGTTAACTTCCTGGGTCATCGTGTTTCTGCTAAGGGGATAGAACCTCTCCAAAAAAAAGTAGAAGCCATTAATAACTTCGAATTACCAAAAGTAGCAAAGGAGTTAAAACGTTTCCTAGCTATGATCAATTTCTACCGACGATTTATCCCACACGCAGTAAATAACCAAATGGTGCTTCAAAGATTAATCCCTGGTAATAAAAAAAACGACAAAACAGAAATCGTTTGGGATGATGAAGCACTAACTGCATTTCAGCGCTGTAGAGATGATTTGGCAAACGCATCACTATTGACTCGCCCTTCCACTGAAGCACCGCTGTCACTCACCAGCGATGCCTCAGACAAATCCATTGGTGCAGTTCTACATCAAAAAGTAGATAACATCCTGCAACCTCTGGGTTTCTTTTCGAAAAAACTATCGCCAGCAGAGAGTAAATACAGTACTTACGACCGTGAATTACTAGCGATATACCAAGGTGTAAAGCACTTCCGACACATGATCGAAGCAAGAGAATTCCATGTGAACACCGACCACAAACCGCTAATCTACGCTTTTAATCAGAAGCCAAACAATTCATCGCCCAGACAATTACGACATTTGGATTTGATCGGACAATTCACCACCGACATCAGGTACGTTCCTGGTGAAGAAAATGTGGTAGCCGATTGCCTCTCCAGAATATATAGCGTTACCAATAATCCAGTAATCGATTATCCAGAAATAGCGCTAGAACAACGTAGCGATGAAGAGCTCAAGCAACTTTTGACAAACCAGGTTAGTCATTCACTCGAGTTAAAACCAATTATGTTTACAGATACCACGACAGAAGTATATTGTGATATTTCACAAAACACTGTACGACCCTTCATCCCGAAAAAATTTCGTGAAGAAGTCGTTACCAAATTTCACAAACTGTCTCACGCAGGTGTAAATGGTACAACAAAAATGGTATCGCAACGATTCGTGTGGCCTGGCATTAATAAAGAATGCGCAAAAATCGTACGCCAATGTATAGCCTGTCAAAAAGCTAAAGTTGGACGTCACAATAAATCGCCAATCGGATCGTATAATCTACCGGGTAAGCGTTTCGAACATATTAATTTAGATATAGTCGGGCCGCTACCCCCGAGTAAAAACTACCGATACCTACTCACGTGTATCGATCGGTATACGAGATGGCCAGAAGCTTGGCCCCTAACAGACATAACTGCCGAAACTGTAGCATCCACATTAATATCAGGATGGTTTGCTCGTTTTGGAATTCCCTTACGAATTACGACAGATCAAGGACGTCAATTCGAGTCAACCTTGTTCAAGGAATTATCCAAACTATTGGGCATCAAACACATCCACACTACCGCATACCATCCGCAAGCTAATGGTATGGTAGAAAGATGGCATAGAACGTTGAAGTCTGCAATTATGGCATATGAGACCAAGGACTGGTGTAGTGCACTTCCGACAATTCTCTTGGGTCTTCGCACTACTTATAAAGAAGACATACAAGCAGCACCAGCCGAACTAGTTTATGGCACAGCAATATCTTTACCTGGTCAGTTCTTTTGTAATCACGAGGAGCAAATCCTTCAAAGTGAATTTGTGAAAGATTTAAAAAACCAGATGGAAAGCATGCAACCAACAACAATTTCAAACCATAGCAAAGCCAATGTTTTCCTGCAACCAGCCCTGGAAACTTGTTCTCACGTTTTCATTAGGAACGATACAGTTCGTTCAGCGCTTACACCACCATATGATGGACAATACAAGGTAATTTCTCGTACCAACAAAAATTTTGTTGTCGATATCAAGTGTAAACATTACACGGTTACAATCGATCGAGTGAAGGCTGCTCACACTGTTGAAAAACCATTTCAGCATAAAGTCGTAGTAGCTGAAATACCGTTGCAACGAGAACAAACCATCCCAGAAGATTCGGTGGAAAGAAACAGGCCAGACAAAAAAGTCACGTTCACTACAGAAGTGCAAACAAGAACGGGGAGGAAGGTAAAATTACCAAACCGATATTTTTTGTAAATGTATTTCTGTGTAAATATTTTTTTGTTTTTTTTGTTTTGTATTGTATCGTATGATGTAAGTATTTTTTTATTAATGTCGCTCAGCCGCAGTCTTCTCTAGAAGGGGAGTACTGTGGGGATTTAAAAATATTCAAATTTTCAAATTTAAATGTAACGTTCTACCGCGCCGCTAGGTGGTGGTACAGAACGACATAATTTTGACCAGTAACAAAGAAATGTGATGTAGTAAGCATTCTTTGGTTAGCATCAGTTAGCATTACTTTTTGCATAAATCTATCGTCATCTCAAAAGCAAAATGTTAAAATTATTTGTGTAGTAAATAAGTGTTGAAAATAAATGTTGTTACATGAATTGTGTTAATTATTTCGGCAACACAAGCCGATACGTTTATCAATTGTGCCTGTAATTGCCATTTTATGCACGCTGATTGGTCGAAACGCCAAAATTTGACGCTGAATGGAATTATCTCATAAATAGTATTCTCTTACACTGTAATGGTTTCTCCTCTGTACTGTAACAATTTCCATAAATACAACCTCCGTAGATTGGTACCACACAATTGTCAAACAACGCTTAACCTCAAATCTACCCAGTGTGTCTCTTCTAAAGCTCGCAATATTGTGCTAATCCTATTACCAAGACTCGGTACAGTCCTAAAAGTCCTAATGCTTCTAAATATCACCTTGAGATCTCGTCTCTATCGCTATAAACTCGCAGAACTAAACCTTTCTTGCAGTTAATGCACACAGGGCCGTACTCGATGAGTTCCAAGTTTCAATTAGATTTTATTATTTCATTTAAATTTCATATTTGAGTTTTACTGTGTAATAGTACACTGTAATAGTAGAATTTCTGTAAATAGATTATGTAAATAAATGTATCATCTATATTATAATATGGATATGTTATACATAATGATTGGATTTATAGATAGATTATTATTATTACTCTAACGGGTTGTGGTTTATGACGCCCACTGCACTGAAGCTTAAGCTTATTGTGCCCCTCGTTCAAGTTTTTCACTTCAGCAGCCGCGTCTCCTCAACGAAGTCGAGTATGCAGCCGAAGGGTGCTTGTGCTATCTCTCCAGTTCCTGGATATGGAAGCCCAAAGTGACGCAGTCTACCTCCTACCAAGGCAGGACATTCACATAATATGTGGCGTGGGGTTTCATCCTCCTCTCCACACATCTTACAAGTGGGATCGTCAGCCAACTTCATATTACTAAGGTGTTTATTGAGACAGCAGTGTCCTGTGAAAAGTCCTACTATTCTTCTCAATTGTTTTCTGCTCAACTTGTATAGATAGATAGAGATATATATATATTGCTATGTGGGGTTTGTCTTTACTAATCGAGCCCCACGTTGTGCTCCAAAATTTGCTATGTACCCTTTCGCTAATAGGGTTAAAGGTTCTTATCGTTAAGGTTTTATATGGGTGTACGTAATTGTACCCCGTCAATGGAAAAGTATGTGAAATTTTGTAAACACAATTTAATGAAATAAGTTGCCTCAGCTTAGCTCTTTCGTAGTGCATGTACCTTACCTTATACAGGGTGGATTCGCTCCGTTACCAATGCTGTAAATGAAATTTATGGTGCGGAACAGGTCTAAATAAATATCCTTCGTTACAAAGTAATTAATGTTTTATTAAGCACACAAATGAAAATAAATATTTGGTTAAATCAAAAAGTTCTATTATTAAATCTATTATATAAAAATTTCTGAACGCAAAATGATGCAAAACACGTGTCGTACGAAGTCCGGAGATTTCACTTAAGTTTATAAAGATTTTACTGCAATGTACACGGTACCTTATTAAATCCAGGAATATTTCTGTTATTTGAATTGGAGATGGTACAATTGCGCGTCAAAGACACTCCAAGGGTTCATTTACCATCAGAAACTTTCAGATACAGTTTGTTGACCTCGTTTTGTGTTGGAGTTAATTTTCTTTTATAATATTTGCAATCCGTTACGATTTTCACCTTATTTGTGGTTTTTCGTAGGTAAGTAACTATTTTGTTTAATTATGCACTTATATTTCGTAATTTCACTATTTATTTTCACTGTAATATCAATTTTATTAGGACGATTCTAAATTCTCCACTTTGCACGTGCGAATCTCAACACCAACCTTTTATCAATTGTTTTATTAATTTTTTTACGAAGTTCAACGCAATCCTGATCTTTGCATAAACGTATTTTATTGGTAGATCGAAAAATCAATATTATTTGCAGTTTCATAGTACAGGTATGGACTAAGCCCATTGTGGTTTGTTGAAATTTTATAAGTAAAATTTTCTATTTTTAGATTTGATTGTGTTCTTCTCAAGTGTTTCGTGGTTGGACAAATAAAGATGCTGGATATGAAATTTCCATACGCAGTTCATTAAGTTGTGACATGCCGAACTCACGTAACGATTTAACAAACTTATTTTAAATTTAACGCTAACATGGATTTTTACATTTATCAATTAATTAACACATTTCTAACTTTTAAAATACCTTTCTTATTACTAACAATCTTTCATTTACTATTAATTAACATTTTTTTAACAAAACAAATATTAAAATGATGCATTTCAAATTTATTTTATTCACACCTGTTTTATGTCCCGTTTTCAACGAATCATTTGACTTTAAGTTAACTTCCTTGGTATCGGATGAAGTTTTTCTGATTACTTTGATAAGTTACATGCTTTTATTCATAAACAAAATTTTGCTGAAATTTAAATGACGTACTTCCATTGACGTGGTATCTCGATACCGCATTTACCCCCTGTTGATTTGTAATTTAAAAGAAAAATACCTATTTTTGTGTTAAATTACACAATTAACATTGATGTGCTTTTATTCATAAACAAACTTAAATTTCTAATGTAACATTTTTTTTTTTTTTTTTAAAACAGAACAAACTAAATTTATAATGTGGCGTTATTAAATACCTTTATCAAATTATTAACTCTAATGCAAAAATATAAATTTAACTAAATAAATTAAAATAAATGTTCAAATAATTTACTAACTGTTTATAAAATTCAAATTATCCTAATTAATTAACCTAACTAACTAATTTGACCCAGATTGATCTTTTATTTTTAATTTTAATTGCTCTTTTTACTAGCATGTTTATACTATTCGTTGTTTCATATTTTGATTTATTTCAAATTTTAACTACTTGATTAGTTTTATTATTTGGTTGTTAACCATGTACTTTATTTATTCAATTCTGATTCCCTTTGTTTAAGTAATTGTTTTAATTCAATTTTCATTTAATCATATTTTGTGACCTAAATTATCTTTTCTTTTAATTATATTTGGTATCCCCTAATAAATTATTTATCATCATATTCTTATTATCATATTCATTTGCTTTTCCCCTCCCATAATATTTCATAATATTTATTCATATTTCCACATAATCTTCATCATATTCAATAATATTTTCCCCTAATATTCATAATTATTCATATTTCAATATTAACATATTCTTGGATACCATTTATTTTAAAAACTCCTATTTTTACGATCTGTTATTTGTCATTTTATTTCTTTCATTTCTGGTCACCTAATAATTTCATTTTATAAAACTGATCTATTTAAATAATTTTACTTTCGCGCATTTTATAACTGAATCTCATTGAATAAATTAAAATTTTCAATAATTATTTTGTTCTCTTACATTTATTGTTATTTTCAAGCGTAGCATTTTCAAAATTTCATCTTGGTCAAATTATTTTCAGACAAATCATATTTACAATTGTCATGTTTGGTCCTATTTTATTCTTGCTATTTTCTTCAGCGGTCAATTTTTAAGTTATTATTTATTTTATTTATTTTATTAAGTTTCGCTATTGGCGTTTTCATTATTTTGCTATTTTCTCAGCGGTCAAAAATTTTCTTTTTTATTTAGATGTTAGTTTTAATGATTTTAAGTTTCGCTGTTGGCCTTACTATTGAAACGGTCAATGTTTAATTGGTTCAATTTTTTCAAATATTCTTTTCCATTTTCCAAAATTTTGTTCAGCTTCTCTTCTTCTTTCTTTCTTTGTTCTGGTGTCTTTAACATCTCTTCTGCTCTTTCTTGCTCCATCGCTAATAACATCTCTTCTGTTCTCTCTTGCTCTTCTGCTAATCTTTTTCGATTTTCTCTTGCAATTTTCCGATCTTCTCCTTTCTTTCTATTCTTTTCTTGTATTTTCTTTTTGTTCTCTTCATATAATCTATCATATTCTTTGAATCTCTCTTTCTTCTTTCGCTCGTATTCCATTTTATCTTGGCTTGGCGTAACCGAATTAATTTTATTCAAATTTGAATCTTTTAAATTTTCTAAATCATCCTTATTACATATTGCCCCTTTTTCTATTAATAAATTTCCATCCCCAGCTTCAACTAAATATTTATCTGGAACGTAAATGTACCCTACCATTTTATCTGTAAATGAAATTATTGTACTGTTGTCTTCTACATCCCCCATATCGTCTATGTTGATAAACTCTCTCGGATGTTCATACGAGTTTATCTTTTCATCTTTGGTTACGCCATTTATTGAAAATCCTGTGGAGAGTTTTCCTCTTCCACAGCAGGTGTCCTATTTACCGTAACACTATTTATCGGTCGGTCATTTGTATTTTGTGACATTCGGTTTGGATAACGTTCATTGCCTCCTTGTTGGTTGTCGCGATTGTTGTGATCATTGTCGTGGCTACGCCAGTTTGACTCATATCGACCCCCTCGTTGGAATCTTCCGCGATAACCCTGATTATAATTTCTATTATTTCCGTAATAGTTGCCTTGACCAAAATTGTTTCTGTTCGAATTGTACCCCCGATTACGCTCATCTTGACTATCCCGATTGTTAGTATTAAAATTATTATAACCACCTCTACGATTTTCAAAATTATTTTCATTTCTACCGTAATTATTATTGTTCTGGTTATAATTTCCAGATCGTTCGTAACGGTTGTATCTATTGTCCTGATTATTGCGATTGTCGTTCCCATTGTTGTGATAAGTGCGTTGGTTGTTCGATTCGCGTTGCCCCCCTGAATAAGTATTGAAATTTCTCGTCGCGTTATTATAACTTGGCCTATTGGCTCTTTCGTCCATGTTAACCGCATCTGTTCTCCTTAATAATTTCGATAATTCGGATATCGTGTTTATATTTTCTAATGCTACCCGATTAATTATATCTTGGCAGAAATGATTAGCCAAATACTCAACAATGTCTTCTTCCAACACTTCCGGCTCGAGTTGGGTAACTTCATTAATGATGTTTTCCGCATAATCATTGCGGCGACCGTACCCTTTAAATTTTCCATTCATTAATTCACTGCGTATTCGCCCTTGGACTTGTTTGTCCCAATACCTGTCTAAAAATAGTCTTTCGAACCCTTCGAAGTCGTTGAATTTATCTTGTACGCATCCGAACCATTTTTTCGCGCTGCCCCCCATCATTGAACAAATACAATTCTTAAATTTATTTACGTCTTGGATGTGGCTTGTGCTGCGATTCGCGTATTTGATGAATTGTTTAGGGTTGAAGTCCCCTTTTTCGTAAAACTTTATTGCTTGCCCGTTGTTTGTCGGCCACGTAATGTCTTGGAGAGCCGATAAGTTTATTGCACCATTAACACTTTCACTTTTCGTCTTTGCCATTTGTTCCACTACATTTAATTTTTCCCCTTGTTTCATTATCATCTCATTTACCTGACTCACTAATGTATAAACTTGTTGATTTATAACCGTTTTTGATTTTTCAATTTTTGTTTCAATTTGTTGTTCTAAATTTTCACAAGTTCTTAAAATTTTCTTGTCAATTACTTGTTCCATTATTTGCCCCTCAATTTCCGATACCTTTTCATTTATCACTTCTATATCTTCGTTAACCATTCTTACCTTATCGTTAACTTTGTTTACTTCGTGAGAAAAGTCTCTTTCAATCTGTAATTTTACCTCTTTCATGTCGGTCTTTACTTCCTCTCTATGATTCTCAATTGATTCCAGATTTTCTTTTCGTGCATCTTGTATTTTCTCTACTATTATCTTATTAAACAACTCTTGATTCGCTTCATGCATGGTTAACCTTTCTTGTGTGACTAGTACACTTTTGTATAACTCGGCTAGCGTCTTTTGGTTTTCCTTTGCTATTTTTCTATCTTCTTCTGCTTTCGTGCACAACGTAGTTATTAATTTCCGATCCTCGTTTGCTATCTTTTTATTTTCTTCTGTATTCATGCACAACGTAGCTATATTTTTTTCTTGTCTTGAACTTCTTTCTTCTGCTTTTCCTTCATTATTGATGGACCTTTCCATGAATGCCATTATCACCTCCCATCGCTGTTCATCTGTTTTCTTTTTTATTTTGGGTGTCTCGTCAATCTCTAATTGTATTAACAATTTTCCTTCGGCTCTATCTTCTTCTTCGGTTATTACAACTTCTTCTATTTTGTCTTCTTCTGTGTGTATTATTACTTCTTCTAATTTTTCTTCTGTTTCAGGATCGACGACTTCAGGATTCTTTCTTTCATATCGTTGCGTTCTTTCGGATTTTTCTGCCATCGTGTTGCTGTTTTTTATTCGTTTGATCAATTTACCGTAGGAAATAATTATTAAATTGTAAATTTTCTGTACCTTTATTTTAATTTTAAGAAAAATTTTGATGTTATTGTTAAACGTAATTGAATTGTAAATAATTTTAATGAAATTTCTCGTCGTAATTAACCTAGCTATTAATTTAATTATAATGACCTAATTTTACTCGTGGTACGAGGTTATTCGAGGTGACTCGAGTTTACTCGTGCCTCCACGTTGCGACGCCAAAATTGCTATGTGGGGTTTGTCTTTACTAATCGAGCCCCACGTTGTGCTCCAAAATTTGCTATGTACCCTTTCGCTAATAGGGTTAAAGGTTCTTATCGTTAAGGTTTTATATGGGTGTACGTAATTGTACCCCGTCAATGGAAAAGTATGTGAAATTTTGTAAACACAATTTAATGAAATAAGTTGCCTCAGCTTAGCTCTTTCGTAGTGCATGTACCTTACCTTATACAGGGTGGATTCGCTCCGTTACCAATGCTGTAAATGAAATTTATGGTGCGGAACAGGTCTAAATAAATATCCTTCGTTACAAAGTAATTAATGTTTTATTAAGCACACAAATGAAAATAAATATTTGGTTAAATCAAAAAGTTCTATTATTAAATCTATTATATAAAAATTTCTGAACGCAAAATGATGCAAAACACGTGTCGTACGAAGTCCGGAGATTTCACTTAAGTTTATAAAGATTTTACTGCAATGTACACGGTACCTTATTAAATCCAGGAATATTTCTGTTATTTGAATTGGAGATGGTACAATTGCGCGTCAAAGACACTCCAAGGGTTCATTTACCATCAGAAACTTTCAGATACAGTTTGTTGACCTCGTTTTGTGTTGGAGTTAATTTTCTTTTATAATATTTGCAATCCGTTACGATTTTCACCTTATTTGTGGTTTTTCGTAGGTAAGTAACTATTTTGTTTAATTATGCACTTATATTTCGTAATTTCACTATTTATTTTCACTGTAATATCAATTTTATTAGGACGATTCTAAATTCTCCACTTTGCACGTGCGAATCTCAACACCAACCTTTTATCAATTGTTTTATTAATTTTTTTACGAAGTTCAACGCAATCCTGATCTTTGCATAAACGTATTTTATTGGTAGATCGAAAAATCAATATTATTTGCAGTTTCATAGTACAGGTATGGACTAAGCCCATTGTGGTTTGTTGAAATTTTATAAGTAAAATTTTCTATTTTTAGATTTGATTGTGTTCTTCTCAAGTGTTTCGTGGTTGGACAAATAAAGATGCTGGATATGAAATTTCCATACGCAGTTCATTAAGTTGTGACATGCCGAACTCACGTAACGATTTAACAAACTTATTTTAAATTTAACGCTAACATGGATTTTTACATTTATCAATTAATTAACACATTTCTAACTTTTAAAATACCTTTCTTATTACTAACAATCTTTCATTTACTATTAATTAACATTTTTTTAACAAAACAAATATTAAAATGATGCATTTCAAATTTATTTTATTCACACCTGTTTTATGTCCCGTTTTCAACGAATCATTTGACTTTAAGTTAACTTCCTTGGTATCGGATGAAGTTTTTCTGATTACTTTGATAAGTTACATGCTTTTATTCATAAACAAAATTTTGCTGAAATTTAAATGACGTACTTCCATTGACGTGGTATCTCGATACCGCAATATATATATAGATAATATATATCGTCCCCTTAATACTATAACTAGGAAACTTGAAATTACTGATATTGAGTAAATGGAGTTTAAAGTTTACAATAGCAAAAAAAGTATTAAACTTCAAAATTATTTTTGTTTTAACGTATAAACTTTAGCTACTTATGTAAGTTAAATGTATTTAATACCCTCACAGTCTAATGTTTTATATTTTAGGAAATTTTTAATGAGAAGTAAGATATCTACATAGTTATAGCACTAATAAAAATTTGAAAAATCAGACTTATCTAGTTCTTTTATTTTATTTTAACTTTGTATGTTCAAA
Organism: Podabrus alpinus; assembly: GCA_932274525.1. Classification (NCBI taxonomy): domain Eukaryota; kingdom Metazoa; phylum Arthropoda; class Insecta; order Coleoptera; family Cantharidae; genus Podabrus; species Podabrus alpinus. The sequence continues at coordinate 99,680,153 of OW026452.1, forward strand.
ATAAGTTTTATTCATAACGACTGATAAATAGTAATACATAATACAAAATAAGATCAAGAAAATACATAATTATTATAAAAAATAAAACTATAAAACTTCACAATTGCACAAATAGATATCTCAACTGTCTTGCGAAGGTCGCGGACGTACTATACGTTGCTATACGTAACATTCGGAATTTGCACAACTAGGTATCTCAAATTATGCACTTATAGCATAACAGCAATGAAGGGATCTGGGACTTATCTACTTTTAGCAAGTGGATATTTGATTTTTAGAAACATAATAGAACATTTTTAGTTGTAGCACTAAATAAAGTGGGTAAAATTAGGTGGTTACATGTAGCTAACTCAAAATAGCCAAAATTCGAGTTACCTAGTTATAGTATTAAGGGGACGATATACATATTGCCATGTGCTACTGTTCATGACACTTATTTTTTTTTTGTCCCGACCAGCAAATGAGACTCTTCAGGGTCAAAGGTGGATTATCTACTAGATAAATGCTTAATTGAAATGAACTTAATAACCAGTTCAAAAAAAAAATATATAAAAAAAATATCGGACAAAAATACTTGTTATTCTTTGCACCTTATTTTCTAGTACTTCCTGCTGTATTGAAATCAAACCAAAATGTAACTAATGCACAACAAAAATGTAATTTATTAATAAACAGAAATATTAAAATAAACAAAGAGAAATTTTCATTGTTGTGATTAAATCAATTTTTACAAGAAATTAACTAGTACTAAAAAATTTTTAATAAAAAAAAACCCCCAAACTTTAAATCACGCGCGAATTTAACGTTAAGAAACTCTTACCACTCAGTATGTGCACAAATGACGTAGAACATGCAACGGCAACCAGGAAGATGTGTTGAGGTGCAATCTAGATCCCACGACATGAAGAACCCCAGGACGTGTAGTTGTTTGATTGGATATCGCCTATTGACCGTGTAGACGTGCAGGTAGGTTGAATTTTCAATAACTTCACGATCTAAATCTTCTTCTTTATTCAACATAAATCTTTCGTAAACTGACTTAAATTTATTTAACTTTATATTCAAAACTTCCAAATAATTCTCAACTCGACTACTAAATAATTTTCAATCTTCTTATGAACGTGTAAATTCTTCCCAAAATTTTCAAATTTAACCAAATTCACGTTTTTTCGCCTCTCCATAAAACTACGTGTTCACGTCCAAACATTCGGAACTAGACTCAATTTATTACGTCCTTACTCTTTGGTGGACGAAACCCCACTGACTTCTATTCTTCTTTCCTGGTCCCACCAAAATTCTTATCAATTCCGCGCATTCGTTTTAAACATCACAACAATTTAAATATTCCCCTACACTTTTACAAATAAATTTTATTTTTTGATTTAATCATAACTTGTCAAATTAAAATAAAAGCAACTAAATCTCCCTTTGTCCTTTACACAAATTTTTACAATTCCTGTTGGTACAAAATAGTTACATTTGTCATTCTTTTTACAGTTTTCAGTAAATGAAGCAAGGCAGTCCATTCGTGAAGTATCTAGAAATTTCAGGTGCAAATTCTTAGTCTCAAATTATGGTGTTAAAAGTGATGACTGCGACCTGAGCATTTATCCAAGAGACACCCAACCATGCTAGAGCTACTCAAATGAGAAAGAATCCATGACAACAAAATCCCCTAAATTATTTTATCAAAATCTGCGAGCAAGAATTGAGCCAGATTTCGTAAAATCATTTCAATAATACATCACAAATTGCAAAGAATTCAAAGCTACCGGTAAGTTGCTCATAATTCAATTAATAACAGTTCATCCCCAATTTAAATAAACAAAACAAAACTAATTTTATTTACATCCCAATTAATTTGATTAAATAAAATTTTCAAATTAGTGACTAATAAATAATAGATGAATAATAAATCAAAATTTCCTTTTAAAATAATTCTTAAATAAAATTTATTTATTTACAAAAATTTTTTTTAATTTTATTAAAGTCATTTATCTTATTTTACTCTAATAATTTTATCAAAAAAAAAAATTGTATTCAGACCCAATCAGATTCTGTTCGTTAAAATGATTCCTTATACCAACATAATTAAATTGAATGTTCTGTAAAATTTTTAACTTGTATTTGCATGACTTCAAAATAAATTTCTTTTTGAAATCGGAAAGAATAAGCCTAATATTTTTAAACAACGTAAATTTCATTTGAAGGAACGCTTCCTCCTTGTCTTTATCCCATAACCGTTTAACATTCTTTTTTAGTAAACCAAATAATGGAATAGTCAAGTGCGAATAATTCGGAACAAACTTTTTATAGTAAATGTTTTGTAATGCACCTATCAATGCAGTGGATGATGACGACAAACCGAACGGAACCACCCTAAAAACAAACGTTGAACCGTCAATAGAAAACCCTGTGTACTTCTGTGACTCTTCATCTAATTTAATTAACCAGAATGAGTTCTTCAGATCTAATTTAGTAAATATGGTCTTTCCTCCTAATCTCGCCAGCAAACTCTCAATCCCCTCTGGTGATTCGTGTTGAGGATGAGTAATCTCATTTAAATTTCTAGCGTCTAAACATAAGCGCAAACTATTATCTTTTTTTTTACTATAACCAGTGGATTTATGTACGCAGTTGGAGCCTTCTTTATTATTCCATCCTTAAGCATTTTATCAATTTCCTCCCAAACTTGATCTCTATAATTGTATGGGATCGGATAATTTCTACATTTAAATGGTTTCTCTTTTATAATTATTAATTTATGAACATAATCTTTTGCGATGCTTGCCTCATTATTAACTAATGCTGGATATTTCTTGATAATTTTTTCAGTGATCTCTCGACTTTCAGTTGGACAACTAATATTAACCCCCCTCCCCATTTCATTACTAACATGACTAATTATTCTTGTATCTAATTCCTTCCCCAAATTTAATCCCCTATTATTTTTGTTTATTAATCCCCTACCATTATTATCTTCCAAATCATTTTCCTTATTAATATTATTAACATTTTTCCCATTTAAACTAACACCCAATTTTTTATTATTAACTTTTCCTAAATTTCCCATCTGATCCTTATCATTTTCATTACTAATATTATTAATATCATCTCTATTCAAATTAATCCCCATATTATTTTCATTAACATTTCCCAAATATTCCATATCATCCCCTATTTTTCCCAAATTATTAACCAATTCTACTTCCCAACCAACTGACTGTCGACCAACTCTGATCAATTTATCTTTAACATCTATTATCAAATCGAAACTTTTAATGAGGTCCATGCCAAAAATACATCCTATTTTTAGTTCATTAATAATTAATAAAGCTCCATCTCTCTGCGTATCTCCAATTTTTATATTTGCGACTAACATGCTATTTGAGTTAGAAAATTTTTTATTGTTTGCTGTTACCAAATTTACTTGTTTATTTTTAATTACTTTGTTTTTTAATTGTTTCGGGTTACTATCAACTAGGTTTTTATCTATAAGTGACACCTCAGCACCTGTATCTACTAAACATTTAAATAACGTTGTTTATAAGAATATTAATGTACGGTAGTTCCTTGCTTATATCACACTCCGAATATGTGATATTTTCTTCGTCAATAAATTCTCTCATGTGTTGATAGGAATTTACGACGTTATTATTCGATTTGTCGTTTATTGAAAATCCGGAGTTGCAGACGTTGATGACGCTGCCACTTCAGGTGCATTTGAAACTGTAATATTATTCGTGTTTCTTGTACGGTTTACATATTGATTCTGACGGCCTTCATTTACACGCATATCGGAATTATTATGATTGTTCACTTCTCGTGCATTCATTCTATTAAACTCTGGTCTAAAATCATATCGACCGTAATTACGACGCAAATAATCGTTATCACCAGATCGTTGACCATTTTGATATGAGCGATCATTGTATCTCGGCTCATCATGCCTTCTATTATTTTGATTATACGATTGATAATAGTTATTATTGTGTGCATAATTGGGATTACTAAAATTTCTGTTGTTACGATTATCAGCGTTATCCCGCATATCATATCGGTTATGTGAACTCCAATTATTTGGATTGAAATTGCGTCGATTGTTTTGCCAACCGTGTGTATCTCGATGATTGTATTCATCACTCTGCTCTCTTTCATAAAACTCTTGGTTAGGATACTTTGGGTAATTGCGGAAATTAGAGTACTCATTGAAATTTCGGACCGTAGGCTTGGCTTCTACGTAGTTGCTGTCGAAACGTCTCAATAGAGCCGTAAATTCTCCAATGGACTCGATTTTCTCAATTATTACTCGGTTTACAATTTCTCTTTCAAAATGTCTTGATAAATATCGGATGATGTCCTTCTCTAACATAGGAGGGTCTAATTTCATTACTGAGTTAATAATTTTTTCAGCATATTCATTTCTTTTACCATGACCATGATATTTTCCCATCATCAATTCATCTCTGATTTTGTCTTGTGCTTGTTCATCCCAATACCGCGCCAAAAATAATTTTTCAAATTCATCAAACGTTTTGAATTGGTCTTGAACAATACCATACCACTCACTTGCAGTTCCTTTTATCATGGACCCCAGAATATTTTTTATTTTCTCCTGGTCATAGATTTGATCTGTTATTCTCCTAGCGTATTTTATAAATTGCTTTGGATTCATTGACCCTTGTTCATAAAATTTTAAATGTTTTTCTTGTCCCAGTTGCCAAGAAATATCATGGATAAGAGTGCGATTAATAGATTGTTCAGTAGTATCAACATGAAAAGTTTTATTTGTGTTTCTAATGTCAGACCATTCTTTTTGAATATTTTGTATTTTTTCTTTTATTTCTTCTACTGTTTTCTCTTGATTTAAACTATTGTAGGCAACTTTTTGATTAAGATCTACAATTTTATCATTTAGTTCATCTTTTGTCTTTCTTAAATGTTCTTTACCAACTTGAATTGATTCGTCTCTTGCCTCGATAATTTTTTTGAATTGTTGATTAGAAGCCCCTTCTAGAATTTCTTTTCTTATTTGTTGTAATCCTGAGTCTACTTTATTTTCAAGTGATTTGAACATACTCACAACTTGTTGTAATACATTCATATCCATTGCTCCATTGTTAATCTCAGCTGTGTTTCTTCTTGTACTCGTATGAGGTGGCGTATCATGAAATATTTGTTCCATTAGATCACGATGTTCTCTGTCACCCGTTGTCTCAATTATTCTATCGGCTCCCGCCTCTAAATTTCCGATTCTATTCAGAGTTTCATCCGAAAATGTCTGATTATTTTGTCCTTCCATTTTAATTAAGACAAATAAAAAAATATTTTTATGTTTCAATAAATAAATCAAATTAAGTTAAATTGAATCTGCCCCAAATGTTAATTGATATCTCTATCACCAAAACCAAATTTTATAATCTACCAATAATTTTTAATTTTTAGAGCAAATCTTTTATTTTTATCTTTATCACTCAGAACAAATTTTTAATTTTTAAAACAAATTTTCAACTTTTATCTATTATCTTTGAAACCAAACTTTTAATTTTCGAAGCAAATTTTGTGACTTATCAACTTTTACCTAATCAAATTTAACTTTTTAAATATGATTCTTTTCAATTTAAATGTCTAAACTTTAATTTTATTAATTAAACCAGAAAAATTCTTATTTTCAAAACTTTCTTTCCCCTCTAATTCAATTAAACAGAAGCAGTAGCAATTGAGATAGCCAGAGCCCCACGTTTGGTTAAGCCAATTTAAGTTGCCATGTAATCTTGTTTAATTGTAAACTGTTATTAACAAAATTACAATGACACTTATTAAAAATGCACCAGCTAGCAGATGAGACATTCAGGGTCAAAGGTGAGTTCCTATACTCAATTGCAACACTCATAAGTCAACTTACTGTAAATCTTTCTTATAAAGACTATTAGATAAAGAGAATACGAAAAATTGTATATGCCTTTCTCCGTGATCCAATACTGCAATTTTGAAATTAAACGCATACGTAGCCAAGTGAAAAACAATGTAATTTATTGAACATAATAAAATTTAAAAAAAATAAATATTGATTTTTATCATTAACAAATTAAATTGCACAAACGAAATAATTTAATTTATAAAAACCCCAATGTTTTGCATAACCGAACTAAATAACGCAACAATTCGTCTATTTCGAATAAAGAAATTTTTACGCACAAAAATTCTTACCCGGGTAGATTCGTTCTCTCGTACTCGCACTATCTCGGAGTTGCACGTGTAGCGTTGGTGTCTTCGTTTTTTGATACAGCTTCCAAAGTTGACTCGACCAAATAAGCAGAAATGACCGTTGAACAAATCTTCGATCTCGGACCATCCAATAAATCACAGGTAAGTTGATTTTCTTCTTTCTACTATTAATATCATTAAATTTTCATAAATTCCCATAAAATTCTCAATGGTTCCAATTTTTCTTATTTCCCTTTTGTTCCAATAACCAAATCTCCAATCTTAATTATCAAAACCGTTAAAATAATTATCCCATAAATCTCCAGAATATTTTCTTTTTCCACAGTTAGCTTGATAGTTTCAATTAAATTAACTAAATATTCAAATTAATCTTATAATTTACTATAATAACTTAATCTCTTCGCATTATCAGCTCGCTGACTATTGACTTCAAAAAAGTCTTTTTACAACCATGGACGAGACGCAACTCTCTATACGTCCTAACGTCACCGTGGACGAAACCCAACTCATACGTCCTAACGTCACCGTGGACGTGGCTCAACTCCTTCTTCTTCCTTCCAAAATTCTCACCAACGCTATCACTCGCGCATGTACTTTTCAAACCGCCACTCATTTAATTTCAAAATCCTATATTTACAATTAATTTAATTAACTTAATTTGTTATTCAATTTTCTTTGAACAAAACATTTACCAATATTTATCTTTTTTACAATTTGTTTTTATTTTTCAGGGTTAGCAGCGTATGCATCTTTTGTCTTCCTGAAGCAAAGCAGTTAGTTACATTTAAGGATCACGGCAAACCCAGATACAACCATTTAACTGACAATTTTAGTCTGAACCAATGAAAGGACCTCATGAGCGTTGCAATCTTTGAAGAAATTACCCAAAAATCATCCCCTGTACCAAGCAGATCATGACAATATATTATGTATTAAATTCGTAAATAAATAAAATACCAATAGCAACACACGTTAATCGCCATTAAATACAAATTAGTAAAGAAAAATGTAGTTCAACTTTTTATATTCCATTTAGACTCATTACTTTGACATTATTAATGTGTAGCTTGTTGATTTGGCCATATTGTAAACAAAACGAGACCCATTTTTACCCTACTAATGGGTTTCTTTAGGGATATTAAATACAAATTATCATTTTTGTGATATTTAAACAACGGCTTCGAAACTGAAACAATCGTTAATATAAGTTAGTAGTTCTACGGATAACATTGTCCGTAAGATGTCAAGACGACAAAATTGTATTTCTTGCATTTTGGGACCCTTATTTGCACACGGTGCGGTTGTAGGTTTCCCACCTGTTTTGATGACTTGTGATCATGAACAAATAATTCTGCAGGCAAATGTTAGATCTTCGACGATTATTCTATGTTCAAATTTATTGGCTCTATCGTTGTTGACCTGCGCTTTGATAAGCAGCGGTCTTAATATTATCAGTGATATTGAAAACTCGAAGAGCATTTTCGAGGTTCTAGTCAGATTTCCAATGTTTTTCATATTATTCGGTTCAGCAACTGGCATATTATATGCACGTTTAGGAGTCAGTAAAATTCGGCGTATGTGTGAATTAATCCAGGATACTTTGGAAATCTTTCGTGAGTCAACATCAATCTCATTGTTAACCATAAATGATATCAAACAGTTAAGGTCCCATACATATTCACACTTATTGGTGTTAATTTCTATCGTAACTGGGGTAGTCTTAATCTACAGCCTCTTTGAAATTGAAAATTTAAATAATATTGAAAAACTTGGTATATCTGCTGGTATTTATTTTTGCTTCAGGGTATCTCTTCTTATTTATCATGTGTATAATCTATTTTGCTTTTTGTGCAAAAAGTGTCATTTCCACTTCAAATTGCTTCTATGGGATAATGTAAATACCGACTTGACAATTGGTAACATCAATGTTGTCAAATTAAATATTGCAGATTCCATTGCGTCTTATACTCGATTAAATTCTCAACTCTTTGTAGCTATGCGTTTGTTCAATGACTTTTTTTAACCCTTTTCTGTTAATTATAGTAACTTTCTTTATACTACTAGAAGCTTCTATTGCACTTCAATATATTTTGAGGTTTATAAAAGATCAACCTATTATTTTTGGCGGAACACTTATTTTTTTACATGTAGAAATGATTATGGCACTAATTTGCTTTATTTATTTTATTGTAGCTATTTGGAAATTGAATGAATTGGTAAGTAATTATTAAGGTATTCAATCATGAAGGATAAGTTTTAGTTTTTCAAGTAAAGGGGATGCACGTGGGGAATTCCATATCAAATCAACCAATGTATAGTTTGTTTCAATATAAATGGAATTAAAAAAAGTCATAGCATCAAATTACTTTGATATAAGAACGTTCGAACTATGCGACAAAACATAATATAGAGATAAGATAACGTATATAACAAATTAACGAATGCATTGCTAAAGGCGCGTATTCAGGAAATTGTAAAACTTTTAAATTGAAAGAATAAAATACAAGTACTCAATATAAAATCACATAAAATAGTATTGCACAAAGTGTACCTAACTCCTACACTGTATAGCAATTACTGTGCACCCGTGTTATCGCAATAATTTTCATAGTTGTACGTTCTTATATGAAAGTGATGTGATTCTATGCCTTTTTTTAATTCCATTTATATTGAGACAGACTATACTTATTTACATGAGCCTCTTCAAATATTCTCAAAATTGTAATTCTTAGCTATGTCGGGTAGAGACCCCTAATGGTGACTCCGAAATTGACTTTTTCCTATTAACTATGGTAAAGTTTAAGGTTTATAGAGTAATATTAAATAATAAAATAATTCTTGGATGAGGGACTTTTAATATGAAAAAAATTACTTTGAAAATCGTATTTACACATTCACCGACGCGCGGGGCGGAGTTTAGCGGAATCTCACCCATTTTGTTGACGTTACGTGCTATTCAATATACTCTTAAACTTAGCGGTTTCCGCACCGACAGAAGCAACACGTCTCCCGTACCTGTAACATCGAAGAAAGGTTACCATTATTTTTTTTAACGCGATTTTTTGAGGGTTAAACGTAAAAGGGAACTGCCGCATACCGCGACTATACTTTTTAATACTATTTCAAGGTTCTCTAAGATCCCGGTTTTTTTATCCCGGTTTTCTTGATGGATGGCGCCTTCAAGTATGTTTAGCTTTTGCCGCGTAGCGGCGTACGCCATGAAAAACCGGCCGGAGCTGCGGAGCAGCGCAGGCTCAGGTTTTTCGATGGAGAACAACTGCGACAAGTCTCGAATCCACCCCAAACATATAGCATCTGTTTAAATATGCTCCAACATGTTCAAGAACACGATGAGTACATCTTCCTTTGGCGAACGCTCCAGGTGTACTAAAGATCCTCCCACAAAACGTGTCGTATATATAACATTTTTATGGGCGTGGCCTTAAATCGAGTAATTTTACTGGCGGAATGCAATCGGTACGACGCATTTAGTTTTTAATGAAATTTCGGTTTTATTTTCCATTTAAACTTAATGATCCTGTTATTAAATTAAAGCTAATGACTTTTTTGATCGAAATATTAAGCCATTTCTATAGGGAAATTTCAATTTCGAAGTCACCATTAGGGTTCTGGACCCGTTATGTCAAATAAACACACACGTATATTTTTGTAGCCATTGCCGTTGTACAGCGGTTCAAAACAATTTGAATTTGCCTCGTAGTTTTGATAAATTATTTATACTGGCTGAACCGCACAATTTATACAAACACGATTTTTTTTTTATAAAAATAGGTATTCGATACGCCTTTTCGGTGAATATTAGTGCATACATAAGGAACATCAAAAAATTAGGACCCTGATGTGGTTCTGATGTTCAATCTGCGTTGCACTTTCTCATACTCACGTCTGTAGCTGCTAATTGCACAGCTCCAAACTGGAGTAGCGTACAACAGTATAAAGTGGGTCACTGAGGCCAATATCTTCCGCTTTGTTGACCCGGGACCGCCGATTCTCGGCATCAGCTTAGCTAGGCCAGTACCAATCTTGGCTCCCTTGGATGCTGAGGATTTGACATGGTTGTTGAAACTCAAATTCTTGTCTATCATTACATCCAGCACTTTAGCACTTGGACCCGGCACTACCCTGGGGCCCCCTAACTGTAAGTTTATTTCGCGGCACTTTCTTCTGCCCGTTAGCATCTCGGCCTCTGTCTTCTCGGGGACTAATCGTAGCCCACTGGACGCAACCCATTGGTTGATGGCATCTAGTTACGTAGTATTTGCCAAGTTCTACCCACCTGGAGTAATTTAATTTCACATTTTCCTAAAGGAAGCAAGGTGTGCCGAAAATGCCAACGATAACTCAAATTCCATGAGACAGTTAGCGTTACCAAATCATCCAGTTCGGTAAAATCAGTTCCATTGCTAAACAGTTCACACGGTAAAGAAGCTTGCGATACAACGTGATAACAACTACGTGAATGTTTATTTGATGTAACTTATAATTACACCAAGTTTGAGCAAAATCGACGAGAGTTATGAAAATAATTGCAAAAAATTAACCTATTTGAATCATTGGCTTGCTTCTCCATATTCGCTCGCGATAATAGAACGAAGATATAAATAAATGTAATTTAATTATAATTTCTTTTCTTAGAAGGAAGACATTGTCTCATTTTGCTATAAATTTCCCATTAGCCGTTTGTTCCTAGATGAAGCAATCCAGGTTGGGTATACTGTTACTATAGTAGAGTCGCGCTAGTATGAACATTCAGAAATGTGCACAAAAAATTGCATAACAATATTTGTTTTTCTGTTAAACATTTTATAAGATTATAGCTTTTACTGAGTAACCAACAAGTTTCAAAGGAGTCATCCATTAATTACGTAAGGGTTTTTTTTGGGGGGGTATTGGATATCTTACGGACGCTTACGCAGGGGGGGTCCGACGTATTCCTTAAGTAAGTTTCTTAAAATATTTTTTTTAATTAAATTTAAAAATCAAATATAATTTTTTCTTTTTATGCTGGTAATTGTATCCAGGTAAAATGGAAATACTATACATATTGCTGTGACCCAAGCTACCGACCCAATGCAAATTATTAAATTTCCAACTCAATTTGAAACATTAAATTAAATTTGACCTACTTAAAAATATTACAGATGCAAAAGATAAACTACTTGCACAATTTTTCAATATTATGAGTATATAAAGATTTCGAAAGATTGAAACACATGATATAAAGCTGTAAGATAGATTCATTAAAGATATTGCCACATCAAAATTTTATAAAAAAAGATATTTAAATCAGAAATAGTAATTCCGTTGAATATTGTTATCAACGAAAACATAACCAACAACTTGGTGACGTAAAAATTGAATTTATTCTGTGAATAACATTTTATGTATAAAACTGATTATATCATAATGTATAAAATAATCTGCTCTTTGTAATGATCATAATTTGATTCTGTGAAGCCATAAAAAGGTTAATAGTGCTCATTTTCGCTTGAAAAGTTGATAACAAGTTTTGTGATAAGAAATGGTCAAATATCCGTCTAAATTGTGCCTACGAAAGTGCTCCTGTATTTCAAAGACGTGCAGAAACCATTGGATAATTCAACACATCAGATTTGGAAGCTATCCTGAAAATTTGAAAACATTTGGTTAATGAAAAATTTTACAAAGTATCAAATTTGACTTACTGATAATGAAAATCGACGAATTTTGGAAAACAGCGCAGCCAGAGAGTCAGTCTACCTTTAACGCTTGAAACAACAGGACGTGTGTGGTTCCAGAGTGAACAATCCAATTCAAAAACATCCAGATGTACCAACGCGCCGAATATTATTAAAAATTAGATAGTGGTTTATCTAAAAATGGCTACCATTAGTTGAAATCATCTCACTACCAACAATGTGTTAAAAATACGACTCACCTTTTGTATATCGTGGAAGCGAATATCAGTAAACAACTCACTAGTATTCCACCAATATAAGGCAACTGATCAACAAGTGTCAATCGATAAATCAACGCCGCACAATCACATTAAACAGGAGCGAATTTTGTTATCAACTTCTACTAACGCGACGTTTGTTGAGTGAAATGCTACGAAGTTACCGCGCATCGCAATTGTGTTCAGTGCGCATGCCTTTTTTAATTAGGCAGGATATTTGAATCAGGTATATGAAAAACTTATTATTTCTATTAAATTTGGCCCTCAGCATTTCAGAATAGGACGTGACTAATTAGTAGCACTATCCTCATTAAAAAAAAAATTTTCAATAAACATTTTTCCATTATTTACTTTTCTACGAAGACGAAAATTTTACTTAAAAACATTTAAACCCGTTAATGGACAGCGGATGGTTTGAATTCAATTCAAACCAACAAGAAGAAGAAAGAAGTTTTTGGATCTACTCATTTTGGATTTATTTGATGTTTAATATTGTAATCTCCACAGATAAAATTTATCTGCAACTACTTGAAAAATTAAAATTATATGCGCTAGCGAATTCATTATTTTGGTTAATATAAAACTATTTTAATTTAAATACAATCTTTTATTCTGTCAATTCAAATAACAGCTAAGTATTTCAATTTTTAAGATCGTCAAAAGCAAAGGTGAATTAGTTTATCTCCGAACAATTATTTTGTCAACAAATTTCAATCAACAAAAGTATTTATCTGAAATTCATAAAGCATCTCAAAATTTAACTGAATCCACAATACCTTGAGTGAATCTCAACCGCTGAGCTATACAAGAGGGACAAGGATCGTGAGCTTCTGGACAAAAATTGCACCCTTGAAGATTTCAATTTTCAATTATAAAAATTCTTCTATCACTTTCAAGCCCAAAACCGAGGTGTGCAACTTTTGAAAGAAACTACACAGCAATATGTATATTGAAATATATAGTACTTAAAAATCATTAAACATAGTGGCATAATGGCATAATGGCATCAAACTTTGGCGATCTTTACGAACGGTTTTTCATCTATGTAAATAAAAATTTAATTTAAATTTTTGTATTTATTATTATCTATATAATATATTATTATTCATATTTTATAAATATAAGGGGTGGAGAAGGGGGGGTCAAAATTAATTTTCTTTTAAATAATCCTTAGGTAAGATGTGAGGGGGGGGTTGCCACAATCTTACGTACCCTTACGTGGGGGGGGGGGAGGGGGTCCAAAATTACAAAAATCATCCTTACGTAATTAATGGACGGCCCCAAAATGGAAAGTATTATCTAAAACTGGGAATTTTCTTTGTATAGATAGATAAAATATTGCATGTTATTTACTCGATTATATTATATTACTTTTATTCCGTTTTATCCATGTGTTCAGCTATGCAAACTTTTTGTAACCATAGGAACCCTACAATATTTCAAACTAAGGACCGGTTCCACCAACTCTGATTAAATACTTTAATCATGATTAGTTGGAGTTAATCACGGTTAAATGAAAAAGAGCGTTCCACCATCTTTTCAATCTTGGTTAAAGCAGTTTAATCATGGTTAACTAGACTTCAAACTAATCAACAGATTTTGGGCTATTAGATGAGTTTAATCACGGTTAATGGCCGGTGCATGCGCATTTCTTTCAATTGAATAAAGATAATGTTGACTGTTTGAATACACATAGCCTTAAAAGCAAAACGTGAACATGTTATTTGTGTTAAGAAATTAGTTAAAGTGATTATTTTTTGATATTATTTACAATAATGTTTTACAATAATATCTTATCTTCTTCAGATGATGAAGATATTGTAAATGCAGTTTATAGAAGACCGCGAGTGATAAATGCAAGACCCAACTTTCACGAAATCCACGACGATCTTTAGTTTTTCAATTTGCAAATAATAAAATTTGAGGTTATATTTTCTGTTAATTTTTCCTTCTTATAATAATATCATAAATAGCACTACTACCAATTACCATTAGTACAAGTTTATTGTAACTGCATATCAACCAATCAGAGCATCTTTTGCAAGTTTATACCCGAGTATACACGAAATGAAAGCAGTCAACTAATCATAGATACTAAGCGCTTGGTGGAACGCTTTGAAATTAATGTCGGTTAAAAACTTAATCACGGTTAATCATTAATCATGATTAGTTAACCAACGATTTAATCAGAGTTGGTGGAACCGGCCCTAAGAATTCGATTTCAGTTTAATTAAAAATTTCTTATTACAGTTCGAGTGTTACATGCATGAATTAAATCATCACAAAGTAATAATTAACGCTTCCGATGTTATGCTTGGTAATCTATCGGTATTTGCAGCTGTAAGTGCGTTTTATAATTTACTTATTGCTATGTCCTCCTCCTAATAAAATGTTAGGTACAGGAAGGTACACACATTATTGCCCCTTCTTACTAAGCTCGCGGGTTGAGTCGTTCAAGGTGTGGGTCCCTAGTGAATCAAGATTAGAGTCGACGTAAAAGATGTTAATTGGCTCTCTCGGGATGTTTAACTTTGCTTTCCTTTTTTGAATAAAAAAGAAATAAAAAACTTTCATCAACTCCCATACAAATTTTATTACAGTAAAGAAAAGAAAAATTATCAAACTGTCTTTCATGAAAGAACATTAATATTAAATAAATCTTGGATTACAAATCCAAGGTGAATAAACCTTTTAAATTTTTAAAATTAATACAAATAATTGTTCGAAACAAAGAGGTTTCCTCTCTTCGTCCCAAGTTGCTTGATTATTAAGCCAATCAAGACTCTCGCTTTACATTAGCGGGCTTAAATGTTTATAAATTTAAATTTGTTGCTTATTTTAAAGCTTAAAATATTTTTGACGAAAATTGTAAAAGTTTTGATTATATTTAACTTATCACTCAGGGTATCAAAGAATACACTCTGTTAGAAGTCTTTTCCTCAAATCCTATTATTAACACGCTGAAGGCAAAATTTTAACAAATTATAGAAATCATAAATTCACTGTACCTGCCTCCTGAATATATCGCAGTTTTTATTTTCAAAAAAGGATATCATTTATTCGCTGTTTGTGTGTGCGCCCTGCTTTAATCTTTATTTGTAAAGATTCAACTTTACTCCACCGGTCATCACTTTGCTGGATGTCATTTGAAGTGGTACTTTACTTTGACTAGTGCTTAAATTTGTGCTCGTATTTACATCCTTCCTATTGAGAATCTCCAAAAATATTGAGGTAAGCTGTTCCATTAATTTGCAATGATTTTCTTGTTATCCAGAAAATTTTTATATGTAAATTACAACATCTTCATTGCATTTGTTTATGTCCTTGACATCTATTTTTAGAATCGACGTTGGACAAACGAAACTTTCTAACCTCTCCGAAGTCAAATGAATTTGGTTAACCTCCAAATTCTGGTAAATAATATTTTTCGGAGAGCATCGAAAAATGCGTGCACACAGCGGAGTTACTTGAGGTAAACTGATTTTTGATCGAAAATCGATACAATTGGTATTCTTGTTTGAATTTTGTGAGTCAAATCCATGTATTTTCGAATTTATTTTACTCTAATAAATTATTTTTATTCTAGATTTTTCTTCTGTATCAACCTCGATTTCGTTTGGAACATCTTCCCGAGCAGTTTGATTGGTACATTCCATTTTTATCAATTTTATGGATTGTTGATTGATTCATTTTCGTCTTTCTTGGTTGTTTACAGGGGCGTTACACAAATATGACCCTTATTAACTAATTTGTTGATTTATCCGTTGAAAATATACACATTAAATGCATGAAACAATTACATAATTTTTGATATGCTTACATTTTTACAGAGAATGTTATTTGTAGAGTAAATTGGTTTACAAATTCTTAAATTTTTCTAGGTTATCATGATTAATACATTTTTACTAATTTTGAGCTAATTAAGTTTTTTGTTTCATTTCTGATGTGACAATCATCAGTTTATTTAGATTTAGCAATCTTTGTCATGTTTCATTCATCCTGAGAGACTCAAATAAATTTAGAAAATTGAAATTTTGAAAAATAAAAATTTCTCGTAGAGCAAATTTTTAAAGTGTCTTTCGACTTAGAATTTTGTGCTTGTTTCGAATATATGATTCATTTTAGCATCGGGAGCCTTTCTTATTCATTTTAACACACAGCATAATCCATTTCAAATTGCATCAAAAGATAAATTTAATTTTAGATTGAAGATTCAATTTCAAAAAATTTTTTTTTTGTGTTCAAATGTTATAAAATTTTCTTTTTTTTCTTAAGTACCTCTCTGATTTTTGATATTTGTGACTGATTGATTTTGATTCCATTTGCCTAAATGTATTTTTCAAGATTGTATGCGTCAATCTCCTCCATTTCAAGTTTTACTTGTCTTTTTGTTTGTGCGAATGGCTTTTCACTCTTGTGATATCCTTCAATGACTTATTTAAAATGTTGCAAACTTTATGTCTTTTGAAATTGAAATTTTTAAATTATGAATTAACTTGATTGTAAAATAAACTTAAAATTTTTGTCATTAAATTTCCTTTTAAATTAAATTGTTTGTAAAATTAAAATTGTACCTAACTAATTAAATTATCTAAATTTTTGAATTGACATAACATTTGCCTTTTTAATTGTTTGACTCTTTCTGAAATTTTTAAGTTTTGACCATTTTGTAAGCGTTTTGTTAATTTCAATTATTTAATTAATTATAAGTTTGGATCAATTGTTTCCTACTGTGATGAATATTTAATTGGCT
Source organism: Podabrus alpinus (assembly GCA_932274525.1). Taxonomy (NCBI): domain Eukaryota; kingdom Metazoa; phylum Arthropoda; class Insecta; order Coleoptera; family Cantharidae; genus Podabrus; species Podabrus alpinus. The sequence goes on from OW026452.1 coordinate 99,697,090, forward strand.
TCTTTCTTTCAATGCGATGGATTTTAATTCACATCCTCTGTATTTGAATATTATTTTGTTAATTCCTGATTGTTTATTTTCTTTCTAATTGATCATTTTAATATTAATTTTTAAATTTTAAATCTTTTCCCCCCTTTTTAATATTTCTAGTCAATGTGCCCTCTTTTTCAAACTATTTCACGCAACTTTTAACTATTTTGCTCAAATTGTCTCTTGCAATTTCAGCATTAATTCATTATCCCATTTATTTATCATCAATAAACTTCTATTATTGTAATCAATCGTCAATTATTTTTATTATCAAAAATTATTTTATTTTTACTTCATCTACAGCAAATCTTCCTTTTGGTCCATCCTATGATGTTCTTGTTACCAATCTTTCTTCATCAAAATGTTTTCTTCGATTAATTTTTCCGCATTGTCACTAATTTATCCATGTTTATAATTTTAAAATTTTTGTTGTCATCTCGAATCTTCGAAATTTTTGTACGCTTATTTTTCTTGTAGTCAATTAGTTTTCTCATAATTTTCAGATTCTTAAAATGTTGTAGTCTTGACAATTTTTATTTACTTAATAATGTTGAGTTCAAATCTCTCAATGTTAATGAATTTTTAATTATTACTTTAATCGTGTCCATTTCATTCGCTAATCAAATTTACAAGTTTCGGCATCCTAATTTCTTTATCAAAGTTTCCGATTTTTATGTGTTGATTTTTAAGCGGACCCGTTTGAATAATTCCATCTTCATGATGTAATCTTCAGCATTTATTCCAATTGTTGTTTTTGTGTTGAAGTCCATTATCCATTTCACTTCTTTATTTGCTGTGATTTGACTCCGCGTTTTTGTCTTTTTGGTCTTGTGATTGCACTGTTTATTAAATGTTCTAATTTTCAACTGTCTATCACTGTACCGTAATTTAAATTTTATCCATTTGTACCGAGTTTTTATTGACTTTATTATTTTCAACCGAGCATGTTTATTTTGTATTTTTGTATGTGAAAAATTTTTGAATCGAACAATGTTCCCAAATTTCACTGTTTTATTTAATAAAAGTTTTTGTGATTTAAAATGTTTATGTTTTATGAAAGTCTGCTTCTTTCTATTTATTATTGTGAGCACTTTTTCACTTTTAAATGTTCTTTTGACCTTAATAATTGTCTTTATTTTAAATTTTCTTGCACTTTTTTGGTTCTTCACATTTTTGTGTTTTCTTTTATTTTGATGTTTGTTGCTAAATTTCTTTTGTTTGGAGCTTCTTGGAAATCTTTTATTTTTCTTTGCTCTTGTACCTCTTGTTTTATACTTCGGCTTTGCATATAGTTTCTTGATCTTTAAGTAGAGCCTTTTGAAATTTCTTCTCGCATGCACAACGTTGAATTTGTATCGAACTTCCTCCATTTCTTCGATTTGTGTTGGAATTGGGGTTTCTTGTACGTTTTCAACTTTTGGATCCATTTTTGTATCCATAGAGGAGATTTCTTGTCTGATTACCATTATCATTTCTTTATTTCGTTTTTTGAATCCATCATCTATTGTTTTACTTAATTCTTGATTTCCAGTATCAATTTTATTGCTTAAGTCAAATTTCAATTCTTTCATTTCATTTCTTATGAAGTCCATTAGCATTTGCATGTCGGAGTTGTTTATTTGAACGTTTTGCTGTGCGTTCGACATGATTAATTTTGTTGTTAAAAGAATTTTGCAAATAGTTATCAAAGATATTCGTAAATAGAAAATGTTTAAATATAAAACCTGTCAATAAAGAATTAATTATTATAATAATCAAAATGTTGTTTTATTTTCACAAACAAAAATAATTTTTAAGTTTTTACCCTTAAATTTTTATCAAAACTACCCCTATCGTGATTTCGATGCTAGGATGCCAAATGATGCTATACTTTGGTGCATTAAATTTCAAAAATATTAATTTTTCACAAAAATTTTTCTACCCTTAAATTTTTATTTTGGTCAAAACTACCCCTGTCGTGTTAATCGAGCTTTTTCGAGCCCCACGTTACGCGCCAAAAGATGCTATGTCCTCCTCCTAATAAAATGTTAGGTACAGGAAGGTACACACATTATTGCCCCTTCTTACTAAGCTCGCGGGTTGAGTCGTTCAAGGTGTGGGTCCCTAGTGAATCAAGATTAGAGTCGACGTAAAAGATGTTAATTGGCTCTCTCGGGATGTTTAACTTTGCTTTCCTTTTTTGAATAAAAAAGAAATAAAAAACTTTCATCAACTCCCATACAAATTTTATTACAGTAAAGAAAAGAAAAATTATCAAACTGTCTTTCATGAAAGAACATTAATATTAAATAAATCTTGGATTACAAATCCAAGGTGAATAAACCTTTTAAATTTTTAAAATTAATACAAATAATTGTTCGAAACAAAGAGGTTTCCTCTCTTCGTCCCAAGTTGCTTGATTATTAAGCCAATCAAGACTCTCGCTTTACATTAGCGGGCTTAAATGTTTATAAATTTAAATTTGTTGCTTATTTTAAAGCTTAAAATATTTTTGACGAAAATTGTAAAAGTTTTGATTATATTTAACTTATCACTCAGGGTATCAAAGAATACACTCTGTTAGAAGTCTTTTCCTCAAATCCTATTATTAACACGCTGAAGGCAAAATTTTAACAAATTATAGAAATCATAAATTCACTGTACCTGCCTCCTGAATATATCGCAGTTTTTATTTTCAAAAAAGGATATCATTTATTCGCTGTTTGTGTGTGCGCCCTGCTTTAATCTTTATTTGTAAAGATTCAACTTTACTCCACCGGTCATCACTTTGCTGGATGTCATTTGAAGTGGTACTTTACTTTGACTAGTGCTTAAATTTGTGCTCGTATTTACATCCTTCCTATTGAGAATCTCCAAAAATATTGAGGTAAGCTGTTCCATTAATTTGCAATGATTTTCTTGTTATCCAGAAAATTTTTATATGTAAATTACAACATCTTCATTGCATTTGTTTATGTCCTTGACATCTATTTTTAGAATCGACGTTGGACAAACGAAACTTTCTAACCTCTCCGAAGTCAAATGAATTTGGTTAACCTCCAAATTCTGGTAAATAATATTTTTCGGAGAGCATCGAAAAATGCGTGCACACAGCGGAGTTACTTGAGGTAAACTGATTTTTGATCGAAAATCGATACAATTGGTATTCTTGTTTGAATTTTGTGAGTCAAATCCATGTATTTTCGAATTTATTTTACTCTAATAAATTATTTTTATTCTAGATTTTTCTTCTGTATCAACCTCGATTTCGTTTGGAACATCTTCCCGAGCAGTTTGATTGGTACATTCCATTTTTATCAATTTTATGGATTGTTGATTGATTCATTTTCGTCTTTCTTGGTTGTTTACAGGGGCGTTACACAAATATGACCCTTATTAACTAATTTGTTGATTTATCCGTTGAAAATATACACATTAAATGCATGAAACAATTACATAATTTTTGATATGCTTACATTTTTACAGAGAATGTTATTTGTAGAGTAAATTGGTTTACAAATTCTTAAATTTTTCTAGGTTATCATGATTAATACATTTTTACTAATTTTGAGCTAATTAAGTTTTTTGTTTCATTTCTGATGTGACAATCATCAGTTTATTTAGATTTAGCAATCTTTGTCATGTTTCATTCATCCTGAGAGACTCAAATAAATTTAGAAAATTGAAATTTTGAAAAATAAAAATTTCTCGTAGAGCAAATTTTTAAAGTGTCTTTCGACTTAGAATTTTGTGCTTGTTTCGAATATATGATTCATTTTAGCATCGGGAGCCTTTCTTATTCATTTTAACACACAGCATTATGTAGTTGCTTCAATTGTCTTTTTAGATTTTTAGTGGGATCCTTACGTCAATAACTATAGCACTGCAATTTATAATTTTAAAAATTTAGGATATACCTCGAGCATTTCATTAAAAATGCACAGTTTTGGAGATTTTATTCACATATAACAAGAAGTAAAATATTGTAAAAATATTAACTTACAATTAACACCTCACCGAAGTTCGTTTTTATGCAATGAAAAGTGGACACAAATTTTTCAAACACAATTGATTGATACATTTTTAGATTTATATTCGTTTGGAAAGGTCACATCACTAATGTATTTAAGGTATTGTAAATGCATTCAAAGTAAAACAAAGAAATGTTATAATAAGTTTTCAATACGAAAAATTCATTTCTATGAATTTCTATAAAAAAATGTTTTATTGGATATTTTGTTAATTGTTATTTTATGTAATATATTATATTTGTATCTATTTTATGTAGTATGTTAATGTTAGAATATCCCCTCCAGCTTTTGTCGTTTTTTGGTATTATAATAAAGGCAGCTTTATATTCCTAATAGTTGTTTTATATATTTCACCTGAGGCCTAATAATACCTGAGTTTTATTAATTGAATCTAAAGGCTAGTCGCCTTTAACATAAACCTCATTTGAGACATGATAGTGTAGGCTAGCACTAGATCACTTACCGCTATAAGACGAGGGATTATACATCGTGAAAATGCAAATAACAAAAAATAGTACTTATAGTTTATAGTACTAATAATTTTATTTCGAGTCGTATCTCGGAGCTTTGGCTCGGGTTGGTGTTGTATTGGCAGAGTCATCTGGTACAGGAAATTGAGTGTCTGATGGATCGGATGCTATGCGGCAGGAAGGTGATCAGCAAATATATCAACATAATCTTGCTCGCTCCCGGTTCTTTCACCATTTATTTTTCAAATTGGGGGTCTAGTTTTTGCGGTTGTTTAAGTTTTCGTGAAATTTTCCACAAGGAATAGTGTGTTGATTTTCTTGTTGAGAGGCTTTCCAGAAAGCATTTAACGTGTTGATTTTTGTGTTCATGGAGGACTTGTTTAAGTTCTTTGATAACAGAATTAAATTTAGTCTAGTCGATTGGAGCGCGGGTGGATTGTCATCGCTTTCTGGGTTTTGTTTATTTCTATAAACTTCATTCTTATGTTATTTGGAGTGTATCCAGGTTTAGATGTTAGTACTTTTCTTTCTGGACGGACAAGTCATGCAATCTGTTGAACTGATTTAGTTAAACATTTAATCATATCATCGATCTCTTGCTCTTAGATTTAGTAAGTTGATGACAGTGCCCCTGTATTTTTTCCAGTTGGTACTTTTATTTGCCAGTATTTGCAAATTACTTTGCTTAGTTTACGTATGGACTTGCTACTTTAATTAGATTAAAATCGAGGTATGATGTATGTATCAAGTTTTAAAAAATGCATGAAAATGTCATTTCTTACACAGATGTCAATGAACTTTGTACCTGTCACAAGGCCAGTATTATGTAGTAGGTTGTCGTCTTATAAATATTTTTCACTCAATTTAGATATTAGTTATGTATGCGGTGTTTTATGCTGTTTTTGATTATGATTGAGGTGTCTCTTCCACCATAGGCCGCGGTGTGTTAAGTGCACTGTCGATCATGCAACTGAAGCTTGCCCACGAATGGAAAGAGGTGGGCAAGTAAAGTGTACAAACTGTAATAATAATAACCCCGCAAACTACAGAGGTTGCTCGGTAGCAAAAGAAAGCTTCAAAGCAAAGATTCCCTACACTACGGAAGAAGCAAATCAACGAACTACTGATCACGACAAATTTTCCACCTCTTCCAAATAGAAATCGAAGCTAACACGGAATCTCCTATGCCCAAATGACTGCAAACAACATCCAGTATCACCAATCTCCCAATAACCCACAGCAAAGTCAAATGGGATCGGCTATCTAACAACAACCAAAATTAATGTCGAGTAAATGCTAACAAAAATGATGGAGAAATGGACAAAATGTTTGATCTTCTAATAACCTTGATTCGAAAGATGTAATGGAGAGTAACCTCAAACTAAAAATTTCGATCTGGAACGACAACGGCTTGATCAATCATGGCCAAGATATCAAATATTTTATTACAAATCACAACTTACATAGATGTTATGCTTATATCGGAAACATAATATATGACTTCAAAAAGCTACATAAAATCCCAAAATATTCGATATACTGCACCAATCATCCTGGTGGAAGAGCTCTAGGAGGCCTTGTGGTCATCCTCTCAACGCCAATTTTTGACGTGACCTCCCAAGTAACATTTTAAGCCTGGGAAACGCCTGCCAGGTGCTTGCCAAGTATAATCTCACAGGTTCCTGTTGCTGTTACAAGCTTTTCACAAGCTTGTGACAGCTGCTGTATGAGTAAAATGGCTGCTGTGAAATTGCTGTCACAAGCTTGTGGCAAACTTGTGACAGGGCTGCCAGTATACAAACAGTTTCCTGACAAATATTATATTGTCAATAATATTCCTGTGAACAGTTATAAATATCCCTCATTGCCAACAAAACCAATGAATAATGAATAGTTAGTGGCGGGTGAAAATAAAAGATATAAAAAATGAATTGGAAGTCCAGAGGAGATTAACTGGTTAAATACGTTACCTACACATAATAGATTCCAAAATTTGGCAGAAACTAACAGCAATGAGTCATCATCCATCTGTGATGACTAAATAAAAGAATACCACATGAAAAACAATGCGGAAAATGTTTAAAATTCTGAACCAAAATCACCACCTATATTTTTTGTGGAAGGCGTAAGTAACATGAAACTACTTATGGAACTACTTGAAGAGGGTGCAAAAGATCGATACACTGTAAAATCCATAAATAGTGAACTGGTAAAAATTCAATCAAACATTTGTAAAAATTACACAGACGTCATCAAAGCATTGAAAGACAAAAATTTGACTTTCACACGTACATATTTATAAGCCAGAACAAGGCAAGAATTTTCAAGTTGTTCTAAAATAATTTCACTCATCATCAGATGTAGAAATACTTACGATGAAGCTGTCTGATTTAGGATACACGGCTGTTAATATCGGTAATGTTAAATACAGAATTAATAAAAATCCGCTTTCAATGTTTTACATCGACATCAAATCAAAAGAAAATAATAAAAAAAATTATAAAGTTAATTGCCTCATGAACACATCAGTACAGTTTGAAATTCCCCATGTCAAAAGAGATATTGCACGGTGCAAGAAATGCCAAAAATTTGGAAACTCCAAAAATTTTTGCTACAAACCGCTGCGATGTGTGAAATACACAGTTGAACACTTAAAACTCAATTGCCAAAGAAGAGATGATAACATAAAACGCGCAAATTGTGAAGGCAATCACTCAGCAAATTACAGAGGATGCTCAGTTCATAAACAACTGCAACAGCGAAAATACCACATGGTACAACTTACGTTCAACAAACAAGGTAATAGAGACCAATGGTACAACAAACACAATGCTCTTCTCATAAAAAAGACGACGGTCATGGCCTGAATGTTAACGAGATCAACTGCTAATGTAAGGCTCCCCGGTTCGACTCCGGGTATTGTCTAAAATTTCTTGACCGTCTCCGTGCTTTCGGAGGGCACGTAAAGCAGTCGTTCCCCTTGTGTTAATGATTTGCCATCTTAACAATAAAAAAACAGGGTGCAGGCATATCGAAAGGCAAGCCTAGCAAGCTACCTGAGATGTAAAATGCAAAAATGCTCACAGAACTAATGTCAAAAATTATTAAAAAACTGGTTCTGGACCTATATTAAGAGGAAGAAGAAGATTTAACAGTCAACCTAGCTACTATAATCAATTCCAGCCACAGCAACAATCAAACAACATGAGTGAACTTAAAGCCAAGATGAAGAAATTGATAGAACAAAAAATGATAACGATAATGTTAAATCTGCTAACTAACGTGGTTACAAAAATAACTTAATGGAGGTAATAATTAAAATTGCAACATGGAATGCCTGTAATTGGCTGATTGGCAGATCATCTGAACTATCCCTGTAGAATAAGCTGTAGAATATTGGTGCATTTTTTTCAATTTCATTATATTGTTATAAATTGTTGGTTTTAATTTCATAACTTTAAAAACGTTATTGCTTCAAATTCTAATGGTTCTTATAGCAACCATCTGCCTTATTGTTTTCATCTTACAAATGTGCACCACCACCTTTTTAAACACAAAATTTTATCATTCAATACTAAAACACCCCTCCGACTTGTTATTTAAACACCTTTTAAAATAATTGATTCCTTTATTTTACAGACTCACATACAATTTTTAAAACATGCCTGCTTAAACAAGACTCAAAAGGCAACTTTCTACAAATTTTAGCGTGGCTGTCCCAGCAAAGCTCAAAAAACCATTGGCGTTCGACTGTGCTATGGAACCCACTATGAAAACATAGTGCCAACAAAAATTTAAAATCCACAATAATTTTTAATTTCAAATACTATTAAAATTTTTGTAAATTTTACAGAAAAAACACGACGATATAAAGTCATACTGAAGCCGATTTGGACCTATGGTAAACAGCTCTGGGGAACTGCCAGTATATCTATTTAATATAGAAATTCTGCAAACTTTCCTAAACAAGTTCCTCAGAACTATCTTCAACGGTCCATGATATGTACCAAATGAAGTAATCCATTAGGATCTACAAGTCACCTTGGTTCACAATAAACACAGTATGGAAGTAGAATCTAATCACATCCAAACGTGCTAGCAAACAAATTACTAAGCCATTCTCATGAAGTGAGAAGACTAAAACGTTTTATCGATCTATCTTCACGTTTTTAATTTGATAACTTAATTTTTAGTTACGTATATACCATAAGTGTATATAAAGTTGATTAAATGTACTTATAAGGTATAATATCTGAGACATTTCGAAAAGAATATAGATTCCAAAATTTATCGATCACTTGCGTTTGAAAAGTTCTTGTCTACTTTTATTGAATAAAAAAGAAGTTCGGTGAGGAGTTAGGTGCAATATTTTTTTACACTATTTTAATAGTTAAGTGGATAAAATCTCTAAAACTGTGCATTTTTAATGAAATGCTCGAGGTATATATGTCCTAAGCTTTCAAAATTATAAATTGCAGTGCTACAGTTATTGACGTAATGATTCCACCAAGAATCTAGAATGATAATTGAAGTAAATGCATAAGTATATTTTAAAACGTTCTTACAGATGCAAATATCGAGATACTTCCAATAAGAACATCAGATCCGTTAATTATTACTTCATGATGTTTTAATTCCTTCATATAGCACTCGAACTGTGTTACGAAAAATTTTCACTTTTCGCAACAACGTTGAATTTATTAAATTCAACTTTTAACATCTAGCAATATATTTCGTAGCACCCTGTATAGCGAGCGTGATTGACGGAGATTAAACTCGCGCATGCTATGATAAGAATTCATTGGTGAGCTCGAGAACGCTCCGGTCATGTTTGAAAGTGCTGTGAAATGGTTATCAGTTTTTGGTTCAAAATTTTGAAAAAGGGATGATTCGATTTTGTGAGGGTTCCCATCCATCAATACGAATGGTTTTTTGGATCTTGCGCTCCAAAACCCTTCATGGGGATGTGACATTCGTGATTTGAGGGATGGTTGATTTTTCCCGGATCGTACATTTTTTGTTGGACCCATGGTCAGTGCTTCCTGTGAAATATTACTTCATTTTCACAATGGTAAGTCACCTAATAATTTTGTTCATTGCTTCGCAGTTACTGGATAATTAATTTAGCCAAATTTTCTTCCGTACACCTGGAGAACGATGACGTTGGAGTTCACCCTTGACCAATTTATGTATTTTTTATGTGTAACATTTTGGTTTCCTTTTTGTCATGCATTTTTTTATTCTTAGAGTGGTCGCCAAGATTGCGATAGCCTTGCAATTTTATATTCCTGCGGCGAGGTGATATCAGTTTATCTTATCCAGTTCGCACTCGCAAGTGTGAAATGGATCGAATGTTCAGGTTGATATGTAATAAACTTTTAATTATTAATTATTGATATTTGTGTTTTATTTAATTAACTTGTTCAGGGTATTTATTTCCACTTATAACATCGAATAGCTTATGGTAAAATGCCTTGACGGAGGAATTCCAAAATGATCGTAGTACGTTCGAATTTCATATTTGAAATTCTATGTTGAACAATTTTTTTTTTTTGTGTTTATTTTTGTTTTTATGTTCTTTTTTTATGAAAGGCTACGATGTTCGACCCATATACAGGGTGCGGCATTTCATCGAGATTGCTTTCGTTTGTTTTTCATTGGGGATTCGATATGGTTCCACTTTATCGTGGGATTTTTATATAACCATTCGAATGTGCCCTTGGTTTATATTTGGGAGTGATTTTCGGTGGCAATGCCGTTGCTACTGTGCCTGTTTTGGTCGGCTAACACCTCTTACATCCGACATCGCGTATATCTTTGCCTTCTGACAATGAACTTCTTATTGTTAATTTTAATTGTGTTGTTAGCAAAGCTGTTTCCTTGATCTCTCCGGGGTGTTTCTTTCACACGATCCACGACTCTCGCTTCCGCAATAAACGAGCTAGTTTAAAACCTAACACCAGGGCCCCACGCAAAATTAAAGTAGATGGTTTATCCTTCTGCGTGGACTTAATCTTTTCCGAGCTGACTTCTCATTAGAGCAGTAAGGAAAGATTTTGTTACAACTGTAATAAGAAAATGTTAAACTATGCTGAAGTGAAGTTCATATTTGAATTATGGGATGAAAGCGTGTAAATATAATAAAAGTAATACAATAAATAAAAAAAATTGTTAATTGCGACCGGTAACGTTTAGGTAGATCAAATCTATTTATTTATATTCAAAAATGCATTCATTGGAAGATCTAGCGCCTTAAATTTAGAGATTTCTAAATTTTATTGGTAGAACCGATTTCGATAGGTTACGCAATTTTAATTATAGTGTTTGTATTACTTAGGGCCAGTTTATCAATCTCCAGTTAAATTTACTTGTAAGATAAATCTACCACGTGACATCTTTTAATCCAATGAGAAGACGCCAAACCTCGCTTACCTATCAGATAAGTCTAACTGCAACTTTAACTGGAGATTGATAAATTGGCCCTAAATATATAATATTTATTTATAGATCATAGTATTATAGTATTTCTATTATTAAGCTGGAGTCTCACTACAACCACCTACCGCCACTCTAATAAAATTTAACTAAATTAATTGGTTAAAACCTACTTCAACGACCTACCCACCCATAAATCAGTTATATCCATTTTCTAAATTCTAGTCAATGGTTGACAGTAGTTTCAGTGAGACTCCAACCTTAGTACTACTGTAATGAATACCCAACCTGTATTGCTTCATCTCGGTACAAACGGCTAATGGGAAATTTAAAGCAAAATGAAACCATATCCTGCTTCTGAAATTAAAAATTATAATTAAATTACATTTATCTATATATTATTACTGTTATTATCGCGAGTAAATGTAGAACAGCAAGCCACGTGTGCCCCCTTTACATTCGAAAGCGAAAGTCGTCCCTTAAGATTGAATAACTTAATAATTACTTACCAAATTCTCTAATTTCCAAATCGTTGCGAAAATATAAATGCAGGAAGTTAATGTTCCAAATATTTCTAAGTGTAAAATAATAAGTGCCCTGCTAAAAATGATTGGTTGATCTTTCATAAACCTTAAAATATACTGAAGTACAACAGAAGCTTCTGCGAGTATAAAGAAAATTACAATAATTAGCAGAAATGGGTTCAAAAACTTATTAAATAATCGAATAATTACAAAGAGTTGAGAATTTAATCGAGTATAAGATGCAATGGAATCTGCAATATTTAATTTGACAAATCTGTTGTTAACAATTGTCGGGGGGCTATTTAAATTGTACCATAAAAGATATTTGAAGTGTCGATGACACCTTTTATATAAAAAGCAAAAAAAATTATACACATGATAAATAAGATGAGTTACCATGAAGCAAATATAAAAAGAAGCGACCATACCAAGTTTTTCTACATTATTAAAATTTGCATTTTCAAAGAGTCCAAATGTCATCAAGAATACTCCAGGCATCAAATAAATTAACATCAGTAAATGTGAATAAGTATGCAATCTTAAATTTTTGGTATCATTTATTGTTAACAGTAAGATTGATGTTGACTCACGAAAGATTTCCAAAGTATCTTGGAATAATTCACATACACGGCGAATTTTACTGACACCTAAACGTAAATAAAATATGCCACTAGCTGAACCGAATAAAATGAAAAAATTTGGAAACCTGAGTAGAACCTCGAAAATGCTCTTCGAATTCTCAATGTCACTAATAATATTAAGACCGCAGCTTATCAAAGCACAAACCAACAACAATAGAATCAATAAACTGGAATATAGAAAAACCTTTGGAGACCTAACATTTGCCTGGAGAAATATTTTTTCATGATCACAAATCATCAAAACAGGTGGAATTCCTACAAGCGCACCATACTCAAATAAAGGGCCCAAAACACATGAAATACAATTCTGACGTAAAGTATGTCGTGACATCTTATGAACAATATGTGACTTGTAGAACTAAATTATAAAAAACATTATGTTGGTTGGAAAGCCGCTGTTTGAATCAACAATGTAAACGCTAATGTAAAAATAATGGCTCTATAAATAAAACTAAAATAATTTTTTATCATAATATAATCTTTTTTATTAACAATCAGTATATTATGTAAATAACAAATTTTAGAAACATCAAACAACAAGCAACTGAAATTTACAAAATCAAATTTAGTAAATGGGAAAGTAATTTGTTGTCACATCAGATTTTTTGAATCATGTTCTTCTTAATTTAAAAGAATCGATGGATTTGTCTAGTAAATTAACTAAACGTCATTGAATGGTTCGTAAAATACTTGTGCTTGTTTAATGCAAGCAAATTTTTATAAAAATAAACACGGCCGTATAAATTTAATTATTATAATAAACAAACTGTTACTGTTATTCATTTTCTTGCAAATTGTTCTGATGGTCGGAAAAATCTTAAAAAACATACTTTTAACAAACTTAGAAAAATCGTATGTTTTCCAATCCAATTTATAAAATTCCGGTGTTATTGGACCCCAAGTGAAATTAATAAAACCAGCATTGGACAATAAAAGCTTTCTTTATTTAAATTCGATTACATGGTACACGCATAGTACATACCTAATATTTATTATAATATTTAATATTTAATGAGCAGCGCCGTAGCGAGCTCTTCTGGCGCCTGAGGCAAATTTGAATATATGTATGTTGAATAATTTTAAACTATTATTTATTGGGTTTTGTCTTTAACTTCCCAACGCCAGATGCCATTGTCAGATGAAGGAGAAGGCCGGCTACGCCGGGATGCTCCATCAAGTTCTTTCCAGAAACCAGAACCATTGCGATGGCGCCTGAGGCAAAGCCTCGGTCGTCTCACCCTTGCTTCGGCGCTCGCTTAGAGTAATGAAAACAAATGGATGCTTATCAGGAACTCATTTAGGCTGCCGGGACCGGGCGGTCTGGGGGGTATGGAATACCCCCCAGGTACACTTAATTTATTGCGAAAGAAAAACTTTCACTTTTACTTTCCTCGGTATTAAGAAGAACGGTACTGAGATAGTTATGAAAAATATCACCAAAAATACCCCCCTCCCGGATTACAAACAAAAATTGCAAGAGATTCAATGAAAAATAATTAATTTTGATGGTTCTGAATAATGGCAAGTGTACCTGGGGGGTATTCCATACCCCCAGACCCCCCGGTCGTGTAATATCAATTTTTATCCTTGGGAACTTCTGAAAATCTTATATAAAATACGCATAGTATGTCAGAATCACCGTTTCCATGGTAATCTAATGGATTACCCCACCGAATATGGAGATTATTTTTATCGGTAGGAATTTTTCTTTTCAATTTAAATATATTTGAATAACTATCGCGATGATGACGTGATATTTTTACCGGTTACCGAGTCAGTAAAAGCCGCTTTACATCTATATGTTTTCACACAGGACTTCTCATAAGAGAAAACATACGATTTCTCTCTCGGTTGGCTAAACTGTATGTTTTTCAAGATTTGTCTTCAAATCGTTATGAGTTTACATAAGAGTTCTTATAAGAGTTTGTTTTGGTTTTGAGTGAAGTTAACCCTACTTTTTAAAGTCATTATTTGTAACGATGAATAATATTAACAATTATTTAAATAACAATTTTATGCTACAAAATTATATTTATAGTAAAAAAACACAGCACAATAATACCTAACCTTTCTTTTTTCAACTTTGACAACTATCTTCGTCGACCTTCGTATATGTACGCCACCTTTCGTTGGTATGTTCTGTGTTTTCTCATAGCGGAATAGACGACGTTCTATTCCGAAAGAGTACCTATGTTTTGCTATGTTTTTACGTATGTTTTTGCTTATGAGTGATCGGCTATGAGAAAACATATAGTGTAAACACAAAAATATTTCTCATATGGGAAGTCCTGTGTGAAAACATATAGATGTAAAGCGGCTATTAAAGGGAAATGAAAAAGAACGCGGGGTTGGAATCAACTTTCCTAAAATCCCCAGTCTTATCATTGGATCAAATCTGAATAGGGGAAAACTCTCTACAAAACGAGGTTTCCTTGTTTTGTTTTGTTCACCATCGATAGTAAAGTTTAAATGTACAAAATAATTATTCAGAATATGAATTATTATTCAAAACCTTTTTCAATTGTTTTCTCTGGATTTTCTTTTCATTTTTATTTCATAAATACTTAGTATGATGTATGCAAATTTTGTTAATCTGTTTTATAGAGAATATTGTACTCTTCAATTTTGATTTGATGATAATTTTTTCTAAAAATGAAGGTAAGCGAGTTATAGGCGAAAAATTACTGTCGAGGATTAAAATCCCCACTTGGGGAAAAGACCGGCAGGGAATTTTAAGCGATGTTACATATAAAATCTCGGTCAAATTTTTCGAATTCAGTCAAATTGAATATATTCACCTCCCCCCCCCCCCCAAAAAAAAAAAGATTCTTATCTTTTTGAAAATTTTAAACTATTATTTATTGGGTTTTGTCAAGGTTTAGCGCCCCCATTGCGATGGCGCATGAGGCGCTGTTAATGAGTACCAAACTGCCATAGACAAGCAAAACTATGGATAAGTTCCGAAAGTACAACTATACTACATATAAACAAAAATTAGCAATTGAAACTAATTAATAAAATTTTGTTAAAATTTAAATATTAGCTATTGCAGGGATGGCCAACCTGCGGCTCTTTGAAGGATTATTTGTGGCTCTCGATAAATGTACCCGAGTTCCCTTTTTATTTTTGTGCTATTATATTTTTAAAAATTATTATCGTTCCGTATGTGTTTCAAATTTTTCGCGGCTCGCGAAAACTTTCAAATTTTGAAAAATGGTTCGACTATCAAGGAGCTTGGCTACATCCCGGTTTCATTTATCCCGGTTTTCTTGATGTGTGGCGCCTTCTCGTATGTTTAGCCTAGTAACCAGAGTCAAAACCGCCCTAGAGGGGTGCAACGCGGAGCGGAGCGCAGCGGCGCCCCGTAAGGGTAGGTTTTGACAATGGATTACCCCAGCGGCGATCCGTGGTGAACAAAACTGGTGAGGCCAGGGTCGTAGTAACTAGAAATTCATTTAGGAGGAAAAGGCGACGCAGGCAGTAGTAGTATATACTATAATAATAATAGTAGCCGCCGTAGGGTAAAATTTTGTGTGTTTATGCCCTTTTTTCCCAGATTTCGTAAAATTTTGTTAAGAAATTTTAGTAACCAATCTTTAGAAACATTTATTTTACATTTAGAAAAAAAACAGATAAAACATAACTGAAAATTCTTAAAAAATATAGAACTAAAATTAAATTTAAAAAAAATTAAAAATAAGATTAGAAAAAACATAAATTCACGTTTTCGTGACGTTGCTAGCTCTTATAGATCATTTTGAGTCACGTGACTTTGACAGGGCGCGGCCATTTTGTCGGGGGGGGCATACCTGTCGGGACGTCACCTCGAAATGATAAATTTTGATTTAAGGTTATGATTATGAGGTGTAAACTTCATAATCATAACCTTAAAATAAAAATCAATTACGAAATTTGACAGGGCGCGGCCATTTTGTCGGGAGGGCATACCTGTCGTGACGTCACCTCGAAATGATCTATACTATTGTTAGAAATAACTCGAAAACACACAATTCGTATCTTTATTCAAAAGCTTTTATTAACACAATAATGCAGTTAATTATATGCGGCTGTTATATCACAGGCCGGCGAGAACGTATGTGTCGTCTTTCCGGACGGGCAGCGGCATGCATTTCCCTTTCTCCTTCTGACTCTAACACGGCCAGACTGACATTTGTTCCGCTCTCTGGAACATCATCAATGCCTACATCTAAAAGCAAAAGTTCACATTACAACAGGATGTGATTTCTCCTAACGAATAATTCCAATAGTCGAAACTATTGTTAGGCATGACGGGTCTTGACATAATATTGACACCCTTAGTCAACATCCCATCCTGATGTCTAAAGCACGCAGGTATGGTGTCTCACCGCCCTATGGGAGTATGCTGACCCCATAGTCATTTACAACAACCTGATGACTCAAGCACGCAGGTTCCAATAGTCGAAACTATTGTTAGGCATGACGGGTCTTGACATAATATTGACACCCTTAGTCAACATTCCATCCTGATGTCTAAAGCACGCAGGTATGGTGTCTCACCGCCCTATGGGAGTATGCTGACCCCATAGTCATTTACAACAACCTGATGACTAAAGCACGCAGGTTAACCTATGGATCACACCATAGCAATTTAAACAACAGCCTGATGACTAAAGCACGCAGGCTAACCTATGGATCACACCATAGCAAATTTAAACAACAACCTGATGACTAAAGCACGCAGGCTAACCTATGGATCACACCATAGCAATTTAAACAACAGCCTGATGACTAAAGCACGCAGGCTAACCTATGGATCACACCATAGCAAATTTAAACAACAGCCTGATGACTAAAGCACGCAGGCTAACCTATGGATCACACCATAGCAAATTTAAACAACAGCCTGATGACTAAAGCACGCAGGCTAACCTATGGATCACACCATAGCAATTTAAACAACAGCCTGATGACTAAAGCACGCAGGCTAACCTATGGATCACACCATAGCAAATTTAAACAACAGCCTGATGACTAAAGCACGCAGGCTAACCTATTAAATGAATACAGATATCATAATCAGAATTACCTTCATTTTCTAGTAGACCAATCAGGTCTTCCATATCAGTTGCTAGGGTCCAGTCAACATGCCATAAACGTAATTGTTCCTTGGCAGCCTTGATTATTCTATTCTTCTCCACACCAACTCTCTTTAACTCGTATCGTCCTTCGTCAGTAATACCAACAATTTCATACGGTCCCAAAAATTCAAAGTCCATTTTACTGGCGTGCAGTTTACTTGCACGATGGAGCAATACAAAATTCCCCACCACATACTGAACATATAGCGTTCGACTTGACCGTTAGCCCTATGCACATCAGGCGTTACAAAATGATAATTAATATTAACCGAGTCTAAAAATTTACAAACTGACAAGTTATGAAAGTTTGTTCCACCATTCATAACAAAAACTTTGGAGTTCCAAAACAATAAATGAATACTTTCAGGGCCTTTTCAGTTTCCTCAGCTTTTACAGTAATTAATGGTGTTAAATAACAATGTTTGGTAAAGGCATCAATTAATACCAAGACATATTTAAAACCATCTCTACAAGCAGGCAAAGGCCCAAGACAATCTACATGGACTGTATGGACGGGCTCAGGTGATTTTACGGGCGAAAGTATATTCCCTTGCAACGGGCCGGTACGTGTCTTTTTTAAGGTACAAACAAGACAGTGTTTGACGTAATTTTTCACAAAGTTTCTAAGTCTAGGGAACCAAAAATGCAACAAGATTGAACAAATAGTTTTCTCAACACCAACGTGACATTGTTCATCATGAAACAATCGCAATAGCCCAAGACTACTCTGTCGAGGTACAAAGTATCGAATTACCTGTTCCTTATTAGACAGTGTTTGCACCTGGCACAAAAGACCCTTTTTCTCAACATACTGGCGTGAATTTAATTTACCTTCTTGTAAATCTACTAGCATTTGCTGTACTTCGGCATTCCCTTTCTGTTCGATGTGTAACCAGGTGTCTTTTGAATTCCGCGAGACTCGCAATATTGACACCGGATTACGGCTCAGAAAATCGACGTGACTTAAGGAGGAACCTTTCCGATACACAATTTGATAATTAAAATCCTGCAAATACATCCACCAGCGTGCAACCCTTGGTACAATATCTTTTTTATTTACAGTAGCTTTCACCGAATTGCAATCTGTGACAATAAGAAATTGGATACCAATTAAATATACCCGAAAATGTTTCAAAGCATTAACTATCGCTAAAGTCTCAAGTTCGTATGAATGATAATTAGCCTCGTATGCAGTTGTTCTTTTACTAAAATAAGCAACTACTTTGTTTTAATTTAAATTTAAAGCGGTCAATAAATTTATCAGAAATTAACGTGACGTCACTTCCGGTGTCGATCAAACCAACATAAATTTCGTTATCGATTTTTATAACGGTAGGTATCGATTTTTCTTGATCAATAAAATTAACATTACGTCTTCGTTCTATTGCATTTTTAGTAAAACAAACCTCCACTGTATGTCCTTGTTTATTACAAAACGAGCATTTACTTAAACTTGATACGTTCTTATCGTCACGTTTAACTGCAGGTGCAGGTATGTGATTAGAGTAACTTGAAGATTGACCTCGAATTATCTGCGAGTCTCTGACATAACTACAATACGTACAATACCTTTTAATATGTCCCAAACGCCCACAGTTAAAACATGATAACGTAGACTTTTGCAATTGGTCAAGTTTCGGTCTCTTCGCGCCAATTTGTTCAACATTGTTATTATTAGTAACATTTTACTTACAACTTGGTTTTATAACTGTGCTCAAATATGAAATAAGTTCCGATACAGATTTAAAATCACGCATAGTAACAGCTTCTTGTACTTTACTGTCTTGGATGCCATAAACAATTAATTCGATTAAATCAGGGGTACTCCAATTTCCGCGTAAATTTTTAAGTAATGATAACTTTTTATGTACGTACGCGACATAAGTATTACATTCGGAAGTATTGAATATTGCAGCTTCATGAAACAAACGCCCAAGAATTTTCTTTGGGGGAAAAAGACTCTAAAAATTCGTTTTTGAAAACAACCCAACTTCGTGCGACCGGACACCAATTTTCAAACCAAATTTTTGCCTCATTAGTTAAAAATCTAGCAATTCTTACCAATATTTGCAAATCCGACCACTCAAATTCTTATTTGATTTTTGTCACCTCTTTTATCCAAGACTCGGCATCATCGATGTCAGGACGAAACAACGGTAAATCTACTTGCTCAGGAGCCGTCTTGTCGTTTTTGATAGCCTTAAAAAATTCCGCTAATATCGCCTCCATATTAATTGTGGAGCATGGACACGATCTCACTTCTGATGTTAGAAATAACTCGAAAACACACAATTCGTATCTTTATTCAAAAGCTTTTATTAACACAATAATGCAGTTAATTATATGCGGCTGTTATATCACAGGCCGGCGAGAACGTATGTGTCGTCTTTCCGGACGGGCAGCGGCATGCATTTCCCTTTCTCCTTCTGACTCTAACACTATTATGTTTTGTATGTTAAATCAATTCTTCTGTTTGATTTTGACATAAAGGTTTGTATAACTTGATCATAAAATTCAGAAGAAGAAGAAATTTTGTTTAATAAGCTTTTTCAATAGACATTAAAGCTAGGCTATTTAATCGGTCCTGTTTCATACTGTTTCTTAAAAAACTTTTAATTCTTTTTAATGCTGAAAAATGTCTTTCTACTGAAACAGAAGTTGACGGCATTGTTGCAATTAAACAAAGTAATTTATATATTTCCGATAAAATTTCATTCAAACCGCTTTGAAAAATTATTTTAATTATTTCTTGCAGCAATGATATTTTTCGAAATTGATCGTCAGCATAAAATATTTCCAACTCTTTTTTTAATTTTTCTTTTTGGAATATATTCTTAAAATTTTCAAATAAATTATTGAACATTTTATTTGGAAATATTGTACTATATTCCTCAAATCGGGTTTGTTCTAATAAACCTAAAAATAACAATTCATCATTATCAGCAAATCTGTCAGTAATTTGTTGAATAATTATGCATGAATAAGTGTAAAGTAAGTACGTGTAGGAGTATACAAAAAACAAAGAGAGAAAAATTTGTATCATATTATGCAATATTGCAATATGCATGTAGTACACAAGCGTCGAGAGGCCAGCGTCAACTTGGCCTCACGTGTATACGAGTACGACCAAGTCGAACGAGGGAATCATTCATTTTGTTGTAGTTAACGTAAAATTCTTTTCTGATGCATTAATATTTTTAGATTTAAATTTTTTAAATGATGTGTACTTTACTTATTTTACTAATAAAACTAATTTCTATAAAAAGTTATTATTCAATTTTGTTTCAAAAACGTAAATAAACAATGATTTTAAATCGAATCGAGACATACTTCATACTTTGCAATGCTGGGTGAGGCCCGGCCGTAGTCTACAACCTCCCGTTCAATAAGGTACTGAGAAATTAATGGACTTTTTTTTACCAAAACTCATTTTGTTTTTCATAATAGTTTCCCTTTAACTCGATACGCTTAGTTAGTCCAACGTTTTTCCAATTTTTCGATTCCTTTCGAATAATATGATTTCTCCAACCGTTCAAAATACGTGTTTATTTCACGAATGACGTCATTATTAGAGCTGAATCTTTTTTCTCCTAGCCATTTCTTCAAGTTTGGAAACAGGAAATAGTCGCAGGGGGCTTAATCTAAGAAATTCCGTGAAGTTCGCCACTCGAACCTACAATTTCCGCGCTTAGTTTTAATAGTTATTAGTTAGAGACCTTAAATAGCGTAATTTCTAGTAAAAGAAACCAGCGTAAGAAACACTAAAAATTACGCTACACTATAAAAATACGCTATTTAAGGTCTCTAACTAATAACTATTAAAACTAAAATCCTTATTAATTAAACACAATATAAAAACAGCAAAAACAAATTCTCTTATGACAGTTAACACGGCAATATCAGTTTGTTTGGAAAGGTTTCCACAAGTATACGCCCCTTTTTACTTCACACTTTCGTTGACTATTAATTTAAAAAAGCACTTAAATTATTTGAATATAAAGGCAGTGTGACACTTGTGTAAATTTTGTTGTAAATTTGCGTGTAAATTTGCATGTAAATTTACAAAAGTGTCAAACGCATCAATTTGTTAGCAAATTTTGTTGTAAATTTTTTATAGGAATATTTCTATATTTTTTTTGCTAAACCTGCGTGTAAAATTGCGCACAAGAATGTTGTCGTTGGTATTATGTCAAAGTTGTATGTTGGTAAAAGTTTGATTATATTGTCATGGTTTGCTCATATAGGGGATGATTTATGGGTCATTTATTTTAAAGATTGCAACGCTCATGAGGTCCTTTCATTGGTTCAGACTAAAATTGTCAGTTAAATAGTTGTATCTGGGTTTTCCGTGATCCTTAAATGTAACTAACTGCTTTGCCTCAGGAAGACAAAAGATGCATACGCTGCTAACCCTGAAAAATAAAAACAAAATGTAAAAAGATAAATATTGGTAAGAGTTTGTTCAAGGAAATAAAATAACAAATTAAGTTAATTAAATTATTTGTAAATATAGGATTTTAAAATTAAAATAAGTGGCGGTTCGAAAGGTACATGCGCGAGTGATAGCGTTGGTAGAACAATTTTGGAAAATGATAAGAAGTGGAGTTGGGTTTCGTCCACGGTGACGTTAGGACGTATGAGTTGGCCTTCGTCCATGAAATGGGGACGACGTATTTAGAGGTTGCGTCTCGTCCATGGTGATGGGAGGACGTGTTGAAGTCGATAGTCAGCGAGTTCAGAATGCGAAAAGATTAAGTTATTTGATTAATTTAGAAGATTAAATTGAAGATTTAGTTAATTTAATTGGAATTATCAAGTTAATTGTAGAAGAAGAAAATATTTTTGAGGTTTATAAAATAATTATTTGGACGGCGTTGATAATTGATGATTGATAATTTGATAATTGGAACAAAAGTGAATTATAATAAAATTTAGAACCATTGAGAATTTTATGGGAAACTATGAAAATTTAATGAGATTAATAGTGGAAAAGAATAAAATCAACTTACCTGTGATTGATTGGACGGTCCGAGATCGAAGATTTGTTCAACGGTCATTTTCTGCTTATTTGGTCGAGTCAAATTTGGAAGCTGTATCCAAAGGCGAAGGCACCAACGCTACACGTGTAACAACTCCGAGAGAGTGCGAGTACGAAAGAACGAATATACCCGGGTAAGAATTTTTGTGCGTTGAATTTCTTTATTCGAAATAGACGAATTATTACGTTATTTAGTTCGGTTGCGCAAAACATTGGGGTTTTAATATTGAAACATTTCGTTTGTGCAATTTAATTTGTTAATAATAAAAATCAATATTTGTTTTTTTTAAATTTTATTATGTTCAATAAATTACATTGTTTTTCATTTGGCTACGTATGCGTTTATCATCTGGTGTCCCTCAAGGATCTCATTGCGGTCCTATTTTATTCTCGTTGTTCATCAACGATATTGGGGAGTGCTTATCTAATTCCTCGTATTTGTTACTTGCGGATGATCTAAAAGTTTTCAGAGCAATTAGCTCTTTAAATGATTGCTTAAAACTACAGCAGGATCTTAATAATTTAAGTAACTGGTGTATAATAAATAAGTTGGAACTGAACTTCGATAAATGCTCGGTTATGTCATTTGCCAAAAGTAACGGTCCCTCCTTCAGATATAGTTTAAATGATAAGGAATTGAAACGCGTCACCGAAGTTGATGATCTTGGTGTACGTTTTGATAAGGGACTTCTATTTAAAAATCATATTCTGAATATATGTGGGAAGGCCTTTCGAACACTCGGGTTTATTCGGCGTCAATCTGTGCACTTCTCTGCATACACAGTAAAACTTTTATATTACGCTCTTGTTCGATCGCAGCTTGAGTATGCGTCCTGCGTTTGGACTCCTCACTATCAGGTTCAGGTAAACCAACTTGAGAGGGTTCAACATAAATTTTTTAAATACTTGCACTTTAAACGAGGACTTTCTGTATTGGACTTTTCCGACAATGATTGCCTGGATTTTTGTAGAACAAAATCACTGGCAGACAGAAGATTTGTTGCTGACCTATGCTTCATGCATGTGTAACCGGCAACCGTCCTTTGGAACACTTTTCCTAGGAACGGTTGGAGTTATTAAAAAAATAAGCAAATTTGCTGGTCGACCACAAAATTCCACCTAGGCACTTATCGATCTACTGAGAATATTTATAGATTATGCTGCCACCACCGTTCGACCGATTAGGCCCACCGTAGAATTCTGTTCTCCAAAAAAAACCACCCTATTAATTCGGTAAGCGACTTCCTGGTAATGAGTCCCAGACACTCCCCGTTTTGACGTTACGTCCCCCGGCTAAAGGTTGAAGTTGAAACTTCGGTGCGGGCAAAACGACACTAAGCTCGGCACTGAAAATAAAACGTCCTTTTCCTCAACAGGAAAAACGAAAACACTGAATTTTCAAAACAATATTTATTAATAATAGATAAAGTTAAAACAAATACATACACACTTTAAAATCTCCCTTACAATTTAGGGTGGCCCTTTTAAACACATATAAATATACAACCTAAAATAACTATCCAAAAAAATATATCATCCTTCTGTTAGTAAAGAATTCAAAATTTTACTTACATAGGTGATATAATTTATCCTTCTACCTTGGATCCCCAGACAATCCAATACGGCCAAACAATGCCTTATCTATGGTCCCAAAACAACGACAAATTCGGAATAAATGTCTCACCCTAGAGAACACACAATCTCTTTACGGGTTTAATGAACAAACTATTTGACTTTTTAAACACTTAGAATTCACAATCTATTTACGGGTTTAATGAACAAGCTATTTGACTTTTTAAACACTTAGAATCCACAAGAAAGATAATTCGGCAAGACACTCCCTTGTCTTATTTGCCCAAAACAAAATCAAAACTGATAATCCGTCAAACCGTACGCGAAAATCTATACAATAGACTCCGTCGGACTCACTGAAAAGACTTCCCTTTAACATTAATCCCGAAAGCCCATGGCCCCCGGCCGCAGCTCAACGGGCGCACCCCCGACTTCTGACTCTACGGGCTCACCCCCGACTACTGACTCTCGACTAATTAATTCAACCATATTTATACCTTTCATAGCGTGAGAATTGCACCACTGACAATTTCATCTATAGATAGATATATCCCTATCGCTTTTGAACGAGAAGCAATGTCTACTGATTACTTCCATGAAATCAAACCTAGATTATTTCATCAATGAAAACGCGTCGACTGCATTGAAAATATCCAGTCATATTAACGATACTTCACTGTTGTCTGAAATTAAACAGTTCAACCGAACAAAGAACAGTATAAAAGTCAATCTCCAGACGCAGGAATATTGCAAACGAATATTGATAAAATACATTATCAATACTCGTTCACGTCATAAAACTTATCGCTTCCGCTGGCTGATTATAAATATGGTTAATTAACAATCATCAGTTATTATAATAATTTATAAATCCTATACCTCAATTTAAAATATTAAAATTAATTTTTATGACCCAAAATCCCGTTTTGTTACATTATTCCCCCCTTCGAAAAAGATGTGCGCTTGCCTACAAGCCACATACTTTTCCACCTAAAGATCACCTCAATCAACAAATTCAATCATTCCAATTAAACCTAAAATGTTATAAAAACTTAATTTTAAACAGCAATATACAATTCCTTAAATAAAGAAACATCCTAAATAATCCTAATAACACGAATATAATTCTGAATCTACAACGAATACTTCTGATTCTTATAAGTTCTGGCACATCACTACTGTTTCTTTCGGTGCACTTAAATGACTCGCGAAATTCACTGATCGTCTATTATGTCTTGTCACTTGAATATATCGCGAAATTTATAAATCGTTTCTGTGCACTTTCTGACGCACTAATTGTTCGGGTACCACACTAAGGATTTGTCAGGTTGGTGTTGTTGCCTTCGGGGTTGATTGGTTGGGGTTGCTCGGTCCAATGTTGAGAATGTGACAGGGAGGGGTAAATGTTTATAGCACTATTTTGTTGCGCACTGCCTTTGGAATCCGCACCTTTGGTTTCTTTGGGGTTTTCGACGTCATTGGTTTTATTTCGTTGATGTCGATTAATTAACACCATCGTGAGGGTATTCCATAAACCGGCTAATAAAACAAGACTGCAACCCATAGTCTCGTATAGGTGTAGACCATTTAATGCTACACCCAAACAATATTTGATCACTCTAAAAATGATATAAAACCCGAGTAGACTGCTAAAGAATAATCCAACGTCCGTAAACCACCCCCATACTTGTTTCATCGTGGAGTGAGCCAACTCTTTCATCTCGTTAGGGTTAAACATCTTAAGAGTAGAGTAACCTTGACTTCCCGATTCCAATCCGGCTACTCGTCGTGCTATAATATTTTCTACGGCCTTGCGTTCCGTTCCGAACGTCAAAACCCTTTGAACTTGACTAACTTCATCTTGCGTGTAGAGCCCATAACGTCCCACCGGTTGAATGGGGCTGAACTCTAGCTTTGGCGTATCTTCCACAGATAGTTCGTTAGGACTCTTTTTGATAGTTGGGTAAGGTGTTAACCCAACCCACTCATTGTCTATGTAATATAACGGAGGTGTAAGTCCGTTACATTCCACTTCTTCAGCGTGATTTTGGATAATACGTGTTACTGGGGCCATATACATGGAACGGTTGTCCATTTATATGGGTAACTCATGAAAACATCTCTCTGACCGACGAATCTTAACTAGTTTTGGCACGCACTTCATAACATATAAGACTTCGCCCAATACCCTACCAACGTAACCTCTATCTATCCTTAAGGTCTGACTAATGGCATGGGGTGCAAATGGGGCCATCAGTAATCGGTTTCTCAACATCTCTCTGTGCAGCAAGCATCGCCGATTAATCGTGTCGGTATACAGTCGATCCACACTTCGTTTGTACGCTTGCTCTATATATAAAAACTTGCTATTTACATAGCTAGTAAGGTCGGTGTTATATGGGGTTATTGGCATTTTTGGTTGTAGGTGTATATGTAATATACCCTCCACAATAACGAGCCTTGGGTGCTCCGTTTGCCAAACTTCTTGGTGGCATAGCATCTTCTTGCGTATTAATGATAGAGCAAAGATTTTCGAATCACCCTCTACTACCATAAATTTTTCTTTGCTCGCTTTCCTTTCCACTTGAGTGGCTGGTCCTCGATATAGAACGGTTAAATCATTTTCGCAATTATTTTGGGAATTGTCTTCCCATACGGTTTCGCCAACTACCGTATCGAAACAGTGGCCTTCTGTGTACGGGCAAGTCACTCCACCCGACAAACTTATTTCATTTTCTTCCAGCTTTACTTTAGCAAGGTAATCTCGCGTAAAGATCTTGATCGTGGCTAGAACATACACGTTCTCCCAGCTTTTACCTCCTTCGTGATAAGTTGCCCCCTTGCAACTACCTACGGAATCGACGTTTCCGATCAGAGTCATGGAAACTGTCGTGCTTCCGTTCATTATTATTTGACCAATCTGCTGCTCATAAATCAACAATGATTTGTATTGATGTACTTTGGTACAAGCTTCCGAACCAATTTGGAAAACGAAGCTTGATAACCCGCCTGATACAAGAGAACTGTGACTATGCATGCCACAATAACTCATAATTCGTGTGACCTCTACCAAACAAGTCCACACTTTTTGGAGTTTAATATCATTCTTCTGAATCACTTGAATATCTATGGGAGTACTAAAATATTCGGATTCGGGTTCGGGGCATTGTGCTACATCGCGAATAGAAATAGCTGAAATGTCGCTACTTTTGTCCTCGCAGTCGTACGCGATAAGACTCGTTGCCTGACATACCCATAGCGCGGTGATTAACGTTGCACTCCGTAATACATAATGTACTCGCGTCCCGCTCATATTCACTATATTTATTTAAATGTTTGTCGCACTATTATTGTCTTACTATATTATTTTATTGTTTACTCCGTGATTTCGTTCGCACTTATAATGTTTTTTTTTCCAATGAAAATGTCGGACCTAAATCGAACCAAATCAATACCAATAAAATTAATACAAATAAAATAAACCAATCAAAATCAATAAAATCAAATCATAGTATTCAGTGAAACCTAAACTAACACATATCAAATCAACAAAAATTAATCAAATCAAATACATCCAAATCAATATATACCAAAAACCAATATAATTATTAAATTAAGTCTTAAAACCAGACTATATACAAATAAAATAAACCAAACTTGCTTCATGTCAAATGACTGCATAATCATGCAACCATTACGCATGTCGGCTTACAATGTCTTTGTGACATTACATGAACTTAACTTGACTCAACCTGAGAGTGTTAACCCCGAGCTCTCTATAGGTATCGGCATTCTCTCTCTCACTCAACGTTCATTCTCATTTTTCTCTCATTACGCCCAAATGACGGACATAACAATACGATTTCTTCAAAGAAATCATCAGACACTCCAACAGTCCAATCGCTGGAGTACCTACAACATAGTCCTAGATTTCTCAACGGAAATCTTTATTTTTTTTTCACACGACACTCCAAGAGCGCCATCGTTGGAGTATCTATAACATAACTATTGATTTCTAAACGGAAATCTTCACTTTTTTCACACGACACTCCAAGAGCGCCATCGTTGGAGTATCTATAACATAACTAGAGATTTCTAAACGGAAATCTTCACTCTTTTCACACGACACTCCAAGAGCGCCATCGTTGGAGTATCTATAACATAACTAGGGATTTCTAACCGGAAATCTTTACTTTTTTTCACACGACACTCCAAGAGCGCCATCGTTGGAGTATCTATTTTTAACGCGACACTCCAAGAGCGCCATCGTTGGAGTATCTATAACATCAATAAATAGTACGCGTTAGTGAGGCTCTTACCACAGGCTCGTAATGCCGTAGGGGTATTCTGACCTGCCCACTACACAGGAAATAGTACGCGTTAGTGAGGCTCTTACCACAGGCTCGTAATGCCGTAGGGGTATTCTGACCTGCCCGCTACACAGGAAATAGTACGCGTTAGTGAGGCTCTTACCACAGGCTCGTAATGCCGTAGGGGTATTCTGACCTGCCCGCTACACAGGAAATAGTACGCGTTAGTGAGGCTCTTACCACAGGCTCGTAATGCCGTAGGGGTATTCTAACCTGCCCGCTACACAGGAAATAGTACGCGTTAGTGAGGCTCTTACCACAGGCTCGTAATGCCGTAGGGGTATTCTGACCCGCCCGCTACACAGGAAATGGTACGCGTTAGTGAGGCTCTTACCACAGGCTCGTAATGCCGTAGGGGTATTCTGACCCGCCCGCTACACAGGGGTTGTACACTTTAGTGGACTTTTACCACGAGCTCGTAAGGCTGTAGGGGTATTCTGACCCGCCCGCTACACAGGGGTCGTACACTTTAGTGGACCTTTACCACGAGCTCGTAAGGCTGTAGGGGTATTCTGACCCGCCCGCTACACAGGGGTCGTACACTTTAGTGGACTTTTACCACGAGCTCGTAAGGCTGTAGGGGTATTCTGACCCGCCCTCTACACAGGGGTCGTACACTTTAGTGGACTTTTACCACGAGCTCGTAAGGCTGTAGGGGTATTCTGACCCGCCCGCTACACAGGGGTGTTACTTCAACTGGTCCTATGACTCCTTCGGTAGGTTCCATCGTTCCTAATATTTAATTAAATAAAACAACACCAAATTACGTTCAGAAGGGTTTAGTAAATCCACACAAACAATCAATGCTGAGAAAAAAAATAAAATATGGGCAATCAAATATAAACTAAATCATACACACACCCGGTCAATTAACTCCTTTGACTTCCACGGTTCAAAACAAAATAAATTCAACGGAAAAAATGCAACTTGAATATTTTTTTCTACAAATAGTAAATACTACCACAACGACCTTACCGTAAAAATCTCGATAAAATTTTTACTACGACTTCCGTATTGTAAGAGATTACACGTACTATCTTCTTACTTACTACGATAGTCTGATAATTTTACTACTTCGCGATTGCAAAAGTTAATTTTATCTTTTATCAACTGTAGTATAAATAATTTACGTTGCAAACAATCACGCCTCAAAATTGAACAATTAGATTTCCAATTATTATTACTACCAAATCTACCAAATTGTACCAAATTCACTCTCCAATATAACAACAAAATTCAAAATTTAATTTCCCAAAAAAAAATTTTTTTTTCGTTTTCGTTTTTCCAATAGTGCCGTTTGAGCTAGTGCCTTTTTGGACAAATCCCACCGCTGCCACCAAATGTAACCGGCAACCGTCCTTTGGAACACTTTTCCTAGGAACGGTTGGAGTTATTAAAAAAATAAGCAAATTTGCTGGTCGACCACAAAATTCCACCTAGGCACTTATCGATCTACTGAGAATATTTATAGATTATGCTGCCACCACCGTTCGACCGATTAGGCCCACCGTAGAATTCTGTTCTCCAAAAAAAACCACCCTATTAATTCGGTAAGCGACTTCCTGGTAATGAGTCCCAGACACTCCCCGTTTTGACGTTACGTCCCCCGGCTAAAGGTTGAAGTTGAAACTTCGGTGCGGGCAAAACGACACTAAGCTCGGCACTGAAAATAAAACGTCCTTTTCCTCAACAGGAAAAACGAAAACACTGAATTTTCAAAACAATATTTATTAATAATAGATAAAGTTAAAACAAATACATACACACTTTAAAATCTCCCTTACAATTTAGGGTGGCCCTTTTAAACACATATAAATATACAACCTAAAATAACTATCCAAAAAAATATATCATCCTTCTGTTAGTAAAGAATTCAAAATTTTACTTACATAGGTGATATAATTTATCCTTCTACCTTGGATCCCCAGACAATCCAATACGGCCAAACAATGCCTTATCTATGGTCCCAAAACAACGACAAATTCGGAATAAATGTCTCACCCTAGAGAACACACAATCTCTTTACGGGTTTAATGAACAAACTTTGACTTTTTAAACACTTAGAATTCACAATCTATTTACGGGTTTAATGAACAAGCTATTTGACTTTTTAAACACTTAGAATCCACAAGAAAGATAATTCGGCAAGACACTCCCTTGTCTTATTTGCCCAAAACAAAATCAAAACTGATAATCCGTCAAACCGTACGCGAAAATCTATACAATAGACTCCGTCGGACTCACTGAAAAGACTTCCCTTTAACATTAATCCCGAAAGCCCATGGCCCCCGGCCGCAGCTCAACGGGCGCACCCCCGACTTCTGACTCTACGGGCTCACCCCCGACTACTGACTCTCGACTAATTAATTCAACCATATTTATACCTTTCATAGCGTGAGAATTGCACCACTGACAATTTCATCTATAGATAGATATATCCCTATCGCTTTTGAACGAGAAGCAATGTCTACTGATTACTTCCATGAAATCAAACCTAGATTATTTCATCAATGAAAACGCGTCGACTGCATTGAAAATATCCAGTCATATTAACGATACTTCACTGTTGTCTGAAATTAAACAGTTCAACCGAACAAAGAACAGTATAAAAGTCAATCTCCAGACGCAGGAATATTGCAAACGAATATTGATAAAATACATTATCAATACTCGTTCACGTCATAAAACTTATCGCTTCCGCTGGCTGATTATAAATATGGTTAATTAACAATCATCAGTTATTATAATAATTTATAAATCCTATACCTCAATTTAAAATATTAAAATTAATTTTTATGACCCAAAATCCCGTTTTGTTACACATGGCTTGTTCAGTGGCAAAATTAACTGTAAGTTTTTGAAAGAAAAATTTCAATTTAGAAAACCAATAAAATCAACAAGATCGAAGAGGATGTTCGAAGTCGAGCATCTTTCCACCAACTATGGCCTATTCAGCCCAGTGACCAGGATGTCAAGATTTGCCAATTGCTTAAACGAGAACGATGTGGTGAATTTTCTCAGCCAACCGTTGGCCAAATTTAAGATAATTCTCAATGATTTGGATATCACTGGGACTGGTGTTTATAATTTGTAGGGTCATCTCCTGACCCAATTTGTTGTGCATAATTTGTTGTAAAAAGGCTTTGTCCGTTAATAAATGTTAAATAAATAAATAAAGATCTCATCTGCTAGCTGGTACATTATTTTTTTTTTTATAAGTGTCATTGTAATTTTGATAATAACAGTTTACAATTTTACAAGATTACATGGCAATATGTTATAATATATTTCCTAATTCGTTCTTTAATTGTTGATTTTTGAATATTATAATGACGTGATCGCAAGAGAAAATTAGAATTTTGATAAATGAATATCAAAAACAGGGTCGCCATACTAGAAAGCGCGTGCGCAAATTCTAAATTTACCAGCAAAATTTTACACAAGTGGCAAACACACTCGCAAAAAAATTTGCTAGCAGATTTGCAACAAAATTTACAAGCAAATTTACGTGTTTGACACTTCTGTAAAAATTTACACGTAAATTTACACAAGTGTCACACCGCCTTAAAACCCCATAATTTGTATTTGTTATAAGGATGTTCATTGGTTCGGGCGCATGTAAATTGCGTCTTGCGGTCACTATTTTCGAAGGTTTTTGAAGTGGTCAGAAAAAGGTACGGGTAAATTGCGTCCCGAACTCAAGTCGGATTACAGGTAATACCTAACGGATTATAACGAGGTAATACCTAACCTCGGCCACGCCCACCATAAATTTGGTGTAATTTTCGATTTTTTTAGGTGTGCATTCGAATTGAAGGTTGTTCCATTGTCTAAACCTACCCACCGGAGCCTCCGCTCCGCTCCCGGACTCCTCCGGGCTGTTTTGACAATGGTGACTTGGGCTAAACGTACTAGAGGAATATTAATCCACCCCAACCGGGATTTTAGAAAAGCGGGATCCTAGAAATAATATCGTTTTTCAATATCGTACTATAAGGTGTTTTCACAAAGCAAGAAAACCAATTTATTATTATACTATTTTCCTATATTATATTTCTTTATTATATACTATCTATTGAAACAAGATCTAGTACCAAAATGTGCAAGTATTGAAATTCAAAAATATTGTTATTTAAATTGTAGCACACCAAACAAATACAGGAGAACCATCGGAGGGTTAATTTCGCCCCCCCCCCTCAGCAATCCGCCTGTGTCTAAAACTTACGAAGGCATCTCAATACAGCAAGAAACTCTACTTTGTAAACTAAACTTTTGGAAAAAAAATTCCCATTTTCACTTTTAGGTGATTGTATTGTAATTTTAAAAAGCTTATTCATAAATTTACAATAACTTTAAATAATCAATAAACAAATATATTTATAGAAAAAAATTTTTGTAATAATAGTTGTAGTACCCTGTATTGTAAAATGACCAAAACTTTTTAAACTTTCATACAGCTTAAAGAATAAGGGGATATTACAATGCAGCTTAAAGAATAATGAGATTACAATTAACCGTTCTGACCATATTGCCGATGGGACGCAATTTACCCGTATCCTTGATCGTGGGACGCAATTTACCGTCACCGATTGGTTCATACCTTAGTCATACCAGCACTGAACAATACGTGTATAGGCGGATGCACAATTGCCCGATAACGGTAACGTTATCGTTATACGCCGTAGCGGCGTGTTGTGCATAGGTCCACAAGAGCACGTACATTTAACTTCTTTATAGTTACCGTTATCGGGAAATTGTGCGTGCGCATTATGATTAGTTGCAGCCGTTGCAGGGGCTATGTAAACGGAAAACAAACCCCCACCCACATACATCTGGGCTTCAAAATTACTTGCTTTATAGTCTATCCGTTTTAAGAATGCAGAACTAAATTGTACTAAAACTGTGACCTTCGAGCGTGATTGGATAAAATTTCTACACGTTTACACTGCCGAAATTTTACTTGCGATTGATGACTCACGAATATTTTTTTCTAAAAGTTTCTGGCAAATTAAAAAAATTTGTACAAGATATATTGCTATTTTATAAAAAAATACTTTTACCTCGATTTTTTCAAGCATAAAATAAGTGACATTTGATTTTTGTCGCTCATACACTTTAGTTATTTGACGTTTCCCTGTGTAAATCTGACTTGCCGTTCAAGGCGACCTCTACTGCAATCCAAAACCAGATGGACTATTGGGAATTTACATTAACCATGCGCCACTACGCGTCCATAATATTAACTACTCCGTTTAGTATACCCAAAATTTTATACGTGTATTTGTTAATTAATTGTATGTTAGAATTTGAATTTTACCACTATTACAACGCAGTCGACTAGCTATATTAGTACAATACGCATTAATAACTTACGTGCAATATCGTGCTATACTAATTAGAACAGCCATTATGACGCGACGTTAGCGCCCTCATCGGTGATGTAAATTCCCAATAGTAAATACGTGAGCGAAGGGTTGGTACACAATTTAACACAAGGGTTGCGAATCTTGACAAGTCTATAATCAAAGCTTGGACCAAGGTTTAGATTTTTAATATAGTATTTAGATTTAGAAGGGAAAATGTTGAGGCGTCCTCTTTACAAATGAACGTTCTTTGCTCTTGGGGAAAGGAACAATCGTGCCAAATGGCATTCTGTGGGGTTAAAAAGCCGAAAAAAGTCGTACTCGATATCGAGCGATTTTCGAGGAAATAGGTGTACGCACTCCTTTAGAAAAAATTTGACATCTGCATTTGACATTCGACGTTTGAAACGTCAAGCTTGTTGTGATAAATAAAAAGCGTTGATCCAGACATTCATTTGTCGGAAATTAAGTTAATTTAAGAAATTCAAAACAGAAACAATGGGGAGAAGATCAATTAATACCACAAAAAGTGGTAAATACATGAATCCCACAGATCAAGCCCGTAAGTAATTTTTTTGGTTTTGAGGTTATACCAAACATCTTAATTTTCACAATTTCTTTTAAATTTAAACAATTACCTTTATGAACCACATTTTTAAAGTCATTTAATTGTATTTTAGGTAAAGAAGCCCGTAAGATGGAATTGAAAAAAAATAAGAAGCAGCGTCAAATGGTAAGGGCGGCAGTTCTGAAAGGCAAAGATCCTAATCAAATTTTGGAAGAACTGGAAAAGATTGATCAAATGGGTAGATTATTTTTAGTTTTCGTGGCAGTATTTAATTTCACTTGGCTTCTTTTTAGAATTCAACGTTCATCAACCGTCACCTCTAAACGAAAAAGTATTAAAGGATAAAAGAAAAAAGTTACGAGATACTTTAGAGAGGGTCCTGAATATGTATGTAAGTTGATCAATGAACTTCTTAGCATTAAAAACCTTGCTTGGTACATAACTTCTTAAATGGTAAACCTATCCAGCCGAACAAGGACTTTCTGGGTGGTCGAATCTTTCCATTTGAAATGCCAAATACATAATTTTACATTCTTACTTTTTCATAATTTAAAATAAGTTTTTTAACAGCATAGGGACGATACGGAGAAATGGTCAGATCTAAAACAAAAACAAACGGAATACGAACACAAACGCAATCAAGTTGTTGCATTTTATGAATCGGTAAAAACAGCCCAACAAGTATCGGTGGACGAAATTCCTTTACCACAAATGCCTGAGCAACCCACAACGACAAGTGCCGCTTCGCAAATACCTTTACCTGCTGAAATACAGAAACCTCAACACACAATTTATTCCATTGCAACGGCTTTGAAACTCCAAGCTTTGGTAAGTATTGACGAGGTTATTATGGGAGAAGCTTAATTAATGTTTTTAGGGACAACAAATTAGAGACCCACCTGGGTGTCCGCCTGGACCCCCACCTGATATAAATAGCGAAGGTGAAGAAATGGAATACGTCAAAGAATTAGCAAAAACGGAGGAGGTGATGGAAGAAGAAGCAGTTCCGCAAGAAAGTACAAATTCTGGTGATGACTCGAGCGATTCAGAAATCGGTCCCTCAAAACCCACTTCTCTCCAGCAAAAGATGGTGGCTCTATCTGGCCAAAATATTGACGATTTTATGAAAGAAATGGAATCGGTACATAATAAAAAGCAAGAAAATGATAAAGATGATGAAATTCGACCTAAAGCGGCATCGATCAACAACGAAATTCTTGCTCCACCCGGTACAGACTCTGTGCCAACTTTGCAGCCCATTACTACAATTACACAACAGAAAGTGATACCACCACCGATACAGCATAACGCAACGGCACCACCTCTACTATTTCGTGGAGGTTTAAGATTACCTCCTGGTCCTCCACCGGGCAGACCGCTATTACCACCGGGACCTCCGCCAGGTTTACCACCTCGATTACCACTTAGAATGCCTCCAGGACCTCCGCGTATTTTAAGACTACCGGCACCACCTCCCACTCTACAAGGGTTACAAAACTTAGGGAACATGGGTACTCCCAACGTCCTTTCGGCGGCACCTCAACTTTTGGGCAAACAGCAAGGCGCGACCATATCTGCAAAACCTCAAATACGTAATTTAAGTGCCGATGTTACTAGGTTTGTGCCGTCTACTTTACGTGTAAAAAGGGAGGATAAAAAAGCCAAGTCATCAAGTCGTGCTGCTTTAGTTAACGAACTGAAACAGAGGGAAATGATGGCGCACGTTACGATGCCAAAACAACAGACCAAGGATGATGCTTACATGCAATTTATGAAAGAAATGCAAGGATTATTGTAATATATATGCTAGCTGTTGGTTGAAAAAATAAAATGTATTGTTTGTTTAGATTGACTTTTAATGTAATAAATCGTTTTTAATTGGCCCGTTTTGTTAAAGCAGCGTATCCCAAACTTTTTTGACTGCGGAACCCTTACATAATATTTAAAACTTTGTAGAACCCTTGGAGCTACAAAAATGTTTATAAAATCGCTAGAAATATAATTTTTTTGTCAATCTTCATGTTATCGTCCATCAACTATTTTAGGGGGTTACCTACTCTGACTGATAAATTTTTTCGATTTTATTTTTATTACATATTTTTATAGTTTGGGGTGTTGAAAATGTGTCCAAAAAATATTAAAGTAAAATTCATCAAATTACCGGCATTATAGCGAATTTTCTGTAATGGAGTTCATTATTAAAACTTTATTTATTTATTTTTTATTTATTTATTTATACGGATAAACCATTTAAATTGTACAATTCATAGCAAAAACAAAAAAATTTGTAAGCGATGATAGTAATATGTAACTTTGATTAAAGTGCATTTAATTTCCACATGATGCAGTCTTTAAACCCATGATATGAGCTATGCAGGATGTCGAAACTAGGGAGCTTATTCAGCCTATTAGCTGAGCGACTCATTCTTGTGATGGGGCTGTTTAAACCATAATTTGTACGGTGATGACAAATCGTGAACACATCGTCAAGCCTTGTATCACGGCAAGCAACACGAAACTTGAAGCGATTGAGGAGGAAACTACAACTAATTTCTCCATGCACAAGGCGATGTACAAAACATAGATCCGTTACTGTTCTCCTATACTCCAAAGATTTGGTCCTACATTGAATTAGGCTTTCTTCATGAGAGAACTCATCCACTGTCTTACCAGATTTGAAGTGATGGTATTTTAGGAACTTACGTTCGACACGGTTAATCCTCGATATATTAACCTGATAGTATGGGAACCATACGCTAGACGCATATTCTAGTTGCGACCTAACTAACGAAAAGTAAAGAAGTTTTACCGTGTTAGCAGAGAAAAATCTACTTTGTCTACGTATAAAGCCTAATGTGCGAAGGGCCTTATTGCATATTATTGCAATGTGACTCTTGAACGATAAACCAGAGTCTAGTCTGACACCCAGATCGTCTATTTCAAACACACGATTTAATCGAGCACCGTTCAAATTGTAATTAAACAGATCACAATTATGCTTCTTATAAGTTATGACTGAGCATTTATCAAAATTAAGCATTAAATTGTTGTCGGCACACCACTGACAAAGGCTGTCCAAGTCCAATTGTAATAACATACAGTCATCAGCCGATGTGATGGTTTTGAAGATTTTCAGGTCATCAGCAAATAGTAAGTACGAACAATACTTAATACAGCGACCAATGTCGTTGACGAATAGCAAAAACAAAATAGGTCCGCAGTGAGAACCTTGCGGGACACCTGAATGTACCGTAATATCCGAAGAGAGGAAATTTTGAATTCGCACATTCTGAATCCTATTTGATAAGTAGCTATCTAACCATTTAATAACATCAGGTCCGAACCCCAGTGAAGTTAATTTGGTCAGAAGAGCAACAGTGGAAACACGATCAAAGGCTTTGGTGAAATCCGTATAAACAGCATCAACGTGTTTATGGCCTTCAAAAGCTTCTAAAATTTGAGTCACAAAAAATGATAGTAGGTTGGTGGTTGTAGAACGGCCAGGAAAAAAACCATGCTGATTCTCCACTATATACCCCTTGCTAGCCTGTAATAGTTGCTTGGACACTAGTTTGCCAAGTAACTTAGGAATAGTTGATTGGATCGAAATGCCCCTATAATTACTAATATCACTACGATTACCTTTCTTGAAAATAGGAGTTATGAAACTCTTTCTCCAGATATTTGGAAAACAACCACTCGATAGTGATAGTTCAAATAATTTAAAGATCGGGTTTGCTAAAGAATATAGGCATCTTTTTATAAAATATGCTGGGATACCATCTGGCCCACTGGACAAACTGTCGGGTAACTCAGAAATGCCATCGAAAACTTCTTCAATAGTAACACCAAACGCGTTACAGTCGACCTCGCTGAGCTGTTCATAGCTGTAATTGGCAGCATCATTACTAGAATAAACTTTGGAAAATTGTTTGGCAAATAAGTCGACACATTCTTGACCAGAAGAGCTAACGACTTCGTCTAAAAACATACAGGCTGGATATCCTTTGACTTTATTGCAATCATCCATATAGCGCCAGAACGATTTGGGATTAGCAAGGATTGAATCTTCTATCATACTAATGTACCTTTGATGAAGCAACTGGTGAATTTTCTTGGCTTGATCCCGAAGTTCACAAAATTCGTAATAATGATGTAAACTGCGGGTCTCCTTAAATTTCCTGTGCATTACTTTCTTTTGAATGATTAAGTTGATCAAATCTTTGGAAAACCAATTCGGATACGTTGAAACCATTATTTTCTTACGAGGAACATGGGCATTGATGATGAGCCCTAGTATTTTATAGAAGTGACCTGCAACTTCATCAATATTATTGCGATCAAAAATTTCGGTCCAATTAAGCTCTAATAAACACTGATTGATAACATCAAAATCAGCCGATTTGTAATCGAAAATATAATTAACAAATTCCATGCTGGCTTGGGATGCACTAGTATTAGGAACATTAATCGAGTAAGCAGTATGGTGGATAGATGTGTTAGATAATTGGTCCATTGAAGAGATTATTGAAATTTCGTCTACGTTGGAAAAGATCAAATCCAGCATTACACCACGACTGTTAGGTATTTGGATACGTTGAGCCAGATTGTGAAGTGACATACAATCGCCAATTGCATCGGTTTTACTACAAGCAATATCAGAACTAACAGAACACGAGCCGTCGATAGACCATTTAGCTTTAGGAAGGTTGAAGTCACCACCAATGATAAATTTAGCTTGCGGAAAATGTTCACAAATATTGTCAACCATACCACAAAATTCTTCATAGGCAACCAAATCAGCGTCCGGAGGTAAGTAGACTGCACCAATAATTAAACTACCAATCCGAAGAAAGATGGTTTCAACAGTATTTATCGTTTCAATCTGTAAACACTTAAATTTTTTACGAATTGCTATTAGAACCCCACCACCTCGGTTTTTCGGACTAGAGGCGCAAGAACGGTCACATCTAAAAACGTTATAATCCACAAGCTTAAGTTCACTCGTAGAAATGCTATCATCTAGAAATGTTTCAACGAGAATAATAATATCATAAAGGCAGCAGTTAACGTTAATGCTGATATCATCGATTTTAGTTTTAATGCCACCACAATTTTGCATATATATCCTTAGGGCGGGCCCGCTATTATGATCCCTAGGTGCAGTATGATAGGAATCAGCGTTATTAACATTCGAGTTGGGCGAATTTACCTCTTGGTCCACGAAAAAAATTGAACCGACGAACTATAACACCTTTAGGCCAGAATTCTGGTTTAACAAGTGATTGTAATAGAGATAGGTTGCCCCCTACTTTGAACGACGAAACATCATTAATCGTATTGAGTACGGAATTACTTTTTGTATTTTGTACTTTATACAAAAATAAATTTAACAAATGTAAGTTGTAGCTGTTTGTAATTGTCTTTAGGAGTCCAAAAAAATTGTTAAAAAAGAAAATATTAAAAATCGACGTTTTAGTCTCCCTTTAAAATCGAAATGATTGTGAAAAAAGAGCTTTAAAAGTTTTTTCTTACAAATTGCAGCATTACTCCCCCATCTGGGGTTGTTAACTAATTTACTACTATGTTTTTTATGGGTGCAGTTAGTATACAAGGTTTTCAACTGACACATTTCTTACACAAACAAATGTTAGGTCAAAATCCCTAAAATTGTTTGTTTTTTTTATCTATTTTGACTAATTTATTATGCTAAATTTTATTTTAAAATGTTTTCAAAATAAACTACTTTCAGTGAAACCTGACAAAATAATATGAGTTATAAAAATATGTTGGTTCTTTAATAAAAAGAAGTTTTGATTAGAAAATTTCAGTGACTTTTGAGCTCCTAAAATATACACGTCTCTTTGCAAAATAAAGACGGGATAAAAACCGAGGTATTCGTACATATATTATGTAAAAATCGGCGAGAAGGCCAAAATTTACGCAAATAAGAGAGACGGCGACCGCATCATACTGTCTAATCACCGAGCGTCT
Organism: Podabrus alpinus; assembly: GCA_932274525.1. Classification (NCBI taxonomy): domain Eukaryota; kingdom Metazoa; phylum Arthropoda; class Insecta; order Coleoptera; family Cantharidae; genus Podabrus; species Podabrus alpinus. The sequence continues at coordinate 99,737,225 of OW026452.1, forward strand.
TACTACTCGAAAGAGGCGAGAACTGCCACAAAAGAAGAAATAAGTGCCGAACTTCACTTCTTCGAAGCTGAAGAATGTATTCTGTATGGCCCTAGTATACCCGATTAAGGGTAGGTTACGAATATCAACCACTATCCACCTCATTACAGCACGAAAAAGTTTAAAACGATTTATCTCAAAACTACATTTCTCAAGTCGGGCGCACATTTTCCAAAGAAACAGCACTACGGATTGACTTGATTTTTTTAAGGAATTTAGAGTACATTTCAGGCTACGGTTGGAACCTCAAATATCCAAAATATATTTAAAATTACCATTTTCCGGGCCATGAAAGGTAAATATTTTGATGTACAAATCGAAGTTTTTTTTACAACCATCGCCATTTCGTCATTTTTTTTTAATTTACATTTCCGAGGTTCCAACCGTAGCCACATTCATAGAGAACAAAATGTACAAAAATTCGTTTATTTTAGATAACTCCGTACTACGTCGGTCAGAAACACTACGCCCGATTGGACAGTCATTTCGAAACATGAGTTACGCATTGATCTGTTACTTGTACAATTTTCAATAGAACGCTTTGCAAAAATTTTAGGTATTACTTTAAACATGAATAAATAAGAATCCTAAATTTCAGCTCAATAGCTTTAACAGTTTTCTCAAATTTAATTCCTAAAAATCAGCTTGAAAACGACTGTTCACAGTAGGTAACCCCTACTTTTTTTTCTATTGTAAACAATTTATTTCTATTACAACTCGTGGATTTTTCGTCGCTAAACAAATTGGTCAAAATTGTTTTTTATTAGCGCTAGCGCTTCCCCCGCTGCCGCATGAATCCCCTTCGCACGCTAGATTCATAACGTGAAATTCGATCACCACTCTGACGTCTGTGGATACTTTAATGTTCCTACAGGTGAAGTTAGAGGGAGAGTGAGACAGTTTTAGTCTATTTTTACGCATTAAATGTTTTAGTGTTATTTCGACCAGAAGGAGTAAATGCTCCTAAAAAAGTTCAGTACATTTATTTGGGAATCCCCGGAATTTAGAATCCTGTGTATAGAAATTTACCACTCGTTTTTACCTAAATAAGAATATCCGACAACCTGTTTATTTATTGCATCAGGCATAGTTTAAAATTTACTTTGATCTCGTTCCCGAGATGCCTTTTTAAGGTTTCTGATTGTTCCTGAGCTTTCCAGCTTCGTCTTTGCAAAATTTCAGCTGTTCTAAAAGTAGTCAGAACTGTTTTTGCTGGTAAGAAACGATCGGCTTTACATTATAGACTAAACTTATTCAGATATAGTTCCAGTAGCGGCTGGTACGGGGAGGGTGCTGGGGTTCCGCCCTCCCAAAACAGCAGCAATTCGGAATAGTACTTTTTAATGCGAGCGCAATGCTCGTACGATGGTAGTTACGCCATTTTGACACTTGAAAGAAAGTGCACTTTCTTTCTAAGAAAGAAAATTCTTTTTTTAAATTATCGTTAGATTAAATTATAAATTACGTTCTCTTCTGTCTTCTATTGTATTCCGTTGGTCCGGGTCGGCCTTAGTGTCACTAATGTTCTCCTTCTTCTCACATATAAATAATTTAAAATATATAGGTATAAGAGGATAACTTTGTATCTATAATCATGCTCAATCAGTCACACTGAAACAGTTTTAAGTTTGGCAACCAAACAATAAATTAAGAAAAGCTGCATTATGAAGAAATCTATAGACAGAAGCGCTATTTTAAAGTCGCACTGATTGGTCAGGCCGCACTGAGGAACCGAATCTTCGGTTCAGTTCTGGGTTACAGATAAATACAGGCTATTATATAATGTCCATAATAATAATTCAGGCTTTTGTCGTCTCAGGGGTCCTACCACCCGGGTACTATTCATCCCCCCCCCCCAAAAATTCACTTATATTAACAAATTCTGATTGGAAAATCCAGTATGTCGTAATTGTGAAGCAACAAATGGAACAATAAAATATGCATTTTGTCATTCTGATTGCCTAGACGATGTTTAGGTTTAGCAGTGGCGGCTTACCTTACAGGGCTTAAAGACGCGTGCCCTCCTATATATCCGAAATTGGAAACAATAACTATCTAAAAATAATGTTAAGTGGATAAACACTAAATAAAATTTACATTTGCGCCACTGGTCCTGGGTGAGTTAATATAAAGCTTTTAAAAATGATAGTCCAGGGTAAACTTATCCAGGCCGTTGAAAATGGAAGACTTTTGTAAGTTTAATCTGTAACAATGTTTATGTACAGTGCTTCCTTTTTCAAAAACCTGAAACGAAATAGATTTTCTGCAATTTAGTTTATAACTCGGCAAGCAAGCAGGCTCCTACAAACTACAGAGTATTTTAACATCGAAACCGACTTACGTTTCATCCATGGACATATTTTCATCATTACATATTTTTAAATTAGAAAAGTTCAAGATTTACAAGATCGATAAGTTTTTTTAGTTTATGGACTGAATTTTCAGTAGCATAGCAAGGACTTGTTGGCCCGCACCGAAAATATCAAAATGGGTCTCATTATTTACTAAGTGCTGAATTGTTCAGTAAATGGTACATAAAAACAGTAGCGGCTAGTACGAGGAGGACGAAGGGGCGCCGCCCTCTCAAAACAGTGTAGCACACTCAGAATAGTATTTTTAATCCGAATGCATCGTTTGCAACATGGTGGTTATTCCGTTGCATATTGAACAATTCGGCGTCACTTGGACTATAAACGATGGCACACATTTAAAACGCTTTCCTAACAGTGAAAAATTTACTTCGTACTTCCCCCTTCATTATAAAAAAACACGACCGTCCACTGATGAATAGGTTAATTAACCCCTTCCAGGTAATAGATTCGCGAACTTAAATTGTTTTAACCTCCCCCCCCCCTGACGTGTGTCCATGCGATTCAAAAAGTGAGCAGACTCTGCAACATTTATTAGTTTATTGTCCTCGCTACATTGTTCCTCGCTTTACTCACACTTCTCTCTGCAACTACCATTCTATCCCACCTTTTACTCTTGTCGAAATTTTAAAACACCCTTCTCTAGTAACTTCATTCTCCAATTTTGTTAAACATATTATCTCTACCCTAAAACAATTCAATGCGGCTCCCTAAGCTTGCTTAAGGAAGTAATTTCAATTGAAACTTTTATTACAATTTTTATCTTTTATTAAGTTTATCTTATGTTTTATCAAAGTTCTCTTTGATCAGTTCATTTTGATCTGGTTCCCTCAGCTCTTCCATTCCGACCAAGATATCATGATCGAGTAGTAGATGGGAGGGGGAGCAAACCTAAATGGGGGAAAAAAATCGACAAAAAAAAATAAAAAGAATTACGTACTAGTCAATTTTTTAGTGCACCTGTGCGAGAGTGCTTCGAGTGTCGCACAAGTGTGCACCACTTAACCATTTTTATTTAATTGTTATATTTTATCTTTCCGTTACCATTTTTATCTTATAGTTAATCTTATATCGTTATGCCATTGTTCATTTGTTAAACCATTTTATTATCGTATTCCACTTTCACGTTAGTCAAAATAGTTAAATAGTTATAGTTAAATAGTTAATTTATTTACATAACACAAGTTAATTATTAAAACATCATGTAAATCAATAATTTTGCTAGTGGGTCATACGAGAGATCTTCCACAACACCTTTTCCACCAGTAATTCAGAAATCGTCAATCGTTATTCAGATTTGTCAATTGATATTCAGAAATCGTCAACCGTTATTCAGATTTGTCAATTGATATTCAGAAATCGTCAACGGTTATTCAGATTTGTCAATTGCAATTGCAATTCACGATTTCTGAATATCAGTTGACAAATCTGAATTACAATTCAAAATTTCTGAATATCAGTTGACAAATCTGAATTACAATTCACGATTTCTGAATATCAGTTGACAAATCTGAATTACAATTCACGATTTCTGAATATCAGTTGACAAATCTGAATTACTGCTGAAAAAGGTGTAGTTCAAAATGTTCAACTAAATATTTTACTCGAGCTTCAAGAAAAATCCCATTTATTCACTCGTCAAATGGCGGCAAACAACACGATAGTTCAGAACTCCGTTATAAAATATTTGAAATTGAGGAAGCGACATCCTTATAAAGTGGTTCTGGTTCAAGAACTAAACGAAGTTACTGTTTTGTGAGTTGCAGCGCCAACATGCGAATTCCGAAATAATATAATTTTGTCTGATCAAGCTACCTGTTATCTTAACAGCACAGTTAACAAGGAAAACTGTAGATAATGGTCTCATGTAAACCCACACTGGAAAATGGAAACTCATGGCCGGTTTGTACAAAAGTTTAACGTTTGGGCTGGCATTGTAGATAACCGTCGTATATTGGGTTCATTTTTCTTTGAAAGCACATCAGGGTCATTCCATCTCAAATCAACTGAAAAATTGACTTGACGCATGCCAAATTTGACGAAATGTGATACACACCATCATGGTAATAAATAAAAATTACAAATTTAAGGATTTATTCCAAATGACATTTGATTTTTGTTTTGGTTCTTCAAAAAGCCAAGACGTATGTGTGTAGACTTGTGGGAAAACGACTGTAACTTCATCCATATGTAATGGTCTAAATTTAAAAATTAAAAATGTTCTGTAAAGGTAAATGAACATTCTAAAAGCTGATCATTGAAATAATAACACTTCAAACATGAAGTTAACAATTTATTAAAATAGATAATTGACTTTACAATTTGAAAATTATTAAACGTTATAGTCGACCACCCTTAGTGGAATGTCCTCCGGACACTGTCTTGCCTCCTCTTAGGCGAGCCCTTCGAGGTTACATCATCCTTTTCCTCGCATCATTAAATTTGACTTACCTATATATCCCATTTATTCTTTATTGATAGAAAATAGGTAACAGTTACACAATCCTGCAATCGTCCTCGAGTCGCCAACGCTTCTTTATAACCTAAAATAAAGTGTCTGAAACAAATTACCTGAAATAGAGATTGCCTGAAAAGAAAAACATAATTGTTTCTTGGAACAATATTATAATTGGTGGTCTAATGTTGCGTTGAATATGTAGAACAATCAGTTCTGATTTGTATACTTAGCAAAACGTCTTTGCCCATCCACGTTGAACAAGTAGGCATAATTGTTCCATTGAACAATTAGAATAATGAGCATTGATGTGATGGAACGTTGTGTAATGTCCAAAAACGACGAATTTATATTCATATAATAAATATTTATGCAGAAAATCTATACAATTAATTAAAAATCGATCCTGACTTTTTTAAATAAATATATCGGTGGTCGCGCAACTTAGCTCAACTTTGAACGATTATTACAATGTGAATACGAATCTCACAAAAATTATGTTTAGATGCTTTTTTTAAGAGAATTTAATTAGCTTTAATTTTATATCTAACTATTTTTGCCACAAAGTTGAAAAAAAGTTTAGATATGGGCAAAAAACTGATTTTTATCCGTTTCTCCCTGTTTCTAATTTATTTTTAGTAACTGAACCCAACCTCATCCCACGATTAAATTTGGTACACATGCTCAGAACAATTGCACAAAAACATTTACAGTTACAGTCGTTTTGCTAACTCTACACACAAACTTCTTTAAGGACCAACACAAAAATATAAATGTTTTTTGGAACAAATCCTTAAATTTGTATTACTTTCCCATTTGCGTAATAAAGGAAAGTATTGTTATGGAGTTAAAAAAAATTTTGAGTTAGCATTTTTCCCATGGTCTATGAGCCCACACGAATTGTTTAAGACCAATTTTGGAATGATGTACGGAAGTGTGTGTGATGTGTGGTCATTCTATGGTCAACGTTTTCAGACAAACACGTGCACCGATTGAGTTGAAACTTTATACACTAGTTTGAAGCAGCTGTCTAAAGAGCTGATTAGATTTTGGTTGAAAACCGTCCATTTTTAACCCATTTTTTAGAAGAATGAAAATTGCTAAAGTGCATTGCCGCTTCCCGGTGGAACATATGAGATTAAAAATCGTATCAATCGAACGACATTATTTTTCCGCATCTTATGATACCCCACACTTGATATTTTGCTCTTAATTATTGTTAAAATGCAAAAATAAAATAAGCGCTATTAAAAGAATACGGTTTGCCTTGGATAATTTTGATCTGTCAAAGTGATTTGTATTATTTAGGGCAGGGATGAGCAACCTTTCTTTACAACGGGCCAGCTACAAATTTAAAAATGTTGTGCGGGCCACATATAAGAAATTTATGATCATAGTCCGGACGTTATGGAACACAACATTGCACTTTGTGATAAAATTTGGCTGTAGATACTAACATCCTTTACAAAATAAAATGTAACCCCACGCCGACTTCCGCCCCCTTCCACCCCTAGACGCAAAAACATCCCCCAAATTTTAGTTTATCTTATTTATTTCGTAAATGGAAAACGATGAAAATACATCATAGCAAATAAATTTATAATTAAATTATAAACAAACGAGGTTCTTAGGATGTTTCTGATTCGAATTTCAGTTTCCGTAGAATCATCACGTGAATGTAGGTCAAATATGGCGCGCTAGCGCCGCGCCGTAGCAAAGGTGAGGCGACTGAGGCATTTTCCTCAGGCGCCATCGCAATGGGGGCGCTAAACCTTGACAAAACCCAATATATAATAGTTTAAAATTTTCAAAAACATAAGAATCTGTTGGGGGCGGGCGCATATATTCAAATTTGACTGAATTAGAAAATTTGACCACGATTTTATTTGCAACATCGCCTAAAATTCCCTGTCGGCCTTTTCCCCAAGTGGGGATTGTAATCCTCTACAGTAGTTTTTCGCCTATAAATCGCTTACTTTCATTTTTAGTGATTATTTTATCATCAAATCAAAATTGAAGAATACAAAATTCACTATAAAACAGATTAACAAAATTTGCCTACATCATACTAACGTAAGTATTTATGAAATTAAGAAAAAAATAAAATCCAGAGTAAACAATTGAAAAAGGTTTTGAATAATTATTCTTATTATACCTAAATAAGTTTCGTACACTTAAACTTCACCATCGATGGTGAACAAAACAAGGTTTCAGGATTTACTTCTGATCTGAAGTAAATTCTGAAACATCGTTTTGTAGGGAATTTTCTCCTCTTCAATTTTGGTGCAATGACTAGGGGAAGACAGGGGAGTTTAGGAAAGTTGATTCCAACCCCCGCGTTCTTCTTCATTTCCCTTTAACTGACTGTGTAACCGGCAAAAATATCACATTATCATGTAGACAATTATACAAATATATTTAAATAGAAAAGAAACATTCCTACCGATAAAAATAAACTTCACATTCAGGGAGTGAGTATTGCGTTACGTTACCATGGAAACGGCGATTCTGACATACTATGCGTATTTTATATAAGATCTTCAGAAGTTCCTAACGATAAAAATCGATATCATGTGACCGGGGGGGGGGGTCTGGAATACCCCCCAGGTACACTTTCCATTATTCAGAACCATCAAAATTTATTATTTTTTGTTGAATCTTTTGCAATATTCGTTTGTAATCCGGGAGGGGGGCAGCAGGTGATATTTTTCATAACTATCCCAGTGCCGTTCTTCTTAATACCGAGCATATACCGAGGGACGTAAAAGTAAAAGTTTTTCTTTCGCAATAAATTAAGTGTATCTGGAGGGATTACATACCCTCCAGACCCCCTGGTGCCGGCAGCCTAAATGAGTTGCTGATAAGCATCCATTTGGTTTTATTACTCAAAGCGAGCGCCGGAGCAAGGGTGAGGGCGCTAAACCTCGACAAAACCCAATAAATAATAGTTTAACATTTTCTAAATGATAAGAATATTTTGGGAGGGGGCGCATATGTTCAAATTTGCCTCAGGCGCCAGAAGAACTTGCTACGGCTTTGTGGCGCGCATTGCAGAACTCGCGGATTTTCTCCAAATATCTCATATTCCGCCACTCAGACATAAAAAATTACTGAAATAAGTAATTTATATAAAATTTATATAAAATAAATACTTATCTGTAGTGTTAATTGGACCCCCTTCTGCAATAGGGAACCAACCAACAAAACACCATTCTGAGTAATCGGCGTTTAAAGGTTTCAGTATCTAGCAAAACACATAACAAAACGTTGGTTCCCATGCTCAATAAATGCCTTTAAAATGGATTTATATTCTGGTTCTCTTTTGTATAATGGAAAGCATCAAAATGATTGTTGGAAACAAATGATTGGAAAATGGTTGGTTCCTTATTGCAGAAGGGGGTCCAATTGCTTGTTCGTCAAAATGCATTTGTCATAAGTTTTTAAGCATAAGTTTTAAGGGGGCGGTTTGCGTCTAGGGGCGGAAGGGCGCGGGGGTCGACGTGGTGTTACATCTTATTTTGTAAAGGAGGTTTGCATCTACACTTGTACCAAATTTCATGCTTCTATCACAAAGTGTAAGGTTCTATAGTAAATTTGTTCCTTACCGTCCGGACTATCATACAAACACTGAATGATGAACTCAAATTATTTCTTTATTAACATAATAAACCTATAATCCTAACCTTAAAAGTCAAAATGTAAAATCTTTGACGGGCCGCATTAGAAGGTGTGGCGGGCCGCATGCGGCCCGCGGGCCGTGGGTTGCTCATCCCTTTTAGGCTATGTGCAAGTGATTTGAATTTTTAAAAATTCGATGCCAGCGATTACGGTGGCGAAATATGGCACTTTTTATGGTACTACAGATTGGGTCTAGGACAATTAGGCGCGGGCCCAATTAGGCGCCGTGCCATTTAGGCGCGGTAGGCACCAAGCCATTTAGGTGCCGGCCATAAACAAATTAAATTGTTCATCGCCGCGACAATTCATCGCGTGCGACAATTCATCGCAGCGACAATTCTTCGCTAATAACACTAACCTAATGACAGATCCACCTCTTCGCGGAAGATCCACCTCTTTGCGGCCGATTTAACTTTTTGCGGAAATTTATTTGTTTTTAATTATTGGTTTTCTAAAGAAATATCAAAAACTAACACTAACCTAACGACAGATCCACCTCTTCGCGGAAGACCCACCTCTTTGCGGCCGATTTAACTTTTTGCAGCCGATTTAACTTTTTGCGAAGATTTATTTGTTTTTAATTGTTATTTTTCTAAAGTAATATCAAAAACTAACACTAACCTAACGACAGATCCACCTCTTTGCGGCCGATTTAACTTTTTGCGAAGATTTATTTGTTTTTAATTATTAGTTTTCTAAAGTAATATCAAAAACTAACACTAACCTAACGACAGATCCACCTCTTCGCGGAAGATCCACCTCTTTGCGGCCGATTTAACTTTTTGCGAAGATTTATTTGTTTTTAATTAGGTATTAGTTTTCTAAAGAAATATCAAAAAGTAACACTAACCTACCGGCAGATCCACCTTTTCGCGGCAGATCCACCTCTTTATGGCCGATTTAACTTTTTGCGAAGATTTATTTGTTTTTAATTATTAATGGACTTTTGTGATTTTTAAAAATAAATACAGACTTATAACAGATTAATAATTTAATTAGTTTATGGCCGGCGCCTAATTGGGCCCGCGCCTAAATGTCTTTGCACCTAAACGGTCTGCGCCTAATTGTATCGGCGCCTAAATGGCACGGCGCCTAATTGGTTCCGCGCCTAATTCTCTCCGCTACGCACTGCACCCCTCCAGGGCGGTTTTGACTCTGGTTACTAGGCTAAACATACGAGAAGCGCCTTCGATCAAGAAAACCGGGAGGTTAGGGACCCTTGAAATAGCATTAAAAAGTATAGTTGCGGTATGGGGCAGTAAACTATAACGTTTCACCCCCAAAATATCGAATAAAACAAAAAATAATCGATGTTACATGTAGGAGAGACGAGCTGCATCTGCCGGTGCGATATTTTCTAAGTGTTAGGGTCATTCATTCTGCACGGACCGTCAACAGAATGAGCGACGCGCGGGAATCTCGTTAATTTTACCACTGAATCTCGTAAAATTTGCTCGTAATGCGTAAAAAGTTCAAAATCGATTATTTCAAAATTTTGTTAATAAATTCTCGGTTAATATTTTTACAATTTGCTATTAGTCCAGTCAAATTAGACGAAAAAAGGGGTTCAGCTCGGAAAAATTCCCACCTAGCTGAATTTTGGTACACATCCTTATGACATCGTTGTAAACAATATGTAAAAAGTCGACCTCGATATCATGTCCGCGTTAAAGGTTATTCGAGGTCAAAGGTCACGAAATCGGCCTTTTTTTAATATCTCGTTTTTTATTAGTCGTACAATAAAAAGTTTTAGATACAATTTGTAGAGGAGGTAATTATCTACAAAAATGGTCTTATGACATTTTCACGTTAAGTTGATAGTTTTTGCGTTATAAGGCCAACAAAATGGACCCACCCTTAAAATGGCACAATATTGATTCGTTGCAGGGAGAGAAATGTTTTCGGGCACGGGAAATGCTTTTAATAATAAATTAATTGAAATTGTGGCCAAGGTTGGAAAATGAAGAGAAAAATAAATTTTTTCAAAATTTGCCAAAGTTATAGTATCTTCCAAGTACCGAAGCCGAAATTTTGGTTTGAGCTTACCGAAGGTCCGGGCAAGCTGAAAATTGGCAAAGATGTATATTGAAGTGTTCTAATAAACTCCCAAAATGACTCATAAAAATCCCAATCCGGCGTTCGCTCAAATGAGGATTTTAGCCCCCTAAGTGCGGTGTTTCGCCTATAGCTCACGTATTTTTACTTTTACGAAAAATTACCATTAAACAAAGTTTAATTTGCACATTAAAGTATGTATTGTAGTACTACCTACTGCAGCGCCATGAGTTATAGAAATTTTATGTTCTTCAACTTTAGTTAATGGTAATTTTTCGTAAAAGTAAAAATACGTGAGCTATAGGCGAAACACCGCGCTTAGGGGGCTAAAATCCTCATTTGAGCGAACGCCGGCTTGGGATTTTTATGAGTCATTTTGGGAGTTTATTAGAACACTTCAATATACATCTTTGCCAATTTTCAGCTTGCCCGGACCTTCGGTAAGCTCAAACCAAAATTTCGGCTTCGGTACTTGGAAGATACTATCTATCTCCTCTACAAATTGTATCTAAAACTTTTTATTGTACGACTAATAAAAAACGAGATATTAAAAAAAAGGCCGATTTCGTGACCTTTGACCTCGAATAACCTTTAACGCGGACATGATATCGAGGTCGACTTTTTACATATTGTTTACAACGAATGTGTACCAAAATTCAGCTAGGTGGGAATTTTTCCGAGCTGAAAACCTAATTTGACTGGACTATATATTAATACTGTGTTCTTTAGTGTGTAGCTAAAAAAAATTTGTTTCGAGTGGTCAGAACAACTGCACAGTAGCCGCACTTTCTTTCAAGTGTCAAAATGGCAATTTTTGCACATTCGTGGTTTTGGCATAAGGGGGACGATGTATATTTAAACAAATTTCTATTTCAGCTATATTGCTATCATATAACTCATTAAAAATATTAATAACAGTTACAATATTTTAACAACATTTTTGAAATTATGAAAAGAAGAGTTTCTTAAAAATGGTCTGATATGGTTCTGATTTTTGGATATGTTTTAAGGTATGGCGGGTGTCCTAATAAAAGCCCCGAATTGGCGAACTTGGCGATCGTCAAAACAAAATGTTTTTGACTTGCAACTATTCGAGTTAGAAAGAAATATCTTAAATAAAAGTTTTAGTAAATCTTGTTCTCCATAAGATTTGTAGAAGTCATTTTCGTCCTAAAGTTAACTGGTAAGGAAATATTGCGAAGAAACATTTTATTTTAATTTTTGTTGTAATGAATTGTTGTAATTTTAGAAAAACCATAATTAAGAACAAAATCTATGCTTTTAAAATATTCGCTAAAATGTTACTACATTAATTTTACTTTAAATTCATTTTTATATACTAATTAATTTTAAATTTTTATATTAGTAAATAGAAGGCATACCATGAAAAGTGCCGGCGCGCCCAACCAGTGGGCGCTAGTTGTGAACTTGCACATATCCTTTAACTAATTTACTTATAAACATTTTTTTTTCGCACGGCATCCCGCAAATTTCTAATTTTAATGGAAAATGACAATTTTAAACATTTTTCAATGCAAACATGTTATTTTATTGTTAAAATGAAAATATAAAATAAGTGCTTTTAAAAAAATATGAGTTACCATGTTAAATTACAAATTAAATTTCGTAACTTTGATATCTCAAGATAATTTGAGTATTTTATCGAGTTAAAAATATATAATGAAGTGCAATCTACTAAATGGGAAAGTAATGTGTTGTCACATCAGATTTTTTTTATTTATAACTATGATGGTGTGTGCAGAGTTTCGCCGAAATTTGGCGTGGGTCAAGTCAATTTTTCAGTTCATTTGAGATGGAATGACCATTAAGAATGAGATACAAACTAGGTTATCTTAAGTCTTATGGACTCTTCTTGGAAGTTATCTATAAAAAAACAGGAGCATAACTTAGCAGCTTCTTGACTAAAATACTGGTCCTTTTCACACGATGTATAGAAAGGCTTCAAGTAAAATTTGTGGTCTCTAAGGAAGTTCATACAATTAAAATAAACTGGCCAAGATTTGATATTTTATTTTTAAAATATAAAAGAAAGTTATTTTAAAGTATGAAGAAATCTACCATTGTACGTGAGTATTTAAAAAAATGAAATTTACAATGCCATCTTAAATGTAAGTGTATATGAGTGTGGGTTTTTTGGTCGCATTTTTAACAAATACGAAGACTAGGTAAGATGATAAGTGAGAGGAAATATTACAAGTTTTTTTGGATATGTTTAGCACTATCTCTGTGAAAAGATATTCATCGAGTTGGTATTGGTTCGTTTTCGTATGAGACGTACGGACACTAAAAATATTCTAAATATATTTGCAAATTAAAAAATGTAACTAAATAAAAGAGTACCTGAACTGTCTTGTGGTGTTAAGGGTCGATCGATGACTTTCTCTAAAACTTGAAGCCATTCATCGCGTTCCAGTTCTGAAGCAGCAGAGAGATTAAATATTCTATCGGGTGTGTGTAGTGTAAATGAAAATCCTTGATCCTTAACTCCCGCCACAACTCCTATTCGAACGCTATAACCGTCCATTGCATGTCCTACAAACAAATGGAAAGATTGTCGAGAGTCATAGGTAATTGACCTTTCCAGGCCAGTTAAATTAAAAATTTAAATGGAACTAAATCAGGAGTCGACTAAACCTGAGCCATTGGATAGAAAAACCATTTTGAAATTAAATGAACAAAAGTTGCATGAAACAAAATTCACCTTATGACCTTGTATTCAAAATGCTGTTCTTCCTTATTCGCTCTTAAATAGTTTTTATGCACGGAACCAAATTAACAGCAAAGATATTGAAGTTACTGAACTTACCTATGAATATTTCGCCTTTAGGATGAGGATCGAGAGGCTCGTCATGATACATCAATTTTCTATTGTCTAAAGTAAACCAGCGCTTCTTAAACCCATCATTAATTCTGGGTCCAGTTTTCCATAGCCAGCCTTCTTTGGCAAAGTCTTGTGTGAGAAAATTGATCAAGTCAGATTCAAGTGCCGATGGATAAGCCACTTGTAGTCGATGTAATTTAGCGCACCGAATCGCCATATACCAATTGGTGATGACTTCCGGGTCGTCGTGATATAAGTAGATGTGTCTGGTTGTACCATCTTTTAAAAATGTTAGCTGCAACGAATTAGGATGATTTATTTTGTCGGGCGCAAAAATAACATTTAACTCAGACAAGCGCAAAACGGCTTTGGGTTCTTTGTTCTCGCGCACGAAGTATTTAAGCGTATCTTCCGATTCCGATAGGACGACTTTTCGTGGATGATACCGATTGTCCTCTTTACCACGTTTCATTAGAAAACCCGTCATGTAACCACTCACATAATTTTGGCGCTCCGGATAACAAAATTCTTCTCTTTGGTATTTAGCCTTGATCCACTGCTCTATTAATACTTGTGGATCGTTTTCTTTTGGACGACGGTAACAAGGAGGTACGCGCTCTTCGTATTTAAGTTTTGCTGTTATGTTACCAACCTCTTTCATACGTTCTACTTGCGAATCCTCCCACCGGTCCAATTTAAGATGCTTAACTTTGCTTATATGAACTCCCATACCCCGGTGTATACCCGAGCATCGCGTACACAAAAATACTCCAATATTGTACGACGCCCATTCTGGATCTAATTTAACAGAATATAATTAAATAAGGTCACCACAAAAATACAAACAGAAAATCTTAACCTAAATTATGCGTTAAAATAATTATGTACTAACTTTTACTGTCGCAATCAACGCACGAGCTGTTTCCTGGCAATTTTAATAATTCCAGCAAAACCTTTTCGTTTCTATCTGCCATTACTTAAAAGAACACCATCAAATTTTATTAAAATAAGAATTTTATCTGCGACACCAAACAAAACAAAAACAAGCGTCCTCCATTTTTAAAACTTTGTTGTTGTGTCTGGCACAGTGTCTCGTCATGTGTAACGCGTATGTAGGACATGACTTTTCTATTATTGGAAAAAGTTCAAGAACTCGGGAAATTTATGTTTTCACGCCACCTCAAAACTGAAATTTCCACATTTTTTGTTTGTTTTCTTCAAGCGTTTATCTTTTATTATCTATGATGACAGTGGCGTACCTACAATTTCGAGGTTAAACATTTTCCGCTAACTTGCTCTCAGATATTATGCTTGAAAATGATAATTATCACGCCCCCCTCAGCCCCGAAAAATTTGTCTTACCTAATAGACCGGGGTTTTCTCAAAAAAGCTCATTTTCGCTCCCAATTTCCAAAATAAATTTGGGGAGAGCCCCCGGCTCCCCAATTTTGATAACGTTTATTAGAGCTGTCACCAGCTTAATTCTTTGTAATGTAGGAAAATTAAGTAAATCCCACCTCCATCAAGTTAGCCCCCCTTTAATCGAATTTTTAACTTTTTCTTATGCCAAACGTTTGGCAGTCCGATTAAAAATTTTGGTAGTTTTTTGTGTTTTCAAAATTAACTAATCAAATTTTTTTGTCAAGTTAGCCCCCCTTCAATCGATTTTTTAACTTTTGTTCAGCTCATTTCATCGATTATAATGTGTAGAGGTTTGGTAGTCCCAAATTTGGCCGTAGATAATGAAGTTGGAAGTTTACTTATGCGCATGCGTTAAATAGAACAATAATAATTGTTTATTGCCAATTTGGCCCAATTTAAACCATTTTTTACTTTTTTTAATGCCAAACGATTGGTAATCGATACATAAGGTTTGGTAGTCCGATTAAAAGTTTTGGTATTTTTTCGTTTTTACGTAACTGACTAAGTAATCAATTATTTTATCAAGTTAGCCCCTCTTCAAACGATTTTCAACTTTTCTTTGATCGATTATAATGTGTAGAGGTTTGGTTGTCATATAAAGAGTTTTGGTAGTGCCTAATTTGGTCGTAAATAATTAGTTTAATTTAAGTTTTAAAATCACATGTAAATTTAAAATCCACATTTAGGAGAATCCCACATTTAAAATACACGTACAGATGTTGTAAATCACTCGATAATTTAATGCGAGCTTATGATTGGTTGAGTTAATGAGAAACCATGTAATTTAATACACTTTTAAGTGCTTTTTTTAAGGACCCCCTAGCATTATTTATCCACAAATTTTCTTTTTGAAAACTACTATACAAACGTTCAGCTTTTCGAATCTATAGGGGAAAAATATTAATTGTACGCACCCTGGTGGCTGTAATATCAACTAAATATTTGACGTCTTAATTAATTAAAATTATTTTAAAAATTAATTAAAACACGTTAAATTTATTATTTTTTATTAAATTATTTATTTATTACTAAGTTGTAATGGATTATTATCGTTCAAAACCAAATCAAAGTATTTCTGAGCGAGGTTATATCATTAGCGTGCATCAGCGTGACGTCACGTTGATGTTGCTTACAGCGCACCAAGTGTTAATATTTCTCCCCTATAGGGAATATCTCAATTCCGGGGACCGGAATTCGTGTTACTCCCGTGAATGCTTTTACATCAAATTGAAATGCAGCGCAAGTTTTTTGTGTAATGCAATTATTGTTATTTTTTCGGTTCATTACCAATCGTTTGCCATTTAAAAAAGTTAAAAATGGTTTAAATTGGCAATAAATAATTATTGTTCTATTCACGTGGAATTTAGCGCATGCGCATAAGTAAACTTCCAACTTAATTAATTAATTACGAACAAATTCGGATCTACCAAAATTTTTTGTAGGACTACCAAACCTCTACACATAGATAATAATCGACAAAATGAGCTAAAACAAAGTTGAAAAATCGATTGAAGGGGGCTAACTTGACAAAAAAATTTGATTAGTTAATTACGAAAAAACAAAGAACTACCAAAACTTTTAATTGAACTACCAAACCTTACATACCTAACGATTACCAGACGTTTGGCATAAGAAAAAGTTAAAAATTCGATTAAAGGGGGGCTAACTTGATGGAGGTTTATAAAAGCTATTTCTTTCTTTCCTACAAAAATAGTGATTTTGATTTAAACAACTTTTAATCGGTTGTAATTAAACCATAATTATTATATTAGGAAGCATGCATTTGCTATGTTTGTATGTGTAAACACATCCTGTTTATCTGTAAATAGATAACAGCATCTTTTTGTTACAATTGAAAGAACTTAAAATTTTAGCTTTCATAGGCGAAAAAAAAGAATAACTTTTTTATACCCAATTATAATAATGGTAATAAAAAAAGGGGGGGTCGAATTACTACATTATTTCATCTACGGCTAAACCTTTTTACAATAAAATTATGATGCTTCTGTAGACATATCAACTGAAGAAAAAATATTCTCCTCCATATCTGGAGAACTTTTCCCTATCCTCCTCCCGGGGACGCGTCATAGAGGTTTCAGAAGTCCCCGAGGAGTAAAAAATTACCCTTGATAAATAGGGATGGTTTACAAAGCATGGCAATCGAAATACCCGAGACGAATTCTGAATTTAACTTATAAAAAATCAACAAACAATAGTAGCGGTAATTTTCAAAGGATGAAAATTAACATATTTGAGTAAATTATGTAACTTCAAATTCGTAAAGAATTTGACTTAGCAATGATTATAAAAATAGTAAAAAAATTATCATTGATAAATTGGGGTTGTTGAAGGGGTGGAAATCGAAATATTGGAGTAAAATTCTTGGGGGGATTACCTATTGGTGACCACCCCAAAAAAATTGAAAATTTCCTATAGCAAAGAGGAGGGTTTATAGAGTATACTGTAAAAATTTCACTTGCGAAAGTATACATAAAATTTCGAGAAAAATCAATTTGAAAGTACGTATATTTAGCGAATTTTTCTTCGATTTTTGGGGTGTGCATTCGATAGGGAGGTTTATCCATCGTCAAAACCTACCCTTTCGGGGCGCCGCTGCGCTCCGCTCCGCTCTGCAACCCTCCAGGGCGGTTTTGACTCTGGTTACTATACTAAACATACGAGAAGGCGCCTCCCATCAAAAAAAACCGGGAGCCTAGAGACCGTTGAAATAGCATTAAAAAGTATAGTTGCGGTATGGGGCAGTAAACTATTATGTTTCACCCCCAAAAAATCGCGTAAAAACAAAAAATAATCAATGTTACATGTACGAGAGACGAGCTGCATCTGCCGGTGCGAAAAAAAAACCAAAAACCAAAACCAAAAAGAACTCTATTGACATTAAAAACTTTACATACATATTTACAATAATAATTTTAATTACTATAATAACAAATAACAAATTACAATAACAAACCATTACACAAATACATATTTATTAAAACTTGAATTGTTAAATCGTACCTATCCCCTAGAGGATTAATCGAATTAAGTTGAAAATTATTAAATCTGAAGGTTAATTGATTTGATATCTCGAGGTAAAAAAGAGTGCAAAAATCCCGCGCCGTAATAAAAAAAAAGCCAAAAAAGTATTAAGTTACTGAAATTTTAACAATAAATTGAAAATAAATGAATTTTAATTAAACTACTGACAATTACTTTCCTATTACTGATTGTTTAAAATGACATGGTGTAAAAGTTTGTGTTTGATCCTGAAGGGCAAGGTGTCTTGTGTGTGTGTACCAAGGTGTGATGTGTGTGGGTTTTGCCTTACCGTGTATGTGAAAAATTTTATGGCTGTGTTGTGTATGACTTCTGTTAGTGTTTGAATTTGATGTGAAGTGTGTAAATCATGTATGGGTGTGTAGCGTGGAGCTCCGGAAATGCCTCGGAGACACTTGTTTTGTATTGTTTGAATGATTTTTATGTTCGTCGGGGCTGTCCTGCTCCATACTGGAGAGGCGTATAATAATATTGGTCTGATTAATTGTTTTTACAAGGTCAGTCTGATTTTAGGGTCAAGTCCGTTTTTATAAGAAAGTAATGGGAAAAGTGCATGCATTGCTGCTTGCGCTTTCCGTGCAGTGAGTTTTAAATGCGTTCTGAATGTAAGTCGTTGGTCAAGGGTCACCCCTAGGTATTTAACCGTAGGGGTGTGCGTGATGTCCGTACCATTAATCGTAAGTTTGTTTGTAATTTGGTCTCTTTGTCTGGAAAAAGCGGTGAGGGTGGATTTGGGTTCGTTAATTTTTAATCGCCAAGTGGCATAAAAATTTTCGAGATCGGGAACGTGTCGTTGGAGGTAGTCAATGGATTTATCCTTTTTACGGGATTCGGAGGTGATGGCGGTGTCGTCAGCGTACAGGGATAATTTTGTCCGTGTGGATTTTGGGATATCATTGATGTAGTAATTAAAAAGGGTTGGGGCTAGGATGGAGCCTTGCGGTACTCCAGCTGGAATAGGTAAGGATATGGAGAGGGCGTCCATTACTCGGACTTGGAAGGAGCGGTTTTCGAGAAAGCTGGAGATAATTTTAATTAGATGCATGGGGTAATTTCGGATATAAAGTTTGTGAAGCAGGGCGTCGTGCCAAATGGTGTCAAACGCTTTCTCGATGTCGAGGGTGGCCGTCGTGGTAGTGGTTTTCATGTTATAATTAAGGGTAATTTGATCAACGAGCAAAGCTAGCTGAGTGACCGTGCTGTGGTTTGCTCGAAAACCAAACTGCTCCGGAATTATTGTATCATGAATTTCGTCATGTTGCTGAAGGCGGAAAAGGATGATTTTTTCGAGGATTTTTGATAATGTAGGAAGTAAACTAATAGGACGGTAGCTGGCAGGATCGGATTTTGGCTTTTTTGGTTTAGGGATGGGAATAACGACTGCTTTTTTCCAGGCGGAGGGGAAGTATTGGTTTTTAATGCAGGCGTTTAGGATGTAATAAATTTGTAGGATTGGTTTTTTAGGAAATTTTTTAATTAGGAGAGCAGATATATTGTCATAACCAGGAGCTCGATTTTTAAGTTTTTTAACAATTTGCTTAATTTCCTTAGGGGAAGTTAAGTCTTCATCGGGAGTGGGGATTGTGATATTATTGAGGGAATCTTTGGATTGTTGGACATCAGAAATTGTGACGGGATCAGATAGGTGTGCGGTGAGATTATGATGAGACAAATATACCGTCGCAATGGCGTTTGCTTTGTCTTGTTTGGTGGTGACAGGACCTTGAGGGGTTTGGAGTGTGGGAAAAGAAACGTCATCTGTATTGTTTTTTAACGCCTTCGAAATTGCCCAAGCTTTTCGAAGGTTTTGCGGAATGATTGATTTTAATGTTTTATTCCAATTTGAAATTTTGATTTCGCTGATGGCGTGATTGATGTCTTTTGTAAGGCTATTAATTTGGGATTTTAGGGCAGGGTATCTGTAGCGTTGGAAAATTTTACGTAACTTATTTTTTCTTGAAATTTTGTCGAGGATTTCTTGTGGAAGGATGAGTTTACGTTTAGGGGGAGGGACGTCAGTGGTGTTGGAATTGTAAATATTGTTTATGCAGTCGGTGAAGCCGGCTACAGCTTCGTCAATGTCATCGTTCGTAACAATATTATGAACTATAGTCCATCTGGTTTTGGATTGCAGTAGAGGTCGCCTTGAACGGCAAGTCAGATTTACACTGGGAAACGTCAAATAATTAAAATGTATGAGTGACAAAAACCAAATGTCACTTATTTGATACTTGAAATAATCGAGTTAAAAGTATTTTTTTATCAAATAGCAATTTATCTTGTACAAATTATTTAAATTTGCCAGAAACTTTAAAAAAAAAATGTTCGTGAGTTATCAATCGCAAATAAAATTTTGGCAGTGTAAATCTGTAAAAATTTTAACCAATCACGTTCCGAGTTCACAATTTTAGTACAATCTAGTTCTGCATTCTTAAAACGGATGGACTATAGTGGTATGTTTTGTACATCTGCACTGAAATTTTTCCAGTTTGTGACCTTTAACGGTTTAGGAGGGTGAAGGGGAACTTTTAAGGAACCAACTATTATTTCTACTGGGAGATGATCTGAACTTAAACTATTTAGGGATGAAATTGAATTAACTATTAAATTTTTTGTTACTGCAAAATCAATTATGGAGGGACGTTGAATATCGCAATGGGGATAATGAGTGGGTTCATCGGGATGATGCAAGAATAAGGGATTATTATTAATGTAGGTATACAGGCGCTTACCGTTAGGATCACTGACCGGATTGTCCCAGTGCTGATGCCTTGAGTTAAAGTCACCCGCAAGAATGACTTTATTGCTCAGGTTGAAAATTGCGTCAAGTTCGTCTAAGTCATGATTACGTGCCGGGGAGAGGTAGTAATTAGCTACCATCACCCCGCCAATCATAATTGTTTGTAGCTCCGCTGTGTGTGTAGTTAATTCGTTGGAAGTGGAATGGTCAATGTTTGATTTTATATAGGTAACTAGTCCGTAATTGTAATACTCTAAGTGTTAGGGTCATTCATATTGCACGTACCGTCAACAGAATGAGCGACGCGCGGGAATCTCGTTAATTTTACATGCAAATTTGCAAACTTCAAAATCGATTAACTCAAAATTTTGATAATACTTTCGCATGTTTAAATTATATCAGTATACTAGGTATATAAACCTTCCTCTTTGCAATAGGAAATTTTCAATTTATTTCGAGTGGTCACCAATAAATTAACGAAAAATTTACCACTCATAAATTGAGATCGATATCAGGGAATGAAAATTGAATAAAATTCTGAAAATTCAAATTTAGATAATTTTACTGTGGGAAGATGCATTTTGCCACAGGTCATAATTCTGTGCCCACCCCCCTCGAAAGCATTTAAAGTTAAAAATAAAGTTTTTATAAACAAATCGAGAAATATTTTATCTCTTCCAATAAAAAAAAAACCTAAAAATGGCGCAAGGATGTTACGGGGGCGAGAAATATTTTTTTCAAGACATACCCACTTATCAAATTAGTGGACTGTTTTTTAAATATAAAATTCAATTAAATCCACAATTGGAATAATTAAAAGTTTCCACTAAAGCATATTATAATTGCTAAATAATACACAACTTGGACACTATTAAAATTATTTATATATACAATTTATAATAATAAGCTAATAAGTTTCCTGGTAAGATTGTTTCATATTATTTTTTATCGAGAACCTTGTCGACCCATATTCCTAACTTATCTTCGTCTTGTAAGCCGATTAAACGTTCTTCGACTTTCCCATTACGAAAAACTACCAAAGCTGGAATTGTACCTACCTACGACAGCATAAAACATTATATTTGTAAAGCAAACATAGTTCTCCAAACTCACCTCGTACTTTGCAGCAATTTCACCAAAAGAATCGATATCAACCTTTGCTAAAGTTATTTTACCATGCCGCTTAGCAACAACATTTTCGAGTCGAGGTTCCAGTGTCTTACAAGGTCCACACCACCTGACATCCAAAGCAAATGACTTGCATAAAAAAATATTCAACGGTATAGTAATATTAATTACTTACGTAGCGAAAAAATCCACTATTACAGGTTCCTTGCTGTTTTCTACCTTTTCCAAAAAATCTTTATCATCTTGAACTTTAAAAGTGCCTTTAGAACTTGCCGACGATCCAATTTCACGTCTCGTAGCTAATTTTATGACGTTCTTGCATAATTCTTTATTTATCAATTTTAAAGGCTGCATTTTGATGAATTTTTTTTGTTCAGATTTTTACTTGAATTTAATGTGATGCAAGTTGATGGTTATAATTCAGAATGACAGGAATGACAGACGCCGCCATCTTAAAACACACACATGTGCAATAAGCAGCCAATGAACTGCAGGCAAACTTTAAATGACCGGGAGGGAAAATTTAAACTTTTTTTTTTAATTAGAAAACTTTGACTCGGCGTAAGAAGTGAAATTTATTAAATAAAATGTAATATATTTGTATAGAATTTATCGGTTTCAATGTTTAAGGGGTCAACCTAACCTTAAAATGTTAGGATAATCCTCTATATTAATGAATTTTCTTTTGTATTATTAACAAAGTATTCGAATTCTGAAAACAATGAATGATCCTGGTGGGGTAAGATTTTTATTTTAGCTGTTGAGTTTCTCATCGTATCACAGTATTATGAATAAATCAATAAAAGTGTTCATCTAGCGATGAAGGAAGCGTTGGGCGAATGCGAAAAGCAGGAAAGAATTATCTAATCAGCAAAGATGATAATTTATATAGACAAAATGTTGTATAAGCAGGCCCAAACCAAAGTTGTGTAATATTGCAATTCAATTTTAGCGCGTTCTTTTTAGCGGGCTTTTATTTTTTTAAATTCAAATATAAAGTAATAACAGGAAAGAGAGACCGAAAGTTGATCTTTTAAAATCGAGATGGCGTGATTTAGGGGAAATTTAGAAAGTTGACGGAGGTTAGGGTAGAAAAAGTTACCATGAGGGCATGAGGTGATAACAGAAGAAGTTAGGTGGTTGGATGGTAACAGTCGGAGTGCACTTTACCAAGCGAATTTTTATTTTAAATTTCATCAAGAAAATATTCTTATAAAGCGAGATTATAGACGAATACTATTCTACTAATCAGGGAAATTACGTGTAAGTAAGAAAATTTAATTATTTATGCTATATTTTTGTGAAATAAATTACCACGAGGCACGAGGTTCAACTTTTGGGTTTTTCGGTGATTTTACTAAAATGTTATAAAAATATTACGTTATTCAATGAGCTTTGTAAAATACCAAGATAGATTTTTAATCAATAAACCATTATAATACAGGATGACCGTAATATTAGTCGATTCATGTAAAATTCAGTGAGTGATTGTCACGTGGTAACTTGATCTTGATTTTATATACAGTAGTTCAAAGAACGATTTGTTTATTCTATTAATAATTAATAATCATCATATCTTACATATTACATAAAAATATCGTCAATAATCGTTCAATTATGTTCATGCAAAAATACGGGTGTTTCCGAAAGGTTTGGCACTGCTTCTCATATTATAACGTAGTTGTAAGTTGTTCTGATATTTATTGGTGGTAAATTCAAAATGGAAGATGATAAGGAACGGTGGTTAAATGTGGTTATGATTCATCAAGGTAAATGTTGAGGTGGTCAGTATGTGGTTACATGTGTTCTACACATATTTTATTATTGGTATTTTTTTTATGTCTATATTAAAGGTTTGGTAATTTATATACAAGACGAGCGTCGTCTTAGCTAGGTAACGAGGTATTGAAGGTATGTCGGTATAACAGGGTCCTTTCTTTGAGGTATTGTGATATTTACAAGCTCATTGTATGAGTGTAAAGTAAATAACCTATGTAGCAAATCACCCCGCGAAAATTTCCTCGACAAGCCAGAGGCCGGCTCGTGATTTGTTCTGACCCGGAGGCAGAACATAGAGGTAGATAGAAATTGTATGGTTGGTATTACGTGTTCATATTTCACCCCCCCCCCCCCGAACATTGTGTGGAGCTTGGCGGTATTGCTCTATTCGATAAGGGAGACCTTTGTTATACTGAGGTGTAATTTTACAGGTATTATAAACAAATATGATGGTTTATTTTATAGGTATAAAAGTTGTAGACGTATTTTGTCCAACTTTCTTGCATTGAAGTTGAAGGCGTAAATTAGCCCGACTCGCAAGCCAGCTGAATCCAGTCGTATTTTGACTGATGACAAACAAACATTCTCAAATGAGAAATCTAAATACAAATAATATTAAATAATGTTTTACTGATCTCAATGTGGATCGGAAGGTGTGATTTTGGTTCGCAGTCGCAATTTAGACTGTAGAATATTCTCTAAGAGAAATTTAGGTGTTTTATTATTAAATGAATTACCACTGACCTTATTATCAGAAATGATGAATGAATTACCAATAAATATGAACAAATTATTACAAATATCAAAATCCGCTCAATAATGAGTTGTGTTCACTTGGTTTAATATCAATAAGAGATAACTTTCATTACTATTTTGGCTTGTTGATCCAATTCCGTGTTTTTTTTTCTTTTTTTTTTTAAGAAATAATAAATGAAATCTGAGTACAAAATTGGGTGTTTTAATGTTTTATTTAGTCAATTGGGTTTTAGAATGTGAACTTCGTTCACATTCTGCATCGAACAACTGGACATCTTTCTTTGAATCACTGTGTATGATGTAGGTAGGCTAATTATGTTTATAGGTAATGCAATCTTCACGAACCGGGCTTTCCCGTTCAATAAAAGAACTGAGGTGTACTACGGTAGGGTATTTACAACGTGTGGGTTTTCTAGACAGATCACAGGCTTAGAACGATGGTATTTGAATTTCCGGATGTTGAGATTTTTAAAATGACGGCGGGAGATTCAAATTCAAAGTTCAACATTACAGTTGGAAAGAAAATTACACAAAAAAAGGAATGAAACATGGGAAATGAGCTGAAGCAAGATAAATATTTCTGTAGTAGAATAAAAACGCACAGAGATTTGGAAACTGATAAGAAAACTTCGCCAAGAGAAGAAAAATTTTGCTCACACAAATTAAAGTAGGAATTGATTTTTCAGCATGGGCGAGATTTGACCAGGTTTGTCTTCTTATCAAAGATAGGGTGGAAAAATTTCGTATTACACTCAACTAATTGAAAAGAAAATGGCTGTTAATCAAGAAGTGGACCGCAAAAAAGTATACGATATAGCGTACCATTAAATAAACTCTGCGACGCAATGGAAAAATGACTGTACCAATCTCATTAAAGCAGTAAGAAATCTACACTACAGCTCAAAAAGATAAGTACGCTTATATTTTTTAAGTGTTTAAAAATTTTAAACATTAAACCCTTTATAAATCAATTATTTTAAATGAAATCAAGTAATATAATTTATTTACAACAAGTTTAACAAAATAAACTGAAGAAATGTTATTATGTTTGATAAGAGATTAGTCCCTCCCCTGTCTCTAATGAGAAGACAGCTCGGGACCTCCCCTTGATCACGTAAAAAAATGAATCTCTACTTTTATTCTCGTAATACCCTGATGTTGATTAAACTAACTCGTTGTAGCAGGAAGCGAGAGTCATGGATTCTCTCGGATGAATGCCCCAGAGATGATCAAAGAACAACTTTGCTAACACAACAAAAATAAAGTGGCAACAAGATGGTCGTAGCCTTAAAGAGATGATATTGCGATGTCAGATGGAAAGTGCATTAGCCGACCAAGACCAGTACAGTGGCAAAGACATTACCACCAAGAACCACTCCCCACAATCAATCAACAGAACGTTCGAGTGGTCATTAAAAATCCCACAAAGGTGGAACCACTATTAACGAACTTCCAACAATCAACCAAGCGGAAGCCCCCCCGATGAAACGCAACACCCTGTACGTTGGTCGTGCATCGCTTCCTACTTAAAAAAAACACATAACCGAAAATAAACACAAAAAAAATATCGAACATAAAATTTCAAATACGAGATTTGAACTCACGACGACCACTTTGGAATTCCTATGCCAATGCATTCAGCCAGCACTGCACGATGTTACCTAGTGAAAATAATACGTAGTTTAAATCCAATAAATAAAACATAATAATATAATTATTAATTAATAATTTTAAAACATAAAATTCAAACATTCGCATTCAAATTCACGCCTGCGAGCGTAAAAGATAAGATTTCCGGGGAGAGTTATGTATCTCTGACTAGCTGAAACAAAATTTCTTCAGCTACACACTAAAGAACAGGCTTATTTTAGTCTATAGAAATAATATTTTGCGAGAATCTGATGAAAAAAACATAAAATATCGACTTTTGAAAAGTACGGGAAAGTAGCATGTTTTATGTGGCAGACCCCGGCCGGTGTGCACCAAGTCGGCCGTGCTCCGATGAAAATGCGTAAAATTTTTTCGCTCCGATTTCAATTTTTCTTTGAAATTCGGATAGATGGGGGTGTGATTAGTGGATATTAGTAATAAATAAAATCAAAAAAATGGAAAATAACCCGTGTATTGTCGAAAAACTGAAAAAATTAAATATTTTTTATCCTTCGAATTTTGGGGTGTGCATTCGATAAGGAGGGTAATCCATCGTCAAAACCTACCCTTACGGGGCGCCCCTCCGCTCCGCTCCGGGTTGCACCCCTCCAGGGCGGTTTTGACTCTGGTTACTAGGCTAAACATACGAGAAGCGCCACGGATCAAGAAAACCGGGATAAATGCAACCGGAATGTGAGAGACCCTCGAAATAGCATTAAAAAGTATAGTTGCGGTATGGGGCAGTATACTATTACGTTTCACCCCCTAAAAATCGCCTAAAACAAAAAATAATCGATGTTGCATGTACAACGGTCGTGCTGCATCTGCCGCTGCGAAATATTCTAAGTGTTAGACTATATCACAGCACACGTACCGACGATAGAATGAGTGAGATTCCACCAGCACGTCAATGAAACATGTAAAATTTACGATTTTCAAAATCGATAATTTAAATTTTTGTTAATAAATTCTCGGTTCATATTTTGGGAATTTGTTATATTAACTGTGTTCTTTAGTGTGTAGCAGAAGAAAGTTTGTTTCGAGTAGTTATAGATAGGTAACCCTAGCCAGATTTCCTTTAATCACTTCGATGCAGCAATACAAAACCTGCAAATTAATCGTAATCTTGGCAACCACTTTATGATCAAAAATGCAAGGCAAAGGAAAAACCAAAATGTTGAAACAATAAAAAACAATAATTGGTACAATAAAATAAAAGAGAAATGATACGAAATACCTTAGACTTCTGGTCAGGTCCGCACCCCCAAAATTCTGCGTTAGAACCCCAAAATATTCCGGAACGGAAGGAACTTCGGTGCTCGAGAATTAATGCAGCGGAAACTAACAGAATCCCCAAACTACCGTGGGTGGTTGAGCAGAATCAATCTTCCAATCAAACTTGGATCCACTATCACTTCATCGATGCACTCGAAAAACTCAACCTTTCGGCTCGACAGCCTTGACCAGAGTGCGTGATTTGCGCCGATTCAAATGCCTTATCCTATCCCAATCTCTCTTCCCAGTTCGATCGTTAGATGGAGCGAGAAGTGCCAATTAAATAACTATTGGGAACGAATTTGGAGACAAAAATTCGTTACATGTTGGCTAAATTCTGGTTTCTTACAAAAATCCACCTTTTGCTTTTATAACAGCTCGGCACAAACGAGGCATTCTTTGGGTGAGTTTATGCAAAGTTTCAAATTGAATTGCATTCCAAGCATTTTGCAAGACTTGCCATAAATGGGTTTGTGATTTTGGGCACTTTAGTTGAACGTTCCGATCCAGTTCCTCCCACAATAGCTCTATGGGATTCAAATCCGGAAACGGATGGCCAATCCATATAATTTAGCACTCTTCGTTTTTCATTTTCGCTCAAATAGTCTCTGGACAACTTCGATGAGTGCTTGGGATCATTTTCTTCTTGAAAAATAAAACCTCTCCCAATTAAACGTCGACCTGATGGCAGCACATTGTTTTCCAATATTGGTTTAGAACCTTCTTTTTCGAAATTCCTTCTATTTTAATAATATCTCCGAGGAAATTGTTGCCAAAAACTTCAAAAACGTAAAGATAAATTAATTGTAAGGCATAGCATTCGAAATTGGAGAATGACGGCACCTCAACTTACCGCTGAAATCAACGAAACTCGTACAAATAATGTTAGTTTGTTGACGGTAAAATGAAGGTTGCAAACAGCTGGTCAATTGAAGAATTGCTATGCGGAAACTTTTGTTAAAACCTCAAAACATAGTGAAGAGACTAGCTTGTGCTAAAAAACATTAAATGTAGTCAATTAGTCAATGGAAAAAGGTTGTTTGCTCGGATGGGTCGAAGTTTCAAATCTACGGTCCTCATCGGCGAGTTTTTGTGAGAAAGCGCAAGGGAGAACGGGCTTTGGATGAATGTATTGTCCCAATGGTGAAACACAGCGAAGGGTCCGTTATGATTTGGGGATGTTTTGGCAAGAATTGTGTCGGAGATATTATTCAAACAGAAAGAATTTTGAAAAACGGAGGTTATAAACAAATATTGGAAAACAATGTGCTGCCATCAGGTCGACGTTTAATTGGGAGAGGTTTAATTTTTCAAGAAGGAAATGATCCCAAGCACTCATCAAAGTTGTCCAGAGACAATTTGATAGAAAATGAAAAACGGAGAGTGCTAAATTATATGGATTGGGCACTTGTTCCCGGATTTGAATCCTATAGAGCTATTGTGGGAGGACTTTGCATAAACTCACCCAAAGAATGCCTCGTTTGTGCCGAGCTGTTATAAAAGCTAAAGGTGAATTTTTGTAAGAAACCAGAATTTAGCCAACACAATAACATTTTTTCAGTTTTTTTTTGTTAAACTTGATGCAAATAAATTATATTACTTACTTGATTTCTTTTAAAATGATCGATTGAAAAAGAGTTTAATGTTTAAAATTTTAAAAACTATTAAATAATATAAAGTGTACGTATCTTTTTGAGCTGTACTGTATATACAACTACTCAAGCAATTATGGCAATTGGCAAGAAAACCTCAAATACATTTAGGGTCACCAAGGTTTGAAAACATGGTCAAGAAAATGTAAAAATATGGGAATCCCTTATACGAATTATGGTTTCAAAAATGTATGCGCAGGTAATAAGTTAGGTTATACTGATTATACCATGACTAAGTGAGGTTACGTTGTAAAATTTTACATTCTTCTTCAAGTGCCGTGCCTGATTTCAGACGTAGGCAACCTCTCTCCTATGTATGTGTTGTGCGTTTGAAGTATTACCACACACATAGGGAACTTACTGCTTAACGCAGGCTCCGAACCGCGGGAAGTGTATACACTTCATCTCCAGAGAGGCTGTACCAGGCAGATTACACCTCGGTGGTTTGCATTGCCTTCCGAGGGTAGACGGTCAGAATAAAGTTTTACTGAGCCCGGAGTTGAACCAGTATTTAGAATTAGCAGCAACGCACTTAACCGCTAAGCCAGCGGCCGTCTATATAATTTTATCTCTCTAATTTTCCGTCTAATTTTACATTACTATATTTTAATAAGTGGCCACTTTCCGAATCGGTGATTAATTTACAACTCTAGGGAGATTCGGAAAGTAACTGCTTTCCAAACTGAGAATTTGCGTTTCGGCTCTATGTTTTAAATTAATCTCCAACACAGTTTTCAAATTAAACGATTGTGAATAAAATAGTACACATAATACCTCGGTGAATAGTTGCATGATAATTTCGGACTATGGTTAAAAATTCACTAATTTAAATGTAATTCGATAGCACTGAAACTATCGAGAAATGATCAAGAATTCAAATTTTGTAGGAAATTCAATTTTTTATAAAATAAATTTTAGTGTTTTGTTCTACAAGGAATCTTCGAGAAGTTTAAATTTTAAAAAGCGGCATATACAAGGTGGCCCAAAAATACTCACCCGATGTTGTTTTGCTATATCTTTAAAATGAAACGACATAACGAAATGTTTATTGGGACCTTTAAGTTTTTTCTCATTACTTTTAGGCTTCTATACAAAGTATAAGAAGAAGCCGTATGATCTGGCTCCGTGTCCGTCCGTCTGTCCGCATAATTAAAAATCATACAGAGCGTTTCAAATCGTGTTGGAAATACTCTGTGTGTATAGAGGTCTAAGAACTGGGTAGCCAGTGCGCTACTTTTAGGCTTCTATTTGAAGATGATATGGGTCAAGTGGGCGCCGCCATTGTTGATGACCATTTGGGTTCTTTTTACCACATTTTCAATCGTTCTGGCGAGAATTTCGGTCGATAAGTTAAGAGAGCTTCCAAAGTCTGTGGATTGTTCTTAGCAAAGAAAAACAAATAAGGGAGACTTCAATAAAAATTTCAGGAAAGAATTTCTTGAAAGAAATCATTTGGTTCAGCAAAGTTTATTGTTCCAAATATTTGATAAATATTTTGTATAATAAATTAAATTAAACATCTTTTTAAAAAATAATTAAATGTATAGCTAATGTGGTACCAATTCATATCACACTCAATTTGAATCGCACTATATCTGGAAAGTGCTAAACCGGCCAAGCTATCTGAACACGAATACAATGTTTTGTAACTACCCTGTATAAAGTGAACAATACATTATTGTTATTTTTCTTGGCTTGAAATAAACGTTAAAACGTTACAATACAGATAATGCAACACTTATGGTTATAATATAATATACTGACATTTTATTTAATTTAAATAGTGTAAATAAATATTTTTACATGATACGAATGACATCAATATGAAAAAATAGAATTTTAAGTTTGACTAGAACACTCCGCGAGTACAAGTAACATTCTTAAATTAAAACATTTTTTCAATAATAACTTCTTTTAATATAAGTAATAATTCTTACTTGTGTTTTTTGTTTGAGTGTCGCTGGAAAAGTATACGTATCCAAAAAGATACATTTTTTATTTTATTAAAATACCTATAAATTTTATCTAATATAAATTATTATACTAGATAATTAGGTATAATTATCGATAATTGTATGTATTACCTAATATAACTCAAGTTCTGATGTTTTTGGCTTGTGTATGTATTTATGGCTCGACATGTTAACATAGTAAGAATTGCCAATAGTATCAGTAAAGATTCAAAAAACTATACAGTGTCTCATCAGCTCTCAGACATCATAGGGTTCATACTTCGCTCATAGTAGAAAAAGAGCGAAGGGCGAAAACCCTAATATTGTCGCCATTCTCTTGAGTAAGGCCGAAAACTGATAATTCACCGCAAACCGCATCTTAACATTTCCTTATGTAACGAATGTTTTTTTCAATTCCTCTAGTTCTTCTTTCATTTAATTTAAGTTCTTATCTACAATAAGCAAGGGCCAATTCAGTAGCTGGAGATACGAAAGAAAGCACTAAAACGGATTTTGGCCGGATCGGTATCAACGCCATTTCTAAATTGAAAACCGTTGGTAGATAAGGGCGCTAAGGCCACTGAAATAATTTCTAAATTATTTCCCAAATACGGCCCATTTTTTATACTTGTTTTTGAAAATATGTACATGTAGTATAATAATATCTAAAATGAATCTATGCATGGCCACACTGTATAGTATGAAATATTATTTAATTAGTAGACAGAAGGCATTTATGTACTGGAACTACTTATTTCTAATATCTAAACAATTATAAAGTTGGTCATTTAAGAAGAAATTTTATATAGCACTTATATAAACATTTTCTTAACAGGTACATAATACATACATACTTAAATATATTACGGACAGAACACCGAAGTCTGAAAATATTTTAGTTACTAATTTCCAAGTAGAAAAAGCACTGTTTGTATTATTATCTATATCTTTAGTAGGTAAGTCATTAAATCTGAATCTAAATTAATAATCAAAGAAAATATATGTAGAAATATTATATAAACATAATTTAGAAAATAATCCTGTAGCAGTTGGTGCTTTATGGTGGCAGCGCTAAAAAAACTTGAGAAGAAGAAATTGTGAATTTGAAAATTTTTTTTCAGTAACTTGAAGCCATATACTAAAAATAGTAACCTTATAAACGTATAACTCGACCCGTAATGGACGGTTAAGTATTGTTATCAACTTTCTGAGGTTAGAAGCACTGCCAATCTACCCACACGCCAGATCAAGGAGATATGGGGCCCAACCCCGGCTTTCCGTCTAGTTAAGAAGTTCTTCGTATATTTTAAGGATCACCCATAAAAGACGTCCGCAATTTTTTCCGACTGCCCCCCCCCTGACACAGTTGGTCGCACTCTTCGGACCCCCATGAACGTTCTAGGGGTCATAAATCACCCCCCCTAATTTGTCTAAAATAGTACTTGACCATTTAAACTATTCTAATTCTATGTTTTTTACCAAGAGAATGAGCACAAGTTTGTATACCACGGTTGCATACTTCCAACTGGAGCTGGTATTTTTAGGTCGATATTATAATAACATCAAAAATGGGATTTTTATGCGGACGTCACATTCTGTAAACCCCCTCTGCCCCAGGCGTAGACGTCCTTTATTGACCACCTCTTGGTTATTGGCAAAATTATTTCAATTTTACTGCGCCTTTCGTTATTAAATTTATATGGTAATTATTTTCAATCTTTGCCAACACCAAACGTGACGCTGAAATTTGATATGTTAATTTTTGTATAATACCTTTCAAGCTGCATAAAATTTTCATATCATTTCGGTAAAAATCAAAGGGTAAAAATCGAAACGTTACAGCGTATAGACCAGGATTGGAAAACAGATTTAGCTTAAAATACAATATTTATGGTTTTTTTGTGGTGTCCCAGACCCATTTTCTTTCTTTACCTTTACGCAGTATAGCTGAATTAAAGCATAACCTCACTAAAATGAGTTTGAACTCCATTAGGTACCTTACACGATCACTATATAACTTTATTCAAATCCTATCGAAACAAATTTATGACAGTATGGCACCAATAATGGCGCATAATGAAGTGCAGTAATGAGAGCGTCCGAAATGAAGAAGGAGGTCCTACGACAAATTTTTGAAATGTTACAAGTTCCATTAGAAATATTACCTTGTAACTTTACAAACAATATTATTATATGTTCCATTTAACAATTATTAATTTATGCACGTTTGCAGAAGTGGATTGGCCACTTAGTGAATTCCATGAAGAGAAAATAGCACCATGGCCCAATTCTTTTCAAGATTTAAACTTTTAATTTCACTCAATCCTTTGTTTCGGTATCGATATTCTGCGATTCAAACTCCGAATCGTCAGCTAGCGAACTGCTTCCAGTATCATTTTATGAAATAATTATAAACTTCTTATATAATTAGAAATTCCGCGTCGTGAAAGTTTTCACGTTAAAATTTTTGTGCCAATCCGCTTCTAAATGCTTCATTCCTTCTAGCACAGCTAACTGATGATATGCACACGTGATATAAATGAACCAAAGATAATATGATAGATGCTAGTTCATTTGGTTACTTTACCGGTTTGGTACTTGGTACATACCGTCATATGGAGAATGAATAGCGACTGGTTAACATCCTGAAAAACTTGTGTAGGTGCACAGGACTGGCAATTCCAAAAATTTCCAAGAAACTTCCAGAAATTCCAAATAAATCATATTATATTGCGTCTAAACTTGTATTTAAACCGATTTAAACTTACAGTAAAATTTGCAAGGAATTACAGTAAATTCCTAGGAATTGCAAGGAATTCCCAATAAGTAAATAAATATTAGGTATATTGAATTAATTTAAACATTTATTTCTACCGATTAGTAACAATTTCTAGGCAATTCAAAAGAATTCAAAGGTTTTCTAAGGAATTCCAAAATAAATAATTATTGCAATTTATTGCAATTAAACATTTAAACTTAAGAATTTTCAAGAATTTACAACAAATTCCAAAAGCATAATTCAAGCGATCGCCAAGGAAGTCAAAATTAATGAACAACACTGTTTATTTACCCCTCGGTGTGTATAATCTGTCATATCATATCATTAGTTCATTATAATATCATTCTACTATTAGGTTGGAAATTAAAGTAATTTTAAAATAACATTAATTTTCTGCTAAATTTTCTACACAAGGGCAACAAATATTATTGTCAGTAGCAGTAATTTAATGTTAATACCAAATGAATATCGCAGAAAGTATGGCCCATACAATCAAGTATGCACAAAAAATCATACTGCAAAATTATCAACATTTATTCTACATGCAGAAAAACACAAAGGGTAAATATCTCGGAAAAGTAGTGTACATTAATTGGGAATTCCTTAGAGTTCGTGTAGAATCGCTGGAAATTCCTTGGAATTCATTTGAAATCTTCAAAATTCTCCGGAATAAAGCACTTGAATTCCTCGAAAATTCTTGGAAATTTTTGGAATTCCTTGGAATTCTGAGTCCTGTGTACATAAACTTTTCGGGATATTTTGCCTTCGGAGAGACATAACTATAATAAGCACAACTATGCAAGGCAATAAAATTAAGTGTCTATAATTGGTTGTTTCTAGAAAAATAACCTGAACTACGCGAGATTAAGGCAGGTCTGGTCAACGCGCGGATCACGACGTTGTTTATGGGGTTAATTGCAAATTAAAAAAATGAATGAATAATGGCTTCGATTCACGGAACAGTGGAGTGCTAAACTGACTAGTTTTTCTTTGAGCAACACAGCATCATTATAGCATAGCACAGCATAAAATGGCGTTGTGGAGTACATAACCTCTTGGTCCATCAAACTCTCGAAAAAATACAATACAATCTGTTTGTTTGGTTACCACAGATGTACAGAAAGTCTGGCGTGGTTGTAAAGTTCGGAATTGAATTTCACATTCTAATCTAGTTCACGTCCTTATTATGAAGACCAGATGGTCTTCATTCTCTTCCGATAGAATATGGAAGGATAAAGCCATCACCTTGAACTGAAAAAAATTAATGATCAAACACTAGTCTTCCCCCTCGTAATGTACAGACTCTAAAAATTCAAGATGCACTTGAAATGTGGTGTTGGAGAAAAGTGTTTCGTGTGCCATGAAATGCGAATACTCAGAAGCTGTCACAAATTGTATACCAATGACTACTCAGATACTTTGAACACATAATACGAGGGCAGAGCGATGGCTTCGAAAAGTTCAGGGGCAAAATAGACCAATAGCTCTCTATAGCCGACTACGAGGGAAGTTTGAAACAGAAAAAGAGAATGAACCAAGATCACGATTTCTCTGCCAAGGGGAAACCGAAGAAGATAGATTGGCTTCCATTAAAATGGAAGCCTTTAAATACGAAAAACTAAAATACTATCAACGGAAGGTATAGCCATTAAAAGCCATAAGCACGAGACTTAAGTCTTTAATTGAGGAGGAAAATAATCAAGTCAGTGAAATAGTTTTCAATATTTGCAACTCAAAAGATTTCCCTTTATTTTCTTGCACCATCTACGAACAGATATAACAACAATAAAACATTAAGTGATCCTACTTATAAAAATATCTTTATACACACACAAAGTGACTTTTGCATTAATACCCGTTTTTCGAACTGTGGGTTATCCCAGTATGTACATTTCTAAAGAAAAGTAAACACGAAAAAAAATTAAAAACTTAGGACGATATACTTAAAACATACGTTTGATGATCGAATACATTTGTGTTTTGTGACATCATCACCTCTATTCACTAACTTCTATCCATTTCTATCATATCGTTCAAAACCATCAAGTTCGGTTTACACCTAACATTTTAATTTTACGTGTAAACCGAACTTTATGGTTTTTAACGATCCGAAAGATAACGATTTGATTTAGTGAATAGGGGTGATACGGATTTACTACTCAGAGCGTCCAGCAACTCATAGTAGAAATTATTGACGGTCAGCACGGAACTCATTTTCTTAGATGTGCAATAAAGTTACATTTGCTTTCAATTCAAATTTCCTGGCCCCAACGTTACTAAAAGAACGATTAACATAGGCAAATGCGGAAAAATTTTAAATTTCATACGTAAAAATGACTATATGTAGTA
This sequence comes from Podabrus alpinus, assembly GCA_932274525.1. Taxonomy (NCBI): domain Eukaryota; kingdom Metazoa; phylum Arthropoda; class Insecta; order Coleoptera; family Cantharidae; genus Podabrus; species Podabrus alpinus. Next base: position 99,773,205 of record OW026452.1, read on the forward strand.
TATTTATTAGATCATTGTATTTCTAAATAAATTTCAGAAATTATTACGCCAATGTAAATTTTGTAACGCCTTGAATGAAATTAACCAATCACGAACAAGAGAATTTAGCATGGAATTTCTCTATGAAATTTAAATTGAAAGCAACTATAGTAGGAACTTAAAAGTTTCAATGTTACGACTAAATAGATTGCAATGTACCAATCAACAAATTATAGCATTATGGGTAATCCGATATTATAAAAATCTTCGAAGCATATTTTAGTCCGTTTAATTGTGAGGCGATAGTTTAATTCAGCTGTTCTGCTTCTCTTATTAGTTCGATGCGATCGTCCATACGTCGGGAATGCCTCGACGTAAAAATTGTAATGTCTACTCGCGATTTTGAGGTATTTTTTTTAGCTAATGGCTGATAGGGGTGAGGTTCCAAATTTAGCTCTTACCTAAAGTACAAAGTTGCCTTGATGAACCATAAACTTTTTCTTGTAGTCTCTAATAGTTTGACTTCTCTTCTAAAAGTCACTCTATGCTGTGCGTTATTACAGCGAGAATTTGATTAAAATTAACAGCGATTGTAAAATCTCTCAGTACATCTAAATATTGGTCTTTTTTTTATAAAAGTGAAATCAAACTTAAAGATATAGATAATCACCCAAAAATTCAACCTCAGAATCTCTAAAATCAGTCTTATTAATGAAATAGACAGTAAAATAAGTAAAACCTTTTAGGATGCAAGTTTTTGTTCTGCGACATTCTTATCAATTTCTTGCCATCTGTTCAAGTTCTGTTGACACATATTTAACAAGGGTTTAGTTTCAGGGATGAGATTAAATAATAAAGTGTAGCAGGGAGAACAAATTCCCATGAGGAATCCAACTTGAGAAGCTGCCTGTTGATCTGGTTGATTTCTGTCCATCATGGGAATCGGCTTCCGTCCCGCTAAACGTTCTGCATCTCCCTGTTCGTAAAATTCTTCAAATATTATCTTAACCGTTTCGACTTGGACGTCCCATGGTTTAGCACTAGCGCACAGATCACTGGCGGTCATAGAAATTGCTTGAATAAGCAACCTATGTTCTTCAATATTCCACGAAAAGGAGTCATCCTGGACCAACTTGGAGAGTTTGGTTTTGTTTGGGAAAAACAGAGCTAAATCGGTAGCAAGGATGCAGTGCTTGATCAATCCCAATACTTGCTTATAGTCATTGCTTGTCAGTTTGCTGAAGATATTATGACCTTCCTGCAAAATAACATAAATATACGGAACTTACGTTTAATTTCAACAGATTACCTGTTGCAAAATAGTAACAGTTTGATTGAAATGATGATGTTCCATGGTCGAAGTGGAATAGATGGCAGCTAACGGAGATTCCGTATCCAACATAAACTTGTTGTTTTTACCACGATGATCCAAGTCGTGACATAGTGCACCAATAAAAAGCGCTAAACACTAAGAAAAAGGAAAACAAAAAATAGCAAACCAGTTCAAGTTAGATTAACTTACCTCATTTGGACGAAAAACTTTCCCTGAATGTTTAATGATGCAGTACATGCAATGTGCGACGGAGAATCCATGTGTCCAATTATGGTACGGCACCCGCCTGTAATTCTTCCTAACGGTTAAAGTGAATCTGAGTAAACTTTTTCTATCAAACTTGGCCAATCCAAATAAATCTGTAAACATCGTAATAGCAAATTTGGCTTTTTGGTAATCCTCCCACTCAAACGGATTGAAGTAATAATCATCCATATTCACGGACGGAGTCGGTAGTTCGCTAACAACTTTTTTTAGTTCGTCTTCAGTACAGCTGTTGTGATAACTCAAAACTTCTAGAGCTACCCGGTATTTTTGCTCAGAACGCTGTATTTTATCGTACAATTTTGCGTGGTGCAGCGCTAAACCGCTATAAACGGCAAACATTTCGAATGCTTCTTCGTCTTCTTTAGTAAAGTACCCCGAATGTTTATTTACCATTTGCACGACCCCTATAATTGACCCTCGTATAAAAATTGGCATACAGAGGATTGTGTTAGTTTTATATCCTGTGAGTTGATCTACGGTTCTATTAAACCTCGCATCCGAATAAGCATCGGAAATATTTAAAATTTCTCCTGTCATAGCAACCTGACCCGCGATCCCAGTCCCAAGGGGAAATCGGATAACTTTTGCTGTTTGAACTTTAGAAAGGTCTTCATTTTCTAAAATCGAGTTATTATCAATTCCAATATCAAATATAGTGGCGTACAATTCTTGGTTTTTCGAGTCGACTAAGAATAAAGACGCTCTATCAGCGTCGACTAATCTTTGCGCAAAATTCATTATTTTGATTACCAGCAAATCCATACTGACCATATCTTGAAAAATCGACCTGAAAATGAATTAAAGGCAATTACTTTCGTTTTTATTTAAAAATTCCGAACAAAAATTTTCATTTTTTTATTTTCATTACTAAAATGTCGATTAATGATTTTTATTAAATTCTTCTCAAGAATTTTTTATCGCACAAAGAAAATAAAAGTCATTGATAAAGCTATATAAATACTTTTCAAGATTCAATATTGTCGGAACTAAAGAAACAGATATCGATTTGCGTCATATCGGCCAATAGACATAAAAGTTATTAAAATGTTAAATTTTCTTGCATTTTAGTTTGTAAAGAAAACGAAAATTAAAAATAAAACAATCAATTATTTTTTAATTGGGAAATTGATTTTCTGTAATTGCTTAATGCGTTACAGATAATTCCGTCAAATAAAAATAATAGCAGCGACTTTAGGGCAAGATCACGAAAGTTAAGAAAGGTGGATTTGCCAAAAAAACACATTTGGTGTCGACGTTAAACAGTAAGTCCCCACCCCCTAACGCAATCATCACTAAAAGATAACAAATTTATTTACAAAATAGTTACTCCATAATAAGAATGAAGTTCCTCACGATTTTCTAGTTAAAATATCTTTCCATTATCAGAAAGTTCCATTACCCATTTTCAAAGAAATGCTTGTGGTATGTCAATAATGAGCTACGGCCATGATATATAGACAATTTGGAAAGCCTAGAACGATAGAGGTCCTCTCTGATGGGCTTAAATTTAAGAGAGCATAAACAAAACGATAAGAGAAAAGACTAGAAAAAGAAAAAACGAGAAAAAATTGGATATCGCTAATAAAATAAGTTGCCTATCTACATACATTATAGATAATGAAGCTGATGCTTTAGGCCCCCGATCTAAGATTATAAATGGATTATAAATTATAGGAGTTAGTTTCAGGCTTTATTCAGAATTTTTCAAATATGCATAACTTTGCAACAAATGAAATTGAAATAATCATTTGGAAGCTCATTAAAGTTCAAACGACTCTCTTTCGATTGGTCTTAGTTTTCCACATAAATTCAAAATGGGAAGGAAAATATAAACTCTCTCCCCCCCACCCCAAAGACTTCTTAAATAACTTCGCGACGAACTTGAATTTCTGGCTTTTCAAAACCAATTTTGTCTGTCTTAGCGAGCTTTCCGCCGGTCCCTATGGTGTTTTTCGAACTCAGCGCATCTAAATACCATATTTACAGCAATAAAATAGAAAGGTACAATTTCAGCCTTTTTCGAACGGGCTTTTTCGCCCCAAAAATCTAAAGTTGGAAATAAGTTACTTTTTCGACGGATTCTTATGTATTTCGACGAGATAAATCCATTGGACCACTAAGGTTGCACCCAAGTATGATAATTTTGATTTTATACTCGTTTAAAGTTCAAACTTCAGTTTTAGGCTGTCAGATATTCACATGCAATTTTGACTTGTCGATGTTCCCACCGGTCCCCATGGTGGTTATTTAATGAAATAATTTTTTATCTAAAATAGCAAAAATAAGAATGGAAGTTCACAGAGACTCAAATGATAAGTACTTAAACGCTTGACACTAATTTGATTCTATTATTTATTTATTTATGGTAAAATAACTTAAATTGAGTGTTAACAAGCGTATCGTAAGTTGCTCGGAGTTCTCTAAAATTTCAAATGCTAGTTAGGGCGCAGTTATCTAACTCTGACTAGTCGAAAAAAATTTCTTCAGCTACACACTAGAGAACAGGCTTATATTTGTCTAATTAAAGGAAAAAAAGGGAGAATATGGTCAAAATAACCAAAATATCGACTTTTGAAAAGAAGGGAAAGTAAATTCATGTAGCCGGTCGAACCCGGGGTCTGCACATATATCCGGTTACAGTCCCTTGAAATGGAGTGAAATATTTTCGGTCCGATTTGAATTTTTCTTTGAAATTCGGATAGATGGGGGTGTGATTAGTAGATATTAGTAATAAATATAATCAAAAAAATGGAAAATAACTCGTGTATTGCCTAAAAAGTGAAAAAATTAAATTTTTTTTGCCTTCCAATTTTAGGGGTGTGCATTCGAAAAGGAGGATAATCCATCGTCAAATCCTACCCTTACGGGGCGCCGCTCCGCTCCGCTCTGCACCCCTCCAGGGCGGATTTGACTCTGGTTACTAGGCTAAACATACGAGAAGCGCCACCGATCAAGAACACCGGGATCTATGCAACCGGGATGTGAGAGACCCTCGAAATAGCATTAAAAAGTATAGTTGCGGTATGGGGCAGTATACTATTACGTTTCACCCCCAAAAAATCGCGTAAAAACAAAAAATAAGCGATGTTACATGTAGGAGCGTCGAGCTGCATCTGCCGGTGCGAAATTTTCTAAGTGTAAGAGTATATCTAACTGCACGTACCGTCAACAAAATGCGCGCCGGCCGAGCGAAGTAGCGGCATTCGACCGGTTGTGCACCATGCTCTCGCTACTTTTCCATACTTTTCAAATTCGATTATTTCAAAATTTTGATAATAAATTCTCACTTCATATTTTGAGAATTTGTTATATTAACTGTGTTCTTTAGTGTGTAGCAGAAGAAATTTAGTTTCGAGTAGTCAGAGATAGATAACTCTAGCCGCTAGTTATACTTGAAATGGTCAGATGGGGACGCAACTTTAGAACCTCAAAAAAATATTAGAAAGGTGGGAGGGTAAACAAATAAATATAAAGTAAGATATGCGCAGTGGAGTTGTTCATTTCTAAATAAATAATAATTTGTGAGAAACTGGCAATGGTGCTAACTGTAATATTTGGGAGCTAGCTGGTGGAATCTATAGATACCAGAGGTAGATTTTTGAATAAAATATATCCACGGGGGGGGGGGTACTTTGCTCCTCCTCCCGGATAGAAATATTGGTTTGTGGAGAAAATATAAGGGTGCCAGCTTTAATATTTGGGAACTACTCGGTGCTAGTTCTATAGAAATGGTAGCTAAGTTTTTGAGCAAAAATATTAACTAGGGGGAGAGTTAGCGTTACTTTTTCCCCACCCACGGCATAAATAATGATTTGTGGATAAACTATAAGGGTGCTAACTTTTGGAGCTAGCCGATGCTAGCGCTATATAAATGGGAGCTAAGTTTTTGAGTAAAAATATTAACTGCGGGGCGGGGGAGGATAAAGAAATCTTTAATTCAGAGGTGCCCTGAAAGAAAATTCCACTAGGCTGCACAGAATTCCCCCCCTCCCCCCAGGGAGCATTAGTATATCGTCTCTGTATAAAATATATGCATTTTTAATAATATAGTTAATATAAACATTAAAATTACCCATAGAAGTTTCAGACCCCCCTCCATGACATGAAATTAACAGCTGCACTGAATTTCATGAAAATAACTGAAAATATTACCGATGGCGCCCAACACCAGTAGTCCGCTCCTGTCAATGCACTGTTAAATAGTACAATTTTGATATTGTAGCATTTTTATCAGCTTTCTTAATTGTGTCAAATGATCGATAAATAATAATTAATAAAAGAGATAATTCGAAAGTGATCTCTTACTTATATTTCAAAACTATGAACTTCGTAGCGTTATTTATTAAATCAATATATCGTCTGCTTACTGGTAGAACCAGGTAACTGACATAACCATAGTTTTGAGATAATAGCGTTTGAAAGTTTGACGTTTAATAACTAAGCAGTATTAATATGTATTGTGTTGTAATTTATTTCTAAGAAGGATTATAGTTTTAGCAATGTCATAATACTTTAAATTAATGTGTAAGCCCCTTGCCTCCTTGCGGGGGTCAAGGGGGCGGAACCCCTTTGCGAGCCGCGGAGCGCCGAGTTTTTCATACGGCATAACTTTCGAACGGTGGGAGGTATCAATTAACTTGTTTTACCAGTAGAAAGAGCGCAAAAAACTTAACATGCCGATATATTTAACTCAGTTTCGAAAATTTTGCAGTTACTTGGTTTTACCAGTAAGCAGACGATATACTGAAATTTGGTTCTGAAAAATTTCATTGTAAAACTAGCTTTGTAGTATCGTAAAGGGCTTGTTTGGCTTTAGAAACGTTTAAGAAGTAAATTTCACCAATGCTTTAACATATAAAGTTGCAAAATTTCACAATATTGAAAATTTTTTCTGAAGAATGTGTTCTAAAAGGATTACTTATATATTTTCTTCTCAATCTCAATATTTTGTTTAATATTTTCCATCAAAATTTTGGTACAAGTGCGGCCCTGTTCGGATCCTGCACTTTGACTTCTTGAAGTGTTTGAATAATTAAATAGTAATTACTGATTTAATTATGTATATCTTCAAATAGGTACCATGTACCAACTTTCAAAAAAAAAAATTGGCATTATTATTAGTAGCTATTGTGGATATCTTGTAAATGTTATTCTTTTGAATTATAAAAACACCGCTATAATATTGTTTTTAAAAAATACTGTTTTTAAAATAACATTCAAAATGTATCCATTAGCAAACGGAAAAATGGAAAACACTGACGGTGAAATTTATTCACAAGTTCATATCGAACTCGTTACTCCACTGGATCAAGTACCACAACATTGCACAGAGTACATGAGTAAGTAATTTTTTTAATTTATTACTATTTCGACTTTAAAATTTTAAATTTTCAGCTATAGAACTTCCAGATAATACCGAAAATTTAGGAAACCTCGATAGCACTCAAAGCCTTTTAACGCCGTTTTCGACAACCGTGTGTTTATCGTATATGCTATTTTTTTTAGTTGGTTTTTATATTATTCTCTCGCAGGATGTGTAAATAAAAAACGGTTGGAATAAAAATTATTTAAACAAAATGTTTACTTCATGTTTAAATTAACTTACAAAAGGACACGTATACTTCAATAGGGTATATGCGGTAAGAGAATTCAATAAAACTTATTGTTAGTTTAGGACTTTAGGTCATAAAATTAAATATGAAAATCGTGTTTCTTGTGTTTGTCACCTTCGTTATGGGTTTACAAGTTTTAAAATTGTAATTTAAGTTTTATTTACGTAACTGCAAAAAAGCTTCCCTGATTGGTCAATACGCAGGGAAACTGTTAAATTGCAAATTTTCCATTTTTTTGCTGTTGTATTTAATTCAACTACGTTGGAATAATTCAATTAAAATTATAAAATTTTGATACCTCTACTTGTTTTCAAGTTGACGTTAATGATTGATGTATGTCTTATTATTTCGTGTTCAAGTTTTAAATTTTTACTGTTATGGATGAATTTGTCGAAAGTTAACCATCCTGTATAGACTTGTGTAAATTCGATAAAATGCGCGTTGTTAGGCTACAATCATCCCACTGCACCACCCACAGCCCAACTAAAATTTGAACATACGTAATCGCATTACGTATTTAAATTTAATTCAAAATCTGCGACACTTTCGAGAAAATATCAAGAGATCGATTTTATAGGAAATTTAATTTCCATTCAACTAATCTTTGGGTTTTAATTCTACGATGAATAGTTCCCGCGATATTACAATTTTTACGAGCGACGTTATATAAGTCTACTAACTGCTTACTATCAGGACCACTCTATTGAAGTAAAATTAATCGTTACATGTACCGAAGCCATGCGATTATAATATTGTACCTATTCAAATTTCCATAAATTATTAATTAGTTGCGAATTAAACCTTTGGAGACCCTCAAAACGCAACTTGATTTTGAGTCCCTATTGAAATGATCATGGTTATAACTAAGCGGTAAAGAGAAGTACCCGCTTCGATCCTAGATTAAGTAGTAGTAACTTTATTCTGAGGGTTTCCCCTCGGAAGGCAAACTACTAAGGGGCTGTTCATGTATTACGTAAGACGTTTAGGGGGAGGGGGGTAGCTGACATCTTATTTTTTCTTACTCGGGGGTAGGGGGGTCAAGACAATTTCTTACGTAAGATTTTATTTTTTTAATTAAATTTCAAAATTTGAAAATTATTTAATTTAATTTAGGTGCTGTTGGTATTAATGTTAATGTGAAACACAATACTATTAATTATTTACGTTCGAAATGAATAAAAGCACATTTTCGGGAGTAGCACGAATTTATTCACCTGAAATCGACAAATTTCCTATAGAGATTCGGAAAGCTGAACGTTTTTATAGTAGAATTGAAAAAGACATATCGATACCTTACTTTGAAAACCTCGTAAGTACCTAAAAGCTGTTTTTACAGGAGCAACAAAAAACTGTTTTTTTTAACTACGAGTAATATTTCTTGGTTCAATTAGGTTCTAATGCAATATTAATATTCAATATCATAGTTTTTTAAGCTAAAATGTAATAAACATCAACCCACTTAGATTTTTTTCAAAGAATTACGAGTTTTTCTAATTAATAGTAGGAATATTGTACAAGTTACGAGTAATACCCATAATATTATAATGAAAACCTCGTAAGTTTCAAAACATTTTCAAAAATTGATAAATGAAAACCTCGTAACTTGTTCATTAAGAGGTTTTCAGTTAGTGAATATGCCTACAGATGGTACAATTGTGAAAATTAATTTACGAAGTTTTCATAGAACATGCAGTACATGACCCTTATTGCAATGCACAATAAATCTCAATTTTGTCTAAAATGAAGTTACGAGGTTTTCAAAGTAAGGTATCGATATTTTAATAATTTTTGGTTACTCTCTCTAAAAAAGTCTATTATAATATGATAAAGTCTATTAATATATCGTCTGTGTATTAGTTCTAATACCTCGTATCCTCAATCGTATTATTATCCCCAAAATGCAAGTTCTGAGATAAATGAAAAAAACTGTTTAATTTTGCATATGCACTTTAACAAACGAGGTATTAGAAAACCGTTTTAATACTTAAACTAATTTTTTTTGGCTACGTGTAATTGTAAAATGGTCAAGTGTGGCTTATAGCATACAAAAACATCATAACCCGATTTTCACATTTTTGTGGCTTACGAGGTATTAGAACTACACAGACGATATACTCTATATATTATAAAAAATATTAAAAAAAAAGTTTATTATAAAAAAGTCAGGTGAAAATCGAGCGTCATTGCAATTTTCAAAAATGTGCTGTATTTAACAATGCTGGCGCTCAGCAACAAACTATTAGGGTACGTTTATGTTGGAGCTGCGATAAACGATAAGAGCGACGATACTAGCGAAGCTAAGAAAATAAATGTCATTATTTTATATGCAGTTGTTTATATTGTAGCGTTGCGTTGATATCAACACCTGCATATAAAATAATGACATTTATTTTCTTAGCTTCGCTAGTATCATCGCTCTTATCGTTTATCGCAGCTCCAACATAAACTTACCCTAAGACTTATAGAGAAAATTAACTAAGATAGAAGTTGTAGTAAATTTTATTCTCTGTAAGATTTATAGAAGTCATTTTCGTCTTAAAGTCAACTGGTAAGAAAATATTGCGAGGAAACATTTTGTTTTCGCCATTTTTTTTAAATGGCGGCACTTCCGGGCGCACGGCTGAAATAGAACTTTGTTTAAAAATATTTTGCCGAAAAACATAATTTTCACTCCGTCATAAAAAATTTCGGGGACTCTACCACTAACTCAGCCACTCGAAAAATTTTTTCGAGTGCTACACACTAAAGAACATGCTTATATCTGTCTATTAAAACAATAAAAAATGTGAACATGGTCAAAACAACCCCAATATCGACTTTTTGAAAAGTACGGGAAAGTCGCATCGAGTATGCGGTAGACCCCGGCCGATGTGCATCGTTCGCCCGTGGTCCCTTGAAAATGCGTAAAATGTTTTCGCTCGATTTGAATTTTTCTTTGAAATTCGGATAGATGGGGGTGTGGTTAGTGGATATTAGTAATAAATATAATCAAAAAAATGGAAAATAACCCGTGTATTGCCGAAAAAGTGAAAAAATTAAAAAAATATTAAATAAACATAAACAACTATGGGGAAAACGCAAATTACTTTTTTGGGTGGATCTGGCACGGCCAGAATTGGGCGCATCAAAAAACCTACCCTACGGCCCTCCGGGCGGTTTTTCAATCGCGTACGCCGCTACGCGGCAGAGCTAAACATACGAGAAGGCGCCATCCATCAAGCAAACCGGTATTTTAAACCCCCAAAAAATCGCCTAAAAACAAAAAATAATCGATGTTACATGTACGAGAGCCGAGCTGCATCTGCCGGTGCGGAATACTCTAAGTGTTAGGGTCATTCACATTGCACGGACCGACCACAGAATGAGCGACGCGCGGGAATCTCGTTAATTTTACCACTAAATTACATGAAAATTAGCTAAGTTCAAATTCGATTTTGTCAAAAGTTTGGACCATATTCACATTTTTTATTATTACAATTTGCTAAAATAAGTGTGTTCTTTAGTGTGTAGCAGAAGAAATTTAGTTTCGAGTGGCTGAGTTAGTGGTAGTAACCACCTAACGAAATACGTCGAAAAATCGCAGAAGACCGATTTTCGATTTTTTTTGCAATTTTCTTACACTATAAAGTAATTTGTGTGAATAACATTTTTTTAAATATAAAATAATAAACATAATATCTTCATTAATTTCACTTTTAATGTTTAATATCTGACTTCTCATTGGCTAATAATTTATCTTACGTAAGATTAGTGAGGGGGGGAGGGGGTATACATTTTCTTATTTTTTCTTACTAGGGGGAGGGGGGAGTCTAAAAGTAGGAAAAAACGTCTTACGTAATACATGAACGGCCCCTAAGGTGTAATTTGCTTAGGACTCGTGATTCGGAGCCCACTTTAAACAGTAGGTCCCCCCCCATTTACGTGAATACTTTAGCTGTTCATAAAATATTAATTATTGAATAGAGTACTGGACAAAGATATTAATAGTAAAGCCTGCTTAAAAGTTGCATTCGATGAAAGTTTGATGTTGTAAAGTTAACGATTTTATTTTGCGCTAGGAAACTTTCTGTTGCTATTAGAGAAAATTAATGTGGTTATGTTACAATATTTAGCAGTAAATTTAATTTAAAAGTTTTCCGATAATAAGTTCAATCACAAAAGCTAGGAAAGCTTGTTACTCTTTTTCTCATGTTATACTATTATAATATTATTAATAACAAAGTGGTTTTATAGTTAAAAAGTCGATTTACTTAGTGCTATCACGTAATACATTGACTAGAGTTTCTAGCCAATTTGAAATAATATGTAGTACCTATAGTTCAGTCAAATTAGATTAAAATATAGCGAATAGAAAAAATAACTGGTAAAAAGCTATAAATTGGTGGATGCCTTTACCTTGGCATACTATTGAACATACTAAAAGTCCTGATGTCTATATGCACGGCTCGATCCGCCATCTTGGAAAAAAGGTGCTCCAAGTCAGGTTATTTCTTATATCTCGGTAATCGTTGATCCTATCGCATTTAAGGTAATAATAAAAAATAAAGCTCATTAAATTCTCTATAAAAATAGTTCAATACATTTTTTTCATATGTTTAATAGTTTCTTTGTAATACATCAGTGAATACGTAAATAATTTTTATGTCTGGGCTGTACTCTGAAATCTATGATTGTACACATTAGATCTAAGCATCGAAGAGCATGAAGCTATTAGAGATATTTTGAATGACTTTAATCATAATCCTCCGACATTATCATCATTTAAAAAGGAGCCTGTAATTCAGCAAATTCACGAGAAATTCAAGCTACAATTGCAGAAGGTAGAAGAGAAAGGTCCTACAGCAAAATTGTGGATTCAATATTTCCATATGGTGAATTTGGAGAAGCAATTTATACAATCTGAGAGAGAAGGTGACTGGACAACCCATTTGCAAATTATACAAAATATGCTGCCATTCTTCCATGCTAGTGCCCACATCCTCTACGCTAAGGCATGTCATCTATATCTTCAGGATATGTTCAAATTACAATCTCATAATATGGATACTGAAGAATACCGTAAATTTGTAGATCAAGGATTTTTTACAATCAGACGGACTGACAAATTTTGGTCTGGGACTTGGTCGGACAAGGTTATTGAGCAAACCTTGATGAGAAGCATTTATCGGCGGCCTTACCGGTCGAGGTTTTACTGACAGTATTCTTGGCAAATGGACTTTGGCGATGCCCGCCCTCCTTGACATCTGTGACAGGTTAGAACAATTCTGCGATTTATCCTTTGTAAGTGGAGAACAACATGTCGAATTAAGGGAATCACGAATGAAACGAGATAACGAAGACGTAAAGCGAATGCAGTACTGGCTGTCTACTCACGATCCTTTCCCGAATTCCGATGCAATTTTTTCAATAAGTACCGGAGTTGTCGGCGATAGCACAATAGATTGCTATAATGCATTAAATATTGGAGTACGAGGGATTAAGAAAATCATCGGAAGTAATTTCAAAGACGTAAAGTTTAAGCGTGTTGATAAAGTTCGTCCCCTGGCTACAGTTAACTCCGCTATCAAAATCCACGACACAATCATGCCAATCGAGCCTCTGTTGCTCTTTAAAAGAATTATTATTGCAAAAAAAGATGACGAACAATTAGTCGATTATCTTGAATACGAACTGTCACCATACCCACTTTCTCTATTTAATGAGGCGGGTATGCGGAAGACAAAAAAATCAGCGCTGTACAATATTTTTGAAGAGACGCGCGAACACGTGAAGTTTAATGATTGCAGACATGTTATTGACGGTGGGTTTCTCTTGCACCGCGTAATTTGGCATCAAAATCAGACATACCTATCAATTTGTTCCACGTACATAAACTACGTAAGAAACCATTTCGGAGCAACGGCCATAATTGTATTCGATGGTTATGCCAATAGCGCTTCCAGCACTAAAACAGCGGAACAATGCCTACGCTCTGCGAAACATGTGAGTGCTGACACTCTTTGATGACACAATGATAGCCACAGTCACATAGGAAAAGTTTCTGGGCAACGCAAAAAATAAGACTCGACTGATATCTATGTTATCGAAAAAATTTGAGGCCGAAGGTTTTATCGTTAAACAGGCTAAAGACGATGCTGATACTCTTATCGTCACAACAGCGATAGAAGTATCTTCTTTCGAAGAGGCTGTGATTGTCGGTGAGGATATAGACCTTCTCGTTTTACTAACTGCTCTAGCTCCACAGAAACGGAATATTTATTTCCTAAAACCAGGAAGAGGAAAGTCCGAACGTAAAATATACTGTTCTCGTACCTACTTTACAATCACATGGAGGACTTCGAGATAGAATACTATTTGCACACGCTTTTAGTGGTTGTGATACAACATCGTGTCTCTTCCAAAAGGGCAAACTAAAATGCTTTCAACTATTGAGGCAACGAGAAGATTTACGTGATATCGTAACAACATTTAATGACAACAACGCTTCTCATGATGATATTACTCTTGCTGGAGAACGTTTTTTTTATGGCTATATACGGTGCACCTGGAATTGAGACATCTTTAAATCGACATCGGTATAATGTTTTTACGAAATCAGCGTACAAGAGTAAATCGAATTTAGCTTCGTTGCCTCCTACAGCTGCAGCAGCTCAACAACACTCGTTTCGCGTGCATTATCAGGTACAAAAGTGGCGCGGTAATGAGAAATGCCCTGAGCTGTGGGGTTGGAAAAATATCAATGAGTGTCTAAAACCTGTACTGACACTCAAGGCACCAACTCCGGATTCATTGCTTACATTAATCTCGTGCAATTGTAAAAAAGGCTGCACTTCATCCTGTGGGTGTAGAAAAGCAGGACTGAACTGCCCGGCTATATGTGGCTACTGTCATGGTACGTCATGCCTAAATTCAAATTCTGCTCTTGACGAAGATAAGGAGAGTTCCATTGAGAGCGAGTTTGACGAAAATGATTCCGATGCTGAAGATCGAGATGATAGCCCTGTTAGGAAGAATTTTATAGATGACGCCACCCCCAGTACTAGTAGTGTACTACAACTTTAAACAGTATAGGTATTATGTCTTTTTATTTTTTGCAGATTTTACACTGGAAGTGATTTTTATACTATGTTCAACTGTGTATTACAGAGAAACTAATAAAGATATAAAAAAAATTTATTGAACCTTTTTTATAGACAATTTAATGAGCTTTATTATTTTTTATAATAACTTTAAATGCGATAGGACCAACGATTATCGAGATATGAAGAAAAAACCTGACTTGGAGCACTTCTTTCAAAAATGGCGGATCGAGCCCTACATGTAGACGTCAGGACTTTCAGTATGTTCAATACTATGCCAAGGTGAAGGCCTCCACCAATTTATAGCTTTTTACCGATTATTTTTTCTATTTTTGCTAATTTGACTGAACTACTAGTATAATTTGAAATTATTCAAAAATAATGGTGGCAGGTACTTTTAATCATTTGCAAATATGAATTTTCAAAATTATATATAAAGAATAAATTATGGTGCTTTGCCACCATTACTAAAGGAACGACTTCCATAGACAAATATCAAAAAAAATTTAATTTAAGTAATTTAAATGATAGCTTTTCCACTTTGTTTAGATATCATTAGGCAAGCTTAATGACGCCAAAAAAAAAAGTATAATTCCATATCGTTTATTATTCACGCTTTTTATGGTTAACTTACTTCACAACAGCCAGTAGAAACTCATTCAGCTTCCTTTGTTGATTCATGTTGAAGTACAAATGAGCATAATGAAGAGCGATTCCTCCCCACACCAGGTAACTGCATCCAATTTCTTCATCTTCTTCGTGAAAAGGTGTTCCGTGTTCCTTCCTCCATACTTCCAACACCGCTGCTAATTGTCCATCTGGATACATAATAGCTTGACATAGAACGTGTCCGATTTCATCCTAAAAATAAATCCGAACTTAAGTTTTTCAAAAACAAGTTCAAGATTTTTAAAATAGCTTTCATGAATTTACAAGGTCTTATTATTTTCCAAAAATGACTTTATGCGATTTGCTCCACTTAGTTTTAACATTGTTTGTGGTTGTCTGCTTGTACAATATATGATTAAATTTATTAAGAGGCTTAATTTAAACCAGATTTTCCATGTTACATAGGTTTCGATTTAAGGTATACTTATGATGTAGAGGCTTTTCTATATAATACGCATATTAGCGTGACAATGCCGTTTAATTATGGTTAAATTTATACACAGCTATAGTTTACTTGTTCAGCACACCAAAAATTTGTGCTATGAACATTAATTTGACATTTAATTATGCTTTTCAATACTGAACATTAATTTAACCAGCCCTTGATTATCAATTTATTATGTTAGTTTTAATTATGCATTAATTATGGATTTAAATTATGTTATAAACTTGGATAGCTACTGGAAGATGGATATGACGGTCAAAAGAGCACGCAAAAAGAGTGCTGCTCCTTGATATCCAGTGGCAAATCGAGCCAGCTTATTTATAACTAAGGTAACTATCACTTCAAGTTTGGCCACGTAATTGATTTTGAAATAATATTGTGATTGTTCATGTTACTATTTCATTTTAAATGGTAATTTGTGCATTTCTGAGTCATTTAGATGCATCGAACTCCTTTAGTTGGTCGGTTTCGTCCTTGGAGGAAATCCAAATATTATTCCCAATTTTTCTTCAGAATTGTTGCAATTTTAAATTCGTTGTTTGCTTTGGGGTCAAGTCTTGTTTGTATGTGTCCCAAATTTTAAAATGCCCCATATCCATCCCTTTGTCTATTTTTCTTAAGTTGAGTTATCAAACGCAAAATATTGTTTAAAACTTGAAAGAAATCTGGGAAAATTCGACAGACATGTGTATTTCAGTGCGAATCAATGAAATCCCTAAAATAAATTTTCTAAAAGTTCAATAAATCTCCCGTCGGCTTCTTTTCAATTGGGAATTTTATCCCTCCGACATGTTTTTTCGCGTTTAACTCAATTTTATTTTACAGAAAATTATTATCAGACCAAATTGAAGAGCACAAAATTCTATACAAAATAGATTTTTAACAATTTTCCTACCAATTCAAGCAAAGTCTGAAAAAATTGTTCAAATTTGCAAAAATTTACAACTAGAAAAGAAACCTTCATCGTTACTTGAGTAACTGATTTTTGTCAGTGAATTGCATGTTATTTTTTTAGGAAGTTTCTGAATACCTATATCAGACCCCCCCCCCCCAAATATGCGCTTAAGCAATATAAATCCGTCCCTTAAATATTACTTGATAGTTGTTAAATAATTATAAATCCGGACGCTAATGAACCTTTAAAAATTTTCCTGCAATCTCGTCGGCGATTTCTTCCATTAGAAATTTCTGCACCCTCACATGGCTTATACAGAAAATTTTAATTCAGCGAAAATTGAAGAGCATAAACTTTTCTACAAATTATAATTTTCAAAATTTTCCTATTTCGTACTAACTATTATTGAAATGAAAATCAATCCAAAAAGACGTAATGCATTTTCTTCTTATAAATAATTTAAATTGTAAGGAAGTTATTGAATAATTTTATTCAGAAAAAGTTTTCTTAAATCTTCAGGATGCAGCGAAATTTTATGTTCTTCAATTTTGGTTAAATGATAATTTTTGTAAAAACAAAATTGACTGAGCTATAGGCGATAAACTGTGTTGGAGGACCTAAACTTTTCATTAGAGAGAAAAGCCACTTTCAAAATTTATCTAAAATTCCGTCGGCTTTTTCCTTACTTGGGGATTTAGCTGCCCAACATGATTTTTTGTATATAACTCGCTTAATTTCATTTTTACGAAAAATTTGCATTAGACGAAAATATAAGAGCAGAAAATTTTCTACAAATTATAGCTTTCAAAATTTCCTACATGATGCTGTCTATTATTGTCATAAGTCATAAAATTATCTACAAATTATAGTTCCAAAAATTTCCTATATAATACTACAAATTATTGAAATAAAAATCAATTCAAAAAGACGAAATTATTGAACAAGAATTTTTACGGAATGCAGCGGAACTTTTCGTGCTTCAATTTTGGTTAAATGATAATTTTCTGTAAAAATTAAAATAAGCGAGTATTATAAGAATATGGAGAAAAGCCAACTTTGTCAATTTTCAGTTCGCCCGAATTTCTTGCAAGCTAAAAATGTTCCCTGCCTAAAAGAATTGATTTCATTTAATTTCTTTTGGAGCTTCTCTTCCATAAAGGACCTCTCCGCCAGAGGGGAGGGGGGTTGGACAAATGTGACGTCCGCATAAAAATCCCATGACGAAAATTGTGTATTTCTTTGATTTGTGATCATAGGACGTTTCTAGGGGAGGGTCCGAAGATTGTGACCAATTGTGATACGGGGGGGGGGGGGTTGAAAAGTCGAAAAAGAATTTCGGACAAAAAAAATATAAAAATCAGTCTAAAGAGGGGAAATGCATTTTATCTTAAAAAGTTTAAATTGGAATTTCCAGTCCTTCAATTTCGATTAAATGATAATTTTTTGTATGAAACTGCGAAATTTCTGAAGAAAAAACAAAGGTAATGGGTTTCAAAGGAAAAGATCCTAGTCGATCTAAATATGCACAAAAATCACCTGCTTGGAGTAGGTTTCACATTTCAAGTACCTAGGTTTCGATGTACTTATCAATGTACAAGCTTAGGTAAAATTTTAAAATAAAAAATTTGGGAAGAATTACCTAATTACCGCCACCCCAAATCATTTCAAAATTTTTTTATAGCAAAAGGAACCTTATTAGAGTGTACTGTAAAAATTTCGCCCGAGAAAGTATAGTCAAAATTTTGAGAAAAATCAATTTGAAAAAAGCTAAATTTAACATGTAAATCGCAAGTTTAGGCCACGCCCATAACCGAGGTTATAAATATAACACACGCTCGCACTGTCGGGAGCGCATTTGTGAGTCGACTCCCGTGCGTATAACATCGCCAAATTGAATATAAAAAACGGTTCTTTTCAGAACCACAAATATTTTAAGAATAAGGTCTCTAAAAATAAACATAAAAAACTATGGGGAAAACCTAGGCCTTGCGAGGCTCCGCTCCGCGGCAGAGCTAAACATACGAGAAGGCGCCACCCATCAAGAACACCGGGATGAAGGCAACCGGGATCTTAAACCCCCAAAAAATCGCGTAAAAACAAAAAATAATCGATGTTACATGTAGGAGAGACGAGCTGCATCTGCCGGAGCGAAATACTCTAAGTGTTAGGGTCATTCATTACGCACGGACCGTCCACAGAATGAGCGACGCGCGGGAATTTCGTTAATTTTACCACAGAATCTCGTTAATTTTGCTAACTTCAAAATCGATTAACTCAAAATTTTGATAATACTTTCTCAGAATTTTTTTGTAGTAGGGGCCTATATAAACCTTCATCTTTCCATTAGGAAGGTTACAAGTTAGTTCGTAGTGGCGGTAGTTATGACACTCTCACCAAAAATTTCCTTAGGTACTCTTTCATTTGTTTTTGTTGTCGTATTATGAATGGTCCAGGGCAAGGAAGGCGAAAAAATGGCTTGAGTTTGCAAAACATCCGGAGTATTTTATAAAATCCCCTCGATTTATTCTCTAATTGGAAATTTTAGTACTCACAACTTTTTGCCTATAACTCGCTTAATTTTAGTTTGACGAAAAATTCTCTTCCATCAAAATTGAAGAGCATAAAATTCTCTACAAAACGAAGTATTCGAAAGTTACCTACGTCGTAATATTCCCGAATTAAAAATCAATTCCGGAAAGCCGAAATGCATTTTATTTTAAAAACTTCAAATTGGAAAGCGTTTTCCAATAATTCGTGTCAAATATCTGCTTTTTAGATAATTTTGTGTTGTTCAATTTTAGTTTGGTGATAATTTTACTTAAAAATTAAATTTTGCGAGTCACAGACGAAAAACCACATTTGAGGAACTGAAATTAGGGATAATTGGCAGAGAATTAGCGGATTTTTCGCAAAGTGAAGGTGTTCCTTGCCTGCACTACAAATAAACATGCCAAACATTTGTCTTTGACAGTTGAAGTTTTTATGACTTGGTATATGGATGTTGTCGGAATAAGAGAAGTATGCAAGGAAAGGATAGTAGTATACAGAGAGTTGGTGAGGATCTTCCTCTTAATATAGGGGTACTATCAGTTCATTAACTAATTTATTTAATTAGTTCTTTGAGCATTTGGTTTTTACATTAAAAGCTTGCTTCGATGTGCCTTCATTAACACAGAGGGACCGACGGCTTTGCGGGCTCTCCGAAGCACGGAGACGGTCAAGAAATTTTAGACTGTACCCGGAGTCGAACCGGGGAACCTTGCATTATCAGTTGATTTAGTTAACATTCAGGCCATGACCGTCGAGAGTTGGTGAAGATCAATTAGTTAATGAGATTTTTGCGCTACATGGTATATGCACAGTTTATTGCCCACCCTGTAAGGGAATAGCGTGATTATGTCTGTGTGTATACAAATTATCCAAGATCATATTAATAGGCTTAGAAATATTTCGAGTAATATTTAATTAAAATTTTCTACAATTTAATCTACAAATTTATATTACTAAAATGAAACCTTAAAATCTTTAATATTGCAAACCACCAGCAATACAAAAATGTAATTAAACGAATTGTTTTATAACATCTTGAAATGTGAAGGTAAACATTTTTATTTACTAGAAGGTGAATTAAAAGGAAAATAAATTTCGTATTTTCATTGCGAAGTATTTTCTCATCTTGATATTGAAAAAAAAAATAACAAAACATGATTGTATCTCTACAAATAATACTAAAATTATTATCTCTCCGCTTTGCTAGCGATACAATCATTTTAAAGATAAATTAAAACATAACATGAACAGAACACTGGCTTACCCCGTCAGATATTCCATCCGGAAAACGTGGATCAGTATCGCCCCTAGAGAATCTTACTGGTTCGCGTGTCCTGGCAACATAAGTTGGAATACTAACTCCAGATTTTAGCTTCTGTAACTTAGTTTCACCTTCTCTAGATTTACATTCCTCCCCTAAATATTGAACTAAGGAATCTAAGCCATTCGGATCCACAGGATCAGGAAGATATAATCTGAAAAATAATTGAAATGTTTAGTCGAAAAGGTATTTTAAGTCTTTCATGATGAAGGCACTACATCTGAAATGTTTTTGTATTAGAAACGGTATAATTTTTCTTACATCCAATCCAATACTTTGATCACAAAAAATAATAAAAAACTATTATTTATTCAATACTTTGTTGTATAAATTAGATTTACTAGGAGTGGTTTAGAAAATTGAATTTCTAAGAACATAGATATTTTTTCAGGAACCTACCAGAATATACAATAATAACATCATAGGGAGAAACGCAAACAACTATGGCAAGCTCCATAGTGCGTGCGATATTGAGAGCACTTCAAAAGATAACCTGTAAATCCATACAACATATAGCTTTGTTATTGAAAGTGCAAGTACTCTTCCTGAAGGGTAACCTAATTTCGACGTGTCTTTCATCCTGCTGATTTTATATTTCAATATATTCCAAGTCAAAAAATTGTTGCAACCAGTTTATTTTAAAAATTTGTAGTCGCTGATTTATACGAAGCGTAAAACCCGTCTTTTGATTCCCGCCGGGTCAAAAAAGACGCGATGGCGTTCGATATCATAGCAACACCGGAATATTGGTGTTAAATTGTAAGAAACGTTAAAGATGTTAACTGGAATTAGGTTAAACCGCTATGCCATTTGTTTGGAACAATTTATGACCACAATTTTTATTAGGTGACAACTAAGCTGGTTGTATAATATCATCATTAATTTATGTACAAAGATCGAAAACCTCGACAAATAACATCCAATGGACTAAATGCGCAAAAATTAATTATACAAAACAAATTGAAATCTGAGCTCTCAAATTAACTGTTAATTTTAGGCAGCGGGATCACGGAGGAAATAAATACAAATTAATTGTATAGTCAAGGACAAAACTAAGTGAAATTAATGTGCAGAATAGAATAGAATCAGTTTTTATATCACTCAACGCCAAAACTATATTGGCCCAGTGTAGGCCATATCGCCGCGATTGATTCTCCACAGCCATCTCGCCACGATTATCTCGTCTTGAATGTTAAAAATGAATTTTAGCGGAATAAAATCTTTTGATTATTAGAAATTAATTATAAAGTAGCAGTGGAAATTCCTTGTAAGACAGTTTTCTGAAAATTGCGATTTTTTTAAATATCTTGCAACCCAAATGTGAAAAGTCAAATTTCTTTCCAGATTATTGATCGGAATAAAATTACACAACTTTTCTCTACTTGAACGGACTTCGTATATTTTAAGATAACCGAGATATCCATGCTGAAGTTGCTATCCACACCTGGTCTAGTTCAAAAGATTATCAAGAGGTGACGCTACTAAATTTGAAGGCCTAATAAATAATTGCTTTATCAGTAATTTTTTTTATGCATTTTAACTGCGCGGTGATATTTTTGTTGATGATCTCTTCAACTACATCAGGTGTTTTCGAAACTATTTTATTTAGGATATAACTATAAAGGTACAACTAAGAATTAGGAAATATTATATTACGTAAATTATTACTTTGTGGACAATTTTTGTAATAATTTGCGGCGAGATGACGGTGGCGAGATCTCGCGATCGCGTGATCATGACGAGTTGACCACGGCGAGCAAGCAGTGATGGGTCGGGAACCCCAATGGTGATCGCGAAATTGAAATTTCCCTATAGAAATGGCTTGATATTTCGAACCAAAAAGTCATTAGCTACAATGTAATAAAAGGATTATTGAGTTTCAATAGGAAATAATACCGAAATTTAAGTAAAAACACTATGCGGTGGCCGGGATAGGTTGTCGGCCTATTTTTTGCGTGGTTTCGAGAACTACGGACACGCCCCTAACATGTAATTTAGCAAAATTTTGGGTAATTAACGGCCTTTTTGGGTATGTTTTGATCCGAATGTATAACTTTTGTCGTCGCGTAGGTGATCATAAAAAAAATCCGAAAAAAGTGTGAAAATGGGAAAGTTGCATTTCAAGCGGCCACTGGCACACCCCGGGTCGGTATCACGTACTTACGCCTAAAACTTTTACGCCTAACACACTTACGCCTAAGTCAATACGCCTAATCCTTTACGCCTAAAGGAATTTATGCCTAATGGTTTTAATGCCTAAAACCGACTACGCCTAAAACTTGAACGCCTAACGCAATTACGCCTAATCCTTTACGCCTAATGCTTAAAATTTTCTAAAAATCGTACAAACATAAAACCACTGCTCCGAGTTTGATGGAATTTTGGCTATTATTTTTATTATGTTCAAAACGGTTACTTCTTGTTACTTTTTTTTAAATAATCGCAAATGTTTTTGTTTTTCACTGAAATTAAAAAATCAAATTTGAAAATTTAATTTTTTAAAAATTTTTTTGTGTTGGTAAGAAATTAATTTACTTGGTTACCCGTTGGTTACTATATAAGACCTACATAACTTTTAGTAATAAAAGTAACTCATTCCTAGCCCTCATTAAATTTAAAAAAATGGTTCTTACGTTTATCAAAAGTCGATAAGGGAATGATCAATTACTACACAAAAGCTTCGTGTATACCAAAAACAGGAATGTTAACGATAAAATTTTTTTGAAATATGTAGAATACAACAAAAGTAAATGTCTAACCGTTGTTCACACAAAAGGTGAATTAATCGTTTATGAGAGTGCTGAAGAGCACAACCACATACCGCGGGCAGCGGAGGTCAAAACCCGGCAAGTCCTGGCAGAAATCAAGGATAAAGCTCAGGACAGTCAAGACACACCTCACCAGATTATTGCCGCAACCAGTATTGGACTTCCAGCTGCGGTAAAAGCCGCACTTCCTTCGAAAGATCGGTTGAAGCGCAACATTCAAAGAGCGCGTGAAGTGGCTGGAGCTGCACTTCCAACACCTTCGAACCTTACGGAACTTGAAATTCCAGATTATGTCACCGAATTTAATTCAAATGGAACCATTCAGCAGTTCCTTATTTTTGACGGACCTGAAGAAGATCGCATTTTAATATTCGGTACTCAATTGGGTTTAGATTTGATGGAAAGTTGTTGCCATTGGTACGCTGATGGTACTTTCAAGAAATAATGTGCCGCCATTATTTGAGCAACTTTTCACAATTCATGGTGTCAAGTACCACAATGTGATTCCTTCTGTGTTCTGTCTCTTGCCAAATAAGCGACAGCAGACCCACGTCCGAGTTCTTGAGACACTAAAGAATATAAAACCAAACCTTGCTCCAACTTCCATCATGACAGATTTCGAGAAGGCTCAGATTAACGCTTTTCAACACGTGTTTCCTAATTCACAGAACAGGGGTTGTTTCTTCCACTTTAGTCAAAGTTTGTGGCGAAAAATTGCGTCAATACCTGCTCTCAGAGAAAAATATGCCGATGTGGAGAACCCAGATTTTTCTCTTCATGTAAGAAAGTTGGCTGCACTTGCTTTCGTCCCTCCCGATGATGTAGTTATGGCATTCATACAATTAACTGAATCTCCATTTTATGTTGATAATGGAGCGATATTCTCGATCCTTTTCTTGAATATTTTGAGGATACTGGATTGGCCGGCTTCGTAACAACGGAACCCGAAAAAAACCCAAGATTGGTTCCATCCAACTCTGGAACTGTTACGAGGCCAGTTTGAATGACCTCCCCAAGACAAACAACTTGGTTGAAGGGTGGCACCGGAGTTTTCATTCTTTATTGAGTGCATGCCATTCCTCTATTTTGAAATTTATAGAGGTGTTAAAAATGGAACAGAGTGCAAACGAATTGAAAATTGAGCAGTACGTGACAGGATTGGAACCTCCAACAGGTCGTGTGCGCTACCGAACAACCGCTGCCAACATCAAGAGCATCGTGGAGTCCTATGGGCATGGTCTAGGTCCATTGAACTTCGAAATCGACGTTTACCTTCGAGGCATCGCGCACAACTTTGAGCTTCAAGCTGTTTAACATTTGTACTTTTTTTGCTTGTAAATAAATTATTATTACGATTAATTAATTATTGTGAATTATTGAAAAAATAATAAACTATGAAAATAAGTATCAACTGGTAAACATTAAAAAATTGATTAGGTATAAATTTTTTAGAAGTAAGGGCTTGTACTATTAATAAACTTTTACTATAAATCTCATATTATCTCGGCTTTTAAATTTTTGTTATGTTTGTACGATTTTTAGAAAATTTTAAGCATTAGGCGTAAATGTTTTAGGCGTAAAGGATTAGGCGTAATTGCGTTAGGCGTTCAAGTTTTAGGCGTAGTCGGTTTTAGGCATTAAAACCATTAGGCATAAATTCCTTTAGGCGTAAAGGATTAGGCGTATTGACTTAGGCGTAAGTGTGTTAGGCGTAAAAGTTTTAGGCGTAAAGACATGGATCCCCCCGGGTCGATGTCACATCGTTCGCCCGTCGTTCCTTGAAATCGAGTGAAATTTTTTCGCTCCGATTTGAAATTTTCTTTGAAATTCGGGAAGGTGGGGGTGTGATTAGTAGATATTAGTAATAAATATTATCAAAAAATGAAAAATAACCCGTGTATTGCCGAAAAAGTGAAAAAAATAAATTTTTTTTCTTCGATTTTTGGGGTGTGCATTCGATATGGAGGGTTACCCATCGTCAAAACCTACTCTTCCGGAGCACCGCTCCGCTCTGCACCCCTCCAGAGCGGTTTTGACTCTGGTTACTAAGCTAAACATACAAGAAGCGCCACCCATCAAGAAAACCGGGATAAATGAAACCGGGATGTGAGAGAACCTCGAAATAGCATTAAAAAGTATAGTCGCGGTATGGGGCAGTTATCTTTTACGTTTCACCCCCAAAAAATCGCGTAAAAACAAAAAATAATCGATGTTACATGTAGGAGTGACGAGCTGCATCTGCCGGTCCGTAAACGGCTAAGTTTAAGACTATACCTTTTACAGTATTATTTGGAGAAAATGAAAACAAATTTGGTGCAAATGAAAACAGATTTTGAGCAAATGAAAACAGATTTTGTACAAATGAAAACAGATTTTGAGCAAATGAAAACAGATTTGGTGCAAGTGAAAACAGATTTGGAGCATATGAAAACAGATTTGAAACAAGTGAAAACAAATTTGGAACATTTGAACTACATTTGGAACAAAATGAGAACAGATTTGAAAACATGAAAACCGATTTGGTTTAAATGAAAACGAATTTGGATTATCTACTGAACAGCTTAATTTTTTATTATGTAAGTAAAATTTCGTCAATCAAAATACAAATAATATAATACAATTTCGCTTAATGATAGAGTCAGGATTTTTAAAGCACATCAGAAAGACAGAGATTGGAGACCAACAGCGAAAGCTTTAAATGTGAACATAAGCACAGCATACAAATGGTTAAAAAAAGGTCAAGAGTTTCCTAAACACAAAGGCGGTTATGCATCTACAAAAAAGACTCCTATAATAGAATAGGCATTGGTAAGGTAGATTGAGGAAGATAGCACATTAACATTGAAAACAATATATGTAAAAAATTGGTTTTATGGAAAATTATTTTCAGTTAAAGCTTTTAGACCGCATATTGGAAATATGAACAACGGTGAAAACAAGAGAAAGCGAAAAGATTATGTCGACAAAATTTTACACAGCAGAGCAAATGGCCGTACATTAATTTGGATTGATGAAACAAATTTTAATCTTTATTGTCAAGACATTGTTGAAATTTCATAAAAATAAATATTTAAGTTCATAATATTAGTTTGTAGAAAATTTGTTTTCATTTACTCCAAATCAGTTTTCATGTTTTCAAATCTGTTCTCATTTTGTTCCAAATGTAGTTCAAATGTTCCAAATTTGTTTACACTTGTTTCGAATCTGTTTTCATATGCTCCAAATCTGTTTTCATTTGCTCAAAATCTGTTTTCATTTGCACAAAATCTGTTTTCATTTGCACCAAATTTGTTTTCATTTGCTCAAAATCTGTTTTCATTTGGACAAAATCTGTTTTCATTTGCTCAAAATCTGTTTTCATTTGCACCAAATTTGTTTTCATTTTCTCCAAATAATACTGTAAAAGGTATAGTTCTTTCAGCACGGACCGTCAACAAAATGAGTGAGATTCCACCCGCGCGTCAGTGAAACATGTAAAATTAACGATTTTCAAAGTAATAATTTTCATATTAACCTTAAACTTCACAAAACTTAATAGGATTAAGTCGCGCGCGCGTGACTCAATAGGGTACCTTAGCCGCAGTGATGATCTGAATAAAACAGACTTGGAGTTCGGAATATCAAATAATCATTAAGCATATTTTCTGTGGCATTTATCGGCAGGTAATTTTCCAAACCGCTTTTATTCTTTTTTAGTTTTATACTTTTGTTGCACAATTACACTTTTATCGTTGATTGTATTCAAAGTAATTATTGAATTTTTAAATTTTGCTGGCTTTATTATAAAATTTACGCAACATAAAAGTTGATCGAGTTGCTGTACAATATAAACTTCCTGAATTATGAAGCTCAGTCTTAATTAAAAAGTTTCTAATAAAAATTTGTGATACCTACATCTTTTTATTTAACAAAATTAATTTACTTTCCAATTAAATCAACGATAAAAAATCTGATGTGGCCATCGCATAACTTTCCGAACAGACGCAAATTTTTATATTATATTTTTAAATAAAATGGTTACATAATTTCAACAGTAAATCGATGAAAAATTTCATATTTTGCCAAAATAGGAAGAAAAAAACTTTTGAATGCCTATATCTTGCAAACGAAGCATTTTTGGACCCATGTTATTAGAAACTTTTCGTCTTATTTTCATTAGTAGAACGCGTTTTACTATTTTATTTACAAATACAAAATTTTTTTACAAATACAAAATATTTTGAAACGCCCTGCATATTTTAGAGAAAAACTTGTAGGACAAAAAATGTAGGAAATTCTATAGCGGTAATTTTTTGTTATTAATATTTTTACATATTTAATTTCGTTTCGAAGTTATGACGCATAATGTCGTAATAGCTCCAGGTAAACCCCCCTTTCCCGTTACACGATTTAATTTATTTTCATCTGGCTTCGTCCTACGACAAGAAAAAGCTTATATGCAAAATTTGGAACGATTTGCTTGCTTCGTTTAGACGCTATCGTGTTCACAGACTTACATACATACACACACACACATACACCTATATATAGACATCCTTCCTAAAATGATAAAAATGGATTCAGGGGACCTCAAAACGTGAACATCTGTAAAACAATTGGGAGGTCAAATTTTGCCTGATAACAATACTTTCCTTACCTAGGGGTTCGGAAAGTAAAAATATAAGCGTCTGTTGTTTTAAAACTAGGAAGTTAGGGGGGAACACCACGGCGAGCGCCGTAAAATAACTAATTTTTTTTCTTTCTTTTCGGAAAGTTTGCAATACAAATAGGCCTATTATACAAAACAAATAGTTGAGGGCAAGCTGGAATAAATTTTATTATCTTTATTGTGATCTCTAAAAGTCCATTTATCTCTAAAATCTCTAAAAAAGCAGTATACTAATTTAACATGGTCTAGCAACCATGTAAATATCTCTATTAGAGTTCATTTTACAGTTAAATATTAATCAGGTAATCTGAAATGAAGTAAATTAAATTCTTTACAAGAAGTATCTCATACTTTTTTCTCATAAATAGATCGGTTAGATAGTTACGGACATCAGAGCGTGCGGTATATGTTTACTGTTGTGTTTTTATATTAATTTTCGCATCTGTCTATTCGTCCATTTCTATAGAGACCATTTAATAATTTCCGATTATGTCACTGCGTAACGCATGCCTGATTGGTTTATTTTTTTGGTAAAAAAGAAAGATACCATCGATATGTGAGATTATAAAATTTATCGAATAAAATTACATTTTCAAGAGAAGCTGTTTGAAGCACTAACTCAGGATCTACATGTAATTCGCCGCGAAAACTCGAAGAACTTCAAATTTAACCTCGTGGAAGAAGTTATTAGTCTCCGATTTAAAAGTAATGTTACAAGTCGCTGTCTTAACTTTAAAATTTCAACTAGGACCAAACCGCATCGGTGAGTTTGAGATCACTACGGACATTATTTTGTTAAAGGTAGATAACGTAGTAATACATTTGATAGGCCTTATAGTTGAGGATTTTTGAAACAGATATGAATCTCGAAATAGGGACGAATTTAAACTGGGCTAATCCATATTATAATCTGTGAAGACTTTGCTGTATTTAGGAGTTCAGTTCTTCTTTCTCTGTTTATAGGTCCATGGGCTGTTCTTTAACTAATTTACTCAATGAGTTTAATTAACGATTGTCATGGCTTTGATTCCGATTCAGGTACAGTCTAAAATTTCTTTTGAGCGTCTCCGTGCTTATTTGCCATTATAAAAATAGAAACAGGGTACAGTGGCTTGGTGTGATCGCTGGTTGAGTTACAGGCTGGCAATTGTGAGTTCGAATAGCGGATTTAACGGAATTTCTTAGCACGGCCCTCTGGTGGACATCAATACTCTGTGGATAAATTAAGTTGAAAGTAAAAGAGAAAGAAGAGGATTAATCAACCTCAAAAAATTTATCATGATGACTTTTGCAGAGAAGCAGAGTAGCCATATTCCGAATGGAATGGAAATGCTTGATATAATTAAAGACCAGAAGCAGGTCAATAAACAGTTGGTTTTTATATCTTAGATAGCTTGCTAGGCTGGCTTTCGATGTGCCTGTACCCTGATTTTATTGTTATGGTTGCAAATCATTAACACCAGAGGGATCGACGGCTTTACGTGCCATCCGAAGCATGGAAAGGCATAAGAAGTGCCTTTTTCACAGGTACCAAGACAGGTTCAGGATTGAACTCAGCTTAAGCTACTTACTATTGTAAAATTGACCTTTAGAGATCTTTTAGATGTCATTTTTATGAATATTTGTCAATATATCTGTTTGATACATAATTTAGAGCAACGGTGGGCAACCTCCGGCCCGCGGGCCAACTCCGGCCCGTGTAAAGTTCTAATCCGGCCCGCGAGATCTTTAGAAGAAATAATAAATAAATATTTTTTAAAAACAAAAATTTTAAAGAAACGGATTAGGTTAGTACCTAACATAAGGAAAAAGGAGAGATCTACAGTTTAATTTTCGATATAATTCGTCTTATTTAAATTAAATACACATAGCTACATCTTTGTTCATAATTTAGTACTAACGTCGTAACATAGAAAGTCGTAACGCAGAAACTTCGGATATGTTCAATAATCGTTTAACGTCGGAAATGTTCAATAATCGTTTAACGTCGGAAATGTTCGACAATTCGTTTCTTCGTTCGGGGAATCCCCCGTGTAGTTACGTAGTGTCGTAGTAAATGAATGGTTTTAAAGTGAAATTAAAATTTGTTTTCATTTATAACTATTTACTGTTTTGTGAATAATACTTACTTATTTTTTTCATTTCTTTGTAATTTGTTATAAATGATAAGAGAAATAAATATAGTAGAGAGAGGCATGTAAGTTGACCATGCATGTAAGATGACCACCCAGTCTTTTTGAAGAAACTACAAATGGCAACTCCGAAATTTTAACTGCCCACGTGCTCATTGACATGGCCATCAATTTTTATGTAGTTTAGAAACGTCCAGACGCGACGCAGTAGTTCCTGTAGACATTGTGTAAAACAAAATTGAGAAATATTAAAATATTGATTTTTGTGTGCGTTCATAAAGTGATTATTTTCGTTCAAATTGCAAGGTAAATATATGTGCTTCACTTGTTTTTAATTGAATTTTAATGATTCAAAGTGAATTCCAAACATAATCGTGTTTGTGTGTTTGGGTTTGTGTGCGTTTCAAAATGGTCGAGAATGTAAGATGGCCACATTTGTGGCATGTAAGATGACCACCCCAGTTTTTCTACTGTTTGCATTGTAAAACCATTTTTTATAACATTATTTATATCATCATGTGATGATGATTAATTAATTCATCTTTTTATGTTTTTTTATTCTTTTTTATTTTTTTTTAACCTTTGTACTTAAAACTCAATAAAAGATCATTAATTTTGTATATCAGTTGGTTTCATTTAAGTTTTTTGACTTTTCAGCAACTTTTTATGAGGTGGTCAACTTACATGCCAAAAATTAAAATTTCCAATTTTCGACTCTTCGGGAGAATGGTCATAACTCTTTTGTTTCTTGAGTAATCTAATAAGTATCATTAGCAAAATTTTAGCTAAAAACCTCTTCTTTCCAATGATGTAAAGGAATCCAAAAAATTTCAATTTGAAGATGAGTTATGAGCAAAAATGCTAAGGGTGGTCAAATTACAAGCCTTACCCTACTTAATTAACTTTGTTATATTATTGTTTTTATATTTTCAGAAAAAAATACAAGTAACAAAAATGTGTCCATTAACTACTAAGGCCCGGGGACGAAACGTAAGTATTATTCTGGCCCCTGCTATACAAAAGGTTGCCCACCCCTGATTTAGAGCACGCTCTGATGGTTGTAACTCTGCAACCGATCCATTAACAAGAACAAGTTTAAAATGTTTTCTGTAGAAAATTTTATTTACTTTTAATTTCTTAATATTTTTCGCTAAAGTGAACAGAAACCGAGATATTCGTGAATACTGTTTTTCAATATGGATGCCAAATACAGGGGCCTCTAAAATTAGTATGTTTTTTTAGAAGTCGAAATAAAGATAATAATTTATCCTAGCTTCATCTGACAAATATTTCCACAATAAAACCTTTGTCGACTGACATAGTGAGAATATGCTACCAAATTTTATTAAGAAATTGCCAAAAATGATAAAAATATAACTGTTAGAGGCCCAGGTTATTCAATTGCAGGTTAAAGTAACAAAGTTAGGTTAGTGGCAACCTTAGTTACCTCTCTCACCGTGGAGGGAGGTAAATCCTTTGATTACATGCAGATTGAGATGACTTGATTAGTGTTTAATGAGGCCGAAACATCGAAGCGGTAAGCTATCATTTTTGTTCTTATTATACAATTTAATTTACCCCTACCCCTGTTTGCTTACAGCGAATACTACCATGGTAACTAAAGTAAAGTAAAAAAATATCGCAATAATATCATCATAAAAGTATTTCTTGTATTTTATATGTTGTATAGCGCCAAAAATAACAGTTATTAATTAATCGTCGACTCATAAATAGTCTTAAGTAACCAGTCAAAACTAACGACCAGATATATTATAACAATCTCTTTCATAATCCGACGTTATTATTCGAGAGTTCTTTCCAAAGATTGCACTATTTTTTTATACTTACAGCAAACAGTTAAACTGGAGAATTATTATTGGCGTTTGCATCGTAGTTTAATTAAATTTAGACAAGTAATTGTGGGATCAACTAAACTTTCGTATTAGCTTAGCTTAATTAAAATTAATATCTGTTTACTTTATTATTTTTTCATGTACTAACCTAAATCCATCCGCGTTAACGGCTGAGCAAATACAATTAGCAAGTTCCCAAAGAACATGATTCTTGTTAGGCTTTAACTGCAAACTATGTGTAAGATCTTGTAGCATTTGTCGTTTATCAGCGTGAACACAAAATTTCCACCTAGATAAACTTGTTTTTCTACGATT
This sequence comes from Podabrus alpinus, assembly GCA_932274525.1. Taxonomy (NCBI): domain Eukaryota; kingdom Metazoa; phylum Arthropoda; class Insecta; order Coleoptera; family Cantharidae; genus Podabrus; species Podabrus alpinus. The sequence continues at coordinate 99,805,071 of OW026452.1, forward strand.
ATTAATCGAAGCGTCTGTTTTCTTTTTTAGCCTCTGAGACCGTCTGATTATCCAGCGTTCCAGCTGTTCAAGTTCCACTTCTTCCATTACAAATCGTTCCAAAAAATCTGGACGGGATCGTAGAAAGTCAGATACTTGTTCGGCTATAATAAAAAAAATGTAATTAGTAGCTTCATTATTATTCTCTTGGTAAAGTGTAGAGCTTACACTTAAATAATTGGAAATCCTATACTTAAAGTAATTTTGCATGTAGTATATCGAGCAAGCTTTGGTGTCATTTTCACTTTTGCGTAAACTTAACAAGGGTAATTAAATTCCCCTCATGATGAAGGCTAACTAAATATTTTAGTTTGCTACTAATCTGTTATTATATTCTGTTTTAGTAAAACTTAAAACAATTTTTTAAATTTCTGCCTTAAAATGGCCGTAACGCCGAAATTAGTGATTTTTTACTGTTAATAATTTAGTACTTTTTTAAAGAGATCAAATTTCTCTATAAACTAGATTACAATCTTTTATTGTGTAGAAGCAAAGGTTCTCGAGTTATAGAATAAATTAAGCAACGAAATGTTAAACAATTCTAAATTTGTTTTAACTTTTCTACCAAACCCTCTATCATTTAAAAAAATGTTTAAAAAAATAGCCGCAAAATCCGGATAGCAAATTTAACAGGCTACAACTTTTTTTTTTTTTCTGCAGGGAAGGGGGAAACCTTCATAGGCACCACCCCATCAGGGATGGTAGTGTCAGATTCTAACTGACTAAAACCCCCTCCCCGACGACAGCGGGCTTTACCTTCTCGGCATTACTTCCGCTGTCGTCTGCGATCTTCCATGCTGCATCGATGATGCAGGCTCCCGATGACCTCCCGGTTTAGCACGAAAGTTTGTGTCCGGGAGGTCAGACTACAACTTGAATCTACCAAACTTCTTTGAAAAATCGATCCATTACACACAAAAACTGAAGTCGCTATATATCTGTTATCTGTGTAATTTACCGAATTATAGAGGATGCTTATAGTAGAACTTTTATGTACATAATCACAAAGGTTTGAAAGTTTGAAAAATGGTATGTTTAATTTATGTTTTCTTTTTACCAGTACCGGATCCGACGGAACGAATTTCACAGGAAATTACGAATAACATCGAAACAGGTCATTAGTTGAGATGGCGTTAAATTTTATAATTTTCAAAATAATTACGTACCAGTGATTTGAGACCCCATTGCCAAAGTAGTAGTGTTGGTGGGACCATCGCTTTTAATTATGGAAGTACCTGAAAAAAATATCATATTCCATTAAAAGTCTCTTATAGTAAATAAAAATATATAATTTAATAAAATTACGTGGCTACGTACAAAATTTACCGAGGTAGTAGAATTTCATTAAATTCGTTGTGTTTAACTTTATTAAAATTATTATTTGATATGCATTCGCATCATATAGTATATCATAATTAAAAGATAATGCAATAAAATAATAAAGGAGCTGCAGGATATTTAATTATAAATATATATCAAATTTTCCACAATAAAAGTTCTTTAATAAATTTAATTAAATAAACGTGACTGTGATTTTTGAAATTTTTGCCTCCGGAATAATAACACAATGTAAAGAATTAATTAATAATAGAAATAACATTGTTAAAATATGAATCAAATAAATCAAAATAAATGTTGAAATATCAAGAAAAAGGTTAAGAAAGTTAATGAAATAAAATTTTTTAAAATTACATTTTTCAATAAGCAAAACAAATTTTTAAATAACAGCTTTTACGTTTTTTAATTAAAAATTATTAGACACAAACTTTTTTTGTCAAAGAATTCAAAAGCACGAATCGTATAAAAATCTTTTAATGTCGCAGACTTGTACAGAATTGATACATTCAGGTAAACGCTGTAAGGGGTGATTAAAGAAACGGGGTGATTTTACTTCCACCTTTCCACCTGCTTCGGTTTCTCTTCTAAACTTATTATTTTCTGAAATACCTTAGAAAAAATTCGATGGTATTTTTAATAAAACTTTTACTTCATCTCTTCACTAGCATTCTGAATAAATAAAGCACTATAAAAAAATAAATGATTATTTAATAACCCAATACACGTAGACGTTTTGATTTCCCAATCATATTAATCTGCTTTAAAATTTAATCTAAAGTAATATAATATTATACCTACAGGATTTGGAAAAGTAACTAAATCAAACTTTTACACGCTGTAATGCTAATCAACACCTACATAAACTAGTTGATAACCCTGATATTTTTAATTTTCAGTTTGTAACCTTTAAAAAGCTATATTGTACTGACGCGCAAGTTGGACTAACGAGATTCAGTGTCAGTAGATAAACAAAGCCGAAGCTAACTCACTTATATGAAACTGTTTTAAGTCCAAATTTAATTAATCGAAATTTTAATTCATGGTCCAATCTAAATATTAATTTTATATACCTACTAATATAAAATACTTGCATTTATCCACGTCGATAAGATAATTTTATTTGCATTCAATATATCTGTATTAGCTGTTTTCACATCGTTCGGTCTATTTTTCTGCTACATACATAATTTTCCTCTACGCAATTGTAGTACATCAATGTATAAATATAATATAAAATATACCAAATATGTTTTGCTTGCATACTGTCAATGTAACAGCTGTAGAAATTACAATCGATTCACTGGAGCGCTGGGAAGCACCCTCGCAACTGTTTCGCTTTTGAACGAGTGATCATCCCGTGTATATGGGTGACTTCAATAGTCATAATGAACACTGGAGGTTATGCGAATAATAATCAAAATTGTGATTTTTATCGAAAAATAGGTCACAACACTGTTAACGATACTTAATGCTACTTAACGCGTGTTGGATGGAACTGGTCGAAAAATATTAATTTCCCACACTCTTCCAGGAGGGCTTGGGATTTACTCCGAAAATTAGGAGCTGCTACACCTGTGCAAGTATCGGTGTCCTCTATTAATCCTAAATTTATTTCAGCGCGTTTGCTTGGCATGTAGGGCCGTATCACACGATACTTATTTTCATCCTTACTTTTATTCAGTTCTACGCAGCAACGAACTTATATGTTTACGCAGTATGCGTTCTACGCAAAATTGCATAATATAATTAATGAAGAAAATAAGGACCGTGTCGTACGCTCCTAAGGTTCCTGTTTCTCAAGATGTAATTTCGAAAATACAAAAGCAACTAAAGAATAAAAGAAAGTCTGTAAAACTTTCTGAATATGCTTATGATGTTACATTTGAAGAAGTTAATGCCACTTTTGGTCGTCTAAAAGCTACTAAAGCATGCGGAGTAGATGGCCTTTTTCCGGAATTTTTGAAAAATCTATGGATTAATGCGAGAAATTGGTGAAGTACGTAGGTACTATACCAATTGCTTTCATGCTGGTCAACGAAAGATCTGTTGCCCACCCAAAAATAATATGCAAAAATACTCTTGGACAGCAGTTCATTGTGGGTGGTGACTTGAATGCAAAACATCAACAGTGGGGAGCAAGGCAACAAACCTTAGAGGTTTGTTCCTCTATTTCTGCACATCAAATACACAGACTGAGAACTTTTCAAATCTTTAGTTAAAGAAAATATAAACCTGAACTTACCACTTAGATCTGAATATGATTCAGGGTACCGCGTGGAATCCACTCCAGAAGTTGTTATGGACAGGGAAAAATCATACCCAGCTCACATAGTAAAAACAATTTCCAACAAGCACGAGCTGAGAAGAATATGGCAAAATACAAGACATCCGAGTGATAAAACTAACCTAAATCGCAAAAACATATCCATTCCAAGTCACTTGGAAAACCTAATATCCACAAAAACGACTAACTACTCGTTATGGAGGACTACCAAAAAGTTAAAGAAAACAGACCCTTTCCTACCACCAATCAAAGAACCTGATGGAAATCGGGTAAGAAGTGATGAGAAAAAAACTGAAACTGAAGCTAAACACTTCGCAAGAATGTTCTAATCTTTCCCTTCAGAAATCACCGAAAATAAGGAGAAACATCTAAAAGAACTCATTAAAACATCTTTTATGTAACCATCGCCAATTAAACCATTCAGGGTGAAGGAAGTGCAGAAAATAATACAATCAAACTTCAATCCTAAAAACGCTTCATTTTGAAAGAAATTATCCGAGCAAGGAATAAGATGCATCACTTACTATATATTCAGCGCTATACTTCCACAAATACCTTTCCAGCCCAAATTATCTAACCTCTCTAGGCCTGGAAAACCACCTCAAGATGTTTCATCCTACAAACCACAATCAGCTTACTGCCGATAATATCTAAGGTATTTGAAAGATTAATACTACATAATAGTTCATTTCTGATTTTTTATTCACATTTTTGGTATTTATTTGTCTGCCAAATTCCAACAAAATTTCTGAACAAAATTATGATTCTTTTCTTAGTAAATCCTTGTTTTTTTTCATCATTTTCTTTCTTTTAGATTCTCTGACTCTTGCCAAAAGAACCTTCCATTTGTTCCAGATTCCTTTTGTCGGGAATTTTCATATTTTTCTTATCATCGAATTTATCTTTATGGTAATTGGGGGTATTTATTTCTTCAGAACGACGTCGATCGCTTCTTTTAGTTTATTCATGACGATTCCTGCTGCTAGATTTACTACGATCACGAAAACGACTTCTGTTGTATTTCTGACTTCTGTTAAAACGATTATTCCTGAAGTTAGTATCAAAATCTTTTCTTCTAGTATGGCAACCACCACGTGGTCTCTGATATGTTTCCTGATCATTCCTATATTTACTATCACGAGAGCGAGAACTAGAAAAACTGCGAACAGATCGTCCTCTTGCTACAGATCTGGTAACTTTATTTCAATTATTCGCTCTGGTAAGAGAAATTAATCTAAAGTTTCCAAACTTGTCAAGTACCTACTGTAATTTGTCCGGGACGAACTACTGGATTATTAACGGGAGATGGCGCCTTTTCCAATTCTTCCAAATTTTTTTCTATTTGCATTGCTTCTTGATCATTGGGAGTGTATTCTGGATTTTACGTAGGAGAGCAGGGTCAAGGACCCCACGCGCACTTACACCAATTAGGATAAACTACAGGATCCTGGCAGGCGAGATGTCCCTAATTCTAGCCATGTTAGGCCAGAAGTCCCCCAACATGGTACCTCTTTTTGACGCTAGAGCTGGGTAGTGACAGAGCAGGTGCTCTTCTGTTTTGTGTGATCCGTTACATCCTCGGCATGTTGGCTTATCTACGATCCCCAACGTGTTAAGGTGTCTATTGAGTTTGCAGTGTCAAGTTAAGATCCCTGCAATTATCCATAGATTGACTCTGGACAACTTCAAGTAGTATTTTGAATGTTTACTGCGGGGTGCCTTTATCGTTGCCCTTGCTTGTCTGCATTCGGTTTCATTGGCCCATCTGCTGGAATGCAGTTATAAGGTATGTTACTTTAGAAGGGTATCTAAGGTTTTGACGGTTGGCAAAATCATTGGCTCAGGCCGACTTTAGCCAAACCGTCCTTTGACCCAATGAAGAGAAAGGACATTCTGATTTGATATCTGGTTAAGGGCCCGAATGCATTCAAGCACCAGGCCAGAGGTGATCTTATGGCCCCTGAGTGTCATAAGGACTGCCCTGCCAACTATAGATATTTGAATGTTTTTGTCATGGATGCATTTGTCCCAGACTGTTCTTGCGCAGTACAATATACCAATGAGTTCCGCTTGGAAAACTGGCCTGTACCTAGCGATATGCTCATGTTTAGGTCAAGTTCGGCAGAAAAGATTCCTGTCCCTGATCCAACATGATTTTTGGAACCGTCAGAGAATACACAAATGTCACTTTCGTCGGTTTCTGGTGGATTTAACAGGATTTTAAATTTCTTGTTGAATATGTATTTAGGGGGAATTCTGTCAGACTCCATATGCAGAAGAGGCATCCTCGCGGAGTAGTCCTTCAGTATCCGCATATTTCCGCAATCTCCTGCACATGAAGATCAAGTGGTGGGAGGCAGAAAAGCATTGGACGATTCAGAAAGTTCAGGACTTGCGTCAAGTTTTTCCGTTGATGTCTCATTATTAATTAATTAATTTTTTCTTCGCTGGTAGTAGGTATATAATATTTATTAGGTACTTAAGTTATTTTAATTTATTACGAAACATCATTATTAATTTCAAAGGAAACAATAAATATTTTAATAAGGAAACATCGTCTTTTAAAAAAAAATACTACAAGAAAATAATAACTTAATAAAATGTCAATTTATTATTATAATGGCGACTTCAAGTGTAAGAAATGTTACTTTGATATAACAATATTCTATCAATTTAAATTTAACGATTTCGTGAAAACACAAACAAGGAGATCAGATTAAAATTAAAGTTTCCGTAATAGGTACTTCGTAACAACACAAATAACGTCTTATCAATTCATTTATTCTTTCAAGAACCGCTATTCCAAACAGAAGCATTTATTGTGTTTTCAAGTGTAACTTCAAATATAAACCATCGTCTGTAATGATTGAGTGTTTCTTTAACATTTTGTTTTTATATTAAACAAAATATATAACTCGAATGTTATTAATCCAGTAGATATATAGGTTTTATGACTGACAGAATACCCACCAAAACTTCCTATATGATAAATGAAGAGACACGTATCTTCTGAGCCGGTACCAGAGACATTCACAAAATAACCTAAATGCTCAATTATTGAAAAGTCTCCAAAATTGTAAATCAATACGCTTTAAAATACGAGTTTAAATCATAATACCGTACAAATGTTTTAATACCTTTATGACTAGTTTTGTTTAAGAGGCAATTTTATTTATATGCATTTTTGATATCTCGCCATTGGAAGTTACAAATTGTTCCAACGCTATAGTTAAAATTTCAAATCGAGATAGTGTATACCAAGGGAAAATATTTAAAAATAAATGTTTGATAAAAATTAAGTAATTAGTCTAATAAGTTGCAGAAGATAAAATTAAGATAGTTGGGGAAGAAAAATTGTTACGGTATAAGATAAATTAGATTTAGTGAATAGTTTAGAATTAATACTAAGCACAAACCTTTATGTCCTGAAAGTTAAAATAAAGCGAAGTAAGTTAATTACATTTTTATGGCGAATCATAGCATTTAAAGAAAGTTCCAACGTAGAGATCTGTAAGATAAATCGTATGGCTACCCAACGCGATCGTATGATTGATTGAAAGCTGTTTGCATTAAAACTATTTATTAATGAAAACACGACATACATAATACGATGATGTAGGTACGGATGGACCCCGTCAATCGCAATTTAATAAAATTTTCAATGTTACTTATTACCACGGCTAACTGGGTTCTTGTTGAATGTAAACTTGCTTATCTCAGTAGTCGGTTCTTTAGAAAATTGTAAATCAAATCTTTTTAAAGCTGAAAAATAAATAGCCGGGAATACAAGAATCCCCAAAAATAATCCGTTTCGTATTGATAATTTTATTATATTAATTATCAATAAACTTGATGCAAATAAACGTATACAAATATCAAATAGTTTCTTATTATTAAAATTCCCCACAATTAAATTTAAAAACGTGGCGTCGTATTCCGCACTCGTAGCACAAAAATTAAGTTTTTGGTAAATGTTTTCGCTTACCCTGTATAAATATGTTTCGCTCCTCCTTGTTGGTATAGCGCATATATAGTATTCAGTGGTTCTTCCCGTGGATGACCTCGTTTTCACCTTAATCTTTCCAGATTCGTTCTTCGCTAAAATTTGTAACCCTCGTGGCAAAATTTCTACTTTCTCAAAAATATTTGCAATCGGTAAGTAAACTTTATTATTTTCACTTTATTTACGTTCGCACTAACGTTTAAACACTTACAGCCGTATGCATAGTCGTACTTTAGTGGCTACTAGTTAGTAGCCACTAATAAAATGTAGGTTTCCATGGTTTTTTAAATTAAAAAGTTAGTACTGTCATTTTAGTAAATTACTAATTCTGACGTTTACTATTATTTATTTGGTAAAACCATGGAAACCTACATTTTATTAGTGGCTACTAACTAGTAGCCACTAAAGTACGACTATGCATACGGCTGTTTATTTTTACAGTTCTTTTTATCCTGAATTTTCTACAATTAATCAATTAATATTGGAGCCGCTAAAATTACACGTGCGATCTCCATGTACAACTAAGGAAGAAGCCCATTTTGTTTTTCGTATCGTCAAGGTGATACAAATCCATAGCTACTTGATTTTTAACCATAAATTCGGCAAGTGAGTGGAAACCACCATGTTTTTGTGGCGCGAAATTTAAAATTGTCTTTTAATTTATTTTTCTTATATTTTTAGGTTAACCGTTGAATTGAAGCACATAATTTCTGTTTATCATTTGAATTGTCCAAGGATGATTTTTCGGATGACCTATCACTCTGTTTTTAATTAATTTTATCGACGCACACGTAATGTTTAAATTTTATACCTAATGTTTTAACAAAATTATTTCTAACACCTTAACTAATAAATTTTACATGTATTTTATAAATTTCTTATAACTAAACAATTTTATTATAATAATTTTAACAAATTTTGTCATTACGGATTTTAAATTGAACATTTTAATTTATTTTGTTAACCCTTGTATTCTTATTGTTATGATTTAAATGATTCTCTTTGTTTTGACTTTGTACTGATACTAATAAACCTCCTATTTCAATTAACAAGTTCCATGCATTAATTTTCTATTTAACCAAATTTAATGTTCGTATTACGAGTGACGTCTCCATCAGATATCACCGTAATAAGTATATAATTTTCCGCGCTACATAAAACATCGCTAGCGCAATTCAAAGCTGGTACCCTAGAGTTCAATTCTTGATCGAGGAAATTGTTTAATCACATCACATTTTAACAATTTGTCCTAGTTTTTAACTCATTGTTTATTAAATATTTATAATAATACATTTTTTTTAGTGGTAATAAAAAAGGGTTGCGTCAACTGTCGAGCATGCTTTCTCAAAATTCTCGATTTCTTTTCTCTATCGTGTTATCTTCTCTGGGAATCGTAAGTATAAGAAAGCTGTCATAGACAACGTACAAATATTCTGACAAATACTACAGCACTTTATTTTGTAATACCTCAGCTTAATTTTTTTTTGTAAGTACAACAAAATAATCTTTTCCGTAATGCATTTTTGACAAATAAAATTATTGTGGAAAAGTTTGAGTTCTGCAATATTTAATAAAACAAATACCAATAACGCATGCAAATGGAGGGGGAAGTCCAATGCTTTGTCTGAACATATTCACATAAGAGCTCTTCTAACAAAACGAAAACATTTCTGTAGTATTTTCCTTTGGGTCAATAACGTGCTTCCTTTGTTACGGTTTTCTTGACTCCTCGTCAGTTCTCTCGACTTCATGCAAATATTTATAAAACCAATTCTTTTGACTATGTGATACTGTAGTTTCGCCAGAGATAACAAAGCGGGCTAAGTGGCAATGTCAAGAACACGGACCATTCCGCATGGGCCGATCTTTTTAATGTTTTTTATTTAAAAATGCTAAACTCGAGTGATGAAGAACAGAAAATTTGTTGACTGTTGAGATTATCGATTTACGCCTCCAGGTTGGCTATTTTCTACAAAATATTTCTTTCTTATTGTTTTATTATTTGTTTTAGGAAATATACTACTATTAAGTCCGAATTTTGGCGTGTAACTTGAGTAGGGGACGGCGCTGTATCAAAGATCGTTTCAAACTTTTCCGTATCAAAAGTTTAGTGCCAAGTCAGTTTCCCATTTACGCTATTATAGGATTACAAAAAGTATTCAAGTATCTGCGTAAGACAAAATTCTCCAATTGCAGACAAGATTGTCAACTATAAGTTTAATAATTAGTTAATTCATGCTGCATTGGGGGATTAAGATATTAGGTATTAAATTGCACTACTGTCAAAGGCTGCTCAAATCTCTTTGAAATAGAAAAAGCTTCAAGCCATTAATTTTTACAAATTAACCGCATCAATAGAAAAGTCTAATGCAGCAGAGGAAAATCGATTTTGTGTCGTGATATAATAATTATTATTTACGCTGAAACAGTATACTCAATATTATTTATTAAGTATTATAACTCTTTTTTTTTAATTAATTAAGAGACTTTACAACGCTAAATTCAGCTGATCGTCGCAAAATATTGTCGACGGTGTGCGGTGTTTATTCCTCACATTACCTTCTAGCCATTTAAAACAGCGCAACGACTTAGCTCCAAAGAGAGCAATTATGTACGGGCAGTTGTGTTGGGACTGAATGAATAATGATTTTAACTACCCAAGTAACGTCATCCAAAATTATGTCCTAGTATTGATGATCCCAAAACGTCAAGTTTTAATTTTAACTAGACGTCAATTTATTCAAAAGCATAAATGGTAAAAATTGCACATAGACATAATAGTTTTGGTTTATCTACTTGAATTATGTATATTATTACAATAATGATTAATTCTATAGAATAGGGGTTTGATCTACTTGAAACCTAATTATTTTGTACAATAACTCAAAAATTGTTTCGTGGATATATTTTATGCATCGCAGGAAACTGAATTCAATAACGAGGAGCTCATTTTGTATTGTTAGTTTAAAACTCCAATTACTAAAAAAATGTGTATTATGAGCGTTTCGAAATGTTGCTTTAGTTGATAAAGCAAATAAATAACATCCACTGATGAAAAATCGCAGTAAAAATATTTTTCAACGATGTTTTTAATTACACTGCTTACCTACCTAATTAATCACTAATTGGTGATTAATGAATTCCTAAATCCACCAGTGAAATATAAATAACTTGTTTGAAACAGTTTTCCGTTAAGCGTTTATCAGTTATTAATTTAAAAAATCAGTATTTCCAAGGTGCATGGAAAATCTCCTAAACAAAGTTAACGAGGAAAAATGTCGACAAAAATCAGCTTTCATCGTAAATCGTCGAATTCGCGACTAAAGTTCAAGTTTAAAACAGGAAATTTAAGATACAACAAAAAAATGAACTTACCGGATTGCAGACGTTTCCTAAGTAGGCAAATGTGTGAAAGAATAGCGGAAAAATTTACCTAACCTTAATCAGTAAAATTGAAATACTGAACTTTAATACTTCAACGAGTTATTAAATGAAAAACGGAAACCTATTTTACTTATTCAAAAAACAAAGATATTCCTGAAAGCTAAAGGTAAATTATTTTTCCAGCAATTTTTTTTGAAAATGAAACTCAACTTCATAGCAAGTTATTTATTTAAATTTGTGTTTTGTATTCAAGTTCAAAAAGATGACAAAACAAAATTAAGCGACCCTCATGATACTTTTTTGTTAGTCTGGAAAAATTCGATTGTTGAGGTAATCTGAGCTTAAAGTTCTTCTTAATCGAATGCTTAATATTGGAAACTACAGAAATTGCAGTAGGCATCTAAAGATTTATTTGCATGCGAAGGTTATTCCAGTATCAGTATTACAGTTCTATAATTTATTAAAAAAAAAACAACTTAAATAACAGCAATTCAAAGTTAAATAAATGAGAATTGAGTTTCTGTCGTCAAATAAAATCAATGTATATTATATATTTTTATAAATAAGTACATAATTAAGTTTTCTTTAATTTCCAGAACATATTATACAAAATCGATTTGGCGTTACTATAAACGATTTATTCGGTTTACTTTTTACTGTATAAAGTACACACTTATAATAGGTTTTCACTGATCACAATTTCTATTATTCGAATATACTGACATATAATGGCTTATACATAATATCGATATTAAAATTTTATTAGATTCCCATCAAAAGTGCAATTTACCCATACAGTGCCAATAAAACTATTGAAAATTAAGTGGATATTATACGTTATAGTTGCACTTTTACAACTTTCAGGCAAGTAAAAATATTACGAATGGACGATTTAGGAAAAGCAATCTGTTATCTTTATTTCAGCAGCTCTAATCATAGTTATAGTGGTTTGTACAACGGTTACATTTCAAGTACCCTATAAATAAATTCGCTATAGCACCAAGCGCCTTCTTCGAGACATTTTTAATTTGTTGAATCGAATTTTAACTGTTAACATTGATAGATCTTTTTTTAAAACTCTGTAGATGAGCTATGCGTCTATGAACTTATTAAAATTTCGATTGCTTATTCGAAGAAATGCAAAATTTGGGATTGTGTCCCTTGCATTTCTACAAATTTCTGGCGTGACCGCCTCGTCGAGGGTCATTCAGACACATTTTATTAACAAATTTCTGGCGTGTCTACACCGGCAAAGGCCAACAACACACTGGCTTAAATTTCAGCTCCACTTCTCACATTATTACCGTGAAAACATATTGGCAACATAAAAATAAATTTCACTAACAACAATTTCCTTAAAAAAAATTCATTACAAAATCTTCAATCCGGCCCGCGTAGTACTTTCAACATCATGATGTGGCCCTTCTATGAAAAAGTTTGGAGACCCTTGACCTACCCTAACATTTCCTAATCTATCGGACGTTAAATTAAGTTAACCAAAAGTAACCGGGTTATCTGTGACTAGGTTAATTCTTTTTTTATAATTTATTAATTAACGTAATCGAAGATATAACCAGTTAATTAACTTGACCAAAGATAACCAGGTTCTCTTTGGTTATTCGCCAAAATACATCTCTAATCTTATCTAAACACAATCTAAATTAGGAACTGCTCACAAATTACGTTATGCGCGAGGGTGACGAATTTTGACGTTGGGACGGAGATTAACGAGTGAGTAGTCAATGTGACAAGACGTGTTTTACAAATTGTTTCACAGATATTAAATTTTTGAATTAATTTTCTTATTTCGAATTATTTCTTATTTATAACAAACCTGAATTTTTAATTTTCAACCACAGTTATGAGCAAGAAACAACGAACACCTCTTCTAGTCTCGGTGGAGTCCTCAGCAGGAGCGACTATCGCCAGCTATCGAGAGGACATCAAAATGCTGGACAAAGCCATGAGATCCAACCAGGCAGACAAGGACGAAATTGTGAGGTAGTTGGAGTGCGAAACCCTATTGCCAGTTCTACCTCCAACATTGAACCGACCTTCCAGTAGCCGCAGAACAAAAGGAAGAACAAACGGCCCTACAGCAAGGTGAAAATCAACTCCAAAAATCCCACAGGGACGTCTCAATCTTTTTCGGAGGACTTTTTGACTCCCAATAAATTCAGCCAAATTCAGACTTCGAGCCATATCGACCATTACGGCCATGACGACAACAGCAGTGGGTGGAGGATACGAAGGAATATTAGGTGAGGACTAAGCATCCCGCTCCCGAGATACCTCCCAAATCAAAAGTACATTTCCAACGCTCCACCCAGGCTCCTCCGCCTACAACCTGACCTACAATTGACAAAAGAATATCACCGATTATTAGTCTCCAAATATAACATAAATTTTAATAAAATGAAGACCACGACCGAAGGCATTGCCAGCTACTCCACTTCTGAGACCGATTATCGCGTCTTGTGCAGATTACTGGAGGAAGTAAAAATACTATCTCACTTCTTCGCTCTCCTCACAGAAAAATTCTTGAAGGCGGTGCTTAGGGGCCTTCTAGGTATACTCACACATGAAAGTATTCCAGACAATTTAAAATCTAAAAATTTGTCCGTACAAGCACAAACCAGATACGTACAATATCTGTTACTCCTTGACAAACGCACGGCAGGTAAAGCGATCTTCGACACATTGATGGTCTTGAGCATCAACGTAACCGTCGAATCTCCGCACAACAGAACCTAGATTGGCCAGTGCCATCATCGCTAACGTTTTGGGTACGTCCAACGTAACTGCAGGATCAACCCCAGGTGCGTGAATTGTACCAATCACATTTTATTATTATAAAATATATGTAGTACTATTATAACCCTTATAACGTTATTATAACGTTTGTTTTCTTGTAGGCACCCTAATATTAACTTCTAAAATAAGATTTAATAGCGAAATTATTGTTTTGTTTTTTAACAATAAAATTGTATTAGATCAACATGATCCAATTCAACCCTGAATAGATCATAAAATTTAATTATGTTTTTACGACGCGACGCCTTGAAATTTGAGTCATTTTGAAGAAATAATATACAGATAAAGATGTTTCAATTTTTTAATTTTCAAATTGGTCAGTTTGGACACATAATGTTTTAGACTATTATCGATCCATTTCTGGAGCAAAAGTTAATTCATTTGGGTTTGTTTTCTTATTTCTGCAGTTGATTACCGTCATCCAAATCGCTTTTCAGCTTATTTGCTGAATTTGATTAGTTGATTAAACCATCAAATTACAAAGTTCAACAAGTAGTTTTGTTTCAAGCTTCGTTTCGTTTAAAGCTGCGATTACGTCGTAAGGCAATAGTTTGAGTATCATTCAGTTTCCAATTAAGTTTGCATTTATTTTACCTTGGAAACGATAAATTTAAAAGACCTTACTTAGAATCGCCATCAAAAACTCTAAAATATAGGATCTCACTGTTTTCAAGTTTTCCAAATTCATCAATTCCTAACCTGGTAGAAGAGTGGTTCCAATTCGGCTTCCTCCGCTAGCGAAAATCTTTAACTTATGTGAGTTAATTTATTTGTACCTGAAGACCGTTTTTGTGTGTGAAATTTGTATTTCATTTATCGGCGTACTAGGCAGTTATTTCCATTGGTGGCGTCTACAATACTGATGCTGATTCACATTAAATACTGTAATTTATTAAGAATCATCTCGTTCCGTTGTATTGTAGGCGGCCACCACCTGCAAGTGAGGTTCAAAGTGAAGATTTGTCACATAACAACTGAACTGTTTGAGCTCGCAGCTTAGGCCTCCGTCCAGAGTATTTAGACCCCGTCGAACTCCACAAGTTTCCTGCCTTTCATCGTTTCATTAGCGACAGGGGCTTAACTTTAAGCACTGCAGCATAAAAACGGTTAAATCACCTTCCTATATAAAAAATACTTAAAAGTGCAGCAAAGACCTAGGTATTTTTTTAAAGAAAGGCAATTCTAATTTGGCTTCACAATCAATGCCGTGTATCGTCGAGGAAATTTTCGGGTGAGCATAATACATGTTACTATATTTTCTAAATTATTATTTTTGATATTTATGTTTCAAAACCAAAACATGACGTGTAGTAATTTTAGCAGGATACAACAAATAAATTTGCTATCCTGATTAATTTATTCTATGCAGAATTAAAACGGTGTCAATTTCTTTTAATAACCGTTTACGCAATCAGATTTAATTCCATTAATTTATTAAACGTAGTGTCATAAATATTTTAATAATTTAATATCTTGTAACTTCTTTGTTTTAAAGCTGTTTAAAGTTGTATTAGGTGTACAGTCCTAATACAACTACCCACACTAAATTGCTCCTATGAGCTAAGCCTTACAGTTACTTTAAGAGTTAGAAAGTACAGGCTGCGTATCTTCCACAAAAATAAGGTTGTAACAATGTAGAGCATAAATTAAAAATTTTGTTGTAATTTTAAATTTAATTTAACCTCCCTATTTAATTGCTACAATTTTTCTGTTACTGAAAATTCCAAAATACCTAGGATTATTTCACTAATCTCGAGTATTCACTAAATTTAGGTTAATAAGCGAATCAGCAACAAACAACGCATTCTTTTGAAAACCACAAAATTGTCACATTTTAATTTTACTGTTAGAATTTTATGTCTACATTCTTGAATATCCGTGTGCGTACGTATTTAGAATTTAAATATTTTAAATGCAAGTATATAAAACATGCATACACGAACCCAAAAGATTCAAATTGAACCATTGGTACTAACTTTGATATGCAAATTTTTCCATTACGTATGGACAAACTGCTTGAAATGTTTATAATTGTACACATTTTCAATTTCAAAACCTTTTTGTTCTATTGTGATTATTGAAAAATTGGAAATAATAGTTCGTACGAGGATGGCTTAGTTTAAAACGAATTTGATGTACTCTGGATCATTTATACTTCCCATTTAAGTGTGGTGGACAGTGGTTGCACTGACAAAAAGAGATTTCATTTCAAGACTTCAGCAGTAATTACAAATAATTTCATTAAACTGAAATGAGAAATTTGTAGTACGTGTGTTTCTAATAAGCGTAAAACTGATTTTCATAGAATTAAAGAAACTTTGGGTACGGTCCCCTAACCCTGGTGACTCCAAATAAATTGAAAATTTCCTATTGCAAGGAGGAAGGTTTATATAGTTTACTGATATAATTTAAACCTGCGAATGTATTATCAAAATTTTGACTAAATCGAATTTGAAGTTTGCAAATTTACTTGTAAAATTAACGAGATTCCCGCGCGTCGCTCATTCTGTTGACAGTCCGTGCAGTTATAATGACCCTAACATCTTGCATCCGAACTAACCGCCTAGTCCGACTTATTGCCTCCTACCTTCACGACAGAAATCTCCAAGTCAAACTCATGAACACCAGATCCACAAAGCGCCCCATTACCTCCGGGGTCCCCCAGGGTTCGATCCTTGCAGCTTCACTGTTTAACATCTTCATGAGTGACATTCCAACCCCCTTAGATCCCGCAACAAAAATTTCACTATATGCAGATGACACTGCAATATACACATCCTCAATCCACCCGGACATAGCCACAACCCGCCTCCAGGAGGCGATCACCGATCTCGGAAGGTGGTACGAAACTTGGCGCATCGAGGTTAACTCGAGCAAAAGTTCCGCGATCATGTTTCGAAATCGTTGCAAGCCTCACAACTCCAGTGTCTGGATGTTCGAGGAGCAAATCCCCTGGAAAACCAAGGTCAAGTACCTTGGCATTACCATGGACCGGCGCCTCAAATGGGACGCTCACATTTCCTCCGCAACCGGTAAAGCCAAATGCCTCTTCAATAGACTGTTCGTCCTCATGAACGCAAAAAGTACCATGTCCCCCGCTAACAAACTAAGATTATACAAAGCCATAATCCGCCCGACAATGATTTACGCCTCCCCTGTCTGGGGATATGCACGCCCCAGGGCCATAAATAAACTTCAAGTCATTCAAAACAAAAATCTCCGAGCTATTTTCAGCGCCCCCTACTACGTCACTAACAGACGACTACATGCAGACGCCAAACTAGACCTCATTAACACTCTTAATCGTAAACATGCCACCAATCTCTACAACAAATCCAAATTCTCAGAAAACCCACTAGTAAACCAACTAGGTCAATACAACCCAGCTGACTTTCTCATTCCCCGTCCCAAATCACTCCTGACCACGGACAACTCCTGACCATAACTCACCCCCACACAGACTAATGTATGTTCATAGGTTTAACTTACACAAATTCTCTTCGAAAGTGAATTTATTCACTAGATTTGTGTAATTTTTCGATCAATTATCACAAGCTTCGTTAAATCACCCCCCATAGCATCACTATAATCCCACTAGTCGCCAATTCTGACTAGTTCCAAGTAGAAGCCACTCACTCCGAGGTCATCAATAGAAATTAATTCATAATTTCTTTCTTCGAATTAGGGACTCTACTATATCGGCAAACGTAAAAATTTTCTTTTTCTTCTCATATTACATATTCACAGTCACAGCTCAGGTTTTTACCAGTCAGTCCGTCAAGCGCCAATTCCCAGAGACCCACCGGTCTCTATAAATTCCAATGTCACTAATGTATTCTTTCAGATGAAGGAGAAGGCCGGCTGCGCCGGGATGCTCCATCAAATACATATCAGGTAAGGTAAGGTAAGGAACTAACCGCACGTCAATTTTTGCGCTCTTTAATTTTCACGAATTAAGTTCAAAAAGTAATTTTTATTACTGTTCTCTAAACGATAATTTAATATAGAAGTGAAAGTGTTAAATCAAGCTCCTTTTTCTATTTAAATTTCGTCGACAAGTGTTTTAAAACACTTAAGTGGCCCTCCCAGTATTTTCCCGGCAAAAAGATCCCGCCATTGTTAAGTGACGTAGCTAGCTACGTCACAATTAACATACGGTCGCGCGCTCTTTAGCCCCCGCCCCCTTCAAGACATCAGGCGACGTTTACTGTAGTATACGCAACAAAGGTTAGTGAACTGAACTTGACCTAGATTACTTACAGATTATATTTTTATCGCAACCTAACAAAAATTTTGTCAGTCAACAAATTCCTTTCCTTTTAAATTTTCAAGTTCACCAGATTTAAATAAAGGTTGATTCACAATACTAAATTAAAATTCAGATCTAAAAATTAAACTTGCACTCATTAAAATCAGCTGCTTCACAGATATAAACTAATTCAAATTTAATTTTATCAATTTAGATTTCGCAACATAATTTAATTTTAAAAATATTATTTTTATTATTTGAATTACCCGATCACTATGACGACAAACGACATGACTAACATCTCTTTTAACGAACTCCTTGCCCTTTTCAAAGAGCAAAAAGCCTCCGCCAGTCGGGCAAATGACATCGCTGACGGATTACGGTCCGAAATCAGTGACATGAACAAAACAATTGCAGAGATGTCCAAAACCATTGCTCTCTTCACCGCGAACTCCATTAATCCCCCCACGATCACTAAAACCACCCCAGTCGCCCCTTCAGGGAAAAGACTAGCCAAGACCCCCCCACCCCAACCCCACGACTACCCCCGCCTCTAAAAAAGCGGAAACCAAGCCCAAAGAGCCAAAGAAGCCCGCTCTACCCAAACCCTTGATGGCAACGGCCATCCCGAAACCCCGGCTATCGACTCCAGCAGTCAAGGCCGCGATCATCCCCCGATCATCCCCCCGCATTTCTAAAATACCATCACCGACTCTCGAAGCCCAAGCTTCCACCTCCACCGGTGGAGATACTTTCGTCTTTCCAAAAGACAAAAAACACCCTCAAACGGGCCCGCTCCAACTTAAGTAGCGACAGCCAAACCTCTGAACCTGCTACCAAGAACAGGTTCGCCTGTTTGGACGTAGAGGAACCCCCGACCGACACCCAAACCGAGCGCGACGATGACGGTATGGAAGTCACCGACTCCCTACCCGACACCCAGGGTGCTTCACACCCAGACCGCTCCACATACTCCTCCTCCAGCCGAATCCCCCCAATTGTCCTCCGTACAAAGGACAACTGGCCGGCCATCAATAAAATGATTCGTGACCGAAAAATTGCCACCACTAAAATCCGCACGCTCGTGGACGGCATCTCAATTCAGCCGGCCACCGAGACAGATTACCGGGCCCTCAGCCGCTTACTTGAGGAAAAATCCCTCCCCTCACACTCTTTCTCTCTCCCTCAGGACAAACCACTAAAAGTGGTCATTCGAGGGCTCCCAATCACTATCACTGCTGCAGAAGTTAAAGAAGACCTTGTAGAACAGGGCTTTGAAATTCAGTCAGTTTTTCAGATGCGCCAAGGTCGCGACAAAAAACCTATGCCATTATACCTTGTCCATCTAACCCACAACTCAGATGGCAAGAGAATTTTTGACATGACATCGGTCCTGTCCATAAATACCCGCACCGAAACCCCTCACAAACGTACAGAGGTCGGTCAATGCCACCGTTGCCAACGGTTCGGGCACGCCCAAACCCTCTGCCGCGCCCCACCCAAATGCGTTAAATGCGCAGGGGATCACCTCACTCCGGCTTGTCAAAAAATCCGTGAAGACCCAGCCACCTGCGCTAACTGCACAGGAAACCACCCCGCA
This sequence comes from Podabrus alpinus, assembly GCA_932274525.1. NCBI lineage: Eukaryota > Metazoa > Arthropoda > Insecta > Coleoptera > Cantharidae > Podabrus > Podabrus alpinus. Next base: position 99,824,782 of record OW026452.1, read on the forward strand.
AACTACAAAGGTTGCGTTTCGTTCCCTAAGCCCAAGAGGCGAGAACTTTCAGCCCGCGAAGCAGCTTCCCGCTTCGCTGACCGCCCCACTTACAATTACCCCTCCTCCCAAGGCCCCAATCGACCTTCCTATCTGGGAGTCGCTAGTCGGAATGCCCCTCACAGGGAAGCAACTCACGCCACCCCCACGCCCACCACCTCCTACGATGAGACTCCCTCCCGACAAACAAAAGCAATTTTTGAACAACTCCGTAATTTCAATGCCAATGCCGAACTCGTCCGCAATATTGAAATAATCATGAACGCCAAAGCCACTAATATCACACCCGTTAATGTCTAAACCCAGATTCCAACCCACCACTTTGCAGACGGCTTTTTGGAACGCCAACGGCCTTTCAGCCAAACGAAATGAACTTCTCGCGTTCGCGCACGATCACGACCTTGACGTAATCTTGGTCAACGAAACCCACTTCAGAGCTGGCCAACTGGCAAAACTCCCTTGCTATTCACTTTATAGGAATGACCGTGACGGACGCGGCGGCGGAACCGCAATTTACGTAAAATCATCCATCGAACACGTTGCAATACCGACCCCCGACCTAGAGTACCTTGAAGTCACCACGGTGAGCATCCACACCTCACATCACGGTTGGTTGCAAATCTCCTCCGTCTATAATCGCCCTCAGCAACGCATCCTCAAAGAGGACCTAGAAACCCTCCTCGAAGGCCCCGACGCGAAGATCATCGCCGGCGATTTCAATGCTAAACACTCCAACTGGTTGGACACACAAACCATGTAGGACGTGACCTTCTTTCACTAGCAAACGAGCTGGACTTCGCGATCATCGCTCCCACCTCCCCCACCCACTTTTCTAACGCAGGTACGCCGTCCATTCTGGACATAGCCATTTTCAAAGACGTACAACTCCAATACGACATCTCCACCAGCGAAGAACTAAACTTAGATCACTACCCGGTCCTCCTGACACTTGGACCGCTGTTACCCCCAAAAGGCCCTCCCACGAGAACGACAACAGACTGGACCTCTTTCAAAGACACTCTGTCAAAAAACCTTGGACCAATCCCATTCTTTGAGTCCCCCACTGACCTAGACCAATTCATTGCCAATTTCCAAGACAACATCAAAAAATCCGTTGACGAAACTTCATTTGAAGTCAACACCACGGACGTCAGAGGCAAACTCACTCCCTCCCTCAAAGATCTTATCAGAGCCAAAAACCGAGCGAGGAAACTCGCCCGGCGAACTCGCAACCCTGATGACCAAAGGTCATACAACCGGCTCAAAGAGCAAGTAGACGTTAAAGTCAAAGAATTTCATGACAATGAATGGTTAGACACCATTAACTCCCTATCATTTAAAGACATGTCCGCATGGCGCATGGCCGCCGCCCTCCAGGGGAAAAAGAAAGTCACCATCCCAATTCTCTCCCGCCCTGACGGCACTATTGCCCGGAGCGATCTTGAAAAGGCTGAAATCTTCGCCGACAGCCTCCAAGCTCAATGCTCCCCCAACACCACAAGATTAGACCAAGACCATATTAATTCGGTCGAAAATTATGTCACCACCACCCTAAACACCTCCGATGACACACATATCACCCCCGCCTCCCTTCTGGAGGTCACCATTGCCATTAAACGCCTCAAAAAGAGGAAAGCCCCAGGTCCCGATGGCATCACCAATACCGCCCTCAAAGAACTCCCCCAAAAAGCCAAAGTTGCCATCACCGGCATAATTAACGCATGTTTTCGACTCAACTACTACCCACAAATATGGAAAACCGCTGACGTAGTGGTAATCCCCAAACCCGGTCAAAATCTCAAACTTCCGAAAAGCTATAGACCAATCAGCCTGCTCCCCTCCATCGGAAAAGTAGTTGAAAAAGTCATTCTCACCCGTCTCCAAGAAGCCATGTTCGATAACAGTATTATTCAAAACGAACAATTCGGCTTCCGTGCTGGACACAGCACGACCCACCAAGCCCTCCGATTAGTTGAGCACGTCACGCAGGCACTCAACAAAAAAGAATTCACCGGCCTAGTGCTACTCGACGTATCGGAAGCTTTCGATAAGGTCTGGCACGAAGGCCTCCTGTTCAAAATGCTTCAATCCAAAATTCAAATTCCACTAGTCCGACTTATTGCCTCCTACCTTCACGACAGAAATCTCCAAGTCAAACTCATGAACACCAGATCCACAAAGCGCCCCATCACCTCCGGGGTCCCCCAGGGATCGATCCTTGCAGCTTCACTGTTTAACATCTTCATGAGCGACATTCCAACCCCCTTAGATCCCGCAACAAAAATTTCACTATATGCAGATGACACTGCAATATACATATCCTCAATCCATCCGGACATAGCCACAACCCGCCTCCAGGAGGCGATCACCGATCTCGAAAGGTGGTACGAAACTTGGCGCATCGAGGTTAACTCGAGCAAAAGTTCCGCGATCATGTTTCGAAATCGTTGCAAGCCTCACAACTCCAGTGTCTGGATGTTTGAGGAGCAAATCCCCTGGAAAACCAAGGTCAAGTACCTTGGCATTACCATGGACCGGCGCCTCAAATGGGACGCTCACATTTCCTCCGCAACCGGTAAAGCCAAATGCCTCTTCAATAGATTGTTCGTCCTCATGAACGCAAAAAGTACCATGTCCCCCGCTAACAAACTAAGATTATACAAAGCCATAATCCGCCCGACAATGATTTATGCCTCCCCTGTCTGGGGATATGCACGCCCCAGGGCCATAAATAAACTTCAAGTCATCCAAAACAAAAATCTCCGAGCTATTTTCAGCGCCCCCTATTACGTCACTAACAGGCGACTACATGCAGACGCCAAACTAGACCTCATTAACACTCTTAATCGTAAACATGCCACCAATCTCTACAACAAATCCAAATTCTCAGAAAACCCACTAGTAAATCAACTAGGTCAATACAACCCAGCCGACTTTTTCATTCCCCGTCCCAAATCACTCCTGACCACCTCACCCCCACACAGACTAATGTATGTTCACAGGTTTAACTTACACAAATTCTCTTCGAAAGTGAATTTATTCACTAGATTTGTGTAATTTTTCGATCAATTTTCACAAGATTCGATAAATCACCCCCCATAGTATCACTATAATCCCACTAGTCGCCAATTCTGACTAGTTCCAAGTAGAAGCCAATCACTTCGAGGTCATCAATAGAAATTAATTCATAATTTCTTTCTTCGAATTAGGGACTCTACTATATCGGCAAACGTAAAAATTTTCTTTTTCTTCTCATATTACATTTTCACAGTCACAGCTCAGGTTTTTACCAGTCAGTCCGCCAAGCGCCAATTCCCAGAGACCCACCGGTCTCTATAAATTCCAATGTCATTAATGTATTCTTTCAGATGAAGGAGAAGGCCGGCTGCGCCGGGATGCTCCATCAAATACATATCAGGTAAAGGTAAAGGTAAAGGTAAAGCAGTCGTTATTCCCATCCCTAAACCAAAAAAGCCAAAATCCGACCCTGCCAGCTACCGTCCTATTAGTTTACTTCCTACATTATCAAAAATCCTCGAAAAAATCATCCTTTTCCGCCTTCAGCAACATGACGAAACTCATGATACAATAATTCCGGAGCAGTTTGGTTTTCGAGCAAACCATAGCACGGTCACTCAGCTAGCTTTGCTCGTTGATCAGATTACCCTTAATTATAACATGAAAACCACTACCACGACGGCCACCCTCGACATCGAGAAAGCGTTTGACACCATTTGGCACGACGCCCTACTTCACAAACTTTATATCCGAAATTACCCCATGCATCTAATTAAAATTATCTCCAGCTTTCTCGAAAACCGCTCCTTCCAAGTCCTAGTAATGGACGCACTCTCCATATCCTTACCTATTCCAGCTGGAGTACCGCAAGGCTCCATCCTAGCCCCAACCCTTTTCAATTACTACATCAATGATATTCCAAAATCCACACGGACAAAATTATCCCTGTACGCTGACGACACCGCCATCACCTCCGAATCCCGTAAAAAGGATAAATCAATTGACTACCTCCAACGACACGTTCCCGATCTCGAAAATTTTTATGCCACTTGGCGATTAAAAATTAACGAACCCAAATCCACCCTCACCGCATTTTCCAGACAAAGAGACCAAATTACAAACAAACTTACGATTAATGGTACGGACATCACGCACACCCCTACGGTTAAATACCTAGGGGTGACCCTTGACCAACGACTTACATTCAGAACGCATTTAAAACTCACTGCACGAAAAGCGCAAGCAGCAATGCATGCACTTTTCCCATTACTTTCATATAAAAACGGACTTGACCCTAAAATCAGACTGACCTTGTACAAACAATTAATCAGACCAATTTTATTATACGCCTCTCCAGTATGGAGCAGGACAGCCCCGACGAACATAAAAATCATTCAAACAATACAAAACAAGTGTCTCCGAGTCATTTCCGGAGCTCCACGCTACACACCCATACATGATTTACACACTTCACATCAAATTCAAACACTAACAGAAGTCATACACAACACAGCCATAAAATTTTTCACATACACGGTAAGGCAAAACCCACACACATCACACCTTGGTACACATACACAAGACACCTTGCCCTTCAGGATCAGACACAAACTTTTACACCATGTCATTTTAAACAATCAATAATAGGAAAGTAATTGTCAGTAGTTTAATTAAAATTCATTTTTATTTTCATTTTATTTTGTTAAAATTTCAGTAACTTAATTCTTTTTTGGCTTTTTTTTTATCACGGCGCGGGGTTTTTGCACTCTTTTTTACCTCGAGATATCAAATCAATTAACCTTCAGATTTAATAATTTTCAACTTAATTCGATTAATCCTCTAGGGGATAGGTACGATTTAACAATTCAAGTTTTAATAAATATGTATTTGTGTAATGGTTTGTTATTGTAATTTGTTATTTGTTATTATAGTAATTAAAATTATTATTGTAAATATGTATGTAAAGTTTTTAATGTCAATAGAGTTCTTTTTGGTTTTGGTTTTTGGTTTTTTTTTTCGCACCGGCAGATGCAGCTCGTCTCTCGTACATGTAACATCGATTATTTTTTGTTTTTACGCGATTTTTTGGGGGTGAAACGTAATAGTTTACTGCCCCATACCGCAACTATACTTTTTAATGCTATTTCAAGGGTCTCTAAGCTCCCGGTTTCATTTATCCCGGTTTTTTTTTATGGGAGGCGCTATCTCGTATGTTTGGCATAGTAACCAGAGTCAAAACCGCCCTGGAGGGGTGCAGAGCGGAGCGGAGCGCAGCGGTGCCCCGAAAGGGTAGGTTTTGACGATGGATAAACCTCCCTATCGAATGCAAACCCCAAAAATCGAAGAAAAATTCGCTAAATTTACGTACTTTCAAATTGATTTTTCCCGAAATTTTATGTATACATTCGCAAATGAAATTTTTACAGTATACTCTATAAGCCTTCCTCTTTGCTATAGGAAAATTTTAAATTTTTTTGGGGTGACCAGGGTTAGGTCACCGTCCCCGAAACTTTAACAGATAAAATTATTAAAATTAATTATTGTGCATTTTTTAAAGTACAGGGTTTTGTTATGGCATAAAAAGAAAATTTAGAAATTTTGTGATTGTGATTTCGTTAAAACCAAGCTGCGCCAAAATACCTAAAATAGAAAATTAAAATTAAATATTAAAATATTTCTTATCGAATAAGCTCATATTTCTGCTGAAAAATAAGTACGGTGTGGAGCTCCCACTGGAAACATCAAAAGATTTTTTGAAACCTCATTAATTTTGCATTAAAATTCCACACAATCATAAAGAATCATTTCTTTATGACCACACATTTTGAAAACAACTTTCATTGTTAAAAAATTCAAAAGATTTGTTTATAAATAAAAGGTAAGTAAAGTAAAAATTTTTTAATTTGAAAAAAGGAATCATTAATATTCAGAAAGATAGGTCACTTTGAAACCGTCGTAATTGCAGGTTGAATTTGTAATTTGTTACGTAATAACTTCTATAAAAAAATTTGTTTCAGTTTCACATTATGTTTTAATTAAAATTTTGTGTTTTGCTAAAATTCGGTTAATTTATTAATATATTTAAATTTAAAATGTTCTTGTTTCAAAATGGAAACAGAAGGAAAACTTTGTGAGGTTTTTAGTTTGATAGATGAAAAGTCGTTTGTATTCCGGTATCAGCTTGATATGACATAAATTGCACGCAAGCAATCCTTTATTTTAAAAAGTTACATTTTTTAACCTTTACAGTGGCTTGATAGTTTTGATGACGGTAATTTTTCAGGAAATAAAATGTTTTTCTTTGCGGTTTTCCAACTAAATTGTTGCATTTAGTAAAGAGCTTCCGAGAATAAATCTGAATAAATACAACGTTGATTGCCATAAAATGAAAATAAATGGGAAAATAAATTTCCCTTTACTTTTTTAGTGATAATATCTGCAAACTAGCGAGATTTAGTTGATCGGCCTATCGGTTTAGCGGCGCACAAAATTTCTGACCGTGGTACACACACTATTTTTTCTACGACCACTCCAGAAAATGACAACGAAGTAAAAAGAAATTAAATTTATGCTAACTAGTCGAATTCGGATGTTCAGCATTTAGCTTCGCTAAGTGGTGGTCTTCGGTTACTCCTGCATAATATCAATTCTTTTATTGAGATCGGTAAAATAATTTTATTTTAATATTGGAAATGCGTAATAGCATCGCTCTATTCAAAACATCGTTTTGAGCCATTTCGGATAATTATTCATTGTTGGAAAAGAGTAATTTAATACTCAGGAATCATTTTATCTAACGACAGCAGTATCTGTTTTGAATTTCGAGAAAATCGATACAAACTTAAAGTCTCATTTATTTTCTTTATTCAACAGCATTTCACCATTGTGCGTATTTAAATATATGATAATTCTTTTACTTTTGAAGGAAACAAATAAGTTCAAAAAATATTACCTTCATTTGTTGACAGAAAAAGTAAATTTTTATCAAACTTTATAAATTAAGCATTACTTATTATTCTGAATTTACTGTAATATTATTCAACGCTAATTAAACGTAAAACTTCGTAAACAAACGACTGGATTCCGTTAATCCTACAATTTAAAAAATACCGACAGGGGCCGAGAGGCACTCAAAATTATTGGGCTGCATTCAGCGCACTGTGAGATATTGTAACCATACGTGAAACCCGTAACTGTTAGGTCGTCGACTTTATTCAGGGAAGGCCTGGCTCAAGAATATTTTTGACTATGGGCTAATGGTAAGAATTTCATATATAGGTTTTTTTCTATTTGTTACGGTTTTGCAGCGTTTCGGGTGAAAGTTTGAAAAAATTCGTTACTCAATCAATAATAGTCTATTGAAGCAACCAACCAATAAATTCCGTTGTCGAGTAGAATATTTTTATAGTGCAAATTTTTCGAGTTACAACGTTAAGGGTGCGACCGGGGCGTTTAAAGTTAATTTCCAGTTTGACACTACTAAGAACATGACTTCAGTTGATGTCGCCCGTTGAAGGTTTGCAGTGTTGTGATGTAATACGCTGTTTTTTGTGCCTATTCTGACTAAATCTGACCATTTCACATAAGTAGTGCAAAAAAATTTAAGAATTAAATTTTAAGAGTTAAGAGCAAATCCATAGTATATCAAATGAGCTGTGTCTTATCACTGCTTCAGATGCAGATGAGCCTACGTCCGGCGGTTTATGCTATTTAAAAATGCAACAAGAACGAATTTATTTATATTACGAACTTTACCTACTCTTACATAAAATTCACTAACTTCTACTGTTTGTGCGCTTTGAAGATTAAACTTTGAGAAGCAATTTATTAACTTAATTATTTAGCAAGATAGTATGCTGAAAAATATGTTCCTCTACTTGCATTCAAACCCAGGCGTATTAGCTGTGAATACGCGCGCTTTAACAACTGCGCTGCCGAGGCAATTAGTTTGTGTAGCGCGGAACTTTTATATCTCGGGGACTAATTCTAGGACCGCCACAATTATTTAAATTATAAGAGTAAGGTTAGGCGCCGCCTGCATTAAAGCACCCAGGGCTGAAGCCCATCCTGTTCACACCCTAGATCCTTTGGTCTGGCTCAGAGGGATTGAAACGTTTTCCTTTCATATATAGATATTTATATAATATATAATACGGATTTTTTTCTTTTTTTGTTACGGTTAGTACCGTTTCTCCGCCCCCAGTTTCCATTCTTCTCCATTCTGACATGCATCTTCTTCGAGACCTTGAGCGTGCATCCTCACTTATTTCGTCTCTCCAGCTCCTTCGTGGTCGTCCTCTCTTTCTTCTCATTAGAATCTATTCTAAAATCCTTCTAGGCCATCTATCCTCGTCCATTCTTTTCACGTGTCCGAACCACACCAATTTATTGTCTCCTCTCCATTTCCTGTACGATGTTACCCTCAACCTCCATACTTGCTCTAATTATCTCGTTTCTTCTAATTTTCTTGTCTAATTGGACAAGTTGCAGTGATTAAAATTTAGAATGAGCTATCGCTTCATAAATTGTTTATTCTCATTTATGGCTTCTTCTCTTCCTTGATTAAATTTTATAATTATTAAATTTTAATTAATTCAATTTATACCTTGTTGAAAATATAATAATAAAATTAATCTTTTAAAAAATATAACCAAGTTAATGAAAACTTATTTGAAAACCCTAATTGCAAAATATCAATTTTGCAGAAGAATAGCGAACCAAATTGCAAAAATTGATATTTTGCAATTAGGCTTTTCAAGTGAGTTTTCATGAACTTGGTTATATTTTATTATATTTTTATGATTTAAATTATTTCTGACTTGAATCGCGCACTTGTCACATACAAATCAACTTACGACCCCAGTTATGTCGACGTGGTTCCAATTTAAATTTTTATTACTTTATTCTTTCTTGCTCTAAAATCTGTAATTTTATGTTAATGAAAACTTACTTAAATACCCTTTCTGATTTAAATCTTTCGATCGCGTACTTGTCAAATACAAATTAATTTAGGACCACAGTTATGTCGACATGGTTCCAAATTACATTTTTATTACTTGATTCTTTTTTGCTCTTAAAATCCTGAATTTTCTTCTTTTAATTTAAATATGTGTAAATATCTATTAGTTATTCATTTCAATATTTATTCTCAATAATATTTCTACATTATTTTAGTATTAAGCAAAAACAAAGTAATTTTAAGTTATTTCCACAGAACGGCCAGACCGTTCTCGAATGAAACATTATCGGCCGGTCGGACCGTACCCAAATGAAAGATTATTGCACCGCCGGACAGTGGAGCAGTCATTCCCATTATTTATAGGAAATTTAGGTAAGGTGAACATCTAACCTAACATAATTTCACTTGGAACAACTTGGAAGCGATTAATAGAAGGGAGTGACTTCAGACAAATTAGACATGTCGCGTATTTAAATTAGAGACACGTCGGACGGGTCGCGTAGTTAATGAGCAGATATGTCGGACCGCCGAACTTGTTATTCTTCCATAACATTTTTATTTGGAATTCAACTCTTCTTCTTCTTCTACTACTCATATTAAGAAGTCTTCTTCTTAATATAGGTTTAGGACCTGTCCTTTTACTAATTTATGTAGTATTAGCTCTATGATCATTTTTGGTATTTACATTTCAGGTAGCTTGCTAAGCTTGCCTTTCGATGTGACTGCACCCAGATTTTTATTGTTATAATTGCAAATCATTAACACAGGAGGACCACCGTCTTTACGTGCCCTCCGAAGCACGGAAGACGGTCAAGAAATTTTAGACTGTGTACGGAGTCGAACCGGGGAGCCTTACACCTTAGCAGTTGATCACGCTAATTATCAGGCCATGAGCGTCATCCTGATATTAAATAAACACAAAACAATAAAAGTCGTTTATAAATAAATATGAACTGAATTTCAAATCTGATAGATTTTATTTCGAAATACCAAGTTCGTAACGTAAAATACATTTTTAAACAAGTAATTAAAATTATTATTTATTTATGTTGAATATAGGAAGTTATTGTAATTCCAAAATTGAATATTAAATGATGCCAATTGGGTTCACTGAGGCTGAAAGAATTAATTACAACATTTAATTAAGTTTTTTAATTTGACAAGTAAAAAAGATTTCTGTTTTATTTTAAAAGAGTTCTGAATTTATTTACTGTTTTTGTTTATTTTAATAAAATTTAAATAAAAATTTTAAGAAAAATAAATTCGACGAACCGACGTGTCTACAATTTAACTACGTGACTTGTCCGACATGCCTGGAATTACTGCCTTAATATAAAAGCAAAATGATAACATAACCTAAAAAATGTGAGATAAGTAACCAGACTTGGGGTCGAAAAGTTAGCTGGCGGATAACAGAATTTTACTGCTTTTCACTTGACGAAAAGACGTCACATATGTGATTTATCTGACAGTTGGCTATCTGGAACTCTAACCCTAACTGGAAGTGAAAAGATTGATTCTTGGTAACTAAGGTTGGTTCACAGGTACAGGTACTTTAACTGGGGCAAGGCTGGAGTTTCACTGAAACCATCGACAACCACTGACCAAAATTCAACTAATGGAAATAACTGATTTGGGCGGGTGGGTCTTTGAACTTGGTTTTAACCAACCGAATTAGTTAAATTTTATTATGTAGGTAGCGGTAGATGGTTGCAGTGAGACTCCAGTCTAATGGTAAAGGGCTCACCACACAGCCTGTGCTGTGCTATGCTATGCTCTGTGTTATGTCAACACAAACGTTGAACAATGTCATGGTCATGCGCAAAATAGCATAACAACTCATAACTATGTGAACGTCACTATTGAAACCCTATGTTTCTACTTCAATGTTTGACATTGGCATAGCACAGCACAGGCTATGTGGCGAGCCCTTAAAGCACAAAATCTAACCGCCAGAGTTAATATCTTTTAAATAGAACGTTTTAGTACCTGATAAGATAACCCAAACTTAGGTTAGATTATCTTCGGAATCTAACGGAATATGGATCCATCTCGGTAACTAAAAAAAAATCAAACCAACGGAAAAAATTTAAATTCCAATACCAGCAACGAAAATATCCCCAAATGGGTTGGAAAAACAATGTTCCAAATTAATTCGCATACTGGATCGTCTCAAAAGGAAGCAACAAAATTCTTTCCAAAATCACGTTCACATTCAACGCCATTCAAAAACTAACATTATTCTTTTCTTGATAAAACACATCTTTTGATAAGAATGCTAAAATTTGAAAACTTGATAGAAACAGCTTTTTTTGTAGAGGTTTTAAACATTATTGCATCATTTCTAAATGTAGCAATTTTCAACGTCTTGTTATTTAAAAGCACAAACTAACTTTGCTTTATTTAGGCCGTGTTCGGTCTGGCACTTTTTTCGCTTTGAAGCTCCGTCATCACATTCTGAAAATTCGATTTGGGATTTTTCCACGCTTTCGAGCGCTTTATCTGCCCTCATTTCAGAACTTCGCGTGTTTTAAGCTTCCGTAATGGACGGAACTATAACGTTTGCAAGCGCAGAACAGCTCCAAATAGAATTATCAAAAAATGTTCGACGGAGCTTCAAAGCGAGAAAAGCGCCAGACCGAATACGGCTTTGGCAAGCAAGAAACAAAAGCTACAACTCAAATTCTTTTATTTACAAGTAATAATACATAATGCTTTTGTTTGAAAGCTAAAATTACGAAGCGAAAAACGTGAAAATTCGTTAAATAATGATTATTTAAACCTTAAAAATAAAATTAAAAAAAGTTTAATTTAGTAATAATTCTTAATAGTTAAAAAATCATATATTTAAAATAATAATATCATTACTATTTTAACTCAACGGGAAACGCAATTCTTATCGCTGGACGATAACTCTTTTCAGTCTAAGTACTACTGTCCTTTGTACTGGAAAAGGTATAGATTTTGTCATTTGAATTCAATGTTAGATAAAAAATGTAATTCTAATATACTTCAATCTGTTAAATAATAGCAATTAAGATATTTGATATTAAATCTACATGTGCGGATAAGTAAAAGATAAGATAAAATGATTATTTTTGAGACTAAACATTTTTCGATTATTATACGTATGGAACGAAACTGTTTATTAAATAAAACTGTACATCGCCAAGTTAATAAATTAGATCATATTAAATGTCAGAGAGTGCGTGTATGCAAACCATATCGATTTTAGTTTAAATCGCGGTTTAACTTGTTATTGAAAAAATGTTGGACGAAACAGAAAATTCACTTGCGTTGACTACATTTTCTTCTGGAATGGGTAAGATTAGATTAACCTATCAAAATAATTTCCTTTTATGGGATAACGCCCGCCCGCCATACGGTAACTAATTAAATCATTTGCTTACGCACCACTCTATATTGCTTTACTTTTAGCACAAAATACACTTTCCATTCGAGACGTTATCTTTGTGGAAATAATGAACTCGAAAACGAAATCCGCGTCAAGAAAATTTAAAATTTGTTACGTCGTACCTAAAAAGAAAAACAAGTGCGACCACAAATTTTGGACTTTAACTCATTCGGATTCAAAAGTTGTGAGGGTCTGGGTTACAGGTCTAAATAAATTGTTGCAAGGTAAGCTTAAATAGAAATTATCGCGAATTTCCCGATATGCAAAATTTCAGCGCTTTCTTATAGGCCCAAAAAATTACTTTTATTCGTCAACCCATTCGGGGGCAAAAAGAACGCAATGGCGATTTACGAAAAAATTGCAAAACCGCTCTTCAAAATTGCAGGCGTTGATGTTACCGTGATAGTTTCTCAAAATCGAAATCAAATTTTTAACGTCTTGCTCGATTATAACTTGGATGTTTACGATGCGGTTGGTTGCGTTGGAGGTGATGGTACTGTTTCCGAAATAATTAAGGGTTTGGTGTGGAAGGAATGTAGAAAACTTGGTATCGATCCAAACGATGAGACCAAACCTTTACCGAAACCGAAAATTCCAGTTGGGATAATTCCTGGTAAGTTGACGTCGCTCTAGTGGTTTTACCTCCCTTTTTGTGTAACAGGTGGAAGTACCGATCAAACAGCGTACTGTATTTATGGAACAAACGACCACAAAACTGCAGTTTTACAAATTATCTTAGGGTATTCGGTAGGATTGGATATTCTTTCTGTGTATAGCGATAATAACGTGATTGGGCTATGCGCTGATGTTTTGAGTTATGGGTACTTGGGTGATATTGCTCATTTTAGCGAACAATTTAGATGGATGGGACCCACTAGATACCATTACACAGGTAAGCATTGTACATTTGTTTCGAAAACAGAACCAATAAATTGTTTCCAGCTGTGAAAAAAGTAATTGAAAACACTGGCTATGATGGCCATCTTAGTATGCTATTGGATTTGTCCGACCACGATGCGTCCAAATGCTACGAAAATTGTGAAACATGTTCTTCGGCAAAAGAAGGATTATCAAGTAATAATCCAGTTGAATTTACATGGAAAACTATCTCGGGAAAGTTTTTTGTGATAAGCGGAGCTAATATCAGTTGCGCTGGAAAGCACAGTCCGGATGGAATCTCTCCCTATTCTCATTTGGGAGACGGATTTTTATACTTAATTTTGGTCCATCATACGTCTTTCCTTCGAAGTTTAAAGATATTAAATCGAATGACAAGTAGTAACTACGGTCTAAATGATTTACCCGAAGTCAGTGTCTATCGGGCTAAAGAGTTTAATTTCATGGCGCAAGATGCCGAAAGCAGATGGAACTGCGATGGAGAAGTTCTCTATAATTCTAATGTTCACGTTAAGTAAGTCCACATCATATCAGTTTTTCGCCTAAAAATTCTACTTAATATTTTTTTAGAGTAAACTGTCAGTTGCTGACCGTATTTGGTCGAGGGATTAGGAAACCACAATAAAAAGTTTTCAATCATCTCAAAAATGATGTCCCCTTAATTAAGTAAAGTTAAATTTAACATTTGTATTGTGCAGTGACGTTATTTATTAATTTCTAGTTTACATGAAATCAATGATTAATTGCTACAATTTGCCTCACTTAAATAAACAATAATAATTGAATTCCAAATTATGAAACTATTGACGCATTTATGCCGTACATTGTGACAGTTTCAGATTTTCTCTATACAAAATAGAGCTCATAATTAAATAACTTTGTATTATTTTGATTGGGAAATTTTATGATTGTATTTTATATACCTGTCGTGCCATAAATTCTGTCCCAGTTAAAGTACCTGTAATTGTTCACCCAGGTATAGGGGTTGGGGGGTGGTTTACGGTAATTTTGAAAATGTCCATTCTTAAGGGCTCGTCACATAGCCTGTGCTGTGCTATGCCAATGTCAAACATTGAAGTAGAAACATAGGGTTTCAATAGTGACGTTCACATAGTTATGAGTTGCTATGCTATTTTGCGCATGACCTTGTTCAACGTTTGTGTTGACATAACACAGAGCATAGCATAGCACAGCACAGGCTATGTGGCGAGCCCTATAGATAGTAAATGTGTATTAGTTGATGTTTAAAGTTCAAACAGTAAATATGGAATGGGGTGTACAAGAAAATCTTGTTGCGGTAATTGCATTACATAAATGTGGTAAAAGTGCAAGTGAAATATTTAGTGAAAATTTCGAAAAAATTTATTTATCGCGCTATAAGTCGATTCACTGAGCTTTCTTCTGTAGGTGATAGGCCAAGAAGTGGACGTCCACGAACCACAAGAACTCCAAAGGTAATAAAGGCAGTACGGGAACGAATTCGCAGAAATCCTTTGCGAAAACAAAAAGTAATCTCCAGTGATTCTCAACCTTTTTTTTGTTGCGGCACACTTTTAACGATTTCAAAATTTGGCGGCACACAAAGAAAAAGATAAGTTTAAAAATTATATATCTTATATATATATATTATTATATATCTAAAATTTGGCGGCACACTTTTAGAATTTCGCGGCACATAAAAGTGCCGCGGCACAGTGGTTGAGAATCACTGGGCTAGAGAATTGAAAATTTCGAAAAGAAGTATGTCTCGTGTTATAAAAGAAGACCTTAAACTTGGGGCTTACCGTCGAATCACAGGACAACGGCTTACAGTGGCTTTAAAAGAAATTAGACACGTAAGATCAAAAATTCTGTTGCAGAGGCACGCTAGCAATGAACACAGAAATATTTTGTTTACCGACGAAAAAATTTTTACGGTAGAAGAAAAATATAATAAACAAAATGATAGGGTGTATGCTCACAATTCCAAAGAGGCGTCAGAAAAAAATTGCAAGGGTTCAAAGAGGTCATTTTCCGGGTGAAGGACTACTTCACTGACCACTCCAAATAAATTGAAAATTTCCTATTGCAAAGAGGAAGGTTTACGAGTATATAGTATACTGATATAATTTTCACTAGCGGATTTATTATCAAAATTTTGAGTAAATCGAATTTGAAGTTTGCAAATTTACATGTAAAAACTTAACGAGATTCCGCGCGTCGCTCATTCTGTTGACGGTGCGTGCGAGATGAACTAGAACTGGTTGTGTAAACACACAAACCATGTAGGACGTGACCTTCTTTCACTAGCAAATGAGCTGGACTTCGCGATCATCGCTCCCACCTCTCCCACCCACTTTTCTAACGCAGGTACGCCGTCCATTCTGGACATAGCCATTTTCAAAGACGTACAACTCCAATACGACATCTCCACCAGCGAAGAACTAAACTCAGACCACTACCCGGTCCTCCTGACACTTGGACCGCTGTTACCCCCAAAAGGCCCTCCCACGAGAACGACAACAGACTGGACCTCTTTCAAAGACACTCTGTCAAAAAACCTTGGACCAATCCCATTCTTTGAGTCCCCCACTGACCTAGACCAATTCATTGCCAATTTCCAAGACAACATCAAAAAATCCGTTGACGAAACTTCATTTGAAGTCAACACCACGGACGTCAGAGACAAACTCACTCCCTCCCTCAAAGATCTTATCAGAGCCAAAAACCGAGCGAGGAAACTCGCCCGGCGAACTCGCAACCCTGATGACCAAAGGTCATACAACCGGCTCAAAGAGCAAGTAGACGTTAAAGTCAAAGAATTTCATGACAATGAATGGTTAGACACCATTAACTCCCTATCATTTAAAGACATGTCCGCATGGCGCATGGCCGCCGCCCTCCAGGGGAAAAAGAAAGTCACCATCCCAATTCTCTCCCGCCCTGACGGCACTATTGCCCGGAGCGATCTTGAAAAGGCTGAAATCTTCGCCGACAGCCTCCAAGCTCAATGCTCCCCCAACACCACAAGATTAGACCAAGACCATATTAATTCGGTCGAAAATTATGTCACCACCACCCTAAACACCTCCGATGACACACATATCACCCCCGCCTCCCTTCTGGAGGTCACCATTGCCATTAAACGCCTCAAAAAGAGGAAAGCCCCAGGTCCCGATGGCATCACCAATACCGCCCTCAAAGAACTCCCCCAAAAAGCCAAAGTTGCCATCACCGGCATAATTAACGCATGTTTTCGACTCAACTACTACCCACAAATATGGAAAACCGCTGACGTAGTGGTAATCCCCAAACCCGGTCAAAATCTCAAACTTCCGAAAAGCTATAGACCAATCAGCCTGCTCCCCTCCATCGGAAAAGTAGTTGAAAAAGTCATTCTCACCCGTCTCCAAGAAGCCATGTTCGATAACAGTATTATTCAAAACGAACAATTCGGCTTCCGTGCTGGACACAGCACGACCCACCAAGCCCTCCGATTAGTTGAGCACGTCACGCAGGCACTCAACAAAAAAGAATTCACCGGCCTAGTGCTACTCGACGTATCGGAAGCTTTCGATAAGGTCTGGCACGAAGGCCTCCTGTTCAAAATGCTTCAATCCAAAATTCAAATTCCACTAGTCCGACTTATTGCCTCCTACCTTCACGACAGAAATCTCCAAGTCAAACTCATGAACACCAGATCCACAAAGCGCCCCATCACCTCCGGGGTCCCCCAGGGATCGATCCTTGCAGCTTCACTGTTTAACATCTTCATGAGCGACATTCCAACCCCCTTAGATCCCGCAACAAAAATTTCACTATATGCAGATGACACTGCAATATACATATCCTCAATCCATCCGGACATAGCCACAACCCGCCTCCAGGAGGCGATCACCGATCTCGAAAGGTGGTACGAAACTTGGCGCATCGAGGTTAACTCGAGCAAAAGTTCCGCGATCATGTTTCGAAATCGTTGCAAGCCTCACAACTCCAGTGTCTGGATGTTTGAGGAGCAAATCCCCTGGAAAACCAAGGTCAAGTACCTTGGCATTACCATGGACCGGCGCCTCAAATGGGACGCTCACATTTCCTCCGCAACCGGTAAAGCCAAATGCCTCTTCAATAGATTGTTCGTCCTCATGAACGCAAAAAGTACCATGTCCCCCGCTAACAAACTAAGATTATACAAAGCCATAATCCGCCCGACAATGATTTATGCCTCCCCTGTCTGGGGATATGCACGCCCCAGGGCCATAAATAAACTTCAAGTCATCCAAAACAAAAATCTCCGAGCTATTTTCAGCGCCCCCTATTACGTCACTAACAGGCGACTACATGCAGACGCCAAACTAGACCTCATTAACACTCTTAATCGTAAACATGCCACCAATCTCTACAACAAATCCAAATTCTCAGAAAACCCACTAGTAAATCAACTAGGTCAATACAACCCAGCCGACTTTTTCATTCCCCGTCCCAAATCACTCCTGACCACGGACAACTCCTGACCATAACTCACCCCCACACACACTAATGTATGTTCACAGGTTTAACTTACACAAATTCTCTTCGAAAGTGAATTTATTCACTAGATTTGTGTAATTTTTCGATCAATTTTCGCAAGATTCGATAAATCACCCCCCATAGTATCACTATAATCCCACTAGTCGCCAATTCTGACTAGTTCCAAGTAGAAGCCAATCACTTCGAGGTCATCAATAGAAATTAATTCATAATTTCTTTCTTCGAATTAGGGACTCTACTATATCGGCAAACGTAAAAATTTTCTTTTTCTTCTCATATTATATTTTCACAGTCACAGCTCAGGTTTTTACCAGTCAGTCCGCCAAGCGCCAATTCCCAGAGACCCACCGGTCTCTATAAATTCCAATGTCATTAATGTATTCTTTCAGATGAAGGAGAAGGCCGGCTGCGCCGGGATGCTCCATCAAATACATATCAGGTAAAGGTAAAGGTAAAGACTCCTGACCACGGACAACTCCTGACCATAACTCACCCCCACACAGACTAATGTATGTTCATAGGTTTAACTTACACAAATTCTCTTCGAAAGTGAATTTATTCACTAGATTTGTGTAATTTTTCGATCAATTATCACAAGCTTCGTTAAATCACCCCCCATAGCATCACTATAATCCCACTAGTCGCCAATTCTGACTAGTTCCAAGTAGAAGCCACTCACTCCGAGGTCATCAATAGAAATTAATTCATAATTTCTTTCTTCGAATTAGGGACTCTACTATATCGGAAAACGTAAAAATTTTCTTTTTCTTCTGATATTACATATTCACAGTCACAGCTCAGGTTTTTACCAGTCAGTCCGCCAAGCGCCAATTCCCAGAGACCCACCGGTCTCTATAAATTCCAATGTCACTAATGTATTCTTTCAGATGAAGGAGAAGGCCGGCTGCGCCGGGATGCTCCATCAAATACATATCAGGTAAGGTAAGGTAGGTAAGGTTGCGGAGCGGCAGATGCAGCTCGTCTCTCCTACATGTAACATCGATTATTTTTTGTTTTTACGCGATTTTTTGGGGGTGAAACGTAAAAGATAACTGCCCCATACCGCGAATATACTTTTTAATGCTATTTTGAGGGTCTCTCGCATCCCGGTTTTATTTATCCCGGTTTTCTTGTTGGGTGGCGCCTTCTCGTATGTTTAGCTTACTAACCAGAGTCAAAACCGCTCTGGAGGGGTGCAGAGCGGAGCGGCGCCCCGGAAGAGTAGGTTTTGACGATGGATTACCCTCCCTATCGAATGCACACCCCTAAAATCGAAGAAGAAAAATTTTATTTTTACACCTTTTCGGCAATACACGGGTTATTTTCCATTTTTTTAATAATATTTATTACTAATATCTACTAATCACACCCCCACCTATCCGAATTTCAAAGAAAAATTCAAATCGGAGCGAAAAAATTTCACTCGATTTCAAGGAACGACGGGCGAACGATGTGCCATCGACCCGGGGTGTGCCAGTGGCCGCTTGAAATGCAACTTTCCCATTTTCACACTTTTTTCGGATTTTTTTTTATGATCACCTCCGCGACGACAAAAGTGACACATTCGGACCAAAACATACCCAAAAAGGCCTTTAATTACCCAAAATTTTGCTAAATTTCATGTTGGGGGCGTGTCCGTAGTTCTCTAAACCACGCAAAAAATAGGCCGACAACCTATGCCGACCACCGCATGGTGTTTTTTTATTAAATTTTCGTTGTTCTTTCTGTTTAAACTTATTAATCCGCTATTTACATTAAAGCTAAACACTTTCTTGATCAAAATATTATGCCATTTCTATAGTAAATTTTCAATTTTTTGGTCAGTGTTAAAAATCCGGACCCCATTTTCCAGCTTCTGTAATGGTTTGGTGGGGAGTATCTTACAATGGGTTAACTCAATTACATTTTTGTGAAAAGGGCGTTAAAACGTCCGCAGTTGTGTACCAAAAAATGTTAGATGATGTGGTAAAACCACTCAATGACACCTTGTTTGATGGTAAGCGTTGGATTTTTCAACAAGACTCGGCACCAGCGCACAAAGCTAAAACCACCCAACGGTGGCTAGAAGAAAATCTACCTGGTTTCATTCGAGCTGAAGATTGGCCCTCAGGGAGCCCCGATTTAAATCCCCTGGATTACAAGTTGTGGTCTGTGCTTGAAGACATGGCTTGTAGTAAACCCCACAAAAATATCGAGCTACTAAAATGCGATTTAGTGAAGGCAGCAGCATCGATAGGTACCTATTGAAGTCGTACGTGCCGCAATAGATGATTGGCCCCGCCGTTTGAAGGAGCGTGTGAAGTCAAAAGGAGGGCATTTTGAGTAAATTTAATTTTATTTGTTGTCTATAATATACTTAATAAAATGCGTTAAAAAAATTTGGAATTTTTTATTTTTCAACTTGAATACAGCGTTTTTAATATGGGACAGAACTTATGGCAAGACTATAAAATTTATATTTTACAATAAATTTTATTAACCTAAAACATATCTGATTTGAATAGGAAAATTATCCTTGGGGTTAAGCTCGAGATTTTAGCTCAATATTTTCATTCCAAAAATATTGAGGTCATAATCATAATTATAATTTATTATAATAATTGTAACATTAAGCTGCACGCTTAAGGGTAAATGATCCGATAGTCATCGATAAAATACGTATATTTTATGTGTATTAATGGCAAATTTATACAAACATTTATACATCTACTAGGCGTATATTTCCTGGTTGAAAATCATACGTTTTTTAGATTAGTTAGTTTTTTTAACTATTGAAATTAATATTAAAATAATTTTAAAAATTATAAGTGTTTAAGCCCGCATTTCATTTAGGCTTCTAGAAGCCAGCTTCTTGCAGCGCAAAATTTGTAATGCATTGGCTTATATGGGACCGCACTCACTTGGGCTGCTCGAAGCAGGTAATAAAAAGTATCGAATTTCACAAACCAGGCTGCTAAAATGCTCCACGTGGAGTAGTGTACTTCTAATTGGTTAATATTTATAATAAGCACTTATTATTGGATAATATTTCTATTACGAAAATCTCTTTAGGCCAATTGTTCGTGGGAAATTAAAACCGTTCCTTACAACGGGTAAGATTGCAATTTCACCTAATTGTCCGGAACTTCGATCAATCGAAAAATATTGGGCGCAAATTAAAATGAAATTTAAAAAAAACCAAAGGACAAACAACTGATATCGATAAATTTAAAAAAAAATGAAAGCCGCCGATTCTATTGATATCAATGATTTGTAGAGCATTTTTAGAGACCTTTAAAAAATTGCTTTTTAATTTGTTAATGTTAAATAGTACCCGGTAAATAACTAATAATAAATTGCGTTTACAAAATTTTTGCGGTTTTTAATTTATAACAAAACAATACAGGAGGTCGGTTTTTTCGTGGACAAATTTATTTAAAAAAATACATCCAAAAATAATCACCTTCTTTCATTGCGTTTTATTATGCGAATGATTAAAAAATTAGTATAAATATCTAATTAACGATGACATGGAATAACCAAAATTGTGTTACAACACATATTATTATCTAATAAGTAGAAGTATCTAATTACCAGCGGCTTGTGAAGCTTGAGTTGTAAAAATTTACAACTCGAGCTTCACAAGCCGGCCTGGTATAGAAATTCATCTTTTATCAGGGAAAGTACACGCGTCCACGTGGAGTCGCAAAGAGATTTTCGTAATAGAAATATTTTCCAATAATAAGTGCTTATTATAAATATTAACCAATTAGAAGTACACTACTCCACGTGGAGCATTTTAGCAGCCTGGCTTGTGAAATTCGATACTTTTTATTACCTGCTTCTAGCACCCCAAGTGAGTGCGGTCCCATATAAGCCAATGCATTACAAATTTTGCGCTGCAAGAAGCTGGCTTCTAGAAGCCTAAATGAAATCTGTACATCAAACTTTTGTTAAAACAAATTTTGTACTTCAAAATCATAACATTCAAATTAAGGGACGTAAATTATCTCGTTATTAACCTATCCGATACAGATCGGTGCGGACACAAAGCTGACAGAACGAAATCTGAGCACAGTCAAAATCAAGGTTCTTAGAGGTTCTACGAGATAAAAAAAACCACTAATTATTATGTATAATTAATTTTAATCTAGTACCATCCACGTCATCTCTTGCTAAGTGCTCGAACGGCTAAGATAATTAGTTCTCAGTTTTAGCACCTCTGCAAGCGGACCTCGGTCACCTAAAGGCAATTAAACAACGAGGACGTGGTTTTACATCTCACGATAGATTTGTTTGTTATTTGAAAATCTGTTGCAGTTGAATTTTGCAGTTTTCATACGTCTTTCGCGCCATCGCTTATTGCGGATTTGTAAAATTAACAACAGCTATGGCATTGCCAGTGCATTTGGTTATCGTGTGGGTTTAAAGGTCATTTGTATGATAAGCCTTTTTATGAAAATCATTAAAAGCGCGCGCAAGTGGTTAGTTGATAAGCTTTTACCAACTGAATTTTGGATTTTGTAAATGTCACCAGGGTCTGGACTGTCATAACAACAAGTCACTAGTTGAAACTAGTTGAAACGACCATCAGGGCTTTGCTCACGCAACTAAAAGCAGAAAATGATTTTTTTGCGTTTCTAAATTTTGTATCAGTGTGTCAAATAAGAAATTACTACCACAACAGGATGTCATAAAATAGAGTAAAGTGAGGAGAAGAAATTGGAGAAACCATCTCGATAAAATGGAAGAGGGTAGATTAGCGAAAATTTGTAAAGATGAACGATCTACTGGGAAAATACTGCCTAGATGACCACCCAAGTCTTGTACCCAGAGCTGGTGTTCTTCTTCCACCGAATGAACCGAAGGCCAGGCAATTAATTATTGTTAGTGATCAAAATTGCTTTTATTTCAGGTAACGCTTAAAATGTTATCAGAGTTTTCGGAGAATATAAAACACAATACCTTACAAAACTCAAAATTTTTAAGCTTCAAAGCGTAAGTTTCATTTTTTAAGTTTTGTAATTTTATTTAAATCCAACTACATTGGTAAAGATATCCAGAAAACAAAAAATCAAAATTCAACAGGGTATAGTAAATACAAATTAAAATGCTGAAAAATTATTAAAATCTATTAATAAGCCAATGATAAGAATTGCGCACCCCATGACCCACGAATTTTTTTATTGCAAATTTTATGAGAACGTGCAAAAATATAAGATTTATTTTATTTATAGTTATTTATGGTATAGTACCAGAGAAATATTTATTCTGTGAAAGTCGATAGTTTCGACTTTCTTTCAAAAATTTACTATTAATTGTGTTTTTTTCAATTTCTTTGCTAAATTTTAGGCATTTCGCGTTAAAAGTTCGATCCGGGTATCTAAATATACATTTCCAATTTGACCCCAATAAGAACACAATTTTATTCGGTGTCACTCTACGGGATTTTAAATTGTCGTGATGTCATACACTTTTTTCGTAACTTTTTTAAATTTGAATTTAATTATTTAAACTAGAAAGTCATGGTGGCAGCTAACACTTGAGCTTTTTTAGGTTGGCAACTAAAAAATTAAGAAATCTGACATGCTGTACACGATGACAAAGTTTGAATTTTATAAGTAATAAATGTATGATGTAAACAAGTTGCACTAAAAAATATTTAAGCATGTCAAAGGACATGCTAAGAATTGAATTTATGCATATTTTGTATACGTACTTTCCCGATTGAAATAATATAAACAACTCGGCGATGATGCAGAAATCGCGATAAAAAATCCTTTAAATCAACAAAGTTAAGAGCATGATACTGCAGTCCTAAGTTGAAACGTCCTAACTAACAAATTTTTTTTTTGAGAAAAATTAGTTTACGTAATGTTCAAAAAGATGTTAGGACGTTTTAACTAAGGACAGCAGAATATATCAAATGAGCTGTGTCGTATCACTACAATCACAATTTTACACCATTTCTATGTATCTATTCGTAATGTACTTCTCATTGTATTAGATATCAACCCAAAAATGTTGCAATGCAGACTCTAGGTCGTATGAAATTCTAGAGTATAATTTTATAATACTATAAAAAATTGTTGTTTTTTAAAACTCCACTTTGAAGGCCTGTATCTTCAAAAGGTTGCACTTATGCATATATTTATCAACTAAAGTACCTAGTCACTTTACTATTTTGTAAATTATCTGAATCGCATAGAAACCAACTAATCTCTTGGTTAATTTAGTACAAAACAAAATATCTATCCACTATATTAGCAGATAATTTGATTAGTTTATAAACTATTCAGGTAGTTTACAAACTATTTAAGAAAGTTATAAACGTAACATGCTATAAACTGACCAAATTAGTTGCTAATTAAAAAAAATTATTTTCAGCTAAAAATTTCATAAATGTTAATTTCAATATAAAATAATTTACACAGACCCGCTTTTAATACCTTGCAAAATGCGAATTAAATTTTATAACTGAATTAAACTAAACGAGTGCCGCTGATATCAAATCTGCTTTTCGTTTTTTGCTTTCAAGTAAGGTTTTGAACAAAACAGTAAAAAATAAATAAGGGTATTTATTTGATAGGTTAATTTCCTCAGCTCCGCCCATCGCGAATTTGGAATCGAATTTGGTGTTTGTGAACGTCTGAGTGTTTATAGAGAAATGTGAGGGGAAGTGGGAAAATGCGAGCACCACCCATCGCAAATTTTGGGTTGAATTTGGTGTCAATCGTTTTGCCAAATTATAATGCAATGCTATCGAAAAAGTATAGTTGAAATATGGAGACATAATTATGCATTTGAAACATTTCCTAACACTTTTAAGGACGGTCCTGACACATTTCTATAGTATTCATTAAACACTACTTGTTTGTTCTTACATAACAACATGTTTTATACTTACACATATCCATATTCCTATACTTAGAACTGAAATAACAACAGTTTACCTAAATAGTGTAATTGCTATTAGTTATTTTGAAATATGGCGGTTGTTGCTCGGAGATTAACAAAAATTTAATTTTTTCGCAGGTAGTTTCAACATCGATATTACGACGATGGAAACAGAAACACAAACATACACAAATTATGTGCAAATAAATGACACCAAATTCGACCCAAAATTCCCGATGGGCGGGGCTGGGGAAATGGACCTTATTTGGAGTTAGGATATGCTACAAAAGTAAAATGTTCAACGGAACATCGTCTTTTTATTTGCTTTGAAAATCCTTTCCTTTTTACCACAAAAGCTTTTTTTTTAACGAGTGATTCGCATTACGAGTAAGATTTTGGAACGAATTATGCTCGTTATACGCGGTTCTACGTATCTTGGTGAAATCGTTCATCCTTCTCTTCACAGACATCACCAAGGTTATCCGGAAAATAGTCTAGATGAGCATGTAAGAAGTGAACTTTTATATGCTCATGTTTGCTCATGGGCAACTTTCTTCAATTTTTGTTTTAAGAGACTCGAAACCGTTTCACACAAGTATTTAGAATATCCTCCGCTCTTGTCCAAAGCTTTAACAAAATGTTTCATCAGCCCCAGTTTTATATGCAGCAAAATTAGACTTTCCCTAATCATATTTTTGGAGCCAAAGTGTTAACGTCTTTCTTGGTGGCCAATTTTTTGCTTGTCCAGTGCTTAACTGTCCTACTCAAATAAGACCTTGCATTGCGTTACAGGATAATTTTTGCTACACTCGGTACATAAATTTTATCATTGCGCTATAGGCTAGGTCATGTGAATAGCGGACATCTTTGGTTAATTGATTAGATTGATCAGACGTCAAATTTTTGTTGCAGTCGTTTTATTTGAAAATTTTCCGAAAATTTTGTTATAGTTTTTTTGTTATAGGGTATATTTTACTCCAGACCGTGTTCACGCTTAGCGGATGGTATTTTGTGACATGCTGTAAGTAGCACTGATTTTTTTGTGACGCAATGTAATTCTTACTATCATTTCTTATCAGGTTGTCAAATTTTCGAACGCGGAAATTTTAGTGTTCAGAACTGTCAACTTTGAGTTTTCAAAACCCAAAAATTACCAACTGTCAAATCCAACCACAACAACAACAATTTTACATTGCAATTCTTGTGTGGAATCCGAGGTGTCTCGTTGGGTGGAATCAAGCCCCTTTTTGTCAGCTGTAGCCAGTGGAGCTGAACATCGCTCGTGTGAACATCGTGGGTGTGCCTGCAATTCAATTAAAAGAACACTCTGTTTGTTTTGCGTGCATTTGGGCATTGTACTAAATCTAAAGAGCTAGAAAGATTCGTGCCACTATTTGTTTCACTCCGTAGTTACAAGATGTGATAGTAGGATTTATACTGGTATACTTCATTCATTTTCACAATTATCTGTAAAACAATGCCATATCTTTATTGTATCGAGCCTCAGGATTACACAATTTTAAATTTAACATCTTTTTATTTTCTTATTAGCGATACCCTCAAGATTTACGAACCACGGCCTACCTCCAACGCACTGGGAGTTGGCTTATCCATAACACCAGGGTCAATTTTTTCACGGAAATTTATTGCCAATATTTTATATGCAGAAAATATTTACACATTAACATATTAACATACGGAGAAAATTGTTTACACATGGATATTTGACATAATCGGATTGTTCACCCAAAAGAAAAGCTAAAATTTTTAGATCACCACATACAGGGTCTACCAATAAGAAGTTTGTTTTTAAATTTGGTAGAATTAGGTTCTGTTGAGAGTTCTGTCATTCAGTTTTTTGACATATGCACAGTAGAAGGTTTAGAATTTGTTATAATGTCTTTAATTTCGCTCGAAAATCGAACTAAAATAATTAAAATCCATTATGAAAATGGTAGTTCTGTGAAAACTACATTTCGTAAAATTTGCAATATTTTTGGTCATCAAGATCGGCCATCGGAGACTGCCATTGCGAAGTTAGTGAAAAAATTTGAGTCCATCGGTTCAGTAGCAAACGTAACCACAAAAATGCGTGCTCGTGCAGGCCGTTCAACCAAAAATATTGCTGCAGTAAGTGAGAGTGTTGCAGAAGACCAAAATTTATCGGTTTCACGACGTTCTCAACAATTGGGCCTATCCACAATGACCACATGGCGAATTTTACGGAAGGATTTGGCCCTAAAGCCTTATATATAGAGGAGCGGATACTAGCATAAAAGACGCTTAGTTTAGGAGTAACCAAATCTTGGCGTAGAACTAATTGAGTGATACCTTAAAATGTCCGCATTGAAGTACTGGATATAAATCCAAAGTTACGACATCGGCCGTTTGGACTGACAAAAGTTATAGGCCAAAAACTAAAAAAAAATAAAAATTTCAAATAAGTTGAAGCTACTTTTTATCGCGCTTGCGATTGAAAACCACTATAGTTACTGAGATGATTTTAACACTATTATTTAGTATAAAATGTCTACTTTCCAACCATATATAAAAATATATATTAATTCAATTCTAATCAACCCCAATTTAACATTATATAGGCAGCGGGTAATTCGCGTCAAATTTATTCGGTTAAAATGAAAAGTTTTTCTTTAATAATATTCTCTTGAGATCGAAATCTAAAAATTCCTACACGTGACAAACAGCGGAATTTTATAGGGAATATTTCATACGCTTACATTATATACTTATTTTAATAAATAAGGACAGGGGAGGTCAAAAACTAAATCACTACAACCTATTCTGCCTGCCTTCGTTTCACTGCACTACCCGCGGAGATCCCGATAAGTAGACGGGCGGATGAAAACCAAAAATGTTCAATAACCCAATGTTGGCGTAGAACTAATTAAGTGATACCTTAAAATTTCCGCATTGAAGTACTGGATATAAATCTAAAAGTTACGACATCGGCCGTTTGGACTGAAAAAAGTTATAGGCCAAAAACTAAAAAATTTCAAATAAGTTGAAGCTATTTTTTATCGCGTTCGTGATTGAAAACCACTACATTTACTGAGATGATTTTAACACTATTATTTAGTATAAAATGTCTACTTTCCAACCATATATAAAAATATATATCAATTCAATTCTAATCAACCCCAATTTAACATTGTCTAGGCAACGGGAAATTCGCGTGAAATTTATTCGGTTAAAATGAAAAGTTTTTCTTTAATAATATTCTTTCGAGATCGAAATCTAAAAATTCCTACACGTGACAAACAGCGGAATTTTATAAGGAATATTTCATACGCTTACATTATATACTTATTTTGATAAATAAGAACAGGGGACCCAAAAAACCAAAGTCACAGTAACATATTCCGCTTGATTCCTCTTTCCCCACTACCCGCAAAGAAACCAACAAGGTGCGTATCCATATCGCCTCATTCTTAATTTTTGCTTACAAATACATTTTATTTTTATAGTAACATTCCATGAAACTTGTAATATTAAAATTAACTTTAAAAATTAACCACTTCAACTAACAACAAATAAAATTATTTTTCATGACGTTTCAGGAATGTTTATTATTGTTATAGTCAGATATCTTTAATCTTTATTGGTTAAAAAATCATATATTTTAAGGAAACCTACAATAGTGCATTATAAAATGTATTTATTTAGTTCTTTTATAATATTTATAATTAAAATATATAAAATAATATATAAATAAATAAAATAGGGGGCACAACTTTGACTAACCTTAAAAATGACATTGACATATTATAGTCAGTAGCGTTGCACAATATTTTTAAAATTATCAAAAATCATTTTGCATATACAGGGTAAAACATAAATAGTGCGCGTTTTAGCAAGACGGGCCCCCTTTTCATAACCTAGAGAGTGACCCTGATAGTGTTGAATAGCCCCCATGGGCCCCCCGATAGTGTCAATGTGACGGCATTAACTACATAACCTAAAAATCATTTTGCACATACAGATTTAACTTTACATGAAGATGTAACTTTACGTGAAGATTATGTATGTATGTATGTGTGTATGTATGTGTGTCTGTATGTATGTATGTATGACAGATGACGGATGACAGATGACAGCTGACAGATGAGATGACAGATGACGGGTGACAGATGACAGCTGACAGATGAGATGACAGATGACGGATGACAGATGAGATGACAGATGACGGATGACAGATGACGGATGACAGCTGACAGATGAGATGACGGATGACAGATGAGATGACAGATGAGATGACAGATGAGATGACAGATGAGATGACAGATGAGATGACAGATGAGATGAGATGACAGATGAAGGCCGAACAACTTTGGCCTTCACGGATCTATTATTGTCCGCCCTGTGAGGCCGAAGGCCGAACAACTTTGGCCTTCACGGATCTATTATGGTCCGGTCTGTGAGGCCGAAGGCCGAACAACTATGGCCTTCACGGATCTATTATGGTCCGGTCTGTGAGGTCGAAGGCCGAACAACTGTGGCCTTCACGGATCTATTATGGTCCGGTCTGTGAGGCCGAAGGCCGAACAACTATGGCCTTCACGGATCTATTATGGTTTCACCCTGTGAGGCCGAAGGCCGAACAACTATGGCCTTCACCGATCTATTATGGTCTTCCCCCTGTGAGGAAGACTTTATATAGGTCGCAGAACTCGCCGGAATTGTGCAAGAAGACGCAAATCCACCTCTTCGTGGAAGATCCACCTCTTTGCGGAAGATTTAACTTTACCTGAAGATTAATTTGTTTTTAATTGGTTTTCTAAAGAAAAACTCGCCGGAATTGTGCAAGAAGACGCAGACCCACCTCTTCGTGGAAGATCCACCTCTTTGCGGAAGATTTAACTTTACCTGAAGATTAATTGAAAAGTGAAAATTGTGTAAAAACTTTGGACGTATGTAGCGCTCTTATTTACGCCAGAAATGGACGGGCAAACCGTTTTTGGGATTAGTTCCATCAAGACAAAAATTGAATTTAACATTGGAAGCATTTAATTACGACAAAAACTACGATTACATGAATCACGAGGATGTAGCAATAGGTGTTATGAACAAACTTTGCTTGCATTGTCGTGTTTCGAAGTTCGCTAAGGAATCACCAGGAATGTGTTGTTCGAACGGCAAAGTTGTTTTGCCACCGCTGATTGATCCACCTGAGCCGCTTCTAAGTTATCTTACTGGCACCACTGCAATTTCAAAACACTTCCTGCTAAACATTCGCAAGTACAACTCATGCTTTCAAATGACTTCATTCGGAGCAACAAACATTTTCTCCAACGTCGGTTACATGCCCACAGTCATTTTAAAGTTGAAATAATAAAAAAATTGTTCATAATGTGTTGGTTCTGTTTACTATACGTATGTCTAGCGCCGCAGGCGCTAGTATTTTTATATATAGTTGGAAAGTAGACATTTTATACTAAATAATAGTGTTAAAATCATCTCAGTAAATGTAGTGGTTTTCAATCACGAAAGCGATAAAAAATAGCTTCAACTTATTTGAAATTTTTTAGTTTTTGGCCTATAACTTTTTTCAGTCCAAACGGCCGATGTCGTAACTTTTAGATTTATATCCAGTACTTCAATGCGGACATTTTAAGGTATCACTTAATTAGTTCTACGCCAACATTGGGTTATTGAACATTTTTGGTTTTCATCCGCCCGTCTACTTATCGGGATCTCCGCGGGTAGTGCGGTCAAACGAAGGCAGGCAGAATAGGTTGTAGTGATTTAGTTTTTGACCTCCCCTGTCCTTATTTATTAAAATAATATTAATAATATAATATAATAAAATAATATAAAAATAAATAATTGTGATAATAATAGTGTTAAAATCATCTCAGTAAATGTAGTGGTTTTCAATCACGAACCCGATAAAAAATAGCTTCAACTTATTTGAAATTTTTTAGTTTTTGGCCTATAACTTTTTTCAGTCCAAACGGCCGATGTCGTAACTTTTAGATTTATATCCAGTACTTCAATGCGGAAATTTTAAGGTATCACTTAATTAGTTCTACGCCAACATTGGATTATTGAACATTTTTGGTTTTCATCCGCCCGTCTACTTATAGTCGGCGTAGCCGGTTCGGCGTAGCCCTTTCGGCGTGCACCCGATTCGGCGTAGCCAGTTCGGCGTAATAACGTTTCGGCGCGAGGACGTTTCGGCGTGAGGACGATTCGGCGTGAGGACGGTTCGGCGTGAGGACGATTCGGCGCAAGACCAATTAGACGCAAGGACAATTCGGCGGGAAATGATTTTCCGATTCATTTTAAAATATAATTAAATTCTTGTAATGGAAAATTAATGCATTATTTCGCAGTTTTTAATCACAAATTAAACTTTAATTCACGTTTGTAAAACTACATAGGATCATTAACTTGAATATGTAATGTTTTTAATATACATATTATGTAGTTGATGTATAGCAATTAAATTAATAAATTTTATACTATGAAATTTTCTCCTTTGATTATTTATCGTAGAATCATTTCTAGGTGGTAGATTTAAAAAAAATCAAATTCTAAATGCAGAGGTGGGCTAATACTTTTCGTATTAACCTGGATTTATAGAACAAAAATGGTTTCATTTGTAAATCATGAGGTTCAATAATTTTTAGAAATATTGTAAAACATTTTTGTTGTATTATACTATAAGATTTCTTTAAGGTGGCCGAAAAATTCGCTGTTTTTGTTCGGTGCAAATCTTAAAAACGAATAAATTTAATGATATTCTAAAAACACCATCGAAATGGCTTGAAATTACAATGTGGATGGTTTTCATAAAAAAATTTCGGAAAATTTATTTTTCAGTGTCATATTTTTATTTATTTATTACTCATTAGTAGTCATCGGATTTTAGGCACTAAAAAACTACAAAATATGCTCTAAAATTTTGCAAATACGCTATTCAAATTTACTAGCACAAATTCAATAGTAGATAATGTAAATTTAATCAATTGTTATTGATTATTTTTGTCTTTTAATATTAAAAGACCTATACCCAATTTTAAAAAATATCTTATAAATTAACAAATAAAGATCAACTATAATACAAAAATTTATTACAAATTTATATTACTCTAATCTTGAGATCCTGAATAACCTTAACAAAATGAAAAATTAGTTTGAAAACCAAGATCATGTAATTTAAAAATTAAATCTTTTCCCTCAGAGTCCTTTATTTCTTTAATAATTTGAGACGCGTCTAGAGAATTTAAAATATTCTCATCTTCGGTCGAAAAGAGGCTGAAGGATAAAAAACCAGAAAATTAGCCAATGAAAACATTAACACATAACATTATTATATTTACACACAGACAGTGAAACTTACGAATACTACTAACAGAAATTCTAAAAATTACAAAAATATAATTTTTGTAATATTTCTATAGTCTCTATCGACTGAAAAGAGGATATTTTAAATTCTTGAAAAGCGTCTCGAATTACTAAAAAGGTTAGCGCTGAATCGTCTTAGCGCCGAATCGCTAAATGGGCTACGCCGAATCGCTAAATGGGCTACGCCGAATCGTCCTCGCGCCGAATCGTCCTCACGCCGAACCGTCCTTGCGCCGAATCGTCCTCACGCCAAAACGTCCTCGCGCCGAAACGTCCTCGCGCCGAAACGGTAATACGCCGAACTGGCTACGCCGAACTAGCTACGCCGAATCGGCGGCGCCGAAAAGTCCCATTCCCCTCCGCGGGTAATGCGGTGAAACGAAGGCAGGCAGAATAGGTTGTAGTGATTTAGTTTTTGACCTCCCCTGTCCTTATTTATTAAAATAAGTATATAATGTAAGCGTATGAAATATTCCCTATAAAATTCCGCTGTTTGTCACGTGTAGGAATTTTTAGATTTCGATCTCAAAAGAATATTATCAAAGAAAAACTTTTCATTTTAACCGAATAAATTTGACGCGAATTACCCGCTGCCTATATAATGTTAAATTGGGGTTGATTAGAATTGAATTAATATATATTTTTATATATGGTTGGAAAGTAGACATTTTATACTAAATAATAGTGTTAAAATCATCTCAGTAACTATAGTGGTTTTTAATCGCGAACGCGATAAAAAGTAGCTTCAACTTATTTGAAATTTTTATTTTTTTTTAGTTTTTGGCCTATAACTTTTGTCAGTCCAAACGGCCGATGTCGTAACTTTGGATTTATATCCAGTACTTCAATGCGGACATTTTAAGGTATCACTCAATTAGTTCTACGCCAAGATTGGGTTAGTGAACGTTTTTGGTGTTCATCCGCCCGTCTATATAAGGTTCAACTGGTGCAATAATTAAAGGAATTAAAGCCAACAGATCATTCTCAACGTCGTAGATTTGCTGATTGGATCTCTGAACATGGTGCTAGTTTTTGGTGATGTCAACTGGCCACCCAGATCTTGCGATTTAACGCCATTAGACTTCTTTTTGTGGGGCTATCTGAAAGATAATGTTTATAAGAATAATCCACAAACAATTCAAGAGCTCAAAACCAATATCGAAGACGTCATCCGTGAAATAAATCCACAATTATGCAGAAATGTCCTTGAAAACTTTGTTAAAAGGATTGACGTCTGAAATATAGTCGTGGTGGACATTTGCCTGATATTATTTTTCACTCATAAATTTTCAAGTCTCTACATCATATTTCAATAAATAATTATAGAATTTTCATACAAAATGTGTTTCTTTTAAAATTTAAAAACAAATTTCTTATTGGTAGACCCTGTAGTACCCAGTTGCTATCTTTATAGTTTATACTTAGAAGGAACTCTTGTAGATTTTCGTAATTTTCTTTTATTTGAGTTTAACGACTTTTCGGAATAGAGATAGAGGCGTAAAAATTGCCATTGTGCAGTAGGATCGTTTTGAGGCTTCCATTTGAAGTCCGTAGGACCACCAAGGCGAATAATTAAGCCAGAGTCGTTATTGAAAATGCAAGTTTTGCAACGTTTTGGGCGAAGTAACCCACAAATTTAGATACCAGTAAAATTTTGTTCCTTGCGCAATTAAATGTTTGCTACTTAGCCTAGAAGCCTAGATCCTAAAATCGTGGACAGATCTTTTGGAAGTTCTAAATCTCTGATTACGTCATCAAGTGTATTTTGAGGTTGAAGGTTCAAAAATATCAATTTCTGTATCTGTTGAAGGTTTGGAATCGCAACAGGCACATATGTACATACATCAGCATCATGTGGAACTGGCCTTATTGCGACTGAAATATATTTTATGCAATCCTTGCGTGTTTATCGTGCTTTTACTACTACTTTTGCGGTTCGTAATGACCTTCTTCAGTCCCACGTTAAACGGTGCGGGACTAAATTAAAATTTAGTCCCGCACCGTTTAATATGGGGGACTAAATTTTAATTTAGTCCCTCATAAATATTACCACTTACTTTTTGTCACATCAATCTCAACGTGCTGGGTTATCTTACGTTAGTATTATTTATTATTTATCTTGTCGGTTTCCCATTGCTACGACTGAAAATTTCATAGTTTGCAAATTTTAATAATTTTTTAAAAGTGCCTATCGCTATTAGATACTTTTAGTTACATTTTATATACGTTTGCACTTTTTTACATATTATGTGGCGTGTTTTATCATCATTTCCTAGTAAGCATCTTTGCGTCATACCATAGCTTATAGTTTGTTGGAATGTGCGATACCTGATACTCATATTTACTTTCCTAAATTTGACGTACGTATGATTGATTAAAATTAAAACCCATACCTAAGTGAACTATTTATTTTTCTTTTCGGCTATTTTTTGTCGGTAGTTATTAGGATTGCATAAAATAGTATACACAACTCGTGGCTAAAGCGCCATTAAATCTCTTGTGCTTGCGACCACGCTCCGGGTGTTCGCAATCCACACGCGAGATTAAATGGCCTGCTTTAACCACTAGGTGTGTAACATACTATTACAGTGCGTGTGTTATGACCCTTAATATTACATAGACAAAAATATCAGTCGTCGGTGTGATTTTTCAGCTCTCTCCAGACCATCGGTATTCTAAAAGGCAGGACTTTTTTTTAGTTTCTTTTAAATCAATTTAAAGTTTGTCAATGTGGGTAAATCCCCTAAAGAATGTCGAATTATAACGAAATATTATAGTGGTTTACAAAATTTCAAACTTGATAGAAAGTTTTAATAGAATTTCAATCGAAAATCAAGAAAATACCATAATATTGATTTACAAAAGAACAGCACGCGATGAAAAAAACCCGACTTGTTTGTTAACCGCAAATGTTTCGTAGGTCTCTGTTATTACAGTCGAACGATAAGACATTGTAAGAGTCTCAGAATCAGCATCAAAAGAAAAACATGCGAGAAAATTAAGTTAAAAAAAAATCTTAATTAATAACACGTTACAAGTCGAAAATTGTGAATAAGATCTAAACATGTCATTCGGCAAGGTTGTTTTTGCATTTTATGATTAATATTAATTGATATAGTCTGATTAAATAGGGCCAATCGGCCTAATATTGCTCTATGAGTCTACCGAAAAACTTTTAGATCGGTTTTAGAGACACTCTGTATAATATAGAAGATAAAGTATAAATTAGAGCTAGAATGATATCCTGTAGTGCATTACAAAATAAATTATAATTTTGTTTACTACTTTCAGAAGCAATCAAAAGATTGGCTACAAGCCGCATGTCTTCAATCATATTATATCAATTTCAAAAATACACGAAGGGATTATTCCAAAATTTGGTAACTATAATATTATAGTCTATATTTATGGCAACACTCGCCAAATTAAAAAAAAAACTTCAAAATTTATACAACAATAATAAATTAAGGGTGAGCGATAAAA
Organism: Podabrus alpinus; assembly: GCA_932274525.1. NCBI lineage: Eukaryota > Metazoa > Arthropoda > Insecta > Coleoptera > Cantharidae > Podabrus > Podabrus alpinus. The sequence continues at coordinate 99,860,343 of OW026452.1, forward strand.
TTTGATAAAAAAAATTATTTTGACGCGTTTTCCCAAAAAATTGCAAGTCGCGAAAACGATAACCGACTATATCTATTTGTATTAGTTTCGCTCCTAATTGTATTTCATTTTGCTTTAATTATCAAGGACATTTATTCCTATCTCATAGCTATTTATTACATTTGTGTTAATGGGATGCTGATAAAAAAGTATAAAAAACAATTTAAAAAAAATAAAATAATACTCACGCTTTTGACGTTTTCCCCGTAAAAAGTTGGCGATTCTATCAGCGATAGCACTCCACATGTCATTGCGAAAATGTGATAACACGGTATACTACACCCAAAGCGATAATATTAGATACTGAACGTGGAAATAGCGAGTTTGAGTTGATAACCGAAAATGCACCGAGATTACGTGCGTGCGCTCTTCGTTACGTTATTTATAAAATTGGAAACCGACAATTTTCATACCTTTAATAACTAAGGCGACCTTTAGTGTAAACTATTTATTTTTAGTGTGGAAAATTCTTTAGATCGCGATCATAAGTAAATACACATCAAAAAATGTTTGGTTTTATAATTAAAAAAAATAAACCCAAGTTTTAATCAAGTGTTAACGCTTTCAAAATAAACAATTTTTTTGTGTAAATATAATAATTTATGATGGGATAACTTCATAAAACAGGTTATGTTGGTATATACAGTAGCTATTTATTAGTATGACTTCAAGACGTTTAAAAATTAAAATTCAAAATTCAGTTTTTTTTTATAATATTTTTAATAAATTAATTTATTTATTTATTTAGATTTTTATGTAAATATTACACAGCATCATATTTTTACAATAGTATTTTATTATTTTATCGCTATTTTCAATCTTCAGTTGCGTATAATCAAAAATGTAATATAAATAAAGATTAAAAGTATTTGCATGATTTATGAAAATAAAATTACTATAATAGACAAAATATTTTCAAATTAATTCTTGAAAATCAGTTGAGTAGTGCACTCGTGAACTCCATATAAAGGCTGTGTCATTTTAAATAAATTACATCCACGTCGCAGTGCTTTTATTTTAAATTTCCGTATAAAGACTTCTAAGTAGATCACTTGCAATCACTTCCTGGTGATTGCAAAAATAAAGTACAACGTACCGAACTTCAAGATGAATAACGAGAGAAGTCGAGAAGAATTGCAACAAAAGAGTTAAGTAAAACCAAATTGAGAAAACAATACGAAGACAGAATAAACAGAGAAACTTCGAAAAGAAAAATATGTAACGACCTAAACCAAGAATGGAGAAATATATCAGCAGTAATAAAGCTATGTGCGGAAGAAGACCTGGGGTACAGAAAAGGGAAAAAACGGAAAGAGTGGTTCGATGACGAATTTCAGCATTCAATATGGCTAAAACAAGAAAAAGAGAACAATGGTTGAGAACTGGAAGACAGGAAGATAAAGATGATTATAGGAAATTGGTAAAGGAAACAAATAAACTTTACAGAGGAAAAAAGAACAACTGTATTGAAACCAAAAGTTATAAGAGTAACATTAAAGCGCGAGGAATGAGAAACGAAGAGGGGGAGAGATCGAGTATGACAAAAAGAAGATCGAACAGATATGGACAAAACACTTCCAAAAGCTATTAAACAGAGAAGATAATGAAGATGTGATCAACCCAGACGAAATAACACCAGACAGAGTAGAAATCGAAACCCATAGCCCATCCAACACAGAGATAATGAAAACAATGGATAAAATGAAGAATGGAAAGGCACCGGGAATAGATGGCATCAACGTGGAGCTTATAAAGTATGGAGGAAGAGCAATAAAGGAAAGAATATGTGAAATTATAAAACGAGTATGGGAAGAAGAAAGAATGCCCGAAGATTGGAGCGAAGGAGAGATAGTAACAATAAAAAAGAAAGGAAAGACCGAAGAATGCTCGCATTATAGAGGTATCACACTACTTGGATCAACGTATAAGGTGCTGACGACCGTTTTGCATGATAGACTATTTAATCGAACACACAAAAGAGAAAATGAGCGAATGTCAGTATGGGTTCATCAGAGGACGATCCACGGTTGATGCGATCCACGTGATAAAACAAACATTAGAGAAATGTCACGAACACGACCTAGACCTACACCTGCTGTTTGTGGATTTCCAGTAGGCCTTCGATAGGGTTAAAAGAAAAAAACTATTTGAGATACTGGAAGTATCTATCCCAGGAAAGTTGTAGAGATTGATAAGAATGACAATGGAGAATACCAAGGTATGCGTAAGAACACCGTCCGGAAGAACAACAGCGTTTGAGATAAATGGGGGAGTGAGACAGGGGGACGCATTGTCGGCAACTCTGTTCAACCTGAGAATAAACAAAATAATAAGAGACATCAAATGCGAAGGAATTATCACCAACAAGGAAATTGAAATAATAGCATAATATGCTGATGATGTAGTGATTATATCAAGATCGTTAGGGAAGTTGCTGGAAATATTCAGAAGGGTGGCAAGAGTAGCAGAAGGGGCAGGACTGATAGATAGTGAATGGTCACAAGACGAAGTATATGAAATGTGATAGAAATGAAACACATCTGAGACATAAACTAAAAGTGGACAGTTACGAGATAGAGGATGTGGAAACCTTCAGCTACTTGGGAGTGGTAATAGACAGAATGGGAAGGAGAAGATGGGAGATGGAAAGAAGAATCAAAGCAGGAAACAGAGCATTCTACGCGAACAAGCATCTAATAATGAACAAACAACTGACGAGAGGCACAAAGATGAAAATCTACAAGACGATGATCAGAACTGTAGTGATATATGCTGCCGAAACACTGTGCATGTCGACAGAGGAAGAGGAACGACTGAGGGTGTTCGAACGTAAGGTGCTGAGAACGATTTTAGGTCCCTGGAAGGGGACAAACGAAGAACAGAGAAGGCTCATGAACCACGAAATACTAGAGGCTACAAAAGGGGAAGACATAGTCAAGTATGTGAAGTCCCTGAGAATCAGATGGCTGGGACACGTGATGAGATCCAGCGACACAACAGCGATAAAGGCAATCACAATGTGGAAACCAGGCGAGAGCCGTCCAAGGGGCAGACCGAGAATAAGGTGGTGGGACCAAGTGAGGGAAGATCTGATGACCATGAAAGTAACTGGATGGATGAAGAAAGTCAACGACAGAACGAGATGGAGAAACATTGTGGAAGAAGCAAGAAGCCATGCAAGACTATAAGGGGAAGAAAGTGAGGAACAAGTGTACAGTATACAGTAAATTGTAATAAAGGGAACTAATCCACCCAAACAAAGGGATTTGTAAATCTCAGCTAGAGATGGTAATATTCTAACCAGAATGTAAAGCCGATTAATAATAATAATAAAAGTAGAAGCAAATCAACCCATTATTTCCATTACTCTTCTCAATTTTGCTAAAATATCGTGTAATTCTAAGTTATGTATGTAAAATAAACATACAACAATTTTTTGTTTATTCTAAAGTCACTCGTTCACTTTGTATAGCTATCCAAAAAAATTCAAATTTTCGTTGTCGAGATTTGACAAATTATTTCTACTACGATTTTCAGATTTGCAATATTTTTTCTGAGTTAAAACTAAAACTTTTGGACAGAAGACTTACAAAACTAAATCAATGAAGTCAGTTTAAGATCTCGGGAGTTTTAGTATAATATCGTTTAACAATGCCTTACGGACATTTGAAGGAATTTTCAGATTTACAATTCTTTCTGGATCAAAACATAAAAATTTTGGGCGAAAGACTTAAGCCTAGTTTTCACGGCGTGGCATTCCGCAGCATCTGTCCAAATAAACTATTTAAATACTATAATCTATTCCTATAAAACTAAGTGTTCTCCTCATCAGAAAATCAGTGATTCCGTTTTCCTAAATGAAAATTAAAGCATTACCAGCATAAAATTCCCAAAAGTATAGTTCTTATCTGTTAATTTTTCACATCCCGACGGAAATAGAAGATAATGAAATTTAACTATAAAGAAAATAATAATTCAAGAAAGTAATAAAAATTAATCAAAGTAATCGAAAAATAAAAGAAACAAAACATCTCTTTCAACAATGTTCTTAGCTCCAAAAGAAGTCATTTGAAAAGAACTTAGGACATACACGAAGTGTTAAAATATTTTAAATAAATCAAACAATGGTTTTACTTCCTAAAAATGTTTTTGTTACAAAATTTCAATACTTATTAGTTGAATGCCCTTTAGATTTTAAAACGCATTTAATTCTTTTTGGCATTCTACCAACTAAATTATAGCAATCGTCTTTTGAAATTTTATTTCACTCTTCACAAATAATTCTTTTCCAGAGCTTCTTTTGACGATGTTTTCCTAAGGGACACTCTGTTCTTTAGATAGTTCATAAATGTTCAATTGGAGACAAATATGGACTCTGTGGGGGCCAATTCATTAACGGGACTTTATTATCATCTACCCACTTCACTTTTGCTTTTGAACGATACTATTGGGCATTATCATATTGAAATATGTATGTACTCCGGCGGATGTTCTTGAAAAAGTTTAATAATCGAAGCTTCCAAGTTTTCTTCAAGAGTCTCGATATATGTCACTGAATTCAATCGTCCTTGGCACATTTTCAAATCTCCTACGCCTCTCGCTAACATGAACGCCCACACCATTATGCTACCTCCGCCAAATTTGACGGTAGGAATAATACATTTTGGCCTGAATGCCTCTCATTTCCTTCTTACGAATTGAGCACCAGGTTGTCCGAAAAGCTGGAAAATTCACGTTATAAAAATGTTGTTCTATTTTATTTTATTTAGAGGAAAATACTTTTTTAACCAAACAATCATAATTATTTCATTAGAAAATATAATAAAAGCTTACCTTTACATTACTTCATCGGACCAAATGACTTTGGTCCAAACATTAATCGGCAAGACTTTATAAAGTTTTGCTAAGTTAAGCCGTTTTAATGTCGACTCAAAACTCTTTCCGTAGTTCTTTACAAAGATCTTAGAAGTTTTCATCTTATTTTTTAAAGATGATCTTTCCAAAAATCGATCTTGTATGTTATATGTTACACGATTTCGTCCACTTCTTTGCTGATTTTTAAGTGAACCACACTCACAATGTCGTTTTAAAGTAATTTGCACTGCCTTTCGCAAACAGTTCAGTTTTTTTGTTGTGTTTCTTTGACTGACGCCTTGAGAATTAAATTGGACTCTGCTAAGCTTTAAGCTAAGCTTTAAGCTAAGCCTCAAGCTAAGCCTCAAGCTAAGAGTTAAACTAACCCTGAAGTTTCCATCCATGTTTACTTTTCTAAACGTTTACCGGTTTAAGTTCCATTTTATATGTTTCAAAATTTCTAATTTCTAAGCCTCAAGCTAAGCTTTAAGCTAAGAGTTAAACTAACCCTGCAGTTTCCATCCATGTTTACCTTTCTAAACGCTTTACCGTTTTATGTTCCACTTACATATTATTATTAAGTTACATATTATTATTACGTCTCGAAAGAGCTTTGTTAGAATTATTTGTTATTGCTGTTCCAGTTATCCAATTTATTATTTGCCGCCATTTTTACCCGAGCCCATGTTACTATTGCTATATTAGCCTCAAGCTAAGCCTCAAGCTGAGCTTTAAGCTAACTCAAGCTAACACTTATAACATTTTATAAAATTTTTTATAACATTCGTCGATGCTTCGAGTGTATGCCATTCGGTCACACCTAAAAGTTTTGTACGGAGGGACTGACGTACTGTTCCCATGGAGTGGTGATCACCCTTACACCGACTGTTTATTTAAATTACGACCCGATAAACTAAAATGTACAAGCTGCAGCGCCGTAGCAAGGGTGAGTGGATTGAGGCTTTTGCCTCAGGCGCCATTGCAATGGGGGCGCTAAACCTTGACAAGCTTTCAAAATTTGTCCGAAGAGCTTGCTATATAATAACTATCTTATATTTTTTAAAATATACTTTTATAATTATCGAATCCCGGAGACCGTAGGGGGGGGGGGTTATAGTCATACTATCGGACTAAGTTCAAAATTTATTTTCCATTATTTTTGCTCAATAGTATTTATTTCATTAATACCACTTTATTATTCTTACGGCTTATAATTAAAGTTTGATAAACATATGCCCAATAAAAAGAATTAGTATCAGCCGGAAGCAATTTTAGAAATTCTCCAAAAACGTCAAAAACACTATCAAAAATGTAAGTGTATTTTTCCGCTTTGCTAATATTTTTATTATTGTCATATTTTTAATGGTACAATTATATAATCCTTTATCGCAGATTAATTTTGTATATTAATTTTTAAGTTGAATGGGTTTTAGTTTGTCAATTTTATTTTTATCTTCTATTTTTATCTTATTGTATCATGTTTATTTTTGTTCGGTATTAAATCAAACAACATAAAATCACAGTTTGACGAATACGTTTGCGAAGTTATACCCAGATAGCACGATTATTTTCTGATTATTGTTTTTATATGCCTGCAATCTCCGAATATCCAAATATCCTTTGATTATTCCAGTCAGATTTTAAATAGACTTAGTACATATTCGGTGCGATTCTGATTGCACATAGCAATTTGTTATACAGCAATATGGTTATATTTGTAACAATATGGTTATTTTTCAAGATTTGGTATTCTGATTTCGCACACATAACAATGTTTACATTTATTTTATAAGCAAATTGTTATGTTTCAAGCTTATCGTAACAAGGACCGCCCAGCTCTTGTTAGACACTTGTATTGCTTGTTATACCTTTATAAGTTTGAGCTGTCAATTAAATTTTATGAAAATGGACCCAATTGGCGTTAATTTTCATTTAAACTTTATAAATTTGTACGAAGATGTTGAAAAACAGTAAGTAAAATTAATAATTCTATTAAATTAATTATTATTTATAAATAATTTTATTAAAGGTGTGCAATTCCGATATGATTTTTACAAATGTAAATGCTCGGTATCTTGGAGCGACTCACGACGCCGCTATATGGGAAGTGTCCACCATAAATGAGTTTCTTCGAAGGAGGTACACCGAGCAGCACCAGAAAATGTGGTTGATAGGTGATTCTGGATATCCACTACAACCGTGGATGATGACACCAATCCCTGATGCCAATCCAGACACTCCAGAAGGTCGATATACGAAGCATCATTGTTCCACCAGAAATGTCGTCGAGCGGTCCTTTGGTTCACTCAAACAAAGGTTTAAGTGCCTTTTAAAACACCGCGTATTACACTACGGTCACACCACCGCTGGTAAAATTATATATGCCTGTGTAATTTTACACAACTGCATTAGGCGCAATATTGAAAATTTGGATGATCTGAAACAACCATCAGATCAATTAACAATCCCTGATGCCAATTCAAGAAGCCACCTGCCACCTCAAGAAGACAGTAAGCAAGTGTATTTTTGCTGGTATATTAAAGTAACGATTAATTTTTTTAAGATACGAATAACGACTTTTTAACCCAAGGACGGATGGTCAGAAGAACATTAATTCGTTCACAATTTTCTGCAATGTAATCGAAGAATAAAAGTTATTTTAAACAGTATTATTTTAATAAATTAAAGATTATTCACAAATATAATTATTTACAAATATAATTTACAAAATAAAATAATTAGTTATTGTTGTTATTATTATTGAGAGCAGAGGCAAAGGTATTAATGGAGGCAGCTAATAATGTTATGCTGTTTGACAGCTGTGTAACGGCTGTACTTAATTGTGCACTTGCTGCACTGTACAACTCTGCGGACTGCTGTAGCTGAGTTTGTTTCGGCACTCTCCTAGTGCGTTCTCTCGAAACTCTTTTTCGTTTTCGATCTGTAAAACAAATTAATAAAAAAATATTCCACTATAAATTTACAAAAAGTGTGAAATATGCCTGTTTTGAGGGAACGCACTTGTACTTGGAAAGTGCCTTTCTTGTTCCTCGGCTGCAGCATCCTCATCGTACATTGCAGCTTCGTCCATTAGTACCTCTGCCGCATCCTCTTCAATAACAATATTTATTGGTAACATGGGATCCACTTCTGTGGGCAACTCCTCATTTCCAGTTATAGTTAACTATCCTATAGCCCCCATAAGACGGTTTTCCAATTTGGAAAGCTGATTATTTCGGTAACCACCTCCACCTGTCACAATTAAACTTTTACGGCAAGTTCGGGCCTTCTTCCTCACTCTCGACTTCCATTCAGAAATAAACTGAAAATTTATTAATTAGAACTAGCAAACAATTGGTATTCTAATGTAAGTGAAATTTAAAGTAACTCGGCCGAGAACGTATCAATGATAATTGTAAAAGATTGATTGTAGTTAACAAGTTAAAATAAATTAAATATTTTACTAGCCCACATGTTTCGATAAAAACAAAATTTTGTAAAAATGTAGTAATTACTGATTAGTGCTAGCTTAGCTCGGTAAAATTTTGTATAAAAAATTAACTACTCACAATTTTCCATTGCTGAGCTGTTTTGTTAGCACCACCGGGTTCCAAATTAAGAAGGTTGCTTAGTTCATCGTAATTTGCCATTTCGATCACAAACAGCTGTCCTATTTCAACCAATTTCAACAATCTTATATGCATGAACTATGTAACAAACTTCAATACAAAAATATCCCTACTCAAAATACCACGTTTACACAAAAATAGTGCCAAGTTTATAACAAGATTGCTATAGAATAAAATACAACAATTATTGTTATAAAGTAGGTAACAATAACCGTCATAACCAAATTGTTGTAATTTGCAATCAGAATCGCACCGATTATGCTATATTATACTACAGAAATAATATTTATGGAACGAATGTTTGGAATATTACCGTATTGATTTTTACAGAATATTACAGCCATATTCGGCATATCCCTTTCTGTTAAGATCTTTGCAGTCATATTTGGAATATACTTAGAGAGAATATTTTTCCAATCTTACTACTTATTGTTTTCTTCAATCGTATTCGGAATATAGAAGGAATATTTCCCCAACATTACTGTGTTACTCTACAGAAATATTCTCTGAATGAATTTTGAACATTATCCTATGGTATCTCAAAGAATTTTCCAGTTATATACGGAACATACACAGAAGGAATCTTACTATTGAACATTTTTGTACTGTTCTACTGAAATATTCCTTAAATGAATTTTTGAAATATTACTTTAGTGGGTTTCAAAGCCATATTCTGATTATTGGAAGGAATATAATATATCCAATTTTACTATTTAATATTCCTGTATTTTTCCACAGAAACATTCCTGAAATGATTTTGTTAAGCATCGGCCCAATGGGATTTCAAAGATTTTACAGTCATATTCGGAATATATAGGGAATATTCTAGTGACAATTTCGTTCATAATAATTCAACCAATAGGATGTTACAATCTCATCAATTTGAACCAATCATAATCTACTTCCTTTGACAATACAGACCACGGTGCTGTATTGTCGCGGCAATACGACCACCGTGGTCTGTATTGTCAAATTTCCATAGTAACGATGGAAACTACGTGAACGCCTACTATAAATTATTTGTTGTCAGAAAAAATTGAAATTTTATTTACGAAATTGTCAAACGAATTCCACACGATACTATAAAATTGTCGGTTAATTTTTAAACCATGGAATCTTCGTGTTTGTCGCCATTTAAAATCACCATTCGTGCTAAAGCACTCATGGTGATTTTAAGGGCGACAAACACTCAGTTCCAGTTTCAAAAATTATTGCCGACAATTTGATAGTCTCTTGTGGTATTATATATGACAATATTAAATTTTCCTAAATTTATTCCCAACTTAAGTGATAATTAAAGTACATAATACATCTTTACTAACATAACGGCATTTAATAAATAACATATAAATGGTAATTACGTTATTAAAATATTTCCTACAAGTGCTATAAATAATACAATATTCCCAGAATATGGCTGAAATAATCTTTAAAAATAAATGCTGTTTGAAAACTTAAATTTAGGAGTATTTAAACTATTTAAAATAAGACTGGAATAATCAAAAAATATTTGGGGATTGTAGACCTATTGTCGACATAATATTAAGGGAATAATTAGAAAATCTAGAATATTCCCATTCATTTTCTTTAAGAATATCCTTAACAAATATTCTGGAAATAATAAAAAGGAGGACATTGCCATATTGTGTGCATATAGAGCATAATAATTTCGATTATTTCAAGCACTTGCAAGGCATATTACCATAATCTAAATGATTATGTAAAGAATATTCCCTAAGTATACAATGCTGTCAGGGTACATAATCCTTGTAACTATGTGCCATAATTATCTTGTAATTACAACTTATTTTATTGTCGATATAACAAATTAAATGTAATCGCATTCGGTAGTTTAACGTGCAATCCTAACCACGGCAGAAAAATTTGGAAACGACTATTAGTAGGCCAATTCACTGCACCAAACTACCTGTACATTTATTATTATTGTTTTTAATATTGATTCACCTTGTAAATATTTTATTTATATAAATATGTACGTAAATACAAATAATTACATAATTTTATTTTAAATTGTTACAATAATTTTAAGCTCAACAGTTTAATAGAAGACAGACAATGAAATGTAAAATTAATTTATAAAATGTCAGTTAACATTGAAACTGCCATCATCTCGGTCTTAATAATAATTATAAAATATAGAAATCCAATTAATTACTTTTTAAATCTTCTAGTGACATTTACATGATTGTGACAAATAAATTTTTTTTACAATGTAATGGGTTTAATTTAACTGGTATATCATTTAAATGATTTATTTAGCGATTGCGTGTGCTTTAGTTAAAGAGTATAAACAATACTTATTTTTTTAAATGTTTTTACGATTGTAACTGAATATATTATTATTTATTGCAAGCCACCAAAATTGTATTCTGAAATTTTGTAGTAATTATTTGTTATGTAAATAAATTTTGTAGATATATCTCATTCATACAAACATTATGTTTGCAGAATAAACAGAAATAATAATTAAGCAGAGAGGTTTCAACGACAATCATACTTGAAGTAATATATATTTCAAAACTGGCGGTGTACCAATAATAAGATATTGCAATAAGGGTAAAGTTTATAATTTATTAGTTTACATAAGTACCTGCTTTCAGTTTCATTAAAAATTTAATTAATCAAGAAATTCAAACTTCTTTGATGAGGTAATTTCCCTGATGAGAGGACCTTCTACGATTTCAAGCTAGAGTTCTTCTTATTTGATTGAACTTGATCGGGGTATAGAAGTTTAATAGACATTGTCATCAGAATTTTTATAAATGTTTTTCCACAGTTTTAATATTCTCGCAGTTTGTGTGTTACATAATACATAGGTCTACGTATATAAGCACAGCGGAAAGGAAGGAAGACAGAGCTAGCTTTATATTTATATAAACGGATCATTTCTACGGATGCCGCAATCTCTCTGTTCCCAGTTTCCACTCTCTTCTGCAATGACAAAGTTCCTTTTTCCAGATTTCTTGCCAAAATTGCCTCGTCGAGCCTTGTCTCCAAATTAATTTTGATCGACCCCTTTTTTGTCGCGGAGATATCCATCTTATTTGGCCATCTTTCTTCAAGGATTCTGTTAACGTGTCCAAACCACACCAGTTGTATTCGTTCGATTTCTTCTACAATATTTGATCTTACTTTGATTGTTTCTCACCAAGGAGATAGTAAAAATTAAATAATTACATATTATAAGAAAAATAACAATTGGTTGGAACAAAGGTGGATAATACGTGCTGCCATCTAAATTTTATCGTTTGCATAGCTCTTACAATTTAATTGTATTTTTCTTGTTCTAGAAGTTTGTTAGTCTATAGTAGAATCTAAAATAATATATTATATTGGAAATTTAATCTTTTTAACTTAATACTCGTAAAAATAACTTTTGTAAGAAAATTAATTAAACATCATAATATTGACTAAAAGCAAATTCAAAATTATGATAACCTATTATTTATTTACGTTTTTGAAAAGATATGGTTTTTTAATGTTGTAATTAATGCAGTGTAACATTGAGTTTAATTAGTTAGTCGTTGTAAAGCTTTAGATATTTTAAGTGAAAAAAATTTAATTAATGACTAGTACCTATACTAATGAAGGGGCGACTGTATAACTACAATATTATCAACAACGGAAGTTTTAATGAGTGGATTTTTAGAAAATTATAACAATTCATTATTGTTTGTAAATTACAAACAGGTACTCAACCTTACGGGCAATTTTGTATCGTTTTATTCCGAAAAATACCGTAATTTATTGCAAAGCTTATGTTTAGACATGCAAACAATTTGTTCAATCGGTAAGTTTTTTATACCGATTTTTTAAGAACTATCGATCTTATTTCAAAAGAAGGTTCATCTCCTCAGATCTCAGATACACACTGGTAAAGCGACACCAATATCTCGACTCGTAAGCCCGCATTTCATTGAGGCTTCAGCAGCCGAGCTGGTGAAGCCCGGCTTGTAAAGCCAAGTTTGTAATGCATTGCCTTATATGAGACTGCACTCACTAGGGCTGCTTCAGGAAGCTGATAACATGTATCGAGTTTCACAAGCCTGGCTGGTAAAATGCTAAACCGATATAAATTCATCTTCTATGCGAGTCCACGTGGACCCGTGTACTTCTTATTGAACAATATTTATAATAAGCACTTATTATTGGATAATATTTCTATTACGTAGATCTTTTATGCGAGTCCACGTGGACTCGTGTACTTCCCCTCATAAAAGATGAATTTCTACACCATCCCGGCTTCTGACGCTCGAGTTGTAAACTTTTACAACTCAAGCTTCACACCGTCAATATTTCAAGCATTAGCTAAATACATCGCCATTTATAATACCATGTAAAAGTTTTCTGAGAGTGTTATATTTATAAAGGTATAGCTTTTATAATCATAGCAAACACAATTTCTCACAGAAAATAATCCGTAATCATTTATTTTAGTGTTGCCAAATTCTATTAACGCATGTAATAGCTCCAGCACCCTCATGGCATTCAAAGGACTAAAATTCTAGGATGGTCATACAAGCAGTTAAGCAAACAAGTACCCAACGGAACTTTTTCATCGTAGTTGGGGGACTGCTACCGCCGTGCTGTCACCGCTTATGGACAGTGAAAATGGAGGTTTCTTATTAATCCAACGGTTACAGATACTCTGAATAAGTGTAGAAAAAACTATTTATTTAATAAATACACACACCCATACAAAAATACTCTCAAAGAATTGCAAAAAATGCCGTCTGCAATTATCATCGAGTGCGATTTTATTTAATATTGATAAGTAGTAATTTTTAAGATTAAGTGATTAAATTAATGATGCGATATACCAGATTGTGTATAAAAATATTATTTGCTGATTACATAATAATATAGGCCAGTCGACTACGCATTCAAAAAGGGCTATCATAATAATCAGTGGCGGCTTGCCCTAAAGAGCACGAGGGCACGTTGACAGCACAATCTCAAGGGACTTAAATAAAACTAAATAAGGCTATTCCATTACAACTTTATGCACCTCTATAATGAAAAAAAAAGTCAAACCAAAGATATAAGAGCTGTAAAGGTAGAAAAATGATATAAAAATTTATATGTATCATATTTCTCCCCGAAAAAGTATCGCCATCTAGCACCTTAGTGCGGAAAGTAAAATTAAGTGTCCTGATAGGCTAGAAAAACAGACAAAGTTCACTTCTAATCAATTAAAACTTTGTTTTTATTTTCCATACTAGGACGCTAGATGGGGTTACATTTTTCAGGGAGAAATAAATGTTTTATCTTTTTTCTTCTCTTAGTGCTATACCTGCTTTAGGCCAAAGGTGACCTCTCTCCTATCTATGTGTTGTGCATTTGAAGTATGATCAGACACTTAGGGGACCTACTGTTTAACGGGGGTTCCGCATCGCGGGAAGTTATACACTGGATCTCCAGAGAGGTTTACTAGGCAGATTGTTCCTTGGTGGTTTAGCATTACCTTCCGCAGGGAGACGGCCAGAATAAGTATTTACTGAATCTGGAGTCGAATTGGGTATTTAGTATTAAGAGCAAGGCATAATGAGGTGAGCGAACGGCTTAGCGGTTATCGTGTTAACTTCTCATACCAAGATTTGCGGGTTCAAATTCTGTGAGGTGCTATCAATATAAGGAGTTTTCGCTCACCAAATTTCTATCTGCTGGCCTCCGGTAACATTATATTATATGACTGAAAATTTAGCCTTGAACATCAAAATGAAGAAGAGGTTAACCATAGAGTAAAATGAAAACAACTTCGAATTGGGTATTCTCCGAAAACCCACAGCAACCGATGTCGTGCTACAAAACTTTTCTAACCATTGAAAATAGCACAAGATGGCCTCTTTCAGATTCTACATCGAAATATTAGAAACGACATCGGTAAGCGCAAAAATAGGAATGAAGGAGATTCATATTTTGGATAATAGGGGAATTTCACCATACTCCAGAAATTGAATGGTAGCGTACTTAGAAAGAAGCCAAATAATTATACAGGAAATAGTTATTTATGTATGAGTACAGAAACAGGGACTTCACAAAATGAACTAGGCAATACCCGAATGAGTCCAACGGACGAGTTCTGTACTTGGAACTTTGTAAAGAAAGGTTTCTGTGCGATTTACGTAGGTTATTTTTTCTCCAGAACAAAGCCATTTCACCAACAATTAATAAACATTATTTTAAGTCATTACAATTTTCTAATCTTAATTTAAAATTGGATAGTTTAAATATAAAGTAAAATGTTGAACATAAAGTGGGCTCAAAATTAACTGGTAACCGTAAGATTAATTAAATGACATCGACGTAAAGTATGTAACCAAAGATAACACGAGTGTAAAGTGTGAAAAAGTGATAATTGCGGGAGTAAATGTTACTTTACAGAGCAGGATATATCAAATTACCAAGAATACGTAGTTTGTACCGGAACAGCTTATTTTCGCTTTAATTATTATTAACGTAATTCTGCATTTCATGCAGTTCTGGAGAAAAATACTTTTTACAAGCACAATTATTATGGAACGTCACGTACGGCGGTGTTATCAAACTTCCCACACCATCAGGGATCGAGATCTTCGAGTTTGCCGATAACATCATCATTGTGGCGACAGCAAGAGAGGAGGCGCTACTGATGATCAAAGCAAATACCGTCATCGAGGATATATGTAATGGATTGAACTAAGAGGCCTACAACTGGTCCCTGAGAAGACATTTCCTTTAGTTTCCTTTATAGAAGATGGAAAATACATAGAACCACTAGAACCGGTTTGTGTCCTGGGACTTGACTTAAATAAAAACATGTCATATGGACCACACCTGGCTAGACTGCGTCCAAAGCAGCGGCGTCGGCCACGGCGTTCTACAGGTTGATGCCCAACATGAGAGGAGGCTGCCGAGTACCATTTCGGACTCTATTATGCTACATTCCGCCCCGATCTGGCTGGAGGCTATGTTGAAGAATCGTCACAGGTGCAAACTCGAAACCGTCCAGCGGAAGAACGCCATCAAAATCTGCAGAGCCTACTGGACGGCCTCCATCAAGGGACGTTAATTCTATCATCTCAAATTCCAATACACCTAAAGGCAGAAGTGAGAGACGCAAAACACACAGGCATACAACAAAAGCAAAACACACAATCAAAGAATGGGCGAAATAGCTAACAGGTGGCCAGACTCGCAAAACAGATTTAAAAACGGATGGTGGAGATACAAACTAATACCTACCATCGAGCCATGGATCACACGAAAACACGGCGAGTTAAATACAAAACAACCAGCGCAAGTACTCCTTTTCTTCTTCTTCTTCTATAACCCGAATGCTGCTTTTACAAACAACTCTCGTTCATCCCTCCTGGACTTGAGGCATCTCGCCCTTTGAGAGGAGGGTTAAGGCCTACCCTACCACGCTGGCCCAGTGCGGATTGGTAGGAGAACTGCAAAAGCGACGTCATTTTAAATTGAAAACCAGCAGTCACCATCCAAGTGCATACCGCTGGCAACCTTGCTTGACGTTTTCCAAGTATTAATGCCCATTTTTCGTCAAAATTAAAATGACACCTCTTATTGAATCACCCTTTATAACATTATTTAGTCTACATATATTTATGTAGAATTAAAAAAAAAATTTTATTTTGGTAATTTAATCTTTGTATCTAAATAATAACAAATTATGCAAGAAAATGGATTACAATAATAAATTGAGTAAACAGAAAATCAAAATATGATAACCTATTATTTATTTTAGTTTTTGGAAAGATATGGTCTTGTGTATAAAATAATTATTGAATTACAGCTGGAAAGATCAGTTTAATTAGTTAGTTATTACTAAGCATTGGAGTTTTATGTGAGTAAATTTTAAATACAAAAATTTTAAAAGATAACGTTTTGAGAAATCCTTTAGTAATTTACACTGAAAAATAAATTTACTAAATTTTTTAACCTAAATTGCGAAAATATGTTTAGACTTTCAAATAATTTGCACAATCGGTAAGTTGGGCATGTAAACGCGTCTAAAGGGTATTTGATCTTTTGAAATTTATAATGAATGATTTATATATAACATTCAATTTTAAAGAAATTTATATGTTTTTTTTGTATAGATCAACAATATGAAAAGCTATATAATTATAGTAGCATGGGCCTTCTTAATCAGTTCTATTGGGATAATTAAGGGAGAAGAGCAAAATAATCCGTGTTACTTCAAAGTTGCTGAAGATAATCTTTTGTTTTGCAAGAACGACAAAAATGCATTGGTAAAACAGAACAATCTCCATGACGAAGATATCCATTATGTTTATAACAATCCAACGCAGTGTTTTTATAGAGGTGCAGTTGATTCTGTGTCAATAAGCAACTGCCACTTTTTTGGCTTTAAAGAAAATATATTTCAAGGATTCACTCATTTAAGTAATTTCAAAATTATTGATAGCCCCATAGAAGAAATACCCGAAGAACTTTTTCGTGACATAAATACCCTTTGCTTCATCCAAATATTCAATACCCACATTCAAGAATTGCAGCCGCAGACATTTCAAGGTTTAGATCAGCTTCGAGTTTTGAGTATTAACAGCAACAAAGTATCTCATATACCGAAGGACTTATTTAAGGATTTAACAAAATTGCGATCTCTTCGCCTTTCGTATAACGAACTTGTGGAGTTGGAACCGGAAACTTTCTCATCTTTACAAAATTTAGAAGATTTGTATCTTCATAACAATTACATCGAAATATTACCCCCAGATATATTCAAAAATAACCCCAAGCTGAAAAAATTAGAACTTCACGTGAATAAATTAACGGTAATTAACGGACAGTGGTTTACAATGTTGGACAACTTAAAACATTTAACATTATCGTATAATAAAATCGAAGGAATTCCATCCAATGTTTTTCAAAATTTAAAATCATTACAGGATTTGCATTTAAAGAAAAATTATATATGCGAAGTTTCGGAAGAAGCATTTTCAGGTTTAGAATCGTTAAATTCTTTAGAAATAGACTCTAATAAAATTAGCGAATTACCGTTAAACGTGTTTCAACCATTGAATCTTCTGGATAGTTTAACGTTAAGCGATAACCAATTAACTTATGTACAATCAGGTTTATTTAAAGGACTGAAAAATTTGACCCATCTGAGACTCGAATTCAACTTTATTGAAGATATTGAAGATAATGCGTTTCAAGATTTAGCTTCTCTAGCAGTTCTAGATCTGACATCCAATAAATTACGAAAAATAGGAAGTTTAACCTTGAAAGGTCTGGATAATATAAATGCACTCTATTTTGAAAACAATTCTATTGCAATGATTGAGAAGGATAGCTTTTCAGGAAAAGTTAAAATTGCTCGGCTGTACTTACAGAAAAATAAAATAACCGTTTTACCTGCAGGAGTGTTTGATAATATTCCCAAGTTGGATCTTTTATATATTACTAATAACGAACTCACCACTATTATGCCTGGAGCGTTCTCATCTAGAACATCAGTATTTTTAATTGATCTCAGACATAATAATTTTACTGTAAATGCTAAAACCATTTTAGGTTTGATTCCAAATGTTCATCGTGCAGTGCTAGACGATCCTGGTGAACCAGGCGAGATAATAGAAATTGATGGTAGAAAATTTAATAGTCAAGATCATAATATGTGGAGGTTAGTAATAAATAGCAATGATGATTGCCAAACTCCGTAGCGGGGACGGCACTTGAAGAAGAAGAAGAAGTAATAAATAATAACTAAAATCTATTGTAATAAAAATTTTAATTTGGTTGTTTTGTTTTTTCACACTTTAACATACCTACTTAAAGCTGTACTTTTATTTTTGAATATAACTTATATTTTATATCTTTCTATTGTGCAATTTTATTTTTTAACAAATCGTTTGACTGCAAGAAATTTGTACAACACAATTTTTTCATTTCTTCAAATTGCATATTTTCCTCGTTTTCTCACCAAATCGAGGGCAATGCGCGTTCATTCGAATGTAGTGATGAATCGAGCTTCTATTTGTTGGTCGTGGGGTAAACGAATACACAATGTTTTCTGAATATCAATCCTTGCTTCTTCTTTTATTAAATTACATGTTCAGCATGATCTCAATTTTTACCTTTGTTATTAGTATTTAGGGTTAAACTTTCAGTTTTATTATTTATTACTTATTTATGTAAAAATTGAGTAAATATTCGCAAGAGAAGATTCGGGAAGGGAGACGTGCATGAATAATGAATGGACTACCGAGATTCCCACCTCCATTCTTTTTTCCCTTTATTGAAAATACACTTCTTTTCTTCATATTGCAGGGAAAAAAGTGATCAATTAAAAACGAGCGACATGAAGAACTAAAAAGACGAATACAACTAGGAAACAAGGCGTATCACGCAAATAAACACCTACTGTGCGATAAACAACTGTCAAAGGCAACCAGAATCAAGATCTCCAAACTTTATTAAAGCCAATCCTCACGTACGCAGCTGAAACCATGTGATTTAGTAAGAGGGAAGAAGAGGAGATGAGAATTTTCGAGAGAAAAATATTGAGAAAAGTAATAGGATTACACCGAGTCAATGAACAAGAAGCGAGACCAAAGATGAACCATGAGTTGCTGCGTGAGATTGACAACGAAGACATCATACGAACAATTAAGTCACTCAGAATAAGATGGATGGGACACGTGATGAGAAGCAACGAGAACTCGATCATTAAACGAATAACGAAGTGGAGACCTATGGAGGACCGTACCAGAGGGAGACCCAGGGTGAGATGGCGGGACCAGGTTGAGAATGATCTGAAGAGTATGTAGGTCGAAAACTGGCAACAGAAAACAACGAATAGACAGAAATGGTGAAGAATTGTAACAAAAGCAAAAACAGACATAAGAATATAAATGTATTAGAATATGGGGACTAATCCACCCAAAAAAAAAAATAAAAACGGATATGTAAAGTCTCGCAAGAGACTCGCTAAATTCCAGCAGGAATAAAAAGCGTGTATTATTATTATTGCATACCCCACACACCACCCAGTTTCTTCAAATCTTCTTTGAGGTTTGAAAAATGGATCAAAAATGGCGATAGTTCTTAGAGGCGGTATAAATCACAGTTTGGATAATGGATGAGACGGGATTGCTACATATTCAGTTGTTACAATTACATAAATATAAGGTATACGTACGTCATATTATTTTTGAATACGACAAATCAAGTTTTGCAATTAATTCCGTATATTTTAATCAAGGAACTTCCTATTAATGAAATTTGCAACATAAATTTGGTCACAAATTAGTGTTTTAACATGCATTTTCAAATTTAATCTCGCGGGATCAAGTTTCTGAATAGTCCATCCATCCCTAGGTATATATTTTACAAAATCTGACAACAGATAACAAATTACCTGTACAAAACAGGCTTCAGGAATTAAAATATCGTTCCTTATCCTTGAAAGCAATTTATTGAGAAATATTGAATATAATTCCTTATTATTATTCGTATCATTTAAATTCAAAATTAAATAATTAAACATAATTATTACAAAATATTGAAAATAAAATTAACAGCACAACATAAAAAAGTGAGATGACAAGAAGAAACAATTATTTATAAGAACAACATGATAACCTACTATTTATATTTTAAAATGATGATAAGGATGTATAAAATAAATTAGGTTGGCCTAAATTGCTTTAGTCTGATTTTATTATCAAATGGTAAGTTTAATTTTTAATTGAGAATCCTTCGTATATACCTTATTGTTCTTAAGTAGTAAAATGAAAAATTTTGGAATTGCGTTAATATGGGCACCTTTAATTATTGAGGTCGAACCGATTGGAGAACAAGATTTAAGTAAGATCAAGTTTCAATTGTAAACAAGATTGGCTTCTATAATGAAGAAGTAGTTCTGTTCACTCCGTCAAGACTTTACTATAAAGATTCAGTTTCTCTAAAAAAAATTACGAACTCCAAATTTTCCAGTTTTACAGAAAATGCTCTGGAGGGTTTTACAAACTTGGAGCACTATAAGTTACTCGACAGTGTATTGGACGAAATAGCAGAAAATCTGTTTCATAACTTAACAACTCTTCTCAGTCTCAAAATAACAAAATTCAAAATCTCAGTCCAAGAATATTTCAAGGCTTGAAAAATATTTACGCTTTGTGTGAGCAGCAGTAAGCTGACGGAAATCCCAACTGAATTGTTTGAAGATCTAATCCAAATGACCAAACTTCGACTATCAGGTAATTACTTGACACAACTGAATTCGAAAACCTTTTCAACTATGCAAAATTTGCTTGATTTGTATCTGAATGACAATCGGATTCAGACATTACCATCAGATATTTTCCAAAATAATCCAGAGATGAGATTGCTGGATTTATCGTATAATTCCATCGTCACCATCAAAAAAGAGTGGTTTACCAACTTAAACCAATTGGAAAGATTAACACTATCCCATAACAAATTTCAAGAAATTTTTCCGTACTGTTTCCAAAATTTGCAATCACTGATCGCTTTGCATCTGTCCTTCAACGAGATAACCAAAGTATCGGAAAATGCGTTTTACCATTTACATAATCTAGCTTTATTGTCAATACATGACAACAAAACATCAGCATTACCCAATTATGTTTTACAAAAACTCGCACTTCTGAAAATTAAATCAAAATAAGTTGTCGAGATTTCCTTTCGATCTTTCTATGGTCTACAAAAATTAATTTTTCTTATTTTATGGAAAACAACTACCTATAGATAAAAATGATCGAAGCAAATGCATTTAAAGATTTAGTTTCCTTAAAAGATCTTTATCTAAGAAATAATAACTCGGAAAAAATTCAGGATAGAATCTTCTTGGAAGTACTCTATTTTACAACCGGGGAAGCCCAAGGTAGGATATCGGCAATCAAGATTCCAATTTTTTGGTGATTCTAAAAGTCAAAAAAAATTATGACGGTTTTTGGTCCTTGGATTTTGTCCAATGACGCTTGGTTTTTAAGTTATGAATTTTTGAAAATAGGGTAATTCTATTTCAAATCAACTGAAAAATTTACTCGACAAGTAAATTTGGTATACACTCTATTTTACAACCGGGGAAGCCCAAGGTAGGATATCGGCAATCAAGATTCCAATTTTTTGGTGATTCTAAAAGTCAAAAAAAATTATGACGGTTTTTGGTCCTTGGATTTTGTCCAATGACGCTTGGTTTTTAAGTTATGAATTTTTGAAAATAGGGTAATTCTATTTCAAATCAACTGAAAAATTTACTCGACAAGTAAATTTGGTAGGTATACACCATCTTAGTAAGAAATAAAAATACGAATTTAAGGATTTGTCCAAAAGGCCGTTTGTTTCCTCGTTTTTGGGCGTCTTTCGCTATATTTAATTTATTATTAGTAACCGAACCCATGGCCTTCCCATGATCAAAGTTGGTATGCCTGCTCAGCACAATTGCACAACAAAACAGTAAAAAATGAACAAAGAAAGACCCTTTTAGAAATAGGGGTTGAAATAAGGTTAATATTAGAAAATCAATCCAATAAGGGGTATAAAAAGTAAGATGTGCTTGAATATTTGAATAGAATGTTTTCTATGTTTAAATTTAGATCACTGTGGATGCAGTTACAGTCGTTTTCCTACAAGTCTACACGCTAACTTTTTTACTTTATGAAGGACCAAAACAAGGAAACAAATACCCTTTTGGACAAATCCTTGATTTCGTATATTTTGTTTGTTACTAAGATTGTGTGTACCAAGTTTCGTCAAATTTGGTGGGGGGTCGAGTAAATTCTTCAGTTGATTTGAGATGGAATTACCCTATTTTCAAAAATTCATTACTCAAAAACCAAGCCATTGGACAAAATCCAAAGACCGTCATAATCTTGTTGGCCTTTAGAATCACCAAAAAAAATTTTGATATTGATTTCCTATATCCTACCTTGTGCTTCGCGTTGTTAGTAATAATTCTATTAATGCATAATCGGGAGGTAATTTTTCCGGACTTAACAAAATAGAAAACTTTATAAATAGATAAAAACTTGATAATAAAAAAATAGATAATAAAATAGGAAACCTATCAATTGCAGTTAGTGTTGATCTGTTGTGTAACGATTCGAATATATCAATTAAAGACATTTTAAGAGTGATGCCAAACGTAAAGAGTTGTATTCGATGATGGATGTCAAAATACAGTTGAAATTGGAAAGAGACATTTTTTTGCTGCAATCACGTTTGGAGATTGGATACAAAATAATTTTACTTTGAAAATGTAGACTATATTATAAGTATAAAACTAAATTCCATAATAAAATACCTATCTGCTATTTTTTTTACAACGTCCTATAAAATTTATCAAATTTTTCGTAGATTATTGTTTTTTAACTTTTGGAGTATACAAGACTTTCCCGATAAGCTTATACATTTTCTTAATAACATAAATCACTAAAGATGCCGTTACTATTAAACTGAGAACCCCAAACCCAATAACGTCCAATAGATAATACTGATATGTGGGTAGATCAATTGCTGGGGATCTGAGGTGTTTGGCACCTTTATGTCTTATAACATATTCTGACCACCAAACCGCTTTTTCCAAACCCGTCATGGGCTGATCTTTTACCAGATTAGACAACTCCGTTATTCTATTTTTAAATCTGCAAGTAGAGCATTAACTTTTGTTATGTCCTGCCTTCAGACAATATTTACTTAGGATTATTAATGACTTCCAAAATACTTGACTTAAAAGTTTCTTTCGTCATCGTCTTATGATCCATATGTAATCCAATTCCTAATCTTACCACGCGAATTATATTTGCTGGCTGATCTGCAAATATTGGTATTCCAATAATGGGCACTTTAAAATGGACCGTTTCGTCAATTGATTGCAATCCTCCATGTGTAATAAAGAGTTTTATATTGGGTTGATCTTAAAAATTTAAAAAGGTATACAATTTAATTTGAGAAGACTGGTGGTTTGTAACTGCCTTTCCAGAGGAGCTACGGCCGGTCAGAATAAAGTTCATACTTCACTCTAGATCGAACCGGTCTTCCAGGCAGTCAAAACGTACAGATTTATTTGCACTTACTTAAAATATCTTGCTGAGGTACCCATTTTGATATAATAACATTTTCAGGTTTTCCAGGCAAATGTAAGTTTTCAAATTTCCATAATATTGTATAAGGGATTTCAGAAAATGTGTCCATTATGGTTTGTAGGGTTTCATTTGATAAATCCTTACTGCGAGCGTTGCTTCCTAAACTGAAGTAAATGAAACCATTTTTTGATTCATCCAATTTATTTTGCAAATCCTAAAAGTAATTTTAAAATCAGATGTTGACTTGGCCTCAAGTCAAAATAACAGGCCAAAATGTATTTTACCTTAGGTAATGGTTTACTGGGTTTAACCGTAGCTCCTCCACCTATTTGTATGATAGATGGAACTAAGGGTCTTATTGGATGTAGAATTGGATCTGTATTAACAAATATCAAACTTATTTCATTAATAATATTACTAAACGGCAAGTAGTTCTTTCCAAAATGTTTTTCTATTATCATGTCGATTCCTTCATATGCGTAGGGAGGTACTATTTTTAGTATTACTATATTCCATGCAACAGCTTTCAATCTTTCGAAAAATGACGGTGTTTTTCGGATTGATACTTCTTGCGCTGGATACAAAATTGGATGAATAGGATTTCCTAAGAATAGGTAATGATTTTGGTCTATTTTTGCACTGGACATGACAATAAAAGGGCAGTTGAATCGTTTTGAAAACGCATAAGCTCCTGGATGCATATTTTCCACTATGAGAAGATCAAAATGTGTGTCCTTATCCGCGAGAAGTGCTTGTACATCCGGATGTGATAGCTCTGCATCAAGAATGTTGTCGAAGGTTTTAAGATGTGCTTTAATAAATTGCATCCAACTTTTATCCTGAGTATTAATCAATTTTTGCAGTTCATCTTGCAATATCTTGTACGCAAAATTTAAATCAATTTCCGTCATATTTGCCAAAGAAGAGTCTTTCATTGGATCTGTGGTAAGTATTGTCAATTCATGTCCTCTTAAACTTAACTCTTTCCACAACGGTTGAAACACAATTTGATGACTGTATGATGGAGTCGGCACAACACCCAAAATTTTTGCACTCAACGAAAAACTTAACAAAAATGTTAAAATTGTCAATATAACTAATTTGAAGTACGGCATGATGACGAAATACTACCGTCGCCCAAACATAAATGAACTTAATTTTTATCAATTATTCCAGAAATCATATCGATAAAGAGTAAATGCATAAGTACCTTTTTGAACCAATTACGTAAATTGTTATTAACAAAATTTACGTATCTTATCTTTCTTATCACTTGCTACGATAATATATTTTGAATCTATTTAATTTGAGTTAATACTGTATTCGATTAAAACTCTCGTATGTAACAGCCGAAGAGCAAAGAAAATACTCAAGATGAGCCGAGTATCAGGTTATTTATATATTGCACGAACTTGTTAGAGGGAGTGCGGTATCGGTTTTAACCTGTACAAGGCGAAATCAGAAGTATTTTCTTTGCACGCATTGCTGTTTAGATGATAATTCCCCGAAGAAAAAATTGACCATATCGCACCACAATCATTGCAAAAATTCGTAAGTACCGAAATAAATGGAAGCATAAATCGCACTAAATTTGTAATATAAAATTCGTTAGAAGTACATTGCTTTAAGTCAACTCGGGTGGGAACTAATGCGTTGATACTAGTATATAACCGGTTTCCTACATCGGGTGCGAGAGTGCGTTCGTCACGTATGAATTCTTTTACGCCCCACTACAAATATTCGATATTCACCATGCACCTAGGGTATATTGGGATATTTTTTATTATCGGGTAATATTCGACAGTGCATGAGTTGTATCCATATAATGTACAATGTAAAATAGCGCACGCTGATTGGTCGGAACCACCATAATATGACCCTGTGTGGAATTATCAATTCAATTCTAAAGGGGAGCTATGTCATGATATTCATTCGTTGAGTCAATGCAAGGTAAATGTTAGACCAGAGTTGTTGACGGGGATGCATTTACTTGAGAGACTTGTAACATTTATTGAATATCATAAAAATAAACTACTCATATATTATGTAAATCGCCACTTATATCGGTTGAAATAAATTAGTAAAGTTAATTAGTGCTTTGGTTCGAATGATTCCGGTTTAACGATTAAACTTTATTTTCGTTCTTAACAAATCTTGTAAGTGACAACAAAGGCGTTTAATATTTCTTTAGCGCTATTAAAATTTACTTATTAAGAAATAGTTAACAATTTCAAACTTTCTTAAATAGCTCGGAGGAAGTACATAGTATAACGTATGTTGTTAAGGGTTTATGTATGTTGATTTTTCTGGAACAAACTGGGGTAGTTTTAATTAAAAACTTCCTTTCAGATCAAATTCAATTCAGTGCTTTGAAAGCAATTTTCTATACTGTCCCTTACAAAGTTGATATCTAATTTTTGTTAAAGAAATCAGATTAAGAATTAAAAATTAAATTCTTTCGTTGGTGAATTGAATCTTCTTATTTGTGTTTTTTATATGTAAACATGTATACATAGGTATTTCTGTAAGAAACGTTTAAAAAAGTTAATGGATATTAGAATTAAAAAATCTGATGTGACAACACATTACTTTCCCATTTAGTAGATTCCACTTTATTTTATATTAAATATTAATAAAACAGATGTTAACACAAAACAATTTTTAACTCGATAAAATACACAAATTACTTTGAGATATCAAAGTTACGAAATTTAATTTGTAATTTAACATGGTAACTCATATTTTTTAAAAGCACTTATTTTATATTTTCATTTTAACAATTATTATATAACATGTTTGCATTGAAAAATTTTTAAAATTGACATTTTCCAAAAAAAATTAGAAATTTGCGGAATGCCGTGCCGTCTATATGCAATCAAATTTTAACTATGGGCGTAATGACGTCAGAATTAATTTTTTATAAGTAATTAAAAAATTCGTTTGATATTAACTACATAATATGTTAATACAAGTAAATTAGTTAAAATATTAAATTATAGTAATGAACAATACAAATCACTTTGACAGATCAAAATTATCCAAGGCAAACCATATTCATTTAATAGCCCTTATTTTATTTTTGCATTTTAACAATAATTTAAGAGGGAAATATCAAGTGTGGGGTATCAAAAGATGCGGAAAAATAATC
The DNA here is from genome assembly GCA_932274525.1 of Podabrus alpinus. Lineage (NCBI taxonomy): Eukaryota > Metazoa > Arthropoda > Insecta > Coleoptera > Cantharidae > Podabrus > Podabrus alpinus. The sequence continues at coordinate 99,887,111 of OW026452.1, forward strand.
TCTTTCGATTGATATGATTTTCAATCTCATATGTTCCACCGGGAAGCGGCAATGCTCTTTAACAATTTTCATTCCCCTAAAATAGGGGTTAAAAATGGACGGTTTTCAACCAAAATCTAATCAGCTCTTTAGACAGCTACTTCAAACTAGTGTATAAAATTTCAACTCAATCGGTCCACGCGTTTGTCTGAAAACGTTGACGAGAAAATCACCACACATCACACATCACACATCACACATCACACATCACACATCACACATCACACACACATCCGGACATCATTCCAAAATTGGTCTTAAACAATTCGTATGGGCTCATAGACCATGGGAAAAATGCTAACTCAAAATTTTTTTTTAACTCGATAACAATACTTTCCTTTACTACGTAAATGGGAAAGTAATATGAGGCAAACCTCCTGAAGCGTTTAAATGAATATTCGTCGATGGAATCAAATTAAGAATTATATTGCAGTTAAAATAAGATAAATGACCGACCGATATTCTGCAGAAGTTTTGGGATTAGGTTGTTAGCAAACAGTTAGAAAAATTACTGGAGAGGTATATTATGAAAGTATTTTGGAGAGTATTTGTAATTTCCAAGTGTCACTAAGAAGGCTACCTATTCCTAGCATTCTAGCATTATTATTTTTACTGTGTAAATAACAGTAGTTTGGAAATTTTCTTAGTTGATTAAATGTTATTGGCGTTTTCTCTTCCGACCTTGAAGTTTTGTCAATTAACTAGATTTATGCAAATTAGAATTATTCTTAAATTCCAGAGATGGAATTAATATAACTTTCTCGATAGCACGTTTAGATTAGCCGTCAATATACCTTATAGAGAGGATGCAGAATCTTGATGATGATAATTTTATTGAAAATTTCGAGGACTTTCAAAAGGCGGGGGGGGTTGAAAATCATGAGTAGATATTTCGTTATGATAGAAAATGTAAACAATACATCAACTTCTCTCGATGAGAAAACAAATGTTTGTTTCACTGGACATCCACGATTCACTTAAACAGAACAACACACCAAGTAGCAGCGTAAGGACAAGCTATACATATTGATATCACCAAGAAGAGCTCATCTACGAAGAGGATCTCGGAAATAATGTCTCCCCAAGCGGCGAGGGCTGGAAGATCCATGGAAGCACTGTTGAACCTGATGTCAAACCTGCAGGGACCATACTTGGCAAAGAGAATGCTAATGGTGGCAGATTCGATCCTTTTATATGCCGCATCGATATGGGCCGAGGCAACGCTGGTCGAAAGTTATGGATAGCAGATGGCAGCATTGTAGAAGAGAATGATGATAAGAGTAGCGAGAGCCTCTAGAACCACCTCTGAGAAGATGGTTGCCACCCATTGAACTTTTGGCCGCAGAAAAAAAGATATGTACAGAACAGGAAACTGTACCAGGAGATTGAAGGATGAAATGAAATACCCTAGAAATCACTCTAAACGCCGAGAAGTGGACCACGACGGAACACGAGGAAATGAGCTTCCATCTCTCGCAAACGCTGAGTGGCCTATACCTATACAAATATGGCAAAATGAAGACGACACCTGCGTATTTCATGACGATGTGGATAAACCGCCTCATGCCCTATTCGAGTGCCTCAAATGGACCGAAACGGATAGGGGCGAAATTTACAGAAATGGTTAGAGAACTCTCGCAATATAAAATAGATGTAGCCGCACTTCAGGAAATTAGATGGAAGGGTCAGGGAGAAATTGTGAAACCTGAGTATGTAATGCTGTATTCCGGAGAGGAGGAACAGGGATGGAAAAGCACGGGGTTTATGGTAACGAGTAGATTGTATAGCAACGCGATACAGTTTAAGCCAGTGAGTGGAAGAATGGCGTATATCAGAATTAAGCAGAAACCCACATTTATGTCGATTGTTAGCGTGTACGCCCCCACAGAAGATAGCAATGAAGTGGAAAAACAGAACTTTTATAAAGATTTAGAAGAATTGTGCGATATAATCGCTAAAACAGATTTGTTAATGATTGTGGGAGATTTCAATGCTAAAGTGGGAAAAGAGGAATATATCTCTGAAGTGGCGGGTAAACAAACAATTCACAATATAACGAACGACAACGGACATAGAATGTGTAATTTGGCGGCAGCGAAAGATCTGGACATCAGCAGCACTCGATTCAAACACAACAAAATACACAAAATAACTTGGGTGTGGCCTGGCGGAAGAAATGAAGAGGGCAACCAAATTGATCACATTATGGTATCAAGAAGAAAAAAAGCGTCAGTAATGGATGTAAGATCGTATAGAGGTGCAAACGCAGATACAGATCACTATAGGGTGGTGGCAAATATAAAACAAAAAAAAGAACATGGTGCTGCGAAAAGAAAGAGTAACAAAAACCTAGCAACAAACAGATTCTGTAGTGATAGAACAAAAGAGAGATACAGGAATGCGGTAAATGAAATGATACAGGCAACTCTCGATAATTTGAACACTCGTTAATTTGAATCTCTCGATAATTTGGTAATAATTAAAGGGAATTTAAAATTTTTCTCTGGTCCTTCTCTGGTCCCTTGAGTTTCAATTTATCGAGAGTCGACTGTAACAACTAAGAAAAGAAATAGTGATATGGAACAAGAATATGAAAATATAGTAGACATCGTAAAAAAGAGCGCAGAACAAGTGATAGGATACACAGAGAAGAGGACAAATACAGAATAGTTTGATGATGAGTGCAAAGAATTATGTAGGATGAAAAAAGATACAAGAATGAAATAGTTATCAACAAAAAAACAAGAAGATTTGGATAAGTACAAAGAAGTCAGAAAGGAAGCTAGTAAAGCATATAAAAAAAGAAAAATCTGTGGATGATATGAATGATGGAGGAAATAGAAAGAAGCAATGAACAGAACAATAATCGTCAATTCTATGAAAAATTGAAGAGACAAAAAACAGGGCACACAATAAAAACAAGAGGAATGAAAAACAGTGAAGGAAAATTGGAAGATGACACTGAAAAAGTGAAACAGATATGGGTGGAGCATTTTAAAAAACTTCTGACTATTGAAGAAGAAAGCGAATAACATAGCGAACTAAATGAAGATAACCAACAAGTAGATGAACCAACTTATGATGAAGTAAAAGAAATAATAAATAAACTCAAGAATGGGAAGTCTCGAGGTAAGGATGGTTTAAATGCGGAATTACTCAAGTATGGAGGAGAAATATTGCACAATAGACTGTATGAAATAATAAAGCAAGTATGGATGGAAGAAAGAATGCCCAACCAATGGAAAGAAGGTATAATAGTGACCATAAAAAAGAAAGGTGATGTAGAGAATTGCGAGAACTATAGAGAAGTCACACTACTGAACTCGGCGTACAAAATATTATCAGTATCACCATAACAGAAAAATTTCTATGTTGTTTCATTTTTCTAAAAAAAAATCCTGAAGATTGCCTAGATTTATGCGCGAAAAATCGTAATACCCCCTTAAAGCTATTATTAAGCAACAGTAAAATTTTTTATTACAGCCCAAGTGTCCTTGGCGTTAGCACTAAAGTTTTATTTATAATTAGTAAACCATTTTAATTTATCAGAAAATATACAATGTTTTTTATATAATTGCAAAAATACGATTCAATGTTCCAATTTCTAATCAATTTACTCAATACACCAATATGATCTGTATACTAAAAGAGATAACATTATCATTTTCTTGAACTATATTATTCTTCACAAATAAATATATATTGAATATTCTGTTAGTTTATTGAATACCACTGATTACGTACTTTAATTCGAATGATTTAATTCTATAGATTTTTACGTAATGTGATTAAATAATTAAAGGATTTAATACTGCAAAAGGTAAGGTAAATCACGAAATTTTACCACTTGTGTATCAAAATAAATCAATTACAATAATATATTATAAATTGTGTGAAAATTAATATTAGAATAAAAATTAATATACCTACTAAAGTAACACACAATTATTTTGGTTAGCTTATTAATTTTTAATTAATATAAAACTACCACAAATTTATTTAGAGCCCAGTTTTATTTATTAAAAAATTTCACTCAATTCTTTCTAGGATGTCCGAGATAAATTTCCCGAAACTGCGATTGTTGCTTTTCTTTGGAGTCGTATTAATTGGTGTCAGTTCAGAAAATTTACTCAAGCCGTGCTACTTGAAAATTTTCAATGGAACCTTATCGTGCCATGAAGATGATGTCTCAAAAATTAAAGTTGATGGTAATAATAAAATACAAATCCATGTAAAAGAAAACTCTCCGTCGATCGTCTTTCATAAAACAACAGTGGAAGGTGTCGAGTTCAAGAAAAGTAGATTTCAAGATTTAGAAGAAAACACTTTTTCAGGATTTTTAAATTTAAAGACTTTCAAAATAATAAACTGCAGAGTTTCCTCGCTTCCAAACAACATTTTTCAAAATTTAACATCTCTAAATCTAATTCAAATATACAAAACTAAAATACAAGAACTGAATTCGAGAATTTTTGGCGGATTGGAAAGCCTTATTGAACTGAGTTTAAACAACAATAAGTTTCACACTGTGGCAAAAAATTTTCTGAAAGATTTGCACAAGTTGAAAATATTTGAAATATCATCGAACGAAATTACTGAAATTCCGCAAGAAACATTTTCAGAATTAATCAACTTGGAAATAGTATTCTTAGATCATAACATGATAGAGGAATTACCTTCAGATATCTTCAAAAACAACCTGAAATTAACCGAAATTTATCTTCAGAATAATAACATACAATCCATTCGGAATCAATGGTTCAACGATTTACAAAAATTGAAAACAGTTTCATTGGGCAACAATAAAATTGAGGAAATTTCGTTTCCCAATTTACAGTCCCTGACAAAACTAGAACTGTCCAATAATCGCGTCACACAGTTAAATGAAAATTCATTCTCGAATTTAAATAGTTTGGAAAGTTTGTTTTTATCCCACAATAGACTTTCGGGCTTGCCCAACAATTCGTTCCAGAATTTAACATCACTTCGGTCTCTTTCTCTAAATGGAAACAGCATAAAAGAACTTCATCGAGATGTTTTCAAAGGTTTGATCAACCTGGATTACTTACGTTTGGATCACAACAAAATCGACCACATCGAAACCCACAGTTTCCAAGATTTAAGGTCTTTATCGCTTCTGCAACTTAATTTCAATAAATTGAAAAGTCTGGGCAACCAAACTTTCTTTGGCCTCAATAATTTATACCAACTCTACCTCAAACAAAATCAAATCGGCGAAATATCGAAGAAAAACTTTTACGGACTTGAGAATCTCTTCCTTTTGGATTTATCGTGCAACCAAATTACAAGTTTACCTGATGGTGTTTTCGATGAACTGCTAAATCTTCAACGGTTACGCCTCCAACAAAACAAAATTCAGAGTATCGATTCCGGTGCATTTTCTAAAACGAGAAGCATGCTGTCTGTTGATCTAAACAAAAATCGATTAAATCAAACAATTCGTGAAGTTTTAGGCTTACTGCCCAATATTGAATCTGTTAGGTTGGAAGACAATTCCGTAAAAAATGGAGATAAAGTTGAAATAGAAAATCGAGTGTTCACCAAAACATACGATGGCTGGAAATTAGGTGGGTAATTAACTGGTGTAGAATTTAGTTCTGTAAATTTTAACCAGGCGGGAGGGGGGTGAGTATATTTCAATGTTTGAGCAGGTGATTATGCAGTGCAAAAAGGGACTAAAGAAAAATGCAGCTGTGCACTGTTTTATGTACTTACTATGTAACATAACAAATCCTGGGGGAAATTAAAAGCAAGACATGACGCGTAATTTAATTTTAGAAACATGTAACTACATACATATTTGCTACATGCAAAAATAAAATTATTATATTTTATAGCACTTTTACTGTTTTAATCTAATATAGGTTAATTATGTTCGTGTTGTTTTATTCGTGATTACTCCTTCGTCCTTGTTTAGAAAATTATTTATACTTTTACGAGTTTATAATTTTTTCTTGAAGATTCTTTGCAATGGAAAGTTCAGTACAGCCCTGCTTACATGATATTATATTAAAATTTTTGAAAATATCACTGCTGCACCATCTATATATTATTTTCAGTAACATAAAATGTAACCTGTTGATAATATTCAAGAAAATCAATAATATGCAATATCCAGTGCTTTCAAACATGTTAATCCATGTCCCGTTGTAATTTTTTATTAGTATCTATTAATTAATTATGTTTTTAATATAAATTTTTTTTCATATAGTTCCATTGGAATGTTGTTTATTTTTGGAGATTTTCTATTTTGCTGCATATAAATTAGTTACCAGTCAATAATTTTTCTTTGCGTTTAAAAATAAATACTTTTATGCAATCCTGGTGCGTTTATCAAGGATTTATGACTATTTTTGCAGTTCGTATATAATGACCTTCTTCAGTTCCACGTTGCGTTTATTAGTAAATTTACTCCCATGGTGTTTTTGCAAGACGGTATGCTGAAAAATATGTTAAAAAAAACGTGTAGACGTTGTATGCCGTCAAAGCTTTATATATGCGCTCTTTCTTAACCCAGATATGCCTAATGTCCTATATATAGGACGGTTCAAATAAATCAAGGGTAACTTGCACCCCTACATCAATGCTTCTCAAAATGCATTTGTTGCTTCACTATAGTGTCTTCTTTAATTGTGCAAAGTTGTGAGACACTGATATTGTGACTTCGATATTTTATGGGTGTTAGAAATTGACTATTTTTGAAAATGGCAGAACAAGATCATTTAGTTGTGAGGAAAGTAATTTTATTCTTTTCTCTATAGTCATAAAATTTTTTTATTTTGGTCATGTTCGGTCTGGCTATTGTACTATCATTCAATGTTAAAATAATAAATATAACAGTTTTGAATTTCATTCTGTGGCGTTTCAAACTCGGGTGACCTCATCAGGCACAAATATCGCTCCTTACTCCCCCCCTCCTTACCATCACGAATTTTTTTATGAAATTGGTGTCAAACATTTCGGCTTCAAATCGTTTGAACCACACGCATCGCGAAGTTATTGGCGAAAACATTTTAGGGGGGGTGTAGAAACAACAGCCCCCCCAATCGAGAATTGTTTTATAAAATTTATGTCGATCGTTTGAGTTTCGCTTGAGCTCCAATGAGTTTCTATTCCCGTCGTTTAAGCTTTAAAGGATTTTAATAAAAATTAAATTCTTTAGAACAATTTTGCGAAAGGATATACATAGAAATACCAGCCCCCCCTCCAATTACAAATTAATGATAATCAATTGAGAATCGTTTGAGCTTAAAAGAGCTTTATTTCCATAGTTTGAACCCCAAAGGTAAAAAAGTTAGAGCGTTTTAAAAGCTGTGAAATTGTGTAATTTTCAAGATCGCTCCGGGCATGTAACGTTTCAAATTTTAGCGTTCTTCCTATATTATTTTGAAGCTTGAGCGCTACTTGTTCGGAGCCATGTTGGTAAAATTTACAATTTCACAATCTTACAAACGCTCTAATTTGCAAGGGGAGAATTATAGTTTTTACAGCCTCGCCCTGCCCAAAAAAAGTTTTGCGATTAACTTGGGCGATGGGTGTAGTTCAAACGATATGCATGGAAGATCATAGAAGCTTAAACGTTTCACACTAAAGTCATTAAAACATTTTAGATGGGAGGGGGGAAAGGGGAAAAATGAATGTCCCACATGATTCACCTCACAAATTCTAAAATGGAAAATTCCTACCGAATTCCTGTATTGACTCCCAAAGCACATCCGGTTTATTAACGGCGTCCCGAAGTTCAAAAGGAGACAAATTTTCATTAATAAATAATCAGTCATTTCAAACATGACTATACTCATTGGCCCTCTATATTAGATCTTGTACCTCTGCGCAATTCATTCTTACCGAACCAATTTCAAGCTTGAATGTATAAACGTTCTCAAGAGGTAACGAAAAATTCATAACGAATTCAACAAAAATTCGTTACAGGTCACCATTTATCTGCATAACGATGCAGGTCTGTTTTGTTTACCTAATTCAAACACCCCCCCTCTCAACTATATTCATTTGGACATGAGCTAATCTCACAATCCTGGAACATTCCTTTATGAAGATGCTATAAGTCCCATTTTGACTTATCAGGTTTGGATTAAAAAATGTTGAGTAATTGTAAAATGTCATTGTAAGAACAATTTTATAAAAAAATAGACTTACCTCCACCAAATGAATTTTCATCTTGATGTTTGGCGCAATTTCTGCGGCGAAATACTTTCTGTTGAATTATTGGCTCTAAGTACATTGAAGCTTGGCCATGGTATTTTGTACGAGATTGGTTAGCCTTCGTAGAACTGAATTTCTTATTTGTCAATTGAGCTTCTAAAACAATTTCAAAGTATAAATTAATTCAATAAACACACTGTAATTATATCAACACGTGAGAAGCAGATGTACGCACAGTCAATCAGAATAAGTTGTGTCCATAAGAATTTTAAAAATTGTAACTTTATGCAGTTCGTGAATGAGAATCGTATGAAAATGAGGAAAGACAATCCGATAATGCGGTGTTGAGCCTTTTTCTTTACATAATGGGTAATTCAACGATAGATATTTTTAGATAAAGAAAATTGCAAATAGTTTTAAAGCTTGTAATTTATTTTGACATCTCCACATAAATATAATGGTGCATGATGGTTTTTTGGGATCATTATTATAAAAAGCGAAATCATAAAATTTCATTTACAAAATAACGAACTTAGCATAATATGTCAATATGTGATTACTGATCAAATGCCGGGCGGATAATTAAGAAAACTTAATTGTTCCAGTTACACTCCTCTCTTCTCTTCTTCTTTTTGTTTTTTATATGATATCTCCATTTTTCCAAGTTTTTCTATCTTCTGCCTATCCAATCCGTCTCTCCATAGGATTCTTCGATTTTAGGTTTCCATTCTTGGTCCTCTCTGCTCAATTGCACTTTAATCGCGATATGTTTTTTTTATTACATTTACAACTCCTATCTTCATCTTGAAGACTTGAAGCAAATAAGAGAAGTTCATAACACTGGCAATGCTCTGGTGAATGATTTGATCCGGGAATAGTGAGAATATTATTCTAATTGTCTTAATTCGGAAGATAATAGCAAACTACCGAGGTGTAATCTGCAGTAAATATTCTCAAAATAATTGCCTTATAACAAATTTCTATGTTGAACTTGATAAACAAATTTCAACAAAGAATAAAGATTTACAACCAGGAATAGTATGAAATAAATTACAACGTAAAATATGTTTTTGAGGCGTTCTGGTTGGTTTTTAAACAGCTTTTAGCTGAATACATGACCGTTGCAAAAACAATCATGTACTCACGTTTCTCTTGAAGTGTAAGTTATGTGAACACACAAGTAGGTTTATGAGTCGAAAATGATATCGCTTTTACCAATGCGTATCTGACGAGCTGAATCCCATATACAGGGTAACAGAAAAACTGCAGTCATACGATGAGGTTATGGTGATTCATATTTGATAAACTGCCTACGTTTACGACTTGAATGAATGGAGTTTCGTCTTTGCTTCCGCTAAGCACTTCGTTTGTTTTATCTGCGTTCTCTTTGTCACTTCGTTCGTTTGCAACCAGAACGCCTCAAAAACATATTTTATGTTTTAATTTATTTCAATTGCATTATACATCTAATGGTTTAGACAACATGCTAAACTGTAGGTTCCCTAGTGAGTAAAAACATGTTACACGTAAAACCCAAACATAGGAGAGAGGGGTCTCGAACGTCACGAAAACGGGAAAATGTACTTGAAAGAAGAAGTCAAACAAATATAAGATCCATAGCGCTTTACATTATAACCCACTCCCACAGGAATTCGTCTTCGTTTGTAATTAAGAGGATATTAATAGACGTAAATGAAAAGTTGAAATTAAATATTTAATATCTCAATTTTCTGAGAGTTCAAAACATCTTATTTTCTGTAGTAATTATAGGTACCTAATTGGTATTTAATTTTAATAAAACAATTTGTATTTCTTACCTTGACTTTTATATACGGAAGGAAGAAATTGGGTTGGCGAAACTGGTTTCTGAACTCCGCCAAATACTTTAATTTCCGTTTTTCCATTAGTACCTTCCACTGGTGTTACGGTTATTTGGACCTAAAATTATGTAAAATAATATAATTCTTTAAGTTATAAAAATTAGGCGATGGGTGGTGATTATCTATCAGGGTCAAATAAATACTAATTGAGTACATCATAGTCTTCAAAGCATAAATTGCCAGGTGTCACTCTAAGGACCAGATTAAAATAATAAATGAAAGACCCGTTTTGACATTATCCATCAGCGTACTGTGGAATGTATCTCTTCAGATTTATATTGGTATGAGATTAACATAAATATTGAAATGAAAACGAAGGTTTTCCAAATTGTGCTTTAGAGCCTCCTTAGTAGGAGACACTTGCAAAACTTCAGTACACATCGTTATGAAGTCATGTTATGGCTGGTGTTTTCAAGTTCTCAGAGTTACCGGATTTCCTGGGGTTTGTAATTTGAGATATGTTTCTTGTCTTCTTCTTTGTTAGCCTTTCTCGGTCCACTCTTGAACATAAGCTTCTTATAATTCCTTCCAAACCTCTCTATTGCTGACCGTCCTGAGCCACTCTCAACATTCAACTCTCTTTCCATCATCGAGCCTTCTCTGTGTTCCTTTGGGCTTCCATTCTATTATTTTGAGTGTCCATCTGTTATGATCCTGTATCGCCACATAATCAGCCCAACTCCACTTCGAATGTGCCACTCTTTCCGCACCATTTCGTGTTCCCCGTTTTTCTTCTGATCTTGTTATTTTTAATTCGATTTCTCAAACTCACTCTCAGTATCGATCTCTCTGTTGCTGTATGCACCAGCCTCGATTAAGACAATTGGCAATTAAAACTATGCCGTCCTAGAAATGTAGGTGACTCAGACAGGATCCATTTATGTTCATATCTTTTCCCTCTCAACGCAGTTGTTTGAAAACATCCTCAAGAGCAAAGGTTCAAAACCTTTGGCGCCATCTCGCACCCTATCTGACTCCTCTCTTTAAAGAAAGTCTTATCGGATTTTGTGTCTTCATCGCTCTTCGATCAATGTAGGGGGACATTATACTCCGTGCACTTCTCTATCAGTAGTCGTATTGTTTATTTAGTACTATTATAAATCTGAACTTATGAACTGTTGTGATTTCACAAAACTTTGGATAACGTTGAAACTCGTCATTCATTAACTATAACTTCAATTATTTATATATTATTTAACGTTATTTTTGGGTTTATAGAGGTCTTTTATAGACACCTGAAGATGAACCTTATTATTGATTTTATAAAGCATTCCAAAATGTAATAAATTTCGTCGTTAATAAAATATTTTCAAAAATACTAACACCACGTTGGTTTTCATTAAAGTTTCTTTGTTGAATTCAAATTTTCAATTTTTTATAATATTTACTATAAAGTTTTCGTAAATACATTAAATTTATTTTTCATTAATAAGATTAACACGCCTAATTTGTACAACCTTGATATTATCAATACGGTCATTTGTTATACCTACGTATTAATTTTGAATGAACAAATTTTAAATTAAACAATCTAATCTTAAATATGTGTAACTTAATCCGTTCATTTTAATATACTATCAGTTAAATCAACCATATTATGGTCTTTATGGAAATTTTAGAAACGCCTAGTTTAATTCAGAAAGTTCACCGCTACTAATTGGAAGGCGTCATAAATTCCTTTATTCATTGTAAATCTTGGTACTAAGCAATTAATTACGCCTTCCAATTTAGTTCTAATTGTTTGAATTATAAGAGGAGTTTCCAAAACTTCCACAAGGTTGGTGTATCTGATGTTATATAAAATCAAAGCTTAAATTTAACTAAGAACATGGGCGTTCATAGGATTTTTACAGGAAGAAGTAGAAAATTCATAATTAAAATTTAATAATATCTTTTTTGATATAAGCTTAATATAATTTCTGACTATTAGCATAGAGCTTTACTAAGCATAGATCTACCATAACAGCCTTTACTAGGTTTCACATCGAGACTTTGGTTCTTCTTGATTGCAGAACGGTGCCGGTTTTTTGTGATCTGAGCTGTGCACTCGATTATATTGAAGACGATATTCTTCTGAAAAAGCTTGATCGATATCAAGTTGTTGTTGTATTGCAAGGCTCAGATATTAATTTGTCTTGGTTAGCTCTAAAAATAGATCTTTAAATATAGGAAATATCCTTTCTTAGGGTTCGATACTGGGACCCATCGTTTTTAATATTTTTGACGTAACTAATATGTACGCTGATTATACGTCCCTGATACCTGGTGCAAATGACCTTATGGGTGCGCTAAGGTAAGCAAGGATCAATCTGGAGATTATGCTTAAATGATTTTTCTCTAAACAGATACATCTGAATTATAAAAAGGCAGTGTTCATGATTTTTCACGCCGGTCTCTGCTTTTGGGGATGACACGGTTCATCTGCGGTTGCATCGTTCCGAACTGTCTAGAGTTCGATATCCTTCGATGGGAGGATCATTCTTTCTCTTAGATGCGTAAACTGAGTGCTGTCTGCTTTCAGGTCAGAGGTTTGAGAGGTGTTGCTAGCCCATCTGTCATTAAGTCCTTTTACTTTTCTGAGGTACAGTCGCGTTTAGCAGACGGCTTAATCTTTTGGGGTATATCAAAACATGCAAAACAAATCTTTGGTATGCATAAAAGCGTATCGTTCAATGCATGATTGGTGCAAGCGGACTCGATTCGTTCAAACCTAGCTTTCGGGAGCTAAAAGTTCTTCCTTCACCCTACCCGCATATTTTTTTTCCTGGGTCTCCACTGGCTTAAACCACCCAATGGAGGAGTATATTGATTGCTAATTGATACAGTACATAAAACTAATTAACAGATAATAATAACATTAGGATATTGAAATGAATGGGGGTGAACATATATAATGATTGAAGGGAGTGTGAGTGAACGGCTTAATCATATAATAAAATAATAAATAACAACAATGGGCACGATTGGAATGTCGGCTAAAACTAATTGGATAAACTGTAATAGTAATAAGAAATATTAAATGTCTCTTGCGAGATAAATTGGCACAAATTGTATTTTCGGTAGTAAATAAATTAGAAATTGGAACAGTAACATAACACAAAACAGTAATGAAAATAATAAAAATGATGATGGAATTTTTTTTTAAGAATTGGTATTTGAATTTTGATAAGTTGGGTGAGTATAAACAACTTCATTGGAAAGTAGACTAAGGGGTGGTGTTGAAAGATTTGAGGGTGTTGATTATGTGTTTGCAAAATGCTGTGTATAATTTGGAAATGAATTTGTTTGTGATAATTTGTGATATGTCGAAAGGTGATATTTGGTGGAAATAACAATGGTTAGTGTAGGTGTGACGGATGTTAGCATATCTTGGACAGTAAGACAATAAATGTTGCAGAGTCTGCCTACTTTTTTTAATACACGTATATTAAGTCAACTGCTGTTTATATTCTTCAAAATATTGGTCAATTATCTACGGTACATGATGGTAATGGTTATGTTAGTAGACATGGAGGTGCGATTTTGCTTGCCCAGTACCGTCTCAGCATCACAGACATGACTCCAATATGTATAGAAGTGTAAAGTTATATCAGTTATATTAAATAGGCTATTGATGTGAAGAGTGCTGAATAATTGAAATCTTCTAAAGGAAAGCTTTTAATGAATGTTTTACGACTCCAAACAGTTTTTTTTGGACTAATAGGGGATGTTGGATTTTCTTACCTCTTTTGCATATTCAGTTTTCTATTTATTACAGGGGTAAATATGTATCATATTATTTAAAATCCTACAACGAAATGAGCCCTCCCACCTACCATGTCAGTCGAACGTAAAACCAAATATAGACCGAAGTAATGATACGGGAATTAAAGTTTGATTGACATTTTAATCAAATTATTGTATAACGCTTTTGATTATTTTAATTACGGACTCGCGGTTTAATTAACAATGAATTGCAATTACATATAATATGTAGATATATTCAATAAAAATAATTACATCACAGCTATAATAAATTCGATTCAACCTCTATACACTTAACATTCAAGAATATTTGTATATTTTAATTGCTATAACAGCTACAAATATTAGCTACAATAGCCAGCTGGTCTTTGGTAGCTGACCATTATTCAATGTGGCAGTAAATTGGCTGCAAAAGCGAGTTATGAACAACTGAAAAGAAAATATAACCGAATACCACCGAATTGATTTTGAAAATTTTAGCTATATATCTATTAAGAAACTTAATTATTATTATTATGATTATTTATAATAAAAATTGTAATTTTTAATTATAATTAAAAAAAAAATTTTAAGTAGTAAGACTTAAAACTCAGAAAAGGTTCCGTTTACAAATACTAATAATTAACACGCAACAAGACTGTATTATGTTAATACCAATAAAAGCGCAACAACTTTAAAGTGTTTGTCTTGAATACGCAAACTTTTTTGCATTTTAAGTGGGTAGCCAATTTAAGTTGCTTGTTTATAATTATTGTTCAGTTGGTTTTATTAGATTTTAAAAGCGAAGTATGCTAAATAATAAGGGATGACGCATTCAGACTTGTTATGTACTGCACATATTATGTATGTAGTACCTCGATTTGATTATCTTGAAATATACGCATGAACTATTTGCGCTCTGCGAATTTGCCTTACTTTTGCTAATGATTATATTGCCCTTCACCTAGTAACTATATTATTTATCAAAACATGAACAGTAGAAGCTGAGGTGATTTTTTGCAAATTTGAAACTTTCTGAAAAATGCGTAGCAGATAAAATGCTTGAGGTGCTGCAACTAAGGCCGAATGACACGAATGAAAAATAAATTTGGACAACATAAACCATGAATTTTTGTATAGTAATAATTTTATTTATGCTAGTGTGAGCGAATGGCAGAGCAGCTAACGTGTCAGCTTCATTGCCGTGGTTTGGAATTCACGTTGAGCTGTAGGTTCTCTGTGCTTATCGTACATTGTCAACGCGCAACGAGAACAGACAAGGGAACGGAAAATGTCGCAAGACGCACAACCGAATATATAATAATAGGTGAAAAAGAGATAAAAACCTGAAATTGTGTTTGATCCAATGTAACAGTGGATTGAAAATCTTCTTCGATGCACGAAATTTCTGGAAGATCGAAACTTCCATTAGGAGACGACATTACTGAAACCGTTACGCACCACCGTTCACAGGAAACTATCGAATTCTATTTTGTTTTTTTCTTTTACTAATTTGACAATTAATACAAAAGATGTTCGTGACTAAAACGTTTAGTTAAAATGAAGGGATGGGAGTTTTTCTATTATGTTAAGCAACACTTTTTACAAGGGCTTAGATGTTCACCTTAATTAATTTGTATCGTGATCGTATGTTCTACGTAAACGACATTAATAATTAAAATTTTATCCATGGAACTCTTATTAACCTAAAAATAGGTTATATCAATTTGTGTAATTAATTTATTATTGTTTATAATCACTATTAAATCCGTAATTTGTACGAGTAATATTACCTACTTTATTTAGTTAGACATCATCATCAATAATAATTAAACCTTTAATTAAAATTTGAATATTTTAAATGGCCATATTTTTAGAATATCAACAGAAAAACTATTAATTATTACTCAATACTAATACTAAAATAGGGTTTACCCAAAACTGATCTATCGAATTTATTCGAGTTCATGGTGGTTAAGTGCTTTGATTACTTATACCAAGTATCAGCCTCAGTTCTAAACATGGTACACAAAGTTTGACCGCCATTTTTAATGAAAAATTTGATTACTCATTAATTCTTTCATACGCGCCATGGTTGAGATTTTGCTTACTCGTTAATTCGCTCATGCGCGTCACCATCGTCACTTTATAAAATAAAAGTGGTATTTACTTTAAGACTCGATCAAAATTTTACTCCAACTTTGATTAAAATTTTAATAAAATATGATTTTTGAATAATCGAAGCGTCTTGATCTCCTTCGTTCCATGCGGGTTCGAGACCCCTCCTGGAAACCTACCAAAAATTTGCACAGAAAATTCAAGAGGGAACTAATTAAATCAGAAGAGCAGAAAGTCAACCTAAATCTAGACAAAGAACTAAACATTTGCAAGGCAATTTACAAAATCCGCACACCCTCGCAGACAAGAAACCAGTAAACCAGACAGTAAACCAGTAAGTAATACCATACCAAACAATACCATACAATGCCAAAGGTATTGTGTTAAGATTTTATTTTAGCATCAACTAACACCATTACAAGCACATTAAAGCAGTTCGAAGCTGTTCCGAAAATTATTCAACGCAGTTTGAAGTAGTTCGACAAAGGATGTGGTAAGATTAGGTATAATATGTGTACAGTTAGTCTTTATAACAAATATAGAAATCATAGATATAGACATAAATATATCAATAATTCTGACCAGACCATATAGAAATAATATCAAAGATTTATAAAACTAATCGTAATAATAGTATATTATATACCAATGGACTTAAGTGCATTATTAACAATCCACTCCACAATCCAGGGATTAACAATCCACTTAAGTCCTGAGGTATATACATTAATTTATGCATTTCCGGGACTTAAACAGCAATTAAAATTATTTCGTGCTATAATTTCAACATAATCCTTTCAAACTGTCACTCTGGCGTTTTTTGTCGGCATTTTATTTATAATAAAGGTTGCATTGTAAGATATTGTGTCATCTGATAGCGATGGATTATTCATATCAGCGCGTAGGCGTTGAATGTTCTGCCGGTGCAATTTTATTTATGCACTTTAAAATTACATCCATATTATCTTTTGTAATGCCATACATTAACAGACAGTTAAATTTATTTACTAACAATTTCTACCAGTTATTTCCAAATTTCCTTTTCGTACATTAATTGCCACTCTAATTTATTTACTCTTAATTTGTAACTGTTATTTCCAAATTTAATTTTCGGCATTTATTGTAACCGTTACATAAAATAGTACGAACTATTTTATACTTGTGACAATATTATATTATACCAAGGGACTTATGTGCATTATTAGTCCTGAGTGCGAAGTGTTTGCCGGAGACGAAGTTGAGGTTAATGAATCACACGAGGGATTAACAATCCACATAAGTTCTGAGGTATATCCATTATTTTATGAAATTCCGGGACTTAAACTGCAATTAAAAATTATTTAATATTTTAATTTTAACATAACCCTCTCAAAATAAATGTCAGTTTGACGTTTTTTAACAATCAAGTAGCATGCTGTTGTTATGAAAACAATGCATTTATTTTTAATTAGTCCCTTGGGATTTAAATTCACTTTAACTCCCTTGAGATTTAAAGTTAAACCTTAATCTTCGACAAAAGGGACTTAATACAATTTTTGAAAAAGAAAGTAAAAATTTGTAATAATTATTAAAATGTCAAATTACGAAGGACTCTTGAAAGTTTGAGCGGAAGCAATAAATAAATAAATAAATAAAGATAAGACACGAAAATTTAGATAACAAAGTCTTCATTCATTAAAATGTTTTAATTGTTCTTAACATAAAACTTGACGATCATTAAGCAATCAAATGTTATGAGAAAAAATTCATAACGAACCAAATTTTAAAAATTGATTGAATTATATTTTTACACCATCTATGAAATATTTTGCTTAACACGTTTTATTGCAACCTGTTAAGAAAGTTAAAGGAAATCGATTGTAGAACCGCGCTTCCAAATATTTCAAAAAGGAATAAATACTTTTTGGAACTAATTATTACAGTTAAATTTTAATTATTAAAATAATTAGTACAATGATGAATATATGCAACCATCTATACATATTATGTATAGAAAATTGCATAAGGTTAATTAAACCAGTGCCCAGACGCGTGCGATTCAAAGTGGGGACTCCCACTAGCGGTATCCCATGTCGTGTATGCTATACTACTACATACTTTTAAATTATGAAGCGTACGATCACTCATCGCAAATCTTATAAATCGGGTTTCGAGTAAATTTTAATCAATCTTCTGGTAAAATACAAGTTTTCCTCATTTTTTCTGAAATAGGCAAACTTCCACTTACTTTTCATGCCAAACCCACCAAATTATTTCGAAACAAGTTCGATTCAGAATTCAGCTTAACGATTGACTAACTAAAAAGTGGTTTCCACCCAAGACGAGTTTGAATAAGCCAGTAACGTTCTTCTTTCCGAACGCTAAGGAATCTACGTTATTTCAGGAATTTAAATAAGTCACAAAGCAGCTGAACGGAAAAGCCTATTCATTCGTAGCAGTTATATTTGACGCAACACAACCAGAAAACTCTTTCGATTTCCTCTTTACAAAGCATCTGATCGATGTTAGCTAATCTAGGTTGTTTCGGAGATTTAGATAAGTCAAGAAATATTTGAACGGAAAAGCCTATTTTTTCTTGTCGCAGTTATACTTTACGCTTTACGAGCAAAAGCTCTTCCGATTTCTTGTTGTTGAAATTTCCGGTCCGAACTTCCGATCATTCACTGCCGTCAATATATAAAAAGACACCTGGAAAATCTTCTCAAAGGATAATTTCAGTTCGTAAACAGACTGCGCACTTTCCAAGCGTAAAACTTCACATTTTAACGAAGGCAATAATTATTTGCTGGTCTTTAAAATCTTATTAGCTGTATAACATCAATTTGATGCAGTCGTAATTTTAATACAAATTAACATTGGGAATAAAACGCTCAGTAAAATTCTAAAGTACTGTTATGAGTTTTGTAATTTCCATTAACTATGTTTGAAGGAAACGAAGTATGGAGAAACAAAATTCACTCAGACGCAATTCAACAATTAATATTGTCTGATTGCGTCTGAGACCCAGACGTAGGGTTCAACGGAATTGTTAAACTAATAAAAAGAGCATTTTGAACAAAAATTGGGTCAGTAGTCTTATCAGTAGTTCTGTCAGTAAGTTTGTACTACATAGAGTGACACAACTCGTGACTAAGGCTTACTGAATTTATTTGTTAGTATTACATGTTTAATTTCATGTACATATTTGTTTGTATAAGTAGGTATATTTATTTTCAACGTTTACGACCATATTAAATATTACATTATAACCCCCTCGGTCGTAAAACGAATATTGAACGGATACTTTTCCACGATTCAGATTTTATATTAAATTTTGTAATCAGGTTTGATTACGTCGTATTGACCTTCCCTAAGCAATAGGAAGGATTTTATGCTTTACCAGATTTTCAATTTTTATTGTTCATAATATTAGTGTATCGACATTATGTATGTATGTATGTTCAATCGTTCGATATCTTTTATATTAATGTGAATATTGATTGGCTTGTTTGCGTTGAAAAGTTTCAAATTAAAATATAATGGATTATTGTTGTCCAGGCAAAAGGAAAACTTTTAATGTATAAAAATCCCAGCACAAATCCGTCCTGCTCTTCCGAGATTTGGGGCAAGAGAAAAATCTTCAGTCGTTCGTTATGTAGCCTTATCTTGCTTTCATGGGGGATTAAGGCAATTAACCTGTAGTTGTTACAGTCTGTTGGTGAACCTTTCATATGTATGTACCATGTACCTACCGGCCATTTTCCGGTTTGCCATATGATTACGAGTGTTTCACTTTTATTCCAGCCTCACCCATCGCCTTAATGAGCTTTCCAGTAATTTCGTTTAATCCAGCCGCTTTTTAATTTATTTATTGCTCTCTCTATCTCCGAGCTTAGGATGTTCGGTTCTAAATCCAAACAGATCGGCGCTGTACTCTTTCCATACTTCGACTATTTCGTTGTTATCTATGCAGGTCTTTCCATTTTGATCTTTTATGATCTGTGTACGTGGTTTAAATTTTCGTGACAGATATGTTACCTTTTTGTAGAGCTGATGCTGAGCATGTCGATTTGCGTGCAGTTTAAGTTCTACGCAGATATCCTTGATGTGTTTGTTTTTATCGTTTCTACATGACCTTTTTATTTTTAGGTTTAGATCCTCTAGTGTACGTGTTCTCTCTGGTGATGGCGCTCCTGTGGTTCTTTGATGTCTTCGTTCTTCTAATAAGCGAATAGTCTCATCTGACATTCAGTGCTTCCTTTTTATAAAAGTTTTAGGTTGGTCACATCTCTTCCCAATCTTCACCATCCTCTCTTTGATGTTTATCGACATCTTTCCCGGATCCTCGTTTATCACCGATGCCTCAGACTTTATCAGCATATCTTCAATGGCTTTAAAATCGGGGGCGTTTATTGTTTGGTTTGTATCAATTGCTCTTGTTTTTTAAAATGATCCCGCTGTTTCCAATGTGTCTCTCTCTACTATGTGCAGTTGTTGTCTTAATTTAATTTTCGAATCTCCAGTAGCCCATTTCGCATGTGTCGCTCGGTCAATCACATCCACATGCCCGGTAGCCCACTTCGTACCTATTCAACAAGGCGCCGGTCGCTGGCAGGATCGTATGACACAAAAATATCATTTATATTATTCATCATGATGCACTATCGGGAAGATAATTGTGTGGTTTCCCCTTGCCTGCCCGATTCTATGCCGTTGACCTTGGTTTATTGGTTCATCCGCCTTTGGAGGGAGTTTCTCCCCTCCAGGACAAGAGAGTGCCCTTCTTCATCAAGGCGAAGTTGAGTATTTATCCCGATACTCGCTCGGTTCCTGTCTACATTAGCCATCTTAGATGTTGCCCGTTTAGGACCACGTGGAGGTGTAGATCAGGAGTCTCCCTTCATTGTTTTCAGAACCTTACGGTATTTCTTGATAACTCTGGAACATTAACTAAACTTCATACAATAAAGCTTTCAAAGTGTCAAATGCATATTTTTGCTCAGGATTCATCACGGCATACTTGGCTTTAGCTTACCGTACCTTTTCAATTTAACTTAGGGTTGAAACAAGTTGTGCATGTTCTTCCTGTTCTGGTAGATTATAATCGCCAAGAATTTCTCCGTGTGTTTTAAAAACGGCTCAAATTTGTTGTAACGCTAGTCCCTCTAGAATGTCGACCGGGTTTTCTCTAAAGGAAGTCCTCATGAGTGATGTTTAAAACGTTCGAAAAGCGATAACGGATCTGTTGGGGAATTGAAAATACGTAACAATGCAAACATTTGGTGCAGTTAAAATGGCATCTGTAAAAAAGTTGCCTCTTTCATTACCGTAATCCATTCACTGTCATCGGCAAGAAGAATACGAGCAATAGCAGATGCATGAAAACCACTTCTAAGATCTTCCCAGAATGTTGAGCCAGCAATTGATATCAAAAGTATTCGTAGTGATAATTTTTCACGCTCACTTGGCAAATGGGACTAAATTCTATCCTTGGAGTATTGTTCGTCTGAACGAAGATCGAAAATCACGGTCTTCGAGATAGAAAACCGCTTGCATATGAGGTAGATTCAAAGGAAGCGTTTGGTTAGTATCCGATTTCTTTTGCATCTCGTCATTCAAAATTTCAAAAAGTTCGGTGACAATTTCTAGCATATTCAGGGTTAGCTTCAGCATACGCAGACAGATACCGATATGTAAAATGTCGAAAACACCTTCGAATTGTATATTTTTGTTCGGAAAGAAGGTCTGACATAAACTTTTTAAGTCGATGATTTCTTAATCTGTTGATCTATTTTTCTTTTGTTTCGCTGCTCTTAGTATACTTTGCCATGTTTTGGCCATCATTCCACTATTTTGCGGCACGGTATAATAATACCGAAACATGTAGGCCTTGAGTTATCAGATTTATTCTAATTATTAAAGTTAAGTTTACTTCCATTTTCTTAAAGTCAATGGGAGGGCATAAAATTGAAATAAAAATCAAAAATATAAATATAATATACTACTATAATATTATATTCTTGTGTTACTTTTAAATATTAACACTGTTCATTGTCAAATTAAATAACCGGTGGGGGAGGGGGGTTATGGAATACCCCAACATAATATCAAGATGTCCATTTTTATAACATTGTGTGAATCACCTTCAAACGTGAGATTAAATGGCTACCTCCAGTCTCTTGTAATTTAACATACTATTTATGTTTTAGTAATACACGTAATATTAATTCCCACATAAATAAAAATATTTTTAATTACGATTATTTACAGAAGAATGTTTATAGATATACTAGCGCCTGCGGCGCTAGACATACGTATAGTAAACAGAACCAACACATTATGAACAATTTTTTTATTATTTCAACTTTAAAATGACTGTGGGCATGTAACCGAAGTTGGAGAAAATGTTTGTTGCTCCGAATGAAGTCATTTGAAAGCATGAGTTGTACTTGCGAATGTTTAGCAGGAAGTGTTTTGAAATTGCAGTGGTGCCAGTAAGGTAACTTAGAAGCGGCTCAGGTGGATCAATCAGCGGTGGCAAAACAACTTTGCCGTTCGAACAACACATTCCTGGTATATGTCACTGAGTATATGTCATCTGTCATTTTTAAGGTTAACATTCTTATGTCAAAGTTGTGCCCCCTATTTGTCGAGCCGCTACTGACTATAATATGTCAAAGTCATTTAATTTTAAAAATATTTTGCAACGCCACTGAGTATATGTCATCTGTCATTTTTAAGGTTAACATTCTTATGTCAAAGTTGTGCCCCCTATTTGTCGAGCCGCTACTGACTATAATATGTCAAAGTCATTTTAATTTTAAAAATATTTTGCAACGCCACTGAGTATATGTCATCTGTCATTTTTAAGGTTAACATTCTTATGTCAAAGTTGTGCCCCCTATTTGTCGAGCCGCTACTGACTATAATATGTCAAAGTCATTTTAATTTTAAAAATATTTTGCAACGCCACTGAGTATATGTCATCTGTCATTTTTAAGGTTAACATTCTTATGTCAAAGTTGTGCCCCCTATTTGTCGAGCCGCTACTGACTATAATATGTCAAAGTCATTTAATTTTAAAAATATTTGGAACGCCACTGAGTATATGTCATCTGTCATTTTTAAGGTTAACATTCTTATGTTATTCTTATGTCAAAGTTGTGCCCCCTATTTGTCGAGCCGCTACTGACTATAATATGTCAATGTCATTGAATTAATCTTTTAGCGTCAAAATCGCATCGTAACTATGACAACTACTGTGACCTGAAGTGTTTAACTGCTGATGACCGTCTTATGGTGACGAATTACTAAATTCAAAGACGACGAAAAGTTTACTCTTGAATGTCGCCAGATCTCGTGAAAGTTTCAACGCGCACAGTTACGGGATTTAGGCGTCTATGCGGAACATACCCACACACATACATCCAATTTTATATATAAGATTAAACTTTCACCAAACAAACATAAAACCATGTAATATAAAATTGCCATTATTATGTCCAGAGAATTATGTCCAAAAATGTCCGAAAACGTCCCCGTGACAACAGGAATTAGACAAGGCGATAGCCTGAGCCCCATCCTATTTAACCTAATAATGGATGAAATCATAAAGGAAGTGAAAACAGCCGGTAGTGGTTATAGAATGGGAACGGGTGAAATTAGAATGGTTTGCTATGCGGATGACGCGGTTATTGTGGCCAACCTTCAAAGACTACTCTATAAATTCGAACGAACAGCAGAAGAATTTAATATGAAGATCTCCAACGAAAAAACAAAATCGCTGACTATCGCTTGTGAAACTCACAAAGCGTCAGCTATATCAGGATTCTTGAGAGATATCATAATATGGCGGAACAAATACATGAGCAGGGGGAGCAAGGTCAGGATATACAAGACATGCGTAAGACCCATCATGACATACAGTGCGGAGACAAGGGCGGAGACAACGAAGACGAAGCAAGTTATGAGAACGGTGGAGATGAAAAGTCTACGCGCAATAGCTGGCTATACATTATTCGATAGAAAGAGAAGCAAAGAAATAAGAGATGAATGTGAGATAGATGATATAGTGAGATGGACAAGGGGTAGAAGAAGACAATGGAGGGACCATGTGAGGAGAATGGCGGAAGACCGACTACCAAAAGTGGCTATGTTGGGAAAGCCAAATACCACGAGACCACCGGGAAGACCGCCAAAGCGATGGCATGAAAGCTGGACATCGATATCCTGGGAACGATAGAACTAGGTACCATGTTGGGAAATACAGGACGTAGTTCTAAAATAAGAAGAAGAAGAAGAAGAAAAATTATGTATATAAAGAAATTCTTCCCGTCTCTTGTCAGTATTTACCTAAAAACGATCACAACCCCAAAAATTATCTAAGATTTATTTAACAGAGAGAGGGTTAAAAATTTAAGATGCTGGAGAGTATTCAAAATAAATGTGTGACGTATTTTATATTTTCTCATAATCCAATCTCTGAAATTGATAATTACTAATATGGTTTGCGTGTTTTCGGGTATGCAATGGCTTACACTACTTATTAATTTACTATATGTATATATTATTCACAGCAGGGACGTAGCAACAGGTGGTGGGAGTGGTGTCGCGCACCAGGGCCCGGGCCCCGCAGTGGCCCGCCGGCCCGGTGGCCTTTTCCACAATTTCCAATTCATTCAATCAATAAAGTAGAAACTTAAAAAAAAGTAAAAGAAGAGAACGAAGAACACAAACATCCAAAGGAAGAAAATTTTATGTTTGGGATATATTACTTGTACCTGTAGTGTATGTCACTATAATGAGATTAAAATGTTATCCTTTTTGATACGATAATATTCGTCGGGTAGTTGGGTTACTGCCAAAACTTGGTAAGTCCGAAAACTACATTAAGAAAATATCGCAATTTTAAAGTTTAAAAGACTCTCAAAAATCAGTATTGAGAACAATTTGGTAATTGTTCCATAGGCGTTGAAGACGTCTCGGATTCTTAAAATAACCACTTCGAAAGCAACTGAACGAAATGAAGCACTTGGATTGAAGAAAAACTCGAAAATTTTCAAATTGTTGTAATGGTGGTGATGGAATATAACTCTACCATAATGGCAGAAGGTCGTATGTAACATTTTTTGAGTTTTAGACATTATGTAGTACATAGAAATATTCGTAAATTTCAGCTCTATGATCTGACAGAATATGTCTAAAACTCAAAAAATGTTACATACGACCTTCTGCCATTATGGTAGCGATAAAATCTTAAGTATTACAAAAGTTGTGTCCAATGCACTGCAGAGTAAAAACCAAGATATTCAAAGAGCGTCAAAACTTTTGGAAATTGCCATGAGAGATATTGTAGAGATTAGAGGAAATTTCGAGGAAATTGTAAATGAGGCAGCTGATTTAGCTCGTGGTTGGGGAATTGATCCAAGTTTCAAAAACCACAGAATTCGTAAAGTGAAAAAGCAATGCGATGGGTTGTCATGTGATGAACGACTATCCAACGCCAAAGAAAACTTCCGTTTGTCTGTGTTTAATCTAACATTGGACGTTATTATATCGCAATTAGAAAATCGATTTAAAGGGTTAAATAACGTAGTTCAGAGATTTAAAGTACTTTTTCCTTCGGTCTTGAGAGATCACTCTGATGCTGATTTAGTACTCTTATCTGAGAACTTGATCAAATTTTATTCCGATGATTTATCGGATTCGATTTCACAAGAAATTTTGTCATTCAGGCGCATTTATAAAGATCAGATCAGATTAATGCAGACGTTTCAATTAATTATTTGGCGAAATTAGTTATTTGCGATCAAATGATCTCGAGTTCATTTAAAGAAATCTGCTATGCTTTCATCCTTTTTCTAACGATTCCCGTATCGGTAGCAACTTCGGAGAGATCATTTTCAATCTTAAAACTGATAAAAAAAAACTATTTGAGAATTAATATGTGACAAAGCAGACTTTCTAGCTTGGCAATTTTATCAATAGAAAATAGGACAGCCAGAACTTTAGATCTTAATAAAACAATCGCGTTGTTTGCTAATAAAAAAACAAGAAAAGTAGATTTTCTGCATAAATTAATTAGAATTAGTTTTGTATGTGCGTTATTACATTAATTTGTAATAACACAATTGTTATTACAATTGACTATATATTTTTAGTGCAATAAAATTGTAATTTTAAATTGAAGTTTTTTTTTGTGAAATGATGGAAGGGGCCCGTGTGGTCTGCTTGCACCAGGGCCCGGCTTTTACTTGCTACGTCGCTGATTCACAGTCACTATATTATAATCATATATCATAATACAGTTGACGCCGTTTATTATAATCACGGAAAATGAGATCAATCGGGTATTGAGATCATTTTTGTGAAGAACATGCCGGCCGTATATAACTACATAGAAACAGCATCATGTATAGTGATTAAAATTCGGTTTATCCGATCAAATTTCTGTTAAAATGCATTCTTTTACATTCAATAAAAAATTATTTACAAGCATTTTATTAATTAATTGTAGGGATAAAAGCTAGGTACCTGACGCTAAATAAACACATGTCTATAAATAATTACGCGTTATTGTGTCAGTAAAGAAATTATTTAATGTGCATTTCTTCTACGTTTAAAAAACAATAATTATCTCTTTGCAAGCATTTTGCAAACTAAAATCTCTTGACACGTAATAATTGTTGTTAGCTAAGCGTTTATGCTTTGTAATGTAATATTAACATAACACATTAGTTCTATTCGAATGTTTTATAATTATTACCTAAGACCATTAAAGGATGATGCTTTTATTTTTTTTAAATTCTTATGTTTAAATAATGTTTCTATCGTAAATGAAAATTTGTGTTTTTTGATTAGTTTCGTTTATTAAGATCATCGGTTATTGTCATCAAAAACCCGAGTCCCGATGTGATCCACATGCAAATCTCAATTTTTCTAAATAGAACATTGTAATTTTAGTAGCCATTTTATACATTTTAACATTTCTTTTAATTTTTATTTAAAGTCCTAAAGACTTAAATTTGCATATCTACCATGTTACACATTATATTAAATACTACATTATTATTTAGATATATGCATACCTCATAATCTACGAATTATTTTACTTTTTTGTACACAATATTATGCATTTCTTCCATAAAATATGATAATGAGGTAAAGAAAATACACAACGGTAAAGGAAAAGGTAATAATAAATAAGTTAATTAAGAATGTTTTCTGAAAAAAAAACCTATAAAAATAAGGAAATAAAAACACTAAACTACCTTAAACTAATATTATTCTTTTCAACATTTATTTGGATATCCTTTTGTTTTATCTTCTTGATCCCTATTTTTTGTTTGTAGGAACTGTTTACTTTAGAAATAGTGCATTATCTACATATTATTATGTATAATCGATTTGTCATTAAAAATGTGATAGGTATAATAAATAACTAATAAAAATATGCAATCTATTAGCTTGTAAAAATGAACATTAAGTTAAAGTTTAAACATTAAATAGCAAAGTAAACACAATAAAATTTAAATAATTGCATAAACCTTCAGCTATAGGTCACTTCATTCTTCGAACTTATCATTTTAATTTGTCTAATTCGCTTAATATTTGTTTAATAGTGCTGTTTTGTTACATTTAAAGGAGCGCCCGAATCTATAAAATAATGATGTAAGGAATATTAGGGTGTTTTATTCAAAAAGTAATGAAATTGTATTGCGTTCTTAAAAAACGGAGCACAGTATACGTATACCAAAATACTTCAAGCCGCCAGGAAACGCAGGAAATGTTCACCCTATATAGCAAAGGAATAGGAAAGTAATCCAGGAATCTCGTGGAAATTTTATACCAAAAACTTGGTCATGACATCTTGAGCGGACAAGTCATATAAATTATTTGATGTAAAGTTAAATTTAATATGAAACATTAGTTAAAAATAAAGTATAATTTGAGTTGAAGTGATTAATCATTGTAATTAAAGTGTTTATTAATGGTCTAGAAAAGAAGCAAGCTCAGTGAAAAATAAAGAAAACCATTAAGAAATTACAATTGTAAATCAAAGCGAATCAAGTGATAAAATTAGATTAAATTATTTCAATTCTTAACAATAGTAATTTTACAACCCCTAAAAAGTTTAAATAAGTTTCGTACGGTTATATAATAAATTACTACAGCTGTATCATCATTATCACATAGCAACTCTTGTCTACTGGAGGACGTAGCCCTCATCTAAAATCTTCCACTCGGATCTTTCTTGAGCCCTGGATATCCAATTTGTAGTTATTCCCTTATGTCCATCTAATCGGTGGCTTACCTCTCCTTTTCTTCTCTTCTCTTGGTTACCACTCCAGCACCTTCTTCCATCCGCCATTCGTGCCCATCTCCATTTCAGCCTCGCCATTCTTTCAATGCTATCCACCATTCCTGTTGTTCCGGTTGTTCAGCTCAACCTCTGAGCTGATCTTTGTATTAAGGTAAGTATTTCTGACCCATATGTTAAGATAGGCATGCATTGTTTGCAGACTCTTCTTTTTACACACAATGGAAGGTCGCTGGTAGAAGGTTCTAAGAAGAATACTTGTTGAACCATTTCTATAGCATCTCCAATGTTGTCCGAGATTAATACAATGTTGTCCCCAAATCTAACATGGTCGAGCTTCTCTTCGTCCACTTTCCAAGCGATTTAAAGACATAGTACTTCAGAACCTCAGTAAACAATTTTGGCAAAATTGTGTCCCCTTCCCGAACTCCCCTTCCAACCCTGAATTTCTTTGTCATCTTATAAAGCTTAACACTTGCTTTGTTGTTGTTACATACGTACTCGATAAGTTTTGAATGTTGGTGGTCAATTCTTAATTGAAGGGCTTGGTGCAATAACCGTCCACGTGCAGCATACACAGTTTTGAGTAAAATGAGAAAAACGTACAATTCTCTTATTTTCCAATTTCCATTAATTTTTACGTCTGGAATAGATATATTGATCATAAAGTAACTTCACTTAGTAATTTTTACATTTATATTGTTTGTGATTTTTTCGAAATTTTAGTCATAAAAGTGTACGTAGCCGGTTTTTGCCACCAAAATAGAGAAAATATGGAATGAACAGGTTAAAATTAGATACAAATATGGCTTAAGGTTTATATAGTTTACTGATATAATTTAAACTTGAGAAGGTATTATCAAAATTTTGAGTTAATCGATTTTGAAGTTTGCAAATTTACATGTAAGATTAACGAGATTCCCGCGCGTCGCTCATTTTGTTGACGTTACGTGCAATATTCGGTATTTCTAAGCGTAATACGTGAACGATTCTTGCACCAAACGATGAAGCGGCATTTTTTTGATCAAAAACTGGCGTTAACTCAATTTTGACAAAATCGGTCTTTGACCGGTTATTGCACCAAGCCCTTCAATTGATCTAAAGCTGACAGCAATTCTACTGTGTCGATAAAGCTTTTTCTTCAAAATTCACAAATATTATTTATCACTTAAGGGGCTGTTGTATTCTATTGTCTGCTCTAGTAGAATCTTAATCGTCACTAAACGGTCATTAGTTCCAAAACTCTTTCTGAAACCGCCTCTTCGTTGGGTTGGTAAAACTCTATTTTTGACTCTAGCGTTTTGCTATTACAGTAGAACTCCAATTATCCAAACTCCGATGCGAATCGCTGATTATCCGAATCGCTTTGAGAAAAAAAATTTAAGACGGTAACGTACTACTATTCGCAAAATAATGATTTTGCGTCAGCCCGAGTGTGACCACATGCAACTTCTCACTGCCAAGCGGATGCGCGATTTGGCTACCCGAAAATGGACAGTCACACACAGCTTACTTTGACATGCGGCTCTTTGAAGGATTATTTGTGGCTCTCGATAAAAAAATGTACCCGAGTTCCCTTTTCATTTTTGTGTTATTATATTTTAAAAAATTATTATCGTTCCGTAAGTGTTTCAAATTTTGAAAAATGACTCGACTATCAAGGAGCTTGGCCACCCCTGCTATATAACATGTAAAAGTGTTGCCTTTTCATTTAATTAATTAAAAATCCATACAGTACCTTTTTTTCGGAAAAAATCCAATTATCCGAAGTTTTGATTAACCGAATGGGGTCCGGTCCCAATTGATTCGGATAATTGGAGTTCTACAGTATTTTGATAAATAGTTTATCAAAAATTTAGATGAGAAGCGGTAATTATTTAAAGGCACTGGTTCGAATTCAAGAATTTCATTTTCTTTCTAACTGTCTTTCCTTCTATGGCCGTCTTGCCTACCAACTCGCCGTGGTAAGTAAACGCTTCCTTATAGAGAAGTAGGTCTGCTCAGTAATTGGGAAACGATGACCGGACGTGTGATAGATGAGAAATAAGGCTAATTGGTCTATAATTTTCCAGCTCCGTCGTGTCACCTTTTTTATGAACGAGAATCATCACCGCGGTATTCCGTTTTCAGGTGTCACGCTATATCGCATGCACATATTGAACAACGATTTAATAATTTTCAATAGCGTCTCTCCAATCAATTTGAAGGCCTATATGACCACATACAGCGGTATTAGTATAACAAATAACTGAAGTAAAATAATATATATTTTTAGCTTTTGAAATTAATATTATAAATATACCGTCAAAGTCAACCAGCTACTCATTATAAAGAAGTAATTTGACCTAATTAACAGTTAGTTAAAGTCCCAACTTTTGGGTAGCTTGGCGGGAGCGGGGCAGAGGGGTTGGATCAACAAATTTGTGTTAAATTATATTGCCTTGGAAAAATAGGTTTAATAGACACAAACTTTCGATTTTCTGATGGTTTAGTTGTTAAAAACTGGAATATATCTGATAGCAAATTTATTTTGTAGAAATTTAACAGAAGCATGCAATTTCTTTTACTACATTGTCATAAAATGCTTTTTTGTAGATATGGTATATTACTATAGAAGGGCGGTAAAAGTGATTTACTTACCGCACGAGTTTTAGTAATATATTTTGTTCGTCACTACCTACGTAAAATGACATTTAACATAAAAACACAAAATTGACAAATTAAAATATTACATTATGCGATTATGATAAAACAAATCAGCGCAGAAATAACTCGCAACATCTTAAACTTTTAAGCGATAAGATGCACATGTAAATTTTGTATAGTAAAGAAAGCTTAAAATATTTTATCGGAACTCATTCAGTAAGTTAGCAGATAACCCCTCCACAGACTACGCGTAAGCAGGTGTTCCTTCCGGGCTATCTGTTGCTATAAATAATTATTGTCTAGAGCTTATTAACTCGTCTAGGGAGATTTTAATGTTCACTTTGCAATTTTTATTTATATTTACTTTTGAAATAACGTGATCAATATATCTTTAATTAAAGTAAATTTTAATTACTACGTTGGTTTTTTAAAAGCGATAGTATTTCTTTGCATTAATCTTAAACAGTTCAAAACATGTGATATTCTGCAAATTTATAAATAAAATTTAACGTTTGGTTTGCATAATGTAACTAACACCGCGAAATTCTTAGTAGGGTATTTCCCGTATGATGTAATATTTGTACATATTATGGTTTTTCTTACAAGGTTACTACTTTTATGCACTTATATTTTTATAATTAATTGCAATATTTTAATTATGTCTGTTTTTAATTGTACTTCCTCCAAATTTGTTTATTTATTGTATTTTGGTTCTTACTGAAAGAGATTGCGATAAAATATCTTATTTTTCCTCGCCTCGTTAGAGCTTTTTACTGTCTTGGATGAATTCCGTCACTCGGCGCAAGCGCCTTGTGACAATTTCATCCGTGACGGTAAAAAGCTCTAACGCGGCTCGGAGAATAATATACTGTTGTGTCCATCAATGTTTGGCTGTTGCGGTATTAGATTGTTTATCGTGCAGTCAGAAAATATGGCATGAAAAAGGTTCATCAAAAACAATTTATAAAAATGTTATTATTTTGTAGTTATAAAAAATGTTAGTAGGCAAAATTTTAGAATTGATAAAATAAAGGTAACCATAGCAATGCAACGAAGATAAACAACGGTGATAAACAACGGTGATAAAGGCAGTCGGTTATCAAACGGCGAACCGAACACATGCGTCGAGAGAGAGTTCCAATTGAGAACCAAGGGCGTTAGTCGCGGTCAAGTGAATGGGAGAAATTGCGTGTTTACAATAAATAAAGCCGGTGAGATAAACAAACTGAATACAACCAAGATTACATTGGGCAGTATTGAGTTGAAGCAATACGTGAGAGGGGTGATTTGGTAAAACGAATCAAGCGAGGCCGAGTGGAGATTAGTGGAAAAGGAGATAAAGATAAGCGCTGTCTATTTGTAAAGAGAAAGACGGCGTAAGGCGAGGGGTGACAATAACCCTGCTTCAAGACACGAAGCATAGAAAATCAAGATTGTGTTGTGCGACAGCAATTAAAGTGCGTGCGCGAACAAGAAGAAAGAAGAAAAGGTAACATTGAATTTTTGATATTATTGTTGATTGTTATTGAGTTGTTATATGGTTGATGTTATTTGTTTATGTTATTTGTTTAATATATGTTCTTAAAAATTATATTTGCGTATTTTCTTTGACTGTGTGATAAGACAAATTCCACCGTAAAAGTCCAAAGAACCCGCAACCTGAGATAAAGAGCAAGTCGTGTCAGTGCCGAAATCTGTGGGAAGCCATCACAGATCTTGAACTTCACGGTGGACATAGCAATACTATTAATATAAAGTGGAAAAACAGAATGCATGTAATTTTAAGTGAAATTCTCAGGAGTGGCTCCCCGCGCCCCTTTAAAATAGTCAGAGGAGGGTTGAGTTCCAGAGAGATCACCTCTGTACTACAGGGGAACTACTGCTCTAAAGTAGTATTGGTTTCGTGAATTTTGATTTGCGACGATAGCGAACACGGTTGCGATTTAAGGAAAAATTGGTTGTACTATTTAGAGGTTATGCATTGCGAAATCATTGTTACATTTACATTCATAAAATACAATATACCATTTTTTATTATAATTAAGTTGTTTATTATCGAAGCGAAATAAACTGCATTTTTTGTATTATTTGATGTCAATCAATATTTACCAGTGACAAACATTACCTATTTATGACACAAGAAATGCAAAAATTGACCACGTGGAGGCGCCAC
Organism: Podabrus alpinus; assembly: GCA_932274525.1. Classification (NCBI taxonomy): domain Eukaryota; kingdom Metazoa; phylum Arthropoda; class Insecta; order Coleoptera; family Cantharidae; genus Podabrus; species Podabrus alpinus. Next base: position 99,920,172 of record OW026452.1, read on the forward strand.
TTTACGTCCACCATACAACCACTAAACTATTTATATTTTATTCCCAATATTTAGGAATTAATTAATAAATGAAATTCAGTCTTTTTCTCCAAAGTTCTGCAATTTAACAATTTCGAGAATCTTTATTATTCCCAACTTTGATCGATTCACGAAACGCGTCTAGAATATTTTAAATTGAAGGACAGCTACAGCAGGTTAAAATATTGTAATACATCTGTATTACATGCAACTACCATAGTATAATAATATAATATATTATGCTATTACAGATCAGTGGCGTAACCAGGGCAGGGGTAATAGAGGTTTCAATTCTTGCCAAGCCTTAAAATAGACTTAAAATATATTATGTTCTTAAAGCACCTTTATTCAGTAATTTTTCTTTAACTTTCAGCTTTCCCCCAAAATAAAGTTCTGGTTAATTCACTGCTACAGATTTACAGGCGTGGTCTCTATAAATTTAACGATGTTGAAGACCTAAACTCGCATCAAAAAATGATATTAATATATTATCAAGTACCAAATATTAATCAGTTTATTTATGCAATTTCGAGACTTAAACTACTTTTAAGTCCCTTTTGTCGAAGATTAAAGTTTAACTTTAAATCTCGAGGGATTTAAAGTGAATTTAAATCCCAAGAGACTTAAGTAAAAATGAATGCATAAAATAATGTATGCACCTCAGGACTTAACTGGATGTAAATCCCTCGTGTGACTTTTTGCCATCGACTTCGTCTCAGGTAAAACTTCACACTCAGGATTAATAATGCACTTAAGTCTCTTGGTATATAACAGGGTTGGCTAACCTGCGGCTCGCGAGCCACATGCGGCTCTTTGAAGGATTATTTGTGGCTCTCGATAAATGTACCCGAGTTCCCTTTTCATTTTTGTGCTATTATATTTAAAAAAATTATTATCGTTCCGTATGTGTTTCAAATTTTTTTGAAAAATGGCTCGACTAGCAAGGAGCTTGGCCACCCCTGGTATATAATATACTCTTTTATGCAATTCAGGGACTTAAACTACTATTTAGTTCCCTTTTTCGAAGACTAAAGCTTAACTTTAAATATCAAGGGATTTCAAATGATTTTAAATCGCAAGGGACTTACGTAAAAATAAATAGGTTGTTTCCATGATGACCGCATGCAACTTGATTATTAAAAACTATCAAACTGAGATTTATTTTGAGAGGTTATGTTGAAATTACAGTATAAAATAATAATTTTATAAATTGCAGTTTAATAAATATTTAAATTAAAATAGCTAACATTATGACAAATGGAATCATCTCTAATACTACTAAACTACTATGTTATCTAACAAGGGTTGTAACATACAACCACCGTAGTAATAGATCATACAAATGTATTAAATTAAGAGATATAAACCGTTTGATGCAAACTTATACAGTTAATATAATATTAGAATGCGTTCATTAATTGGTTATGATAAGATCAGGATTGTTTACTGTGAATCAATCAACAAGTTTCAATGAGCACCGTCTTTGACCTATCCTGGACCCTTATGCAAACATTAATTTGTGAGCTCTCTGCACCGGAATATATTTGACACAAACTACAAACAGTATAGTTTTGGGGCGGAATAATTCATATAATATTCATTACAGGAGAGTTCGAGCCGAGGAGGAAACGGAGAAAGAAATAAACAAAGGATGTTTATATACAGTGTCCTACTAACCCCTTCAAAGCTTGTAACACTTTAAATTTTTATCTAAATCCAGGCTGAAAATAAACGCCGAAAATATTGAATTTTGAATGTTAATCATTCAGTGCTTATTTGAAGAGACTTTTATTATCTTTTATTATCTAGAATTAACGGTTTTAGAGAGTTATAGATAAAATTAAATAAATACCGGGTGACCGGCCGAAAACTGAACATAGGGAAATAACATGGGAAATTGATTTTTTCTAAATTCCTGCTTCCCATTATAACTGATATGAATAAAAAAATACCAAATTAAAGAGATTTATTTTCCGCGCCTAAAGATACCCAACACTTAATATTTGGTTTTTTAATTATTGTTAAAAACTCGATAGTAAAATTAAGAAATAGCGCTTCTTAAAAAAATATTAGCGGGCTGGGTCGTTGCATTACGTCTAATGTGCCGCATTGCTATTGTTTTTAAACTTTTTAAATTTGTTTTTATTTTAAAAATAATAAGAACGCAATTTGAATATTATTTTATTATGACAAGTTGACCAATATTAAAAGTTAAAAGTAGTTTTATTTAGTCAACAAAACCCAAGAATAAGAAAAATATCAATTGGATAATTAAATACTGAACGAAAGTAACCAAATAATAATAATATTATAACAAGTATTCGAATAACCCTCCATTCTGCACTAAACAGTAACCCTATTATAAAATGATTCTCTTACATTTGCTAGCTGTCTAGCAGTAATTTGATTGCATTCTGCAAAGATCGCGTTCCTCAAAGAATCAATATTTGGGTGACGAGTTTTATAAATTTTGCTTTTAATATGACCCCACAAAAAGAAGTCACACGGTGCCAGATCAGGAGATCGGGCTGGCCAGTTTATAGCACCACCACGACCAATCCATCGATTTGGATATGCTTGGTTTAAATAATCTCTAACGTTTACCCCAAAATGTGCTGGACAACCGTCTTGCTGAAACCAGACCTCATGGTGTTCAGAAGCTATTTCGTCTAACGCAGGACCAATATTATTTATAAGAAGATCTAAATACATATCTGAATTTAAATTTCCAAGTATTTCAAATGGACCAAGAACACGGTTATTATAAATGCCAGCCCAAATATTAATTTTTTGAGGATATTGTGAGCCGGTCATTAAATTTAGTCTCGGATTTTGTATAGCCCAATAGCGATGGTTTTGTACATTTGGCTCATTGTTTAATGTAAATGTACATTCGTCTGTAAAACATATTTGTTTCAGAAAGTTTCGGTTTCTGTTAGCACGTTCTTGCATTTTCTCACAAAATACAAGCCTGGATTCTTCGTCAAACAAAAATATTTCTTGATGACATTGATATTTAAAAGGATGGTACTTGTGCTTTTTTAAAATTGTTCGAACATTTTCTCTACCAACATTACACTCAGCTGCAATCAAGGGCGGATCTACGGGGGGGGGGGTAATGGGGGTAACTACCCCCTCCCCATGAATCTTCATTGCAATACAAATTTTAAAAATATACCTTAATTTTCCCTAAATTTTATTACAAAACATGTATTTACCCCCTCCATAAACTTTGACCAGATCCGCTATTGGCTGCAATGGATCTAATGCTTGCATTTGGATTCGCAGAAATTAAACCTAATATAGTTTCTTCCAATTCATGGTTGTTTCTCTGATATCCTATTTAAAAAATAATGATAAGACAACTTCAATTAATAATTTTGGTTAATACCTTTATTTAAATTTGTCGAAGTATTACCAGTGTCTTCAAATTTCTTAATTATATTCTGTATGGCCGATATTGATGGAATTTGGCTATTATTAAATTTAACAGAAAATAAGTCACGTATTTGGCGTAAACTATTACCGCTGTAATAATATTTTACCATGAAAACTTTTTCTTCAACAGACCACTTCATTGTTAACAAAATTAATTTTAATCTGTCAAAGTAACTTTTGTTTGTAATATTTGGCTTTCATACAATAGCAATGCGGCACATTAGACGTAATGCAAAGACCCAGCCTGCTAATATTTTTTTAAGAAGCGCTATTTCTTAATTTTACTATCGACTTTTTAACAATAATTAAAAAACAAAATATTAAGTGTTTGGTATCTTTAGGCGCGGAAAAAAAATCTCTTTAATTTGGTATTTTTGTTATTCATATCAGTTATAATGGGAAGCAGGAATTTAGAAAAAATCAATTTCCCATGTTATTTCCCTATGTTCAGTTTTCGGCCGGTCACCCGGTATATGTATGGTAAAAAAAACAGAAATATTTATATTTCGTCGACGAAGTATTTTACTTAAAACTAATTGTTTTCCTTATTAATTTAAGTATATCAATACTAGAAATGATTCTGATCATCTTCCTTTGAAGGGCAAAATTCTTTTTGGCATGATCCTATCCAGGATCGCACAGGTTAAATTGCTGTAAGCCATTTTTAGGACCCTTGCAGATATGATATTTCTTAGTTGTCTAATGACAAATGTGTGTTCTGACAACTTGCACGAGAGTTTGTTTGTATGGGACTCCCAAGATTTATTATTTAAATGCAATTTGTTTAAGAGTAAACACCAGATTTTGACCCTTATTTTCATTTAAACCGAGTTTTTTTGTAGCAAACTTGTTAAACTGTAAGCTCCTTCATCTTTAGTTTTGAGAAGGGCATGTAGTAGAAAAAGAAAATTATGTGCAGCAGTGGATTCTGGTTTATAGATAAATCACAGATCTATCTCACAGACCGGGCCTATTGTACTGCCTTGAAAAATATAGTGGACCCTATTCATCCCAACTGAAGGATAAACTCCAAGAAATTGGCACGATCCCCAAGGGTTAAGGTGCTTTTTGAATTTGCAGTCTTCAGTTAGAATCCCTGCAATTGTCCGTAGATTGACTCTGGAATGCTTACCTGAGGGTGCTTTTATTGCTGCCCTTGCTTGTCTGCATTCAGTTTCATTTGCTCATCTGCTGGAATGCAACTTCAGGGTAAGTTGTTTGAGAAAGGTATCTAGGGTTTTGACGGCTGGCACGATCTTCGGCTCAGGGCCACAGGGAAGACAGTTTGAACCGAGTTTAGCCAGATCGTCTGCCTTTTTGCTTTGGTGACCTTTGACCCAGTGAAGAGAAAGGACATTTTGGTTTGATGTCTAGGTTCAGGATCTGGATTTATTTAAGCACCAGACCAGTTCTCATGGCTCTTATCTTGATCTTATCTGCTTAAACTTATGGCTCCCGAGTGCCATAAAAGGGTGCCGCAGTGGAATAATTAAAAGTCAATAAAGAAAATTCTCTTAAATAGACTCCTGAAACGGCTGCCACCTGTATTTGCGTACTAAGTAAGTGTAGTGTCTCTAATACGGTTGCAGCAGAACAGATAATACGAATTTATAATAATTAAAGTCGCGCTAGCATAGGGATAACATTTTCCGCCTGGTAAATTTTTATTTCGTGTAACACAAAATTCGCCTGTTCAATCAATTGTGACAAATGAGAGTGGTAGAAAAGCATTAATGAATTTACCTCTATAAAAATCCCATATTGAGAACAAGTGACCGGAACCTCTCAGCAAAACCTATTGACGAGCAACGAAATCCGGTAGTTTAATAAACTAAAATCCGTGCGTTTGGAGAGAAATTTCAATTCTTTAAGTTTCTCTGAAGATATGATTTGACTTTATTTGTTTCACTTTGTTTGTCAATATAGAATCGCTTAGATATGATACTTATTCCATTGCTATATTTCCACAGTATCGCATTCTGCTTCGCTAAACAAATAATTCAAATTTCAATTCCGGAATAACTACTCCGTGTTGGATTTCCTTACAATTGCAAGTGATCCAATTATCTGCAAATTTAGATTAAAGTTGCTCAAGCATATTTTATCAATTCAGAGCGAAGAATTTTTGTATAAAACGAATTTTTAAATTTAATTTTACAAACATGCGCTTTAACGGTATTCGATTACCTATCAACACTTCTGCAACAAGTGTGAATTGATAAACTTCATTGATTGATCCAATAAGTCGGTTGAAATTAACTTTCGCATTTTATAAGCTCAGAGTGACGCCGAAGAACCGCACTTAAGAAAAGAAAATAAATGACTTAAAAAAGTTATTTTTAGATATTCAAGTCGTGACTGATTATCTATTATCGAATTCGGTGTGATTCTAGTAATGGTACTAATTAATGTCCATCAAGGTGTTAAATGGTGACCACGCGAAGAAAATCGATAAGTGCGCGCGCGGTGAGGTGCGGTTCGTAGAAAGTCGCGTATTGCCGATAAAACCGCGTGTTCTTTGCGACCTTACATAAGAGCCGGCCTCCGTAGAGTAAATTTAGTTGCTCGCTAAAAATGTTACGGTCGGCTTACGTTGCTACGTATAATTAAAGGGACGTAAAATCGACTCGGATCATCATTTTCGAGACTGTTGGGACATTTAAAATACCTGGAGGTGGTGACGCTGGAGATGATGTGCAAGTGTCGGTGTCTTAGTGTGTGACGGAAGGACATGACACTGATGACAACTATTTCCATGCTTTCCTTGCGGCGGCGCAACTGCTTCCTGGTGCTCGCATTCATCATCTTCATACCCTTCTGTGCATTTGTACTTCAATCAGTTCCAGGTAGTGAAGCGATTTCAAAACTTGTTTAACAACTTTTTTGTTTTTCATTCAGAAAATCACTTTTTATTTTCCACTTGGCGATCCTTCCATTGATAAACTCACCTTGACTCAATAAAATGTTACATATTATTTTTGTGCGCTACCAAAACTTGTCCGTCAAAACAAATAATATTTTTTGTTTATAAACTCAACAACAATTACTTGTTGAGTAAATAAATTCGTTAAGCATGTAATTAAATCCAACTTAATGACTTGGTAATTCTTGAAGACCAGAAGTGACCTCGTAACAATTAAACTCAAAATTCAAATCCGTGCTTTATTATTTGAATAATATGTGGGTTTACGTAACAGATTAACTAATTAAAAGTTATTTTTTATTCGTATGGGAGCATGCTAATTTATAATAACAGAGACTGCAAATTCAAGTTTAATTTTGTAACGACGTTGGATGACCTACTCGTGATGTCAATTAAATAGTTGACTGGTTAATGACTCGGTCATTAGCGACACAACATATTTTAATTGACAGAATGCCGTATTATTTAATTCGTTCCAGAAATCAAGAGTGTGGTGGCGCCCAAAACCTAATTTGGTGCCCCCGGCATTTCCTAAAAATTATCATCACAAATAAAAATAATACCATTAAAAAAGTTTGATCAATTTTCCTCTCCGAATTGGAAAAATTTTAAAATAATAAAAAGTCACGTAGGTACGCTTGACAATTTAAATAGGGAAGCACAAAGAATAAGTCGATCCTTTAGCATTTTCTTTATTTCTTTTGAAAATTGTCCTAATTACTTCTGGACTTAAACAGGGCCAAGAGAGGGGTGCTAGCACCCGAGCGGAAGACCCGCAGGGGCGTAAATGCTTTAATAAAACATAAACTAATTCATATAAAAATATTACCTTTTTTCGAGTGCGGGCTTTAGCCCGCATACCATATGACAATCAGTTGAATTATTAAAATTGTAATGGGTATATTATGTTTTGTTAAACAAACAAATGAAAATATTTTACAATCATTTTTAAAATAAAATAGGGGTCGAGTAACCTATTGGTGACCACTCCAAATAAATTGAAAAATTCCTATTGCAAAGAGGAAGGTTTATATCAGGCCCGTAGCCAGGAGGGGGCACCTGGGGGCACGTGCCCCCCCCCCCGAAATGTTCAAAAGAAACAAAAATTTTGAAAGTAAACATTTGAAGTTCGAAAATAAAATAGGTATATTTTGGAAAAAGTTTTTTTCCATATTTATTTGGCGTAATTAATTATTATTTACCTTGTCGGCTTATGAGCCGACCCTGCTTATCCCTTTTTGCCTGAAAACCATGGAATTAATTTAATACAAAAACCATGTAATGGTAAACATAATAGCTGTTATGAATAAAGTATAAACTTTATTTATGGAATTTCCCACATAATCAATGAAGTTTTTCGTGACACATTGTATGCGAAGCATTGTAAAATTATGAATTATAAAATTTTCGCAAATAATATTGTATTACATTATTGTAATATGTAATGTATTACATTACATTATTTTGGTAATTTTTCGTAAAAGTAAAAAACGTGAGCTATAGGCGAAACACCGCACTTACGGGGGGCTAAAATCCTCATTTGGGGGAACGCCGGCTTGGGATTTTTATGAGACATTTTGGGGGTTTATTAGAACACTTCAATATACATCTTTGCCAAATTTCAGTTTGCCCGAACCTTCCGTAAGCTCAAACCAAAATTTTGGTTTCGTTACTTGGAAGATACTAGAACTTGGGCAAATTTTGAAAAAATCTATTTTTCTCTTCATTTTCCAACCTTGCCCACAATTTCAATTAATTTATTATTAAAAGCATTTCCCGTGCCCGAAAACATTTCTCCCCCTGCAACGAATCAATATTGTGCCATTTTAAGGGTGGGTTGTGCTTTCGGTCAATAATTTAAGTATTAGTGTGCCATGGAAAAGATGAAAAAAAAACTATTTTATAGAGAATTTTATGCTCTTCAATTATGGTCTAATCATAATTTTTAATACAAGCATAAATAAACGAGTTATCGGCAAAAAATCGCATTGGGGGAGCTAAAACCCCCGATTGTGGGGGACGCCGGCGTGGGACTTTTGGGGGTTCATTAGAACACTCCAATGCTCCTTCATTGCCTGGACTATAACGTTTGTTTTAAATAAAAATAAATTAAGAAAAATAAAATATTGAAAAAATTTGTTTGTAATAAAAATTCCCGGAAGGGGAACCCCCGAAAATTTTACTTTTAAAATATTTGTAATAAAGTAGTTTAATATATAAATAAATAAAACTTAAAAAAATTTGTAATAAAAAGGGGAACCCCCTTTAAGTGCCCCCCCCCAAACGAAATCCTGGCTACGGGCCTGGTTTATATAGTATACTGATATAATTTAAACATGCGAAAGTATTATCAAAATTTTGAGTAAATCGAATTTGAACTTTGCAAATTTACATATAAAATTTAACGAGATTCCGCGCGTCGCTCATTCTGTTGACAGTCCGTGCAGTTTGAATGACCCTAACACTTAGAGTATTTCGCACCGGCAGATGCAGTTCGTCTCTCGTATATGTAACATCGATTATTTTTTGTTTTTACGCGATTTTTTGGGGGTGAAACGTAATAGTTTACTGCCCCATACCGCAACTATACTTTTTTATGCTATTTCAAGGGTCTCTAAGCTCCCGGTTTCATTTATCCCGGTTTTCTTGATGGGGGGGCGCCTTCTCGTATGTTTAGCTCTGCCGCGGAGCGGCTCACGCCATGAAAAACAGCCCGGAGCCCCGGAGGGGCGTAGGGTAGGTTTTTTGATGCGCACAGTTATGGCCGGGCCGGAGCCACTCCAAAAAAGTGATTATGGGAGTGGCTTAAACATGCTTTTTACATGCAAAATTATGCTATTTTCAAATTGATTTTTCTCGAAATTTTATGTATACTTTCGCACATGAAATTTTTACAGTATACTCTATAAACCTTCCTCTTTGCTATAGGAAAATTTAAAATTTTTTTGGGGTGGTCACCAATAGGTAATCCCCCCCTAAATGCGATCTACATACGAATAAGTTGACAAAAATTCTTCAAGTAACTGCGGAACCAATAATTGTTTCAAGACTGTATCTTGAATTATTATGAACTGAAAAATAAACAAATAGTTAATTAATAAAGTCCAAGACATTAATATAAATATTACAGCTGTTTCAACCTTGCAACTATTTTTCAGTCGTGATATTGATATCTTCAGATATAGGTACTATATTGGAATTACGTGAAATAATACTAATAACATTCTCGTCTACTCGTATATTTTAAAAATTGTAAAAGATGTTTTAATTTAGTGTTTTTTTTTAAATTCGAAACTTTAAACCACTTAATTTAAATTTTTTTACCTATATAATAGTAAACAATGAAACAAAACATATTCAAAAACTTCATTGAATTTATAAATTTCTTCATTGTATTTGTTACAGTGTTATAAAAACAATGAATTGGTACTAGGATTTTTATTATTTTATTCAATAATCTTGAATAAATATTACCAATAATAAAAGCGGCCCACCGTGACCTTCTCTGTCTGAAATTAAAAACGAACCAATCAGAGGAGAGTTACGAATACATGCAAAGCGGTGTTTATGTAATATTAGTATACGTGCTTGCTTAGGTTGTGCGGCCTAAAGGCCGCACTGAAGTTGGATCATCGGCGTAACGGATCAATTTAGCATTACAGATGGATAAATTAAGGCGGTTATAATATTCTTGTGAATATTATTTTTCAGAAATAATATCGAAAAAATTTTGAAAGTGTAACGAATAAGAAAGGCGGTCTATCACGACCTTTTCTGTTTGTAATCAAAAAAGAACCAATCACAGGAGACTTACGAACGGATATGTTGAAGCAATTTTATTGATTTATAAGAATTTTTAATTTCAATTTTAAAGTTTTAAACGTTGTAGTTTCGAATTGATATGGTTTTATCGCAACCATCTGCTATTCTTTTGCTCGTCTCACAAAAATGTGCATCGTCACTTTATAAACACAAAATTTTTATCGTCTACTTATTATTGCACTTATCATCTAATCCTAAAACACCCCTTTAACTCAATATTTAAACACTTTTCAAAATTAATCCTTTATTTTAATAAAACTCCCATACAAATTTTAACGTGTCTGGTCAAGCAAGACTCAAAAAGCAACTCCCTAAAACAAACATAGTGCCAACCGAAATATTAAATTCCCAACAATAATTTTATACACAGAAGTGGTGTTTATATAATATTAGTACGTGATTAATTATGCGGCCTGAAGGCCGCACCGGGAGGGGGATCATCGACTCAACGGGTCAATTTAGCGTTACAAACAGATAAATTCTTTTTCTTCACATGCCTATCCATTACTTGATGTCGATGATCTCTCTCATCGAAAATATGTTTTATGACGGATAAACTGATTACAGACAAATAAATTAAGGCTATTTTATATTTCGATGATGATGATGATTATTGAAAAGTTTTGATACATAATCTTTCCTTACTGCTCTAATGAGAAGTCAGCTCGGAAAAGATTAAGTCCACGCAGAAGGATAAAACCATCTACTTTAATTTTGCGTGGGGCCCTGGTGTTAGGTTTTAGACTAGCTCATTTATTGCGGAAGCGAGAGTCGTGGATCGTGTGAAAGAAACACCCCGGAGAGATCAAGGAAACAGCTTTGCTAACACAACACAATTAAAATGGACAATTGGATGTTAATTGTCAGAAGGCAAAGATATACGCGATGTCGGATGTAAGAGGTGTTAGCCGACCCAAAACAAGCACAGTAGCAACGACATTGCCACCGAAAATCACTCCCAAACATAAACCAAGGGCACATTCGAATGGTTACATAAAAATCCCACGATAAAGTGGAACCATATCGAATCCCCAATGATAAAACAAAAGACAGCAATCTCGGTGAAATGCCGCACCCTGTATATGGGTCGAACATCGTAGCCTTTCATAAAAAAAAGAACATAAAGCGAAATAAACACAAAAAAAAATGTTTAACATAGAATTTCAAATACGAAATTCGAACGTACTACTATCATTTTGGAATCCCTTCGTCAATGCATTCTACCATAAGCGGTTCGATGTAATAAGTGGAAATAAATACCCTGAACAAGTTAATTAAATAAAACACAAATATCAATAATTAATAATTAAAAGTTTATTACATATCAACCTGAACATTCGATCCATTTCACACTTGCGAATGCGAACTGGATAAGATAAACTAATATCACCTCGCCGCAGGAATATAAAATTGCAAGGCTATCGCAATCTTGGCGACCACTCTAAGAATAAAAAATTGCATGACAAAAAGGAAACCAAAATGTTACACATAAAAAATACATAAATTGGTCAAGGGTGAACTCCAACGTCATCGTTCTCCAGGTGTACGGAAGAAAATTTGGCTAAATTAATTATCCAGTAACTGCGAAGCAATGAACAAAATTATTAGGTGACTTACCATTGTGAAAATGAAGTAATATTTCACAGGAAGCACTGACCATGGGTCCAACAAAAAATGTACGATCCGGGAAAAATCAACCATCCCTCAAATCACGAATGTCACATCCCCATGAAGGGTTTTGGAGCGCAAGATCCAAAAAACCATTCGTATTGATGGATGGGAACCCTCACAAAATCGAATCATCCCTTTTCAAAATTTTGAACCAAAAACTGATAACCATTTCACAGCACTTTCAAACATGACCGGAGCGTTCGAGCGCCCACCAATGACTTCTTATCATAGCATGCGCGAGTTTAATCTCCGTCAATCACGCTCGCTATACAGGGTGCTACGAAATATATTGCTAGATGTTAAAAGTTGAATTTAATAAATTCAACGTTGTTGCGAAAAAGAGAAAATTTTTCGTAACACACCCCCGAAGTAAGATATCTGACCGGAGGTCAAGATAAAAAAATCAAAAAATTATCAGACAAGCGAAGCTGGAAACGAACTGTGAATTGACGAAAAAAAAACTTATTCATTTACTGTAGTGTGGAGGTAGTTTGTAGCAGTACTTGGTAGGAAAGAAATATTAAGCGTTGCTAATAAAAAAATGAGCTTAAAATATTTCAAAAAAATAAAAAAATCAAAATCTCTAAAAGATTGAGATCAAAAAAATAATAATAATACTTGTATGGTTTAGTACACAATTGACGAAACGCCATCGTAAATCCGCAGAAGCGAAAACCAAATGGTAGAGCTAACAATAGCTACTGAAAACCATATAGTGTGTGATTTTGTCTCAGATAAAAATCAATGAGTACAAAATTGGCAGCCCGCATTGGACCTGCACCGAAAAACCTGAACAGCTAGAAAAAAAACATCTAGACTGTCGATAAGGAATGGCTCGCATCGGACCCATTCGAGAATAGTCGAACAAAAATATTCTTCGAACTAATTCTTCTCTTCCAGTATGAGACAGTCATGATTCTCAACACATAGGAAGGGTTTTTTGTCAAAACGACAAAATAATTAATAATTTGATCAAGAAACTTGACCAACAGATCGTCCTACCAAGACTTTAACAAATTTCCTCTAACCGTTGGAATAAATTCCGATGAAATAATTAATAGCTGGATGTTATGCTATAATTATGACGGATTTTATGTGAATATGTGATCTCAGATGTAATTAGACCAATAGCGAGTGCATTACCCAACCTCCAGTTAGGTAATGTTATGATTTAAGGTGTTGTTAAACCACATAGCGAACAAACATTACTATGTAATGTATGATGTAATGTAAGATAGGATTCAAGATGTTAACGAACCCACAGTGACAAACATTACCCAGCCTCCACCCTTAGTGTAATGTATGGTTCAAGCTGTTATGGAACCAATTTGTTTACAAACAATTACTCCATCCAACCACCCTTATGTAATGTATGATTCAAGATGTTATTGAACCAATAGGATACAAACAAATACTCCAACCAACCACCCTTTGGTATTGTAGATCCACGGCAAGCTAAAGGGATTTCACCCCCAGTAGCTTGTGGAAAACCAAAAAATAAAATTCGCTGCACATAGCAACGAACAGTACACATATCAAGGTAAATAAATTTACACATAACACTTTACCAATAAAATAACAATAAAAATTTTAATTTACATCGAAGGTATAAAATAATTATAAAAAATATCTTTCATAACCCTTCAAACACTCGGCATCAAGGAATTTACACAATCACCAAAAAAATATACGTTGAAACAATCCAATTACGGTGCGCGACTTAAACAACAACAGTCGTAACAGCAACCAAGGATCAACAAACGCAGTTGGCTTCAAAAAATAATTCCGCCGGTATAAACAAAAATGTTTCATTCAAAAAAACATAATAATAAAATTGACAACAAAACAAAATTGCCAATAAAATAATGCAAAAGCTGTTCCTGAAATTATCTCCGGGCATTCACCAAAAATACAGATGGAAATGAAGCAAACAGTAGCAATTACAGAAGCTCCCACGCTTCGGACGCCAGTGATACTAAATCTTTCCTTACTGCTCTAATGAGAAGTCAGCTCGGAAAAGATTAAGTCCACGCAGAAGGATAAAACCATCTACTTTAATTTTGCGTGGGGCCCTGGTGTTAGGTTTTAGACTAGCTCATTTATTGCGGAAGCGAGAGTCGTGGATCGTGTGAAAGAAACACCCCGGAGAGATCAAGGAAACAGCTTTGCTAACACAACACAATTAAAATGGACAATTGGATGTTAATTGTCAGAAGGCAAAGATATACGCGATGTCGGATGTAAGAGGTGTTAGCCGACCCAAAACAAGCACAGTAGCAACGACATTGCCACCGAAAATCACTCCCAAACATAAACCAAGGGCACATTCGAATGGTTACATAAAAATCCCACGATAAAGTGGAACCATATCGAATCCCCAATGATAAAACAAAAGACAGCAATCTCGGTGAAATGCCGCACCCTGTATATGGGTCGAACATCGTAGCCTTTCATAAAAAAAAGAACATAAAGCGAAATAAACACAAAAAAAAATGTTTAACATAGAATTTCAAATACGAAATTCGAACGTACTACTATCATTTTGGAATCCCTTCGTCAATGCATTCTACCATAAGCGGTTCGATGTAATAAGTGGAAATAAATACCCTGAACAAGTTAATTAAATAAAACACAAATATCAATAATTAATAATTAAAAGTTTATTACATATCAACCTGAACATTCGATCCATTTCACACTTGCGAATGCGAACTGGATAAGATAAACTAATATCACCTCGCCGCAGGAATATAAAATTGCAAGGCTATCGCAATCTTGGCGACCACTCTAAGAATAAAAAATTGCATGACAAAAAGGAAACCAAAATGTTACACATAAAAAATACATAAATTGGTCAAGGGTGAACTCCAACGTCATCGTTCTCCAGGTGTACGGAAGAAAATTTGGCTAAATTAATTATCCAGTAACTGCGAAGCAATGAACAAAATTATTAGGTGACTTACCATTGTGAAAATGAAGTAATATTTCACAGGAAGCACTGACCATGGGTCCAACAAAAAATGTACGATCCGGGAAAAATCAACCATCCCTCAAATCACGAATGTCACATCCCCATGAAGGGTTTTGGAGCGCAAGATCCAAAAAACCATTCGTATTGATGGATGGGAACCCTCACAAAATCGAATCATCCCTTTTCAAAATTTTGAACCAAAAACTGATAACCATTTCACAGCACTTTCAAACATGACCGGAGCGTTCGAGCGCCCACCAATGACTTCTTATCATAGCATGCGCGAGTTTAATCTCCGTCAATCACGCTCGCTATACAGGGTGCTACGAAATATATTGCTAGATGTTAAAAGTTGAATTTAATAAATTCAACGTTGTTGCGAAAAAGAGAAAATTTTTCGTAACTGTTTTCAGCAAAAAATTGTAATTGTGTCGTGATGACGCCCTCCAGTGCCTGACAATGGCTAGGGTGTGCCTGCATAGGGAGTTCGGCTACAGGGCTTACAGTCATAGAGGTTAGAATTCCGGATAGTTAAACTATCGAATAATAAAAGGGCAATAAGCTGTTATGACACAAATAAATGTGGTTATGTCGGTGGATCATTATGTCCAATTTAAATACGTGAGCGACCTGTCCGACGTGTCTCCAATTTAACTATGCGACCCGTCCGACGTGTCTCTAATTTAAATACGTGACACGTCCGACGTGACGAGTCTTTCTGGATATTTCTTCTAAAAGCGTTAGGATAGCGTGTTGCTGGGCAGGTGGTTGAGGTTTTCAAAATTCGGGGCTTGCCAATAATTGTAAGAAAACTTTAAAAAACACGATAAGTTTAACAGTTTGGACGGGGTTGGCCAAAAGCCTTTTCAATGCTAGAATTGTTTGGCTATTGTAAACGATAGTAAACTTTACTGTACGAACTGTTAATGGAAGTAAAGATGTGAACTGCTGTTGGGAAAAAATTGTTTGAATTTATAAGAAAAAGGGTGAGAATTTCTAATCCATCTAATTTTTTGTCCAAAATCGATTTTTTTATCGATTTAATTATAATTAAAGCGGAACTTGGGAATTCAAACAGATGTGAATCGGAGTTGAAAGATAAAGATGACGTTTGTATTTGTTTGTCTTGATAAACCCCCCAAAACATGTTTTTCGCCTATAAAACGCTTTATTTCATTTTTACGTTAGTATATTAAGATCTGAGACGGTCGCCAGCTTAGCGGTTAAGTGCGTTGCTGCTAATGCTAAACACCTGGTTCAACTCCGGGCTCAGTAAAACTTAATTCTGGCCGTCTCCTCTCGGAAGGCAATGGCAAACCATCACCGAGGTGTAATCTGCCTGGAACAGCCTCTCTAGAGATGAAGTGTATACACTTCTCGCGGTTCGGAGCCCGCGTTAAGCAGTAGGTCCCCTATGTGTGTGATAATACTTCAAACGCACAACACACATATGAGAAAGGTCGCCAACGTCTGAAATCAGGCACGGCACTTTAAGAAGAAGAATATTAAGATCTGATCAACATTAAGCGACAAAATTTTATACATAGATGAAAAATCGCGTCATCTCCAATAGGAGGAAAAGTTGTTGTAGAATGTTAGGGAACTTTTCGAGCGGGTTGATTTAGACACTCAAATACATCATATCTATACAATTTCAACTTGCCTGAACTAAAAGTAAATATTATAATCGTTATATAAATAGCGTAAGGTGCAAGTATTTTATGTAATGCTTATATTAGTTTCAAGTGTTTTCGGATTGCTGGCCGGGTGGTAACGTCTTCAAAATCGAGGCTGGTCTACGCGTAGTTAAGGGAAAAAATTAAAATACGTTAATAATACGTTGAACGGTTTGGGCAGCGTGGGCCAAAATTCTTGAAATGGAAAATCGTCTCATATTTGTAAGCGATTCTCGCCATTAATGATGGTTTTCTATAGAATTAAAAGGTAAAACGGCTTATTTTCGACATCAGAGGTGAGTATCGCCTGGATAAGCTCTTGTAGACAGAAATTACATCATCAATTTTGTTGCATTAATTTATACATGTTATGGAAAGGTTAATTCGTAAATAATTTAAATAACCAAAATTAAATTAAAAAATTGCGTTTTCGAGGTGTGGATTGTGAATCGAAAAGTTTTAATATATGTATAGGGTGGGCCAATCTATGTGTTTTATTATCTCGTAATTTAATTGAACAATATTAAATTAATTTATTGTTGTAGATTATCACGCAAATGTTGTCTTTTAAATTCTGAACCAATCACGGTTTTTTCTTTTCCCACCCAAACAGGAAGAAATCTAAAATTAAATGTTTCATCCTGCTAGTACCGCAATATTTATATTTCAGGTTTTTCAGCGACATTTGGCGGTCTCGCTCTACATTCATTGGCACTAGAACGACTTGTATGTACTCTTCCGGTGCGAGGTAAATCACGAACAGATCCCTTTTATTGAAAAAGTTTCATTCTTTATTTTGATGTTGTAGTAGCATAAAAATGTTTTCGATATGCTCGTTGAATAAGAATAACAGAGTGTTTGTTTGAATATTTAATTAACTTTAATACTTTTGACTTCATAAGAAAAATTTTATATTTGAAAAATATTAATTTAGAAAAATATCTGTCGTTTTATGTAAAACTTTTGATTCACCCTGTGCATATAA
Organism: Podabrus alpinus; assembly: GCA_932274525.1. Lineage (NCBI taxonomy): Eukaryota > Metazoa > Arthropoda > Insecta > Coleoptera > Cantharidae > Podabrus > Podabrus alpinus. The sequence goes on from OW026452.1 coordinate 99,937,676, forward strand.
TACATGTAGGTCGATATACACAGGTACAATAAAGAGTACAAATACTTATGGACCATGGTCATGGGTTCGATTCCCATCCGCTCCTAAATTATTTGTATCTGACCGTGGTTAGGATGACACCTTAGCCTATGTGTCCTGTTATACTGGAGTTAACCTTGAATTGTACAATGATGCAATCTAGAAGTGAGGTTATGCGGATTCAGGCACGAATGAGTGAGGTTATGCCGATTACGTCGCGAATAGGAGTTACATACTTGTAAATTTTTGTTTGAAATAAATTCCTTTATAAATGCTATAAAAGGTTTATCCGGATGTATTAGCGCGTTAAAATTTGAAATCTAATTAAATTACGAGGTGCGTCTACTTGGCATTTTACTAAACATGCGGGTGGCATATCTTCACAAAAAGTAAATGAGATATCAAATACGTTTGTTTAGCTTTGGTGTTAATTATAAAATGACCTACAAAACGGGAGATTATCAAAAAAACTTTTGAAGAATTAATTTTTCCATTTATAATAATGGAACGTTATCTTTTATTCCATACCCTCGCACTTTGTAGATAACCAATCACACGTTTTCAGTTTTTCAAAAATTTTAATTAGTTTTCCTGAATTATTGGAGTTAAGAAAACTGTTCTAAGCATACACAATATTTTTTTTTACGCGAAATTTTCGGGCATCGCGTTTTTACGCCATTTTGTTTTTTAACACTTTAAGTTAGCCCCAAAAAATTGGTTTAATCTTAATCTATTAGTATGCATGGTCTATGTATCTGTCGTAGATCACAGCTTCGCAGTAGCCATCGCGACCAGGCATATAATTCTATTTCCCGCTCTATAGCCTCCCGATGTATGTTTTTATTGTGTGCTTTCCGCCACATTGGCTCTGCTGGTCTGTGATACTGATAGCTTTATGATGTTATTATTATATAGGTTTTGTTTAAAATTAAACTGAAATTAAAAGCAAATCCCAAGAGATCAAAGTTGACTTCCAATCGCGGTAATTGTTTACTTCTGAAAAACGAAAAATATTCAATTTATTGTTTACTAATTGTGCTTTTCCCAATGGTCTGAAGGTTTCTACTGCTTATCCCATTGATAAAAAAGGCAGGCTGATTCAATTGGCGTCATAGTAGATACTATGTCAAAAATATTCTTAAACGCGATTCTGCATAGGTTGCATTCATGCATCCTTCTACAGTGCCGGTGGTGGTTGATGCGTTCGCGGAGACGTTTGACCAGTTTCCTACGGTTTGACTGCGCCACACTAGGCCTAAATTTTTCCTGGCTAATAGGTTGGCTAGAGGGTACGCAGTGCACGTGTTGGTAGCCAATCGGTTCCTTTCGTATCTGTCCAATAAGACGCAATTCGACGATATAAACTCGTCGCTTTTGATGATTAGCATAGGCGTCCCGCAGGGTTCTGGTTTGGGCCCGGTAATCTTACTTTTTATAACACCTCATCTGCAGATCTGACTAATTGGAAATTGTTTATGACGAGAACACAGCAGAGCTCCGAAAAAAAGCAACGTTTTTAAATGGGAATTACGTAACGTGCGTAAAACAGGCACCAACAAAGTTAAAATATTATATGTAGAGCTTCCAAAAATGTAATATATTCAAAAAATTTCCCTTTTTCCACCGACTTTCGAATATTAACTACGTGATTTATTATTTGCGAATTGTAGAAATTTATGTTCTACACCACTGTAAAATTATGCATAGAAGATCCGCATAATTATATAGAATTTACATAAACCGTTAGACGATAAAATATTGCTGTAAATTAATCACCAAAATTATGTATAAATTAAAAGTTCATCGCAAGTGTTTATTTGGTTTTTTTCTGTCATAAAAGAGAGTAAAAGTTTTCACGTATCACGAAGAAGGAATAAATTACAAATGAGAACGAAAAGTATGGTAATTTTCGACTGAGAGTTTTTTGACTTCTTTAATTAAATGGAATTAAAAACAATTACGGAAATTCGTTTACATTTCAAATGCGGGGGGAGTGGCTGTAGCGTCATGTTACAATTATATACATCTTGTATTAAATTTCTCTAGCATTAATAATTATTGATTTCCGTACATTTGATACTTTAAAATGTGATAGACCGCACAATTAAGTCTTTCAATCAAATAATGAGAAGTAATTCATGTCAGGAACATGAGCGTAATTAAGAAAGCAAAAATTTTGCCCAATTTGTCTGTCACACTAAATTACCAAAGTTTAGTCGTTCGTCATACCTCGACAGTCACTTTTCAGTTATTAATTATTCTACCCTGTAATAAACTCGAAGTGTTCTAGATAATTAAATTTTCCTAATGCATAAAACGTAATAATTAATTTATCTTTTATTAATTTTGAGAAATTTTAATTTAAATACTTGATTTGGTTGATCGGTGAAATTTTAAAAATTTAGTCATCATTCGTTCTAGAATTTTAATTATCTCGAGTAAACTATTTCAAGTTATTAGGCTCAAATTATTTCACCTAATGGGGATACATTCTGTTGGTTTTATTTATAAGGAATGAAGTTCCAAATTAGGGTATTGGTAAACCACGTTCCGTTATCTCTGGCTAGATTAACCACTAAAATTGAACCTTTTGATTAAAATTAGGTGATATAGAATATTGTTGGAATTGGAAGGTCTTAATTATATTATAATTAACCCCAAAACAAATATTTTAGTTCTTGTAAGTGCGTGACAGGTTCATATTTAAAAAATAATTTAGTTTGCGTATCGTGATCTAAAATCAAAAAACAATGAGGGCATGTATAAAGGTATATCCGGAGCACGAGCGTCGCGTCGTGTAGGGGTGTTCTCGTTATAATTCAGCTGAACGTTGCAACGCTCTATCAACCCTCTCATTCCCAAACTCGGAACATTTGTATTTAAACTTGCGTTCGTATAAACTCAATGTCTAGCGTGTGAGGCAAATAAATTTGATAAGAAACCGGTAGTATGGTAGTATTGTGCGTTCTGTCAATCTCTTAACATAATAGTGATTTTATGATTACTTAAACTAAATTTATTCAGTAAAGTCTGTTTGACGGTGTCGGCTCTAGGGGTGGGCTTGATTTTACCTTACAAATTTTACTACTTTATAACACAATGGAAAAAAATATAAAAGTTAATATTTCTTGCTATAAACCATTTGTTTATTTGATTGCGACAGAATCAATGAAGAATAAACACATTTGTGCCTTGGGGGTATTTCCCCAGACCCCCCCGTTTCAAATTGGGTTTTCTCTATATCTCGATTTATGTGCAGAATGAAAATATCATGATTTATAATAATTATATTCTATAGACTAAGGGGCCGAGGGGGGGTATGGAAATAGTTCTCAGTCATACCTAAATGCTCCTCAGTATCAAAAGTGATTAAGTAAAGCAATTTTAGAGCTATGTAAAAGAAGATTACGGAAGAATCAACGGAAAATTCAAACACGTGTACCTGGGGGGTATTTCATACCCCCCAGACCACCCCGGTTTCAAAACGCGTTTTATAACACTTCACTTTACTGGAAATGTGCTATTGGGTAAATAATTGGGGGCAAGCTGGAATACATTCTATTATCTTTATTAGGACCTGTAAAAAGACATATAATTTTACACTCTTTAACGACCCCGAATTTCGCCACCATGTTGGAAAACCACACGAAGAAGTTATTGGAAATGAAGTAATATGTACATACACTAAATTATCTGGAGAAAAAATCGAATGTTGTGTGGTTATTGAGTTTTTTTTTTTTTTTTCCTGCAGGGAAGGGGGAAACCTTCATAGGCACCACCCCATCAGGGATGGTAGTGTCAGATTCTAACTGACTAAAACCCCCTCCCCGACGACAGCGGGCTTTACCTTCTCGGCATTACTTCCGCTGTCGTCTGCGATCTTCCATGCTGCATCGATGATGCAGGCTCCCGATGACCTCCCGGTTTAGCACGAAAGTTTGTGTCCCGGAGATCAGGCACTATCACTTGATTCTACTTTTCCAATTGAACCGGACACACCGCTCGCCGCGATCCAACACGTCTCACCGGGTCACCTAGTGGTCCGCAATCGTCAGTATAGGTGAAAGTCCACTCGTCATTAACTTAATAGGCGGAAATTCCGGCGACAAAGTCAAGGCCGAGCCGACCGTCATCCATACCGGAGACTCCGAGCCCCCAAGCGACCCTGCAAATCATACTAAATCACAGAGCGCGATGCGACCGGGTCATCTTGAAAAACTTGTGGTCGCTGGCAAAGTGCCAGTCCACTCGTCTTTATATTTGACGGCACTATTTTCGCGATCGTCCCCCTCTGGATTAGCACGAGAGTTTGTGTCCACAGAGGGTCTACGCGCTATCGTCGTACCGACACTAACCTACCCCGTCGAACGACCGTCACTACTCGACCCGACCCGACCCGCCGATCAATGACGATATTCTTCGGGAATTCTCTTGGGAACTTCTCGCGCATCTTCTCGCGGGAACTTCTCAAGGGAACTTAAAAAGGCTGTCATTGACTTAACTGTAGGGCGAGGACTCGAGCTGCGGCTTGCTCAGCTCGTCCGTCCCCCTCCTTGGTCTTCATCACTTGACTGATGAAGACCGATACAGCCAGCCATTCGTCTTCGCCGGACAGCATGAAAGCAATCATGTTGTCCGGGCTTAGTGTGTCGCCCATCCGGAGCGAAATCATCACTCTCTCCCTCTCCCATCTTAGGCATCCGAAAAGAGTGTGTTCCGCCGTATCTTCGTCCCCGCAGTAACGACAGGCAGGTGACTCGGTCAGCCTGAACCTGTGGAGATATGCCTGGAAGCATCCGTGGGCGGTGAGAGCTTGTGTTATATGAAAGTTCACCTCTCCGTGCTTTCTCGCTACCCAAGGACGAAGATCCGGAATGAGCTTTCTGGTCCAAAGGACCAGCTCCTTTGCCAATCGTCGAGCGTCCGCTGCTTAATGGTGGGGTCCGGTCCCGCTCGTACGTCTGCTCTCTCTCTAGCTAAAAGCTCTATGGGAGGCATGGAGGCCAAGACTCGCACGGCTTCGCCGGACACGGTCCTGTAAGCGCAAGTTACTCGAAGTGCCATCTTGCGCTGGACCGCTTGCAGCCTCTTACGGTTACGCTGGACGTTGACGGCCTCTTGCCAAACGGGAGCGGCGTACAACATCACGGACTGTGCGACGGTGCCCAACATCCTTCGCTTCGTCGGTTTTGGGCCACCGATGTTGGGCATTAGTCTAGCGAACGAAGTAACTATCGCCGTCGCCTTGTTGCACGCCGTACGGATGTGATCGGCAAAATTCAGGTTCTTGTCTATCTTTACCCCCAGTATGGTGACGAAGTCTTTGACTGCAATTGGGGAACCACCCAAAAGCAGCCTCATAGTGGGGGCTTTTCTTCTGCCGCGGATTACGACTGCCTCGGATTTCTCCGGCACCAAAGTAAGTCCGCGGCTGCCCGCCCAGGTGTTTATGGTGGCTATCGCTGCGTTTGCTTTGGCTTCCAAAGCCGACGACTCTCTGTCTACAACGATGAGGGTGAGGTCGTCGGCAAAGCCGTACAGCGTAGTGCCGTCTGGGTATTCCAGCCCGAGAACTTCGTCATACATTACGTTCCACAAGGTTGGGCCAAGTACTGAACCCTGTGGGACACCGCTGGTAACTTCCCTAGTGGCACCGTTGATGATAAGACTTCTATCTTCAAGGTAACTGGCCACCAGGTTGAAGATCTCGGGACTGATATTTCGGGCTCTCAACGAGTTCAGTATGTGCCTCCACCCTGCGCAATTAAATGCGTTTCTTACGTCCAGGGTGACGACAAGGCAAAAGCATCTAGTTCTCCGTGTACCTTGCACTGCTTCTCCCGCGACTCCGACTATTGCTTCCAGAGCATCCACAGTCGATCGGCCGCATCGGAAGCCAAACTGCCTTTCGTTGAGGTCGCCCGATCTCTCTATGTCCTGGATGAGCCTGTCCAGGATCATTCGTTCAAAAACCTTGCCGACGTGATCGAGGAGGCATATAGGTCTATAGCTGCTCGCTACGTCGACAGGTTTGACACCTTTGCGGGCCAACACCAGTCTCGCCTTTTTCCGGCGAGTTAAAGCTATCAAAGCGCATGAAATATATTTTCCTTTGTTCTGTACCCCCCCCCCCCCAATCTATTTATTAATCATATTTGTACTCTTGTGTGCAAATCGCTAGGTGTTGTGGAAATGTGTAGTAAAAGTATAGTTATTAAAAATATTTCGGGGTGCACAGAACCATGACTTATATATCACGCGCTTTGATGGCTGTATCTGATCGGGGGGGGGGGGATAGAGGGTGCAAAATTAATATGTCTTTTTAAAGGTTCTAATAAGAATAATATAATTTACTTCATCCTGCGTCCTTTTTTACACCACGACAGCTCCTCACAAGCCAATTGCTGTAAAATAATCAGTTTTTATGAATATTTACATATAAGTACATCATTTCACGTCTAGGGGCCCTAATTTCGGCACCGCTTTCGAAAATATACTAACAATAAGCAGGCCCACTGTGTATGGCAGTCGGAAGTTGCTAGTCCCTTCGTGTCTCGCCCCTTGCTCTTTTTTTCATATTCACTCGCTACCTAACGTTTGCAGGTGCATTGAGCTTCTTCTACTTATGCTATGTCTGGGACTTGTGTTTACCAATTGTTTTTCAAATTAGTTCTATGAGCATTGGTTTTTACATCTTTAGTAGCTTGCTAGGCTGGCCTTCGATGTGCCTATACCCTGGTTTTTATTGTTATGATGGCAAATCATTAACACAGGGGTACCGCCGGATTTACGTGCCCTCAAAAGCATGGAAGTCATGCATTGTACATATTTTAGAACACCCAAAATATCCATGCATGACATCAAATAAAGAATTTTTTTCTCTAGATTATTTAGACTACTTTATTGTCAATAACTTGTTTTATTATAAAGTGATGCAATCAAAGTGAGATATTCACTAATATTCGTAAAAATTTAATTATTCTCGTGATTTTTTTACTTGGCGGTGAAATTCAGGGTCGTTAGAGGGTACAAAATTCATATCTCTTTTTAAAGGTTCTAATAAAGGTAACAAAATTTATTCCCGCTTTCTCCCATTTTTTTATGCAAACTTGTCGACTGGGAACGGAATTAGCAAATGCATACCGAACGCTCTGAACGCTGTAACTCTGCGACGGGGGCCCTTAGAGAGAAAAATGTATAAGATCTTTTTTACAAACGATTTAGTTTTCTTCAACATTTTGCTTTAAAGTGTATCTAAACCGAGATATTCATGAATATTCATAAGAATGTCTGTTTTTCGCGGATTTTCTAATATGGTGACCAAATCCGGAGTCTATAGGCTTAATTAGTAATAGTGATAATAAAGTATTAATCGTGGGACGCAACTTGTGTTGAATTTTTTCTACTTACTGGTTAATTTTTTCCGTAATTGTTGTTTGATGTTTTTTTTAAAATTTGTTATTTTTACTTATTGAAGTAAAATAAAGTAAAAATTTTAATAGCCTTTATTCAATCCTTGGCGGCTGGCCTAATATTTGAAATCTATTGGCAAGTTATTGTTCAAGCAGGTTAAAAATAAGTTGACCACTTTCTTATAATATAAAAATTATTTCTGTTTTTTATTGCTTTTGTCCATGTCTGCCTACTCTCTAAAAAACTTAGCGCTACCACTGTTACTGGAAAGAAAATTTATTTAGAAAACAAACAATGGAAATTCAACAAAATATAGAAGTCTGGACATCCAAACTAACCACAGACTAATGCTATAAGCTATACATAATAAACTTTCGCGACGTTAACCGATCCTACAATAGTATTACGACCTTCACATATGGTAACGATCTCCCTCTGTGAGGTCAAAGGCCAAGCAACCATATCGTTCACGTACTAGAAAACCAAAGCGGCTTATTTCTCCTTTTTTTGGAAACGTTCATAACTGTGGTAGGTAATTTACGTTCCTTAATAAATTTATTAATAAATAAACAAAGCCGGTTTACTCGCCTACCTCTGCGATGACAGAACATTTTATGGGGAAGTGGAAAGAGAAATCACTGTAAACAAAACATATTATACTTTGCCAGTGGGAGATTTCAACGCAGAAGTGGGAAACCAGCAGTCCGGAGAGTAAGCACCGACTGACGCGGAATGAGAACACGAAAGGGAAGAGGTAAAACATTAGTAAATTTCTTGGAACAACACCGGCTTAAAATAATTAACATATTCGTCGGTAAAAGTAAACACAGAAAATGGACGTGGAGAAGCTCCAATGAAAAATTAGGAACGAAATAGAAATCCAGTTCTACGCTATACCCTGGATGAGAGGATGGCTAGCCGTTTTTCTTCAAACTGAAGTTTAGTTCTTTTACTCTGATGATTGGATATTAGAAAGAGTTATAATTAATATGGGTTGGGCGCTAGATGGTTCAATAAGGGAAGGCGGAAAACCAGATGAAGAGATCGTGTTACAAAAAAAACACCTGGATAACTATCGATTGAACTACAAAATAAATATTTTATTTAAAAAAAATGTTGGGATCCATTGCAAAACTGAAATTTCCGGAGTGAGAAGAGAATGAGATCGTTGATCGATTATTTAGGACACGCTCTATTCCAAATTTGTTGTTGATAGCTATTATTTGGTTTTTTGAAAGTATTGCCCTCAAAAACATGGAAAAGCTTCTAAACCACTTTGAGGTATACCTGAATCGATATACGAAACAGCATAATTGAATTTTATAGATATTTTAATAAAAATATGATTACTTCGAATAATTTATTTGCTGAAATTAAACAACATTTTTGCACAAGTTACATTTCAGTGCGGAAGCATTGCTTTTTGAGTAAATAATGATATAATAATTTATAAAAGCTTCTGTAATACAATAAATTTGAAAATTAGATTTAATGGAAAATTTTGCACCGGATGCAATATGGAGCACCTGAAAATCTACTCTAACAATGTTTCCTTTCCGGTAATGCGATTAAACGTTTTATCCATATTTTTCTATACTTTTCGAAAGCGTAAATCTTAGTTATACTGTCACTTACACAAAATTCTTTTTAGTCCAGAAAATTAGGCAGCTATTTTTATCTTGTCACTCGCAAGGCTTAATCAGCTGTTTATCGTAAGAGATATTTGCAATTTTCTTTTGCTTAGTTGCAAGACTTCCCATTCCTCTGAAGATTTTAGTAAACCACTTCAAGATATCTCAATTAAGTTCAGTCGAGTTCACAATGGTAGCCACCCCTGCCGAGACGCATCTCGATTCAATTTTAAACAAAAATTCGCATTTTTTGATTATGAAAAATTTTATCATTTCGTATCTCGTATTAATTTCATCCAGGAGTTCTTTCCTATTTTTTATCCTGTGACAAATAATATAACAAATTTTTTGATTACCTTTAGAGGTGATTTTTTAAAGGAAAATTATTTATCAAAAGACTTTTGTTGAATAATTCAGATCGATTTTGTATACAAACCAAAGGGATGATTTTGTATGTTGATTAATTTGTTGAACTTCTAAAGGGTTTAATCAAAATTCAAATTTAAAGGGGTTGCATTGTATCTTCTGAATTTAGAGAGATAAAATTTATTATGAAGTAACGCGTTTAAATTGCTGGGTAAAACTTCAGCTTATATCGAAATAAAGCTGAAATTTCTTCTTTGTTGAAGTTTTACAGTTCCTGTTTTTTCCTGAATAACGTGCTGAAATTTCGTCCTTTTGATGACTTTGATTCTCATCATTTGGCAGTCTGATGTTACCGGATAATTTTAAGCTACAAACCGCTTTGTAAAGTCTAAACCTGACTTATTAATAGTTTTAACATTCAAAGGCTAGCTGATATACCTTTCAGCAAAATTGGAAGGAGGCAGAATAAATTAACGTCAGAAGAGATTCTGTACTTCCACTCGACGCTTCTTTTCCTCAATTTCCAAAAAGCGTTCTAAATTTTATCGTGACAGACAGCCCAAATTCTTTGATTAATATAACAAATCTATCCTTTCTTATTAATCCACATGCTTTAACGGTCTCAAACAATGCCCACTTCAGAGTGTATTATCATCTCAACGGATAATCTCATTAGCTTTTCCTTATTTGTATTCGCCTGCTTATTCAAATTTACGCACTCACTGTTGATTATCAGTTCAGAATAAATTACATTTTATGGATATGATCATTCGTATACGGTGCATTTTTGTTTGGGTAATAAAGTCTATGTTTAGAATAATCCATTTTCCTGTTATTACATTGATAACGTGGTGATAACGCTAAAACAGTTACATTGATGTGGTAGTCAAGCCGAACTTAAGTATTTTATGCAATCCTAGCGTGTTTATCAAGGATTTATTACTACTTCTGCAGTTCGTAATGACCGTCAGTCTCACGTGTTGTTTATTAGTAAATTTACTCCCATGGGATCATTAATTTGATCCCAAGGGATCATTGTATGACCTCATAATTATTGACTCAACACAAGTCTACATGCTATTTTATCTTACGTTAGAATTATTTATCGCTTCCTTCAACGGAATGCGTTATCGCATTGCAACGAGATATTCTTTCGACGTGTTTCGACGTGCTCAGAGCAACATTTTTAACCTCGAAATCACTTGATCCCGCTATTTTAAACTCATACGAATAGACAATGACGACCGTCATGATCTGAATATTAGCGAGATCAATTGCTAATGGAAGGCTCCTCGGTTCGACTTCGGGTACAGTTAAAATTTATTGACCCTCTTCCGTGCTTCGGAGGGCGCGTAAAGCCTTCGGTCCCACTGTGTTAATGGTTTGCCATCATAACAATAAAAACGGGGTGCAGGCACATCGAAGGTAATCCTAGCAAGCTACCTAAGATGTAAAAATCACTGCTCGAGGAACTAATTCAATGTATTAGTTAAAAAACTGGGCATAGACCTACAAATAAGAAGAAGAATAGACGATCATTCACTCGCCGGAACTCATATCTAGCGAGATACGAGGAAGCGCTACTGCCCGAAATATTCACCCTTCGGTTCCTTCCCTGCTTTTTCTTTACGTAGCGCTAGAAAACCAGGTAATTTACGAATGCGCCGTTTCAGTGATTGAAGTTCAATCTGAATTTTAGCGTAGTTTTCTTGGCGTTGTTCTAGACTTCTAGTTTGAATTTTTATAGCTGCCTTTCCTGGTTTTCAGGTGGGAGAGTGGTCTTCAATCCACAATGCCAAACTAATAAATTAGGTTGTCCGACACTTGTGGGAACCTCATGGGTAAATCAACTATTGCCAGAGTCTTCACAGAGTTTGCCTTATTTATTTTGGATCTGTTTGACACTGCTCCCCCCTTCCTTTATTTATATCTTCCTTTGCTTTAATTTCAATTAATCAAAAAGATTAAGAACTTTTGGTCGTCTTTTTCCGTCCTTGGGGAATTTGCTTTTTTGTTGAGTTTACATTATATATCCATTATCTTAATCTTGTATTATAGTGGCGAGAATTGTCTTGAAATACACATTAATTCATATAATAATTACATATTATACAAATAATGATTTATCAATAATTACGAGTATATAGGAAACATCAAAATCTACAATTATTTATGTGTGTAATTCCGTTGATCTATCGCTCAGTGCGGCCTTTAGGCCGCACAACCTGGGAAATCATTCACTAGGTGGCTAGTAATAGCTACAGTAAATTTATAGGACAGTGATGATAAGAAGGATGTAATTTTTTAACAACATGCGCCAACAATAGCTATCTGATTTGTGATTAGCTGTCGTATCGATGGCCCTGGTTGTTGCCAAAATTTTTTCGCCTATTGTGGTCTTCTTCTTCTTTAAGTTCTTCTTCTTCTTTAAGTGCCATGCCTGATTTCAGACGTAGGCGACCTCTCTCCTATGCATGTATTGTGCGTTTGAAGTATTATCACACACATAGGGGACCTACTGCTTAACGCGGGCTCCGAACCGCGGGAAGTGTATACACTTCATCTCCAGAGAGGTTGTACCAGGCAGATTACACCTCGGTGGTTTGCCATTGCCTTCCGAGGGGAGACGGTCAGAATAAAGTTTTACTGGCCCCGGAGTTGAACCAGGTATTTAGCATTAGCAGCAACGCACTTAACTGCTAAGCTGGCGACCGTCATTATTGTGGTCACTGCTTCTAAATAGTCTGTATAGAAAACCTTAATCTTATTTATGAAAGTTACATTGCCAGGCAAAGTTTTCGTCCGGGGTACATTGCTGTGATCTAAAGTACAAGATGGATCCTGTAGGCTAATGGGCACGGCAACGGGAAAACCTCATTAATATTTTCCTAGTGAAAGTATCTTAGCTTTGGTTAAGTTGAACGCATACGCACTGTATAACATTTTGTGTACGAAGGAAATCCATATAATTGTAGTGTAATTTGGATACCTGTTAATGATCGGTGAAATTTATTATTCATAACATAGATAGGTGAGATTATCGTATGTGGGCGGTTAAGTACGTTGTTTACAAATTCGGAGTACTCAGTGCAACCTTGGATAAAGTTGACCCGAGTCAGGATGACTTACTAGAGAAAATAATTAATGGGACGGTTTAACAGATTTATTTAGAACTTGATATCACAACAGTGTATCCGGGGTGATATGGATTAAAATCTATATTTTTAAATGAATTTTAGCTTTAATAATTCTCCATATTGGGGTATTGTATGAGGTCTGAATGCTTTGTACACATATTTTGTAGTTATATTTTTTTAAATAAAATTTTTAACATGGACAGATAGGATAGTTTATTGAAATATTTGCTTCGCCATACGACATTTTATACATAATATTAAAACGAAATTCTGTCGTGTATCTAGGACTGTCATAGCATCTACCCTTAACAAACAGGATTATTTAAGGTGTTTATAATAAAATCCTAAAAACGTCAATAACTTTTTTCACTGGAAGAAATATTGAAAAAGGCCACGTTTGGACATTTGATGATTTAATAGAAATCGAACGGAGTATAAATCTGGAACGTGCGTTTCGTCGTTTTCCCGTAAAAAAAATTGTATATAATATGTTACGAGTATTACAAAATTAATGTGCTGTATCGATTGAGTGTGAAAAATGAAAGAAAGAATACTTAATGGATCGTCCGAAACGGTCCAATTTACTAAATAATAGCACTTAATTGAATATTTTCGTATGCTCCAGTAATTTTGTAAAACTTTTATTTAAAAAAATAGAAAGAAGGTAACAATGTAAGTCTCAAGATTATTAAATAGCAGGGATCCTATCAGCTGGTCTTGCGGGACACCTATACTGTTAATTTCACATCTGCATATCTGACTGTTATTATGGGAAGTATACTGGAAAATCGGTCCGGTATTTAATTGACCTGAACTTAAATGAAACAAAACGTTATAAATAAACGAGGTGATGAACTTGGAAAAGATTTAGATGAGGTTATAGGTCAATGAAATGATGATTATTTGTATTGTTAAAAAAATTGCAATTTTGTGAGGAGCATGAAATTATTGCGGTACAGTATTAATGAATGTATTTAACTGTTCTTTTAGTTAAACGAAAAAAATAGTTCATTAGTTATGATTGAGAAACGAAATTTTTATAAAATTTTTATAACACGAATTTTAATTTAATGTTTTTTGCGTTTTTTGCAAGTAACTCCATAATTACATCTTTTAACGGTGCTTAATAAAAATAACAAGTTTTCTTAGACGAAACAATGCAGTCTTTAAACATACCTCTTCTTTTATGTTCTTCAGTCTTTATAATTTATATCACACATTCATATACCATTACGTAAAATAGTAAAATGCCATCTTTTTTGTATTACTGTAATAAATCAAAGTGCACATCGATGTAAGTAGAAACTTCCGACTTGAATCATCGCTGTCTTTCAAAAGGTCACGAACTGTCTCTTTGATGTGTCTTTCATTATACATACAGGAAAAGCTTTGAAAGTATAATGTTTAACTTTTAATTGAAACCCGTAAAATAGCAAATACGTAAACTCAATCTTCCACATTCATTGAGGTTAGTCGTTTCATCTTATATCTTGCATCCTGGCAATTAAACTACATTTTGAGTCCTTCGTTGTCAAAGTACGAATTTAATAATAGCAAAAAAGAATATCAAAAATTAGGAAATTTTGGGAAAAAGAATTTTCCTCACAAGAAAATCACAAGAGTCATAAGAAAATAATAATTAAATTTGTAAATTAAATTTGACCATAACAAACTGTGAAAGCTATTAGAAAATTAATATTGGATTGAATGATCAAACTGATAAAAGTGTCAAACTTGACGTTGAAATGCAAATATGGCTAGAAACTGTTAGTTTACCGGCACAGATTGATTGCGTGCAACTGATGAGACATAAAAAGCAGCGCTGCTGCATTGCACTATAAATTCACAAAATATTTAATGCTTTTAGTTGTGTTTTTCAAGAAAAGTGTCTGGCTACTAGGATATTACTTGTGCCGTGGTTTGGAATCCACGTTAACCAGTAGGTCGGGCTTGTCCCCAGTTTACCCGAATACTTGATGATTCCGGAAAACGTTGAACAAATTCACAATAGAAAATCGAACGCTACAAGCCTAAATATAATCAATTTGCATTGCATTGGAAATATACAAGGTGCGGTACAAACTTAGCAAACGAACCTGTAAAAATGTTTTTACAGTATTATAAAATTTTTATAAAAATTGTTTTGAAACTTTCATTAACATTTCGCATCAAATTTTCAGTGCTGGGTTTAAAGGCAATTAGATGAGTTTTTTATTAGTATTTTCCTTAGCAAAACACTTTCACGTAGAGCTAAATATTTTCCTTCATAACTTAAAGTTACATTTCAAAACGGTCAAGTTTAATATTGTAACATAAATTTTAAGTAGCGGTATATCTGTAAAAGGTTTTAGATTATTTTATTAACTTAACCGAAAACTCTACAACTTTGAACATTTAATGTTAATCTAATAATTTTAAGTAAATGCTGTGGATTTAATTAAGTTCCATCGGAAACGAATGAGCGCAAATTTCGGTACGGTTTTTAGACAGTGGCGTGCTGTAGCAGGCTCGTAGGGCTTCACGCGTATTTTTGTTAAATTAAAAATTCGCAAACCCACGTTGTTTATTATTCTTGTGACGATTAACTGGTAATAAATCAGGGCTAAATCGGTAGAGAACATAATTAAATTAAATTTGAGTGTCTTTACATATTTTTACTTTGAGTTACCTGTTAATTTAGAGGTTAGGGCTTTAATGATTCTTCTTCTTCACGTGTCTATTCGTTAATGGATCCATTGATACTGTAATGTATCGTGCCCTTTATTCACCCTGGATGCTTAACAATGATAACTTTTGTAAATAAATTTTGGTAGGTCACCACGGCTAGCTATTAAATTTAAATATATAGAAATTCTTTTATTATTAATAAATTTTCTTTCTTGCATTAGCCAATCTCAACAATAAAGAAGATTCACAGTTTAACAATATTTATTTAATTGATTTAAAATTGAAAATAATTTATCATGGCAATCTGATATTTTTTTATGAAATTTTTATAAATGATTTGTCATGGAAACAAATAAAAAATTACGCAAACGCCTTATAACTAATTTTAACAAAATTTATCATTATAAAATAGATTTATGCGATTTAATGTTTAAATAAAAGATTTCTGACCTTTATGTTTGTTCAAAAGTACTGCACTGTATACTTAACAATATAACCTCACTTCCTGACTTGATTATTTTTCTTCCCTATAATCTGTTTGTTGATCGTTCCTCCAACAATTTTGCTCAACATTTATCGTTGTTTTTATCTAGTTTAATTTTTGGCAACTTCCACGATATTCACCGCCATAAATTCCATATTTTTATTATAAAAATTGGTGAGTAACCTAATAAATTTTTATCCACTGACGTAATATAACCTCTTTTTAGGTTAAAACCTATTCACTTCCCTATTTTGGGTTATTTTATTACATTTTATTAACAAAAACTCTGGATCACTATAATTACGTGGACATCTTCGTGAAATTATTACGGTTACTAAAGCAAAACAAACACGTTACCAAGGATAAATTTTTGTTGCAAAAATCCAAGGCCTGTCTGTTTTTATCCTTTAAAAGTTTTTATTGGCAGGTAAATTAATCGATAAATTTGTCACATGATTTTTATTCAAATAATTGTTTTATAGGAACGATCCGCAAATTTGAATACGATGCACTATTATTGTTTATTTGGAAGCGAATAATCGTCCGTTCAGTTTGTGATATCAATCCATTACACAAATGTCATCGACAAACCTTTTTTTTTATAAGTTCGCATAACACACTAATCATAAATTAACCTAATTTTAGAACAATTTCTTAACTAATAAAATTTTTCACTAACAACTTATAACTAACAATTATTTTACATCATATATTTTTAATTTCATAAACGAATTACTCGTTTGATCATTTTGCCATGATTTTCCGTTCATAATTGCACGTTTATTTAAATTTTTATTACCAAACTTGTTCATCTCTTAACTTGCTAATGCAGCCAAGCAAATAATAACATTACAATACTTCCTCTAGTGCTTGGATGAAAATTTTATCTGAATATATTGCCGTGATAAGCTACTGAATAATTATTTTTTATTTGTATAGCGGGGAAAAATAACGGCTCTTTTTTTTAAAAAATCTCCGGCTAGCTTTATTTAGAATTTTACTGTGGGCGTGTCGATGGTCCGCTGGTAAGTAATTGAACACCTCATCGGTTCGCTAATTACGACCTATTCAAATTTAGAAACTAAATTCCTATGAGTATCTGAATCGACTCGTACCTCTTTTGCTGTATCAAACTTTTAAATAAAAACTCAAATAAATCTCCTCTTCAAGAAAAACAATCGATTCATTTATTAAACACAAATTAAATTTATTAAGAAACAAAATTATAATATCTAAAGAGAAAAGAAACAAATTAAGTGTACAATTATTACAAAGTTCTAATATTCTACTGCCCCCCGATTTATTCGCACTAAGTTAATTTTAAAATATTGTCAAACAAATTAAAACGGTGTGCACACAATTTATTTCTTACCGGCTTTTCTGTCCACCGTCGAAAACACGAACTAGTACAGTTGTTGTAGACTTCGCTGATGTTGACGTGATCTCGCATCCAATTTGTCCATCTACAGCTTGAATTGTTAAAAATAATTGATGACCATAGATAATTTGCTTTCCAAAAATTAAACTTCTTTCTGTTGTCTCAGGTAAATCATTGAACTTCCTCATACAACAACTTACAACCATAATCCAAAATTTTAACCAACAAAACGTTTACAGCGGTACCAAAAATTTTCATTTACTAATATTCGTTGCTTCTTAACTTTTATAATATTTCAAACCACAATTGTCTTTCTTACTGGTTAACATCAATCGAATCCATTTCAAAAATAATATCCAAAATGAAACAAATAATAATCGTCCTTACTAATAACGGACATCAAACGAATTCAACCAAAAATTATCAAAAAACCAACCACGTCCGCACTTGTCTATGGACGGCCTGCGAATCCCAAAATTATCTCCTTGTTCTCCTCTCCAAATTTATAGACCGGCATATTTGACCAATTTTCCAAAACTTCTCGGAACTATTTTTGTCCTTTTTCCGTAGCTTTCACTTTTATTATCACACATTTTGAATTATTCGCGTTACCTAACTTACAAATTTGAAATTACTTAATTTGTTTACTAACCAACTGAACATTTTCAAATGAGTCACAATTTTGTCTCTTTACATTTTTTAGGAATCGATTAATTTCCTAGGAGACTTAATTTTGATTTGTCAGATATTAGATCAAACAGCTTTAAAAATACTAGAGTTATTTGTACGACTCAGGTACATTCCAAAGTGGTATCTTAATCTTTGTTGTTAAAACAAGAGGTGTTTATTACCCAATCGAGCGCCCTTCGCAACACCGCAATATATATCGAAGTGATTTATAAAAATTTTAAAGTTTTTAAGCGCTGTTGCTTGAAATTCATATGGTTCTATCGCAACCATTTCTTCTTTGCTCCATTAATAATAATATTTGTTCAGTAGTCATCGCTTTCTTGGTTCATTTTTTCCTTTTTTAAGTACCTACTGTTAACAAATGCTTCTACTTCACCCTCGATCTCCACTTCTTCAAATTGTCGTAATTCTTGGTTCAAAGATTGTGTAGCTTGTATTATCTAAATTCCATCGTGGGTAATTTCGGTTTGTTATTCTTTTTAATTTTAATCTGAACTTTCTATTAGTGGATCGAAGATTATATCTGCTCCAATTATTTTAATAATTTAATCATTAAAAAATCTTATTTAAATTACTAATACGTAAAATGTACCTATAATAAAAACTAGAAAGTAGACGAAAAAATAACAAACAATCTAAAATCTACCAATAATAAAAATATTTAAATGAGATCAAACCGGGTACCCGTTGATAAAATTTTTACAGTACACCACTGCGTTTAGACGATCACTTTATTGCATCGGGTTAAAATAAAAATGCATATCTTCAACTTTGATCTTTATGACTATTAGCTATCCATTGTGAATATTTTCATTTATGTAAAACGCAACGTAATTGAGGTAAATGCGCGACCTTTAACTCTTTTTATATCATGGTCGTGCACGTTATATATTGTAAGTTGATAATTTATAGTTCGTATTAGATCATTGATAGTTAGCTCTAGTTTCCTATGTAATATAGGGGGAGTTTGGTTTATATAAAGTCATAAATAAGGGCAAGATTTTATGTGCGGGACTAAATTGTGATAGGCTTTAAATTTATATCTTTAGTGTTTTGTGTCAAAATTATACGACGCGTTTACCAAAGAAGCGCCAATGACTTATTAGGTAATATAATAGCAACACTAACCGTTAAAAATAAGTATTCCATAAATAAAAAATCAATCGAAAAAGTTGATGATGAACTTGGAAACATCGAATTGAAGTGAAGGAAACATAGGATTGAGTTTAAAATACTAAATTCTTGTGTTGGTCCACCCTGTACACCAAATTTTTTTGTTTTTCTGTGCGAATGACAAATTAAGTGATGGTGGGTCAAACTCGTGTTTCTGAAAAGATTCATTGTTGAAACGACCGTTTGTTTTTATTGAACTGAATGATGTTATCTTACAGGAAATTATAGATGATTATTATATTTACAAATAGTTTCATTTGTTAACAAAATTGTTGTAGTACATTCATGAAATATTTTAATGTAATTAAATCCAAGTCGATACTGTAAATTGAAAATGTAATTTATACAATATTTTATGTAGTAGAGCGAATTTTAATAGACGTTTCTCATTTTGTATTACTTCGAAAACATTATTAAAAAATATTATTAAGAAGATCAAATTGAACAGTAAATAATATTGACAATCTTTTTTTAAATTTGGAATTTTGTATAATTCGATATTGTTAAGTACGTTGTTGCGAACCCCTGACTTTAATTGGCAATCAGAGATTCTTATAATCTCACATATGTGAATTATCCCCTGGCTAAAATACTCACCGGTTCTTACTTATCTCAGGCTCTTATGTTTATAAGTTTCACTAAATAAGGAAAGGTTATATGAAGAATAAAAAGCATAACAACTACAAAAATTTAAATATAATAAACAAATAAAAATTTAATTTGTACAAAAACAATTATAATTATGAAAGTATGCCTAAGTGGCGTTTATAATTTAACTAAAAGTTTAATATTAAAAATTATATAAAAGAATATCCTATCATCACTATTTATCTTAAAATTAAATTAAAAATTTACCTTGGTAAGTTTTTGGAATGTGATAACTTAGAATAATCTTCATTAGTTGCCAGTTCTTATTGTTTGCACTATTCCAATACGTAAAAGTTTAAAATATTCTTTGTTCTCACAATTGGAAACATATTTTTAATTCAGATTGTTTATTTATTTATTTCGCACTTGTATCAACTAAATTATTGTATTAGCGTCGCGCACATTTATTAACTATTAATTTATAATTTTCTCGCTCCACTTCAATTAGGAATAATTCAAGTTATCTCCTTTTTTACCATTAGAAATGCGTTTTTAACCAAGATAATTTATTATATTGGCGTTTCTCACATTTGTTGATTACTTATTATTGGTTTATCTCATTTGTTGATTAACTTATTATTGGTTTATTCTAGTCGTTGATTAACTTTGAAACAAATAGTTAGAACTGTGTAAAATTGACTAAGTTGATTTTTACATAAGATGTACAAATTTTACATCTTACCTCTTCAGAGTTTGTCAACTTAATGCTTGATTCTTTTCTTTTTAAAATTCAAGAAATCTTTTTTTAAAATAGCGGATCCAATGATCTTAACATAATTCTTATAAAGCCTATCACAGAATTTGGTTCTATACGTAACCGACAATTGAATTGAACTAGATATAATGTGACGATAAACCGTTCAAACCTGGCAATAAATAGACTAATTTATTGTTCTCCAAATGGTGCGATATGACGTTAACTGACTTCAGGCGACTAAAAATTCTGTGAAACTAGTTGATTTCTTGTAATACTCCTATTCACTAAAATTATTTTGTATCTAGCATGTATTCTCAGAACACTTTTTTAATTTTAAAATTGTTTACTTCTTGTCAAAATCTGAACAAAATAAATTAGTATAATAGGGGTAGTTTCTGTGAATGTTGAAATAAAATAAAAATTATGACCGTGGGATACAATTGAATATAACACCATTTGGAAACAGAAACTTGTCGTAGTTCGAAAAAGAATATTAAAATTTAATAACGTAACAACGTTAACTACTAATACCAAATAAGTTGTACAGTAGGTGCCCTATGTATGTGATAACATTTCGGATGCACGTCACTGTCATAGATGAGATGGATCGTTTTCATAATATTCTACGTTTCTTGTCGCCGTCGAGTGCTTGACGTCGTTGTGCATAAACCCAGCGTCAAATTAATGTTTGAGGCGATTCAAGATGAATTTTACTATAAATGACTATCATAATATAATTATTACTCTTCCTTGTAAAAAGTTTCGCACGTCAAAGCTATTGTATTTCTAACTCATTAATATTTATTAATCCAAAATTAGTGCATTGTTATCTTTTATATGAAGATTATATAATATTAAAGTAATACGGCACTCCTGACCTTCATTTATTTATTTCTCTAAAATTATTGTAATAAACTACTTGAATCGATATTTCATTACTGAAAGTTCTGTATTGAATATTTATGCGAGCTTTTAATACAATAACGTTTAATTGGCAGA
Organism: Podabrus alpinus; assembly: GCA_932274525.1. Classification (NCBI taxonomy): domain Eukaryota; kingdom Metazoa; phylum Arthropoda; class Insecta; order Coleoptera; family Cantharidae; genus Podabrus; species Podabrus alpinus. The sequence continues at coordinate 99,958,977 of OW026452.1, forward strand.
ACCAGTGGCGTAACTACAATCATTACGATTTTAAAAGGAGGGCGTGATCGATTAATCGCTTGAAAGAAAAGATTAAGTACTTAGCAAACATAAACTTGAAATATGTACCTCCATCATGTAAATAATAAACCAATGTTCTTTTAAGAAAACGTATAATACAAAAGCTGATTTTGATTAATTAAATTTTCGTAGGTTCATTTTTCAATATTATGATATCATTAATAGCTCACAAGTGGAACCGAATTTATTTCGTTACGTGGTCATAATGTAATTGTAAGGGAACAGCTTTCCGAATGAATACTAAAATATTTATAATTTTTTGGCTGATTTTCAGACCGCTTTGAATTAATCAGTAAATCAATATTTTATTTCAGTATATTGACCTCCTGTTAGAATATCAATTACGGGACTATTTTTATACTGCAAAAACCTTATGGTCGTTTTTAATTAAATTATTAATCTAACATGTCGTAGTGTTTCGTATTTTAGTTTTGACACAGTTTTATTTCTATTTTTACTAGACTTGGGATATTGCAACTTAGCCTGAGATTGGCATTTTGTTGTTTATCAAAGTTGAAACGATGTTCATTCAAACTTTTACCTAGAGGTAAAAGGTCCATTTGCATGACGTGCATAATAATACTATCTGTCAAATACCTCAACACTACAAGCAAAATAATAATGGTTATATTGCATAACGTATAACATATTGTCATGTTCTGTTTATAAGAGATGGGGGGTCTGATGTAATTGGGTTTATTTTGTGATAAAATACTCATTACTTAATATTCAAATAAAAGACCATCATGGTAGTTAAATAATTACACCTGAATCTTCTTGGCACTTCCGAGTGATGAACTGCTTGCATCAATCCAATCTAGAAATACAACAAAAGTAATTTTGTATACACACATATTTAAAAGAATGTAAAAAGCAAAAGAAGGATTAGTGGTTTTATTCAAATAGAATTTGGGAAGAAATTGAATAATATTAATTTAGTTGTAAAAGAGTAGGATAGCTAAAAAAAAGTGTTTTGCGTTTAAAAAGAATTTAGTGCGCGGGCTCATAGACGATTTTTGGTGGGATGGAAAATGGATAAGGAAGCGTGTGTGGAGAATCGAACGAGCCGTCGAAGAGTAAGGACATGATTTTTAAGAAAGTTAAAATTTGGAAATGGTTTAATAACTTTTTTTTGTAAAGTTTTGAATTGTCAAACGTTTGTTGATGATTCATGAAGTATAAAAAGCATTAAGAAGAAAGTTCGATTGGTTATTTGAATGATATTTGGAAAATTTTGGTGACCGCTGACAAATTTTTTATGGTTACGTTTTTTGATGGTTATGTTTCGGAGATTAGAAAATGATTGAAGATATTTTTTTATGGACTTACCTGAACATCTATCCAGTAAGACGAAGAAAATAAATCTATCGTTAATCTTATCTGGAGTTTTTCATTGTATGGAAATTGGATCCAATCATAATCGCTTTCACGCCGCCTGTTTCACTCCACATCGATGGGACACGACAGTATAGACTTCGGTAAGCCAAATTTGTGTCGACAAAGTTTAATAAAATCTAACGGTAGACAAATCAAGTTCGCGCGTGAATTTAAACACGGGGGGTTTATAAACTTTTCTTATATAATATTTGTAAATTTGATTTGTTCCTATTTATGAAAAGTCAATCTTTTGTTTTTAATGATTATATTTTATTTAATAAATTACAATATTGTGTCTACAAATAATTACATTTGATTTTGATTTAACTTTATACAGCAGTGAAGTCCAGATTAAGCAGGTGTAAGGTACAATAAGTTTATTTTTTCGTTACATTGAAGTTACTAATTTAAGGTAGCTTATATGAGTATTTTGACCACATTGATGAACCCAAATTACGACCCTTAATCTTGAGTTTTCGTGCAAAGCTAGTCGGAGCATATTTGAATTAAGTGCCATTATTATTCCCCGCTATATAAGTTAAATTTGAGTTTTACAGTAGCAATACATGGCAATATACAGGGTGTTCTGTTTTTTAGATGGAATTTATTTTTTATATTTATGTAGGTATTTAAATGTAATTTATTTTTGAACCGTTAAAAGTTATGTTGCCACTGCAGCGTCCTCTGGTGATACAGTGTGGCGAAAGTCAGTATTATTCTATTAATTACAAGAAACTGTATTGAAATAAGTGCATCCTCTTCGAAGTTATATTGACATCAGTTAAGTCTCTGGAAGTGGGCGGAAACTCACCTTAAAGATTCTTCATCTAATAGCCCACACTGTAAAAATGATAAAATTGTAGATTTCTTCCTTTAAACAGTTTCTTTACTCCGTTTATAAGCCAAGGTTTTATTGTAGAAATAACGAAATTAATCAATAAAGAATAGTAAATGCATATCACACGCTATGAAGGCCGTAACTCTGCAATCGATCAATTCATAAAAGAATATAAAAAATTTTCTATAGGAAATTTAGTTTTCTTTACTAATTTCTATTAGTTGATATTTTGTTCTTAAGTCAACCCAAACCGGGATATTGACGAATATTCATTAAAATGATTGTTTTTGCAAGATTCTTCCAATATAACAGACAAAGCCGAAGTCTCCAGACCGTGAAAAATTAGTATGTCGTTTTTAAAAATCCAGGGGGTCTAAGGGTCTCCCACGTATACCTACATTATAAAAAAAAGTCCGTCGATGTCAAAAGAAGCTTACGGCAGAATCAGCGAAGGGTAAATACCGGAGTAGATACCTGGGGGGTGTTCCATACCCCCCAGACCCCCCGGTTTCAAGCCATGCTTGCTGAATATGGTCGTCTCCCTTGTATTATCTCATTTTATGTGCAGAACCCCCCCCCCTCCGCCGACACACTTAAATTCTAAAGATAAATTTACAATCGAATGCCGCTCAATATGGTTAAAATGTCTGTTTTCCCACGGGTTTTCCTACATGCCGGTCAATCCGGGAGTCCCTTTAGGAACTCGTATCGACTGGCCTACTACTAGAATTCCAGTAGCAAATTTCTTGTTCAAGGAGGTTAAAACAAATTGGCCACAACAGTGGATTCTGGATTGGTGCAATCGCTCTGGTTGGGTTACAGCGCGGAAATTCTGAGTTCGAATCGCAGACTTGACGTAATTTCTTAAAGCGGCCCTCCGGTGAACATCAACACGCTGTGGATAAGTTAAGTTGTGAAGTAAATGAGAAAGGCGTCAGAAAATTGATTAAGACTTTTCATAGAATCATAAAGCAGCTATATATTTCAAATGAAACGGAAAGACTTAATCAAAAATGGTTTCTTTGCCTGTCTGCCTGCCCTTTAATAAAATCTAGTGGTGCCACTGATTGTGCAAAGCATTATTCTGACGGCACAGTGAAATGGTTCTGAACCTAATTTGAAAAATTATTTAATGTCCTAATAATAGCAAAATGTGAGCGGATGTGCTTTTTCTTAGGTTCTGTCTTAGTTTTTTCATGTACGTTGGGAGTGGGGAAATCTACAATAAAATACCACCCACATGGGGGTGGGTGGTAATATGAGATTTTTACTCTTCGCGATTACAGCTAAGTGAAGCGACGTCTGGCGGCAGAAATGTTAACTCGCTAAAACGGGCATTGTCATAAGTTTACATGTGCATCTAGTGCATGTTTATAGCCGGTATTAACATTAAATATTGTTTCTAAGTGCTTGTGTTTGAAAATTCCTCCGAAATTAATTTGTTATTATTAGGCAAACGACAAAATGAATACAGGTAAATCAAAATCAAGAGCGTTTTGTTGTGTTCACGGATGTAATTCTAGCGCTAGAAAGAATTCGGACCTTAGTTTCCACAAGTTTCCCATGAAAGGAAAATTCAAAGTGAAATGGACAAATCCGTTGGGTGAGGTGGAAGTAATTGATAGCAGAAAAGCGTGGATGTAAAGCTTCAAAATGGGAAAGGAGCCTAAAAACATGAACAAAAAAACTTATCCGACTTTACTAGAATCCGTCGTTACTAGGCGTTTTCCCACACAACACAACATGCTTAGCGTTTGCCAAAGCTTTACCCTCACAAAAGTTTCTAGCCTCAGAACTTCCACAGAATTTCAAAATATTGTTTATTATTAATTGTTTATTCATATTTAGAAATTATTTAAACACAAACGAATATAATAAACAAACCACAACACGTTTCTGAACCCGTTAATGTGCATATAATAACCTTGCTTATGATGGCAAAACATAGAACTACCCGTTTTAAGCGGCCATTTTGAATATTTGGTCACATGATTTTCCTTAATCGAAATCGCGAATAGCGGAACCGCGAACACACAATGATTAGCTGTATCCTCAGCTTCGCAGTGAAAGCACTGTTAGGACTTGGTTTTTCCCATTTTGTACAGGTATGCCTTGAAGCAACCGTGTCCCGGTAATGCTTAGGTCAGATGAAAGTTCAGATCATCGTATTCTCTATTGGTTCACACCTTTATCACCAGTATCAATCTCCTTATCCATGTCCCCGTTATGGGGACATGGTCGTCGGATGTTTTTGCCAATTCTCAACAAATTGTTCTCGGTATCTTGCTCAATCTGGGTCCCATCTGTGTACGTAGTTTTTGCGCTCACGACAGCTGGGAGGCTATAGGCGGTAGACCCGACACCGTGCGGTAAGCCGAACACACTCGTAAAGTCACCCTCCTTTGAACTATGGCCAGTTTCATTCTGTGCCGATCCACTTCCTACAACCACTCTACCAATCTTGCGTCTTCCAGTGAGCAGAAAAGCCCCCGTTTTATGCGGAACTAGTCGGAGTCATCTGATTTATGTTCATTATGTAATCACGGTAACAGCCTTATTGACATTTGCTATCAGCATTTCATCCATCCTTGCAGATGCCAGTATAGCAAAGTCGTCTGTGAAACCAATCAATTTGCTATTTTTAGGCTGTGGAATTTCAAGGCCCTCATTGTACATGAGGTTCCATAGCGTTGGACCCAAAACAATCCGTGTTCCAATTTATTTGCAATACCTTAGCTGCTTCCACTTTGGCATGCCTTTGCATAGTAACCAAATTTTTCACAAGCCAGGATCTTTTGGTGCGTTCTGCCGTTCTGTATAACAGGCAAATATTGCTAGCAGTTCTCTTACCTTCCTGTTGGCATGTAATGCAAAAGTACCACTCCTTGCTGCCCTCTTTGGCGAAATGATCTTCTCCTCAATTCAGACACTTGTGCGATTCATCCATCTTTAATTTTCCTGAAAGAAATTAATTAATTAAAATTCCATTTGTTTTAGAAATACAAAATGAAGTTATGTAGTTATATGATAGTTTTTTTATAAATCCGTGACATGCTTGCTCAGCCCCCCCCCCCACTATAATTTGTTCACAAGATTCTAGTAATCTTATTTTATTTTTACAACAAATTTCTGTAAATAAAAACATACTGCAGCAAAATGAGTGCATTTGTTTTTAGACTATTAGGGAACAGAAAAGCAATATACTAAAAGGATGCACTCGCTCCATTTCGTCGCGTGGGAGGTAAAAATGATACAGAAATAGAGGAAAAATGTAATAGAAAAAGAAAACTTACGGAATAAGTTAATTAAAAATTCTGTGAGTAATTTAATCGAATAAAAAATATTAAATAAAGAATGCCAATTGAAATAAGGTAATATTATTTTTAGACATCGGTTGATGGTTTCGTTTGTTTTATGCTCTTGTTCGGCGGCGAGGCGGTTTGTCAATGGAGGCAAGGGAGGCTTTTAGCCTCCTCTCAAATTGTTGGACGGACTTGCTATTTATATTTCGTTTTAAATTAGTATTTTTTCCAATTTTTAATTTTTTTTGAATTTGTTTAAAACAAAATTTAATTTAATAATTAAATTAGCTTAAGAACTTGACTTACGCCTGAAATAAATTCGAAATAGTACATATCCAGCGGCTAGCCTTTCTTTATCTTATTAGTTTATTAGCACAGAGTTAGGCAACCCAGAATACGGTAGTACGTCCGAGATACGTCATAGAGGTTACTCGTTAGTAAATTTCATTATCAACATGAGCGAATAACAGATGAATTATAAGTAATAAGCTTGTAACATAAGCGCATACTAGTCTGTGTTATTTTACTAAATGTACTTCTTCTTCTTACGCTAGGACTATGTCCTGTACTTGCCAACTATATGCCTCTGCCATAGGCACTGTTGGTTCTGTGAGCAGTTTGATTTTTACATCTCAGGTAGCTTGCTAGGCTTGCCTTTCGATGTGCCTGCACCCTTTTTTTTATTGTTATGATGGCAAATCATTAACACAGGGGGACCGCCTGCTTAACGTGCCCTCCGAAACACGGAAGACGGCCAAGAAATTTTTAGTCAATACCCGGAGTCGAACCGGGGCGCCTTGCGTTAGCAGTTAATCGCGCTAACGTTCAGACCATGACCGTCTTCCTACTAAATGTACGAACATAGTAATTTTACATGCGTTGGAGGCTGGGCTCATATGCGTGGGCCTCTTATGGAGACGCTTGCAATTATTGGCATTATTCATGCATAATATGTTCTAAATATAATCATGTAATTCGAATAAGGATTCCCGAATTTTTTTTACAAATTTGAACGGATTTTCCACATTTTTTTCAAAATCGACCAAACGGGACCAATGTTTGAAATGAAATTTGTGGCAGTAAATTTCGACAAACGTTGCTACACGTTGGAATTTTACCTCGCGAGCAGTATTTACAGTGCAATTAAGAAAACAATTAATTGACGTATTTAATTTTATAATCGACAGCGATGATTTTAAAAACGACTCTCAAACTATTAGAGAAGCGCTGGTTTAAGACAATATTTAAATGAATCAAAATTTTGCTTTTTATTAGAAACTTTTAAATTAATTTTTGAACAGACAGACGTAGTATTTTCAATTTTACAATGTAAACTTACCGATATTAATTTCGCCAAATGTCGTTTAACAAAATTAATCGAAACTCGGCACAGATACCGTATTGATGATTTGTATTTTGACAACATATTTAACAGTTTAGAATTAAATTGCTAGCCGGCTCAGAAAAAAACGAAAAACGACATTTGATTTACCAGATATGCGTCAAAATTATAGACAAATTTTTGCGGAAATTTTGGATACGGTTATCGTGCAAATTGAAGTTAGATTTGCAGATTTTCATAAATTAAAATTTTTTGATCTATTAACATTTGCTAAATTTTCAGATTATAGGAAAAACTTTCCTCAAAATTTATTAGATAGTCTATTAGAGCAGTATCCATTTTTTGATCAAATCCAACTCAAAAATGAATTATCGGTAGCATATAATGACCCCGAAATGTTTGCACAATGTAGGACTCCATCAGAGATATTAGATTTTACTTTCAAAAATGATTTACACAGTTGTATGCCTGAATTTTACAAACTTTTATGTGTGGTCGTCACCATACCGGTAACATCGGCTTCGGTTGAAAGAAGTTTTTCCACACTAAAACGTATTAAAACTTACACTCGTAATAGATGAATCAAAATCGGTTAAGTAACGTCGCGGTAATGTCTATTGAAAAGTAATTCGTTACCTTATTGTCTCGAAATAATGAATTCTACGAGAATATCATCGATCACTTCGCGAATACTAAAAATCGCCGTATACCTCTTACGTTTAAAGCTTCATACATTTCGAATGACTTAAAATAATATTAATCTGTATATTGTACAGCATTTTTTCCAAAAAACACTCTGCACTCATCGAATAATATTTTCCATTGTACACAGTACTGAAGATAGCCAACGAGCTCGAAACATGTGTCTACCGCAGATTAAATAATATTTTATTAAATTTTTTTTTTTTTAAGTTTTATTTTATAAGGTATTTAAGCTGTAAAATTAGCCTACTCAAATGGAAAAGTCACGAGCCGCCGCTGCTCTTGTTGTCTCGTCGGTTTCTTCTTTTGTTTGTAAGTATTGTTTACTTTAGAAACAGCGCATCCTGTGTACAGTACTTTTTATATTATAAGATTTAAATAAAATTGGAAATTAATAAATTGAATTAAAACTAAGTTTTTTCCTTTTCAGAAAATGCACGAATTATAGTGAGAGGGGAGGTTTAACCGTCATATTAGTTGGGGGGGGGGGCATTTTTATTTCAACACTAAAAGTAATGATATAATAATGCGATATAATGACTAAGTAATAATAATTTCGGGAGTTCTACGTAGGGTATCATGTTTAAATGATTACTTGGCATTAATTATTATAATAACTAGGAGTACATAAGCTGCACGGGATTCCAACCGTAATAATTAAGTCGCAAGCTCAAAAGTTTGCTAATGCATAATAATAGCATATTATGTTATATACGTATATGCACCAAAGTGCATCTTGTAATTCAAAATGTGAAGTTTATTTACTGAAACAAAGTTGAAATTAATAGACCATTTAGTCCCGTGTTATATACGCTATTTTGTGCACTTCCCGCCATGAGTTTTAAAATTAAAATATCTTGTAAACTCAACTTTTAAATTATTTCTTATTTAAAAATATTGGTTCTACAGTAGAGTCCCGATAATCTGAATACGCTCGTAATCCAAACAGCCTTCTTCGTCGAAGTTCAATAACAGTTGGTGTAACTTGAATATTCGCTAATCTGAACACAGAGTGTTGCTTATATTATAATAGTTAAGATTAGCGCGACTCGACTGCATTTGAAAAAATTTGCACATAGGCGGCTAGTCTTGGGAGTGGGTTTGGAAGACATCGAATAAAAATTCTTCTTCTGAGTGCTTGTCGACGCATTAGTTCGGGGCATCATCTGTGACTTCCAATATTTTTAAAAATCAGATGGAATTCATAAACAGCCGTCACTTATTAAGCGATAGCAAGCTCTTGTGAAATCTTGCTGGTGCGGTTCCAATTAAATAAGATAGTAAGTTGGTTGGGTCCAAGCATAACTGTGCCTACGACGACGACGCCTTGTGAAAACGCGAGTACTTGATGCGAGATACTGAAAACAGTCTTTTGTTCGCAGCTACTTAAATAAATAAAACTTCGATATCGACTTTGCAAATAGAGCCCTTCAAACCAAATGCTCTCACGTCATAAATATCAATTTTATTTTGAATTCGATCAGACAGGGAAGTGCAAAAGATAAGTATAACTTTAATCAAGTATTTCAAGTGTGAAAAAGATATTAAAATTTTTTGGAACGAATTTACATTGTAAGAACATTTTTATCTATGTAGATCGTATCAAAAATGACGTACTGCGTGAATCTGTAGACCTGTTTCCATGTGGTTGCTTAAAAACATCTGAAGAAATCAATAACTGTTTTACCGAAGGCTTATGAAAAAATGTAGTTTTTATATTTTTACTATTATTATAGTTGTTTTCAATTTAAATTACAGATGCTCTGTTTCACAAAGGTAATTTATTGATAAATAAATTACTGTTGCCCTTTCAAAATTTAATTTTTTTATGATGAAGGTAATTATTGTCTGCATGTTAGCGAGATCAATTGCTAATGCATGGATTCTGGGTACAGTCTAAAGTTTTTTGACGGTTTCCGTGTTTCGAAGGACACGTAAAGCCGTCGGTACGCCCAATGTTAATGATTTTTCGTCATAACAGTAGGGTACAGGCACATCTAAGGCCAACCCATCAAGCTACTTAAAGAATAGGTTATAGACTTATACTAATAAGAGGAAGACTTTTTTCCGTATTTGCTTATGTAAGTTGTCCTTTTAGTGTCGGTGGCGACGAATCATAATCTTAGGTAATTTAAATTAAAAGCAATTGTAACTTATTAGTTTTAGTAATAAAATAAAGTAATTAATTGTAATGCACTCTTCTCGTATTTAAAATATTTAATTATGACGCGTTTCGGCATCACCCTTTTTTCATTTATTAAATTTGGTATTTAATTTTTAACATTTAGCAACATTTCTTTACTTTGTAACTTGTCATGTTTGTATACTAAATAAATACAATTAAAAATTAACATATTATGATACTATTAAACTCATGAAATTTGCTTGAACTTCGTGAACTGCACGACTGAAACATTTACCATTTGTGTATTCTAGTTGAAATCTGAAAACCGATTTTGTTATCATAACATTACTTGTTCTATTCCAATAGTGAATGGGTAGAAGAGGCAAACATTGGGTAATCAATATAGCCAACAAAAAACAACTCACGTTATTTTTGACACTTTTTTATGTGGTAATTTTTAAAAACAACTTCTTTGTCTATTTCGTAAATTATAGCTCTTCCATCTTACATGTCGTTTTTGTTCTTTTGTACGAAAGTAAGCTTTCTCGCAAACGAATCTTTTCGGCACAGTTCTTCCTACTTAAAAAAGCTTATTACAATTTAACTTTCTGACATTTGAACGAACTAATATCTATCAACGAACAAACTTTTACTTTAATTGTTCTACCCAAGTTATGGAGCTTGAATGTTTAATTAAAGTTGATGGTTTTTCATTTCCAAAAATTTAAATTTATAATAACTTGGAACACTTAAGAAGTGCGATTAAAATCTTTTCAATTACGATTACTTCCGAAGCTCATCATTTTTTGAATATTTTTTGTTACATCTTAATATTTCTTAGACATATTTATAGGCCTATTTGTCACTTATTTGTTTTTTTTGTGGTTCTAAAATGTTGAAACCGTGAGATATGAGTTTGTTAGCTTCCGGGGAATCACGTACAGTACATTTTCAATCAAAATTATTTTTACGTGAGTTACCTTTGGGCATACTTGAACTAAACTAGGGTCGTTTTTTTTAGTTATCTCACGCACACCAATTTATAAAAAAACATCGATTTATTTACAACCTCTTCACTTTAATTTTTGTTCTTGTTTACAGTACTCGTTCGTTTCATCTTATTCATTAAATCAAAATAAGGAACAACTGGGGGCTATTTCTATAAAGCAGATAAATCAGCAAGAGTGGATCGTTTTAAGAGCTAAGGCGTGAAATTTATGTTGATTCTATATCCAAACTAGTAACTTTTATTATTTTCCTATTTACGGTTCAAATAAACTTTCAAGAAATATCGGAAACCAATTAGGGCTAATAACCTCAGTTAGATACGAACAATAAAATTGAAAAATAAGTGGGACGGATTTATGCATACGTTTTTAGCAAGTTTTGGTTTGTTTTTGGCTTAGCAGCAGAAGAGACGAAAGTTCGGGAACTGAAATTAGATCTTCTGTTATTATATCATTTGTTTCAAATTACATAATTTCGTATTTTATCGGTGTACGAATATAACGACTAACAAACGAATAGATTTGGAATCTCCAAGTTAAGAAAACCAATTAAAATCATGGCTTTCATTTCAAAATCGATGCGTCAGTGTAACAATCAATCTCGAACGTGATGGGCAAGGAATGAACTTCAGTTTGTAGGAATTTGCTTAGAATTTTTATTAGTTGATATTGTGGGATTATAATTAAGAAAATTGCAGATATCACAAAAATGTGTTATTTACGGCTTCGAGTTTCCAGATTGACATACTTAGTCTGTTGCATGAATGTGACGTATGCATCGATATGCCAATATTATTAGATTTCCTAATTAATTGCCGGATTGATTATGCAATTAATTTACGTTTAAAGCACTAGCTGCATTATTTCCGGATCCGTTGCGTTCGCACCAAATATAGCTTCCCTTTAACGTTTGTTTTCTTCCGACAAGACGTGTTATTTTTTCTATCCACTTTATACAGGAGGCTGTCACATCCGGTATATGCGGTGTAATCAGAGATGTTTAAACGAATCCATAGCCTGAGGACGCCGACGGCAGCTATACATTGACGAATTTACGTCAACGGTAAAATGGTTTGGGTGAGCCGAACACTACGATTTTGGCTACCTACGAATGAGGCTGAAGGAAGAACAAGTGTGAGTTTATCACATATGGGCGTAATCCCGTTGAGTGAGGCCGACATCAGAACAATTAGTACACTAGGCATATGATCGCCATATTCCTAAATAAGGTCGACCACTATGACCTTGATTAATTGGCACAATCTCCCATAGTATGCAACTTAACCTAAATTTAACACGAAATTTAAATGAAAAGGAAAATTCAACATTTTTCGTTGTTTTGAAAATAATAATAAAAAAGGCTTCTTGCTGTACTTTGTATAGTTAGAAGCCTAAAACAAGTCAATCATAAAAATTGAAATAGAAACCCTCGGGAAGGGGGGGGGGGTTCTATGGGTTAAAACTCACAACCAGGATTTTTCCTTTTATACGCTACTAACGAAATCGAAATATGTACTTACTATGTATGTATGTAGTGCTTGGAATTCCGTGGTTGTGACGTTTTTAAATAAATTGATTTAATCCATGAAAACGGAGAATTTTGCTTTGTCCCATCACTTTATGGGGTTATGAGTGAGGTTCAACCCGCAACGCATACTAAAACTTTCTTAATGAAGTTCTTTATACCCTTGATTAGAATTAGGGCTTCTATTGTCTGGAATGGACTTTTAGTTCATATAATTCTTGTATGTATTGGTGCTCAAGCCATTTATTCCGCTTTCTAATTTGGTAGCGCCATCTGTTGATAAATTTTTTAACTCTTATTCTTATTTATTAGTAACTAAGACACCTTGCGGAACATCCTGTATAGTTGGTGCGATCAAATAAACTTGCAGACGAGCGTTGGCATCATAATGGACGCATTAGTTTCTTCCAATTGAAGGGTGGGGGAAAATCAAATTAATTTCAAAAATCTACTACCTTAGGGATGGGGGATTAACTAACCTGTTCTTCAGTGGCGGTTCGTGGTTTGCTGTAATGATGGAGGAGAAATTAAAATTTTCACTTTTTGATAAAACGATATAGGTACTTATTCTATGTCACCAATCAACGTCTAATTGTTTAATATTTACGGCCTAACCTTGCATTAAATAATAATATTCTAAGTTGATATTCTGTTTTGGGAGGGCGGCGCCCCGTGCCAGGAAGGATATGTGTAGTAATCTACCTATACAAAGAACCAATTAGTCGTCATAAATACTATCGGCGTACTCGCTAATTTTTTGGCGTTAATACTGGCACGGCGGTGAGAGCGGACTTCTAATGTGCAGGGGATTTTTCTAATAGGAGCAATTTTGCATGTGGTGACTGTTTTATCATTTTGTTTGTTCACATTATATTATGTCAAGTAGAAGGGTAACAATTTATTATATTGTCTTCAATTTCAGTTGAAAATCGCACGAAAATAATTAAAATTCAACAGAAACGGTGGATCTGTGAAAACAAAATATCCTTGCGGTATTTTAATTCGTGGTATTTTAACTTGCGGTGTTTTGTCTTCGCGGTATTTTAGCTCACGGTATTTCATCACGGCGGTATTAAGTAAATAACAAATTTGTGAGAAATACTCGCGCTATTTTAACCTTGCGGTATTTTAACTCGTGGTATTTTAACTTGCGGTGTTTTGTCTTCGCGGTATTTTCGCCGCGGTATTATGACCGCGGTATTTCAGATAAATGTTCTGGAGCTTGCGCAACATGTCACACAGCCACGGAAACATCGAACAAAATTTCCTGATCGAATAATTTCGCGTATTTCTGCGGTCAATTGATCGCCTACATCATGTTTGTGATTTAACGCCTTTAGTCTATTTCTAGTCAAAATCCAACATTTTTACAATTACGTGTACACGTATTGATAAAAATTTCAACGACGTTGTACGAAATCAAACGGTTAAATAAATTATAGTGCTCTTTTCTCAGTAGCGGACCCAGAAATTATTGGTGGCGTCAGAATTGTATAACGAAAACTTTTTTTCTCTACAGTTTATTGTTGATTTTTCCTCGAAAGAACCACTTCCAGAAATAGCAATAGTAGAGCTCTCATTCAGCATTGATGTACAGGCAAACTTCTTAAACTACGCTTCTGATTTTGTTGAAACTGAAATATCTCGAATAAATTGGTCCCTGTTCTCTCTGGGTTTGTAGTTGAACGTAGCGATGTAAAATAATATTATGTACGTTGTGATTTATTTTTGCCAACTTTTATAAAATTTTAATGCGTATTTGTACTTTTGTTTACTCTACAGACTACCGGTGCTGCTATTTCCGATAAGGGAATATTTAATGAAAGTTAAATACAAATACATTTTTACTTTTCAAAATATGTATTCGCTGTTTTAATGTTATAAGCCCACGTTTTAATATTTTTAACGAAAATTTTAAAGAGGTCCGTTGGATTGAAGTCACTTTGAAATAAAAATTTGTTTATTCACAACGCCGCGAAACACAAACACCCACCATTAGATGAAACTACGCGTGTTTACGTGGAAATGTGAATTCCGTAGGACAATGAATTATAACTACGACGATACCTCTTGAATGAGGCCGAAGGTTTAACTACCATGCATGGCTCTCACGTATTAGGAGGTCAAAGTATACTTATAAATTATTCTACCAGTGCTAAATTATTTAATCGAGAATGCAGGTATTCGTTTAAAGTTGTTATAAAATACGTCTAATTGTCAATAAAATACATCAATTTTAGGTATAATAATATCAATTATGCCACCCCACATCATTAGAGTTAAAATGTTTATTTAACTTGACGTGATATTTCGTGACGATTTGATATGGTTGGATAATATTTTTGCTAGATAGGAAAAAACTAAGAACATTTTGTCCTTATTTAAAAATAAAATTGTTTTTATATAAAATCCATTCTGGTCCGGCATTTAAATATGCCTTTAGCGTTTGTTGCTTTATCTAGAGAAGAGATTCAAATTTAAATTTAATCTTTGCAGTGTTTTCTATCTAAAGCTATTTAGTATTTTTAATCGGACTACTGAGCAGCGTGTTGCTAATGTTGCTAGTAGTTAGCACTTGGATGGGTGACCGTCACTGTACCCCTACCAACTCGGACTTATCCAACATGGTAAGGTATAGCTAAAAACTCTTTGAATCGACATTAAGTAGTAAACCTCCTTGCTCAATTTTATGGATGATGTAAGTTTATATTGTACCGAGGGCGTAAAGTGGTCGTTTACGGCCCGCGCCTTGAAAGTTATAGCACGAGCCGCAAGCGAGGGCTACAATCACGACGAAATTTCGCTAGTTTTGAAACAAACTGATTATTATTAGTTTTATTACCTTACGGCATACTAATCTACTTTATCGCCATAGGGCGAAAAATATATTATATTAAAAAATCTAAAAGGAAATCGAAATCTGCGCCATTGTTATTGGGAATCACCAGTTGCACATAATTATAAATAAAACAACAAGAAAAGAAAATTTGATTAAACTTTTCCATTAATAATTTCTAAATTATCCTCGCTTCTCCCTTCTGCATCATAAATTATTTACGAAATTATTAACGATCAATTTTGTTTCAGGTTAGTTGTCCAAAATTCTAAGGAGCATTATTCTAGTCAGTATCGGTAAGTTTCTGCAAGTTACTTCGTAAGTCACTTACCATTAACTTCATCGTGAATCTCATTAGTGCTGGTATTAATTTTCACGTGAGGAATTATTAGTTCGGACCTGCAACGCTAGGTTGTATAATAATGTAAGAAAACCTAACTCAGATTATATTCTGACTGTGATCCTATTAGATGCTTGGATATTAAATTTTTAAAATTAAAAAAAGAATTTCATATTGTAAAGTAAAATATTTACATTATTTTTATTAAGACGTTAAGTTGGTACCCGCATATAACGGCAAACTTTAGGATTGCGTGCTGTCCAAACAAATCATTAAATTTTTCAAGGGCACAATTTTGCTTACACATAACGTAAACAACTGTTTGGTAAAAAAAACAAAAATAATGAAGTTTATTACAATTAAAAGTAACGAACCACATAAAGGTATTAATTTCTATACGCAGTTGTGCTTCTGTATGTGTTGGTAGGGGTAGGGGGTAAACCACATCGGAAAAGTAGAACAGCAGTTTCGACCCTTAACTTATTTCAAATTATCTGTTATTTAAATCGCGTCTTCTTCAACAAACGCATTTTCTAAACTTTTCCGATGATAATGAAGCCTTTGTTCGTTTGACGAAGTTCATTTAATTTTAAAAGAGGAAATGAGCTGAATCACTAAAATTTCCTTTTAAATTCGGAATTCTCGTGAGTTCTGGGTGAATTATTGAAATTTATAAATCTTCTGTACCTAATTAATTTTTCTCTAAGTGTGTAATTACGCATTAATGGCTTTAGAATATTTAAATAACATTCCAAACCAAGTAATTTCCGAGTTTTCCTCTTCAAGTTGAAAATTGACTAGTATTTAAAACTTGAAACTGTCAACTTAGTTAGTATGCACTTTTTTATGTTCAATATTTTTGCTACTTTTACTTTGATTAAATTCTTTCAACCCTCTCGTTATACGTAAAATAATTTAAGCAGCTTTATTATGTTAATAATTTTATAATGAACTCAATTTACCAAGTTTTGAACATCTAAGCTTTTGTATCTAACACGAAACCAATTTTAAAAGTTTTAATTTTTAAAACTGTTTGTAAGTTAATGTATAATAATTTCTGAATTTAGAAATTTAATGATTTTCCTGTTTTCACAAGTCAAGTTATTTGTTAACGTTTGATAATCCTGCAATGTACATACGTATATATCATGAAAATACGCCATCTAGGTTATGTTAAGTCTGTTCATCTTATTATTAACTTTGTCACTTTGTGAAAATATTTTCTTCTCAAAGTGCTTAAATTAACATTTGGATAATCGCATCTTACATTTATCTGTTTACCCAATCCTCAGTCTCCATCTCTCTTTTTGGACGCATATTCTTCTTCTAGCTGTCTGCCATAGCCTTCCTTGTCCCATCATTCCAAGATCTTCCAGGCCTTCCGCACTTTGTCCTTCCGGGGGGTACCCACTTCAACAGTCTTTTTAGCCATCTGTTGTCCTCAATTCTCAGTAGATACCCAAACCAACGCAGGCCTGTTTCTCAATTCCTTGGATTACATCTTCATCTGCTTTAATTTGAATTTTTATCTGTTCGTTTCTTACCTGAATACTGCAGCACTTTTTCCATAATCAATCAATCCAAGGTGTCTCGTTGGGTGAAATCAAGCCCTTTTGTCATCCTTTGCCAGTTGGAGTTGACCTTCGCAACCTTCAAGTCAGTAGTGGTGCATGCAGTTTCAATTAAAAGAACGCGCTTTGTTTGCGTGTACTTGTGGCATTGTACTAAATCCGGAGAGCTGGAAAGGTTTGTGCCAATATTTGTTTCTTTTAATTGTATGCAGATTGTTTTGAAGGGCCAGTTATTTTTCGAACAGCTACCTTCCGTGGTTGCAAGGTGTGGTTGTATTTATGCTTTTATACTGGTATTCTAAATTTCATTTTCATAATTATTCGTGTAAACAATACCTTTCTTTACTGTATCGAGCCTCAGCGATTATACGATTTTAAATTTAACATCTTTTTATTTTTAATAAGCGATAATCTCAAGATTAACGAACCACGACTGGCCTCCAACGCACTAGGAGTTGGCTTAACCATAACACCAGGGTTAATTTTTTAACGGAAAATTACTGTAAATATTTTATTGGCAGATGTGGCAATTGGAACCGTAGGGTATATTGCGCCATACGGAGAAAATTGTTTACACAGTTCTTCGCAGGTAGTTTATTTCGACTGCCATTAATACTTTTAAACGTTCGTATTTAATCTTCAAATTTCATATCCATAGCAAAGAACCGATTCCGTCATAACTTTTCCGACTCTTTTGAGTTTTTATACCTCAATGCATCACATAAAAGGCAATAGAATACAACCTGGTGGCGTATATTTGTTTTTCAGAACTAAATAACGCTTTCGATAAAACCAGAAAAAGCGACATAATTAATATTTTAAAGGAACAAAACTTAAATCAATATCTCATTAATATTTATAGGATATTAACACAGACAACAGCACAAAGATTACAACCGACAAAGGATTAACAGCATCAATAGCTGGAGTAAGACAAGGAGACTCCCTAAGTCCGTTATTATTTTATTCAATAATGAGTAAAATCATTGCAAGTGTGTGAATCATATATCATATGCTGTGCGGATCACGTAGAACTGATAGCCGATAATGAGGACGACCTGCAAAAGTTTTTACATCAAATTTAACATCACTACAAAACAATTTAACATGGAGATCTCTGCAATTAAAACTAAGACCAAGGTAATATTAAAGATGCCATCCCACTGTGAGCTGGAATTGGAAGGTACTATGATTGAACAAGTCATGAGGTTTATGTTACACTTGGGAGCTGAAATAACTGCATCTAGAGACCTAAACGCCGAAGTGGATTCACAAGTAAGAAAATCAGCCCAGATTTCTGGATGCCTGAGTCACAGTGCTCGTATGTGGAAGAACCGGTACATGCGGCAGGAATGCAAAGTCAGGTTGTATAAAACTATGGAGAGACCCGTTCTAAGTTACGCGGGGAAACAAGAGCCGACACGAAAAGAACAAAAATACTCGAGAAACTACTGGGGATAAATGGTCAGACAGGCAGACGAAGAAAAGCGTTAGAGACAGGATTAACGTACAAGACGTCGTGAAGTGGATGAAAACTAAACGAAGGGAATGGGACAAGCATTTCAGTGGAAAGGGTGGAGACAAACTAACAGGGACGTCTAGAAACGGACGACCCCCGGGCAAAAAACTTCCGGGCTGACTATAGCTTTGACCCGTTTTCTTTGTACCTCTTCGTCTTTCTTTTAGTGGCGTCCATAATTTCTTCTTGATTGGGCTGTGAAATTTTCATAAATTCATTTCTACTCTATATCAAAAGTTCTACTTCATGTTTTTCCCATTCTTTCATTTCAATACCTACGTTAATAGCATTCCTGCTGTTCGTCTTCATTCTTTTTATACATCTCCAAACTTCCGTTGATCTTCATACATTCACGGATTAAACCATCTACTTGAAGAAAATTTTGTTGCCACTTAGTAAGATAATCCTTTCTGAAATACTGTCGCAACCCTTAATGTTGTCAACGAGGGGTAGCGTAAACTTAGATAGTTTAAATAAAATTCCACCGGAGCTCGTTTTAATTTATATATTAAATAACAATGAACGATGACACAAAATAATAGAATATAAAAATAATAAATGCAACTTACAAAATAATTTCTTAACTTATGGATCCATCGATTATTCTATTACATCTTCCTTATTTTAACTACCCCTTTACAACCCATTCCAACTTTCGACTTCATTCTATTTCTAACTCACGACACATCCTTTTCATTGTCCAGTTACTACTTAACTAAACTCCTGACCTCTACCTCGGTACAATCACTTCTAAAAGTGCGAACGTATTTCCTGCACGTGCTCTAATTCATTATCCAACTTAATTATTTTACAATCTTATATAATTTTAATTCTTTCACTAGCCAGGACCGTATTGTCGAATATTTACATTAAAATATTATTTGATATTTCATGTTTTGACAATACCCCCCCGGTCATGAAAACGACTGTCCCAAGGCGTAAAAATTGAAAGATACTTTAAAAAAACCTAAATACTAAATTAACTAAGTACAAATAAAAAGAATTAAAATATAATAATAATAATAGAAAACAATCCAACTATATTTCATGTTTTGACAATACAGCTATAGTTCTATGTATTTCATTAGTTGTTTATTAATTAAGATGGATACGCCCGTTCTTCCTCTGTATGATTTGTTGACCATCGACCAAAAATATACATAAACTCCCAGGTCCTCACTTCCATGTCCTATTTTTTTTTGTTTCCGACATAAAGATTACGTCGATTCTCAATCTCATTCCATGTTACCCGAATCATTATTCTATTTCTCGCCAATCGCTATCCAAGATTTTTTCGTTCCAATTTCCAAGGCTTACAATGAATATTTTTAGCAGTTAGGTTCTTTTCGTAGGTGATAAGTTATTAATAAGGACCAAGGTTTTTATTTACGGTTTTCTCCCTTAGTTGACAAGTTCTAGTTTGAAGGTTCTCAGACCTCGTCTGTCGTCCTTTCCTATTTGCTACAGTAAACGTGGTAAGAGCACTTCTGGCAGAGCTGCTTTAGCAGAGACCTTTTTTTAATACTTTTGGTAATGCTTAATCAACATAATTACAACTTTCAACTTAAAAAGGGGAGTGACCTATGTGGCTGACGTTTTGTTATTGGATTATTGTATACTACGTCATTACTTGCAGCAATTAATTTTTTTTATATTTACGATGATTCTAATTGACAAAAATTTTAACTGGTTGAGTTGGGGAGCTGTATATATAAATAAAGTCGATAGCGGTGGTATTGTCGACAGATTAGGTCACGTTTGGCCAAACAAGCAAAATCGATTACACCCTAAACGCTTGAACACCCCTTCAGTTTTGAGTTAGGGTATACAAATCAAGAAGTTTTCTAGGCACAAATGAAATCCAATAATAATGGGATTATTTTCGACATCTGTTGATATCAACTGTATCCACTAAGCTTGGCGGTTTATATTCAAAACTTAATTTCGATGTAATACCGTTAACGCAATTTAACTCATTTAATTGCAAATTATTTTGAAGGCTTCACAACTACTATATACACTTTATTAAGCCAATCGTAATCGATTATTACTAATGGAATAGAATAGAATCCCGTACACGAGAATGGCTTTGAAATTAAAAATCCAAAGCCAAAATCAGTCAGACTTGATTGACTCCATGATTTCTTCATTATTCGCGTAAATTGTACTAATTTTTTTAACCACATCCTGTTATTTTGCGAACATCTTTTTCATTCCATTAAGTTATCTCACCCATGAATTTGTAAACAATCAAAAAAATACGGAAGAATGGAAAAGCAGTCAGTTATGAATATAAACAAGAAACAACTAAAAAGAAAGAAAACATCCTTTTGTGCTCCTTTTAGTTTGGTTTGAAGTTATCAATTTTCTTACAATTTGTATGATCAGAAAATCCCATATCGGTAAATAACTTTTCGAAAACATCTAATAAAGGAACACGCGCAGTGGAGCATGTAATCGTAACTCAATAATGCGACGACTACCAATACAAATGCTATCGTCACATGAATGTACGACATGAATCATTCATATTCTTGATTATTACAAGACCTCCGGATGAAGTCGAATACTGGTTTATATTTTGCATAACAGTTACACTTGATTGCTGGTTCACACGCACAGTATAAAAAAATTTGCTTTTTTGTACGCTTTGTAATTTCCTTATTAAATCAAAACAAGAATTTATTATGTTTGGGCGATATTCTTATTCAAATTCTCCAGGCTATGCTAACAGCGCCAGAAAACATTCGGAACAATTACTTCTTGTTTTAAGAGTTTTAAGAGATTCGGGCAAACTAATTAGCGTAGTATTTATTTTTCAATTTAAACCTTTTTTCACGAGTTCATGCTTTTTTGAACTTTTAAAAAAAAATTCAGCAAATACGTTGTCACGTTTTCTCAGAAATACAATACCAATACAATCACAAATACAATACCATAAAAGCAGCTCGCTTTATTGGCGGTGCCGTGTGCGAATGTGTAGCTTTTATATTATAGTTAAGCAGTTAAATAAATAAATAATATTCCCAGCTTATTATGCATGTATTGAACGTCGTCATACCATCTTTTATGGGTCAAGAGTTCAAACTTGTTCCGTGGTTTGGAATCCACGTTAAGCAGTTTTTTTTTGTTTTGGGAAGGAGATGCGGGGAAAAAAATCTTACATAAGACACCCAAGATGTTATGGGTAGTGTCGGATTCTTACCGACTAAAAAAAACCTACATCTCCTAGAGCGTCACGCTTCACACCAGAAACCGCGTTAGCATTACTTCAGTGTGGGCGCATTGTCTGGTGATCGAGATCAGACGGTCTCTCTCGCTTCGCTTTCCTTTACATCTATAATGTGGCGGACAACTTTATAGGACTGTTCCCACTCTTCCTCGGACGCGATCAGGCTTAGCATCATGTTTTCGGCGTCGAATTGTCTGCCAGTGTTTTGTTTATAAACACATCTAGGTTCATCCCAGTTTTTGCATTGAAAAAGAGTGTGCTCAACATCATCTACCTCGTTGCAGTACGGACATCGGTCACTAGCAGCTCTCTTTCTGTCGAAAAGATATTTTCGGAAGCAGCCATGCCCCGAAAGGGCCTGGGTGAGATAGTAATCGACCTCCCCGTGTTCACGCCCTGTCCATTTTTTCCAAGCTTGGTATAAGCCGATAAGTCCACCTTCGGTACGTGCCCGCTTCCCACTCCTCTTGCCATTTTGCCATTAGGTTTTTTCTGGCCTCCTGTTTTTTCATCCCTCCGTAGGTCTTGAGCCTTTCTTCCGCCAGCAGATATATGGGTGGTATTCCAGCTATCACCCTTGCTCCTTCAGCCGAGATAGTGCGATACGCGCTGCAGATTCTAATCGCCACAAGCCTTTGGACTTTCACAAGTTTTTGCCGTTGCTTTTTTACCCGCATTGCGGGATACCAAACAGGAGCAGCATAAAGCAGCTGAGAGTGCACCACGCTTACCAGAATTTTTCTTTTGGAAGATCTAGGTCCACCTATGTTTGGCATAAGGCTTGCCAAGGCCGTCATTGTTTTTTCTGCTTTCTGAACGGTCCTGTTAAGGTGTTCCGAAAATGTGCATTTTGTATCTAGCCATACTCCCAGCTGCTTCAATGCTTTGGAAGGACTAATTGAAGTCCCCAGTATGTCGAAGTTAATTTCTTTAATTTTCCGCTTCGTGGTTAGGAGAGCCGCTTCTGTCTTCTGAGGCGCCAGTTCTAGACCCCTCTCTCTGATCCAATTTGCAACTTTTAGGATGGTAGCGTTTGCAGTATTCATCAGTATTTCTTCTGTCTGTGCTACTACTACAGCAGCGACGTCATCAGCAAAGCCAACTAGCTCCACTCCCATCGGCATTTCTAGCTCCAGTAAGTCGTTGTATTGGATATTCCATAGTGTAGGTCCTAGCACGGATCCTTGTGGGACTCCGCTGGTCACTTTTATGGCTTTAGAGATACCTTCCGCTTGTATTATTACTTCTCTTTCGGAGAGATAAGATGCGATTATGCTAATAAAGCTCTCGTCTATGCCACGACGCCTCAAGGCCTCTAAGATAACTTGCCATGACGTACTGTTAAAGGCGTTCTTTACGTCAATTGTTATAACGACGCACAGTCGTCTACACTGCTTCGAATAAGCGGCTGCTTTTTCTGCAATTTTTAACACGTGCTTGATGGCATCCACTGTTTGTCTGCCCTCTCTGAAGCCATACTGGTTATCTGAAAGACCACCAGTGTGCTCTATTTCTTGTTTGAGCCTTATCAGAATTAGCTGTTCAAACAGCTTTCCTTCAACGTCTAGCAGGCATATAGGTCTGTATGAACTGGGGCAACCCACCGGCTTATCCCCCTTCTTTAACAGAACAAGCTTTGCCCTCTTCTAGAATCTTGGAAAGTCGCCGCTGGTCGCCAAGTCGTTAAACATTTCCAACACAAGATCTGGCTTTTTCGAAACTACGTATTTAATTACCTCCGTAGGTATATTTCCTGGACCCGGAGCTTTATTGGTCTTTAACTTCGCACATGCCATCTTTAGCTCTTCTTCGCAAAAGTTGACGAAAGGGACTTCTCCTAAGCGAACAAATGACACCTCTCTGTGTGCAGGGAAAAGACATTCCGTTATGCCCTCTATAGCCCTCACAGCGACAGCTGAGGTCTAGGTGGATATCCGATTAGTCGTTTTTGTACTATACCGTATCCCCTACCCCAAACATCTGTATCAATCTCTTCACAAACTTCTTTCCAGCCTTTCGTTTTTGAATCCTTGATACATTTTTTGAGCTTATTCTTTGCAAGTTTAAGTTCTATCCAAAGAGCTTGTTTTAGTGACGGCAAATTCTTTTTTGAAATTCGTACAAGGTTTCTTCTTATTTTAAGGCACGTCATCCTAATTTCAGAGTTAAGCAGTTAAGCAGTTGGTCCTATTTAGGGACAATTACTTCAAAAAATGAATTAAAGTTAATTCTTTACTCCTATGCATAAGGTAAGATGAGAAGCCCATAAATTATGCAATGTTATAAAAACGGAACGAAATCCATTTGAACCTTAGTAGTACACAGTATACTACTCGGGTTTCTCAAGTATTTTATTGATCTACTAAAATTTTCCATTTGAAACATTTTAGAATTTGTATTTCTATATTATAAAAATCCAAGTGTGCACTTCTGATATGAAACTGTCCAGAGTTTATGCAGTAACTGCATAAATACAACATTTACAAAATGAGTCCAAAAACATAACGAGTTCCGAAGTTCCTCCTGGGCAAAAGCTGCTGTCCAAAGTAGATAAGACGTAAAATTACACTTTAGGCAGTTGTGAGAAAAACGCGAAAAACTAATCACACGTTGTCTCTCTTAAATTAATAACCAGTATAAAATAATAATTATGTTTTGTGTCGATACCATTTCACTCTACAGTTATAAAGGTTGTAAAGTTGTCAAAAATACTAAAAACTCAATTTTGAAAAAATGTACTTGCGACCTTTTTACTTAGGACGACACATATTCTAATCATATTATTTTGTATCTTGCTTGTTCAACCACTTCGTGCTATTCTCCTCCATTCATCTCACATTCTTCTTCAATCCACCATTTTTGGTATCCATCTCGCATCCTTAATCCTGATGGTAATATGGCTTGCCTAATTCTACTGTAATTTATTGTGATGCTTTCTTTGTTACATCTTCAATGCCAGTATTTTGGTAATTCAGTCTCTCAATGTTATATTGTTTAGTATTCGCTTTTGGATGAATTTCTAAGTGACCATGAACATTCGCACGTTGATTTGTTGCCTGACTCCACGTTGTCGAACCATACACCAAAAGTGGAAAAATGAATTATCGGGCAGCTTGAGTTTTCCAAAAGTTCTCCAACTCATCTTTATTCTTAAGCTTGTCATTTCAGGTGTCACGTGATCTTTAACTACTAATATCTATTCTTACTGCTTTTTCCAAATATATATATACGTAATAATATAATATTATTGTAATGTTTTGTCCTCACCTAGGGGTGGTCGAGGCGCTTTTTTTTAAAATTGCAAACATTTGTATAGGAAAGTTTTGTTTTGTTATAAAAATGAGTTTTTATACTTTTATCGGTGTCGGGACATTTTACAAGGGGTGCGATTACCTGACTTTCCAAGATTCCCTGACGCCATTAATTTAACATAAAAGATTTACGGATTTAACATTCATTTAATATAAACCTGGAAGTAAAACGGCACATTTAATTCTTAGTGTGAAGTTTATTAGCACGAGGCGCAGCGAAGGGCAAAACTCACATGAGGGATTGACAATATTATTGATCTTACAATTTTTGACCTCTGGCCTATTACAAAATAAAGCTTTTATAAAGAACCAAACATGCCAAGGGATGATTCGAGGGAATGGGGTATAAGGGGAAGCTAAATTAAAAGGAAGTGGAAAATAATAAAATTGGAATTAAACTGGGCATCTAAAATAAATGTGCTGACTGCGAAATCAGCCAGGTAAAAACCAACGTATTCTGCGATTTTAAAATAAAATAAATCAACCTCTTCAGGGACACAAACAAATTTGTGTACGTTTCGTTTCGACTTGATTTGATATCACGTTTATTATTAAAGTCTAAAGAACAAATTTTTTATTATTCAAAAAATTAATGTGTCCCTGAAGAGGTTAAAATTATTTAAATCAAAATAAATACAAAATAAATAAAAGCGTCCTTTAATCGGTGACAGGTCAGTTAATCTCCGTTATTTTTAATTTTGGTTATTTTTAATAATAGGTTATTTTTAATAACCTAGTAATTTTGAGTTTATTTTAAACATTCCACATTAACTTTGATTAATTCTTCTTATTTTCTTCTTTATTAAGACTTGATCATATTATCATCCTGTTTCTTGTGTGTGTGCGGGATGTGCAAAGTATTATTATTACACATAAAGGGGATCTATAGCTTAAGATGGATTGATTGCCAGAATAAAGTTGTTACTCCGCTCGGAGTTAAAGCGAATAATATTTGTATTGCCTTCTCTAAAAAATCATTAAAAAAAATCATCTGATAATGGAAAAATGTTAAATTTTTAATATTTTGATTTTATAACCTGTTGAAAATCGTTTAAATATTCAAATTATGTTATTTAGATTATTTTTAATTTCGTAATTGTTCTTATGTAAACCATGACACGTGTTTCGCTTTCACTTCAACTCAAAGAAAACCCCCCCCCCCGATTTTCGACCGGAATTTTTGCCAAACAAAATCGCTTCTAAGCTTTTTGAGTCTCCACTCGACTCCTCCTACAGTTCCCTTTTGGAAAACGTTGCCGAAGTCTCTGTGTCTTCATGAACCGTGAGCCCCTTCTCCAAAGAAAACCTGGCTACGGGCGTGTGTGTCATGATTTATATCTTTTCTTCTTTCAACCCGTTTAGATTCAATTTTGAATGTAACAGAATAATTTGTTCTGTTTTCCTATCTTCTTCTCCACAGTAATCCTGCATGATTATTCAGATCATCAGTCCACTTCATCTATAGTCTGTCCTTTGCCCTTCCACCAGGCCATGGGAGTCGGTTCCTATTAAGGAGCTTCTGAACCGCAGTATAGAAAACTGTACTTTAACAACAGGTGGAAAACATCTCCACGTGTTAGTAGAGATATAAGATATCTCTACTAATAAGTAGAGATATCTTGAATTCACATCTTAGCTGCTATCTGCCAATTGTATCTGCTGCTTTGGTTGATACTGGTCATTTGTATTTTTATGACGTATGATGTGCTGAAAAAGTATCTACTATCTAACCATGATAGATGTCCATTTTTAAAACTTAAATTGTGAAAATATCCGGAAAAATTTAAACTGGGAAATGTCGGGTAGAAAATTCTGAGAGACATTTCTATCGAACGAATTTGAACCGGCGGACACCGGATAAGAAATCCAACGTTTAAACCTGAACCGGACAAAACCTCATTCTCTCATCACGAGATCTCCCAATTTTCGTGTAGATAAAAGGCTGAAATTTGGTACGGTTGTTTCTGATAGCCAATTAAAAAAATCTACCGTGCAAAATATTTTTAGGTATCCATAAACACGTAAAATAAATCTTAATTTGTCCCGGATTACTACATTAATGCTTTACCAACACAAAAATTTTATATTAAAAGATGAAAGATTGCTGTTATTCACGTGCGTAGACAGGAACTTGATATATGAGTGGAGTGGTCCGATATTTTGATCTAATTTAAATCAATTTATCCTATACACGCGTCAAATACAATTTTAAGTTTCGTCCATTTCTAAATTGTGCTCTAAAATAAATCTTTTTGATTTATTAATCCACTTCCGGATTTATTTAGTCACTAACTAGGGGTTTTCATGAATTATGCGGTAAGTGTTGAATTTTGTAATTAAGTGTTTCCGAAAATACTGGAAAGCATAGTTTATTAATGTCAGATTTTATAAAAATTTTAAGTCGGTTAATACTGACAATCTCTATTGGTTGATGAGTTTAAATTTCAGCGCTCTTTTATAAGTTTTACTCGAGAGTAAATACCACGTAATATACCGCTTTCCATTCGGATTCAGTGTTTTCCGATTTTATTACCGACATCCTGTCTGATTTTAAATATTAATGGCAGAGGATGGTCGCGTCGTGCCAACGGTTGTAAACCCCCGTGGGAGACGAAACCGAAAGCTAAAAATTCATGCTAAGTGCGCTAGCGGTCAGAGGCTGTTGGATGATACCAAGATTACCAAGGTCTGATACAGGTTTACAAGTCCGTTCTTTAGATTTTTCTCCACAGGTAAAAGTTATCGGCGTTTTTCGGTTCAGCAATTATTTTCTCGGAGGGGATGGGTTGAAGTTTCCCCATTAATTTAAATATTTTCTTAGTTTTCTTAGAATAGCAACGTCAAAGACAACAAAGAATGGTAGTCATGTTCGAAGGATTGAATGTAGAATTCTAGTCGTAGCTTGTCTTAAAGTTGTATTAATATGCATGAGACTTGAGAGGAAATTAGTATTGAAATGTATGCTTAGTTACATGGAAATCATTGAAATAGTTTAATTTCATAGTAGGAAATGTATGTCAAATGAGTCGGTATTAGAACCTTCAGTTTCACACACCGCTGAATCTTTCATTAACCATCGCATCATAGCTATCATAAAATCGCATAGATCATTTTTGTTCATATGCTGTAGAAAAACAATTTCGTTAGCTGCAATTTCTCTAAACTCACCTCAAACCGCATCTTAATAAAATGTTCTTTGTTTTCCTTGATATTTAAAGTAGAAAATTTTAAAGAAACAATAAAATATTTTATTACTTTAACTTAGAAGGTAGATTTTAAAGATTTTACTTTATATTTTCACTTCGACACACAATGTCACACAAATTATGCGTTCCACAGAGAAATAAATAAACTTTTTTCTAGAATATTTGCCTTAAGAGAAATAAAAATCGGATTACTTTCGTAGAAGTTCTTTGCTGATTATTTATTTATTTTGAACATCAGGATTATAAAATGAAAGCTATTTGTTTATTTTATTATTATTTCTTTATTTATTTTTAACTGAATTATTAAGTGAAAGTTTTAGTTACTAGGTTTAAAATAAATACGTTTTATAAAGAAACATTTAGAGCACGATTCTTGAAAACGGTGTTATTTTTGTAAAATGAAAACTGTTTGACTGATGTGCTCAAAATTTTCCGAGATTATGGCTATCTTTGTTTGCATTCCCATTTTAGTTCTTCTGGGGTGGCTTGGAAGAGATGCAGCTTCTCATACTTACATTAAGTGTTGAAAGTTGCATTAGGTTGCTTTGTGTGGGTAATCGCACGCAGGAGATTCCGGTTGGGGACTTCCGTTCGTGGTATCGTTGTCGTGATTCGATCACGTAGCATCACTTCCATCAAATGTTATAAAAGCTGAAAAATATTGAATAGATAATTACACCCCCCTTTTTCAAATCCCGTAGATTGTTAGTTAAAAATGTATCAAATTTTGTTTTTAAACCTTAATTATTTTTGTTCAAAGCCGCGCCACCGGAGGAGCTCTGACGCTTCAACGCACTTAATTAATTTTAACTTATTCATTGTTATTTAATTAATCACTAGATGAAGGAAGTCGAGAGAACTGCTTTCACAATATATTCCACAAGCCACTATGTTAAGCTAAGATAATTTTAAATGCAGCTTTAAAGGTCGGTCTCCCGTAAACCAACTTGATTATCGGTTAGGTCAGTCTCACTCGAGTCGAGTTTAAGACAAGGTAGTCACACTATATCGACAAATTTGACTGAAAAAAACTGAAAAAATATAAGCAACATAACCATTGTGCTTTCGATTTCCTTTTGTTGAAACTTTTAACCAGAACAAGGAATTTAACTTAATCCGGAGATTTAGATAAGTCACAGAACTTGGCCAATTATCGGAAGTGGCGCCCGCGCCCCTGTGAAAGCAGATAAAAATCACCCCGTTGTGCGTTTAGACAGCTAAAACGATATACGTCGAAACCTTGACCCACATGCCAAGCTGACCTACCCTTTTTAATTGCTTAACGTGAAATCATCAGGGCATGTAAGCAATTTTGACGCCACACGAAATCACGTTACGATTAGTTACCCGAGATTCGCTTAACAATAACTTCAATTGCCTGTGCTATAAAATACGAACGTGTATTGATCACGGCAGTCGTTTTGATTATGCTTGCAACGTTAAGATTATTTAGCTGCTTTTACTGTTTTTGGAGAGATCAACCCACTCGAGCTCCGACTCTCGTTGGTCCAACCATGTACGACCACCTTTTAAAAGTGGCAATAAAAAGACGGCATTTCAATTAATTCTGTAGCGAAATTTGTCAACCTTTTACTTTTTGCTTTTTTTCTTGTAAAAAATCTACAACATTTACTGCAATAAAATTTTGAATGTGACTTCATGTGGAAAATACGTGTTTAAATTATTTTATACTTTTTCTTTGTACATCAGACAACTACTCGCGCTATTTGATAGCATCTCCCCTAACACGGATGTAAATTACCTTATGTTTGACGCACCGTCACCGTATAATTCCATTATATTTAAATTTTAATGTTTAACGCTCATCTTCTAAATTCTGACAGTAAAGAGCAAATTTTGAAATTTAATTTATTTACATTTTGACGTTTTAAGATTAAGTGTTTGAAGGGAAGCGGCAATCGGGGATAAAACTAAACGAAGCGACTGACTGCTTGAGAACAAAAAATTGTTTGGTTATTTTACCGGAATGATTACTCGAAGAAAAAGAAACATAACAATAAGGCTGTATAAATCCTCTCTTTGTGTATTTCAAGTATTATAGCCCCAACCCCAATTATAATCGAAACGAATTTTCTTTTGAAACACACCTTGGAAGTCCCGAACAAAGTAAAACGAGACGTATTTTCGCAAACACGAATCGCGTTTTCTTTCAATCACGTGAATACATTCTACTTAAAAAAAATAATAACACAGATTTTGAAGGTGCTTTTGAAGTTCTATGATACACAATGGGGATGCTTTTGTGAATCGACGAAAATTGAAAAGATTCGAAATTATCGAAATACTTTTGAGCCTCTTGAATTTAACGTATACTTAAAATACGATTTAATCTGCCAGAAAGATATAAGTGTATAGAAAACTCGTTTGGTATTATTCGACTATAAAGTTCGAGGTAAATTCTATTTCGTCGGCGCCTGAGGCTGCATGTAAACTAACTAAAGTTTTGAAAACGCGTACGTTGAGACCGCCTAGAAGTCGTTGATTTGCTATATGTACGACCAGGATGTGGTCGTTCAAAACATAAATCTGAAATATACAGGGTCTACTGAAGTAGTACTGGTATTAGGTTGGTATCAGGGGGGTGTTGCTCTGAAGGCCACTTGCGAGTGTCTGCGAGCTTTTTCAGTGCGGAGGGTGGTCAGGGGGTGTTAAGAATCACTACGAGGGTGAATCATCCGCAAGGGAAACAAATGAATAATGCACAATGTGATTGATAGATGCAGCGATTGGACGTTCCAGTGATGGGAATTTGCGAAAAGATATGGCCAAGAACTGGACGCATCAAAGTAGACGATTCAACGGTTTACTACTCGGGTAATGACTTACCAAATCACCCCAACGGAGTGAGATTCATCACAAATAAGAGGTCGATAGATCGGTACTAAACTTTGTCTCATACTCGGATAGACTGGCACTGCTACGACTTAAAGCAAAACCAAAAAAACGATATAATCCAGATACATGCTCCAATGCCAGATAAGTCGTAGGGGTAAACAATTTCTATGCTGATATAAAAGAACTGGGGACCCACGCCAAAAAGAGCGAGATAACTGTCACCATGGAAAGGTCAGAAGAAATAGTGGGAGAATATGGTTTAGGGAATAGAAATTCCCTAAAGCTTCAGACTCAAGAAGCTTTGGAGAAGTGCTTAAAGAGGTCCAAACATGACGTTACTTAAAGATCCCAATCGACAACCAATATGCCAGACTCTTAACAAGGATTTAGACAGAGTTAGACTAAACGAAGGGTTAGGAACAGTAAATAAAACCACAGTCGAGAGAATATGGGAATAAGAGAAAGATTTAAAGATGAGCTACAAACCAAGCAATAAGAAATGGACGACATACGAGATCTGTAGAACAATCAAAACACAAAAGAGACACGGACTGTTCAACATGCACAAAAAGATTAAGAAGGTTGCTCGAAGGACACGCCTACCAACAAGATATATAGCAAAACTGTTCTACATCGAAACACCCATACAATTAAAGAAGGCAGAAGGAGAAATAGGGCATTAAGACATGCGAAGTCTATAAAACAATGGAATTAACTGAAACAGGAAAAGCTGCTGGGCCCAGACGAGATTTTCCTTGAAATGGTTAAAATAGTAAACGAAGATAACAGCACAATATTAGTAAAACTATTCGGTACAATCAATATATAAAACTGGCAAAATATCTCAATATTGGTTCGAGTTTATCTTTATTCCCATTCCAAAGTAGAGCAAGTAGAGCAAAAACAAATGTTTTAAAGGTATTTTGTTACGGGCTAAAACGCCGCGAACACGCACATCCTCATACAAACAAAGTGCCGGCCTCGCTGCAGCGGGAGGGGTGGTTCAAACTGGAAATTTAATCTGCGCGTCGCATGGATAAGTCGGAATAAGTAAGGGCGCCACTGTTGTTTGTCGATACGGTAAGATGGCCCAGCAGATAACAGGTTGCAAAGACCTACCTTGATGGTAAATCTATCTTTGATTCGAGTTGAGAGGAGCGAACAACTCGGCTTCACAACTGAAACTTCTTGTAACACAAATAAAGGTAATAAAGTGAATACTTTAATATGTAAAAATAATACGGGCGATTTACAAAATATATACATGATAAACAATGACAAACGAGACGGTGATCAGCTTAAGCGGTTAAGTGCGTTGCTGCTAATGCTGAATGCCCGGTTCGACTCCGGGCTCAGTAAAAACTTTATTCTGACCGTCTCCCCTCGGAAGGCAATGGCAAACCACCGAGGTGTAATCTGCTTAGAACAGCCTCTCTGGAGATGAAGTGTATACACTTCCCGCGGTTCGGAGCCCGCGTTAAACAAGTAGGTCCCCTATGTGTGTGATAGTACTACAAACGCACAACACATACATAGGAGAGAGGTCGCCAACATCCGGTAACGGATAGGCACGTTGATTTTCATGAATAAAAATACTTTTTAAAAGTTTGGATGCATCCGAATTAAAAACAAACTGTAAAATTTGACTTTACTGTTGCTAAATTTAATGTCTAACTTAAGAAAACCTTAAATAAAGGCTGACTTCAAACAAACTGACATTCGGACATTGATTCACAAATACTTAGATGTAAAAATTACTTTGATAAACGTAACGTCGTAAAATAATTGACTTAAAATTACCGTAATTTACGACGCACTGTAAAACAAATAAACAAACAATTCTTCACTTACAAAAAGTTGAAGTTTTCCAGTCAAGCTGCCGAATCTTAGATCGAAACTTGAAAATTTGGTGTTGTAAATCGGTTATCTGATTGACGTTGTCGGAAATTCCTTCCACCGGAAGATTTTGGAGATACTGCTCCAGGTAAAATATATGTTGACTTCAATGGGCCTTCTTTATTAAACAATATCCCCAAAATTGGGTTTTCCTAAATTGAAAAATCGTGCACGATACGTAACTAACTTCCTCAACGAAATAAAGACCCGTCACGTTATTTTAACAACCGAATATTTACCAACGTAACCATGTTTACTAATTCGATACTAACCGAAACTTTAACTAGAATGTTGAAATCGGGAGTGTCATAAATTGGGTTAGTCTTTACATTTTTACGCGTGGTTCCGAAAATGGCATCCACGCGGAGCGTAAGTTGACTTGACGAAACTCCAAATGCAACTAACTTAGTCTAACCATAGTCCAAGATAGGGGGAGGCAATTTTCGGGACCCTTATAAGGCTAAAATGCATTTCGAGGCCACCGAATATCAACATCTCGTTCTTACCGTCAACCAAAACCGCTGCGTGGCATCTGACGTAATCTTAATGGGTCCAGAACCCTAATGGTGACTCGGAAATTGAAATTTTCCTATAGAAATGGCTTAATATTTCGATCAAAAAAGTCATTAGCTTTAATTTAATAACAGGATCATTAAGTTTAAATGGAAAATAAAACCTAAATTTCATTAAAAACTAAATGCGTCGTTCCGATTGCAGCCGGCCAGTAAAATTACTCGATTTAAGGGCACGCCCATAAAAATCTTATATATACTACAGGTTTTGTGGGAGGATCTTTAGTAACCCTCGAGCGTTCGCCAAGGGAAGACGTACTCATCGTGTTCTTCTACATGTTGGAGCATATTTAAACAGATGCTTTCGTCGCATTGATAAAAAACGGTTCTTTTCAGAACCAGAAATATTGTAAGAATGAGGTCTCTATTAAATGTTTGGGGTGGATTCGAGACTTGTCGCGGCTGTCGCCATCAAAAAACATGAGCCTCTGCAGCTTCGGCCGGTTTTTCATGTCGGACGCCGCTACGCGGCAAAAGCTAAACATATTTGAAGGCGCCATCCATCAAGAAAACCAGGATCAAAAAAATCGGGATCATAGAAATCCTGGATTTAGCATTTAAAAGTATAGTTGCGGTATGCCGCAGTTCCCTTTTACGTTTAACCCCCACAAAATCGCGTAAAAAAAATAATGACAAAACAGTAACCTTTTATCGATGTAACCGGTACGGGAGACGTGTTGCATCTGCCGCTCCGTAAATCGCTAAATTTTAGAGTAAATCTACTTACTCGGACCGACAACAGAATGGGCGAGATTCCACAAATTTTATTCATGCGCGTCGGTGAATGTGTAAAATTTACGATTTTCAAAGTAATATTTTTCATATTAAAAGTCCCTCATCCAAGAATTTTATAATGTAATATCACTCTATAAACATTAAACTTCACCATAGTTAATAGGAAAAAGTCAATTTTGGAGGGCTCATTAAGGGTCCTTACCCCGGAAATTAAATTTAAATTATTTTTAAATTTTATATTACCAAATTAACGAAACTTAAATGTGAAATGGATATAAGCGATGAAAAGTGTGGCTTTAGACGAGGACTTGGAACATGGGAGGCTCTGTTTGGGCATTTAGTCATGTCGGTGATCTTTTTCAGTACGAGGGCGGGATTCGTGTTATCCATAAATACAAACTGGCTGTACACTAATAAAATTTGAATAAAACTTCAATCAATTAGATAGCAGGTTGACATACACAAGTTCCAGGGCGTGAATCTCATAAGTCGTGACATTAGCTAATTTTAGTTTTGAGATTGTTTTACGTAACTGTAATCTCCTAAACAACTTCTGTAATACCTTGTATAAATCAATCTTACCTGCTATTAATTTAGTAGGAGTTCATGTTACATAAGGATAAGTTGCGACTTAATTATGTCGTTTTAAACCCACATTTGTAGTTTAAAGGAATATTACGGATTATTGTGGTAAGTTTGCGATGTTTGTGTTACAAGTTTAAATAGGAAAATTAACAGGAGCTGACGATGATGATGCTGAGTGTAATTCAGCCCCAGTACATATTTGATATAAACTGGTAAAACTGCAAATTTATGAGCTAATGTAGCTTGTGTTTTTAAGTCAAAGGGGAAGTACCTGCTCGATAACAAATTTTCAAGTGGAGACCCTCGTCATTAAAATTCTGTTTACCAACTCGGCTGTTTTCATCATCACTCTAATGTCATAAACTTATTTTGAACCCTTTCAGCAAAGTTTTTGTATAAAACAACTTATCCTTGCCCCCAATCTAATATTAGTTTCATATTTTCAAAGGTTTCATAATAATTAAATAAATTAAAAATATTCTAAAAGCAGCGAAAGTAAATGAACAATTTCAGTACCACTTCAACACCGTTATCGAATTCCAACTGTCCTTTTTACCTTTGTTATTAGGGGCTCCACACCGTTCAGTTACTCCACTAATATAATTTTCACATTTTCTTTGACATAATATGCAATAAAAAATATTACTTTTATTTCAATCACAAACCGAAAAAGCGCGTTTGTATTTTGACGTATAAGTTTATGGATATTTTTTATGTATTACGGATTTTGTTGAGCTTTAGGTATGGTTAACATCCACTCCTACGTACTAACTTATTTTATTCTGAACACTCGCACTACAATATTTTTATGAGATGACGGTTATACTTTTTGATAAAATTATTACATCAGCCATGCAACAATATAAAGAATTTATGCTCGTTTTAAGCTTTTAGCCAAGCTGCTTTATGCTTTTATGGAGCCCATTAATTATTGCAACTAAAATATTATATTCGCCGTTTTTAAACTTAAACAGCAGGCCATACTTCCAGTTTTACACAATTATTACAGAATAAACATTTGTATGTAGTACTATACCGGACGAATTAGTCTATCGTGGACTTTTGTTGTTTTCTTACCGTTCAAAATAACAAACACAAATTTTAAATGTAAATTAAAATGCCTCTAAGCTCGAGTGCACCTTTTCCTACTTGAAGTTCCACTTGAAGTTCCACTTGAATTCGACTTAAATTCTACTTGAAGGTTCACTTGAATTGTTCGGCACACAATGCCAAAAAACTTGAACATTTTTGTTCACAGATGAGCATCTCTGAATTTTCGTCGCTAAATCAACCCCAAATGCTCATCGGAATGATCTCTAACTACTTGGTTCCAATTTGCAATGATGCTATTTGGAGAAGATAGTATAAAATAAAATACGGTCCAGCTATTTCTTAGGCAACTAATCCCATACTACTAGCTCAATGTCGGAAAAAAAGGATGAGCGTTCTAAAGAGATACCTGTAATGGAATTACTTCATAAGAAAAGCAAACACTACGAAATTATGAAGTACTCACCCCAAACACCTACACAGATTCCGCCTAATCGAATCCCTCAAATACACAAAGTATACAAAGGTTTCATAGACCCCTTTTTGACTTGAAATAAATTAAAAACATAAAAATGTTTTTAAGGCGTATCTGGTTGGTTTGAAACAGCTTATTAGCTGAATACAAGACCGTTGCAAAAACAAACGAAGTGCTTAGCTTAGCGTACAGACGAGAATCCATTCATTCAAGTCGTGAACGCAGGCAGTTTATCAAAAATGAATCACTCCATCTTATCGCATGACTGCAGTTTCGCTGTTACCCTGTATGGGATTCAGCTCATCAGATACGCATTAGTGGGAGCGATATTATTCTCGATTCACAAACCTACTTGTGTGCTCCCATAGCTCAAACTTCAAGAGAAAACGTGAGCACATTCCGCCACCTATCGAAAGTATTTTGCAACAGTTATTGTGAGCGTCCTGTATTTCA
The DNA here is from genome assembly GCA_932274525.1 of Podabrus alpinus. NCBI lineage: Eukaryota > Metazoa > Arthropoda > Insecta > Coleoptera > Cantharidae > Podabrus > Podabrus alpinus. The sequence continues at coordinate 99,995,892 of OW026452.1, forward strand.
CAGGTCACTTTATGATTACTTAAATGTAATCTCTCACAAAAATTAGGCCTTTTGATAACAAATTTCTATGTTGAATAAGCACTCAGCGTTAAGCGCCATTCTCTATTATGCATTTTGCTCGGAGCAGATCTACAGAAGGCTCGAGTGAAAAGGCGTTGCCATCTCCTTAGGTTCTACATCCCAAATGGCATAGTGCCTATCGTTAAATATGTGGATTCTGTTACCTTTACAGCCGATATCCTCCTAGGGCTACGTTTTAGTGCCTAATCTGAGCCAATTGTAGGCTCCATTTGGGGATATCAGTCGTCCCACCGACGCCCTACCAGGGCTACCCTTAACGCCATCACGGTATTAAAGGCAATCTCTAAGTGGACATCGTCGAATTATACCCGCGTTGGAGGAACTAAACACCCTAAGTTGGGTGATTAGTCTACATTGAAGTCGATTGAAGTAATATCTGTAGACCCCCTACCAAGGGCACTGTAAACAGGCAGGGGTCGTAAATTCACCCGAAGCTCCCGCCCTTTGAACATACTTATATCAATATTGATACAATAGTTACCTGGAAAATTTTTTTTTTTTTTTTTTTTATTAACTTCCTAGGTTATTACAAGCTGTCCGAGGACAATAAATAATATGTTTGACAATTTACAGGACATAGTGGAGATAAGCCCATTAGCCTATTCCATAATCAAAGCAAAACTACTCTGTGGCACTCAGGTTCTTTGAGGTAGGTCCAATGGGTCCATCCTCTTCAGTCTCTTGACTCGAGGAGCTACTAGTAAATCCGTAGCTAGGGTGTTGGGATGGTCGCCTAGACGTAGTTGATATTTGGTGCTCATGGAGGAAATCTCCTCCTTCACTGTTTTAGTGTTCAAGTCTTGGTGGATGCTGTGGTTTGTAACATACCATGGTGCGTCACATATGCCGCGAAGTACTTTGGACTGAAAACGTTGTATTTTAATTATGTTTGAATCACTGGCAGAGCCCCATAGCTGAATTCCATAGGTCCAGATGGGTTTTAGTATTGCCTTATACAGTAGTAATTTATTTTCCAGCTTTAGTTGAGAATGACGCCCCAGAAGCCAAAGCATTTTTCGATAGGTAAGCCCAAGTTGGAGTCTCTTGTACCAAATGTGTTTAGCCCATGTTAGTCTGCTGTCCAGATGCATTCCCAGGTACCTCACCTCCTCTTTTTGGGGAAGGGGACTGCCATGCAACGTCACGCTGGGGCATGTCTTTCTCTTGAGCGTGAAGGTGATGTGGACTGACTTGCTGTTGTTGGCTTTTATTCGCCACAGTTTTAGCCATTCTTCTATTTTATTCAGATGGATTTGTAGTAGGTGAGAAGCCATTTCAGGATTTTGATGTGAAGCCATTATGGCGGTGTCGTCAGCAAAAGTGGCAATTTCTGTGTCTTTGGTTGTCGGTAAATCGTGTGTATATATTAAATATAGTAAGGGACCGAGAATACTTCCTTGTGGTACTCCGGCTTCTATTGGTACAAGGGTGCTGTATGCTTCACCATGTCTAACCAGGAAGTGTCTCTGGGAAAGGTATGACTCGAGGATTCTGCCATACTCGTGTGGAAGTGTGAGTTTGATCTTGTATATTAGGCCTTGATGCCAGACTCTGTCGAAGGCCTGTGATATGTCCAGGAACGCCGCCGAACAATATCGCTTGCATTCAAGGTCGTTCTTGATTTTTCTTGCAACTCGGTGAACCTGTTCCACTGTCGCATGATGTTGTCGAAAGCCGAATTGATGGTTTGGGATTATTTTCCGTAGAAGAGGTTTTAATTTTTCCAAAAGAAGTTTTTCATACACCTTAGAGAGTATTGGTAGGAGGCTAATTGGTCGATACGATGATACTTCGGATGGGTCTTTTCCAGGTTTTTGGATGAGTATTACCTGAGCCACCTTCCATTGCATCGGAAAGTATCCAAGTCTAAGTATGGCATTAAAGATCATTGTTATTAGCCTGATGCTCACCATTGGTAGATTCTTCAAGATCTCTCCGGTTATCAAGTCGTATCCTGGGGCCTTTCTTGGGTGTACGTTGTGAGCTAAAACATTTTTAATTTGTTTAATTTTTAGATGTTTTATGGGCAGTTCCATCTGGTATGGAGCATTTAGTAGCTGGTGGATTGGTTGTTCTGCAGCATTTGGAACCTCCTGTGGGAATGGCTTGAAAACACTGCCAAGGTGTTCAGCAAATGCGTCTGCCTTCTCTTGTTCGCTCCGGGTCCAATCTCCATCTCTTCTTCTAACTGGGGGGTCTGTTTTCTGCGACTGCTTAATTTTTCGTGCTACTTTCCATAATGAGTATTCGGTAGATTTTGATGCAGACAGGTTTTCAAGAAAAGTTCTGACACCCTGATTTTTGTGGTCCGCCAGTGTTTCTTTTAGATTTTTGATGGCTCTATTTAAGTTTGTTCTATCGATTGGGTCGCGAGTGATTTGCCACCGTTTTCTGAGTTTCCTTTTCTCTATAATTTTTGCTTTTATATTTTTTGGTACGAATCCAGGTTTTATTTCTTCTAGCATTTCGTTAGTGGCACGCCATGCAGCCTGTTGTATCGATTTAGTTAGGTGTTCAACCGCTTCATCAATGTCTTGTGCCGTTTTTAGAGGTATGTCTATATTTAGCAGGTTGATGAGAATAGTTCTAAACTCGTTCCAGTTGGTATTTTTGTTTGTAAGTCTGAGTGGCTTTGTTTGAATTTGGACCTTCGATTCCATTGAAACCATGATTGGGGTGTGATCTGACGAAAGATCAAGGCACGTGTCTACTTTTATGTAGTTGGGTGAGATACCTTTTGTAATGCAGATATCAAGTACATCGGGAATCTTGTTTCTGTCGGTGGGCCAGTATGTTGGTTGACCCGTTGATAGATGCTGCAAGTTTATACTCTGCATGGCGTAGTATAGTTGTCTTCCACGCGGTGTGATAAGTCTAGACCCCCAATGGGTATGCTTGGCGTTAAAGTCGCCTCCGGATATGAAGCGGTGGCCAAGTGTGTTGAAATAATTTTCAAACTGGGTTTTCTTAATTGATAGATTAGGCGGGCAGTATACTGCGGACAGTATCATTTTGCCATGTGAATCTTCTATTTCCACTGTTGTCGCTTGCATGTTTTTTTCACTAATTTTGGATTTTACTTGATGTTTTATATTGTTTTTAATTATGATCGTTGTACCTCCTCTGGCTTTTCCTTCGGGGTGCTGAGTGTGATGTAAGGAGTATTGTGGAATTTTGATGTAACTTTTTTCGGTCATATGAGATTCTGAAATGAGCATAATGTCCAAATCGTGCATAGTGAGAAAGGTTTTAACCTCTTGGCCATGATTGACCAAGCCGTTGGCGTTCCATACAGATATTTTGAGTTTTGGTACTGCCATCACAACATTTTTGTGACTAGGGCAGTGAGTAGGTCCATCATTTTGTCCATTTTTTCCATCATTTTTGTCAGCATAAGTTCTAGGTGGTTACTTGGTTGTAGTTGTTGTGGTTGTTGGACAAGGGTTGTGTTGGTGTACTGTTGTTGCTGTCTACTGTCGGTTTGAAATTTTTGTGTGTTTCCTCCTGCTATTTGGGCGTAAGAAATGCCTGAGTGGTTAGTGTGTTTGTTTACAGTTAGATGTGATCTTTCTCGTAATGAAGGATACATTTTCATTTGCAAAGTTTTATAAACTGAGCATCCTCTATAATTTGCTGGGTGGTCTTCCCCGCAGTTAACGCATCTGACCTCTTTGTCGCGTAACTTCCTTGGGCAGTTCTCTGTGGCATGGTCACCCGTGCACTTAACGCACCTTGGGTTTCTATGACAGTACTTCTTGGTATGTCCAAAGTTCTGGCATTTAATACATTGAGGCACTTCACGTTTCGGAAGAGGAGGCTCAACTTTTACGATAGTATTTAGGAGTTTTGTTACTTTATAGATGTCTTTATTGTTTGGGTTTACAGCCAGCTCTATATTAAAGAGAGGAAGATTTGTGTTTGTTGTTCTTTGGCGGATGTTTGAGATGTTTTTTACTTTATGGCCCAGTTCTTCTATGGCATTCTTTAGGTGATTAAGCTCTGTTGATTGGTGAATATTTCGAACGACTACGCGAAAACTACGTTCATTTTTGAGTTGGTAAGTATAGAATTTGGTATCCTTTTCAATTAGAGCTTTCACTATTTTTGTATAACATTCTGAGGTGTGAGGTTGAACCTTCACCTGGTCATTATACAAGCTTTTCATCGTATATGAGTTTGGTGCGGAGCTGTTAAGAAGTTCCTCTAATGGTTTGATATCTTCCACCCCGTCCACAAATATTGGTGGTGGCTTAGTTTCCTTGGGTGTATTCGTTGGCGGTTCTTCTTGATCTTCTTTTTCTTCGTCTTCTTTTTCGGTAGACAAATTGGTGAATCTGTTGGCAGTGGGCACTGGTTTGCTAAGCCAGTAGTCCTTTATGGTTGATTGTTTGGACATTCTTTCCGGCACTTCAGGACTTCCATTTCGTGGTCTTTTCTTGTAATTGACATTGACCCATCCATTAGTGGAGTAGTTTATACCAGATGGTCCAGGCTGGTGTTGCCGCTGGTTTGGTGGTACTGGGTACTGGTAATTGAATGCCAGCGGTTGGGGCAAGTACGGCCCTGTCTGAGTTTGCAGATTTGTATTGTTTGCAAGTTGGTTTGGCATTTGCAAAGCAGGATCATAGTAACTCGGAATTGGCTGATAATTCTGATTATAAAATACCTGTGGGATCATTTGCTGCGATTGTGTTTGGTACACTTTCGGTGGTGGTTCCTGCATCAAAGTTGTATTTACATTGTACTGGTTGATATCATTCAAGTTCTTATGTAATCCCACGCATTGCGAGGGAGTTGGGTTATTAATTTTTGGAGGTGGTGTTCTTTGCATCGCAAAGGATTGCGCATTCTAACCTAACTTTATGTTTGAGCAGTTAATTTGCGTGTTGTCTCGCGAATTTTAAATAAATCACACCGTACAGCAAAGTACGAATTTTTCTTAGTTTTTTTGTCACTGTATTAATCACTAGGGACTTTGTTTAGTAACACTTTTCACGTAAATTAGCTTCCGACACAAAAATGCAATGTATTCAATGTCAGTGGCGTCCGGATCGCCAATAAAAAATAAAGAAAAAATCTTTATTTTCTGGAAAATAAAGAAAAAATTTTAAGTGTTAGAGGATTAACCACGAGAGCTCGAATATAAATCATTATCTAGTGAACATACACAGACTTTTTAGCAAAGAAACCATGAGGATTTCAAATAATTATAAGTATTCTATACTTTCATATTGGAAAAATTTTAAGAATTTTTTCGGTAACACTGTTGCGTTATTATATATTATAGGGCTAATGGTTATAAAACCACTTCGTCCAGACAGATTGAGAGGAAACGTCGCAAATACTTGTTTATAAGGTTAATTTATAACAGTTGCAAAAATAAATAAGAGTTTGATGTGAAAGCAATGAATTTTATTAATTAGATTAAATGAACGCAAAAAAGCAAGAACAAATAAAATTAAGTAAAGAGTGGATAAACAGAAAATTAAAAATTCTATTGAAATTGCATTTGCATTTCAAGTTCAATTAAGTCAGAGCAATGAAAGCCGCTTAAGAAATAAATAAAATAAAATAAAATTAATTTGAATTTGAAGAAAACAAAGAATAAATAATATTAAAACCGGTAAACTCCAAGGAATTAAAATTGCAAGAAAGAAAAGACAAACAAAAACAATGAAATTAATGACAATTAAAAATTAAATCAACAGAAATTAAAATTTCAAAAGAAAAATTGCCTGGGTTCTGTTTCTAAAGCGAAAATATCATCTCAATATTTTTGTCAGACCTTAGCGGCGTCTGACCTAGAATAAGCAGCTGCACTCAGAATGGAAGGAAAGATTGGTAGAGACAATCAAACGCACGAGATTCACTGCTCAACGAGCAATGGAAAAGGTCATGTTGGGAGGCTGAAATGGAGATGGACAGGAGACGTGGCACGAATGACGGATGGAAGGTTGACGAAGAAGGTGCTGGAGTGGAGACCAAGAGAAGTAAAGGCAGGCCACCGACTTCTTGGACGGACGACATTAAGAGAATAACCACAAATTGGATATTCAAGGTTCAAGAAAGATCCGAGTGGAAGATTTAGGACGAGGCCTACGCCCTACAGTGGACAAAGTGGCTATTTGATGATGATTTTATTGCGATTTGGGGATTTCAAAACCATATAATCTACATTTAAGTAGTAAATATTAGAAAACTTCCTGAAAACCTTCATTTGGTTAATTGTTTCTGTAAAATTGTTTTATTGTAAAAATCGCTGCTGTAAAAAATAAGTTTTCAGTTTTTCTAGATTATTAATTGTGCAATGTATTCAATATTAATTTTGTTACGAGATGATTTAATTAAATTTATGATGTGGTAATAATTTATGGATGCTTAATTTACTCTTAAGTGATTACCATAATTTTAGTTAATAATTGTAAATCTTCATTTTGTCCAATTATTCATTTCTTTTCATACAATTCGCGAGCAAAAACGTTAATTGCGGTAAATTTAAATTAAAAATTATGGTGACTTAGTGTTGTGTGGGCAACTTTTTTTATACCTACTTAACTACAAGGATTTTGCATATAATTTTATCATTTGTTTACATTACAGTTAATATTAATTATCCCGAGTTCTGCATTATTTTGCTATTTAACATATCAACCTTCCACATTTCAACCTTTCCGTCATAGGCAAGAATCATGCAGTGCTAACTTGCCATAAATAATGTAGGAAATTTGGATCCCCTTTTCATAATTATTTCCTGGATAACTCAATTTGTAATTCAAATTAAATTTTGTAAACAGGAGGCAATAAATGTTAACATTAATAAGTTCCATCGGGTTGGGGTATTTTCTTATTGCGACCATTTCCGTTATAGAGCACCCCTTCAGAAGTTTGCCTAGCAATGCAATCTCCAAGATACGATTTTCAAAAAGATGCTAAAAATGAAAAAAGGAAAATAATTAAGTGTTTTTCTTCCAGCGAGAAGTAGCCGAGGAAATTAAACTTTATATTTAAACTTTAAATTAGAATCTTGAAGCTTTTCTAATTTATAAGAAAAATGAATCTGCAGCTCGTATTGGCTTACATTAATAATTGACTGTGGTTTATCTGACGGAAAAATTCCTGTTCAAGTAGAAGCAATTTTTTAATCCGAAAAAGCGTTATTATTAAAAACACAGTCATGTTTATTAGAGCCTTAATTTTGCACAGCATGGTACACACAATAATTCATACTCGCATTGGAAGCAAGTTTGAAAATTTAAAAGAAACTTTGGAAAAAATATTACACATGAAAATTACTTTCTGAATGTTGCCGGTTTTTTGGGTGTTCCAGTTCAATTTTGTTTCAAAGAATAATTTCCGAACCATCAGATAAACTTAATACTACGTCTGCTAGCTTTTTCTTAAATATCGTATTTGTAGCTTTGGTGGTTATTTGATTAGATGTTGATCGTGCATATTTTTGGTTGAAGCTTCAAAACATTTTCCTTCCATTTCCGTTTTGTTGCCCTTAATTAATATATGGACATAAAATATTTATATAGTCAATAAAATTGAACTTTTTTTGAGTAGTAATTTAAAAGTAGAATTTGTTTATAAACTTAAATTAAAATATTAAAATAATTATCGAGAAAGCGCCCCCGGAGCTATGTACTACATATACAGGGTTTTTCACGGAAGTGCCGTCGATTTTAAAGTCCAATAAAAATTTCTTCTCTGGAATTTTGATGTACAGGTTTGGGACATTTATTTAACATTACAATTATTATAATATTACTGTATATATTTCTGGTTTTACGTCCCTATGTTTTGTGTTTTAACAATTTCGGACGGATACAGGGGAATCAATAAATTAACGTGGGTTTCGAACCACACCAATAGTCGATTTTTTCACCATAGATCTTATATTTACTAAATAGAACATACCTATATACTACAAATAGGTTGTTTTGAAGCACAGTGTAATTTAAAAGCAAAGTCTTTTCAGTTCCGTCGGGCGATAAAGGGTTAAACTTTGTAAATTGTAGTAACTTCTGTAATTACTCCTGACAGTCCAATTGGCGAATTACAGTTTTACTAAAAAAATCATACGGAAAACCTGTGCTAGGGGCCCGTCTAGCAATTCATTGTGACTGAATTTTCAAGAACCGATTTGACCGTTAGTGACGGCGCTGGCGTCGTAAAAACCTAATGTTATAAATATTATGGTATATTTAATATATTGCTATGATATTTTAAACTTTCATAATTTTTCCTAATCTAATTTATTCTTTTACATCAATTATTTCGGATTATGTGTAATTTAATTCATCTTTAATTAAAACCATTGCAAAATTGATCAAATATTTTAATCGTTTAGTCAAATCATTAAATTTAGCAATTGAAGGGCCTAGTGGAAAAAGTAGTTAAGTCATTTTTTTCAATTTGTTGATTTTTATACTAATTTGTAGAGAATAAATGCCGCAATGTGAAAATGTGCTCAACTACAAATTGAAAAAAAAGTGACTTAACTACTTTTTCCACTAGGCCCCCTTCAATTATTGACGTGCAAATGTTTCCTTTTAAATTTCAATTTTATTAAGACTTCATTTGAATTCCAAGGCGTGCATGGTATTGCCCGTCTTTGGCATCCCTTTTCTTCTTCCTTCTCTACTAGAAGATCATCATCGTGACGCCCTTAATTTAGGTCGCTTGTTCATTCTCTATTCCTTTTTATCCTTGATAATAATTCTTCTTCTTCTTCAAGTGCCGTGCCTGATTTCAGACGTAGGCGACCTCTCTCCTATGTATGTGTTGTGCGTTTGAAGTATTATCACACACATAGGGGACCTACACTGCTTAACGCGGGCAGATTACACCTTGGTGGTTTGCCATTGCCTTCCGAGGGGAGACTGTCAGAATAAAGTTTTACTGAGCCCGGAGTTGAACCAGATATTTAACATTAGCAGCCTAAGCCGGCGACCGTCTCGACCGTTATTGATAAAAATAAGCAATATTATTTTCCATTCTTCTTCCTTTTAATTCTTTTGATGAAAATAATTCTTTTAATTTACATTTTTGCCATTCAGAGTATCCACTTTGCATTTTCTTTTGTGTTAAATCAAATATTATTGTTTTGAACTTGAACTGTTCTTCGCTAGTCCATAGTTGTTCTTATTTTGGGGAATTATCCCTTTTGGTACCTCAAATGTTTTTAAATTCCGATAATTTCTTCTCATTTTTATTTTACCTCGTGCCAATTCTTGAATATTATTTTGTTTTGCTTCAATTACTTCTTCTCTATCATCCTTACCAACTTTTGTTTTTATTTCATTATGCTTTCTTTCTTCTTCAAACCCAGTTTTTATTTGTTTTCTTAAATCATCCTTGAGGTTATTCATTTTTCTCACGATCTACCTTAACATTTCCCCTATAATATTCTGGTTGAATTTAAAATTTTAAACGTTACCGGTTGGCTCTTAGTAAAATTTTTAGGTCATTCATTTAAGAAGAGGGTCGAAAAACTCTTAATCAATTTTTGGATCAATTTTAAAATGCTATGATATCTTGACGGTCATCAGCTTCAGCGGTTAAGTGCGGTACTGCTAATGCTGAATATTGGTTTGATTTCGGGCTCAATAAAAACTTTATTCTGACTGTGTCCCCTCGGATGTCAATGTCAAATCCCCGCGGTTCGGAGCTCGCGTTAAGGAGTAGGTCCTCTATGTGTGTGATAATACTTGAAAAGCACAACACATACGTAGAAAAAGATGATATCTCTTGATCAAATGGGGGGTGCAACGATTTTTGAGAAAGTTTCAGATGCTATGCACGCCTGCTTTTAAGCGCTACTGCACCGAAATACGCGAAGACCTGTCACCGTTCGAAAACAGCCCTTGGGTTCTGTCACCGAAAATTTCTTGCAAGTGCAACGCATGTTGCTCGGAGTAAACTAAAATTGTAAAATATTGTCACTTTATGGTGCATAATCGACTTCGGCATTTATAGGCTAGGATATTAATATTCTTTCATCGTGCTCGGTCCTAGGTCAATTATTACATACGAGTACCCATCGTCATCAACAGTTGACCGTCTCTATTTAAAGAATTATCTGTTCAAAAATCACATGTTAGTAAAAGAATTGCTATTATTAAGTGGCAACCGGAGAAAATTGTACTAAGAAAGATATTGTTATAATCTAATGTAATTCAATGTAATAATCTAAAAAAGAGAAGTAAATAAAATCAGGATATCAAGGGTAATGGTCAGTTAATATTAAAGGATTAAAGATGTAAAAATAGTGGATATCCAGCTTGCTTTATAGATTTTTTGTGCACTATTAATAGACTTGGAAATTCGTTACCGTGATTATTTTCATAATGAAGTTTTGTTATTTAAGCTGGCAGATTTATGGTTAATCCTCCCTGTTGTACACATGTTTAGTAAAACTTTGATTCGATGAAGCAATAATTAAACACGCAAATGAACTTTGAACTTTATAATACAGCAAATAATTTAGCTCTGGTTTACTTACGTAGTAGCATTGAATGATTGAAAACAATACAAACACCTTGAGGGTATACAAATGGATTCCATTTTGCGTGTCCAACAATACAAAGGGTCTCTGCATTGAGGCTTGGAAAACATGCAACCACGAATTTTTATGCGAGTGAAAAACCATTATGACAATTTCTTGTTTCTCAATTTCCAGCTTCCACAAAAGCGCCTTTGTTAATCAACAAAAACACTTAAAAGTAGTCTTCATTACTTACTTCCGATGTTAGGAAAATCTAAAAACGCGATGAATTTTTTGTGCGCCATAATATTTCTAAGAATTTCCTCGAGTAAAAACTAAATTGTATCACGCCGAACACATTTCAATAAACTTCTTGTTAAAACAAAAACAACCTTCACGTTTTAGATGTGCATTTGATAGTGGTGACTATTTGCATAGTTTTGTCGTTTGAAACGCCTCTTAACTGGCGAAGAAGCGTGAAAGTGGACCATTGCTTTTGTCAGATCATTTTATTTAAATTCTCAAGTTTATCTACAGCTTTAACCATATTTAAACCACGTTAAGTCATTGTTCCTTTTCGTAATCGTTTTTTCGTACGTACATTTTCAAAAAATGTTGGCTTGACGGACTTTTTAATAAATAAAAGAGTTTTTGGATTCTTTTTATTTATGCACTGAACATTTTGTCATTTTTTATACAGTTTAAGCTTCCAATATTTTTTATTTTTGTAAGCTGAGGCTGTCTCTTGGGGGTTGCTACTTTTCTGTAACATTAAATATGGTCGGCTTGTTTTATGTTGCAGGGGATGTTTTACATTATAAATATTACAATATTGCTTACGAAGTTTTGTATTTGTTTTACGGTAAATTTCATTAATTGAAAGATTTCGGGCGGTCGGAAGGTTAAAACAAAGGTATTCCGCATGGGTTACGATTACTTCCTCATCCATGTGGTTACCCAAAGAATGTCACCAAATTAAGTTATATGCAATATAATAAATAACTTCTTAAAATTTCTACGGTGCTAGGTAACAAACAACCCTCCGCCTACGGCGTCGGGATAAAAAGGAAGTTGTGATAAAATTATGAGGAATAAAAAATGCTCGAGGGACACCTATTCGATTAGAATTTTTTTCTGTAGTTCTGTCGGTTAAATTGTTAGTTGCATTACGAAACTATGAAAGCGACAATTTTAAAGAATTATTATAAAATCATGAAACTGTCGATTTTTTCGTTATTCATCAATTTTATAATGACGTAAGCGCTATAACTATTCTAAGATCGTTATTAGTGTAATGTTCTTTTGATTGGTTAATTACGGGCAATTAACTAGAAATCCTTTAATTTGATTTCTATTTAAACAAAAAATGTTCATAATTATGTAAGGGAATGTCGTAAAAGTTGGGACGGGTTTTGTTTTTGGTGTGTAGTTTTGAAACGGATGGGAATAATGTAAACTTCTATAAACCAATAATAAGGTATGATCATTGGCTACAACTTTGCTGTACAAAGTTATTTGATATCGCAAACGAGTCAAAAGTTATATCTATTTTAATGAAGGGAACTTTTTTAGCCGAAAAAAATTTTGCCGTATAGGTTGGGACACTATCAAAAATCTGAAAAATAAGGCAAAAAATGAAGTAAAACTGCATGGTATTATGATTAGAATATTTATTGAAACTTTCAAAGAAACAATTTATTCGTTTAGTTTGCTTTTCCTTCAATTCGGAAATGTTTTCGGGCGACGTCAAAATACTACTTTTCATCGGCTTTCGTCCACGATTTGATATTTTGGCTGGAGTTGATGTTTGCAAAGGTCCGATCGAAGATAAAATCGATGTTAAGCCAGATTAAATGGCATTGCAGTGTCTTGGAATAAAAAAAAGTGGTGTCCCAACCTTCACAAAATGGCCATTTTGTAAAAAGTCTAAAAATTACTTTCTGCAACACCTCATTTAAATTGCTCTTTCACACAATGAAAATACACTAAATACAAGACACATTGAACATTATACTTACTTGAAATAATTGATTTAAATTTTGTAAAATTTCAGCACGTAGAAACTACCTTAAAGATGTTTTTTTAAAGAAAATTTAGGACTTGCTTCGCATACACACAATGAACACGACGTCTTCGTTCTAATGCACATGAAACGTTAGGTTATAACCAAACTTTACTGCGACAGTCATAATATAGGTGTCACGACTACCAACAACGCAGATATTCCGCTGTCCCAACCTATACGGCGTCCCAACCTATACGACACTCCCCTAACTATTAGGTATTCCAAAAACAGGCCAAATTTTTGAAAGTATGGTGTGCTCGATGTCGTCTTTCTTTCATTTAATCAGGGGTTGCTTGTGAATTAGCGTGAATTTCTGCTTCTTAGTTCTAATTTTACGTATATTGGCATTTGTGTCGAAACGTTTAAAATCGATTCGGTTAAAGCGGTTTGGTAGGTTTTTTTATATTTTGATAGTGTGTTTGTAAGTCAAATCCATACTGGAGCTTCGTATAGGACGGAGATGTCCATTCTACCCAAAAGACGTGCTCTGGAATGCACTGTGTAGACTCAAGAATGAAAATAACCGCAATTTCATCCGGGAATCCAATGAGGTTTATCCATTTTGCAATTATAAATTTCGGCATTCCATCATACAGAGTGTTCCATAGTAGAGAACCCAACACCGACCCATGGGGATCCTGTTAATCACTACCAACTCACCCTTCCAAACTGCTTCGTCGATGATACGCCCAATGTTACCAAGGCACACGCTTTTTTACTCTTCGGTTTCCTTATCATGGGGATCATTTTTCAAGTACTTGAACTGTTGATTTCCTATTTCGGAACTAAGATTGGTATTCAATAAAGAACCTGGTTCTTCCAGCGGCTTATTGCACGTACTTGATATAATAACTAATTTAGCCTTCTTTCAGTTTTCTAGATACATTCCTTCTGGTAACGGCTGGCACATCATTTAATTACGAGATCTTGATCGAATAAGGAAATTTCTAGCGTTTTTTACTCCCTACAGTTACTTTATTAAGTTCTCATAAGATACGTGCTTTTGATAGAGCAACTCCCCAATCAATTCTTATTTCAATCCATTGACGATGCAAATCTTTCTTTGCCACATACTCTCCTCAAAACTAAGGTTAAGTATGGACAGCCTATAGATCAACGTAAGTACCAAACGAAAAATATTAGAGAAAGCATTTGGCATTTAGACCTCATTGTTGCCATCCGATTTGGAGAATTTTGCTGCATAGCTTTACCAGGAAACAAACTTGGTACCTCCTGAACTAAAAGACGTAGCGGGTCATCAAAGGTATGAATGGAAAGGTAAACATATTTTCTGCGTATGTCGTAGGCCAGGGGTTGCACACTTATGGCACGCAAACTTATAATAATTATAATTTTGAAATTATTAGAAGAAAGTGGTGCATTTCGCGCGATTTCAGAAATCGCCTTTAGACCCATCTTCAAAAGGTTCCCCAATTGGGGATTGTAGTTCTTCTAATGTGGTGTTTCGGCCGGGGGGTTGACCACTGAAGAAAATTTATGTGCCGAAATTCCAAAATTTACACGATAATTGCATAAAATTGCAAATTGAAAGAATTTCAGACGATTATTGCAACGTCTTATGCACCAAAATAGCAGAGTAGTCAACCCGCCGGTATCGCCTATAGCTCGCTTAATTTCATTTTAATTGAAATTGTCATAATTCGTGGAAAATGATGAAAATCACCTGTATATAAGAATATATTATTGGAAATACTAATTATTCAAAAAGTTTGTTCAATATCTCCTTCTTAAAGTGCAATACCCGTTCGGCGAACTTTGGCTATCAACTTGACCGAAGCCAAGATGACCTAACTAGGGAAAGAAATTTAATATTTTTAAAGAGATTTAGCAAGTTCAATATCGGTTTTGTTTTTAAGGAATAGTATGAGCAAACGTTGGAGGCCCACACTGAATTTTAAGAGACTTTATTTAGGAGCGGGGGGGGGGGGAGTCATTCGGATACTCAAACACACACATCTCACACAATTAACTCTGGTCACGATTCAAAAATTTAACTCAAGTCAAGTTGAATTCGTGTCCTTTTATCTTAATTGGTGCATAGCAGAAAAAAGTTGACAACTGCCGCATTTTCGCTGGCATCTCTACGGTTATAAATTCACTTAAAATGTTAATTTAAATGTACACGCAAACTGCAGATTACATTATTTAAACCGAACATGAAAATTGAATTCTAAAGCAAAAGTGACGGTATCATTTAACAACTCAAGCTAACCGACTTGAAAAACTTGTCGGTGATTGCGAATTATAATACAAAACCCGATGAAGCACAGATCGCTCCATATTAAACCAGGCAAAGCTTGGCAAGCAATGAATTGAAAATCTCGCTATACAATTTAAAAAATTCTTTATAACAATGTAACATGTAACAAGTTGAGTTAAATGGGTTGCAGATGTTACCCCTTAAACGTCAAGATCTCTGCAAATAGTTTTGAAACCTTTTTCAAGTTAGTAATATGTTGGTCTTGTTTATTTCGTTTGTTTTTTCTAAATGGAATTTTTGTGTCAGAAATCTTGACAGCTACGCTTGCAGCTCATCTGAAAGCTTATAGAATCAGTAGGGATTTACTACACTAGGACGTCCTTAAGCTACAGTTACGTGCTATTTAATGTTATTTCTTTTATTTTAACTTTTTTTTATTTCGCGATGTAATCCTTTTTATTATCAAATAATTCCGATTTAAGACGTAATAAAATTTAATTTTGTTGAATAATGCGGTCATATTGTTTGCTAATGCTGGGATTTTTAGGCTTGGCTAATTTCCCTTCCCGATTGATTCAAGTCATTTTAAATAAGCTCACGTAACGAAAAACCTTGAATCCTTATCAAAGTTTTCTTGGGGTTTACCGAGAAGGAGAGTTAATTGGTTATTCTTTTCACCTTTCGTTGTCTCTTCAATTGTTTGATCAAAAAATTATAATTTGATGATTAATAGGTTTTTCCTTATGAGTAGGCAATAAATTTTTAAAGACTTAAGGTTAACAAAAACAAAATCACCCCGCGGATAGGTAATTTTCATTAATAATTCATTTAGAACTCGAGCGACATTTTGATTATTCGTTCTTTAGTTACCTAGTTACATTTGAAAATTGAGTCGTAAAAGCGACAATAAAATCGTGAATATAGACGTTCATTTGAATATTTAAGTGAATGAGTGAGACACCAACTAGCACTAGATATTTCTCATATATCATTCGTGGGTCATCGCAAGGGATGCTGTTTCTATATGGCTCAGAGGAAGTACGTGAAATGTGTGCGAGATGTTAAAAGGATATACCTGCCTAGTAAAGGGAACCCATAGGGCACTACAAAGTGTTAAGCTAATGTAAAATATGGTAATGAAACTCACACATTTTTATCTGCATATATTTTGTTTGTTGCTGTTTATTGATTATTAAAAAAAATTTTACTGACAAAGTGAAGTGATTTAAATTACTTTAGGCAATTTTTTGTTGCTTCTTATGGAGTATATTTATCTTCATCCGGTAATTATCGAAGCAATTATGGTGTATCGTTCGAGATAATATGGGTACGATGGTAGTTCAGGTCAAAAAATACTTGGAATCTATTCTATTTAGTCTTATTATTATTATATATTTACTATTTTTAAGGCATTGTATTTTGTGAGTTTGGTCTTAAGGATATTGAAAAGCTGCATCAGTTCATTTTGTTTGTCAACTGACAAATATAACGCCTTATTTTTCAAATTTATACAAATTTTTAAGTAATTGTTCCCACGCTTTCATTGCCCCAACAATGTGGCAAATTGTCGGTAACCTACCTCAAAGTAAGAAAAAAATATTTAAGAAAAAGGATGAAGAGCAATAAAATGTTACAGGGATTAGTACGGTTCATCTATGAGCATAAGATGTTTATTTTATATTTCCGGAGTTTTATACAAAACAAAAATATAATCTGCTTAAAATTTTAGGATAGTAGGTACTAATTTTTTGTTTTGAGTGAATATTTCTGGCATTTAACAAATGTGTACGAAATTTTATTGTTAATAATAAATTTTTATTAGGTTTTTATAATTTTTATAATTTAATTATTTTGTTATTCAAGAAACTATTGAACTAATTTATTTTTTTAATTGGCTTGAAATGCAAAATTTTTCTGGATTCGTAATTCGAAAAAAAAAAAGTTTCCTTATCGGGGATTCGAACTGGGTCTCTATGGGACATGTGCCAACCACTTTACGCTCGAATCCAGAATGTTATTTACTGAAATTGTGATGCATTACATATTATGAACAGATAATAATATCTTCAATTCTGGCTTACAAACCATTTTCGAAATTGGCTACATATTGGCTGCATATTGCAAGTGAAATCATGTCATCACCTACACGTGTAATTAAAATGGATCAAATTGGGTACTGAAACGGATAGTTTCCCCTTGTTAGTTGAAACCCTGGTGGTAACACCGAAACTGATCGTAAAATAAGACTATTGGGATCAAAGTATTTTTGGCCACCTGCATACATTCACATCGTTTAGTGCTGAAGCCTTGGTTATATATTATGTAAAAGAAGTATCCATCTAATATGATGGCACGACCAAAAAAAACCATTGCACTGTTATGTATCTTTTTTGAAAAAGACGCAAGTCCAATTTCTCTACTTCGACTATACTCTAATATTTAAAAATTGACACGGAAAGTTCAAACCAATAATTTTGTTTTATTTTCGCATTTACTGTAATTCCTAACCCAAATAAAAGCGGAAGAGATAAAAATAAAAACAGTTAAATTTTTATAGTTTGGGTTTATTTTTTTTTTCACTTTCAATTTTATTTCAAAAAAATGGTAGGTATGTACTACTTCTCTTCTTCACTTCTTCACAAATAAATTGTGAAAAATTAGGCTTAATACCAACGTTCCTCTAATTATATTTAGACGAGGCATTTCCTCAATACACTTTATCAAGAAAACCGAGAGATAAAAATTACATTTTCGAGTCTTTCTTACGGATTCATTTTCGTCTTATTATTCATAAACTCGTGTTAAGAGATAGCGGAATGAAATATATAATAACCGTCTTTTGTTTCAGCAAAATAATAATTATTATACGGCGATGTTGGAAATAACGAGTGTAACAGAAGCCAGATGGTATAGCTTGAACAAAAATGCCATGCATTGTACTTTTGTATTCACTTTATCTGTTGAAATATGTTTGCAGCAACATTTTCTGACATTTCTATAACTTTATCTGAAGCAGGAAACAAAAAAATCCATAAATAACTTAAATTTCAGGAATGCTTTAATGAAATTTATGCACTTGCTTAATTTTTGAGTTTTCGTTATTAAAAAATGTTTTTGATATTTGGCAATACTTTATTGTAGGGAGAGTGGGTGTATTCGTACTTGATTTAAAATGATTTAAAAATTATTTTTAGAACAAATATTTAAAAATAATAATTTTGCCTCCCCGTCCAACAACACTGAATCGATTTAACACTTCAATCCTCTTGGGTTCTGTTGGGTATATTTGCGTCTCTTCGGTCTGCAATGTTAAAATACAAATTGAACATAGTTAAATCCTCAAATAATTAGATCTTATTGATTAAGAAAATAAGATTAAAAGATATCAATGCGGATTTCTCAAAAATATAGCATTAGGTTGATAGTAGTACATCATTTTATATATCTGTTATCGACTCAGCAAGGAACATGGTACCGTTTGTTACACCTGATTTCCACTTGAAAGACGACAGCCGAGAGGTGTGCCGTGTTCGTGGTAAGACATGTATCAATATGTCTACATATTCACGAGTCGGCATATTTGCCGTTAGTCAACAGGTGGGCTTTGAATGTAGTGTTTAATCGTATACCTCAAATAAGTTTTGTCTGAGACTATTTTGTATTTTGTAATGGCTGAAGAATTGAATATTGATTCTGAATTATTAATAACGTCGTCGAGGAAAGACAAATCCTGGGATAAATGAAGTGATGAGTACTTTTGTAGGTTGGAAGGAGTTATGAAGGCAGATACAGTCTACACTACACACAGATTCGGTTGAACTGCCGATGCCAACCATGCGTTCCTTAGTTTCGTGCCCGATGAATTTTTGGTAATTCTTGTCAAGGACGAGAAACTTTAGGCCGTAGTTGGGATGGACCCGCATCCGTTCCGTTCCATTCCGATCAAGTGCAGCCATTACGATAAGAATACGTAGGTTTATTTTCTTCCGTTCCGTTCGGACTAATTGTAGTCACCGCCATATGAATATACACGTTTCATTCCGTTAAGGCTGCCGCCTTGTTAATACATTGATGTCTTCAATAATACCGCACGTGTTACTAAGTCAAGATGAAGGTTCTTTTTTCCGACCAATCCAAAATAATTCGGGAATTTATAAAATAAGCAAAATTATTATGGTTCTAAAACGTTAGCCGTATCCGAACCACGGCGCCCGGAAATAACTGGCCGCGAAAATGGGGAGCTTAGCGCCTCGTAACCACCTACACGGGACTTACACTTTTATGTGGGTTCTAAACCACCGCCATGAAAATTTACCCCAGTTCCTGCTGGGATTCGAAATGCAACGATGCACTTTGAGACAAACTAACTCGACTTAACGTGAATGCCAAGGCACTTGGGGGATTATTACTGTAAGTCGTAATTATAAATTTATATTATCGCGCTTCTACCTTTAAGAAATATAGGTGATATGATAAAATTTAGCGGTTCCCTTTTAATCTAATCTCTAGTAAGCATAAGCAATAACCACTTAAAATTTCGGCTTTTTAAGTAGCGGGATTTGCGAGATATCGAGATGAATGAATGAGTAAGCGTTACTAATCTTTATTAATATTATATTAGCTTAGTATCTATAGTACCCGATTGACTAAGTTAACTTAAAAGCCGCACTATGGGGATTATTATCATAAGTGTTAAGCAAAATACAGACAAATTTCAATCTATCCATTCCGCTCTTATTCACCCATTTTCGGACAAAGGCCTGCTCCATTGGTCTCCAAAGTTTCTTAATTCTGAGCGATGCTGAGCCCTCTAAGGGAATCCCGAAATCCTCATCGTTTTGCTATCCATGGGCTCCAAAACAAATTTTTTTTAATATCTACAAAAAGAGATGTATTGAAAAATTAAAAAATGTAACGAAAACCTGTCTAACTGCTAAAACATACGAAGAAATTTTATTAAAAATTTTTTAATCAAATTCCGATGCTTACATTTCTATGTATACAACTCATTTCTGAAATATTTTTATATTTAAAAACTTTTTCGCAGATATTCTTCCTGTTAACGACACTGTTTAATTTCTAATTGTAATTAATTTTTTTAAAATTTAATTTATGGTGTAATTAATGATTATAAATAACTGCAGATTACTAATAACCATGAAATAGCGCTATATTTATGTATTATAATATCATATTTTAAACAATTTTGACTACCCCCCGCCCAATTTTGTTTTACCTCTTCAAGGAAAAATATTTTACTCCGGCCTTGTCACAAAGGTTAAATAAACGATATTACATTATATAAGCTATAATAATTATATAATAATATAATTTTATAATGAACGTATAAATAAATTCGTATGTGCATGGATATTATACAAAGTTACGTTCTTAGTAAGTAATTAATGTTACAAAAAATTTCAAGTTACTTAAACACAAAAACACGTGTCATGGTTTATATATACAACCTATTAGATTTTTGCCACAAGTTTAATTATTGTTATGTGTAAGTCAACTAATTTGATGTTGTATTTCGACTAGCTGGTATTTAGAACGTATTGCTCTTGTAGGGCGGCCTAAAGGCCGCACTGTGGGGGTTGAATCAATTTAGCGTTACAGACACACTGACAAATTTAATTATACATAGTAATATAGAATTTGTATAAATAATAAATAAATTATATCTGGTAATTTGTAATTTATAATGAGTAGATACTGACTTGTGATTTAGGGGGATGGGCAAGAAAGTATAAACTTGCACGCACTTAGGCCACTCTACCGGGCCCGTTGTACTGCCTCCACTTTGTTGCTTACCCCCAGCCTGACCTACAATGCTGACTACTAGGTATAGCCGCAGCCGTTACGCGGTCTCTCGGCCTCACCATCTGACCAGAACCCTCAACAAAGGCGGCACTACGAACCAGGGACGTCCGCTCGATGACCGAGCTCTGAGAAGTCCGTGATTTACACCCCGCAAGTGCTAGGTGCAGTAAAAGGGTGACCCCTGGGCCAGGCCACCCAGCCCGAAACCCCAACAACGCCAAGCATTGCGTAGTAGATGGGAGGTAAGGGTAATCTTCATTACCCTGTTTGATATATTAGATCAGGTCAAATCAGGGGAACCGCCGGATTAACGTGCCCTCCGAAGCACAGAGACGATCATTAAAGGAAAGAAGGTCCGAAAGAAGATTGACTTCTACTGCCATCATTACTTAAAACATATTAAACATAACAACTTGGATTTCACGAGGAAAATCAGTTTATATGGATTTTACTGCACCATTTTTACTTAATTTAACAGAAATGTGACATAACCACATTATATTACGATGGAATTAAATATTGTCTTATAATGAAGACATGTTATTATAATATCTACATGAAGTAATTTTTCTCCCGAAAACCAATTTGTTAGTTAGGACGTTTTAACTAAGGTTGGTAGTATGCGGTTAGCGTGTTTCGCCAGTTATTTTCAAAGCTCCAAGTTTTAAATTTTTAATCATTTTTCTTACTTGGAAATGATTTCTTATTAAAACCTGAATTTTTTAATCCTCAATTACGAGCAAGAAACAACAAACCCTTCTGCTTTCAAATTTGGTCGATTCCTCGATGGAAGCGACTATCGCTAGCTATCGAGATGTTGGATAAGGCCATGAGGTTCATGTAGGCAGACAAGGAAGAAATCATGAGGGATTTGGAATACGAAATATATTAATGCTCTCAAACGACCCACCCCGCTGGCGGTTCTATCTCTAACGTTGTACCGGCATTCCAGGAGTCAAAATCCAAATGGAAGAACAAACAACCCCCATAGCGGGACAAAGAAAAACTCTCAAAAGTTCACAGCCGCATATCCACCTTCCTCTTCCTGTTTCCCAGTAAATAATGGGCCCAAAGCGGTCGCCGACCAAAATAACCATCACGGCGATGATTACAATAGGAATGGACGAACGAGGACGATGCGAAGGAACACCAGGAGATAGCTAAGCATCCAGCTTCCAAATCCAAAGCACATCCTACCCACATGGCTCCTCCTCCCACATCCCGTCCTGCAATTAACAATAGAATAGCACTGATTATTATCAGAACTAAGGAGAACTGGTCTCCGAGCGTAACATAAAATATAACAGAAGCAACACAACGGCTGATGGCATTGTCATGAACCCAACTTCTGAGGCAGACTATCGAACCCTATCGAGATTACTGGTGGAAGCGAAAATACCATCAGACCCCTTCGCTCTCCCCACAGGAGAACCCCTAAAGGCGATGCCCAGAGACCTTACAGGCCAGATTGGTAAATCTCGGTACCATTCTTATCGCCCGCCATCTTTTCCATACTTCAGAAGTAAGTAATATTATAAATGGCCCAAATACTTCCCTGGGCCGGAATTGACGGTGTAAAAACCACATATTCCATTGTTTCGGAATCCATATTAAACTGTAGGTCCCCTGTATCCGTCTCATACTTTCAAAAAACAACGGACACAAGCAGGGAAAGCAGGAAACTATATAAACGGTATAAATCGGAAATATAATATACCACATTAAATTTTATATAAGGTATAAAAGGCATAAAAAAAATATAAGGTGAGCGAATGGCTGAAATGCTAGCGTGTTCGCTTTCAAGCCAATATTCACGGGTTCAAATCCTGTGAGGTGCTATCTATAGAAGAAATTTTCGCTCACCAAATGTCTATCTGCTGGCCCCAGATAACATTATTTATGGCTAAAAAACTTCCCTGATGGAGTAGGCGGTGTAAAAATCGTCTATTCCCGTGGTTCGGAATCCACGTTAAGCTGTAGGTCCTCTGTGCTCGTCACACATTTTCAGCACGCAACGAGCAGAGACAGGGAGGTATCGGGAAAATGTCGCAAGACGTTCATAACCGAATATAGATATATAGATATAGATTAAATTTTATAATTAATTGTCATGCGTGCTTGTCTAGGTTGTGCGGCCTCAGGCCCGAATTTCGTGCACAAATAAATTTAGGCTATTGCCTAAATGTATTAAAATACAGGTATAATTTATGAAATACAAATTAGAATATATTAAATTATTAAATACGTAACTGTAAAAGTTTATGTGTTATTTTATTATAGTGCATTTTAAAGTTATTTTATTTTTTTACTGTAATTATTACTGGTTATAATGTTTGTAATTTTAAAATCCAGTTTTTATATGAACCAAAAAAATCTTCACCTATTAATGTAATTTTGTATAAATAACTTCTTACTAACTGGTATTTTTTGTTCAGGTTTGTAGATCTATCTATGCATATAATTTGAAATTGTTGACTCAAAGTGAGTCTATTTACCTGAGTATTTAGTTTGCAAATACACGCTGTTTGCATATAACTATAAAGTTCGGAAGCAGATTAAATTTTAGTCCTTGTTTTCGGTTGATGATATGTTTAAGCAGTGCATAACTACTGTACTTGGGTCAGATTACTATTTCAGATTAGAAATTATTCTGATGTTTGCTTTGTCAGTGTCAAAAGTTTAAATTTGAAGAATTAACATTTCCACATTTTAAAATAATTAACGTCTTAACAACAGGGTTAAACTGTCAAATTGACGGGAATCCCAATTGAGGTCACAACTGGCTACCTCCTTCGGGACTGCATCTCGCTCTATAAATAGCTAAAACACAAATTCACTTATAATCAAGTAACAAAACAAAGTTCTGTAGCGGTCCTAGAATTAATTCACGATAAATACAAGTTCCGCGCTACATAAACAAATCGCCTCAGCAGCGCAGTTGTTTAAGCGCACGTATTCACAGCTAATACGTCTGGGTTCGAATCCAAGTTGAGGAACATATTTTTCAGCATACCATCTTGCTAAAGTTCTATAAAAATAAATATGGTTTACTGAAGTCGATGGCTTGTCAGCCGGGAACGAAGCGTTAGAATCGCCGTGTGTAGACACACCTTTAGAGGGCGGCAATAAATTCGCGTTTCATTTGTCTTGCGTGTTTTTCTAGTTAAAAAAAATTAATGTCACTATCCATCATGTTTGTAGAGTTTATGATTGCGTAAAGGCACACGGAGCTGTCGGAGAAATATCGTTAGATAAATGGAGGATAAAGTTTCTGTTTTGGGGGATACTAACAATGGAATCCCTTTTTGCTCTACACTAAAAAGTTTAATCAAATATTAGGCAATTATCGTATAATATAGAGCATAAGGTTGATTTTTGTTACGTTTATACAGTTTCATATCTTAATGTTATGTAAATTTTACATTATGTAAATTTTCTTATATAAACTTGAATAATATGAGATTGGGTAAATTTACATAAGTTAAGGTTGTCGAGCGTATGAGACGAAACGTGGGACATCCTTTGTGGGTTTTTACAAATGATTCGCACATCCTATTTAAAATTGAAAATAACTGTTTGCATAGCCTTATAGGTTAACACATAATAACGTCAAACGTGTTAAGGGTTCAATGGGTCAGATTAAATTTATCATTTTAGAAATAAGAAAGATCGTGACTGGATGAAGTGGAAATATATAAACTCGAGTTCATCGATACGTATCATACATACCTACGAATGTTTGTAAGCCGTAAAATATAACTTGTACGGCTTCTTTAGCGCGACAGAAAGTGTAAAATATAAATACGGCTTAGCTTTTACGACTTTTGTTGCCAAGTTACTGTTTACACCCAAATGACTTTCCTTACAATGAAATCCAATAAATGTAAGCGGTATTTATAGTTCATATGACTGACTTTGACGCTGGCACTGAAACTGACGCTCATGTTGAAGTGCACGCATGTTATTTAAGTATTTCAATTTTTAGATGCTCAGCTGTTGCACATAATGACCAACTTTTAACTAGAGTTTTTTGATTAGCGAATTCACTGAGAACAACCAATCGCTGACAAGCCAGCACGAACGCACGAACGATCAATGTTAAATAATCACGTTTCAAGTGATTCAAACGAAATCTCCATGCGAAACCTATAATTTTATTTTGAGTAAATTTAGAAAAACAAGATTAAATCATCACAATGGACCTAAAATGAGGGTCTACTTTGTTTCAATTACACGGGAACAAAAACTTGAATTCTACACTTATATCATCCGTAACAATTTATTATATAAGTTAGACACTCTCTACTACCCCAGTGTGGCCATTACAGTAATGTAACTACTTTCATCTCAGTTATAACATATTCCTAGTCTTTCTACCGCAAAGTTCAATTAGCTTTGAAAAATATGTTTTCCTTTTTTAGCTGAATTTTCATTGACGGATGTATTACGTGGGATGTAAAGCTGCCCTCTATACAAACTCGTAATCTTCGTTACAAAGCAATTTGATGACTTTTTGAATCCACCTGGAACGGTTTTGAATTTAATCGATTTAAATGAACCTTAAATTATTGTATTTGTGTGGTCAGTAATTGATAATCGTTTATGTACTGTGTACTAATCGACTATAAGCTGAGTTTAACTCCCACTGATAGCTATCTATCACTACAATATCTATCACTTATAGCTTTGTGAAATGTAGTTAATTAGTGTAAATCTACGTTTTTAATTCGTTTGTAAAAGTGTATGTAGAAATACTGTAATAGCGTAGCTGTACTTCATTTAGAGTACTTACTTTCATAATTATTTTATCTCAACCAAAGTTTAAGCGTTTAAGCTTAATGTGTGCATCGATTAGATGATAAAAACTACCATTACATTAGAATTACTATTCCATTTACTTGCTCCATAAATGTCAAGTTTCAAGCAGTTAACGCCTGCGTTGTGTTGCAGTAATTCAACTTCATAAATTCAGCACTTTTGTTGTACAAAGTTGCTAATGGAGTGGGTAATATTTACATACGTTTTACAAGAACCAGGCGCGGCCAACGGGGACCCGGTCCACTAGGTGCAGACCCAACTCGGTGCGTATTAACCTGAAACGGCGTCATCTGTGTGAGAACAATTATTATTACTTATTAACACGGTAGCTATAGTTGCTTTCTATTAAAGTTTTTCAGTAAAAGAACAACGTGCATTAAAACATTTCCGAACTGATTTTTTTTAATTCGGTTCAGAGTAGAATTTGTATATTTTCCAGCGCAACGAATAAATTGGAATATTTTACAAGTTGTAAACTGTATTTGCACAGTTGTGCAGCATATGGAAAGAAATCGCATAACAGTTGTATATTTTCACAATATTTAAATTCATATTTAATATTTTATATTGCATTTTATTTTAGCGTTTTGCAACGAAGTTGCATGTTTTTATTATTTTTAGGTTTGCAAGTAAGAGTTCGCAAAGGAAGCTCGTTTAAAATTTCATTTCAACGTCCGCATTTTTATACTTTCCTACAATGTCGACTAAATAGAGTGGATTCTAGACTTGAATTCTGTGGTAGGGGTCACCAATTTTTCAATTAACAGTTCTTGACCTTCCACAATTATTACCTGATTGATTTACAAACAAAACTGTTTTATAATTTTTTACTCAATTCCAATTATCAATGCATTGTGCTATGTCATCCATTCATACACCTAACACAAACCAACAATAATTTTAACTGTGCTTACTTGTTAGCATGACACGCTTGGATAGGTTAATAAAACTTGTATATTCAACCACATTTATTCATTTATTTATTTTCCTTTTGGTTACACACGGAACGATTTAACATAATTTTGTGTACAACGCTGAAACGCTGTTTTTGAATAACCATGTGGAACGTGACTTACCATAATTTTTTTATTTAAATCAAAAGTGATAACAATTTCGACACGATTTTAAATTCGTTTAATATATTTAACGCTTTTGCCGTTGTTATTACAGGTCATTATTTCCAAAGGTGAAAATTTATTAAAATAGGTTGAATAGTGCATTATTTATAACCACTCGTTATCGCGTGCGTGGATTTACTTGATAGCTTGTCTGATTGTTTATATTGTGTTTAATTATGTTCATTTTGCCTTGCAGTATTGAATTTATTCATTACGAAGGTTTTTTTAATTAGAACGTAACGAAATTATTTTTATTTCGACTGCGCCAATATGACGCTACTGGCCATTTTACTGCAGTGTATACCTTATAACTCATTTGTTTATCGTAAGAATTATGTTCAATACAATCCAGGGATTTAAAATATCCTGCCTTTTGTACCATGTACAAATTTAACGATATATTTTTGAATTGTGCTTTTCACAATCCGGCGTACGTGTTTCAAACTACTATTTCGGAATTTTCAGACGAATTAATTTTTGTCAAATGTAGCTACAAATTCACTTGTGTCCAAAGTTGGTCTTCCTGAGCTCATCGTTGCACGTAGTGCCATATTGTCAGACGGTCACGTTGCGTGGCACGAGATGGTATGTGGGAGTCGTGTACTTTAGTTTGGGCGCCGCAGGGCAACTTCAAAAACAATATTTGATAAATCGGGGCCACAGATGTTGGTGGCTTATTAAAGTATACACAGTACGAATAAAAGTGTGTGGATGTCAGATCAAACCGCGGTATACTGCAATAGAGATCTCGAAGTTTTCCAACAGTATTAGCTACATTCACAGAAATTTTAATTCAAAATAATCAGAAGTTACCAATAAAACAAAAGAAAAGGAAGAAAATTGCTTTATTACATGAAGAAACCGAAGAATATAAAAGTGGGGGTAGTGTATATTAAATTCCAAAATCTGGGACGTTAACGCATACACAGATAAATTTAAGCTAATATCCCGGGTGGCCAGAACAAGAGGAATACTATTTGAATCCTTGTTGAGATGTGAAATTGAATTTATTTTCTCTTAGAGACAAAGGCTTAAATGCGTACCAAATTTTATAGGCGCGTGTCTACCACCAACGAAATAACGAAGTTTTAAATTTAACTTTATTTAAATTAATGATTGCATATTGAAAATTTAATAAGCAGCTTAAATTTAAGCAGGATTATGTTAAAACAAATAGTTCGAGTTTCGACTTTATATATTACAATAGGTTTAGTGACATTTTGTGGTAATTACTTTAAATTTTCATGTAATAATGGCACATAATTTAGTACAATTTAGAGATAATTCCAACTTTTTATCGAAAAAAATATTAGCAAAGTAAAATATTAGATATATTAAGAATTAGTAGCAGTTTACTAGTAGTAGCAAAAAAAATTGAGGAAACAATGGGGGATACACAATTTGGATTCAGAAGTGGATTAGGAACAAGAGAAGCCCTGTTTTCTATTCAAGTCCTAGCACAGAAATGTCTTGATCAACAGCGACCGCTATATACCTGCTTTATTGACTATGAGAAAGCTTTTGACAATGTGAGACATGACATACTCATTGATTTGTTACGAAGAATAGGCGTTGACGACAAAGACATAATTATTATACAGAACCTATATTGGAATCAATCGGCTCAGCTGAAATTCGGAGATTTTACAACCGAAGACATTGAAATCCAGAGAGGAGTCCGTCAGGGCTGTGTGCTCTCACCCCTCCTTTTCAACTTATACTCGGCAACCATTTTTCAAGAAGCTCTCGAGAAAGCACAACACGGAATAAAAGTAAACGGAAGACTAATTAACAACATCAGATATGCGGATGACACCCTCATCCTTGCCGATAGCCCCGAAGGTTTACAAATATTAATTAACAAAATAAATGAAGTCAGCAACGCATACGGTCTCAGTATAAACAAACAAAAGACAAAAATAATGGTAATAACGAAAAGACCAATCAACAACATAAATATTAATGTCGAGGGCGAGCGACAGGAGAGGGTAGACAAGATCAGATATTTGGGGTGTTGGCTACACGAGAATTGGAATCCTGATGACGAAATCAGAACACGGATCGAGATGGCACGCAACTCCTTTTTTAGAGTGAAAACCTGGTTATGTGGCCGAGAACTGAATTTGAAAACCCGATGGCGGATCGCAAGGTTTTGTCAATACTTTTCTATGGCGTCGAAGGTTGGACTTTAAAGGTTTCATCCATGAATAAACTAGAAGCCTTCGAAATGTGGATGTACCGGAGAATGCTTAGAATATCCTGGGTTGAGCATGTCACAAACGAAGAGAAGAAAGGCGGCTTATTTTGGACATAACTTTTGAAATGAGAAATATGGTCTTCTCCAACTGATCATGCAGGGAAAGATAGAGGGGAAACGGGGTCTTGCAAGGAAGAGGCAGTCCTGGCTGAAGAATCTCAGGCAATGGTTTGGTATTCCGGAAACCACAACACTAATACGACTCGCAAAAAACAGAGACGAATACAGCGTCATGGTAGCCAACCTCCTATGAGGAGACGGCACTCTAAGAAGAAGAAGTAGCAGTTTGCATGTAATAATTCGTCGACCAACTCTATAAAGCGGAATAACCAAAAGGCGTGTCTCCAAATTTAATCGGAAGAGTTATTATGCGTTTTAATAATAGATTATGAATATGTTTAATTAGTAAAGAACAGTAAAACCTCGATTATCCGACCTAATGTGGGGGAGGGGTACCTAGGATAATCGAAGAATCGGATTACGCAGAATCTTCCTAAAAATTTGTAGAAATGTACCAATTAATAATATCACCATCTTATTCGGCAAGCCAACGACCGTAAGAAAGCGTCGGTATATCCTTCCATCTCAGTCCTTTTACCCTAATGAGGATTTGGTGACCCATCTCGTTCTATCTCTTTTAATCCCTTTCTGTGCATGTGATGTGCGTTCAAATTGTTTTCACATGCATAGAGGACCTACTTGTTTAACATGGGCTCCGAACCACGGGCAGTGTAATACACTTCATTTCGAGATGGATTTTCTTGGCAGATTACGTCGGTAAATTGCCATTGCCTGCCGAGGAGAGACGGTCAGAATAAAGTTCTTACCCTGCCCGGATTCGATTCGAGCGTTTTGCATTAGCAGTAGGCGCACTTAACTGCCAAAGCTATGACCGCCTCACCGTCGATTATTAGGTAATCCGGAAGGCTCAAATAAAGCGGATTTTATATTGCTGCTTCAAATATCACGGAAGATTGATTTCAGAAGATCGCATCGGTTAATGCGGAAGATCGGATCTACTTAAATTATTTTTATAAATAAAGATAAATTAATAATAGTATAGAAAATCCTTAACTGTAGATCATAGTGTTATAAACTAAGGGATCGGGGGGGGGGGGGGGTAAAGATTAAATTTATAACCATATACTTCTCAGTAAATAATACAAAAGGAAAATTGTAACAGTATCATCGAATGGTAAATCTTGAATGATCCTGAAAAATAACATCCACCACTGGACAAGTGTTCCATACTCCCCCCCCCCCGTATTATTCAAATCCCTTTTTATTGGTAAAGACTTAAAGGTTTTTAATGTATCTGAATAACCGGTAACCTGGTAATTTACCGGTTACCGGACCGTCACTATGGTAATTTTTTAAAAGCTTAGGCTCGGTTTAGGTGGAAGATCGGATAATCGGGGGTTCTCCTGTTGTCGAGTTTAGAATAATTGTTTGGATTTTAAGTTTTTACAACGTTTAATTTTTTGTAATCGATATTAACCAAATTTGTTATTCACTTGTTTTTTTGATAACAATTTGTAATTTGATACGCATAATTTTCAACCTTTTGTCTCGAAAACAACATTTTAATGGATATATTATCAATGTGTTCTCAAGTTATGAAAAGTCAAGCAGGATTCTGTTTTTTCTAACCACCCGGTATATATCGATGATCGCCAATGTTGTGCGGCTTATAAGTATTTAACCATATTTGTATTGTCACGTCATCCACCTTTAGCAAAAATTTGCAACACTTACATACTCATATACAGTGGCAGCTCGTGGGATTGTACAGTGTTGGCACGAGAACTTTTTTGATGCAGGTCATTGTTAGAGTTCTATTAAAGGTGATTTCTTCAGCTCAAATTCTACTCCCACCTACCGCGTTCTCCAGCCTATATACCACTGCAATCTATATTCTATCGGAAAGTTGGGTTAAGGATAAGTTACATCCCTGAATCAATTATCTCATCATTCGGTGATGAACAGACCTACGGACCCAAGGTAAAATAAGTTATTGAGATATGTTTATTGAGAAAATAAGGAAACCCCCCGGAAGAGAAATAGTGATAGCTAAGCTGACAGATTTCGGCCAGAAAAACAAAAACTATTATCTAATTTGGAGTTCACCTTTATAAAGCCTTTATTTGGAAAGATTTGTTGTTTACTTGGTTCATAAATTTTTAACAAGGTGGCATCTGTTTTGAAATTATTTTATAAATATAGTAGGTATTATTTTTTAATAATTTTGTGATATTAAAATATTTTAAAGATATTACTATCATTCATGAAAGTGACTTAGCTCTAAGAGAGTTTACACATAATTTAGAAAACTGACGCTACTAACTTTTAAAATTGTGAATCGTGTTCATTTGACATATATTAAACATAACCTAAAATAACCGCCAACATCTTATAAATCAATATCTCTATCCTGATTTCCAACGTTCACAACGTTGTAACACAGAAGTTATTGGAATGGAATGTAGTAAAATTGCGAATTTCGTTGAACGCACAAACCCCGTACGTAAATAACAACTGAAATTTTAAATTGCTTTGACGAATAATTAAACGAAAATAAAACAGTTCAATTATCCTGTAGGAACACATCGGTTCAGCAACGCGCAAATCATCGATGTAAATAAATGAATAGCAAAGTGCAAGTCACAAATAACATTTTAAAATCAATTATGTAACTAACGACTGAAGTGCACTATAAACAAACAGGTTCAATTTATCACTACATGTCAAGAAGGTTTATCCGTTTTTCTGCGTGTTTCATAAATTTATCGCGGTTCTAGAATTACTTCACGATATAATGGAAGTTTCGCACAACATAAACTAATCGCCTCGGTAGTGCAGTGGTTTAAGCGCGCGTATTCATAGCTAAACGTTCGAATCCATATTGAGGAACATATTTTTGAGCAAGCCATCTTGCTAAAAATTTAATTTACAGACAAGCATCTCTCTCTATCTTCAGTCCTTGTCTCTCGGTAGTCGGAGTAATCGTGTGTTTCCATCATTTGGTGGATTATTGTAGGGTCTGTCCCATACCATCCCTAATCTGGTCCAGCCACCTCTTGGGCGATCTTCTTCGTGGCCTGGAGCCATCAACTCTTGATCATCTGCCTTTACTGTCCATGTCTCGGCCCTATAGGTTAGGATTGAAAAGACGAGAGCACCAACTACTCGTCATCTGATTTCTGCTGACCATCCGCTCTCATTACTAATGTATGAGTCCAGGTATATATAACCATAGTTGTACATGTCGACTTTTTCCACGTGAAGTAGTGCTACAAAAAATATAACGACAGCCAGTTACCTGTGACTCTCGGGTATCTTCAAATACACGATGTAAAGAACTCTTTAGAAAAAAGCGTTGTGGCTGCAAATTACTGGTTGAATGTTGAATGGAATAAATGGAGAACAATTCGACTTTCACTCGCAGCTCACTAAAACGCATCACAAACCACAAAATTGACTTATCTCGAAAATTACTTCGATGATAACAGCTGTCAAAAATTTAATGACGCATAAACCGCAAACACTTGGTTATACTCTAGACTCTAGAGCATACAGAGCAAGATTTCGAGTTGAGGATATTAATTTAATTGAAATTTTTTGTTATATAATTATAATTAAATAAAAATTTAAAAATATGTAGTAATAATTGAATTACATGCAACCCAAAGTTTGACGTAAACAAAAATAATTACTAAATATGTAATTGACATTTTCGAACCATTCTAATGAAATTGGATTATAATGGAATAGCCATGATGCTGTCAATTTGTCAAAATAATTTAATATTGCAAATTCTCCTTTTCAAAAAGCTTTCTAACGAGGCAAATTTTCCAAATATGTACCTTATCGTAAAGTGAAATAATAACTGTTTTCTAATATTGGAAAACAATTAGTCCTTAATATTTCCTGAGCGGAGCAGAATTGGTTCACAGCTGCACTAAACCAATTAAATTTATTGGGTTTCTTCTTGTCTAGAAAGCCCGAACTTACTTTTCAGACTTTTATAATAAAGATTGCATGAAATAACTTTTCAATTAGATAAGAAGAGGGAAAGTTGGAAAACAGAAAGAAAATAAAAGTGTTTCCTGATTTCGGTTTTACATTTTTATGTCTATTAGTTTGCGAGTAGTAGTGCGGATCGAAATTTGATAAAAAATTTACAGGAGCAACAAAAACGAAATTGAATTATGGTTTTTCAGAAGCAATCGTCCATTTATCATCAGAACTTGACGTTGCGTTAGAATGATAATTTTATTGACGATTTCCAAGTGGGATTTGGTGAAGGATGTGTGGTGAAATTGACCGGGAATTGTTCGGATATAACCATCACCATGTTATTGGTATGGGAACTCTTTCAATTTATAACCTTGAATCGATATTATGCAGCTCGAAGCGCATATTTTGCAATTTTTGTTTTGTATGCTTTCCCAGTGTAACCTATAATTTTCAACATTTCACTTCGTGATTGCATTTTCAAGTGTAGGAAATTGGAAATAAGAAAAATTGAAAATTAAATCAAATACTAACTTTTGGGACTGTAATGGTACAGGAATAGATCGATTTTAATAAATCAAAGACGGGTATTTAGACTGTCGAAAGTCGAGCTCAACTATACATAGGTAAGTACATATCTGCGTGACCGGCATCTCGAAATTGTATTTCTATTTATATTTCTGAAAAAGAAAATTCGACGAAGTGTGAAGGGTACTTCCATCTAAGAGTTACACAAGTATTGATTATTATTTTTCTTATCACTTTTTCAATTCGAAATTTATATTGAGAAATTTTGAATTAATTTAAACTTTTCCTATAAAGTGAAATTGCCAAGAAGAAATTCGAAGTTACATATATAAAACGCACAATATTGAGAGTATTTACATTAACGGTCCATATTTGGAAGTGTTGGTATTAAAAACGTGAGTTGACTTCAAAGCAAATTGTCGGCTATTCATGAATTTAAAAATATATATTTCTTCATCGAAATGGAAATCCGTTTAATTTTAAAATATTCCCGATTATACCTTAATGCTTATGTTTCATAAAACTTCGTTAAGTAGTTTCTTTTGTGATCAATTCGTTGGGGAAGCGGAGGAAATTGTTTATACGGCCCTAGGGGTTAATCGCAAATAAAATTCACGTACACCAAACTACAAAATGTAACGACCGACGGAATTGCTTTTTAAAAATTATCCAAGACTTCGCAGGAATGCCATGAACTTCTAGATAAATTTTTGAAGAATTCCAAAGACTACGATGGATTGCCATGTGAATTTTTTAAAATATGCAATTTTCAGTTTTATGAGGTAGTAGGTCAGCGTTGTGCGGCCTAAAGGCCGCACTGAAACTCCTTTACGTTGGTAACTATAAAATGAAACAATGAATTAAGAATAAACAAATTTCATAATCTCACAATCTTAATTTTTAGATTGGCAAAAATAATTGACCTATCAGATAAGTGTTTAATCATTCAAGCCATAGTAAACAATTTGTTTTCGATCCAACTTGCTTAGATTGGTAACTAAATAAAACTGAACTAATGAGAAGTACAAACAAACCTTTTACACAGATACAGAAATAGATTTTATAATTGACACGGGAAGAAGGATCTCTCGAGCAAATTATTATATTTGATGATGATGTTTGATGTTGTGAAGGAAAATATGAGACAGGATTAGACTTTGGCTTTTCAATTCGTTTGATTACAATTTTTTTATTTTGGGAGGCGCCGAATTTTATCAAACACAATATACTACATATAGTAGAACCCCGATTATCCGAAAAAATGTGGAAAGGAACTCGTATAATCGAAAACTCAGATTACACAGAATTGTAGTAAAAATTGTTTAAAAATTATGCAAATGGTTTTGCAATATTATGTACTATGTTAGAATAACCGACTAATTACATTATTATTATCTCATTTGACTTAAGTGCACGGACAAATAAGTGGCGCGGCGGTACATAAGACAAAATTAGAGTCACGAAGTCGCCGAAGGCAGACGTGTATTTCGTGCTCTGCCAAGAAGTTTCATATAAGTCGATATGCCACGTAAAAGTATGATAACAGAATCTAACTATGTACTACTTCTTCACCCACCACTGAAGCACAAAGCAAAGTCATAGGTCTCTTTTGTTAGACAAGTTGGAGGATAATCTAAACAAACAATTGGAGAAAGTCTAGGATTTCCGTAACAATTTGGCCAAGAGAAATTATGGAAACAGTCCAATTGAAGAACGAACTTGAAGATCAACGTAACGAACTTTTTGTAGCGATTGGAATTACTTGAAGCCGACAAGGCCGCCTTCTTGTAGGAACAAAATTGGCCCTCCAAATTGCAATGTCGTCAATAAAGGACAACTTTTCTCCATGTTTTTGGGAGAAATGGACGCACAAATCGGAAGAGAAACCGCAATTCCACCACCAGCGGCCCCTCTTGCCCAAAGACACTCTTCTAAAAACTTATAAGTTCGATAATTTAGCTGAAACGGACGATGAGGATAACCAAAATACGATGCTTAGGTGTCCAATCAAACACCACTAAGAGCTGCATCGATGTTTTCCATCAAACCCCCTTCACCAGTCTCGACTGGCCGCCTAAAACTAAGCAGGATCCCCGCTCGCTCTGATGGATGTCGGGAAATGGTCTCAACTCGTGGAACAAAAATTTAAACAGATCAAGTATTCCGAGGGCACAAATGTCGGAGAGCATTTCCATCACACCCTCTACTCCAGGGGTTATCGCGCCATGTTCAGGTTATTCGAGGCCAACCTGAACACGGCAGCGGAAGGGAGCTTCTTAACTTACAGGAGATCTGGATGTCCAAGTCGTGAAGAAAGACCTACTCGTCCATGGTTTTTCTACTGAGTTCATCAGTATGATCCAGCCATGGTGGAACAACAAGCCATTCTCACTATTCATGGTATTCATGAAGATGGTGCCCCAAAACACGGCGATTTTCGATGCATAAGAAAAATTGGATTTCACAGTACCACCTGAACACGAGAGCGGAAGGGAGCTTTTAAAGGCTACAGGACAAAAAGACAGTTCGAATAGCCATTAGAGGCATCCAACAAGATCTGGTTGTCCAACTCGTGAAGAAAGATCTACTGGCTCAAAGTTTTTCTACTGAGTTCATCGGTAGGATACAGCCAGAGCGGGTCCCAAAACAAGGCGATTTTCGATACATAAGAAAAATTGGATATCACAGTGCCACCGCTGTCAAACTTTCGGGCACACATGGAGGTGCTAAATGTTGCCACCCAGGTACGTCAAATTTTCGGGCTCGTATTTGACATCCGCCTACACAAAACCAACGAGACGCCTGCAATCTGTGCCAATCGCATCGGGGCTCTCCTTGCAAGTTTCCGTAACTGCTATACATTTTTTAAACCTAGAGTCAGATACCCAAATCGCCCACCACCATACAACCAGAATTTCCATGGCAGTAAAAATGCAGGAATCCGACTCCACGCACATTTCAGCGTCGGTGATGGTGACCATTCTGTCGATGGTGCGTTTTAGGGGACCATTTTAGACATAATTGGCCACCTCATAAAATAACTGGGTTAAGCTAACGCCAAATAATTAAAGGATCAAGCGGTAAAGAGAAATTAATAAAACAAATAGATTACCATAAAACTACCCTCACATCTTCCGGAAAAACATCTAAACAACGGGGGGGGGGTATCAATGTCAAATCTTATCACTCAAATAGCCAGCCAAACAACAAAACACAAACATGACACTGCGAATGCTGATTCCGGGATTCGCTGCCCTAAAACTTCAACTCCGAAACTTAGCCAATAGTTGAAAGAGATCACAGGAGCTGCGCTCTCAATACGCTCTGCATAGCTATCAAAGAAGAAGAATACGAGATTATTCTTCATCATTATTCGTAATCAGCAAAGTTCGGATAAAGCGAATTTTAAATTAGTACTTCAAATAACACGCGGAAGATTATGAACGAGCGTTGACTCAGTTAATGTGGAAGATCGGATAACCAAGCCTCAGATAATTGATATCATACTGTACAAACAAACAAAGCACATCATTAATTATGAATTTAAAAAAAATCTATATTTTTTCATTATCTAAATAGTCTTCCCGCGTTGGAAAATCCATGCATCATTTTAGTTTCAGATTGTATTAATTTTTCGAGAGTCAAAAAGTTATTAACCATCATACAAACTAAGATCGCGATGCTGTTTGTTTGTTCTCAAATATCTGAAAAACTAAGTAAGATTGGGTAGCAAACTGCGCATAATTTTTGTAGAACGTTAAATTATCTATAATATTGATTTGAACTACATTTGTCGTAAGTCAGTCGTTTGGTTTGCACGCGCCGTCAAACTCTGAAGCCCGGGTTCCGATAATAATTGATTTTGTAGTTTTTTTCATGTTGCGCCGATAATTCCTCTGAATTAAAGCTCTCGCATCATCTGAGAACGGCAAAGAATGCTTTTCAATGAGACAATAAAAAATTCTACCTTTATCATACAAAAAAGCCCGACGCTGGGCGCCAATATTAGAAATTTATTTCTAAATCAATTGGTAGAATTGAAATAGAAAGAAATTGCTGGTAGATATGCTAAAACATAATATTACATAATAAACATTCTCTATATAATACGGGGAAGCGGAGACAATTGTCTATACTGGCGCCCAACCAGTAGGGCCCCTACTGGATGAGGTGGTAAAAACTGTTGAGAATAACGGATTACAATTTCAGAACGAAGGAGAAAAGATCAAAATTTTCATTTGACAAATTTAACTCAAGAAACCTGGTATACAATAATCCACAATAATTAGCTATTGTTCAGTATTCCAATCTCATAGGAAGTCAGTAACTTTATCAAAACTCGAACTTTATATCGCCATCCAAGTTATTAACTATATTATTATTAATAATATTATCATAAACAACATGCGAAAGTACTTTACAAAACAATGCACTTCAAAAATTTGATATTTTTAGGTTGAATAACCTGGGGTAAAATTGGAACTGGTATTACACATTAATAAGGGTGAATGAATTTTACATATTTTTATGTTAAGCACCCTCTGGAAATTTTATGAGGAAGCTTTTTATAAACAAGAAGTATGATAAACACGAATTGTTTATCTTGAATGCATAGGTAAGTCTGTTTTTGACTCAATTTTCTCAAGTTAACTTTCGATTTTCCATGTTAAATTTCTTCAAAGTTTTCCTAAAGCATCAAATATTCAGGTAGTTAATCTTTTGTGTGTTATGTATCATTTTTATAGTTGCGTCTCGGGCGCACACCCTTCCTATTAACAACAAAATGGAAAAATATACCAACTATTTGTTTACCACTATTACGTACGTGGGTTTGAGAACAGATGGTCTGTGTAAACCATCATAATATTTCGTGTAGTAAACACCTAATCATAATAACGGATGTCGGTATGATTGCGGGAAAAAAATGCGGAAAACTTTTTCCCAGTTATTTTTATCAATAAATATGCTAAATCAATTAGCCACTTTCGTTTAGAATAAACTCGCAAAATTCATATTAAAAATTCAGTTTACTTACTCACTAAACATATACATACATAATAGAGGCTACAGCTTAACGTGAAATCCGAACCACGAGTGTATAATCACCAGCTCATTATTTGTTTAACTTGGAGTTAAATTCCATAATTACGTAATATCGTTCTGCTTATTATCAAGTTACCGTGCCCCGAATAGCAGTCGTATAAGGGACAGCTAGCTGTATTCAAATCGGCGCGATAGGGTGGATCTTCTGTTGCCATCATAGGACACCAGGACGGAATTACATTCCTCCTTCTTTGATCGATACTTATATCACTCCTGGGAGATAACTTGTTGAACAACTGTGAATGGAAGGCGTGAATTCACACTTAAATACCTTACCACTACACCAACTCCCT
This sequence comes from Podabrus alpinus, assembly GCA_932274525.1. Classification (NCBI taxonomy): domain Eukaryota; kingdom Metazoa; phylum Arthropoda; class Insecta; order Coleoptera; family Cantharidae; genus Podabrus; species Podabrus alpinus. The sequence continues at coordinate 100,034,702 of OW026452.1, forward strand.
AAAAGCCTAGCAGTACTTTGTTAAATTTTAAGTACAAATATTTATAATGAATAATAAAATGAGGTTTTAACAAAAAAGCTTCCTAGTTTTATCTATCCGATTACTTAAAAAATTTAAATTTCGAAATAATTTCTTAAAAATAACATTTTTACATTAAAATTTAAAGCTCGAATTTATCAAGCGACAGTTGAGTCATTATATAAAGTCTTTTTAAATTTATTTACCTCACTTTTAAAAGTTTTATGAAAAAATTACACAGATGAGATATTTAAATATTTTATACGAGGGAGCATAAAAAAGTTATATTACTACTTCGTTTAGTTCTCTTGTTATGTGTTCTCCCTTAATTATTAATTAGTTTTGTCATTATTTATTGATAAGTTAGTTTAAAGGGTACGAGTAATTTTCTAGGGAAATTAATATCACGAAGAGACTTGTTATATTATAACTTGCGATATTTAATGGCTTCAGTTTCGTGATAGAACGCTTTGATTATTTAAGTTATTTATTAGGGTATTAACTACCTACACGATTCTGTCGAGATATTTCATGTTCCTTACCACTTAAAATATTAGCGAAGAGTCGAATAAGTTTAACGGAGGAACAAATTTTCAACTTCCCTACTTACTTAGAGTATTTTCTGGTTTCTTGCTTTCGTTAGGGTTAATTCGTTCTGGTGATCAACGCTTCCATGCGATTTTAAGTTATTCAATGGTAAAAATTGTTTCATTTGCTAAAAATCCAAAAACAATAAGAAGCTTTCGAACGGTAATAATTACAGCGCCACTTTTAAATAATTCTAAGTACTCACCTCTAACTTATTTTCCATTTTCTCTTTCTAAGGGATAACGAAGTTTTTCCAGATAAAATGCGTTCAAGTAATCGTGGGAAAGTCATTAGGAATATTTTTAAGGGCGCTAACTTGAATGAATTTAATGCAGCCCATTTTATTGCTAAGTGCGCATTAATTAAAATTTCATGAATTCTTGAATTTAAAAATTTCACGTTTTAATTTACCTACTGTTCTACGTATTTTTAAATTGCTTTTAGCGAATTGCACTATACAGGAGGTTATTATTTAGTACCTCACAGATTGCTGAAAAAAAATCATATCAAAACATAATGGTAATTTAAAAATAATCCTGACATATTCCCCTTGAGCTACGAATTTTATCACGTAAAGCATACATAAATTATTTTTCGGACTAGGAGGATTTCTTAATGCAATTTGGAAGGTATTATTGAATTACTCTTTATTGTATACACCAGGATCAACTAACACTATATAATTTAAATGTCCCCCCCCCCCTCGAATTAAAGTAAGTTTCATTTAATAATGTAGTCGAAAAATACAACTTAAACTATTAATGGCTTCGTTAAATTGTGTGGGTCGCAAGTAACAACACGTAGCTGCTACTTCAATTTTGAATGATCGATTAAATTACACACGCCCATAAATTGATTGAAATTGATTTTGCGTTTCAATTCAGAAGTGACAGGTCGAGTTGTTTTATATCTTCAATCGGTGTAATAACTATAAAGATGATTAATGTAATTAATTACAATTAAATTAAAAAATTAATTTCATTACATTCAATTGACTATTTACTTCTTATTAACGATTTGTAAACTACTGATTAATATTAACGACGTCGTAATTATTTCTAACTGTTTCTTACGGATTTCTGTTGAGAATTAATTTATTGCTTATAATTTTTCTTTCAAAAATTGTCATTAGTAGTAGCAATTAAAATGCATGGTTTTCAGTACGTATAATTTTTTTTATTGTACTTGCAGAGGTTGTCTATTTAATGCGTTATCGATTGATGTAAAAATAGCAACGGACTGGAAACGTTAATGCTTTTTATGGATATGTTTAATCAAATAAGTAGGTACTAATAATGATTAAGTGTTGACAACAGTGCTTTCACACTGTATTTTTCATAATAGTTGTCAATCTCTTCGTCTCCTAAACTTTTTTCGGTCCAAGAATTTGAAGTAGTCACATTCAAAAACTTTTAACTGAAAAAATAAGTCAATTTGATCCATGCTGACAATTTTTCTAAATAAAATGAATACCTACATTGAGTGAAACCCGAAATAAAGTGTTTGCAAGAGTGTCCTAGAAGCGGGGTAGCTTCTCTACTGACGGTATTTACGCCGATGGTATTTATGCTCGCAGGTAACTACGGTAACTGAATTTTTACCGGCAAGTATTTGTATTGCCTCAATAAAATCGTATCAGAAGAAAAAAAATCATAATAGTCCAAGACTTTTAGGTTTTAACTTAAAAGTTTTGGCGGAAAAGTTATACAAAGACACAAATCTATGACACCGACGGCGACGTTTGGAGTCTTGGGGGTTTTATTTGAGTCAATATTTTTTTCTTTTTTTTTCGGTTTTAATGAAAATAAGCGCTATTTACTTGTGCATGTTTTTACCCAAGCAACATTTTTAACCTGGTAGGCCCCTGGCAAATCCCTACCAGTCAAATCTCACAGGTCCCTGTCCCTGTCTAAAACCCTAGTTGGGATTGTGGTAGGGGCTTGCGCCAGGGGCAAATGGACCACCTATTAGGGGCCTCTACTAGAGATCTACTAAGTACCTTTCACAGGGGCCCTAAGTCCCTACCGCAGGGATCTACCAGGGAGTTGTTATAGGGATCTACCAGGGAGTTATTATATGCGATTAACAGGGTGCAAAAAATTTTGATTATAATTAAATTTATTGTTTATAAAATTTATTTATTTAATAATTTATTTATTATAAAAAAATTAATTTTTGCTACATTTTTAATTTAAAAATTTTAACTCTACAACATATAATTTTTTATTTTACCCATTTCTCATTATTTATTCTCATTAGTAAGAACTTGTTGGTGGTGATATATCTCATGATGTTGTCGTCTTCTTTGTTTCTTGGAGTCTGGAATTAAATTTTGAAAATTAGAAATAAAATCTTACCTTGTGCGAGGATCGAACCCGTAACCTTCCCTTCATTGTCCGACAGCGTTAACCTCTGTGCAACCGAGCTGTTGTTATTTTAGTTGTAAAATTGCTTTATGACTACAAAAATTTAATGTGAGTAATTTTGTGAGTGAGTGAGTAATTTTGATGCAAAAAAAATCCTTCTACAGTAACGAATCTACTTCTACAGTGTTTCGTGAAATAAAAAATGGAAAAAAGCGAAAAAAATGTTTTTCAAACACGTGGGTTTGACATCATATAAAACACGTCAACAAAATTAGTAATTTTGATGCAAAAAAAATCGTTGTACAGTATTGTTTGAAATGTAATAAATTGTACAGGGATTGGTAAAATAAAAAAGTGAAAAAAAGCGAAAAAAATGCTGTTCCAATTTTCATACTTGTAATAAATTAAACTCGCGGAGGGCTGTACTCGGTGAATCGAATGACATTTTTCTTAATTTTCGTGTGTTTTCAATGATTTTTTGTCTTCTTACTTCTTACTAAGCCAAGAATTACAAAAAAGAAGCTAAAAATTTTTTTTTTCGTAAATTTAAAAAATTATCGCAAAAATATCGGAAATTATGGCAAAAAATGAGTAATTTTGATGCAAAAAAGAATCGTTCTACAGTAACGTTTGGAATGTAATTCTACAGTGTTTTGTGAAATAAAAAATGGAAAAAAGCGAAAAAAATGTTTTTCAAACACGTGGGTTCGACCAGTGGCGTACCTAGACCACTTGGGGCCCGGGGCGGATTTATTTTGTAGCCCCCCTCACCCTCAAAAAAAGGTCATTTATCACTTTTTAATGTGGCTAGCCTTTTTTTGCCTTAATCTAACCGTCTTCCATAAGCTATTGCCCTGTGCAGAGAAATAATAGATAGAATAAGGGAACAAACTCGTTAAACTCGTTAAACTAAAAAATGTTAAACTGATAAAAAGTTTTATCGTAAGACCCCGAATTCGAACAATTTTCTTGAGGAACATGGAATTATTTATTTTTGGGTGGGGACCCCTTAGTAAAGGGGCCCGGGGCGGACCGCCCCCCCCGCCCCCCCGTAGGTACGCCTCTGGGTTCGACATCATATAAAACACGTCAACAAAATTAGTAATTTTGATGCAAAAAAAATCGTTGTACAGTATTGTTTGAAATGTAATAAATTGTACAGGGATTGGTAAAATAAAAAAGTGAAAAAAAGCGAAAAAAATGCTGTTCCAATTTTCATCGTAACTTGTAATAAAACTCGCAGAGGGCTGTATTCGGTGAATCGAATGACATTTTTCTTAATTTTCGTGTGTTTTCAATGATTTTTTGTCTTCTTACTTCTTACTAAGCCAAGAATTACAAAAAAGAAGCCAAAAATTTTTTTTTTCGTAAATTTAAAAAATTTATCGCAAAAATATCGGAAATTATGGCAAAAAATGAGTAATTTTGATGCAAAAAAAAATCGTTCTACAGTAACGTTTGGAATGTAATTCTACAGTGTTTTGTGAAATAAAAAATGGAAAAAAGCGAAAAAAATGTTTTTCAAACACGTGGGTTGAAATCATAAAATACGTCAAAAAAATTAGTAATTTTGATGCAAAAAAAAAATCGTTGTACAGTATTGTTTGAAATGTAATTGTACAGGTATTCGTAAAATAAAAAAGTGAAAAAAAGAGAAAAAAATGTTGTCGGAATTTTCATCGCAACTTGTTATAATTGCCTGAAAACATCGTTCGTGGGTACTTGTTTGCATTTCAAAGTGTAACGCATGTGTTGCTCGGAGCATAAATACGTAAAAAAAAATGATACCTCCGACATTTCGTTACAACCTACTAGAATTACATTCCAAATGATACTGTAGAACGATTTTTTTTTACATCAAAATTACTATTTTTTTGCGATATTTTCAAAGTTTTTGCGATGAATTTCTTACTTTGACGTCGATGTCGACTTTGATTGGTCTACTAATCAAAGGTTTTCTATTATTGGTTGTTCAACTTGCCACAGGCATTTTACAGAGAGCCCTACAAATAACCTGTAAATGAGTACCTGGCAAATCCCTACCGAAAGCATTTCACAGGGCCCTACAAAGAACCTGTATATGACTCCCTGGCAAATCCCTACCGCAAGCATTTCACAGGGCCCTACAAGGAACCTGTATATGACTCCCTGGCAAATCCCTACCGCAAGCATTTCACAGGGCCCTACAAGGAACCTGTATTTGGCTACCTGGCAAATCCCTAGCGCAAGCATTTAATAGGGCCCTACAAAGGACATGCTAACAGGTACCTGACAAATCCCTATAGACAGGCAAAGCCGTAAACCCTGTTTTAGTTACCTACCAGGTATTTGCCAGGGACCTACCAGAGAAATTTTAATTTCACAGGGAAAAATGTTACTTGGGTATCGTAATTTTGAGTGATAAAAGTGATATTTAATGTAATTGTGGTATTATTTGAACTCTTTCACAGCAACTTGTTCTTATTTTGAACTTATTTTCTTTACGTAAACCGATTTAAACCGCCATATTTGATACATTTGCAGAGCCCCCAACGTTAAATTCAGTTCCGAATAGGGAATTTCTAAAATCGTGGCTGAGTTTAACGTGCTACTCCATAATAGGGATATTCTGTCCATCACGTCGGGGATTTTTTTCTATTTCTATTTATTCCTATTACTAATCCCATCCTATCCCTTAACTTTATGCCCAGAATGGCTCGCTCCATCGACCGTTTCATGATTCTCAATCGGTTTGCGTTTGTTGTTGTCATCGCCACGGTTTCTAGGGCGTATGCTTTAGCTCATCGTTTGGGATTTATTGGGAAATCCACGTTTTTCAGAATATATCCCAGTCTTAACAAAGGTGGATCCAACTATGTTGAATTATTCTACCCAGTTTCGCTGCATGGTTTTCCTTTCCCAATTTTATAAGATGTACAAGATATACAAAATAAATTAAAATTTAAAAATAAAATAGTTAATTAAGCGTGAATTTTATTTTTATATTAACACGAGCTTTCAGATTGCAGTATACTGAAAGTATACAGAAAGCTAAAAGCTCATATTAAAATAAAAAATATTTTCACGTTTAGTTAATTAATTAATTTTTAAAGTTTAATTTATTATTAATTCTCAATAGTTAAAAATTAAAATATTTATACAAACTATATTATACATATTCCTGAACATTTTCGATGTTATGGCCATGTATCTCTATGTTGACATAGCTTGGACTCAATATTTTGATCTTGCTTAGATTTATCGTCATTCCCACAAGTTCAGATGCTTCAGTTAACTCCTTCAGCACGGATTTTAGTTCATCTGTGTCGGTGCTTATGAGTACATACTACATCATCTGCAAAACGTAGATTGTTCAGACGAGTACCGTCGATATTTATACCTTTAGTTTTCCATGTTAGTTTCTTGAATACATTTTCCACCCATTTAATTTTTACAATTATTTACTTTATTAACTCGTGGATCATCATATTTTATAGTAATGTCATATAATAATAAAAAATAAGTAATTATTCCATGAAAAATGAATTTCAATTAAAAGAAAATTAGAAAAGGATATAGGGACAGAAAATTAAATTATTTAAAAATGTCAAGCAGGAAATGATATTTTAAATTAAACCAACGATCGGAAACCAAAATGTTGATATAACGCCTAGATGTCAAATATATTTCTGTTAAATAAATTCGTTACTAAATCGTATGGCCCTTTTTATGATAAAGAAAATCTCAGATAAAAAGTAAGAAAAATAACACTTCTAAAAATGTTATTCGTCCTGTAAAGCAACATTTGACTTTAAAAATTTTCAAAAAATCACCTGTGGCACCTTATTTTTATTTTATTTGCATATTCTTAGTTTTTTATATAGTTAAGTACCAATACTCATAGGAAGCTATTTAAAAACTTTCTTCATTAGAATAATGTTGATGCCAAATTGCCCTTAAAAACGTTATATCCATTTTTCAAATTAAGTTAATTTACCACGATTACACTAGGTGTTCTACAAAACCTCATTTTCGTTGTTTTTATAGCAACGTTAATTGAATACTGCAGACTCTGTTAGTGTTGCCATGATATCGCATTTTGCTTATTTCTCCACACCAAGAAAAGTGTAAAAAAAACAAAATGTCTTATTTAAATTAAACGTCACCAGCAAACATTTCAGAGTATCAAACTTTATACAAGAACAAAACATTATTAATTTTTTCAATTGAAACAATGAAATGGTTGATTGTCATGTATTGTATATTGGCTAGGTTTTGTGCTCAACGGAGCTTTTCAAATAACATTCAATTTGGAAACGTTATGAAGAGCCTAGATATGTGTCACTCGAGTAAATTTAATAATGAAAAACAATATATTATACAAGAATATCAACAAGTGGAATATTTTCATGTAAAACGCAGAAAATATTTCGTTATTCTGGCGTATAATTTTCTGAAACGACTTTTTGTGTAACAAAGACGAACTTAAATTGGTCTTTTGTAAAATAGAAAATTGTGGCAAAAAGGAACAAAATGGTGATTTTCAAGAAACTGATAAAATAAAACGGATAGCCTTCGATTTCTACTTAAAACGGACCACTCGAGTAGTAACAATTCTTATTGATTTCCTTTTTTGTCTTCTTACGTACTTTATATTTTTCAATGCATGAGTTTTTCATTTTATTTCCTTCAACAAGACGTTCAATAATAAGTTTTTCCTATTTTTAAAATGAAAAAATTGAGCACTCCGTAGCCTTTCACCGCAAAAAGCACGTGCAGCATTTGATAAAAAATTTCATCCATTCCAAAAAACTCGAGAACGTACTAATAGCGAACAATCATTCTTAAATTAAAACTGTAAAATCACCGTACAAATACTTTATTATAAAAATGTCTGCTTCATTAATTCCGTGCTAAGTTTGCGTGACGAAAAGTATGATTGTGGCCATTGATGGTGTAACAGTAACATCGAATGAAAAAGTCCAAATTATTGATAAACGATGACGAGGTTTCTGTCGAAAAAAGGAATCAAACTTTTTATTTCAGTGTTAACGACTTCGGATTTTGACTTTTTCTTTATCGAAAGAAACTATTGGAAAAGTTGTTTAGTTATGAAACGGGGTTGAGAGGGTTCGATTTATCAATGCTTTCTTTTAAATATTAGTTTAAATGAGCTTAGTCTAAAGAAACTTTTTTGTATTAAGAAGTGTGATATTTTATGACCCAAATGAAAGAAAAGTTTCTTTAGGTTTATTGAGTCGTTTAATTTTACTTTATTATGATGAGGTTTGTTTTTAAGTCGTTGCCAACTTTGTACCCCCTGATTGTTATTTGGGGCACGGCACGGTAATTCACCTGTGCAAACATCGGCCAGCTTTTCCAGTTCAGAGGCAGCGTTTCGTGGGTTAACGATAGAAGGTTAATTTGCGTTAGGGCGCAAGGAGACAACCACCAGAATAACACCTTAAATGGATACCATGCTTCAGGCACAGTTCCACAGCCACTAACACTTAAGTTACACTGGAGGTGTAGACCGAATAAACACCTACTTCCATCACAAACAAGATATGAGCTAAGAGAAGATTTGTGGTTTTCACGCACTTAAATGGCTCAAAAATGGAAAGATCACCGCTGGATAGCATAAGTTAAAATACTTTCAAATAATCACCGTTGATGCAATATCCAAAAGTAAATTTCCAACAATAAATGCACATACCCTCAATTGGAGGTGTAAAAAAATTAGTTCCATTTACCACTGAAATTCAAAAGGAGGCCTCTTCTTTTATGAGAGTTTCGTCGAAAATACAAAATTTATTACTCCTCAAACCAAGTAAATTAATTACCTGCGAAGAGTTGATACATACATACAAAAGGAAACAAGAATAAAATTCTACAAAACAATGGCGATACATGTCCTAACATATGGTTGTGAAACTTGGGTCCCCTCCAAGAGAGACGAATCAAAACTGCAAGCGACGGAGATGCAGTTCTTAAGAAGAACTAAAGGATGCACAAGAATGTACCAAATACGAAATGAGGACATTCGTGCCGAACTGCAAATCTTTTCGGTCAAAGAAAAAATTTCGGAATATAGAGAAAATTGGAGGGCACACCTAGATAGAATGGAAAACAAAAGAATCCCCAAAAACATGCTTTCTCCCAAACACCCAAAAGGAAAAATATTGGCCGAACGAGAAAACGTTGGCGCGACTTGTAAGATCGGAACAGGCAACAATGCCTAGACCATGAAAGGAAGAAGTAGAAGAAAAAGAGTTGATACATCCAAAATTTAGTGTCTACAAGAATTCTCAAAGTAAAGAATTCCTAAGAGTTGGGATAATGGGAATTTCTAAGAATTATCTGAAATTCGTAAGAATTATAGGGAATTCCTAAAGAATTCCTGAAACTTCCTAATAATTTCTGCGCACTAGAGGAAACATAGGAATTCCCACAGTTAATAATTCCTAAGAATTCTTGTGATTCCTAAGAATTTTTGAGAATTCCTAGGAATTACAAGGAATTCCTAGGTCTTCCTAATATAATAATTAATGAAAAATATAAAGAATTCCAAGGAAATTCACGCAACACAAGAATTTCAGAAGTAAGGAATTTCTAATAATCTAGGGAATTCCTTAAGAAGTTCAGAGGCTTTCCAATAATTCCTGAGAATATTACACAATATTTGTAATAAGCAAAATCATCAAATTTACCACAAATCACAATACTTTCAGAAAATCTTAAATCTTGAAAATTTGCTAAGAATTCCAGCGAAGATTTCCCAGCTCAAATTGGACAAATCAAGTAGATTACGTTTCCTACAAATTGTGAGTTAAGGGTTTCCACGAGAAGCCCTAAAATTACTGATGAATTTGAAAATAATTCGAGCAAGCTGACATTTGGCATATGTGTATTTGAATGTCCGAATGAATACCCTTAAAGCGCCTGTTGACTTCTTCCCCCAATTTGGGATTTTAGCTACGTCAACATGGTTTTTTAGGTTTAAAATCAAAATTGAAGAGCACAAAATTCCTTACCAACTCGATTTTTTAAAATGTGCTACGTCACATTGTTATTGAAATAAAAATCAATCCAAGAGAGGCAAAATGCAGTTCATTAAAAATAAGTTTTTTCAATAATTTTTAATCAGAGTAAAATTATCTTACATGTCATCTTCATCATCTGAAGTTCTCCTTCTTGTTATAGGTCTAGGACCTGTTTATTCGATTAATTCTTTGAGTATTGGTTTTAACATCTTAGGTAGCTTGGTAAGTTGGTCTGCAATTTACCTGTGCCCTATTTTAACCCAATGGGACCGACGGCTTTACATGCCCTGCAAAGCACGGAGACGGTCAAGCAATTTTAGACTGTACCTGTAAACGGGAAACCTTGCATTCGTAGTTGATCTCGTTAACATTCAGGCCATGACTGTCGTCTGAAGTGGATTCTGAAATATCAATTTTAGGGAATATTTTCCTCTGCAATTTTGGTCTCATCATAGCTTTTTGTAAAAAGAAATAATACCAATAATTATAGACAAAAAACCGCGTTGGAGGAACTTAAAACCTTAATAGGGAGAAAATCCAACATGATTTTAAGGGAGACTTTTGATGGGGTTAATTCGGATAATCGAATAAACATGTCTACTAAATTTCAGATTACCCGAATTTATTTTTGTAACTTGCCTGAACTATTTAGTGATTAAATATCAGGAATCAACAGACAGGTACAAAATGCAAGTACAACTTGAAAAAACTATGAAAATTTAAACAAGTAGCTTAGTTGAAATTTAGCATTTTGCACTCTTCCATATTAAATTTAATCACAAAAGTAGTACGTAAAAGTACAATGACGTTTTTCGTCATCGTATTAGATGAATACTTTTCTACCGATGCTTAAGTAATAAACGACGGATGAAGTTTTTCTGCTGATGTCTGTGTTTATACACTATGCTGACGGCGCTACCTCATCCATTACCTCGCGCTTAAGCCTTTCTAATGTATGTGAGAGAAATATTCGTCTAATATGATGGTTCACACGATCAAAAAAACCATTATACTATTGTGTACTTCTGTTTTGATTAACAGATTGGTTGCAGTTTTTGTTAAATGTGATAATTCAAGTTTAACATTAACTTAAGCTATTCAATTTATTTTAATAAAATTACATTACATTTTGTTGGAATGTGCCGAAAAACTTCAAAGGCATCGTTGCTGAGTTTACATATAAAACGACAAAATTTTAACGTTGTTGGCGGTACTCGATTTACTCTTCAAATAACTGTTTTAAATTAGCTTTTCAATAGTTTTCGAAAAATCGCACTTTGTATTCATGCGCAATAATAGATTAACGAGATTACTAAATTTTATTTTTCCTTTACTTGGTATTGTGCCAAGATACTAAAAGCTATTTTATTAAAATTAGTTTTTTCTAATTTTCAAACTGTCTGTTCCTAACGTTTTGAAATGGTGGCTATTTTTGAACATTTACTCTAATAAATTTTTTTCTCTGAAGCAAATGATGAGAGTTCAAATATTTTTACACTATCAGAGCGAATTCATCGAACTTTCATATTATGGTATATGGTTGTAGACACCCTTTTCTGTTAGAAAATGATTAGAGCGAAATTTGTCCCCATTTTGTGCTTGAACTTAGGTGAACTGAAATAGTCAATACGCATGTTCTCCTTCCAATTAATGTTGACTTATGTACCTCAACATTTTTCGAACAAATGACGTTAAGTGCCAAAAAACCACTCCTGTATCGTTTTCAGTAGTTCAAGGCCTTATATTCCGCTGTGATAATTATTACTCTCCGTTCAACTCATCATCATCAACAGTTACGTCGTCGGCCATAAACCTCCCCCACAATACCATTCTTCTCTGTTTCCTGCTCTTTGGATCCAGTTGTGCCCAACAAATCTTTTCAAATCATTAGTCCATCTCATCTGTGGTCGTCCTACGCTTCTTCTTTGGCCTCGAGGTCTTCATTTAAATATTCACCGCGTCCATTGATTGGCCTGCATTCTAGAGATTCGTTCGTTTTTAAAAAAAATTTATATTTAAATTCTTTCAAAACTTGCAGATTTTCAATATCTAGAAATTTTAATTCTGATGGAAAATATTTCATAGCTCGGTGACTCTCTTGACTTACCCTAGCGCAGATTTACTTCCGAGTCTCTGGACCGTATTCAATATGATTTTATTTCAATTTTGATGTCATTTTTATATTTTAATATTACTATTATTTCAACACGGACTGAAATCTTGTAGTTAATTTTCCACTTGTTTGCTGGGCTTTGATACCATAATTTATCACAAATAAATTTACTTCTTGTGGAAGGTTTTCAACAAAAGACCTACCTACTTCCTACTACCTACTTTCACATTTCTTATAATTTATATTTATCACATTTACACTACTGGGTGTTTGGATTATAGTATACGTTCTGTTTATCGAGTTTGTACTGATTTTTGATTTCTGATTTTCGGGGGTGGGTGATGTTTTACAATCGAAGGTGCATAAATCGCAGTATACTGTGCTTGCGAGTAAAATGGATTTAATCTCTTTTCTGTGTTATTTCTCTGGCCCAAATGTCTCACGAAGTAAGCGATTAAATGCATCCAGGACACCCATGTAGTATGGACAGTACTATTAATTTTTCCAAAAATAAAAACCTGGCCAACCTAAACCACTTACAGAGTCTCGTTTTTTTAATTTGCAGCCGTCTAGAATACGGTGAACAATACGAGTTCAGTGGTCCTCAAACAATAATTTTCAATTTCAAATAAACACAAGACAAGATACTAATATATTTCTTAATATCAGAAATAATATGTCTTGGCGTTGAAAAGGCTCACGTCCAAATGCCCTGCTCCGCACGAAGATAATATATCTCGTGGAGACTATGAGACTACGTCTCTGTGTAGTCTACTAAATCCCCATGTCGCATCTCCGTTCGTGTGTTGGATAACGACGAGCGTTCATGTCTCTAGTCTGTAAATAATTTGATTTTACAGCTAATTTCAAATAACTTTCTTAATTAAATACCGAGCTCCATGTTTTGGCACCAAAAACCGATTTTCTTTAAGTTGTTAGTGTGCTTACAGTTGTAGATAAATAAAAAGTACTTCTCCGAGTTATGCAAATATTTACACTGTATGAAGCTTTAAAGCACTTTAATCTCTTAATTTCCTGTAAATAACTAACAAACAAATAACGAGCTAAGCTAAAATGAGCTGTCTTTGTATTCTATTATAATTAAGTTTATTTTGTAACACTTAACTCCCTCAGGAAAATTACACTGGCTGCTGTACGTACAATGCAACATGTACGAAGTCTCTCGCAGTTTTATTCAAATTTATGTAAATATTCTGCAATAAAGTTTTGGATAATTCGCTAATTATTAATATCGCGTTGCATACCAAGCTTTTAGTTTATTTGTACAGTAGACTTCGCGGTCACGCTACAAGGAAGGGTTCGCCACAAAGGGTGGGTGGGTCGCAACCCACCAGATTAGAAGGTCCCTACGTTCCCGCACTTGTAAATCCGTAATACACAGTGGTACTCAAGAAAGATTATCATGCCGCTTTTCGGCTACTGTTTTTTTAAATTATCCCGTCCTTTGGATTATCAATTTTTGTTTATAAATTCAAGACGCCATAAATTCTCAATCACGCCGCCAGCGGCGCTGGTAATAGACGGTGAAAGTAAATCGTACGTCAATTTAAATTAATTAACTTGATATTGACCGCTACGCTGCGATTATTAATCGCTGTAGCATCTGCTTTCTTAAATCCGTTAGTACTATATAAAATAATTTGCCGATGCAAATTAATTTGTAAATTTATTGCCTTTACAGTTGCTAGAGATGTAAGTACTTTAGCGATCCAATTGAGATAACCTTTACTCTTACATACTAAATCCAATGGTTAGATGATTTTATTAATTTAAACCTCTTTTCAGATGGAACTTCCGAACAAATGTTGGTGCAGCGTCTGGCCGAATTGCAAGTTAAGCTACAGTATTTAGATTCGATGTACCGTAACAGACAGGAAGAGCTTTTACAGTTGACCCAACATATCGATCAGATGGGTATTGCTTCCGATAATACTTCAAATAAATTTATTTCACCGCCGAACGTTTTGAGAACGGAAGTAGCACAACTGCTGAAAAATATGTCCGGCATGCACGCAGCCACTGGAATTAATCCGCCTATCATGTTAAGACTACCCTCGTCTTATCACTTCCTTCCCCATTTGCTTGACGACCCATCAAGTTTAAGACTAGGATATTTAATGTCAAAGGGGCGAACCGGTGTTTCCGTGGTTCTTGGAATTCCAACTGTTAGAAGAGAAAAGCAAAGTTATCTTATGGAGACCCTACAGAATTTAGTTGAAGGCATGAATACCGAGGAGGCCGAAGATGCCATTCTGGTGGTTTTTATTGCCGAAGTAAGTGTTTTTATTATTCCTTATGATTGTGTACGCGAAACGTAAATTATAAATTTTACGGGCGCAGTTTTTACTGCATCTTTTGGGTTAACGTATCGTAGTAACTCTTTAAACAATAAAATGATAAACCTTTATATTGCTGGAAGCCCACAGTTAAGCCTCTTTTGCACCACCGTTGTTGACAAACGTGCCAACATAATTGTGAATTATACAAGGATGTACTCGAGGAAGTTCAGGGGTAGGAAGTTTTAGTGAACTATTAATGAGGTTTGGGGGCGGACGGCACCAATTGTATTGTGGTTGACAAATTTTAAACGACCCTTGACGACAATACTCCGCTCGCAATTTTAAAATTTAAGAATACTAAAAACTACTACAAGCGCCAACATAACCTTCAAATCAGTAAAAATTCACAAGAATTACAGATTAAGTTCTACTCACATGATACCTTTTTCCTTAAGCAGCTTACAGAAACTGATTTATCGTCAAATTGCATGCGGGGCTATTGTATACTATTTCTAATCCGCTAACCGATTTATAACGTGGCACAAAAATACAGAAATTCGTCGAAACGCAAGTTAAATTTTACCTAGTTACATGATTATAAGTTCAGATCAATTAAGTCGAAGCTACCTTAGATTAATTATAATTTAACAAGATGAAAAAACTCCTCTAAATGTCTAAATACTTAATATTTTTCAAGAAAATCGCCTAAGGTGCTGTTTTTCAATCGCAAATTATCTTGCATAGATATTTTAATATAGGACTCGAACCGTAAAATTTATTTACTAGTCAAAAAATCCTAGACAGGTATCACTTATACAAATAATAATACAAAAGACGTAAGGTGTTCTCGATTTATTACGATTGTTGAATATCGGTTAATTATTGTCAATTAATCTTGAGGTCATCATAAATCATGCACATTATAGAAGACCTGTTTTATTAAGTATTCGCGTAATTAATAGCTTCTGGAATTTTTCTTCCAGTGCTTTGACCGCTATATTGGTAACTTCATGTATAATTTTGGATCTTAATACAAAGTGAAATTTCTTACGTAATGTACCCACTACGCCCAGTACAAGCAGCAAATTGAACAATTTTATTACCGTTGTATTTATTCCTTTGATATACTTTAGGAACAGCAGAGGGCCCAATATAGAACCTTACGGTACCCCCTTTGCAAGTCACCGTCTGTCCTTTAGGTTCTGCTTCCGAGATGACTTCTTAACAAATTCGACGCTTATTGCGCAATATATTGTTTTAATGTAAAGATTAAGAACCTGGAAGGTAAAGTTGAAATGCTTGGAATGGTAACAGAATATAGAATAACATATTCCACTAAACAATTTATTGATTCCGTCGCAGGTATTCTAAAAAATTTTAAAATCGCTATCGATTGAAATGAAACCAGAATGGTTGACGTCGAGTATGTTTTCATTTCGTTAAATTCTGAAGTATTCCAATTTTGGATGTTATCAATCAAGTACCACCATTTTCTAATTTATCTCCATGTACGATACTTTTGATAACCAATAAAATGTAATCGTTACGTATCTCAGTTTGGTATCTTAGTAATGGGTTGTTATCAAGGTCTGGATTTATATCGTTGTAGTAATTTTGTTTATCTTTACTAGGAGGGGGGGAGACTCCAATGGTTTTTGCTTCGGACAAAAAAGATATCCCGGCGACCGATGATGGAAGACACTTTTTCATTAAAATTAACATGTGAAATCGAACCCATGGACATTCGCTCAGTTCAAAGCAATTTTTCTAATTTCTTCCTTAAAATGGCCATTAGCCATAACACCAAATTAATAGGAGTCGGTTAAATACAGATTTAGAAATACAGATATAGTCAAAATAAGAGACAATCGATGGATCAGAAAAATAATAGAGTGAAGACCTCGAGCTCACAAATGAAGTATAGTACGCCCACAGACCAGATGGACGAACTATGTAATACGACACGCGAGTTATAACTGGATGAGAACAACAGAGGAGAAAAAAAGGCATGAATTTATGGAGGATTACATCCGACGATGGCTGAATTAGCTATTTGATGATGATGATTATAAAAAAAAGCAAAAATTTTATACTCAGGATTAATAACACACTGAAGTATACACATTATTTTATGCATTTCCGGGACTTAAACTGCAATTTATAATTATTTCATGCTGCGACTTTTTTTGAAATGGATTGGATTTTTAAAAAAGTTGAGTAAACCAAAATTGTAACCCGTTAACTTTGCTATCCGGGAAGTGGAGTTATTTTTGATCAACAACGTTTCCTCTAAAAGTTACAGGTTTTGTATTTATATAAAAAATAAAAATAAAACGCTAATGCAATTGAATTACATGTAATTACGCCGACACGTTTTCACCGACAGATAACTATACCAACGATAATTAAGCCTACAGTATTTACTAGGGCGGATCCGGGAAAACTTCATGAAGGGTAATTTATGGCGTAATAACGCCTAAAAGGTATATTTTTTAAAGTTTGAACAATTTACTATATTTAATCGCGATTTTTGTTTCGATGTTTTAAAATTTACAGGGGGGGTGTAACTAACCCCCCTCTTGTATTGGCCTTTGGTATTTATGCCGACAGGTATTTACGCTGATTGATAATTACGCCGATATATAACTACGGCGACGGTATTTACACGGACATGATTTATACTTTTGCATTAAACATGCAGAAACCTTATTACAAGTTTCATGTCTTCAATGTCTTATGGAAACTACATTCTTTGAAAACAATGAAGATATTCTTGTAGACTTGCTAGATTATTTTGAAAACAGTGTCTAGATTGAAAAACGTCAACGAAAGTGTCGTAACCGACTGGACCCAGATTTCCAGATGAAACTTTGGAACTGCTATGGGCGGTACTAGAAGATCTCCCGAAACCAATAACTTTATCGACGGTTCAGTTTGCTTTTTGGTGCGAACCACCTGTCAATTTGGAAATTTAGCGATGGGCTCAAAGACGTCAAAGCTTCAACGAGCTACAAATAACGCAGTACGCGGCTGGCTTGGCTGCCACTCAAAAACGGAGTATGTACGTAGACGCGCAGCGCTTCGTATAAAAGCAATAATGGAGCACTGCAAATATTATAGTATATAGTATACTAAATTATAAACTAAATAGCTATGTACATAATAAAAATTACTTATAAAGTAATTAAACTTAGGTTAGGTTTAAGTTAAGTTATTATATTTGCTGAAGGTGATAATTTTTTCCATCTAAACAAAAATGTGAATTCAAATATCTTTTTACGGGATGGTGTAGGACTTCGTTTAGGTTAGGGTGAGATTAAGATTAGGCTAGGTCCAGGTTAGCTTAGGTTGTGTTTAGGTTAGGTTAGGTTTAGGTTAGGTTAGGTTTAGGTTAGGTTTAGGTTAGGTTAGGTTTAGGTTTAGGTTTAGGTTTAGGTTAGGTTTAGGTTAGGTTTAGGTTAGGTTTAGGTTAGGTTTAGGTTAGGTTTAGGTTAGGTTTCGGTTAGGTTTAGATTAGGTTTAGGTTAGGTTTAGGTTAGATTTAGGTTAGGTTTAGGTTAGGTTCCACTTAGTATCCAGTAAGCAGCGTGGAAAAGCCATCTATTAAATTGAAAAATATGCGAAGCATTTATTTCAATTTTTATCATGAGCTGACTCTCGATATGTTTATCCTCTTTGAGTTAGGTTAGGTTATCAAATTCACTATTGGTAAATTTTTTCTATATAAAACATTGTACAAATTTTTGTTGTATGGCTTTCTTCTGCTTCTTCTTCTTTCCGGCCTTTGTTTATCAACTGCTGGATGTAGGCCTCTTCCCATTAAAGGGGAGGATCTGGCCATACCCTATCACGCTGACCAAGTGTGGGTTGGTAGGGTAAATCAATTGGTAAACCAGTTTTTAAATTAGTCACCCATCCACTAGCAGACATTTGCATTGCGCTGCATCGTTGCTCTATCCCAAGTAACACACTATAGTTTATTTATCGTTTATATCTGGTATAAATCGTCTATTTATGGTAGAATATTAGGTTTTTTTGGGTCTATTTTTGGTTTGTGTTACTAGGGATATAGCTGCTTTATGGTGTAGCGAATGATGCATTATTTATTTAGTCCATTCCCTGTTCTTGTTTCGGTTGGTACGTTTTTAAGAATTGTGGTTTTATTATTTAAAAAATAGTTTTACGACAGCAATTTGCTGTCCATAGGTTGCCCCAAATGTGATCGGCGTAAGTTTATTTTTCCTAATTGCATTCTTTTTATTATTTGGAAGCTCACAAAGGGATCTTTGGAATTATTATGTACATAGTGTATTCGAAAGGTTCTTTGACTTCATTATTCAAATCCTGATTAAACCAAGTCTATACGAGGTTCAGTCTTGTACTTAACCTATCTATTCTTTATTCAATTAAATATCTTTATTGCATTAATCTCATTAATTAGTAGGTATAGAATTTAATTTCAGCCCTCCATAGAACGCTCACCCTCACTATCCAGCATTGAGTGAACTATTTTAGGGCAATTCATTGGGGAAGTGCAGGAAATTGCTTATACGCTGGACATAAGTCGTCACGATATATTGCGTCCTTTGCTGTTGTGTCGAGAGAACTTGATTTTCACCGCTTACGGATAACCATTTGCTATCAAGCTCTTCAAAACTCAAATTCCATAAAAGTTAATAAAATACCACTAAACTAGCAGAAAATCAATTTCGGGTCGATTTAGCTGCGATAAATCGTATAATAAAATTATTATCATAGTATCTACACACATCAGCAGAACCCAATGGCTGTTTTGTCCATTAAGTATTGAATTGTAAGCTAAACTTTCCCTTACTAGGAAATTACAAAGGAAAATTTTGCGGATGAATCAAAACCAAGAGGGCCATTATTCTTGAGCTTGTAACGTATACATGTACCCTTGTCTCACGCCACTAATAGTAACATTACTTGCGAATACTTGCCGAGCCTCCATATTACAAATTCAGATTATTTAGTTTTTAGCCCGAGAGGAATTTTATTTTTGATGCATTATTTCACTGGTTATTATTTCATCCCATCTCTGAATTATTATATAAATTATGTGTACAGCTTATCGGTGTAATTTAGATGATTGTACAAATATTTTCTCTTGAGGTTTAAATCTAAATTTATCTGGGTGTACGAATGCGGAAGCTTTTGATACACGGACTAAAATGAAAAATATTACAAAGCAGAACGCTTTAGAAAAATATGATGTTGGATGACTAACGCGTTTGGCCAGTTTGGTCATGACATAAAAACATTAAAAACCACAAATATTTATTTTTGAATAAAATTTTCGTAAATTGTTTACTTTTTTCCCTAACTTTCTCTATAACTTTTCCAATTATTAAAGTGTCATGTATTTAAAACTGTTTACATTTATATTACGGATAAAAATTCAATCAATAGAATTTCAAGATGAAATGAATAGTTAAATGATAATGTAATTCATTATTTATTAAAAAACAAAATATTTCTTGCAAGGTTAACAAAATTTCATGTTTAATTTTACTGAACTGTTAAATTGGATCAAGTTTTTGAATTGCTTGAATGCTTACGCTTTTCTAAATAATAAAATTTTCTCTTAAAAGAAAATGTAATAAAGAGACGAAGCACTTGTTGGATACCGAAACCGAGTAGTTTCTTTTGAAAAACTAGTTTTCACATTGAAATGGAATTTTACAGACTTGAATTTTATTATGATTGAATAAACATTGGAAATGATGAAAATACGTAGTGGCTACTCGTTTATCTTTTGATAAAAGTGACGTAGTGGATACCGAAATACCGTGATTATATCTATCACTCAACTAATTGAATTTGAATTTTTTTTTATATTGTATGTAGGTATCCATTGTGGGTTGGCTTTTGATTGAAACAAATTACTTGTTATTGTTAAGTGCTGCTATAAATATTCCATTATGTTTTTTAATTTTCCTTCAATTTCACTAAACCTGTAATAACTATTGGAAGAATTTATAAAGTTAGATTGTTAGATCGTGTTTTAACAAAAATTGAAATCCGGTCCTGCGAAACGAACTCAAGAGGACCTCGACTTCGTGCGACATTGCTTTTGAGCCATTTCTACCTTTCGAAGGTGAGACGTACGTATTCCCTCGTTCACTAATGTGTATATTAACATTTTCGTAGCTTCTCTCTTTTGTCCTCTTCGTGTACTAAGTTTACTCCGAAACAAAGTAGTCCATTGGGACCTAAAATTAGGTTCTCTTTGGACGTCGCTAGTTTTTTGTATCCTGTAGCCGCATTATTTATTTTTCGGGCTTCGCCAATCTTTGCCCTGATTTCCCTTTGCACAGCATCCGTTACAGAGCCTAAATCTTCATTTTTCAAACTTCTGGAAACCTCGCTCGGTGGCGACATCTGTACTGTTTTTACTCATCATTTATAACGAAGGCTCTTGGCTCTTAAGGATTACTTAAATTCTGTAGATTGAGTTTTTAGTACCGAACAATTTCTGATCAACCGAATGCGCTGATTTACCTGTATTCAATGGTCCAGATTGGACAATTTCATAAAATTTTATTATCGTCACAATTTTCTTGAGCAAGGACGAAGGCCGGACAAGTTTAGCTAAAAATTATCCTGACTTTCGGAAGGGCGAGTAACTGTGGTCTACACTTCTTGCTGTAATTTCCCTCAGTGCGGCCTTTAGGCCGCACAACCAAGGAAATCACGTTTTAGATGCCCGAAGGTTGCCTTTTAAGCCGCCTTCACAACTAGTGAAATATAATTTCCTAAAAAAGTAAATTGTAAAACAAGGGTTTTAAAAGAACGTAGTTCACTTTTAAATTCTGAACTTTTCTATTTTCTATTCAAGTCAAGTGATGCTTTATTTTAAAGCTAAAAGTTTTACATGAAATATTTTTTAATTCACTACCTACTCTATAGCCAAGATTTTTTGTTAAAAAGTACTTTGTTTATTAAAAGGTCTACTTTACACAATTTTAGCAAACTAACGAGCGCTGTATTACTGCAAAAAATTAAATTTTTATTTAATTAATATGAGGTTTTTTCTTTAAAATTACACATAACATCATTTTTAGCAATCACTTGAAATATTTTTAAAAATAAAATATGAGTGTAAGTACAAACTTAAGAAACGGGATGTTGGTGGTCCTGGAAGTACCCTATACTTACTATTATTGTTTGCTCTTGTTATTTTATCTATTGTGTGGAATTATCAGTGCTGGGACATAATTTTGCCAAAAATTTCTATGTAATACGCAGATTCAAAATTTTGCATGGGCTTCATTTCGGTGGACGGTAGAAGGAAAAAGTTGAAAAACTCCAAATAACTAAAAAAAAACTGAGGCTTTGTTATTATTTAATCATCACACTCATGTGGAAATCCAATTTTGGAGGAAAGTTTTCACCAATTTTGGTCAAGAATTGTTTAAAACAGAGGTCAGAGGAAATACCGACGTAAAATTGGAAGACTTAACATAAAAGATTTTCGGATAGCTGAGTAGGAAAATTAAAAATCACAAATAAGTTTAACGGTTTAAATGGTGTGGGCTAAAAGCCTTTAAAGCCGAGAATCGTCCGAGCGATTCTCCAACCTGTCGATTATCAATATTTTTACAGAATTTTAAAAGATAAAATTATATATTTTTGCTATTAGAGGCGAGAAACGCCTGGGTTACCCCTAATTTAATATCAATTTTTTAATAATCCACATCTACATGCATTCATTGTAGTATTACGTAATGGAATAGCTTAAAATATCAGGCAAAAGTAATTTGAAAAAATAGAATTACATTTAATTTATTTCCTTTTTTCAGACTGACATTGAGTACGTCCTCCAAATTGCCAAAGAAGTGGAGTTGCGGTAAGTTACCGATATTAAAACTTTGTAAGAGCGTTTTATTTGCATTAATGAATTTCTAACTTGTTGAAAAGCTTTGTAACTCGAAACTCCTTTTTGTTTTGTGAGGTTTCTCTTAATATTTCTCCAAGCTCAAAATGAAACACTATTAAATTAATAATTTTGTTCTCAACTAATTTGTTCTATTTTGCATTAATGAATCCTAGCAACTTCCGAGATGCTTTTAACTTTCTATTTGAATCAACTCAAAAAGCTGCATTACAAATTATTGGGACTACCCAAAATCTTGGTGCAATCTATTTTTTTTTAATTTGATACGGATGGGACAAATCCAGTGGTGCGAAACAGAAAGAAGCACCCAGTGTAGTTTAAATTTATTTATTTTAGCCTTGGTTTATACCATCTGATTATCTATTCACTTAACTATGATTAATGTTAATGCGTTGCAGCCATATTTCAAATAATCGTTAACTATAATCGCAATCTCAACTTTACTCTATGGTTATAAACGCACGACGCTTGTATTAATTATCTGAAGTAATATACCTTATAATCATTTCTATTACTATCTGTGCTATGCCATTCAAATGTCTTAAACCGTTTAAAATAATGAAAAGATAATTTATGGTCACTTATTTTGAAGTCATCCTGTTATTCGTTTAATACACGTACAATCAAATGAATGGCAAAATCTTGTATCTTAATTGAATCAAACTTGATTTCCGTCCAATAAAATTGTTAAATAACTGAATATTATGGTTTCGGTAATATTAAAATGTTCAGTGAAGAATAAAGTTTGATTAACACAGCGATTCTCAAACTGTAAGGTGTTCACTTCCACACATAACTGTAGTTTTCGTATTATTTGAGCCAATGGATCTAATCTATTACCCAAACTGTTGAATGCAGTGTTGTTCACAGATTTTACACTGGTAGGAAAGTAGTTTATGAAAGCCATATCAGCTGTGAGTAAGGTGGGGAATTATTCACCCACTGGCATATAAAGGGTTAAATATTTTCCTATTTGTAAAGAAACAATAATATAGTAGGATGAATTTGCAGTTTTTTGGGCAAAGTGTCTTGGGAAAACTACGTTTCCCTTTTAATTTTTTCTTCTAACTTTAGCAGTAGGTACACAGTTTATTTGGATTGATTTTATTTTACGCTTAATTGCTCTTTTCGTTCTCAATTTATATTTAAACGGTGTTTTAATACATTTCCAATCAAATTTGCATTGTAAATTTCAAAATACGCTGCAAACTTTTTTTGGATGATTTCATTATAATAATTTTAAATATAAAAATTAATAACTTGTAATGTTGTTAATATTGATTTTACTAATAAGTATACATTGTTGTATTTTGAAAGGTTTAAATTAAAATTATGTTGTGTATTGGTAACCCCTCAAAACAAACTCACAAGATTGCATGCATTGCATTGAAAGATTGCATTTAATTTATTTATTCCTAATGATAACCATTCAATTTTGTTTTTAAAGTGTTCTGCTATTAATTGAGCCGTTAATGTGAATTTTTAACACAAATTAAAAATTTTATTTAATATGTCGGCCGGAGGCTGCATGCAAATTCAGAAATGTCCGAAACATACCAGAATTATCGAATAGCTTACAGTTTTTGAATTTTTCATAACTTAATTTTTTGACGTTTTTCAGTAATTGGCAGCAATTTTATTTTTTAAAGAATTTAATTATTTAAAATTGTTACGTACTGTAGGTTTATTTACATCAGATTAACAATACCGCTTTCGCTCGATGTTTTTACACCAGAGAAAAACGTCACAAAGGCAAGTTATAGAAAGTCAACAAATACAAATTATGCTTTAACGTTTGCGGCTTATTTCTTACGGCTGACTTCCGCCACGCCTGATCATCGATTTTACATTTACTAGATAGGACATAGGCATATACTAAAAGCAGTTTTTGTTTTGAAGCACACATGTAAGTGGGAATGTTTTCCTTTTACATAGCCCCTAAAATTGTTTTCTATTTCTTGACTTTTATGTTATTTTCCAAAAACTTAATAAAAACAAACTTTATAGCTGTTCATGTGCGCTTCACAACAAATGCGTCTATGTCTCATCTAGTAAATATAACATCGAGGCGCCTGGTGTACTTCTAACTAAATTTGTATTCAATAATTTAATTTTAATATACTTACTATACCTATTTACAATATTAGGTGTCGGTCACATGCCGGCACTGTTGGGCGTAAAATTTACGATGATGATCAATGTTGTATCCCATATTGATGTTTACGAACTATAAAACAGTAATAAAGTATGTAGGAACAAGCCACTCACTTCAATTATTGGCATCGTAGAACTTTTTTCAATGCAATTCTAAACCATAATTATGGCTACAGAGATCAAATACCCAATTATTAATTTATTGGTCGTTTAAGCAGTGGCGGCTTGTACCGGAAGGGCGACGGGGCGTTGCCCGTCCATAAACAGAATACTAATTATTATTTACATAAATATACATAGATACAGATTAAAAATTTCAATTGTAGTCGTTGCTCCGCCGTTCTAACATACCACAAGCCGCCACTGCGTTTAAAAGAACTACAGTTTTAAGAATCTAAAGTAAATATAAATACAAACTCAACAAAATAACTCTGAAAATACCCAAATACTTGTTTGATTGAAAAAATATTGAACACCGACAAAAATTGTGAAATAAAATTTTACAAATCACGATTATGAACGATAAAACGGTTTTATGCAAATTCTTTGCATAAATATAAATGTTTTGCAGAAAGTGCCGAAATTTGTTGTATTTATTTAAAAGTTTAAGCGTTTGGCTTATTTTAAATTTAAGTGCTTAGTAGATCATCGGATTTCCTTAAAATTGCTTGGAAAGTAACTTCAGTATTGTAAAGGAAATATTTATTTCGGAAGATTGCGAATGCATTCGGTGGTTATTGAACTGAAACCGTGCATTAGTTCATAAAATGAAAGGAAAGGAAACTTTAAAAGGTACAAATATGAAAAGTCCAATCACCTGGAAATATTGCTCTTCAAGTATTCAGCTCCGTACGAGAAATGACATATTTCAAGTTCGAATAATTTAAGTTGAACTTTTTTCCGACTATATCTATTTGACGAGTTGAATTTGCATTCGGCTTCAATATTGTTTGGTTCGGAAAATTTCAAATAAAAGTTTCTTAAAATAAACAAAGTCTTTATTAACCCTTTTGTATTAAACTATTTTTAAAATCGGAAGCTTTTTTTAAATGTTTAGTTTAATCTGTAGGATTGCACCTTCGTCAGTTAATAATGTTTTATGGTATAAATACGCAAGCGCAGTGTACAGACCAGCTGTGCGGCATAAAGCATAATATACAGCAGCAGGTTAGTGATCGGGAAACCGTGGTTCTATTCATGGTCGCACCGGATACACTGCTGCATTTTAAATCCCAGCAATGATTCTATACAATATGACTACATCCAGTTTTGGGCAAAAACTTAACTTAAACTCCTCCGTGTCTCCAAATCCAACTTTTCTTCGGAGCTTGACGTGATAATGGTATGGTTTCTTTATTGATCCACCCTATGGTATCCTTTTCTTCCATTTTCACCTTGGCAGTTTTCTCGTGAACGTCAGGATTGGTCTATTGTTGTCCTTCCTCCGTTTCTTTACGTTCCATCACGTTATTGATGAAAACATCAACTGCTTCAAATTTTGCTGTAAGATCAGCATGGTCTCCAGTAGTTTTTAAGGGAGAGCTACGCAAAAATCTCCCCGAAAGCTCTTCGCTTGGTTATGAATTTTCCACACTCGAAGACTGAATATCTTGCGGTATCTCTTTCGCCTCCAAAAAAGCAACTACTGGTCACTGCTTCATCCATCTTATAGTACAGATACAAGTTAAAGCATCCATGACCGGACAAGACCTATGTAAGTCATAAATTGGATTTCTCGAACGGCCTCCTCACCCATTTATCGATTTCCAGCATGATGGTATACCTCCACCTTTCCTTCTCTGGAAACCTCTCCTTCTTTTTCTTAGGCCACCAGACGCAGTGCAGTGGTGGTAATGCGGCTATCAACAGTCCAGAGTTTGTAGAGCCACTTTTCAATAGATTCGCGCGATTTTACTGTTATAAGATTTATGACGCAAAGCGTCCGCCCACACTTCTTCTTTCATGTGCCATATCCGGACGTTGGCGACCTCTCTTCTATATACCGCTGAAGATCGCAAATTGAATGTATTTCGGAGCCTAAGATTTTTCTCCTGCTGTATATAAGCCTCATCATGAGGCTTATATCTATACTGATTGGTAAAGCAATAACTTATTTTTTGACGAGTGAGTGAGGACTTTTAGTTAGATAAGATACAATTAAATCTCGAGATAGTAATGAATCATTTTTAAGAAGCAAATATTTGAATACATATTAAATGATTAACTCGTATTGGTGCAATGCACTCTTAATTTATAAAAAACGATAAGCTTTTTCTGACTCGCAATGAAGATAAAAGACTTGAGACAATTATTGGTGTATTATTGTTGCATTAGGATAAATAATAGCCGCTATTATTACAATTTATTGTATAAACGAAAAGATTTCAAAATTAAAAAAGTTTTATACATACATTGCATAGAATCAAGTAACACTTTTAAGGAAAATTTATGATATCAATTCAAATCTATGTAAATCTAAGTACTTAATATATAAATCTTCATAATCTTGCAATTTAAAGATAAAATAAACGTTAAATTTTCAGATTTCCCAGTCAAGTCGAATCAGGCTTGATCGAAGTTGTAGCACCATCGGCTTCCTATTACCCAAATTTGGATAAGCTGCGCATAACTCTGGGAGATCCTAGGGAGCGCGTCAGGTGGAGGTCGAAACAAAATTTAGATTTCGCTTTTCTAATGTCGTATTCTCAACCAAAGGGAACATTTTATGTACAACTGGAGGACGACATCCTTGCCAAACCTTATTATATAACAGAAATGAAAAAGTTTGCTATACAAAAAATCGCCCGGAAGGAACAGTGGTTTGTGTTGGATTTTTGCCAGTTAGGATTTATCGGTAAGTAACTTTTGAGAGATTTATTATATTAGGTTAAAATGCTATTAAAATTATTAGTAGTAGTTATTATCGGATATTATCAGAAACTTTCGGTTGTAGGCCGGTGGTTTTAGAGTTTAATGGACTGTATGAAATAGAAAATTCAATACAGTGGCAGTAGCCACTTCAGAATACTATCACATGTACAGATAGTCGGTTACACCGTATTTTCTGTCCTCTCCAACCACAGGCACTGCAATATAAAAAATGAAAAGGATTAAATTTAAATCAGCGTTTTCGTGTTAATTGCTTTCATAAATAAAATAGATTTTTAGGATCAGATAAAACGATTGCTGCGGTTAAATTTTAGGTTAAATGTAACGATTAATTATTGAAAACTTGTGCAATATGTTACTGTAAATAACGCCAAGTTGGCATAATGGGAAATTGATAAAAATAAATCATGGTTTACGTAATAAGGATTTTCGATATATCAACGTTTTCGTATCGCTCGCTCGTAAAATGCTCAATAAATTAATGAGGAGATTTTAAAAGGAGAAATTAATAAAATTCTTCGGCGAGTTGAACGTCCTAAACGCTTTTAAACTTAAATAGGCCGGGAGTACGATTTTTTATATTTGACGAGATTTTGCGTCCGTTTTCCTGTTACACGTGAAAGCTCTGTTTTATTCTATTTGACAGAAGTTTTGAATGCATATTTACTATGCAAATTTTTTCGACTTTCATATTGTATTCGTTCATGAATATTTCAGGTTTTTTTGTTTCGTTTTAAGTTGCACATAATATTTTGAACCGTTTTTGGTGGTAATAGAAATTAACAGCATTTGTTTTACCAACTTTTTTAAAAGGTTAGATAATAATTTAAGAGCTTTCGTAATTACTATGACCCTTTCTTTATTCCTCTATACTGGAATTAATTGTTTGAAACACGGAAAAGTTGAAAAAAGCTGCAAATGCAGCTTTCGGCTTAATTTAACAAGCATTTCCAATTAACAAGCACTTGAGTCCCAGCTTAGGGTGGAACATTGCTGCACATAAATCTCTCCCAGGATCAGAATGCAACTAGATCGTAAATGCATTTAGCCACAAGATGCTAAACAAACGTATTCGATTCACCACTACAATCCAAGGCATTCAAGGTGGATTAATCAACATCTTTGATTTAACGATAACCAATTTGAATGAAAAATTCCCTTAGAACTGAAAGGATAACTTCTTAAAACATAACTCTTAATAATTGTTTTTCTGACTGTTATTGAAAAATTACCAGGTGTTTTTTAAATTATTTACCCACGCTGATAAAACATGAACATGCGAATTGGACAGGTTGAGATCCTAAGGGTTTTATACATTCTGACAAATCACTTACAAGAAGCTTTTAGAAAAGAAGGGATTACGTTTACTTACTTATCATGTCATTTCTCTTTTTGTAAATCCAACCTCGATATTTCGATAAAATACATTTTTTGTGATGTCTTAATGTTTTTGCGTTTTGCGCCATTAAAATTGATTAAAAATATATTTCAGTTTCAATTTTGTATGAGCAAAGTTTCTAAAGAAGTTAAAAAGTTATAAGCGAAATAATTTATATCTAAGATGAGTAAAAATGGTGTAATATTTGTTTTCCTTTTCCTAAAATACAATCAGAAATCGAACTTGTTTTGTTGATATTGATATTTTATTATTTTATTTATGTGCGAATAGCTGTGTATAAGATGGTTTTTGGTAAATAAAAGCTGATATTTTCTCAAGAGATTTTGATATGTTGCAGGCAGACGTATAAAATACTACATGATAAAAAAATTTTAAAAAGTGAAATATTAATAAATAATAATTCAAGTAAAAAACCATAAACTACAAGATAGGAAATTAAGAAAATTCTGTAAGGCAATTTATGGGTGTCAAATTGTAATGTGATTTCCGCTTGGGGTTAAAATTGCTTACATGCCCTAATGGTTAGATGTTAATTACAAAAGGGTGGCGTGTGGGTCAAGGTCTGAACCATTGGCCACAATCGGGTAATTATAAGTTTTATTTCGACGGATTAAATTTACAATATCGAATCAAGAAATGCTTAAAACGATGCAATATTTTATAGCCATTGAAATTTTATTTTCTTTCTTGAGATACTTCTAATATTCGATATACTAGCTAGGGTTATCCAAATTGGATATTATAGTAGCACACTAACAAATGTTTTTTTACACGTTGAATTTGAGTGCTTATAGTGACCTAAATAAAGCAGAACGATATATTCGCGATATATCCGGTACGATGGATAAAATCGACTATTCTTCTTCTAATAGACGAAATTACTATTGATGAATTTAAATAACCTCCCTTATTTCATGTGAATTTATGAACGATGATTTTATTAATTTAGGTGTGCATAAAATAGTTAATTAGAAAGTGCGGAGGCTATAGGGGTGTAAGTGTTTTTACGGAATTGTTCCGTTTCTGCAGTTGAAAGAGCAGAATTTAGAGGATATAAGGATATACACAAATTCACAAGAGAGGAACCGAGCAGAAAAGAAAAATCCATAATAGACTACATAATAACCGAAAGGGAAAACAGGAGAAATGTAATAGACGTTAAAGTACATAGAGGTTTTGAAATTGGTAGTGACCATTATTTAGTAATAGCAAAAATAAAAACAAAAATATCTAAAGAAGCAACGAAGGAAATGAGACAAAAGGTAGAAACAAGAGAAGTGGCCAGGGACTACAAGTTGAGAGACACAGAAATAAAATCTAAATATAGAGAGATTGTAGAAGAAAAACTAGAAAGAGGTAACGGTGAGGGGGACAAAAGATTGGAACATAGATGGGGAAATTCAAGGAAATAGTGTTGGCAGCAGCAAAGGAAGCGTGTGGTACCAGCAGAACGCGAAATAACAGGAAACAGACAGCATGGTGGAGTCAAGAGATAAGAGAAGAAATAAAGAAGAAAAAACTTAAATGGAAAAGATTCTTAGCACAAAAAACCGAAACAACATACGAAGAACATAAAAAACAAAAAACAAAGACTAAACAAATGATAATTGATGCAAAGGCGAAAACATGGGAAGAGTTTGGAAAACAGATGGAAAAAAATAAAAACGAGAACCAAAAGCTGTTCTACAAGATATTAAAAAATTTGAGAAGAACTAAACAGGTTTCACTAAAACAGATCAAGGATGGTAAAGGCGAAATAATACAAGAAGAAAAGGAAATAATATGCAGATGGACGGAATACTTCGAATTACTGTTATGCATGCAAACCAACAAAAAAAAGAAGAAAACAACACCCACGAACTACAGGAGGTAATATTGACAGACGGAATCACATTGGAAGAAACAAGGACGACAATAACAAAAATGAAATTGGGTAAAGCAGCGGGACACGACGGGATTAAACCCGAAATGTTGAGATATATGGGAAAAAACGGAGTGAAAGAACTAAACAACATTTATAATTTGGCATGGGAACAAGGTACAATACCGAAAGATTAGGAAGTCGCCATAATACTGCCGATATTTAAAAAGGGCGACAATAGAGTATGCGAGAACTATAGAGGTATTTCACTGTTATGTGTGGCAGCCAAGGTTTACAAAGGAATACTGGAAGCCAGACTACGGAAAATAATAGAACCAACACTAGAAAAAACACAAAGTGGCTTCAGAAAAGATTTCAGTATACAGGACCACATATTTACAATAAGACAAATAGTAGAAAAACAGAAAAGACATGACAGATGCACGTATATGTGTTTTATAGACTTGGAAAAAGCATTTGACAGGGCACCTAGAGAGAAAATTTGGAAGCTACTGGAAGAAAGAAACATTAGAAGGAACTTGATTCAGGCAATACAGAGCATATACAAGAAAACAACTAACTATGTACGAAGGGGCAATTTGAAATCGCAAGAATTTACTACGGTAGAAGGGTTGAGACAAGGAGGTGGGCTGAGCCCTATATTGTTTGTTATACTAATGGACGAGGTGATAAAAGAAACAAAGACAAAGACCAAAAAACTAGAAATAGGATACAGAAACATGCAAACAGTAGAAGTAGCGGAATGTGCATTTGCCGATGATCTGGTGCTATTTGCAAGTAGCGAACAAAACCTGCAAAACAACGTAAATATATGGAATCTGGCCTTAGGGCACAAAAATATGAAAATTAATGCAACAAAAACGAAGGTAATGAAAATAGGAAAAATGGAAGAGAAAATGAAAATTAACATCGGTGGAAGACAAATCGAGCAGGTGAAGCAATTCAAATACCTGGGTGTAATCATTGATGAAAATGGAAGCTACGAGGCCGAAATAAATAGTAGAGTGAGTTCAGCAGCGAATATTTACCATGCATTAGGTAAAACTATAATAAACAAAAAGGAAATTTCTAAAAAGACAAAAATGACAGTGTACAAAACTATATACCTGCCGACACTAACTTTTGGATGCGAATCATGGAACCTGACACAGAGAATGGAAAGCAAGATACAGGCAACGGAAATGAAATATATGAGAAGAGTGGAGGGTGTAACGAAAATGGATAGAATCAGAAACGAAGAGATTAGAAATAGACTCACGGTAAAACCAGCAATGGGAAAAGTAAAAGAAAACCAGCTGAGATGGTTTGGTCACCTGAACCGGATGGAAAGTGATATGCCAGTGAGAAATGTGTGGCAGGCAAGGACAGCGGGAAGAAGAACGAGAGGAAGACTAACAAAAACATGGGATGACAATATTGGACAGATACTGGGAGAGATGGGAAAAACATGGAGAGAGGCAAGACAAATGGCGCTAGATAGAAGAGAGTGGCGTAAATTTGTGTATGGAAGTACCAATACATGAAAAGTAATACGGAACACCTCAACACCTTCGGGTATACATGAGGTTTTTGATTTTGATTGATTGATTGAAGTTGATGAAAATCATAAAGATAAGTGAGTTTGAAACAAGGCAACAGTTTCCGAGGTGTCGAAACAAACCGAGTCTTGAACGAAACGAAAAATTTTATTTACGAACAATCACTTTAGTGAAAAACCATTTAAGACAAATAAATGAAGAAACTGGAAACAGAAAAACAAATAGGGTAGGCTTAATTAAAGAATACTTACAAAGGAGAAGAGAAGAAGTGCAGACTGAAGCGGTGGAAAGCGAAATTTTTCAGAAGAGTTGGAAGAGTTAAAAGCCATGATAGCGGCACTAAAATACTTTTACTTAATACAGGTTTTGAGAAAAAGAAGAATGTAATTAAACAGTTGATTATAAAGATCGAGCAAACAGATGAATAATGGAGAATGGGAAGACAGGAAGGCCTCGATAGTAGAGTTATGAAACAAGAAGACGCGTTAATCAAACTGGAGGAACAAATTGAGAGATCTGAAAAAGAAAAGAGAGGAACAATATAATTATTAATGGTTTACACACAAGCGACATAGTAACAGGAACAAGGGGTGAAGAATTCATACAGAAGGAGCTTGCGGTACAGGTATAGAGGTGAATGAAGCTTTCAAGATGGGAAGAATATCCGAAGAAGAGATTATTGTTGCTAAACTAAAAGGTTTCAGACATAAGCTCTCTGTAATAGAGAACAGAAGAAAAATGAAAATGAAATTTTGAAAAAGTTGGTCCAAATGGGATATCAATAGTTTGTGTCTCTGAATTTTTAATTCTTAGAAATGAGTCACTTTTACTCAAAGGGATTTATACGTTTAAAAAAGAAATTTCTTTACTCGCCGCAAAACAATAAACACTCTCAAATTACCTTAGAAAGGCTGTTTTACTTATAAAATTTAATAATACTGGTTGATCAACCTAAAAAGAGACGGTCATAGAATAGCGGTTAAGTGTTTGAATCCGGACAGAGTAAGAACTTTATTTTGACCATCCCTCCTCGGAAGGCAATGGCAAACCACCGAGGTAATTTGCCATGAGCGCCCATATCAAAATAAAGTATATACACTTCCCGTGGTTGGAAGTCCACGTCAATCAAGTATATTTCCTGTATTATGTACATATAAAATTAATTTGAACGCACATCACATTCATAAAAGGAGATGGGTCACGACGCTTCTGTCAAAGGGGCATCACGACTGAAGAAGAAGATAGGGATCTTGACTTTTGCAATTTGGATTCTGGAATCTATTTGTCTGCATTTGTTTATCAAACGCTTTTGTTAAATGCAGTTATACCTTACGGGTTATGCTGAATTTAAAAATATATTTATGGACTATCCCAGAGCAGTGTAACATTTTTCGCCACGGGCAATTTTTTTCGAGTATTGTCGAAAGTCTAGGAAGGGTCGGTTTCGGACTCCCCGAATTTTTTTAAACGGTGAAAATGGACTTTTAGAGATTTCTGATGCGATTTTTGGTGGAGACTCTGTTCCACTTGAGGTCTGAAGTGATTTTATACGTAGTTTCAGTTCTCTTTAAAATTATTGTGATCAATTATACGATTTATTGGAGTTCCAATATTAGTTAATATTTTGAAGACTATATTTTTCACTGCAAAATGACAAACCAAAAACATTTTCATTATTTGATTTCAAACACTTGATTCCAATATTATGAAGCTTTCCTTCAAGAAAAATTGGTGATAATTATTTCGGAGAGTTAAAAATAGAAATGCATATAATAGTAAATTGAGATAATACCAACTGAAAATTTAATGAGCACCGTTGTTATCTTGGAACATCTTTTGCTACTTATTATAAAGCGGAGTGATTACAAAACATTTTCAATGAAAGTGTATATGGATAATGAAAAGGGTGGCGACCTAGAAAAGAAAAGCGTGAAAAGATTGTTAAATTTTCTATTTAAAGGAAATAATGAAATTTTTCTTCTTTGCTTTTAAATTTTTGTTACAAAATGTACTACAAAAGATATAAAGACGCATTTTGGTTCGTAATTTAATGTTGTAAAGTATACGAGGTTTCGCCATACAATTTTCGAATTTTTACGTAAAAAGGAGATAACAAGGTGTAACCCAAAAATATCGATTAGGATGGTACTCGACAAATCAGCGACCGGAAAATTCTGCGACGCCGACGGTACCAAGCTCTACCAAGTGAAAAAAATCATTATTTGTAAGAATTGTTATATTTGACTAAATTTAATAAAATATTACTCAGAGCTAACAAAGAATACAATTGGGACGGATGTCTTTGTAAATAGACAAACAGCGTGAAACATAATATTATGTAGATATGTAGATATTTAGTTAAGAAATACGCATAATAAATTTCTCAACTGAAAGATGTAGAGAAACTGCAGAAAAGTCCAATATAAAGATAAATTTCTATTTATTAAATTCAAAATAAACCTCTTAAAAACGCTTATTAAATATAGGTACGTGTTGAAACATAAAAATACCTACCAGAACAAAACTATATAAACTTATATGCCAGACACAAGTTTTTTAATTTTTCCACGTCTGAGTTTTTGCCATTTAGTTTCAAGATCGTTGCCGAGTTTGAAAGTAAAATCATCTTAGAAACCCTTAAACGCCTTTCGTTTACCTGGAATAAAAATTATTTAATGAAGCGAAGTTAAGATCTGATTATTAGGTATAGTTTTTAACAAGGAAAAACTTTCAGTTCATTTTCAATTTGCGAAGAGCCAAGTTAGAAAAACTAATCACGATTTTCTTTTATCTGATCTGACTCAACTAAGCTGATGTTACGTGAGCTTTCACAAATTACATTTATCTCAAGTTCTTTTAGAATAGATAACGGTAACTTATTTTTACTTTTTAAATGCTTTTAAAAACAGTTTTACGTATTGTATTGACAATCAATACAATAAATAGTCTTATCTACTATACACGAGCGCTACGTTTTTATCAATGAGATCTTCCCATTCACTAAAATCATTCACCACGATAAGTTCCAACAGTTGTGGTCGCCTTCAGAATCACGATTAAAAACAAATATTATTTGCTTCTACTGAGAAGTCTTTACAGTATTCTTAATTATTGTGTAAATTCACGATCGAAGCGAGCGGTTGTACAAACATAAACGGGTCCTTACACCGAAAAGTTCGCTACACCGAAGAGACTCCACTGTACGGTACCGCGCCTAATCGCTCCAGACGCGATTAATTATTCCGATTAATATTTAATTTAACCGACTTTAAAGTTCCGGTAAAGTTTGTTCTTGTTAATGACATAATTGTGCATGAAAATTGAAATTATGCAATTATAGTTTCGAACAAACACGCAAAGGTAAAACTGAAGTTTCTCAGCAACTCCAGTCATATTACTTTATTTTGATAGATGCGGCGAACAATAAAACATTAAGGTTTTGATTGAAATTGTTTTAGCTATTATAAAAAGTTCAAATAATAACTCAAGAAGAAATACTTCAAAACCAATCATTCAGCGAAGATTTATCGATCTTCTTGTTATGTGATTGAGAGAATTGTTTATTGCATTTGAAATTTGCTTTCAAAGTACAATTTACTAATATTAAATATTTTTTATTGCTTCAGGCAAAATGTTCAAGAGTGCAGAACTTCCATGGCTAATCCAATTTTTCCAAATGTTTTACAATGACAAGCCCGTCGATTGGTTATTAGACCACCTAATTTCAACAAAAATCTGCAATTGGGAGAAAAGTATGGTGAGTTCAACTTTCATTTCGTATTTAGCTCTCTCGCCTAGCAGCTAATTTTAATTATTTTTTAGGATTTCTGTAAAAAAGATAAAGCAAAAATGTGGCTGCATTACAAACCTTCGCTTTTTCAGCATATTGGTACACATTCTTCGCTCAAAGGGAAAGTTCAGAAGCTCAAGGTAAACGAAGTATTTTTATATCACATTGACGACCCTTTATACTAACATTCCATTGCAATGGTGTGCTTTTGTAAAAAAAATTTGAATACTACGCACCTGCTATACAAACGTAATTCTCATTTTAAACCTATCGATATGTTGCGTCCTTTTTAAATTAACATTGCGTAACTTCACATACGCAGAGCACTGTTTTGATAAGTGATTAAAATTTGAAATACAAACAAGACCAGATCGTAATCTAAAACAATTAAATTTGATCAGTGAGGTATATAGATAATGCAGTTTAGGTTATGTTGCCGCTGATATCTGTACCCTGTTTACAATTTAATGTGACCAATCGTACGTAAGTTCGCGATTAGAAGCAACGTAACTTGTGGAAATATTCGTAGTTTATGCGTTTGTTTATACAGGGAGTCTTAAATTATTGTTGCCGCAAGTGTGCTACAGTACCCCCCTTCGTTCTTGGTTACCAGAAAAACTAGCTTTTTACCTGACAAAATGAGGAAACACTTGGCATCATTGAATGAATTTCTTCTTCTTATTGGTATTATACGACAAAGTGTTGTCCTACTGTTTAAGTAACATTTCACAGTTTAAGCCTGGGAAACGCCTGGCAGGTGCCTGGCAAGTAAAATCTCACAGGTTGCTGTAACAAGCTTGTGACTGCTGCTATATGAATAAATGGCTGCTGTGAAATTGCTGTCACAACCTTTTGGCAAACTTGTGACAGGGCTACCAGCAGTGGCGTAGCTAGCATGGGTGACACCCGGGGCGGATTTAATGGGTGTCACCCCCACCTAGGCTGATGAACTTTTTTTTTATGTGTCACCCCAAAAACAAAAAACGATGTAATTTTAGTCAGGAAATTTAAATAATTTGGGGTCGGGTGCAACCCTCACCCAGGCTGATGCCCTTTTTTTTGAGTTGTCACCCCTAGGAACCTAAAACACCAAGAAACGAGGTAATTTTAGTCAATAATTTGGGGTCGGGTGTCACTCCCACCTAGGCCGATGACGTTATTTTGAGGTGTCACCCCTAGGAACCTAAAAAAGCAAGAAACGAGGCAATTTTACTCAGGAAATTTAAATAATTTGGGGTCGGGTGTCACCCCAGACGGGTGACACCCGGGGCGGTGTCCCCCCTAGCTACGCCACTGCTACCAGTATGGTGTCAATTTCCTGGCAGCAACTTGTAACAGGTTTCTAAGAGCAAGCTGTGACAGGTTGTTCAGCAAACTGTCCCAGGTGACTACCTATGTTTAGAAAAATTATTAATAGAAATAAGAAAATATTAAGAATGTGTTACACGCTTAAATTTTATACGATTGAGTAGTCACATTAAAAAAAATTGTTAGATATAAATTAATGGATGTACAAATTTAAAGCAAATCAGTTAAATTTAACGTAAAAACAGGTAAAAACGTAGTAGTACATATTTATGCAAGTGAAGCGACAAAAAATTAATACACTACAAAATTTGCAGTAGTTGCAAAGAGAAACCGACAACAAGATAAATAATACTAACGTAAGATAACACAGCACGAGCGACAAATAGTAACAAGTAAGTGTTAATATTATGAGTACTTGGGATTAAATGACACCATGGGATTAAATTTACAATAAACTCTACTTGATACTAAGGAAAGTCATTACAACTTGCAAAAGAAGTCATAATTCATCAATTTACGACATAACAATTTATAAAAATATTTCTTCACATTGATTTTAAGAATACATTACATTATTTATTAGTAATTCTCCATAGTTAAAACATAAAATATTTATGTAAATTTGAAAGTTTATTTGAAAAACTATATTTTAACACGTTTTCCTCCCTGAAAAAACTATTTTGCATGTCCACGAACAATAATATGTTTTTGTACACGACCGGTAAAAATTATTTACTATAATCATCATAAATTTAAATTTGAAATGCATTGAGAATATGCAAGTCATGCGAGATTAATAATTCTTAATTTTTTTAAATAATTTATACCTTATTAGTCCAAAATTTAATTTTTAAATCTAGCATGGCGTCACCACGTAAGAGGTTTTGCACACTTCATTTTCTATCACTGTCTAAATAAATTAACGAAGTAACCTGTAAAACAGTCCTTGGCAAGTTGCTGTTACAGCAAACTTACAGCAACTTGTAAATGAGGACCTGCCAGGCTCCTATAATACCAAGCGCATGGCAACCTTTTAATGAGTACCTGCCAAGCGTCTATAATAACAAGCTTATGAAAACCTGTAAATGAGTACCTGCCAGACGCCTTTAATAAAAAACTGATATCAATAGCCAAGTAAACCGTAAACACCCCCAATCAGCTATCTTCCAGGTGCCTGCCAGCAAAATATATATTTTACTGGTGATAGCCAGAAAAAAAAACTGTCGAGTCCTTCCTTCCCTATTCTCCCAACATACATAGTTCCTCTATCGTCGTCGCCTATCTATGGTCCATCAAACCACATCCTGTATGTTACATATTTGGCGGATTCTTTCACTTCTGACTCTGTCTGATATTGAATACTGAGGGAAACTGAACTTGGTGATGATTCTTAACGTTTTTATTTCAATTGTTCTTGCCATTTGTTTATTTTTTTATGTATTCTACTGCATATATGTTTGGACTTGTCTTTCGGAGGTCGCAGGACCTTACTTTCTATATTATTCAAATGCTTGCTTTGGCATATAAATTCTCGAAGGCAGTCTGAGACCACAATCGCTTTTTTGCTTGAATTTTTACCTCGTATGCAGTGTTATTGCTGCTTGATATGTTGACACCAAGATATGACCTATTGAATTATTTTTTTCATTAATCTCCAACTAACAGCGTACTGGGTCTTTGGAACTTACCATGCACTGAGTTTTCTGTATAGAGACTTGCATATTAAGCTGTTCTACGCGTGTTTATTCGGGTGTAATATTTGAAGATTTTTGGAGAACCGGTTTTGGGAAGTGCAATGGCTGCGCTCAAAACCTGGCCGACGTAAATGTTCGAAGATTTTCTCCTTCCCAAGTGACTGCTGCGTTGTTATTCAATGAAAAAAATACCCATTGTAACACAGAAAGCCTAATTTACATGAAAAAATAACCTTCTTTTTATTTTATTTTAACGCGCGTTGCTCCGAGCAACAGGCGTATGGTCGAATGAATTTAATTTAAATAGTACCTGTTTATCGTCCACCCCCTGCGACTAAGTTTTCCGGAAAGCTAGCCAAGTGCGAAACTTGAACTCAACATTCAGTTGGGTCAAATTTAAATGTAGATTACTGTAAAACAATAGATTCTATAGTACCTAGATTTTGTTTTGAGATCCCTTCGGCTGTTGACCGTGAAGGCATAATAGGACGTGATGTTTTGCATGCATTTAAATCAACGATGTGATACGTCAGTATTGACCCGGACGAACTCGACTGACCTAATGACTTATTGAATAAACCGTCACTGCTTTCAATAATAGTTATAACATCCATATTACTCACTCGGTAAATTAGTGCTTAGTTCACGTGCTC
The DNA here is from genome assembly GCA_932274525.1 of Podabrus alpinus. Classification (NCBI taxonomy): domain Eukaryota; kingdom Metazoa; phylum Arthropoda; class Insecta; order Coleoptera; family Cantharidae; genus Podabrus; species Podabrus alpinus. The sequence continues at coordinate 100,074,334 of OW026452.1, forward strand.
CGCGCGATAGAGGAATCAGAAAGCCATAAAGTATCCAATGCGATAAATAATTCGTATTCTAATACAGAGCGTTGCAAAATTAATTATCAAAACGAAGCAGATCAAATATTTAAATTGCAAATCATGCGAATGTAATTAAGCACGTTACGATCGTTTAGGTTACGGATTAAACCTTCTATCTAAACGCAGGCCATTACATAATTAAATATTTCAGCTAACCTTTGAAAATGTCACAAAGACCTGCAATTAGATCATTTTTCTAACATGCAAAGTATTAAATGGCCATTTTAAAATTTCTTCAAAAACTTTATTCAACAATTTGTACTTCCCTTTTGATAAAATTATTCGCCTTTGTTTCCTTTGAATCTTGTCTTTTAAGTGTCGTAATTTCGTACAACGTTAAAATAAAGAATCTCTTAGTAAATGGAGCTTTTTATGATTAAAGTTTACTATTGTATTGTAAAGCCAGTTTTGTACATAAATGTAAGTTCAAAGGGATTACTCGCAAGTACAGGATAGTGAAAAGGTAACTTCTAAAAAATCGTTTTATAGAATGTATGTAGCTGGTGCTTTTTAGTGCTTAAAATTAAGTTTTTAATAAAAATTTTGTGTTATATCGTAACGAAAGCAATAAGGATTTATTGCAAAATTTTAGTGCCTTTTCTCATCTTGAAAAAACTTTTATTTTATGTATTTTCCATTCTTTCATATTGTAAGTTTTTTTTATTGACAAATGAATTGGTTTAGTAGTTCCCCTGTTCAGGCGATAATCCATTATTTATATATTTGATGTTTCTAGTGGACTAAAACATCCAATTGAAGTGCTTTTTCTCATCTAGTAATAGTAGTGTTAATTAATGAAGGTATCAAAATATGTTAGAAATAATGACGTACCCGATCGTGTTATGAATTGTTTCGATGTTAGTCGACATCAAATTTAATAGGAATCCAATAAGTTTTCTTATTTTTAATCAGTTTTAACGCAAATAATTTTTGATCAATCCGATGATCAGGCTGGATCTCCATACAATTATCTATTTAGGCCTTTACATTGAAGCGTCGTATTGCAATGCCATAATAAACCATAATTTAATTTTTAAACCTGTTTTTTACCCTATTTACCTATTCATTTATTACATTTCGTTTTTAATTACTTAATTTATACTTTTACTTCATATAAAATTTTCAATTTCCAACTTTGAAACGTCCCGTCGCGTCGTCTGCGAATGCCGTATTTTTTAACGCTCTCACTAATTGCATCTACATACCCGTAGGTATATCAATTAATTTACGGTAAAACCAGTTCTATACACAAACTGTAGTGGTTTCATAAATTAATTAATTTAAGTACTAAATTAAAGTTTAAAAATTTACAAGCCAGGCAAACAACAATATCATTTCATAAGTTGTCAGCAGGTTATTGGCTTCTTTAGCTTAGATTAAACTATTTGAAGAATTATCCTTCGGATCATTCCCAATATGATATAGGGTGTCCCGAAACCTATACAGTCAATGCGTTTAGATGATGGTGTTAGAAAACACTTTTAAAAGAAAACTTTCCTACTAATTTTGACGTGAATACGTCTATAAAATCGGTAGCGTGTTTAAAAATTTAATAAAAATTATTATTATTATTATTATAGTCGGTTTAAAACGTCTTGCGACGTTGTCCGATGCCCATCTTCCAACCTCGTCGGTCTTTAGCAATCTTCGTCCTTGAGGTTTCTTACGCTCATCGCCTTTCTTATTCCGTCACTCCATGATTTCTTCGGTCGTCCTCTTTTTCTTTTCCTTCTTGGAAACCAATCCATGATCTTCTTTGGCAATCGCTCGTTGTTCATTCGTTTTATGTGCCCATACCAAATAAGTTGTTTTTGTTCGATATCTTGAATTATTGTGCCCTCAATACCCATCCTTCTTTTTACCTCATCATTTCTTATTCTGTCCCGGCGTGATATTCTTGCAGCTTGTCGCAACGCATCCATTTCTGTTGCTTCTAATTTACTTTTACTTGCCTCGGTCATCCCACGTCTCCGATCCATATAGCAGACCACTTTTTATTACAACTTCGTACATCTGTATTTTTCGTTTTTTTTCCTATTTCCTTGCTCCATAGTATTCCATTAAGGACTGCAATCATTTTTCTTGCTTGGATATTTCGTGCTTTAATCTCTATTTCATCTGTGCCCTGTTTGTCAAATAATACTCCAAGATATTTATACTGGTTCCTCCTTCTCAGTCCTTTTACCCTAATGAGGGTTTGGTGACCCATCTCGTTCTATCTCTTTCTATGCATATGATGTGCGTTCAAATTGTTTTCACATACATAGAGGACCTACTTGTTTTAACGTGGGCTCCGAACCACGGGAAGTGTACTACACTTCATTTCGAGATGGATTTTCTTGGTAGATTACTTCGGTGGTTTGCCATTGCCTGCCGAGGAGAAACGGTCAGAATAAAGTTCTTACCCTACCCGGATTCGATCCGAGCGTTTCGCATTAGCAGTAGACGCACTTAACTGCCAAGCTATGACCGCCTCTCTGGTTATATACCTTACTGGTTACATGATGTTATACTTTCTTGATTTTCTAATTTAATATCTATAGTATCTTCTCCTATACACAAATATTTAGTTTTGTCTAGATTCATATGTAGACCCCATTGTTTATACTCCTCTATTATCGCCTGCAAACTGTAGAGTATACAAACATAGTTCATCGTTTATCTCGATGTCCATTCCTCCACACTTTCTTTTCCATCCCTTCAAAGCGTGATGGATATATATTTTGAGTAATGTAGGTGAAATGCAGCAACCTTGCTTGAGGCCTTTGTTAACGTAAAATGGCTCGGAAATGGTATTTCCAATTTTTATTGAAGCTTGTGAATCTTTGTATAAATGTTGTATAGATTTTATTAATGTTTTTTTTTTTATTAACGTCCAAGAATATTACAATCTGTCTCAACCAAGACAATAAATAATAAAATTAACAGAGAAACGAAGTTATAAACACAGTGGAAGCAAGCCCAGTGGCTTACCTCCTTAAGCAATTAATACAACAATATTCTTCTATAATGTATGTATTCATATAATTGACATTTCGCGACTACTTCAATAATTGTCCTTCAGTCTCTTTGCGGTAGGTCTAGAGGGTCAATCCTCTTAAGTCTCTTAAGTCGGGCAGGTATTAATAGGTCCGCTGCTAGTGTGTTAGGATGCTCGCTTAGACGCAGCTGGTATTTGGCGCTCATAGAGGAAATTTCTTGCTTGACCGTTTTGATATTTAAGTCACAGTGAAGCGTCTTGTTTGGAATATACCATGGTGCATTACAGATACTTCGAAGTATTTTTGACTGGAAGCGTTGAATCTTGAGTATTAATTGAGTAAAATTAATGTATGATTAATATTTGTATTCTGGAGGACTTCCCATAACTTGACAATAGGAACACTATCATAAGCTTTATGCAAGTCGACAAACATAAGATGAGTTGAAATATTAGTGGCCATTCTCTTTTCTATTATTTGTTTAATACAGAATACGTTATCTGTGCAGGATCTACCCGCTCGGAAGCCGCTTTGCTCTTCTTCTTCGTCGTTTTTGTATTCTTCTTCTAATAAATCTCTTAACACTCTACCATACACTCTACTAAGGGTGCTAATCACAGATATTCCCCGGTAATTGCCACATTCCTGTTTGTTCCCTTTCTTATAAATGGAGCTGATATACGACAATTTCCATTCTCTTGGGACCTCGTGCCCGTTTATAAATTTTTGGAAAAGATGTGTAAGTATATTGATTAATTTCGATGTTCCGTATTTTAATAATTCAGCATTTACTCCTTCTGGTCCGGGAGATCTACCATTTTTCAGCTTACTAATAGTTTTTTTTGTACTCTCCTGATTTATTTTTATTTCTTCTCCTTCCACTATGATTTGTACGTCCGCATTCTCATATTCGTTTCTTGTTTCTGTTAGAAGGCTTTTGTAATGCTGTATCCATCTATCGACTAGAATTGTTTGTATATTAACATTATTATTCAGCGCGGACTTGACTTTATTAATGAATCTCCACGATTCCGTGCATCTTTTCCCACCAATATAGGTGTCTATCTCTCTACACTTTCTATCCCAAGATTCTCTCTTTTTCTCTATAACCCTTCTACGAACTTCTCTCTTAATTTCATTGAAGGACTGCAAATCTTCGTTTTTATTAGTATTTAGCCACTTTATGTACAATTCTTTCTTCCTTTCAACAAGTTCTTGAATTTCCTGATTTAATTTAATAAAAATATGTAACGAAAATTGTGTGTGTACGAAAAGTGTAGAAATGATAAATTTCGAATTGTCATTATTCAGCAAAAGCTTGGAAGTTGTTTGCATGTTTTCAAATGGATGTTATCCGATCGGTAGACCTGAGCGAAAACGAGTATCCTGCGACGACGTATTCACGTTAAACCATACGGCCATGTCCCCGAACATAGCCTATTTTTTTGATCAAAGTTTAATTTTTGGCACTCCATAAATATCACCCTGTAGAACCGAGAATTTTTTTGTCTAAATTCATATCCAAAACACGGAACTATCGATTTTTAGTGTTAAATGTAGTACTTTTTTAAAAAGTGTTAAATTGTCTACAAATTTTATTATAAAGCTTTTATTGCATAAAATCAACGGCTTTCGAGTTATTGATTAAATTTAGTGCAAAAATGTTATATTTGAAGTTTAATTTTTTATTTTTCTTTCATATCTTTTTCTTGTCTTTTCTTTTATGAACAAGAGGGTGGCATATATTTTATTGATAGAAATTTTAACGTCAGTCTAGTAAAACTATTTTGAAAAACCGATCTATTTCCAAAAAAACTGAAATTGCTTATTGATAATGTGTACAATTTACCACCGGAATGATTAATTTATTATTTTTTGATATTTTGGAATTTTATTTTTAATTCGGCAATGTCTAAGTAGCCGGTACTGGCTCTAAGTAGCCGGTGCTGGCTACTATACTGGGAGCCGGTAATTTACATTTATTGGTCAATTTAAAGAAGGCGGTGCTACCGGTACCCTAGATTATATTATTTTATTTGGAATTTGATATTTATTTTATTACTTCTGTTTCTGATTTTCTGAGAAAGACGTATTATATTAATTTAAATTCCGTCTAAAAATACTATTGTAAAAAAAATTTATGGCACAGTTAAATTGTAAATAAACTAAGAAACCCCAGTAACTTGCAGCTTTTCAGTACATAACGAAGCAAAAAGGTGATTTTTTAAAAGTTTTGCGAATAAAACAACTCTGATATGGGTTTTTAGGTGCAGACCGTATTCCTAAAGTGTTTAGGTACGATTTTGAAAGAGAAAACGCCCCAGGAGTACCTGTGTTCTAGACAGGATTTCGTTATATGAGGAGTTAGCTCTTTGAAAATCATATTTAGGTAAAAGCCCTCTCAGAGGATCATTGACATTGTGATTGAAGCTTAATACTCAATTATCATAGAATACGCATTAATGCTGCCGTAATGTATAGACATAACATTTGCATTATAACATTGATATATTAGTAAATTAAGCGATATATCAGTAAATTAAATTTATTAACCTCTGTGTAATTGTAGCATTTAGAGTACTCTCATGGCTTCATGTGTAAATTCTATGCATTGCATTACGTGGTTCAGATTATCAAATGTCAGATTTTATCATCAGCGTAAACTAAATCAGCAAACCAGAAAATTGTTCAAACTTTTTTACGTAAAAAGTTTATCCTAGAATATCATCAGTTACCCCAAGAAAGTGAAATTTGCAAATAAGTTAAACCATATAGCAAGCAAAATATTGCTCAAGCTTTAATCATACAAAACATTCTGCCAGTCGTGGCAATAAACCACCCCACCCCGCTAAACATGTCGATTTAATTTAAAAAGTTCTATAACACTTTTAACATTTAATTTTTGATTTTGTGTCGGTGTCAACCAGCGATTTATATTTTATTTACAACATTCGTGTGTACCTCCGTGTTGCATATTTAATGAAATTGTTGAAAAGTTACTAAAAAATTTATTATTTCAGGACAAACAATTCGGTAAAGTGGCGCTATATTTTCCGCATAGCAACCCCGACGCGGAAGTTGTTTCGGGCATTAAATGTTACAAACAGTACACTTTGCAGAGAGCTTATTTAGGAGAGACGTTCTTTTGGGGTCTTTTGCCGCAACCGGGGGATTTACTCATCTTTAAATTTACTAACCCTGTTCTTATAAAAAGGTAATCCGAAAATAATAGTTAAGAACCTAATAATCTCAATTTAATTGCTTTCTTTTTAGATTCTTTTTTAGAAGCGGCAATGCTGAACATCCTTCCGATAAATTTTATAATGCCACCGTAGAAGTCTTGCCAGTCGAGAATAACCAGTACGTCAATACTTTAAATATGACCAGTGATGGATATGTTGTAGTAGGTAAGTTATAAACTGATAGAGCTTAAGCTTCAATAGCTTAACCCCCCCCCCCCCATAAATACAAACAAAAATGGGTCCAGACATCAATTCCATTTTTAAAGACTCTTTTGATGGTGACCCCAAAAGAGATCCACTGTGAGTTTCTAAGAAAAAGTAAAATATTTTCTAGGTTATGTGGTTAATTTAAAGTTACGGTTACGATAAGTTTCCAATAGGGTTAGTGAAACAGAAACGCAATTGACGTTATACAATTACCATTCGCTATGAACCCTACTGAAGTTTTCATTTTTGATGAGGATAAATCAATACTTGATACTATTTACTTTTTGCCGCGTTTTCGTTTTATCTCTGCAAAATTTATATTACTTTTTACTACTTTTTAAAACAAAAACTTTTCTTTTATTAAATTTTGCACCAGTGATATTGCTTCTTTGGTTAATTTAACAAAAGTGCGAACTTCCTGCGTATTGAAAAATGATTTGCTCCAAATTTTTTTACAGCAATTGCATAATATGATTGATTGTTCATTGGATGTAAAATCTAATAAAATTAAGTTCAAGGTTAATTAATTATGAAAATAGGTTGTCAGTTTCGATTTTGGTGAAATTTTGTAATGCGGGCACCAATTTAACTTAAATATTCACGACTGACAAATTTTCCAAGTTTTTTGTACTTGCCAACGAAAAACTTGTAGCTTTGTAATCCCCAATTTTTTGTTCCTTCTTAATTAACTTTAATTCGCTTAAGTGTATTACATCTTATCACAGAACAATTTGTAATTTTTTTGTTCATTATTATTTTATTCTATCGGGTTCCATTATTGCTTCAAAAAAATGGCTACCTATCTTATTTAACTTTATTTGGAGCCGGACCATGTGGACTAGCCTATTTTTGGCCAGTTCATCAATTGAAACATAGTATGTTGAAGTTAACGGCGATCAGAAGACGTAATTTTTATAAAGATATTTAATAACAGTATATTACTATACTTGGGTGGTAAAAGTGTCGGGTAAAAAGTGTCTCGAGTTACAATTCATTCGCGACGGTAAATAACTTACCGCACAAATTTTAGCAAGATAGGGTGTTTTGTTAGCTGCATGAGATCTTTCAATAGGGATAACTATTGAATGAAGTTTGTCAAAGTGACAGTTCTTTGACATTTGTGGTCAGAAAGGTTTGCCATTTAATCATGAAAAAATTATTTTACATATCCGATAAGGATATGTAATGAGTCTTTTACTTAACTAGGAGCGAAAAATTAATAATAAACATTTAAATACATATTTTAAATAACAAAAAAGTATTTAAAATTCTCAGGAAACATTTTAAATGTACAACAAGCTCGGCTACCCGGATCTTTCAGTTGTTGAATTTTTAATTAAATCCTTCAATGGCATTGTTAAACATAATATAAATAGTAATAAGTTTGATGTTATGGATGTTAATTTTTAAATTATTTATATTATGAAGAATCACAAATTTTCCGTACGAATAACCGAACAATTAACATTTAAATATTTTATTAGCTTAATTAGTTCTGTTGAATGGAGATTAAAATCTATTGAAAGATTACCGTTACTACTTTAATAATTAAAATTTTTTTAAAAATCTGCAGCAATGAAATTGTATTACAGGAGGGAAGCCACAAATATGATATACAAACGTAATATACTCGTAAATTGTACGATTTCAAACAATATACTTAAAATATGGTTATGCTTAGTACAGGACCGTAGTATAAGACATCAAGTAAATCTTGATTTATAGTTTGACGTACCCGTAACCGCATTAGTAACCGTAACGTCAAGATTACAAGTGCACGCAAGTGGTGCACCACCATCTATCAATTAAATTCAGCAGCACATTGTAAATACGTTTTTAAAGCAATTTATAATAATGAAGGAACTTTTAATTTTCCGTTCAACTAAATTTAAACTCTTTGTCGTTAAAACTTTTTAAAACATTTAATGAAAATAATTACTACTTATTTATGTTTCATATTACATTGAAAACATTAAATTTAAAATATACTTGTAATTTTTTATTATTTTATTTTACTTATATTTATATTTACAATTATATATACTTATATTTTACAAAGTTACAAGCACAAGTGCAAGAACAAAATTTGTTTCGGAATTATAAAACCTTTTGTGCAGTAAAATATAGAAAAACATAGTTATTTATGCAGGTAGCGAATAAATGCATCATTATCGTACAAGTGGAACTTTGTACAGCGAGGTGTAAGCCTTAAGCTGTAAAAGACACTTTGGTAGGAAAAAGTTTCGACAAAGATTTTTTAATTCTATACCTTCTAATAATGGCCATAACATCAAAACTATAAATTTTTTAGTGTTAACGGTTTATGACACTTTAAAAGAGCAGTTTCTCAAACAAGTTTACTAGACAAAAGTTTTAGCCCGTTCAAATTAGGCACATATCACTGCCCCCCCCAATTAATTTTTTCAAAAAATTGCCCCGTTGAAGCCCCCAATGAGCTTCCATATTTTTCCGTAAAACTTTGGTGACTACTCGTGGGATATGGGTCAAATGTACATATTTTATCATATGTATTATTCAATTAATACCATCCTTTTAACCTGTTATGACTGTATAATTGATTCTGAAGAAGTTTCATAATAGAAACGAAACTGGTCAATCATACATATTTGTTTTATTACATTTGACCCATATCCCACGAGTAGTCACCAAAGTTTTACGTAACGATTGGGGTCACGACCTACATCCAATACCAATTCCATATTTTTCGTTTAACCCTCAAAGGGAACGGGGTTATACATACACAAAAATCTTGAGGGGAGGGGGCATAATGGCCCCCCTAGTCAAATTGACTTAAACGTTAAAGAGTTATTAGTGAAACCCTGGGGGGCACCAAGTTGAATTTTTGGGTGAAATTGGTGTCAAACATTAGAGCATAGTTTCAACCTCAATAAGATTCTGTTCTTTTCGTTTGAGCCTCATCCACCACGAAGCTATTTGCAAAATTTTAATCTAGCAAAGTTAAACCCTTAAAATTTTGTCATTAACTTCACTTCGGTTTTTTCTTTGAATCTCCAAGAAAATTTTATACGAAAATTCAATTCCCGCAATCTTTGGGGTTCCCTCCAGCCAAATTTGTTTTGTAAAATTGGTATTAAACCTTTAAGCATCGTTTGAGCCTCAACAAGGTTTAATTTACTTTTTATTTTATTTTATAGCTTTCATTTTATTCAAATATCAGGGCAAACTCAATTTGGTATCTTCAATTTTAGTCGATAATAATGTTAATTTTTCTCTAATTGAGGGAGAAGCCGACATGGGATTTTAGGAGACTTTTAGGTGTTCATTAGTACACTAAATTACACATACCTGCTAAATTTCAGTTTTCCCAAATATTTTACAAGTTGAAAAAACTGCATAAAAACTTTGTAAAAACTGCAATTAAAATAATGGTTACAGAAGCTCATTAAAGATCACACGAAGGTTTATCAATTTTACACAAAAATTCAAAGTGGGAAGGAAATTGAAATAACACATATCCAGCCCCCATAAATTTCGCGAAAAACTCCGCGGCGGTTGAGGATCCAAAGAAAATAATGGTAGCTCATTGGTGTTGAAGCGATGCTCTAATGTTTGACACCAATTCGCCTTGAGGGGGGCATCACATGTACATCAGTCCCCCCAAGAATCTTCACGAATAATTTTTGAGGCTCAAACGAAAGAAATGGAAACTCAAACCATGATCTAACGATTGACACCCATTTAATTAAAAGGTGGATCTCGCTTTTTGCGGCAGATCCTAGGCTTCTATACAGCTACCTTTCTGGTGTAAACAAGTAATGGAACAAACGCCAACAATAGAGAACGATCAACAAGAATGTCTTTAGGCATAGAAAGTAATACAAAAAGAAAAAAATGTTTGTAGAACGTGGCTAGAAAGTCGATTTTAAATTTTAAACAAATTATTGTTTTATTATACATACGATGTGTTTACAAAATCACAATTTCTAGGGTTCTGATTAGATTTGAATTATGCGGACAGACAGACACGGAGCCAGATCGTAAGGCTTCTTGCTATACTTTGTATATAGAAGCTTCTTTTTTTAAGTTTTTTTTTCAGAAAAATATAGTAGATAAAATATGACAATAAGTTTTATCCGTTACTTTGATAACTTAATCCGTTGATCCGTGATCTGATAACTTAATCCGTTGATCCGTGATCTGTTGATTCGTTGATACCTTGATCCGTTGATGCCTTGATCGGTCAAATCATCGGATTAAGTCTACTATATAGGTTGAAAATTACAATCTTAGAGCACAGAATATTTTTGTAACCTATCCTAATATATAAAAAGTCGATTTTAAATTTAAAACACATTTTTATTTTATTATACATTACGATGTGTTTACAATCACAATTTCGAGGGTTCTGGTGTAACAAATTTTTTGCCCATTAAATTCGTTCCCAATAATTATTTATTGGCACTTCTCGTTCCATCTAACGGTCGAACTGGGAAGAGGGACTGGAAAGGGAGATAAGAGGTTCCATCGGCGCAAAAGACAGTCTTGGGTGAACTATTGAACAAGCAAGACGCTTCTTGTGTCAGTTTTTGAAGCAAGATAAGGCTGGGGTAAATTAGCAAGTGATAATGTCGATTTGTGTTGCTACTGTGGAGTAATCATGGGCAGTGGGGTTACGTAATTAGCGGATATGGAACGAAGATATTCTTATATCTTCGTTGTTTGTGTTGGAAAATGGTGAATTTTCCCCATATTGGACGTTTCTTGGTCGGATCTGCTGCCCATACTGCTTCTGAAAGTTTTGGTATCCCGTCGGAGTGGTGAGTAACATTTATGTTATTAGATTGTTTCACAGTGGTTTATGTTGATCGACTTGGCCCATTTTGCTCCGTTCACCTGGAGTTCGATTTTGTTTGATTTCATCCTCGGCTGATTCATGTGTTTCCTTATGTTTTATTATTTAGGTTTTTCCTTGTGTCTTGCATTTTTGATTCGAACGTTTTTGGCCGATATTATCGTTGAGTGCAGGTTTTGTATTGCTGCATCGAGTTGATAGATGCTATCTTATCGTACACACAGCAGGCGTGTATTCGAATGCTAAAGTTTGAATTTTGTGTTTGAAAACTAATTAAAATTTAATTGTATTATTATGTTTTATTTAATTAAATTTGAACTGTGCATTGTTTTCGTTAGGTGACATCGAACAGCGTTTGGTCAAATGCATTGGCATAAGAATTCCTACGCCTTCGACATGGGTTCAAATCTTGAATTTGAAATTCTATGTTGAACAATTTTTTTTGTGTTTATTTTTGGTTATATATTTTTTTTAAGAAGGCAGCGATGTGCGACCAACGTACAGGGTGTTGCATTTCATCGGTGTCGCTTCCGCTTGATTTTATTGTTGGAAGTTCGATTGTGGTTCCACCGTTTGTGGGATTTTTTTAATGACCACTCGAACGTTCCGTTGATTAATTTTGGGCAGTGGTTCTTGGTGGTTATGTCTTTGCCACTGTACTGGTTCTGGTCGGCTAACGCAATTTCCATCCGACATCGCTTATGTCATCGCCTTCCAACAACGAACATCTTATTGTTGATTTAATTTTTATGTGTTAACAAAGCTGTTTCCTTGATTTTCTTCGGGGCGTTCATTTGACACGACCCACGGCCTTGCTGCCGCTATATCGAGCTGGCTTATACCTACCATCAGGGCCCCACGCAAATAAAAGTAGAATTTATTTTCTGCGTGGACATTATCTGTTCCGAGCTACCTTCTCATTAGAGATAGTGAGGACAGATATTGTTTCACTGGTTAGATTTGAATTATGCGGACAGACGGACAGATACGGAGCCAGATCATAAGGCCTCTTGTTATACTTTGTATAGAAGCCTAAAAACCTCTATTGAGGGGGGGGGGGAGCACTGACCCGCACCTGTTAAATTTTCTATTCCGAGTAGGTCGTCAATTTTTTCCACAGGGTTTTCAAGAAATTCAAAACAAAACTTGAAATTTTATACCATTTCTGCACTGAATTAATCAATAACTCGAAAGCGGTTGATTTTAGACAATAAAGGATTATAACCTAGTTTGTCGATAATTTCAGACTCTTTATGTAGAAAACCACTGAACCATTAACACTAAAAAATCAATATTTTGCAATCTCCAAAGTGTTTAAAATCTTATTAATTAGTTGCAACTTTTTTCTAGAAAAGTGTTTGTTATCACCCCTGAGAGATGTCCATTGGTAACGGAGACTCCCTGTATAAAAGAAAAACTTCCAAATAACGTCGACGAAATTAAAAGTTCCATCGTTAAAGATTCTGTAAATGGAATTGAAAATGATAAATATTTAATTAAGAATTTATATTTCATCGTCTTAATCTCCAACCTTGATTGAGTAGCTAAAAATCACTTGTAAATAATTTTTGCAATCTATTTATTTTTGGATGTAGTTGACGAATAATAATTATTTCAGTATTTGGTTTAATGACCGCGCCGCGCCGTTAATAATAGAAACGGCGTTAACTAATTAGTAACCATTGCATTTTGCATGCAGTTTTCTTTCATTTTATATTTATAACTTCTACAAAATTCTATTAAAATTCGCGTGGAACTGTTTTGCGCTTCGCTCTCTTCATAAAAAAATGAATCAAATTATTTCTTGTTTCAATTCCACACTGTCGAATATCAAAAGTTTTTAAATATTTCAACGGAATGGCAAAATAGAGCCACAGTAATATCTACTATGCTTCGTACTTTGATAAAATTGAATAATCTAACAGCATCTTTTCTTCCATTTGGGAAAGATATCCTGATTTAATCTTTTATCTTTGAAAGAAAATAATGGAATTGTAACTGAAAATCATATCTTATACGTTTTTAGCTTTTCATTCTAAAGTACAATTGAAATTAATTGCGATTGCGGCTGCTGTACGAAGTTCGAGGGGGAGAAAAATAAAAGAAAATTGTTTTTAATTGAGAATATTGTCGCAACCCTTAAGGTTGTCAACAAAGGGTAGCGTAAACTCAGATAGTTTAAATAAAATTTCCCCGAAGATCGTTTTAATTTATATATTAAATAACAATGAACAGCTTAACAAATAATAGGATATAATAATAATAAATATAACTTACGACCTAGTTTCCTAATGTTTCCTAATAATCCATAGATTATTATAGTACATCTTTCTTAATTTTAATCTCTTCCTCGTAACCATACCAAATTTCAATTCTATTACCTTTTACAACACATCTTCTCAACTGTCCATTCACTACTGACTTAACTAAACTCCTATCACCCACCCTTGGGTACAATCACCTCTCATCCAAGTACTAGCACATTTCCTGCACGTGTATCCTCATACGTTATCAACTTAATCATTTTGCAATCTTTTACAATATTAATTCTTTCACTAGACAGGACCGTATTGTCGAATATTTACATTAAAATATTATTTGATATTTCGTGTTTTGACAATACCCCCCCGGTCATGAAAACGACTGTCCCAAGGCGTAAAAATTGAAAGATACTTAAAAAAAACTTTCTTCTCAAAATAATCAATGTAGGTATATCCTTATAACTTAACCTAAATACTAAATTAACCAAGTACAAATAATAAGAATTAAAATATAATTATAATAATGGAAAACAATCTAACTATATTTTACTAAACTTACTTTTGTGTGGAACGTTTGTTTCTTACGTAATACTAGAAATGCTTTAAAATATCATAATTTCGAAAACAAACAAATTTCTACCAGTCATTAAGAAAAGTTAAACTTTGTTTTAATCATATTTGTTTTTCTAGAACGAGTTTTATTTATTGTCAACTTGTTTATTTCACTTTTTTGTGAACTTTGGTGTGATGAGCGCCCTTTTTGGTGCGTCTTCAATTTGGCGGCTTAGTTGACACTTTATAAAACTTCTTAGGTCGTGTTTAAAACTAACCTATGTAATTATATATTTTTTAGGTTGACTAACTCTTTACAATATTGTAAAGCAACCCTTAAGGTTGTCAACGAAGGGTAGCGTAAACTCAGATAGTTTAAATAAAATTTACCCGAAGATCGTTTTAATTTATATATTAAATAACAATGAACAGCTTAACAAATAATAGGATATAAAAATAATAAATATAACTTACGACCTAGTTTCCTAATGTATGGATCCATAGATTATTATAGTACATCTTTCTTAATTTTAATCTCTCCCTCGTAACCATACCAAATTTCAATTCTATTACCTTTTACAACACATCTTCTCAACTATCCATTCACTACTGACTTAACTAAACTCCTATCACCCACCCTTGGGTACAATCACCTCTCATCCAAGTACTATCACATTTCCTACACGTGTATCCTCATACGTTATCAACTTAATCATTGTACAATCTTTTACAATTTTAATTCTTTCACTAGACAGGACCGTATTGTCGAATATTTACATTAAAATATTATTTGATATTTCGTGTTTTGACAATATACTTCGGTATATGTTGTGTCAATGTCTATCGTATACAAAATAGAAGTGAACGCTTGTTGCTCGGAGTTTTCTAAAAAATTAAAAATATAAATTTGTAAAACATGAAATTAAAATAATGATTATAGAAGCTCTATCGATCGACAGAAATTTCTGTAAATTGCTCATTAAGGCTCAAACGTTATTCTGACGCTTCACAACAATTTTATTTTAAGAAATCGATTGGGGGGGGGGTCACTGACATGCTCCTAATATATTTAAATGAATATAATAATGGAAAATCGGTAAACATTTTAAGATCGCGCCGAAAATATAAGGACGCAGTTTTTTTTAATAATTTTTGTTTAAATAACAGCGTCACTTATTTAAGGTTATGTATTGTAAACCATTTCTAAATTTACTATACATATTTGGGCATTTTGCTGTTAATTTATTTTACGAATAATTTTATTTTTTCCAGGAAAATTTGATGTAGTGGGTATAGCTGAAGGGACACCTGATGAAAATATTGGTCGAGTTTCAAGTCTACGTCTACACGTACATTCGGAGAGCGACAATTGGGCCATTCTTAGTGAAGTAAGTTTTATAAATACTTGCTAGTAAGAATTACAACACAAGCTGAAAATATTTTAGTTTGATTCATTGTTAGTTCCAACTGTGTCTGTTGCCAAACGGTCACCAATCCAAGTACAAACCCCACGATTATGTATTTAATTTTATTTAAAAACTAAACTAGATAAATTTAAAAGCAATAGGAAAAAAACTAGAAACATTTCCGAATATTAAGGAAGAAGGATTTCTTTTTATAAAATCACTTTTTCATTAAAATGAGTTTCTTTTCAGATTCATATTCAAGATGATGGTACAAGGTGACCACGGACTACCGGTCGAGTATCGTTTCCTATTCCCCACATCAGACATCATTTTATGCTCGACCGCATCTCCCCACACCCTCTGTGATAACCTTTACACCATTTGTTATTAAAGTTGTAGTATAAGTGTAAAATAAATGTGAAATTAGAGGTGTCCAAATTTCCCCAGGTAATAAATATATTTTCCCGAACTGCAAAATTATTAAGTTCTGCAAGTGGATGAACTCTCAAACAGGCCTCAATTTCAAATTTTTGTTCCAAGTTTTTTGGAGAGAAGCAAAATTTTGAAAAATTTTTCTAGGCTTAATTTTTTTATATAATTAATTTGGGAATTGGAACACTTGTAATATTGATGGGAAGGCCTATTCCCTCATCGTCGCTGTAAAAGTATAAGTGGTGACCAATGGTAAAAATAATAAACAATAGCTTTTTCTGTTATTTAAACATCAAGTTTAATTACCCACGTGTTGAAATAACCCATGATAAAAATTTATGTTATTTAAAATGGGTGTTTTTATAAATTTTTTTACTAACATTTAAAAATGATTTCGGAAATTTCTTGAATTTTTGTTCAATTTTTTGGGGGTTACCAAAGGCTTTAAATAAATTTAACTTTGAAATTTAGAAGTCCTGATTATCGCCGATTAAAATTCGTCTGCGTATTTCATAGTAAATTTTAAAGCATTTGCAACCCGCTATATATTTATAAAAAAATTAAATGTATTCCCATAAAAACTTGGAAATTTAAAAAAAATTGATGAAAACACCAAAATGTATTATGTTAAAATTTTATTAATTTATTTGGGTGTCTACAGTAACAGAATTTCGACCAAAAATCGAAGAGTTTTGCCATTTCAAGTGAACCAACGTCATTTAAAAATTTAACATTTAAATTAAATGTAACTTTTAAATTAGGTTGTTAAAATGATTTTTGGATTAAATGGCATTTAAATTAAATTTCTGTAACATTTTTAAATGGCGTTGGTGCAATCGGCCCTAATCTACGTGGGTTGTTCTGAAAGTACGTGTTCGAACACGTAATAAATAGGTTTAGAGCAAATAAAGAAATTTTTTAAATTTGGTGAAAATCTTGGTAGTGTAGAGGCCCCACATGGAAGATAATTTTTTATTTTTGTGATACTAATGATTGTGTGCGTATCTAAATGTTTAGCTATAATACAGGGTGTTCTTAACAAGACCAACGCTTTTTGCTTATGAGAACGTTGAGTTTGTATTGAAAAATCACCCATTTATGGTAAATTAAATTAAATTGTGATAAATTCGGTACTAAATTATGTAAATTGAAATTTTATATGCGTTATTAATTAATAAATTAATCAGAATTGAAAACTTTTTGATTGACAATATTTTTGGTATATTGAAGAAGAAAATATTTTTTTCCAAATACATATTGAAAAAAATTCTATATATTGAGTTTAGGGTAATAAGGCGTTTGGCGTTTTTATTGACCCATTACCAAGGCTACAAATGAACAAAAATTATTGTAAGTTTTATTTCAAATATTGATTTTGATTTCGCTTATAATTTGTATTCTTTTAATTTATTTTCAGTTTTTCTCGTTTTTAGTCGTTTTCCCGATGGGCGTCACCAGTCTTTAGTTGAAACGTCCTAACTAACAAATTGATTATCGAAAATTTGCTATCGATAACTATATTGTTAGTTAGGACGTTTTAAATAAGGACGATTCTAAAAAAATTTCGGATTCCCATGTAAACAAAATAAAGAATAATAACAAAAAAAATTTCTGCCCAGTCTCAACTAAGCGTCAATGCGGAAAATGACGAAAGGTTAGTATTTGCTTTTTCATTTTTATTTTCTTTTTTAATAACAATTTTTAAACTTTTGTTAATATGTAGTTTTGATAGTGGGCGCAAAGCATCGGCTATACACCTAACAACACATATGGAATTTTTATGTAATGGAAGGTTAACTATAGTTGCTTTCAATTAAAATTACTGGAAGAAATTCCATATCAAAATTTGACCTCATTCGTGATTGGTTAATTTTATATATAAAAAGGTGTGACGAAATTTACATAAATTTAAATGACGTATAATTTATGAAAATAATAATTTCTAATAATTTATTGACAAAAATAGTTTTTAGCATTTGTCTATGCGAGTAGTTCTTTCAGTGATGGTGGCGACACACCATAATTCCTAGGTGATTTTAGTTGAAAGCAACTATAAAATCAAAATTTACATATATAAGTAAATTAAAAAAGTTGTTTTGGAATTATTCCGGATTCTAATCGTTTTACCATAGATAACTCCTGCAAACAGTTCTTAAGGAATGGTTGAAAATAAGTGGAAACCAAGTGTCTCTCTTACTTTTAAACCATTCAGCAATTTCTTCCAAATACAGTTGTTTCGAGTCACCACTTCTTCCATAAACTCTGGGTATCTGCATAGTTATCTATGATATTACTCTGGATCTACTTTACTTAAAAGTAAGCTATTAGTGATAACTACAAGTTCGGACCGACAAAAAGAAGTTTCTTTCTTTTATTTTATCACCTTCACTGTATTTGTTCCTGTAGAGTGTGTATTTCATGTTTGGACGTATAAGTAGTTCATTTGTTGTTTAGTTAGTGCCATAAAATGTAAACTACTTCAGTGTATAGGTACATCAAAAATACAAAAATATCAGTAACGTACTCGAAAAAACTAAATAGTGTATAGGTACGTTCCTGATATTTTTAAATCTCATATTATTTCCAATTAATGTTATTTTTATTTCGCAGTTTAAATCGTCGCGTTTTGCATTGTGAAACAACACGCAGTAGCTATTATGCGCACTTGTTTTTTTAAATATAAGTCCTAATAGAAACAGGCAGGTAAGATTTCCAAAAGGATGAGTGGAAAACTTACAATTTATTTTCTATTATAAAATTCAAGTATAAGAAGCTAAAGCTATTGATTATATATTATCAGATATGCGAACCTTATGGGAGTTTCCGCTATAGTTTCAAAGATTACTAACAGAAGACGCTACTATGTAGGAAGGTCTATTAATTTTTGTATTATGTAATTCTTCGTTTGGATTTTTTTGAATTTTTCCAATATTTACAACTACTCGACCAGCGGTTCTCAAAAATTCTACAAAGTTTGCGTTTAGCATTGCAAATTTCTGTTTCACGGTGCAATTCTTACACTACGGTTCAAACTTGAAATTTTTTTACATATCTAAACCTGATTTTAAGAAGAACATTTAAGGAATTGAAATTACGCTTTTATAGGTTAAAAATTTGAAAATTGTTATTTAAAAAATAAATAATTAATACGCAAAATTGTTTATAAATAATTTGTTTGTTATAATTATTATTGTTTAATAATATAAAGAAAAATGTATTACAATTGTTTTTTATTAATCTTCTTCTTCTTCTTCGTGTGCCATATCCGGTCTCCCGGACGTTGGCGACCTCTCTCCTATGCATGTGTTATGCGTTTGAAGTATTAGCACACACATAGGGGACCTACTGCTTAACGCGGGCTCCGAACCGCGGGAAGTGTATACACTTCATCTCCAGAGAGGCTGTACCAGGCAGATTACACATCGGTGGTTTGCCATTGCCTTCCGAGGGGAGACGGTCAGAATAAAGTTTTTACTGAGCCCGGAGTCGAACCAGAGGCATTCCGCATTAGCAGCAACGCACATAACCGCTTCAGCTAACGACCGTCTAATAATTACATTACATTATTAATAATGTAATAATTTAATCTATTATTTTTCTCATTTGAAAAATAAATATTGTCTTTACCCAAAGCATATAATTTCAAATTTGATTTTCCAGAAATTTGAATAAATTAAGTGGAGCGCATACTCGTAGAGCTTTGCTGTTCATTTCAAAAGTGATCAAGCTTTTCCATTCCATTCGGAATATTACTATTCTGCTTCTCTGCAAAAATGTTCATGATCCATTTTTTGGAGTGGATCAATCCTCTTCTTTCTTTTTTACTTTTAACTTAATTTATCTACAGAGTGTCGATGTTCACCGGAGGACCGCGCTAAAAAATTTCGTTAAGTCCGAGATTGGAAGCCACAATTTCCGCGCTGTAATCAAAATTAACCAGCGAAATACTCGTACATTTTTTTGAGTAAATTTGAGAAAAACAGATAGAGGATAAAGAAGGAATGACAGACGAAAAAAGATACAACTTAAATAGTAGTTTGGAACACAAAAGTGTGCCAATCCTCAATGCAAGTAGACTACGTAGATGAAAACTGCAAAAAGTTGAGTTTCTCAATGTATCCCAGTATTATGAAGAAATTAATAAAAGTATTCATCTAGAGGCAAATGCAAAAAGCGGGAAAGACGAACCATATTAATAGAGCGAAAAATTCGAAAAAAGTAGGGATCAAAAAAGATAAATCTTATATAAGCAGGATCGAGCAAAAGTTAGAAAGAAAATTACACAAAAAAAGATTGAAACGTGGGAAAGAAGCTGCAGTAAGATAAATACATATGGGCGGAAGAAAAAGCACGAAGAGTTGGAAACTGATAAGAAAACTACGCCAAGAGTAGAACAAAGATATTGTTGACTAATAATTATTAAAAAGGCAATACAAGATCAAGTGTGGGAATATACTAGAAGTGAGATAAAAGATGGGAGAAGAGTGAGGGTCGGCTTCTATAAAGACGGGAAAACATATATTTGGGATAAACAGGCAAACGAGCTGAGAAATGGCGTGATCCCACTACACATGGCAAAAAACTAAGAAGAAATAATATGAATACTGCTGGATTGACTCAATCAGTAGCACTATTATGCATGGAGGAATTGTAGGATGAACGGACACGAGATGAAGAAACGAACAGAGATAATAAGAGGAAGAGAAGAGTGAGAAGTGTAGGCGGTACCATTAGAAGGACGATGAGAATTGGAACATGGAATAATGTGCGAACAATGCTGAAGATGGGAATGATGAAAGAAATACAGAAGGAGTTAAAACAGTGCATAATCTCAGTAATTTCAGAAAGTGAGATGGAGGGGTGAAAGCGAAATAGTTAATAAAGAATATATGTTTCTCTATTCAGGGGTTGAAATAAACACCCGGAATAATGTGACGATTGCGTGAGTTATACTGAACCAGCCTTATTGCGGATGCGGTCTGACATTAATTCTATGTTCAGAACGAGACTTCTCGCCTATCCCATTGGCCTGTATGCGTAACCTAGCAATTTATATTCTATCGAAAAGCCGGGTTTACTTCGAACCTGCTCGGTTGTGTATAAGTCATACCACTGAGTCAACCACTGAGTTATATATAGCACGGTGTTTATTTACGAAACAAAAATTAATCACAAACAAATTCTTGGGGATGGTTTATTACGATAGTACCATGCCTCCTTGGGTCGTTATGTATATGAAGCCGCCACTGAACTACTCTGGCATTGCTATGAAAAGATTATTATAATTAAATAAATCGATAAATTTACTGTTTATTTATATCAATATAGTGGGAATAATCGGATGACCTGATATAATAATAATAGTAACGACAAACCTATTTTGATAATAAATTATTCATCAGCATTTGCAAATAAAAATATTACGATGAAATATTTAAATTCCATAAAATGTATTTACTCTGCTGGCTCAAGGATGCAACATCCTGTGGGAATACACTCGTTATATGGTAACCCTGAAAAGGGTTACTCGCTGTTATACTCGTAAGTCGGACATCCGTTATGGATATTGTGATGAGAGGGCGTTCCATATGAGAAGTTTGAATTTCATATATTTAAGTTCTCTACCTGCAATGGAATGCAACTACAGGAATGGGAAAGGACTAATGGACATGATAACACTTGGTGTTACAGTAGAATGATGCAAATCTCCTGGATATATCACACTACCAATGAAACGGTTTTGAGAAGATTAGGAAAGGTGGAGGACATTATTGGAATCGTGAAAGAACAAAACTTAGAGTACTTTGGACATCTAATGAGAAATTAAAAATACCATCTAGTGCAGTTGATACTACAAGGTAAGGTTGAAAGATGGAGAGGACCTGTAAGAAGGTGCATTTCCTGGCTGAAAATCCTGAAACAATGGACGGGGTAGACATCGGTCGACCTGTTTAGAGCAGCGGCTACTAAGACCATATGGGTAAGATTGAACCCTAACGCCCATTGAAGGTACGGTATACTTCCATACAAACATTCAAAAAAAATTTGTATTCGTCTTCGAGCTCGTTTACGAAGCCGTTCTGACTCTGCATCTTTTGGTAAACATCGTATACGCATTAGATCAGAGTCAAATAATCTCAGCCAACGAATAAATGATAATCAGCGCCATAATAACAGGGTATTCTGATTTTGCACAAAACACGGGTCTTCGGCTACCTGAGTGACCTACAACATACATGAAAAATTGTCTTTCCAGTGATAGCTTTGGTGATCCTCTATCGACAGACAGAGTAACAATCTGAGATTTTATTGTATAATTATCTTCTCTCTCATTAGTTCATTTCAGTACCTCTAATTAGTTCACTTTTTATTTAGAACGTGTGGGAAAAGAAAATATTGAGAAGAATTTATGAAGGTAAAAATGTGGACGGAAGATGGCAAAGAAGAACTACAAAGAAACTAATAGTAAATCAACTATATGATAATGCTAGATTTATTGAAGTGGTGGAAGGACAGCGAATTAGGTATGGTTGGGTCATGGGTTAAGAATGAACAGTGAGAGGATACCAAATAAAGGGTAGGGGACGGAGATTGCTGGAAAAGGAGGAAAGGTAGACTATAAGAACACAGTGGAGGAGCGAATTACAAGACTTACAAACCATGCAAATTGAGATGTGGTCGGAAGAAGCAATGGACAGGAAGAGATGGGCAGATATTACCAACCAAGCCATGGAACTTCAACGCCCGTAGTGATATTTATGCATTATATAACACCTATATTTGAGGAACAACCCAAATATGACGACGTCATCTGCATATCCAATAGTATGGTATCTATTTTCATTTAGGAGTTGTAGAAGGCTATCCATTACCAGATCCCACAAGAGCGGGGAGAGAACCGCTCCCTGAGGGCATCCTTTAGTAGTAACTCCCTTTATTTGAAGCCATTTTAGGAACATCTCGTCACCACGGGTGATCCGTAGGATCTGCCTAGAGTAACGGAAGCCCTAAAAGCCTGATGCAAAGGCTATGTTGAGTTGTGCCTCGAGAATTTCTCTCTGGCCCTCTGTGAGTTTGCGCAGAAGGTTTTGGCGGTCACTGCCACTCTGAGATGGCTGATAGCAGTCTCTCTGTAGCTGACTGAATTAGCCACATTTGTTTTTGATGTAGGCCCAGTTGTCTCCGCCCTTCTCATCTGCTTGAGAGGTGAAGGCATAGAGTCCTGGGACCCACATTCGAGGAATCGACCGCAGTTCTTAGGTTTTTGGATGGGACACCCTGTAGGGATATACCCACCCCAGTACTGTTGGATGGAACATCCGTAAAGGGCATATCCATCGCTGCATCGGTAAATGGGGCTTCCTCAAGGGACGCTCCCATTGTGCTCTTTGATTATGTGTTCTGAGATTTGTGTTTATTTTTATTGATATTATCCATATGGAGAATGTAATATTCATTCCCTAGAGCTCCTCACCCATCACAAAGTCCGCTAGTGTTTTCACGCTACCACCTTTCCAAGGAGTTCGTCCCGCTTTTATCCTCCCGTATGGGTTTCCAAGCACGCCACAAACACGCGGGTACCTGTATAGTTCAGGTTTCTCTAAGTCAGCCGTTCCTCCGGTGTACTGACAGACGGAGAGGCACGGGCACAGAGGTTTTTAGGCACCGGCCCAAATCCAGCATCTCAAGCAGACCGAGCACAAAAGAATTTTACGTCCCGGTTCGAGTCCTTCCAGATACACGCCCTCATCACGGCAAGGTTCAGGTACATTCGAGGAGGATTCTAACCATCTTTCTTCAGAAGGCAATACAAAGGCACTTTGTACAAGTGCAAACAACAAAGGCAAACAACCGAGGTAATCTGCCATGAAAATCCATCTCGAAATGAGGTGTATTACATTTCCCCTAGTACGGAACCCACAGGTCTTCTATGTACACATGCGAAAATACTTACAACGCATATCCCCTGCATAGAAGAGATGGATTATGTTTCTGTTTCTTGAAAGACAGAAATAAACGCAGTGTGGCGATTATGGTTAATTCACTTTATCTCAGGCAAAAACTTCCCACTCAGAATTATTATGCACTTACGTCTGAGCATATAATATATTATTTTTATTTTAATATTTTATTTTAATACTAATAAATTATTTTAGTTTTATTGATATGTACAACCACTCATTATTTAACATTACATGTGCAGCATGTTGAATCGACCATATTATAAAAAATTCATAATACCGTATGTTTTTATTCAATCCTATATTATTGTTTTTGTGAATATTAAATATAAATTATAATATTCATTGTATTTAAATAGCAGGATATAAACTAAAATAATGTTTTATAAAATTTAGTTCTACGAGTCGCATATTGCTCGCAAGATGTCAAGACATACCTTACGACAGAATTGTATTTCATGCATTTTGGGCCCCTTATTTGAGTATGGTGCGTTTGTTGGAATTCCACCTGTTCTGACGGTTTGTGATCATGAAAAAATAATTCTGGCGGCAAGTGTTAGGTCTTCGAACGTGTGTCTATGTTCCAGTTTATTGGTTCTATTGTTGCTGATGTGTTCTTTGATATGCTGTGGTCTTAATATTATCAGTGACATTGAGAATTCGAAGAACATTTTCGAGGTTCTACTCAGGTTCCCAAATTTTTTTATTTTATTTGGTTCAGCTGCTGGCATATTATATGCACGTTTAGGAGTCAGTAAAATTCGCCGTGTGTGTGAATTATTCCAGGATATTGTGGAAATCTTTCGTGAGTCAACATCAATCTTATTGTTAACAATAAATGATACAAAAAATTTAAGATCGCATACTTATTTACATTTACTATTGTTAATTGCTTTGATGCCTGGAGTATTCTTAATGACATTTGGTCTTTTTGAAAATGCAAATTTTAATAATGTAGAGAAACTTGGTATGGTCGCCGCTTTTTATATTTGCTTCATGATAGCTCATCTTATTTATCACATGTGTAATGTTTTTTGCTTTGTATATAAAAGGTGTCAACGCCACTTCAAATGTCTTTTATGGAACAACTTAAATAACCACCTGACAATTGTTAACCACAGATTTGTCAAATTAAATATTGCAGATTCCATTGCAACTTATTCTCGTTTGAATTCTCAACTCTTTATACTTATTCGAATATTTAATAAGTTTTTTGACCCATATCTGTTAATTATTATAATTTCCTTTATACTCATAGAAGGTTCTATGGCACTTCAGTATCTCTTACGATTTATGAAAGACCAACCAATTATTTTCAGCAGGGCACTTATTATTTTACACTTAGAAATGTTTGGAACATCAATCTGCTGCATTTATGTTTTCGTAACCGTTTGGAAACTAGAGTCATTGGTAAGTAATTATTAAGTTATTTATTCTTGAGGGAAAATCCGAGAATTCATAACATCAAAAATATAAAACAATAAAAGATAGTTATGATTTGTCAGCTTTTTTCGTTGAGGCTTTCGGACCGTGGAGTAATGACGCAAAGAATTTGGTCGATAGTATCGGTCGTTTACTAATTCTTGTTGTGTCGGGGATAGACGCGCAAAGAGTTTTTTGATTCATAAAATCAGTTTGTGTATCCAACGAGGGAATGCTGCATCGGTCCTAGGATCGATGTCCACTGTAGCGATCATGGATGAATTCCTCCTGCTTACTGGTTAATTTTTGCAATTGTTATTTGATGCATTTAAAATTATGTCATTTGTACTGATGGCTGTTAATGAATAGCTGTTCAACGTCATATATAATAAATTAATATTTACAATAAAAAAAAATTATATAAAATTATATTAAAATAATTGCAAGTTGTCTTTGTATTTATATTCTTGTTTATTAAATTATAAAATTACAGGTTGGACCTGATGATGCTACAATAGCGAAACCGTTTTGTGATTTGTTATCCAAATGTAACAATTTTTCTAAAAAGAACGTTGATTTATTGAATTAATTATTCAATGTAATTTAATTATATTTTTTAATTTTAGAAGCAGGACATGGTTTCATTTTGTTTTAAATTTCCCATTAGCCGTTTGTACCAAGAGGAAGCGGTTCAGGTTGGATATTCATTACAGTAGTACTGAGGTTGGAGTCTCACTGAAGCCACCGTCAACTACTGACTAGAATTCAAAAAATAGAGATAACTGATTTTTGGGTGGGCAAGTCTTCGAATTAGGTTTTAACCAATTGAATTAGTTAAATTTTCTTAGGTGGCGATAAGTGGTTGTAGCGAGACCCCAGCCTAATAATAGTAATACTATAAAACTGTAGCAATATTATAGAACAGTCGCAGTAGTGTGAACATCTTCCAAATCATGATCAAAAATTATTTTATACTTCAAAACGTCAACCAAAACCTCCGAAATTACACTATAAATTTGTTTTTCTGTCCTAAATTTCGTAGAATTATGGCTTTTTATAGATTTCAAAATTGAAGGTCCTATCACGAGGGTCTGGAGATCCCAAAGGGGCAACGCAACGAACATAGCTGTCATTGCACGCGCAAGCGCGGTAATTTCAAATTGTATCTTTAAAGTGGATCGGCTTATGAACCGAATTTCGTGTATCAAGATAAATATTAGATCCACCAAAATTTATTCCAAGATGAAGTGCTCACTCGTTACATCGGCGGATTCTCGAAAACGCTAAAAGCACTTTGATTGATAAGAAAAACTTTAAATAAAATTGCATTTACGTGAAGGTATTAATGTACAATGTCAAAAATCATTTTATTTTCGAAATTTAATTAAACATTAGGCTTCTTGCTACACTTTGTATAGAAGCTAAAAAGGGACTTTGGAAATACAAGAGGAAGTTAAAACACGGAAACTTTATTAAAATAGAGAAATCCTCCGAAGCCAACCTGATTGAAAATGAATTGAGAATTACTCCAAAGCTATGTTTTGTTTTGACCAAATTATTTCTATCCCCAATTCCTGTCGTTCAGTTTCATAAGGATTATTCAAACGTTGTTTACATTTTCTGGTGCCTTTTGTAGAAGCAAACCTTTGTTGACATTTTATTGTTCTAAAATATTCTAAAATAGCAGGTTCTAATAATTAGAGGTTAGGTGTACCTTATAGTGTATTTTGTTTTAATACACAAAAATACAGTTGGGTTTCGTACATTTCCGACTAGATTCGTTGCGTTGCCCCTTTGGGATCTGCAGACGCTCGTGGTCCTATCCTAACCGGTTCTGCCAATATAATAAAATAAATTTTGAAAACCCCAACTTCAAAGCGCTGTATCTCACAATAGATAAATTGGGTTCGATTGATCTAAACGTTGCTGGTCGTTTTTAGAAACGCTATGTAAGAATGATTTAATAAGTGGTGTCATTTCGATTTGTAAAAAAACGCCCTCGGATTTCTCCGGAACGAGCGTAAGTCCGCGGCTACTAGCCCAGGTGTTCATGGTGGCTATCGCTGCGTTCGCTTTGGCTTCCAAAGCCGACGCCTCCCTGTCCACAACGATGAGGGTGAGGTCGTCAGCAAATCCGTACAGCGTCGTGCCATCTGGGTATACCAGCCTGAGAACCTTGTCATATATTACGTTCCACAAGGTCGGCCCAAGTACTGAGCCCTGCGGGACACCGTTGGTAACTTCCCTAGTGGCGCCGTTGATGATGAGGTTTCTATCTTCAATGTAACTCGCCACCAGGTTGAAGATCTCGGGGCTGATATTTCGGGCTCTCAACGAGGTTATTCTTGGGGTCTACAATCGTTTAAGGTTACAAACTAACTAATTTTGGCCACAAAAAATCTGTTAACATGTCACCATAACGAAAACAACCGTAGGCTCTTGGCCGGCATCATTTTCGAAGAAGTATGATCCGATTATCCCTCCAGCCCAGAAAGCATACCAAACAGTGACGCGGTGCATATGCATGAGTTAGTTACTCCAAAATGGTTTGTGGATTTTCTGTTACCAGATTCGGTAATATTATTTATTGACGTATTCGTTCAGCTGAAAATGAGCTTCATAACTTAAGGTGATTGTGGAGGTGATAAACATATGAGACAAATAATCGAAAAAGCAGAGGGTTTAACAAACCACTCCATATAATATGCCTTCGTTGCAAGGCTTTCAATAGTATAGAATGGAGGATGCTGGGGCTGATAATGACGGAAATGGGAGTACCGCGGCACTTGACCAAATTGATACAAGAACTGCATATAAAAAGCAATGCAAGAGTTACCTAAATAGATGACAGACTCTCAAATCCATACAAAGTAGAGGAAGGAGTGAGATAAGACTGTATTCTGTCGCCAATGTTATTTAACATATTATATCGCGAATATGTCATGAGGAAGTCTATTGACGACATTGCTCTCTTTGTCAATTCAACCGAAGAATTGACACTGCTAAGAGGAAGATGGGGGGCAGTGGTGAGAAGAGTCGGAAACAGTCGGAACGATTGGGAGGAGTGAATTAAAGATCGCGACTCCTCTGTCAAGAGGAAACCGAAGAATCTTTGTTATATCCCTCCGCTCAATAATTTTTGTTCCAGTCTCGTTCTCGACGCAAATACTTAGAAAACCAACTCAGTTCACCATAATTCATCAAAATTGTCACACCTCGTGACACCAATTTATAAAACCTTTGCCCACAATTCTCAAATTTCACATATACCAAGAAAAATACAATATTGATGCCATTTACAATATTTTCATGAATTTGGAAAAGTTATTTATGATTGCAATGAGCATTAAAATTTATTCTAAATACAACGAAATTGTGTATGTTTACTTGTTAATTTCAAAATCGACTTTTCATTTTATAAAATTTTTCTCCAATTATGAATCCTTTAAAATTCAGTTAAATATATTATTTTTATCTCATTTTAAGCATTTATTCAGTTACATGAATAGTTCATAAAAATGAATACGCCTGTTTGTTCACGTTATTGCGACTCGACTGTATTTCAAAATAGGAACTTCACTGCAATTTAGATTAACATTTTATGTTTACAGTTCGAGTGTTATATGAGCGTATTAAATCATCATGGAGTAATAATTAATGCATCAGATGTTTTTGTTTGTACTATATCCATGTTTGCATCAGTAAGTACATTTTTAATATAACATAAATATGTACAATTTTGCTTAAATTGTCTTTCCAGATAATTGGTGCAATTCTAACGTCAATAACTGTAGCACTGCAATTTATAATTTTGAAAGTTTAGGATACACTTCGAACATTTTATTAGAACTGCAGTTTTAGAGATTTTATACTCTTAACCACTAGAATAGTATAAAAATTTAACTTGCACTTAATACCTCACTGAAGTTGCTTTTTATGGAATAGAAAGTGGACAAGAATTTTTCAAACACAAGTGATTGATAAATTTTGAAATAGATTCCTTTGGAAACGTACCTGATAATTATATTACGTCACTGTATCGTATAAAAAACGAAATTTAGAATAGCTAATTAACAAATTTATTATTAAATAGTCTCAATTGTTATTTTTATTTATACATAAATAGTACTAATAAGTTGTACCTTCAGAACTCGTTTAGAACATACTCAATTTTAATTTTTGCTGCCTATGGTGTTAAACGTTCAGATTGGTATCGATTTTCACTATGTACTAAATGTTAAAACATAATAATATTTGATATGTACTATGTGTGTGCCATGTAATTGAATTTAAATTGCGCCACCCCCAGCGTATGTCGTTTCGTTTGAAGGGATAATAAAGAAAGCTTTGTATGTCTAATGTTTGTTTTATTAATTTCAATTCGGGTCCAATAACACCGGAATGTTTTATTTTCAGTTGTTTTAAGTGTTTCATTTACTGAAAACATTTTACATTTAGTAAAATGGCAGGGGATAATTACCTATCACCTGTCACCCGAAATCGCCCCAAAATATTTTTTTTAGCAAAAGGAACCTTATTAGAGTGTCCTGTAAAAATTTCGCCCGAGAAAGTATAGTCAAAATTTTGAGAAAAATCGATTTGAAAAGTAGGGAAAATTTTTTTTGCCTTCTAATTTTTGGCTTGGCCAGAGCTGTGAGCATCAAAAAACCTACCCTCCGATGCTCCGCATCTCCGGGCGGTTTTTCGTGCTCAGAGCCGCTACGCGGCGGAGCTAAACATACGAGAAGGCGCCACCAATCAAGCAAACCGGGATGAAGGCAAAAATACTCTAAGTCTTAAATGAGTGATGCGCGGGAATCTCGTTAATTTTACATGTAAATTAGCAAACTTCAAAATCGATTTACTCAAAATTTTGATAATACATTCTCAGAATTTTTTTGCAGGAGGGGCCTATATAAACCTTCCTCTTTGCGATTGCAAAAGTTTCAACTCATTCGGAGTGACAGGTGTTAGGACATCCTCACCGATATTTGTAATATTTGCATCGCAGCTCACCGACTTCAGGACGAACTCTACGACTTGGAAGCCTGGTACCGCACATGGCGAATCGAGGTAAACTCGGACAAGAGTGCGACTATAATATTTACAATTCGTAGACCCGAGCTACGAGAAGTCGAGATGTTTGGACAACCCATCCCCTGGGTGAAACACGTCACCATGCTTCGAAACATTAAATCCCTGATAGGTAGAAAAGGCAAATTGACGCTGGACCTTAAGTTGAGATTCTTAAACACAATAATCTGTCCCACAATCACCTACGTCGCTCCGGCGTGGACTTTTACTTCGAAGTTTCATATGAAGCACATCCAGATACTTCAAAACCTGTGCTTGTCGACTATACTCAATACCCCCTGGTAGACCACAAACCGACTGCTCCACGCGACACCAAACAAGAACTCCTGGTTCATCAGGAAATCAGCGGAAGCGAATTAACTACAGGTGTGTCGACGCCAAAAAAACCCTTATCAACCAGCTGGGAATGTACAAACCAGAACATTTCCCAAGACACAAACGGCCCAGATACAGCACTGCAAATGCTGTGTTCCATGTGTAATCATAATGATTTTTCTTATTAAATCATCTTTTAGAAGATGTCATAGAAATTGTGTAGAAGAATCAGACTAGCAACTAATTCAGAAAGATTGTTCCAATAAATATATGCGGCTTCTTTGTTATTAACTACTTTAAAAGAAAAATGCCAACTCCAAATTGTTTTTTGGCTCAATTGCAATTCCTTCTTCCGTTGCGTAAAAAGGAAAGTAAAACACCCAACAAATTTGGTTCGATTTAATTTTTAAGAATAATTAAAGAGCAAAATATGAAGTATTGGGTTAGCTGGAGTTTCCAATTTCATTTCTATCCGTTAGAATGGGAAGCAGGAATCTTAAAAAAACCTTTTTGCCATGTCAATAGAGAAATTCATTAATTACAACAATTGTAGTGAACAAACATTAGAAATTAGTTTTCGAGTCAAGTTGTAGACTGTGTATGTTCGTAGCTACGGGGTCATAAAAGCAGAGGGTTCTCAAGAATTTTAAAATGAGCTTAATTTCGTTGCTGAAGTCAATTATTCACGAGGCGACTACGTTTGAAGTGTGGAGGTTTTGGGTGTGCTAGCATTGCAAATGAGGCTATCTACGCCTGCCAGGCAATCGACTTCAGAATTTAAAAAGCGAGAAATTAGACGAAGTCTATTGTATACGTAAGGGTTTTCAGTCTTACCTGTAGTAAATTAAACAAAATTAAAATATTTAAATTTTTTTTATTTTGTGAATAAATTTAACAAAATTAGCACAATATTTTAACGTGTAGTTAATAATAATAAGTAACAAAAGTATTTTTATAAGTACAACAAAAATAATATAATAACAAAAGCTACCAAAACTTACAGGCACTTTACATACATTATAAATTTTACATTTTTTATTTCAATATTAAAAAATATTTTTCTTTAAATTTAAACAATTGGAGTTAAAGTACATGAATTTTCGTCTTAGAAAAGCGTTTAGCAATAAGCCTTTTCTTCTTTAATAACCATAATAACCGTCCCTTACCTTACCCTTTTCACCCTTGTCTTGCGTTTAGACACATACAGACCAAGCTAAAGCGAAAATGGATTTTGAATTCAAAAAGTAATTCCCCAAATGGTGCTCAAAAGCCTCCACTTTTTCTGAGGTTTGCTTCCAGAAGAAAAATGTATATAGTAGGTACAAAAGTTGCCCAACATACCAAGCTGTCAAACCTAGTCTGTATATAGGTACTATGTCTCCTCGTAATACTACATAAATTGCGCATTTTGCAACAAGTAGAATAAGATTTTTAACGACGTGACACAATTAAGCAATGGCTGCACAACTAAGGTGCCTGAGAATATGTAGTAGTCGATTTATAATAATAAAAACAAGAAAACAAAAATTGCGTAATTTTAGTTCCCCACATACCGACACGTGTTTGATATACAGAGTCAAATAAATAATACAACCAACACTTAAATCGGTAAACAAAAATTAAATATTTGAAATACCACAACAAAAATTATTTACAAATAAATTAAAATAAACAAACATTACAAAAGTTTAGGTAAATATAACAAAAACAATGATTCGATTAAAAGGTGGATGATTGTTTTCATGTGGATAGATTACAAACAAAGCTAGTTGTGCAGATATTAAAATTTTATAACTTCTACTCTACCCGTTTAAAAAAATTATTAACTATAAAATTATAATAGAATTTTTATAACACCCTGGCGTTTCTGCTAGTTACTGCTGTATCTGTGTACGGGTTGGTGATATACGTTCTGAAATAGGAAGCACAAATTAATTCCAAATTTTCAATTTATTTTTGTCATAATTTGTGATGGTGAGTTTACCTAATAAACGACTAAAATAAGCACACAGTGAATGAAAACAGGTGTGAAAATATGAATTAATGTCGCATGCATTTGAAGGTTATAAAAATTGCCAGTTTGTAATAACGGATTCTCGGGGGAAGTACCGATAATTTCACGAAAACTGTTAATTATTTATAAGCCACATTTCAGTTGGTTTATTATTATTACACAGGCGTTGATGATGACGTGGCAGTTTCCCTTTAAACACACGTAAATATATTATTTAAAATGAAATTGTGGGTTTTATAACAAACTGTGATGATGCCATGCAATGCTTTAAATCAACACTACACAACGCTAGCGTTTCTGCTTACCCCATTATTCACTCAAAACAGGTAGAAGAGACCCATAGAAAAAATAAATTATTAGTCAAATTGATATTACTTAACTTTGAGGTAAGTTTTAACTTCATTAATAAGTAAATCTTCTAACAAAAATTAATGACTGCTCTTACTGGCATATATGCGGTAAGTTATACATAACTAGCTGTTATACAGCAGGAAAACGTCCGTCTTTTTTAATATAAAGCACTGGTCCCAACCTATGACATATATATGTCGCAGTCGGATTCCAAAATTCGTCAGTTTGCAAACTGACTAGTCAGATTGCAAACTGACCAACGTTTTCTAAAACGCTTTTAAAATACAGATCGTTTTACAATCGGACTGAAATTTTCAGCCAGTTTGTAAACCGCGAGCCACGCTTCCGACGGATTGTCAACTCTTTAAATTTGTCGCAGGCGGATTCCAAAAATCGTCAGTTTGCAAACTGACCGACGTTTTCTATTTTAGAATTAATTAAATTAAATTAAAAATTAAATTTTTTTTTCCTTCGATTTTTGGGGTGTGCATTCGATAGGGAGGGTAATCCATCGTCAAAACCTACTCTTCCGGGGCGCCGCTCCGCTCCGCTCCGCGTTGCACCCCTACAGAGCGGTTTTGACTCTGGTTACTAGGCTAAACATACAAGAAGCGCCACCCATCAAGAAAACCGGGATAAATGAAACCGGGATGTGAGAGAACCTCGAAATAGCATTAAAAAGTATAGTCGCGGTACGCGGCAGTTATCTTTTACGTTTCACCCCCAAAAAATCGCGTAAAAACAAAAAATAATCGATGTTACATGTAGGAGACACGAGCTGCATCTGCCGGTCCGTAAACGGCTAAGTCTAAGACTAGTTCATCTCGCACGGACCGTCAACAAAAAGAACGAGATTCCACCCGCGCGTCAGTGAAACATGTAAAATTAATGATTTTCAAAGTAATAATTTTCATATTAAAAGGACCCCATCCAAGAATTTTATTTTTGAATATCACTCTATTAACCTTAAACTTCACAAAACTTATTTGGATAAAGGTTTTTTGTTTGTTTTAGAAACTGACTGAAATTATCTCGGCAGATTCTAAAATAGAAAACGTCGGTCAGTTTGCAAACTGACGATTTTTGGAATCCGCCTGCGACAAATTTAAAGAGTTGACGCGGTTTACAAACTGGCTGAAAATTTCAGTCCGATTGTAAAACGATCTGTATTTTAAAAGCGTTTTAGAAAACGTTGGTCAGTTTGCAATCTGACTAGTCAGTTTGCAAACTGACGGTTTTTGGGATCCGACTGCGACATATAGATATTGTGATGCGCGATACTTCATAGCGTTGTTTAGGGAAAAATTCATTAATATCAGTTAAGTTTTAGCGAAGTTATGTTGTTTTGAAAATGAGTAACTATAAGGACCATTTTAAAGAAATTAGGATTTTTATTTCGGCAAAAACTCTTCGAGGATAGAATTTCGGATAAAATGGTACATAAAGTTTCTTCTATAGTGGAGGAAAATTATTAGTCGTGGAAAATGGTTCAGAAAGACAATAACAATTAATCTCCAAGTGATGCCGTATTTTGCAGTAGATTGCGTTTTTGTTTTTTTTATATACTAAATACTGATCCCAACCTATGACATATATAGATATTCTGATAGGAAATACTTCAGCGCAAAGTTTAAGAAGAAAATCGTTAATTTGGATTAAATTTTCGCGAAGTAGCGTTGATTTGAAAATATAGGAACGGCAGTGCATTTTCGAGTAATTGGTTTGTTAATTTTTGCAGAATTACTAAGCTATCTGCAAGGTGATAATAGGTTGAAGATAAAATGGCAATTAAGGTTTCTTATAAAGTACTTATTAATTGAGGAAAGTGGTCAATAAAGACAATAAAAATCAATTTGTCTAATGGAAGGCCAGCTAATTACTAACTACGTATATTCAAATTTTCTTATTGGTTTTTTATCTGCTTAATTAAAGAAAACAATTACTGCTTTATACTGAAAATTGCGACATTAATTTCTTGATAACCTAATATGTCCCAGAAGTGGTAATTACAATGATTATACTATACAATGGAGGTTTTCAACATCTACCGCTTTTACAAATTTGTAGCTGTTATTGCACTGTATTTTTTTTATATTGTGTTGTTCTGTGTTTCTGCTAGGGTCAGGCAAATTTTATTTTTTCGAAAAATTATTAAATTAAATTTAGAAGTAAATCAGAAAAATACCACTGCAGTGAATTTGTTGTTTTCAACTACTTTCAACCGGGGTTAGCGCGGTCCTAGATGACTCATTAATAAAAAAAAACCGCCAAGTAATAAAGTATTACAAAACGTAAATTTAGGAGTGGTTGAGGGGTTCCAACTTACATAAAAACGCTTTGAGTTTCTATATTTCGATCCTCACATTTTCTTACTTCCAAGTTTACCCAATAAAACCCCAAAAAATCAGTTTGGGGTTGAAAAAAATCCGATGTATTATAAAAAAAAAATTAAGACTTACAATTCTATATTGTGGATGGTCGATTGTGGACAGTTGTCGGTAACTTTAACATGACAGTGTTTGTGACATTTCAAAAAACAATCTCGACATTCGTAACCTTGTTTTCCAAGTCTTCTAGCTACGCTTTTGCTGCATACTTGACAAATTGTGCCACTACAAAAAGTATGAGGTTAAGGAAATCAAAAAACCATCAATGGAAGAACATACCCGGAAATATGTTTTGCTATAAACGTATGATCGTTAAATATATGGAGTTTGGTGCCCTTTTTCCTCCATTTTGATTTTAGCGCCAGCGACAACGGAACTAAATAATGCTTTTTAATTCCATTTTCTATTGTTTCCAGTACTAAAGTACTCGCTTCGTTCACATATGTTCGTGTGGATGCACTACTAAGTCCAGAAGCTTCTGATAAGCTCGACCTCCGCGATGTTTCTTCTCTTCCTGGAATTTGTAGCCGTAAACCTAACGCAAATATGAAATTTCATTTGAGTTAAGCAGATTATAAATGCATTTACATCCCTGATTCAATTAACAGGGAAAACTAGCTTACCTGATAATTTTAAGTTCGGAAAGCAAGAACAGCAAACAACTTAAAAATTTTATAAGAAAGAAGATCTCATCTTAAAACCAATAAGATTACAAGAGATAGAAATACGAAGTAAACGTAAAGTAATAGGAAGTAATTCAGTTCAAATTAATAAAACTGTGCATGAGCTATTTCTCCACTAAAAAAGGGGTGGAATTGTCGGCAAGAGTAAAAAATATCCCAAAGTTACAGAAATGTGAAGAAGAAGGGGAAGAAGGAAACGGAAATGTTTCGCGTAGCATCTAAATGATTTACTCACCATCGTCAGTTCGGTTCCTATCAGCAGATATGGATCTATTTAAAGACTCATCCCGACCAATATTGTTTTCACCAGGTCCGGCAGATTTTGAACGATTCTTTGATTTATTAAGTCTTCGTTTAATTGTTCCGAAGAAGTCTCGCCTTTTTCTTGGCCTTCCGCGAAAATCGAGATTTGGGTCCAGCGGCACTCCTATTGGAGAATGCAATGGGCCAGAAGGTAATGAATAATCCCCCTGCTAAAGAACAAGGAACACTTAATTTGAAGGCAACTTTTCCCCATATTTTGGGTTTGTTTTGATTTAAAAGAAAATAAAACCCATCAAACTGCAAACTATTTTACTTACAATTGTGAAATTTTATCAAAAAAAGTTCTGATTGAGTCAATTTCGCCTACCTTATCTAAAGTTGAGGTTTTACTGGTACTACCATTTGCGTCTGGCAATGTAATTGAGCCATTCGTAATGTCCTTGACTTCGTTAATCTCACTAATTTCGGGCTCAGGTTCAATTTGCCTTTCAACTCTTTCGATTTCCTTCCAACTGCCTTCACTACTTAGCTCAACCTGTGTTAGTAATTAGTAGGTAAATCAAACGAAATTTCAAAAACAAGTTAGGCGTTTTAAATTTACGAAATAATTAAAAAATTAAAATCTTACCTTCACCAGCCTTTGAGATGGATTCTACAAGAAAAACAACATTAAATCAACAAGTTTCCGCGTGAACCAAATACCTTACCCTTTGAATACTGTGAATAACCAAAGTGTTTTTGTTTGGACTAAGTTGCTGTTTATTGTGGTCATAGTCGCCGTACGTAGTATGATTTCCATTCATTAAGGAATCTAAAACAGTTAACCGTTTTAGAAATAGAAAGTAAAACGTGGATCAGAAGTTACCGTTTTGGAATAACACGTGTTGTGTAGGACTTAAGTGTGGAGGAGCGCTCTGCAAGTTTTCTTTAATTTTGTACGGTTGATTAGTGCCTAAATTTGGAATATCTGCGCCTTCAATAAATAGGAACTAAAAATGAAAGTTTAGCCAGAAATTGTATGTAAGTAATGGAAGAGTACCTCGACTGTGAGTGTTCCAGAAATAGAATCGCTCTCGTAAGGACGGCTTTGTAATGTAATAATTTGTCTCTGTGATGGATTCATTAGTAATTCTTCAACGCCCACTATGCCGAGACCCAAGAAACGTTTCGTGGTTCGATCGTACACTTCAAATAGTAACTCGGCTGTGCTGGGAGATAAATCGCTAAAAATGAGAAAAAGTTAATATTGGAGTTGGTAGTTCGGTCAAAATATTTACAAGAGAAAATGTTCGTCCCAAAACGGAGAATCGGTGTTTTTTTGAACTGAGGTTTGATTTTTCTGTGAGGGTTCGTCCATTTCGACCACACAATATGGTTCGTTGCATCCTAGATTCGATCCCAGTTGAGATGCACGAATAATTTTGACTAGAAGACGCTTGTCGCCTCCTAGGTTGCGGTGAGCTGCGTGGTTGGGTGTTGATGTAAATGCATTTAGCTAAAAATCAATTATCCGTTATTTGTTTGAAATTCATCATTAGCAAAACAGGAAACGACCTACCATACTGTCATAATGTACCGGAAGCGTATGGCCCGCAGTAGCCACATGACGAACCAACCTTGGGCACGTTGGATATTGTGCTAGATTGAAATGCAATTCGGTGTTTCTCAAAGCATTTACAATAATCTCCCTGTAAAGACATCAATTAAGAACAGTTAAACAATTAAGTGAGGGAATCCGCAAACATTTTATTGGATTCGATAAAACTTACGTTTATTTTTAAATGATAAAAATGAATTTCACCTACGTAATAACTTCTTGAAGATGCGTTTCGTCGAGGTTATTTTTGATGTTACCGACGGCTGCAAGAGACACTTTAATTTCAGGCCATCCATCGCATTTCAGATCAGCTAGGAGCTTGTCGGTGATGCATGAAAAGTTTAAGCGCGCCCTGAATCGATTCACATTGACACGGTAGTGAGATGTCTCGACTTTGTCGCCCGTTTGACGAAAACATTTTAACTGAAATGCTGGAGTTGATTCGCAGTCGCATGTTATGTTCTGAAAATTAAAATGCTTTCAATATACTACATCATAATCGAATGTTCTAAAGTTTAACATTTTTGGGAGTTAAAAAATTTTTTTTTATGGTAATACCAAGCTGGTAGGCAACCCAATAAATATCCTAGTCGAAAACAATGGTTCGATTATTGATGATTTGTACGGAAAATTACGGAAATGGAAAGAATTACACCGAGAAATTTTCTGAGGGCCCTTGGGACTACAGATGTGAGGATCCACAAGAAAAGAACGGTCCAAATCTAATCCAATTCGAAGTGATACGGAAAAAATACATAAAAGAACTGTTCTATCGGCAAGATGCTGTTCTGCGGACAAGAAACATTATGGACAATGCGGACAAAAACGGATGAACAAATTTCAAGCGTTGGAAGATGAAGATTTTTGGGCAGCTAGGTTATCTCTTGAAAAAAATCATGCAAAGAAAACTGGCGTTAAAAAAGTTGGCTGTACAATTTAAGACTGTGACTCCAACCATCTATTCGAGGCAGCAGTTCCATCAATTCGTATAGCCATGATGATCGTCATCTCCTGAAGGAGACTTGGGCTACAATCGAATCAGAACCGTTCCAATATTTTCTGCAAAATGCATCAAGTATAAAACCAAACAGCAACTTATTTTTGGCAGCTCAGACGACAATGTCACCTAAAACAATAACTCTGCCTACCTTTTTTTTACCCAAGCAAAAATCAACAAATAAATTTTAATTAATCAGTAAGCAAGAAAATTACTACTTATAAAAAAAATAAATAAGATAAAATATGAACACCGTTAAAATTTTATTGCCAATTGTTAGCAGTTGGCGTGTATAATTAAATGTACCATTTTGAATTATTTATAATAATTTTTTGTCCTTGTTTACTCTTTAACATATTATGGTAACCGTAGTTTGAATTCCCTCATCAAATGTAACTGTTTTGTTATAAATTGAAAACCGCAGTTTTTTCACTCTCTTTAATTTCACAGTCGCAGATCAAGTGTAAAATTACAAATCCATTAGGTTATGCTCGAATCATATTATTCCTGAATCAATGATTTCAAAACATTTTAAATATCATCACACTGCCATATTTTAATTGGCCCCTGAAAACAGCGTTTTACGTCATGTATTATCAAATTATTTAATCTCTAAATAAATTAGTGATGGTCTGATGGTATTGTATGGCCAATTGTATGGGATTCAAATGTAAACATTTAAGCAAAACAATTTCCTATAACTCATTGCCTTTTAAGGTGGGTATTTAGCAAAATGCAGTTTAAAAAAATATTACCCAATCTGGATTCGAACCCTAGGGTACTACCTGTGAATACGCGTGTTAAACATAAATACAAAGAGTTAAATACTCACCACGTCGTCTTTTGTATCACACTCGCAAAAAAGATTGGCAAGCTGAGGTGGATTAGTTTCTGGAAGAATTCGTACAAATTCAACGCCAACTCCTTGCTGAAACAAAGAAAATAGAGTTACATATTTTCGTAAAGGAACAGATTTTTGTTATTTTATTGTACAATACAACTATTAGAGAGGTATTATCGAGAATGCATTAAAGAGAATGTAGTGGTGAATTGAAACTGTCTGTTTAGCATCTGCAAGGTAAGTTACATTTATAATTTTCAATATTTGCGATATTTCAGGGGTCCGTATTGGTGCTCAGCCATTTATTCCGCCTTCCAATTTAGTAGCGTTATCTGTTGATAGCCTTTTGAACTCCACTAGATATTTCCAAAACTGACATAGGGTTTGTCTATCTGATAGTGCATAAACAAAGGTATGGTATTAATGTACAGCATCTATTTAATAAAGACATTTTGAGTACAACTGTTGAAGAAAATGCTCTTGAAATCAACAAAGAGTAATTCCGTGTGGCCCACTGCACAATTGTGCCTTCAGCATATCGGAATTTAGGAAAAAAACGGTATTACTTTCTGGTACATCTACCCACATAATCAGGTGGGATTAACAATGCATCGCTTTTAATTTAAATTGTTCTAGTTTCGAAGTACTAAAATCAAGTTTTAAGTTCTTAAACCCAATTCTATTTTAACATGCAAACAAATAATAAAGCAAATTTTAGTTCGCTTTTTAATAGCAATGTTAGTTATAAAATTTTTATTTTACCGAACTTTATACATAGTTTATGGTCGCACATCCATGAATAGCTACCGTTACGATGAATATGATTGTTCATGTTTAAACAAATAAAATTCAAAGCGAGATGGTAAAAATAACTTCATATTATCATTCATTTTAATATTATTGTTCAATTATTTACGAAATCAATACAACTTCGTAGTTTTTACTTCCTGATTGTATATGTACAATTGTTATGTTATGATAGAACGCATATTTTAACGTGAAAACCAAACCATGGCATAAATAATTTTGGAATTCCGAAAGTTTCGGCTTCCGCTGAGGTTGACTCGAACTTTCCGAGGCGTCTTTGTCCCGGAATCGAGTGTACACTCTCTATTCCCCAATGAGGCCACTCCTCATGAATGTGTTGAAGTTCTTTGTAAATGCTCTTGGTTTGAATGGTCTTCGTATGCTCAAGCTTGAGCTACCCTTTTCTGAGTTAGTAGTGTGTAATCTCCTCAATTATCCTTTTAGGACTGGCGAGGTGCCAACTATTTGGAAGGCATCGCCTGTGAGGCCTCTTCGAAGGATGCTCATCTTCGGACAATTAGCATACTGTCATCTTTTGCGAAGATTTTTGAGCCTTTCGTTAAGCGTTTATTGTGTGAGCATCTTGCGCTGCATAAGGTTCTTCCTCCTGCGCAGTCTGGTTTAAGCCCTAATCGCCTTTTGCGGTCACTCTACCGGTGCTTATAGATTATTCCAAAGCCTTTGATTCCATTGAGAACCATAGCCTGTTAGCCAAACTCTATTGCTACGGTTGACAAGAGCCTTTGTGTAGGAATTTTGATACTTATTTACGTGATAGGTCCCAAGTGGTTGATATTGGAGATGGTGTGTCGACCTTTGACTGTTTCTAGAGGAGTTTTGGGCAGTCCTCTGCTAGTTCGTACCGCTTTATACTGCGAAATATTCGGTGGTCATCGGTGACAAGTTTGTTAAAATGGTCGATTCCGCCCGGAGCTTAGGGTTTGTTTTGGTTTTTAGACGACATGTTGACCATAAGCTGAGTTCATGCTATTATAAGTTGAGATCACTTTACCAATTTAGAGATGTCCTTTCTTCTCAATTGAAGTGGTTTATTATAAAAAGTACAATATTAACTATTGTGCTGTGGTCTATTACGGATTTGGTCGCGCTTGTTGTGTAATTCTCATGTTCTGCGTGAGTTACCTTTTACAAACTTTCAAACATGTAATGTCCAAGACAATTTCAAAATTATAATTTTTTTACAAATTTTTGCATACATTCCTCTTGCAATCAAGGTTTAAAAGCAACTTTTCTACAAATTTCTGGCGTGACCACCTCGTCAAGGGTCAATCAGATACTGGCTTAAATTCGGGGGCGGCTCGTGGGGTAAAATATTGGGTAGGCCAGCAGCTTGTTAAGCATAAATAGACGTTACAAGAAGGGTTTTTTTTATAAAGCAATCCACAGGGTTTCCCACTAATAAATACAAAACTCGAAGATGGTAATAGAAATCGTTTTCTGAAGGAAAACTTTTCACCGCCATTTCACCTCCACCCCATCCCGAATTTTTAATGAAATTATTCTCGAACGTTTGAGCTTCAATAAGCTTCCATAAAAATCGTTTGTACCCCAAAGGTTTTTAATAAAAATTCAATTCTTTAAATCAATTTTGGGAGGGACTGTAGAAATGCCTTTTTTAAGCTGTTATTTTTTAAGAAAATAAATACCAATCGATCGAGAATCGTTTGAGCTGCAATGAATTTCAATTATGATAAAAAAAAGTTGGAGCGTTTGAAGGAGTGTGAAATTGAGTGACATTTCACCCCCCGCCCATCGCGAATTTTTTAATGTGAACTTCCATTAAAATCTGAAAATCCGATTTTTTTTATAAAATTGCTGTCAATCGATAGAGAACCGTTGTAGCTTCAATTCCCATAGTTTGAACCCCAAAGGAAAAATGTTGGAGCGATTAAATTATTGTGAAATTGTAAATTTTACTAATATCGGTTCAAGCAAATAGCGCTCAAAATTTGGATGTTGTTTTTCCAAAATTGTTCTAAATAATTCAATTTTTATTAAAAACCGTTGAAACTCAAACGACGGGAATAAAAACCATTAGAGCTCAAATAAAGCTCAAACGATTGACACAAATTTCATTAGAAAATTCGCTTGGGGGGGATTGAAGCTCAAACGATTCTCGATCGATTGGCGTTTATTGTATTTACAAAAATCACATCGTAAAAAAAGCATTTCTACACCCCCTCCCAAAATTGTTCTGAAGAATAGAATTTTTATTAAAAGCCTTTGGGGTAAAAACGATTTTTATGGAAGCTCATTGGAGCTCAAACGAAGTTTAAACGTTTGACAATAATTTCATTAAAAAATTAGCTATGGGGGGGGGGGGGCGAAATGTACCTCTTAAAGTGGTAGTAGCATCCTAGCTATTGATTTTTGAGTCATTAAATGCTTTTTAGAGACAAAATTACAAGCTTTCTCTAAATCTACAAGATTTCAATTCAAATTAATTTAGAATCTAGAATTATGGTGCGTCACCACCGTCGCTAAAAGAACGATTTGCGTATGAAAATGCGGAGAAATTTACAATTTTCTTGCATTATAATATAAGTACATAACAAATATTATTTTTGTGGACAAAAATTCACAATAGTAGCCCGTCTTATATGTAGAGAAATAGTAACAAAAAATTGTTATAATTTGTGCAATTAAACAGATACTCCGATTACGTAATTTCATTAATAGTAATGAATATATTACAAGTATTAGATAATTGCCGAAACGTCCCTGGATTCGCTCATTTATATTATTAGTTCCTTTTTTAGTTTAAAATATATAAAGCATCAAAAGCATAAATTAATTTAATTAATTATTTATAACATCAAATGATTTAATCAGTTATTTAGAATCAATAATTAATTGCCTTCCGATTCGAGGGTTGTGGGTTTATCGTTTATTAAATTTATTGAAATCATGCTAAACATTCATAATAATTTTATTTCTATTGACAATT
Organism: Podabrus alpinus; assembly: GCA_932274525.1. NCBI lineage: Eukaryota > Metazoa > Arthropoda > Insecta > Coleoptera > Cantharidae > Podabrus > Podabrus alpinus. The sequence goes on from OW026452.1 coordinate 100,118,013, forward strand.
TAATAATGTCGTAATGACATGTTTCTAGTAATGGAATTTGCGTAAATGTAGTAATATTACATGTTGGACAAGGAGCAAGGTTGGCGACTTACATTGTAGTTTTCTTTTATTGAAAACACAATAATGGGGTTTTCAGAATCACGCCTATAAATGATATAATAATTTTTCCTTACTTCGTGGAGTAGAAGGACTATGGTGGACCTAACTCACCTTTTAGCAAAACTTTACTAATAAGTCATAGTTGTAACAGTAGAAGAAAGTAGAATAAAAATAATAAATGTAATGAGACAAATTCGATAGAAACGAAGAGGAACAACCGCGCTTTACGTCGACCTTCAAGGTGGTGAAGAAGGGTGTAGTAATAATACTAAGTTTACAGTTTCTGCGCCATAAAACATGGAATTGGATAATTGTAGAAAAAGTATATAGCGTATTTTTTGTAGATAATTTTCAGATGCGGGCTGGTAGAGCAGCCTCGACAAGCGTGAGACGTGTTCTAGAATTGGTCACCTATCCAAGTGTGAACTGTAGATAAACAGGGAAAAAACCACAAACGCTTGATTGAAAATTCACAATATATAAAAAAAAACTTCAAATAAAGAAGGGAAATTAAAAAAATAATTGAATATTTCTTATACAGCTTCGAAAACAAACTTACCGAAAAGTAAAAATAAATCGACCTTAGGGTATTTTGTAGTGGTTTTCCGGCTAACCATGTAGTCGACCAAACCAAATCGCTATCGGTGTTATCAATAATTATTGCAAAACTTCCATATTATAGAAATAAAATATTAAGAAATGTAATAATTAAAATTTATAATCGGAACGTATTATATCATACTTTCACAAAATTAATTAATGCAGACAAGACGAAACCGGTATACTTGCGCCAATTTTGTTTTGTCAATATTTAACGTAACTAAGATTTTATTCCTTTCACGTACTATAAAAATTTATTGCCAAAACTTGATAAAAATGTCACAGTTGATAGCTGACCTTTACGTTTATTATTAGTCGAGTTTCTAAGTATAATTCATTGTAATCTTTGGAAATAAACCTTTGAACATTAAATTTACAATTTTAATTAGAGCTTTACAAATTGGTCGAATTTTAATTAGTGAGTCAGTTTTAAATCACAAAAGAATTCTTAATTCATCTCAGTAATGAAATATTAATTTACAAGAAATGCGCGAATTCAACATTGTTCTTCTAAAGTACGAAGCTAGAGTTGTTTTCTTTGGTCATGATCCCTACAGATTTGAGGCACAACACGTAAACACGTTAAAGAACGAATGTTGAATGTTTGGTGTTGCTTAAATTTCGCATTTGTAGCTCCGCCTCGCGCACTTGGCGAAAGGAAACATCTCTAACTGCATACAATGAGCATTAAAATAAAAGCAATACAAATGAGCAATAAAACGACTGATGACCGGTCTCTGTTAGTTGGTTTCGCTTATAAGGCTTATAACATTATGTATCCAAGACATGTTTTGATCTACGTACTCAATTATAATTCGTAGATCTTTCGATTTTTCGATCGATACAACTACAATCGGCTTATTTAGATCAGCAGTCGATAAGGTTAAAATAGCAATCATGATCGCCAACATCCGGAACGGATAGGCACTCTAAGAAGAAGAAGATCTTTCGATTGAATCTACACCCTCGCTGACCGGCGCGGCGTTTGAACTTACATATCTGATAGCGGGCAACCACTTATATTTTTAAAGATGTTACATTTTAAATTCTCTTCAAAACTGATACTGTAATTAACAGGAATTCCTATAAACTATGAATAGGCTCAATTTCTGGGACACTACGAAATTGTGACTACCACTAACGATGCGAAATCTACTTCGCATGAGCCTAAGGCGACTCATTGCCCTGCTCATGGGGATTTATAATTTATTGGTTGTCTGACGGGAAAAATTTACCAAAAGAGGTACATAAGTAACTAAAAAGCTGGTAGCAGAATATTACAACATTTTCTGAGAACTACTTTAATAGGTTATTGCGGTTATTGCAATTACAGAAAAATTGTCAAAATTATCAAATACTACTGATGGCCAACAAATTAAGAACGAGGATTCGGTCAACTTTCAGCATGAGTTAGCAATAAAAAAAATACAGAAAAACTTGTTTACTTGATATTACCACATACTAGGTACATAAAACATAGTTTATAATTTATTTTATTATTATTATTACTTAATATGATACTTTTTATGTTATAATTTAATATATTATTATCAATTATATTATAGTATATGGTTAAATATGTTTTACTTATTTTTATTTATATTACTTACGTATTTATTTTATTACTTTCAGTGGCGACGGCTCATGACTTTGATCAGTGAGAAGACAGAAATTTAAAATAAAATATATATAAACGTATCGTAATTTTATTTACTTAACTTCCCGAGTAATTGATTCCAACAAAAGCTTTTAATCGATAACCCATAAGATAAATGCAAATATTTAAGACATTTTAAGCTGGCATGCGATCCCGTGCAGTGGGGTTGTAAAAATGTTTTGTAAACTACAGCAACCTGAATTCTTACCGGGTTATCGTAGTGAAAATACTCTTCCCTGTCAAATTTAATAAAAAATGTGATAAGGAGAAATAAAAACCGGGGAGTCGCCCCCTCTAACATGTCATTATATCCAAGATAAGTAAATTAGTATTACAAAACATTTTTTAATGTTTTACCGCCCGATACGGACCGGGTATATGATGACCGGGTATACCCCCGGACCCCCCAGTCACAGCAGCAGCCAACTTTTTAGAACTTTATCCGCAGTGGTGGCTCTTCACTTTTCAGTATTTATAGAGAACAAAATTTGTTATTTTTGGATAATTCTTTTGCGTGGCACTGGAAATGATAACTTGAAGGAAAAAAATTGCGTATCCCTGTAGGAAAAAGTATGTACCACCCTAAAAAGGCGTGTGACTACAGTCTGCAAAAATTGGGTGACATGCACAGCGAGGTGTATTGATTTTTTTGAATTAATAATTAGCCGAATTTACTAAGTTGCTTTCCATGTAAAACAGTATCCAAATAGTTGCATGATTATGCAAATTAAACATCTCATGTCCAGGTCAGTCCAAAATCCAATTTTTTCAGAAGTTTTCCTTTCTATAAATTATGTATGAGATTTTGAATGGTAATAGTAAAATAAATTTGCTAGCCTAACAAACACTGGATTTCCCGGAAAATTTAATACCTACGGGCAGGCCCGGACTGCTAACCGGGAAACTTCTTGAAGTTTTAACAATAGCACTAATTATTTTATAAGGAAGTAACGGTTGAAAGCTTTAAAACTTTCGCCAAAAAAACAATTTTCAAACCGCATTAAGGTTTTATCTAACACCTGGTCGATTGTGCAAAAATACCACGGTTGCCTTTAGTCAACTAGTAGACGATTGCTTTGGTTGTGCGGCCTAAAGGCCGCACTGTATGTATATCAGCAGATCAATTTAGCGTTGCAGATACATGAAGAGATAGATAAATTTAGGCTATATCAATTAAGCATTACAGATAATAATAATAATAATAATAAAGGCGTCCATTCCTAAGGAATATGCCTACTTCCTAGTTTTGGAAGTCTTTACAATCCTTTTCTCCAGGTGGATTACTCCTGATTTTCCAAACTTTCCATCACTTATAGTTTTGTGCATGTTTTGGCTTCCTTCACTACTCTTCTTCATAAATTCCGGTTACTGCACTTCTTTCTCCATTCTCTTACTCCCATGGTTTCAAGATCTTCCCCCACCTCGTCAATCCATCTCGCTCTGATTCTTCCTCTATTTCTTGTTTCGCTCGGCCTCCAGTCCGTGATCTTGCTCAACATACTATCAGGTTTTTTCCTCATTAGGTGTCCGAGCCAGGCTATTCTTTGCGACTTTATACATCTCACCAAGTCTTCATTTCCAAAGGTCTTGTTTATCTCGCTATTTGTTCTTATTTGGTATTCATTTTCGTTTGTTTTCTTTGGTCCCATGATTATTCTGATCACCCTTCTTTCGAACACCCTCAGTTTCTCTTCCTCCTTTTTCGTCAGGTTTAGAACTTCTGAGGCATACGTCAATACCGGTCTAATAAAGGTCTTGTAGATTCTTGAGACGGTCATAGCTTAGTGGTTAAGTGCGCCTGCTGCTAATGCGAAATGCTCGGTTCAAATCCGGGCAGAGTAAAAACTTTATTCTGACCGTTTCTCCTCGGAAGGCAATGGCAAACCACCGAGGTAATTTGCCATGAGCGCCCATCTCGCAATGAAGTGTATTACACTTCCCGTGGTTCGGAGCCCACGTTAAACAAGTAGGTCCTCTATGTATGTGAAAATAAATTGAACGCACATCACATGCATAGAAAGAGATGGGTCACGACGCTTCTGTCAAAGAAGCATCACGATTGAGGAGGAGATTCTTATTTTTGTTCTTATAGCCAGGCTTTTGCATTTAAACATCTTTTTGTTCGCATATATCGCCTTCCATCCCGTCTGTATTTTCTCTTTTATTCCTTCTGATCGCTCGTTAGTACTGTTTATCTGTATTCCCAGGTATTTAAACTTTTGAACCTCTTCGAACACTCGTCCGTCTACCATTAATACATTTTTCCTTCTTTCTGTTTTAGTGCAGTTCATATATTTAGTTTTGTTCTCATTTATCTTCAGTCCCATTGTTGTTGCTTGTTTTTCTATTTCTTCAAGCATTTTCTTCATTTTTTTCAGTGATCTGGCAATAATCACTAAGTCGTCCGCATATGCAAGTATTTGACCTTCCTTTGTTCGTATAGTTCCTCCACAGTCTGAATTTCTTATAATTTTCTCCATTGCGAGGTTAAAGAGGGTCGCCGACAGCGCATCGCCCTGTCTTACTCCTCCGTTAACTTCAAAGTTGTTGGTTTCAGTTGTTCCTACCCTGACTACTGCGTTCGATCTTCTCATCGTCATCTGTATAAGTCGTATCAGCTTTACTGGTATATTCATCTCTTGCATAGCTTCATATAGACGTTCTCTTTTTATGGTATCGAAAGCCTGCTGAAAATCGACAAACAGCAGATGCAGCTCTATATTATGTTCTCGTGCTTTTTCTGTTATTTGTTTTATTATGTGTAGTGCATCCACTGTCGATCTGCCCTCTCTAAAACCATGCTGGTAGTCGCCAATTATGAGTTCTGTTTCTTTTTTCAGTCTAGTATGTATGAGTGCCGACAATATTTTATATATAACCTGTAGCAATGTTATGCCCCTGTAATTTTTACACACTTCTAGGTCTCCTTTTTTGTGTATTGGGACTATTTTACCAATATTCCATTCGTCGGGCATCTCTTCGGATCTCCATATCTCTATTATCAAGTGATATATTCTTTGATGTACCATCTCTCCAGCATTTTTTATCATTTCACCATATACTTCGTCATTACCTGGAGCTTTACCATTTTTTAATTTCTTGATCATCGCTTTTACCTCTGGAAATGTTGGTTCTGCTATGTTTCTTTCATCTACTCCTTCTACTGTTATTGCTTTGGTACTATCTTTTTTTATATTTTGGTTTAACAGTGCTTGAAAGTGTTTTCTCCAAATTTCTTTTATATCGTCTTCATCGCTCACCCTTCTTCCGTTTTTATCTTTCATGGTCCTGGTCTTCATGTTGCTTTTTGTTTTTTGTTGTTTAACTCTTAAGTAAAACTTCTTCGCATTGTTATTTCTGTAGTTATCTTCTATTTCGCTCATCACGTCATGTAGCCATTTGTTTTTCCTTTCTTTGCAGAATTTGTGTGCCTCTTTCCTTTTCTCCGTATATTTATTCTTATCTTCTTCTCTGTTTGTCGCTATCCACTTCAACCTCGCTTCTCGCTTGCTTTCTACCTTCTCACTACAATCCTTATCGAACCATTTTTTGTTTTCTACATATTTTTGGTGTCCTATTGTTGTTTCTGCGGCTTCTTTGATTGCTAGTTTAATATTCTCCCATTCTTTATCTATATTTCGTTCTTTTTGCTTGTTGTTAACATTTTTATCCGTGTTTTCAGTGTATTTTGCTCTAGTGCTTTCGTTATGGAACCTTTCCAGTGCTAATTTTTTCTTGGTTTCTTTTCGTTTTTTAATTGCTTTTTCCAATTTCATCTTTGTTACTACTAAGAAGTGATCCGTATCTGCATTTGCTCCCCGATATGATCTTACATCACTGATTGTTGCTGCATTCTTCTTTAATATACATACGTGGTCTATCTGATTTCCTTTCTCACTGTTTATACCCGGTCTCATCCATGTTACTTTGTGCATTGGTTTATGATTAAACTTTGTGCTACTTATAACCAGGTTTGTCGCAGTGGCAAGGTTACATAGTCTCTGTCCATTATCATTCGTTTCCTCATGTAATGTGAATTTACCCGCTACCTCGTTGTAGTAGTCTTCCTTTCCCACCTGCGCGTTGAAATCTCCCAGGATGATCAGCAAGTCCTGTCTAGGCACTTCTTCCACGACCCTTTCCAGCTCGGCATAAAACTCTTCCTTCTCGCTGTCGTCTTTGTCCTCTGTTGGAGCATATACATTTATCATACTAAATTTACATTTCTTCGTTTGAATTCTTATGTAAGCTATTCTTCCATTTACTGCCTCAAATTGGATTATGTTATTCTGCAGTTGCTTGCTTACAAAATATCCGACTCCTCTTCTGCCCTGCTTATCTTCACCCGAGTACAATAGTTTGTAGTTCCTTACATCTATCTCTCCCTTACCACTCCATCTTGTTTCCTGAACTGCCGCTATATCAATTTTGTATCTTCTTAACTCGTTTTCTATCTCAAACAGCTTCTCCTCCCCTAGCATCGTTCTTATGTTCCATGTACCCACTCGCATTGCTTCTCCATTTCTCTTCCTTTTATTTTTTCTTATCTTCTCGTGCCATTTTTCCTTATTCATTGCCAGTTTCGTCATCATAGATCCGTTCGGTTTGTTCTGTTTTGCTATTAGTTTTTTGAGCTGTGACCTTCCTCTTCTTCAGTTTTCATTCTTCCCTCTCTTTTATTCCATTTATACATTACGCCCTTTTTCCCACTTTTCTTCTTTTTGTTTAAATGCATTCTTTATTTCCTGCATTTCCCTCTTGATTTCTGCTGTATTTTTCTTCATTTCGCCCATCATTGTTTCGAACATTTGTTTGACTTCATTCATATCCATGCCGTGGTCTTTAACTCTATTTCTTTCTTCTTCCGCCTGTTTTTGTTCTGGTGATCTGATCGTTTTTTTGCTTCTTTCAAAAGATGCTTGTTCCCCTACTGCATTTACGTCGAATTCACTTATTCTCTTTCTTGTCTCTTCACTCATTTGCGGCTGCTGCTGGTTTTTCTCCAGTATGTACTTGTAAGGTTTCTCGCCTATGAGGCCTCTTGTATGGTGTGTTACCTGCTCGAGACGAGTCTCTCGTTATACTTTGGTTTGATTCTTCGCTCAATGCAAAGTTTTTATTTAACCTCACTTTTAGACTAGTTTCTTTGTAAGTTGTTTTATCTGGTATTTCACCCCTTTAACCTCTGTTTCCTATCTGTTTCGTAGGCCACCACTCTTAACTGATCTTTCCCGTTAGGTTAGCCTTTCCTCTCACTCTTCTGATCACTTTTTTTCGACTCTAAAACCAGGAATCGACACTGCTTGTTATCGCACTAACTATAACCTCTAACAGATAGGGTAGATATATAATTTATGTAAATTAAGGCTATTATAATGTCTGGATGAAAAATATTATAATGTTCTCTTTAAAAATATCTTCAAAACTAAAAAGGCAAATTTATTTTCAGATTATTGATTAGAATAAAAATAGGCAAATTTTCTCTAAAACTTTGGATCTCTTTTCGCTTAAAACCTTATTCAACGCTTGTTGCAAGGTTTATAAGTAAATCTTGGATTAGACTTGTCATATCAAGACACCGACAAACCTATCTTTCGCTTTAAATGTTAATCTTGTCACTGGCTTGAAAATTAAGCCACCAACAAGCCTTCATTTCGCTTTACTTGACAAGCTTTTCTCATAAAACCTTATTCAAAGCTTGTTGCAAGGTTTATAAGTAAACTTTGTCTTAGCCTTGTCATATCAAGACACCGACAAACCTCTCTTTCGCTTTAAATGTTAATCTTGTCATTGGCTTGATAATTAAGTCACCAACAAGCCTTCATTTCGCTTTACTTGACAAGCTTTTCTCTTAAAACCTTATTCAAAGCTTGTTGCAAGGTTTATAAGTAAAGCTTGTCACTAAAAGCCTTTGCTCAAGCTGATTGCAAGGTTTACACCGTAAAGCTTGTCGTAGTAAGCCAAAAATAAGCAATCGACAAGCTTGTCACAACCTTACGTATTATTAAATGCTATCTGGGATGTTTAACGTCGAAAAACGGGTCACCGTCATTGAACCAGCTTCTGTAAATCTTAAACATAACGGAGAAATTTTAGTCCTGATGATGGCTACTAGTAAATAGGCCGAAACGTCGACCGACAGTTGATTTTTGTTTTATTGCGATCCAATATCCTGATATTCCCTTCTCTCAATATTGCATTGGACGAGATTTTGTATTCTAATCTATAACGGAGAAAGGTACGGCCCACCGGGAATTTACCTAGCTGCCCCCGTTGGACAAGCTGGGCCTGCATATGGGTTACAAAAATATTTGTTTTAAAGAATAACAAAGTATCAATATCACAAAAATTATTGAGGCCGCATAAATTAAAACTTATGATGTTATCACTGAATTACTTTGATAAACAAAGTGCAATGAAGGGAGCGGAATATTTTAAATTCAGTTTTAAGAACCGTTGTTGTATTCTAAAATCGCATGGTATAAAAAAACTTAGCACTTTCATTAACATAATAATTATATCGCCGTACAAATTAAATTTTTATCCTTGTTATTAAATACTTATTTCAATTTATAATTAATTAAATTTTTTATTTTCAAACTTGTTTTCTGCTTGACAACTTAATTAATTCAATTTTCTTTTCCAACAATTAAACTTTGTAACAATCAAACACTTTCTTTAAATTTTCATCAACACTTTATTTAATTAATTTTGTTACCAGGTAGTATATTACCCTGCCAGGACTCCTGAGTAAGAAATAGTATCAAGTGCCATTTTTATTAATTACCTACCCGAAGCACAGCCGAGGGCAAAAAACATACGAGGGATTAAATGTCACTTTACTTCAGTGGTTTTCACTTTCATTCGCAAAGTTTTAATGGTAGATAGTGGAAATTTTCTAGCTGAGAAATGTACATTGCACGACAAAGTTAAGTTTCTGCTAATGACAACCAAAAAGTTAATTAATACAGTATTATAATTAAATTTATTGATGAAGTGTGACTCACAGCACTTAGGGAAGCATTACCATAGAAATGTCTGCACTGCAATCTTGTCGACAATCAATTCAAGTACAATTAATATACATTTCATTTTTGGAAGTTTTCCAAGTAAACAGCGAAGTTGGGAAAAAAATTGTTACTAGGTTCGTGTTAGTCAATAATTTTTGAGTTGAACGACCTAAATGGTTCAATAATATCGTTTATAGTGTCTTACCTATGTGTCTATAAATTGCAATCACATTACGTGTATATTGTTATTATTAGATGCGAATCCAAAAATGTAAAACTTACTGCCGAACGTGCCAATGATTACATCATACTTTGCGTCATCATTGGAATTGCAGCTTTAAATTTAGATTCTGCAACCGCAACATCCCACTAAAACTTAATTTCCGATCGAATGCAAATTTATCAATGCCACATTTTCAAGAAAGTTGTGAGTTTCAAAATGGACGACGAGGAATTACTTGGCCATGCTGTAGGTACTTTTGCTTCATCAGAAAATTTTGGATTTTTTTTAATAGAAACGCATGTTGAGTTGTCACGGTATTATGAATTATTTAAGAAACACTTGATGGTTCTTTCATAACGGAAGTTCAATGGCTTATCGATTTAATTAATTATTCAAAATTTTCACAACAATCAAACGCAAATCCGAATCTAAGGGGAAATTAAATTACGTTTCTGAACAAAAACTTCTAGAATGAAATTTACAAGATAATTCAGAACTTTTCAAAATAATAATTATTTGAAGATTCCGCTTAAACAATTTTTTTTCAGTATTTGTAAATAATTCCAAGAGTCGAGGAAAAAAGAGAAATTTACAGTTTGTCTGGTAAAACAAAAGTTCTTTGGACACCGATAAGGTTGGAAGTGAGGGTTAGACTTTGTAGATACTAAACTACGGTAATAAATTGGCTATAAAAATAAAAGTTTAAAGAATGAAAACAATTTAGTCTGAAAATGCATCCAAAAGACAATTGATTGTTTGTCAAGCGCCCAAAAAATTTAAACATTTTGGCATAGAAATAAAATGAAAATACTCACCTCGGTAACAGATTTTTTACTATAGTCGTTGAGAAATTGTATCCAAACACTGAGCAATTCGTTGACAATAACTAAATCGTTGTACAGCCATTGAAACACATCATTAACCCACAAAACACTAACATTATCGGCACCTGTACACTGAGGTGCTGGAAAATATTTGGATTTTTTTAAATCAGGTCCTGGTGATTGTCGCGTTAATCTCTTCCGAACCGGTGGTGTAGGAGGCACATAACCGGAACCACTTTTAGCACTTTTAGGCGCACTACTTGTTTTTTTCACCTGCTTGGTGTCGGTTAAATCTACACCCGTCTTCTCGGCACTTTTATCTAACACTTTGGTCGATTCGACTTTCGTTTTCGTCTCGGTCGTCGCTTCCTTTAAAACGAATTTGGCATAAACCAGTTTCCCCAACCACAATAAAAAAAGAGCGGCTAGGATCCATCCAAAAACGAACATGGCTAGAGTATCCATTGTTGTATCACCTGTTCCGTCAAACGTACAAATCAAGTCGTCAACAGATTCCGCTAAATCCATGACAGCGCCATTCTACTACCTTCGATCCTCCTCATACTCTGATGGCAAAACTTGACGATTTTTTACTCTGTCTGTAAACATTACATATGTTAGATAAAGACATTAGAACGTTTTCCTGTTTAAAACTCGACTACACTGCGTGTACCAAAAATAAGTTCTCCCAGATCATTCATTTTATAAATACATCTCTGCTCCAATTTTCGGGTATGCAAGTAGGGAACGCGATTTCTTTTGTTATTATGGATGAAATAATTGATTAAAAAAGTTTTAAAATAAGTGCCAAAAATAAATAACTATCAGCTGTGCAATAATTCAATTTAGTCTCAATTTATTTACATAATTCTATTTAAAAATATATAAGTTGATGGATGCGATTACTCTATTGAAATTAGTAAACATCACATAATTGCGTTAACCTTTACTCGAATGTCATGATGACCACATCGCTTCATAAATGGGTCGCCTTTTCATAACAAAAAAAATGTCGATTTGGAAACTATTTTTAATTTTTGAAAATTTACTTTTTTGTTAAATTTAAAACATCGAGCTCGATCACGTTCTCGAAGGTTACGTAAAGGGCCTTTGATGAAACCAAGAGCAACGACATTATGATGTATCTTTGTGTATCTAAACTACGGGATGAAATATCTAAAATTCTCGGTTGCCTGGTTCAAGTTTGAGGTAACCCAGCGAGAATTTGGCATGTGTTCCTGTGCTCGCTGAAAAGGAACTTATTGTTTCATTTTAAACAATAAGCGAACATTTAATCATGCGTACGTCCGTGGTGAAATAAAATTTTTTAGTTAGGAATAATTGAAAAAATTTTCCAAGCAAAATTAATTGGTATTATTTTCCCGCAACAAGTATGTGAATAAGAGACAGACCTAACAATCAACTGGTAGGATCAATGGACGAAAAATAATGACCTGACAAGGAAATAACTGCTATATAAATTATTCTTGTGCAGTAATATCAATCGTATTAAAATTTTTTTCAAATGAAAAGTATTCGCTATAAAATTATCTCAAAGAAAGGTTCTTACCAATATTTACCGGGAACTAACCCCTGAGGCACAATCGAGGGTCAAAATAATATTAATGCGTATAAGTATATCCCTTGTATGCTCATATATTTATTTCGACGCCGACGGCGACGTATCTCCGTCGATAGGGGCCGTGCCTATGGCATTTACGTCGGTTACTGATAGGTAACTATGCCGACAGAAAATACGCCAACGTATCTACGCCGGCTCCGTTAGGGAACCACGATGATGAGATTTACGCCGACAGCACATAAACGTATCTACGCCGGCACGGCACTAAAACACCGACGATGGAATATACGTCGACAGGTAACTATGCCGACGCCTCCGTTATTTACGTCGGTGATATTTACGCCGCCCGTGTCTACATTGACAGTAACTATATCTGTCAGTACTACGCCAACGTATTTACGCCGGGTCCGACGGAAAACTACGCTAACGAAATATACGCCGACGCAGAACCAAAACGCCGACAGGTAACTACGCCGCAGCCTCCGTTATTTACGTCGGCGATATTTACGCCGCCCGTGTTTAAATCGATGGGTTACTATGCGTTTATGTAGTGGTAAATATCGTCGGCGTAATTACGGTCAGCGTAGTTACTTACCTTAGATACCTATCGGCTTATAAATCATCGGCGTATGCGCTATTGGCGTAAATACCTACGGTGTATTTATTGTCCCCTTCTTTTAAGCAAAGCTACCCTCAATGTTTTTGAATGAACACATTAATAAATAAATTGAACGTTAAGTTGTATAGTGAGCAATCAGTTAACTCCCCCCACTCGCACAAACAAAGTTCAAAGTTGAGGTAATACGGTCAACCCCCTAAGTCATTTTAGCGGAAATAAATTTGTATAGTTTTGAATTTTGTACATACTATCAAGTAATGTAAAATCGAATATCCTTCAATTTCTTCTATAAATGTAAAGTTACGATTAACATGGATTATACGATTTTTATATCATCAATTCCGGGTTAGGGTTCGCGGAAGTACTTAGGGCATTTATAATGTTACCTGCGGTCAGCATCGTGGTCAGAATCTTGACACGAGAAACTAACACGCTAACCGCTCGGCCATTCACTCAACTGAAGTTCCTGTAATATAACTAAATAAATAGCCATTTTTACAATATTATAATCTGATATTCACCAATCTCATGTTCATAAAAATAAAAATTTATTGTAGAGACGGTCATCAGCTTATGCTTATGAATGCGGAATACCTGGTTCGACTCCGAGGTTAGTAAAACTTTATTCTGATAATCTCCCCTCGGAAGGCAAACCACCGAGATATAATCTGCCTAGTTCAGTCTCTCTGGAGATGAAGTGTATACATTTCCCGCGGTTCGGAGACGATAATCAGTAGGTCCCCTATGTGTGTGATAATACTTCAAACGCACAATACGTATTACATAGGAGAGAGGTCGCATGTGAAGAAGGAGAATAACACAATTGTATTACAATTTATATAACCGTCTAATATTAGTAATGATTCAAACCGCGATTGTGGCTCTAAGCAAATATTGATAAGAACCTTTCTTTGAGATAATTTTATGGGGATAAATTTTTATTAGAAAACTTTTTTAATATGCGTTGAAATGATTTCCTTGCCAGATCGAATATTTCTTCTACTAACATTCTACTAACTACCAGCACACGTCATATCATAGTTTTAGAAACACTGGTCGAAATATTACGCACCAGTCAAGTCTGCATTACGACTAGACGAAATTTTGTGTCAATTCGACTGCGCCAAAATCTCATGTTCGCAAAAATAAAAATTTATGTTTTGCTTTTTACGCATTAAGAATTTAACTGAATAAAATTGACGGAACCTTCAAATAAGTTCAGTTTAGGCAAACCATAATTCAATGTATTAAGGAAAATCGATATAAAACGACACTAAAGAGAAAGCTTTTGGAAAATGTCAAGTCAATCAAATTGGTTGGCAAGGGTATTAAAAAAATATTTTCTTTACTTTTTATTGGGCTATAAGTCAAAGGCGCCATTCTGACCCTTGCGATTTTGGCATTTCTTGGGGCGAAGGAACACATTATACAAAGTGAACGAATAAACTCTGTCAAATTAATTAGGTCATGTTTGTTTAAAGATTAAGACGCGTAAACAGAATTCCTCATGAACGAAACTGAAAGTTTCAAAAAACAATAATTTAGAGACGAACAGGAAAATTTGAATAATAACGTTACATAGCATACCGGAAGCATTCGCCCAATTAAACACCTTGAGTTTATAATTAGAAAGTAAATATTGAAATATCAACTTAGTTTTTGATTTACACAAAAGTTTGCGGTATAAATTACAAGTATTTCAATTATTATTCAAAATGTTTATGTTCTGTTTGTTTCAAAAATTGTAATTTTAAATTTTCTCAAGTGCATTCCAAGCGATGAAGGCCCGTATTATTACAAAATTGACAGGTTGAAAGGTCTATTTTAAAAATCGTCTGAAATTACAAGCGCCTTAATTATTTTCGTAAGGATTCACAAGTAAAATTTCAAACCGGTTTGGAATAATTCAAACCCCAAAAAAGATTCATTATTATGTCATAATTATAAATAAACAATCTTTTTGCGATAAGCTCAATTTAAAATCGAAGAATGAAAATTACTTTCAAGTATGTTGAGTAGGTACTATTTAAATTATAACACAAAAATTTAAATTTTTGAACCAATTCCATATCACCTAATTAAGGTTGCCAAGGTTGAAAAAAAAATGTTTAATTTTGTCGAGAAAGAAAAGTTTTAATAAAAGTTTGTTTTTCGCTATTTTATGACTTGATCAATACCGGGAAATGTAAAAATTAAAACGTGAAACCACCCACCTTTATTCTGTGACTTATTGATTTCTTAATAAAAGGCGAAATTATTTTGTAAAATTTTCTCAACACTAACTGATCTATTCGTTAACAAAGTACGGCACTTACTGGTCGCCCATCGCGTTTATCAATTTTATGTACCCAGTGCACACTGAGGTCGATAGTTTTGTTCGGTTTGCTTTGTGTTTAGTCCCCTCTTTAGGTAGTCTCTTTAAAACCAGAGGTTTCCAAAATGTAGCAATATTGATTTTGTGTACTTTTCTCATAAAACGCAAATCGTAAAAAATTACGTCTTAAAGGCTCTTGGATATACCAAAGGATTTTGAACCCCAGCGAATCCACAACAGTTTCTTTTCAATGTTTCCAGATTTTAAACTATTGAGAATTTTTGAACGGTTTCCAAGTATGTTACCAAGACAAGTATGTTGTTCTAATCTTAATTTTCTTAGCCCCCCCCCCGCACAGAAAAAAATTTTTAGTAGTTCTAATTAAAAGATACTTGTTTTCCACCAAAAGTATCGGGAGGAATTCCACATTTTTAACATGCTTAAATTTTTTTAAATAATTTTATGGACCCTCTGGTTTCTATATAATTGAGGGCCCCACCCTTCAATGGTTTATTTATTTGTGGTTTGAAACCTCTGATTTTTGTTATGAAATAAATTGATGCAGAATCGGCAATTTATGCCGATAAAATGCTGCTTGCCAATAAAAATGTTAAATTTTATAGAATTGCAGGAAAAACTTCTTTTCAGCAACTGTCTGACGTTTTTCTTTTATTAGAACCCCCTGATCTGTTTACTACTACGTATTCTAAAAAAATTTTATAGATATTTCATCCTTAATAAATTAATAGAAGAGGGGGGGTTGTTTTCTTATAAAATTCTAGACTTATTATTATTGCAAATTTTTATTATTTATTACGGATTTTAATTATTTTACAAGTAATTTTAATGTTGTTTGGTTTTCTAATTTTCATCTAATTTATGTCGACTTTCAAAATTTTTTTAAATTTAATTTTCAAGGGGCACCATTCGCTAGTCAACATCTGCCACGCTGTCGGAACCTTTTGTTCGTTTTCATCTTTTTTATATAATAATTGTTTATGAAATTTATAACAATTAATTGAATTAAATTTTCTAATTTTCCTCTTCCTTTGAATACAAATTTAATTAATAATTAACTCAGCTAACTTCTTCCTCTCACAAATAATAATAATAATCTACCTTTTAATTAACATTTCCGAATTTTCAATAATTAATCACTTTATTTCAACTTCCTTTTTTATCATCCATTAACTCTTTACTTATTCATTAATTACATCTCTACTTCAACTCATATTTCATTTATCTAAATTCATTGCTAATAACATTACTCACCCTCCCGATTTCATGGTATTTTTCAGTTTTTAGCATAGGTTGTCTTAAGTAATTCGCTAACCCTGCCAAAATAATTTTGTTAGTCGAATAAAAATAAAGAGATTGTGACAATCCACTCGAACGATGATGGAATCGATTTATGTACAAATTCTCCACCCACTACCACCACGGATTCACCAAAGGAGGAAATTCCCTATTTGCTGGACAAGCTGGAGGTCGATCTAGGCAAGAAATTGGAGAATGTTCAGCAATTCCATGACAAGTTGGCCAAGGAAATGTCGGAAACAATCCATTTGCGGAAAAAATTCGAAGACCAACGCAAGGAACTCATTGCAGCAACGAAACTTCCAGAAGCTGACAAGGTCGACTTCTTGGAACTAAATTTTTTGCCAGCAAATGACGACTTTTCTCCACCAGTTGGAAGAAACGGACGCATAAGGAGGAATAGAGCCACCATCGTCCGAAGATACTCTTCTAAGAGCCAATAAGTTCACTTGACTCGGAAAATCCGATCATGCATCAACCAGAGCTGAATCGATGATTTCCATGGCAAAGCAAAAGACGGTCCCCCGTTCGTCTTGAAAGATATAGGCAAGTGGTCTCAGCTCGTGGAATAACTAAAATTCGAGCAGATCAATTAATTATCGCAAAGTTACAAATGTCGCGGAGGGTACTTCCATCACACCCTTCACACCACGGGACTACCCAGCCAAGTTCAAATTGTTGAGACCAACCTGGACACGAGAGTGGGACGGTTTATTTTCACCCACCGACTACGGGAAGAAAGGCTACTTCGAATCGTCTTTATGGGTATCCATAGGGATTGCAACGTACAATCAAAAATCCATGTAACTCTAAACTTGTTCTGGAAAAACACATTTTTTACATTAACTCTACTAATTTTAAATAGGCATTTCACTAACGCAGTCTACAAAAAGTCAATCTTCAGAACCACGTCAATACAACACCTATAGTTTATAAAGTATTTTTGCATGTAAAAACATTTCAGAAAAGGGATATAATAAATACACAGCAAAAACCATATTCGAGTTCTAATATTTCTCAGTTTTAGTTTAGGGTAGTATTCGCTGAAGGTTTTTCTACTGAAGCAATCAGTGGATGCACCGAGGGCGTAACAAAATGCTACTCCACTAATCATGGTATTCATGAAGAAGATACCCCAGAAAAAGACGATTTTAGAGACGCCTGCAACCTTCGGTGGGGCTCACCCCGCAAGTTTCCAAAAGCCAAGGCCAGATACCAAAATCGAGCACCACCATATAATCACATTTCAAATTATCAAAGTGCAACCCAACCATTCGGGTTTACCATACTTATGACTTATCTCAACGTTGGCGTTCATCTTGTCCATGGTCCTACTACTACTAAGTCGTATTGTTCGCTTCTGAACGTCGTGACCCATCTCTTTCTATGCATGTGATGTGCGCTCCAAGTGTTTTCACATACACAGAGGACCTATTTGTTTAACGTGGGTTCCGAACCACGGGAAGTGTAATACACTTCATGTTGAGATGGGCGCTCTTGGCAAATTACCTCGGTGGTTTGCCTTCCGAGGAGAGACGGCCAGAATAAAGTTCTTACCCTGCCCGGATTCGATCCGAGCGTTTCGCATTAGCAGTAGACGTACTTAACTGCTAAAGCTATGACCATCTCCTGTCCAGGGTCCACGCTGGACATAATTGGCTACTTCAAGAATCAATTGATCTGAAGAAATACAAAAGCCAAATAAACCAAAGGACCACAAAAACCGATAATTGAAAAATGGTAATCAACTTAAAGAGATCACATTCAAACAACATGGAAGTACACGCCCAACGAATTGGCGAACTCATGTTTTTCTGCAAACTCAACCACAGGTTCCGACATAAACATGTTTATTATTCTTTTAAGATTAATCTAGGTCAATAAAAGTTTGGGGAAAACAACTAAAATTGCAGGACTTTCACGAGTTAACTCAATCAGCAATTTTTACGTCTACACTCAAACATGGCGTAATCAAAATGATCTGACAGTATTAAAAAGCAAAGAATTTTAGTTAATACTTTTTATTATTAATAGTTATTAAAACAAGGCTTTTGCCAAACTTCTCTTAGACAAAGGGCTACTCTTCTGCATTATCGTCGACTTGACACGATTATGGTACGCCCGACTGCTAAAACCTGGTAAAAACCTATCTTACAAAGTTCATCCAGATCTTCTCTTTTCCTTTTGACAATTCTGTAGTTAGGTGTTTCGGAGGTGGGGGCAATTCGTGGTTCATAAGGAGAGGAACGGACTCGCACAATTTAAATTTTTGGGGATTTGTGGGGTATCCTTTCAAGCAAGGAAGTTTGGGGCTCTTCCCGAAAATTCTTTGAAAATTAAGGGATAAAAGGGTATTTACGAAGATTCCGGTCGAAAACAGGAGGTTTTGGTATTTCAGGTACAATTACTTAGTACAATTTAGCCCGCTAATCAGAATTACATGACACAATCTCGTATTCGGATTAGGGAATATTACAGTTTGTTACTTTACTTTAACATTAATAACTCTTTTGCCGGCTAAGCAGAGTTGGTTCGCAAATATTTAAAAAAATATCGGGCGTAAAAAATATAAGAAAATAAAGAAGATAGTAGGTAATGACCGAAAACACCAAGTGACAATACTGAAAGATAAAGACGATAACGTAATAATGGATGCTAATGACAGATTGAACAGGTGGTATGAATATATGAAGGAACTATTCGAAGACCAAATACCACCAAGCTTTGAAGTACCACAGGAAGAAACCGGTCCCAAAATTCTGAAATCTGAAGTGGTCTACGCAATAAAGATGTCAAAAAATGAAAGAGCGCCTGGACCAGACAATGTTTTTACCGAGATGGTTAAACTGATGGAAGACGAAGGCATAGACATTTTGGTAGAGTTATTCAACCAAATATACGATACAGGTATAATACCTTCCGAGTGGCTGAAATCAACATTTATAACGATACCAAAGAAGATACAAGCGAAAAAATGCGAAGAATATAGAACTATCAGCCTAATGAGCCATATACTAAAAATCTTTCTAAGGGTAATTCACGGAAGAATAAGAACAAGATACGAAGAGAGCGTAGGAACCACACAATTTGGATTCAGAAACGGATACGGTACAAGAGAGGCTCTGTGTAGTGTTCAGATGTTGGTGGAAAAGTGTCGGGACATGAACGTGGATGTGTATGCTTGTTTTGTAGACTTCGAGAAAGCGTTTGACAGAGTAAAACATCAAAAACTGATAGATATTTTGAAAAATATTGGATTGGACAGTATAGAGATATAAGAATAATTGGAAATCTCTATTGGAACCAGAGAGCTTCAGTCAGAGTCGAAGGAAGTATTACGGAGGAAATAGATATATGTCGTGGAGTTAGACAGGGATGCATACTCTCCCCTCTTTTGTTCAACACCTACTCTGAGGCCATTTTTAGAGAAGCACTAGAAGGAGAAGAACCAGGAATAATTATAAACGGACAGATAATAAATAACATCAGATACGCGGATGAGACGGTTAATTTGGCTGACAACATGCAGGGGTTGCAAGAGTTAGTGTGCGTAGTAAACAGGGCCAGTGAAAGGTACGGACTTAAGATGAATCTAAAAAAGACCAAACTAATGATAGTCAGTAAGAATGGTGAAATACCCGCTGCACCATTACTAATAGGAGATGTAGAAATAGAACGAGTGCACCAATATAAGTATTTGGGTTGTTGGCTGAATGACCAGTGGGACCATTCTCGAGAAATAAAGTGTAGCAAGAAGCTGCTTCCTTAAGATGCGAAACCTTCTCAGTAATAGAGATTTTAATTTACAGTTAAGGACCCGTATTATGTGATGCTACATCTTCCCGGTGTTGCTGTACGGAGTAGAGGCTTGGACACTGACACAGAATACCACAAGGAGAGTCGAGGCCTTTGAGATGTGGTGTTATAGGAGAATGTTGAACATTTCATGGGTAGACAGAGTAAGAAATGAAGAAGTTCTGGAGCGTATGGGAAAGGAGAAAGAGGTGTTGAACACAGTCAAGAGAAGAAAATTGGAGTATTTGGGACACTTCATGAGGGGAGAGAGGTATGGAGTTTTGAGACTGATATTGCAAGGAAAGATTCGGGGAAGACGTGGTGTGGGAAGAAGAAGAATCTCTTGGTTGAAAAACCTAAGAGAGTGGTTTCATACCAGCACAAGGTCCCTGTTTAGAGCCGCCGCGGATAAAGTCAAGATAGCCATGATGATTGCCAACCTCCAACGTGGAGAGGAACTATGAAGAAGAAGAAGAAGATCGGGCGTAGGCTGTGTTAGCTAAACGTGGAAAGAAAAACCAAAGAAATACAAAAATTATTGGAAAAATATAATTAAAATTCAAAAAATATTTACACTGAATAAATTAACAATAATTACCAAAAGGTACAAAAAACAAAACAAGAAATATTAAAACTTAAACTAATTTACAAAAACTTAATAATTACTATACTAAAAGCTTACCCAAGAATTTATCAATTAATAAAAACAAATTGTTTACAGGGGGGTGGTCGATTCAAGTTAAATTATAAAGTACATAAGTCACACATATGTCTAAGAAAAAAATAATTTAATTCGCACAAAAGTTGGAGACGTAATTATTTACTACAACTAGAACAACAAATAACATAACACAAAAAAAGATAAGATAATCGAAAAGATACGAAAAAATAATATGGCGATACGTGATCCTTGCACTAAAAGTTGTGTGAGAATGACAATCTTCACCGTAAAAACTTGCCTTTATCCTTTCGTTACCATGGTCCTAAAAATTTTAACATCTGTTTCTAACGGGGGATTCTAAGAATTACTTCACATAATTTTTTATGGTTTTACAAGGGTCGAATATTAAAAAAACATTTTTTTGAAGGTACACTTTTTAGGAAATCCTAATATATGACTTTAATGGTGACGAATTGGGCACCAATCGTAACAAGTTACATTAAAATACTGTAACATTGACCTTCAACGCTAATTCAATAATGTACTTAGTGAATTTTACCTTTAAGATCCTAAAAAAGAGGTATGTTTATTTAAATTTCATACGTGAATTGAAATTTGGTGGAGTTTTTAGCGGAGTATATTAAATCTAAGCTACTACCGCTTACGGTCCCAAGGAATGTCGGATTGTCGCAAATATTCAGTGGTAAATTATTATTCGGCCGGCACCCCGTCGCTCTCCACGTACCAGCCGCCACTGCTTATAAATTATGTCTATTCATTTTTTCGGGGCGAAGGAGTTAACAAAGGCTATATGGGCATAAGTTGAGCGCTGTATTCATTTGTTACAACACAAGGGCAAGGACAATACTCAAAGATTCAGCGAGTACAGGTTTTAGCAAGGAGTATTGCTAAAACCTGTACTCGCTGAATCTTTGAGTATTGTCCGAACCCGCGTTGCTGTTGCGATGATAATTCCGTGAAGAAACGCCACAACTTAAAAGCACAACATCACATACGAAAATCGACATTTCAAACGCCATTTTTAATGTCGAAAATGGTGAAACAAATTGACCATATCGCATCACAATAATTGCAAAAAAAAATTTCGTAAGTACCGAAAAAAATGGAAGCATAATCGCACTAAATTTGTAATATAAAATTCGTTAGAAGTACATTGCTTTAAGTGAACTCGGGTGGGAACTAATGCGTTGAACCGGTTTCCTACATCGCATCGGTCGCGAAGTGCGTTAGTCTACAAATACACACTACACATATTCGATTTTCGAATATTTATATTGCGAGATTTTTTATTACATATGAATTCTTTTACGCCCCACTACAAATATTCGATATTCTGGTAGGGTATTTGGAATATTTTTTATTTTCGGATATTATTCGACTGTGCATGCGTCGTATCCATTTAACTACAATGTAAAATAGCGCACGCTGATTGGTCGGAACTACTCTAATATGACCCTGAGTGGAATTATCAGTGAAAAATATTTATTTACTACATAATCCTAAAAGTTGGTAAAATAATAATGGGCGTAAAGAATTAACTGTTTAAATTTTTTTCCAAAACAGGTTCAAGAGGTTTCTATGCTGTACCCTCTACATGTTTTTAAATTTACCTGCTTGAGGATAAATTGCATTGTAAATAGATTATTGAAAGTAATCTCCTTGAAAGTAATTTTCCATATGGCATGTCTCACTTGTATAATCTAAATAGAGCTCTCTCGTAGGTCCAAAAGTCGTTACAATGTCTTTAATTCGAATAACCGGCGTTCCACGGTAACTTATGGCCGTATTGCACTGTACAGATCTTTGTGCGTACACAAATTTCTCCATTCTTGTACAGAAAATAATTAGCGACCACCGCATTAGACATACCAGCTTAATTTTTTTCATTGTAGGACGATTCTTGCAGTTCGCGCAGATTTGTGTAGGGCGCTGTAGGATGAAGCTTCTTTTAAGCCGCCGGCGCCGATTAAAAATATTACGCGGCATTAGTTAATCATGCCGCAATCGGTTAATTAGTTATCGATTTTACTTTTTTATTGGGGGTAATTAGCACTATGTCAGTAACTTGATAAATTATGGAAGTAATTAATGACCAAATCCTATTTCAGAAGACTCTGTAAGCTGATGAGAATGGAAATAATCGGAAAAAAATTAATTTTTTAAAAACTCATTAAGATTCTACCAATGAAGAAAAATATTAACAATAAAACAACGGCATATTTTTAATATATTTATTATAAATACATAGTAAAATCTGTAACACAATGTTAAATACAATGTTAAAAAATATAATAAAAACATTGTGCAAAATTTTGACTTGAGATCACAATACAAAATTATTATTATCATCAATTAAAAACGTAAAAACCACACAGTATTTTTATAAAAACTTTTTTTTTCGATAAAATAAATGCCGATAAAATATCACAAACGTTCATCGTAAACGAAACTAATCAAGAGCTTTTTATATAAAGCAGTTTTTCAAAATTTGTTAATGATTATAATATTAAAATTAACTTTCTTTCAATACCAGGCATTTACAAATACAACGAGCGTTATACAAATTTCGGAACTTTCGCAAAATTCCCTTTCGCATGTCTGCTTTTTTATTTTAATGAAAACGGTTCGTATAAAATTCACAAATAAATCAAGGGAGAAAATAGACTATCGTAGTATACATCGTTATTAAGGATCTCTTTAACTTCAATATCCGCGCACAATATAGAGTAATATTTTTTGTAAGGATGATTTATTCAATCCGTGCTGAAAATGGTAAAAAGCACCTCACTTTCAGTGTAGTCCTTCACGACTATAAACTATTTGAGCTTCACGACTAAATCTACTATATTGCGGGACTAAACCAGTGGCGTAGCAACAACTTGGAACACTTGGATAAGAAATGAAAAGTATACTAATTCAATTTTAACAATTTCACTCACTGGGAACTTCCCTAAGTTGCAGCTATTAACCACATTATTTATAAAGTTTAAGCGATCCTTAGACTCAAAACAGTCTATTTTAAGCCTCGACATTGATTTGTTCTTGATTTTCGATGTATACATGGCGGGCGATACTAAAACTATTTGAAGCAACTATTAAACTCGACATAGTACTTACTATATTTTTAAACACATCTCTTCTTTACATTTCCTTTCTCGTATTTGCAGTACAAAATAACAAAATCCGTGTTTGTCTCTTTGTTTCTAAATAAACCACTCTATTTTCTCTTTAGGCCACATATCATGCATTTCTACGATGAGGAATATCGTTCTCTTTAAATCAACATTTCATTGGCACAAATTATCGCCATTTATTATTTAAATGACGACTCTTACAAATATTGTCTTAACAAATGCAATTACTTAAAGGCAACAAGTGCAATGAGTAGAAATGCAAGATATTTACAATAGTTCATAGCCAAATGATGTAAGTAACCAATATTTGAAATGCACCCTCAAATACTAATACGATTGTCTACACAGATTTTTAAGTTTTTATTGGCGATTAATAAAAAATTACCGTCTAAAATTTACAAAAAATATGGAAGTACGAAAAATAACTCTGGAATCTTTTGGCATTTTGCAACACTGGTTACTTACATTCACCTTCTTCTAGTCTAGGCACATTAGAAAAATACGCAAAATGAATTTTCAGAGAGTTCATATCTGGTACATTTCTAAATGTAGTACTCTGTACCTTTTCGGTGATATCCGCTATAAGTTTTGTTAAAAAAATAAACCTATTGAATGCAAGTCCTTTCAATGTACCAAGTGGAGCGTTCCCCCCTCAACCATCGTTATTACAGTTGCTTTCAATTTAAATTACTGAAATAAATTCCGTACTAAAATTTGATCACGTTTGTGATTGGTTAAAAACCCATGGCTAAAAAAAGGCGTGACAGTTTGAAATAATTTTTTGCCTATGCAAATGGTTTTTTTAGCGTCGATCATAATTTTTCGTTAATTTAAAATGAACCGATTCTTTGCAATCTGTAAACTCTTTTTGTATGATCACTGGTTAAAAAGTTAAATAGTAAAATCTGTACCATTTATGAACTCTCTAGAAATGATTACTGATCTTTGCCTAAATTTGCCCATACATTTCCGAAAGATACGCAGCTTAAACCGCTTATAGAAGGTGTTTGTAGTTTTTTGTACTGCTGGGTATAGACGACCTAGAACAACTGGGTGTGACCGATTTGAGGCAGATAAATTAGATGCAAACCGAATTTTAATGTGCTTTGACAGTTTTACAATACGGCATTGCGTATCTTTCGCAAATTCCAAATTAACGATTTGACTAATGCACTTGGACTGTTTTAAATAATAAATAATGTTTGGAAGTCCTTTAAAATACTACTTTATGTACAATTTAAAAAAAAATGTGGAAACGAAACGATTGGTTGCAAAATTATAATATACAGGGTTGACTCAAAAAGGTAATGGACTAGCAATTTAAAAAACTATGATTTTCTGATAGTGTAACGCCTAAATTGAAAATTTCTCATGGAGTTAAAAATAAAACACTTGTTGATTACAACCCTGAACGTTAAGTAAATACAAAATGAAGACGACATTTTAGCATTAGAGGAAGAACAAAATGAACGAGGAAGTTAATGTTTGAAAAATTTAATTTATGGAAATAAATAGCCAAACTTGTGAATATACAGTGTGTTTGTGTATTATGTGTAGGTGTGTGAGTGTGTGCTCTATCTTACGACATCTATGTAGCACTATATTAAAATTTAGCTGTTCTGTGTCTGCTTTAAATAAAAATTAAAAACGGAAAATTTTTTTCTTCTTAGATAATTACTTGTAATCCTAAATTCTAGTAATTGAAAAAATCAAATAAAAACAAACACAAATCAGATAAAATTTTCAACCATAATAATTATGACTACTAAACAATACTGCATAGTTTTCCATTATTTTACATACAGAACAGCCAATAGGAAACATTCATATTTTTTTTATACATTTAACGTACGCTTTTTACGTTAGGAAATTATAAATAATACAATTTTTTAATGGCGTCGACTTATAGGTACATGTAAAATTAACGACGATATTGCGCATAAGTTTAGGTGCAAATGATAGAAATTACCTTCGGTTTAATTCTGATTTTATAGCTGAAAATAAAGAAAAACCGATTAAATGTGTGTTGAGTACTTAATTTTATTGCGTTATTATAATTATATTATATTTCTTATTCTACAGTGATAAGTTTTGGTGAATTGCGACGTGGGGAAGTTAACCGTTACTATAATAGTACGAAATTCGGCGTGGTCAGTTGAGGTAATCGCTTAGCAGAAGTCACAAATGCGGCGCCGTCAATTACAGGTATAAAAAGAGATTAGTGACGGTGATTAATTAGAATTAACCTTGATCAGATCGAAAGAGGAGATGACTTGGAGGAGTCAGCGATGAATTGGAATACATGGAGGGGCATTATAGAGGAGGCTAAAGCTCTAAAAGAGGTATTCGACCATTGGAAGTAAGTAAGTATATGCCCACTTTACCTTAATTGGATATTTTCTAATAGATTAATCTAAATATTAAAATAATTAAATTTTAATATTGGTAGTACAAATCCATATACATTCTTGACCCAAAACAAAAAAATTAATAAAAATGGTTTTTAGTTTCTACTGACTTTTCAATTTAATTTGCCCACTTCCCTTTAATTCTTAATTTCTTGTGTTTTACTCAAGAATTTATGCATTTGTAATTTAATTAGTTTAATTTTTATTGACATTAGTATTTTGAAACTATTTTGTTTACAAAAATGCGTATTAAAACACCGGTTGATTTTTAGAAAAAGGTTTTTAAATTCATATTTTCGGTTTACGGAAATTGCTTACATCCACATTATCTGATTCTAATTCGTCTTATTCCACACTACTCCCGATTATTTCACTCATTCACTATGGAAGTTTAAGTGCTAATTTTAGAAAAAGTTTTAGTCTATCTGAAGCTTGATTGCAGCTATATCAACAAATGGCGTTACTCAATGAAAGGTGGAATAAATAGCTTGAGCACCAATCACGGAACTCTTAAAGATCCGTGGCACCAATACAAATGAAGAATTACAATAATAAAGCAATTTATTAAGACTTCAAATTAAGGAGCGCCTTCTGTTGATTGCCTTCTGAACTAAAAAAGGTGCTTGCAAAACTCCCACCACGGTGATATCTTTCTTAGCAGTAGTTGAAGTTCAATCAAACTATTTAGAAATCGATCATGAATAACATCACGCAGTTTTAAGCACTTTTTTCACACCCCACCCCCAAATCACATTTTCTCACATAATATTACTACAATTTATTATTACTTCACATATTCTTGTACTCTCTACTACATTCCACTAGTTTAAAATTCTAAGAAATAACGCTGAAATTTTGAAAGCTCCATCCTCCACCCGTCATCATAAAAAAATCGTCACATAGTTTTGATGTTCTCCCTCCTCGCCGTCCGTGCCTTAATTTATTAACGGTTCCAATGTGCGTACACATTAAAGCTGTATTACATTACACAATTTCTTGTACAATAAACGACACAATTTTGCGCAGAGACGAGTTCAAAGCGTTTGCGCATAGCGTTGTGCGGCAGTGCGCAAAATTGTGTCGTTTATTGTACAAGAAATTGTGTAATGTAATACAGCTTTTAGAGCATTTTTACGCGTACGAAAGCCAAGTGGGGCAAAAAAGGTCTGCGGCAAGAAATCTGTGCAATTAAATACGTATAATAAAATTTACGCACACAACTTTTGAATGCGGACGCTTTCGTACGTGCAAAAGTTTCTAATAAATATGTACGCATCTTTAGGTTAGCACAAAACCTGATTATTCGTCCTTTTTTTTCAACTACTATTATTGTGATTGATCAATTTATAGGTTAGTTATTTTTTTAAATGTGTGAAATTTCTTGACCGCGCCGCAGTTGTGACTGTTAAAAACGGTTTAACCTGTTTTTTAATGCGATTAGGGATTAATCACACCGCAGTTCGGATCTTTCCACGGCACAGGACCGCAATCTATACTAAAAAATGCAATGTATGACTCCCTGCGTCCGCACCAATTGCTTGGGTACTTTCCAACTTGCTAGAAACTTCAAATCTTGCATGTAGATAGAAACCAACCTCAAACTCCTAGCATGTCCTCGTTTTACGTCGGCCGTCATATTGGAGTCACCATTTTGAATTTTCCAATTTTCAGAATTTTCTCGTCGGTTTGAGGTTGTTACCTATCCGGATGCAAAATTTTAAGTTGCTAGCTCGTCAAGAAGCGTCCAAAACATTCGTACATTGCCTTTTATGGTATAGATAATTTTCCCAATATGTTTAAACATTTTCCCAAAACATTTAAATTTCTGATATTAGAAACATTTTCGAAAATAGGGCCTCGTTAATGACGCGCACGATGAGATAAGCGATATAAAAACATTATATTCGTCACTTACCGTCTATAATATCCTGTTTCATTTTGTGCATTTCTTTTTTAACCTCTTTAATAATTTCGTTTTTAAGGGCATCTAATTCCGTCTGACCAAGACTCATGCTATCCGAAAGGCCGTTAACTTTTAATATTGTCTCTTCAGAAGCAGAACCAAACCGCTTTCTACTACTCTTCGGCGACTCTGAATATTTTGACGAATTATTTGGTAAAGTATTTGTTTTTTCCCAAGCTGCGACCTTCTTTTCGTCCTCTTCGATATCGGCAGTTTTCTTCTCCACCTGTGATGTTAAAAGTGTTAAAACTTGAATTCAGAACTAACGCGCGATTTTAACTTACAACAGCTCTCCTCCTGGCTAAAGTTTTAGCCATTTCGTCCATCATGGAAGCCATGCTTCCTCCTGCACCTCGACCCAATGTTCCGTAATTACTACCGCCACTACTTGTTGACGATCCACTATTTTCGGTTGGAGGTGGAGTATTCTAAAAATTTATTTTAGTTTTGGACAATTTGGAAAAAGAAACCTTACCTTGGTGTTGCGTTTTAATCGAGCGTTTTGTAATTGTGCGGCTAAAGAATTGATTTCTCCTCCATCGCTACTTTGAGATCGGGACATATTGGTAGGTAGGGGTGGTGGAGGAGGCGGAGGTCCACCACTTGGACCGCTTAAATTATTTGGTGGAACTATTGGGACTAATGCAGGAGCACCCATTGGAGGTGGAGGTGGTGCTGGAGGGGCACTAACAGTGCGTTGATGTCCACCGGGACCCGAAGGCGGTGAGACAGGACTAGGAGCTACGGCAGTTGGAGCTGGCATTACTGGTGCTATAGGCACATTATTTTGGGGTGTCATGGGTGACGTTTGTTGTTGTGGAGATATCAATGAAGTAGATATCCTTCGTTCTTGAATATTTGCAACATCTTCCCGCGTCATAGTACGGTAACCCATGTCTTCATCATAAACTTGTTGTTGCTGTTGTTGTTGCATTTGTTGTTGTTGTTGCGTTACGGGTAAAGGATATGACTGTGTTGAGGGTGGAGGTTGACGAACTACGTTACTAAGTATCTGAAATGGAACATTGTAAGTAATTTACAAACTTAAACCTGAAAATGTTTACCTCTAAAGAATGAAACATTGCTCTAGCAAATTGATCGGCATCTTCTTTCGAACTGAAATTTAATCCATAGACGTGTTTATTGTCTCTCCACTGATGAAACGTCGCCGTCGCTTGATTATATTTTAATCCTTTTAAAATGGCACAATTTATAACAACCTACAAATTTGAAACGCTTATATCGGCTATCATCTGATGATAGAGTGGGAAAATTTTTGCCATTTTTTATTTACGACGATTTATCATAGTTGCATGTTGGAAAGTTATTATTATTGATAATAAGACCACTTATGAGTAACTTTAAAGTAAACAAGGCCAATGGAAAACTGTGATTAGGTAAGATTTGTTACCTCATGATCCTGTAATTTTCGTCCAACCACACGAAATGTTTGTTGTACCGTGTGCTGATATATGTGAACTTTAGATAAACCAGATGACGAACCAGATGGTACCCACTTTTTATTTACATCGTCATATACCATAACGCTAGCACGAGCGCTAGCTATTGATTGTTCACTGTAAAAACAAACAAAATTTTAAAAGAACGTGACAATCGCATAAACATCCAAACATAAATCAACATTTTTGCCATGCTCCTAAATTAATAGGCAATAGAGTCGTGCAAAATATAAAATTCCACACACCACGACATTTTTATCTTTTCGACTACACAGACGGATTTCAGGTTGCTATAAGGATGCCATGCTTTTCATTAATTGATTGAACACCCAGATATCCATCAAAACATGCAATTAGTTAGGATGGCTAGGGAAAAACTGAGATTTTGCAGTCGAGGTGGATTATTTGTTGTCTCCGATAAAAATTAAATAAAAAAAAAACAAGCAATAAACTTTTCCTTCGCTTCGATTTGCGGGAAAAAATTAGATCAATAATCGGAACTTGTTTACCTTTGTAATTGCACATTAGCAAGCACGTAAATGAATAAATTATTAATTAAAAGTTATCGCTTTCATTAGTCATGATATAGTTTGTAGGTCACATTAATTGGAAAAACATAAAAATTTTCTAAAAAAAATATAATTGCATCGGCTTCGTTTATGAGAATTTTTATATCAAGAATGTACGTAATATCTACGTTTTTTTTCATATCTTATCGAATTTTTTTTATTTGATTAAAACGACTCACTAAACAAGTTCATGAGTAATTCCATCATGATTAGAAGTATGATGTATGAATATGAAACATCGTTAAGATTTTCCACAATATTCGATAAGGAATTCAAAGAAAACTTTGGAGTGAGAAAAATACAGATTTGATCTTGAAAGTAAAAGCAGGAAACTGACTTTGCGTCATTTAAAACGAGGAAGGGAGCCGAGAGAATATTAATGTTTAATTAGGAAAAACGTACAACACAAGAAGATTGTTTAGGTGACTATTCTATACAGGGCGAATCAATAATGTAACTTCTTGCCGTTCTAAATATTTAAAATAATCAAATTGCAAATTATTATATAACTGCTTGATATTATTTATAACACAAAATTATTATTGACCATACATAGCGTTCTATTTTTGAGGGTCATGCCAATTTTATTATTTTTCGGATGTGGTTTTAAATGTTCTATCCGTTCTATTATTTATAAATTTTTAATCTATTATTATTACCGCGCAATTATTCAATATAGTATAAAATTTTCCGGTTTTAAGTTCTGTTAAACAGGATGCACAGTTCTAAAAGATTAGCTATCTTATGGTTGCAGGTTGATCAAAAATTAATTGAAACGGAAAAAAAATTAATTGAAAAAATTTTGAAGTAAACTTATTGTTATATTTGGATAAAAAAGAGTCCACAATTACAAGCAATCCCGTGATCCTGCACACGTCTAAAACTATTTTTAATATGGTTATTCTGGACCACTACTAAGATAGCAAGTGTTTATCCCGGGATGTAATCCCGTGGTTCGGATACCACGTTAAACTTGGTCCCATGATATGACCAAGTGTTCAGCCCGAAGATACAACGGATTGGTCTAACTTAACCAGCCATTTTACAATTTACCAACGTCAGCGTTCCAGCTAATAATTAGTCCGATGAAGGAGGCAACTCCGCATTGCCATGCCTAGACAAGGCAATTATTTTGAGGGTAGGATGAAGTTGGAGCATAAAGAAAATTAAAACTGTTTGATTGCAGTAAAAGTGGAAGCAGATGTACTATAAAGAAGGAAAGGTGAGAACGTACGTATTAAACAAATATTGTAATGGGGAAAATTTGAGTAGGTTGATGTTTCTTAAAGTGAAGAGAGACGGTGAGGATTGGAAGAGAATTGTAAATATGTATAAAACTTATTAAATATTAAAATCACAACACGGA
Source organism: Podabrus alpinus (assembly GCA_932274525.1). Taxonomy (NCBI): domain Eukaryota; kingdom Metazoa; phylum Arthropoda; class Insecta; order Coleoptera; family Cantharidae; genus Podabrus; species Podabrus alpinus. The sequence goes on from OW026452.1 coordinate 100,149,635, forward strand.
GCGAAAATCACAACAATCGACAAGGCGTTCAAAATTTTTATAAATAAAAATAGGTTAAACGGTTAAAAGACATCCATTAAAAATAAAGAAATGGCAAATATATACAGCGCGCTCTGATGGTTATATAACTCTTTAACCGATCGATTAACAAGAAATAGTATCAGACTTTTTTTTGTAGAGAATTTAGTATACTTTATTTTTAATTACTTAATATTTTGCTCTAAAGTGAACACAAACCGAGATATTCATGAATATTCATAAGTGTACTTTTTTGCATGATTTAATTATTAAAGAACTTAAAAATAAAGATAATAAAATTTATTCCAACCTGCCCCCAATTGTTTACCTTATCAAGTGGTCTAATATCATATTTTTATTATTTTGGAACTTCAAACGCCGCATTTTATTTGGTACCCTAACAAATTCTTCTTCGCCTCTGATGTTCTTTCAAACATTCAGCCCACTCCTGGACTATAAGCCTCTCCCCCATGAGGGGGATGGTTCAGGCCATACCCTACCACGCGGGCTGGTTCTTTTTTCTTAAATTCGGCACCACGCAGTCACGCATCCAAGTGCAAACCGCGAGCAACCTTACTGGACTCTAGTGTCCATTGCGCTGCGTTGCTGCTCCCTAAGAAATACCTTGGTCTACTAGCCATAGATCCAGCAGTGCATGCAGACATGTACGTTCAATATTGCCCCGAAAAAGAAAACCTAGTTACGAGGCTGCAACTCGATCACTACCGGTTAAAGATCGTAACTCCTGAAAAACCGTCTGATGTACTGGTGAACTTGGCATCTTCCAAATCGTCATCAGGAACTGTACCAGTTTGGTTTCGATTAGATTTCACAACTACGACACTTCAATCCAATAAGTGAAGTTCTGTTGGGTACGGTAACCTATCTTCGACCACTCCAAATAAATTGAAAATTTCCTATTGCAAAGAGGAAGGTTTATATAGTTTACTGATATAATTTAAACATGCGAAAGTATTATCAAAATTTTGAGTAAATCGAATTTGAAGTTTGCAAATTTACATGTAAAATTTAACGAGCTTCCGCGCGTCGCTCATTCTGTTGACAGTCCGTGCAGTTTTAATGACCCTAACGCTTAGAGTATTTCGCACCGGCAGATGCAGCTCGTCTCTCGTACATGTAACATCGATTATTTTTTGTTTTTACGCGAATTTTTGGGGGTGAAACGTAATAGTTTACTGCCCCATACCGCAACTATACTTTTTAATGCTATTTCAAGGGTCTCTAAGCTCCCGGTTTCATTTATCCCGGTTTTTTTTATGGGAGGCGCCTTCTCGTATGTTAAGCATAGTAACCAGAGTCAAAACCGCCCTGGAGGGGTGCAGAGCGGAGCGGCGCCCCGAAAGGGTAGGTTTTGACGATGGATAAACCTCCCTATCGAATGCACACCCCAAAAATCGAAGAAAAATTCGCTAAATTTACGTACTTTCAAATTGATTTTTCTCGAAATTTTATGTATACTTTCGCAAGTGAAATTTTTACAGTATAGGTACTCTTTGTTATAGGAAATTTTCAATTTTTTTGGGGTGGCCAAAGATAGGTTACCGTCCCCGTTCAGTTTAATTTTAATGTTTAGGCATGTAATGATATGTTTAAAATTTGAATTTAAAAAAATTCGGGCCAGGAGATATTCGATAGTCGAAATGGCATCAACGCGTGCACCAAACGTTTATAATTTATATTGCAATTTGTCAAGGCGGTTTTAACCATTACACATATTATTTTATCATTGTAAAGCAAATTAACCACAATTATATCAGCTGTCGCACTGCCCTGAGTGCCAGGCCCAAATGAATGAGATAAAAATAAAAAATAATCGTTGCTTTTATAAAATTGAAAATATATTTAATGACCTAAATATTACCGTTTAGAAAAATGTCACAATCCATAACCTGGAGAGGGGGGGGGGGCTTATACAATATTTTTTAGTCGTCCCAAAAATTCCTAGCTACGGAACTGATTCCATATGTATCCTTCCAGAAGAAACTTATATATGGTTACAAATAGATTTGAGTACAAAAATATTCTTCAGATTTCCTTAGCTACTCTATCATAAAAATAAGAGTAATAAAACAATAATATTAAGACGGGGGGGGGGGGGTTAAAAATAAAAGGTATTGGTCGATTGTGGCCCCACACCATCCATAAAAAGAAATTTTTGTAAACATTATTATGATCAGTTCGATGGAAAAAAAGTGATTGGGGAGCTCCATTAATTCCTTGGGAAATTTTCCGTACGGAAAATCTTACGAATCCTTATGTGGGGGGGGGGCAAAGTGATCCCCCACGTAAACAGCAAATATTTATCTTTCGAAATTACGTTTTCGTGTAAAAATTAATAAAATGCAAATTTTTATTTATCATAACTATGAGGGGAGGTCCAAAATTTCTAGAATAATTCTTACGTAAAGCACGAGCAGAGGTCTCAAAAATTTACGTGGGGGCGGGAGGAAGTTAAAATACCGTCCTTAGGAAATTAATGGATACTCTCTTAAAATTAACCAATAAAAGTGAATTTAAGAATGTGGCAAACATTTAAAACGTTTATCAAACAATTTTCTCGTTTTTCTTAAGGTTATTGCAGCGTTTCGAGCAAAAGATCGCGGAGTACTATTTTTTTATACTTTTCATACTGTTTTGCATAACTAAAACAATAAATGATAACAATAATGAAATTACATGGTACCTAGGTATGTGGTTTCCAATTATAAATTACATTAATAATAAATGAAATAATACAAATAAATGAACAAAAGATATAACATAGAGGTTGTATGTTATTTGTAATAATTTTCGATTTAACGTGGTTATTTTTTTATAGCAGTGGTTCAATAATAATATCATTATGTCAATTATTGTATTGATTAATTACAATACGTGAATTTTTGTCACAATAAAACTAAGTGAACGTTTACTGATTGAAGACATGGTTAGTAGTTGACCTGTTACAAATAAACACCAAGGATTTGTTTTTGTTTTTCATTTGCACAAAAGCAAATCAAATTTCAAAATAACAACCATCTAGATTTAAAAAACACCATGGTTCCTGTTATTCTTCAAATGGATGAAACCATTTACATTGAAAATCCTGATAAAATTGAAAGTGATATTATTGATGGTGAGTTATTAGTAACATCGCAGTAATTTTATTAAAACTGAAAGTCAAGATTTTCCGAATAGAAATTTAAAAAATGCAATTTGCTTTCATAATTAAAAAAAATTGCTTGCATTGTGATGAAAAATATAAAATGTTACTGCAGTACTTCAGGCAAAGCACGAGATGAGCTGCAATCCATAATTTATTATTAACTACGTACTATGTACATATTCTTACTGATTGCTATGTATCATCTTACATTAATATATGTATTATAAAAATTATATGCTGAAAATTTTCAACATCCTTGGGACTGTGAAATTCAAAAATGTGGATGTTCGTTCTCCTCAAAACCAGAACTCTCTGTATTGTTAAAGGCGTGTAAAACTTTTACATTTAGCACAAAAAGAAAATTTTTGGGGAAAGTAACTTGAGATTATGAAACCAAATAATTGAAAAAACTAACCAAGCCCAATAATCCTCCCATGATTTTCGTATGCTACTGCTACTACTAGTGCTTCTTCTCAATTCAACATTATACTGTTCTTCCAGTTCCTGGCACAAAGTCTCCAATTCTTCCATGTCGAAAACAAAATTAAACTCGCGAACCACAACGTCCCACGCGGAACGATACAAACAAATTAAATAACCAAGCTAATTTCACAAATTGCCAATAAATCACATCTACAATAAATTAACTTGTCTCATAATCGACCCCGCTAATGAAGCTTTAAACAAAAGGACACAGCATATGACTAACTGAAATTCACACTGACATGAATTATATTAAACCAGGAAGTAGGGTAGCAAAGTTCAATATTTATACGAAGCAGAGTTTAAAAGTTGGGATCGCACTTTTCTTGATAATCACAATACAAATAATCAATATGTCACTTCGAGTTACCTTAGCGTAATAAATTTTTGTGTTACATTCACATTACATTTAACGGCCCGACAGACTTAAATCAAACGCGATATTTTCAGACGCGATTAATTATGTTTGTTGCCTTTCATGATTAGGTACTGTTCAAACTAATTAAAAGTGAGCACATTTGCTTGTAATAATAATTATCCAAATTAAACATATCAACTAATCGGCGATCGATATTATAAGATAACTTATGAAGGTAACTACGAGGGCCGTTTCAATAAAAACAGCGCGAGGGTCACTCCTTGTGACGTAAACAATCACTGATTCAATAAAATTTAAAAAAAGTGGAAAGGTAACCAAATCATTATGAATTTGCAGTATTTTGGGCAAAGAAAGGAACAAAGCTACCTCAAAATATGGAGTATTTTTTAGGCGCTTGGAAATCCCCATTAATAAAACAGCAACCTTGATGATAAAAATTAAATTTATATGTGTGCCACTACTATGAAATAATACTCTCAATCAAATGATAAGAGATAACACAATTTCTGTTTCCCTTTGATAAGGTAATTATCAAAAAGTAGCACCAACTTAAATTTTTAATAACCTCCGGATAATACGAATATTTTGAATATACAGAAAAAATAACTGCTCAGGAAGTTGATTACACGGCAATATAAAAAAACTAATACTACCAAGTTTGTAAATTATTTTATCGATATGTTAAACAAGAATTTCATCTATAAATAAATGTGGCTACATGACGATAATTTCAAAGTATGTAATTTTATCGGCTCTTTCTATCCCGTTTTCTATTTCGGCCACCTTAATTAAAAGAATTTCACTAAATTAGGCTCCAAGAAAATAAATGAGACGCAACACATGGAATGGGTTTGCCTATCTATTTTTAAAATCATTACAAATAATATAACTTCTTAAGAAATGTTAAGGTGTTGAGCCAAAACACTTCTTTCAACTTTTGGCAAATCAAAAGACAACTTCTATAATAGAAGACCCACGAAATTAAAACAAAAACCGCTACAAACCTGTTTCCGTTCATAGATCCCAAATTCGTCAGAAGGACCAAACATGGATGACGCTTTTGATATGGTCGAAGAAAGGAGGTATTTGGATTCAATTTTGGCCACTACATCACCATTTCGTATTTAAATTCGATGAACATATAACACATTGTTTAAAAAGAAATTAAATGCCATTGCTGTGCAGATCCAAAACTCACAATAATTAATTCAATTGTGAATCTTATATCGAACCGTTGTTATCATTAATTTATTGTCTACAGCCGATTGACGCCTAATGAATTTATCTTGAATAACCCATAAAATTGTTTAATTATCGTTCATAAAATTTTATCGATCCAGAACAATACAATGTTTTAAAAACATTGTTGTGCATGGAAATCAAGAGTGCTAGCCATAAAATCAGTCATGAATCAGCCTAAATGAATTCCAGTAAAATTGGAAAATTGTTACTTGTCCGGTGTTGTTATTTGGTAATGAATTCATAAAAGCTTCAGATCTGGCTGTTCATTATGGGGTAGGCAAGAAATTGTCTTTACATCCACAGCTTTTAATATTATAATAGTTATTTCGCTTCGACAATATCCATACACCGAGCCATACATCAACATCATCAATTTTCTAATTCATCCATCGTCAGATGTAAGCCTCCCTCAATTCATGCCATTCTTCCCTATTCCAACCAAGTTATAACTCGTTTTATGTTGTCCGTCCATCTGATCTGCGGGCGTCCTATGTTAGTTTGTGAACTCGTGGGTCTCCACTCTATTATTTTTCCTGGTTCATCGATTGTCTCTTGTTCTGGCAATATGTCCCGCCCAGTTTCATCTTAATTGACATATCCTTTCTACTACGCCGGTTACCATGGATCTTCTTATAAGTTCAGTGTTGATACCCAGCAAGCGCCTGTCCATTGCTCTGTGAGCAATTTGCAATCTTTCTAATTTGTTCTTATTCAGGGCCCATGTTTCTGTACCGTAAGTGAACGCTGGAAGCACGTATTGGTTCAACGTCTGAGCTTTAAGCATGTTATGATTCAAGAACTTCACGCAGTTGCGTCTTATTTGAGATCTCCAATTTTTGTCCCAGATATACGAATGATTCTACTTTTTCCATTTCCTCTTCTTTAATTTGTAGATAGTCCTAATTGTCGAGCTTTGGTTAGGTACTTTGTCTTGGCCATGTTCATTTGTAATCCCATCATTTCTGAATTTGGATTTAATTCGTTTAGCATTTCCTGCAGTTCGTCTGGATGTTGGCCATTCGCGAGCGACATATGCCCTTTTTATAATTTCTCTCTTCTTCACACATTCAACATTTAGATCCCCACATAATTAATTCCGTCACTAGATTGATTCATTCTTTTAACATGCCTAAACCAATGTAAGACCCAAATCAATGTAGAGTAGTTTCCTTGGATCATAATCCCTACAAATTCAATGTAGAAAACGTAAATTCATTAAAGAACAATAAATTATGTCTATCTGAAAATATCAGTTGAATGTCTGGCGTTGCCTAAATTTGCTTGTTGTTATTAACTGTTAATTTAAATAGCAATTAGTATTCTTCAATGATATTCAAAGACGTTTAATTTTGAGGTAAGTGAACGTATTAAAATGGCCAATATTTTTATTTAACATTTATATTTATGTATTTTCCACTTCCAGCTCTGCCACGCGCGATTTAGGGACCATGACCAAAGAAACATCTCTTCCTTCACATTGACCTATTTAATTTACTTTCTAACAACTACTATGTACGTATATCATATTTGCCTTCATGATCAACTGCAGCAACTCTCGCGGAATACCCCACCCTTAAATGCAATTTTTCGGAGTGAAATCTCTGAAGGTCTTAAATGTCTAGATATTATTTTCCATGCAACATCTACTCGTACAAACACGGAACACATTTTGTGGTTAATAAAAAATAAAATAAGACCTCTAAACGGAAACATAATTATTATTATTAGTTGTGATGGTCATTAAATTTTTGTTCATAATTATTATCGCATGTAATGTAAAAAAAATTAACCAGAAGTAAACAATTAGGCGTTACAGAGGAATGTGCTACGATTTTTTTAATATTTAGATGAGCTAGGAATTTTTTTGCAAACTTTGTAAAAATTAATAAGCACAGTGGCGTCCATGCACACAAGCATGCAATTATTAAAAAAATACAAATGGTGCAAAAAGTAAAACATAAAAATGTACCTTCTGCGATTCTCGTGATGTGAGTTCATTTCGGCAAAACTGAAAATTATTTATACATTAAGAATTTTTGGAATAGGAAGTCACGTTTAAACACAACATAGCGAACGATGACCATAATTCAACATTGGTTAAGTTATTCTAAACGTTGCAACCGACATCAAGTTGTACAATTAATTCGTTTATTAAAACAGGAAGAATACTCAACTTTCGTTCGTTCTGTAAAATTCAACTTGATGCTAAAATTTTAATTAAATGACTAAAAAATGTTATTTGTTTGTGTGGGAATCTGTCATCCCACATTCATTAAACGAAAATTACACTCTCATTTTCTTATTATGACCTGCTATGAATGGTACGCGGAATTTTTAAGTGCAAATGCAACGTTTTGACCACCATCTTCCACATAACTTCTTCTAAATGCCAATATTTGTAGGATATACCACTGCAATGAAGGATTTTTGGGTTTGCACCCCTATTACGTATTAATAGCTGTACGACCCTTGCGTTTCCAACAAATAAAATTACCAATGACAGTTGTAGAAATTAAAATGCCCGACTAGTGGAAGCTGTGTATAAAATTTCAGCTCTCTTGAGTCCAGAATGTGGGGAAGTTGGTTAAAATGGGTTTCAAATAAGTCACGCTAACAAATAGATAATTATCTATCTATCTAAATTATTTATCTATCTAAAAATATATAAATAAATAAAAAAAAGTCCAATGTAGGGAGTTTTTCGAAGAAATGAAATTTTCAATCACCGTTTCTCACAATCAGACTGGATTTTCCTAATAACATAGAAAACATTCCATCAGATAGATAAAAACAAAGTGACTAATACATTATTTGGTTATCGTATTATAGATACCTATTAATGAGTTATCAATTTTTTCTGCAATTAGTGACTATTATTTTCCTGCCTTATTAAAATTTCTGCTGCAATCCGTTAACATAACGAAACAATGATTTGGAAGTAGGTACACACTGGAATGCAATTGTAGAACCTAGTAAAACTCATTATATTAACTATAAGTAACTCGACTTACTAGGTTCTATAATTGCACTAATTACATTTGAAACCTAACTAAACATAAATCGACCAATATCGCTATAATATAAAATTAACCAGCTGAAAACACGAATGAATTTTAAATTTCTCGTAAGCTTTCAGCATTACATTACTGCCTTCTGCAAGATATTAAAATACATTCCTCTTCGATTGCCGTACCTGATTCCACAGGCGCAGGCGAGCTCTCTCTTCTCTCTTCAAATTAAAACATTGCATCACGAAAAAACGGATATCGACGGTTTAAGCAACAACTACACCGCAATTCACGTATTTAAAAAAATTTTCGAAAAGGCAAAAACGTTTTAAATGATATTTATATATTATTCTACAAATACCGGTATGGTTACCTACCCGTTTTCATGTTTTTATTTGTAAATTAAACATCCGAAGAAGGCAATAACCTATTGCTGAAAGCTTAAAAAATGTTTTACCAAAATCTCATGAAATGTACCCTTTTATTACTCCACCTGAGTACATAAAATTAGCTTATATTATGCATCTGAGTATCGCATTTCGCTTAGTATATCAAAGAGATTTGATCAAAGGGTGAATCACTTCAGTAGTACAGTGTACTTACTACATGTGAGTTGGTAGCAATAAAAATCAGCAGTTTTCAACATTTAAAGAATAGGGAGAATAAAGTAATTTATAATTGTTTCCATTCAGTCTTGAAAAGTAAACCTTTTCAGGCTGGTGTACGTCTGAAGTTTTATGGCACACGTAATAGGGGACCTACTGTTTAACGTGGACTCCGAACAACTTTATTTTGAGGTCGCGCTAAGCAGAAGAACTATAATCACTAAAAACGTTTGTAAGATACAGAAGAGATGTTTACACACATCTGAGCTTGAGTACGTTGTAGTGATAGCTGTACGAAGGTATTCAAAGTGTTGACTTTGGCGGAAGATGACTTCTGCTAATGAGCACTGTTCGAAATCTTAAGCTTTACAATTAATTAGAGAAGGGCCCTTCTTATGATACCCGACAACCCGACGAACAAAGCTGAGATTCATAAGTGTCGATTTTAAAAAGGGGATGATCTGGATATATCACCGTATTCTGGTTCAAATAAGGAACATGTAGTTTCTGTTCTGTAAGATTCAGCTTTTGTGTAGGTATTTGTTAATACTCAAATACTGACACCTCTCAAATGTTGTCGTTTTATTTGGAACGATATTTCCAGCTAAGTTACTGCACAATGCTCTGGATTTCCAAATAGAACCACTTTCTGTACCAAATCTCAGTACTGACAGTGTTTGTGTCCAAGTCTTTGTATTAAGATTGCTAGTTTTCATTTTTGTGCAAAACCTTGTTATGAAAATTCAAGAGCAGCAAACTCTTTAAAATATCATCCCCCCCCCCGCCAATCGAGATACGAGATTAGTATAGTGCCCTCTGTGTACCAGTATGAGGACATTATGTATATTTTCAGTTGAAATCACGAAAAAATACACCTGCTATGTCATCACGTGATCAGTTTTGTTCATATGAAGTAAGAAATTACTAGTCAGATGATTGCCACTCATAATAAACTTTTGAAAAAATATAAAAGGTTTATTAAATAAATAGATATACGAAAAAATTCCTGGTGTATTTGATAGACGATATGACAATAATTTATCTTTCAATAACAATTTATCTTCTACAGCTGATAGTGGTATCAAATTTCCTTAATTTTCCTTCTCACTTTTAAACTATTGTACAAATTTAATAAAACCCGTTGACCGCGAGATTCTAAATTTTTATCTGTTAAAATGATATTATAATGTAATAAACTCGTACTAATAACAATAATAATTGCTTTTGTTTAACTGGAATAACAACATACATTAATAATAATAGCCCAAGTCACTATATTTTTAATGTGTATAACTCATCTGATTAATTCGAGTATTATTTGTCAACTTCAAGGTCATAAACTAAAAGAGGCTAAGAAATCAACCAGTTAACATAACATACAATCATATCGATAAATTTGTGTATCTGTAACGCTAAATTGATGCGTTAAGACGATAATCCTACACCAGTGCGGCCTTTAGGCCGCACAACCTCGACAATCACGAAAATCGAACCAGTAACATGGCTAAAGGCAGCCCAAAGACCGCCCTTACCAGCTAGCAAATATATAAACAAACTGTAAAAGTGATCAATTTTGTAACTGAGGCTCTATTAGGGTTAGAAATTTGTTCTATGCAGAGATTTACAGAGAATTTAATCTACTTTAATTCATCTGTAGGTTACTTTTGTGTCAGACGAATAGATAAAAAAGTTTACACCAAAATCTGAAAACTACGTTATTTTAAGCAAACATCGAAAAAATAATAGAAGGGACATTTTTATTTTAGTTTTTGGTCACAATTAAATTCAGTTTAGTTTTGCTTAGACCTATTTTGGACATGGATGCATAGGAAACGGCTTATTCATTACTTCGTGAATTTTTGGTCCTCCTACAGCAATTTTGCCTGAGTTCTGGCCCGAATTTGACTTAGGGGCTCTATTCTGATACAAAACTAAACGGTTTAAATCGCATTTCCGAGTCCACACAGACCCCTTTTGGGCAAAGTAATGACTAGAAGATCACAGGTATTGATTTTTCTTACTAAAAACCCTATTTTGTACAGAATTTTATTATCTTTAATTAGGCAAATGGGAAATACGCCGACAAGGGATTACAAATATAGTTTTGGAGGTTCATTACGATACATGTCTACAATATTTCAAATTGCCCGGATTCTTTAACTAGTAGAAAGATTTCGAAAACTCTATTTTGTACAGAATTTTGTGCTCTTCAATTTTGGTCTGATGATAATTTTCTCCAAACATGAAATTAAGCGAGTTATAGACGAAAAACCATGTTGGAGAAACTAAAATTACTAATCGGAGAAGCCGATAGGGGATTTCAGTTTCAAGCTTTAGTTATTTTTTTTGCTTCCTTGGCTGGGCCATAAAGTACCGAAGAAAGACTAACAGGAGCATTCAGAGATTCCGGAATTAACAACAACGTGTTATATTACGTACGAGGAAATTTAGACCACGGTGCATCTGCATTGCATTTTCTCCATAACAGTGGAAACATTAAAATTTGTTAACCGCGATCTCCCCCCCCCCATATATTTTTTTATGAAACCGATATGGCAATAACTGAACAAAAACTTTCAGAGTGCACCTTGTACTTTATGTCTGCGAATAAGAACTAGGTCAATTAACAGGATACATCAAATTATTTATTTTTAAAAATGTAACTAGCAGGGTAAAATAAAAAAACAAGAGATCGTGCAAAAGAACCTATGTTAGATCCATTAATAAAATTTAAAAAGTTTCTACGTGAAATGGATATTTATAGTAGTCGTTAACAAAATTTAAAAACAAGATGAAAATGTAAACAGAAAACCATATGTCGCTAAAAATGGTTAAAAAAAGTGCAACTGGTGCAAAGACCCCTCCTGCAAAATGGATTAAAATTCACAAAACTTGTCACAAAGCGGACTCCTGTTCCAAGCGTGACTAATTTTTGTTTATAAAATTTGAAATAAACAAGCGAAGTGACGATTTATAAAAAAACAGATCCTCGAACAATTTTTACCCTTAAAGTGTATCTACTTAGGGGTGAAAATGAAATTCATTAGAACGAGTTCAACACACCCATAGTTTTAAGAAATCGATAAAAGTAACAAAAATGTTGAAAAATGCGGTTACGAATTAGACGGCCTTGACAAAAACGACAACAATCACCCGAATTAATTAACAATAAAAATATACCCTCCGGGTTTATTTGCGACACTTAACTTTTCATGGCTTACGGTGTATGCGTCATTTTATCACACAAAATCGAAACCGTCCAAAATTTCAGCGAGACGAGCCGTTTTAGACGCACAATGGTATTTTGAGTATTTTTAAAAATAATAAGTTAAAGGGTAAATTAAGCCGGAGGACTTACCTCATGTTTAAATCTATGTTTTTAATGTACACACATCGATTTTTTCAAATTCATGTATGAAACATGGTACGAAATGTTGTTTCTGTTCCTTAGCTGCCTCAAATTTTATTTACGCGACGAGTTTTTCTATAGATAATACACAAAACTTCACTAAATGTCACTTAACATTGACAACCTACAACACTTCTTCGGCCATGTTTATGATTTTGACCAGCCCGACATCGAACCAATAGCAAGAGGTCTGACCTGAGCGCGCCAAATTTGAGTGTAGTTTATAATTTAAGCAGTGGCGTTACCCGAATAAAGAATTAAATTTTTAAATACAAAAACTTTTAATATATTATTGTTGCATACAAAATATTATAACCTTATATTTTTAAATACGTCAATGACACAAAAATTACACCAAACATGGTTAAATTGGTAAACAATATAATATAATTATAATATATACAGAGTAAACAATATTCATACTTCCATAAAGTTCTTGCACGGATCAACCCCAATGCTTTGTTCTTTTCTTCTGAAATTTGATGATCCAGAATGCAGTATTTTCCAATTATAAATATAATTTTTCAGGTCTAAACTTTTGACATGTTTTGATATGGTCTCTAAAAAAATTCGATTAGTAAAATTAAGGTTTTTATAATAGGTATAATAAAGTAATTCGTTTTATTATTATTATGAAGCAACGTTTCGGGCTTTAGTGTCCATCTTCAACCGAATACACTGTTATAATTTTAAGTTTAAGATCGATCCGTGGGTTATTGGGGAAGGCAACGGAAAAGCACCCAATTAAAATAAAGCCATCTTGCATTACGTTTGGGTTCTACAATAATGGAATAAAGTCTGCTTTTTCAGCCCTATACCGTCCACTTCTGAACGCTGGCCTCCTTTTCTATCTACCACACGCTATTCCCAATTGCTAAGGTTGAGTATGGGTGACCTACTGTATAAAGTTGATTCCAAACAATTTACGGTTTAGAGCAGGATTTTGGCCACCTCTCTCGACATGTACGGGTATGTATTAGTAAATAAAATCTGATTTGGTGTCAAACCATTAAAACTCTAAATGGCGGTCAAAATTGAAAAATGTATTCACATTTTCAACTATGAAAAGACAGAAGGAAACTACTGTGCAGTCACGTCTAGGTTGCCCTACATTTAAGTTACAGCAAATGTCAAGTGATCACTAAAACCCGAGCAAAGGCTAAACTCTTCTTACAGTATGGAGCGAAGTACAAAAAATGGGTAACGCCTAAATGGAGGGTTGGTGGGCACGATCTAAAACTGCATCCAAAAGAACAAGCGCGATCAACTAGTATGGCTATTTTTGGTCATTACTAGGACATCAAGTGATTATTCCGAGATATGATGCCATGGTGCGGATTCCACGTTAAACTCTAGCTACCATTATGTGAGCAATAGTCCAGACCTACATCACAAGGGCACAGTTTCATATTTACAAACGTCAGCATACCAGGTAAAAACCTCAGTCAAAGCAAATCACGTTGGCATTTAAACAATATTCGAAGACTTGACAGCCCTTTAATCGCTTTTGGCACGTAGTGCGAGATTGACAAAGTTTGTGCGGCCTAAAGGCCGCACTGGAGGCAACTATTATCATAAGTGTAAGCAGCAATATTGCGGTAAAGTCCTCACAAATTAAGGTTAGAAGTAAAATTTAGTTGTTTCCGTTCTGTTGATTTCTGCTCCATATATGCGATCTCAGCTCTCGTGCTTTCTTTAATTATTATTATATTATCCGCACTACGGCGAACCTGTGCTTAGCCATATAGCTCCCGATTAGGATACTTCCTGGAATGACGAATTTGAAGAAATTGGAACCACAACAAATTGAGCGAACTGATCACGTAATGGGGGGGGGCAGACCTACAATTTAACGTGGAATCCAAACCACGGCATGATATCACGGAATAATCACTTTTTGTCTCAGTAATATTCAAGAATGGGGTTTATTGACGGGGCTTGTTCATTTTGCATAGAAACAGGGGTTCAGTTTTAGATTCTGTCCAAAACTGGCTCAGATTTTCAGTTTTCGTCAGCCTCGTACGATAATAATGCATTTTCACAGGTGTTACATGCAAAATCTTATCTACTAGCGTATTTTTTCTAAATTATTAATTTATTCAATATGCAGGGTTTGTCCGAAAAGTAATGTCAGTGATTTTCCTGTGAGGCGAATACACGTTGCAGCGCGCTCGGATCGGTGGAGGGAGGAATCAGACCATCCGGAGAGTAAGGACAATAATTTTTGTCGTGAACCTTGTTTTCATCTCCCGAGCAAACCGCGATGCAACGGTCGATTGAGCAAAGATTGCCATCTAGTTTTGTGTGAAGCTCGGCAAGTCTGCAGTGGAAACTTTTCCCATGATAAAGACGGTCTTTGGTGATGATTTTTTTATGGAAACGCCAAGTCTATCGATGGCACAAGGCATTTTTGAAGGCCATGAAGAGGTCAGCGATGAAGCCCGCGTTGGAAGGTCATCAACGACCACCACACCTCGGCGTCCCCTCGTCCCAAGAAGTCTAGTATGAGCAACTCAAAGATGAAGATAATGCTCATTGTATTTTTTGACAACAGAGGGCTCGCCCATCATGAGTTTGTACCATATGGTGTAACCGTCAACGCCAAATTCTACGTGTAAATGCGCAAGAGACTCAAACGAAGGGTTCATTGCGTCCGGCCCAATATCGCGGACGATTGGAAACTTCACCATGACAACGTATCGGCCCACACCGCCTTCTTCGTGACCCGCTTCCTGGTCGATTCAAAGTTGCCAACGGTTCCCCAGCCGCCCTACAGTCCTGACATGGCTCCCCCCAACTTCTTCTTGTTCCCGCGCTTGAAAACTCCCATGAAAGGACATAATTTCGGCACAGTTGACAATGCCAAAGAGGCTTGCACCAAAGCCTTAAAGGACATTCCGGAAAAGGCCTACCATGACGCCTTCGATGACGCCTACGATAGGAGCCTATTTTGAAATCTTTTGATGAATTGCACCGATCGGATCAATAAATGTCTTCCAATCTCAATTCTAATACCAATCCGTTTAAAATAATATTTATCCATTCCAGATAACATTTTTTATAATAATTAAAAAAACTCTTGCCATGGATGCCGATTTCTTTAAAACCATAGCAACCAACTTCATTTGTCTACAAATAATAAATAGAAATACGTCAAAATATGAGAGCTTCTGATGATTTAAGTATTCCTTCAGATATTATAAGCCTAAAAATATTATTTCATTCCCTTTGCCCTGTAAAATTTGAATCCTTGATCAATGAAGGCTAAAAATATCGTAAATTGCGGGGAGCCATCTACACATAAAAATTTTAACTATGAACAGGAACCTTCATAATTCTTAATGTCCATTTTTTGACAGGGAATAAAAATGTTGCTTAATTATTGCATTTACTTCTTAACCATTAATGTTCGGAGAAAAAGTTAAAATATCTTTTTTCTTGGTCTCAACATTGTCAAAATAACCCTGGGTTTGTTTTCTGTGTGCGTATTTTTTTAACAAAACGCAATTCTGTTTTCAAAAGAATCACAAAGAAATAAAAAATCAATATTCCTTTCGTAAATAACGGAGTTATCATATTATTTTACATGCGGGGGCTCTCCTTATTATATTTTTTGAATTCATTTCTGCTACCGTACCGGACGGTGTAAAAATCGTCCATTCCTGTGGTTTGGACACAGGTTGTACACGTTTTTTCTTGGTGTCTCAATCGAATCCCCACTTCGAGTAAAATTAATGTTGAAAGAAAAATTTAATACGTACTTAATGTAATCTATTACGTCTGAACCTCCATAAAGTTTGTCGTGTCCAAGTTTTAAACTTGATGGAAGAACATGTAACGAGATCCTTCCTTTTGTTTCGTAATCACGCATATCTGCTGCAATTTGATACAACTGCAAAAAAAGGTCCACTAAAGCTGTTTAAAAATTTCATGAGAAATACCTTTTCAGATAAAGTATAAGAAACTACATCATCATCTTCAGAATGGAAAATCATGACAGGACAATCGACCGACAATATGTTTTCAATCGTTCTGAACTCAAATCCATTCTCTTCCAACGGATCCAAAATTGTTTGATTAAACCAAGGCAGCCATGAGAAATACTAAAATAATGAAAATATCAAGAATGCCTTCTAACTGTTATTATCACGCAACCTTAAAATATGGATGATTTGTTTCCAGATCTTCTCTTAAAGTTGTAAAAGGAGCATACAAAAACAAACCGGTAGGTTTAACACCATCGTATCTTAATCTTGCAATCGTTTGGGTACTGATACTACCACCAAGCGAATGGCCCCAAACAAACACTTCGGAATGTGTTTTTCTTTTCAACCATTTGTACAACTGCACGGAATCTTCCACTACACTTTTTTCCGTTAAAACTGCAGCAGTTGAATCTCCGTAACCTCAAAAATAAAAAATCTGATTGCACTATTACGGTGTAAACCGCAAGAGCATACCACGATAGTCAAACACTATAATATGAAAGAATTTTCTTAGCATCCAGTATAAGTTGACATTGTCAGCACGATTTGTACTTTCGTCATGAAAAATTAAAAGGATTGGGCTTTTACTAAATCGTAACGCAAAGTCGTAATCAATTTGGTTGCTGTCAATAGAATTAGTATAACTTTCTTGCGAAGACAAAATTTGCCACAATCCCAATGTGATGTTTTCGTTTTGACTTGTTATATCGACATATAAGTTTCTCGCTCCATCCATACCATACTTTTGGAAATTTGTAAATTCCACGTCATTGTCGGATTCCCCTAAAAATGCATTACTTGTGTTATTGTGAAAATATGAGTAATATCTACAATTTGCATAATTTTGATTAGGTATTAGTATGTAGTACCTACTTACATCTTCTAAATATTAGACTGCGTTGAAAATCAACAGAATTCATAAATATGATGGGCAAAACGACAAACAGGGAAACCAATAGAAGGAAAAACAGCAAACTACAACAAAACCCATATAACATTTTGAAATATTAATGCGATTATTCTATACATTGCACTGATTAGAACATAAAAGCAATATTTTTTCCATCGAGACGAAGTTGATTTTTTGTAATAACGGCTTGTACCAGCATTTACTTGGTAATAATCGCTAGTGTTATATGGTCGATATCGTTCCGAGTTTGATGGAGAATTGGCTTTACGCGCCATCTTTAACACAACACATAAAAATATTTCAATAACACTGAATTTTTAACAAACTTGATTTAGTTTCTTATCTTATCCTATCGGTTATCAAATAACCTCATTCGCTTTTTTGTACAGCGATAAGAATAAAATGCATGGGGATATCATGAACGATACCTGATAGAGATTTAATTAAACGGGAAAAAATTTTCACCATTTTAAAGTAGCCCGCTTATCAGAAATCAGAATTATTGAGAAAAGTTTATTCAATTGTTTTCGATGATAAATTCGATTTCAGGAGTTTATTTTTGGAAATAGCTATGGATGAATGAAAAAATGTGGTTTAATGATCTGCATTAGTAATGAAGAAACTTGATGATGTTATGAGTGTGCTGTAAAAGCTTAAAACTTGTGGTGGTCCCTTGAGAATATTATAAAGTAAATAATAAACATTTTCATTCCCATTTCCTAATTAACTAAACTAAATTTCAGCTTGAATCAAACCTAATAAATTCTAAGCGCAAAAAAGTGGCCACCTACCCAAACAACCACGTCATCGTGTATCATTTAGCTTCTTCGCTAGGTTGATTTTACCAAACGCCCTGTGTATAAACTAAGTTATAATTGTGCAATATTACGAACCTAGACGTTGGAATTTCGCTGTGTAGATAACATGAACACAAAAGCAGTTAGTGAGTCAGAAAAATGGAACGAATTATAGTCCAAAAATTAAATACCCAATCATAACAATAACAAGATATGCATTTTCGTCAGCAATAATTATTACATTGATAAATATTATATTGATATGATTTTAATTGTTTCATAAAAAAATCCCCATTGTGGGTCAGCAAAATTGATATGATTTGATCAATTTTATGAATTTTTAACTTTAATTTTAGTTTTCAACGTTGTAGCTTCGAAATTGATAGTTTTCCCGCAATCATCTGCTATATTTGGACGTCACACAAATGTGCATCATCACTTATCAAACAAAAAATATTTTTTCTCCAGGATACAGCGAAAACTTCATTTTTTTGTCTATTTTTAGATTCGAAAGTGAGCGTTTCTCGTAGGTTGTAAGTTAGCATTGTAATTTGATATACTCTGCTATAAAAAAAGTGTAATTTGATATACTTCCGTGTACTAAAAGTTCACTTTTTTTCATCATAAATCTTTCCTGACGCCGACGGCATATTTGGCTCTTTGTCATTATATATAGTTTGCTTTGTCATGTCTCTTGTGCATTACTTTGTATGAATCCCCGATGCATGTCTGCATTATCGTCTAGCTGTTATCTTTCACGAGCTTTGCATTCTTACACGCCTACACGCACGTGTGTGGTATTTATTTATACTTTCGTTTGAATAATCATTTCGTTTTGCATTTTTAATTTGTAGTAACAAATACTTTAAGTTTTACATTTAACTTAATGGTTATCCTTTGATATTTTGTGGTACATTTTCCTTCTTTTATTCGTTTAGGACTTTATCCTGGAGAAAAAATTGCATACGTGATGCGTACAGAAACGATCCATGTCAAACTCGATAGCTTATCAGCACTCGACCCCTTCGGGGCTCGTGGCTAAGCAATCTCGTTCGAAATGGATCCCTTTCTGTTACTTATACGTAAATAGCTATATCATCTGCATACTTGTTATTTCATCTGCCATCAATTCTAAAACACTTTTCCAACTTAATAATTAAACACTTTTCTAAATTAATCCTTTATTTTAAAAACTCACATACAAATTTTAACGTTCCTGCTCAAGGAAAGCTCAAGAACCAACTAGTTTTGAGGAAGAAAGACAAGCCTTGCATTATGTGGACGATCAGAGATCTGTAAATTAAAAAGGTGGCGTACGTTAGGTACCAGCTTTCTCGTCCTGACGGTGATTTTGCCTGTTATGGGCATCTTAGGAAGTACCTGTCGGTGCTGTTAAAAGAGAGAAGACTTGCTTCATTAAATACCAGCTTTCGTTTCATCGTTTAAGTCCACGAAAGCTTTGGAAATGCTTGTATTTTTGGAGTGTACACTGCCATCCTTCTAACAGGATTTCCCCGTAGTTATGTGGTGATCCCAACGCCGTCAATTCATACTTTCTTAACTCCGTTGTCCGTTCCGGAAATTGCGTCTTCTACTTAAGGTGAATCTGATTTTAAGGGTTAGATTTTTATGCCGGGATTGAGTCTACGCTCTCCATTGGGGAGATGACCCCTGAAGTGATGGAGTCTATTGTGAGGACTCTGCATTCTGATGCTCTAGGATTGGATGATATATGCGTAGAGTAATATTTTACACCGAATTACAGCACTACCACCTCTATGTCGCGTCTTACATCAGATGTCACAGCATCAATTGACCATTCTGAGGTCATTCTACTGGTTCTCTTCGATTACTCCAAGGCCTTTGATTTGGTTGAGCATCATAGTCTTTTATCCAAACTCAATTACCGCGGATGCGATGAGTCTTTTTATAAAACATAAAACAATCAAGTTGTTTTGAAGCTCATACGGTCATACGTTCGATGATAGGGGTATGTAGGGAATGTTTCCCTATTGCATAGCCCCTGTTAATTATTTTTATTTCTTGATTTTTATTTTCTTTTTCTAAAACTCAACAAAAATTATATTTCTATAAATCAACTGAATATTTGAAACATCGATTTTGATGTGAAATGTTTGTTTGAATATCACGTAGACCTTTACAAACTTAATACGTGTTGTTGTTTGCTTCACAAAAAATGCGTCTATGTCCTATCTAGCAAGATAATAATTGAAGGTAGGTTGAAATTAATTTTATTAGCTTCATATGAACCGCTAAACTAGCATACTTATTTTGCTCGGTCTAGCGATCCTGGATTTGACCGCCATATTGTAAAAACTACTGCTAGAAAAGGACTTTTGTGAATTCCAACTAACAAATTTTATTCCTTTCCAGGGTCACTCCGAACCCTGTGATCATGAAGGGCAAAATAGAAGAAAAGAAGGAAACCAGATCCAGGCAGTGGAAATAAAATTTTTGAGAGGGATCAAGGGTTGCACGAGGAAGGATATAATTAGGAACATCAAGATTAGAGAGGAGCAGGGAAACTTCAGTATTGGAGGAGATGGTCTAAAGTAAAACAGAAGTAAATGATCACAACATCTGGATAAAATGAAAGAAGAAAGAATAGCAGCACAAATATAACGATATAAGCCAAAGGGGTAACGGGCATTAGACCGTAATGCGAGCAGTGAAGAAGTAGTAGTAAAGAAATTAAGTTGAATGAAGAATAAAGATCCGGAGTCTGGTGCCTGATCACCAGCATATTATGGTGATCAGGATGATGGCCATGACAATGTAGAGTAATCATATTATCAAAGTAACTTTCTTTTTATTTATATTTTGTGGCCCCCCACATGGAAACAAGTTACGAGCTGCCATTTCGGCCAAATTACTATCCAAAATCAGAACTAAAATGCAAGAACGGATTCAAAGGGGAATAATTACTCCTCGTAGTCTGTTACATACAATTACAGCCCAGTGAAGACAGTAACAGCAACGGGACTGTAGAAAGTAACATATAATAATGGTTTATCCTTTCGCAGTGTAAATGATTGTTGTTGAGTAACAATGGAACATTGTCACTTTCCTGGCGCTGTTACATACCATTACAGCATGGGACTATCGTCTTTAGGGTGTAATTCATACAGTAGTTACTATGCATGCTCTGGATAACATTCATACAGCTGCAATTCTGTACTACAGCCATTCAAGAGGTGGTTTCGTTGCTGGACATAGTGGCGTATTAATAAGTATTTGGGTCTAAGCATGAATCCCAAATGGGACCTTCTGGAATATGAATTTTTTTTACTTAAATACTTTAATTTCGTATCGTAAAATATCGGAACATAAATTTTCGAAATCAGGTCAAAATGGTCGAAGAAGATCCTAAAAATCACAAAGTCAAGGAATTTCCATTCGTCAGGAAAAAATTAGAAGGTACCACATTTGCGTAAAATGAACAGAAAAACAAAATTAAAAGTTAGAAAATTAAAGATGAACGAAAAAAGATAAAAAGCTCATGATCCACCAACGTTGAGACGAAAAAAAGTACTAACTTTTTGGTTTGAAACCTGAACTTCCTAATTTTTTTATTCTATTACGGCTACAACAACGAATACATTACTAAATAACATGAAATCTTTACATAAAACATAGATATATCATTCAATATACTCTTTTAAATATTAGTGTATAAAAAATAAACCATTTTACATTGGTTACATAATTAATAATAAATTATGAGATATATAGGGTGTCCACAAGGGCTTTATTTATTTAAAAAAGATTTTGTACTAAAAGTATCCCTAATGGTTGTAAAACTAATAATTTACATTGCGGCATGACGCAATTTTTGGGAGCTAATTTGTTCAAAAATGAACTTTTGCATTGGCGCATGCATTTGAGTGCGTAATGATCAGCTGGGTCGTGAATACCAACGTGCAATGTGAATATTCTCGGCATTGTCAATGTCCAAATATAGCGGCCTCAACTGAGCATCTTAAAAATCGTCTATTGTCTATTCCTTAATGTAAAATTTTTGATTATGGTCAAATTTGGCAAACATTGAACAAAGTAGGATCTAAGACGTTATGAACATCCTGTATAATAATTTTAATTTTTAAGTGAGTAAAGCTTATAAATCACACAAAATATCACTCTAAATAATTTTTTGTATAAAAAATTATCATTAAATATATCTTTTCTCTATCCTCTTCCTACGTTATAAGTTTGGCAAATGTTAATATGATCACTAAAACAAAGCAAAACAAAATACTGTTATTCGCTTATTATAAAAAAAATTACCTAATAAAATTTGGCAAATCTGGAAATCTGCAAATATCCATATGACCACATTGGTAACTCTCAGGTAAAAGATGAAACGTCGCGTTTGCTTGCTTACTAAGATCGCGTTCCGTTTCCGCCACGTGATAAACCTAAAACAGAAGAACTGATAACAACAAAAACTCAAAATTGCGCAAGATGAAGAGACCTTTTCTCCTAAAATATATGGAATAACGTCGTCATCCCTGGCATGCACAATCATAATGGGACAATCGACCATTAAAATGTTTTCTGTGGTTTTAAACAAAAACCCATTTTCATCCAAAGGATCCAGCATCGTGGAATTATACCAAGGCATCCACGCAAAAACCTAAATTAAGAAGAATTTTTACTTGGGAAAAAATGGATGAAAACCAAAACTTACTTTGGAGAGCGGAATTTCTATGACCGCATCTCTCAACGTCGAAAATGGAGCTTCCAAAAATAAACCCATAGGAACAATGTTTTCTTCAGATAATTTGGCAACAGCATGGGTACTTAAAGCGGAACCCAGGGAATGTCCCCAAAAATAAATATCCGCGTTACTTTGGGAACGCAGCCATTTGTATAATTGCACAGAATCTTGAACAATATCTGTCTCTGTTGGCGTTACACGAGACGAATCGGCATATCCTTAAAAAGCTGATAATAGTTTTGCACGTAGATTAAAAAATTTGATGTTACCTCTATAATCAAAGGTAAAAACATGAAAAAATTTTCTTAAAACGGAATACATTTCAAATGGACTTAGTCGGTCTCCGCCGTTTCCATGAAAGTATAATACAATTGGATATTCTGAATCTATCAACGACGCGCTGAAGTTAAATCCACTATCAGATTGATTCGAGATTAAACCATCTGGTAAAATGTGCCATACTCCTAACGTTATATTTTCGGCTTTGTCGACATTTACGTAAAAGTTTTGTGAGCCTTTGATGTAATTTTGGGGGTTTTGAAGTACCGAAATGGAGGTTTCGGAATCGGCTGAAAATAGTTTTTGTCATACTTGGGAAGTTATTTTTTTTCTAATAGGGTCAAACATTTCAAATTTGTTTTTTGCGACAGATGGCGCGACCATCGTAACTATACTTACAATTTAAATAAACAAAACTTCTTTGAAAATCAATTGAATACTTGAATGCCAACGGTAGTCCCACAAAAAGAGCAATAAAAATTAGAAGTAGTAAAATGAAACTAAAAAAGGTGGGTTAAATAATGACATTGATGCTGATTCAAAACTTACACAACAATTAATGTAACAATACAGCTTTTTAATATCCATTTTGACTCGTGTCTTTCCTGAATTAATCCACTACTGGGAAGAAGAGGATTTTGAGCACCATTTTTATTACACAGCGGTCTTGAGTTACCCATTTTTTTTTATAAAAATAATTTTATCTCTCCAAGCACCATAATCTCGACTCAGTTTCTTTAGCACTAATCTTACTTGTTAGTGTAAAATTTCTTTGGCACATTTAACGTAATTCGTGGAAACCAGTTATGTTCATTTAAGTGATCATTAAATTTAATTAAAAATTGACAGTTATTAAAGAAGTAGGTTCATTAACTGGTTCTTTAAATATCCCAGTTTCAAAATTTAGGTATAATATGAAAGTTACGTAGTTATTGGTTTTGAATAATTTATATCTCTTATTGTATACTAAATTGGTACCTGTTTGTTTACATTTTTAATCTTTCAGCTGCTCATTTTTTGACACTCGATGATTCATAATCGTCGAAATTATATAATTATTCCCAAAAACACTAAAGTCTAATATACCTAATTCTCATTGTATCTAATAGACAGTCGAAATCAATACTTCGCCTTGAACAACTCGCAGTACTGAAAAATGGACCAATTAAAATAAAAGATCTTTATTTAGAAAAATGTTTGAATACATATAAAAATAATAATTAACTAGTAGACTTCTTTGATTGGACGCAATTCGATACAAACTCACTGTAAAATATAAACTGTAGCATTATGATTATTTTTGCCGGATTACTTACCTAATAATTTCGCCAATTATAGGCGATCTACATATATACTTATGACCAAATTTTAAGTTTTTATTAAAGGCATGAAAGTAGACTTCGCCTTGGTTAGACAATCGCTTTTCTTGGGCAATTTTGTAAAGCTACCAAAAGTGAGGTTATATTTTATATTTTTGTAACTATAAATATTACATACCCTTTTTCCTAGTTTATATGGTACGACCATATCGTCTTGGGCGTGCAATATTAATATTGGACAATTTATTTTCATGATATTCTTATCGGTTTCAAACTTAAATCCGTTATCTGATAATGAATCCAAAACAGTGTAAGTATACCAAGGCATACTTCTGAAAGGCTAAAACGAAGAAAATAAGCTTAAGCTTTGATTATGTAGTGGTTTTGGAAACACCTGGTGTACTATATCCATATATAAATAACTACTTACACGAGACAACGGATGTTCATAAATTTCTTCCCTTAGATTTGTAAAAGGACTTTCCAATATGATACCTACTGGACAAATATTTTCGTTTGATAATAACGCCATTGCATGTGAAGATATTCCCGTTCCCAATGAATGTCCCCAAATAAAAATGTTGGCCTTAGTTTTGCTTTGTACCCATTTATAAATAAATATGCTGTCGCTAACCGCTCCCACTTCTGATGGGTTGACGTTCGAAGAATCCCCATACCCTACAAAAAATATTTCAGCCAAATCCCAAAGAGAATTTCAAGTTACCTCTATAGTCAAAAGCGATGACGTGGAAGTGCTTTCTCAGTACTTCGTACAATTCTACACGATGACTAGCAAGGCGATGACCCGAATTTCCATGATTATAAATCACCACATCCTGCCCGTTACCCAACACCCGGTTAAAATAGCTTTCATCTTTTGGTTCGTCAGAGTTTTTTAAACTATTTGGCAAAATATGCCAAACCCCTAATTTTATGTTGTCGTTTTTTAAATAGAAATTTAATACTCCGTCGATTCCATATTTCGAAGTATTGGAAAAATTGGGATTGCGCGGTAAATTTACTGTAAACAACTTTGTTAATTTATGGAAATCGATCTTTTCTTAACTCACCAAAATTTACAAATATGGCGCCTCGTTGAATAAAATCGGTCCATCGAAAAATTAAGGGACCTATTACCAGTAAGATTAAAAAAAAGAATGCGGATAGTTGAAAACTACACACCGTAATGCTAAAAAAAATTATATGATGAAAACAGAGTTTTTGACGAAGTTTTTGAAAAAATCCAAAAAACTATACTTACAAGTCAAAATAATATAATGTAAATAATGAACCGAAAACACTGAGAATGAAATATAAACTGGAAACAAAACTGTCAATCAATGTTCGTCTTTCCTCGGATGGTTCCATTTCCAAATAATACTTTCTTGGGTATATCACAAAACCAAAAGTATTCAAAATTTTTGAATGCTTAAACAAACAGTGCAAAAATTATTATTAAATTTTTACCATCAATTTGTGTACAGCAAAGCAACAGAATGACAACACAATAAATGATTTCATGTTATTATAATTAAAAAACTTGCACAGGGCCGTACTAAAAAACTTGACAAGGCAAATTTAGGTCGATCAGTGTTATAACATTTAATGAAACTCCAGTGTACTTAATAAATAAAATTCTATTAGATTTTTGTACGTTGTTCAGACAATGTTATTCTAATTGATCAATTATTTAATCCTCGGTTTATTGAACCACTTAAACTCGAATCGTGTTATAATTAAAAATTAAAGCTTTTAAATTCTCATTCATCTTCTACTAAAAAAAAGAATAAAACTTGGTCTACGTGCATTATGCTCAAAACTGTTAGATTATACCGGATGATATATATTAAATTTACTTTATGACAAAGAGGTTTACATTAAAAAATTATCTGCAGAAAGGCTCACATATTAGATTAGTTGTATTACATAAGCCTTTAATTTGGGCCTGTGTTCCTTGTACCGCATTCGATGCAGGCGGGAAAATCCTATAGATTCTAATGCGTTGGTATATAATAAATTAGGTTAACGTGGAATCCGAACCACGGAGCAGTTTTAGCTCATGTCCAGGACCTGCCGAGTAAACTTGCACACTACAATAAGTCGTACAAGTGAAACTTAAAACCAATCAGTTGATTGATAGCAAAACAAATTTTTGTTTTTTGCGCAATGTTCTTGAAATGATTTACAGTTCCTACCGAATAGTGTAATGTATTGTGAACTCTCAAGTCAAGAATTGCAACGCCATAGTGGCATGCAGTACAATGCAAATTATCGCTATGGGAACATTACTTAATGGTTGCTTAATTCTTTTGTACTATATATTCGCATTTGTACGTTTGATTAACCAAGCTTAGCGAAATATTGAACTGATGAACTTTGTTGATTAACAAGAATAAAGTAAAATAGAATATTTGCACTTTAAAGCTGATCGTGTTATTAAGTACATACATAATGTGAATAAAATACAAAATTTATTGTTATTTAAAAATTTCGTAATTTGTATCTGGAAATTATTTAAATCAGCTAGGTGCCAATACTTCTTCTTCAGTCGTGATGCTTCTTTGGCAGAAGCGTCGTAACCCATCTCTTTCTAGTATACATTTCCGGACCACGGGAAGTGTAATACACTTATTTCGAGACGGGCGCTCATGGCAGATTACCTCAGCGGTTTGCCATTGCCTTCCGAGGAGAGGTGGCCAGCATAAAGATTTTACTCTGCCGGAATTCGAAGCTAACATCGTCTCTTAGTTTTTATGAAGTCCCGATACACTCAAACAATATAATATGTGACCTGGTCTATGAAAAGGGGGCTTACGTGCGAAAACAAGTTATCGAGAAAACAGCTGTTAAAGGTAAAAAAAACTCGGCGATGATGATGAACTACATATCGTCGGCATACAAGCAAAAGTGACCAACTACAAAATGCTGAAAATGAGAAAATTGACTAAATGCGATTGAATAACCAGTACGGTTACAAGGAAAAATGCCAATCTTTATTAGAAATTAAATGAATAAGTTATAGAGTTGGTAAAATTGACTATTTACAGGCGAAGTATAACTTAAAAACTGCTCTAAAGTAAAACTAGGGTTTTGCAGATGGTCACTTTTGATTGTATGCCGACGATATGTCTCAGGCAGAAGATGATATGGAACAAAGTTTCGTTAGGATGGATGTATCTGCTGTCGATGAAGCGGAAGAGGAGCTGGTAACCAAATTTCTCTCAAAACATTGTTGTAATAACAAATGCCAAACAATTATACTACGAAAAACGATCGAGAATACGAGAATAAAGAATTGTTTCTTTTCAAAAACAATTAAACAAATTATTACTTTCTGGTTTTCACCATGTGAAAAAGCGTCTCAAACTCTACCCGAATCGGCAAAAAAGTGGAAAATGATTTTTTGACACCTAAGCCCCTATTTCATAGACCTTCTTCTCTTCTTCGCGTGCCTATCCGTTACCGGATGTTGGCGACCTCTCTCCTATGTATGTGTTGTGCATTTGTAGTACTATCACACACATAGGGGACCTACTTGTTTAACGCGGGCTCCGAACCGCGGGAAGTGTATACACTTCATCTCCAGAGAGGATGTTCTAAGCATATTACACCTCGGTGGTTTGCCATTGCCTTCCGAGGGGAGACGGTCAGAATAAAGTTTTTACTGAGCCCGGAGTTGAACCGGGCATTCCGCATTAGCAGCAATGCACTTAACTGCTTAAGCTGATCACCGTCTCATAGACCAGGTCACATTATTATATTTCTGTTATGTAAAGCCAAGATGTCTCTGTCGTTTGGTCGTTTGTATAAGTGACAACAATTGTAACTCTCTAAGGACGAGTAGTTCAGCCCTTATCATCACAATCTTTTTCGTCTGCTGACTTTCGAGTTCTCTTATCCTCTTCCTTTAGATATTGCTAGATACCAGATTGGGGGGGGGGGGAGTTGTGACACAAGAGACAGAGATGACCTCTAATTATTTATGACTAGCAAAAAGTTGCTCCCCAAATTCAGGAGGTAACGGGCAAATTTTTTTTTAATCAATGGCGAAAAGAACTTATAATCCCAGATGTCATTTGTCAATACCATCTGTCACTAGACCAAATTAAAAATTTCAGACAGATCTGTCATTTAGTTCAGTTTTGACAGCCATTGAAACCAGACAACCCATCGTATTTTTGCAAACATGGAAAAAAGTGAATTTGGTGTGTTAATTAAACATTATTTTTTGCGTGGAAAACCATTACGCAAACCAAAACAAAGCTTGATAAATATTATGGGGACTCTTCACCATCGATTAAAATGATTCACAAGTGGTTTACTGATTTTCGTTGTGGTCGTACAAGCACAACTGACGCCGAACGTTCAGGACGCCCAAATGAAGTCACCACACCAGAAATGATTGACAAAATCCATGATACGGTATTGCAAGACCGCAGGGTGAAAGTGCGCGAGATAGCTGAGATAGTAGGCATCTCAGATGAACGTGTGCGCAATATATTACACGAACATTTGAATATGAAAAAGCTATCCGCGCGTTGGGTGCCGCGTTTGCTTACAATCGACCAAAAACGCACACGTGTGACAACTTTAGAGGCAGGTTTGGCGATGTTCAAGCGCAATAAAAAGGAGTTTTTGCGTCGTTTCATAACTGTGGATGAAACATGGATCCATCACTATACACCGGAAACCAAGGAACAGTCTAAACAGTGGATTTCTACTGGCGAATCTACGCCGAAGAAGGCTAAGGCGGTTTTATCGGCCAACAAGGTCATGGCCACAGTTTTTTGGGATGCACGTGGCATAATCCACATCGATTACCTTGAAAAGGGAAAAACAGTCAACGGCGAATATTACTGCAACTTATTGGACCGTTTCAACAACGTTTTGAAAGAAAAACGATCGCATATGGCGAAGAAAAAAGTTCTCTTCCATCACGACAATGCACGGGTGCACACGTGTGTAGTTGCCATGGCCAAAATCCATGAATTACGCTTCGAATTGCTTCCACATCCGCCATATTCTCCAGACATAGCCCCCAGCGACTATTTCCTATTTCCGAACTTGAAGAAATGGCTCGGCGGAGAGAGATTCGGCTCTAATGAGGAGATCATCGATGCAACAAACGCCTATTTTGAAGGGTTGGAGAAATCGTATTATTCGGAAGGGATCGAAAAATTGGAAAAACGTTGGACTAAGTGCATCGAGCTAAAAGGCGACTACGTTAAAAAATAAATTTTTTTTTGGCCGAAACAATTATTCCTTGTTTCATTTTTACCAGACTTCTCACTTCGCCGTAATATTGTAATTAAATATAAGTTACATTTTTTAAATGCTGATACTGGGCATTCACGCAGTACGGGCCTTGTCTCTGATAATAAATGCAAATTCTCTGTGCATTTTGCAACTATACTCTGACGTTCTTGATTGATATTCACAAAGTTCAGTGTCATATTTTTTAACCTTGTTGGAAAATCTTGATTAACCTTTGTCATTATTTTCGTTTGTTTCATATCTGATAGAAGCTGGATCATTTTGTAATGTCTATTGAAAGAATTTTATGCTCTTCAACTTTATTTAATGGCAATTTTTCGTAAAAGGGAAAATACGTGAGCTATAGGCGAAAAACCGCACTTGGGGGGCTAAAATCCTCATTTGGGGGAAACGCCGGCTTGGGATTTTTAGTAGACATATTGGGGGTTTATTAGAACACTTCAATATATACATATTTGCCAAATTTCAGCTAGCTCGGACCTTTTGTAAGCTCAAATCAAAATATCGGTTTCGTTACTTGGAAGATACTATAACTTCGACAAATTTTGAAAAAATCTATTTTTCTCTTCATTTTCCAACCTTTGCCACAATTTCAATTAATTTATTATTAAAAGCATTTCCCGTGCCTGAAAACATTTCTCTCCCTGCAACGAATCAATATTGTGCCATTTTAAGAGTGGGTCGTGTTTTCGGTCAATTATTTCAGTATTAGTGTGCCATGGAAAAATTTTAAATAAATCCATTTGGTAGAGAATTTTATACTCTTCAATTATAGTCTGATCATAATTTTTCATACAAGCATAAATAAGCGAGTTCTCGGCAAAAAATCGCGTTGGGGGAGCTAAAACCCCTGATTGTGGGGGACGCCGGCGTGGGATTTTAGGGGACTTTTGGGGGGTTCATTAGAACACTCCAATGTACATCTCTGTCAAAGAGCTCGAGCCAATTTTTCGGCTTCGTTGCCTGGACTATTGATTAAACCGCCGATGTCAGTTTTCCCATTCGTAGCATTGTTTTCTTTCTTGATGCAAAGCTTTTCGCGAAATTAATCATTTTAGTATTTTTAAAATCAGCTGTGATCATCAACAAATATTTTATGTTAAGCAATTGCATCTTGATTAGTTTCAACAATATAATAGATGATAAGATTACATTCAATTACATTGCCATTGAGATACTCGGCATTTTATTAGTTTTTAATTTGATATTATTTTTGCAAGTTCATAAATTATATAATACCTATATTTTTTTAAATATTTAAAATTACAGTTTGTCGTTCTACTTATGTATGTAACACTAATATAAATTATTATTAGTCGTGGTAATTATAAAGATATTGTAAAAACACAATACTACATGAAACTTTCAAATACTTGTATAGAATCTCAAAAATTTCAAATTGAATGTTTAAAATATCTTTTCAGTATGGTAAAATATTTTCTGACATGAGCTAAAAATTATATAGGTATAGGTACATCCTATACAACCATTTTAATTAACCGTTAAGAATATTAATGCAAACAGTAAAAAGTTAGTGAGGTTAAAATATCAAAAAAAAATCGATATTAATAAAAAAATATATATAGCAAACTTTTTCCCCAATATGATTTTCATAAGATTCACTAGTACCAATCATTCCAATTAATTGAACAAAAACAATAAGTAGGTTGGTGGCAATTTGTATTGCTACTTTCGTTGACCCCTCAAGTTTGATCACACAGGTATCAAAATTGAAAAAAACACCAAGCACGCACAAAATTTTGATTTTTAAAATAAGCATAAAATAAAAACTGACTCACCCACAATACGTTTTCACGTGTGAATTCGAATTACACAATTAATTAATACGGATAATTGTTAAGTCATTGTTGTATACACCTGCTACTTCGATAACCTGCAGGTAAGTTGGGCAAAGGTTGCGTTAGAATTTAATTCGTAAGCACCGTATTATGATTATTTTATAGAAACATTCGACACTTGACACAAAACATTGGTTATAATAAATAATTCAATTAATATTATTTTATCGTTTATTTTCTAACCTAGAAATTACATGACTTATTTTATTTCAAGGTTAATAATACTACGAATTGATACGTAACTACAACAAATATATCGACGGTGGAAAGGCAAAAAGTCTTAAGCGCCATTGCAATGCGTGGCGCTTAAGACTTTTTGCCTTTCCACCGTCGATATAGTCAACGACAAAATAATCAATGACTGTATTCAACATTCATAAATTATACAGTAATACACTATGATAGTATGCTACTGAAAATTACAGTTATTAAATTTGATATAACTATTTGCGTTTTTAAAATTTATTTAAATTTCTATACTTATTATGCAACACTAATATAATTTCTTTTAAGGCTAGCAATAGACGGGCATCGAAAACGCGGCGTGTAAAACGCCGCGTTTTCCGCTCTCGATTGTAACCAATGTATTTTATCGGAAAACAACGAGAAAACGATGCGTTCCGAACCTCCGCTCGGGTGAGAAAACGAAGGTTCCCGGGTCTCGACTAAGTGAACGTTCGGCTGACGGAGAAAATGAACGAAGTTCGGCAGGCGGAGAAAGTGAAGCTTTCCGCGCCTCTTCAAAACCCGACAAAAACCGAGCATTTTGACATTTATTTTATTTTTTAATAAAGTAAAATGTCGCCTTGGTAACCACATATTTATTTCAAAACATGGTCTCGGATTTTTTTTAAATTTGCAATAACTCGATAACGGCGCTAGATATCGAAAAACTGAACAAAAAATCCACCCCCCAACCAACCTTGTCGCTACTACCCCCGGTGAATTGTCAGTAGGAAGGCATATACAAAAATTCAGATCGATCGCGCGCAAAAAAAAATTTTTAGGTTACTTTCTAATTTTAATTTAATTTATTTTTTTTAATTGTTTTCGTTTTCTCTATGTTTTCCGATAAAATAGTATACTGACCTCGACGATAAAAATCTTTGTTACTGGACTTACAGCTTTAAAAAGCTCGCTATCGCTCGCTTTTCAATATAGCTGTGCGTCCAGTAACGACGAATTTTCTTGCGTCGGACAGTAATATACTATTAATGGAAAGCACTAGACGAACATTTAAAACGTCGCGGCTCATCGGCGGCCGCGGGTGAGACGCTCGCTGTAGCATTGAAAACGCCGAACTCCGGCGGTTTCTCCGTCGCGGGTAACACGCTGGCTATGTAACACATTAGTTTATATGGTGGTCACCACATGAGCGTTGAGTATGTACACAGTCCAATAGCGGATCTGGTCAAAGTTTATGGAGGTGGTAAATACATGTTTTGTAATAAAATTTAGGGAAAATTAAGGTAACTATATTTTTAAAATTTGTATTGCAATGAAGATTCACGGGGGGGGGGGGGTTGTTAGCCCCATTACCCCGCCCCCCGTAGATCCGCCGTTGACACAGTCTGTACACCCACCATACAAAATGCTCGACATGAAGAAATGTATTTAAAAATAAATTTTAATCTTTATCAATTTGTTATGCGTGTTAAACAATTTTAATAATAATAATAAACTTTATTTAGCAAAGCTACTACAAAAAACAATTTGACATCTTTATATGCCCAATCAATAAATGTTTAAATCTATTGGGTACGGTCCTCTAAGTGTGGCCGCTCCAAATAAATTGAAAATTTCCTATTGCAAAGAGGAAGGTTTATATAGTTTACTGATGTAATTTAAACTTGAGGAGGTATTATCAAAATTTTGGGGGACGGACCCCTAAGGGTGTCCACTCCAAATAAATTGAAAATTTCCTATAGCAAAGAGGAAGGTTTATAAAGTATACTGTAAAAATTTCACTTGCGAATGTATTATCAAAATTTCGAGAAAAATCAATTTGAAAAGTACGGGAAATTAGCATCGAGTATGCGGCAGACCCCGGTCGATGTGCATCGTTCGCCCGTGGTCCCTTGAAAATGCGTAAAATTTTTTTGCTCCGATTTGAATTTTTCTTTGAAATTCGGATAGATGGGGGTGTGATTAGTGGATATTAGTAATAAATATAATCAAAAAAATGGAAAATAACCCGTGTATCGCCGAAAAAGTGAAAAAATTAAAAAAAATTTTCCTTAGAATTTTGGGGTGTGCATTCGATAAGGAGGGTAATCCATCGTCAAAACCTACCATTACGGGGCGCCGCTGCGCTCCGCTCCGCTCTGCACCTCTCCAGGGCGGTTTTGACTCTGGTTACTAGGCTAAACATACGAGAAGCGCCACCCATCAAGAACACCGGGATAAATGAAACCGGGATGTGAGAGAACCTCGAAATAGCATTAAAAAGTATAGTTGCGGTATGGGGCAGTAAACTATTACGTTTCACCCCCAAAAAATCGCCTAAAAACAAAAAATAATCGATGTTACATGTACGAGAGTCGAGCTGCATCTGCCGGTGCGAAGTGTTAGGGTCATTCATTACGCACGGACCGACCACAGAATGAGCGACGCGCGGGAATCTCGTTAATCTTACCACTGAATCTCGTTAAATTTGCTAACTTCAAATTCGATTTACTCAAAATTTTGATAATACCTTCGCAGGTTTAAATTATATCAGTAAACTATATAAACCTTCCTCTTTGCAATAGGAAATTTTCAATTTATTTGGAGCGGACACCCTTAGGGGTCCGTAACCAAATTTTGAGTTAATCGATTTTGAAGTTTACATGTAAAATTTAACGTGATTCCGCGCGTCGCTCATTCTGTTGACGGTACGTGCAATATGAATGACCCAACACTTAGAGTATTTCGCACCGGAATCTTCGAATTAGGGACTCGACTAAATCGGTAACGTATTCAAATACTGCTCCCTTTTCAATATTTATTTTCACAGCCACAGCCCGGGTAACTCCCAGCCAATTTAGCTCAGCGCTATTTTTCGAGAGGCCCACCGGTCTCCACAACTTCCCAACGCCAGATGCCAACCCAGATGAAGGAGAAGGCCGGCTACGCCGGGATGCTCCATCAAGTTCTTTCCAGAAACCAGAAACCAGAAACTTTCGCACCGGCAGATGCAGCTCGTCTCTCGTACATGTAACATCGATTATTTTTTGTTTTTACGCGATTTTTTGGGGGTGAAACGTAATAGTTTACTGCCCCATACCGCAACTATACTTTTTAATGCTATTTGAAGGGTCTATAAGCTCCCGGTTTCATTTATCCCGTTTTTTTTTAATGGGAGGCGCCTTCTCGTATGTTTAGCATAGTAACCAGAGTCAAAACCGCCCTGGAGGGGTGCAGAGCGGAGCAGAGCGCAGCGGGGCCCCGAAAGGGTAGGTTTTGACGATGGATAAACCTCCCTATCGAATGCACACCCCAAAAATCGAAGAAAAATTCGCTAAATTTACGTACTTTCAAATTGATTTTTCTCGAAATTTTATGTATATAATCTCGAGTGAAATTTTTACAGTATACTCTATAAACCTTCCTCTTTGCTATAGGAAAATTTTAAATTTTTTTGGGGTGACCACACTTTGGTCACCGTCCCCAATCTATTTATATTATTACAGTCTTTTATTTGTCTAGGTAACTCATTAAACATTTTACTCCTTTTATTAAGACACTTTTACAGGTCTGTGATTTTTTAAAGTTTCCAACATAAAAATCTGTTACATGTCTAGTGTTATAGTTATGTACCTCCTGTATCTGTATCAATCTATGACTCAAATACTCTGCCGACAAACCATTTTTAACCTTAAACAAAAACATTAGGAATTATAAGCAATATACTGCTTTACATTCATTAAACCAAGTGTCTCCAGCATCAAGTTTATAGGCGTATATTTATTACATTGCAGAATTATTCTTATAGCCTTATTTTGTAGTTTCTGAAGTTTATCAATTTCACTCTCATTAATTCCAAATAAAATGCTCTAGAGCAAAAACTAAAATGTGGAGCCACTATAGATTTGTACAATAACAACCTAACGTACATCGAGACATAACCACCTATTCTACCCAAAAAATACACTTTTTTAGAGATTTTGTTCAGTAAATAATCAACATGTGATTTAAATTTCAAATTACTATCTAACATAATATCAAGATATTTAATACTATCAACTTTTTCCAAAACCTCGCCATTTATATTCACTTTAAAACTATTCAAATCACATTTGCTCAAAGCAATGCGAGACCCAATGACCACATATTTTGACATTTTAGCATTAATACACATATTATTACAACACAGCCATTCAAAAATATTTGCAAGCTCTTCATTTGCAATGTTAAACATATCGGCCAAATCGTCACCACAAATACAAAGCATTGCATCATCGGCAAACAAAGATATCCTACATCTATTTACACATTTGACAATATCATTAATATAAAGTACAAACAATAAAGGACCCAACACTGTGCCCTGAGGGACACCATACAAGGAAGCACGCCTACCGGAAAATATATTATTTACTTTAGTAATCTGCACTCTATTGCTCAAATAAGACTTAAACCAATTTAATGCGTTATCGCAAATTCCCATTTTATTTAACTTCCTCAAAAGCATATCTCTATCAACAGTTTCAAAAGCACGTTTAAAATCCAAGAAAACAGTCAACACCACACCACCCCATCAATTTCCCTAAGCCAATTATCATAGTTGTCAATTATCACCGACTCACATGAATGGTTTTTCCTAAAACCAGACTGATTCTGAACAATAATGTTGTGCTGATCGCAGTATTCAGTAATCTGGTCCTTCACACATATCTCCAAGATTTTCTCATAAGGCGGTACAACATTAATTGGTCGAAACTCCTCCGGGAGTACGGTTCCAGAAACCTTGGGAACCGGTATGATGCAAGATGTCCTCCACTCCGAAGGAAACACTCCTTCCTGAAGAGAGGCATTGA
Organism: Podabrus alpinus; assembly: GCA_932274525.1. NCBI lineage: Eukaryota > Metazoa > Arthropoda > Insecta > Coleoptera > Cantharidae > Podabrus > Podabrus alpinus. Next base: position 100,186,125 of record OW026452.1, read on the forward strand.
CAACATCAAGAAGTCTATTAGCAGCCACAAAACAGGCATCCTTCAAAATTGATACTGATATACCATCCAAAACCTCTCCTGTGTTTTTTAATGTTTTAATGATCATCTTTAATTTTTCAAATTTCACATGTTTAAATCTGCCAAAGCTTGCAGCAAATGGTACGTTCTCAAGCACGTCCATACTTCGATTTGGTATAGTACGCTACTGAAAATTATAAATAAAATATAACTATTTACGTTTTTAAAATTTATTTAAATTTGTACTCTATGCAACAGTAATATAATTTCTCTTCTAATAATTTTAAAACTTTTCAAAAAGCTGGTTACAATTCAAATGCTGGACGTACAATAATTAAAATTTTTGGTGCAAAGATTAGTATAATATCTTTAATAAAATCGAAAATGCTTAGAATACAAGCACCAGTAATATTTACGGGCATACCCCGGTACACGGAGGTTTACATTACGGACACTCGTTAGTACGACATCAAATATCCACGGGCACGACGCCACTGTTCAATTGGCTTGTTGTCACTATCGTCATACTTACGATCTTTTTACTTAAGTTTAAAGCAATAAATACGGTGTAAATGTCGTCGCTGTAGTTACCTGTCGGCGTATTTTTACCCGTGTAAATACGTGTAATAGTTACAGGTAGCGGGGTATGCCTGTATACCTGATGAGTTGTCATCTCGTAATATTTTTTTTCCACTACTAGTCATATAGGCTATCATTTTTACTTAGGTTAGTTGCTCAAGAAGTGACACGTTTTCGACTAGTGGTGAATAATTTTTCCATTATTAACCAAGGTTAATAATGAACAAAATGACATTTTTTGATAACTTGGCGACTATTTTAAAGAAAAATGTTGTTATTAAATGATTTAGAATAACCAAGAAATGCTAATTAATTGTATTTAAACTATTTAAAACGCTTTTTTAATACATTAATTTAATTTTAAAAATTCATTATAATCGAATTAAATGTGACAGCAAGTGACAGCGCCATCCATTGTTAATTTGACGAACCGCGATTTATTTATTTAATAACCTAAATTTGTCAACAACTGTCACATCAACAAAACAAAACTGTCATTTGAAATAAATATTTTAAATTTGAAAATTTTTTTGTTAAAAAGAATTTTAAAAAATGGTAATAAATCTAGTAGTGGAAAAAATCGTATATAAACCACGGTTGTGAAGACCATTATTGCCTCCGCGCCTTATATTCCTCGGTGCAAAGCACCTCGGAATATAATCTTGGCGCTAGGGCAATAATGACGGCCTTCACAACCGTGATATATAATATACTATTAACCCGTTTCAGCCACATATCTAAAATAAAATTGTACTAAAGTAATGATGTAAGCGAATATTACACCTGCTATCTGTAAAAAATTAAAGAAATTAATATCTTATTATTGTCATAAGTTGAGATAAAACTTACAGTAGCAATTAATTTTTTTCCCATCACCAATATATCACATGGCTTGTAGATCAGTTTTGCTTTGGTAATTGTGTAAATTAACATTTCAAGCTGTAAAAGAAAAATTGCATGAAAAAATTTAGTTGTACTGGAGTGTAAACGTTTTCCCATTCCATTCGAAATATTGCTACTCTGCTTCTCTGCAAAATCTCTACGATCCATTTGTTTCTTTAATTTACAACTTAACTTATTCACAGAGTGGTGATGTTCCTCGAAGGACCGCGCTAAGAAATTCTGTGAAGTCCGCGTTTTGAGCCCCCCGAATATACAAAATTGAAATACGTAGAATTATATTTGAGGGATACGTGGGAGACGATCATCAGCTAAAGCGGTTAAGTGCGTTGCTGCTAATGCCGAAGTCCTGGTTCGACTCCTGGCTCAGTAAAAACTTTATTCTGACCGTCTCCCCTCGGAAGGCAATGGCAAACCGCCGAAGTGTAATCTGCCAAGAACAGATACTACTTCTATGGAGATGAAGTGTATACAATTCCCGCGGTTCGGAGTCAGCGTTAAGCATTACGCACTTAAAATAGAAGATAAGACCGTGAATCCTATTGGTCCAAATTATAAAATTGTCGGGTAATTTTAAAATCTGTAATATTTGGGTTTACAATTTATTAGGAAATCAATATCACAGTACCAAGCACAAAGAAAGACCTGTGCTTGGTCGAATGGAGGAAGGATATTCTAGCCCTCTTTCATACGATCCAATGATGTATTTCGGTAGGAAATTTTATTGATTAAATTTGGGAATGGATTTCTAGTTATCTTTCCATATCTTTAGTTATCAATTCCACAGGAATCCTGTTTGCTTTGAGAATATTGGTAATAACTACATATATAAAATTCTATTTTATTGCATCCACCGATTTTTTTAAAATTTTGCGGATGGTGAATATAAAAAAAAATTAACTAAAATACTAACCTGTCGTGCAGCATCGTCAGATAATTTTTTTCTTTTTAATTTAAACAATGTAGGTAAGATGTTATCATTCTGTAATAAAGAAAATATTAGTAATTATTGAATTTTAACTTTATTAATTTATTCCAGATAATTTATTCTTACCACCTCTTCCAACTTTGAAATCGTTAATATAGTAAATAACATAATGCAAGCAGTGAAGATTGCATGAAACATTACAACAATAAACTCAATGTTTTTAAAAGATTTTCCTTCCAATATAAACAAAACCAAGAGAAATATTTTTAAAATCATTAAGATAACAGTGTTGATCATACAAATCATTGTCGTGGTATCCAAATAAGAAATAAACATATTAACATGCTTTATTAGTCGTAGATGCAGTTGACTATAGTTAGAAAATAAATCTTTTAGGTTTTCCATCGCAAGCGGCTTTCTCTTAACCAGATTATTAAAATTTTGCCGTAAATCATTTTCTAAATAAAAATTGTAGTTTTGCTTTACCAACTGGATGTACTCAACAATAGTTGCTAAAATAATTATTAGTATTGTTTCCGCATAATAATTGAATGTAATTCCCAATTTTTCAAAAATGTTCAAATTGCATTCTCCAATAGGCAAAGAGAATAAAATCACTACGAAATTCAAATAACAAAATAAGATAAAGAATTTGACGTAAATTTTGGTATGTAACGATTTAATATTACGAACGGTTAGCAAATCTTGATTTTTTATCATTTTCCAATTTTGAGAACATAGTTTGATATCATCATAAAGTTTAATTAGTAAATTAAATTTTCCTAATGTTAAAGTCAATCCAAAACTTATCATTGAACTGTGGGTGAGATAAATCAGCAATATAATTATTTCGGTCAGTTTTTCCTTGTATTGCATCGAATAAAGTTCGATAGCGTTCTTGATAATCATACAAGTAAAATAAAATAGAACCATCAACCCAAGAACAAAATGTCGTTTAGAAAACTTCATGGAGAATCCATTATTAAAATGACGACATTGAAGTGTTATAGGTGGAAAACCTATTAGAGAACTCCATGTAATTATCGGTCGAAAAAGGCAGGACATGCAATTAGGAAAAATTTTAGGAGACATCACTTCAAAATAACGTCTTTCTACAACTTCACAAATTCTAATTCGAAATCACCGAATATACAATACATACAGTGGAGCTAAAAATGGCTATAACGTTAATTTGGATTTGTTGAAATTATCGGGTTCACATCATAATATAAATATAATTATCGGTCGCTTTATATGCCATTAATCGATTTTCCATCATCCAAATTTTGAAGGTGTTTGGGACAAAAACACAACATTAAAAACTGATAATTCCTTCTTTTTCTAAAGATTTAGAATTCTGTTCTAGAATGATATTTTTCTCTTATGTGTTCCGTGTTCAATGTGCGCCAAGTGTGCATATCAACATCTTCAGAAAAAATGTGCAGATTAGAATACCGATAGCCTTCACTCGCGAGGATGACAATATGGAGAAAAATATCTTGCAGTAAGCCAAACTCTTCAGAAATATATATTGATTACCAATATCCGAACGTGGCCGTTCCTTGCAGAGGAAGTAGAGGTGTGAGGTGATCTTTCCCACAACACCACCACTAAAAAAATATACTATTTCAAAATTAACGCAAAAAACAGTATTAAACAATTAAAACATGTACCAAAAGTTTTTGAAGCTTATGAGGACCTATATGATCTAATAAGTGAACGGAAAGCAGAAGTGAACCCAGGTATTGAATGAAACCAACAGATACACCTAAATGCAGTCCTTTTCGCCGACGATCAGATTATTATACAGGATAGCGAGCACAAGCTATCGGGTTGATGCATAAGTTCGTAGCGTGTTTTTTTTAAATTAAAATTTTAATTTTTTAAATATAAAAAATACATAAACTAATCAATAATATATTCTCCTGCATTGTTTATGATTTGCTCCCAACGTTCTGGTAGTATTTCGATTCCACGCCTGAAGAAATCCGGTGGTTTGGAGGTGAAGAAGTCGTCGAGCCATTTTTGAAGAGCAATGTCGTTATTAAATGAGATTCCGCGGAGATTGTTGGATAGAGAGCGGAAAAGATGAAAATCTGATGGAGCAAGATCAGGAGAATAGGGCGGATGTTGAATAAGCTCCCAACCGAGGTCTTGAATAGCTGCTTTTGTAATGTTAGCAGTTGTTGACAATAAACCTCAGAAGTGATGGTTACATTCCTCGGAAGCAATTCATAGTAGATGACGCCTTCTTTATCCCACCACATGTACAACATTGCCTTTGCCCATGGTGCGTAGATGGGCACCAGCTTTTGCACTAGGATTTGGTTGTTTGTTAGGGGCTCAGTCAGTCCTTTCTGTTCTTAATGTTGATGTGAAGACACCATTTTTCGTCACCAGTAACAATTTGGGACAAAAACGGCCGATGTCATTGACGAGCTTAAAATGTATGGTACCCAAATACCCAACTTTTGAACTTTGCCCATGGAATGCAAATGTCGTACGATAGTTGATTAGTCACAATTCATCATATTGCTCAAATCCCGAGTTGATTGACGTGGTTCATCACGAATTGAAGCATTTAATCGGTCTTCATCAAAACCGGATGGTCTCCCTGAACGTGGGAAATTATTCACATCAAAATGTCCTTGTTTGAAACGAGAAAACCATTTTCGTGCAGTACTTTCCACGATGGCGTTTTCTCCGTAAACGGTACAAATGGTTCTAGCGACCTCCGATGCCTTAACTCCTCGGTTAAACTCAAACAAAAGGATATGTCGGAAATGCTATCTTTTTGTACTTGACACTGCATTTTCTTTAGCCAACAATTATTATCCCTAACTTTCTACAAACTAAAAAAATCAAGCAGTTTTCAATAAAACAATCACAATGACATTGACATTTCTCAAACAAATTTGTTTTCAAAGCACTCTTACCTTTGAAACCAAAACGCTACGAACTTAAGTATCAATTACAACCTAAAAATTTCAGCCAAAAAACTAAGAGTATGGCCTTTTTAGGACAACATCCAATAAGTACTAAGATAGTAAAAGACAATAACATTTAGAACAGGTGGCACAGTTTCAATTCTTGAATTGCGATATTACAAATGAATAAAGCAAAGATAAAACTGATAAGAATAGCAAATATCAAAGAATATGTGTCACTATCAGAAGAACTTTAGGTAAGAAAACAAAAAAAGATAAGCAACTCAAATTTTATAAAGTGATGGCTACTCCTACTCTACTGTATGGCTCGGAAAATTGGACAACAAAGTAAAGAAATTTCCAAAAGATTCAAACATCTTAAATGAAATTCTTGAGAGCATTAAAAGAGTGTAGTTACAAGAAGACATACATATTTAGAAATGACAACATACGAGAGGAGCTGGGCATATATTCGGTGGTAGAAAAGGTCCATGAATACAACTATAACTGGAGAAAGCATTTATCTCGTATGAATGAGGATAGAATACCCAGGTTAGCTTTGGAATATAGTTCTAAAGGAAGAAGAAGCGTTGGGAGACCGAGGAAACGCCAGTGTTAGAATCGTCGGCTCATGGATCTGGACTCTGGATTTTAGGTATGACGACAAAGAAAATCTTCATACGCATTTAGACCACTAAACCAAGTACAATATACTACTTCCGATGCACTGCCCCCCGACCTGTCACCCCTCGAACCAGTTACCAATCTACTTTGCATTGCTAGAGTTGCAAAGCAAGGGAATCATATGGACTCTGATTAGTGACATAAACGCTGTCGTGCTGCCTGTTGGTATCAGAATATTTTTGAGATCGATAGATCATCCGAATTTCCGAATAGTGTTTGAACAATGTTGTGGATTTCTATAGCCTCCAAATTATATTTTAGATGCGCTACTATTATCAACAACTTTTAGCGCTTTAAATATTAATTTAAAGTTGTGCACTTATTTCGCTTCTCTTTGTGCTTACAATCAATTTCAAAACAGAAGGTTATTAAGATTGGCATGAAAATTGGATATGACTTGAGATGCTAATCGTCGTCCATTTTTGTGTAAAATATAAATTTTTGATTTTCGTTCAATGTTTAAAAGCTGCAAGTTAATTATGATTCCTGGTTTATCTTTCCCATAAGGACCCAAGTTATAATTTGCAGTTTTTTTGGGTGGGTCCTCCGCTTGCTGTTAATGATTTTCCATTTATTAACAACAAAAACAGAGTAAAGTCACATCGAAGACCAGCCTAACAAGCTACCTAAGATGTAAAAACCAAATGGTTATAGAATGTATTGAATAAATAAGTTAAAGAATACTAAGAAGAAGAAGGACAAGCAAAGGGGTTCAAATTAACTGGTGCTGAATCAGGATGGGCAATTATGTTACCAGACCATTTCACGTCACAATTCTACTGATTTATTTTGGAATTATTTTATTTCAGCCCTAGTGCAGAACTCTATCCCCTCATTGATTGGCGTGAGCTACCTACAGGAGTGGGCATCCCTTACGTATTTCAAAAAAGTTTTTTTAACAAAGTTTTTCCTCAATTTTTCTTCAAAAGTGAATTAATTTGCGTATAGGACTATTGTGGTTATTGCTTACGAATATTCGACCGTTGGCAAAAATATATTGATTATAATACATTGATTTATTATTAAATATCTAATCTATGATTACATGAGCAAGGCTAATAATACTATATACTAAGTGACACATACATAATTACTATAAATGTGGGAATCAATAATAATCAGTGGCGCTATTCACACATAATATTTACTATAAGTTAGGTACTACTGAAAATTACAAATAAAATATAAAAGTTTGCGTAAATATATCGTGCGTGCTATATCTATTTTTAAATTTCTATCAAAGACTAATTTCTAACAATTTAATACATTTTACAGAAATAAATAAGAAATTTTAAATTTGTGGTGCAGATGTAAGGTATTATTTTTAGTTACATTATAAAACGTTGAGAATAAACGGACCAGTGCATATAAGCTAATAGGGGCATACCCGGGTATACGGACATTCGCGAGTACGGATCTAATCGTATTGATACAATTCCAGATTGAGGACTGGCGTAATAAGAATTGAAAAAAATACCGCCTCCGCTCTACTGACAGACGACCATTCATTTGGCCATGTTTTTAATGACGTTTGAACATACGATACATAAATTCACCGATAACGTGCCGAATTTTATGTTGGAGCTTGGAAATCGTCGAAGCGTTATCGGCGTGTATTTGCCTTTTACAAAAAGTTCAAAGGTGTTAAATCACCCGAATTCGGGTACTGTTGATGTCGCCAAAACGTGAATTAACAGGGCTTGCAATAACTCCCGTGTTTCGTATGCAATGGGTAGGTTGATTTCTTGTTGAAATCTGTTCAGAAACTAGTTCTTTATAGCACATGTGTCCAAATACTAAGTGTGCATGCACTAAGCTGCGCACCTTGTAGCCGCCTGTTACAATTGTCGTAAGAAAGGAGACTTCTCGAGAGACTGTCGAACACCTCGTAAGAAAAATGGGTATAATAATTCAGAAAGCCCAAGGAACTCCGTCGGAAATAGTGTTTACTCTGCGTTTAACGTGGAAGAAGAGATCGCTGCCACACTAACGAACAAAGAAGGATGGACACTCGATTCCGGTGCGTCATCGCACATGACACCCATCAAAAATTCATTCTCGCCGTTCAGAGAAATAAACGAGTTTACAGTGACATTGGGAAACAATGAAAAATTAGCTGTAAAAGGATTAGGCACGATACAAATTGAATATTGGATCAAAGATAAATGGGTCGAAAGCATAGTGACGGATGTTTGGTACGTTCCAGGTTTAAGAAAAAATCTATTTTCTGAAGGTGCAGTAACCAAGAAGGGTACGCAAGTGATAAAAGATTCAGCAAAGGAAAAAATAATAGAGAACGGAAGATTGAAAGTGTGTGCAGTTTGCGAAACTAGCAACCTGTATAAATTATTGTTACGTAAAGGGTGTTTCAGAATGTTTTTCATTTTTAGATGTTAAATAAAAAACAACAATATCAATTAAAACTTGTTTTATTTATTGTTAAATTAAAGAGCAGTTCTTGAAGTTTATTTATGAAAAACAACCGTTTGCAAATGCGCACCATTCACTTGTTCACACTCATTTAACCTGGAGCTAAAATTTTCAATCACTCGCTGGAGCATCGCTCTTGGAATAGAGTTGATTTCTTCAGTGATTCTTTGCTTCAAAACATTCAGGTTGGGTGGCAATGTATTGTAAACTTTACTTTTTAGGTACCATAGGAAAAAATCAGCAGGCGTTAAATCAGGGCTCCTCGGTGGCCAGTTGATGTCTCTTCGGCGACTCTTCCTCACTCTTCCAGGGAATAAATCGTGAAGAGCAGCTGATGAGTCATTTGTAACATGAGAAGTGGCTCCATCTTGCTGGAAAAAGGTGTTACGGTTGTAGCCATACTGGTTTTGCATTTCTGTAGCCAAAAAAGTCCGGATCATATGGAAAACGAAAAACATTCTGAGACACCCTTTACAATAGTTCCGGAAGTAAACTCGGTAGTTACGGTGGTACACTCAGAGAGTGTGTTACCTGAATTTACGCTCGCGCGCCATGCGAAATTTTTGTGTAAGTTGGTCTCGGTAAAATCATAGAATAATTTCCGACCTTGTAACACTTTAAAATCAAATATAGTAAGTCGAGATATATTTTAAATTCAAATAGATACAAACTCGATGTCTAGTAAAATTTTATCGCTCAAGAAATGGTATAAGATAGGTGTAAGAATTTTTACACACGCGCCTTTGCAAACGGTGCATTTGAAATAACCTAGTCGAGCTAAGGTAGCTCCCACCTCACGGCAATAAATTTTGCTGACACCACATTTTATAATTATTGATCAATTTTATATTCACGCTGTTAATTTGAATGTATTAACACACATAAGAATACTTCGCGTATAGACACTTTCTCGTGGGATAGCATCGACTGCTTGTAGTTGGTCACACGTGCTGATGCAGGTAGCTGCCGGTCTGTGGCAAAGGTTGTTATTTTGCTCGCTTATCGCGACATATGTTAGAATTCAATGCATTTTGATATTCTATATCGCAATATATGCGATAAAAAGGAACAAAAACTATTAAGATTCGAGTAAACATAAATGTGCATTTGTATAGCGAATTAACTTGGTCACAAAAAATAGACCCAAACCCCATGTGGTGTCAAGATTTTTCACTCGCCTTTGCTAGATTTATAACCACAACTGGGAGAACTCCGCTTGTCATTTTAAACCAATAGAAAATAGTAATTTATGTGCTGTCTTTTACTTTCCGAATCTGGTTAAAAAGCGGGAGCCAATTAGACTACCGAATTGTAATTTAAGGGGAACTTTTTAGGCCCCCGAAAGTGCATCTTGGACTCCAATTTTTTGGGAGAAATGATATAAAAGCAATGCAATTGCTAGTAAAAATCAGAGATTCATCGATAGTCAAGATGTAAACAGAAACTCTGTCCGTTCAACGGGTCAATCGCTCTAAAGCGGAAGTAATATATATTTTACTGCAAGTAAAATTAAACTGATCGGTCTTAATTGTGTAAACTTATTAGTGTTGTGCACACAAGTAAAAATTGAACATTTATAATTGACGTTATTGTAAACTTTTGTCGTTTTAAATTATATTATAGGTCATTACGAATTAAGCTAAATTAATATTTTATGAACATTATTTTAATCATTTTCGACCTAAAGATTTATGAACATTATTTTAAACATTTTCTACTTAAAGATTATTGAACTTTGTTATAAATTATCGTTGTTCCGAATTAAAACATTTTCGAATTAAACATTAATAAACGTTGTTTTAAATTATCGTTGTTCCGAATTAAACATTTTCGAATTAAACATTAATAAACGTTGTTATAAATAACCGTTTGTTCCGAATTAAACATTTTCCGAATTTTATTACAAACCAGTTTCGAATTAAATATGAACGAACTTTGATATAAATTATCAGTTAATTAAACTAACTTTTAGTGACGTCATGTATAACCATGTACGCTTTGCCGTTGTTTAAATCAAATAATACGAATGTAATTTACGATCAGGTCACAGTGTAAATTGAATACACACATATGACTTTTATTGAAACCAGTTTCGGGTTTAAACTAAAATGTTTGGTGCCGAATTTAAGTATGTGGAAGTTAAATTGTTTAAACATAAACAAATTATACCGGACATTTTTCGAGGAAATAACGCTTTGGTTTGTTTCGTGGTACGATATTAAATCTGGATTATGTACGGTTTGCGCGAATTAAAGCCGAAAGGCAGGACCGCATTTAGGTCAAGTTTTTAACTAATTACGAATCATTCCACTTTCGTGGTTATTGCCGACCACTCATTTTTGAAGTATTCCCGAACTATCGAACCTTTTGTCATGTCAAGTTTTGAAAAGGATTTTGCCTACCGAAAAATAGCCAACTCACATTGGACCATATCTATTTGGACGTCGTTTCATTGGAGCACACCTGTACATATTATGTAAGCATTTCTTATTTTAGTATTATTATGTATTATTGTACCTAGTGGTCAGTTTGGACCACCATATTTCAAAGAACCATCAGTTTTACCGTGTAAGTCGAATTCGCACCATTTTGTATTTCTTTTTGTGTTTCAGTAATTAGTTGGACGTGGAGTAACCACGCATTTTGTCAATGTGTTAAAATTGTTTGTTAAAGTAAGTCATATTTTGAATTTATGTTTGATGTCACATTTGAGGTTTAATTAATTAAACCAGTTAGTCTGTTCCATTTTGGCGAACAGCTGTTTCAACTTTCAGTATCAGTATTTTTCTCGTTAAGTTTTCTGTTATTAAAGTCAGTGTAAATATTTTGTCTTGCAACATTTGTAGTTGTAAATTTGATTATACAAATTGTTGTAAAGTGTCAAATGTCCTTGCATATTTCGTTTTTATTATATCTACTTTATTATTTATTTGTGTGTTTTATTGTCGTTATGTGTATGTTTTGTTTAGCAAATTTCGTCAAGGTAAAACTTATTGATGGATGTAGAGGTAATGTAATCCAAAGAGATGTCACCAGTGTGAGAGGCAACGTGTTTAATCAGAAAGCTGTCGTGTACCAACTTGGAAAGGTAATTTTGCATCCCTTTCGTATGAACCCCGGTTCACGTGGCGCCCATGTAAATACCCTGTGTGTAAATGTATTCCCCCCCCCCTGTTAGCGACAACATCCAGAATCGCGATTGAGGATTGCCCAGTCGTTGATGAGAGACCGTCAAATCGCGACGTTTTGTCACAAGCCCTTTTGCTCCTTCAGTCGAACCACCCCTTCGCGGCTAGAGCTAGTCACCCCATTAATTTTGTACGAAAGGTGTCTTGTTTGCGATTTGTCTTGTTACAAGTGGCACGAACGTTTGGGACCATTTAGGTCCGGTGTAACCGTGAATTTTTACCCCCGTGATATTTTACCCCCGGTAAAATTTCACTAGGGATATTTTACCCCGGGGTAAAATTTCACTAGGGATATTTTACCCCGGAGGTAAAATTTCACTAGAGTATATTTATCGAGGAGGTAAAATTTCACCGACGTTAAAAATTGTTCTGAATCAAAAACCAAGGCAAAAACTTAAATTAAGTGGACTATTAATAATAATACTTTTTTATTAAATTAAAAAAAAATTGTTCATATCAATTGAAGATCAACTCTCTTTCTTTGTGTCTTTTTTACCTTAACTACGACCTCAAAATGATTTCCATTTTTATGGTTTAAATACAACGCAGGCTTCTGGTAATCGGGTTCGCTTAATAATTGCAGTGTACTGGGAAAACGTATCCAACCGAAAGATTTATTATTATCTGTGGAAGTGTATGAATACAAATCTGATCCAATAAATGCCGCAGTAAAATGTAGCTCAACTTCTGTTGCCCATACTGCATCACTTCTTATTCGATAAAATTACTAATTGTATGTATATTCGGTTATGAACGTCTTGCGACATTTTCCCGATACCTCCCTGTCTCTGCTCGTTGCGTGTTGAAAATGTGTGACGACCACAGAGGACCTACAGCTTAACGTGGATTCCGAACCACGGGAATAGACGATTTTTACACCGCCTACTCCATCAGGGAGTAGGCGGTGTAAAAATAATTACAAACTACTAATTCCTTAGTGAAATTTCACTAGGGAATTTTTACCCCCTAAAGAATTTTTACAGGGGTAAAATTTTGTTAGGGATATTTTACCGGGGGTAAAATTTCGCTAGGGATATTTTACCGGGGGTAAAATTTCACTAGGGATATTTTACCGGGGGTAAAATTTCACTAGGGATATTTTACCCCCTAAAGAATTTTTACAGGCGGTAAAATTTCGCTAGGGATATTTCACCGGGGGTAAAATATCCCTAGTGAAATTTTACCCCAGGGGGGTAAAATTTCTGGGGGTAAAAATTCACTGTGACACCTGAACCAAATATGAAAACGGCAAATTCAAAATAGACTATGTATCTACCAACGAAAATACTGCTGAAAATACTCTTAACAAAGGCATTGCCAAGAATAAAATTTCAATTTTTATGTGTCAAACTTGGAATGACCAAAATACGATATTTCAGTAACACTATCGTGGTTCTACGATACCTTGCAAGTGTATCAATCATGTTTGTTACATATATTAAAGTTACTTTCTTTTACAAGGGTGTTTATCTTTATTATTCACACAAACAAAACAAAATCACATATTTTAAGCTTTATTCCGTGCAATATATCAATGTACACTGTAAAACGGGGTGAAAACTATCCATAGGAAATGTCCAACCATATAAGGCTCTACTAGAAAGTTTAATATATCGTACAGCAGTGCACTCTATATTTGATCCCAATGATCCTTTATAAGGAGCAGGGTTTGAGGTTACATTTACATTGGCAAAATGCAAAACGGCAGGCCCAACAAACTCCACCGTGGTTTTGATTCCACTTATAGTTATAGGTTCATTACAATGGCGCCCTACTTCCGCAAGGGGGCGCGTTGCTTGACTCAGCTAATTATAGTTGGGCCTACCTATGGTCTACTTCGAGAAGGAGGTGAAGATGTAAGGTTTTAATTTAAGTAAGTGGTGATAGTACGTCCGATAATGCGGGTATGCTTGTGTAATATGACTTGTGAGTTGTTATTTCCAAATATTTTTTCAATCCATTTCAGTCACATATTTAAAATAAAATTGCACTAAAGTAATAACATAACCTACTATTGCGCCTGCTATCTGTAAAAATTAAAGTAACGATAAATTATTGTCTTAGTATTATAAATTTTTAGGTCAAACTCACAGTGGCAAGTAATTCTTTTCCCACATACAAAATATCGCTTGTCTTGTAGATTGGTTTTTGTTTAATAATCGTGGTAATTAGTATTTCAAGCTTTAAAAGAAAGATTTTGTGAATAAATTTAGTGGTACTGAAGAAAACCGAAAAATACAAAATGGATATACTTAATTGGGATTCTTAAAAAGTTTTTAGCTTGTGCTAAATCCTATTGGTTGAAATTTTACGTTTGGAGTACCTATTATAAAATGAAGTTCACACGAAGCTATTTTTAAAACCTCGAGTCCTCGTACCTATCGGCCTTAAATGGAATATATTTTGGAAGTTCGCAATATATTTATTCCCTTATCAAAAACACAGTTGTTAGCACAAATGCAGATTTGTTATTGGTCGAATAGAGGAAAGAAAGCTTCTTTATAACATTTTCTGATCTATTCTTATCGAATTCCGTCAAGTTTTCTTTCGAGGACAATCTTCTTGTAGAAAAGTTTATAGTAATGTAAATAAAAATACCAACCTGTAGTGCAGCGTCGTCAGATAATTTTTTACTATTTAATTTAAACAATAAAGGTAAGACTTCATCATTCTGTAATGTAAAAAAATTAGTACCTAATTATTAGAGATGAGATTTTTAGGTCGTATAAATGTTATACCAGAGAGCGTTAAAGGGTTAATTGATACACGGCCCCGTTTCTTCTTTCTTTTTCATACAGCATAACTTTCGAACGGGGCCGTGTATCAATTAACCCTTTAACGCTCTCTGGTATAACATTTATACGACCTAAAAATCTCATCTCTACTAATTATTGAATACATCTTATTTTATTTCAGATAGGAAAAATACAAATTCTTACCAAAGTTTTTGTCTCGGCAAACATTAATATGGTAAATAAAATAACACAAGCAGCAAAGATCGCATGGAACATAATAATAAATTCAGTGTTTTTAAAAGACCTTCCTTGAAATATAAACAACAGAACGAGAAATATTTTTAAAATTACTGATACCACTATTAGAACTGTTAAAAATGTTACCAGAGGATCTAAATAAGAAATAAATGTTCTAAAGTTCTTTATTAAATGTTCATGTAATTGACTGTAGTTGGAAAACAAATCCGTCAACTTTTTCATCGGAAGCGGATTTCTAAATTCTCTTCTCAAATCATTTTTTAAATAAAACTTGTAATTCTTCATTGCCAATTGAAAACACTCAATAATTGTTGATAAAATAATTATTAGTATGACTTCCATGTAAAAATTGAGTATAATTCCAAATTTTTCAAAAATGTTCGAAGCACCATCATTAATGGTTAAACAGAAAATTACCAATATGAAATTCAAATAACAAAATAAAACAAAGAGTTTTATGTAAATCTTGGTATGTAAGAATTTAATATTTCGAATTCTTAGTAATTCTTGATTTTTTAACATTTTCCAATTTTGAAAACATCTTTTTATATCATTATGTAATTTTATTATTTTATCAACTCTGCCTAAAGTGCAAATAAAACCAATAATTATCATTAAATTGTGGAGAAGATAAATGAACAATAAAATAAATTCAATCATTTTATCTTTGTATTCCATTGAATAAAGTTTAATACCATTTGTGATGAACATACAAATAAAACAAAATAAAACCACCAAACCAAGACAAAAGTTTCGTTTAGAAAACTTAATAACCAAATCGTTATTGAAATGATGACATTCTATTGTTATAGGTGGAAATCCTACTATGCAAGTCCATGTAGCTATAGGTCGAAAAATGCAGGACATGCAATTGGCAAAAACCCTCTCGATAGGCATTTTTTCGAAAACAGCGGTTTTCTACAAGTTCACAAACAGTACTGGGTACTCTCTAGATTAATCAGAACTATTCCATAATTATATTTGCTGAAATATGGGGTTAAATATTTATATTAAATAAATATAGTTATTGTTCGCTTTATATTCCATTCATCGATTTTCCATTAGAGGAATGGCGAGAAAAAATATAATATTCAAACAACGATAATTTCTTAATTTTTGATAAATTTTAATTTTGGAAGTCCGTGCTAAATATGCAGATCCTATCTAAAAATTACTATAGAACCTTGCACTTTGTAATGACATCCACTAGAGAAATCCATACAATTATGGGTTGCAGCACGCAGGATACGCAATTTGGAAAAACTCTTGTAGTAGACATTTTTCAATTTCACCAAAACTGCTACTGTCCAGTTAACTTAATTTTTTTTAATAAAACTTGATAATGAAATTTACATTGGCATTAATAAATTATATTTGTTGAAGTGTTACTTGGTTTTCTCTATGTGCATTAAATAAATATAATTAGCGGTCGCTTTATATGTCATCAGTCGATTTTTCATCACGAGTTTTAAATTATGAAGGAAACATAATATTTAAAAAAGATTTAACTTTTTGTTTGTACCCTTGTTCAGGGTTACGGATGAAGCTTGCAACTCCAATGAAGTGGCAACCCAGTTATTAGGGATGGTATAGTAACAAATGACATACATAGGCCAGCAGATATGCCAATACTGAGATTTGGCTAGGAAAACTGTAAATGCATCTTCTTTAGACATTATTTCAGATATCCACTGACGACAATCATATCTTAATTCAATCGGCGGTGGGACTGCGATGAGGAGAGCAATGGGAAATTACCTCATCAAGACGTACTTATCCGGCAAGAAGAGAAACCGTAGGGCTTCCTTAGTCGTCATTTAGAAAAATACCTGCATAAGAACAATAACAATAGCAACATAAACAATCGTAATAAATACAACAAAAAGAAATACGTGGGTAAAAATAAGCCAATATGCCACATGGACCGTTTTCTAACATTTTTACTCAAAACAAAAAGTTTCACAAAACAAGAAGGAAGAAGCACCACAGATGCAATTAAGTATTTCATTATTTGAGATTATTTGAGATTTTGCATTAAATGGACGAGGAACGACAATAAAATTCTTCTTAGAACAAGACTTCGTAATTCTCAACACCTTTTACAGACTGCATCGACTACGCATATGGGTTGATAACCCCGCGATCAATCTGATAACATAGTGAGAAATCAAATTGACTACATGCCTGTGAATAATTGATTCCGCAAGACCCTCTTATCAGTTAAGACCTACACTGAAGCCGAAATCCAATCAAACCATTGTCCTCTAGTTAGAAGAATTAAAATTAAACTTAAAAGAGTGGAAAGAAAAACATATAAGAAACGATGAGACATAAGGAAACTAACAGAATAAGAAACATATGAAACAACGCCAAAAATAGTGGCTGAAGAGCACAGAAAACTGGATGTATTAAATACTGTGAACGAAACATTGGAAGGACTGCCTGATTCTCTACGAAATGTTAGACACACATTTAATAAGCAGAAATACAAGAAGGAAAAGCTGGATGACAGATGAAATACTATAACTTATGCAGGTAAGAAGTAAAATGAAAACAATAAAGACGTGTTTAAAATTAGGAACATAAAGAGGTGAATATGACGAGAAATATGTAAGTGCAGCAAAGGAGAACTGGAAAGGAAAACGCAGCCTACGGAATGAAGAACTACCTTCAACGACTTTTAAGGCAAATTTTAAGGTATACTTATTTGATGTTTGTAAAAACGTACAGAGCTTTGGAAAATTAATAGGTCCTTACATTAAAAATCTAGGAGCCCTGACGTCAGAAACAAAACTTTTGTAACATGTCATGATGTTACGACAGAAAGTGAAAGTTACAACAGTTATCTAAAACTTTCAATCAGTATCAGCTTTATCGGCTGATAATTAATCCTAATCCTTTATGCTACGTTCAATTTCTAGAGCTCATGCCATATAATACTAGACTTGTCAATCATCGTAGGTCCTACCTCCAAGATATCGCGAACTAATCAAAGAAGACTAAGCCATTCAGTGGTGCACCGTTGCGCTTTCTTGCAACTTGTTACGAATTGTTTGTTAGTTAAATCGTTTCTTAGTTTTCTTATTAAATATTATTACATTATTCTTCTGATAGTGAATTAATGTTTAGTTCTGACAGAGTAGATTAAAATTATCAAATCATCTAAATAAACAAATATAAACAAACCAGTCTTATATATATTAAAAATAAAATAAATTCATTTTACTACGCCAATGATACGTATTATAAAATCTTCATAATTATGTCTTATCTATTTAAAAATGATTGACCTTATTAAGTTTGAACATCTTTGCACTTCATATTCGCGACTACTGCGCCGGTCGACTATATGGGCGATTCTTTGCATACCTTGAACCACTGTTTATTAAGCGGCAATGCAACTCTCTCATATGCACTCATAGAAATACAATGCTATGTCTTTCCTAATCTTTTAAAAATAATGTTACCAACTATTATGATTGACAGTTCTACTTTTATGTGGCACAAGCTCTAGTTAAAGGCAAGTTTATCACGAAATTCTTTCTGCCACTTCTCCAACAGAAGCCAGTCATGGAAGGAGAATCCGTGAACCAAATCTCGAAGGATCGGTTTAAAAAAATGTTGGGAAATCACTGCCTGTTATTTTCTGCTAGCATCGAGACGGTGTGCGAAAGTCGTAGGTTATCTAAAATAAGGGATACTCATAAGATAACTTCAAAATAAAACAATAAGAAACTATTTTATGGTGTTCTGTAGAAACCTCACAGTAGTTTACTGTTTAATTTACAATAGAGGCGTTAATTTTAAAAGATTGAGATCATACATGAGTTTAATAAAGAAGATATTGAGTAGGTATTGTCTTTGATGATTATATATAGTATCAAATTTGGCAAATCTTATGGAAGTTTTGAAAACATATTTTTTAGTTGAAAAGACAATCACCAGATGGCACCACTTAATTTGAGGAATATTGCAATTCTTCATTGGTATTAGTTCCACCAAAGATATAAGAGCTTAAAGATGAGAAATGCTATAGCAAACTGCATGCACTAGTCGTTTTCCTTGTATAATGGGTTGCATATACAACTAATTAAATTAAATCATCAGGCGCGTCGTGTTTTATCATACTGTTTCTTTCTTTCTGACAGCACAGTTAGCAAAGTTACGAACCGGATATAATTTTTCTCATTTTCAATTCCAAGAAATACAATGTTATATTTATAGAATTATAATACAGTAATCCCCCGATTTACGAACGGGATACATTTGCAAATCTGCATTTTCAAAGCTAAGTCAGTGGTGAATGAGTGGTGTCGCAGTCAGCTTTATATTATTTAGAATTGAATTAATAAGATTAACAAGGAAAAAGGAAAATACAACGAATTCGAGATGGCAGATGAATATCGAAAATGTGTTTATTATGGATGCCAAAACAATAGATCTAATTATGGGGGATCTTTCTTTAAATTTCCGAAAGGCGAGGACCAACAAAAAGAATGGTTGAAAAGATGTGGAAACTCGAAACTTGTACTTTTGTATTCGCAGACAACGTCGTTAACCAATAAGATGATATGTGATATCCACTTTGATGATAAATCATTTACAAACTACAACAAAAACAGGTTGTGTAAAAACGCGAACCCTACAATGTACGTATCATCAAATGATCCATCTTCTAGTTCCACCTCATTGACTGAAGAAGAAAGATTTGAAACACCACCACAGAAACGAGATTTATCACCTCATCAAATTTATTCGGGTAGTAAAAGACAACGTGTTGATCCAAATAGTTCACCACCTGATGACGATTCTGATTGTGATTCATTACAGCAAGTTCTTGAGGATATGCCAAGTCCGCGAAAATCAGACACTAGTGTAGTAAAGACATTGACCTTGCAATTAAAGTCTCACAAAAAGAAATTGAGAAATACCAAACTTAAGCGATCACGTCTGAAAAACAAGATTGCTGATTTGATTAATACAAACAATAAAATTTTTCAAGATAGTGCAGAAGCTGTAAAAACTTTCTTTTTAATGCAGCTTAAAAAACGAGGTTTGCCCTGGAGTAAAAACGCTAGGGATCTGTCGATAAGTTTATATTTGAAGTCTCCTAATTTATACAAACATATGCGTAAAACCTTGGGTTTTAATCTTCCCACTGTTAAAAGTATCCAGAATTGGTTAAAATGCAATAATCTAATGCCTGGATTAGATAAAAAGTTCGTATCGAGGTTAAAATCAATTGTGGACGGAATGGAAAACACTGATAAAAACTGCGTTTTACTTTTCGATGAAATTAGTTTGAAGAAAGGATTAGAATATAATCAAAAACTTGATTTTATCGAAGGATTTCAAGATCTAGGGGGGGGGGGGAACGGAATTCAAATATTGCCAATCACGGTACGGTTTTTATGCTAAGGGGGCTTTTAAAAAAGTGGAAACATGTAATTTCTTATCTGATTACTTCCGGTCCCATAACAGCTAACGATCTATTTGATCATTTAATCATTTTAAGCAATACTTTTAAAAATTTAGGTTTAATAGTCAGGGCGTTTATTTGTGACCAAGGGGCTAATAATAGGAGTCTTTTTAAAAGATTGCTTCAGCACTCTGCATTTGAAAACATTTATTTGATTCATGATGTTCCACATTTAATTAAAAGTATTCGCAATAATTTATTAAACAATGTGAATCTAATTAAAGTTGACAATGACATTGTGTCTTGGAACGACGTTGTAAATTTTTACGAATTGGACAAATCGAATAAAGCAAGAAGTTGTTGTAAACTCTCTGAAAAACATATACGGCCAAATACTTTCGATAAAATGCGCATGAAATTTGCTACACAAGTATTTTCAAATAAAGTGTCTACAGGTATTTGTACAGCTATTAGAACAGGAGAAATAACAAGCACTACAGCATCCGCAACAGCAGAATTTTTGAAAAAAATTAACGACTTATTTGATTGCCTAAATTCTAAAGTGATATATGATTCAAATCCATTACGGTGTGGTCTGTCAAAAAGATGAAGAGTTGTAGAAGAAACTATGAATCAAGGAATTTTGTGGTTGCAATCGATACGGATCATAAATAAGAAATCGGGTAAATTAAGAAATGATATATATTGTTTCGATGGCTTGATTTTGACAATAACAAATATTCTTTCTCTTTACCAAGAACTTTTAAATGAGGGCTACACATTTTTATTAACGGCTCGATTAAATCAAGACCCTTTAGAGTCATTTTTTTCAAAAATTAGAAATTCTGGAGGACATAATAGTAATCCAACTGTTAGATCGTTCAGAATAGCTTTGCAACATTGTATTTCTTCGAATTTAGAGAAACCATCCGAAAGTGCCAATTGTGAAATTGACGAAGAAAATGACGAAATAAATACCGATAGTGTTGCTTTCGCAAGCTCAGATGTCCCATCTGTTAGTACACAATTACATGATGATTTCCGTGAAGATAACGATTTAGAAAGTGATAATGAAAAACCTCTAAGTCAGCAATATCCAAGTCTCGAAAGTTGTTCAATAAATTATTTTGGTGGCTATGTGGTGCATTCTTTACTTAAGAAGTCTAATTGCGACATATGTCAGAAGAGTTTGCTAAACGAAGGTGTTTTATCGAATCATGACTTACTAATATTGTTTCGAGACTATGGCCACGATGAAGAAAATATAAAATATTTAAGAAATCCTGCAAGCATCGTTCTAGATGTAGCAAACATAGTTCTTGCAACATTTGAAAAATTATTTGCCAGAGAAAAAAGTGCTATGGGAATTAAAGAAATTATCGTAAGCAACAGTGAACAAATTGTTCGAGAAAAATGCGCCGAGTTTTATAATGTCCCGCAGCACTGTTTAGTTCACAGAACATTTTTCGTTAAACATTTAATCAATATTAAATTATTACGAACATTAAAATGGCTAACAAATGACCTCAAAGCTATTCCAAGTACGGTATCAAAACCAAAAATTAATAGAAAAGTGCGACATTTAACCAATCAATAATGTAAAATAATGTGTAATAATCAATAATGTGTCTTATTTTTGTATTAATTTTTAACTTGAATCGATCATTCGTAAACAATTTGTGTTTATCAATTGATAAATTTTTGGGTAAGCTATTAGAATTGTTTGATTATTAAGTTTTGTAAAGTAGTTTAAGTTTTTTATTTCTCTCTTTGTTTTTGTACCTTTTTGTTATTATTGTTAAGTCATTCAATGTAAATATTGTATTGGATTTTAATTATATGTTTTCTAATTTTTTTGTGTTTCTTTGGTTTTTCTTTCCACGTATAGCTAACACAGCCCACGCCCGATATTTTTTTGAATATTTGCGAACCGACTCTGCTTAGCCGGCAAAAGAGTATTTTAATGTAAAGTAAGGTAACAAACATTTATTACGTTCGGTAGGTATATTGGCGATGTAGATAATTATTTGTTAATCCTTGTTTTAAATATTTACGTTCAACATGTTGTGTGTGCCTATCAGCAAAATTACTTTCATGCAGAGCTTCACAAAGTTATTTTTTCAACGACCTTGCAAGGATGCGCCACGTACTTGAAGTTTTGCATGTGCATATTATATTTATAATTGCAATTAGGGGTGCGCATATAATCGATTAATCGATCACCGTAATTCGAATAATCGATTATTTCATAATCGATTATGATAATTTATAATAATCGATTATAGAAATAATCGATTGTGAAAATAATCGATTGTGAAAATAATCGATTGTGAAAATAATCGATTGTGAAAATAATCGATTCTGAAAATAAACGATTGTGAAAATAATCGATTGTGGAAATAATCGATTATGAAAATAAACCTGCAATTACAAATTTTTTTATCTCAACATTATAATAATTATTATGCTTCCAGGTACTTGGTTGGAGGTTATGTGGTGCAATCTGAATAATTTGAACCCACGGTAATACGAATCTCCAGAATTCAAACTCATGCAATAAAATGATCTACAAAATTTTCGAAATTAAATTAATGTAGTATGTAGATTAACTAATTAATGTAAGTTTATTTAAATATTTTCAATTCCAGATCAAAATAATTTTTAAATGTTTTTTAAATAAAAATTTAATTCCAATTCATAATTTGATCATAGTTCGTTCATTAGTGGGTACAATTACTGTGGGTTTGCACTTTTGAGATTGCACGACATGTTTATCTTTGGTACTACATAATATTGCAAAGTCATGTCTGGTTACATGACATCATTGTTACTGCAAATTATATGTAGCAAAAACTCTTTAAAATGCTCTCCTGTAAAATAAGCAAAATAGAATTACAATGTTATTCATATCAAGTGTCGATATGGTAATATGCAAATCTAAAAGCGACATCTATGGGAAATTAAAGAAACCCTGAGAATTACCGACATTTCAAAATCATATCCCCCAAGTGACTAACGCCATCTACTTATGGGGGAGAAATAACCTACATATTAAAAAGCATTGCGCTTCTCATCTTTACAGCTCTTATATCTTTGGTTCCACGGATCATTAAGTACTCTATGATTTGTACTTTAAGCTGTTTATTCCGTCTTGGAAGTTAGTAGCACCATCTGTTGGTAACTTTTTGAACTCCACCAGGTGATTCTAAAATTCCCATAGGGTTTGTCTATCTAATACTACACTATGAAAGGTACTATTGTATATTCAAAAAACGTAATAATTAATTCTGAGTTTATTAGTCACAATCACATCACAACATCAATCATTAAATTACAACTTAAAACTTATTTTTCTTGCTGGGCAGATGTTATTATAGTAATAATTACCTGTTGTTAACATTATGATCAACAGGTAATATTGCTGCTTTCTGTTTACAATTTAGCTTTGTAAGTTAAGTAATGTAAAAATCTAATCTAATTTAAGTTTGCTGAGAAGCGCTTAATAGAATATAATATAAACTTATCATATTGTTTACTTAACCTATAAATAATTACTTAAAATAAATCATATTATAATATTTCGTAAAAGTAGATGACATAAAATGTAACTGCCTGAGTTTCTAAACTGCAAAGTGAACATCTTAGTTAGCCTTAACTGTGATTAAACAATTTTTTTCTATAAGCGTTTGAATAAGTTTTAAACTTCGTTGTTCAATCGAGTTAGAAAAAGTACGTTTTCCGTACTACAATTTAGGGAAAGTTCCTTTCCCGCACTCTTGCGGTTAAGTGCGAATTTTACAAAAAATAAAGTTTTTAATGATTTTGTTTTATCTGTTTAAAGTAAAAATTCTGTTGAATTATCATTCAAAAACTAATAGAAAAACCTTATGTGAAGCATTTTGGGAAAGTTCTGTTTCCGACTCTAACGTTGTTTCTTTCTCTCTAAAAAAAATCGCACGTCCTTACGGAAAATTGCACTTTCCTCACTAGTTACACAAATAGTTATAGTTTTTCGGCAAATGGAAACCACCTATTACCTACGAGGGCGGATTATTAAGTCCTTAGAATGAGAAAGTAAAAACAATTTTTTTGGGAAAATTTCATTTTATTTTTCAATATAGTCTCCAATTAGGTCGACACACTTGATCCAACGCGGTTCAAGTTTTTGGATGCCATCGGTAAAGTAAGATTTCTCAAACTCTCCAAAATAAGCATTTGTTGCATCTATCACTGCTTCATTTGACGTTAATCTTCTTCCTCCGAGCCATTTCTTCAAGTTTGGAAACAAGTAGAAATCACTAGGAGCTAAATCTGGTGAATATGGTGGATGTGGAAGCAATTCGTAGCTTAATTCATGCAATTTTGCCATTGCAATTCTTGATGTGTGAGCTGGTGCATTGTCGTGATGAAACAGGATTTTTTTCTTGTTTAAATGAGGTCTTTTTTCTTGGATAGCAGTATTTAATTTGTCCAATAATTCAGCATAGTATTTCCCTGTTATTGTTTTTCCTTTCTGGAGGAAGTCAATTAACACTATTCCATGAGCATCCCAAAAAATAGTTGCCATAACCTTTCCAGCTGATGGAACTGTCCTTGCTTTCTTTGGAGCACTTTCACCAGCTTCCATCCATTGTTTTGATTGTTCTTTCGTTTGTGGGGTATAGTAGTGAATCCATGTTTCATCGACGGTTATGAATCGGCGCAAAAATTCTTTGGGATTACGCTGAAATAATTCCAAACTTTGCTTTGAAAGATCCATTCGATTGCGTTTCTGATCGTTTGAAAGCAAACGCGGCACCCATCTCGCAGACAACTTTTTCATATGCAGTGTTTTATGTAAAACATCCCAAACACTTTTATACGTTATTCCACATAAGTCAGCTAGCTCACGCAATTTCACTCTTCGATCATTTAATACAGTACGATGGATTTTTTTGACAATGGCTGGAGTAACAACGTCTTTTGGACGTCCTGGCCTTTGTTCATCACTTGTGCTTTTACGACCACGTTTAAATTCATTATACCAATTATAAACAGTTGCAGTCGACGGAGCAGATTCACCCAACACTGAGTTCATATCAGTAACTATTTCTGACGGCGTTAAGCCTTTGAGATACAAGTACTTGATAACCGCACGATTTTCGTTTTTCTCCATTTTTGCAAATTTATACAAATTGTTCACTTTAAATGACTATC
The DNA here is from genome assembly GCA_932274525.1 of Podabrus alpinus. Lineage (NCBI taxonomy): Eukaryota > Metazoa > Arthropoda > Insecta > Coleoptera > Cantharidae > Podabrus > Podabrus alpinus. Next base: position 100,211,387 of record OW026452.1, read on the forward strand.
AAAATTCAACGATTTGACATAAATGGATGAAATTAGAAACTTTAACTTTCCAAGGTTGGTACTTCTCAAAAATAACACTAAATTGGCCAGAGTGGTGACATCTCTGTTTCATTCTAAGTACTTAATAATCCGCCCGTATTACCATAAAATATACACGATATTTGAGTAGTATTTACTATATAAGCACCTAGCAATTTCAATTTGTATCCAAGATTAATTTGTAACACTTAGTGAAAGCAGAAGCAGTGGTTTGGATTACCCAAACCACTTTAAGTGGCTACTACTGAAAAGTTAGGTGTGCCAAAATTTAAAACTTGTGCAAAATGATTAAAATAAGAGGTCCAGTAATACAGGCATAATACAGGGTGTTCCCCCGTATTTTGAATTTCGATCCCAAAATAGTTGAAATCGTTTGCACCTCGTTTGCACCTCGCTTGTATTTATTTTTACCTCTTTTACATGGTTAAAAATATATCATAAATTTAGGGTATTCCTGTAAAACTGAATTGTCCTAGTATTATCGTTTCAGTCCGTTTCAGCCACATATTTTAAATAAAATTGCACCAAAGTAAAGATGTAAGCTATTATTACGACTGTTATCTGTAAAATATTAGAGTAACTACTAAGTTAAATTATTGTAATTTATATAATGTAAAACTCACAGTAGCAATTGATTTTTTTCCCAATACCAATAGATTATATGTCTTGTAGATTGGTCTTTGTTTAATAATCGTATTAATTAATATTTCAAGCTGTAAAAAAGATTACATAATTAATACTAGCGTAGCGAGGGCTGCAATGGTATGAGTATTACAATCACAAGTTTTCTTGTCGTGTTATACACACTATTTTACCTGGGATACTGAACTATGGGGTTCATTACACAGAAGGGACAGATTCATAATAGATCATTTTTTGTATCACAAGACTAATAGAAAAGAAAGTGACATATGACCAGGAAATTCATCTCCTGTAGGTTCTCATACAGAAGCTTACGACAGTACTCCATTAATTAAACTATGTATTATAATGGTGAGCGAATGGCTGAAATGCTAGCGTGTTAGCTTTCAAGCCAAGATTCACGGGTTCAAATCCTGTGAGGTGCTATCTATAGAAGAAATTTTCGCTCACCAAATGTCTATCTGCTGGCCCCAGATAACATTATTTATGGCTAAAAAACTTCCCTAATCGGAGTAGGCGGTGTAAAAATCGCCTGTTCCCGTGGTTCGGAATCCACGTTAAGCTGTAGGTCTTCTGTGCTCGTCACACATTTTCAAAACGCAACGAGCAGAGACAGGGAGGTATTGGGAAAATGTCGCAAGACGTTCATAACCGAATATACATACTACATTATAATGACTTAAATTAAGCATAACGCAATCTTGGCCCATTTATACTCGGGATATCCGGTGCGATGAATAAAATCGCCCATTCTTCTTCCAATAAACGAGTTTGTTATTGATAATTTGAATTACATTCGCTATTCCACGTAAATATATGAAAGTGGATTTTATTAATTTGTGTGTCTACGTAAAGTAATTGCGTCGTTCTAAAATTTACAAAAGGTGATGGTTATATTTTATAAGTGCGCAAGTATGCTTCGAGTGGGAAAATTAGTTAACCTCCTCAAAATTAATGGGTGATTTGACTTTTGAGGTACAATGGAAGAAAGTGTGAGCGATCAACATTTGGCACGTCATATGAACGCTTTTGAGTGTCCATCATTTTCTAAATTTTGAAACGCACGTTTGTGTTTAATTTGTTCTAATGCTGAATAAAATTATTAATAGTGTCTTCGAGTTTGAGTCAAATGCAGTCCGATTCGGTTTATTTCTGCTTATTAAGTTGTTACACCACGTTCTGCATCCACGACACCTTTCCAACAGGTAATAAAAGGTTGGCTAGCTCAAAGTCGCGAAGGGGTGGGTTGGTGAATGGAACGAAAGGGTCGTGTGACGGCACGTCGCAAAGCGTGTATTTCCTATCGACGACCGGGCAATCCTCGATCGCGATTCTAAAAATTGTCAAAATCGGTGTGGATAATTTACACAGGGGGGGAGTTAAGTCAAAATCGGTGGGGTTAATATACACGCGGGAGTTTAAATGGGCGCCACGCATACGAAGAAATGAATCTCTTTGAAGGGGACTGGTTATCACACCTTCCAAGCTGGTACGCGACAACTTGATGATCTTACAGCGAACTCTCACTCCGGAAAAACCTCGCTCAATGACCTTACCTTTACAGGAGGCGAACTTTCCGTTGGTGAAAATAGCTAAATAAACATTAACACAACAATAATAATAACACACAAAGTTGGGAAATAATAAAAATGTATTAAATAAAATAATATCAGGGGGGAGTTGACAAGGTTTACACAAGATACTATCAAATTTACATGTCTTGTATAAAAATAAATATGTACAGTTGACGGAACCTTTCCGTGTGGTTTCCGTTGCGAAACTAATACTCGTAAAACAATTACTCTTACAAAAATACAAAAGGTTAATTTGCATGAAAGGGGGGCGTATTGAATACAGCACTCCACCAAAATAAATAGTTACTTAAGCGCAACTTGATAATATTCAAAACTATGATTCATAAAATTGATCATGGAACTTAATCAATGCAATTGATCATCAAAATTCCCAACAACGGGACAAACAAACTTTAGCTACAATACTAAACTTGAAACGTTACGTTAAATTGTTTGGTTACATTCTGAACGCTCGAATGGCGTGTTAAAAGTTACGTTAATAATAGATAATAATATTAAGTTAAATAAAAGGTATACAAAATGGTTGCGATATCGTCTTCCAGGGTTGAACTGAACGTTCATAAACACAACTAATGGTCAATAGGACCAATTAACATCACAATCTTAAAAATATAAAAAGGTTTCTTACTTAATTTGGGTGGTTGATGTTCGACCTCTAGGTAAAGTCGATGACGGGTCCTTCAGGAGTGAGATTTCGTCTTCAGAACGTAGAATGAAGCTGAATGTGATGTCTCAAACCATATCAGAAGGGCAGCGTAATAACCAGCTTCCCAAAAACTCTTCAAATCGGAAGGTGGTGAAATAACAGGGTGGTTCACGCACTGTACTTCACGATAAAATAGGGGTCTCCGTACGAAATAATTCACTATGTTAGTTATTCGCGAAGTGACAAATAATTCAAGCCGGCACTGTCTAAGTAAGAAATGTTAATGTGGTGTCCGATAAAAAAAAGAACGATTGGAATGCACACATGGGTTCGTAGTGCAACATCTGTTTTGTACCATACCGATAAAATAAATGCTACGTAATCGCTTATGAGCGGCAAGCAATAACTCGACGTTATCAAACGTGATAAACAGATGGTATAAAAAGTTCGATAATTGATTCAACGTTAGCAACAACTTACGATATTAATGTTCAATAAAATGTTAAATGTTTAGTAACAATAGACGATCTTAATGTTCGATAACTCATTAAATATTAGCAACAATCGACGATATTAGTGTCCGATAAAATATTAACTGTTTAGCAACAATTGACGATATTAATGTACGATAAAATATTAATGGTTTAGCAACAATTGACGATATTGATGTTCGATAAAATATTAGTTGTTTAGCCACAATTGACGATATTAGTGTTTGATAAAATATTAATTGTTTAATAACAATTGACGATATTCTGGTTCGATAAAATATGAATTGTTTAATAACAATTGACGATATTAATTGTTCGATAGTACCTGCAGTTGACACACACTAATTTTTAGCACAAATGACTTGTATTTATTTAAAGATCTCTAATAAATGTGAGACCTCGATAGTTAATTCCGCTTTTGGAAGCGCTAAGATACGAAAAAGGTAGTATCAGATTCCAAGTGAATCTCCCTGAATATCCAATTTGTAGCTCAACTTATGCATTCTCCCTACTCTGATTTAGGATTTTTCCCACTTACTGATTGATTTGGATCCTTGTAATTGGGTCCTATAAATTTAGAAAGAAGGGAGACGTGATTTAATTGGACAATACCTAAAGTGTGAGAGCACACTTTCTTCTTTCTCCATGCAAAGTGTATCGAGAAGTTTTGCAGGACACGTGCGAGCAAAACAATTTTTTGCTCGTCTGGTCGGACGAAAAGGGTCTATCTTTTGCACTTTTTGTTGGTTTTTATCGAAGTTTTAAAATTGCGAAATCGCTATGCTTCCCATGTTAAAAATTAACACCTGGGTTTGCAAGTCGATGCCTGTCTAAGATAACGATGTCGAATGCATTCGTTCCCATGGTCTTACCATCGCACGTGCCCGTTTTTTGTATCGACGGCCGACGTGGATTTATGGATCGCATAAAAGTTTCTCTCAGTCGTTTGAAAGATTATAGTAAAGTATAGGTATGAGTTGACGTTTAGTTTGCAACGTTAATGAATAGAGAATTTATCGCTGATGAGGTGAATTATGGATTAATGCTACGTCAACATTATTAACACTTCCTCATCTACCGTATGGTTTATTGTACGTGTATTAAAATATTTGATGATACTTTCCTAACTATACAATTCTTAAGATTATTGTGCATTTGCAAAACGTAAATTTATTAGTTGAGCGAATGTTTCAATCTTTTATTTTTACAACCCGACCTAAAAATGTTTTCTCAAAGAGTAATTTTCAACGGATCGATTCGAAATTTAAAATATAAGTTTAATAGATCATAAACGCAAAATCTAAGGGTGCGCCGATGCGCGTAATAAGGTGACAAAGTATGAAAGAATGTTTTGTTTCTTTATAAGTAGACATGAACCGAACAACTGAATTTTTTAATTAATTAATTTGACTTCTAATTTATAAATTTGAAATATTAAATCTGTGTTGCAATGCTCAAATTCAACCTCGTCGTTTAAAATTTAGAAAATAACAAGATAATTAAATGACTAAATTCGATACATATAAAATACTAACTTCTAGTGCAGCGTCTTCAGATAATTTCTTAGTTTTTACTTGATACAATAAAGGTAAGATCTCAGCATTCTGTAATGAAAAAATTAGTAAATAATTTACTTTAATTGTAATCCAGCTATTCAAGATAGTTAAATAGATATTCTTACCAATTCTCCTATTTTTGAAACCGATACCATAGTTAATAAAATAACCCAACCAATATAGGCCGCATGTAACACCACAACGATAAGCTCCATGTTATTAATGGACTTTTCTTGTAATATAAACAATATAAAAAGAAATATTTTCAAAATCGTTAAGATCACAGTGTGGATTGTTAGAAATGATGCCATAGGATCAATATAAGAAATAAACATATTGTTAAGGTGTATAAATCGTGAATGCAGTTGACTGTAGCTGGAAAAACAGTCACTGAGACTTTTCATCGGGAGCGATTTTCTGCCAAGTTGATTCCTAATTATTCTTATCAAATCATTTTCTAAATAAAAATTGTAATTTCTCATTATCAAATAGACATACTCAAGGATTGATTTTATCACAATCATTAGTATAATCTCTGCATAGAAGTTGAACGTAATTCCAAATTTTTCATAAATATTCAAAGTACTGCTAACTCCAATCGGCAATGAAAAAATTATTAATATGAAATTCATATAACAAAATAAAAAAAAGAATTTTATATAAGCCTTCGTATGTAACGACTTAATATTGCGAACGGTAAGTAATTCTTGATTGTTCACTCTTATCCAATTTTGAAAACATGCTTGTAAATCCTCAAATATTTTTACAAGTACATCAGATTTCCTCAATGTGAAAATCAAACCTAGAATTATTATTAAATTGTGGTTGAGATGTATCAGCAATAAAATGATTTCAACCAGTTTTTCTTTACATTTCATCGAATAAAGTTCAGTAGCATTCTTGATCAACAAAGAAATAAAATAAACCAGAGTCGTCAGCCCAAGAAATAAATATTTTTTAGAAAACTTCATGCTAAATTCGTTACTGAAATGACGACATTCCACTGTTACTGGTGGAAAACCTATTAGAGAAGTCCATGCAATTATGGGTCGAAGAACGCAGGACATGCAATTTGGAAAAACACTGATAGCAGACATCTTTTAAAAAATACGTTTATCGTCAATTTCACCTAAACTGCTACTGTCTCAAAAACTTGTAATAACTTACGTTAATTTAAATTATACATATTTATTGAAGTATTTTTGGGTTTGCTGTATTTGTTCAAAATAAATATAATTATTAGTCGCTTTATATGCCATTAGTCGATTATTCATCACTATGTAGATTTTCAAGGAATTGGGGAAAAACATAATTTATTAATGATGTAAGCTTAAACGAATGACCCCTAAAAGTCTCCCGAAATCGCCTGTTCAATTTTCCCCAATGATTGAGCAGGTGATGTCTTTTGTATATCTGGGAGTGTAAATCACGAGCCCGATAACTCTAAAACAAAGAGGTTACTACGAACAGCTGAAATGAGAACCCTACGCACATTAGCGGGAAAAACGCTATGGGATAAAATAAGAAGCGAAGTAATCCGAGACACATGTCAGGTGTTAGACGTAGTAAGATGGGTAAGGCAAAGAAGAAGTGGTTGGAACGAAAAAGTCAATCGCATGAACAACAATAGACTTGCCCGAATAGTCAGAGATGGGAAAGTTGTCCATGGAAAACGACTGCCGGGAAGACCACCGAAGAGATGGCACGAAAGCTGGCAGTCCATATCACAAGAAGCTGGAAATAACAGGCCTTAAGGCCTAAACTAAGATGAAGATTGATCCAACGACGAAATTGCGAAAACTCAAAACCTTAAGTCTAAAGCCATCGGACTGAATACTCTCGCCCCTTTATCTGAGAGGATGTCTCAAATGATCCTAAGAATGTTAAGCCAGGAAAGGCTCCAGGGTTTGATAGTAAATTGTAGCAGGTATACAAAAGTCTGGATGGCTCACTTCTTCACAGATATTATGCAAACTATAAATACCCCAAAATAATATAAACGATCGAAGATAATCGCTATATTAAAACCTGGAAAAACGGTTGACAGCCCCAGCAGTTAGCCAGCTCAGTTACATCAGCTCCTCAAGGAAACTAAAGAACAAGCGAGATGTAGAGAATTTTATCTTGATTTATTGCCTTCTCTATAATTTTCTCCTCGTAGGTTCAAGCTCCATCCGGCCAAGGATGCTTTAACGCATACCTGAACAGGATCAGGAAGCTGGAGGCTACGAAGTGCGACAACCGTGAAGACGAAGACACCGCAGAACATACCGTCATTCATTATTGGAGATGGGAGCGCCAACGAATTATCGCCTCGATTAGATGGAGAATCATTACCAGACTGATCACGACCATAATAAAAGCCAAAGAGCAGGTGGAGAGATTCAAACAAGTCCTGCCACAGAATACCTAAAATGGACTAGGTTAATAAAGGACGCTAGGCAGCAACATACAAAGAAGAGAAGTCCGCTCAGAAGGAGCAAGGACTGGGCAAAACCGAACGCAAGACTCACTCTTGAGGAACGAAAGTAATGTCGAAGAGGCAAATCCCTGGTCCGCGGGAATTGGGGGGGATTTAGTCAGTGATTCTCACTAGCTTCGTCCATTACTCTCAAGAAGGCCCATCTTTCGATGGGGTCAAACGCCTTGTTGTAGTCAACAAACGCTAAGTGGATGGGGACGTTATATTCGATGGCTTTTTGTATTAATAAGCATACCGCTTGCAGGTGTTTTATAGTAATAGTAATACTAAATCTTTTACCGAAACAGGGCTGTTCTACTGGTTGGTAGGTGTCCACTTTGTTTGTAGAGGGTTTTGTTATAATCTTAATTAATACTTTGTATAGATGAAAGAGGAGACTTGGAAATCTATAGTTTTCTATATAATATCTCAAATGGTGACTTCCGCCACCACCTTCCGACTTACAATATTATTTCACCATAGTGGTTTGACGTTGGTTTGCATGACGCATCCAAGATTATCTTGGTGTAAATTTCTATACCATACGATTACATCCTTTTTAATAAGATCGAGGTCTAAAACTCTTAACACGTTTATATGCTTTCTACATTTTTGATATTATTTCTGTGCAGCAACAAAGTGACAGTTCTCAAAAACCATCGACGTTGCATTGTCAAATGCGAGTGGAAAGGTCTACTTTCAATGTCGATTATAGAAAAAACAAATTATACAGTAAAAAATGTATTATCAAAATATTTAATTACAACTAACTTAAATAGCAATGATGGGAGTGTAAAACGGAGTGGAGAGTGGACTCAAATTTTGATAAACCAATTTTGCCGTAAATCCATTCGATTTTGAGCCTTCTTGTTGATTTTCGTTAGACGTAAGGCGTTGCAAAACACCGTTTGGTTGAAACAAATAGTATTGACCATTTGCAACCGCAGTGGAAACGGCAACATTTGGATTATTAGATTCCTGCTCTTCTGTTGGTTCCTAAGATTTTCACTATTTAGTCCTGTTAAGCAAAAACCCAATTATAACTTACCTCTTGTTTTCTTGGCCTTCTGGTAGTTTGCTCTGGATATCCTCGTTGTCTTGTACGCTTAGTAGGATTTGGTGATAAATAGTTTTGCCGACTGCCCCTTACTTCGGTTCGACTATTTTCATTTAAATTTTTTATTTGAAGTTGAGCTGATTCTCTGAAATTATTTTGATGTCTTTCAAAGTTGTTTAACCCTCCCTGGGATGACGGTAAATTGGGCTGATGCTGTCCCTGGATATCGTTGAATTTGCCTTCTGATGACGGATCGCTTGGAAGGTATTGTTGTGGGGGTGAGTTTTGTTTTGGACTTCCGTATTGCGTTTGAAGTTGTAAATCATTTTGTTGTCTCTCAAATTGATTCAACCTGCTACCAGAAAAGCGATTACCAGGCACATATTCATTCGACGGTGGTTTTATTGTTGGTGTTCCATACTGAGTTTCGGGTTGAAAATTGGAATTGTCTCCAAACTGATGCGGTGGTGGGTTCTGTTTTGGAGTTCCATACTGTGACTGAAGTTGTAAATCATTTTGTTGTCTTTCCAATTGATTCAACCTGCTACCAGGAAAGGGGCTACCAGGTACATATTCATTCGATGGCGTCGGTGTTCCATACTGATTTTCGGGTTGTAAATTGGAATTGTCTCCGAAATTTCGAGGTAATTCAAACTGACGACCTTCAGGCCTGTAACCGTTCGGAGGATAAGGAGCTTGAGTTTTTGATAAATAAATGCAACAAGCAAAAACTAAAGTAGATTTTACGACTTTTAACATTTTAATTGTTGTTACTTGTTAAATTAAAACTGATAAGGTAATTGTTCAAAAATTCTATTATATAGGCCGAATTAATGTATTCATGACGAAAATTTTACGTGATGTTTTGTTAGTAGAATAATTTTGCAACGATCGAGAAATTTTCTTCAATAGTTAAAATACTTTTGCGTTGCTCCACATATTGCTGAGGTTAAAAAATTTGCAATACCTAAAAGTTAATAAATTTTAAATTCAGGTCTCATTTTGATAATTTTATTGTTATTCAATAATAATCTATTAGTTATTATTTTCACGTGCGATAGTAAAATTTTTTATTGTATTCATTTTGAAACCGACAACGTATGGGCTATAAAATTGATATTGATTAAAGAATAAAAATTTATCGTTTTGTTCACACATCTGCCGAAATAAACAATAAGTTCAAAAGGTTATTAACAAAATTCAAAATTATAAGCAGTTATAAGTTTAGGTGTTCTTTGGGTTGCATATTTACTAGGCGTTTATATAGCTGAAATTGATTTTCAGGCGAAGATGTTTAAAAAACTTTGTAATACGAGGGTCAAGCTGAATTTATTGAGAATAAAATAGATCTAGTAAGTTGTTAAAAATAAAACATACGGTATTATTTAGAGAAACTCTTTATCTGTCATTTGAAGTTTAGAAGTTGAAAATACGTTCGTTATAACTCAAGTTACTAATTTTTTAAAGTGACATTGCAAGTGAAAACATGGAATTAACAAGAGAGCTTTTTCGAATCATGATTTATTATGATTTTAAAAAAGATTTAAGCGCTTACCAGTGCAAAGAAAGTTTAGATTCAACTTTTAGTGAACAAGCACCTTCCTTGGCTACAATTTACCGATGGTATAAGGAATTTGAACGCGAAAGGAATTCCGTTCAGCATCAAAAAGGAGCAGGACGTCCTTCTACCGCTGTTACCGACAAAAACATTGCTGCTGTTAAAAAAATAATTAAAGAGGACAATAAATACACTTATGGGGTAATAGAGCATCAACTCAAGATTGGATCCTCAGCTGTTAAAACAATCATACACGATCACCTGCATTTAAAAAAAGTGGTCCGTCGTTTTGTGCCGCATCACCTTTCTGATTTCCAAAAAGCAGAGCGTGTAAGAATTTGCCATGAAACTCTAAATTTGTTAAATATTGGCGGACACCAAATTTATTCCAAAAGTCGTGACAGGTGACGAAACTTATATTTCCTTTTTCGACATACCTACTCGTCAAGAGAGTCGTGTATGGATTCACGAAGATGAGGAAACTCCAACAATGATCAAGAAACAGCGAGCTATGCAAAAAGTTATGTATGCGGTATTCTTCAGAAGTACGGGCCTAGTAAATGCCATTAAGCTAGATGGACAAAAGACAGTTACAGCTAAATGGTACACTGAAAAATGTTTACCTGATGTGTTCAGTAGAGTTCCAGCCAAGGAAATTATGCTCCACCATGATAATGCATCATCCTATTCGGCAGCTATAACTCGCCAGTTTTTGGCTGAAAAAAAATATAAAAGTCATAGAACATCCGCCGTACTCACCTGATTTAGCAATGTGCGACTTTTGGCTATTTTCTGGGCTTAAAAAAAATTTGCGGGGCAGAAGGTTTTCGTCTGAAGAAGAGATTGATACCGCAGTTCATACTTATTTTGAAGGTGTTCCGAAAGAAGATTGGTTGGGAGCTTTTAAGCAATGGAAAGAAAGAATGGTCAAGTGTATCATTGTTGGAGGGAACTACTTTGAGCATATTTAAAATAAAATCCTAGAAAATATTAACCGTGTTTTTTATTCTCAATAAATTCAGCTTGACCCTCGTAGTAGAGGAAAAGAAAAGAACATACATGGAAGTGAGTGCCTATATCTACTTATTAAAAACCTAAGAAATAAGAAAATTTCAATACTCAAATATATACTCAAGATAATAAAATTACAGTAACGGCACGACGTGTGATTGCACAGTGATGGTGCCAGAATGTTTCAGGAAGATTAAGGTAATTACTAGTGTTCGACTGAAGGTGATTTTTTCAATAGAAGCCGAACTTCGGTTTTTATTTATACTTTGTTTTAGCTTTAGAATGAAAAAAATATAAAAGGTACATATTTTTTTTCGAAGATAATTTTTTAAGGTAGTGTCATAACACCTTGACACCTTATAGCGAGTTACCACTGATTGTATTATTGTATAGGCAAAATAAACTATGATACAGTGTATTGACATAATTATATATCATTATTTGGTATGATTGATCAAAAATTTGAAGGATAGGATTTGACTATCAGCAGAGACATTGCAAACAATAAAAAATATTAAAAAGCTCTCAATTAAGGTAGAAATTTCACCTTTTAGGATTGCCTTTAGGTGAAAATGTCTAATGAGCAATCTTATAGCTCTCTTTACTGTGAACAAATTACATTATTTAGTCTCATGTTAATAGGATCGACACGGGATGAGATATTTAATTTTCGCAAGCCCTTTAAAGCCGAAACTGTTGAATACCCAAATACTGCTTGTTTGATATGGAACACCCTAAACCATTTACGGGCCCTAAGCAGTTACCTGAACTAAATTTCACCCCCGGGGATGCAACAAGAGTTCCGATTTTAGCTCCTATAACCTGGCACGAATTATTTCACCAAACTTCTTCCTTCTTAAGAGCTTAATTAAAACCATAGCATGGCGAATAATATTTTATACATTTTTATATTTTAACTTGTTAAAACAGTGGGAAATATTTTTCCGCTTTATTATTAAAAAATAGTTTTTACTTGTGTTTTCTTATCAATGGTATTTACATTAAAATGTTATCATTTTTTATCACACTCTGATTTACCTTTCATATTAAGCATACGTTCCATATTAATTTATTAATAAAACTAAGTTTATTAAAAATATTTTTGCTACTTACTACTTTGTTTATATTTATATAACTTTGTGCTAATCAAACAACAGAATTGACTTTGATATTCAGATAGCATAATGAATTATATAGGGTGTTTCTAAAAGTATTGCAGATAACTTATAAAAAGGATATGAAAACTTTTTCTCAATATTTTGAAAATCCGTTGAACCCTAAATCCGCACATTGTAATCCCGACATCCACAATCCTCTCTCTCTCTCTCTCGACAAGCAGAATATATCGACAACACGAAACTCCCGACAGTCCAGGCAATATCCCGACAAGGAAAATTCAGCATCAATAACTGTAAGTCGTTCTTACCACTCTTTAGGATTACAGTCCCTGCAACTCGAAAATAATAGCTGGACGTGGGCAAGGAAGTCAAAGCGCAAAAAGAACGAATCAAGTTCGACGCCACCTGTTTTATTATATTAACTAATCGAAAAAACAGGACAATGACCATTAGAAGACGGTCATGGTCTGAACGTTAGCGCAATCAACTGCTAACGCAAGGCGCCCCGGTTCGACTCCGGGCATTGACTAAAAATTTCTTGGCCGTCTTCCGTGTTTCGGAGGACACGTTAAGCAGGCGGTCCCCCTGTGTTAATGATTTGCCATCATAACAGTAAAAAACAGGGTGCAGGCACATCGAAAGGCAAGCCTAGCAAGCTACCTGAGATGTAAAAACCAAAACTGCTCACAGAACCAATAGTGCCTCTGACAGAGGCATATAGTTGGGAAGTACAGGACGTAGTCCTAGCGTAAGAAGAAGAAGAAGAAAAAACAGGAAAAGTTGATTAAGACGTGCTAAACCACAAAATATAAGCCTAACCTTTTACAATGTTAAAATTTGAATAATTAATAAAATATAACCTGATAAATCAGGTTCAAAATATTAGTTTAAAAATTACACTAGCGCCCACTTCTTGTTCTTAATTCACGTTGTTGGCAAAAATAACGTTGATAAAAATTTAGGATCTTGTGGGTTCGATCGACATACAACCACAACGACTGATGGGGTTCCTTAACTTGATTTCTCACTTTTACTCGCTTCCAGCTATTAAACTTATCTGAATTTTAGCAATACCTCAAATGGTCTCAAAATTTAACTTAAAAGCATTAAAAAATAGGAGGGCTAAATGAGTGACGTTTCCGAGAATAACAATTATACAAACCTTCCCCTGCGGAAGGAAAGCTTCACCGAACAAAAACTTGAGCATTCTTTAAAGAAGTCCTGCCACCCAATAAAAATTACTGAGAGAAATTATCCTAAATTATCGTACATAACATAACCTTATATCTTGTGTTGTGACTGGTTGGCTTTTCCCATTGAATGTCTTTCTCGTGTTCCGTTTTGTCCATCATGATGTGCTTTATACTTTCTATATAACGCATCCTGTGTGTCTTCCTTAATAACCATCCATTTCTGGCATTTGAAAATGATATGCAAAGATGTTCATCTAACCTAACTTTTCTTGTGTGGAAGCGGGAAAATCCCCCAAACATTTCACCAAGCCCATGCTGGGTGGGTATGTCAGATTTCTATTGGCTAAACAAATCCCTCCCTTAGAGACACTGGGAATCGCTTAGGACATTTTTTTCGCATAGTATTCATTTTGATGTTATTCTATCTTCATTGATGTTCGCTCTTTGGGTACTTTCTCTTCGTTATTTTGTCGTATTCTGGTAATCTTTTGAAGTCTTCCTTTCTGAGCATCATAGTTAACTATGTTCCATTTTGTTTGCTGTCCAGCATAGCTCCTGTTAGATTTTTTTGGTAATCTTGCAGCCTAAAGCTCTAACTGCTTCATCTCTCTCTTTTTTCTAGCTATCGTAGTCAAACAGAGTGTGGACAGGCGAATCGATGAGTTTGCAATATGTCTCGGTATTATTCTTCCCATACTTATACAGATAGCTTGAGAAGTACCTGTGGCCGCTTAGCGCTAGAGGGTAGCACAGCTCTATGTGTTCTCTTGTCAGCCGATTCTCTAAATGGCGGAATAGTTCCTTGGTCCACCCTCTCTTTCCGGAGTTTTCCCATTCCTGCTAGTCAGTCCTAGAAAAGTCTTCAGGATCCTAAAAAGTAGGACTCTAAAGAGTAGCGAGCACCGCTGGTCGAATTTCAAAGTGTGTATATCGCAAAAGGTGGGCGTCACCGCAAGCAATACTTCTGAAGGAGCTGGATTCTATGCAAAGACTGCAGCACAATAGTCAATATGGAATATTATTATGCTGGTCACAATATACCCCTCTAATTGAGAAGAGAGGACATCCCTAAACTGAGTAAAGAAATTTTAACTTATAATAGCGTAAACTCAGCTTACGATCAACATGATATCGAAAACCAAGCTCGCTATCCAAGACATAATATAATTATGTATAATATTCAAGAGCGTTGGGACCAATACCGACCCCTGGGGCACTCTGCTGGTTATTACTCTGGTTTCAGAAAAGCAGATCTTCTTCTACGAGTAGCTTTTAACCTTTAAGCTAGTATTGTATCATTTTCTGGGGGTAAGCGAACTCTCTATAAGTTCTTCGAGGATGCTAATGCGGCAATCCGTGAGGTGTCCGAATGGGTAAGCGATCGAGGACTTACCCTCGTCTCTGAAAAATCCGAGGCGGTAGTTGTTAGTTGAAGAAGGAAATTCCCTAGCATCCATCTTCACATCAACCAGTGCCTCATTAAGAGACTTGGTCGCAATCCTTGGCGTATCTATAGGTAAGAATCTCAATTACGCCAAGCAGATCAGGGACATGTCCATCAAGGCAATGGCAGCGACCACATCAATCGCTCACCTCATGCCAAATATTGGAGGGCCTATGGCCACCAAGAGGAGAATACTAGGCACGGCCGCGTTATCAATCATGCTGTACGCTGCTTCAGTATGGCATTAAGTCATGGACATCGCGAGGAACAGAGTCAGGCACCTCAGCGTCCAGAGGTGCAAACGTACTAACGAGCCAAAATGAGCCATGTACATAGGCTCTATTATATAAAGAGCATTTAGCTTATTTCGGCGTCGAGAACAGAGACGCTCGCAGGATCATTAATATTCATGTGGTTGTTCTATAGCCAATTCGGAAAAAGAATACTGGCGTTTCTGAATACCAGATGGGCAAACTAAACACACAACAATAGTGAAGAGTCTTGTTCTATCGTTATATTGCTTTGACAAGTGACTTAAATTCAATATTTGGTACACATGTATGTACATAAACACTATTTTTTTTAGCTCGACGCAAGGAGGAGAAATCTCGTGCGAGACACCCACTTAATCGAAGTGGATAGTGTCAGACTTCACTGACTAAAACTCCCCCCTACCAAGCACCCGGGTTTCGCCGTCAGGCATTTCTTCCGGGATGCTCGGTCCGAGATGTCGGGATCTTCGACAACTCTCGCCTTGGATGATCGGGCAGATGCGTTGGGTCTGCAGTGTCGTGTGCAGACCCGCCTTTTTCATTCGGGCCTCCAAGTTGTTCTCCTCATAATGGGCATCCTGGTTGCTCGGTCAGGTAGGGGGCATTGCGATAGAATTCGATGAAACGTGTGCTCTTTTGCAAGCCTCTCTTCTACCTGTCCGAGTCCGTCTCCTCGTTGGTTGGCTTCCTGGTTTGTCGGTCGGGTAGGGGGCATTGCGATGGAATTCGATGAAACGTGTGCGCTTTCGCATGCCTCTCTTCTACCCAGCCGAGTTTGGCCTCGGATCACTGATCCTCCGTGTCGGTGTCCTCCCCCATTTGGGCAGCGGCGGCCTGCTGTTCGGCTCTTCCTGCTGCCTCCTTACACCTCAGGATGTTTGTACATAAACACTTGGCATAATATAACAAGTTATTATAGAATGGAAAATTTCTTCCCCTCGAAATTGATTATATTACAAAGTTCTCGGTTTTGAGGGTTGGGAAATAAAACGACAATTTACTTCATCGACATGTTTCGGACCCTAAACGGATCCATCTTCAAGACTATATTGGAATAAGAGACAAAAGTCGATACAGTTACAGTAAAATAAAGTAAAAAAAAAACTTTTGTCTCTTATTCCAATATAGTCTTGAAGATGGATCCGTTTAGGGTCCGAAACATGTCGATGAAGTAAATTGTCGTTTTATTTCCCAACCCTCAAAACCGAGAACTTTGTAATATAATAAGTTATACTACGAAAAGATATGAAATAATCAACATTTCCGTATTTTTTCAAACAATGTAAAATGGCGTGTACCGACAGCTGGCCCTGAGACACTTGGCCCTGCGACAACTCGCCTCGGACAATTGACCCTAGCGACAACTGGCCCTGGCGACAAATGGCCCTGGCGACAACTGGCGTTGGCGACAACTGGCCCTTGCGACAACTGGCCCTAGCGACAACTAGCCTTGTGACTACTGGCCTCAGTCTGTATCAATTTGCAGAATATTACATATTGTGAGTATCGGAAAGTAATCTACTTTGCCTCTTGATTATTATAACTTGATTATTGCGTTTTGCATTTTTTTTGCGACTTAACACCTTAAAATTTAAAGATGCAAATTAACTTTATATTATTTACCGGTAACTCATAAAATTTGGTTTTAGTAAAAGTTCACACAGAAATATAATATTTGGCTTCTGGTTAAATAAATAAAGGTGTATCTTCCACGAAGAGGTGGATCTGCCGTTAGGTTAGTGTTAGTTCTTGATATTTCTTTAGAAAAGCAATTAAAAACAAATAAATCTTCACGTAAAGTTAAATCTTCAGGTAAAGTTAAATCTTCCGCAAAGAGGTGGATCTTCCACGAAGAGGTGGATCTGCCGTTAGGTTAGTGTTAGTTTTTGATATTTCTTTAGAAAACCAATTAAAAACAAATTAATCTTCAGGTAAAGTTAAATCTTCCGCAAAGAGGTGGATCTTCCACGAAGAAGTGGATCTGCCGTTAGGTTAGTGTTAGTTTTTGATATTTCTTTAGAAAACCAATTAAAAACAATTAAATCATCACGTAAAGTTAAATCTTCACGTAAAGTTAAATCTTCCGCAAAGAGGTGGATCTTCCGCGAAGAAGTGGATCTGCCGTTAGGTTAGTGTTAGTTTTTGATATTTCTTTAGAAAACTAATTAAAAACAAATAAATCTTCACGTAAAGTTAAATCTTCAGATAATGTTAAATCTTCCGCAAAGAGGTGGATCTTCCGCGAAGAGGTGGATCTGCCGTTAGGTTAGTGTTAGTTCTTGATATTTCTTTAGAAAAGCAATTAAAAACAAATAAATCTTCACGTAAAGTTAAATCTTCAGGTAAAGTTAAATCTTCCGCAAAGAGGTGGATCTTCCACGAAGAGGTGGATCTGCCGTTAGGTTAGTGTTAGTTTTTGATATTTCTTTAGAAAACCAATTAAAAACAAATTAATCTTCAGGTAAAGTTAAATCTTCCGCAAAGAGGTGGATCTTCCACGAAGAGGTGGATCTGCCGTTAGGTTAGTGTTAGTTTTTGATATTTCTTTAGAAAACTAATTAAAAACAATTAAATCATCACGTAAAGTTAAATCTTCCGCAAAGAGGTGGATCTTCCGCGAAGAAGTGAATCTGCCGTTAGGTTAGTGTTAGTTTTTGATATTTCTTTAGAAAGCAAATGAAAAACAAACAAATCTCCGCGTAAAGTTAAATCTGCCGCAAAGAGGTGGATTTTCCGCGAAGAGGTGGATTTACCGGTTACTCATAAAATTTGTTTTAAGTAAAAGTTCTCATAGAAATGCAATATTTGGCTTCTGGCCAGTAGTCCAGTAGTCATAAGGCCAATTGTCGCTAGGGCCAGTTATCGAAAGGGCCAGTTGTCGCCAGGGCCAGTTGTCGCCAGGGCCAGTTGTCGCCAGGGCCAGTTGTCGCTAGGGTCAGTTGTCCGAGGCGAGTTGTCGCAGGGCCAGCTGTCACCAAACCGTAAAATGGACAACGGCTAATCTTTGGTTTTGAAATAAATCTACATATCGACACCCCCAAGGAACAAAGCCGTAACTCCAGTTACGACAAATTTGAGTTATGACTACCACTGTAATCCTGACAAAAATATCTTTCTTTTGGTAAAAAAAATTTTAATTTACGACAAATATTTACAGAGATAATCAGTGGAACAAAGTTGTAACTCAGCGTTTTTATCGCTTTTTTTTAACTTTTTGAAACTTTCAATTGGCTCTCCTGCAAAATAGGTAAAAATGAGTTACGGCTTTGTTCCTTGGGGGTGTCGATATTATACAGGAAGGAACTAAATAAGTGTAGAAATAAAGTCAAAGATTTAGTAGGTCCTTACAGGAGCTCACAACTACAGTGTCATTCTTTATCACATATGCAGAATCTTTACTATGGTCTTCCGAGTCCTGTTTAATTTTTCCAATCTACTTGACTTCTCCCCTCAACACAACTTGGTGTAAAACATTTACTTTAAAAGTTAGGCAAATATTTACGATACACCTTGTGAATAAAAATATTAACAGAAAACAAGAAAAGATATTATTTCATTTCGTATCTATTATTTTTGTCTAAACCGAGGCTGGCCAAATTAATATTGATTAGGTACTACGTTTTTATACTTATTGCACGAGTTAGAATATTCATCAATTTTAACGTGTGAAAAGTAAAATAATAATAAAGTCATCTATCACTCACTATTAATCCCCCGTGTATTAACATTGATGTCAAATATTAAGCTCATTGATGAATCAAGTAGATTTCTAGTCGTAAATAAAGCTATAATTAGTGGTTTGTAATATTTTACCAAATTATCCAAAAATACTTTCTAAAGGAGTTTTAATAAAGGTAATTAAAGTGCATTGCTAAGTTTTCAAGATTATATTTTAAAATATAGGTATGATAAAATTATTTAATTTAGTAGTATTAATAAAACCATAATATAAGTTTAGTTCCTTTTTAAAGCGGTAACAAAAATATTTAAAAAAAAAGGGCAAATATATACTGCGCGCTCTGATGACTGTAACAAGATAACAAGGTAGAACTCGCTTTAGCGGCAGTTCTTAGGCTTCTATACAGCTACCTTTCTGGTGTGGAAAGTTGTTATTATCTGATTATTTTTGGAGGCCATATAATGTAACATCACATAATCAGATAATCTTCATTAATTATTTATTATTTTATTTAAACCACAGCAGTGGCTTGATGTGGATAGTGAAGTTAAGTTGTAAATAAAAGAGAAGGAAGAGGATGGATCCACCTCAAGAAATGGACCGGACATTACAGAATAATTCGATAATCTGCACCAATTAAATTTTTCGAGATAACTTCTTATTAGGGTATCAACGTCTTAACGGATCAAAGGATCAACGGATCAAAGTATCAACGGATCAAAGGATCAACGTATCAACAGATCAACGGATCAACGTATCAACGTATTTAAATTTCCTATATAGGTGAAAAATTATGTAAATAAAATATAACTTATATTTGGTCTGCATTGAAAAAAAAAGTTGTTATTTTTGGTCGCCATATTATTATAATGTAATATCAGATAATCTGCACTAATTAAATTTTTGCGGTTACAATCACAATTTCGAAGGTTCTGGATTAGATTTGAATTATGCGGACAGACGCGGAGCCAGATCAAAAGGGTGCTTGCTATACTTTGTATAGAAGCCTAACAAGTAGTTTATATAGGGAGACCTCTTTGAAAATATCTTTAACTTAGTAGATTTCTTTCGAACATTTGCGTATTTATAAATTGCATTAGCGAATCGAAACAACGGATTAACAGATTAACGCAATACTATATAGACGAAGTATTTACAATATAACAACGTATCAGTTGATCAACGTTATGATTGGCTCTGAAACATGCGGACGGACACGAAGCCAGACCATAAGGCTTCTTTCTATACCTTGTATAGAAGCCTAAGTAAGGCTTCTTGTTATACTTTGTATAGAAGCCTAAAAGTAGCGCACTGGTTACCCAGTTCTTAGACTTCTATACACACAGAGTATTTCCAACACGATTTGAAACACTCTGTATGATTTTGAATTAGGCGGACAGACAGACAGACGGACAGCCACGGAGCCAGATCATAAGGCTTCTTGTTATACTTTGTATAGAAGCCTAAAAGTATAAAATCTTTTTTGTAGAGAATTTATTTTGCCTTAATTTTAATTACTTACTATTCTACTCTAAAGTGGACCCAAATCGAGATATTAGCAATTATTATTAGAATTGTAGATTTTCACGTGGTTTTTCCAATATGACTGCCAAATCCAAGGTCGTTAGTTCATGCAAATTTAATATGTCTTCTCAGAGGTCTAAATAAAGATAATTAAGTTTGTTCCAGCTGACCCTCAATTATTTCCACATTAAAACCCCTACCGATCGATCAATTGGTAAAATTGAATTTAAAAAAAGCAACAAATTTTAGCATCCGCAGCCGCTTGAATTTCGTGTGCTGCTCACGGTGGATCACTTAGTGGACAACCAGTATGTTCAGTACTTTATTTTTTGATTTACAGCACAACGACTGCTGATTATTTTACATAGGAAAAATATTTTCAAAATCAATTTTTATAATAAAATTCTGAATATTGAAAACCAAATTTCGGTACTTAAATATCTAATGGACATAATTGATTAAATAGTTTGATACAATTACTTTAGATGTATACGAGAAAATCTATCCCATATTAATGATATTCAGCTTGAAATATCTAATTTATTAGTGAACAGGAATTTCAATTTGTAGTGAGGTTTTATCCAATAAGGTTGATCCATTCCATTTATCCGAAAAAATATGTATGTAATATAAAATCCCTTGTAAATAATATTATAGGGAGTTTTCATTATTAACTGAAAAAAATGTAAACCAACAAAATTTCATTTTTATATAATATGTACAATGATTAATTAAAAACTTAAAAGGAAATGTAGTAAATGTGAATTTTGAATTTTATTTTTTGATTTTTATTATTACTATCCTGGAACAGGATTAAATAAGCGTAAAAATAAGGAAATTCTATTATTGAAACAAAAATGGATTGTTTCGAAAACAACTGAAAAATAATATTAAATAAGAAAGAGCCTTAGGCGATTTTTCTGATAAGGTTTGCGTATGATAGGAGATAAGCAGTGTTAATTTTCGCTTCCCAGCGAAATATTGTAAAGGTAAATCAAGTTTTAATAAATATAGGTTCTGTTGTTAAAATTTGCAAATGGGGAGTTTGTTGGTCTTTTCGCCGTAATTCTTCTTTGAACGAAGCATCAATCCGCAATTTGTATATAATAATGTCATCTCACTTAATGTTCTTTTATTATCAATAACAATTTTATTTAACACTTTAGTATTTATCAACTCTGCCTGTGGAGCCTTCTAGGTGGATTGAGTAGCTAAACAGTTGACCTTTCCGGTACCAAGCCCGGATAAAGATGGAGGAAATTCCTCCAACGTTTGTCAACATCGAATCAGTTGAGTCATCTAGAGGAACGAATGGACAAACTACTTTAAAACACTTTACAAGGCAACTGAAAATACACCGCCCGATAACATGGCACTAACAGGTATGGAAAGAGAGCACCATAATGAAGAAATAAACATAACACAAGACGAGGTGGATACAGCAACATCAAAATTAAAAATAAAAATCGCCAGGAATAGATCTGATCACCAACAAAATGATTAATTGCAGAAGTATTTTTACTAAAAGAAATCTCAAAGCTGTATCAAAAGATGATTTCGTCCGGCAAGAGTAACCTGAAAAATAATAGATTTGTTGTTTGAGAATCTAATGCAGTTTTGAGTTTTTTACGTCATTTGTGCCATCGCTTATTGCGGATTTGTTAAAGTAACGATAGCTAATTTGTTTTGCCACTGCAGTTTCTTTGTCGCGTTTTTATTACGGCATTTGGATGATAAGCCAATTTTGAGATAACCATTAGAAGCGCGTGCAAGTGGGTAGACGGTGATAACCATTACAAACCGAGTTCTGATTTTGTTAAATGTCACCAGCGTCTCGAACTATCACAACAAATGTAAGTGTTTATTTTTGTTCGCTTTCAATTAACCTGTTGAGGTTATTTCCTGCAATCACCGAATTTTTTGCAATCGTTCCAGATTCCTTGCGACGCTTCTGTGTAGTGTTACTACCATTGTGCCAGGAAAATAGTATTGGTGTTCAAGTTCGTCGTGCAGGCCTTCAGAGCAGCCTTGTATCATCTCTTACAACTACCGATACACATTCTAGATATTGGGATCCATTGTGACCCTTTAAAATTGTGAGCTTATTCGAATTCGAGGTAAGACAAATTATTTCTAATTTTTGGTTGTGTGGTATTGGATATTTTCTTCAACTGGACAATCATTTCTTGGTCTAGAGCTGCTTCTAAGAACATATACGTGAATGCCTTATTTGATTTTAATGTGTGCCAAACATAATTTGCCTTAATTGTATTTTACTTCACCATTGGTATGTGTTATTTACCAATAAAAGTGTACCCGTTTTCTTTACAGGTTGATCATTCTTACCGAAAGAACCTGCGGCTCTCGTTCACCGCTAGACGAGTTAGTTGAAACGACGCAAATAAAAGTAGGAATTGATTTTTCTGCGTGGACGAAATTCGACCAGGTTTGTCTTCTTAGAAGGGATAGAATCAGAAGCGAAAGAATTCGCGAAAGATGTAATATCCAAGATGTTGTCATAGAGCAAGAGCTAGAGACCACGTGGAAAATATGCAGGATGGGAGAGAATAGCAAAATTAGTGATGATCAAACACCAAAAAACCCTAAATTCATTGATGGGCAGCTGGACGTCCGAGTCACAGGAAGGCAATCAAGGTTAATTAACAGGGCTAGTCCCAATAAAATAAGAAAAAGAAGATTTATCATTACAGAATGAAAACTTGTTAAATTATAATTAACTTTAAAAGTTACCCAGTTACCTAATTAAACAATAAAACGTAAAAATATTTTTAAAGTTGTAAGTTGAACTTTTGAAGTTTATTTGTAATATTGCTTTTTACAGTTAAAAAGTTGATGTATATTTTTAAATGAAATATTCTAGCTATTTCCGGCGAAAGTTTTTCAGTAAACAATTCTCTACATATTTCTCTTTTAAGTAAGGAAAAACATTTTAATCTAGAGTACACAGAAAATCTCTTTCATTAAAAGAAATAGTGGTAAATTTTTAATAGCTCATTTTTTCAATAAAAATTGATCGGGTTTTGATTAATGGATTTCCAACACGAACGTACGTTTTTGTATTTGTCTATTTTTGTTTAATTTGTGATTATTGTGTATTATTACATGAAAATTTAAAAATAGGTACTTCAATAATTTATAACATTCTGTACAGTAATTTATATATAACGTTATTTACGAAGAAATATTTTATAAATTGCAAAAATATTGCAATACACATTTTATTGCTTTTCAAAAATATCTTGATTACGAAATAATAATAACTTTTCGTTGTAAAAAACCGAATTATATTTCTTATTTGAAATCAATCTCATACTGAAACAAAGGTCAAGTATCTTCAAGTTCAATTTTATTAGAGCTAATGGAATTGACTCGAAGAACACGCAAAACTTGTTAAAGTCAATTTTTCTTGAAACTGCAATTTGTTTTGTTGTTCGATGAAATTAAATTGATTTTTGAACAAATCATAAAATCAAATAAATTAGAAAATTTAGATTATTAATTATTATAAATGGCAATTTTAAAACGGTGGCATCTCATGTAACTTTCGGTATACTGTCCTTCATCTGGTGTCAGGACCAAAGGATAAACATAAAATTATAAACTAATATTCTAGTGAAAGTAAAATTAATTATTATGTAGATAATAGTTAGCTCTTATTTGTATAAGCAAATTATCCTGTAATAAGGTTAACACAATGTTAATAATATCCTAATCCTTATGTAACCTCATTAGGGCAAGACAACGTAGTTGAAATATTTTTTCAGTCTGCTGCTTGTTTAAATTTTTTAATCGTTATGATGTTATAATTATTTACTTACATTATAGAATTCGGTACTTCGAAATCCTGATAAAACAACCAACTAAAATACAATCAACATAAAATTTACATTTAAAACTTTTTTGAAAATAAGAAAATATTTTGATCTTCATGCAGTGAACGCATTTCTGAGTTATATAAAGAAAAGCATATAAAATAAATAATAATTTATCAGAATTCCTGTCGGTTGCACTAAAAATTACAAATTGAATTTATTTTTCTGAAAAATATGTTGCAAGTTTAGATGTCATGAAAAATTTAATAAATTAAATTCAACCAATCTTGCTGAAGGCATCTAGCAAAATCTATGACAATGATGTCGTGACATCATCAAGGTATTGTCATTGGAGCAGCCTTTTCTATTTCATCTCTACATAATTAAGTTAAGCTATTTCAAATAATGCTTATGAATGCTTGGTCAGAAATAGACAGAAATAGAATTCTGGGATTCTTGCATTAATATTTCAAGTGGTGCATTTAAAATTCGTTATTTGGTGGATCGGAAACTTAGTACAGTAGAACTCCAATTATCCGAATTGCTGATTATCCGAATCGCTTTCAGAAAAAAAAATTAAGACAGAAACGTACTGCGATCGCAAAATAATGATTTTGCGTTAGCCCGAGTGTGACCACATGCAACTTCTCACTGTCAAGCGGATGCGCGACTTGGCTGCCCGAAAACGGACAGTCAAACAGCTTACTTTGACCATGTTTAGCAAGCAAAGACTTTCATTTACAATACATACTAATGTACAGCACTTGTAAGTACGCCATATAACATGTAAAAGTGTTGCCTTTTCATTTAATTAATTATAAATCCATACAGTACCCTTTTTTAGGAAAAAATCCAATCATCCGAATGTTTGATTATCCGAATGGGGTCCGGTCCCAATTGATTCGGATAATTGGAGTTCTACTGTATTTATATTGGCGATTTATAAAGCGGTTCATGCCCGTCTATTTGGTTTACATTTTACTTCTTTGGAATTCATGATATTGCCATGTTTACACACGCATTCGTGAATTTATACCAAATTCCGCAGATTTCGAATTTGGGTATGAATTATTTAGTTGTTATCCCCAGCAATCTGTATTCTACCTGCCAATTACGACTATTTATTTTAATTCTTCAATCTATCCAAGCTAATGGAAAGTCTTTGCGATAGTTTGAAACTTAGATAAAACATAATTTTTGTAAATGGCTCTAAATTATTTATATGGAATTAATTGATATAGTAGATGGGTCTGATGGTTAACGCGATCAACAGCTAACGTAGGGTTTCCCGGTTCGACTCTCGGTTTGAGAGTAAAAATTTCTTGATCGCCTCCATGCTTTGGAGGGTACGAAAAGCCGTCGATACTCGTGTTAGTGATTTACCTTTATAACAATAAACACGGGGCCAGATCATAAGGCTTCTTTCTGTATTATGTATAGAAGCCTAACAAATTTTTATTTTATTATGCATACGATGTGTTTACAATCACAATTTCGAGGGTTCTGATTAGATTTGAATTATGCGGACAGACACGAAGCCAGATCATAAGGCTTCTTGCTATACTTTGTATAGAAGCCTAAAACCAGGGTACAGGCACATTGAAGGCCAGCTTAGCAAGTTACCTAAAGATGCAAAAATCAATTATGTTCACAGAAATAATTTGAAAAAATTGGTAACAAAACAGATCAACAGATCCTCAAGATGTTAAAGAAGAAGAAGATTAACTGGCACCTGGTGGTGACTCGGAACATGCTGGGATTGCACTGACATTAGCACGGATCATAGAAGAACTATGAGTATTTTAACCTCCCCAACATATTTCATCGCCTATAACTTGCTTGATTTTATTTTATGCAAAATTATTTGCATATAAAAATTTTCTACAAAAGATATTCTTCCAATATTTTCCTCAGGCAAACAAATTTTGCCGAAATTAAATGTTGAAAGCATCGGAAAGGCCACCTGTAAATGGCAGTTAGAACTTGCAAAAAATTTCGGGCAACCTGAAGTTTGGCGTTTCCTACCAGCTTCTTTTCCAATGCTTGATCAGGTTTTATATTCCTATAACTCGCTATAACCAATAATATCGAAGAGCACAAAATTGTCTACCGAATTGGTTTCTTAAAATTTCCGTACGTTATACGATTATTAAAATATAAAACAATCCAAGAAAGCCGAAACACATTTTGTTGTAAAAATTGATATTAAGGCGAGTTATAGGCGAAAACGTTGAACGAACTAAAAGCCGGAAATGGAAGGGAAGCCGACAGGGAATTTTAAGTGATTTTAAAAATGTCAATGTTGAATTTGACAAAAAAACATTTTTAACAAGCAGTAGTGTTTCTACGGCATATTAGCCGGATACATAATCGTTGCAAAAATTGTAAACGCATGTAGCTCATCGAAAACAGACCACATTTTCCTTATCTCAATATTTAATTGTTTAACTATTGAGAATAAATATTAAATTACACTTGACAAAATTACCCAGTTAATTAAACGAATGAAAATTATTTATTTAAGAAAAGTTTTCAGCAGTCATTAATAATCATGTGAAGTTAGCAGTTTCAGATAGCAGATTCGGCATTACTGAAAGTTTCTATTAAATAAATAAGTTCGATTTTTTTAATTAATTAGTTCATTTTATATTTAAAGTGTAATTTCATATAAATTTGCTTTATCGCATGACCACGATCTTGTTGTCACTTCGTGAAGAGGACTCAACTCGTCAGACACGCATTGGCAATCGGTATTCTTAATTCACTTTTCCAATAGCTCGGTTCCCAATCGTTGATAAAATTGTTATTTTCCTTCAAATTTGAGTTAGGATCCTCACAAGGCTATCGCAATATGCATCGCCAGGCAGTTTTGATGATTCCCTCGGAGTTTAAGCTATATGTGAACAAGTAAGTGTTCCTCACGTCACCGCACCTTATACCCAAACCCCACTCATTGACGATTCTTGGCTCCAATGCCACCTCCGGTTGCTAATCCCACATAAATAGCCCAACATGCGTTAACCCTATTATGAGATGAAGAAGATTAAGAGAGGCTTCGCCCCTCACATGCTCCGCTTTGCAAATCATGCTGGCTTGCTTGCGAGTACGGTACCTTTTGTTAATGTGTGTCTGACGAGTTGAAAACAAAACAGTTGTCACGTAATAAGGCAAATATGGTCCAGAGGCTGTTCATATCCCCGCCAATTTGCGGGGTTAATCCTTTTTGAGATTGGTAACAATCTCGAAACAGTTTTTTTTCTATATAAATAAATTAAACTTTCATAGAGGCTGTTCATCTCCACTTGCGCTTAAGCTGCGGATGTCTTGCAGCGGTTATATATTCGGCTAATACGAACGCAGATCAGTAAGTTTCGCTAATAAAGGTATAGGTTTGTAACAAAATTATATAGAATTCCAGTTTTCAAAACTTAAATCGATCTAAGGAACCGTTGGACTCGATTAAAAAGTACAAAAATAGAAAAGGGAAAAAGAAGTTCTAAACTCTATCGTCTGCTGACAATATTATGGCCACAATTTTTTGGGATGCCGAGGAAATTCTGTTGATTGATTACCTGTGACGTAAAGAGAGTATAACACGCATCCATAGTGTAGGTTTACTATATAAATTACAGGAATCTATCTAAGAAATCAAGTTTCACAGGCTGCTACTAAAAAGTGCGGCTTCGAAGAAATAAATCACCCACCTTACAGTCCAGACCTGGCCCCTAGCGATTACTTTCTATTCCCAAATTTAAAGAAAGAATTACCAAGAATGAAATTTACTAGAGGTGAAGAGCAGCTGATGTATGCTGTGGATAGCTATTTTCCAATGCAATCGAAATAGCTTTTTTTCAGTGGTTTAGAAAACGTAATTCAAAGAAGTACCAAGTGCCTTGAGCTTCCAGGAGATTGTGTCGCAAAATCAAAATTATTTAATTAAAAAATATTGATTCCTTATACCGTTTTTCCAGAACTTATTGATTTCCCCTTGTATGTTGTCTTAATCAACCACAAACCCCAACGTACCATGTAATTGTAGGTGACTTTTAAGGGATTTATTAAGACACCCAAATTTCAGCTTTGCTTAGATTATATTATTGGGCAGCCTTTGCGTTCTTCGCGCTACTTAGTTTCCGCTGTTATTTCTTCACTGCTGAGTTAGGGCAAATTTTCTTTCTCTAGCATTTGCATGCCAAGTGCAATTATACTTGTAAAATGGTCTCAGGTGGAAGGTCCAAACTCAATTAATCCTAGAATTTTATTCCACACAAATCGAGTAAGATAACAATTTTTCTTGTCTATTGGCCAATAAAGTTGATAAACCTGTCGATATGTGGTAAAGATTATGGCCTTGCATGGGCCCTTAGAAGCACTCTTCCTTTTGGTGTAATTTATTAATGGTGACCCCCAATAGAGATGTTTGTTGTTGTTTTTCTTTGAAATTTATTTTGAAGGGTAGTATAGAAGTGTTCGAATTGTTCTTGTGTAATCGCGTGTCTGGCTGTAATAACCAATTTTCTATTACAATGCTAGTAGCTAATAGACATTCTTAGTTACATTATCAGGATAGGAAAAATAGTTTCCATATTTTTTATTTTCAAATTAGATAATTTTATTGAAATCCAGATAAAATTTCAGTGAAAAGATCAAAATCAAAATAAAATTTTAACAAAAATTTTTTAAATAAACATACAAGTAAACAAATTCGTGAGTTGAATAACATAAAACATAAAAAGTAAATAATAATTTATAAGAATTCACGTCGGCTTGGTTGCACTGTAAAATTGCAAATTAAATTTATTTTCCTGAAAATACGTGTATCAGGTTTACACGATAAAAAAATTTTAATAAATTAAATTCAGCTAATTCAGACTCGACAACTTCTTTCCGAGATGACATTTGCAAAGAAAAATTTTGTACATGCGTTGAAAGTGCAGTGATAAAAGAGCGACCCGCCCTGAAAATTGCAAAATTGCGCGCGCAATTTTCAGCGTATATGAAAAGCGCTTTTCTCGGCAGAATTGTTAGTCCATTCCGTTGTCGTCAAAGTTGTTCACTCGCGTTAGAATTTTCGTCACGTTTCTGCCGAGAAAATCGTATGTTATAACCCACCAAGTTTTCCAACATCTTTTATTTTCAATTAATTAATCGTTACTTAAATGCTAGAAAAATAAATGACTTTTCCCGAAATTTTCTATGCATTCAACTTGGAAATTTTCTGTAAGTTTGAAATTTTATGTATGCGTGACACGTGCATGGTAAACTTTGTGGTTCGTTTATTACGATAAGAAGAAAATTTTAAATTTTCCTTTCAGCATTAATAAAATTTTCTTAAAGACATTTTCTTTTGAATGTTAATTTCGTCCTGTCTCCAACAGATACTATTGTATTAAAGTACAATACACACAATATTGTAACTCTCAAGTTCAAAGAACAATTTGATATTTTGTGATATCGTATAATTAGTCAAACTTTTAATTACATTAAAAATGCAACTGAATTTTTTCAGAACATCTCATATACAAATAATGTTAGTTATTTTACACAAATTACCTAATAAAAACAAAAGTTTTGCATTTGATTTAATTTTGATTTACGTTTTTCTTTACAACCAAGTTTTAAAAAGAAAAAAATGATAAATATTCAAACTTCGTACTTTGCATAAAAGTTCAAAAAATATAAGTAAAAATTTTAAAGTTTAATTATTTTGCAAAATTTATAAGAAAACTTTTATTCGTTGATTTTAATTACGCTGTTAATTCTATGTTATTATAAAAATTTTCAAGAAAGTTTTTGTTTTTCAAAATAATTATATAATTTTTAATTTCTCATAAATATTAATTAAATTTTGGCGCTAACAGCTATTTTTAATTAAAACTTGTTCATATTGAAACATGCTTTTGCGGAAGATGGCTTTCAATCTTGTAGCTAATATTAAATTTTTTCTTGCGATGTTTATTTAACATTAAAAATTTAACGATTTTGAATAGGAAGGGTCAATTGAGGGAGGGGAAGGGTGGTTTATATAGCCAAGCTACAAGTAGCACCTGTGGAAAAGTGAAATATCTTAAATAACCGAATTGCTCCGAGAAACATCCGCACAGGAAGGTCCATTTCACCCCAATTGTAGAAAAAATGTGTTTAAAATGAAAGATAAAAATGTATTTAAAAATTCTCAAAAATTTGATAGAAAATTAAACCGTAAGAAAAACGATGTATTAAAGTATTTGTTACGATTCGATTTGATCCTATCCAAAAATCTCACCAAGATGTGACTTTGTGGATGCATTTATTTTTGTAAAATCATGCCTTGATTTGTAACACTTCAAATCCATCAGACGTATCCGCTGAGATAATAAAAATGAGCGTAGGATCAAGTGCTTAGTTCTCTAACGTCCAATTACAAATATGCGAAGCGGAGGCGCACAGTGAGATCAACTAATGATCAGCAGGCCTTAATAAAAGGGCTTATCAAATATGATCGATTTATGTGTCTAAAAGAATCTGCATTTCAACTAAATTTGGCATTCAGAAAATTTTCAGGTCCTTGATTATGAAACGAAAATTAAAAGTGCTATAAACAAATTGGAGGGTAGGACCGATTTTATGTCAGAAAGTTGTTAGATTTCAATCGAAATTTTAAATTTTCACCCTGTTAGATACGACCCTGATACTTCGTTAATAAAAGTAATCGCTTCCCAAAACAGACGCCAACCGCGCCGTGATAAAATAATTATAGTCAGATGCGTAAGTATTCTTAGCCGATTTTTCAGAATTACGCCGGATGAAAGTATAAGCTAAATACCTAAGTAAGTCATCTAAGTAAGGGGGGGGGGGTTAGAAAGCAATATGCAGGGTTTCCCACTGACCAATACAAATCTTGAAAGTGGAAATAGAAACTGCTATTTAGAAACGTTTTTCAAAATCCAGACCCTCAGGGGTAGCCCTCTTACAGTAACGGTTCTTACTATTTCTCTCTTAACATGGTCGTAGCACTAAAGCTGTTTTTTGTATAGTATTAATTATTGAATCCCTAATAAAGATCACGAAATTATCTGCAAACTCTATAGAGTTGCTTTCAGTTTAAATTCCCAAGAATTGTGCCGTGTCACAACAGTCGCTAAAAGAACGACTTACACAGGCAAATTTAAAATAGCCACTGAACTATAGACCATCGGCCTCCCAGAGCTAGGTCGTAGGATTATTATAAAATAATAATAAATAAATACCTAAACGAATAGAATATTATTACATTTTTAATCAATTTATGAACTATTCGATACAACGAGGAATAAAAGAGGGCTTTTATTCACATTTTCACCTTCCATCCCACGAACTTTCTGACTTATTTCACTGATTACCTGAACCGAAGCATTTTATTTGCTCTGGTGGCATTGTAGAGTACCAGAGTCGAAGGACAGTCCAACCAAAGTTCATGGGGGGGGGGGGGTAAAATCCAAAGAAGGCACATTTCTTAATTTTGTAGCCATTTTAGTCGATCAACCGGTTTTTAAAATGTTTGATCATTTTAAGGAGACACAACTAACCCCTCTACCCCCCTCCGCCCCTGTGATCGCCTTTCACCATGATCTTATAGTTTTTCCATGGTGCTGTTTACCTGGAACTTTGACATATGAAATGTAGTCATGTATTCTTTGTGATGCAGACAAAACCAGTCAGGTTGGATCGTTCACTTGCAGTCTTAGTACTTGATAATGGTCAAGGATACCATATTAATTAGCAAAGAATTTTTTTATCAGAGCATAGCCCTACACCAATTTAATGATTAAAAATTCTTTATTACCAACCAAATAGGTGCTAAACTTCATGAATAGTTTTTTTTATTTTTACATCATACATAGGATGCGAATTGTTAATTTTTTGCTCCCGGAAATATGTAATATTCTGTCTTGCTTGCTGAAGTGAGGCGTTGATAGCGAAAGAAGTTCGCTTGAGCCCCTTTATCGGGTGCTTAAAAAACTGACTTTGAAAACATTGTAAATTTTAAAAAAAATTACAATTGGACTGCGAGGAAGATTACATTCTCAGCCGGATATGAATTGAAATTTAAGAAGATACAGTAAACAGTGAAACAATTTACTAGCAAGCCAAAATTAGTAATGTCAGAAATTGTGGAAAAGATAGTGACGCCAATCCGTTCCATCCCGCCACGAGATACTGAACTTCGATTTCGATACTCAAAAATTAAAGAATAGGATCATAAATTGGAAGGTTGTAGAGTGACATCCTCTGTTTTTCGCCTTTAAATATAGCGTCTATTATTCCTTAATTATTATTAATTATTAAGTAGCTATTCCTTAATCGTGAACTTGCCTTGTTTTGGCGTTTTTCTGTATCTGGTGGTAAAAAGAAGAAATAAAAATTTGTACTCGACAATTTTATGAATTTTGAATTTGAAAAAATGAATTTTATGCTTTTATTCCACTATGCAATTTATTGTACAGGAAACGGTATTATTATGGTTTCTACGCAGAATGTAGTGCGTCTTGTCAAAAATTCTCCAAACTCGTCAAAATAACTTCATGGTCTATACGCATTATAGTAATTTATTTCTAAAATACCTAAAAATATCATTAAAATTGGCTATTATTAAATTTAATTAAAAATTATTATTATACCTCTAGGAATTGTTTCCATGTTTTATAGCGAATATAGGGGTTTGGATCATGGTGCCACCTTTACTGACTTTCAAGGCGGGTTTAAAGTAATGGGGAACATGCATGAATAAAAAAATTTAGTTAAAACAGTATTTTCCGATTAATCCTATATATTAAATATCAAATCAGCAAAAATAACTTCTATTTATTGTATTTTGTTATAAATAATCCATTTTAAAATTCAATGATAATTTAAAATAAATCATGTGACCTTAAACGCAACGCGTTTGGTTTAAGTCACCGGCACAATAACAATAACCTCACTTTCTTGTTTACTCTACTCGTGTAGAGTACTTTTTTAACTTTTTGTTTTTAATTGATTTAATTATGATAAATAACAGCTTTTAACACTAACAAGCTTCAACTTTCAAAGCAAAAAACCACAGAACAATAATATAAATGAATGTAAAATTCTGTCTTGTGACGTCACAAGCCAATGGCACTTGCGCGGTCGTTTCTTTCAATTCAAATTGACGCATTTTTAAATATTTTTTAAATTATTATCAAAACGAAAATAAATAAATTAAATAGCATTAATTAGTATATTTAGTTATTTTTGATCCAACTACGCTATAAAAAATATTTAAATGCATCTTCCCTATTATCAGACTTTGTAGGCGAGTTTTTGGAAAACAATATTTTTGGCTGAATCCCCGGCATGGCGGCTCACAGGCGACTGTATATCAATAACTGGACCAGTTTCTCAGAATTTTTTACTTTTGTTGCGAATTGTGCTCTCTGTTGGCAGATGAATTCGTTCAATAATGCTACGAAGTTTTCTTATCGTATTTGTAGTTGAACTATGTTCGAAATAATTACGCGTTGCTGTTAAGTTCCGTGGCTAATGACAGCTGTCAAATTTGACATACCGAAAATGGCGCTAAATTCAAATTTGATGCTCTGATGCTCTTATACAAGATATAAAAGATTCAAAATCGATGTTCCCGAAAAGTTTGGCAATAAAACAACCCGGTTAATTACTTATCGGTGCGCTGCAAAAGAAAAAATAAAATGAAACAACTGTAAGGTTTAACGACTTAAAGACCCACATTCATCATTTTAAACAAAAATGGGTCCCATCTGCGGAGCTACTAAGTAATTCAGCTTCGTATTATTAGAGGTTCTCGGATAATCTTCATTTGGTAATAATTCAATCAGCTTCCCACCATTGTATTTAACAGCTGTTCTTTCTATTTTGTTCTAATGGTTTAGCCCTGTATAATACCAACTTTTTTCTGATACGGGAATTATTATAATTCCAGTCTTGTATGATAATGGGGTACCAGCAGGCGACTGTGCCTTCCATATTCAACTGATAATTTGAAACTTGAAGCAATATTTATTGCCGGTGGCGGCATATTGCGAATATAGTCTAGAAAATATACTTTTAGTATTTCTAAAATAAGATTCCACTAAAATAAACCAGTACTAAAAATTGATAATTTTTATTAACAACTATGAGATATGTCGATAACTAAATAAATTTTACTATCTTTTTATTTCAATGTTAATGTCGAAATGCTTTTAGTGTACGTATTAACCTGTTCTGTTTAATTGACGGAAAAACTACGTTAATTGGATGTGTCCTATGCGTGTTGCCCATTTTACTTTATTATTATTATATTTTATTTTGGAAATGGAAATTACCTATATCAAAGCATTTTAATCGGATTAGAGTAGTGACGTTTATCGTTGGCATTAAGTGATTCCATATTAGTTGATACGTTATGATCATAAAAACGTAATAAATTTTTTTTGTAATATTTACGATGTGTTTACACATACCAAGGCAATCAGTCAAATGTTTGATTTGATTCCCAATAAATCCGAAGTTCCTTCTAACTTCCACTTCCATGAATATAGAAATATTTAAGAACAATAAAATTTTTATTTTTAAATTTCCAAGTCGTTTGCTTTGGAAAATTTTATAATAGCAAGTCTAAACGCACCTTTATCTACCACATTATCTTACCAAAGGTGCCATTAAAACATTACGTGATCCGAAAAATTATATTCTGTTTAATGTTATGATGAAAGTTTAGTATTTACTTTACATTATATTTATAGATTCGGTTTACACATTAATAAAATATTTTACTGCTTTATTAAGAGCGTCTTCTCCTTGGTCATTGGCGAATTTGTAATTGCAAATTTACTATTTTGATTTGAATAAATATTTAAACAGTAGGTAGTGGAAGTTTTTATTCGTTTTGCGTGAAAGTTAAAAGAGGAAAACTTTTTTATCAGGAGCTTAATAGCAAATTGATCATATTATTATCAGTACGTCCGTATCAATTTATTATCTGATTTATAATAAGTTAATATAAACTCAAACTAATTTTGGTTTAGTTACATACGAGGGAAAATCAATAAGAAAATCAATAACTATAATCAATAAGTAATAAAGTCTATTTTTCGACATTATCTCCTGGAAACTCAAAGCACTTGGTACTTCTTTGAATTGAGTTTTCTAAATCCCTGAAAATGTTTTGCTTCAATTGTGTCGCAAAATAGCTTTTTACAGCATACACCACCTCTTTCATCCCTCGTAATTCCTTCTTTAAATTTGGAAATAGAAAGTAATTGCTAGGGGCCAGGTCTGGACTGTAAGGTGGGTGATTTATTTCTTTGAAGCCACATTTTGTAATAGCAACCTGCGAAACTTTTGACTTGTGAACTGGTGCATTGTTGTGGAGAAGCAAATATTTCTTTTCCTTTAATTTCTGCACTAATCCTGCAATCCTGCATAGATGTCTGTTATATTCGCTTTACGACACAGGTAATCAATTAACAAAATTTCCTTGGCATCCCAAAAAATTATGGTCATAGTTTTGCCCGAGGACTGTTTAGCTTTGAACTTCTTTGGTGGTAGTTTTCCCATTTCTATCCACTGCAGAGAGCATTGTTTAGATTCGGGGGGGGGTCATAATAATAAATCTATATCTCATCACACGTTGTAATGTTATTTAAAATTTTTTTCGGTTCAGCCTCGTACATTTCCAAAAATGACATGCTCAAAATTGTTCCTGTTCAGAAACCAGCAAATGTGGAACTAATACTATTAAAAATTGAATAAAAATCCAACGGTTGCTTGAATCGATTTAGTTTTTAAAAACTGGCTCTCCATTTGATTTTGTTACAGATCACTTTCAGGATTTTTCTCATAAATCCTTTCCTTATACCGGTTTTACCGAAGTTATTGATCTCCCCTCGTATCATACTTAAACCAAGCAGGGGACTGATTAAACCATCCATTTCCGCGAGGTGTTAATTGCAATCTCGATAAAGATATAATTGATTTTCACATATGTTCTCCGCTTTTCCAACTAGAAATTCTCATCTCTAATATCTACTTGAAAGTGGAATATTCAGTTGCAATTCTAAAACACCCACTTCATATTATGTAGATACATGCGATTGGATTATTAGATATTACAAACTTTAAAGATAGAATTGCTGAAATTATAGTACGTACCAGCTATGTTATAACAATTTTTGTTTGTTTTATAAACAAAACATTATTTTCTCATTATTTTTAACTTAGTCATCAACTGAAACGTAAAAGAAAAGCATTTTTATAAATTTAAAGATACTCAGTGCAAAATTAGTTTTTCATTTCATCATTCAAAAGTTATTTGTTTTTCTTTTCAGTTTGGTTAATATAAAATGTTAAATTTGTTAAATTTCCCTTTGTCGAGTTTTGGATATAAGTACATAAATCTTTCCTTGTCTTCTCCATTTCGATCGGCATTCAGTTATCAGTTTATGTAATTAAAGATTAATTAGAAATAATATTTCAATAGTCAGAACACCTAAACACCAATAGAACCTCTTATGTTCAGCAGCGGCGGCTTGTTATACGGTGCCAAGGGACAATGGCACTACCGTAAGGCACCAACTTCAAGATTATCTTTAATTTTTCAAAAATATTTATTTTAGACAAATGCATTTTAATTCTATAATCGTTAATTTTACACAATACGAAAAATCATAACCCTGGTTATGAGTTTCAAAAGAAGTAATGAAAGACATTGCGAATATAAATAAATTTTCGGTAGAGTTACCTAACTCTCACTACTCGAAACAAAATTTCTTCTGCTACACACTAAAGAACACAGTTAATATAACAAATTCTCAAAATATGAAAGGTGAATTTATTATCAAAATTTTGAAATAATCGATTTTGAAAATCGTAAATTTTACATGTTTCACTGACGCGCGGGTGGAATCTCACTCATTCTATCGTCGGTCCGCGCACTGTCATATACTCTAACACTTAGAAAATTTCGCACCGGCAGATGCAGCTCGGCCGTCGTACATGCAACATCGATTATTTTTTGTTTTTAGGCGATTTTTAGGGGGTGAAACGTAATAGTATACTGCCTCATACCGCAACTATACTTTTTAATGCTATTTTGAGGGTCTCTCGCATTTCGGTTGCCTTAATCCCGGTTTTCTTGATCGGTGGCGCCTTCTCGTATGTTTAGCCTAGTAACCAGAGTCAAAACCGCCCTGGAGGGGTGCAACCCGGAGCGGAGCGGAGGGGCGCCCCGTAAGGGTAGGGTTTGACGATGGATTACCCTCCTTATCGAATGCACACCCCAAAATTAGAAGGCAAAAAAAAATTTAATTTTTTCACTTTTTCGGCAATACACGGGTTATTTTCCATTTTTTTGATTTTATTTATTACTAATATCCACTAATCACACCCCCATCTATCCGAATTTCAAAGAAAAATTGAAATCGGAGCGAAAAAATTTCACTCGATTTGAAGGGACCGCTAACGAGCTAGGTGGGTGAGACCGTGTTCGACCGCATGCATTATGCGACTTTCCCCTACTTTTCCAAAGTCGAAATTTTGTGTTTTTTTCATCAGATTCACCCAAAATATTATTTCTAAAGACTAAAATAAGCCTGTTCTTTAGTGTGTAGCTGAAGAAATTTTGTTTCAGCTAGTGAGAGATAGATAACTCCCCCCGAACATAAATATTGCCACCTGCCACTGCCATAATAAACCACCCCTGAATGGGATGATTTTGCGATGATTTTTTCACTGTTTACAAACAGTTAATTCTGTAAAAAGATTAAAGCAATTGAAAATATTCATCATGCAGCGGTCTTAGAATTAAGACAATAATTAAGACACTAACAGACAGGGTTGCAGTTATAAGCCATGCATGGCTATTACTCACAACCGACATGATTTCTAGGGGAGGTTGATGTAGCGGTCCTATAATTAGTCGACGAGATATTTAAGTTCTGCGCTACATAGAAAATCGCCTCGGCAGCGCAGTTGTTGAAGCGAACGTATTCATAGCTAATACACCTGGGTTCAAATTCAAGTTGAGGAACATATTTTCAGCATACCATCCTGCTAAAATCATTTAAAAATGTTATATTGATGTAGCAAGCTGGAGCGAAATCTTACTTTGCGCTGTTATTGGAGTTCGGTGTTATGGTCATTCGAAGGTATCAATTAAAACAAATTGATTTATGGCAGTTATTCCAAAGGATTTGAATTCAGAATAAATTTTTTCTTAGTAAAGAAGGCTGCTGTAAAATATTGGGTATATCCTGAAAGTTGACTCTCAAACCATATAATTAACCACAGATTACCGTGACCCTTTTCCTAGCTTAATAGCACTGCTTAAGCAATTTTTAGAACTACACATTAAGCTTTGAACTGAACTTGACTTTCTCCCTGTAATTATTTACAGTAGATTCCGGTTTATTGGGCCATTGATTAGTGAGGCCAGCCGTTTATTTGGGTAATTCTCGAAGAATTGACACAAATCGACAATACACCGGATAATCATTTCATCGGGATACTAAACATAAAAATCTGGACTGATTTTGTTCATTTGCAGTTTTACAGAGCTCACGGCAGAGTACTTCTGATACATTTTTCCAATATCTGGAAGTGATGGGGAGAGACAGTTTTTTGTCATTCGGCTTTCATTAAAATACGGTGGCACGGGTGGCCATCCTTGGTCATCTAGTACGTGTGTGCCCAGCTTGTGCGGCCTAAAGTCCGCACTGTCTGCACAAGTGATCAATAAAACCGTTTCAGTTTAATGTAATTATGCTAAGGCTATGGTCGTACGTAAAATTACATAGAGTTAAAATGGTTTCAACTGTATGTACTAAAATTATGCTTAATTTAAATTTTATGTCTTATGTAGTTCGTATGTCTTACGTTCATTGTGAACAAGCACTAATAGCTAAACGAATTATTGTTAATCAAATTACAGCTTTTCGATGCATCTGGTTTGTTATACAAATATTTGGTAATTTATAACCACGAGAGCTCGAGTAAGTATAAGACCATAGTTTTATATAAAATTTAGTAATGAATCATACTCGAGCTTCCTGGTTATGATTACGCCGAGCTTTTTTAGTATTTCATTCACATCTATTCTTTCATTCTTTGTTTAAGGTTCATTGTAATCGTACTATTTATTAAACATTAATATTACAGAAACACAAAGAACTGAAATTTTAATAATTATGCTAGGATGTAGAGATAAAAGCAAAATAGGAAGTAGGTATGTAAAATCTTTATTAGAAAAAATAGTCATGACAAATTTTAGATCAATACAGCAGCTGTTGGTGTTTGAAATATTGCGTCCACGATGTTAAAATACATAGTTTTAAGAAAACTCTTATAACTCGGCTATTTGTAAAGATTTCGTACCAACATTTTGTATAGTGCATGATGTATTCTAAACTATGTGTAATAAACTACTTGTATAATACAGCTGCGCGACAAATTTTTTACATTTATTTTTATTGTTTGGCCCTGCAGGATTGCGTTCAACTTTTAACTGCTATGTTATAAACCAAATAATTTCTAATTAAAAAAACCATTTGAAAATGAGGAAAAATGCAGTTAAGTTTGATTATCGCCAGTAGATAAAACTAACAACAGGGGTTATGACGCAATTTGTCCATAAGAAATAGTACATGGGGGATTTCAAACTGCTTTTTTGCTTGGCATCCAATTGAGTTTTTAATCTCAATTTTAATTCATAATTTCTCTTAGGAGAGGGGGGGTGTTAGAGTTTGTGCCATGGGCTTATTACGCGTAAGAGTCTGGTAATGAAAGTTCCAAGGTGACTAATCCCTAATAATAGGAGGCCCAAGGGCCTTTGAACAGCAGTTGGCTCAACTGAAATGCCTTCAAACCCATCAAACATTAGCTTTTGTGTTATCTGTAGTTAGCATTTAATTTTAGATATTATATAGCCGTAATATTATTGGCCATAATATTATTTTGTTAGTTCGGTTTTAATGTTTTATTATCTCTCAAGACAGACTTCACTAATCTAAAAGTCGATTAAGTGACTGTCAAGAACTAGACGACACAATACTAGAAGTGTCGTCAGCATACATTACATATTATAGCAAAATCAATGATGCTAGTAATGGTTCGATGAAACAAACACTAGGTTTCCGTTCTAAAAATGATTGCCAACAATTTTATAGTCCTTGTAGACTATTATAATATACGAATGCTTCTTTGACAGAAAAATTTTACAAGACGAAAAAAACCGACAAAAGGACCAACCATAAGGGATTGCTATCAGCAAATAGTTGAAATCTCCGAATAAAAAATATTTGAACGGCATTCTATCAAATATATCTTAATAATCTGCATAAAAATGTATTCATCATGTTTTGGGAATTGCAATTTAAATGTACCAAAATATTGAACTTGAATTTTTCTCACAAATTTTCTTTAAGCTCAATTTAAATTATTTGAATTCTAACTTTAATTGTAATTTAAAGAATTTAATTAAGAATTACTTGTGGTAAATAACTGTGGTAATTGGTCTGTAAATACATAAATTTAGAATAATTAAATATACTTTTCTCACTTTGTTGCAAAGTACGAAGGGTCACCAAACCTAGAACCAAATTGAAAATGTACGATGTCAAAAGAATTTTTAATACATTTAGCTTTTACTTAAGTTTTAAACGAATTTTTTACCGAGTATCCTACGAGCGACGCAATTAAGATTATTACACTTATTTCACAACGAAGGTTGATTATCATGAATTTGCTTCAACTTCAATAAGTAACCCAGAAATTTATATTCCACCACTTTATTATTTACAAAATTGTTTTTTATTTCTTTAAGAAACCAACAATCCTAAAAACGTGTGCATCCAATATAAGCGCTCTCCTGGGGAAATAAAAAAAGTCTAATTAACTTTTAATATGCATTAAAATAATTTTTTTGTATTAGTATTGCCTTCAAGCTCCATTAACAAAATTGCTAAATGAAAACTTCTTCGAGCAATAAAAACAGAAAAGTCGGATTAATATTAAATTAAAAAAAAATTCTGATTATAAAAACGTATGAAAATTAATCGAATGGATGGCTGTGCAAAGATAAAATAAGTTAATTAAAGAACTTTGCTAATTAAATGATGGGGTTATATTTAAATGTGCCTACTTTGAAGACTAAAAGTTTGATGAGCATCTTAAACTTTTCTATCGTTCACGCTATACCAGAATAATCGAGATTTTGCAATATTTGATCGAAAACGATAAGAAAAAAATAATAAAAAAAATTTATATTTGCACAAATATTTACAAACATCCTATACAAACGAAAAGTTATATGGATTAAATGCCTGTTTTGCTTTAAATAGATCTAATTTGTGATATTGTTTAATATGATTTAATTTTCTTCATAAACACAAATTGGGCGAATCGCGAATCACTTGCTTCGTTACATTAGGGCGCCACAACATTCAAATCAAATAATTAAATATGTTACCTAGTGTTTATTCGAGTCTCTGATATTCTCCCTTAAATTTCATCAAGCTCGCATGTAAACTTTTCATTACCACCAAAAGTTAATTTTCCGCGACTCGAATTTTTTTCATGACAGAAGTATCTGAATTACCAGATACTACTCTGAAACAAGAACATACTAGTGATATATAATAAAAGTAACAATCGTACCGTTATCAGTAGCGGCTGCTATAGGGAGGGCGATGGGGCGCCGCCCTACCGAAAAGTTACGCCGCTGAATATGGAACAATTCCATATTGATTGATGGCACAGATGTAAAACTGATTTACATTACTCCATCATTATAGCAAACCACGAACTGACACTGATCAACAGGTTGTTAACCCCCTTCTCCTAAGCTAGTGGATTACTGAAATTAATTTGATTTACCTCCACCGCTCAATCCATAAGCTCGGCTGCAAGATTATTTTGTCGCAGTTACACATGGGTTCCACAAGGTGATTTTTATTTACTGATAAATAAGAATGTTGATGCGATTATTTATCAAGTTTTCACGAGCTATCACCCGGTTATGGAAGTTTTGGAACCACTATTGCAAAGTTCAAAAGGTTACCAACAGATGGCGGCACTAAATTGGAAGGCGTAATAAAGGGGTTGAGCACCAATACAAATAAATAATTTCACGAACTAAAAATACATTGCTATATTATAATGGATCCATTAATTCCAATCAAGGTATTAAAAAATTTCATTTGAAAAGTTTCAGTGTGCGTTGAGGGTTGAACCTCACTTATAACCTTATACACTGTTGGGACAAAGCACACCTCTCCTTTTTTTGGATTAAATCAATCTATAGACACTTCACAACCAGGGAATTCCAAGAACTAAATTTATGTTTCGATCTGATTAGTAGCGTATAGAAGAAAAATTTAACCTCCCCCCTTTTTGCAAGGTTTCTATTTATACTTTTTACTGTTGACTTCAGTATTTTTAAAACAACGAAAAAGAGTTGTAATTTCTTCTTTATTTAAATTTGGTGAATTCCCATTGAAACAAGTCACGAGCCGCCACTGCTGCTACAGGATATTTATACAATAAACTAGTTCTAATATTATCCTCCTACATTTTTAAACCTATTTATAAACCATTCTGAAACCAAAGAAAATCCTGAAATATCTTGACCTTTTTCTTAATAAATTGATATTTATTTCATGAGAAGTATTTATAAGTAGATTTCCCTCAGGTAATAAAAATTCTAAACATCCGACGAAAACAACCAAGACCTATCGAAATAAGCTGCTCAAGTTTATTCGAATGTTTTAATTGTTATAGAATTATCTTTTTAATTTTCTATGTTTAGATATTTAACGTTTTTAAAATGTAGTTAAGGTAAACCTGTGTTAATAATACAAGTTAAAAGCTTAAATGAAAGCGAAACACTTGTTATAGTTTATATACAAATAAATAAGTAGATCTTTGTTTCATATTTATTTATTGTAAGTTCACTTAATTTGTATTATTAAAACGTTTAACTTGTTTTTATATTTAATTCGGTATTAGTATACTCGCGTTTAATTTAAATTACCGAGATAAATTCCGTACTAAAATTTGACGTAGTTTGTCATTGTTTAATAAAAAAAATGGGGGTGGCAAAATTTTCAAAAATTTACACTAGCATAATGACTTTTTAAATTTATTGCTAACAAATTAGTCAAAATAGTTTTAAATTGTCACAAAATAATTGAAAATGTAAGCATACTTTCGGCATTTGCCAAGCTAAGTCGTTCTTTTAGTGACGGTGGCGACGCATCACAATTCATATTGAAAGCAATTTTATCAGGAACTGAACCTGGTAATTCACCTACATATGTAGTTGAGCGCTCTGGCACAAGGATAATCGCACATATCAAATACATTGTCTCAAATAATAGAAGGGAG
This sequence comes from Podabrus alpinus, assembly GCA_932274525.1. Lineage (NCBI taxonomy): Eukaryota > Metazoa > Arthropoda > Insecta > Coleoptera > Cantharidae > Podabrus > Podabrus alpinus. Next base: position 100,254,886 of record OW026452.1, read on the forward strand.
GACGTAATAAGTTACGTAGTATGAGGTAAAGTTCTCGTCCAATATTTGTAATTAAGGAAAAGGATCTCGGGTCAGCGGACATAAATCAAACAATATGTTGTCGAGTCGACGTTTCGGGCCTTATATTGCATCCATCCTCAGGACTAAAACAAAGAAAGAATGGTCTGATTGGCTTGTGCCTCTACTGCTGTTCTTACTCTGAATGTTGTTGCAATATACAATTGTACATCTATTTGTTGAGGTATGTCACTTTTTTGCCCTCGGAATTATTGTTTGTTATGTGTGTGTGACCCCCATTCTTTCTTTGTTTTAGTCCTGATAATGGGTGCAATATAAGGCCCGAAACGTCGACTCGACAACATATTGTTTGATTTATGTCCACTGACCCGAGATCCTTTTCCTTAAGTTACGAAGTCTTTGAAATTTTATGCTACCCCAATCTCATTTTTCGACTTCTATGGCCTGATTTATTCGCATCGCTGGTCAACATAGTGTCTTCTGTTTCCTTCTAAAGGCTGCACTGAGGGTTGTTAACATAAGTTATACTTTTAATCTCGCGTACGAAGGTTTTGCCCAAGGCGTAGCTGCGGGCAAAATCGCACAATAAATTAACACAATTACTTCATACTCGAGGTGTATATACTATTTTATGCAACGGAGATACTGAAACAACATCGACCCCAAAAAAATTTGAAATCAAAAATAATTACTAGGTCGATAAACTGAACCCACGAAACTGATCCAAAACTTCAGGTAAACCAAACACGATAAAATACCGAAAATGAAATTTGTAAATAACTTTTAGAAATTAAAAGAGGACATAGAACTCGAGATTTGGAGTGTCTTTTAATTTATCGATTGGTTATTGAGTGGTTAAGAGGAAGCGGGGCGTTGAATTGCAGATCTAGAGATTTTCCGATAAATCATGTACTTCGCCAGTAATTCGTGAAAAATCCACACGAAAATATCCCGTATTGACCTGCTGGTGGAGTATCGGCTCTTTGGTATGCAGTCCAGTAGCAAGTTTATTATTTGGGGGTGGGGACTCGTAGTTTATGAAATAGGGACAAACCCCAACAACTTTTTTCGAAGAATAATTTAGGAGGTGGGGTATCCCTCCTTCTTCTTAACGTGCCTATCCGTTACCGGATGTTGGCGACCTCTCTCCTATGTATATGTTGTGCGTTTGTAGTACTATCACACACATAGCGGACCTACTTGTTTAACGCGGGCTTCGAACCGCGGGAAGTGTATACACTTCATCTCCAGAGAGGCTGTTCTAAGCAGATTACACCTCGGTGGTTTGCCATTGCCTTCCGAGGGGAGACGGTCAGAATAAAGTTTTCACTGAGCCCGGAGTCGAATCGGTCATTCAGCATTAGCAGCAACGCACTTAACCGCTTAAGCTGATCACCGTCTCATCAGAGAAGAAATTCTGGTCGACAACCACTGGGCAAATTAAATTTAAGGGACTAAAAGTTAATGAAAAGACTATATTTATCACGCTCTCTGCTTCTAACATTTAAGATCACATAACCCTAGATCAACAACTAAGACCACAAGTCCGTGATAAATTTCAATATTTTATTATTTAAAAAATGTGGATGTGATTTTTCCGCGGTTAAAAGTAAAAGAGATGGTCATAGCTTTGGCAGTTAAGTGCGTCTACTGCTAATGCGAAACGTTCGGATCGAATCCGGGCAGGGTAAGAACTTTATTCTGGCCGTCTCTCCTCGGAAGGCAATGGCAAACCACCGAGGTAATTTGCCAAGAGCGCCCATCTCAACATGAAGTGTATTACACTTCCCGTGGTTCGGAGCCCACGTTAAACAAGTAGGTCCTCTATGTATGTGAAAACACTTGGAACGCACATCACATGCATAGAAAGAGATGGGTCACGACGTTCGGAAACGAACAATACGACTAAAAAGAAGAAAAGTAAAATTCCGCGGCGGTATCCCTTCGTATCTAATCACAGCTACACATAAGCAATACCCACGTAAAATTTTAGCTTTTCATTTGCGCAGTTTGCGAGATGTCGTAATTAACGAGTGGGCGTTACGGATCAAAAAGTATTAAAAAGTCGCTAAATGTAATTTTCAATATGAACGGATCCATGAATATTTTTAATCAAAATAAGCTTAAAACTAATTTTAGATTCGATTTCAATTGAATTTATTAACATTGCCCTCTTTTGTATCGTAGACACTGCCATTATTAATTGTTCAGTTAAGTCATATTTGTTTTCAGAAATTCAATATTTACTGTTACTGCTTATTAATGTTAATTGAATCCTCATAACGCTGTATTTTATCAATTTTTTTCAGTTAATGATCATTTTGCTACCCTGAAAAAGGTTACTAAACAACAAACTTAGAATCACTTCCGACATCTTCACTAAATATTACCTCATTATCCAACGTCTTGTAATGGAATTTTTAGAAAGATCAAAGTCATTATGAACTGTACCTGGATGTTTACCTATTAAAAATTTCGTTTGATTAGGAAGAAGAGCTTTCCAATCAAAGTTTCTCTAAATCGATTATTTTCTTTTCAAAGCTTTGTATTCATTAAAAAAAAATCTGAAAAATACAACATTTAACATATTCATCCCTTGTTTAAAATAAACGCGTATTTTTTAGATTACAAGGCTTTGTTAAAATGTAAATTTGGAATTTGTCAAACACAAATACAACAGTTTTCCACGACAAGGAAATGAATTTTCAGGAAAAAATTGTGTAGGCAATACTTAATTAAAACTTAAAAAAGGAATGCACAAAATCATAACCTTAACGAATTGATTCTTAATTAAAAAAATTATGAAATGACGTAATAAAGTAAAAACGAATAAAATTAGTGTAATCCGACTGAAAGAGCATAAAATATGTGAAAATTTAGTATACAAAATTTGTGCGTTTATAAACATTTTCGTGCGGATTAAGTCAAATTAAGTGATCCGTATAATAAAATAAATTTGATTTTATTTTAAACTTTGGAGGCCTTAAAAGCTAGGAAGTTTAGATTATAATTTATAAGAGAATAGCTTGGAATAGTTTAAGATTGTTAGGAATTAAAAAGTTCAAGTGTCTTTCTAGTGTTAAAGAACAAAGCTTTTCATTGTAGCTTCGCATAAAATTTTCTATTGGGCGATTTAAAAAGTGTCAAAAAGGAATGCATATTCTCAGTTCGCTGGTTTCTTTTCGACGTGAAACTTACAAAACATTAAAAAATTTCTCTTTTTTGTAATTTAATTGGTTGCCTTTTTACCTACTGTATGCTATATACCAGATTGTATTTCATGGAAGCGTAATATATTAGGTGTTTATAAATAAAATTTTTAGTATGTTTAAAATTCAGATTGCATCCTCTATCGTTGATACTTGAATTTCAAATATAAAGCTGACTCAAAATATTTCGCAAGTTTATGACAATGGTTGCTAAAAATGGGCGATATAAAATTCGACGTGTTTATAATCAAAAACCGGATTTTTCATGATTTAGTACAGTAAATATTTCGGTTTACTAGATTTCCTTGAAAGAACGTAAATTGTTACAAGTTTGATAGATATGCATGGGGTGTATAAATCAAGTTTCACAAATTCGGCTTTGTTTATATTCCAGAAATAAGCTCGGAAATATCAATTTTTTAAATTTAAAGTGACACTTTTTGAGTGAAATAATTCGTTTTTCAGTTTCAGTATTCGAGAGCAGGACATCGTCAAAGATTTCCCAACGGAAACATTGAAAATCTGTCTTTCTTTTTTTTTGTAATGTTTAATCTATTGACAATTAGATAGTAAAAAAATTTAATCAAGTTTTCAAAGTGCTGCAATTAACTGCTTGACAAAATGCAAACCGAGTTGTAGTTTTTCCAAAACATATTGCAAAAGTTTTCCGGCAATTGCTGGCATTTTGTTTAAAATGGTTTATTTTTCTTCTAAATAATGGGATTTCGTTCATACAATTGACTTTTTAAATAATTCCCACAAAAAGTCCAATTAATCTGAGTCCTGGAATCTCAGTGGCCACTCCACAGGAGTTTTTCTGGAAATACGTTATTTAGATATCGACTGAGAAATGTTGTAGCGGTGTTATCAGCCAATCCAACTTTTAAGTTATTTCCTCGATATAAAATATTCAAAAAGTATATTTAAATTTAAAAATCGACTTATCTGCACCTCTTTAAAAATATCATGTACAGTAATAAAACTTGTAAGGCATTTAGATTACCAAATGTTAACAATTTAGTGCAATTAATTTTGATTTTAAATCATTTCAATTTGGAAAATTGAACGGTTACGATTTACGATGAAGGTTATTATCCTATGATTTTTATTGGTATTATCATTTGTAGACGTTCCAATTTCAGTTATTCGGATGAGCATTAAAGGATAAAATAACTTCGACAATGTAACTTGGTTAGATTATCCCAACAATTCGATTATTGAGGTACCATAAGCTGTATTTGGGTTAAACTAAATTAAACAAATTACCTTCCTACAAAGGTTTTATTCCACGCGGTACAATAACAATTATTTTACCTTCACTTCCATTGTTTTTTTGGTATAGTTTAATTATCCTCATAAATCTTGATAACGCGTATTCAGGAGCGGTTTGTGTTGAGGACGCTTGGTCGCGTGCTTTTCCTGTGAACAACCGATTCAACAACCTTTCTCTATTGACAATAAAGTACTTATTAATTATTGTAAATTTAAATTGTGTAGGGTAGTTTCTGTTTTGGTAAAGTTATGCTTTCGATATGTCTTTTGAACTTGAAGCTGAACATTTTGTTTTATTCATTCGTTCTTGAGCCCTGGTCGAGGCAACATATTGGGCAGCATATACTTCCATAAAATGGGAAAACATATAACGAAATGGTAGAAAGTTATAATCGAAAAAAGAAGCGGCCTAACAATCATTACATTGGGGGGGGGGGGGGTAAAAATATCACGATTTATGTACTTCCAAAAAATGAAAATTAAATTTAAGCACGACCAACGGTTATAAATATTCCTGAATATTCTTGTCGTTCATATTTTATTAAATGCATAAAATCACAAACTAAATTGAATATTAATTTGGTATTTTCTAGAAAATAATTAACAACCCCAGTTTTGAAGGGTAGACATTTCAATATATTCTAACATTGCACTCTTGGTTTAGTTGGTTTAATTTACTATTAAATAAGCATAGTGCTGGGCTTAGATGCTTAGATAGTCCTTGCGTAATTGTAAATTGGTGATGAAGTTAGTAATGCAGTTAACTTTTGAGAGCATTACACTCCAAACACTACATTGCATTTAATTAAATTAGTTTAATTGAGCTATTAGGTCATCTATTTTCAAGCTAAAAGGTAATGCATTCAACGATCGCTGTGATATTCTAGTTTGCGATTGCCATAGTTGTGCGGCCTAAAGGCCGCACTGGAACTTTCTTTTACAAATATATGATGCATACACCCTGCGGGGACGTAGGACTGTTACCTTCGGGTTGTAATTTGCCAAACGAACTTCGTGAAGTATTAAATATTCGGTGCATGGCCCCATAACAGTCATTTAGAATAAAACGACTTCCTAGGAACTGTTTTATGTACAATTACTTGTATGACAATCTTTACTAGGATCAAAACGAAACAAAAAGGAAAGAAATGAGAAAAATCTAAAGAGCAAAATTTAAGCAATTATAGCAAGAGATTGGATTAGGACCACGCTGTAAAGAAATTGGACAGCTCTGTTAGTTGCAAACAATATTAAGCCTCCCCCCCCCCCGGAACGTGTTACAAAATATTACATAAAAAATATTCAAATACAATTTTCTTAGAAATTCCAAAAATGGAATTTTTATGCAGACGTCACATTTGTCTAATATAAGCCCTCCTCTCCTCTGGTCACACTTGGTTGCATTTTGTATAATTAATTTCAAATTGAAAATTAGTAATACACTTGTTACCAATTTTGAAAACTCTGGGGGGGAAAACGCAAATTAGTCCAGGGTAATTCATAGTTGTTAGTGGACGACCAGTACAAACATAAGGCTATGTGCATGACACTGCGCAGTTTAGGACCGTGAGGTTTGGAACGAACTATAATTTCAAATTGGGAATAATCAATTGCAATTCACAGTCATTAGTCCAATAGTTAGAGCACTCAACCAATGCTAAAGGTACCGGTTCGAATCCAGCAAGAGTCTATCTTTTTTCTGATTTTATTTCCTTCTATGACCGTCTCCGTACTTCGGAAGGCACGTAAAGCTGGTGGTTTCCCTGATCTAATGTGTCAAACAGGGTAAAAAAATCACCTCAATCTCCCTTGGCTTTGTTGGAGCTTCGCAATTTGAAGTTGTAAAGGTTTATAAATTCAGCAATCTAAGGCTAATTTAGTGTTTAATGGGACGCATATTAGGATCTGTTTACGAGCGCTGTTGCTAACGGTCAAACCGCTATCATTTTAAGTGTTCGTATAGAATGGGCTTACTGTTTTATCAACCATTTTGTGTAAAGGCGATTATAATTTCTAATGATGTATCGATCACCTTTTTTGAATATAGGTGTTACAAAACTTTCCTTTCAAATGCAGGGAAATTTACCAATATATAACAACCTCTGTGTATTATAAATAGAAACCGGCGAAGGATACTAATTGACACCTTTTTATAAAGTAGATAAGGGGGAATTCCGTCAGGACCACAGCTTAAACTGCCCGGGAGACCAATAATCGAATCAAAACCATTACTGTGAGTATAATCGATATCAAACACGAATTGCAATCAATTACATTAGTTGCCTCATAGCTGTAATTAGTACCTACCATTATCACTACGATAGCTCTCGGAAAATTGTTTAGCAAATAACTCAATGTATTATTGTCTGGAATTACAGCTTTCACCAACAAAAAAGATATGTACGTGTTCGAACTGTGTCTTGCGGTTGTCGATGTATTATAAGAAAATCTCGGGATCGGAAATTATGACTTCCTTGGTTTCAATTATGAAGAATAACTTATAGAACTGTCAAAGACTATTGAACTAAATTTACAATATAAAATTATTTAAATATTTATTGTTATAGTTGCTTTCATTTTAGAGTACTGAAAAATATTACTTAATTTCTTCATAATTATTAAATTTTGCATTTGCATAATATGTAAATTGTTCTCTTAACGACGCTACGGTAGCGGAAAAGTATAATTTTTGTTTAATTTTAAATGAAAGGAACTATAAGAAAATAATTTTTGTTTAACTAAAAATTGACAGCAAACCCAATAAGATTGCATTTCGTTATTATGATTTTAACTGAAACATTAAAAGAATTTGGCGACATCGTACGTAAGGCTTTTTAATTATATTGAAAAATATTCAACGGTTTTTGATAAAAAAGCTTTCCTCACTGTAGTGTGGTATATATTTTATATATAGTATAATAGCAACAGCACATAAAAGTATACTGTAAAGATAAATTAGGTAATCTATAGAAAAGTACCTTTACAAATTCTGTCCAGATAAACAGGTGAGCTTTTAGCTTTTTACATATTAATAATTCCATAAAAATTATTATCTCTAAAGGGAATAACTCTTCATTTGAAAGTTATTTCGGTTATGCCATTCACGACATTACGTTCTTTATAGCTTATTCAGAATAATAAATTGCTTTCTCAAAACTTAAAACCATTTTCTAGTTTTTCTTATAAAAAAAAATTTTTCCGGATGATTTCTTATGTTTTAACCATCAGAATTTGAACTGTCGGTTTAAGCGTAGCTCAATTGTTAACTGTTTGAACACCCAAAAAAGTTTACAGTCTGAAAACAAAATAACAAAGTAAAAATTAAAATATTAAAACAGTAGTACAGTAGAACTCCAATTATCCGAATCAATTGGGACCGGACCCCATTCGGATAATCTAAAATTCGGATAATTGGATTTTTTCCGATAAAAGGGTACTGTATGGATTTTTAATTAATTAAATGAAAAAGCAACACTTTTACATGTTATATAGCGACTTACAAGTGGTGTACATTAGCATGTATTGTAAATGAAAGTCATTGCTTGCTGAACATCTCGATCAAAGTAAGCTGCTTGACTGTGTCACCTGCCTGTCGGTACTGCGGGGACGAAGATACGGCGGAACACACTATTTTCGGATGCCTAAGATGGGAGAGGGAGAGAGTGATGATTTAGCTCCGGATGGGCGACACACTAAACCCAGACAACATGATTGCTTTCATGCTGTCCGGCGAAGACGAATGGCTGGCTGTAGCGGTCTTCATCAGTCAAGTGATGAAGACCAAGGAGGGGGACGGACGAGCTGAGCAAGCAAAGTTCAAGTCCCCGCCCTACAGTTAAGTCAATAATAGCGTTGTAAGTTCCCTTGAGAAGTTCCCGCGAGAAGATGCGCGAGAAGTTCCCAAGAGAATTCCCGAAGAATATCGTCATTAATCGGCGGGTCGGATCCGGGTCGAGTAGTGACGGTCGTTCGACGGGGTAGATTATTGTCGGTACGACGATAGCGCGTAGACCCTCCGTGGACACAAACTCTCGTGCTAATCCAGAGGGGGACGATCGCGAAAATAGTGCCGTCAAATATAAAGACGAGTGGACTGGCACTTTGCCAGTGACCACAAGTTTTTCAAGATGACCCGGTCGCATCGCGCTCTGGGATTTAATATGATTTGCAGAGTCGTTTGGGGCTTGGGGTCTTCGGTATTGATGATGGTCGGCTCGGCTTTAACTTTGTCGCCGGAATCTCCGCCTATGAAGTTAATGACGAGTGGACTTTCACCTATGCTGACGATCACGGACCACTAAGTGGCCCGGTGAGACGTGTTGGATCGCGGCGAGCGCGTCCGGTTCAATTGAAAAAGTAGAATCAAGTGCTGGCGTCTGACCTCCCGGACACAAACTTCCGTGCTAAACCGGGAGGTCATCGGAAGCCTGCATCATCGATGCAGCATGGAAGATCGCAGACGACAGCGGAAGTAATGCCAAGAAGGTAAATCCCGCTGTCGTCGGGGAGGGGGTTGTAGTCAGTAAGAATCTGACACTACCATCCCTGATGGGGTAGTGCCTATGAAGGTTTCCCCTCTTGCCTGCAGGAAAAAAAAGAAAAAGCTGCTTGACTGTCCGTTTTTGGGCATGTGGTCACACTCAGGCTAACGCAAAATTACTATTTTGCAAATCGCAGTACGTTTCCGGCTTAAATTTTTTTTCTGAAAGCGGTTCGGATAATCAGCGATTCTGATAGTCGGAGTTCGGATAATTGGAGTTCTACTGTACTTTTATTTTGCACCAAGCATTGTAGTCGAATTGGTGCTTTTGAAGGTCATCCATACTGAAACTTAGAGTTAAGACAATATTAGATAAAGAGATTATGTTCAGCAGTGGAAGATGAATAAATATTTACATATTATATAACACACTTACACATTTACATTAAATTGACTTCTCATTGTGATATTATTAAAATTTGCTCGGTATATATTACGAAACTGACATTACAAAAAAGGGTATTTGAAGTTATACCGTATCTCCTGACACCGTTTAGGAAAACATGCATGGTTTATTAAATTTATATGTACATCAAATTTTGCTTTCATATTTACCTACCTGAGATTTATTTGACACAGTAGACTCTGAACATTAATATAAAAATTTAGGTTCAAATTTATGTTACTCTGGACGCATATATACGAAATCTCTCTTTGTCTGCACTCTGTTTAAAATTTATATTTATATGTAGGTACTGCTGACAGCTCGACGAACTATTTCGTTTTACGTCAAAAATCATAAAGCGTTATCTCATGCAGACAAATTTATTCAGGTTTAATGATCAGCTTTAGAATACCATGTGGAAAATTTTTTGTGTACTCATTTTAGATAAACATCAAAATTTGCTTACGGTCCTTGATGCTAATCGATTTTAACAAAAAAGTTAATCCGTTATTTTACCGGGCTAATTCAAATCAAAAAGTCATCATTACATCCATTCTTTGGGTAAATAAATCTCAAAGTTTAGAGCTGTTAATATTCACCTCGACCTAGCGTGACAGTTGGAAGCTACAAGCGCAGAAAATATGGAAGAATTATTATAAAATACGTAACGTAAGCAAAATTCGAAAAGAGCGGAAGTCTTTACAGTTAAGCAAGCAGTGATTCACAACTGAAGGGAAAGACTTTCACCGAGTTTTTGTTTTAGAATACATCTGTTAGATGGAGAAGCGAAGCTAAAAAATCAATCCATAAAAATCACAACTTCCGTAAAGAACATGAGCATGCACCTCAAGTTAATCAAGAAAGACTTATCTCGGTATAAGAAGTTTGAGCTTAAAAGCGTTAACCGTAAACGAATTTACTACTCACACTGAAACTTCAAGTCAATTTGTTATCTATCGAGGATTACCTTTACTTATGAATTCCGTCGTACTGGTGCGATATTTCTAATGCAACAGATCCAAGAACAGAATGTATACTTTCAATAAATTGTGAGGAGATTACGAGGCAAATTGATTTTTGTAATTAAAACGTTAAGTTAAAGTTAATAGAACAGCTGCGCCGCAATGTGCATAAAAAGGAATTAAAATTTTTTTAGGTCGGCCAACTGTTAGTTTGACTGGATGAGCAAATTTGACCACAATGATCGCATGTATAGCAGGAAAAGTAATTACAATAACAAAACTAGAATCAGTTTTTCACGTCACCGATAAAATCAATTAAAAAGAATTATTACAAAGTTGTCATAAATGTAATTAGTTACCTACGCCCGCGCATAAAATCATTTCACAATTTAATATGCAGATTGTCAATATAATCAATCGATGCGGGGGTTGTCCGATAAAAATCAAACAGGCTTCCAAGGTAGGCTCTCAGGCTACAATGTTGTTGATAGTCTAGCGCTCTGCTCTGCAACCACACTGCGACAAAGAAATCTTGCACCATCTATAAAGAGATCCGTTACAAACACCGTGGTTGGACCGAATTTTTTTCAGGCCTTTCTTAAGTCCGACTAGGCAGGTCAAACCCTAAAGGTTGCTAGTCGGTGTTGTTGGGAAATTGGATGATGATTGGACCCCTACATTGGCCCGTACCAGTCAATTTAATTTTGCATATTAGCAAGTGGCTCACATAGGACCACTAGACCTCAATGGCTCGAAAGAAAACCTCATTGAACCTACTCACCACATTTATTCAAAAATTAATTCACAAACACAAATTATATTATAACCTAAATCCACTTGAAAGATACACCAACATCGCAGGTGGACAGCTGAAGAAATACCGAGAAGTGAATCCGGCTGTCACCGGGGAGGGGGTTTTAGTGAGTAAGAATCTCACATTACCATCCCAGATTGGGGTTAAATTCATTTAACATTTTGATCTCTTCCAATTTAAATTGTTATAGTCAGATAATCAGTCATAGTCATAAGTCATAACATAGTCTGTATGTTAAACTGACCAACTAATGACATCATCGGTCAACAATCGCAGATAAAGCGTCGTTAGATAAACGAATTATTATTTCGTAATGGGCAAGGCTCAGATAAAGCGAATTTTATATTGGTGTTTGGAATTCCACGGAAGATTGTTATCAGATGTTTGGATCGGTTAACACGACAGATTGGATCTACGTTAATAAAAACGAATAATTACAGAGACTATTGCACACATGTCCACATAACTAACATCAACCAATGATATTTAGGGATCCGATCAATTCTAACCAATGGAGTTAGAATTACGCGATAATTGTTCAAGTTGCTTTGATAATTGCACATATGCTTCTTTTGATAATTGTGTACGTTTACTTTATATCATGTGATACATTTTTTATATGAAATAAAAATTCGCCGTCGCCAAGATTCGAACCTCGGATATTCTCATTGCTAATCATGTACTCATGTACTATCACCATTTCACCACAGCGGTGACATACAAAGTAAAGCTTTAAATTGTCAAATCTGCTCCACAATAACCATAGAAACACTACTTCAATTATATTTAACCTCTAAATTCTAATGTGTGCAATAGTCTTACCGAATTTATTACGTGCATTATTGATTATCGTCCAATTTGACTACATTGCTAATTCAAACTTTGTTGTCAATAGTAAATATCCTCATGCTTCGCATTCGGACATTTACTTGACAACAAAGTTTTCATAGCAACGTAGTCAAATTGTTACCGATAATCAAAAATGCACTTAATATATTATATATGAAAGTTTTTACTTGCAGACTATCGTTTCATAGACCAGCAGGTTTGGGGTTATGGAATACGCAATATTTACGCATTTATTGTAAAAAAAAACCAAAAAAATGTCATGCAAAGCGAAAATTAGAACAGAAGCTTAAATGTTTCCGAAAAATAACACTTATTATGATTGAGAAGATTCAATTACCCCCTTCTTCATTAGTTCTGACGCTTTGCAAGTCTTTCTTGCAACTTTTTTAAACTCGTTTTTCAGCAGGGTGTAATTTAGAGATGTACAATCTTTCTCGGCTTAAAGAATACCGATCCTACTTCAGGTAACAAGGTGGGGGGAGTAAATGGGTTACTTACTTCTCACCCCATAAATTTAAAAAAATATTAAAAAATTAAATATTATTGAAGCTATGCTTCTTATCGCACGGGTATCGCACGGGAATTGCACGGGCAGTTAACTGAAAAAAATCGTTCGTCACACAAAATCGTCACACAACTACGTCACACAAATCGTCACACAGATTCGTCACACAAATTCGTCACACAAATTTCGACCATCGCTTTCAAATTTTGAACTTCCCTTCAAACACCATAACTGCGGAACCGAGAGGGCTAGGACCCTGGGAATGGTGGCTATGGATGGAGGGCGGAGGTGGCAGCCGCCCCCCGACCCCACGCCGCCTCCCGCCGCCTCAAACTCCGCCTCCAACCGGTTTATAGGGAAAATAGTTTTTTGACAAAACTAAAAAAAATTAAAAAATTTCCCCCCCACCACCCCTTTTCGTGGGTCGGCAAAAAACGTCGAAAAAAATTTTCAAACATTTTTCACAAAAAGGCCGAAAGTCGAACAACTATGGCCTTCACGCATCTATTATGGTCCTCCCCCTGTGAGGCCGTAGGCCGAAGGCCGAATAACCATGGCCTTCACGGATCTATTATTTAAATGCCAGTGGGAGGCCGAAGGCCGACCCGTATTCTTATAAGCACGTTGGAGGCCGAAGGTCGACCCGTATTCTTATAAGCACGTTGGAGGCCGAAGGCCGACCCGTAATCTTAAATGCCAGTAGGAGGCCGAAGTGTGTTCGACCATCGCTTTCAAATTTCGAACTTCCCTTCAAACACCATAACTCCAGAACCGAGAGGGCTAGGACCCTGGGAATGGTGGCTATGTATGGGGGGCGGAGGTCGCAACCGCCCCAGACCCCACGCCGCCTCAAACGCCGCCTCCAACCGGTTTATAGGGAAAATAGTTTTTTGACAAAACTAAAAAAATTAAAAAATTTCCCCCCCTCCACCCCTTTTCGTGGGTCGGCACAAAACGTCGAAAAAATTTTTCAAACATTTTTCACAAAAAGGCCGAAAGCCGAACAACTATGTCGGGCGCCTAAGGAAACGCTGGATGCCGGAACAGGCTTTAGCCTAATCCAGGATGTTTGATGATGATGATTAAAAAACCGTTAAATGGACAGTAATTGCTACAAATTTGAAAAATGTATTTTCATTTTGTGTTTAAAGTGAAAAAGATTTTACCTCTACCCCGCCGTCCTCCGGGGTATAATAGCTACTTTACCATCTAGTTATTTAAAGAAACAATGGAGATAAAAGTGAATCAACAAAAAATTAAGAAGCTAAGGGAATACGAACAGCAGCATATTATTTAAATTTTAAAGATTGAAAAGTTACATTTGATACAAATTAATAAATAATTGGAGCAGGGCTTTTAAGGTATACATCTGCATGTAGTCATAGAGGTAAATTTTCAACAGTGCTCCGATAAAATCGAATCAAATTAAATATTAACAATGAATCAAATTGGATAAAAAAATATTTGAAATAGATATTTTCTCAAAAAAAAAAAATCCCGAGTATTAAAACATAATAATATATTGTTGCGTTATTTTTTATAAAATTGACTAAAATTTCAATATTATCTGTAATTCAAAATTATTGTTGGGATTCCATATTTCTGTTGGCACTATGTTTGTGTGATAGGGAAGCGACGGCAGAGTCGAATGAGGAAGTTGGTTTTTGAGCCTTAGGCTGGATTCACACTACATTGTACTGCACGTTTTTTGTTGTATTCGATTTTGAACGCACAATCAATGGGGTATTCATACGGTAAATTTTCATTCGTGTAAAAACGAATAGCCGCAGTTTTCACACGTCGATCAACCAGAGTAGACGTGATGGATCCACGCGTAGTTGTACTTTTATATTGGTATCGAAGACGCCAGCGGTTTCGCCGCCAACAAAGCAGAAGGTTTTGGGTGCATCCTATAAATCAAGAATCAGTGCGTAATAAGACTTAGACGGAAAAAAAAATAAGACGAAAAACTTAGAAACGATGAAAAAAAATGTTCAATTACTTTCGGATGTCTATTGAAAGTTTTGAAAATTTATTAAATCGACTGGAAAATTCAAGCCTACCAAAAAAAATACAAAATTGCGGAAGTGCATCAGTACTAAGATTAAATCGACACTTGATATGAATAACATTGTAACTCGATTTTGCTTATTTTACAGGAGAGCATTTTAAAGATTTTTTGCTACATATAATTTGCAGTAACAATGATGTTATTTTGTTAAATTAACAGTATTTTTAATTGAGATAGGACGACGATTCATAAATTGTGTTTGTGTTTTTATAATTATAGTTTTTTCTTTGGGGAATCCGTTTACAGCATATCAGGTGTCGAAATTAGCTATCTGTATAACAATAAAATTTTCTTAACAAGAATCTTAAACAATCTTAAAATACGCGCAATCTCTCCAACAGATGCTCAGGTACTAAAGCGTTGTTCAATTGCTTTTCGATAAAAAACGTATGACATCGTGCCGTGTGAAAGAGACAATTTAATACTATGCGCTACTGCAAACCGAATACGTTAAGGTTCATTCGATTTGCTTGACAAGTCCGGTGAGTATTCGTTAAACGTATTTAGCTGTATACGTTTTTTTGCAGTACAAAGGACGTGTGAACAGTTCTATGTACAATATATGCGCCACTGCGTATTCGTTAAAACGTATACTGCTAAAAAAACGTGCAGTACAACGTAGTGTGAACCTAGCCTTACTTGAGCAGGCACGTTAAAATTTGTATGAACGGTTTTTTTACTAAACCGCTAAACAGTTTAGAAAATTGCTTAAATATTGAGTTCGAGGGGTATTTTAAGATTGGATGATAAGTGATTAATAAGTTTTGTTTTTGAAAAGTGGTGGTGCACATTTGTGTGACGTTCAAAATATAGCAGATGGTTGCGATAAAACCATATCGATTGAACTCGATAAAACTTTAAAAATTATAATTAATAATTCATAAAATTAGTTTTAAAGTTTTAAAAAGAAATTAGAAAGTTAATAATAATTTATTGAGCGAAGTCAGCAGTGTTGTACCTATTAATTAAAATACCAGAACCTAAAATGAAATTCTTAGTTCGGAAAGCGGTCATTTTCACCTAAGATTAGGAAGTGACCACTTCCGAGACTGATCGGCTGCAAAGTTATAACAGTTAATATTAATAGCTTATTTCCTACGTTATTAAGATTTATGTAGTAATTGTCATGGTTTAAACGTTTCCGTACTAACCATTTGTTTCTTTACAGGGTTTCCAATAAAGCGTTGTGCTGTGTATTTATCGTCTTTGTCGTATCTCTAGAACCGCTTGTGTTTTAACGTAAGTACCTAAATTTAACTCTTTATTATTCTTTATAATAAGATTTCCTACTAAGTAATAATAATAATATTATTGTAAGGCTTGATTAGACAAACGTCATTTAAACTTTCAACTTAAATGGAACTTTAAGATTGGCATTTAATCTAAGTAGTAATCCTGAAGAAGAGGAAAATGTATCCTCGAAACGTTGATCAATTAAAAGGTGTTTTACAGTCCGACTCGGATATAATGAACTTTAAGATACCTAAAAATTAGTTCGTGATAACAGAATTAGGACTTCGAAAATTGTGATTTTCATTGTTGTTCGTAATAACCGGGTGTTCATTATATCCGAGTTCTACTGTATTTCATTCGGCAACCCACTTTCGCATGATTCCCAGTTTAACTGTTTGATGGAGTTAATTCTTACAAAGCTTGTTTTGGGTTGAAAACATCTATAGATGTGGAAGAATGTAGCAATGCTACAAAAAAACCGATAAAGAATAAACATTCGTACACAGCGAATACCTGAACCCCTTTGGCGACGTGATATTATTCGTTTACCGTTAAGTTCGTGCTCTGGCGCTTAATTTAATTATTTAAAGACTTCAAAGTAATAAATTATAAAGCTACCTCATGCTATACCCTTCCTAACAAAAATATAAAAGACATCATAGGTGACGTCATAATGTAACAAAGGGGTTTTCACAAAAAACAATACAATGCCCGAGTTTTTCCACGTTTTACTGTTTTTCAGTTAAAATACTGCGTAAACACTGCACTGAGCACTTGGAGTGTATAAAATAAGATTAATTATGCTTCGCGTCTTTTCTTAATTAAAAAATATCTGTGTTTGCAAATTTTTTTATTCGATTTCAAAAATATCTGTTCGAATCCTTATAATTAAAAATTTCCGACAGAATTCTAGTCAATTTTTATGGAAAATTTATTTTGTTTTCAATTAACATTTAAATTTAGAAATTGCATTTGTTGTTTTTGTATATTCTTGAAATCAAACCAGCATGTTTTGAATTAAAAATTTAATTGCATTTCCATTCAAACAAATGACGTCAATTTGCTTACATGCAGCAAAAACAACAAATAATAGGTGCAATCGCGTCTACTTGTTTACAGTTTTTAATTGGAGGTTTTTCGAGTGACCAGTTTTCCAAAATCAATTAAATGTGACACGTGGAAGCACTAAATTGTTAATTTTTTGTGAAGGTTGATTATTTTGTCTGAAATTAGGAGACAAAGGAAGTAATACCTAACGAGGTGCCTTAAATTTGGCATTTTCGATAAAGGATACGTATTGTATCTGCCTGAAAATGTCAGGAGACTAAGATTAATAGAAATAATTAATTGATTCTATAATTAATATTTTAAAACGATGTTGAGGATTAAATGTAAAGCTAATAGGTTAATAGTTTATCGGAGAAGTAAGTGATATGTAATTAACCAAGCAGGCTATGTTTTTGACAACTTGGAATGTTGAAATTTTGCATGGGCGTAGGTTCGTCGTCCTATGCGATGAAAAAATAAGTTTTGGTGTACTGCGGCGGGATTAAATTAACCGTTGTTATAATAGTACGAAGTACGGTGTGGTCAGTTTAAGTGCCAGCTTAGAAAAAGTCACAATTACAGGTATAAAAAGGATTCAATTAAAAATGGAAAGGATTCAATTCCAACACTTTAATTAATACAATTTTTTCAAATACATAAATATTTTATTGATACGAAGTCATAGTAAATAATACACTGCTCATGGTACTAAATTGCGTGGTGTGATGCGCATAACTTTATATGGGCACTGGTAGTTCAATAACAGCTACGAATTTACCCTATCTGGAATAAGTTGAGTTATTCATTTTATCCAGCAGCATACAAACCAATACGGAAAGAACTATTCCTCCATCTTTTCTGGACAGTATGATGAAAATTTGAGAGAAGAGAGGAGTAGATAGTAAAAACGTGCCATTCATATATTGTGGTGTTTTAAAAAAATAACGCCACCCTGGGCGAACAATTCAATGATGTGGTGTCCTTTGCTCACCATTACTTCTTAATAAACTTTTAATTTATTTTCAACTTTTACCAAAAATACAAAACTCAATCACTTCCCCCTTTGGATTGAGAAAAGATTAGGCAACATAATCTTTACGAAATACAACAAACATTCAAAAATGCATTGAAGGGCAAATAGATGTTTTTTTTACAAGCACGAGTGGTTGAAAATAAATTCACAATAACTAAAGTCAAAAAAAATTACAACCGAAATCAACTTAAAACACTTTCCTTTTCTTTTTATTACAATAAATGAAATTAAAATTTCCCCCTTAAGTGAAGTATCCATCTTAAACTAAATTTCCCAAAAATAAAAATCTTTCTTTTCACTCAAAAACATTCACATTATTTTTTTTTCAATTTTTCCCGAAGTGGTGTTGATGGTCTATTCCTGTAATGAACATATCCGTCTTCCATCTCCATCTCACATTCTTCCACGAGATGATTCTTGTTAAAGGCCTCCACATTTCATTTCCAACCTTCTTTTCGACCACCATTAACGGATTCAAATAGGAAGTTGCGGCTTCTTCAACTATGTTGTCTTGTATTATTTTCTTTAGCTCGTTCCATACTTGTGCTTTATACGCTAATTTTACATTCTTACGATTTTTTCAATTTTTCATACCAATCGTTCGTTCATTGCTATTAACATCTTCCACATCTTGGTCTTCTTCAACCGTAATCTTATTAATAATTATTTGGCCTTCCTCATTAATATCTAACATCTCTTCTTGATCTATCCATTCCATCTTCTCCCCTGGATTTTAATTTTATCGCTTTTTTCCTCAATGGATAGGTACTTTTAAATTTTCTTCAACATTTTCAAAATAATTTTTGTTAGTTTCATTTGTAAGTCGCTCAATAAATTTTTTTTGTATCGATGTTTCTCGCATGCTTTCTTCCATGCCGTCTTTGAGATGTTTTATTTGTTCTTCTAAATTTGTTATTATTTATTTATTTGTTGTTTCTATTGTTTTATTCATTGTGTCTATTGATTGTGTTGCTTTTGTTAATAATTTCATCATTTCCTGCCATCCAATTTCAGGATTTATTGTGCTCTGAAAAACATTCGCAGGATGGAAGGAATCTTCTTCTGATGCGTCTACATTCATTTTTTCCGGGGTAGTTTCCCCTAAAGGTTCAGCCTTATCATCCATCTTAGCAAAAATAAAACTCCAATCTCAGGGGTATAGTAAGCCCAAATTCCAATTGCACCCCACGCTATTATTGGTAAAGCCAATACTGTCGAAATTTTTCTTATCGTGGTTATAAAAAATAGCCCCACGTTGGGCGCCAATTTAAGATGTGGTGATTTAAAAAAATAACGCCACACTGGGCGAACAATTCAATGATGTGGTGTCCTTTGCTCATAAAATTTCACGAAATTTAATCAAACACCATTACTTCTTAATCAACTTTTAATTTATTTTCAACTTTTACCAAAAATACAAAACTCAATCGCTAGCCGCAACGCGCGGACCCGACTGACTGATCCCACATTTTTCCTTCTATCTGCTTGAACACTTGTTTTATCTTCGTTCAACTCGTGAACGCAAATTTTTAAATGTTTATCGTTAAATTCAATAAATACAAACATATCAAAAAATATAAAAATATACCCGGGGAAGGAAAATAACAGGTCAATATAGTTCTGTCATCTGTCCAGTCCTTCGATCATGTATTTACTAGATATGTCATATGCGCCTTTGTTGTGAAGCAATCATGGTCAGGTATATAAGGTATATTATCGCAGTTTGTTTTCCTTTTTAGGTGCAACACAGGTTGCATACTATTAGGGGTCAACATAACATTTCAGAATATCAAGATTGAAGTTACAAAATCCAGTTGTTTTATAAAAATGCAATTTTGAATAAGTTTTAGGAAAATAATATCAAAAAATCAAGAAATAAAAAAATTAACACATAATTATTTTATAACTTACAGATGAAAAGTTATTTCAGGATTTTTTCTGTCAAGCTACTTACAATAGCACCACTGACGCACCATTTTAATTAATTTAGTAATAACGATAGCAATAAATTAAATCAACAAGATTTAAAAAACAAACGTTAATTTCAATATTTACTTTTTAACTAAATTTTTTCCGTAATATCTCGTAATAAATGACAAGTCTTGTGTCATAGGTGACACCTACGTTATTATTTTACCCGTCGTAGATGCATAGCTAGTGCGGTGTTTCCCCGACTTATCGTGTTTTTGTTAGTTAATTATATTTCACACTGCCTTGTTGTTTATGTTCTAAATAACTAAATTCAAAAAAAATTAATTTTGTAACTTACATATATTGTCGTATTTTGCTGGCCTCTCAGAAATTTCATATAAGTGAAGAGCTTCACACTTTTCTTTGGTCTCTAAAAGGGTTTCTCTCTCATGCGATAGAATTTGCATTCTATGCAAGCAAGCGTTTTGTTTTTGGGTGGCTGAGCTCAGTAATTCAATATCACCATGTTAACATGATTTAATAGCAGGATGAGGGGATTCTAGTAGGAATAACTTAACTATGGTCAATTTCACTTTCCCACGATTAGTGCTAGGAAACCGAATAAAGCTGTGGAACTCTGAAAAATGTATTTTAAGCTCACTACTTGATCTCATGAAGGAATCTGTCATATCAGATTCAAAGGAAACAATGTTGTTGCAATGAAAATTAAAATTTTGTAAGAAGGTTTTATTATCTTTAACCTAAAATTGCATGGGTTCTAAAAAGGTGAATTATTGTAAAAATAACAAACTTCGTATATTGGGAGATATTGTATTCTTTCTGAAATTTTTCGCAGAGTCATTTTAATGTATTAAGAGTCTTGGTTTGTGTAATCTAGTGATAAAAAGACCATAATTCAGTGTGTTAAGTTATCAACATGGAAGTGACTCGGGTCTCGACAGAATACTTCAACAAAACCAGTGAATTCTGAAACATAAAACATTTTAAAGTAATTTAAAAATTCTAAAATAAAATAAAAACTTACCTTCGGACGTTTGATAAATTTGATAACGTGAAATTTGGAAAATTCGGATATGATTAAGATTTAGAAGTGGTACATTAGACACAAAATTTCGCCAATTTAACCTACAAGAGTTGGAAATTTAGTTTGCCTTGGGCGCTCAACCGATGAAGTTCAGTAACGGTTAAACTTTAACCAATATTGATTTTGGATCCTTATAATTGGAGGTTATGAAAATTTAGTTTGCCTTGGGCGCTCAACCGATGAAGTTCAGTAACGGTTAAACTTTAACCAATATTGATTTTGGATCCTTATAATTGGAGGTTATGAAAATTTAGTTTGCCTTGGGCGCTCAACCGATGAAGTTCAGTAACGATAACATTTTAACCAACATTGATTTTGGATCCTTATGTTTGGAGGTTATGAAAATTTTGACCGCACATTTTTTTGTTATGAGATTTCGTGGATGGAATGCAAAGGCAACACTCACGTTTGAGATACCTTGCCACTTTAATTGATATCCTTTTTTTTTGAATGCATTGTTTTGGTGAAGTAGATGGAATTAGCATCTCTAAAGACAAGTCGCTAGTAAATTTATCAGTTGGCTATTTTAAATAGTAGCACTTCGTTTAATTGGAGGTGATAACACCGAGAAATGTTGAGAATTTTGGTCGATGTGAGAAATTGAAGTGTACACGACTCGAGACACTGAAGAAAGAAACTTTAAATGGATTGTCAATCCTTGATCTTGCGCAGATGCTGAGCATGAGTTATAGTAAAACATCAGGTGAACGAGTTTTAAAAGCGATGAGGTATTTTAAACATTATTATTTGACTTTTTTTAAAAACCATTTTTTTGAACTTTACGGCGTTGCATCTAACTCACGGGTACTGATAGCAACTACCATTAAAAATTTAAACAAAATTTCATTACTTTTATTTAATACAAAGACACTTAATCAAGAAAAATTAACGAGAATTTAACAAGAACGACATTTCATATCTGTGTTGGTATTACATCAACACAGCCAAAAGAGTTAAAGAAGAGGAAGCTGCAACTAATTCAACAATTTTATTGTTTTGAAAGGTAATTTTCCCAGGAGAAAATTTTGTACAACATTTATTTTGTAATTTTGACTGGTACCAGGGTAATTTTGAAATTTATAAAATTGAATATAAAAATCTTTCAATGCAACAATATTTTATTTGTCACATAAAAGTGATGAATTTAACAGAGATCCGCAGCTATTGATAAGGAACCATTAGAGCAATTGGCTGAGTTATTTGTATGAACATTTTCTGAGTTTTGCACTGCTGTTGTTTTGCGGAGCTGAGCTAGAACCGGAGCAGATAGGTTGTTGGCATTATTCTACAAAAGTGCTTAGAAAAATTTAGAGACTCAAGATCACGACATTAAATGGCGCACCAGTAACGTGGGGCAATTTAAGGATTGTTTTGGAGGACATTTAAATGACGCCTGGCAACGTGGGGCTAAATTAAGGGGTAGTAGGCATTGATAAAAAATTACAGGACAACATTTAAATGGTCTGCCAACGTGGGGCGTGAAAAGGGTTGTTTTGGACAACAATATATTGCTAAATCACAGCCACCAACTTAAAAATAATAATTAATTTAAAAATGCATTTAAATTATTTGAAAACTGTACTTAGTGAGTTTTACCTCTAAACCGACGATATAACCCCATAATTTGTATTTGTTATATGGATGTTCATTGGTTCATACCAGTACTGAACAATACGTGTATCTATAGTTGCAGCCGTTGCAGGGGCTATGTAAAAGGAAAACAAACCGCCATACATCTGTGCTTCAAAATTTCTTGCTTGCTGAATGGGCATGTCTTATCTAGTAAATTCATGATCGAAGGTCCAGTCTATATCGATTTGGTTTTAAAGCAAAAACCGGCGTTAACGCGCCCTCTTGCATTATTCATAGCAACTGAACATTTGTTGTAGTATAAGTGACAATTGTCAGTATCACAACGAACATCAACAGTTAGGGTCATATTCAGATCAGCAATTAAATAAAAAATAGAAAATTTTCTCTATTCACCTGATTCTAAATACAGGAAAAAAAATACGGCCCTGACTGTTTATATTCGATGTGATATTGTTTTATTGAAACTTATCTGCTTGGTAGATTTTAATGACCGATACTTTAAATATAATGTTATAATTCGTTGTTGTTTTAATTTTTACTTTTAAGTGCAGTTTACGCCGGTGGCGTCGCCGAGTTGACCGTCGCCGAGTGGGAATCGCCGAGTTGTCCGTGTCTGACTTTTTCTAGACCTCAGTTTGTTGTGACCATGAAATTTTTCATGGTTCGTTATATATAGTTTCGGATTATTTATCTAATCTTGGGGTGACTTTAAAAAATGGTTAATCACTTGGAAGATTTTAAAAAATTTACATTTCTGCAGTCTATACTTTATAAACTTGACAGTTTTTTCTTCGTCCGGACAAGAGAAAATTATATAGTAGAATTATAAAATAGTATAGTTGGAGCTTCACTCTGCATGTATGTAGTTTATCGTTAAATTTACAGTCAAGTTAACGATGCAACTTGTTTGTCATGTTAAAGAAATGACATTGCATGTACAATGTAAGATAACGACTCGATTTTAACATATAAAGGATTTTTCATGAACATAAATATCTGAAATCTTAGTTTAATCCTCTGAAAAACAAAATTTTTGTGAATAATCTAGATTGATGTAATTTTGTACGTTTTGAGTTGCTTGGATTCGGATTGGCATTGTTAGTTCTAAATAAAAATAATGTACTACAATTTGCAACTTTGTAGTACAACTGTTAACTTTACCTTATTATAAAAATTATATTCCGGAAACTTGATTTTATTTTTAAATTTAACTTTTGAAAAATAACATAAATTTTTATATGTCTTTAAATTATGTTAAATTTTTTAGTATATAGCAGCTTTTTACAATTTATGTCCTTTGATATCAATTCAATCAATGTATCATTAGGAAGAGATATCAAGGTGCTGATTTATGAATATTGGAAAATAAAAATAAACTTTTAATAAAAATATGTCGAAGGATACCCTATAACACTATTGAACTTTTTTATTTAGTTTATATTGAACGTGTCGAAGCTCTTCATAAATAAGCAACTAATCAAACAAATTGATATTTTCAACAAGACCGAGTTATATAAATTTTCAGTTAAATAGAAGCAGTTAAAAATTGTACAAACATTGTTAAATATACAATGGTCTTTCGTGCCGGATTATTGAGATCATTGAAGTACCGAAGGAAATTTTTCGTGTTTTATTTGCTACGTTTTTTTAAAAGTTTGTTTACTACTTAATATTAATAACAAAAACCTAAGAGGATTTAACCTAATTCCGCTAACCCACCGCCAGACAATGATAATTCCACCCCTGAACGTGCCATTGAAAATGCGCTGCAATTATAAATACATTAATCTTTTCAATTATTTAAAACCGTTTCATCCATCGCAAACCGGAAAAATATAATTGAAAACTTGAAAAAAACGAGATTTTAATGAGCGTTCCCATATTTCACTTGTGTGTAAGTTGGTCATCAATTTAATTATTTAATTCATAATTTGAAATTTAATGAAAATTAAAAATAAATCAAAATTATTGAGGCATTATAAATTAATTGTCAAAATATTTAATGGCTTAAATAATTTATACCGTGGTAAAATTGCTTTCGTAATTAATTTGAAAAATTAACCGAGCTCATGAAATAAATTTAATGGATTTTTAAAATAAAATTTATAAAAGTACTTCGAAAATTTATCAAAAGTTTTAACTCTTTCGTTTTATTGTAAGTAATTATTGCAGTTTAAATTTTTTCTGGATGATCAGTTCTAGGCAATTTTAAACTCTTCACGATCGAACGCTTAAAATTAATTAATTGCACCAATTTTCTTCGAGTTTCACAGGTTCGAACACTAAACTGATAGCGGCTGTGCTGTTGTTATTAGTATTTGTTTCGGATAACAATTCGTTATTTGTTATACCGGAGATAAACAATAAAGCGGCACTTTGTATTCACATACAAATTAGATTACTTGAGAATTTGGCATATTGGGATTTAAAATTTATTTCTTGTTAGCTCGATGTCCAGTGCAGACTGGAAGGAAAACTGTTCAAAAATTTATTCATCGGTTCGTTTCTTTATTTTTTGTGACGCGAGGAGGGGAATATTTTGAAATGACACCACTTTTGGTCGTAGAGTGCACGGTAGAGTAAGATTTTTCCTGACTAAAATTCCGTCCATTGATGAACTTCCACGGTTTACACGATGGGCCCGTGGTATGCAACGAACATTCTTCTCGTGCCCACTGGATTTCAGCTATTCACCATTCCGGGACTGGTCTCTTCTTCGTCGAACTTCTGCTCGAGTTGGCGTAGCCGCTCATTTTCTGCTTTTCACTTTACAATGTGTCCTAACATATTGGATATTTCCGTCCAATTGGATATATTGTCAATCATAAGTTGAGTTGTATTCTCTGGCTCTAGCTTGACTCCGAGTTTCACCTCAGCATAGGACCTCGACACACTCCATTGTGAGCCCGACCGGGTCTTGGCCATCGCAATAGGTACACTGGTCTGAGGCTGTGTAGCTGTGGAAGCACCCGTGTTCAGTCAGTGCCTGAATGAGTTAATAGTTCGTGTCACTGTGACGTCTATTGACCCATGATTTAATGGAGAGCATGAGTTTTCGCGTTCAAGCCCACTTCCCCTATTCAGCCCATCTGTTCTGAAAATTTCTTATCTGGCTTGCTTATTGTGGGCTCTTTCTTTGTTGTTGTCAAAATTCGTTGACCTCTCCAACGTCATGACGTCAATCGGGAAGATTCCAGTCAGAACAGATACCGTGCTTTTTGACACTGTACGATGGGTGCAGCAGATCCTCAGTGCTATATTCCACTAGTCTGACTGCGTAACAGTTCACAGACATAGCATCCAGTCACACTTTGGTCTAACCAATTTTTCGGTCTGCACTAACAGGAAAATTTGGAAAATTCATATTGTATAGAATGTTCTGGTTTTCAATTTAAGTTTAATAATAATTTTCCGTATGTTTGGATACATAAATACACTTGTATGTATGTTAAATTAAAGGTTATCTGGAATTTTGATTAAGTCTTCAATTTTTTAATTAGCGTTTTACAATAATTATTCAGTGATTCAATTTTTGCGAGTTGATAATGCCAAAAACAATGCAAAAAAAGCCAAAAAGAGACTGGGTTAGGTTAGGCCTGGTTGGGTTTGGTTAGGTAGGATTGGGATAGGTCCGAAGTTTCTCGGTCTGTTTATGGAGTGTCCTGCATGTTAATTTGTATGTCCTAGAGAGGGTTAGGTTTGGTTGGATTAAGTCTGAAGTGTTGCTTGTGGTGCTTGGACCGACGCTATGGAATCTAATGTACGACGGGGTGCTACGTCTGCAGCTCCCACAAGGTTGCACCACTGTGGGTTTCGCGGACGATCTCAACGTGGTAATCGTGGGCAAGGACGTGGCGGAGATCGAGAGATCCGCGACGCAGGCCCTGGAAAAAATTTCCGCCTGGGTACGCGAAAGAGGACTCACCCTAGTCCCCGAAAAGTCGGAGGGAGTACTACTAAGCGGAAGAAGGAAAGTGCCCGCGGTTCTCATTCGACTAAACGGAGTTCCAATCCCATGCAAGGATTCGGTAACCGTCCTCGGCGTAAAGATAGACAAAAATCTAAACTTCGCAGAGCACATCAGGGAAGCGGCAGCAAAGGCAGGACAAAAGAAGAACCCTCGGACTGGTGACGCAATCAATCATATTATATGCGGCACCGATATGGCACGAAGCACTCCGAGTAAACAGGAACGCACAGAGATTGCTAAGCGTCCAGCGAAGAATGGCGCTACGAGTTTCCTGCGCCTATAGGACGGTCTCGCTCGACGCGGCGCTCGTCTTGGCGTCGATGCCCCCAATCGACCTTCTCGCCTTGGCAAGAGGCAGAACATACGAAGGAGCAGAGGATGCCGGGAAGGAGATGGCCGAGATTTGGCAGGCTAGATGGGAGATGGCAACTTGCGGCTTGTGGACCCGACGACTAATCCCCAACATCAAAAGATGGATCGAAAGACGGCACGGACAAGTAAGCTTCCACCTCACACAAATGCTGTCAGGGCACGGCTGCTTTGCCCACTACCTACACAGATTCGGAAAGTTGGCAAGCCCCCGTTGCTAGTATTGCGAGGAAATCGACACCGCGGAACACTCCCTTTTCCACTGTTGGAGATGGGAACGCGAGAGTACAATGGTCTCCCTAGCACTGGGGTACACGATGACTCCCGAGGACCTAATCGAAGCAATGCTTGTCGACGAGACACAGTGGCAGCGGATAACTACCCTCGTCACCACCATATTAAGATGTAAGGAGGCAGCCGGGAGAGCCGAGCAACAGGCAGCCGCCGCCGCTACTCTAACGGAGGACAAACAAACGGAGGACGACACACAAATGGAGGACTAACGATTCGACGCGAAACCCGGAAAGGTAGAAGAGAGGCATGCGGAAGAGCACACGCCACACGCGAGTTCCATCGCATTGCCCCCTACCCGGCCGACAAACTAGGACGACACTATTAAAGGAGAAGAACGTGGTCCGATTCTAGGACACATCATCCCGGAAGCAATGCCTGACGGCGGACACCCGGGAGGACAGGTAAGGAAGAAGGTAAGTAATTAAAAAAAAAGTCTGAAGTGTAAAGCAAGGCTTCCGCCAAATATATTATTAAAAAACTAAGGGAATAAAAAGAATATGACATTGCAGATTATCTTCACAATTTATCAATCAGTATTTTTCATTCTTTTGACCCAAACAATAAATTATTGTCAAGCCAAATGGTTAACTACTGACAATACCCTCATACCAAACTGTTGATTCCGGAAACAGACCTTTTTGTTTTTCCCAACTGGCGCAAAAGATTCGATAAAAAGAACTAACAGTGGTGTAAATAAAACAACTTTACATTAATCCTTGAGTCCGTCCCTGACATTAAATGACAGATATTGTTATTGATGTTGGATGCGAATTTTGTAGAAAATTTCATTAAATCGAGTTCTTTTAGAAAAGTGATAAAGCGATAAACAGTGAAAAACTTGCGGATATTCTGAATAAGTAGTATTCACTGAGGCTACCGTAAGTTACGATACTCATTCTGTTAATAACATAAGTGAGGTTAGGATGTGAAACCCAATCATGCAACGAACGCCGCCTCCCAGTAAGAGTTATACTCCCTAAGTGATAGAACAGCAGTACGAAAAATCACAGTCATACCAGATAAGACCAGCCGCGTCACCACCCGACCGCATTTATTATGATTATGATCCACCAGCACAAGTAACGAATCAATATCCAGGACCGTACTTGCCCCAAATGTTGCAGCAATCAGTTCCACTAACTTATTATAACCGAAATTACCCACAGATAATGCAACCTTCTGAACAACAACAAGTCTATCCAAATCTGAGTATACAACAACTGCCCCCATTACCATCAAGTCATACAAGTGAATGGCAAACAGCTGGTAGAAAGAGAGGTATGAAAAATAGCCCGGAAGCCCCAAGAAGATCTGCTAAACAAACAAAACAAACAATACTTCAAAATTATTGGCTTAATGCTCCAATTGAAACAAATAACAAATTTGATGTCCTATCACAGGAGGAATCAGCAAACGAAACACAGAAAGATGCAACAAATAGTAATGTGGACACAGAGGAGAAACCGGAAACAACAAAAGTACCAAACCCACCACCTATTTTTGTCGATGATGTCCTAAACGTCACACCATTAACAGAACCACTAGAGGAGAAAGCTAAGGGCGAATATATAATGAAGGTGCTGTATAATAATCAGATCCGTTTACAGCCAAAGTCAGAAAAAAGTTACAGTGTCATAATTAAAGCCCTAACCGAAAAAAAAACACATTTTCATACCTACATACATACAATATTAGTGCAAAATATACAAAAATTCCTCTACCACTATTCCATGTTGAATTGAAAACTGGTTCAAACAATAAGGAAATTTACAAAGTTACACAACTAATGCATGCGATAGTAAGTTTTGAACCTCCCCACCCAAAACGGGAGATCCCACAGTGTACGAAATGTCAAAGATATGGCCACACACAGAAATTTTGTTACAGACAAGTAAGATGCGTCAAGTGCACAGAAAATCACTTAACAAAAGACTGCTCAAGAAAGGTACGTGACCAGGGGGTGAAGTGTGTACTATGCGAGGGCGACCACCCGGCAAATTACAAGGGATGTTCAATATACAAGAGTCTTCAAAAAAAATATACCCAACCTTAAGAGAGAAAAACCAACCAACAACATTCAAACCAGTAAGAAACAATTTCACAAGTAACCCAGAACCGGGCTCGAGGGATTCGTATGCGAACATAACAGGAGGGGTCCAGCAGTCCCAATATGTCCTTCCAACCGCTCAAACCATTCTACCAAACCAACAACAATCCCAGCAAAATTCTAACTTGTAGAGTATGATGTCAAAAATGATGGAAAAAATGGATATTTTACTAAACCTCCTCACAGCCATGATCAGTAAAATGCCGTAATGTCAGCACAACTTAAAATTGCTATCTGGAACGCAAACGGCTTAGCCAATCATAGCCAGGAAGTTACAATGTTCCTAGTCAATCACGACATTGATATAATGTTGATATCTGAAACCCATTTCATCAACAAAAATTACTTCAAGACACCAAAATACCAAAAGTTATTGCACAGCTGCATTTCTCGACATAACCCAGGCCTTCGACAAGGTTTGGCATACTGGTCTCTACTTCAAAATTAAAAAACTTCTGCCACATACCTACTACGAAGTACTCAAGTCGTACCTTACCAATAGGCATTTCTATGTGAAATTTCAGGAAGAAATTTCTTCGCTCTTAACCGTCGAGTCAGGAGTCCCTCAGGGCAGTGTACTTGGACCGATTCTCTACCTAATATACACAGCTGACCTACCAATAACAAGAGATACAGTTATAGCGACTTCTGCAGATGATACCGCAATCTTGGCGTCTCATCCCGATCCATTAACGGCGTCCGCACTACTACAAATTCATCTTACCAAGTTTGAAAAATGGTTAAAGAAATGGCGTATCAAGGCAAACGACCAAAAATCAGTGCAAATAACTTTTACAAATAAAAGAGCCACTTGTCCTCCAGTAAGGCTCAATGGAAATTTATTACCCCAAAAAGAAGAAGTCAGATACTTTAGTATGCACTTAGACAGAGGACTGACATGGAGTAAACACATATGGAACAAAAGGCTTCAATTGGGTCACACTTTCAGAAAGCACTATTGGCTGTTAACATCGTCACTCCCAATTATCACTCGAAAACAAAGTGCTGATATACAAAATTATCATAAAGCCAATCTGGACCTACGGCATCCAACTATGGGGAGCCGCCAGTAACTCCAACATAGCCAAAATTCAACGGTTCCATTCCAAAATTCTAAGAACCATAACTGATGCCCCATGGTTCGTACCTAATCAAATAATCCACAGAGACCTCGACATTCCCACCATCGAAGAATGTATCAAATCGTATAGTTCAAGGTACTGTGATCGTGTAGAGAATCATCCCAACTCACTTGCGGTGGATCTGCTGACTGCCCATCGAACCAGGAGGCTGAAACGTAAAGACCCAATGGACTTGCCCCATCGCTTCTGAACTAGATGTGTACATTCCGGAAGACATCGAAGGCCAGACATAACATTCTCGGGTGTTAAACTGTAAAGGAAGCAAGCCACCGGGCAAACTCCTCCTATGTCATTTTACTCACTGTCATATCACTTACTTATTGTCTATACCAGCGTTTCTCAAATAGGTGGTCCGCGGACCAGTGCCGGTCCGCGAGCAAAGTGTTGCCGGTCCGCGGCTAGTTCACCCAAATATAGTAAAAAGATGGTTTTTTGTGTAGGTGTGTGTTCTGATGGAGCATCTGCAATGATAGGTCGATTTTCAGGAGTGGTTACGCAGATTAAAGAGCTTGCACCTGAATGCAAGTCAACGCACTGTTTTATTCACCGCGAAAATTTGGCAACAAAAAAATTGTCACTTATAATATATTAAGTGCATTTTTGATTATCGGTAACAATTTGACTACGTTGCTATGAAAACTTTGTTGTCAAGTAAATGTCCGAATGCGAAGCATGAGGACATTTACTAATGACAACAAAGTTTGAATATAGCAAAGTAGTTAAATTGGACGATAATCAATAATGCACGTAATAAATTCGGCAAGACTATTGCACACATTTGAATTTGGAGGTTAAATATAATTGAAGTAGTGTTTCTATGGTTATTGTGTAGCAGATTTGACAATTTAAAGCATTACTTTGTATGTCACCCGCTGTGGCGAAATGGTGATAGTACATGAGTACATGATTAGCAATGAGAATATCCGAGGTTCGAATCTTGCCGACGGCGAATTTTTATTTCATATAAAAAATGTATCACATGATATAAAGTAAACGTACACAATTATCAAAAAGAAGCATATGTGCAATTATCAAAGCAACTTGAACAATTATCGCGTAATTCTAACTCCATTGGTTAGAATTGATCGGATCCCTAAATATCATTGGTTGATGTTAGTCATGTGACACATGGGTGCAATAGTCGCCAGAATTAAATAGTGTGCTCAGCGGGGTGGTCAAGGTTGTCAACTATGTAAAGGCCAATGCTTTAAATTCGCGACTCTTTGCTCTATTATGCGATGAAATGGGAGCTGCTCATAAGAAGCTCTTATTACATGCTGAAGTGCGTTGGTTATCGAGAGGAAAAGTCTTCTCAAGAGTATTCGAGCTTCGCAACGAACTGATGGAGTTCCTTCAAAGCAAGAAACCAAATTGGGCGCAACTTTTCCTCGATGTAAATTGGGTGGCGAAGCTTGCCTATTTAGCTGATATTTTTCCATCTTCAATGATCTGAACAACTTGATGCAGGGAATGATGACTTCCTGTTTTACTGTTGCAGACAAAATTGATGCACAGAAACGAAAACTACAAGCATGGAAAAGTCGAATCGCAAGAAATTGTTACGATATGTTTCACAACCTATCAGAATTTATGGTCGATGCAGGAGAAGAGCTTGATGTTACATCTCTAAGAAATGTCATCAGCCAACACTTGACAAGCTTGATAGAACGTTTCGAATTTTATTTCCCAACAGATGAAGATCCGCGCAAAGAAAACGTATGGGTCCGCAATCCATTTGTTCCGCTTACCGATGACTTACCTGTCAATACTGAAAATAAATTGTTGGAGCTCGCTGCTGATGAAGGACTGAAGGTATACTTTGAAAATATGTCACTCGCATCTTTTTGGATAAAAGCAGGACCAGAATATCCCGATATTTCCGATATTGCTTTGAAAAAACTTCTTCCTTTCGTTACCACATATCTATGTGAGATTGGCTTTTCAACCATGGGTATAATAAAAACAAAATATAGGAGTACTATGAAGATTCATTCCCCATTTCGCTTAGCGCTGTCATCAATTGAACCACGGATCGAAAAATTGACCGAAAATAAGCAAGCCCATTTATCACATTAAGGCAGCGTTGTGCGTTATTTTGTTTATGTTTATATATAGTTCTTTTTCAAGTTTATGAATAAAATACTTATGTTTCGTTATTGTTTCATCTGTTATAAATTGAAAAAAATCTTTGACCTTCGATAAAATTGTGGTGGTCCTTCATGGATGAGTAAGAATAATACCGGTGCGCCACGTTCAACAATTTGAGAAGCGCTGGTCTATACGGACAGATTGTAATATAAGAGGAAGTCAATAAAAACAAAATAAACATTAATCCATTCGGGGATTATAATTACCGCATAATTACTTTCTGCAAATCGACAGAAAAGCATCCATCGCTGAGAAAATCTTGGGTTAGTTCTGCGTCTATACCATGACTTTTCCGAGATTGCTGATATTTCCTTTTATGTTTTACACTGATTTTACAAATATTGCAGTCCTCACTAAGTTTTACAAATCGTACAAATGACTATCTAAAGCTGCACAACTTTCTCATTCTTTCATATTTCTAATGGTTTTCTGTCTGTTTCTTATAGACAATTTTTGTTGGGCTCTTCAGGTTTTTCCATTAGTTTAATACTAACATCGCTAGGAAAGTATTTTCTATTAGTAACATTTTCATGTCGATGATAGGACATTTTTGGAAATTCTAAACCCAATATAAAGTAACAAGGCCGTAGCTGTTCATTACAAAGTAAGAAGCAAGAAAGTCGTAACTGATAATTTGCATGTTGTACTTGTGGCATTGTTAGTATGAAAACCACGATTTTTAGGGGTTGATGAATTTTTCATATTACTTTTATTTTAAATTGATGCAACTTTCTGTAAATCAAATTACACATAAATAATATAAATATTATAATAGATATAATTTTTTACGCAGATCTCCAAAATACTACAAACTCAATTTGAAAAAATGTACTTACAACCTTTTTACTTTGGATGATAGAATACTTTCTCTGATAACATTTTATGCAGTTCAATTCTACATTAAATGGTCTGAATTTTGTTGCGGCAAGCTTGTGAATTTGTCGAGGTTTTTGCTAGGGAAGTGGGCTTGTGGTTTTCGGGATTTCGTCTCGCTAATTACTAACTTTTATGAAACAAAAAAAAATAATAGAAAATTGCCCAAATATCGAAGTTGTAGAAAAATCTTGTAACGAGTTAACATGAAAGTGTTTATAATTATTATTGTGATGGATTCAAATATAGCAAATTAGATGATCCCAATTTGGTATAGCTTTTGTTGTTGCGTAGTTACATATTTTGTTATAATTATCTATTTTATTTAACTTAATTTAGAGTATCACTAAAAATAAAATAAGAATATACTAATAACAGCCCTAGCACGACACGACGCTAGAAGCTTTTGTGGTTTAAGAGATTGAAGGTATAATAATATACCTATCAGTTTCAAAAATAAGCACAGAAGTTGTTTATAAGCTAAAACATCGACATTTATTTTTGTTCTTTAAATATACATCAACAATAAATAAGTAATAAAAGCGTACGAATTAATAGGCTCTCCTGCTGTTGTATTGCAATTTAGTTTTGTTTTTCTCCCCAGTGGCAGTTAAAATCAATATGTGTCCGTATAATTCACATAAAATTAATAACAATTAATTTAAAATGGAACGCTCAATTTAGGATAAGGTTCTTTGCTTTTATGAGCACTAACAAGATTTTAATTATCACAGGGTTGGATCGCATTTGGATTTCTGGCAGCAATTTTAGTTGTGTGATGATGTATTTGTTTAAGTTATACAAATATGTATATGTACTTGGCTAATCGGCATTATTGTACTTGTGGGCTTATGCCCAATTACAACTGCAATCTATTAATGATTTATTAGCGATTAATGCTATCTAACACAAAAAACATCAAGTCCTGGTTTGTGGATTAAAATTGTTTCGCGGAATTTGGGATATTATCCGGCTCAGCATCTAATAAATTGTTAAATAATTAAATTATCATCATTATTTAATTCATTTATGTGAGTATCCAAATTAAATATGAAATCGCCAAACATTAATTAGTCCTGTGGTATATACACTATTTATTGCACTCCGGGTAATGCATTAATTTTGAAACCAAAAGTTTTAAATTACACATACATTTCACATGTATCTCAGAGGGCTTATAACAGCTCTATGCAAATTTTGCAGGTGTCTAAGGTAAAGATATCGTTTATTTTTATTTCACTCGGATTAAATTTATATTTAATCCCTTGCTGATTAAAAGTGCACTTTAGTTCCTGAAAATTAAGAGTAAAGCAGCACATTTATTTCCTAGTGTGCACAAAATATTGTATAAAATTAATTTGAATAAAATTTTAATTATTATTAATCTCCTGGATGACAGAGTAACGTGAAAGGAAGAATCCGTTAATTCAAACTAAGCGAGCAAGTCGAAGCAAGTTTTATGTTATATTTTTGTTTCAACCTAAACGATGTAACTTGTAATACAATTTATAAGTAGTAAATTGGAAAACTGTAGATTGCAAATTTCTCTTTTCAATATGCTAATTGAAAAAATTTCTGAATGTACAATATTCGTTTTTGACATTGATGAAGTGGGAAGTTTTTGAAGCTTGGTAACAAATTTATTCTAGTTAATAAACTATGCATATCGTACACGAAACTTAGATTTTTAGATAATATCTAATAAAAATTCGGAAAATAAACAAATTTGACCTGTTCTATTGAATTATTTAATATAATTACAGTCATGTTAGAACTCTTTTCAATATTTGATTTAGTTAGCGTGATACGTTAATCAAGAATTGGTTAAATATAGTAGTTTTTCTTTTGGAAATAATTTACATATGAAAATCGAAACACATTTTTTAATCTTAGTCTTTTCGCTATTCTATTAGCAAAAGGGGCGCACTTTTAACCAAATTCTGCTATAATAAATATAAAATTATTATATGTGTATGTAATACTATGGTTGTGCGGCCTAAAGGCCGCACTAAAACTAAACGTCTTTTATTTCGTATGGATCGCACATTTCAACTGTTCAACTATTTCTCCTTTATCTTCTACACTACAATTGTACCATAACTTTAATCCTCTCAGTACGACATAATCTTGACTCCCTCGCGAAACTCATTGAATTTTATCGTATTGTGTTTTCAACGCTTAATTAGTTTCCTATAACAGAATTAATTATTTTGTTTTCTAACTCTTAGCAACTACGCTAACGTAGTTTTGTTAGCTAAGTTATCACCTGTCTATTATCCTTTTATCAATATTTCGGTTAACAATAACGTTTGTCATAAATTGCGATTAAGAACCAACCCTTCAAACAACCTCACGTTCTCCAATAAGTTGAAACCGCCCTTGACATCTTACAACAATTGTTATTATGCGTAAAAGCGTGTATTGATTTAATACGCAATTAATTTTCTTGTGCCTTTGATTATTTAGCACAGAACTGGTGTTTACATAAACCACAGTTTCGTTTTTACCTTACATTTCACAGTTAAGAGTTTTAATTTGCACTGCCTTCAAACAAAAATTTCAAATTTAAAGCTTTACATTTGATGAATACAGCTCTAGAATTCTAATTAGTCTTAAAATTACGCAATACTGGAACATGTAAGGAATTTTACAATTTTCGTTCAGATTATTATACCTTATACACAGAAGTTAACTTCTGATGTTAGAAACGCAAACATAAATATATATAGGCTATTCTAATATGTTGATTAATTAGATTAATTAGGATACATTAGATTTTTTAACATCTTGGGACATTGTTCGATTCCTTGCCTGTGCTCATTCCATGACGAAATTGCGTGAAAACCATAGCATGAATTTCAAAAACCTAGGATTCTAAAAATTCTCCAAAACTGGAGAGACCACGTGGATAGAATGGAAGACAATAGACTGGAGAAAATTTGGAAAGATGGACGACCTACGGGGAAAAGAAGGCCTGGGCGACCGCCCAAGAGATGAGCATAGAGCTGGTTTTCCTTTTCCACCGAATAAACCGAAAGCCAGGCATACAGGGTTATCCCTAGTCAAAAGAAGAAGCAGAATTCCTTGTTTGTGTTCATTGCATGTTGAAATTGCGTGAAAACCACAGCAAACCTGCAGCTGAACATGGAGTCCAAAACCACGACAATAGCACCCCACTAATATGAAACCCGTGAATATTAACAGGAGAATATAATAAGCTAACCATTCGACTATTCGCTCACCTCATCTGGTAAATGTATAATAATAAGTTCGGGGGCCGAATGCGGACACGAGCGATCAGTTGAACAGCCCTGGATCGTGAGTTAGGAAACAACATAGTTTGATATTTCATCGGACTAGGAAAAACTTAACCCCTACATATTTTTAATTGTGTATGAATGAGTAGATGGGCATAGATGTTGCTTAAACTGTCGATGTCAGTTTTCCGATTCATTGCGGATTTCTTTAGGTATACACACTTCTCATCACCTATCCCATAGGCACACTGCTGGTTACGGATATTTAAATCAAGGACTTGCCATGAATGACAAAATAGAAAAAAGGTAATGATCTGTCTACTGCTTGGAAATAATTGCCAATTCAATTGCTAAATAATCGTTAGCCGAAGGTCATAAACAAAGATAACTAGAGTTTAGTGGTTAATGACTGCAATGGCACCCAGAAATGATTCTCAATTCGACTACAAGTTTTACAGTGATTTGGACCAAAGAAACCAATCCTGGACGAAGTGGAATCGAGATTTCTTGTATAAAATTACTTATACAAATATGTGACCCTAAAAGTTCTAACAAAACAAATTTAATTTAAAGAACTCAAAAGTAAAGCTTACTAGCAATGGTTATTATGTGCGTGGGGGGGAGGGGATCAAATCCACAATTCTGTTAATAATTTTTCAATTTTTTGGAATTTCTTTAGAAAATAGAAAATGTTATGCGATTGGTTAGCTGAACCTCTTATTACAATCTACCATGTTATTCGAAGCACAGAGAAATTTAAGAAATAAATAAAACGCTACCAAAACGGTAGAACCAAAAGAACGAAAGAAAGATAAACATAGAAGTACAACAAAAGCACAAAGAAGAAAATATGGATGAACTGAAAATGATAATAGTTACTTTGACACATACGGTTAACGCTGGTTTTAGATAAAAAGGGGGAAATGAAAGAGTTTACAACAAGCATGGAAAGAATGGAAGAATAACGGAAGAGGGAAGACAAGAATTGAAAAGTGAAATCGAAGGGCTGGAGGTCAGAGTGGCAAAACAGCAAAGCGAAATAAAATAACTGCGCGAACAAATGGAGATGCAAGAGAGAGAAAGGAGGTGTAATATTATTACTAAAAGAACTCATCAGGGCGAATTGGCATCCAAAGAAAAACACCAAGCATTCATAAAGGAGAAACTCTTAGTGCAGGTTGAAGTTCTCGAAACGTTCAAGATAGGAGGAATGCCTGGAAGAGAAGTAGTATTAGCAAACCTGAAGAATTTCGGTTAAAAGATAAATGTGAAGGAGATAAAAGCAAGCTGAACGGAACCAAAATTTACATAAATAGCGACCTGACATATAACGAAAAATCAATACAAGGAAAGATTTTCGAGTAGTCTAGAGTAAGAGAAAAAATGGCAAAAAATAAGGGTAGGATATGGCTAGCTAAATGTGGAAGGACAAAAGTTTGTAAGTATGAGGTTGTCCATTCATTTTGTCAGACCTCTTCTACCTCTTGTCAGTATTTGGCCTTTTCTAACTTTCCTTCGTGGATTTTGGCTTTCGGCTACCATGAGATCTATTATTGATATATCTACAAGGACCGGTACCGCACCCTTCGACACCGTGCGGCACGCAGAACACACTCTGAGAGCCATTTTGCATTGTAACTTTGACAACTTCCTCCTGAGCACTCTCCTCTTCGCTGTCTGCGGCCTATAAAGATTTGGCATCAGTCTTCTAATGGCAGAGTATGCACATTCTGTTTTGGTAGTGATGTTTGCCGTGTGAGTGGCATAGTTGCGCCGCTTATCAATGTTTTTTGGCCAAGGTGATCACGCTGCTCTGGGGCTCGATTCGATGTGTCGAAAAAGATAATATCTTTTGGTTTTCTTTTCCCAGTAAAGAGCACCGCTGCAGCTTTCTGTGGAACCAGGGAAAGTCTTGGGGATTGCATCCACCTCGTGATTCTTTCTATTGGCTCATTTATTTTGCTCATTAACGTTTCTTCAGTCTTGACCGACGTTAACAGAAATCCTATCAGCTTTGCGTTCTCATGACATACCATAACGTTGGCCCAATGTCGACCCCTGTGGAATCCCTACGGTAACATTAACTTCTTCAAACAGGTTTTCTTGCTTGATGATAATGTAGATTTTTAAGAAATATGTTTTCAAACTCATCGACTAAGTTGCAGGCATCACGCACATCCAGCGTCACCTTGGCACATATCCTTCTGGTGCAGAATGGATTTGCAGCACGGTTTTTATTGCATAGGTCGTGGACCTGCCCTATCTGAAACCAAACTGGTTCTGTTTCTGCAACCTGGTCAATATTATTCTTTCATGTAGTGTTCCTGCGGCGTCCAGGAGAAAAATGCGCCTGTATGAGCTAGTAATCTCAGGGAATTTATTCCCCTTCTTTGATAGCATCATTGCTGCTCCTTTTAAGTTATCAGAAATAGTGTAGTGGAATCAATGATAACTGCACGATCATCCGATCATTAAGTTAATCCGGATTTCGCTACCTAGACCTACCCAAACTATATATTGTTTGGGTTACATACAATGTTAAGTGTGTTTTTTAACTATATTATTTAGAAATTGACGACGGTCATGGCCTGATAGCTAGCGCGATCAACTGCTAACGTAGGGCTCCCCGGTTCGACTCCGGGTACAGTCTAAAATTTCTTGACCGTCTTCCGTGCTTCGGAGGGTACGTAAAGCTGTGTTAATGATTTGCCATCATAACAATAAAAAACAGGGTGCAGGCACATCGAAAGGCAAGCCTAGCAAGCTACCTGAGATGTAAAATCCAAAAATGCTCACAGAACTAATTACAAAATTAGTAAAGAACAGGTCCTGGACCGATATTAAGAGGGAGACTTCTTAATAAAAGTGGAAGAAGAATTTAGAAATTCTCAGTGTGTCGAAAGTATAATAGAGAATTGCTTGTTATAATAGCGAAAAATATCCTAGGGCAATTTAATTATGGAACAATTTCTCTAAT
This sequence comes from Podabrus alpinus, assembly GCA_932274525.1. Classification (NCBI taxonomy): domain Eukaryota; kingdom Metazoa; phylum Arthropoda; class Insecta; order Coleoptera; family Cantharidae; genus Podabrus; species Podabrus alpinus. The sequence goes on from OW026452.1 coordinate 100,294,570, forward strand.
ATTAGAAGTATTTCCTTTAATAGACGTAACTAATTTTCCGAGTTTTCTCAACTATCATGAAAGCAATTTGAATTTTTAATCTTGTAATTTTTTGTATTTTGATGTATTATCCGTTTTAATTAAAGAAAATGGGTATCTAGATGTCTAGTCACAATTTTAATTAAGAACATGATAACAATGTAGAGGTTATATTGTTGTTTTTCTTTTAACTGGAACTAATAAAAGTTCTTCTTTAATTCAACACAAGATTGATTAAATTTATGTAAATTATCATTAAAGAAAGAAGACTTATTTGTTTTAGTAATGAAAAGCAAGTAAATAATTTATTAATGTCCTTAGTTGATTGATCAACAAGATGAATGTTCCTTGCACGTAGTGTGTAAGTACATAACAATAAACGTGGTGCAATAATACTTACATTATGAGAATATTTGTTGGGTTAAGAAATGAAATTTTAGCTTTTACTGTTAACTCGGCTTACAAATTGAGTTATTTCCGCATTAAGTTTATGGAGGTAAATTGAGAGTAAAGAAAATATGGCGTTTAGGAAAAGTTCGTAAAATATAAGTCGACGATAAACTTGAGTGGGTATTAATGCAATTATTTAAGGAGATTTATAATTGAAGATCCTTAATTGCGGTTTACTCTCGCTAAGTTAATTTTCTACATCTTTGTATCAATTTAATGCTAAAAGTTAGTGCAGTGTTTTTGTAATTACCAGTGATTGGTTTTAAGTTGGAACTTTTGACAAAAAGTTCATAATGAACCAGACCTTTTTTTAAAATGATTAAAAAACATGGTGACTGAGGCAACTGCAACCTGATTGATTGTTACTTCATAATAATACGTTTTAAGATACAGTTTGAATAATTCAAGTTTTTAGTAGATAGGTACGTATAATATAGCTGAAAAGGCTTTCCTTTAAAAGACTCTATTAAATGTATATAACTTTCGCAGCGCTAACATATCATATTTTAACAAAAGATGTTAAAAAAACTATAAGAAATAAACGTGTTAAAAGAAAAGTTGAATTTCCACCTGAGAAAAGTTTAGATAGAATTTCGAAACGTGGTGCGACACGTGAGCTCAAATTTCGACAATTAGTGTTTGAACAAATGGACACTTCACAATTACTTTTAGATAATTTATTAGGTATAATTATCATTCTGGAAAGGTTTTCACTTTTATATTATTCAATATTTGAAAAAGTATAAAATAAAATGTATTCACTGAGAATCATCAAACGCGGTTTCCCCTATTATTTTTGTTCTCGTTGGTGTACTACTTGAACGACCACGTATTTTAACTCAATCTGAAGTAATAAAAACAATAAAGGAGCCCATTTTTCTAAATGTTCAACGTTTTTGAGTTTTCCTTTTTGCCTAAGTCTAAAATACCTACTAAAAGTGTCTACTTTTCAATTTTGTTACAAAATAATGCAATATTTATCACTAACCGGGGTGCGGCGCTTTGAATATGATGATTGATGTTCGATTTGCTATATCAATCAAAAATGTTGGATGCTAAACATAACAATGTCATTATCTCTTAAAAAAATTTACTCCAATATTTTAATCAGGCTTTAAATTTAGATCTGTCGGAAACGTTTTAGGCAAAATTTATCCGATAGTGCAGTGCGAACCTTCTTTAGTTATCCGATCAAGTTAAACGGATTACATTGGAGTTTCTTTTATATTCAGTAAAGGAGATTTTTATAGCAATTTTATATTCCGTTATTAGTTTGTAAAAATAAAACTAAATCTTTTTTATTATTATTTTCTCTAAAAGAAGCTGCGCATACTAACGATTTTAAAGCGATTTTAAATTTTTGCTATTCAAAATATGGATAAATCGTTTTCAAGGATTTTATGTTTATTATATTGTTGAAGAACTGAAAAAGAAGGCTTACAAGTGATTAACACAAAACGTTCGAATAGCTCGTAAGAAATCATTCATAAGTAAAGTTAATAGAATGAGACGAGTGGAATTTGCTAAAAAATACATTCAAGAGAATTTTAATTTTTGGAAAAAAGTTATTGTGAGTGACGAAAGTAAATATAATATTTTCGGTTCGGATGGAACGCAAATAGTTTGGAGAAAACCTGACACAGAGTTAAAGAAAGAAAATTTATGCGAAACTGTTAAGCATGGGGGTGGGAATGTGATGGTTTGGGGCAGATGAGGTGAGGTGGTGAAGTTAGTATTTATCGATACTATAATGACTAAGTTTGAATGTATGAACAGACTACAATCAAACTTACAGCCCAGTGTTGAGAAATTAGGGTTGAAAGATGAATTTATCTTCCAACAAGACAATGATCCGAAACATGCATCTAATCTAGTGAAGGAATGGCTTCTTTATCACATTCCTAAAGAACTCCACTCCAATCACCTGACCTGATCTCTATCGAAACTCTATGGCAAGAACGGGAAAGGCAGGTTCGAAAACATCACATTTCCAGTAAAACAGGATTACAAACTGTTTTACTGCAAGAATAGCAGAAAAGTTCGAAAACTACAACCCAAAAATTGGTAGAATCGATGCCAAGGCGTTTGCAGGCTGTGATTGATACTAAAGGCTATCCTACAAGATACTAATAGCTTTACAATTAATCATTTTAAATTAATTTAAGAGAGTGTTATTATAATTGTGGGGCCTGGATATCTGTATTTGAATTATCCACTTAGATAACAAGTTTTTTTATGTTCTTTTTTTACAGAACCAATTCTAAATGATTATGTTACACAATAGTGAAAATAAAATTGATTAAAATTAAATTACTAGAATATTTAATCATTATTGTGGTCGTATAAGGTGTTATCATAATTTTGTGAGCCACGTGGTACATATTTTTGTAACATAGACATCAGTGTTAAACTTGTGATTGTGCAGTTCATATCGTATAATTTATTGTAGTGTTATTTTATAAGCAATGCCTAACAGTACGATTGCAACAAGAAAACATAATATAGAAATGTCTTTAGGAGTGGTAGGTAATAAGTAGATTATATACATACTTTCTAATAAACAGTTTCTAAAATAGGGGTGGAAATCGTCTATGGAACCTGCAGGTGTCGAAGAAAAAGAGGGATCTTGGAGCAAACGGAGTTATGGCACAAACTTTAATTCTCTGTCTGGAATGATTGATCGTCATACTGGAAAAGTGTTGTATACGGCTGCAAGAAACAAATTTTGCTGTGTGTGCCCGTGCTGAATATAAAAATGTTTTGCCACCACCACATGTTTGCTTCGTTTTTTGAAAAGTAGGCGGACCTTGGCAATTGTTCATTCTTCTGGAATTTTTCAATTGTTCCAACTATTGTTTAATAAGATGCAGCAGTCTAAAATTCAGTAGCAATTTTTAATTTTATAAGTTAATATTAGCAACTAATTATTTTTTAATTTATTTATTCCAAAAATTCAAATAAATTGCGTATTAATAATTACGCAATGAGTCCAAATTTATTTCACCAAATCTAGTAAATGTACAAATAATGTAAAATTGGCACCTGGTGTCGGAAGTTATAAACACAAAACAAGATTTAACATCAAGATTTACAACTGAACACCAGTAAAGTAATTTGGAAATTTATTACTTGCAGCGCCATCCCTTATAATTTTTTTAATTACATAAAGTGTTCTCAAAAGTTAAACCTGTAAATTTTTTTAAGTTTAAAATCTTTTACCAACTGTAAAAAAAATTGTATATATGTACCTAATTGTTATTACATATTTAATGTAATCTCCAACAGAGACTCCAAACATTCAGAGCAGTGAATTCGACGCTGTTATGGAATCGTTGAAAAATATGAAGCAGAAAATGTAAATAATTTAACCGTCGATTTAAAAGTTTCAAACGAATTAGAAAATTTATGGATTGAAAAGGAAATAAAATCCAAACCTGTAACACCCAACCTAAATATGAATCGGTAAGTAAACTTTCGAACCAAATAATATTATGTCAATTACAAAATTGTCAAGGCAGATGTAAACAAGTACCAATTTCATTAAATAATCTTCGTCCCACTGGATTTAAAGAAACAACCAGCGTCTTGCAACGATAAGAAACATAAAAGCAGCTTGTGTGAGAGGGAAAATCTACCGTCTCATAATTGCTTATGAGGCCAAAATATACAACAAAAAAAGATTTTGGCCAACCGATGGTGATCATAAAGTAGAACAGACCGATGACGAATATAATGTATGTAGATCTGTGGCTGAACAACAAATTGATAAGGACCATACTAATAGCATGATAAACGAGAAACTAGGTAATGAACATAGATTGATTGAAGTAGAAGAAAGTCGGAACGATAATGATAACTTTGAAGAAGTTCTCAATGATACGAATATTGAAAGCGATCAAAAAATGGATTTTGATTATAACCATTCTTTTCAAGATGATACGGACATAAAAGGTAATAATTAATAATGCTAATGAAGGACGACAACAAATTTACTAAACTGTGAAAAATAGAAGTTCCATTTTTAAAAAAGAACTTTCCCCATAAATTTTTATTCTATTATTATTTGATAATCGGATAAAAGATTTAAAAATAAAATATTTCCTGATTTATACAAAATTTTAACGAAGTACCAAGGGATGGTCAAGAGCTACATCACGTCGCGAAGTCATTGGTATTACCGATATTACCACCGCCGTTTTTATGGCCTTATTACCAATCAATACAATATAGCAACATTTGCGTAGTGGCTGCCGAGTTGAGCGTTTGTTTAATCAGTATTTGGTTATTATTTTTTTATATTTACATTTAATAAATTTTTAATATTTTATCTGTAGTTTTTATAAACTGTTTTGTTTTACTAAAACTATTAGAAATTTGATATAAATATAATATCATCGAGCACGTAGGAAGAAGAAACCTTAGAAAGCGAGAAAAACAATGACCACAAATGTTACAAGGCAAAACTTAACAGAAAATGGAAAAACCTTAGGTATGGAAATAAATATGGGTTATTTTATTTTATTTTGTTTGTGCTATGTACTTCTATATATTATAGTTGGTATATATGTATATACATTTGTATACACACTCCTTGTAATTAGTTTTTACTGTTAGGAGTGTGTCTAAATCTTTAAATAAATAAACGAATTCCTTGCTGACGACATGCTAGAAGACGACGTCACAACAATTCCGTGGGAAAGATCTGGAAAGAGAGAACCTCTTAGTAGCAATGCTCTAACGTCACCAACGAATAAAAAAATCTAACATAATCGGGGGGCGGTCACAATGGGGGCGAAACCGTTATCAATTTTTCAGCTTATTAATAATTATTTGTTGTTAAATTTATTTTTACATTATTTTTCTTAATTATTTAATTTTCTGGAAAATCTGTACCAAGGATCTAGTTTTCATTATTATTTATTTTATTTAAATGAGTAATTTAAATAAAAAAAATAAGTTTCATTCGCCCCGAAATTAAGAAAATTAAATAAAACTCGGCGCTCCGTGCCTCGCAAAGGGGCTCCGCCCCCTTGACCCCCGCAAGGGGGCTCCGCCCCCTGGACTTCCGGATTCCTTCTATTTTAGTCTCCGACTAATATCTTTAACATGGAACATGTTTTTCGGTACTAAACCGTTTGTCATAATTTTCCTCGAGATTTAGGGGTGCCTATCTCGTTTCTTCTTCTTACTGTTGGTCATAATAGGATAATCCCTTATAATTTTTGTGTTGGTAATAAAAATGTACTATATATATAAGCAAATTTTCTTTTTGCGCTCGGTTTTGGATTTAAATTTTTGCTAATAAAAATTTTGTTATTGAAAATTCATTATTGTGAATGCGAAGATGTTATTCGATAATCTACTCTATATTCAAATTATTATAAACTATAAATTTGAATTATACATGTAGTGCCGATTTTTCGTGTCGAATTCTGGTGTCGGTTTTTGGTGTCGATTTTTGGTGTCGGTTTTTGGTGTCGATTTTTGCGAGGTAACGACCGTAAAAACATGTTCCATGTTAATAAAAAACGAGCAAGAAAAAACTAGGTTTATTTTCTCATCAATAGAAGAGGCAAAAGCTGGAGGTGGTGGGTTTTAAATTCAATTATCGGATAGTCCTGAAGAATCACATTTGTGAAATATTTGTTTCGGCACATAAATGGCTTGATAACACCGTAATAATCGTGGACTTAATATTCGAAGCGTTCTCAGATAACATTCCAAAGTCAACAATAATTCCAATACAGCTTACCTCACAGACAAACTCTACAGGAACTCAATTCACCACTTCAATATCACTGACGCGCATGTCGGATGAACCAGATTTTAGCCCGGATAATAGCAAAGATGCAAAATTACAAAAAATTTGCATCCGGCTTGATTTGAACTGAAATTTAAATGTACAATACCTACATCAAGATTATTACGTTAGTCAGCTCTAACATTTTTAAGTCCAATTAAGGAAAGGAACATTTCAGTCCTGAAGAAGATTGCAAATAAAGTAAATCGAAACGTCGACCTAATATAAAGAGTTTGAGTTTTATTATCAGTCCAATCTCCCGAAAACTAATTTTGATTAAGATGATGGACGACAACAGAGATTTACGATATCTTTAAACTTGAATACGATTATATGTTAAATTTATTTTTAATTAATTCTGCAAAATGAAACATGGCTTTTAACATGGAACATGTTTTTACGGTCGTTACCTCGCAAAAATCGACACCAAAAACCGACACCAAAAATCGACACCAAAAACCAACACCAAAAATCGACACGAAAAATCGGCACCACGTGTATAATTCAAATTTACAGTTTATAATTTGAATATAGAGTACATTATCGAATACCATCTTCGCATTCACAATAATGAATTTTCAATAACAAAATTTTTATTACCGAAAATTTAAATCCGAAACCGATCGCGAAAAGAAAATTTGCTGTATAGTAAATATTTATTACCAACACAAAAATTATAACGGATTATCCAATAGGATAATCCCTTAGGATTATCCCCAATAGGATTATCTTAATAATAGGATTTTTAATCCCCAATAGGATTATCCAATAGGATAATCCCTTATTGGGGTAACCGTGTTGGTTATAATAATAACCAACACGGTTACACAACTACGCCGCACTTCGGAAAATAGTAAGAAGAAGAAGAAACGAGATAGGCACCCTAAATCTCGAGGAAAACTATGATAAACGGTTTAGTACCGAAAAACATGTTCCATGTTAAAGATGTTAGTCGGAGACTAAAATAGAAGGAACCCGGAGGTCAAGGGGGCGGAGCCCCTTTGCGAGGCGCGGAGCGCCGAGTTTTTCTAATTGAATGGATTTCGTATCTCTTAAGATAACCGGGACCCCATGCTTAAGGTCGAAAAACGGCCACTTCGTGTGCTATAATAATGCCCGGTTTCTGAAGCTCGAGTTATATTAAGGTTAAGCTTAACCTTAGTATAACTGCAGATTTTGAGTTTCTATAACGAAAAATAATCTCTGGTCAAAGTTAAAACCTACGTTTTTATTGGTTGTTAACTTTCTGGAATATGCGCATTGTGGATAACTATAACTTTAACCTTAGATTAGTTATGTAGAGTAGAGATACCAGAGATCTTCAGAAACCGGGCATAAGTCAAGTCTCTCCTTCTGTATGACAAAAAATTTTACAATACTCTCTCCGCCTTTCTGAGCTTTTGCGTAACATTCGCAGTTAAAACGCGAAGCATTAATTTCTGTTGAAAAGTATTTTAAAACACTCAGAAATTCCAATATTCTTGACGGTGTAGCACAATGTATTAATTTGTTTACTGCATAATAAATTATATTAATTTGAGTTATTGTTTCTGGTACGTAATTGCATAGGTTGTGCGGCCTAAAGACCGAACTGGAAATGGGATGCTGATATTTTTATATTTTGTACTTTGTTATAAAAATTATGTTGAAGAGTGAGGGAAATTATATTTTTGTTGCTGAAAGGTTAGTGACAGGTGGGAATATGTGTTTTTGAAAACCTACTAAATTTATTTTTGATTTAATTTATTTTAAACAGTAGTATTTTACTAATATAAAAATATACAAACTGAAACGCAATCCTTTCTCCCCGTTCCTAATGAGGGAACGGCTCAGAGAAGAAAACGACTCACGCAGAAAGTAAAACCTTCTACTTTTATTTGCGTGGGGCCCTGATGGTAGGTATAAGCTAACTCGTTGTAGCGGTGAACGAGGGCAGTGAGTTCCACTCCGTGCAATGCTGAAAACAAAATGAGGGTACGCTTTCGTCGAAATAAAACAATAGTTAATTGACAAGTTTTAATGTAGCTAAAGCGACAAAGACAAAGCATACGTGGTCGTGACGTGCTTAAAATTGAAGGCACGTTAATTTTATTGACAAACGTCACGTCAAAGGTGTTCCAAAAACTGAGGCTACCAGAAGGGTACCCGCCAATGCAAAGGTTGGCTTCAATGACACAAATAATTTACCACCAAAAACAAACAAGAAAATATATGATACCTTACCAAGAGCTCCGGTAAGTTTACAAAAATAAAGGTCACAGACGGCTTCTTGATTGAAATGATGGTTGCAGGTATTGACACCACAGATTCCCCTCTGAGATGCTCCGAGTACGGAAGGCACTGACGTGGTAACTCGTACAGCAGCTTGTGGCGGGATGAACAGATGATGGACCGACGCCTCTCAGAATTATGTGATGGAATGGTACACTTATAAAATCTAACGATATAATTATAACGATTGTCCAAAAATAATCAATCATCCAAATTGAGAGCAAGTTGATTGTCAAAATATACACCAGTCCTTTTCACCACATTAAGTTGGTAATACTGAGCGTTTATCGTACAATGGAAAAATGTGTAGTCGAACGAGATAAAAAATATATAATCCAACACGGTTGAATTAGGTAAGACAGATATCGAATACGCTTAATTTCACTTATATCCGTTATTACGGTGAAAATACGTATAACACGCACGATATTTAAGGTAACTGATGATCGAAAATCGAATCAAAATTATCGATTTTATACACTCGAACACAAAATGTCGACCTTTCAGTTTGCTCGTCAAACCAGAATTAAAAATTCTCTAATGCGCATCTGATAACTTCTTGTCATTTCAAGTTCGTTGTAAAAGGCTGTAGAAAGGTGGCGCTTGATGTATGAATAAATTTAAATAAATTTAAATTAGTAGCGAAATGAAAAAAATTTTGTTACAATGTTTTGTTTTGTTGATATAACGGAAGAAGAAAAAATTTTACGTGTTAGCTATTTTCCATGGGCAACCAGAAAAGGCGTCAAGGGGGCGATTAAAATTAGTGAAGCGAGGAAGAGCGACTAGGTGACCTCGACATGAACCCACATAAGAGGAAGAACCAGGGGTTGTCGAGAGACATTTCCACTAAGGGTGTTTGACGAATACGTTTCATATTATTGTAAAGTCAATGAGCTATTTTAATAAATTGTTAACTACAACTTTAAGTGTAATTGAAGGGCCTAGTGGAAAAAGTCACTAAGTCATGTTTTAGAGTTTCTCTAGAAATTGGATTTAAAGTTTTGGAATTGCGTTAATTTATTTTAATAAAAATAATAATACTAAAATCAAATATAAAATCAAAAAAATTAATACTATTCGTACTCTTCTTCATCTTCATCCGCGGCATTTATTGTACTATTCAGAGTTGAGAAGAACGTTGTGCCTTCGTTCAGGGTTACATATTTAAGTAGTTCCTTGACATCTATAAATTTTGCTGGTTTTATTGGTACAAAATCTGACTTGCCTACTTTTGTACTCCAAACGCGATGATAGCAGGGCCGGCTGGTGCGCGATATGACCGACTTACCAACACTTTTAAGATGCGATTTTTATACTAATTTGTAGAGAATAAATGCCGCAATGTGAAAATGTGCTCAACTACAAATTGAAAAAAAAGTGACTTAACTACTTTTTCCACTAGGCCCTTCAATTATTTCTACGATAAGCTTTTATACGGGTGTACTGACAAAAAAGTTGCATCTGTAACGACAGAACATCGAAGATACGCAGCAATACACATCGAAAAGTGCAGGAAAATGGACTTCTAAAAATGATTCCGTTGCAGGAGGACTTGTTATGAAACTTCGGAGCCTTCTCTCCTAGAAGGAAGACGCGCTATATTGAAAATGCTCGATAAAATGTTAATAAATTAATTAATGAATAATTCGTGCTTCATGATAGAAAAAATCAAATGAAAATTTTTGGAAACTGCAGTTAAAAAAGATGGTAACAGCTGGACCACAGATGAGCTGAAGTTTGGAACATCGCGGGGACATCTGAAGAAGGAAGATTAAAGATTTTTGGTAGAATAGCTAGAATGAACATAAAATCCTGGAGGTATAATAAACTTTCGTAATTATAAAATTTTGTGTTTTTATGTGCGACGAAAAAAATTTTAAACATTTCAATTATTATCACCTTGTGTAAAATATTTTGTAAAACTATTTCAGGCAACAGGAATAAAAATTTATATTTCAATTTATTATTGGTTTGAATTTGTAATTTAAAAAGAATTTATGAAATATCACAGCTTAAATAAATTGTTGACCAAACGTGGTGGCGAATTCAACAAATATCAATAATTCAAAAAGTTTTATAAGATATCACAGCAAAATTAAATTGTCGGCGCAATGTGGTAGAGAATTCAAATAATTTCATTACAAAATTAAAATTTTTGTTAACAATGTGGAACAACTCAATTTAAATTCAATAATTTATATATTTTGTTCAGATAATAACATAGCAATATGTCTGCCAAATTTCAGCTTGTTCGGATTTTTTGCAAGAAAAAAATAATCTTTTTAGTGAAAAGATACACATCAGTACATGGAAATTGTTTTAATTAAAAACACTGAAAAAGTTTTTATTTACCGCAATGTAACAGGGTAGGACTAAAAATATTAAAATATACATAAAATTGAAATAAAAGTGGTATGAAAATTGTTAAATATTTGACAAATCAGTCAGGTATAATTATTTTATGAATTGAAGTAGTATTTAAACATTTTATTTTCTTAGCAAACATATTTTATGTACTTCCGATAGCGAAACTGATACTTCAGTCATGCTTTATTGAGAGCGACGTTGCTGTTAATTCCAAATATTTACTTTCAATAAAAATAACTAAGAGTAAAAAACTGGAAAATTTGAAAATTGCACACAAGAAGAAAAATATTGCAATAGATTTAGAATTTGCAAAAAATTTTGATGGTATAAAATGTTTTACAAACTCTTTGTAATTTGGGTTCGATTTATCGAGCTTGCACCTTTCTAATTTCTGATTTTTCAGAAGTGTTTGTTTTATTTTCTAAGCGGATTTTACAGTTTTTCGGTAAAATCGAAAACGTTTATAACCCAAAAACCCAGGTATTTTAGATGAAATAGAACCCAGAAAACAATATTGTAAGCCTGAAAATTGGCCCAATTATGCCTAACGCATTGTTGAATAACATACTAAAATTCTAAAGTCCTCAGACACCACCTTTATTAATTTCTGTCCTTGTAAATAAGTCTTCTGCACAGAACTTTTAAGTTTTGACCCAGAACAAAATTCAGAACAAGGATGGAATTATTTTCGGCTCAGGTAATTATCATGCAGTTAAATACAAAGAACAAAAATATTGGTTCAGGTGTAAAGTATGTCACCCTGTATACTACATTAAAATGAACATACTTAGATGTTTTATGTGTCACAATCACAATTATTCGGAAATTCCGTTGATTACCCATCAAAAACCCCGAAGACAATTAAAAACTTCAATAGAAAAATACAAAAAGGATGATGAAATCGTGTTTTCGTGTAAATGAACGGTCAGTTCAATACTATAAGTTAATGAGATAACATCTGTAGGTCAGCCGGTTTTCTAAACATTTATTAGAATTATTAAATTTGTTATGAATGAAATCTAAAATGAAGTTCTTGTTATGTGTTACAATAGTTTTATTAAAATTTATATGTGTTGTTAAGTGCTGTAATACATTCGGAAGTATTAATATCGAAATATTTCCAAGGTCATTACCACAGTACATTGATACCATCGAAGGTTGCATTGAGCCAAGCACAGTCGAGAACGCCCAGAGAGATCTACGAGCTCGTAAGGTAATTATTCGGCATGAAAATATTCCGAATTTAAAACATGGAACCGTACAAAATTTACCACGTTTGGAAGAAGTCAAAATGTTGAATTGTTCGGTCAAAACTGTTAAAGTTGGAGCCTTCAGACATCTTCCAAGATTAAGAACGATAGATTTAGAATCGAATAAAATCAAAACTATAAATAAAGTTTTTCAAGATCTGCCATTACTTAGCAAAATAATTTTAGATCATAACGAAATAGATGTTATTGAAAATGGGGCTTTCGCAAATTTGGAAAATTTAAATGAAATTTACTTGAGATTTAATAAAATCAAGGAGTGGAATGGGGAATGGTTTCTCAAATTACCAGAAGATGCGTTCGCCAAAGTTAGATCCATCGAAAAGGTTTATTTGAGCTACAACAATATCAGCACAATTGAAAAAAATGCCTTTAATGGTATCGAAAGATTGAACTATTTAGATTTGAGCTATAATTACATCAAATCCGTTGACGAGTTTTGTTTTACTAATCAAATTACCATTGCCAATTTGTTTCTAAATGCAAATAAACTAAATTTTTTACCATCAAAAGTTTTGGATAAATTGGAAGTAGAAAATTTTGCTTACGATGGGAATCCGTGGTTGTGTTCTTGTTACAATGAAGTCAATACTTGGTTAATCAGCAAGAACGTGAGTGTAAAAAGTTCATTTTATTGCAATACCAATTTAGTTCCAGTTTGTACGAATCCTGAAGCGTCTACTGAGAAGTGTTTAGAAATTTACGACGAAGAATCGACCGAATTATATTTTTCTAGTGTGAAAGATAGCAACAATAACTTTTTAAAGAGGTGTATACATATTAACTGAAAATATTAAAAGTAAGGTTATGGTTTATTTATGTAACTTGATTGACGCTTAAAAATATTTATAATAACATTTAAGTTAAATTATTGTAAATTTTTAAAACAAATTAAATGAAATTAAAAGTTTAGGTCATATTTTTATGAACATAATAAGGAGTAACGTATTTGTACTATTGTGGTGAAACTTAGCCATATTGGCCTATCTTGTAAGGCAATAAGTCATAATTAAAGAGTTTGAACAAAACCGACTCGACATAACATCCCAAAGTCAAAAATGTAAATAGTAATTGCTGTACACCTCACCTCACAAACAAATAACAGAGTCTTAATTCACCACTTCAATAATCGTGGGTTACCTGGTTGCTCGGCTCTCATCTTCCACTCTTCCCATTTTATACTCGTCGTATAAGCGAGTTCGAGTTTTATAAAGTTCTTGTATCAGTGAAATCAGATGCTGTTGTACCTCAATTTCCTCTATCGCCAGCCACAGTTTTCGCATTTGCTGCCGTCAAAATCCTTACTGTTATCCACGAAGCACATACACATTGGTTCTATTATTTCTCTGGACTTCTCTATACTAAATCTGCCTCAGATTTAGTATTTGTTTACGGGCACCTCGTCACTGTTCAAACAACTTTCAGCCACCCAATCGAATTTATTGGGAGAAAACGGTACAAAATATTTGACTCTAAATGCAATACCTTACAAAATAACTGACAAATATTTGACTTATCAGGCTCTAATTGAAGGGCCTAGTGGAAAAAGTAGTTAAGTCACTTTTTTTTCAATTTGTTGATTTTTATACTAATTTGTAGAGAATAAATGCCACAATGTGAAAATATGCTCAACTGCAAATTGAAAAAAAAAGTGACTTAACTACTTTTTCCACTAGGCTCTTCAATTTCTAGTCTCTGTTTTTCCTTTTATCGCTCTCGAATTTAGTCGTTTAACTTGCACGCGCCGTCTAATTTTGAAACTTGGTCGTTTTTTGACGTTACGCCGATAATTTGTTTCAGTTATTTTGAATGGAAGTCAAAATTAAAAATTCAAAAATATCACACAACTTCCAAGAACTTCAATGAATACGTTTCAAACAAGTTCTAGACCTCTTTTGGTTTGATTTGGTTAAAAAGGGTGTGAGGTTTTGGAGTTTTTTTACGGGTTTTAGGTCTTGGATTTGCTTTGACAGGAATATCATACGGATCTTATTGGGGACAAAATTAATAACAATAAAAGATACTTTTCCTTTTTTTCATATGGAAAACGTAGAATTTTTATTTACCTAAGTACAAAGTTATCCAATATTTCGCACAGGTTAAATACCGGGGAACTCCTTATATTAAATTTTCCAAATGTTATTTTAACTGACGATTATTGCATTATTAAATGGTATGCTGGTATATACAATATTTCTCAAGATATCTACTTATCAGAACAGAAACAAGAAAACAGATAATAAAATTTAAATTTATTTATTAAAAAAAATTATAAAAATGTTTCAAAACTTCTGAATACAGATCCAAGATACAACATACATTTTATGCTTCCCGTAACCCCGCACCTTTAAATACCTTCATTAAGTAAAAACTTCAAATTAATGGCATTATGAAATTAAAAACTAAAGTCAACAAAAAACTTGTGCACAGCAACAAAAATATTCCACTTGTGCAATTTTATCGTTTTGAATATTGCAAAACAAAATAATTTTTTTTTCATTTTCTTTTACTATGGTTCTTAAACCATTGTACCGTGAAATATGTGTTTTTTTGTACAAACAAATTACCCTATGCTATTTTATGTGAGCGATTTTTTCTTAAAAAGATTTAAGGTGCACTCAAAATAGACATTCGTTTTCAGATAACTACGAGCTATTAGAGGCTGAATGTCTTAATTTTCAGGGACTTAACGCTATGGCGTTGGTTATTAAACTTTTACCAGAATCTGGCACAAATACGTTACTCTTTACAGTCATAAATATGCGACCCTATCTTTTAGCTTTATTTGATGTACAAATTTACAATTTAACTTAGATATTATTAGAGATATTTATAATCGCTCTAAACACGATAAACGGTAGTCACGTGGTTTAGATATTATCAATCAACCATAACCTCACTTTTGATATTTTTAATCAGCACGGACGCATCTCTTTAGAAAGTTATTATTGGTGTCCTTTACAGCAGAAAAATAAAATTCAGTCGATTCTTCGTCGTAAGTTTCTAAACATGTATCCGAAGGTACTACAGGATTGGCACAAACTGGAAGTAAACTGTTGTTGCAATAAAATGAATTTTTTGCAGTCACATTCGTCCTTATTAACCAAGAACTAAGTTCGTGGTAACAAGAGCACAACCACGGATTCCCATCGTACGCAAAATTTTCTACTTGCAAGTTATCTAAAAATGTCGAAGGTAAAAAGTTAAGTTTATTAGCATTTAGATGCAATTCAGCAATGGTAAGTTGGTTGGTAAGACAATATTTATCGACGGATTTGATATAATTATAGCTCAAATCCAAATAATTTAATCTTATGATACTATTCAATGCATCTTTCTCTATTGTGCTCATGTTATTATAGCTTAGATGAATCTTTTCGATGGATTGCAAATTGACAAACGCATCTTCTGATAATCTTTCTATCGCGTTATAATCAAAATACACAGATTTAACATTACCGACATTGTAGAACCATTTCTCATTCCACACCTTGATTTTATTAAATCTTAAATAAATTTCATTCAAATTATCCAGATTTGCGAAAGCTTCATTTTCGATCAAATATATATTGTTATTATCCAAAATTATTTTTCTCAGTGATGGTAAATCTTGAAAAATTTTGTGAACGGTTTTAATCTTATTTGATTCCAAGTCTATTGTTTTTAAACTTGGAAGATGTCTGAATGCTCCTACCTTAACAGATTTGACGGAACAATCAAAAATTTTGACTTCTTCCAAACGGGCTAAATTTTGTACGGTTCCATGTTTTAAGGTTGGTATGTTTTCATATTGAACGATTACCTTCCGAGATCGTATGGTCCTCTGCGGATTGTCGATTGTGGTTGGGTCAATGCAACCTTCGATGGTATCATTGTATTGTGGCAATGACTTTGGAAATAATTGGATGTAAACACTCTCGAATGTATTACAGCACTTAACAACGCAAATAAATTGCAATAAAATAATTGTAACACATAAAAAGAAGTTCATTGTAAACTGAATCACGAATGATATAAATTTAATAATTTCTATAAATATTATTTATAGCATCAGTTGACCTGTACAAGTTATCTTGTTTGCTTACAGCATTGAACTAACCGCTCGTTGTCGCGAACAAGTTTTATTATCTTTTAATTTTTTTGCATGCATTTGGAATTTTTGATTTTTAATTATCGAAATTTCCTAGCAATTGGATTTCGGAGATTAAAACACGGGCGACGTTAACAGGATCTAAAATTTTGTACTTTCCGTTCGGAAAACAGCGGACTTTAGTGAGAAAAAAAATAGATAAATTATTTAAACGGAAAAGTTACTTAATAATTTATTATTGTTGATTAGAAGGTTAGGCGGTCAAAGTGTATGATTATGGGAACTCGGTCGGTGTGCTACTGGTGTAAAACTTGATCGTAAGTTATAATATAACCTCCCTTTCCGGGTTCTATGCCCAGCCAAGCGTTCCGGTCTTTATTGGGTAGACTCGCCAGGTTTAACTTTCATAAATAGTAGTTTTTATAATAATAAAAAATTATATTAAATAATTAAAAGAAAAAAACTCATTTAGAGGAACAGATCAATGTATCAGCGGTTCGATAGGTCAATTTAGCAGTACAGACACACACAGATCAATTAGAATTTTATATAGGTATAGGTTTTATATTTTATATAGGTAATTGCCTTTGTTGTGCGACCTGAAGGCCTCGTTTGCCTTTTTAGCGTGACGTTGCTCTTACAAGCGCTGATCACGCCGCCATTCATGCGATTCATCAGCTAGTCGTTGAGTTGCGTGAATGAATACATGTCTTCCAGTCTTTCTCATTTTACTACACTTTGAATTATCTGTCAATGTCATAATGCGGAGTTATGTAATAAAAATGTTTATAGACTCTTATTATAAAACCTTTTCATGAAATTATAAATTCCTAATTATTAAATAAAACTGAAAGTTGCTAACAATGAAGAAATATTTTAAATAAATGAACTAATCATTTATTCAGCTGGTAACCTCAAAATTATTCTTTTTGAATTGAATTTTAATACGTGAGTTAATTACATTTTATGTTGCAATTTACAGCACAAGTTGAGACATCCAAATTTTACAATGTTATCTATTATTATTAATGTACAATAGTCGGAATCCGTTCCAATATCGCCTATGGTTTGGCCAGGCTGTCTTACTTGCTGAAGGTCAACCCCCACTCAGATGGAACCCGAGCCTGCGTGCTAAAATTTCCAGAAAACCGTCTGAGATAAAATATAATAAATTGTAAAATTTAAATAAAATTTTCCCCGTATACATCCGTCGAACTGATGGTTCCCTGCCACTCATCGCAGCGAGCAGGAAAACGAACCCCCTTCCCTAGCCTTCGAAAGAGAAGCCTGAAAGAGAAGTGTGGAATAGAAGCAAAAGAGATTCAAATTAGCTAGTTTAAAACAAAGTTTAAATCTATTTTAAGCTTGCCTGAGGTGGTATCTTAAGCGTGGAGAAATTATGTGGTGGGACGTGAGTACTTTTATTAGTTGCGGGGGGGGGGGGGGGGGAGCGGGGTGTACAAGGATTGAATAAGAAGCAACGCATCTCATTGATTTAATATCATAATATACTCTATGGTAAGAAACATAACAAGGGAGCAACGAATCTCACGCCATTTGCCGTGTAAATTTTAATAATAGGTGAGACTTGAAAAAATCAATATATTAAAATAGAAATTAGATAGATATCTGTCGCAATTCACTCCGTGCGGCCTTTAGGCCGCACAGCCACGGCCGACTATTTTGTAAATAAATAAACCAACGAATGTCACGCCAGCTGTCGTGTAAATTTTAATGATAGGTGAGACGTGATAAAATCAATATGTTAATATAGAAGATAGATAGCTGTCACAATTCATTCAGTGCGGCCTTCATGCCGCACAACCACGGCCGATTAGTGTTATAATGTATTATTACAAATCTAGAAACAGAAGTGATACTTTTAATCACGCGTGCGAAGGGGCACTTCGTACAAGTGATTAAGAGGCACTTCTGTCTCGAGTTGTGTATACTATTTTATACAATGCTGACAACAAAAGCTTAAAATAAAATTTGGAAATAACAGTAACGAATTAATAGTAAATAAATATGAGGGTCTATTAATATATCGCATTACAAACGACAATATTAGTTGTAAAAATAAAGGGCACATATTTATAAAATACTACCCGCGGACATTCAACGCTTACGCGCTGTTATGAATAAGTCGTTGCAATCGGATGACGCATTCCTTACTAATAAGTAAATGGTAAAATAAATAAAATGCCGACAGATACATAATATATTATATAAAAATGCAAACCTATATGAAATGTAACAAAAGATTACAAATAGCGGGTAGTCACATTAATTTGTACAATTAGATATAAATTGCTGGATGTATAAATTTAAAGCAAATCAGTCAATGTTAAGTTAAAAACACGTATAAACTTAGTATATAAGTGAAGCGACAAAAAATAATACACTACAAAATTCACAGTGATAGGAAATTGAAACCGACATAACAAGATTAATAATTCTAACATAACATAAAAACACAACACTTGTAAGATTGACGAGGAAAATATTATTGGATTGAATGGGATTTAATCCCTCCTTGGCATTAAATTAACAAATAAACTCTATGAGAGAATGAAAGTCATACGTCTCGCAAAAGTCGTCATTAAATCAACTTTTAAGTGTCAGCATTGCATAAAAATATATACCAACCTAAGGAGAGGAAAATGCTTGAAGTTGTAGATGAAGACCATACCACAAAGAGGGAAACTGATATTGGAATATAAATAAAACCTGGACCCTGGAAAGGATTATCAAGATGGCAAATTCCAAAAGACCCTACCAGTTTGGAACCAGATGAAATTTTGAAAAAAATTATTATTTAATTTAATTTTCAATGCTTACCTCTACTAACTCATAAACGGATTAACTAAATCCAATTTTGTTAACGTGGATGAACGAGGACTTTTTCCACCTTTAAAATGAAGTATAGTAAGGCAGGGGGTGCTATTTAAAATTTCAAAACTCGTGCAGTTCCATAATTTTGATATACTTTAATCCGAACATCACTCGATTCAATTTTTTTCAGTTTCAAGTTCGATGCAAAAACACTTTCTAGCCCTAATAAGTTAAGTTTTATAGTTCTAATTTTCGTTAAGTAATAAATTCAGAGAAAATAGTGAAATATCTGTTGTACAGGATGACCGGAAATAACTCTGCTAAATTACGAGATTAAATTAACAGAGTTATATATCTTTCTGAAATTTTGTCCAAAGTTTATTACCTTTTTCCGGATAAAGTTATTTGACTCCCAAATTGTTAATGAATTATGGGATGGTGTGTTCAGTATTCACGCCTAATATGTTAATAGTTTACAAGGGTAACTAACTTTATGACCTTTTCCCGGAAAGCAAAGGTCAATTATTGCTTTCGATTGTTCTTAAAATCCTCCATTTCACTACTTGTCAATTAATGATTAGTTAGTTTCAAATTTGATACTTCTTACTACTTTCAATTTGAAATGAATTGGTTGAACTATAAAATCTATTAAAGCAACAAAATTGTATATTTTAAAAAGGCCAGTACGATAATCCCGTAAAAAACATAAAATTAAATTCCATTTACGTAATTTCATCTCTTTGAATATCGCAAATCAAGATTTTTTTTATTTTGCTTTACTGTACGGTTCTTAAACCCATTATACTGTGAAATATATGTTTTTCTGTACAAAAAAATTTCGCAATGCTATTTTATGTGAGCAATTTTATCTGACAAAGATATTTATTTATTTATTTATTTATTTATTTAAAGATTTAGACACACTCCTAACAGTAAAAACTAATTACAAGGAGTGTGTATACAAATGTATATACATATATATACCAACTATAATATATAGAAGTACATAGCACAAACAAAATAAAATAACCCATATTTATATAAGTCAGTGCTGGATCGTTTGGACGGGGCGATTACCCAACTCGCCTGTAACAGCATGCAACCAACTCCTTGAGGCCCGTGTGGTTGGGGTCGGCAATGTCAGTAATAACATTAAAGTTGCGGCTGCAGATGGAGATGGGGGACGTGGCCAAGAAGTTGGTACGGCTAAACCTACAGTAGAACAGGTCGCTCTGTCTAGAGTTACCTCTAGGTACTCGAAAATTTATCTCTGCCAATAATGGTGGACAATCGATGTTGTATCTCAGAAGTTTGTATATAAATACGACGGACGATACAAAGCGCCTGCTCTCTAGTGTTTCAACATCGAATTGAGCCAAGAGTTTGCGATGATTATAGCCCTGTATCGGGTAAAGACCATCTTGAAGGAATGCCAAGAATTTCAAAAATCGACGTTGTACCGACTCAAGTCGCCTAATGTGGTACGCATGTGTTGGGTACCAGATCAGCGCAGCGTATTCCAGCCTTGAACGAACAAAGCTATAGTAGAGAAGCTTCAAACATGGAATGCTTTGAAGGTCACGTGCGTTTCTGTAGATGAATCCATACATGCGGGACGCACAACCTAGGGTATCGCTAATGTGTTCGGTGAAGGTTAGTCGTGAGTCAAAGATAACTCCCAAATCTCTGAAGGAATCGCATCTCTCCAAAATTCTGCCCTCGCAAGTGTAGGAGAAGTCAATAAAAGTCTTCTTGTTTGTAAAAGAGACTACTTTACATTTGGAGATTTGTAGTTGCAACCGATTACTCCTACACCAGGTCCCAATCAGGTCCAGATCAGATTGCAGACGATGGCAATCCTCTAATGAGGAAATGCCTGCGTAAATTTTTAAATCATCGGCATATAGCAGTTTTTGCGATGATATAATATTGGGCAGGTCGTTCACGAAAATTATAAAAAGGAGAGGACCAAGGTTGGACCCCTGAGGAACGCCCGAGCTAACCGAGAAGACCGAAGATTTATGACCCCGGTATTCAACAAATTGCTTGCGTTCAAATAGGTATGTACTGAAGAGATTAATCAGCTGATTAGAGAAGCCAAACGATGACAATTTCCCAATCAATCTATATAGATCAAGTTGGTCAAACGCCTTCTGGAAGTCAGTGTAGATTGTATCGATTTGTCCCTGGCAGTCCAAAGTTTCGGATACGAACTGTTTAAATGTCGCAAGGTTCGTGACAGTTGAGCGCCCGTTCATAAAGCCGTGTTGATGAAGGGATAGTGAACTCTTGATATGAGCATAAATATGGTCATACAAAATCCGTTCAAATGCCTTGGACAAGTTGGATAAGATAGAGATAAAGATAAGAGAATAAGATAAAGATATAAGGTGCACACAAAATAGACATTAGTTTTCAGTAACGAGCTATTAGAGCTTGACGATCTTAATTTTCAGGAACTTGCCGATATGGTTTTGGTTATTAAAGTTTTGCCAGAAACTGCAACAAATAATACTCTTTATACGATTAAATAATATACAACCCAATCTTTGATCTTTATTTAATTATAATTTACAATTTAGCTCATATCGCTATTAACGCGATAAACGTTGATGATGTGTTTCAATTATGGTGAGTCGAGCATAACTTGAATTTTGATTTTTTTAATTAAAGTTTATGCACCACTTTAAAAAAGTTATTTTTGGTGTCGTCCACACGAGAAAAATAAAATTGAATGGATTCTTCGTCTTAAATATCCAAACACTTTTCAGAAGGTACTTCAGGATCGGTACAAACTGGAATGAAATCGGTATTGCAATAATATGAAGTTTTTGCAGTCGCGTTCCTGCTTATTAACCAAGAATTGAGTTCATTATGACAAGAACACAACCATGGATTTGTCCATCGTATGCAAAAGTTCTTACATGTAATTTATACAAAACTCTCCATGGTAAAAACTTTAGTTTATTTGCAAGGAGCAAATCAGTGATGTACAGTTCCTCGGTGCACCCGAATTGCACCACGAAAAGATTAGTTCACAAATCTCCTACCCGAATTGCACCACCGTAATTTCAGGTAAACACCTCACCAATGGTCGGTCGTCCGAATTGCACCACCTCTATTGTAATATTTTAGGTAAGGTGGTTTTATTGTTAAAAGTTAAAGCACAATGCTGGAGTTTAACCTGATGCCTCCTACATGTAACATCGATTATTTTTTGTTTTTACGCGATTTTTTGGGGGTTAAACGTAATAGATAACTGCCGCATACCGCGACTATACTTTTTAATGCTATTTCGAGGGTCTCTCACATCCCGGTTGCATTTATCCCGGTTTTCTTGATCGGTGGCGCTTCTCGTATGTTTAGCCTAGTAACCAGAGTCAAAACCGCTCTGGAGGGGTGCAACCCGGAGCGGAGCGGAGGGGCGCCCCGGAAGAGTAGGTTTTGACGATGGATTACCCTCCTTATCGAATGCACACCCCAAAATTCGAAGGCAAAAAAAATTTAATTTTTCCACTGTTTTGGGTTATTATTTTATTAATACCTGCTCCGACCCTGTATAATATAATATGAATTAATAGATTAAACTCGAAATTTAAATTGCAAAGAATTTAGATATTTGTGTATTTATTTCTTTATATCGTATTATCTGTTTGCTTGTGATACCTGCTCGGTTTGCTCGTGGTGCAATTCGGTAAAGCGATTACGGAACGACGTTTGACCGTGGTGCAGTTCGGTCAAGGGATTACATTTACCTGGGTACAAGAAATGACCCCTGATAATCCGTGGTGCAGTTCGGGTAGCACCACAGTTCCTTGCTGATTTTCGATTGTAAATGGGTTAATGCTACCTTCGATGGTATGGTTGAATTGTGGAAACCGCTGTTGAAATAATTCGACATGAACACTCTTGAATGTATTACAGCACTTAACAATGCAAATCAAATTTAATAAAGTAATTATTTATAGCACATAAAAAGAAGTTGATTTTGACCAGAATTATGATTGCTTAAAATTTTGAAAATCTAGCAAATTTTATTTTGTAAAACAGATTGACCAATTTACGTTGTTCGCTAATAGAATTGCACTAACAATTTGTCAATTTGGAAACAAGATTATGCTTCTTTTTTGTTACTTTTAATTTGTTTTAATACTTATTATTTGGAAATTTTTGATTTTTAATTACCGAATTTTCCACATTGCTCACAAAATAATATTTCAACGGAAAATGTATTTAATTATTATTTCTTAAGTCGGGTTTATAAGGTCGGGTAGCCGAAGTGAGTGATTACCAAGCACTGGTGGGTTAAGAATGCACATATTAGGCTATTATCCTTGATAACATTGGCATAACTCATAACATCTGTGTTTTATTCTACACTGCGGTTTTAATAATATAAGTCAATTCTTTCTTTCAAGTTGAAGATTTCAAGAACCAATTTAGTCTGACGAGGAATTGGGTAAGAAACTCAAGGTTTAGCGTATCGTATATTAAGGAAATCTGTCAAAAAATCGATGCAAGCGGTGTGGGGGGGGGTATTTATTTTTGATGGATTTGTAGAGAACGATAACGTCAACAATCACTTTAGATCGAGGTTTAAAAGGTTCGATGCCTTAGACTTCTGAGCTCGACAGCTCTACGACGAACAATTTGACACAGAGAGAAGATCAAACGTGACTGTGGTGCCCATCGAAGCCTTTTGGTATAAAACGACCCCTTAGGCATTTAAAAATATCACCCAAAGGGTTGTCGGTGCAGAACACCTTGAAATTGTTTATTGGGAGTCATTTAAGACTTATTTCTGGCTATTTAGTACTCGTTGGGGTTTCAGAAAACCTGGTAACGAAGCTTTAAAAAATGCTGCGAAATTATATTTTTAATGACCGAACTGTTTTTAGGGTAAGAAACACCGATTACTTTTTCCGCTTTGTGGAATGTTCTCGTTTCAAAGCAGGTCAAGGTAATTTCTATAAATTACGATTTATTTTAATTGAGGACACAAAATTTAAAGAAAATGAGAAAAAAATGTACAATATTAAATTACTTATTTTTACAAGGTAATTTAATTACGAAGAAGCTTTATTCGGTAAGCCTTAGGATAAATGCGAACATTTAACGAAGTTTTTAGCGGTACATTTTTATATTTTGAGCTTTAAATTAGCTACCAGCTATTTACAACTCAAAGTGTTTGTATAGGAGCGATAATTGATTGTGTTACTTTGAAAATATTGATACTCTTTAATGTTTAATTAAATATTCAAATTCAAGTGGAAAAATTACACCACTGCGGTTATATAAGCATAGCCCAGATAAGTAAAATAATATAACAAAACATTTTTAACTGTTTTACCGCCCGATTATTATATGAGGGGGAATTCTATACCTCGGAGCACCCCCCCCCCAGACCCCCCCCTCTCCGGTAGGACCAATTTTTAGAACTTCATTTGTAGTGGCGACTCATGACTTTATTTTTTTTTTATTTTTATGACTTTATTTATGGTATTTTTATTTACTTGAAATTATTATTTTTCTAATTAATTTTGGATAGCAATTGTTTACGGTTTTGCTTGTTTTCCCAAAAACTGTACTGGTTGTTATTGTCCTTTGCTTATTTTAGCGATTGGATTAAGCCAATTGTCGTTTAATGGGGGCTAATTATATCTGAGATATTATGTTATAGTCTGTCAGCGTGAACAGAACTGTCGACATCGCCGACGCTGAGATTTGATTTGAGATCCCGGATGGTTGGGTCATGTTTTGATTTTTAGATTATTCGAGTTGTATGTCGGTATTCTATTTGATACTTGACTCCAAAAGCTTTCGGGTGAGCCCCGCCCCGCTGCAGTTGGCGCAAGTTGAAGGCAGCGCTTTTCATTTGGTACACGTGGAAGTCAAATGGGCACCTATACATTTGACGCACCTTGGGGGCGAACTGCAGCACCACTGTGCATGCCCGACGCTTTGACAGCGGTAATAATGCGAAATTTAATTCCTCTTGTTTGGGGTTTCAAATCTCACTTGTATATCCAGTATGTGAGTGACATTGAAGATCGTATCTTGGTGAATACCAAGATGATGACAATGGGGAATGGTTTTTCGTTCTGAAGTCAATAGGTGAAGAAGCCCCCTCCCACTGCAGTGCACAAGGTGGCCTCCAGTAACTTAAACATTGATCGATAGTTCTCTGGAGTGGAGGGCGTAATGGAAATTCCTTCCGCGACGTTTTTAGTTAGTTGAATCTGTTGGTCAGATCAGCTGGTATGAACCTTTTGAGTCTACGCACTTCATCACTTCGAACAAGCAAATGTTTGGCTGTCACATTGGGGTGCACTTTAAGTCTCTCGCGATAGGTTTCACTGAACCTCTTGATTTCTTCCCTAATGGAAGGCATTGGGAAGTCATTTTGGATGACGCTATTTGGCATGTACCGGAGTGCATCAACAATAACTCGTAGTACCTTGTTCTGGAACCGCTGCAGGATTTCAATATTGGATTTGGCGGCCGTTCCCCATAGTTGGATACCATAAGTCCAAACTGGTTTCAGTATTGACTTATATAAGAGTATTTGGTTGTAATAAGAGAGTTGTGACTTTCTGCCAATGATCCAGTACATCCTGCTCAATTTCAGTCCAAGCTGTTTTCGTTTGGTAAAGATGTGTTTACGCCAAGTCAATCGCCTATCGAGATGCATGCCCAGGTACTTGGCGTCTTCTGCTTGTGGCAACTGGCAGTTGTTTAGTTTTACTGGTGGATAGGTTCCTCTTTTCATTGTAAACGTCACTTGGTTCGATTTCGTTTCATTCGCTTTGATTCGCCATTTTTAAGCCAATTCTGTATACCGTTCGGACTTAGTTGGAGGTTTTCTGATGCTGTTATTGAATTTGTATGCTATGCTAGTATGGCAGTGTCATCGGCGAAGGTTGCGATGGTAGTTGACCCAGTTTGAGAAAGGTCTGACGTGTACAAGAGGTATAAGACGGGGCCCAATACGCTACCCTGGGGAACTCTTGATTTGATAGGGTATAGGTCGGTGTGTTCATTGTTATGTTTGATTAGGAAATGCCTGCAGGATATGTAGGATTTGATAATTAGAAAGTAATGATATGGGAGGTTTTTTTAATTTTGTACAGCAGCCCATCGTGCCACACCTTGTCAAATGCCTGACTAACATCCAGAAATGCCGCCGAGCAATATCTCTTAGCATCGAGATCTCGGTTTATTTTCTTGACTACCCTGTGTATCTGTTCAATAGTTCCATGGGAGTTGCGAAATCCAAATTGGTGATTGGGTATTAATTTGCGGTTATCGATTATGGGCTTTAAGTGTTTTAGCAATAATTTTTCAAAAACCTTGGAGAGCAGCGGGAGCAAACTGATTGGTCTGTAGCATTTTATGTCATCTAGTTTTTTCCCAGGTTTGGGTATCATAACGATTTGTGCAACCTTCCATTGGTTTGGGAATTGACTTGATCTGATAATGGCATTGAAAATTTGAGTAATGGCTGTTAGACATTTTTTTCTTACCTCTTGTAGCACTTTTCCTGTGATTAAATCATATCCGGGGGCCTTTTTTGGATTTATTTCATACAAGATTATCCTTTTTAGGCTTCTATACAAAGTATAACAAGAAGCCTTATGATCTGGCTCCGTGTCCGTCTGTCCGTCCGTCCGTCCGCATAATTCAAAATCATACAGAGCGTTTCTAAGAACTGGTTTTTTTATTTTACTTTGATGTGAAAAAATAATTTTTTATTGATGTGGTTAGTGAAGTTAAGTTGTAAATAAAAGAGAAAGGAGAGGATTGGTCCATCTCAAAAAAAGGACCATACATTACAGAGAAGTAAAGTTTCGAATAGAATGGAAAAGTTTGATTGTTATTACTTATATAGTAAATGATAATTACCAACCGCAAAAAATTTTATTGGTGCAGATTATCTAATTATGTGATGTTACATTATATGGCGATCAAAACTAACCAGATAATAACAACTTTCCACACCAGAAAGGTAGCTGTATAGAAGCCTAAGAACTGCCGCTAAAGCGAGTTCCACCTTGTTATTTCTTTAACTTTAAATTTTTGTATGAGAAGGTCCATTTGGAATGAAGCTAACTAACACTTACTAAGGTATTCTTGTACTTCTCTCTCTTCCTCTTCTGTAGCCATAGGTGGAAATGGTTGAAATGTGTTAGCCAGGTGCATTCCAAACGCACTAGCTTTTTCTTTATCGTTTCTTGCCTACTGGTTATTTTCGTTTCTGATTCGGGGTATTGTTTGTTGTGGTCTACGACATAGCTTCTTTGTTGCCTTCCATAGGGAGTTGCATCCGGAGTTGCATACCATGCAGCTTGTTGTATGTTGGTTGTCAGTTTGTTTACTGCTTCTTCTATATCTTCTTCGGATTTTAGAGAGATGTTAAGTGATACGAGTTGATCCAATTTATCTCTGAAGATACTCCAATCGTATAAATATAAAATACCATATAAAATAATAACAAAAATCCAACTTTCAAATCATTATTACTCTAGACAACATAATAACGTCTAGACCACAGTTATTTATAACAAGCGATAAGCGGTGAAGTCACATGAACTTACGACTTTCCGATAAGGATATATAATACATAAATTATGTGAAGGGGGAGCGAATAAAATACTATTAATGTTCATTCAGAAGAAAATATTTTTAATTTCGAGTTTAGCTTTATTATGCGATATTTACACATAAACCATTTTATTTAGAAACAAAGTCACACTAACGAACAACAACTCCGCCTTTTTTCTTACATCTTAATATGGAATCCGAAATACGATACAAATAATTCGGAAGTTCCTGAGATTCGATTTTACGACCATCGGGTCTGAAATTCAGCTCCCTTACCCTTACTACAAATTATGTATACTTATTCGTATTTTTAACTTTTCATACAAGGGTAACTTATTGACTGACATTTTCTGCAAAACTTCGCCCGACAATTGAGTCTATTATCGTTAATATTGTACCGAGCATTGATATTTAAGCAAGTCCATAAAATTTCCATGTTTCAGTACTTTCAGATAATTATGACCGAGTACTAAATAATCAAGTTTCCGAATTTCAGAAAAGTTTTTTCGATTTCTTGTAATTCATTATTATTAAACCATATTTGTCTTAATTTTCGTAAACTTTTAAAAGCATTTTGTAGAATTTTTCAAATCAAATTATTTTGAAAGTAAATATATCACAACTCTCTCAACTCCATCTAATTAATAAACCAATCACTATACCAATTATTAATTCCATTATCCGCCAAAAAAGCTCCCTTAAATTTTTAATGTTGGCGGAACACAATTTTCTCTTACCGTTTAATCTAATTTATCTTAATTCTGTTCAATTTTGAAGCACACCTTCAGGCACATTTTGAATTCTATTACAATATAACAATTTCTTTCAATCTTACAAAATTTCTAAACGTTCTAGCTTCGAGCTGTTCAGCAGTAGAACACCTCGAAACTTCCAATTGCGTTAATTGAGCTAAATTTTGCACTGTTCGGTCTTCTACATTTTCTTCTCACATTTAAATTAATAATTCTTGCGTCACGACCTACCGCTGTTGAATCGACACATCCGTTGATTGTTTCGTAATAAGCTTCTCCTTTCTTTGGTATAACTCCAATTTCAACATTTCCGAATGAATTTCGCCGGCACCGTATAAAATTAAAGTTTAAAATTATTATTAAAAAGACGAGCGTCAAATTAAAACGTTGTCTCATCCTGTTATAGCAACTTAATAGAACAGTTCAACTGAATGTCTTCTTAAAAGGAAATTCCATTCATTGTGACGTTCACATTTTACTGTCTTTCGTTAAATTTTCCAAATCACTATGACATTGTGATGTTAAAATAATTTGTAGAATTTATTATTTTTTTTTTAGAGAGGTCAAAGATTATCTGTCAACCCAATTTATCATGCCTATACCCATGTTACTGAGAAAATTACCTATCGGTGCTTTAAAAAATTGTAAGAAAGAAAATGGTTGGGATTTGTAAGACGGTTAAAACAGAAATTGCATGGACAACTTTAGGGGCCTTTTATGATGTGTTGTAAATCTAAGTTTTAGACGAACCGCAATAGCACCTATGGTACTACAATTTGCGATATGTTTATATCGTTAATTTATAAGTAAGAAAGTTTATTTGTAAAAATTCTGTGGTATGATATGTCTAGTTTAGTGATTTATGTAACACAGAGAAGGTGAAGAACAAGTTTTTCCAACTCGGTTCAATAATCAACATCACCATTCTGTGCTTTTTTACGTTTTTATTTTCTAAACTCCAATTTTTCCTCCGGCTGTTTCACGTATTTTTGTTTATTTTCTCAATAATCAGCACGGTGCTTGTATTACAATTGCTTCTAATTAGTTTGTAGTTTGTTATTGAACAGAGTAAAAGTAGGAAATAACAAAACTTTAGTCGACATAAATTTCTACTGCCTATTGAAGTTCGTTATTTATTTCTGATCATCCGTTGTTTCAAAATCTTTCTTAAGCTGGGAGATTAATTATACTAATCCTTAGAAACAATTGCGCCATTTAAGAACGGCTTAGCAAAAAATAGCGTCAAAATAAATTGCTTGTTGTGCAGATTAACCTATTTTTGTATTAAATTATGTTCAAATCATTTCGGGAAATGTTAAAAATGCAATAAAGAAAATTTATTTAATCAAATTAATAATTAAAACAAAATAAATTACAACAGTGTGTTTTAGTATTACAGTTGTAGCTATGTGAAATCTGTGCTTCATCTGGTTTTTAGTGTTCATAATTTATACGGATATTATAAGGTACTGAGGTACTGCAATCAATCGCATACAATTATTTAGTAATCCGAATCGCGTGACGAATTTTAAATTCATCACAATTTATTATTTTGTATAATTAATTTTATTTAGTACCGCCGACGCCACCTATTATTAGTCGATCGAACCGTGGATATAATTAGTTCTGGATTTTTGCACCTCTGCAAACGTGCGGGCCAATGCAGTTACCTGGAGGCTGTGCAGCGAGGAAGAAATGCTTTTGCATCTTACAATAGATTTGTTGTTTGAGAATCTAATGCGGTTTTTGCGTTTTTTACGTCATTCGTGCCATCGCTAATTGCAGATTTGTAAAAGTAACCGTAGCTATTTTTTTCGCTAGTGCATTTAATGGTCCTTTTCTGAGTGGGCGAGATTTGACCAGGTTTGTCTTCTCATTAGAGACAGGGTGGTTAAATTTCGTATCAATCGTGGGGGAAAATAGTCCTAAACAAAATTGTACGAAAAATGTCATTTCATAACCATTACGCTGATAGCTTTAGCCCTATGGCGCCAGGCACGGGAGGGCGTTGCTGGTTCACAATTAAAATTTTTTGTTATAAACTTTTCGATCGTCATCATAATCATAAGCATAATTCTGCATTAGTTATTAGGAACATATTTGATTCTTTTTAGTTGCCAACCTAAAAATATACGAGTACGGTATTTAAGACGACCGCTATGGCAATCACGCACTAAAAGGCAAGCAGCAATTTTTAATATTCATTCAACATTATAAAAAATTAAAATTGACAAATAACAAAACATACATTTTTTTTATAATTCAACTGAGTTTCATGGTTGTGCGGCCCTATAGGCTGCACCCAACCGCTTTGTTGAAATGCATATTGTAGCTTGAAAATATTTGAATATGATCAGTGTTTTCATAATCATCCAAACTAGGGATAGCCTAGAGGGGATCTCGTCTCTTTAACGTCGAGAATCGCTTACACGTCCCAGGCGATTCATCACGTCTTTAAATATTTTTCGCTCACAGCGCTTAAACCGTTTTCTACACAACTACAAAAGGTCAGCGCCGATTTTTTATAACTTCAACCACGCGCCCAACTAACCGAAAACTCTTTAAACTCATTCTTATAAAAAATACTTTGCATCTTATGATACTTTTACAATGCTTTTTAATTTACTTTTAGTTCAAACAAACTGAAATTTGTCAGACATGTTCGTAAATTTGCGTATCTGAATCAACCTCCCAAAAGGCCCATGTAACATCCACTGTCGGATTCTCCCCTTATTCGAGATTTTAGCCCTCCTCAACGAGGTTTTCCGCCCAGAACTCGTCTAATTTTGTGCTCTTTAAATTTGGTTACAAGTTGATTTTCCGTAAAAATAAAGGCTTTCGAGGAATTTTCGCCCTAAGCGAACCTAAAATTTCCGCTTCAGATTTATAATAGGGGTATTCACACTCCCTAGTATATATATCGTTGTATTTCTACACTCTAGTAAATATACACAAATTTACTAGTGTGTATTTGGTTGCATGCAAATTTCCCATAAGACCAAATACACCGAGGTCTAGTGTATTTAAGTAGCCCGTGAACGTGTTTTTCTACCTTAGCATATTAGAATTCAATATGGTCGACTACAGCTGATCAAATATGTTTACATTTACGTTGCATTAACGTACATAGTAAGGTTATATTTAAATTTATATTATTTTAAAAATGGAAATCGAAAATTTAGATGAAGTAGAGAATCAAGGAGAATAAAAATAATAGTTGTGAGTAATACTGAAAGTACATTTCTGTACAGTGAAAGCCGATCTAATAATAAGATAATAAGATCGAAACATGTCTGTCGTTGTTGGAATGATTTGGTTGTGACTACATTTTTATGTTAAATAGTTGTGAGGTTATGAAGTTTTGACAGGTTGCTAGTTTACTAAATTAATATCATAGGTGTGTTCACAGCTATGGTATTTGAGTGTTGTAAATATACAACTATGGTAAATATACTAGGGAGTGTGAATACCCTATATGTAATAAAACTTTAATGTAGGTCTTAAGAACTCCGACGCGAACAAGACGCTTTCAGGATAAATTCAAGTAAGGCGATATATTTACATAATAGTATATAATACAGTTTAAAAAGTTTAAAGTATTTTATTTGCAAAATTTTAAATTTTCGTTTGGATATTATAATCATCTGAAGAAGTTAAATAATTTTGGTCATTCCTTTATATATTAAAGGCGTTTAAACTTTAAAGAAAGGTTGCGGCTAATTTAAGCTAACTTGGAGCTAAAACAAGTTTAAAGGCGTTTAAGATTTAAAGAAGAGACCAGAATCGCATGTAGTATGTAAGATGTAGGGTGCATAATAATAATGTATTAGGGTGCGGTTCCTCCCGCGAGGAACCCAGAAGAATTAGTCTTCAACTGTGATGACTCGAACGCTGAACTTATGGTTTACTTACCTACAGTACTATAAAGTATTGTACTGCACGACGCGACGTGGTTAAACTTTTACGATTTTATATATTTAATTTATGTATTATTTCTATTTAATAAATAATTAATTATACTTGACGAATTGAAGCAGTTTATATTCTTTCGTGATTCTTCCTTTACATTACGCACCTCTCATCAGCTAATTTGTTAGTTACCAGCATAACAACGTTGCAAAGCGGCCGTTAGGCCGCACAATCTTATTAATAACGCACTAGAAATATTACAGGGTAGACTAATATAACTCCTTTGTCGCCAAGTCTGTGAAGACAATCGTGGGGGGGTTTAAATACCTAAAATACCATTTTCTGACAATTCATCATTCGAAACCAAGTTAAACTGTAAGTTTTCGATACTCAACCTTAGCACTTAGGAAAAGTATGCGTCGCAAAAGGAATCCGGAAAGGATTAAATAGGGAAGTAATAAAAATTAACGGTTTATTGATTTCTTATACCCAGTTAATGACTTGTTAATTAAGGGAAGAAAGATCAAATCAATTTGCATCGTCGAAGTGACGAAAAAGTAAAGCAATTTGATGTCTTTTGAATTTAACAATTTAGTAATTTATTTTTTACCCTATAGAAAAGGGTTTTATTTATCCTATCATAACAAATTTAATAGTCAATATGTACGAAAATTTGGCCTCGTTCGTTATTGGTTAATTTAATAAAAAGCCATGACAAACTATTCATAAAATTACACTGGTGTACTAATTTCTAAACTTTATAATTTATCATAAAATTTACTGATATATAAATAATTGTAGCTATTTTAATAAAGAAGTTAATAAATTACGTTTATCAGAATTATTTATTAACTGCTACTAAACGGTTTTAAATAGATACGAAATAATTTTGTTGCGAAGTTATTCATGTAGTCTTTTTTGGGGAGGGGGGGAGTCGAAATTTTGGGTGAAATTGCCTCAACAAGCTTTCATTATTTTTGTTTGAGCTTCAACTGTTACGGAGTTATTCGCGAGATCTTGAGGGGGGATCACGTCGAAGTTTTTGGTGAAATAAATCGTGTCCAACCAACGATTTAAGCATCGTTTGACCATAACTAGCTTTTATTTACTTCAAATTTATTCCTAAATCAGGATAAACTCAAATTTGGTAGATATGTGAATTTGAGAATTTTATGCTCTTAAATTTTTGTCTACTTATAACAATGATAATTTTCCATAAAATTATAGGAAGCAAACAATAACAAAATTTTTGGGTTGGTTGAATAAACTAAATTCCCAATTTGGGAGAAGTCGACATGGAATTTTAGGGGACTTTTGGTGTTCATTCGGAAACTAAAATGCACATGCCTACTAAATTTGTTAACTTTATTATTTTGCAATTTTTATTAATAACAATTTTGTGTTGCTCGAAGTTGACGTAAATTTCCAATATCCATAACTTTGTAAAAAATTAAAATAAAATAATTCCAACGATTGATGCCAATTTTATGCCAATCATTCTTCGAGCGACGGTAATGATTGTAATGATGCATAATATTTCTTGGGTAATTTAAATTGAAAACAACTATAATAACCAAAAATCATGAATAACTAAGCTTAAATTGAGCGTTCTTTAAATTCTCAATAATAATTCGCTTCTCTTCACAGCGCTGTAGCTTTGTAGATATTCGACTGATAAAAAAAATTTTAAAACAAATATTACAGTAAATTTTCTTATCTATAAGATTTATATGAACCATTTTTATTCTGGGATCAACTGTTCAGGAGATATTTTGAAAAATCTGTGTTTACCGTAACTTTTGTCAAAAAGGATGGAAGGATGCGATGGTTAACATTATTAAATTTATAACCTTGTGTGAAATTTATACTAAATTCGTCACTTTGTGGACACCCTCTAACTACGTTCCTACACCACAATATAGATTTCAATTTTGATTTTGACATGAAACGATATAATAATAATGATTTCCACTTTTCCGGAAAGTCATAATTTGTAGGTAGTTGTCGCATCATCACTCCAGTTAATATTGCAATTGCATGCATCATGCACCCAATTCACAAGCTTCGGATGATGGAAATAGATTTTGCATGCAGTAATATATTTTTAAGCGAAATTTTTTAAATTTAAATTTGACTGCGTTATGCAATATGTGGTGCTTATCTGCATTAAAAGCACTTCCAACATGTCGAAAATTTTTGTTTATCTTGCTATGTTATTGAACTAAGCATACGGATATAAGGTGAAAAGGTATATGATAATCTAAAAAGGTAAACATTTATTATATTTGAAGATACCTTCATGCTACCTTCTTATTGTTGATGTATTGGATTTTCTGTTGGCTAAAACGAAAAATAGTAAGTTTAAAGTACGTAATGGAATTTTTTCTACATGTTTTCTATATTATAAAAATTTAGTAGGTATATTCAGCCATCACCGGATTATCCAATTTTCTTTAGCATATGATTGCATTTGTGTATACAAAATGTTAAGGATTCCTTTTCTATACCTATAAAACTAAGTGTCCTTACACATCACAAAATCAATAATTGGCTTACAGTGACTAAAAAAAAATTAAAGCATTATCAACATGAAATTACCAGAATTGTAGTTCCTATCACCAATAAAAGGTAATGAAATTTTATTACATAGAGAAAATAATTCAAGATGATAGTAATAAAAATTAATCAGAAGTAATCGAAAAATGAAAGAAGCATAAAATTTCCCTCAACAATGTTCTTATCTCTAACAGAAGTCATTTGAAAAGAACTATTATAAGGTACATTCGAATACTTTTAAGAAAATTTTAGGAGTAAGGATGTATTCCATATAACGAACTTTTCAGAGGTTTCGGGAGTTCTTCGATTTGGGGTAAATCAACTTTGCCATTACAACAGCACATCCCAGAATATTCGTCTTTCCGTTTAAAAAGCATTTTTGTTACAATCGTTTTATCACATTTGTAAGAAATATCTGAATCGTAATGAAAACCGGAACTAGCTTTTATTCAATCACAAAAGATTTCTACGTTGCACTCGTTTTTCATGTAATGGATTGTAGCTAGCAACGGCAACTCGATTAACTTAGGGACATAATATTTGAGTACCCAGTTGCAGCTTCAAGCAATTGTGTTTTCGCAATTATGAATTGGCGAAAACTTCCCGAAGGGTCTGTCCCGCTTAATCCTTTCGGGCATAGTTACCTCAGAGGTAAATTTTTTATCTAAATTTTTATCATAATTTTTAATTCAGGCGACGGTCATGGCTTGAATGTTAGCGAGATCAACTGCCAATGCAAGGCTTCTCGGTTCGACTCCAGGTACAGTCTAAACTTTCTTGACCGTTTTCCGTGCTTCGGAAGGCACGTAAAGCCGTCGGTACCCCTATGTTAATGATTTTTCATTATATCAATGAAAACAATGTGCAGGCACATTGAAGGTACGTCTATCAAGCTACATAAGATGTAAAAACTACTGTCTAGGGAACTATTTCAATGAATTAGTTAAAACAGGTCGTAGAACTTTAATAAGAGGAAGAACTTTCAATTCCATTATTATCAACATTTGAAGAGGTATCAGGAATTTTCAGGGCATCAAGGGTAACTATTTCGCTATCCTCGAGAATAGGCAAAGTATTCAGCCAAGAAGTCAGCCAAGACCCACCCAGGGTTGTAGAACTACACGATTAATTGCTTGATCAAAATGGCCACTATTCAGCGGGCCAAGGACTCGAAGCCTTTATGGGTCTGATATATGGTTCATATAAAAATGAAAGTAGTTGATTTATTTTTACTAACCCAAATTTATTACCAACCCAAAATCTAAATCTATAAAAATAAAAGTTTTTCCATCTCCAACCATCGAAATGAAGTCGGAAGATGTGGCAATTAATAATTACTGGATCGTTCCATACAGTCCTTTACTTCTGAAGATGTTTAATGCAGAGGCGGTCATTGGCCAAGTAGTTAAAGCAATCGACTACTGTTGCTAAAGGCATTGGTTTGAATTTAACAGGAGTAAATCTTCTTTCGGACTTTCTTTCCCTCAATGACCGTCTCCGTGCTTCGAAGGGCACATTAAGCCGGGGGGGCCCCTGATTTGACTAGATTTAATATGAGAAAACAGGATATGGGCCCGGTAGAGTGGCCTAAGTGCGTGCAAGTTTATACTTGCCCCTTCCCCGAAATAATAAATCACAAATGTTTAATGCTGACATCAACATTATTATACTCACATAACTGAGTGAAGACGGTCATGGTCTGAACGTTAGCGCGATCAACTGCTAACGCAAGGCGCCCCGGTTCGACTCCGGGTATTGTCTAAAAATTTCTTGACCGTCTTCCGTGTTTCGGAGGGCACGTTAAGCAGGCGGTCCCCCTGTGTTAATGATTTGCCATCATAACAATAAAAAACAGGGTGCAGGCACATAGAAAGGCAAACCTAGCAAGCTATCTGAGATGTAAAAACCAAACTGCTCATAGAACCAATAGTGCCTTGAACAGAGGTACTATAGTTGGGAAGTACAGGACGTAGTCCTAGATTAAGAAGAAGAAGAAAAGAAGACATAACTGAGTACAATCAATGACATGTAATTGATTTTTCCAATATGTTTATTAAAATTAAAATACCCGTAAATTATCAGTTAGAGTTCATAACTAAGACTAATGCATCGATAAAAATTCAACTTCATTGGTAGCTTATAAACACAAGGCGCTTAATAAACTTGATTTCCATTGACAAATCTTTCGATGAAAAGTGCTGTCAGAAACTTTAACTTCAAAAGTACCAAGTTCTGATTTTAAACGTAGATAAGATTTAAAAACTTGAATAAAAGTTTTCGTGTTTTTCTGGTTCCTGTAAGATTCTGGTTTTACGGGATTTAAAACATTTAACTTTGCGTTGTTTTTCAATCGGTTATAGTTACAATGTGTTTAAATTTAACTTAATTTTTGATTAATGCTGTCGACGACGAGATTTTCAGATATTTTAACAATTTCCGGTTTATTTTCTATATTCCATTAACAATGCCTTTAAAATACAAAAACGGGCCAACGACAGTTAACACATCAAAGTGCTATACATGATTAGAATGAAATTGGATATTGAACTTGATAAGGATAATATTATTGGAATATTTTAGATACGCTCCTTGATATCGTTTATATCCTCCATAAGAAGAATGTCTTTGAATATAAACTTGGTTACATTTTGTGAATATTTTTTCACAAAGGTACTTGAAACTTTATTAAAAAAATTTTGTCAATTGTACACCGAATGCTACGCTGAAGGAAAAACTGTCAAAGAAACTTTAAAGCTTTCGTTCCAGGTTACTGATTACTAAACTATACAAAAAACATTAAATTTTTTTAAAGGAAAGCTACTCTTTACAATATTAAATTTATTTCTTAATTAACCCTAAAAGCTTCACAGTTTGATTGATAATAATTAATCTTTGTCAAATCTTTGTAATTAATCTTTTATAAGCAATATAAATTGAAAGGATAACTTGTATCGATAAGGAATAAATTTATCGTCATAATAACAGAACACCTATTCATTTGGAAAGTTAGGTATAAATGCTAATAATAGTTTTGAAAACTAAACAATCTAAAATTTTCTTTACTGTAAAAATCTCATTTACCCAACGAATAAAGAAAAACTAATTGGACGTCGGGTTTGCGATGCAAAATGGGTCGGATTACAATTTAATTTTGTCTAATTTACAGTTGCAAATAAACAAAATGTTTTTTTTTATTTATGCATGCTATTGTGCGACTCGAATTTAAAATCTCGAAAGCATTTTACCATGTTAATAGACTAAAAGACTACAAACATTTTGCCATTTTTCCGATTATTACGTTTTCTCGGGCTGTTATGCAGATAGCGCCACTTAAATGTAGTATATTATATTGCAATTTTCATTCCGCTCGAAATGCGTTAATGCAAATTTTAAATAATGTACAACGTTTAGTGGGAATTTTAGGGAAATCGTCAGCAAAAGAAAATTAAGAGGGGTAACCGGTATTATCGTACTTCACACAGTAAAAATAAACATCAATCATCTAAATTAAATTAAAAGGAGGAAATAAATTTATGACTATAATTTAGTATTTAGGACAGAAATTTGAATGTAAGAATGCTGAAAATACAACATGGAGAATTAATAAAAGCCAATAAGGCGGGAAACTCGTAGATATGAATATTTATAAAAGATTTCCCTGTATGAGAATTTATAAAAGTAAATAAACGGTTCGAATAAATTAGACGCTAGTGAACGAAATAATTAAGAAGGAATATTTATAAAAGTTTTAATAGATCACTTTATCGATGATACTCTTACCTTAATTAGTTTTGAAAAGTTTTTATTTCCAAAATAGGATTTCATAACTTAACAAGAAAATACCAAGTTATGAGAAAACATTGTTAGCTTCCTTATTAAAATAATTGACGATTTAATAAACTCGAGTTTGCATTTATAACATCACTATCATGAAAAGTAATGGGGATTACTTAGTCCAAAAGTAAGCGTTTTAACGCAATAAAGGCGTTAAATTACAGAGAAAGATATTAAACATCAGCTCACATTTAAGTGAAAAATAACGCATTATAATTTGATAACCAGGTAGGTACATTTACTTAAATGAAAATTTATTTAAAAAAAACATTCGTAACACTGTATACTTTTTCTATTTAGAAGGTTTACTATGTCATCATTCATTCCGACTCTGAATAAGGCTGGAATTAAAAAAAAACTTAATGTTACAAAAGAAATAGAAAGAATGACTCGCACGGATACGGTTTTAAAATAAAAAGGAAACAGAATAAACAGTTTCATAATGGAACTTTCAGATTATACTTCGCAAACCACACCGGATGAATTAGTAGAGTTTGACAATGATATTGTTGACGGATAGATCTAAAACAGCTAAGATACTATAGAAAACTTACGCGAACAACAACTTTCGCAGCTTTGCAATTCAACAGAAATTGTAATTTACTTCATTTTTCTCCTGGCCATAGAAATCTATAGCTTAATCTCATCTATTCATCTTGTCTGCCCTATACGTTTTCGAATGCATTGAAAATTAAGTGACGACTAACTTCTTCAGTTCGGTGGAGGGTACGTGGGTTAATGGTACTGAATAAAAAACCAAACTTCAGAGTGAATGCTTAATGTTGCTGTCCTTGAAATATGTAGGAATACCCAGAACAAGCTAAGAACTACAAGAGGTTTAATTAACGTGTTGGGATGCTATAAATAATTCCAATTTAATCCCCATTTAGTTCAAAATTTTAACTAACAGGTTGATGTCGGAGTAGATTGCTACGGAACTACGACGTGTGAGAACATGCGACAAGACTTCAGTAATCTCGCTTAGTAAGATGAATCTTTGAGTATTTTCCTTACCCTTGCTTGTGCTGTAACATACGAACATTAGCCCTAAAGCACAACCACTACGTAGTCAACAGCTCGATGGAATAGACAGATGAGCTACTCGGACACTCCGTGCGGCCCTGCACCGGGATCCTGAAACAGAGATCATCATTGTCCGATGTGCGGGTTGCTAAGTCGTTTGATAACATTCCCTTCTTCGAAAAACTTCAAAGAATAAAATGTGTCAGAATATCTGCATTCATGACACTTTATCATGAACTCATGAACTTTAATTCGGAGCTTACCAATAAATGAATATATGTACTTGACTTCTCTTCACATTTCGAACGATCGATGTAACTGTGAAACGGTCAATGGCGACGGCATAAATACTAAACTTTGGTTTAAAAGCAAAACATAAACAGTGGTGCAAAACAAACTGACACACTCAAGTATTTCAATGGTGTAAAACATCGCTATTTATTTTGTACGACTTCAAAAAATAAAGTCACGAGATATCTCATAAATCCAGTGGACAAACAGATTTATTTCATAAAATAAGTTTAATTAACTGCACCATTCCAGAAGGGACTTGTGGCGTAATGGACAGATTCTTGCAATTATAAAACGCCGCATATTAATTAAACTTACCGTCAAGAACCGGCTCAATAAAAAAAATGTTAGCTGAAATTTGTAATCAAACTTTGGACCTGCCGAAAAGTAATCTATTAACCAGGTCTCCCTAGATTCATTTGCAAGAAGGACTAGCGTTCCAGACGGCTTCAGTTACATGGGACGAAAATTTATAGTAACGGATAAATAAAATAATTTTAAGTATTATCGCAGATATAGGGGACCTACTGCTTTATTCGGGCTATGAACGGCGGGAAATGTATACACTTCCTCTCCAGAGAGGCTGTACTACGCAGATTACACCTCGGTCAGAATACATTTTTGAAGATCCTGGAGTCGAACCAAGTATACATAATTAGCATCAACGCATTTCATCGCTTAATCTGATGACCGTCTCTTATTATTAACAAGATAAATTATTTCAAAGCCAATCCTGATTGTAAGCGGCGTCAGCACGATGCGGCGGTCCCCTGGTTGTTGTGTAAGCGGTTTTAGTGTATTCTACCTGAGATCCTGAGATCTACTTATATCCAAAGGGTTGTTTCCGTGAACAGGGTTATCAGTATTACGTGTAAAACCTGATCTCCGCCACATTGTAATTTTTTATCCGCTTCTAGATTATATGGATACCTGAAAGTCTGCACTGATATAGGTTCTGTATTTCTTATGGCAAGAAAAATCACAAGACTATACATTTCACCCTTCAAGGGAATAACCTGCCAAAATGTTTAAGGGAAAAAGGGCGGAGGATTCGTATTCTAGATTTTAGGAGAAGAATATAAACTCGTATGCACTAACGTCACCCTACCGGGTCCATTGTACTACCCCCGTTTTGTTGCTCAACCCCAGGCTGAGCCACAATGCCGACAGTACCAGGTATGACCGTAACCATTAGGCGGTCTCTCAACTTCACTAACCGACCAAAACTCATCGACAAAGACAGGTACTACGATCTAGGGAAGTCCGTTTAATGACTGAGCACTGAGAGGTCTCGTGATTCACGTCCTGCCAGTGCTGGGTGCAACCGATGGGTAACACTTGGACTACGCCACCAAACCTTAAGCCAACACAAAAGCAAGCATTTGAGGGGGTGGGGGTGATTTTATTATCCTATTTGATATATTAGATCGGGGGGCCGCTGGATTTACATGCTCTCCGAAGTACGGAGACGGTCATGGAAGGGAAGAAGATTGAGCCTTCCTGGTTCGAACGAGTGCCTTTAGAATCAGTAGTTGATTGCTCTAACAACTAAACCGATGATTGAGGGCAGGAGGAACTGTTTTAAAACATATAATAAACAGTTAGGAAATCTTGAAAGACTCTCAACAAATAACCTCAAGATGTTGTCTACTTCGCCCACGCAAGTGTTTCATCACACCAAATAAAAGAGTGACCAGCGAGATGGCTGATCTGAATTTTAAATCCATATCGTTCTGTTTTCTCCGTTCCTTTTGAGCGTTTCCTTCGAGACAAAGAGGAACAACCGCCAAATTCAATGAGAAAAAGACAAATGGAAGATGAATACATATAGGACTACAATTCACAATTATGAACTTTAGAACTCTTTCTTGTGTTCTTGTAGAAATCCAATTCAATTCCCCCCCCCCCTTTATCAATTTTAGCTGAATGCGCCTTTGCACAGATAATCCATAAGGTCATTTAATGAATTAAGATTGGCTCAGAAAATCATAGCATTTAAATTTATTTACTATGCGAAACTGGCAAATACGCTTAGCATACGGCTTTGCATCTTAAGTGCCTATCAAAATTTTGTTTACTGCGTCTTTTTTGGCATCTTTGCTGCCTTTTTCGACTAGAAGTCTCAGTTTTGTTTTACGTATTAGAATGTGCTCTAAGGCTTCCCCAACCTCGCACTATGTACCATGACGACCTAAGAGTCATCAAAGTGACTTCTGAGACATAGAGGACATACATTGACTCCCGATCACGCATACACAGAGATAATTCCAAAGCTCTCCCAGTTTTGTGAACCGTCAAGCACGTACCGAACCGATGATCACTCAGTTCGGCCGATAAGGTCCACTGCCCACCATTTAGGCAACCACAACTACTACGACTTAGACGCCGTAAGCGGGGTGGAGGCAAATAACCTTGCCCCCCGTTGCTAGAGCTCCGAAACCCCAAGGCGTTGGCCGACCAACTATGGCCCATATGGATTCTCCAAATTCTTGGGCTCTTTTTCAAGCCTTTTTTGGACAATGAACCAATTGGTGCCAGCTTTTTAAGTAGTTTAGAAGTGGCCGAATTTTTATTTAACTCTACAGGAAGTGTAGATCTAGCTTAAAAATTCATGGGTTGGGGCTAAAGATATAAAATATCAACTTATCAATCAAATATCAAAATATCAGCAGGTCAACTTTATTTTTTCGATGTGCATCTTTTCTGATATTAGGAAATTTCTTTGCCCCCACGTCATCTTCACTTCGTTTAAATGGCAACCACCTCTTTTCAAGGATCCTGATTCTCCTAACAATTCTGCGAACAGAAATATGCGGTTATACTTATGATATTCATTGGTTTAGTTATGAAAGAACTTGGTTTAGGAAAAAATGAAAAATATAATCGTGATAGCTATGGAAATTTTATCAATTTATTTTTCCGGAAATTGTCATTGAAACAACATTTCCCTGCTTATGCACGCGCAGGGAAATTGAACTTTACTGACTAGTCCGGTAATAATTAGTAAGGTTAATAATAACAAAATAAAATAGACAAATGTCAATGTCAAAAAATGTCGTTCAATTAGTGTTTTAAAATTTCGATTTTAAATTTCGATTTTTTACGATTTTCGGAAAAATTTAATACAAAACATGTCAGTAAAATGTCTCACTTGACTCGGAGCTCTAAAATACTCGGCACGAAGTGCCTCGTATTTCAACATTGCCCCTCGTCAGTAATATGTCATTTTCCTGACTTTTATGTAAATAACTATGAATTCACTTTTTGGAGTGAATTACGGGAATGATATCCCGAGTTGTATAAACGTGCAATTTATATATTGTTACCATTCGCCAGGATGACTGGATTCTCAATATATGCAGAAACGCCAAAATGAACTTGACTTAATTCTAAAATAATATGTTAATCCACTCACTCACCGATATTAAATACGTCAATTTTAATTGAACAATAAAAATTGAATCTATTCCTCTCTAATATTTTAAAATGGTTTTTTAGCTCCAGGAGTTTGGGAAACGCTTACTATATGCTCTTCAGTATCTTCTTTACTTTGAAATTAATATTGGAGACACTCAACCAATATTCTATAACAGTGTATTAATTTCATGTTTCATATCAATGAGTAGTTGACGCTTTTGATAGGTCAATGAAGCCATTCACATTATAATATTGAGTAACCAATTAAAATTTACAACAAAAACTGCTGTTTATGAAAGCTGAAATTTCTCATTAACGCAGGTCACTTATTTTATAAGCAAAACTGAAATTCTATTTGGGGAGCCAAATTCTAACAAAAAGAGAAGATTTTTACATTATATTAGTGAACATAGCATCTGTTCACACGCAAACCTAAGTTATTCTTTGGGGCATCAGATTATTAGAGCGCTTTAAATTTACCTTTTCAAGAACTGGGGAAAAAAACTCGAAATATTTTCTGGATTCAATTTTCATGATTTTTCAATTTTCACCCAATTTTTTGAATTTTTGTGCGGAATCGATGTTAATCGATAGACGTTGGTTTTAGTTGACTTCTCTTATGGCAATTTTTAATTTACGGTCTTGAAAGTTACATGGAAATTTTCTTGAGTTTTGAGCAAGTCATACGCGGTAAAAATTAACTTTAATCCTGTAGAATATGAAAAATTGTGTTATTTCTTTTTTTGGCCTATTTCCAACATAATTTAGCTGACCATAATTAGCCTACGACCACTGAATACCACCGATAACCTGTTGTCAATTTTTGTACCCCCACCCACAAAAAGCACCTTAGATAATCCAATAGTGCTGACCAGTAATTAATTGGAAATTTCGAACAGCTTTTGCGCCATCAGCATAAAAACACAATACTGTCCTTTTTCTGTTTTCATGTGACTCGACAGGCATCTCCGTGTAAATTAGAAAATTTTAATAAACGGGTGTTTAAATTGATTTTCAATCGCTTGGTTAACCTTAACCATGATTAACTGCTTCTCTTGATTATTTCCTACTTAATTATAACCACCAAAATAAACCTAAATTTACCTAGTGCCTGGAGTATTGTTGGGAGTTGAGACGGGCTTACTAAAACTTTGTTTCGATGCAATGAAATTGCGCTCAAAATCGGCCGGCAATAAGTTTGAGAACTTGACCTGGTTTCATCTTCAAGGTGGCTCCCTTCCCATACTTTCGATACCTCT
This sequence comes from Podabrus alpinus, assembly GCA_932274525.1. NCBI lineage: Eukaryota > Metazoa > Arthropoda > Insecta > Coleoptera > Cantharidae > Podabrus > Podabrus alpinus. The sequence continues at coordinate 100,339,314 of OW026452.1, forward strand.
ATTTTTAACATTTTCAAACGATGCGAGTTGCGCACTTAGGGAACTAAACTCGGTAGATACTATAATCCTCATGAGTGGACAATTCTACTCAGAATTTCATGCTGGTGATAATTGACGTCATTAACATATTTATTTTTTGAAGCTATGCTTCTTATCGCACGGGTATCGCACGGGCAGTTAACTGAAAAAAATCGTACGTCACACCAAATTGTTAACGAAAATGTGTAACGCAAATGTGTAACGCAAATGTGTAACGCAATTTCGTCACACAAATTTCGACCAATTAAAAGAAAAGTATTTTAAATCAAGGAGGTAATTATTTTAAACGTCAAATTCTCAATTATGCAATCTCAAAGTCAAAAATAGGAAGAAAAAAACTTTTGAATGCCTATATCTTGCAAACGAAGCATTTTTGGACCCATGTTATTAGAAACTTTTTATCTTATTTTCGTTAGTAGAATGCGGTTTACTATTTTATTTACAAATACAAAAAATTTTTACAAATACAAAAATTTTTGAAACGCCCTGTATATTTTAGAGAAAAACTTGTAGGACAAAAAATGTAGGAAATTCCATAGCGCTAATTTTTTGTTATTAATATTTTTACATATTTAATTTCGTTTCGAAGTTATGACGCATAATGTCATAATAGCTCCAGGTAAACCCCCCTTTCCCGTTACACGATTTAAATTATTTTCATCTGGCTTCGTCCTACGACAGGAAAAAGCTTATATGCAAAATTTGGAATGATTTGCTTGCTTCGTTTAGACGCTATCGTGTTCACAGACGTACATACACACACACACACACACATACACACACACATACATACAGACATCCTTCCAAAAATGATAAAAATGGATTCAGGGGACCTCAAAACGTGAACATCTGTCAAAAAATTGGGGGGTCAAATTTTGACTGATAACAATACTTTCCTTACCTAGGGGTTCGGAAAGTAAAAATTATACAATCAATTATAAAATCTCAATTTATAACGTCAAAATATAACAAAACAAAACTAACAAAATTCCCGGCCCCCTCCCTTTCTCCCTTTTCGTGGGTCGGCAAAAAACGTCGAAAAAATTTTCCCGTATTCTTATAAGCAAGTTGGAGGCCGAAGGCCGACCCGTATTCTTAAATGCCAGTGGGAGGCCGAAGGCCGACCCGACCCGTGTTCTCTAAAGCAAGTTGGAGGCCGAAGGCCGACCCGTACCCTTATAAGCACGTTGGAGGTCGAAGGCCGACCCATATTCATAAATGCCAATGGGAGGCCGAAGGCCGACCCGACCCGTGTTCTCAAAAGCAAGTGGGAGGCCGAAGGCCGACCCGTATTCTTATAAGCAAGTTGGAGGCTGAAGGCAGACCCGTATTCTTAAATGCTGTCCTTAATGAGTCTCCAATTTTCAATGATTTCAAAATCGCATTTTTCAGATCTTCGGAATATTCTTTCGTCTTTACCATGATTCTTACTGTTTAAGCAACTACTCTTTTTGGACGCTGAATAAAAAATAATTCAAACAAAACAAAATAATGGTGTCTAATAAGCGTCCACTTGGGCGCTTTAACTTCGCGTTCGGTTCATCTCACAACGCCAGTTCTGCTTACCAAAAATGGCCCACTTGGCACTCGGATTCGTAATTTTAAACTTGCGGCTTCAAAATGTCGAGACCGACACGCCGCGTTGCCGCGGGGCCGGACCGGACGATTTAAGAAAGCCGAAGTTCTCACCCATTTAAAGTTTGAGAATAGGTTGAGGACGTTTCGTCCCCAAGGCCTCTAATCATTCGCTTTACCGGATGAAACTCGCTTCAACTGAGCGCCAGCTATCCTGAGGGAAACTTCGAAGGGAACCAGCTACTAGATGGTTGGATTAGTCTTTCGCCCCTATACCCAGTTCCGACGATCGATTTGCACATCAGAATCGCTACGGACCTACATCAGGGTTTCCCGGTTTCACGGATCTATTATGGTCTGCCCTGTAAGGCCAAAGGCCGAACAACTATGGCCTTCACGGATTTATTATGGTCCGCCCTGTGAAGTCGAAGGCTGAACAACTATGGCCTTCACGGATCTATTATGGTCCTCCCCCTGTGAGGCCGAAGGCCGAACAACTATGGCCTTCACGGATCTATTATGGTCCTCCCTCTGTGAGGCCGAAGGCTGAACAACTATGGCCTTCACAGATCTATTATGGTTCGCCCTGTGAAGCCGAAGGCCGAACAAATATGGCCTTCAAGGATCTATTATGGTTTGCTCTGTGCGTAAGAAGCATAGCTTCTGTGGACGGTCCGACGACCGCTCTCATTTTTTATTATAATATTTTTTACCAGCAATAAGACATTATTTCTACATATAAAGAGGTGAACGACTTATAGCAAAAATAGCAGTTTTCCATACCCGAGTTGAAATCCATTTGATAGAGATTTGCATAAAACATACCTGTCACATAGAACGCTACAAGTTGATGGCATTATTTATTAAATCTGCGTAAGTTTCAAAATTTTACGATGAAGTTTTAAAACAGATGTCAGCTAAGAGTTGACTGGTTGATTAAAACTTCATAAACGAATGGTGTCTAAAAATGATCATTCAAACGATAAAAAGAAATTAATTTCCACGTACAGGATAGTGCAAAATAAATGTTTAAATTGTAAAAACTGACTAAACGATTAATAAAAGATGTAACTTGGCACGTACCATCATTTTAAATCATTGATTAAATATGATACATTGCGCCAAATTAGCATCAACAGTTAAAAAGACTTTAAATCCAAATTATAACCTTAATTTGCAACAATAAAAATGCGCGTCATAAAAAAATCCATTTCCATTTGCTCTAATTAAATGGCTTTTATTCCTTTTTATTCTTCAAATCATATCCGAAAAAATTAGCTTTGTTCCTTTCATTACAGGTTCATCTTTTTTTATTGCAAGAAAGAATCAATTAAAATAATTGGCGCTAAGTGCGCCATTCTAAGTTCGTACCAATTTCTTTTCGAAAACAATTTGCAACGCAATTTTTTTTATACTGATGTTAGAAGTTTTTTGGAGTCATCAATTTTAATTAGAACAAATGACTTTGTCTTTATTTTATAATCTTACATTTTGTAGAGCAAGTTTAAGTTTAACTAATTTATCAAATGATTGTTTCAAACACTTTTTTTTTATCGTAAAGTTTAAATTTAATATCTACAAGTTTTTGCCGAGTTGCGAGGAAATCAAGTGTTAACAAATTTTAATTTTTAAAAGTTCTTCCTGAAAGTTTTCTGTTTTCTTTAAGAGTTTGGTTAGACAATTAATTTTCTGCACTAAAATGTAATTTGATTTTGGGCAGTAAATCTGTTTAGCTGGCAATAGTAAAATAAAATCCAACAAGTAAAATAAGGTACACGAAAGCATAATCTAAAGGGGTAACTGTTTTAATTCCATTAATTCTAATTAAGTTCATAAAATACAACGTCGGGGCTAACCGAGACCTCTAATTTAATTTGGTTTCTAAATATTCAGCTGCTGTGTTAGTCTATTCAGTCTTATTTTTCCTAGATATCACAGAACCATTGCGGCTTTACATATTATAATATACTAGAGACTAGCGCATATTTTAGAAAAAGAAAAATTATATTAACTTGCATATTTATCAGTTCCGGTTTTGCATTTATTTGCCTCCTAAACATAGCACTTAAATTTGTAAAAATGTAAAAAAGTTTAACTAGCAATGAGACAAGTCACTTTGTAAGTGACAGAACTTAATGAAATTTAAAAAAGATCCTTTCTTTAAGTTAAAAGGTATTTTCCTAGTTTGGTTTTTTACGCTTTTTTATCGCTTTTCTCCTTTTAACTTCTGTTTAACAAACGTTTACTTTAAAATAGGGCAGATAGTTCAAAACAAAATCAAATGGTATAAGATGAGGGTCTAGAAACTAGAGAATTAAATCATCCAAGCAGGTCGATACAAACAAATTGGGTACTTCAACACCATGATAAACCACATGCATTTGTTATGATTAAATGCATTCACAATTCCTCTAAACCACACAAAAAGGTAAAGAATACCATATTGCGAAATTATACAATGTTATAATAGAACCATTTTAACGCTAAAGCCAACCCTGCGGTTCACAAAATAAAATAAAACAAATCGAATTAAAACTTACATTAATACCCATTTAAATGAAACTGGAAACGAACAAAAATGTCAGAAAATAAATGAAAATGTGAGGAAAAAACAGTGCATATGTAGGCAACTTGGGAAATACGAAATTGCTATTAAATTTTCTTTACTATAACGACATTTATTTTCAAAAATCTGATATGCAACTTATAGGTTTGCGTTACTTTAATCCCAAGTGTTATTACGGTTTGTAATGCTATGCAGTTTTTCACATTATTTACATTTGCGATCTTAAAAGGTTAACGAATGTAAATACAGCTACCTATGCATTTTAATGCCCCAAGCTCCCACGCGAATAATGGCTAAACATTGAGTGTATGGTAAATTTTTATAATCTAGTAGAGTTTATTTCTCCAGACCGCCGAAAGTCAAGCACCAATTAACTCAATGGAGTTATTCAACCCACTATTTTATAAAAAAAACTTGAAATTTCTTGATATTTCGAATTCTTATTAAATTTTTTTTTTTTTTCAGGTGGGCTTCTCAATAAAATATGGAATGCAGTTATCGATATAAGTACTGGTAAGTCTTTTTTAATGTTCTATACATTTATGTGCCAGTAATAATCAATGGATTCGTTGTTAATTAGTGAAAATTGATATTTAGCATAATTTATTATGATTTAAAATCTATAATAAATATAATTTTGCGCCTGAAGAAATTGTGCTTTATAGTTCTGAAATCAATCAACGCCAATAATATTAAAAAAATTAAATTTTAAATATTACTAGAAATAGTTTCAAAGCACAAGAACCCTACAAATCGACGCAATTCGCCCTCTTTGCACAGATTAGGGTTCTTGAAACTATCTCTACAAGTGCCTCCTGCACTCTTGAGCCAAATCCAAAATTGTAATAAAATCCGGAATAAATGAAAGGCTAAGAATTTAAAGGTGAGGGGGGAGGGGGTAAAAATTCAATTGAAAAATTGGTAAAAACCGACAGCGTACGACGGCTATTCTTTTTGAAAATATTTTTTATTTGCAAAAATGCCACGTTGTGTTCATGTAAGTTTCTTTTTTGAATTAAAATTATTGATATTTTTAGTTATTCTAAAATACAGATATTTTGTTATTGACAGGTCGTCCTATATGGAGGACGACCTGTATGGCACTCAAAAGAAGATCTGGAAATTATTATGATCAAGAAAAAAGCCAGTAAGTGAATATACAGAAAGTACAACTGTTAGCAAGGAATCATGGACCACATACTTTAGCAACATGTATGGAGCAACAGATCACGATGAAGGGTGGACACCGACCATAACATTATCGGAAGAAGAAAGCTGGACAGTCGAAGAACAAGAGGTACAAGATGCAATAAATAGACTTAAAAACAGAAAGGCTCCTGGGCCGGATGGAATTCCCAATGAACTTATAAAATATGGAGGAAGAACATTAACAAAAGAAATAACAACACTATTTAAAAATATCCTTCAAAGTCAAACTGTTCCGAAAATCTGGAAAACCAATATTACAATTCCAATCTTCAAGAAGGGAGACAAGAAAGACCCCAACAACTACAGGAGAATAACATTGCTATGGACCTTACTAAAACTATTCATGTCATTGCTGGCAGCAACATTATGCGAAACAATACCAATAACAGAGGAACAACAGGGATTTAGACGTAATAGATCCACGACGGATGCCATCTATATAATCAGACAAATAACGGAAAAATCGATTGAGTTCCAGAAGTCTTAGCAAAGACTTAGTAGACTTAGCAAAGGCGTTTGACAGAGTCAGAATCAAAGACATCATCGAGATCCTGCAACAAAGCAATATCCCCCAAAACATGATAGGCATGTTACACCAGCTCAACACTGGAAATAGGACAAAAGTGCGGACAAAAGGAGAACTTACAGAAGAAATCCCAATACCAAATGGAATCATACAAGGTGATAGCCTGAGCCCCTTGCTCTTCAACTTATTAATGGATAAAATAATAAAAGAAGTAAAAACACAAGGTAATGGATATCGTATGAGCAATAAAGAGATTCAAGTTATATGCTACGCTGACAACGCTGTATTGATAGCCGAAAAAGAGGACGATCTTCAACAACTGCTCAACATGTTTAACACAACATCGAAATTATATAATATGGAGATCTCCGCAACCAAAACCAAATGCCTAACAACTTCAAGAAATCCAAGAAGATGCATGCTCACCATAGACAACAACGTAATAGAACAAGTACCGTACTTCAAATACTTGGGAGTAGAGATCTATGGATGTGGCAATCTGGTAGAAGAAACTATGTTCCAGGTTCGAAAAGCGTCGATGATCTCAGGATGCTTGAGAGATACAATCTGGACAAATGAATTTCTAAAAGTTGAAAGCAAAGCAAGAATATACAAGGCATACGTGAGGCCCATATTGACATATACCACTGAGGCAAGAGCGGACACCGCCAAAACAAAGAGGATCCTGAGAACAAACGAAATGAAAGTCTTAAGGGCCATAACAGGAAGATCACTTGTCGACAGAATTAGAAACGACCACATAAGGAAAGAGTGTAACATGTCCGATATAATAAGGTGGACTAGAATAAGAAGAAGAGCTTGGAATGAGCATATATCGCGTATGAGCCATGATCGACTTCCAAAGATCGCCAGAGATGGAATACCCCATGGAAACAGACCACCGGGAAGACCCCCAAAGAGGTGGAGAGACAGTTGGTCGTCAGTATCCCAGGAAAACGAGAATTAAATAGGTCCCAGACCTAGAACAAGCTGAAGAAGAAAGAAGAGATATTGTTCTGTTCCAGTAAAAACTTCATCGGAAATAACATACAAATGCGTGAACTAAAATATAAGCTTGTAGTGATACAGGGTTTCTTTTTAATGACTTGATATTTTACTCTAAAGTTATAACACAGATTTGTTATTACCAAATAGTTATTCAAAAAATATCATCTTTCGAATGGCAGACCCGCTGTGTATGGCAATCTGAAACTACTAGTTCCGACATGTCTCGCCCCCTTCTCTTCTTTTCGTAGTTACTTGCTATCTATCTTTCTTTTACAGGTACAATGAGGAGGATCAAGTTTGATATAAATATAGATCTGTTAAAATGGTTAAGGGTCAGTTTATCAATCTCCAGTTAAATTTACCTCTCAGATAAATCTACCATGTGACGTCTTTCAGTTCAATGAGAAGACGCCAAACCTGTCTTACCTGTCAAATCAATCTAACTTGAACTTTAACTAGAGATTGGCCCTCAAAGTCATTCATTCTATATATTTTAGAACTCGCGGAATATCCATGAATGACATTCATTGATATGTGGTTGGTCAAAACTTCCATGATCGTCTATCCAATATAGTGAAATCAGAAACACTTCTTTATCATGCAGTTAACTGAGTTCTTATTACTTGTCAAAATCGCCGAAGGCACCAAAATACCCAATGCTTGAAAGAATCGGGATGGAAGACTACTTTATCTAAACGCTTCTCTAAACTGCGTCTCGGAGCGATTATTCAGGACGATATCAAGTGGGTTTGTGAATCGCACTAGAGATCAGCCAGAGCTCATCTTGAGAAAGACCAACAAGGTTTTGTTTGTCTTCTTTCAGATGAAATAACACTTTTCCATATTTTCGCAAAAATGTTTACAAATGTATATAATATTTTATGTCTTATCATCGGAATCTTTTCAGCATTTCTAAACAATTCACCTAATTGTTATAACTTTATGCTATTAATTTTGCTTCCAAAAATAAATTTTAATTTGGATCTTAAAAGTTTTGCAAATGAAATTTGCACGCCGTATACGATATAATTAACTATCATTAAATTTGTGGTATGTATTCATGTTTAAATTAATCAACAAAGGCCTTCAGTGCCAGTGTCCAACTATGTATTGTGGTTTTGTTATGGAGAACCTCTTCATTACTCTCTCCTTGTTAGTTTAAATCAAAAGCCAGCTTTGGTCATAATATATTGTCCACATTTCGATATATTATATTTTCTACTTCAGTTTTATCTAAATATATAAAAGAGAAGATCTGCTTGCTTGCTTGCTTGCGTGTTTGCGTGTTTGTTCGCTATACGTTCCTAGACCCGTGGACCGATCTCGACCAAATTTTGCACAGTTATTTTGTAGCTCCAGGCGCAACTATTCTCGCATATATGGAGAAGAAATTCGAGCGGGGAAAAAAGTTATTCGCTTTTTTCGAAAATCAAATCACAAGTTTGACAAAAAATTTAATTTGTCATAATTAATCTGACATACAGTCTGTGATTCAAAATACTGTCAACAGATGGCGGGAGGGCGGCTTTAATTCGAAAAATAAAAACCACACTAACAAATTAATCTGAATGCCGCGAATAAGACCGGAGCACTTTATATAGGTCGCAGAACTCGCCGGAACCACCACTTTGCGGAAGATTTAACTTTACATGAAGATGTAACTTTACGTGAAGATAATGTATGTATGTATGTATGTGTGTATGTATGTATGTATGTATGTATGTATGTATGTATGACAGATGACAGGTGACAGATGACAGGTGACAGATGACAGGTGACAGATGACAGGTGACAGATGACAGGTGACAGATGACAGGTGACAGATGACAGATGACAGGTGACAGATGACAGGTGACAGATGACAGATGAAGGCCGAACAACTATGGCCTTCACGGATCTATTATGGTCCGGTCTGTGAGGCCGAAGGCCGAACAACGATGGCCTTCACGGATCTATTGTGGTCCGGTCTGTGAGGCCGAAGGCCGAACAACTATGGCCTTCACGGATCTATTATGGTCCGGTCTGTGAGGCCGAAGGCCGAACAACTATGGCCTTCACGGATCTATTATGGTCCGGTCTGTGAGGCCGAAGGCCGAACAACTATGGCCTTCACGGATCTATTATGGTCCGGTCTGTGAGGCCGAAGGCCGAACAACTATGGCCTTCACGGATCTATTATGGTCCGGTCTGTGAGGCCGAAGGCCGAACAACTATGGCCTTCACGGATCTATTATGGTCCGGTCTGTGAGGCCGAAGGCCGAACAACTATGGCCTTCACGGATCTATTATGGTCCGGTCTGTGAGGCCGAAGGCCGAACAACTATGGCCTTCACGGATCTATTGTGGTCCGGTCTGTGAGGCCGAAGGCCGAACAACTATGGCCTTCACGGATCTATTATGGTCCGGTCTGTGAGGCCGAAGGCCGAACAACTATGGCCTTCACGGATCTATTATGGTCCGGTCTGTGAGGCCGAAGGCCGAACAACTATGGCCTTCACGGATCTATTATGGTCCGGTCTGTGAGGCCGAAGGCCGAACAACTATGGCCTTCACGGATCTATTATGGTCCGGTCTGTGAGGCCGAAGGCCGAACAACTATGGCCTTCACGGATCTATTATGGTCCGGTCTGTGAGGCCGAAGGCCGAACAATTTTGACCTTCACGGATCTATTATGATCCGGTCTGTGAGGCCGAAGGCCGAACAACTATGGCCTTCACGGATCTATTATGGTCCGGTCTGTGAGGCCGAAGGCCGAACAACTATGGCCTTCACGGATCTATTATGGTCCGGTCTGTGAGGCCGAAGGCCGAACAACTATGGCCTTCACGGATCTATTATGGTCCGGTCTGTGAGGCCGAAGGCCGAACAACTATGGCCTTCACGGATCTATTATGGTTCGCCCTGTGAGGCCGAACAACTATGGCCTTCACCGATCTATTATGGTCTGCCCCCTGTGAGGCCGAAGGCCGAACAACTATGGCCTTCGCGGATCTATCATGGTCCTCTCCCTGTGAGGCCGAAGGCCGAACAACTATGGCCTTCGCGGATCTATTATGGGCCTCCCCCTGTGAGGCCGAAGGCCGAACAACTATGGCCTACTCGGATCTATTCTGGGTCTAGATGGCTAAGGGCGGCGGATGCCGCCCGTGCCAGCTAGTAATTAATAAATATAATTGGTCAGACGGTTTTGCAGTTAGAAAATACAAAATAATTGTTATGAATATTTTCTTTCAGCTTTTCGAGATAAATTCGCAAGAATTTTTATTTGTAATTTAATATTATTTCAATTTGTTTTTTTTTTCAAAGTGGAAACTCGGAATTTCAATTAGGAACTGAAAGTTTTCAGTAATCGTAAGCTACCGCAGGGAGAAAACAACATTTTGTTTTTTATTATATTACCATGATATTTTTCTGCCAAATTATATATTTATTTCCTATCCCTTAGTCCGGCTACACTTGTAAATCTCTCTAACGTCCAGAAACATATTGTTTTCAACCAAGGTTGGAAAAAAGGGGATCTTGTTTATAATTACCGGTTAGCATCATTGAATGTTACGCTGTAAATGTTATTCAACAAATCTACCGCAATTTTACCCATATTTGAGATAAAACGTTTATTAAAATTTGATTTTAAAATTCGATTGCTTTGGTATCACCAACATAAAAACATTTTTTTGCAAACCTCGAGCGTTCAAAACAACTCGTGTTCACTTACTCTGGGATCGTCACGGTGTAATGTCGTGTTAAGAATTTATAATAAGATAAATTGTAAAATTAAATTGATTAGATTAATAAACGAATAGGTCTGTTAAAGTTACATTAGAATATATCTACTTATTCGAGGACTTTAATGCTGGACTGGAATACGATAACGTGTTAATTTCTTTTGATCATTGTGGCGCCCTAATTTTCGCCCAGACCGAAAAATCACAAAATAATATTGATTTGAGGTTGTGTTTATCTTTGTTGCAAGCAATTGAAAATAGGTGAATAAAATTTTGAAAGCTTTAGTTATTCTAGTTAGATAGGTAAAATTTATTACAGTAGCTAAAAGTTTTATTAGTAGGAAAAAATTTATCTACATAATGCTAGGTTGTGTTTTTACGATAAATTGTATTAAACAGCTCCATAATGTTGTAAAGCTCACGCATACATTTTTCAGAATCGCAAGCATGAAATTGTTCCAAACATTTTTTCGGCGTTAATTTTATAATTAAATATTTTGGGATCGTTGTGTAATGCATTGTTTACATGGCTTAAATTCTAATTCGCATTTATGCAACCGACCATATGAGATTTTGCAAATGCAACCCTTGGGGGCGGTCTCTGTTGGCAGACCAGATAAAATTTGTAGTTTCAATGACCACCACTGCTTGTGCATTGTCGCAACTAACCCTCCTTTATTAGTATGTTAAGATTATCATCGTAAATAAGCTTATTATTCCATTATATACCCTATTGTACTGCCAAATTTTTATTGTATTACTACATTAATTTTCGAACAAGGAAATTAAATTTTGAGGCAACAAAATTGAAAAAACAAGTGATACAGCGTACTTAAACTTTAATGTGCAAAATATTATTTTAACTTGTTTAAAGCATAAATACAAAAGTGAGGGCGCGGTTTTACATAATGATAAACTTGGTAATTTATGACAAGGCTCTAAAAGCCCTAGCACAGGAAGGAAACACTTATTTCTTGTATAATTATAATTTCGCTGACAACTGGCGTTTAGCACGCGTTCTGTTACGCACTATGTGCAACAACGAAAATTTTAATTGACATCAAAAGCTACTTCACAACGTTAATTTGTAGGCTTCGACACTTAACATATTTTATTAGCTGTTGAATAAATAATAATCATTCCGTGACTACATTGTGCACAAAAGCCTTTTTAAGAAATTACCAGGAAACTTTAATCAAATAATAACGCTACACGTGATCTCCATAGTAATTTTGATTTTGAAGTACTCTCAATTGGCTGTGCTCCAACAATGTTATTGGATGTGGTTTATTAGAACTTTGAAACCATAACACGATAGGATTAGAATGAAATCTTGTAGCTTTCCACAACAATTACTTTAATGAATTTTTACTTTATCTACCACTTCAGAGTGGCAATAAATTGAAGATGATATGAAAATTAATCAGGGAGATTTTTGAGAATGTAAAAATAGGTCGAAAACTGCTATTGTTACCGATAAGGTCTACGCGTCGCTGCGACTTAATCAATTGATACACCTGATTTTCCGCGTTTTTTTGAAATATTCCTGTAAAATATAAACTGAAAACCCTATTAGGTAAAATAAGATTTATTATTAATTATTGCACATTCATAATTTTAGTGCAATTCACATTTAAATGTCTTTTATTCATTTTCATTTGATATTTAAACAATATTAAATTGAATTCGTATTATTGCATATTATCACCTGTCACCTATATAATAGGTTAGTGCTATGTGACATTTCTATTTCCGTACAAAATTAGTTTCAATTTAAGCGAACGATTTATAATGTAGTTTTGGTCGTTACACCGCAAAATTCAAACTTAAAGCGCTTACACGTTTTAAAATTTTGTCGTTCCGTTAAGCACGTAACATTTAATTAATATGAAATTAAAATACTAATTATTAACTTTCTTGTACATTTTGAACATGACAATTTGAGTTAAACGAAATCCCTTGCCGGTTAATTCTCATTTTAATTAAGTACCATTACGGAATCCATTTGTTCGAAATTATTTATATGTTGCTTTTAACTTGTATTGATTTATGTTCCCAATAAGGATTAAACTTTATTTGCTGTTTTGGTTTACTAGGGTCCAAAAGCAAATAGACCTGCGTTAGCACTAATTCATTATTGAAAGATTTCTTTTTGACCACTCGGGATTTTATTGATTTACGGGAAATTTGAAAATATGGAATAATTCTTGACCCTATGTTGGGCACCAGTAAAAGCTATTCAAGGGGAGGAAATGAAATAGCCTTGTTTATCTAACAAATTTCTATGTGTTATTTATGTATTAGATATATCAAGTGTAATGGTTAGTGCTCAGCAATAAATAAAATTGCACGTTTCCAATACGTACAGTTTATCTAAAGTTTACAGCATTTGTTATTAGCTTATTTGTTAACATTTTATGCAATTTCTCTTTATCTGTAAAGGAATAAAATGAAATTACTACAATAAAATCATTTTTAAACATCGTATTAAATTTGCAAGAATTATTAGTAGTGAAATAATAACTTACTAGAAGATCGGGCGGCCTATCGGCCGCTTTCACTAATTTTTTTCTTTCACTTTCACTAATTATAGATTCCACGGTTGATCGGACAGGATGTGACTTGTTCAAATCGCACATGAAAATCAGCCAAAGCTAATCTTGGACCAGAGTTTATATCTTATTCAAGATATAAACCGAATTTTGATCTGTAAAAGCAAATCTCAATTGGGTCACGATAAACTACTTGAAAAATAGCTTATCTTGATTTATTCGTTAAGCCTTTGATCTTCTGTATACGGCTAGCTATGTTGTTAGTGGAAGCAGGGTAGTGAATAAGTTGGAGTATTTTTAGGGCAATGCTTATTTCAAATAAAACAAAATATTGTTTAACAATAACTTTAATAAAAACGCTTGAAAAATTTCACTATACAGGTGGTCACACAGTATTGAATTCTCAACCAGCTGTTCGTTTGAAATAAAAAATGAAGAGTCAGCTGTTATAGAAGACACGTTGAACCAAGTTACACAATAAAATTTGATAATACACCAATTCCCACTGAAGGTTTCGCTTTTTTGAAAAGAAGTAATTAAATTTTACTCACCAGATCTGATAGTCTTACAACTCATATGATGACAGATGCTACTTCTTTCAAGAAGCGAAATTTGGTTCTGAACTTTCAGTTGAACAAATGCACTTGGTGTAACTTCTTCAGCTCTATCTGATGATTTACAGCTGGATGTGGATGGGATTACATTTCGTAAGAATAACCCGTCGAAAGGTGTGGAAAAGCAGGTACAATGAACACAGGTGTTGTTTGCAATTATGCCTAGAAATTCGTTCAAAAAAATTGAACGCATCGATGAAATTTTTATTGAATTCAAATTTCGGAAGTTTTCTGGTTGTAACGTTATAAATTTTTGATGGTAAAGTTGCGTACGCAGTTCGAACAATCACTTTGTAATACGCAATAAAGAATTCTCACCAGATGGGTGCACAAAAGCATCAGATTTGAGTTCTGAACTGCTCTTTCGATCCGTAGTAATTACGTGCAGCTTCTGGAGATTTAAAAACTATGACCCACACTCACAATTAAGTAATTGAAGGCCGAAAACAAACGAAAATCAAAATGATTAAACTAATCAAAAAATGGTCGTCAAAAGGTGGACCGTTCTCGTTGCTCTCCAGAATTGAACTCCCCGCGCGCAGTTCGAACAATACTTCACGCCGGCGCGGTTATAATGCGCTTTAAAAAAATTAGTATAATATACAAGGTGGAATGTAAGTGATGGATTCTAAAATCCGTCACAGATAGTTGCTAAAACGGTACTAGGTGCTTTCAGACAAAAAGCCAGCTTGATCTAAACTTTGCTTCTAGCTCTAAAGTGATAGATCAGTTTATCAAAAATTAGTCTTTGAGAACTACCAGAGAGTCCACCAGAGCTACTTTGCTAAACTACGCTCGGATGGAGCCTCTCACTTGGATAAAATGTTGAAATGAACTACGGAAAATAAACTTTATATTTGTCATGTTTGCTTCACAACAAATGCGTCTATGTCATATCTAATAAATATAAGATCGATGGTGCGCACCTTGCAGGATTCTTTGATTCTTTGAAATGATTGTCAACTATTAGTCAAGCGTCAACTAGCACTTTGACTAGAGGTGGTAAAACCGAGCCTAACCGCATTCGTGTACGGGAAGAACTTCTAAACACCTCTAAGCAAGTGAAAACTAAATAGCAGAAAACCGCAAAAACTGAAATAACAGTGTGGTCGACCACAGGATTTAAAATAAAATCACGTTGTATTTTTATGTTATTCCCGTTCGATATGCAAATGTTAATTTAGATATTCCGGAATAATCCGTTTGTAATCTGTAAAAAAAACACTAACGCCCACGGTGTGAGAATGAAAGAAGATAAAAAACGATGAACCAACAGCTGCCTAACCAAACAGAATATGTGTAATTAAGGTGAACTACCGAAGGGATGGTGGTATTACGCATGTAATAAAAGATGTTCTATCGTAGCGTATACGAGACGGACGGACGCCGACGCGCCTTTTCGATGTTGGCCACTCTGAAAACAAATCTTTGGATAAGGCCTATCATATACATCACAGGAAAATTTCCGAGAGGAAATTATTTTCACGTTGAATATAACAATTTTAATTTTACTGTATATTAAATTACCTTAGTAGCACACGTCTTTGTAAGTTTTCGATATTTTCTTTGTGTGTTTCCTTGTTGGCGAGTATTTAACAGTAATAAATAGCGCGTTGTTACATAATGTAAAATAAAATAAACGTTGAATAGCTCCAACGCTCCAACGTATTTCAAATAGAATACGTAGTCGTTTTATTTTTCAGGGTTGTGTTTGAACCCCAGAAAATCAAGAAAATAAATGTATATAACTGAGTACTTATAAATTGAAATTGTAAATAAATGTTGTATGGTTTTGAATATTCTAAATGTAATTCCACAAATAAATTGAGCACATGAAAACCAAGGATAAAAAATGTTCGAGCTATGTCTCATAAGCGTACATATCTCAAACATAATAAAAAAGAATGTTTTTCTTCAACTTGAAAATTTATTGTATCTTTACGTAAAAATAAAATTCGAATGTAAATACATATAACGTTAATAAAAAATTTAACCCTTCAGTAGCAGCATCCTTTTGTGCTTTTCGTCCTTTGATCCGGATTATTTGTGTTATACGTACGTTATGTGTAGGCGCTACAAAATTTTCTTTACAACTTCAGGCTAGGAATAATCAATTTCAAAACAAATTTTCAGGCTGAAATGGGGGACTTTCCTTTAGATTCTGATTTTTGAAATAATTTATAAATTAAATTCAATTTAATTGTTGTAACTTGCACACGCTTAAAAATTATTATTTGCTTCAAATATACACGTATATTTAAAAATATATATTAGATTCAAATAAACGTTATTTGCTGTAACAATATATTATTTCAATTAAATAAAAGCGTAAACTTAAGATGAATTAATCATTTATTTGAAATTTAAATTAAATCTAAAAAGAAAATCTACTTAATTCAAACAAATATTGAATATATTCTATTTAAAAATGCAAGAATATGTGTCCGTTTCATTTGAACGTTTCTGAAATAGTAATATTTGATTCAAATATCTGATACATTTGATTCAAATATACAACCTTAGTCACGTACGCGCGCCATAGATAATATGCAAGAACATCAGATTTATGGTTTTTACACGTTTGTGCAGTGGCTGTACGCATTATTCTGTATACATGTGATTTAAATAGTGCATCTGTGCCTAAAAGGTAGGTAATTTTTACGTTATTGTTCATAAATTATAGAACAAACAGTAATTAAAGTAGCAATGTCAGTTATAATTCGATTAGAACTTAAATTCGGACTTCATATTAGAAAAAAAAACATAGTACATTTCCTACAGTTACTCAGATTAAAAGAATGTAAGTAAAATTGTTGTTGGTATGTAAGTTACAATGTGACTGATAGATGGCGCGACATATTTATGTAGCTAGTTATCTTTATACCAATGCTGAATATAAGGACACCTGGTTTGCAGTTTTAGTCACTCCAGTACGAGTCCACATCCAGGTTAGTGATGTTATAATTAGGCGTATTCTTTTTACAAGTTTTATTTCCATCTCAGTTACGGAACTGAGACGAAGTGAGCTGAGCCGAACAGAGATTAACTGAGTCAAAGTGAGAAAAACATAAGGTAAAAAGAACAACAAAAAATACACACAGTATTGTAATACAGGTTGTTGTCGATAACAATAAAAGATTTATCGATGTATTTTGTGGAAGAGGGAATGACACGAAGAGAGGAAGTATTTAGAAATTTAACATGTAACTAGATTTAAAAATTGTTCTTCCGTTCTGTTGTTTATTATTATAATTTTATTTTTTATTCAAATATATTGAAGTGTGTTTTCAAATGCACAAAATTAAATATTTAATTATGAAATAAAACCAAATTTTAAACAATGAAAATAAAATAAATAGCGTAGATCATAAGTGTGTGAAAATTCAAAAAGAAAAAACATGATAAACGAATTTTGGGAGATGATCAATGTGATTGTGATGTGTGGATTAATCCATAAAAGGCAAACTAGAGAGAAAATACTTTGGATTGTGAAAATTATTGTAATTCAAAAATTACAGAAGTGAATTGCAAGTGCAATAAATGTGTTAATGTATGAAAAATTTTGGAAAAGTTATATGAATCGATATTGATTATAAAGACAACGTAATTGATAAAAAAAGGGTGCAATTGGAAAATTCCACGCCTATGTACTTAAATTTGGACGTGCACAGGGAAATAGTTGATTTTTGAGGCCAACGTATCCTTAAAAAAATTTGCATAATAAAGGTTTGCGTACCTATTGAATGGAACTATGAAAAAAAATAACTAACAAAAATCGGGAAGAACAAAAGATATTTGGTTAAAAATATTAAACGTAAACCCAGTGAAAAATAAAGTTTTATAGAATAAGTTCGTTAAAATTGTCATCCTTTAACATTATAAATAGTATCAAGGGGTGGATAAACTGATTGTATGTGAAAACTAAAACTCCAAGAGAAAATCGTATTAAATCTGAATACGAGGAACAATATAAAAGTTTATCGACATCTAGGTACAAAAAGGAAAAGTTAATATTAAAAATTTTATTTAATTGTTCATAAAAAAATTTCTTATTTAAATGATTAAATGTTACATTGTTCGAAAGAAGATTTTATTTCATGTTAAAGTTAGAAAGAGAAAAAAATTAATAAAAAAAAGGTATTTACTGGTTGTCCTGGGACATTCACTCGAGTAGAACACGACAATATACAAGATTAATTTAATAAATTTTAGTGTTCGTTTGTTTTGTTTGTTATCCCTGCAATCTTTTCAAGGGCTATAACTCTTCTCTCATCCAATTGTAGTTTGCGTTCTAACAATTGTAATTTTTTACTTTGCAACTCATTTTTTTCTTTTAATTTTTCTTTTAGTTTGTTCACTTCTTGTCGAAGTTCAGCATTGCTTAACTTCTTTGCTGGTTTTTTTTGGAGTGACAACCGGGGTGCTACTTTCTGGCGGTACTTCTTCTAGAAAATTTTCAACTTCGATCATTTCTTCATTGTGCAATGGTAACATTGCCATTGAATATGAAGAGGCAATACTTGGTAGTGGTTCAAAGGCTTCGCCAACATTTATAGAATGTGGCGAAGAGAAATTTGGTTCCATACCAAGTATGTCCTCCATTTTATCGAAGAACACAAAACGAGTAGGTCCCCTACCCGTTTTACCCTTGGCATCTTTACAAGATTTGTACGTCCTGACCAAATTTAACCATTTTTTCTACAATTTTCTTCGGAGAAAACAAATTGTTGACTAATCAAGTCGTTACTCACGTTACTCCAAACTTGGCGTCGTTTGGTAACGTGGTTTAAGTGATCCTTGTATACCTCGACGCTAGCAATTAGAGCTAGCGTTTCCTCATGAGTCGACATGACTCGTTTCTCGGTTTCCATTTATTTCTACAAAAAGTTATACGTAAAAAATAAATACATAATATTAAATTAAATAAATTACCAAATGTTTATTACGAGTCCGAAGTATTTCTCAAAATTCTCTCTCAAAATCTCAAAATTTACGACAACAACTACGATTTAACCACACTGCAAGCACAATAACGATCTTTCGTCGATTTAAAAAAGATAACGTCATCGTTATCTTTTTTAAATCGACCAATCCGAGCTATTTCCCACTTTATCTCAGTTGTAACACTTCGAAATAGCAAGATCAGTTGGGTTAGGGTGGGAGGTAATTTTCTCAGTTAAAACTCAATTCGGCACGGCACGGCACATTCTTTTGACGAATGTACAACGGTAAAAAGAACACACTTTTAACTGAGTCAACTGAGTATCTCAGTACATCTCACTTAAAATAGGTAAAAAGAATACAGCTATTGTTTGTTTATTAAGTTGTATTGCCAATGTGCTCTTATTAAATTGTTTATGTTGTGATTGTTGTATTAATTTATTCTCTTGTCTACTGCCAACCTTCCCAATAATTGTTTAGTCTTTTTGGTATAGCTTCCATAAGGTTACAAAAATATCTTATTATCCAATTGAACAACTCATATACTTGGAACGACAGTACCGTGATATTAAGTTGAAGAACTGTTATGCTTAAGTTAAAATACATTGTGTTACAGTCAAGTATATGTTATCATTATTTTAAATAAAATAAGCTTTTTAATCAAAAATACGATACACTAAACTCAAGTATAAGGTATTATCATTCTAAATAAAGCAGATTTTTCAATTGAAACTACCATATACTAGATCCAAATATACCGAGTTATTGTTTTAACGAAAGTGTATTTTTTTAAAATAAATTTACGGTCTATTTGCTTATATACGAAAGTACCTTATATTTGAATCAAATAATATTTACTTAATGGAAGTAAATAATTTTTAGCGTGCAGAGACTTACAGGCTTTCTCCCGATAGGTTGTAATATTTTTACTACACGTAATTATTATTTTAGTTTTTTGTTAATTACTTCGAATTATTTCTTATGTCCTTTATAACGGATTAATAAACCACCTAAAGCACCCGAAAAATAAATTTTTATCACATAGATAGGGGACCTACAGTTTAACGTGGGTTTAGAATTAGAGATACATTTTTTGGAAGTATTTTTATGCTGATTTTACTTCGTTCGGGATCAAATTGATACGTTGTCATTACTAGTAACATATTTTTTATATTAGTAAAGAATTTACATTAAGAAAACGAAAGACGAAGGATTTGTGACGGATTTTTGAATCCATCACTTACGCTCTACCCTGTATATCATATTAATTGTTTTAAGCGCATGATAACTGCGCCGGGAGAGGGATTGTTCAAACTGCGCGAAGGAAGTCTTGGTTCAGCTTTTGAACAAGCAAGAAGTCTTCGTTCAGCGCTTGAGCGAGCAACAGGTCGGGTGTGAACTTTCAAACGACAAGGTCGACTTTTGTATCTGCTGTGAAGTAATCGTGGGGTTTGGGTTCCGAATTTAACGGGATATGGAACGGATATATTGTTTGGAATATTGTTTGTTTCCCAAACTCAGTAGGGGTTTGTAGATATATTCGTTGATGAGGGATGGAGGATTCTTCCCGTATCTTACGTTTCTTGCCGAGTCCCATGGCCCATGCTTTCTTTGAAGGATTGGTATCCGTTCAAACTGGTAAGTCACATATTTTGTTGCTAATTGCTTCACAGATGGATACATTAATAAACTCGGCCAATTTTACTTCGACCACCTGGAGTTTGCTATCGTTGTATGTTGAAACAGATTTTGTTCAATGAATTACTTCTAATTACATCGTTTGAATTCGCACTTGGCTAATTGCTGTTTTTGTGTTTTAACATTATGGGTTTTTCTTTTGCCTTATATTTTTGATTGGAAAGTTTTGCCAAGACTACGATTTGTTTGCAAGTTTTGTGTCTCTGCATAAAAGTGATTAAAGGCAATCTTATCTTTTACGATCGCACGCGTAGATATGATTGTTTAAATTTTGTGTTTGCTAAATTATTAATTTTGAATTATAATGTTTTCGTTAATAATTTTATTTAAACTACGTATATTTAACTAGGTACCATCGTGCAGAGCTGGCTTATGGCATAGGCAAGGTAATTCCAAAGTGGTCGACATAGTTTCGAATCTTGTATTTGAAATTTTATGATTGATATTTTTTTGCATTTATTTTTTATTTGTGTCCTTTTCTTTGAAAAGGATTATATAGAGAGAAGGTAGCGATGCACGACAAAAGTTCAGCGGTGGACAGTTTTATCGGGGACTTACGATCGGTTGGTTATCTGGAAGTTCGTAGTGGTTCCATCATTTTGTTGGGATTTTTATGACCACTCGGACGTTCTCTTAATTAATTCGGGAAGAGGTTCTTGGTGGTAATGTCTTTGCTTCTGTACATCCTGGTCGGCTGGCGTAGTCACTATCGGACGTCGTAAATTTAATCGCCTTCTAGCAACGACCATCTAGTTGCTACTCTATTTTTGTTTTGCTAGCAAAACTGTTCTTTGATCTTCTTCGGGATATTCATTTGAGATGATCCACGGCTCTCGCCGCTGCTACAACGAGCTGGTTTAGACGAACATCAGGGCTTTACGCAAAAGAAAGTAGGAATTTATTTTTCTGTGTGAACATGGTTTGATCCGAGCTATCTTCTCATTAGAGATAGGGAGGACAGGTAACGTTTCAGATTTTCACCTCCATGTATACAAAATCCAGCCGACTTAAGAACTGAAGCCAACCGTTCACATGTATATAGCGCAGAAACTTCACCAACTGGATCTTGAAACAACAGAAAGTTGACGACGCATTCCATAAAATATCATCTGTAGTGATGAAGCGCATTTTCACCTCAACAGTTACGTTAACAAGCAAAATTCTCGACTTTGTTCTACAATGTTTTAGAATTCAGGTGACGATATAATATATTTATAGAAAAATCTACAAGTATTGAATCTAAAAGTGTCTACGTTTTAAGTAGTATAGAATATTGCTGTTTGTGACGAAATCCGAACAAACACACAATCCCGACAAGACAGCATTTAAAACCTAACTAATCCTCAGTTAACCTAGTTTAACCAATTCTAACCTAATTTTTTTCCTTACGCGGAAAGGTGAGAATCTCATATGAGCAACTAACTCAATTTGAGTTGGCAATACTTCACCCACTAAACTTACCCCCTTTCCACCGAGAACCGAGATTTTCGCCTCTCGGCATGACTTCCGATATTCTCAGTATTAGTTCTATTTCCTTTCCTCGCAAGAGAGATTACCGTTTTTGTCCTTTTATACATTCAAGTCCCTTTCTCCCTTTTCTTTAGCTCTCATAATAGCTGTTATGCATCTGGTGATGTTGTTCTAAGCCTGATGGTCTTTCAGCATGAGTGTGATCATATTGTCCGGTGTGATCACCTGCCCGACTGTTTTGGCCGAGGTCACACATTGGCTTTCCCATTTCCAGCAATGAACCAGGTGTACTCGGCGGTGTCTTTCTGTTCTTCACAGCGGTTGCATTTCCGGGTGGTCAGGTTTCCGATCCAGTGCAGATATTGTTTGAAGCAACCGTGCTAGGTGAGTTACTGGGCCAAATAGTGCGTTATCTCTCAGTACCCTCTGTAGGCCCCATGCTCGATGCTTGGTATTAGCCTCCAGGTTCACTGGCGTTTGGCAGTTGATTTCCATCTGTTTTTCCATCTCGGAGAGTGTCCTCTCTGGAATTTAGCCGGTCCTATATGTCGCTTTTCTTTCAAGTGCGAGAATGTCAACTGATGGCATAGAGGCTATGTGCTATTACTATCGACGTCTTGAGGGAGGCAGTCCTGTATGCGTATACCAATCTCAGGTCCACGCGTCTCTGGATGCTGAAGATTTAGGCTCTACATCTCTGGACATTCATAGCTTCTTGCCATAATACTGGCGCCGTATGCAGCATGATCGGTTGTTCGACCGTGACTAGCGTTCTCCTGGCTTGGTCTTCAGTTCTTCGATTTTTGATATGAGATGGGCGATTGATGTTGTTTCTGGCATTGCCTTGGTGGACACGTTCCTGATGTGGTTGGGTAGTTTAAATGCTTGTCTATTACTACGATAAGGATGGTTATCGAGCCCTTTAACGCGATTGGGGACTGCTTTAAATGGAGGCGGATGTTGGGAATTATCCTCCTTCTCCGATTTTTTTTAGGGATCGATATATTTTGATGTTTATTTTAGAACGTAACTAGTAGACACCTCGAATCGCGCAGATTTGTGAATTCGCCACCACGTTGGGACGACAATTTAATTTTGCTGCGATATTAAACAAATGCCAAACTTACAAATTTAAATTTTACTGAAAAATAAGTTTTTATTATTGTTTGCTCAAAAGGCTTCACAAACACATTTACACAAATTGAAATTTGACTGTTACAATTTTTACCTTTATTAAAAATTTTAGTAACTAAACTAAAACTTTTTGAATGATTGTTTATTTTTTTTTTTTTTTTATTTGAAGTTCCTAACGTGCATCAACTGCTAGGTTATTAGCACCTACATAATATTACATACATTTTTAATTTACAATTTTAAACATGACTATTTTAAACACCCAAATTTTTAACTTTCAAAATTAATTCCAAATAAAATATATCGGGGTTTTAAAAATATATATTCCCACATTATTACAACCTTTCAGCACAACTAAAATGAAACCCTCCTTACAAAAATTTACCTAATTTAAATCTTGAAAACTATCATGGCCTTGATCACCATGGTCACCCATCCAAGTGCGAGTCGCTAGCAAATTTCCTCTTTATCCCTGAAAACCGTAAAATAAATAGCACCCTTAGACCCATCCTTTATACGGATAATTTGTATAGCAATATGTGGCACGGAGTTGCAAGTTAGTGTTAACGATTTTGGTTTCCAAAGATTAATACCATTACAAGGTGAAGCACAAGTTCTTGTTAGTTGAATTTTTCTTTTATGGTTTTGAATCGTTACTAACCGTAACACTAAACTATTTCTATTAATTATAAAGTTTATGTATACAAAGTTACATTTAAAAATCTTGGGTTGGTAACATATAGCCCTTCACCCTAATTTCACTTTCTTACGTACAGTTTATGTGCAGAATACTAACTCAGATTAAGTTAACTTTAGGTCGAATTCTGGTGATGGTTGTTGCCAAGGGCTGTTATTTTACAACCGGAGAAACTCACACAAACTTTGAAGTTTTAGTATAATAGGTAATGCACATACTAATTACTGCTATTGGGTCATTTAACTACAGCAAATCTCTTTAAGTTTCAAGCAAAATGTTGGCGTTTAGCGCCAAAGGCAACTATGAAAAAAAATTGGTAAAAAATTAACGGTTGATGAATAAAAATAAAAGATCATGGGATTAAGTACTTCCCCGATTACGCTATTAATCAAGTAGATTTATAATTACTGCAAAGATATCTTGAACAATTACGTAAGTTTCGTTAACGCGGAATTCGCGTGAAAAATTTTATGAAAAATTTATAAATTTGCATTAACTTCTTTAATGACCTGTTGCTGCGATTACACAAATAAAATTAATATTCGGATTAAAATACCGCATTAATGAAATATGAGCAATAATTTTTGTTTAATTCTATCTGATCGATGTGTTTTTTTCGTAAATTTCATGTTGAAATTTATTACGATGTAATAAATAAAGCGGGTACTATCAGCAAGTAAAAGTTAATATTATAAAACATTTTGAGTTTTTTTCAGCCTGAATGAAAACGGAGGAAAGTTATCCGTGGAAAAAGTTAAAAAATATTTACAAACAAATTTTAATATGAAATAAAAAATTCTAAACAAGGTAAATACCTCGGCGCTTGTAAATTGGGCCAGGCGGTCAGGTTCTTATTAAGCCTACCCGTAAATTGGGCCAAAAGATTATAAGGGTCCCATGGAAATTGGGCCAGACACCACTCGTAAGCGTAATATGCACGAAAGGGTACTGTTTTGTCATTATTTTTTGGTTTATTCGATTTTTTGGGGGTGAAACGTAAAAGGAAACTGCCGCATACCACAACTATACTTTTTAATGCTATTTCAAGGTTCTCTAAGATCCCGGTTTTTTTTATCCCGGTTTTCTTGATGGATGGCGTCTTCAAGTACGTTTAGTTTTTGCCGCGTAGCGGCGTACGCGATGAAAAACCGGCCGGAGCTCCGGAGGAGCGCAGGCTTGGGTTTTTCGATGCGCTCAGCCGGACGAGTCTGGAATCCAAACCCCACAATTTCAAATTTTGGGGTTAAATGGTACGGAATAGCACTTAATATTATTTTCTTAGTTGCGTTTTGCGATACTTAATAAATATATTGTCATGTTCCGTTTATATGAGATAGGGGGTATGACGTGATTGGGTAGATTATCAAAACACTCATAATTTTTATTAAGTCAATAAGACCATAATAGGTAATTAATAAGTTGTATCTGAGTTTTCTTTGGTTGAAAGATATTTTTGACTGCTCTGCCTCACACATCCGGAAGATGTAAACGCTATTGAAATCTGAAAGATATGAGGAAGTTGTAAGAGACAAAATATTGGTAGTTTGATTCAATAAAAATAATAGGAAACAAATTAAATTTATTTCGTTTATTTGTTAATTTCGGATTTTTGTGTAAAATAAGTAAAGTGACGATTTGTAAGATTTGCGAATGCGCGAGTGAAAAGTCTGGTGGGATTTAGAAAGTGAAAAGGAGCGTAGAGGACTCTCAATTGAGCCGTCGTAGTATTAAGACGTGCTGTTGGGATTAGTATTTGAAATTAGTTTTTGGATTAGGACTCTCTAGTGAGACGTTGGAGAGAAGAGACGTAACGTTATAATTTAAAAATAGTTTGAGAATATTAAGTTAAAATTTTTCAAGTCAGTCTTCAGCAACGGAAGACGTAATTATAATTTTCAAAGATAGAAATAATTGGAGGTATTAGTATTTGGTTATGGTTAGCACTTTGATATTATCTGGAAAAGTGAATTTAAGTTAGATTAAAAATCAATATTACGTTTGATAAGGACGTTTATGAAAATTTTTGGGACCACTGAAGATAATTTGATGGTTATGTTTCCATGGTTATTTTAATTGAAGTATTGGAGAAAAGCAT
This sequence comes from Podabrus alpinus, assembly GCA_932274525.1. NCBI lineage: Eukaryota > Metazoa > Arthropoda > Insecta > Coleoptera > Cantharidae > Podabrus > Podabrus alpinus. The sequence continues at coordinate 100,365,164 of OW026452.1, forward strand.
TCGAATTACTTACCGGTTATTGATTGTACGATCCGAAGGAGGATATTTATTCACTGGTCGTTCCTACTGTAATGTATGGGATTAACATTCTTAAGTAGTACCAACTAGAGAATATTAATACTATATAAGCGATAGGCTTTATAAGTTTATCGAAGAAGTGTTAGTTGTGTTGTTAAATAAATAAATGTCTACAACGAATATCGATACATAACATTGGCGACGAGAAACGGAGCGTACCCAAAGAAAAACTAAGAAATGGCAAAAATCCAAGAATTCAATGAAGATATTGAAGATTTCGAATCGTGGGAAGAGAGATTAAGATTCCATTTCGTAGCAAATGATGTCAAGGCAGAAAAACACGTAGCGTGCCTAATGGCATGTATGGGCGCTAAAAGTTATAAAATATTAAAGAATGCGTTATATCCGGATAAACCTGAGGGAAAAACATATGTCGAAATAGTAAGGGCTTTAAACGAAAAATACAAGTCAACGACAAGTATATTTGTAAAACGTTTCAACTTCTACAATCGTAAACAAGATGGAAATGAGAAGATGGAAACGTTTATTTCAGCGTTGAAAGACTTGGCCCGAGATTGCAAATTCGAAACATTTTTAGACCAAGCACTACGAGATCGGTTGGTATGTGGGCTCTCTAACGCGGATACGCAAAAGAAACTATTTGGCGAAGCAGAAAGCTTAACGTTTAACAGGGCATGTGAAATCGCGATCAATGACGAAGCAACGGAAAATCAAAGGCAAATGATTCATGGTGAAATACAAGTTAATCAAATGTCCAGAAGAAAAGTCCATAGAAACAATCAGAGTAGCGTCAAGTCACAAGCAGATCCATCAAATAACATCTGCTTTCGTTGTGGAAGGAAACACGATCCGATCAATTGTCCGGCGATAAATTGGAAATGTCATATATGCAATAAGGAAGGTCACACCAAATATGTTTGCAAGAAATCGAAGAATGTAGCTAAAGTTGAAGAAGAGCAGGAGGAATTCTTGTCATACCTAAAACACTTGGGAAAGGCACGTAACGTAGGTTCCGTAATGGTAAAAGCGTGTATAGAAAATTTTGATTTCGAATTTGAAGTTGACACAGGGGCATGTAGAACGGTATTGCATATAGAAGATTTTAAGCAGTTACGGGAATTAGGTGAAATTTATCCAGTCCAATTTAAACTCCGAGTAGTCACTGGCGAAACAGTTAAAATTATAGGAGAAACACTAGTAAATGTATGTATAAATGAAAAATGGTACGAAAGGTTGCCGTTAGTTTTAATTGATAGTAAGAACAAATTTTCGCCGTTATTAGGAAGAAATTGGTTGTCGATAATAAAACCGGGTTGGCAAAAGTGGTTAGGTGAACAAATCGCGAAAGTGGAAGAAATTAACCGAAATGAAGTAGTCATAAATGGTGGTAATGAAAGATTAAGCGTTGAGTTAGAAAAAACATTTGCAAGTGTATTCGATGAAAACATGTCGCGGCCAATCAAGGGGTTTACAGCCAGTATTAGACTCAAAGAAAACGTAAGACCGGTGTTTCATAGGGCGTACGAGATGCCTTACGCATTAAAATCAAAAGTAGAAGAAGAACTAAAGCGGTTGATCCAGTCTAAAGTTTTGGTAAAAGTGGAACACAGTAATTGGGCAAGTCCCATAGTGGTAGTGCCAAAAAAAGATAACAAAGAAGTTAGACTATGCGTTGATTTCAAACGAACGTTGAACCCAAATTTGGAAACCAGTTGTTGTTCGTTACCGATACCAGCGGATATTTATGCTTCACTGAGTGGAAGTAAGTTTTTCACAGTATTGGATTTAAAGGGTGCATATCAACAATTAGAAGTCGATGACGTATCAAAGGAATTACTCACGATAAATACCCATTTGGGATTATTTCGTTTTTCAAGATTAACGTATGGGGTCAGTTCGGCACCAGGTATTTTTCAGGCGTTTATGGAGTCGGTACTAGCGGGGTTACGGAACACCAAATGTTATCTTGATGATATTTTAATTTCAGGGAATTCGTTACAAGATTGTCACCAGAACGTTATCAAAGTGTTACAACGATTGCAAAAATACAACATTAAAGTAAACAAAAAGAAATGTGAATTTTTCAAATCAGAGATACAATTTCTGGGACATATGATACACGAGTCGGGCATAAGTCCGTGTAAAGACAAGTTGGAAACTATTAAAAACACTCCCAACCCAAGCAATGTAACCCAAGTGAAGTCATATTTGGGACTTTTAAATTATTATGGCCAGTTTATACCTATGTTATCGTCGAAATTGAAACCATTATACGATCTGTGTAAAAAGGAGGTACCGTTCTTATGGTCGAATGAGTGTGAAGCAAGTTTCAAGCAAAGTAAAGAATTATTATTAACGGATAAAATATTGGTACATTATGATCCCGAATTACCCCTAATTGTAACGTGTGATGCCAGCTCGTATGGAGTAGGGGCAGTGTTAAGTCATCGAGTTTGTGGTCAAGATAAACCGATAATGTTTGCTTCGTCGACGCTATCAAGTGCAGAAAAGGGATATTCTCAAAGCGAACGAGAGGCATTAGCGATAATGTTTGCTGTCAAGAAATTTCACAAGTTTGTGTTTGGACGACAGTTTACGTTAGTAACAGATCATCAACCGTTACAGTATATATTTGGCAGCAATTCAAGAATCCCAGTAACGTCAGCGAATCGTCTCCAAAGATGGGCAATAATTCTATCAGGGTATAGATATACGATAGAATATAGAAAAGGAAAAAGCATTGGTAATGCGGATGCCTTATCGAGATTGCCAACAAAAGAAACTACTAACGTTCCAGAAGCACTATATTCGTTTAGTGCGGTCGAAAGTGTACCACTCAGTCATTTAGATGTAGCAGCGGCAACCAGATCTGACGAAGTTATAACGAAAGTATTGGAATTCACGTGGAAGGGTTGGCCGGAATCAGTCAAAGATGGAAGATTCAAACCCTATTTCGCAAAACGGCAAGAACTATCAGTGGAGTCGAATTGTCTTATTTGGTGCAATAAGGTGGTCATACCGGAAGGATTACGTCGGTCGGTGCTCGAACTATTTCACGATCAACACATTGGCGTCGTAAGAACGAAAATGTTGATGCGTTCCTATTGTTGGTGGCCAGGAATGAACGAAGATATAGAAACGTTTATCGCATTGTGTGAGAGGTGTCAGGAAACGCAGAATAATAGAACGGATGCGCCATTACGACCATGGCCAAGCGCAAATAATAATTTCCAAAGAGTACATATCGATTTATTTCACAAATTCAATTACAATTTTCTGATATTCGTTGATAGTAGATCAAAATGGATCGATGTAAAGTTTTTAAATCGGGGAACAACAGCAAAAGAAGTAATCATAGCGTTGAAGGAAATTATATCGGTCGTGGGATTACCAATGGAACTAGTCTCAGACAATGGGCCTCCCTTCAGCGGTCAAGAATTCGTTAAATTTTGCCAATCGAATGGCATAAAGCCAGTTAAATCGCCCCCGTATCACCCACAATCAAATGGTTTAGCAGAAAGAGGGGTACAAACTGTTAAAAAAGCATTGGAGAAAGCCATGCCGAGAACTGTACAGCGATTAACAGAAGGTGAAGTAAGAGAACGGTTGGCACACTTCTTATTCGCGTATCGAAATACCCCTAGCACCGTAACGGGGATTTGTCCGTCTGAAAGTGTACTACGTATGAAACCGCGTGTTAAATTTGATCTAATCAAGCCTGCGTTGAATGGACAAGGTATTGTCGATATTAAAAGAAGTGGAAAGGCAATAGCGGTAAGAAATACAAAGCTGTATGCTAATGGAGAAGCAGTGTTCGTTAAAAATAAAAATGATCGTAATAGTGTGAAATGGGAAAAAGGTAAAATTGTAAGAGTTATAAGTTTCAATACGTATTTGGTTTTGTTGAACGGCATTATAAAACATGTGCACAAGGACATGTTACGTAGTGCACCAGAAGGAGTTACAAATACAGCAAGTAGCGAACGAGAATTACAGCCTAGCGTTCAGGCACCAAGAGATCAGCAGGAAACCGAATCACCGAAAACGGAAGAAATGAGAATCGATAATAATCAACCAAGGTTAGTAGTACCAGAAAAGGAAATACCAACAACCACTTTGGAAATGGTTAGAATTCAAGAACCCGCTACTGAAGTACGTCGAAACAATTCAGCGCAAGAAATGTTAACCATGCCAACAGAAGTGGACGAAGCGGAACAGAGGAAACCAGACACGCCTTCAGTGGTCAAAATCAGAAGGTCAAGTCGGATATCACGTCCCCCGGAACGGTTCAACAATTAAAGGGGAGAAATGTAATGTATGGGATTAACATTCTTAAGTAGTACCAACTAGAGAATATTAATACTATATAAGCGATAGGCTTTATAAGTTTATCGAAGAAGTGTTAGTTGTGTTGTTAAATAAATAAATGTCTACAACGAATATCGATACATAACACCTACCTGCTTTTGTTTGGTTCGAGATCAGAAGCTGTTTTGTCAACGATAACATTCACGCTCCAACGCTCCACATACGACAACGGCCGCATCGGAGAACTACGGAAGAACGGTATACTTCGGTAAGAGTTATTTTTTTGTGACGCACTTTCTATTCGATAAATAGACAGATCGTTTTCGTTTTAAAATGCGGCCGCGCATAAACTTTGGGGGATTTTATTACAAATATTTACTTTGTAAAATTTAATTTGTTTAACTTTAAGAAAACCAATATTTTGTCTTTAAAAATCTTTATTGTGTTAAATAAATTCCATTTGTTTTTCGTTTTAATAGCGAATGCGTTTAATTTCATTCAATAGCAGTAGTAGCTCGAGGAAGAAACAGATGCAATTTTCCATTTATTTAAGTCGTCTTTGAGACGGTCGCCAGCTTAGCGGTTAAGTGCGTTGCTGCTAATGCTAAATACCTGGTTCAACTCCGGGCTCAGTAAAACTTTATTCTGACCGTCTCCCCTCGGAAGGCAATGGCAAACCACCGAGGTGTAATCTGCCTAGTACAGCCTCTCTGGAGATGAAGTGTATACACTTCCCGCGGTTCGGAGCCCGCGTTAAGCAGTAGGTCCCCTATCTGTGTGATAATACTTCAAACACACAACACATGCATAGGAGAGAGGTCGCCTACGTCTGAAATCAGGCACGGCACTTGAAGAAGAAGAAGTCGTCTTTATGAGAAAGATCACTGATCAAGGTGACGTATATGAGTGTTTCGATTGATTTACATGAACCCAAGTTTCGACCCGAAATTATTTGAGTCTATCATGCATAGCTGGTCGGAGCATTAAATTAAGTGCCATCACATTCCCCGCTATATAAGTCAAATTATTTTTATCTGAACAGTAGCGATACATGGCAATATACAATTGAATATTATTTAATGGCTTTACCTTTAAGCTACCCACGCCGACCGCTGGCCCAATTTACAGGTTTTCTTAAGCTACCCACCAAAATAATTTTAAAATACATTGACCGCTGGCCCAATTTACTATCGTCCAAATACCTAGAGGTCCCAGCGAGCTTTTGTTTCAGCATTATTGTAGTACATCGTCAGTTGAATCTAATAGTAATTTCAATAACATGCTTAGAACTGAATTCATGTTTATATTTTGACACATTGCTTTTAAGATAAGAACTTATTTTAAAAGGATGGTTGAGTTGAGTGTTCTAAATCCGGGTTAACCTTTTGTTTAGAATTGTTTAGGAAAACTAATTTGCTACTCCGTCTGAATTTGATTAATAATTATGAGCTACATTATTTATGAAAGTCTAGACATTTCAAGATATTTTTGTGATTAACAATAATTATAATTAAAAGTTAACTCTCGGGGTTAAGATTCTGAAAGTAGAGCTGGAAAAAGTTTGGGATTATCGTTTCAATGTTTGAGTTATCAATTTTGAAAATTTGTAACAAATTTATGCCACCCTAAATTGACACTTACTAAATCTCCATCCAATTTTGTTTGTAAGTGCAATGTAAGCTCATAAATAATGAAACTTGGGTAAATTTTGTAAGGACATGGTTAAGTTACTTTGAAGTGAAGCAAACTGTTTACATCATACAATTTCGATGTAATAACGTAACCTTAATGTAACGATAAATTGTAATCTCTAAACATTATTGTTTAACTTTATAACGAAATTATAAAATTTAATTATAATCGCAAAATTATGCTTAGACTTCATCATTAAATTAAATTTTCTGAAATGTTGCATTAAAACTAATGAAAAGTTGGAGGTATGAAAACGTGGATACATTTTGAGGTTGTTAGAAGTGCATTACCTTAACACATTTTCTGATAAGCTGCAAGCTTTTAAAACTTCTGTTCCTACAAAGTAATATAATCTGGATTTAGCATCGCTTTGAATATTACGTTCGTTTCAAATGTGCAATGATTTATGCTTTGAGTGCTCTCTTACATTATAACTCTCTTTAGTTTTACATTAAAAATAATGCTAAAAAGGTTTCGATAATATTACACATAAAACTCTTTCAAAGACCGGGATTTTGAGTTTTTCCTTTTCATTTAATCGGATTTCCTAAATCGACCTTCATATAAATTAAACCGCAGCGCAGGTAGGATTTCAACAAAATTAAATATTCACTCATATACAATAAGCAAAATCTATTGTTGATTGTTTATTAAAATTTAATCTGAATTTTTCGACTTACAATTTTTTATTCGAAAACCTACCAAACGAATATATAAATTAAGCTGCTTTTATCTCATTATCATTTTTCTATATTATTTGGTAATAAATTAAGCTATTGTTAAAATATTTTATTCACTACTCGCTTTAATTGCTTTTTATTGAATAAGTTTTAGTCTGGATCTATAAATAACTAGCTGACCCGGCAGACGTTGTCCTGCCCAATTTTCAATATTTGCCTACATGTATTTTTTAGATCCAATCCGCATAATGACCTTGCGACTTATTTGGTCATCGCAAATACCAAACGTATTAACAAAGGATTAAATAAATAAATTAATAATAAATACAAATCAAGGTTTAATAAAAAAAAGTTTAACAAAACTGTTAAGTATTCACAAAAATCACAATAATTTCTAATTTTACTTTATTTTATTTTTGCCTAGACCAGTCAAACGGTCTAGGAGTCTATAGGGAACATACATACATACATACATCCATTTATATATATAAATATAGATATAGAAAAAGTTGTCCTTAGTTCTTTAAGTAGCTCATCCGATTATCCGACATTAAAAAAAAATTATTAATAAGAAATCTCGATGATCCATTCATGCGCGTCACTGTAGTCTCCCTTCGCGAATTTTCCTTTGCGAATTTTTGCACTATTTCAATACAAAAACATGCGCATGGACCTACATAATAGCTGTGCCAAATTTGGTTCCGATCGGTCAAACGGTCTAGGAGTCTATAGGGAACATACATACATACATACATCCATTTTTATATATATAGATTTAAGGGAAGTTTTGATTATGCTTGGTTGCGGAGGTTTAATCTGAACAACACCATGCGTGTCAATTTTCTGTTCCCCCCTGTGTGGAGTGCATACAAATTTCTGGTAAAATACCAAGCAAATTGAATACACTGAAAATGAAATTAATTTGTATTAAATAATTGTATAGAGTAGAACCTCGATTTTTCGAGCTAATGTGGGGAAAAGGTACATTGGATTACCCAGAATTTTTGTATATTTTATCTCTCTTCGATCCTTACTCTTAAAGAGTGTGGTGGCACTTTTGAACACATTACATCAAATTACACCATTACAGTATATTTTATAAAAATATACAAATGCCTATATATTTTATATCTACGAAAAAAGTTTATAGACCTATTTTATAGACGGAGGTGTGCTTGCACCGATTTTTGAAAAATTAAAATTGGGTGGTAAATAACAACGCCGTCTTTGGTATGCTCGCCCATTTTAATTCGCGCGAGCAGTTAAACTGCTAATTACCATTTGCAATCCAAAGAAAATGGTTTAGGGAAAAGCTTTATAAAATGTTTCCACTTCTCTTCAAAAATGTGACAGGTTTCAAGAAGAAAAAACAAGATTTGAAAATATTTACAAAAAACGTCCACTTTGAAGTTGCTTTAGTCGAGAAAGAATAATTTCATGATAAGTTTTCAATCGACAATTCTTAAAACTACAGATTAAATCCGATTTCAATGTTTTTTTTTCAAAAAAAACTTTGTAATGCAGATTGGGAAGCCTTGAATTTTTTTTTTAATTAATTTTTCATTTTATTGCTATTCGGCACGAGATACGAAAAAAGCTATAATGACAATTTTATGTAGCGACGGGGGTTGCTTACATAGCCGGCAGAAAAACAAACAGGCGCCGTAATTTTGGAGCTACCAGAAATTTTAGGACTAATAATAGTGACTTGAGACCTACTCTATTGGGATTTCTTCTATTCTATTCAGATTTCTTTAACATACCGGTTATTGCTATGATAACGTCTAAATTAAAAAATTTATCGCACGATTTTGATTTCCGCGGTTCGAGCTCCGCTGAGAATTCACTTAAATCTGCACGAATATTATTTTATCACCTTTTTTATGGAATTATTTTATTTAAATAATTACTTAAAATTATCGCTGTTTTCTGTCGAATTCCTACCAACGGAATTTATAATTATTATTTATAATGCAATTTACAATGGTTAAAAATAACCATATTTTAACAAATAAAGCAGCAGTAAATCGAAAATTTATTTCTACGAAACCTATTTTTCCAATGCAATTTAATTTAATTAAAATTCCTGATCATTAATATAAATTAATTTGATGCTAATTTGCGGTTTGATGTTAAATAATTTGCCCCCCCCTCCCGAGAATTCAATAATCTGACGCTCATGTCTCCGACTATAAATTTTCTTCAAGTGCCGTGCTTGATTTCAGGGATCTCTCTCCTATTTATGTGTTATACGTTTGAAGTGCACCTGAATAATTTGCTACTGCCTTCCTAATGGAGACGATTAAAATAAAATTTTACTGGGCCTGGAATCAAACCAGGTACATATTCAGTATTAGTGGTAGTGTACTTAACCGCTTAAGTGCACCCCCACTCATCATTCACCATTTTATTGTTATTGTTAAGTTTTTATTAACATTATTATTATAATCCATCAATATTCATTTAATCACCCCCACTCATCATTCACCATTTTATTGTTATTGTTAAGTTTTTATTAACATTATTGTATCAATTTGCATTAATATACTCCCTCCTCTCTAATGAGGAAACAGGAAAAAAAACCGCTTAAGTTGATGACCGTCTCTGACCATAGGAATAAAAGGCTACAGTTACCTAACCACTACTAAAGTATTATTTTCTATTAACGGGGGCCAAACTTTTGAATAAATCGAATTTGAAGTTAGCAAATTTACATGTAAAATCCTAACGAGATTCCGCGCGTCGTCATTTTATTGACTGTACGTGTGGAATGAATGACCCTAACACTTAAGATGTAGCTCGTCTCGTACATGTAACGTCGATTTATTTTTTGTTTTATTCGATATTTTGGGGGTGAAACGTAAAAGTTTACTGCCCCATACCGCGAGTATACTTTTTAATGCTATTTCGAGGTTTTCTCACATCCCGGTTTCATTTATCCCGGTTTTCTTGATGGGTGGCGCCTTCTCGTATGTTTAGCCTAGTAACCAGAGTCGAAACCGCCCTGGAGGGGTGCAACGCGGAGCGGCGCCCCGTAAGATAGGTTTTGACGATGGATAAATCTCATAATCGAATGCACACCCCAAAAATTGAATTAAAAATTTTTTTAATTTTTTCACTTTTTCGGCAATACACGGGTTATTTTCCATTTTTTTTGCTAATATTTATTACTAATATTTACTAATCACACCCCCACCTATCCGAATTTCAAAGAAAAATTCAAATCGGAGCGAAAAAATTTCACTCGATCTGAAGGGAACGTCGCCGTCGATGCATTTCATCGCGTGTGCCTGTGGGGCGCGGCCATTTCGAAGTTAATTTCCCTACTTTTAAAAAGTCGATTTTGGGGTGGATTTTCATGGATTCATGCAAAATATTTTTTCTATAGACTAAAATAAGCCTGTTCTTTAGTGTGTAGCTGAAGATATTTTGTTTCAGCCGGTAGTGGTTACATAACCCGACCCGAATAAAATCTTCGAATAAAACCAAATATTAATACGATGAACGTATTAAACATTCCTTAATATCTTAAAAATTTTAACCTGGCCCATTTTTGTCCCCTGAGCCCTATCGCGGAGAATCCTATAATCTGCCGCCTATGTCGCCCACTATTAATATAGCAATAAAACCTTAGGATGAAAATCAATGTTAATATGGGGATAGACCTATTACGAATCCTTTAATTTAATGCTATCGCCTCTTTTCGTGCAACTTTTTTCACCTGCTGTAGGAGTATTTCCCCAATTCCAGGGCGACGTATTTCCGAGTATTTCCCAATTGGGCGATTTAAACCTTTGAAACGCTCCTGTTCATAATAGTACAGGACGTGCTTACCTGTAGATTATAGTTTTAGAGACCGGGGGGGGATGGAGATTGGAGGTATGGAATGAAAAATAATATATAACCGTATACCCTTCAGTTTGTTAAAATGTCTGTGTTCGCTTAGATTTTCCAATTTTACAAAAAGATGATGTCTTATTAAAAGGAATTGAGGTTGGGGGGGGGTTCTCTGTACACACTTAACAACATTGAGTCTTTTAATACTAAAGAAGTAAGTTTTAATATAAATACAAAAAAGGATTGCGACAGAACAAGTACAGAGGAATAAACACATGTACACCTGGGGGTATTCCATACCCCCAGACCCTCCGGTTTAAAATCAAGCTTTGTGAATTTCAGTATACATAAATTCGCTCAGTTTTAAATATACCTAGGATCCCCAACTCGGACTTTTATATCCGATATTTCTGGTAAACCTTCTCCTGATTCATAGAGGTGCAAGAATAATCTGGCTCCGTGTCCGTTCGTCCGTTTAATTCAAAATTTTTCTAAACGCATTTAACATTTTCCCTTTTTAGTGACTTTTCCCAGGGGCAAAATGGAATAATATATGAAACATTGGTAACTAATGTACTGAACCTACATCTGAGCAAAATTTCAGTTTTCCAGGTGGTCTGAAGCGGTCAAACATTTTGATTCAGTTTTGATATTTTTAAGTGATTGACTGAGTAAGTCAGGGATTGTAGCTTTATAAACATGATGTTAATTGATTAATCGTCTTTGTTACTGATATCGAATCTGATGTCTACAAACACTAAATATTAATTACATACATAATATGTACATTACACAAGCTCAGATAACATCCCGTGAAGGATCGAGTCGAGAACTTCAATATTCCACTCGAATGTGATATTCTGTTAAAACAATTTTGAACATTGTGGCGCCCTAATCGTTCTTTTTTAATTCACATTAGCAAATTGCTAATCAACGTTATCAGTTTTAAACAGAAATTAAAGATTGCTCTATAGAGGTTTTAGAAAATAATATTTTAGATTCACAAAAATTAATGTTGGAAATTTATTATTCAAAAGATCCACGCTGATAATGTGATGCAATGTAGTTTTCGTCATCCCAAAAGAAATTTTTTATCAAAATTTTAGTTTGATGTGTGAACATCAAGAAGATCCCGACAGCCAATCTATATGACTTCGGAAACTTTTCAGTTGATGTACGTCGATATCTAAAAGACACGTTTCTACTAGGCAAGTGGGAAAAATACGAGTTCTGTAAAATGGTCACCAAGATCGCCAGAGTTTTCCAGAGGTTATCCCCAGAGTAATAACTATAATTTATAATTTAGATGAATTTAAAAAATAATTTGAAATTAAATACGAACAAGTGCTATAAAAATTTGATAAAAAAGTTATATTGGAGAAACTTGAGCCAGGTGTGCTTATTGTCAAACAGATAATGGGCAGCACTTTGAACACTTAATTTACACGCTTTCTTTTCTACAGTTCAATGATGGTAAAATGATACCTACTACATAACAAAAAAGTTAGTTGATTATTTTTTCCATTTTTAAAAAATAACTGGAATTTATTGAAAATTACACACATAACCTAGTTGTTATAATAAGTTATAAAAGAAAACTTGTCCTTGCAAAAATAACTTGCAATTTTGGAAAATAAACATCTGCTGCGATGTATTTTTCCGAATACCTGCAATAACAGTAACATAACTAAAGCTCCCCGAAACAAAGCATTTTATGAATTGAATTGACAGCAATCGTACCGCACTTCTCATAAAAGAAAACATAAAAAAGGAAAAGAAGAAAAAAAACAAAGGAAAATTAGAAAATTTCAGATTTTCAATTTTTTTAAATGAAAATTTTATTAAAACGGAATGCTTAATTATAACGGAAACTAATTGGGTTATGATAAGACCTTGATAACATCCCACTTTTATTGCTTTCCATCCTTGCGGAGTCATAAAGGAGCAATAAAGTTGTACATTTTCCTCCTAGATTTATATAAAACTTCAAACTCCCCTAAGTGCAATTTCCCGTGCTTTTGTTTGAAACTTAACTGCATTACTGTAATGCACATTTACTTTAACATAATGTCAGGATTATTACTGCGTTGTCATAAATTAAATATGTTTAATGAGATTTGCTAATTTTAAAACCACAACTTTTGTAACCTTAACCTTAAAGTAATTGTTGTAAGTAACTTACCTTGTTTGATTGAAGTTTCCATTAGGAAAAGCACAAGGGAAGCTTAATCAGAGATCTTTTTACTTTAATCTTGATAATGATTAACGTTGATAGAACGCTGTTGTTAAATGCAAGCCAATTTAACAACTTTTGGTGTTAAGAGCTTTAGTGAAGCACTTTTCAATATCTTTTCGCAAAAATCTTTCACTTAACAATTACAGTAAAACTTCTGCTGCACGAAAATTTTTAATTTTAATTAAAGCTTGTAATGTTTTATTACGGTCATTCTACACCTTTTTTATTTTTGATTAAAATCTCAATTAAGCTTTTATGTCTAAAATATAAAACTCAGATATTACTTAAGAAAATTGACTCATTTAACTTAGTTTATTATATATTTCCGATTTGCAGTAAAACTTATGATTTCAACTTTTTACGACATCGAATTCCTGCCTTTGTCAGTTTGAAATTCAATTGGTTTTTAAACTTTTTTTTTTTTTCATTAGAATAGCATTTTAACTGCATAGTTTTTAACTAAATCTCAGTTTGTGTTCTGTAGCGCAAACTTAAAGCTTAATTTTAAGTTTAAATTTGATATATTGCTAGGTTTTCAGTTTCTTTTCTTTTAAAAAAAGTTTTAAAGTTATTTTAATTTTAGAGTTTAAAAACTTAAAATATATTAAAAAGTTTTTCCGACTTGCAGTATAAGTTATAACTTACTATATGTATTTTTAAGGTTACGAACCTATTACGGAACAAGGTCGTAATTTTTGTTCCCGTCTCGTCTGCATCGACTCTTTTTGGTTTATCGACTTTGATGTATTTAATGTATCTCAGACGAAGGTCAAATACCTAGGTTCAAAATTGAGAAGTGACGTTAAAATTCAAATTAGTTATTGTCACAAGTACTTATAGAAAATTAATACACGAGTCGCCTTAATGGCTATGCTAAATTGATAAATTGACATTATTGGTATAAGGTGATTGCCCCGGACATGATTAGCAAGATGAGAGTGCGATAATCCTGTAGAAAATAGATTGATTGCAAATTATTTAGTAATAAGTGGAGGGTTATTGAAGTCTTTTTGGGAAGTAAATTAATTAATGAGAGCAGTTGAAAAAGTGAACTTACGAGACTCAAAACCACGATGGTTTTAAGATGTACATATTTGGAGTTTAAATAAATATTTTATTAGCTAAATGAATTTAATTTAAATAAATAAAGTACCCGCACGATACGGTCGTGACATTATCACTCAAGTTTTCGTAACAATTCGTGATTTTAGTAGATTCATAAACTTAAAACCGGTGGTAGCTTACTAAACTACTAATTGAATGGAAATGGGACCCTGGTTTTTACATTTATGAAGCCAAATCGTTAACATAGGGGGACCGACGGCTTTACGTACCCCCCGAAGCACGGAAACGGTAATGAAATTTTAGATTCAATCCCGGAGTCGAACCGGGAAACCGTGATGAATATAACAATATTAAATTGCTGACGGCGGCTGGAGAAGCACTGGGACGTACGAACGAAATACCAAAAGTAAACAATCCCCACCTCCATGGCTTATAGAAGCAAACGCATATTGACATGGAAGCAGCCGGGGAAAAACAAGAGCGATAGGCCCGCAAATCTTACAGTAAAGGGGTCAACAGTCGATGAGAGATTGGGATGCGGATAAAGAGATGGCACACAATGAAGGGGCATGACAAATGAGAATAGAGAGGCAGCTACTTGCTACATAATTAACCTTAAATAAATCATAATAACTACTAATTGAAGCCAACACCTTTTGAACCATTCTGTATATAAGGAGAAAATCACAAACCCTGGGTTGCAGACTCCTCCATGCCAACTCCCCGCTATGGGCGTATCACCAGCTTTATAATTAAGAATAATATTGTAAATCGCTCGGGTAATTCGAATTAAAAGTTAAATATTATAGTATTATAAAGTACCTACATACAAAGTAGGTTATTAAAATTTATACCGTCACTTTATCGCAAGTTTAGTAATAAGTCCACCTACTAGACCAATGAACCTTTTTTTACCTAAGGTAATATTTGGATAAAATATTTTATTGCTTGTCCATAAACATTGTGGTTTAGTTACTTAAGCTTTAGAGTAGCAATAGAGAATCCAGGGTTTAAACAGCAAACGTTGGCAACGTTATATAGAGGAATTAAGTGATATCGTATAATGAAATGCACCGACATTTTACAGAAAATCTATACGTAATCCTAGGCTACTATTATTAGTTGAACAGAATACCTTAAAGCGTGGACGATAAAGAGCAAAACGAAAATAATTTTTGGAAAATTATTAAAATCAAAACTTTTAATCTGTTTGTGATTAAGTTAGTTTTTGAAACAACCGAATACCCTAAAGTTGTGTTTGTTAGAAAAGTTTATAACTTATAATTCCCAATTATTCTATCTACGCACAAACCTTTTCCCAATGTAACTTTTTATACAAAATTTTCCATTTTGACGTTTAATCTCGCCGTTATTGATTTAATTTAAATAATCATTATTTTTAAGATTTGAAGCAAAGCTTTTATAATAATTTTTCTGTGAATTAATGGTTAGATTTCGTGTCTATATAGAGACTTCAGACATAAAAAAGGTTTTAACAGCCGTAGCGCCTTTATTTAAGATAATGTTTGTACCATACGCTGTATTTAATTATAGATTAAGTTGGCAGTAAAAGAGAATTGATCCACCTCAAAAGATGGATCGTGAAGACTTGGCAGAGAAACTGAATAGCAATATTCCTAATGGAATGGAAAAACTTGATCTATATTATATCGACATTATCTACTGCATTTCGGCATCAAACATAAAAAGAATGCGTTCGATAATGGGAGATATTGTCAAAACTCCAATCAGTCTATGTGGTTTTTGTTGACCCCGGTGGTTATTCTCTCTTGATATTATCATGTATTTTGTTTCTGTTAGGTTAAGTGATAGTGCGTATCGCTGACTGGCTTCCATCAATATTGTCATTAGTTTCTGGAGGTTCTCCATATCGTCTGCTATCACCACTGTGTCACCGACGTATCTGAAATAATGTATGCACTCGTTATTGATCTTCATGCCAATATTTAGTCATTCTTGCCAAAATTCGCTCTGTATACATGTTAAACGAATACAAATACGTTCTCGAATGCCTTTCGATAATCAACGAAATTGACATATTTTAAAAAAAATATTAATTTTTGAAAACATCCGGTAGACACCGGAGCTACATTACTGGTTAAAAATATTGACTAGGGGGCTAGCGTTACTCTGTCCCCCCCCCATCCAAGGTAGAGTTATTGTTTTGTGGACAAATTATAATGGCTCCACCTTTAATATTTGTGTACTATTTCCATACAAACTGGAGCTAGGTTTTTGAGTAAAAATATTAACTGGAGGCTTAATCGATATAATTATGTATATAAAATATATAAATACAAAAATTGTTATGATACGCAAACACTTTTTTAAATAAGCTGATTGTAACAATCTCGTGCGAACAAATTACTTCAATCTGCATCCAGTGGAACAATACATAACTCTATTTTGTTGTTTTATGCAATTACTTGTATAATATATTGATGTATACATTTTTGTTTATTTTTAACTGATGCAGTTATTAATGCTTTATGAGACATTATACTCGTATCAGACATTAACAAATATATCAGCTATATGTATGAGCTAATGCAGTAAACAGTTATCTCTAAACGTTCTGTTCTTGTTTAACTTCACTTGCTATTCTATGCACCAGCTCAATAGCTAAATTGTAAATATACTATTCAAATTTGAAGTTTCAAATTAGTTCGCTATCTTGATTATAATTTAGGATATTATATGTATTACTAAATATATTTTATAATAGATAAATATTATACGTAATTCCAAATCTGTAATTCATGTAATGTCGAAAGTTTAGGGGAAATAATTGTTATTTGTATTCCTATTATAAAAGTACATGTTTATTGTGCTAGGCGGAATTACAGATGAAAAAATACAGTTGCAAATTTCATATTATTTCATGTTTTGTCGCACTTATTGTTCTATTTGTAATTTAGGCCCCACGTTGGGCGCCAATTTACGAGGGTATAAAATTAAATGGAATTTTATAAACGAAATAATGTCTTTATGATTTGGAAATATTTGGGGTGGATCGTTTTTACATGACAAATGTCTTATTTAAGTAGCAGCCACACTTTTTTTAACGCAAGAAGTTAGAAAAAAGTTTGTCATGAGAAGAGCTTATAAAAGTTTCATATTTTTTTTTATATTATGCTCAATATTGAAAAATCAACATAAAAAATTTTAATATCGAATGTAAAAGCTAAAACTTCGGTTCCAGTTTTTTAGTTTTTTAAATGTCGAAGCAGGATTAGGTCTTTACTCAATTTATCACTTGGGGGTTTCAGCTTTAAGACTATTTTTTGTTAAAAAACAATCAGGTTTATATTCAAAAACTCAAGTAAGTTTTTCAGGTTGTAAATACTCGCTTTATCATAAGTGTCGTTCCTCGCCGTTTCAAAGTACTTCACCGTTTGTAAAATCAATCAAAATTCCATTAAATTTTCAGAACGGGTTAGGTAGGTACAATAATTTTCATGTCACACAAGAAGAGTGAACAGTTTGCTGTAAAATTTAGACGTCGTTTCTCAAAAATAGAACATCATTAGCTGACAGAAAAAATTGACTACTACTTCAATAATAAACAAAAAAGAACCATAATTATTGCTGTAAGATATAGAAGACATAACCAATTAAATGTGAGTGCGGGTCGTCCTTTTTTAAATTTTAATTGCAACGATAAAAAAATTAACTGAAACTTGGACGTTATTTCCGAACACTGCTAAAAGCTTTTATAATTAAAGTTTTAAATTTTTACGTGACTAATTTTTAAATTCTCTCGTGCACGTAAAATGTTTTACGATATTGTGGTTTTGTTTTCTGCAATAGTATTATTTCCTTATTAGTTCTTCAAGAAATGTTCACTTATTTTTAAATTGCTGTCGAGTGGGCAGAAAATCAATCAGTAGTCAGTTAACAATTTTTAACAGCCAATTAAATTTTATTATGAACGATTTTTTTTCTATTTAGAATTTTCTTCTGAAAAGTTTCCAATTAATTTTTTTTTAATAAATTTTTGAATTTTATTAACTGAAAATAATATGGATGAAGTAAGTTTTCTAAATATCCTGTGAGAAATAATAATTTTTTTATAAAATTATTGAAAATTGAAAAGGAATGACATTTTTAAATAGATGAATAAACCCTCTTTAAAATGAACAGTCACGGCTCTAGCTCAATCGGATCTCCTCCTCCACATGCGTCCCATAAATAAAATCGCACAATTTATTTATCATTAATTTTATTTGACACAATATCAATTCAGACACAGGCACATGTTTCAAAATAATGCAATGTTAAGCACATCCAAGCATACAAATGAAAGCCAAATCTAGGCATAAAAATAACTTGGTTGTGCTTTTAAAACCACCCATTCAATTATGACAATCCCAACCTCAAAACCCCACAAAAATTTATTACAGTGCAAGAGTTTACAATAATAAAAGTTTTACTAAAAATGTTTTTAATAGATTCATAAATGTAAACCTTTTTATGCCCGCCACTGGAATTAAATTATTCGCAAGCAACTTCATACCCAAGCTTACTTATTATCGCGATATCAGAGTAAAATTTAAATTCTCTTACCTGATTAACGGAGGTCAACGGAAATATCTCACACTCGATCCATCCATGAGGTGTTCAGCATTCTTCTGTAACATCACATTTCAAAGGCTTCGATTTTGGGTTTTGGATTATGGGTCAATATTCAGGCTTCCACTCCGTACTAAAATATCGGGAGGATGTAGCATTGTATGATGCGGGTTCTAGGTTAAAGTCCTAGATTAAGATCCATTTTCTTCTTTCCGACATCATCTGCAGTATATTATTCGTCATCCAGTCTTTTCTTTTCCTATGGGTGTTTTCTCTCAAATTTTTCACCGCTGTATTGTCACATATTGAAAATTCAAAACTAAAAATTCATAATTAATTAATAGAAAACGTGACAACCCCGCAAATTAAAGAAATATTATAGTTATTAAAAAGTCAGTAACATTACAGGATGTGATGGATGAAAAGTGATATTACGCTACGAAAGCGTCTGGCTAGCGTGTGAATTGAGTAGTTGCAAAATTCAGGTGCAAAAACCTTCATAGCTTGTTACTTAGTAACAACGTGATGGGAAATGCAACGTTATCAAAATGCATGGGAAAGGTTGAAATCTGTACAGATTAGCTAGGTGGGAACAGAGGCATTAAATATAGGTATGGAGAGCTGAAGGGCCAGTGGCGGTCCGGAATACGCGTGTGGTCAAGTCAGACCCTGCGAGTGTTAGTTAAAAGTTACAAGTTCATAAAAAGGATTACTTCAAAATGACCTCTCGGACGACGGCCCTGTACGGATATCAAACCACCCTCATAATAATACTTGTCAGGTCAGTGTAAATATGAATTGTAAATATGCTATTTTATTTTTAATATAATTAATTGTTATGAACTTTGATTTATCATTCGTTACGCCGCTCCAACTTAAAATGATCTCTAAGAGCTACACTACCCCAAACTCCATGACTTATGGAAACTACCCCTAAGCGTGACAGTATGGTTTATTATAAAACTTTCTAATTTCTTTAGATCGATCTTCACCATTATCTTTCTCATTTTTTCCCGGTTGTTAATTTCCTCCTACCATTCCAGGTCATACAGTTCTTTATTTTTGTGCATTCTTGTCATATTTTGGTTAGAAGTTGCTTTCTTTACTATCATTTATTTATTTGGTAACCAAACGGCAATTCAACAGCCCTTTTCGCGCCTTATACGCAAAATTCGCGATTTGGTGCTCGTGGATAGGCCCAATTGCTGAGAACGCCGTGTATAACTACCGAAAATATCCGACATGTTATGATATGAAGTTTCACAGATCCACCGTTCTCGTAGTGGATTTTAATTATTTTCATGAGATTTTCGATTAAAATTGAAGACATTATAAGAACGTGTAGACTTTCTACTTGACATATTATGTCAAAAACAGAAAGACCAAACTATCACCACATCCAAAATTGCTGCTATTAAAAAGAAAAGTCGCTAGTAAAAGGCCCTATATCAAATTAAAATATTTGATTGGAAACAAATATTTATCCACAAAAATTTTTAATTAAGAAGAAATTATTATTTTGATAAGTTGGAAAAATGTTAAACCTTCAAAGTTAATTTTGAAAGCTCATCAAAAGTTTATTAAAATTCAAGTTTGATCTGTACACACTCTGGGCATATTTTCGAACTTTTATCAACTTTAAATTGAAACGGTTCGAATTACAGAGGATGAAATTTTCTGTATATTAAAAATATATATACACAGGTATACATATGGAAGTAATAAAATTAATATTATTTACACCAAACTAAGTCATATTATATTGTAATATAAACTTTATTGGTAGTAATTTAATTTTCAAATTTATACAATTTAATTATTTTATAAATTTCTTGTTTCAGCATTTTCCAACTTTGTTTCATTGTTTGCTTGTACAGTATGTTTATTTGTTAATTAAAGCGAAAGGTAAATTTGATTATTTGTTTTATTAAATTTATTGTACCGCAGGAAATTTGAATTACAAAGTGAAACCTGTAAATAGCATACAAATTTGTTAGTTATATTTTTACATTAGTTGATGTTAGTCAAATACAGATGTGTTTAATCATTATTATGAATAATCACTTGGACTTAATTAGAAAAATTTCCAGTGGACTAAAATGGAAGTGTAACGTGAAGATTACCGAAAATAATAGTTTTAGTAAAGGTTTTATGATTTTTTGTGACAACATAAAATCTATATCAATTTATATTATTTACAAAAGATAAATTGGAAAATAAATTTCCTCTTAGTAATTGAAATCAAAGCCATTCAATGAAGTATCAATCGCGAAATTTTAGACGGCAACAAAATGCATTTTTCACACTCACGAGCGTAAAACTATTCCTTTATTCTTCAATTTCAAGGATTACGTGTCAATTTTAATATTTCTTCTTATTATATAATATGGTTCCATCTCCTAACAGAGGTGGGCGATCATCATTTCAAACTCTTCTTTGTTCTATTCCATGAGTATTAGTTTTGTGGCTTCCGTATGTTAAGCCATTGTCGCAAGTCACCAGAAACTCTTTCGTGCCAGGTCCAGTTTTTCTTCGATCTTTCATTATCAATTGTAGTAGAGCATACTTAATAGCCTCTAAACAATTGACAAAAGTATGCCGCTTGTCTGCGGAGCACCTCTTTATTCTAAATCCTGTCCATCCGATGATATATCGCGACCGCATATTAGTTGTTTCATCTTCTGTTTCAATTCTTGTATGGTTTTTTTCATTTGGACCCAATTTTCATTTAGTAGGCAACCCAGGTATCAAAAATTTTCCACTCTCTCTATTTGACATATCGGAATGCTGTTACTGCTTTGCTGATGACCATGACCTAGTTTTATTTATGTTCAGTTAGAGTCCATCTTCATTACTAATCTTGTTGACTTTATTCAAGGGGAACTGGAGATCAGATGGGTTGTCAGATAGAATGATTGTATTATCATCTGCGTAGCGCTTGCTGCTTATCCATTTTTCATTTATTTGAATACCTTTCTCTACGGCGCGTCGTCTGATGCATTTTTAAAAACACTTTTGGAGTAAATGTTAAACAATAATAGGGACAAATTACAACCTTGTCTCACAACATTTTGTATTTTGATGTCGTTAGTTATTTGACCTATTTGTAAAAATGCGCCATTTGATTCCAGTATAAGTTTTAGATAATTCGTAAGTCTTCGCTATCGATTCCTGAGAAGAAGATATTATGCTTTACTTTATCAAATGCTTTGTCGTAATCTATAAAACAAATATGTGCGTACTGATTTGCGTTGTTCTAAACATTTCATAAGAAGAGGACCCATATGGCAAACAGAGCTTACGCGTTCCCATTGCATTTCTGAATCCGAACTGAGTTTCACCTATTATATCATCATCGATTTTTCTCCACAAATGATTGTGTAACATTTTAGGAAAGAGTTGTAACGCGAGGCTTTTTAGACTTATTGTCTAAAACTTTGTATTAGCAGTTGATTATTGGCTACGATCGTCGTCAATACTTTTATCAGATATTCTAAATATGCTCTCAGATCATAATATATTACATTCAGCTGTAATTTCTCAGACCGTGATTTATTTTTCAATTTCTCTCTTCTTATCAGAGAATTTCCCGCTCTCCTGTATTTACTTCTGATTCAGATTTATTTTCCCATACATTCGCCCCATACTTAAACACAAATTTCCAAGCGATTTTTCTTCCGTTTTTTCCGATATCGTCCCATTTTATAAGTAAATTTCCATATATTCCGTTAGTCCAGGTAACGAAGTCAAAATGAGGGCCGAACTTGAAAAAATCCGGGACAGCTGCAATTTGATAGCATGTACGAGTGAGTATATTATGTGAGTGTCTGAATAAACACGCCAAAAGTTTCCTAAAATCGCCTATTTGCTTCTTCCTTAATTAATTCGGAGAGAAGCCGACAGGGGATCTTTGGGGTTTTCATTTACACACTCAAATATTCATGTCTGTCAAATTACAGCTTGCTCGGATATTTCTCAAGCTAAAAATAATTCTTGCCTGGACGAAAAAATAACAAAATATTCTTCTCGTTTATACTCATTTCTGATTTTTCAATAAAAATACATTGCTATACATTGGAAGCCCTAATTCCAATTCAGGCGTGTAAGGACTTCATTACAGGTGTCTCTCGTTGAGGTTGATTTCTGATACGACAATTTCTCTTTCGTTTCTGGTCTCTGTATGGCATCGCATTTATGCATAGCGATAACCAAAAGGTGTTCCGATATCTCCTCCACTTATTAAAATTGGAGGAACAAAATGATTAAATTTTCTACCCGCTGATAACCCAAACATAGTCAGGATGAACTACTGGATGTCGACCAATGATAATTTTCTTCCAACCAAAATGCGAGTGGATCATAAATTCCGAAAAACGGCAATGGGTTCTGTTGAGCAGAAAATCTAACACAGCTCCCAAATTTAAACAACGCGAAGATGATTCCAAAAAAATAGATTCAACTCTTGCACATATTCTACCCAAAATTACACTTTTTAGAGGAAAATTACTTCGATCTCAGAATAATAATTGGTTCTATTTCAACCGCTGAAAAAAAAATCTTCCTTTTGGAAAATTATCAAAGATAAAAATTCCAACTATAAAATTTATGGAAATTTTGAACCAAAAATTGGTGTTGATATTTCTACCTAAAATTGAAATGGGAAGTAATATACCAAGACCGAAGTGGGATGTTACCGTGTATAACCCGAAACATGCCGTGCTTGTATAGATTTTAAATACAATAAAAAATTAAACAAGTTGTGTTGGTTGTCAAGATGAAATCCTTATAAATTTTACTGTCAAAATTTCAATTTTCCGGATGTCATGTTAACTGGGTTCAGACGTGCTTTACAGGTTGCACCTCGATCACAGGTGGTCGTAACAAGAATACAATAATTACAAAGTAAAATTATACCATGTAATAAAAGCTAAAAACAACATCGGTAACAAAAATAGGAAAATTTTGTTTAATAACGAGTCTTTACCACTAAAACGAATTAATCCACGAAAAACTAGAAACTGTTCACTAGCAGATTTTCAATGAAAAAAAAAATTTAATCTACGTAATATGGTGGAAATTTCTTAATTAGCTGCGCTACATGCAATGAGAAAATTCTAGCCTTTGAAGTTAAGAAAATTAAACTCCAATTATGCAGATTTCAGGAATAACTGATGAAAATGCAGTTTTTTGCCAATTTCACGGCTTCGTTCAGATTTGATACAAATAAATAATTATATTATTACAAAACGGTAATTTAAAACATAACAAGCTTTTTTTAATTTCCATTAATTTTAGTGCAGAAATAAAACTTCCTAACGAATAAATTAGAAAATTTTTAATTTATATGGTTGCAAGGAAATTGAAAATAGAAAGAAATTGGTTGCAAAACTATTCTGTCTTCTAGTTTGTAAACTATTAAAAATAACATTGACTTGTGGAATTAGTTGAAAATTATACGAATTTAATTTAAAAACTACACCAAGTTGGATAACTCCGGCAATTATTATTTTATAAATTCAATTTTGATGTTATAATAACGTCAATATTATTTTTTAAGGACTTTATTAAATGTTGAATTTTGCAATTTTGCTTTAAAACCAATCGAGGCAAATAATTAAAGACAAACAACTTTCTAAAGATACCAATCGCGATTTAGCATTATTCTGTGATTCCATCACTTCACGTATATTATGACAAAAAATAAAGCACATTATAGGTATTTCTTATAAAAATCAAATTAAAACCGGTTTTTACTTCCCAATTACTTCGAACTTGGTATTCTTTTCAACTGTTTTTTTATTTATTACATTTTTCAATTTAGCGTATAAATAAATTGGGCGCCCAACGTTGGGCCAGATAAAGTTTTCGCTTTAAAATTAGTCTTTAATGAAAAACTCAAAAAAAAACTTAACGAATAAAATGATTCGATTTCTTTATGATTATCACAATTTTCGAGGCGTGAGAATAATAAAAGCAAAATATTACAAATGAAATCATATCAAACACCGAATATGGTAATCAGCCATTCGGAAATTTAGTTTAATTTGAGTTTGTCGAATGTTTGCTTATTAATGTCTTGTTTATTCATTTAGAAGGATCTTTTGAATGTTTGTACATAGCAATAAAATTAGTTTATTTTAAGAAATACTAAATTAGTACGGCATATGTCGTATTTTACAGTGATATAAAAACTTCATTTTTTCACGAAAATGCAAATATAATTGGCATAGTTTTAATATGGCAATATGTACTGTACTCTCAAAGGTAAGGTTAATTGCTTGTTCTGTTCCTCTCAGGTTCCCTATTTATACTTCATATGTATGTTTACTAAACGGTATGTTTTATTCGAATTTAATACCTTTGACGCTTTATTTACATGAGAATTCAGGAAATGAATCGTTTAGTTGATTTAATTAATGCACTAAAACAAAACTTTGTTGCTCCAGGTTGGATTAGTAATATTTATCACGTAATTCTTTCCTCCACTTCCCCAACAAAAGCCAGTCATAGAAGAAGAATTCGTGAAGCAAATCCCAAAGGATATCTTTAAAAATACGTTGGGAAATTACTACCCGTTGTCTTCTTTTAGGCTCGCGAGGGCGTGTGAGAGTCATAGGTAAGGTTCAATTGCCCACTCTAAAATAAAATATTGTTTCAACAAACAAAACAGATTTATTCCAAATTTTGAGTCGATAGAATAAAAATTGCGACTATTAGATAAGCACAAAGTCTTGCTCGCTGCGACTTAAAACAAACAATATATATATTTTTATGCATCCGAAAAGATCTTATAAATTTGAAATCCGTTTGATATGGGTCAATTTTTATTATTGATAGTTGGATTGCGCATTTGGATGATATCTATAAAATAATATAATATGTAAGTCGCATAAATTCATTTTTATAAAATTAGTACTTGCAAAGGTAATTGTTCAAAGCACTCAACTGTAGTGAATTAATAAAATTAACGGTTACATTCGTCAAAGAAAATTGCAATATTTGATTAATCTCATTCGAAATCTCCCTCACTCATAATGTAATATGAGATGTGAAGTACTCTTTTATATTGTAATAAAATAAAATTTGAAAAAGTATTACCAGCTTTTGTTATCAAAGTTACAGCACAATCTAAAGCCGTAACCTAATTTGTTATGGTTAATATTTTCTAATTCGAAAATTCAATTTAATTACACACCGAAGCAGCAAATTGAAATTCTTGCTGTGCTAATATTGTATCTTAGAATACTTTATAAGATGCTAGGAATTACTTGATAATATTGAAGTTATTTCATATTTTTAAATTGGTGGTTTTACAACAATATAACAATTTCACCGTGATTGCGAATCATCAGTTGCATATAATATAAAATTTAAATATTTGAACTATTTATTAAAAAAAAAAAAATGATCGGGGTGCCCCGGTAGTGTAATAAACAAAAAATATTTTCAGAAGTTAATTTTTATTGGTTGAAAATGTAAGCTTAATATTTTATCTTCGAATAAATTCGCTCCCCTGGAAAGTTTTGTCTCAGAGGTTTAAATATTTAACGTAAAGCTAAATTACTGGTGGGGAATTTTGTGCATTTTAATTATTCAGGCTTTATGTGTGAAAGCTTTTTGCATTCTATTGGTGGATAAAATTTCATTGTTTCATCACTTTCAAGTTATTTTCAAGTTCAAACTCCTTTAGAAACTAAACTTCAACTCGAGTCTTTAACTGAGTGAAAGTTATGTGTAAGTTATGGATATATACAGGGTGTCCCCGTATTCAAAATGTTTGAATAATATTTTTTGCTGAAGTCTAAACCGTTGCCTTTAAAAAAAATTTGAATTTCTGCTTTCAAATGTTCATCGCACTAAAAATATTAATTTTTCAGTTTTAATAATTTAGTGCTTTTAAAGAGCATTGTATTATCTACAAACTATATTATGTCTCATTATCGGCTAAATTTAAGGGATTTTGAGTCACAAATTAAATTAAATTAAGGGAAGAAATGTTAAAAAATTCCAAGTATTATTGGTGTTGTTTTCTTGCAAACCCTGTATTTTTTAAGCGAAACTTTTACAAAAAATTCTGTTGACCTTTTCCGTTAGGTACTATATTTTTCCCCCCCCTTTCGCAAATTATTCAATGAAATTGATGTCAATCATTTAAGTTATAATGAACTTCTCTTTTCATCGTTTGAGTTTCAAAGATTTCCATTAAAAATTCAACTGTTTTAAACAATTTTGGGAGGGGCTGAAGAAATTCTAGGGGTTTCTTGGTTATGCCTCAAGGTTAAAAATTATGTGATGGTAAGGCAAACGGTCGCCATATTTTGTTCAAAACCGATGGGGTCCGTACCTACCAAGACAGATTGTAATAACATACAACACCACACCGTATAAGACATTGATTGTATTTTTATCGTTAATCTGAAATTTGTTTGTGATTACAAAGACCCAATGTTGACTCAATGTTACCATTTCTAAATATTGGTTATTTATGAGACTACTGTTGAACCATTTTATATCATGTCAATTTTGAATTAGCTGTTAGTTGAAAACTGATAAGTGATACCAAAACCGTCTTAGCATCCATCCAAACACCCTCATCGCAGACCTTCTCAGTGTCCTACGTGTTAAAAGATTAAAACGGTATGATCCGTTGGACTTACCCCAGCGCATATAGTGCAGTTCAGTTAATTTACATGTGGCCCTAACAAAACATGTATGAAAATAGTGTATAATATTGAGAATGAGGTCTAATATTGTGTTAACCTCAGCTATGTTACAATCCTGTCAAAACTATTATTTATTGTTCAATTGGAACAGATTGTATATATTCACGGATGTCAAATAAAAAAAAAGATTGTTGACAAAATGCTTTATTTGAGCATATTAATAAATTTTAGTTAAGCCTTTGTAAGCTTACCCTCGACTAGCAGAAGATAACGACCGTGATTTCCATACGTATTTTTAAAAAAATTCTTCGTGATTTGGTTTATAGATTCTTATTCCATGACTGGCATCTGTTAGGGAAGTGGAGGAAAGAATTACATGGTATTCCTAAAAAAATGAAAATTTCTTTAAATATCGTCGGTTTAGAGGTAAAACTCACTAAATACAGTTTTGATGAAAAATGAGTTACATATTATACATACCTAAGCAATAATTATTTAATAAATATTGCTTAGGTATATGTAACTCATTTTTCACCAAAACTGTACTTACTGAGTTTTACCTCTAAACCGACGATACTATCAATAACGCTAAAAATTCTGAGCAGTACTTGCTTGAAGCGATTTTGGTAAAAACTCAAATGACGAGAATAGAAGCTCATTGAATCTCAAACTAACATCAAGCGAAGCTCAAACGATTGCCACTAATTGAATTTAAAAATTTGCGATACACCTCCGTGATTCAAACCCAAATTTTCGCTTTATAGTCAACTAATGGTCACATCAAGCCACTGCTGTGTACCAGCAAATTATTTTTATCTACAATGGTGATTGCTAATACTATTTTTTAATATTAAAAAATTGAAATCATTTTAATTATTATCAGCAACGCTAAAACTCTGAGCGCTACTTGCTCGGAGCGACGTTGGTACGTTGGTACATTTTCACAATGTTTAAAACGCTCTAACTTTGTTTATCCTTGCGGTTCAAACGATGGGAATAGAGGCTCATTGAAGCTGAAACGATTCTCGATCAATTAGTATTAATTTTATTAAAAAATTACGATGAGAATGGTTGGCATTTCTACAGCCCCTATTAAAATTGTTTAAAACAATCGAATTTTTTATTAAAACCCTTTACAGCTCAAAAGGGAGGATCTGTAGTTTCTACCTCCCCCCAAATTTCGTGAATATCTTCGCGATGATTGCGGTACAAATGATTTGAATGGAAGCTCAAACGATTGACATTACTCTTATTAAAACTTCTCAATTTGAGGGGGGGGTGCAAAATCTACCTCTTTTTGGTAGAACTTTTAACGGCCTACAGCGTTAGTGTCTAAATTTTTTTGAAAACCCAATTCATTTCAAGAAAAACTGAAATAAACGAGAAAAATTAAGGTTTCCTTTTTGTAAAATGGACTGCTCAAACCAAAAAGTAAGTCAAATAAAGTTAATACAAAATATTTTTTAATAAATTAGACGAGCCACCTGCCCTCCGGTCAGGCTTAATGGAAATCTTTTACAGCAAAGAGATGAAGTCAGATACTTGGGTATGCATTTGGACAGGAGATTGACTTGGAGTAAACATATCTGATATAAGAGACTTCAATTGGGTCATACTTTTCGAAAGCACTATTGGATGCTAAATTGTCAGTCACAATTATTATCACTTGAAAACAAGGTGCTAGTATATAAAATCATTATAAAGCCAATATGAACGTATGGCATACAGCTTTGGGGAGCTGCAAGCTACTCCAACATTGCTAAAATACAACGATTCCAATCGAAAATTCTCAGAACCATTACTGATGCTCCATGGTTTGTCCCCAATCAAGTAATCCATCGAGACCTTCAAATTTCCACCGTTGAGGAGTGCATCAAGTCACACAGCATTAGATACCAATGTAACAAAACGGGATTTTAGGTCATAAAAATTAATTTTAAATTGAGATATAGTATTTATAAATTATTTTTGCGATAAGAACTGATGATTGTTGATCAACCATATTTATCACCAGCGGAAGAGATTAGTTTCATAACGCGAACGAGTATTGATAATGTATTTTATCAATATTCGTTTGCATACGAATTTCCTGCGTCTGGAGTTGACTTTTATACTGTTCTTTGTTCGGGTGAATTGTTTAATTTCAGACAACAGTGAAGTATCGTTAATATGACTGGATATTTTCAATGCAGTTGACGCGTTTTCATTGATGAAATAATCTAGGTTTGATTTCATGGAAGTAATCAGTAGACATTGCTTCTCGTTCAAAAGCGATGTATGATGTATCTGTCTATAGATAAAATTGTCAGTGGTGCAATTCTCACGCTATGAAAGGTATAAATATGGTTGAATTAATTAGTCGAGAGGCAGTAGTCGGGGGTGAGCCCGTAGAGTCAGAAGTCGGGGGTGCGCCCGTTGAGCTGCGGCCGGGGGCCATGGGCTCTCGGGATTAATGTTAATAAGGAAGTCTTTTCAGTGAGTCCGACGGAGTCTATTGTATAGATTTTCGCGTACGGTTTGACGGATTACCAGTTTTGATTTTGTTTTGGGCCAATAAGACAAGGGAGCGTCTTGCCGAATTGTTGTGTTTGTGAATTCTAAGTGTTTTAAAAGGTCAAATAGTTTGTTCATTAAACCCTTAAATAGATTGTGTGTTCTCTAGTGTGAGGCATCTGTTCCGAGTTTGTCGTTGTTTTGGGACCATAGATAAGGCATTGTTTGGCCGTATTGGATTGTCTTATGTGTTTATATGTGTTTAAAAGGGCCACCCTAAATTGTAAGGGAGATTTTAAAGTGTGTATGTATTTGTTTTAACTTTATCCATTATTAATAAATATTGTTTTGAAAATTCAGTGTTTTCGTTTTTCCTGTTGAGGAAAAGGACGTTTTATTTTCAGTGCCGAGCTTAGTGTCGTTTTGCCCGCACCGAAGTTTCAACTTCAACATTTAGCCGGGGGACGTAACGTCAGAACGGGGAGTGTCTGGGACTCATTACCAGGAAGTCGCTTACCGAATTGATAGGGCGTTTTTTTTTTTTTTTTGGAGAACAAAATTCTACGGTGGGCCTAATCGGTCGAACGGTGGTGGCAGCATAATCTATAAATATTCTCAGTAGATCGATAAGTGCCTAGGTGGAATTTTGTAGTCGACCAGCAAATTTGTTGTTTTTTTTATAACTCCAACCGTTCCTAGGAAAAGTGTTCCAAAGGACGGTTGCCGGTTACACCAAGATCGTGGTGGGGAGCATCCCAACTCTCTTGCAATGGACCTACTAACTACCCATAGAACTAACAGGCTAAAACGTCACGACCCACTGGATCTACCCCATCGCTTCTGAACTGGACAAATGTGCATTGGATACGCTGCAAAGTCGTGAAACAGCAACTGAGTTTTAAAATGTAAATGGAGTTTGCAAGGCAAACTCCTCCTATGTCATTTCTCTATACCAAACCTTTTACGTATTGTCATTAGACAGATTGTAAAATACTAGGAATCCAATAAAAAAAAAATTAGAGATTCCATATCCATAATGCTGTAAATTAACAATAATTTCAACGCTTCAACGAAAGGAGTCGACAAATACAGATTTTGTCGAGAGTGGGAACTATAAATTCGGTTGGTAATTGCACACATAATTAACAAGTAATTTCAGTTTTTCAGTGAAATGGATTGGATTTTAAAAGCATTTATTATACTAAATTTGTATCCCGTGAAGTTTCTTATCCGAAATGGACCACTAGTTTTTTTGTAAGACGGTTTGTTTAAAAAATGTAGGGTTTGCAAGAAAAAAACTTAAACCTCGACTTTCTTAACATTTCTTGTCTTAAATTAATTCATAACTTGAAATCCGTTTATTTTAGGCTATAACGATTTACACCTAGTTTGTAGCTAATCAAACTATATTTAAAAAAGTATTAAACTGCCGACACTGAAAAATCAATAGTTTCGGTATTACGGATGTTTGAAGGCAGAAATACAAAAACTTGCTTTAAAGAGGATTGCTGAAACTTGGACAAACACTACAAATATTATACTTCTTATTTTCTCCGGACTGATCGAGTCAAATTTGAAGTTTAAAAAGAAAAATGTCTTAAAATCCCTTACTGGTAAGACAACTAGATAAAATTAGTTACAATATTTAATAGACTACTGAACACTTCCACAACAAAGTCACAATTAAAAAATTAAAACATAAATTTTTGGAGATTTAATTTATTATTCTTACATATGTTGAATCAAGGATCCTTTCATTATGAATGGGTTAAGTAGGTGTAGCAACATGGAAACCAGACTAAAGTCCTTCTATGTACTTTAAATTAATTAGCGTACTCTAATATTTCATTTTAACAATGCTGTCATAAAATACCAACATAATGGCCGATATTTTTAAATTAGAAAACTGGCAAGAGATGGAAAGCGTATAATTTATCTGTTTTATATACCCCTGATCATTTATACATAAGGGGTGCCTCCCTTTCAGTTACAGGTTAAGAAAGAATGCATTTTATGTCTGAATCATAATTTTAGAATTTCGTGTTAAATTTACTTCAGAGATATTTTATGTATAATAATAATAAGTTTCTTTAGCAAAAGCAGACCTGACAGTAAGCGCAATTTACCGGTCGAGGATAATGTTTATAGACCGAGACGAAGTCGAGGTCTCTAATTTAACGTCCGAGTTTTTATTCGTTCTACACTTTTTTCGACAATTTCGTTCTATATATTATTATAAAATATTCAACTATGTGGTTTTAAATATAACAACATATAATTTTGTTAAGTACGAGAGCGAGTAAACACGAAAATATTACAATTTCTATGTTACGAAGTAATGTAATAACAATGAAGACTGCATTATTTACAGCACATAAAACTTTAATATATTTTCGATAATTTCTTCGTAACTTCGCGTATAAAGCATATGCAAAAATACCGGGTGTTAAAAATCTAAATAACACGGTTGCGGGAATTTCGGTGGTTTATTAAGCTCATACCACTTTCTGAATATCCTGTAGGGGTAAGTTAAGATTCTACTTTTAAAAGTATTTTTGTTTGCTTTCATTTTATATATTGAAAGTAAACAATAAGGACAAGTAATTTGAAGAAATTGTTTACAAAAAAGCGTAAACATTTTTTGTTGATGGAGAATATCGAATTTGTAAACAGGTTTCCTATAGATTTAAAAAATGACTTTTATTTATAATAAACATGTTCGAATTATGTTGTATAGTACATAATAATTTTATAATATTATTGTTTTGCAGTAGCTGGTAAATTTGTGGAAGAAAATTTGATTGAAGGAAACCCAACACTTGGAGAAAAACTAATTTTTATGTAGAATAATTAATTTTCTAACGCATTTCTATGTAGAATAAAATTTTTTGTTATGAAAATAATTTAATACGGAATTGATTGAACGTAATTTAATCATCTCAAAATATGTCCTGAAGGAAAACTATCCAAACTGTTAACAAGATTGAAATACAAAGGAAACAAAAGGGGTCTTATTAATTGCAAGTGAGTTTGATGTAAATCGCACCTGCCTTGAACACAAAGAGGTACCTAAATAGTTTGGTCTATTGGTATATTGAAAATACGCTAAAAATTCGAGCCTTTGCTCCAAAATTAATTAAAAGCTTAAGCTTGGAGCTTATACAAGATTGGAAGCATAAAATACTGATTTATTGCTGTAAAATTTAAAATTTTAGTTTCGTTTTGAAAAATTTGTAATTCGAGTACAACAGTTTATCAAAACTGTCACAGTTGCTCCTAATTTGTTTTATCAGATTCGCTTAACGACTGCAAAGTGTAGAGTAAATTGACTAAACTAAAGGAACTCTTAAACCACAAGGGAAGACAGTTTACTCGAATGGGCGTTGCTTGATGATATGTTTTAACTCAAAGTTAACTTGGAGGTTGTGAGGCGTTAATTGTATATTACACTAATTCAAAAGTTTCTCAAGATACAACTTCCTACCATCACGTCTGGCGCTATATATGTTGGCGCCTTAGGCAGCAATATTCCATTTCAGTGCCCTATAATTTTTTATATATTAATATAATAAATGGAAGAAAAAGAAAAATTTTATTTTAAAATTTTCACAACCAAAATTGGGTGGAAAATTTTCAATTTAGGGGAAATATCAAAAATAGGCCTAGGGAACCGTAATCTAGAAATACAATAGAGTAAAAGTCCACTGCAATGGTCAATTATTATAGAGTGTGAATTTGCATAATTTAATAACTCTAGTTTTTGTTAATAGCATTAATTTATGTGACAATTATATTGATTTGATTCAATATGATAGTTTTGGTTTGCGATCTAATTCAGTGCAAACGTAATTCTTTACTCGTATAAACGAATAATATTGGTTTACATTAAATTATGCGTTTTGAGACTGTTGAATTTAGTTTTCACTTCTTCTTAAAGTGCCGTATCCACTCAGAACACTTTACCCAAGCCTATATGACTGACTAGAAAAAGAAAATTTTAATGGAGTAAACTTGAGTCAGCTGTATACACAAACACCGCCGGACCTGTTGTATCGGTTTCTGGAAATAAAAGAAATCGGACCTCAAAATGAACCAAATGATGATCTAATACCTCATGACTAGTTGGAGTAATAACCCAATAACAGAAAACGCAATACATATGCCCGAATTGCGGGTAGAGTACTTAGAAAATATTACAACATATTTCGACAGGATGGAACAAAAATAAAACCGATAAAAATAAAACAGAGAAAAAAGAATATTCTTACCCGGAACCAATTGAAATCTTACGCGAATAGGCGGAAAATAAAACTCAATTGCTGTGATTTTAGAATGGCAAGCATAAAGGACAAAAAGAAACACATATGGTATCGTATTCTATAATATGTACCTAACCTTACAAATCGCAAACAAGACACCTTCCGTACAAAATTAAGGGTTGACTAGCTCTAGTCGCGAAGGGGTGGGTCGATTGAAGGAGCAAAAGGGCGTATGACGAAACGTCGCGATTTGATGGTCTCTCATCAACGATTGGGCGGTCCACAATCGTGATTCTGGATGTTGTAGCTAACAGGGGGGGGGGGGGTAAATTTACACACGGGGTATTTACATGGGCGCCACGTGGACTTAAACCAGAGTTTATTCGAAGGGGATGAAAAATCACCTTTCCAAGCTGGTTCACGACAGCTTTCTGATTAATCGCGTTGCCTCTCACACTGGTGACATCTCTTTGGATTAAATTACCTTTACAGCTGATAGGTTTTATCTTGACAAAAATAGCTAAACAAAACATACACATGACGACAATAAAACACATAAATAAATAATAAAGCAGATATAATAAAAACGAAATATGCAAGGACATTTGACACTTTACAACAATTGTATAATCAAATTTACAACCACAAATGTTGAAAGACAAGATATTTACACTGACTTGAATAATATAAAAGTTAACGATAAAAATATTGATGCTGAAATTTAAACAGCTGTTCACCAAAATGGAACAGGCTAACTGGTTTGATGTATTAAACCTCAAATATGACATAAAACACAAATTCAAAATGTTACGTTACTTCAATAACCAACTTTAAAACATTGACAACATATGCGTGATAACATCACGTCCAAACAAATACTAATACACAAAAAAAAGGAATACAAAAGGGTGCGAATTCGACTTCCACGGAAGAACTGACGGTTCTTTGAAATATGGTGGTCAAACTGACCACAAAAGGTACAATAATACTTAATAATACTAAAAAGAATGCTTACGTAATATTTTACAGGTATGCTTCTATCGTAGAAGCGGTCTTCCAAGTAGATATGGTCCAGCGTGAGAATGCTATGTCGGTAGGCAAAAATCCTTTCCAAAACTCGAGATGGCAAAAAGATTCGGTAGATCGGGAATGCTTCGATAATGGGTGTTCGTTAATAAACACGAATGTGGAATGCTTCATAATTCTTAAACGGACTCGAGACGGTCCTGTCTTTCGACCTTGTTCGCGCAAACCGTACGTAATCTAGTTCCAATGGATTGTACCACGAAACAAACCAAAACGTAATTTACTCGAAAGTGTTCGATGAAATGATTGGTTTAAAACCCGAAACTGATTTAAAATAAAGTCATGTGTTTAATTTACACTGCGAACTGATTCTTAAATTACGCCAGTAATATTTAAACAACGAGAGAGAGTTAATATCGCGTCGTTAAAGTTTAACTTAAACAATGGACAATTGACATTAGAGTCCAACAAATATTCAGTTGAAATGACGATACTGATTTAAGGTAATGTTCATAACATCTTAAACAAAAACGGCAGTACTTTAAGGTAATATTTAATTCGAAAATGATTTAAAATAATGTTTGTAAAATATTTAAATTCGAAACAATCGGCGATTCATAACAGCGGTCATTAATATTTAATTTAAAGCGACAAAAGTAATTTTAAAACAACGTCAAAATTAAACGACAAACTTGCCTGTGGTTCACAATCACTAGTTTTAAACGTATATCAGACTCGAGAAATTAATTTACTGTGGTAAATTTATTAACTCCGCTTAAAAGCGCATGATGGTCACTAGGCCATAGCGGCCCGCTTCCCGTTCGGGGATCGTTGGATCTCTGATTTTTGCATTCAGATGCTTCGCTTATATGTCATTCCTCCCGAAAAATATTACCAGAAAATACAGTCAGGGGAACTTAAGATTTCTCCTACCGCGGTATAATGACATGCTGATTGGCTATAATCTTTAAAAATTTGACCGAAAACAAAGATACTATAATGCCGTCGAATTGCATTGGCTCTAAATAGCGTGGATACGATTCCCACTTTTTGGTCGACAAACTGCAATATTTGTATAGACATGCAGAGACGTGTCTATTTTTTGTTCCGAAAGTTAAGTCGATATTAGCCCATGCAGCTGCACTTTTAACAGTTTTTGTTGCTTTTTATCAAGTAAATTTCAACATAAGGACGCTTATAACGCTGGATTTTAACACATGTAAACATGTGGATCGCCTTAAAGTCGAGCAAACTAACAAGCCTGCACCGACACGTGGGTCACCTGCAAATGGTCTATTCTATCCCACGTGAAAATATCTATACGCGGATAGCTCATACGTTTGTTATTGCATAGAAATTAGCTGCGTGAATATAATACCAATCTATAATTCTAAAAGGTATCGTCAGCA
Source organism: Podabrus alpinus (assembly GCA_932274525.1). Taxonomy (NCBI): domain Eukaryota; kingdom Metazoa; phylum Arthropoda; class Insecta; order Coleoptera; family Cantharidae; genus Podabrus; species Podabrus alpinus. Next base: position 100,401,464 of record OW026452.1, read on the forward strand.
TAAAATTTTGTTGGTAGGTTCGTGCTACGTAAACTTGACTCCGTTATTTTCTAATGTAGAAATTGCATGGTACGTAAATTGACATTCTTATAACTAGATCGGTAGTATTTTCGAACAATAAAATTTTAACTAAAGCATCGAATTGTATTTATTTTAATTTTAAAATAACTGACTTTACATTAACTTAAGAATATTCGATTTTTGAAACGTTACAAAGACGAAAATAATTTCTATTATTTCACCGGAACCATACTACAAAAATTTACATTGTACGCGAGCGTAAAATCCAGGTAACAAATAGTAGATAGACTTTTCAGCTGGAACCTCCACCACGTGGGTGGGTGGGTTCGAGACTCCGCTTCTCAGCCCGATTACCAGCTCTTTCGTACCAAGCCTCAGGCTTGAAGATTGAAGATGTCTGGCTCGATTTTTCATTCCCTGAGCACCCTAAGGATGTGCTTCCAACCGGCGCAGGTAAATGCGGCTCCTCGAATTTTCCGAATTCATGGAATCTACTCAAGGTAGATTGGGATTTTTTAAGCGAGGCCCCATGGGTTGTCGTACAATGCGCTTTCTGTCTGCGATGGGGTCTGTTGCAGCTTCTTCTAGGTCTTTTTATAGTTGGCCTTGGCCTATTTGTGGCGTGGGCCACCAATCTAATTTAATTAGACCCAACTAAGCCTAACTTGATCTCCTTGAGAGTTTAAACGCGAAGGAGTAGGACATAAAACTAATTATAAATTTTATAGACGAAAAAGTTAAAGAAAAACATCTTTTCCCTGAAAAGTAAGAAATACTACTTTAGTTTTTCATCTGAAATTTGGAATTGTTCTACACAAGATGTGCAACACAATATTTGAAGAGGGTCTACGTTTGTATAGTTGATCACTAAATGTGAAAATAGGGAAAGCCAATAGAAAAGTGCTTAAAAATAGATTCTATTACCTTTAAATTTGGCAGCCACAATTGGACTAAAATGGATTGGCACCTACGTCATTAGTTAAAATAGTATTAAATGGATTGTTATAGTTATTTATGTGTCGATTCTCGACTGATATGCATTAAAACTTAAAGTTGTGTAAGCTAGCCAATGAAAATCTATAGTTTTGTTTTAAAGGCTGGGTTCAAATAAAATTGTTGATTTTCATTAGCTAGTGTAGTCAAACTTAAAGTTTTAAAGCCTCTAAGAGATAATGGAATAGTCAAAATTGACTTACAAAGCTGTTACTTAATTGATTGTTATTTATTGCCAGGAATTGTCATTATATTATAAATATTATAGCAGACATGAAATTATTGTGTTTTCCTACAGATTTATATTAATTAACCCTCAAAATATTAGAAGATTAATCATTTTAAATTTATAGGAAAACAGTAATTTCATTTCTTCTAATAGTTTATAATAATAATTTTTGTTCGGCAATATAATACCAGGTAATAGGGCCGCATTTAGTTAACGGTCACAATAATTAACTTGGCATTCGTCGCCGTACTTAGATCTCTATCAAAATTGATTGACTTCCTCGTGCTCGACTAGCTGTTAGCTGTGCTGATTAGCTGTTTTGATCGGGTTAAACAACGTCATCTTAAAACTTATTTAAGTTTAAAAAACAAAAATTATATGTACATCAAGTGTATTGGAAGTATCAAGTATAACTGGAAAGCAGCCGAAGCTTAAACGCAAGCGAAGATGAGTATAGCGTCATTTGCATAAGCAGCAAAACGGATAGTTTATCAAGAAATGGGCCACATTTGCCTTATCGTGTGACCGCGGTTTCGTTATCACTGCACTCCGTGAAGAGGACTCAACTCGTCAGACACGCATTGACAAGCGGTGCTATTCTGCTTAGGCTATTCCAGAAGTAGCTGGTTAGTTTTATTTATTTGCACGTTAAGAGTGGATTCGACCCAAAAGTTGTTCATTGGAGATAAAGTTAAAAATATCTCAAAGTTACATCCATCTCCTATAAAAAAACTAAGACTCCACTTTAAAACAATAAATGTTTGAGCACTTTTAGATCACCTGGAAAGCTGACACTTCTGATTGGTTTATTCATCTATTACCAATTTCCAATCTAAAATAATTTTTGTGATGATGACGCTTTAATCGAAATCTTTGTCTTTACTGGGTGGGTCCTACGTGAGTTACCTTCGACCAGTTTTTCCCTCTCCATTTAATTTCTTTCATTTTGCCTACGGATACTATGCATGGAAAACATTCTATAAGATATCTAATGTATACATTTTAAATTTATTCAAAATTATTTTAGTGTTTTTCAACTATGGCACCCTTAGGCAAAGTCTGGCCTGCTGTGCGTGTATTCAAAAAGATACATACGAGTGATTAAATACAAATGGATCGCGTCTGTTTTGCTCACCATAATAATTATAATAGTTATTACCTCAATCTACGAGTACCATTAAAAGCCATTTGGCCATTAGGTACATTTAAAAAAGGCTAAAGTCATATTAAAGTTAACGTAGTGTAATTTTTTTCTGTCTAACACAAGAAAAAAATTAAATAGCGAGAAAAACGCTAAGAGGTTGCAATCCTGCTCACGACAGTAAAAGGAATAATAATCCTTTTTGCAGGAAAACCTTCGAATACTCACAGAAAAACATTCTCATTTAATTTCTGACATAATTTATTTTTACGCAAGTAATTATCGTAAATTTTTTAATACAAAAAATAAACTGTAATAGAAAAGTAGTCCTGCTAAAGACATTTCAAATTAAAAATTGTTTTCAATTTTGCTTTGGTTTGTAATGTCATTTTAGCTAAGAAATTAGTTTTACTTAATCGTTGCATTTCTTAACTCCTTTCTTCGAAATACTCAAAAAGTATATAACTTGATTGCCACAATTTTATTTCAATAAAATTTATTTTTATTCAAAATAGAGACGATTATTTTATTTCATGAATGAAAATTTTACGAAAATTAAAAAACCAATGTAGCGACAACATTAAATAATATTATAAGCTCATGTTGATTTTGGATTTACATTTTTTTTAAAGGATTTTGGAGATTAAGTTTTACATTTTTTATACAAATTTCTATCTAAAATTATTCTCCTTGAAATAAAGTCTATTCGAGGACTTCTATGATTGACTCGAATGTGATCCTGTTAATTTTCAGGACTACATGGCTCAACAAGATTTGCGATTAATTATGTAATAATTTTCGAGGGGCTTAAAATGGTCACAAAATTTTAGACAGGAGTTAAAAATATTCAACCCTTCGAATCTAATAAATCACTCTATGCGAAAAGTATAGAACTTGAAATTTGTAATTTTGTGAAAGTTAAATGATAAACTTTGACGAAATTTTAATACAAAACTTTAAAGAGTAATTTCGAAAACTTAACAATTACTTTGAAAATTAATATCTTAATGGAACATAATAATTTTGAACATCATTGCGTATTAAAATGTATTTTGGAACTATTAAGCATTGAAGTTTTCCAAGTTCAATGGAAGTTATAGTTTTACATGGTACTAAGTTTTGTGAACTAAATAAAATTACGATATTGAAATTCGACTAAGTATCTTAATTTCTTCGTAGTAATTGGCGAAGAAAACTTTATTATCATTTTTTATTTTGCTGCTAGAAGTTTCTCTTAATTAAGATAGTTTATAGGCCCTAGAGGAATTGTGGTCATAGGTGGCTCCCAAATTATTTGTGGCGTGGTTAAGATTACACGTCAACTTCTGTTTCTTTTATAATATTTAATCAGTAAGTAAATCAGTTGACTTGTAATTTAGTTGTTGGGAGTTTGCATTGCGGTTTGTGCAATGAATCGACTGCAAATATTAGGAGTAGAGTTATGATTATATTGTATAATACTAGTATTATCACACATTGTTATAATTCCAAATGTTCAAAGTTCAGACTTTCTAAGGCCGCCTTCGCACTGGCGCTTGAAACCTAGCGTAGGTAGAATTGTCGGATGTGGTTGTTCGGCCTACTGCCTCATAGAGTGAGAATCGTCCGCTCGAGGGTTACACGTGACGGTGAGAAAAACACTTGCGATAGTCTCATCAATCTCACGACGCGTGGCTATTCTTAAAAACCATGGTTGGTTCTCTTCTTCATCTTATCTGTAGATCTATGACCAGCTTTTTTAAATAATTCATTGAATTATTTCTTTGAGCAGTGGGTTTTACATCTTAGGTAGCTTGCCATAGATGTACCTGTAACCTGTTTTTCATTGATAGCATGGCAAATCATTATCACAGGGGGACCGACAGCTTTACGTGCCCTCCGAAGCACGGAAAACGGTCAAGAAAATTTAGACTGTACCCGGAGTCGAACCGGGGAGCCTTCTATTAGCAGTTGATCTCGCTAATATTCAGGCCATGACCGTGGTATCAATGGTTAGTTGTATTTTATAAACTAAACCGTTCTATTTCTATCCTGCACCACATATCCAACAAATATTCTTGCACTAGGCGTCGAAGGAGGGTAAAGCGTTATATAAAAATAATTTTGTGTCGGTAATAATGCACTTGAGACATTTTTGTTGTTTCAGACTTATTGATTAAATTAATGTTCCAGCCACTAGAACCGTGAGAGAAAAGAGATAGAAAGGATAATGGAGTGCTTCATATGTAGGTTGAATACCAAAATTCGCTTCTGCTTGAAATTCAAAGTTTTGGGATTTTTCCCAGTGGGAAACCTAACTAACGTCCTAGCGATATTTCAGGTGTCTAGGTGGTCTGGAAGTGGCCGAACATTTTGATGAGTGAATCATGAGTCAGAGATTATTATAGCTTTAAAAAATATGTTGATGGTTTATTATCGGTAACTAAATAATTAAGTTTTTTAACTTCTCACCATGTATTTCATTTGGATTTAATTAAACGATAAGTACGTGCGGCAAGGCTGCAACAATCTGGAGAATGTCATCCGCATACCGTATTATAAACTAAAAGGTTATTTAGCAATACGGTGAAAATTGATTTTCGTAAATTTTTAAATTAATTTTAGTAACCAAATTAGCTTAAAATTTGTCATTACCCATACGGTACATGTTTAAATTATCGATTGTAAGCATCGTGGAATTAACCACAAATTTATGCGGTAACCTCTGTGGACGTAATGTCGTAATACTCCCAATGTTAATACGCTTACACAAATTTATTATTAATACCCATTTATAACATCAACGATTCAAATTTGTTGTTAGTTTCTTAACTAACTTTAAATATATATATAAATATTAAATTAGCAATTTTCGTATATTCAATAAAACATTTCAGCTACTGAAAAATCTGAAATTCACGAGTAATTAAAGCAGTTTTTAATTTTTAAAACTTTCTTTAACGAGTACTATTTAAGTTAACTGTAAGTAAAGGACCGACGGCCGCAATTTTAAGAATGCCGAGATTTGCAGGTTTGTTAAATGAATAAAATCAGTCTAAAGCATTTCGCGCAATAAATTTTTTTAGTTCACCCGATCGAAGACTCCGCGAGAAAAAGTAGTACGTGCGCGTATAGAATTTGATTAAATTTCGCATATGCACACCGGTAGAATAAACATTGTACAGTTTGTAAATTCGCATGAGATTGTTTTTTGTTAGTAACAAAATGTTTTTCCTTCGTCTCCATATATTGCACTTTGTTTATTAAATCTAAAATTAACGTTCAATGATGACCTACCATAGGTCTTGCAATCCGGGAATAAAAGTGCCGCATTGTACTTTAACTCCAACCATTCTCCTCAGTCTCTGATGTTCGGTAAATCCAAGTCTTCCTGTATTTCCTTTTCCGTTAAATTAATAGTTTATTTTCTTCATCTTCTAAGATTAATCAATTAAATAATATGTTGTGATCTCTTAACGCTGTCATAGGCTTCTTGAAAATCTATAAATACAAGAAATGTATTAGGTACTTAAAATTAGTAGCTACCTGTCGCAGTTGTAGGTGTAGGTATATGCTATAATATATACTACTATTCTGCCGTGCTAAGCAAGAAAGTCGTATCTGACATTTTTTCAAAAGTCGAGTCACCATATCTATGTGATGTTAAACATGACTTTTTACCATGTCTTCCACTGAGTTTGAAGATCCTATCTGCAAATTTGAAGACGATGAAAGGTTCTGAAATTTGTCGTAACTACAAAATAACCTGTGTTTCAGGTCAATCACATCTGTAGAATTCTACATCAGATACGACTATTATTTTGTAATGGTATTCTGCTTTTAAAGACTTTTGGTTGCATGAATAAGAATATTTTATTGTTAGTTTTATGACTTTATAGTCCAGGCAAGTTATATCTTCCGAAAAATTCGGAAGGTAAAATTTGGCAGATATGTGGATTTGAGCGTCCGATCAAATCCCCAAAGATGATATCTCATCTAGAATTTGCCTGATTTAATTTTTGCAGAAAGTTACGCTCAGACAAAAATTGTAGATCATAAAATTCTTTGCAAAATAGATTTGGCAGAATTCACCTCGAATAATGAAGAAATAACCCACTTCACTTTTCGGAAATTGATTTTTATGGTGAAAATTTTCGAAAACTAGGGACTTTTGAGGGGTTCACACGAAGATTCAAAAAGTAATATCCACACAATTTCAGCTTGTACGGATTTTATTGCTAGCTCTAGACGTATTTTCTGCTTCTGTTCTTGAACTAATAATTGTGGTTTTGGTGTTCTGCTAATTTTTCTTATTAACAAAAGTGTACCATGCCTTCGAAAAGGTTAATAATCACTCAATTATAGTCTACGTTTTGTGCCAGTAATTTCCTGAGTGCGGCCTGTAGGCCGCACGACCGTGGCAATCACGTATTAGCTGGTTATCTTGATGTTCATTGAATTGGTAATCTTTCAAAATATTCTGACCATCTTCCAATTACCAACACTGAATGATAATATAATAGTCATAATATCAATAAACCCGAGTTCATTACTAGAAATTCACTAATTTTATAAAGCTTCCATAAATGCAATCCGTGTTCCGCCTCTAACTTTGCCGAGCGTTGTGTTCGTTTGCAGTCTTTTTTTAATTTTCAATTCTTTGTTAAGTGTTTTATTCAAAATGGCTCATAGCATTTTTATTAAGAAGGAACTACAATGAGATTGATATTCAAAAAAGAGAAGGTAGATCGTTATCCAGGCCCTTTCACGGCCCCTTCCAGAAAAATTAATCGCTACAAAAATTTTCGGTTTTCTGACTAAATCTCCGCCAAAAATCAGAAACATATTATTTTCGTCTTTAATTTGCAAAAGAAATCAGCGTATAGACCCTAATTATGCCCCTGAAAACCTCGAAATTATGCAAGGAATTCCCCCCCCCCCACCCATGAACTTCGGCTGGATCCGCCCTTGGCTCCTAATGCCATTAGCAAATCAACGATTCTATCTGAACTTGAGTGAAAATGAAACCAACCATTAAACAGTTTTAATGAGATCTTAGGCAGCGGTCAATTTCCCTAATTTAGGGGGAGATTTTTTAAATAAATTTTAACGAAATTAATACTTGACGAAAATATTCCAGAATCTAAATATTTTAAATTAAAATAGTAATTGACAAATGATTGTAAAAACAAATTTGAAAACTGAAATAATGTTAAATTAATGATGATTTGGAAAGATTTATTATGACAATAAATTTTGAGTATAAGGAAGATTGGTAATCTCATAATATTTCGTTACCTTTAATATGCATATATTTTTATGTCCTTTGAATAAAATTTGCTCCGAGTTTGTATAAGCAAAAAGAGACTACTAAATAATGCATTTGTTTTAAAGATTCTGAAAAATTAATGTACCAAATTTTGATGTCTGTTAGAGAATTTAACTTCTATTATTTAATGCATAATTAATTAAACAATACACTGCAGTTTTTAAGTGCCCATTACTCAAAATGGTTTCAATTTCCGTTGGTCTCTTATTACCCAAGGGGTGTCCAATTGATTGTCTGAATAATTTTTAAATTGAACTTAAAAGGTAACTTTTAAGGTAAACTTAACCTTAAGCTGAGCTAACTCAAAACTTACCTAATCGAAGTCCCAGCTCCAGAGAAGACCGAGGTTACAAAATCTCACACGACAATAAAACAACCTAGTAGTGAGTTGTCAGGAATAGAAACAGCCAGGAACGAAACCCAGCGATTGTTAAATCAGAGTTAACTATTTGAATAACGTATGAGACCGAGAATGTTTGTTATAATGATTAGTGTAGGAATCGGTTAGCATAAAACGCCTAGAAACCAGTGACAGATCCTCAAGGTTTCCGGGTGAGCAATTATTTTACTGAAATTGGCCCGGGCCCCACGTTGTGCGCCAAATGCTGACCGTAACGTCGTTTTAAGAGCTGAAAGGTACAATCTGTTTAGAATATTACTAAAATAATGATTTTCACGTTGCGTAGTCTAACAGTAAATTTATACCCCCTACTTTAGGATCGGATTTTATTTAAAGAAATTAATAAATCAGAAAAACCGTAATTTTTTCAAGAAAATGTACGAAGCATAAATTTCGAAGGATGCATAAATTAAACTTTCATTATATTATTTCAACGAATATTTCACGTTCAAATGGTTTTCCGAATGCGTGAAACCTAAATTATTATAATTTGTATTCATAAGACTTCTTGATTTATTAACAATATTATTTTATATTTATAATAAAACTCAAAACTTTCAGAGGGCTAAAAGTTATGTGATATTATGTAATTAAATTGAAACAAAAATATAGTATTTTACGTACTCAAATTTCATTTTTTGATATCCTATTGCTTTAAGTTCTGACTTTGAGCTTTTAACCTGGAGGCTGGATGATCCGGGTAAGAATACCTCGGTTTTCCGGTGAAAGGCAACGGTGTTTGATCTAAAAAATTGTTTGCATATTTATAAAGTCAATAATTGACTATATGTCAAGACTAAAAGATATAACTGCTTTGTTACCTCTAAAAGACTTGAATAATAACATTGTTTAACTTTTTTCCCGTGCTACAACCAAATGTATGATTGCATTCCCAAAATGATGTCTTTGTGTTCTACAATCGTAACCATTTGTTTGTCGGTCCAGTTCACTCCATTTTCATCCCAATTAATGTAAAATTTTAGGCACCCTTTTTAATGTTTCCAGCATGTTATCTTCACATTGTCTTTTTAGCAAGCTCATCAAAAAAAAAAGATTGCTTGCGATAAAAAAACACGCAAGCTATTCGATGATAGGTTTTTTCAACACAGCGTCTAGCACTCCCGCAAATGAAGTTTTATAAAGTGACGCTTGAAAATATCGAATTTTGCAATTTTCCGTATGCATGCATATTTGTATAAAATTCAATCGTGTTGAAGGAAAAACAATATTAAATTCTTGAAAATATCAACGTGAAGGTAATTTCTTTTAATTTCTGTTTGTTGCTTGTTAAAATTTTTCAATTTAATATTTCGACACACTTTCTATTAAAATCCTGAATTATTTTCTACCTTCAGGAATTTTTTCCTTTATATTCAAATTATTTCCGGTTTTCATTGTCTTATATCAGGATGCTATGGTTTGTTAGCAGAAATACGAACTCTTTGAAAAGTATAAACAATAGAGTTAAAATATTCGTTTGAACCTTGATAATGAGGTGCGACGTTTTCTATTTGTTAAACAACAAAACAAAATATATAATTTAATTTTGACAATTTTAATTCAAATCAAGTTGTAACCGTATAACTGATGAAATCGTGATCATTTTACATAAAATCCTCAACTAATCAAAATTAAAAACAGGTAGGTGCACAGATTGCTCCAATTAATATAAAAGAAAACTAATAGTGTGAAGTTAACAACCGATCCATTCAACCGGCTAACCAACAACTTTTACGCACTCTTCTCATTATTCTTAAAGCTAATAGTTCCTTCCTAATCTAAACCTGGATTCTTTACTTAGGCAGCTTTCAAATAAACCTTTATCTCAATTTTTTATAAACGTAGTTTGTACTAAACCCGCAGATTGCCCCTTGGGGTTAAACGTTAAACGGGTTGATTTATAACAGGAGGCCTTTATTACTTTGTCGTCAAATCATAGAATAACAGATGGGGTTAGTTAGTGTTCGGTGAAAAAGTAAACTAAGAAACGTCGCACTTTATTATCCATTCTTTTTAAAATAAAGTGAAAGTAAAAGATGTTTTTGCAATTACCAAAATTGAAGTACTAAGCACCCTAATCGTGTTCCCTCTTCTGTCTCATACAAGTTGAATTGAGTGTCTCTTACCAAATAAAGATAAAACGTAGATAATCTTGTCACACCATCAACTAAGTTGTGACATAAATTCAGACAAAGTTGTTACAATATTTCTATATCTCCAACAATTCCGTTTTTTTATTAAATTTACTGTTAATAGAGTTTTATGACAGTAATTCCATAGAGGGTGGAAACTTTCATGTTTAAAGTAATATAAAGATGTTCACTTTTTTTCAAGTATAGATAATTTGGAATATCTCACGTTTTATTGCAAGAGAAAAATTGTCAACCGTTACGTTAATTGGGGTTAACTTTATTTCAGAAAGATTAAATTAATGTTAATGAAAGACTAAAAAAGCATTTCAAAATTTTCAACTTGACGTACCCTTATTTTACAATTTAAAATATGTCTGCTTTCTTGATGCGAAATAATTTTTCAGGAAAATGTCACAAAGTTAACGTTTTCTGTACAAGTTTTTCAGCCTCCAATAAAGTAGTTTTAATTAAATGAAATTTAAATTGTAAAATCTTTAAATATTGGCTCTAGTTGATAGCTAAGGGTGGTTTTAAATTAAGAATCTTTCTCTTTTTTTATGAATCCCACTAAAGAAGATAACAGTAAACCTGGTAATAAATTTTATTGCTTCAGTTTGCTAATCTTATACTCTTCTTTTTAGTAACCTAATAATTTATGGAAATAAAGTAAACACGAATTCAGCTGATGAACCTGAATAAAGGAACTATTTTATATTGTACACATAAACATCAAACAAAATATTGCTTCTTCATACCATAAACTAGAAGGGGTTAGTACCAGTTTATTGTAGTTGTGCGGCCTGGAGGCCGCATTCCCCATTTTTAGCAATTATCCTTAAAATATCGAATTCATCATGATTCTTATTGCATGATATTTTTTCACGACTTTTAAGCAGTAAAAATTATAATATATATAGTATATATTAATAGCTTTACATTCCAAGAGGAATATAGAGCTGTTCCAAAGGAACTTACAAAAATCCACATTTTTGAGGTGGATTTTAGGCCTCATATCTACATCATTTAAACATTGAAGACTGTATTCACAAGTTTCGGTGTTTCTTCGGATCACCAACCACGGTTCTCCATGATTTTCGGTCCATCACTAACTGTTTCCATCCCCTCACTCCCATAGTCTCCAAATCACTTGTCACCTCATCCCACCATCGCATCATCGGTCTACTCCTAGCTCGTCTCTCACTGGGCTTCTACATCATCAACATTCTCGTCACTTCCTTCTTATTACTCCTCCATACGTGTCCCAGCCATTTTATTCTCTGGGCTTTAATTTATTTGACTACCTCTTCGCCTTCCATTTCTTCGAGCAGTTCGAAGTTCATTCTCGTTCTAATTTCGCCGTTTATATGCTTGGGACCCAGTATTGTTCTTAGCACCTTCCTCTCAAAAACCCTCAGCTGTTCTTCCTCTTTTCGCGTAATGCACATGACCTCGGACGCATATGTTAGAACCGGCCTTATCAATGACTTGTAGATCCTGATCTTTGTCTTCTTCGACATTCTTTTGTCTCTTCTTCTTCTTCTTAACGTGCCTATCCGTTACCGGATGTTGGCGACCTTCCTCCTATGTATGCGTTGTGCGTTTGTAGTACTATCACACACATAGGGGACCTACTTGTTTAACGCGGGCTCCGAACCGCGGGAAGTGTATACACTTCATCTCCAGAGAGGCTGTTCTAAGCAGATTACACCTCGGTGGTTTGCCATTGCCTTCCGAGGGAAGACGGTCAGAATAAAGTTTTTACTGAGCCCGGAGTCGAACCGGGCATTCAGCATTAGCAGCAACGCACTTAACCGCTTAAGCTGATCACCGTCTCTTTTTGTTTGTCTCTTAGAATGTTCTTATTTGAGAAATAGGCTCTGTTACTCGCTTGTATCTTTTCTTTAATTTCTGTGTATCTCTCATTTCTGCTATTTATCTGCACACCCAAATAAACAAAACTTTCAACTTGTTCGAGTCTGCAATCGTCTATTATTAAGTCTTTTTTGATTTTATTTTCTCTTCTCTGGCATATCATGTACTTAGTCTTTTTTTCACTTATAATCAATCCCATTCTGGTTGCCTCTCTTTTAATGGTTCTAAATATTTCAATCATACCCTTTTTTTGTTCTCGATATGATGACCACATCGTCTGCATATGCCAGGAGTTGACTTTCCTTATTTATTATTGTTGTGTCCTTGCATTTCGTACTTCTAATTATCTTCTCAAGTACGACATTAAACAGGGTCGCCGACAGTGCATCACCCTGCCTCACTCCACTATTTGCCTTAAACTTTTCTCTATAATTTGCTTTATAATATGTACTGCATCCACTGTTGACCTGCCCCGCCTAAAGCCACACTGATATCCACCCAGTATTTTGTTAGTAAGTTCCTCGAGACGACCATGTATTAGCGATGACAAAATTTTGTATGCCGTGTTAAGTAATGTTATGCCTCGGTAGTTATTGCAGTCTTCTGCATTTACTTTCCTTTTTAGTGGCACTATCACTCCTTCCTTCCATTTCTGTGGCATCTTTTCATGCTTCCAGGCCTGCTTTATCAATTCGCAAACTTCAAAGTGCAACGTATCCCCTCCATTCATTATCATTTCCGTAGTTATCTCATCGCCACCGGGCGATTTTCCGTTCTTCAATATTTTTACTGCTTTCAAAATTTCTTCGCTTGTCGGTTCCGGTGTTTCATCGCAATTTCCCGGGCTTTCCTCAATAGTTGGTTCCATTTCATCATCTTGCCGAGTATTCAATAATTTCTGAAAGTGGTTGGCCCATATTTTCTTGATTTTATCTGTACTGCTTTCCAGTTTTCCTTCTTCATTCTGTAGTGCTCTTACTTTTATATCGTGTACTCTTCTATTGTTCTTTAGTTGTCTGTAGAATTTTTTTACATTATTGGTACTGTTCTCCTCCATTTCTTCCATTCTTCTCCCGATCCATTCATTTTTCTTCCTCTTATAGAGTTTGTTCGCTTCCATCCTGTTTTCTTCATATTCATCAGAATCTTCCTGTTTATTTGTTGCTAGCCATTTAATTCTAGCCTCTCTTTTCTTTTTATTACTTTCTTCACATTCGTCGTCGAACCGTACGTTCCATCTTCTTTTCTTTTTATATCCTAGTACACTTTCTGCGCTTGATTTAATAAAAAAATTATAATACTTACCCTAATTTTAATTATGATGAATTTATTAATTTTCACTTTAAATGGCACTAGTGGCCGACAATATATTAAAAAACAACACCTTCTATAATTCATGTTATAAATAAATAAAATATTAGAGTTTACATACATAGAGTTAATATAAATATTAAACAATTTTTTTAAATGTAAATTTTAAATAATTAATAATTAACAGGGTGGGCTTAATTTATTGACCGGTAGTGTATGTAGGTAGGTGGATAATTTTTTAGCTGTGTATTCTTTATAGAGCGATTTTCAAATGAAGAAAACTTTGTTAAACTTGTTGACTTAAATCAGCATTCGACGACAATCTCATTGACTTAATTAATTTCGTGTTTCACGTCTGAAACTTACCTGTTTCAAATAATATTTAAACCCGACTTGACAAAATTAATCATATCTTTAAAAATATTCAAACATTGGTTATATTCAGAATATTTATAACACACAGCAGAATTAAATAACGAGATATAACAAGAAACAACCTGACAGTATAAATTATAAACATGTTGGCGCTGAAATTGCTGCATCAGGATTGGCCGCTTCCGCGTCTCTTTTAATAAAAATAAAAGATAATATACAAAATAAAAATAATAAAAAGATTATTTTTATAAAATATCATTTATACGAGTATAAATAAAATTTTTGTTTGTCCTTTTACAGTTAAAAATCCTCAAGAATTTCGCTTATTTACTTACCTTAACAAAGGCCATCTAAACTTCTTAAAGAGGTTTGTTAATGCAGTTGTACCTAATGGGTTCTTTATTACGAAGTTTCTGAAATAAATTTAAACGAATTTTTCAGGACATTTAGTGCCGATAAAAATCGTGAATAAACAAACGAAAAATATTCGCCCTGTATATCGCAATTTAAAATGAAAATTCTATTATTTTCACAATTTCTTTGTAAATTATTATCAATGAACCCAAGTCGAATAAAAAATTTTAAAAATCATATTAATATACATATGAACATAGTACATCTTGTTAGCTGAATACGTAGTTCCACAACAAACATTTATTCTGTAAACCTTGTGCGGTTTTCTTGCATAACCTAGTTAAGAGAGTCAATATTTATTTTACTGAATTTTTTTGGATTGATTTGATATTGTAACATGACTTTATATAGGAAAAATTTCAAACTAACATCGACATATGAAAAATTTAATTTATTTCTGAACTTTTGCATGTAAATAACATCGAATTCTTTTAGAACTTGGACAAATAAACTAACAGGTATATTGAAGTTTAAATATCACTCAATTTTCTTTTTATGTTTTGGAGAAATATTCAATAAAAATTAGACGGCGGTCATGGCCTTATGTTAGCGCGATCAACTGCTAACTTAGGGTTTCATAGTTCAACTCCGGGCTTGAGCGTAAAAATTTATTGACCACCTCCGTGCTTCGAAGGTCACGTAAAGCCATGGTTAGCCTAAATGCTAAAGCAACAGGCCTTAATGTGAGGGCTTTTAATAATATCGATAAACAAATATAAATTTATTAACAAAATATTCATCACATTAAAGTATAGATTCCAAAGAAATTAAAATAATGATACAAAGAGGGACGAAGCTGAACGAACAAATATTTAATAAGGAATTACATGGGTAGTACCTAAAATAAGACAACTTTCTAAACTGGTCTGAAAAGTGAAAAACGTCGGAGATTATCAATAAATCTTGCCGAACGCAAACTTTCCTATTGATGAAAAGAAAGAAATATTTGATCGCGAATTTGTAGTCGCGTTCTTTTCAGTGGAAATCTCTAAAACAAATTTGAATTATTTTGTATAACTTTCGTTTACAAAATGTTATTTAAATTTTGAAAGCAGTTGGTATATAATGAAATAATTCTATTTATAGTATATACTTAAACAAATCCAATATTAATTGGCAATTACAACATTTGAATCAAAATAAAATAAACATTTCAGAATATATTTAATCAACTTGTAAAATCAGGTTGGTATGTACCATCATTCATAATGTGGAACACGGGTGATACATAATAAATAGACATCTCTCAGACCTGAAGAATTCTGAGGTCTTCTCCCAAAGGAAACTTTTCATATTATTTTCATCCCTTAGGATTTTTATCCATCTTAACTAAGAAATGTAAAGACTAAAGTTTCCAACCGCAAGTCAAACAAACGCGTAAAATTTTATAATTGATGTGACAAAATAAAATCCTCGTTGAGTGGTATTCTCCATGGTTTTCTCAAATATTCCAGAAACATACACAATGTAGAACAATTAATCATAAAAGCGAAATCTTTATGGCCCTAGTGGATATATCAAAATAATAAACACTATCTCTGTAAGAAATAAAAACAAAAGTGATCATAAAACGGTAATAACATTTGTAAATTTAGATAACTTAAAATATTGACGTTTAAAAGTAATGAAAATTAAAAAGAACTTGTCCGAGCACTCGGTATGAGTAACATCGGTAGGTAATAGTAGAATAATGTTTACGGGCGTATCGAAAGTTACTTAGATTTCCAATAGTAAAACAAATTGCCTATCAATTATAAACTAAACGAATTTTTGGTTGACCGAATTCGTTGTAAACTTCAATGAATTGGCACAAGTACCACTGTCAACACAAAAACAATCTGGAAAATAAATGATTTATTAGTTCCCTACTTTGACAATAACTCCAAATTTTAAATTACGGGTTTATCAACCATTACCATATGGTACGTAAAAATTAAATGTTTGTTAGTTGGCATGGTTTGGCCAAAAACATCGGAAATGTAAATTTTAAGTTCCGTAATTTTAATCGATTTTAGTTTCAATTTTCAAAATGTTATTTGCTTGAGTAATTAGTAATTTAGTTCCAAATCGGATGCTCGAGTTAATTAACCAAATTCGAAACTGGAATGTTCTGCATTAGGTCTCGTATATTAAAGATTCATGAGTTACAATTCGCAATGCGAAACTTTACGCATATTTACCTTTTCTTTAATGTAGCATAATTGAATGAGATATTTTTTCACTCTATAGGATGCTAACAAATAATAAATCAATAAATTGTATCAATGGAGCGTAAGAAATACTATTTGCTCTATTTTCGTGTTAATGAAAGTTACATTATACTGGTGTCAGTGTTAAAATATCTAGGTGATATTATTTAAAACGGGTAGTCACATGTTTCCATGTGACGACAACTAATAAATCAGAAACACGTGTCCATTGTAAAATTTTGTTCAAGCTGTCTGCTATATTAGATCACATGTCTTAGTGAATGATATCAATATCAGATTTACAAAGGCCACGGTTTGGCTTACTTAGTAAACAAATCGACTAGAATTCTATTTTTGTAAATTTCCATACACAGTTTCATTAACCCCCGGTTGTATTTAAAATCAAATTTCTTGCGTTTAAGAATATTTTTTTTATTTTAAAATTATTTAAGTTCTAAAAATCCTTGCAAGCTTAGATTTCTGCAGCACAATTTCCTTTGTAACGTAATACATGAAGTTTAACCCTTTGTATCTAACATTTCATTGAGTAAGATATCTCAACTCAGAGCAACTGTAACTTTGACGTTCTTTTAGCTTTTTTTTTTATAAAAGCTACCTTTATAGTTTAAATTACTTCTATGCAGGGTGCTTTGTTGTGAATTTCGCTTATTATTAAACATATACATTTACATGCACTTTTGCTATAGAAAACTTAGGAAACCGCTTCCGGAAATTAAAGCAGTTCCGTATGGTTTGGAAACTAAACAAACTTGAATATTAATAATTATGAAAAAGCAAAACTTGCAATAAATTATTATGTTTAGCTTAATTTAAATAAAAATTTTCAATCATTTTCTGGTTAATTTGATTTATTATTAAAATTTTTATTTTGTTTTAGATGGATTCTAAAAACCGAATGGAGCATTAGGTGAGTTTTAAATTAAAAATTTCTAAATGGAGTGATCTTATTGGTTTTTGTCTATAAAATTATGTTTTTGCAAGTAACCGAGAAGGGGGTTTCTTCCGTGTTTGCTTTAGTTATTCGGGAATAAAATAAAAAATTTAGGGCGCCACAATGTTGAAATTAGGGCGCCACCATTTTAAAATAACGTTCTCTTATTCTTATTATGAAACATTCTCGTATTCTGTTGTAAGATCCGCCACGTAATCTATGATTTTTTTTCAGTTGGTTACGGGATCATGCTAAACTAATTAAAATAGCATTATTTAATGTCTGTAAAATAAAAACTAGATTAAGTCTGAAAACTGAGCCCAGTAATGCATGAAACATCGTACTAACTTTTGTTCCATGATATTAGGAGGTAAATATTTTAAAAAACGCAGAATGCGTCAATAACATTTTGTACTCCAAGAATAGCAGTTTTTCATAATTGCGTTGTCTTATTTTTCTCCTGTTAAATTAGTTGATGTATTTTTTGATAATTCCTTTTGTTCAATGACAGTTGAAAGACCACTACCAATTGGAAATAATTTTATAATAGTTAATCTAATCATGCGCGTTGCTGTCGAGATCTAAATTGCTCGTTAATCCATTCGTGCGCGTTTAAGCAAAACAATCTCTCGGATCCCGATTTGCGAAATTACTTTCTCATTCACGTAGTTGTTGTAGTCTAAGTTCAATTATTCTCGATTTTAATTTAAATTAATTAAGTCTCACTGCCTGATATTTATTCATAATCGTTTTATGGTTATAGAATATTATAGAATTTACACAACTGTAATATCTTCTTTATTTATGTCTTTGAATGCAATCTAGAATTTCAAAATGGTCATAGGCAGTGTCGCCTCGTGCCTTGTTTAAATGGAAGAGCACAAAATTAAAAGAAATAATAAAAATACAAATTTGCAGTATATTAATTTACTTATTTACTTCTAAACAGTTTTATTAGATAATCCTTAGGATGGGAGGGCGGGTCTGAGGGGTATGGAATATCCCCAGCATACCAAGATGGTCAAGAAAACTAAAGCAGTAATATAAAACATTTTTTAATGTTTTGCCACCTGATGACGACTTTAATATGCTGGGGGGTATTCCATACCCCCCAGACTCCTCGGTTTCCGCAACCGTCAAATTTGAGAACTTCATTTGCAGTAGCGATTTGTGACTTGTTTCAATGGGACACAAAATTAAAAGGAAAAATATAAATTTTCTGCATATTTATTTACTTGAAATTATTATTTATATCTATAATAATTTTTTGATAGTGGTTGTTGTTTTGTATTTTACATGGGAGGGCAAGCAGTACCTTTACACCCTTTAGGGGAAACTGTCAGTAATAATTGGTGTTCTGATACTGATCTAAATTATGTCGAAACAATACCAATTCATATACTATGTCCGTGATTACAACACAATATGCTGCATTAGTCCATGTTATGGTACAACGGCGGTCACATGGGGGATACTCGCACGATACAACACAAGGGCTAGGACACGAGCGAAGCGAAGCGCTTCGCTTGTGCAATCCCCTTGCTAAAACCTGTACTCGCTGAATCTTTGAGTATTGTCCGAACCCGCGTTGATGTTGCGGTGATAATTCCGTGAAGAAACGCCACAACTTAAAAGCACAACATCACATACGAAAATCGACATTTCAAACGCCATTTTTATTGTCGAAAATTGTGAAACAAATTGACCATATCGCATCACAATAATTGCAAAAAAAAATCAAACAGAAAATTTCGTAAGTGCCGAAAAAAATGGAAGCATATAATCGCACTAAATTTGTAATATAAAATTCGTTACTATAAAATTTGTTAGAAGTACATTGCTTTAAGTGAACTCGGGTTGACACTTAGGGTTGACTAATGCGTTGAACCGGTACCTGCATCGCATCTGTTAGTGCGTTAGTCATCACGACATCACACTCATAAATTATAATATTCGAATATTTTTTATTACGTATGAATTATTACTACAAATATTCGATATTCTGGTAGGGTACAATAAAAAATATTCACAATATTCAAATTTTTCAATTTTACATAGGGTTATTTGAATATTTTCGTAGTATTTCATAAAAACTGGATATTTTACAGTATTTGCGGGTAAAATCCACGGTGCACGAATTGTATCTGTATAAGTATCATGTAAAATAAACGCACGCTGATTGGTCGAAACGCCAAAATTTGACCCTGAGTGGAATTATCCATTAGACAGGTTGTTAAATTTGTTTTTACAATATGTTTTTCCATTACTCACATTAATACTTAATTTTTCATATTCTGGAATAAATTTTTGATATTTTACTTCTAAAAAATATATAAATTGATGCGCACGAATGGATTAACGAGTAATGTAAATTTTGCGAATGATTGCATTTTGGGTAAAAAGGTAAATAAAAATAACTGATTTCTTAGAGGTGAATTGAGCTAGAAGTCTGGTTTACTTTCTGGAAAATATTTAAAATGGCTTGATGTTAAATAAATAAACGGAATAATAATTATAAATACAGGTTTTAAACCAATATGAAATAATACTTGAAGAAATTACAAAAGATAATTGAAGAAGTTAAACGGTGCCTTGAATGTTTGCTATCTGGATTAATATCAGATTAAATTTAATTTGCGACCTAACTTGTTTTAAATTGACTATCGGGACCTATCGGGAAGTAGCACGCATATAAATTTTAAAGTCTTTAAAGGGATCTTCCTAATGGAGCGATAATAACTACGAATGGTTTATTATCCAAATCCGCTAGTATTTTTCAATATAGAGGGAAATAATATTTTGTACGGACGTTTAGTGCTTTTGTGACAAAAAATTTTATTACTCATCAAATTACGACTGAAAAGGAAACGCTGTTTATGTATTTATTTATTCGTTTCAGTAATTTGCAAAAATGTGGAAATTCTTTGCTAATGTTTACAGGGTGTTGAGTAAAGGTGGTAACAAATTTCAGAACTACTCATCGGACGTGTGTTGTATTTAAATTAGGGACACGTCGGATCACTGAAATTATTTTTGTTTCCCAAAATGTCGGTAGAAATTAAAAATTTTTGTAATTGTTTCTTCAACGTTAAAAATTGACAAAAATATAATATTGGACAAATAATAATTTTTGAGGTTAGATTTACTTTTACTGCCGGCTATTTAGGTGACAGAAAAAGGTTAAAATTTGCTTTGACACCGGTGACAAAAAATAAAACCTTTGTTTCGAGACTATTTGGTTTATTTTGGTGATTTCCATGTGCTCAGCTTTTTTCTGCACCTTGTATGCAATATTAAGAAACAGTGTTAATTTAATACTTTTTGTGGAGGTGTCCAACGACATTCACATAAAATAGCGCTTGCCAAGCTGTTAATTCCATACTCGAAAGTTTCTCAATTACAATACATAATATTGTCTAATCTCAAACTAAACCATGGTTTAAATTTAATTAAAGTTTAGTAGTAATCGCTTTAAGTAATAATCTATCAGTTTAATTATTCAATACTGGAGATGGCGTTTAAAAAGGTTTCCATTATTCTATTTCAAAAATATTTAAAATAATTTCTGAAAAGTAAACATTAAACAGGGTAATTAGGCAGATATTTAATTAATATTAAATTAAAGCAGATTTTAGAAATACATAATTATGCTAATCTACACATCTTCCTTTCCCAAGGGGAGGGGGAATCTTTATAGTCACCACTTACTCGTGTAGTGACGGATTCTTACCAGTGCATATTTTAAGCAATTTTGACTGGGCGGCAGTAGAGCACGAGCTCGACAACGAGGGAGGGGGAGATTAAAAAACGACAAACGAAAAATACATTTTATATTAGAATATTAATAATAAATAACAAAATTTAAAAAAAAACAAATTTATCATTCATACTCTGGTATCTTTTGCAAAGAACTTTTTTACAAATTCCTGATATAGTTCAGCGTCCGGAAGTTTCCTCCTTCTCTCTTTTATTTCTAAAAATTTCGCTACCGCTGGCCTAGGATCGTATAAAGCCGTACCTACCCCATTGAGAGCGATATACATTCTTGAATTTAAAGCTTCTCTCGAATAACTTGATTGTTTGGATGATTTTAATGTTGTGTGTACTGACACTGCTCTCTCCGGACCAGCACTATGTGGCGTTAAAGAAATATATGCTTGCACTAATTTTGAAAAGACTGAATGTGGTGTGGCAACTTTTAAAAAATGAAACAATTTTGCTGTGGAGGTGTTCATCTCTGGGGGTGGTGGAAGTTTCTTAGCCGAAAACAGGCTTACAATATCATCGGTGAAAGAGGAAACCGCAGCTTCCCCAAATAAATTTTCAACATCCATCCGCACTTCTCGAACCAAGTCGATTACAGTTCTTGCGTCAATAAACTTGTTTATGCGGTTAAAGATTTTTTCTTGGCCCTCATTCAACCTTTGCGAAAGAAATTCCTTGCAATTTAATACTACTTCGTTTCTCACTGCAGACCAGCACCTTTTAGTTGAAACGAGAGAATTGGTAATGCGTCTTTTCGTAGCTTCTGGTATAGATTGCGTTCCTTCTTCAGTTTCAGGACGACTCTGACGACTCAATACTTTTTCTTCATGACCCCCGGGATAAGGTGCTTTTTCAATCAAAGTTATCGCATCTACAGCAATTTTCTTTAAGAGCTCAATATCACTCATAGTAATTATAGATTTTTGACAATCTTCTTGAAGTATTTCAAAAATCCTCAAAAGGTCCATCTTGAGGCATGTAAGATGCTGCTGTTCACCTCCATCTTGCCAGAGACGCAAGAATCCTAGAGCAGTAGCTTTTTCAACTTTTGTTGTTTCGGTACTTTCAACCATTGTTTCCCAATGTTTTTGCATGCCTGGCAGGTTTTTCCAAACTGCTTTACATAAGTTGACTAGATTATCTGCAAATCGAACATCAAAGTAAGCTGAAAACCGGTAAACTGAAAGCTGTTCTTGCTCACACATTTTTGTAAGTTCTGCATATCGAACAGCAGATGCTCGATAAAAGGTAACAATGGCCTTCATATTACTTTTCCAATGACGTACTTCAATCACAGTGGATTCTAAGTCGCTCAATGCCAAATATGACCTATGCGCAATGCACCAAACACAAAGCAAATCTCTTTCCAAATATTCCTTCATACGAATCCACAGTCCACTTTTCCAGCCAGTATTGGCATTTGACCCCAGGGACTCTACGGAGACTCGTGTGCCGCCCACGTACCCTTGTCTTATCGAACGCGCACACACCAGATGCTTTCTGTGTGTTTCCCAAGCCTGTCATACGTTTTCCACTGCCAACCCCTAGTGGTGGGTCGTGTTACTCTTAATCTATACATCTTAAGTTAAGAATCTTCTTCTTCAGTCGTGATGCCTCTTTGACAGAAGCGTCGTGACCCATCTCTTTTATGCATGTGATGTGCGTTCAAATTATTTTCACATATTATATAGACGACCTACTTGTTTAACGTGGGCTCCTAACCTCGAGAAGTGAAATACACTTTATTTCGAGACGAGTGCTCACGGCAAATGGGACGTCTCTTCCCAAGAGAGACGGTCAAAATAAAGTTCTTACTGTGCCCAGATTCGAACCTTACATTTCGCATCAGCAGAAAACGCACTTAACTGCTAAGTTATGACCGTCTCTCCTCACTCCTCCTCGCGAGAATCCTCACTCGCTCATTAAAGATAAGGTTTGTTTACAATCAACTAATCAGTGAGCTTTGATCAACCGATACTTGGGATATTAAATTTATAGTGTACAGGACAGTAGCAATACTTGAAATTTTCTATTTTATATTGAAAAAGTAATCCTTCTGAGTATAGCTGAAGGCCGAACAATGATGGCAATTACACAAAAACAAGATATTTAAAAAAATAATAATTTAACAGTATGAAATCGAATATCCATTAAAGCAATGGAAAAATTAAGTTTAATAATTAAAATGGAATTAAGAAATGGAGTATAACCTAATAAATATAATTAAAAATACAGTAATGAAGAAAGTTTGAAAGACGTAAACGTTAAACGTGGATAACTAAATTTCGATTTTGGGTTAAAAAATTCTCATTATCTGCTACAGTTTCAAACCCTAGGCCATACAATGGCCGTAACGGGGCTTTTAGAAATTGATTTGAAAGGATTCAAACTTATAACAATGCTATTACCAATAATCAAACTACAATAAGTCAACAAACAAATATAAATTATACCCACTAATGTTTATATCACCTATTTAATCAAATAAATGTTATTTTAAGGTTCAACCCTTAAAGGTCCAGCTATCGTAAGATAAATACTTTAATTAAAAAACTGCAGTTCGAAATTAAAAAAATCAGATTAGGAACATTAATCGACAGTACAATTAAAATAAGACATCCAATATATCTTTTTGTGGGTCGCCAGAGTAAAAGGGGAAGATTTGAATCATTTTAATTCGTATTTTTATTTCGTAACAATCCCATTTTCTAAACAAAGCAGAATATTATATTATATAATAGCGTCAGCATCGTGAAGCTTCAATCGTCTATCAAATATCTAAATACAAATAGGAAATCTGCACAATAGCATTACTCTAGAATATCATCGCCATAATAAACAATAACTTATATTATAGTACAAAACACATAAAAAAATTGCGCAGACGTAGGTTCGGTATTTTAAAATACTTTAATTCAAAAATCAGTTCAATCGGAGTTCTATTATTTGTCGTTCGGAATATTGTCACGATAACTAACCAATTTCTCAAACCCCCTGAGTGAGACTTAACTATCACACACACTATACAACCCTCTGTTCAGGCAGAAAGTCGAACAACCACGGTTTACACAACATTGTGTCGTCGCACACGCTTACGATATGTTTTGATCTAATTAGAATCTCATCAGGTAAGGATAGTCAAAATTAATATAAAGGCCAAATTTTGAGAAATGAAAATCAAAAAATTAATTAAAATATTATTGCAAGAAAAAAAATTTACAAATAACTGACTGTGCATAATTCCATCCAAAATATGTAATTTAACCTGTCTTTCAAAAAAGCAATTTGTACAGTAAAAATATTCATATAATATTATATTATAAAATTAAAATTTATATTAATAATAAATTCCGCATTTTAGTTTATATTAAAAATTCCTTCAAACTGTTAAATTATTTTAAAATTTTTTAGGCAAGTTATTGTTTTCAAATTACGTGTTACAGCACATTCTACCCCCTTAATGGGAGTATATGTTTTTTTTATTTAGTTGAAAAATTTTAAATTATTTTTAATACATCGGAATCGAAACTATCTGTAACTAATCCGTAAAATCCACTCTACAATATTAATTTTCGTATGGTTTTGAAGCCTCAAAATTGACGAAACTTTTATATCTCCAGCAGGTACCGTATTGGGAAATGTGCTGCTATCAGGTGCCCAACCAAATGTGTGATAGACAACCTGAAAATATCAACTAAACTAACTAACTTGTTGATTGAACTTATCATCTACAATGTGAATAACTTTCTAACATATCACGTATCCCAAACAATATCCACAGTCAGGACCATATTTAGAATCAACGTCAGATATTTTAATAAATAAATTTAACTTTGTAGCAATTATTATAGATACGATAGATATCTTTAGACGCAATAAAATGTTTCATAAACTTTACACAGAAGACAAAAATTCGTTTGCAATCAGCTGATTGGTGGATATAATGAATGTTTTCTCCAAAAAAGCAAGCTGAAAAATTGCGTGAAAATGTTCGAATTTTGCATCAGAAGCAGCATTAACACGCTCCTGACTGTTGATATTTTTGGGAACGTATCCTATATTAAAAATGTATCTACACTATAAACTATTATGAATTATATTTTAAAATCTTGATAAAAGGTTTATACTTATGTACATTTGCTTGTGGTGGCCACAATATTAAAGGTGGCTGGGTGTGGTCTCTCCATAAAGAATCAACCCCAAATTTCTCCATTGACATCGAGTCCTTCCAACTTAAAGTAAATTGACCAAATAAAAATGATCGATTACTCTTTGTTAGCCGATAAGTCGACACATCGCTCTAAAACGTCGAAACGATACAAATATGTCAATTTCTAAAAATGTTTAACTTACGAAAATATTGTTAATCTCCGAAAATTTTAATTTGAAAGTTTGATTCAAGTAGTTCAGCGTTTTATTGAATGGAATCACACCCGACTCAAAATCAATTAATTCGGTATTAACATACGTTGCTTTGGCGCTTTCTAGTTTAACATTATGCAAATTTTTCTAAAATAGAAACTTATATTACCTCTCATGTGGAATCAATAAATTACTGAAGTTTATACCGTTCCCAAAATTTGGATATTTTTAAATAGTAACAGCACGATAATTATTGCACAATCTTTCATAGCTCCAGTAAAACTGACTAATTCTTCCGTTATACTCAAACATGAACATAATTGTAATTATGTACAAAAAAATACTATCTATTTTTAACTACCAAATTTGTCCTTGTGTTTCAAACAAACTAAAACAAAGGATAATTTTCTATTGTTAAAATTTTAACGATACAGAAAAATTTGAATGCTCATATTGAGAGGCACAAAAATCACTTTTTGTAAAACATCAGATAATTTCGTGCTTTCGACATTTTCCACTTTCAGTTGAATAATACTATGAGAGTATTTTAAATCAAATTTCTGAAAGCTTCAATTAATCTAATAAATTAATAAATAAAAGTTTTCTCTAAAAATTCTTTCATCACAAAGAAAAACAAAACGTGGGGTTGGCGTATTTTAAAATGCAATATATGGTACGCCCATAAATATAAGCACTTTAATATGGTTGAAAACAAAACCACAATGTCGATCAGCAAATATTTGTAATTTTAGGAATGAAAAAACACACAAATTAAAAGCATTGAAACTGAGTTGATACCTAGCCCTAAAAGCATTCAAAATTGTCTCTAAAACATTTTTTTAACTACTAAAATATTCCTTTTATCAGTTTCTTATTTTCATTGTTGTTAAAGAGAACTGCAAAACACTTAAGTAAGATCTATGTTTCCTTAAAAGCCTTTTTTATTGTTGTAAATTTTAAAATAAGGTTATATAAAATAAAATTTTTTTAATTCTTTAAAATTTAAATAAATACAGTACTTAATTATTTAATATTTAACCGTTAACAACCAATCCAATTTTGATAGCCTTGTACCATTTTTTAGTTTTAAACCTGTAGAAATTTTTACTTCTCCTGAGGGTAAGTTCGGAGGAAATTTGCTACCATCGGGTGCCCAGCCAAATGTACGATAAGTAACCTAAAAAAATTATCTTTATTAATTAGGAATTTTTTTGTAATTTTTTTATTTTATTTTTTTAAATTAAATGTTGTAAAGAAATAGTTAAATTGTAATTATTAGTAAAAATGTATACATTTTTGAGCCAAAACCTAAAAATTGATAAAAACCAGAACGAATAAATTGTAAATCCTGTATAAATTGTGGAGTAGTGAGTTTTCCATTTTGCACAGTAAGCCGACATGCCAAACTTTATCAAACGTCTGGAATATGTCGAAAAAAGCAGTACAACAGAAGCTTTTGGTTTCTACTGCATGATAAATTTCGCAGGATTGGCTCCAGTTTATTTCGCGATCATATTTTCAAATAATTGTGATAAGCAATAGGCTGATTAGCCCTGTAAAAGGTGACGTCGTTAGCTGGTTTTCAAGGTTTAGGTATGAAGGGTCATTCTTCTTATTCTCAAATTCTTAAATTCCTTGGGCTGTGTTGATGTAATACCAACACAGATGTGAAATGTTTTTGTTAAATTCTCGTTAATTTCTTGACTAAATGTCTTTATTGTAGAAGGAAATAATGAAATTTTATTTAAATGTTTAATGGTAGTCACTATCAGTACCCTTGAGTTAGATGCGACGCCGTAAAGTTCAAAAAATTGGTTTTTAATAAAAATTAAATAATAATGTTTAAAATACCTTATCGCTTTTAAAATTCATTCACCTGATGTTACACTATGACTCATGCTCCGCATCTGCGCAGGATCAGGGATTGATTGTCCAGTTAAAATTTCTTCTTCAGTGTGTCGAGTGGTGTACCCGTTAGTTCCTTGCATCGATCAAAATTCTTAACATTTTTCGGTGTTATCACCTCCAATTTAACGAAGTGCTACTGTTTAAAATAGCTAATTGATAAAATTACTAGCGACTTGTCTTTAAAAATGGTTATTCCATCTACTTCACCAAAACAATGCATTTAGAAAAGGATATTAATTAAAGTAGCAAGGTATCTCAAACGTGAGCTTTGCTGTTGCATTCCATCCACGAAGTCTCATAACAAAATGTGAGGTCCAAAGTTTCATAACCTCCAAATGTAAGGATCCAAAATCAATATTGGTTAAATTTTATCATCACCGGACTTCATCGGTCGAACGCTCCAGGCAAACTAACTTCCTAAGGATCCAATATCAATAACCTCCAAACATAACGATCCAAAATCAATATTGGTTAAATTTTAACCGTACGACCTTCTTCGATTGAGCGCCAAAGGCAAACTAAAACTTCCTAAGGATCCAAAAGCAATAGCCTCCAAACATAACGATCCAAAATCAATATTGGTTAAATTTTAACCGTACGACCTTCTTCGATTGAGCGCCAAAGGCAAACTAACTTTTCCCACCATCATGTGAGAAATTTTCAAAATTTTGTGTCTATTGTACCACTTCTAAATCTTAATTATATCCAAATTTTCCAAATTTCACGTTATTAAATTTATTAAACGTCTGAAGGTAAGTCTTTATGTAATTTTAGAGTTTTTAAAGTGTTTTATGTTTCAGAATTCACTGGTTTTGTTGAAATATTTTGTCTAGACCCGAGTCACTTCCATGTTTATCATTCAGCACACCGAATTTTGATCTTTATTGCTAGATTACACAAACCCGGACTTTTAATGTATTAAAATGACTCTGCGAAAAATTTTAGAAAGAATACAATATCTCATAACATACAAAATTTGTTATTTTTACAATGATTCACCTTTTTAGAACCTATACAATTTTAGGTTAAAGATAACGAAACCTTCTTACAAAATTTTGATTTTCACTGCAACAATATTATTTCCTTTGAATCTGATGTGACAGATTCCTTCATGAGATCAAGTAGTGAGCCTAAAATACATTTTCCAGAGTTCCACTGCTTTATTCGGTTTCCAAGCACAAATCGTGGGAAAGTGAAATTTATCCTATTTAAGTTATTTCTACTAGAAACCCCCTTATTCTGCTGCTAAATCATGTTAACATGGTCATGTTGAATTATCGAGCTCAGTCACCCATGAACACAACGCTTACTTGCATAAAATACAAATTCTATCGCATGAGAGAAAAACCCTTTACAAGGAAAGAAAGAAGAGTGTGAAGCTTTTCACCTATGTGAATTTTAAGAGGCCAGCAAAATACGACAATATATTTAGCAAATAAGTGAGTTTTTCTGAATTTCTCCATGCCATTTTCCGTCTTTTTTTCTAATTGGTAGATTGGCTCGGGAAGAGTACGTTAAACTCCTGTTTTGCGTTAAAAACTTAATGGATTTAGTTAGACAACATTAAAATTAAGCGAATAATGTACGGATGAATTTGATAACCCCTGTAATTTTTGGAAATAATCGATATTGATAATCGTTAATTTTTAAGGGCTCAACCAAACAGAACCTCGCATTCGATTTTGGACGGAACTACCTCACATTCTCACCTCACGTTTTGGCATACATACTGCCATTTATTGTCATTTATTATAAATTTTAAATATTAAAAATGGATACATTCTAGAGCCAAAATTTAGAATGAATGAAAAATTACGAATTAAAAACGGGGGGAGGGGGGCAACGATAGCAACTCAAAGGTTTATAATATTTCGAAATTACTGAAACCATGGTTGTGAAAATTTATAGTAGGATCAAAAAATTGATCAAGTAAACTGAAACTTGAGAGCTAATACTTAAAACTGTTCAAATCAGGCAAGATCGTATTTATAATACACAATATAATGCTTACATTTGCTGTTGGTGGCCATATTAATGGCGGTAGAGTATATTCTCGCCATATCGTATCCGCACCAAATTTTTGCATTGATACTGATTCTTTCCAGTTTACCGTAAATCGAGCTATCAAAAAAGATAGCTTACTCTTTGTTATCCTTGCAGCTGATACGACTAACTACAATGAAAATATAAAAAAATTATATGATTACATTTAACCTCAAATAATCTTAAATAAAAGTGCGAAAACTGCCAAAAGCACACAATTTAGTTGTGTTTATGCACATTTTGTATGAATTCTCGTTTCGAAATGCGTAATGAATTTCCTACGGATTCCGAAAAATATTTGAAATGCTTCCATAATATCAAATTTTACGGAGAAATAAAATCCCGCTAAATTCTATTTCAAATATTTGACCAATCAAAAGTCATCTGCACCCCCCCCCCCCCATACTCAACATTAGAGATGAGGCAAGGGTAATACCAGAATTTTCACCACTTTCTTTTTTGAGTTTATTTTAGATAGACTACTTTACTGCTTTGTCAATTACAACGATAAAGACGAGAGGACGAAAAATGTAACCCTGCTGTACTTTAAAATTTAACATATAATTTAATGCTTCGTTTCACGTAACTTTATCATTTTTTTACTATAAAAAAAATCTCAAAACCATTGTAGATTAAAAAATAAACATTTTATTACTGATTACGAGCGAAACCTAATTAGCATAATTAAGTTTACTCTACTAAATTAGTCGTTTATAAAACGCGTCGAAGTGTGACAAAAGCATTTTTCCAATTGAGTTAAAAAAATTAAACAGTAAACAATTCAATGAATTTACTTTAAAAGTGGATAGCAATAAAATCGATTTTTAGTGAGTTGAATTTAATCAGTCCTTAGAAAAAGTCACGTAAGTGCAATTATTACTAAAAAAAAAAACGTACCAAAATATTGTCTTCTACTTCAAATTTAAATTTAATGGTTTGATTTAGGCAGTTCACAGTTTCATTGATTGGCACCACACCCGAATGAAACTCAATAAAATCTGTATTCACGTAGTTTACGATAGTATCCTCCAATTTTAAATGATATGTGAGTTTCTAAGTATAAAAATTCTTGATTAATTGGAGAATAATTTTTAAAAAGGTGACATACAAATCCAGAGCTGTTAAAAATTTTGCAAGTTAAAATCACAATAGTCATACAAGTTTTCATGATTTGTTCAGTTAACCAAGTTTTATGCTTTACTAAAATGAATTTACATAAATTAATATTTTAATGTATTTCTAATTACCGGCATTTGTCCTTCGGTAATTGAAAAATCAAACCATAATTGTTTAACGATTTCAACGACAGATTACACGAGTTTTAATTGTCTGCAAAAAAGTTCTTTTGTATCCGCTTTAGGAGTTCGGTGACTTGGACAAACGAAAGTTTATATTTATTTTGTAAATAAAACAAATTTATTATTTAATAAAATGTAACTTAAATAAAATTCAAGAGTTATAAGCCGAAAACTCGACATTCTGTTTAGAAATACATTTTAAAATATACGTTCATAATACTTTCATCAAGTTTTTCGTTTGCTTCCCGTTAGAACTTTTAGAATTCCATTATTTTTTAGTTTTCATTCTATTTATCAATAGTCCGAGATCACATCAAGGTTTCTACTTTGTTAAATATAATATCGAAATAGGAAATTAGCCCGAAATTAATATATTCGCTATTACTGTTGAAAAAAAATTCTAAATTTAAGAATAATTTTATTCTATCAAATAATCCCGAAAGTCCCACTTGGAAAAATGGTAATTCATTACGCTTTTTGTTTTAATTATATGATTATTGCCATTTGGTTCTAATTCTGAATACAACCTTGACCGTTGAATGTTCATTCTGATGTAGCGAAATATTATAATACGAGTAGCATAATATCTAGGATACATTATAATAACCTATTCCTTGACTGTGAATTATTTTACCATTAAAATATTGAATTAAACAATTGAAAAATAAATATAATAGAAATAGATCGAATACTACACCTTATTCAATTTTTCTAAATTTTAAAATAAGCTAATATATTTTTTGATTTCTTTAAAATGTAAAAAAATCAAAAAATTACATAAGTATTTAGTGTTTAATAATAAAAATTATTTCCTGTTCCGTTAGTCTTGTTCCATTTCTTAGTTTTAAAGTTTTCGAAACCCTTATTTCTCCTGAAGGTAAGTTTGAAGGAAATTTGCTAGCATCAGGTGCCCAACCATATGTGCGATATGAAAGCTAAAAACAGAATAATGAAACAATTAGAAAAAGGCGCACACTCTCGATTCAAATTTAGTTGATTAATTTGGGTTGATCAACTAAAATTGATTTAAAAGCAGCTGAAGATGCCACGGTGTGACGAAAACATTTGCAAATTATTTATTACGCTATAATGTACTTGTGAAAATTTGTGCCTTTTAGTTTCTTAAAAGTGGTTTTGTGCATGATTTAGGTTGAACTAAAAATATAGATATAAAAACTTTTCAAATATTTTTTAAAACACTTACATTTGCTATTGGTGGCCATATCAAAGGTGGTTGAGTATATTCCCTCTATATAAGGTAGATCAGCACCAAAATTTTGCATGGATACTGCTTCTTTCCAATTTACAGTAAATCGAGTAAATAAAAATGCCTTCTTACTTTTAGTTATCCTTTCAGCTGACACCATTACCTACAATAGAACTTATTATGTACATGGAATAATATATAGTTAATTATATTTGATTGCATTTAATACACAGAAAAAATTATTTAATTTTGAAAGAAACATCATACCATCCAAAAACCTACTCGACGACCAATGATTTTTTTTTATTGAAATGGACAGTTAAAAACAAGTAAATAATTTTTAGAAAAACATACCAAAATATTGTCTTCCACTTCAAATTTAAACTTTATTGTTTGATTTAAGTAGTTGAGAGTTTCATTGATTTGTACCACACCTCCGTCATTATCCATTAGATCTTTATTAACATAAGTTACTGTGACATTTTCCAATTTTATATAACCTGAGTTTTTCTACAGGAGGCAAAAATTTTATTAATTTGAGAAAAATTTATTAAGAAGCTGTTGACATACTAATCCGAAATGGCGAAGAATTTTGCAAAGTAATATCACAATAATCATAAACTTTTTCATGATTTGTTTATTAAACCGAGTTTTATGCTTTACTGAAATAAAGTAATACAAAACCTTTAATGTAATTCTAATATCAGCAATTGTCCTTCGGTGCCCCAAAATTAAAACTATTATTATTGTTGTAATGGGATCTATGAATGGTTACACGACTTATAATTTTCGGCATAATATTTTCTATCGTTTCCGGTTCAGGATTAGGAATCTTCAAAAGGCTTGAATTTTTATAAATATGTTTTTAATTTACTTTTTATAAATAAAATAAATTAATTAAGATAATATGAATATTTATTTTATTTCTTCCCGAAATCAAGAACTCGACATTTGAATCAAATGTATTGCTCTGTTATATTTTTATAATTTTTATCTCTTTTATTTGCATTGTTTTTCCTATTAAAAATACAATTAAAATAACAGTCCTCAAGGATCGCATAGTTGAATTACGACAGTTGACTTATTACATCTATCAACAATCGAGGTTTCCGATATTCTGTTATTTGTGGTATGCTTTGATTTTCAAATAATAATTTTTGTTAACTACAAACTTTTATAATAAATATACTACATCTAAAATTATTTATAAATTGCTACATGTTTATTTTTGACTTATAAACAATAATAGTTATTTATTTAAAAAAATATATAAATCAGTGACCTAGATAGCACAAGGGCACGTG
This sequence comes from Podabrus alpinus, assembly GCA_932274525.1. Taxonomy (NCBI): domain Eukaryota; kingdom Metazoa; phylum Arthropoda; class Insecta; order Coleoptera; family Cantharidae; genus Podabrus; species Podabrus alpinus. Next base: position 100,434,688 of record OW026452.1, read on the forward strand.
TCCGCTGGCACATCGCAAACCCAAAACAATAACAAACTATCCAAAATAATGAGAAAAATAATTAGGTTTTGCTTGTCGGTCTTTGGCCGTTTAATGATTTACGTGAATATGAGACGGCCTTCGGCCTTCCGATTGATTTTAATGATGATGCGGGCCGGTGTTTGGCTTCCCATTTGCTTTTAATAATTCGGGTCGGTCTACGGCCTCCCAATTGGGTCAACAGTCTTCAGTTAATAAATGTAATGAAATTAAATCTAAAAAGAATCCTGCAATCTCCTTTTAACAAAATTTGTTAAATTGTTTTGTTAGAATTTGTTTAATTCTACAAACATCAACATTCTGGTTGCCTCAGAAAAGATATCCGGTGCGTGGCTAGAAGCGTACAAACCTATCTTCGAACTTAGGTACGATTATGGACAAAGACTCTCTCCGACTTTGTGTGAGTCTGAGATTTGGAGCTAGATTGTGCCAAGAGCATACATGTATTTGCGGAGCGCCGGTCAATCAATTCGGTCATTACGGCCTTTTGTGCTCGCGAAGTGCAGGCAGATTTTAGAGACATACCACTCTTAATGAAAACATTAGACGATCCCTTGTCACTGCAAACATTCCTTGCATCCTTGAGCCAACCGGAATTTCCCGTGACGATGGAAAACGTCCGGACGGGGTGACTCTGGTGCCATGGCATCAAGGAAGAGGCTCAGTGTGGGACGCGACTTGTGTTGATACCCTAGATCCTAGGCCACTTAGGTGATTCTTGTCAGATTGCTAGTTCAGAAGCGGGAAAGGCGGAGAATGTAAAACACAATAAATATAAATCAATAAAGGATAATTATGAATGCTCAGTTTTCGCCGTTGAGACACTGGGTCCGTGTAGTAATGACGCGAAGGATTTGGTCGATAGGATCGGCCGTTTATTAATTGTCGTGTCAGGGGATAGCCGAGCAAAGAGTTTTCTGATTCAGAGAATCAGTTTTTGCATTCAACGAGGAACTGCTGCATAGGTTCTAGGATCGATACCCACAGTAGCGGTCATGGACGAATTCTTCCAAATTAAGGGTTAAGTTTTGCAATTGTTATTCGATGTTTTCAAAGTTTTGCACATTTGATTTTGTTAATTTCAGTTGATTGTTGTTTAATGTTTCTAACATTAGTTATTTATACTGATTGTTAATAAAAATCTGTTCCAGTTAAAATTCAAAATTACAATTTCCTTTAGAAATATTCCAAATTTGTAAAGCAGACAACGCGATTAAAATTATTTATCTATCTTATGTAGAAGCTTTAAAAACAATTAAGTCCACTCGACATATTATTTTTTTATTAGTTGTTTAAGCAAAGTGTGGAAATTCTACTAAATGGTTTGTTAAATTCCTTTAAACTTAGTAAATTGTTCGATAATACTTGATTTAATTGCATGTTATAAGATTTTTAATTTTCTACATTTTCTGTAGTTTCCCGTTGAAGAGTTCGATGACATGGAAATCTTTGAAGTGTTATAGTTTTTATACATACATATTATTATTGTTCAATTTAAAGCACCGGTTCCCAAAGTGGTCCACGTGGACCCCCACGTAGACGTGAAAAGAAAACAGGGGTTCACAAGTTGTAAGTGGGGGTCATTTTATGACCCCCACTTACACTTGCGGATTTAGCCGGATTTGTATTTTTACATTTTAAATAGTAACACTTTGAAAGTGGTCCACGAGAAAAAAAAGTTTGAGAACCATTGATTTAAAGAAACAAAATCGCAAAACAATTTTCAAATTGAAAACGATTTTTATTAAGTACATTGAGTACAAGAATTAAATAAATTGAAAAAATTAAAAATAATTAAGTCCACTCTAATATTAGAGTTCGCCCGAATAAATTAGTAGTATGACAAAACTATTTTTCCACTTTCTTTCAAAATCCAAACAGACAATAATTCAATAGATTATAATTTTTAGCTCAAAAATTTCTTTTGTAACCGGTTTAGGCTTTCGGTGACTTAGGACCGCAAAGTTTATAATATTCATTTTGTAAATAAAACAAATCAATTAATTAATAAAATATACCTTTTAAATAAAATTCAAAAACTCTATAATCCAAAATCTTAACGTTCTGTTTAAAGTAATACAAGGTAATACTTTCATAAAGTTTGCTTTTCTGCTTCCTGTTGGAATTTTTAGCTTTTCATTATTTTTTAGTTTTTATGCTATTTATCAGCAGTCCGAGATCACAAGGTTCCTACTTTGTTACTTTGTTAAATACAATAGCAAAGTAGGAAGTTAAATTGAAATTAATATATTTGCTATTACTATCGAAAAATTATATTTAAATTTAAGAATCATATAAATGTTATACTATCAGCGGAAGTAATGCCGAGAAGGTAAAGCCCGCTGTCGTCGGGGAGGGTGTTTTGGTCAGTAAGAATCTGACACTACCATCCCTGATGGGGTGGTAATCAAAAAAAATGTTATACTATCAGAATAATAAAACATATCTCAAGATTTTCCGTTCCATTCGGAATATTGCTACTCTGCTTTCCTACAAAGTCTTCAATCCATTTTTTGAGGTGGATCAATTCAACTTCTTTCCCTTTTACTTTACAACTTATCTACATCGTGTTGATGGTCACCAAAGGGCGGATCGCTAAGAAATTTATTGAAGTCCGCGACCAGCAAGCGCATCAAACGCCAGTGGCGTGTTAAATATTATAATAATGGTTATAAAATAAACAAAGCATCGTAGGTATATTTTTATTATACCAAATAATCCCGAAACCCCCACTTGGAATTTATTCACATATTTTTTTGCACAAATTTTCCAATCGACGATGATGCCGAAACATGTAATTTAATAAGATTTTCCTGAATTATATGATTATACCGTTTGGATCCAATTCTGGATACGACCTTGACCGTTGATTATCCATTGTAAAAGCATACTCGTATATTTTAGGCAGTTATTGCATAGGTTATTATAACCTATGCAATAACTATAATTTATTTTACAAATTAAATATTAAATTAAACAATTGAAAAACAATTCTAGAAAAAAATAGATAATAGATCGTAAACCTCACTTTTATCAATTTTTCTAAATTTTCAAACACGCTTATTACATATTATATTTTCTGATTTCCGTAAAATTTTCAGTAATTAATTAATTTCATAATTATTTAGTATTTGATAATAAAAATCATATCCAGTTTCGAAAGTTCTGTTCCATTTTTCAGTTTTAAATGTGTCGAAACTTTTATTTCTCCTGAAGGTATGTTCGGAGGAAGTTTGCTCGAGTCAGGTGCCCAACCAAATGTGCGATATGTAACCTAAATTTTTTTTAAATGTTACTTTCTTATTAAGTAAAACTGAAATAATGAAAACTTTTAAAATATTTTTTAAAACACTTACATTTGCTATTGGTGGCCATACCAAAGGTGGTTTAGTATATTCCGTCCATATAGAATCAACACCTAATTTCTGCATTGATATTATTCCTTTGTAGTTTATAGTAAATCGAGTAAATAAAAATGTTTTATTATTTTTAGTTATTCTTTCGGCTAACACCCCCAACTACAATAAAAAATAGTTACTTGGAATAATATAAAATTATATTTATTTGATTGTATTTAATATGCAGAATCAATTACTTGATTTTCAAAGAAACATCATACCTTCCAAAAACTACCGGACGACCAACGATTTCTTATTGAAATGGACAGTTAAACATAAGTAAAAAGTTTGAATAAACACATACCAAAATATTGTCTTTCACTTCAAATTTAAATTTAATCGTTTGATTAAGGTAGTTGAGAGTATCATTGATTGGTACCACACTTAGTTCGTAATCCATCAGATTTTTGTTCACGTATGTTACTCCGGCATTCTTCAATTTTATATAACCTGAGTTTTTCTAAAGCAAAAAAAATTTTATTAATTTGTGAATCATTTATTAAGTAGATGTTGACATACTAATCCAAAGTTGTGAAGAATTTTGCCAAGTAATATCACAATAATCATAAATTTTTTCATGACTTGTTAATTAAACCGAGTTATGTGATTTACTGAAATAAATTAATACAAACATCTTTTAATGTAATTTTAATATCAGGCAATTGTCCTTCACTGCCCCAAAATTAAAAGCATTATTATTGTTGTCATGGGATCCATGAATGGTTAACGATTTATAATTTTCTGTATAATATTTTCTATCGTTTCCGGTTTAGGATTATAAATCTTCAAAGAGCGGGAATTTTATAAATACTTTTTAATTTTTTTTAATAAATAAAATAAATTAATTTATTTCAATAAATAAAATTTGCATTGTTTTTCCTATTAAAAATACAATTAAAATAACAGTCCTCAAGTATCCCATAGTTTAATTACGACAGTTGACTTATTACATCTATCAACAATCGAGGTTTCCGATATTCTATTATTTGTGGTATCCTTTGATTTTCAAATAATAATTTTTGTTAACTACAAACTTTTATAATAAATATACTACATCTAAAATCTTAAATATATAAAAGAGCTTGTCTGCGTGCGTGTTTGCGTGTTCGCTATACGTTCCTAGACCCTTGGACCGATCTCAACCAAATTTTGCACAGTTATTTTGTAGGTCCAGGCGCAACTATTCGTGCATAAATGGAGAAAAAATTCGAGCGGGGAAAAAAGTTATTCGCTTTTTTCGATAAATCAAATCACAAGTCTTGCAAACAAAAAATTTAATTTGTCAAAAATGGAAATATTCTGACATACTGTCAGTGATTCAAAACACTGTCAATAGATGGCGGGATGGCGGCTTTAATTCGAAAAATGAATTGCACCCCGGGTAAACTGCACGAAATTTTGCAAACTGGTAAACTGCACTCCGAACATTTTCCAGGTAAAAATAAAATAAAAATATTTATTTTTATAATCATGAAATAGTGGGGACCCGAAATAGTAACTAGTTCGAGGGAGCGGTTAATCCACCTCTTTGCGGCAGATCGACATCTCTTTGTGTGGCAGATTTAACTTTACGCGGAGTATTGTTTTTTTAATTGGTTTTCTAGAGAAATATCAAAAACTAACACTACCTTAACGGCAGATCCACCTCTTCGCGGAAGATCCACCTCTTTGCGGAATATTTAACTTTACCTGAAGATTAATTTGTTGTTAATTGGTTTTCTAAAGAAATATCAAAAACTAACACTAACCTAACGGCAGATCCACCTCTTCGCTGAAGATCCACCTCTTTGCGGAAGATTTAACTTTACATGAAGATGTAACTTTACGTGAAGATTTATTTGTTTTTAATTAGTTTTCTAAAGAAATATCAAAAACTAACACTAACCTAACGGCAGATCCACCTCTTCGTGGAAGATCCACCTCTTTGCGGAAGATTTAACTTTACGTGAAGATTAAAATGTTTTTAATTGGTTTTCTGAAGGAATATCAAAAACTAACACTAACCTAACGGCAGATCCACCTCTTCGCGGCAGATCCACCTCTTTGCGGCAGATTTAACTTTACGCGGAGATTTGGTTTTTAATAAAAGAATTTAATAATTTTTGTTTGGAGTGCAGTTTACCATTTTTATTTTTACCTGGAAAATGTTCGGAGTGCAGTTTACCAGTTTTCAAAATTTCGTGCAGTTTACCAGGGGTGCAGTTTACCATTATCAGGTGGTTTTGGAGTGCAGTTTACCTTACCCCATCAAATTGTTGTGAAAATCGGCTCCAACGAATTCTATCCGTTGACAGCGAAATATTTGAGATGGAGGTTCGGGGGCGACGGAGAGAGAGCAAAAACCATCTCTTCCGACTTCCCAAAAACGAAGAATTTTAAAATTGCGTTTTATTGAAAATCTACAGCAATCTTTCGAAACTTGGAAATTTTAGCATCGCAATACGCGAGGCATCAAATTGTAAGAATTAATTCATAACGCGACGATGTAATTGGTTCAATATTTGACGTGGTAAAAGGGCGAAATGATTTCTACAATTTGGAAAATAAAAATTTATTTTTGCCTTTAATACGTCAAGGAGACAAATATAAATCGAAAATGTCGAATGAAATTTTCTCGATTTGGACATTTTGCATATTTTAAATTTTGCCCGAAATCGCCTCTGATTTTGATTTTCAATTTTGACGACGACACTAATTTGCAAATGCTGCCGTTATTTGTCGTTTTTCGTCAACCGTCGTCAGGTGCTAAATTAAAGACCGTTAATAACCGTATCCGAAGCTCCGATTGCTTTTTCTAAATTATCCGTCGTTTCTTTGTGAGAGACCCATTTAAGTGAAAATTGTGTAAAAACTTTGGACGTATGTAGCGCTCTTATTTACCGGCCGACCTTTAATTTTTAAGACGCAACGGAAGCGTATCGCGACGCTCTATAATAGTTCGTCCATAACATTCCTTCGTATTTTCAACGCCGAAGGTGTTAAACCGAATTTAAATTTCAAAATTATTTTTTCAATGGCATAAGCCTTGCACATTTTTCGAAAAAAAATTACGCTCCGATAATTATACTCTAACGCCGGAAATGGACGGGCAAACCGTTTTTGGGAATTATAACACAAAAACGTACTATAAACTTCTTCTTCGGTTGTCTAAAACATTGGCAAAATTGTGAATAACTTTTTGGAAAAGTGCAAAAATTTGTAATATTTGTACCGGGGGACCTGCGACACTTTTTAAATTGAAGGCGAGGTGGTCGTGGTAATGAGAATCACCGACCAGCACCATCAGCGCACCCCCACTACCAAAATTGTTCATTTTTGAATTATACTTTTAAATAAAAAATATTTCAATTATACGTCGAGGGGACAAATATAAATCAAATCACAAGTCTTGCAAACAAAAAATTTAATTTGTGAAAAATCGAAATATTCTGACATACTGTCAGTGATTCAAAACACTGTCAACAGATGGCGGGATGGCGGCTTTAATTCGAAAATTGAAAACCACTAACAAATTAATATATTAGAATTTAGTAATTTCAACGCTCAAAATATAATACAAATAATTACAAAGAACAGAATGCCGCGAATAAGACCGGAGCACTTTATGTAGGCCGCAGAACTCGCCGGAATTGTGCAGGAAGACTAAGAAATGTTACGTTGAATACTCATCGAACTGCTTTCCTGGAAAGTCCGAATTGTGCAAAGTTTGATTTGAGTTTCTTGAAATTGAACCGGCACTCCACGGTAAATTTTCAAAAATGAAGAACTTTTAACGATCAAATTGTTGTGAAAATTGTTGTGACACCTTAAAATGTCGGCTCCATTTTTTCAATGGGATAGCCTTGCAAATTTTTAGAAAAAAAATTACGCTCCGATAATTATATATTAACGCCGGAAATGGACGGGCAAACCGTTTTTGGGAATTTAACACAAAAACGTACTCGAAACTTCTTCTTCGGTTGTCTAAAACATTGGCAAAATTGTGAATAACTTTTTGGAAAAGTGCAAAAATTTGTAATATTTGTACCGGGGGACCTGCGACACTTTTTAAATTGGAGGCGAGGTGGTCCGCCCAGTGAGGCCGAAGGTCGAAGAACTATGGCCTTTGCGGATCTATTATGGTCCTTCCCCTGTAAGGCCGAAGGCCGAACAACTATGGCCTTCTCGGATCTATTCTGGGTCTAGATGGCTAAGGGCGGCGGATGCCGCCCGTGCCAGCTAGTTATTTATAAATTGCTACATGTTTATTTTTGACTTATAAACAATAAAGTTATTTATTTAAAAAAATATATAAATCAGTGACCTAGATAGCACAAGGGCACGTGTCCGCTGTCCCATAGCAAACCCAAAACAATAACAAACTATCCAAAATAATGAGAAAAGTAATTAGGTATTGCTTGTCGGTAAATCTATTTGAAGGGGACGGAATATCACACCTTCTAAGCTGGTACGCGACAACTTGATGATCTTTCTGCAGATTCTCACCCTGGAAAAGCCTCGTCCAATGACCCTACCTTTACAAGAGGCGAACTTTCCTTCGGTGAAAATAACTAAATAAATATCTACACAACAACAATAAAACACAGAAATGGGAAATAACATAAATATAATGAAAATAATTTCACAGGGGGGGGGGGGGGGTTGACAAAATATATACAAAACTAGCTGGCACGGGCGGCATCCGCCGCCCTTAGCCATCTAGACCCAGAATAGATCCGAGTAGGCCATAGTTGTTCGGCCTTCGGCCTCACAGGGGGAGGCCCATAATAGATCCGCGAAGGCCATAGTTGTTCGGCCTTCGGCCTCACAGGGAGAGGACCATGATAGATCCGCGAAGGCCATAGTTGTTCGGCCTTCGGCCTCACAGGGGGCAGACCATAATAGATCGGTGAAGGCCATAGTTGTTCGGCCTTCGGCCTCACAGGGCGAACCATAATAGATCCGTGAAGGCCATAGTTGTTCGGCCTTCGGCCTCACAGACCGGACCATAATAGATCCGTGAAGGCCATAGTTGTTCGGCCTTCGGCCTCACAGACCGGACCATAATAGATCCGTGAAGGCCATAGTTGTTCGGCCTTCGGCCTCACAGACCGGACCATAATAGATCCGTGAAGGCCATAGTTGTTCGGCCTTCGGCCTCACAGACCGGATCATAATAGATCCGTGAAGGTCAAAATTGTTCGGCCTTCGGCCTCACAGACCGGACCATAATAGATCCGTGAAGGCCATAGTTGTTCGGCCTTCGGCCTCACAGACCGGACCATAATAGATCCGTGAAGGCCATAGTTGTTCGGCCTTCGGCCTCACAGACCGGACCATAATAGATCCGTGAAGGCCATAGTTGTTCGGCCTTCGGCCTCACAGACCGGACCATAATAGATCCGTAAAGGTCAAAGTTGTTCGGCCTTCGGCCTCACAGACCGGACCATAATAGATCCGTGAAGGCCATAGTAGTTCGTCCTTCGGCCTCACAGACCGGACCATAATAGATCGGTGAAGGCCATAGTTGTTCGGCCTTCGGCCTCACAGACCGGACCATAATAGATCCGTAAAGGTCAAAGTTGTTCGGCCTTCGGCCTCACAGACCGGACCATAATAGATCCGTGAAGGCCATAGTAGTTCGTCCTTCGGCCTCACAGACCGGACCATAATAGATCGGTGAAGGCCATAGTTGTTCGGCCTTCGGCCTCACAGACCGGACCATAATAGATCCGTGAAGGCCATAGTTGTTCGGCCTTCGGCCTCACAGACCGGACCATAATAGATCCGTGAAGGCCATAGTTGTTCGGCCTTCGGCCTCACAGACCGGATCATAATAGATCCGTGAAGGTCAAAGTTGTTCGGCCTTCGGCCTCACAGACCGGACCATAATAGATCCGTGATGGCCATAGTTGTTCGGCCTTCATCTGTCATCTGTCATCTGTCATCTTTCATCTGTCATCTGTCATCTGTCATCTGTCATCCGTCATCCGTCATCTGTCATCCGTCATCTGTCATCCGTCATCTGTCATACATACATACATAATCTTCACGTAAAGTTACATCTTCATGTAAAGTTAAATCTTCCGCAAAGAGGTAGATCTTCCACGAAGAAGTGGATCTGCGTCTTCTTGCACAATTCCGGCGAGTTCTGCGACCTATATAAAGTGCTCCGGTCTTATTCGCGGCATTCAGATTAATTTGTTAGTGGTTTGCATTTTTCGAATTAAAGCCGCCATCCCCGCCATCTGTTGACAGTATTTTCAGATTAATTTGTTAGTGGTTTTTTGTTAGTAGTTTTTTATATATTTGACAAATTAAATTTTTTGTCAAACTTGTGATTTGATTTTCGAAAAAAGCGAATAACTTTTTTCCCCGCGGGAATTTCTTCTCCATATATGCGAGAATAGTTGCGCCTGGAGCTACAAAATAACTGTGCAAAATTTGGTCGAGATCGGTCCACGGGTCTAGGAACGTATAGCGAACAAACACGCAAGCAGATCTTCTGTTTTATATAAATATAGCTGGCACGGGCGGCATCCGCCGCCCTTAGCCATCTAGACCCAGAATAGATCCGAGTAGGCCATAGTTGTTCGGCCTTCGGCCTCACAGGGGGAGGACCATAATAGATCCGTGAAGGCCATAGTTGTTCGGCCTTCGGCCTCACAGACCGGACCATAATAGATCCGTGAAGGCCAAAGTTGTTCGGCCTTCGGCCTCACAGGGCGGACAATAATAGATCCGTGAAGGCCATAGTTGTTCGGCCTTCGGCCTCACAGACCGGACCATATAGATCCGTGAAGGCCATAGTTGTTCGGCCTTCGGCCTCACAGACCGGACCATAATAGATCCGTGAAGGCCATAGTTGTTCGGCCTTCGGCCTCACAGACCGGACCACAATAGATCCGTGAAGGCCATAGTTGTTCGGCCTTCGGCCTCACAGACCGGACCATAATAGATCCGTGAAGGCCATAGTTGTTCGGCCTAACAGACCGGACCATAATAGATCCGTGAAGGCCATAGTTGTTCGGCCTTCGGCCTCACAGACCGGACCATAATAGATCCGTGAAGGCCATAGTTGTTCGGCCTTCGGCCTCACAGACCGGACCATAATAGATCCGTGAAGGCCATAGTTGTTCGGCCTTCGGCCTCACAGACCGGACCATAATAGATCCGTGAAGGCCATAGTTGTTCGGCCTTCGGCCTCACAGACCGGACCATAATAGATCCGTGAAGGCCATAGTTGTTCGGCCTTCGGCCTCACAGACCGGACCACAATAGATCCGTGAAGGCCATCGTTGTTCGGCCTTCGGCCTCACAGACCGGACCATAATAGATCCGTGAAGGCCATAGTTGTTCGGCCTTCATCTGTCATCTGTCACCTGTCATCTGTCACCTGTCATCTGTCACCTGTCATCTGTCACCTGTCATCTGTCACCTGTCATCTGTCACCTGTCATCTGTCACCTGTCATCTGTCACCTGTCATCTGTCACCTGTCATCTGTCACCTGTCATCTGTCATCTGTCATCTGTCATACATACATACATACATCCATACATACATACATACATACATACATACATACACACATACATACATACATACATTATCTTCACGTAAAGTTACATCTTCATGTAAAGTTAAATCTTCCGCAAAGTGGTGGTTCCGGCGAGTTCTGCGACCTATATAAAGCCGCCCTCCCGCCATCTGTTGACAGTATTTTGAATCACAGACTGTATGTCAGATTAATTATTTGACAAATTAAATTTTTTGTCAAACTTGTGATTTGATTTTCGAAAAAAGCGAATAACTTTTTTCCCCGCTCGAATTTCTTCTCCATATATGCGAGAATAGTTGCGCCTGGAGCTACAAAATAACTGTGCAAAATTTGGTCGAGATCGGTCCACGGGTCTAGGAACGTATAGCGAACAAACACGCAAACACGCAAGCAAGCAAGCAAGCAGATCTTCTCTTTTATATATTTAGATAATATCAAATTTACAAATATGAATGTACAAAATTCACAACGAATGGATAGAAAATTCCATACGTGGGGGGTGCGTATTGAATATCACACTCCATAAAAATAGTTACTTGAGTATATCACATGCAACTTCGGAAAATATTAATTACAAAACTTAATCTATGAACTATTTGTCCAATAGAATACGAAATTCCCATGAACGGGAAAGCAAACTTTAACTTTAATATAACAAGTAAAATATCACGTGCAATAACTATTTCATACATGAACGCCTTGCTGGCGTAATGAAAGTTACGTTACCTTGAGGCACTAAAACCAATTAATAGCAAAAGAAATACAAAAGATTGCGATCGGCTTCGAGGTAGGGGGTTGAAAACCCGTCAATATGAATGGTGGTCGATGTGACCACCTAACATTATAAATCTTAAAAAAAATAAACAAAGGTTTCTTACGTATGCTGCTCTTGTTGCTCGGCCTTCAGACAAGGTCCTTGGAACAGACCTCCAAAGGTGAGAATCTCCTCAGCTGGGGGCAGCGGCGTCTTCCCAATACGGAAATGAGTTGACTACAATGTCGGAAATCCTACCAGCAAAGTTGGTGTGATTCCCAGGCTCGAAAATCTCTCCGAATCGTAATGTTGAATGAGTGGGACAACAAGGTGAAGCACGTTTCGAAGTAACGCACTAAATAATTATACACGAAACTAAATTTAGTTAAAGCCGGCACTGCATGAAAGTACGTTATCGTAAAAATAGGTAACGGCAAAAAAAATGCTCGAATGCAAATATCTTTCAATGATGTAACACCTGTCTTGAAGATTGACCGATGAATGCAAAGCGTGGTGCAAGCAGCGGTGTACCGGAGTCGTGCAAACTATGGTACGCGTAATGCAGGGTCACCGTAAACGGCGGATTATTTGCCTTCCGTCCGATAATTGTTTAATTGATCCTCGACACTGGCATTGAATAATAACCGACTCGAAATGACGTTCAATAATGTATTCGAATACACTCGAAATTGTTCAAACGTGGAATAAGCCGAAATATAGTTTAATACTTTGTTCAACTAAACTCGGATCAAGTCCAATAATTTATTTAAGTATTCTTAAAACGATATTAAAAGACGTAATAATTCGATTAAAGTCCAACAATTTATTTAAATCTTCTTGAAACTGTATTAAATGACGTAATAATTTGATTAAAGTCCAACAATTTATTTAAATATTCTTGAAGCTGTATTAAATGACGTAATAATTTGATTAAAGTCCAACAATTTATTTAAATCTTCTTGAAACTGTATTAACTGACGTAATAATTTGATTAAAGTCTAATAATTTATTTAGATATTCTTGAAATTGTATTAACTGACGTACTAGTTCGATAAAAGTCCAATAATTTATTTAAATCTTCTTGAAATTGTTTAAAAACCTCCGAAATTGTTTAAACAATACCTGTGTAGTGAAGACACAACGTTTAGCACAACTGAATTGTTATTGATTTAAAAATCTCGATTAAATTGCGAGATCTTATTGTTCACTTCCGCTTTGTAGCGATACAAACAGCGCGACTATACGAGAAGAACGGTAATGGGACTCTGCTAGATCACTCAGAATCTCTCTTAAATTGTGTTCTGCAGTGCCTTTTATATGATTTCTGGACCCAAAAATTAGCCGTGGGGATAATATTCCCACTACTTGATTATTTTAGATTCTTTTAATTGGATCTTAAAATCTGAAAAATTGAGACACCAAATTTTGATGTATCCTAATTGGATGACAAAAGAAGTGTGACGGCAACACGTCTATCTTTATTTATGCAAAGTGCATCGTGAAGTTTCATGGAACATGTGCATGGCATAACAGTTTTTTACTTAAGTTTCGAATCAAAAAGGTTCGCTTTTTAATTTTTTGCTCCATGCTCGATCGCGTTATAAAATTGCGCAATCCCTATACCTTCAATGCAAATAAAAGAACACTTGGTCGTGTGTTCGCACACGTGAACAGATAACAACATAAAATGCATACTATTCTCACGGTCTGACCGCGGCATATGTTTGTTTTTATACTAACTCGAGGCACGAGTCCATGGATCTCAATATAAGTGTCCCTACGTCCTATTGAATGTCATAAATAAGTATCTTCGTGAACTGACGTGCGGATTGAATTACCCTGAAACAATGGCTTGTTTGTTGACCGTTTGAAGGAACGATACATTGCTACGTCAGTCTTGGTGGAGGTATTTAGATCTTAGTAAACTTCGATATACGTATATAAAAATCATCTCAGCTATTTCTTTTCTTTCAAAATCTTTCGATAATACTACTCGATTATTAAATGTAGTTTTGTTCGTTAATTTATACTTTCAATCTTTTCGTTTTATAGCCCTACCCAAAAATATCTGTTCGAGAAATATTCGACTTAGAAAAATAATTGTAACGACCAGAAATCTTAGTTATAAAATTGTCGTGCTATTTTGTCGAAATTTTTAAATGCTCTGCTTGCTCGTAATCAGGTTACACAGTCTTCATTTAATAAATGTAATTAAATTAAATCTAAAAAGGATCCTGCAATCTCCTTTTAACAAAATTTCTTAAATTGTTTTGTTTGAATTTGTTTAATTCTACAAACATCAACATTCTGGTTGCCTCAGAAAAGATATCCGGTGCGTGGCTAGAAGCGTACATACCTATCTTCGAACTTAGGTACGATTATGGACAAAGACTCTCTCCGAATTTGTGTGAGTCTGAGATTTGGAGCTAGATTGTGCCAAGAGCATACATGTATTTGCGGAGCGCCGGTCAATCAATTCGGTCATTACGGCCTTTTGTGCTAGCGATGTGCAGCAGATTATCGAGACATGCCACTCTTAATGAAATCATTAGACGATCCCTTGCCACTGCAAACATTCCTTGCATTCCTTGAGTCCGGACGGGGTGACGCTGGTTCCATGGCATCAAGGAAGAGGCTTAGTGTGGGACGCGACTTGTGTTGATACCCTAGATCCTAGGCCACTTAGGTGTTTCTTGTCAGATGACTAGTTCAGAAGCGGGAAAAGCGGTAAATGTAAAACACAATAAATATAAATCAATAAAGGATAATTATGAATTTTCAGTTTTCGCCGTTGAGACACTGGGTCCGTGCAGTAATGACGTGAAGGATTTAGTCGATAGGATCAGTCTTTTATTAATTGTCGAATTGATCATGGACGAATTCTTCCAATTTATGGGCTTAAGTTTTGCACTTGTTATTCGATGTTTTGAAAGTTTTGCACATTTGATTTTGTTAATTTCAGTTGATTATTGTAAAATTTTCTAAAATTAGGTATTTATACTGACTGTTAATAAAAACCTGTTCCAGTTAAAATTCAAAATTACAATTTCTTTTAGAAATAATCCAAATTTGTGAAGCAGACAACGCGATTAATAATTATTTATATATCCTATGTAAGAACTTGAAAAACAATTAAGTCCACTCGATATATGTATTATTTTTTTATTAGTTGTTTAAGCAACGTGTGGAAATTCTACTAAATGGTTTGTTAAATTCCTTTAAACTTAGTAAATTATTCGATAATACTTGATTTAATTGCAAGTTATACGATTTTTAATTTTCTACATTTTCTGTAGTTTTCCATTGAAAACTTCCGCAAAACAATTTTTAAATTTAAAAACGATTTTTATTAAGTATATACCTTGAGTACAAGTATTAAATAAATTTTTTTAATAAACTTTCTTTCAAAATCCAAACAGACAATAATTCAATAGATTATAATTTTTAGCTCAAAAATTTCTTTTGTAACCGGTTTAGGCTTTCGGTGACTTAGGACCGCAAAGTTTATAGTATTCATTTTGTAAATAAAACAAATCAATTAATTAATAAAATATAACTTTTAAATAAAATTCAAAAAGTCTATAATCCAAAAACTAGACTCTCTGTTTAGAAATACATTTTAAAAAATATACTTACATAGGTAATACTTTCATAAAGTTTGTTTTTCTGCTTCCTGCTTCCTAATACAATAGCAAATTTGCTATTACTATCAAAAAATTATATTTAAATTTAAGAATCATATAAATGTTATAATATCAGAATATCAGCATCAAGATTTTCCATTCCATTCGGAATATTGCTACTCTGCTTTCCTGAAAAGTCTTCAATCCATATTTTGAGGTGGATCAATCCTCTTCTTTCTCTTTTACTTTACAACTTAACCAACTTAACTCAAACCAGTGGCGTGTTAAATATTATAATAATGGTTATAAAATAAACAAAACATTGTAGGTATATTTTTATTATACCAAATAATCCCGAAACCCCCACTTGGAATTAATTCACATATTTTTGTGCACAAATTGTCCAATCGAGGATAACGCCGAACAATGTAATTTAATAAGATTTCCCTAAATTATATGATTATACCGTTTGGCTCCAATTCTGAATACGACCTTGACCGTTGATTATTATCAATTGTAAAAGCATAATTAATTATCTCGTATATTTCAGGCATTATAATAACCTATTCATTAACAATAATTTATTTTACCAATAAAATATTAAATTAAACAATTGAAAAACAATTCTAAAAAAATTGATAATGGATCGAAAACCTCACTTTTATCAATTGTTCGAAATATTCAAACAAGCTTATTACATATTATATTTTCTGATCTCAGTAAAATTTTCAGTAATTAATTAATTTCATAATTATTTAGTATTTGATAATAAAAATCGTCTCCAGTTTCGATAGTTCTGTTCCATTTTTCAGTTTTAAATTTTGCGAAACTTTTATTTCTCCTGAAGGTATGTTCGGAGGAAGTTTGCTCGAGTCAGGTGCCCAACCAAATGTGCGATATGTAACCTAAAATTTTTGTAAATGTTACTTTCTTATTAAGTAAAACTAGAATAATGAAAACTTTTGAAATATTTTTTAAAACACTTACATTTGCTATTGGTGGCCATATCAAAAGTGGTTTAGTATATTCCGTCCATACAGAATCAATACCAACTTTTTGTATTGATATTAATTCTTTGTAGTTTATAGTAAATCGAGTAAATAAAAATGTTCTATTATTTTTAGTTATTCTTTCGGCTAACACCCCCAACTACAATAAAAAATAGTTACTTGGAATAATATAAAATTATATTTGATTGTATTTAATATGCAGAATCAATTACTTGATTTTCAAAGAAACATCATACCTTCCACAAACTACCGGACGACCAACGATTTTTTCTTATTGAAATGGACAAATAAACATAAGTAAAAAGTTTGAATAAACACATACCAAAATATTGTCTTTCACTTCAAATTTAAATTTAATCGTTTGATTTAGGTAGTTGAGAGTGTCATTGATTGGTACCACACTTAGTTCGTAATCCATCAGATTTTTGTTCACGTATGTTACTCCGGCATTCTCCAATTTTATATAACCTGAGTTTTTCTAAAGCAAAAAAAATTTGATTAATTTGAGAATCATTTATTAAGTAGATGTTGACATACTAATCCAAAGTTGTGAAGAATTTTGCCAAGTAATATCACAATAATCATACATTTTTTCATGACTTGTTAATTAAACCGAATTATGTGCTTTACTGAAATAAATTAATACAAACATCTTTTAATGTAATTTTAATATCATGCAATTTATTGTCCTTCGCTGCATCAGGGGAATGGTTAACGATTTATAATTATCTGTATAATATTTTCTATCGTTTCCGGTTTAGGATTACAAATCTTCAAAAAAGCGGGAATTTTATAAATACTTTTTAATTTTTTTTAATAAATAAAATAAATTAATTTATTTTTATAAATAAAATTTGCATTTTTTGCATATTAAAATTACAATTAATATAACAGTGCTCAGTGACACATAACGGAATTGCGACAGTTGACTTATTTGACGAAGTTGACGAAATTCTATTATTTGTCATGCTTGGATTTTTAAATTTAGTTTAAATAATAATTTATATAACATTTTGATTAATAATTTCAAAAACCATAATTTTTATAAACTATAAAATTTCATAATAAAGAAATATCTAACAATTATTTACAAATTGCGATACGTTTATCTGTTTTGACTTCTAAACAAAAAAATATTTATTTTTAAAACCAAAATAAAATAAACTTGTTCTAACACAAGTTAAGGGCATACGCCCGCCCTCCCATCCAAACGGAAAACAATAACAGTACAAAAGTAATGAAAATAATAATAATTTTAACGTAATCAAAATATAACTCTGAAGTTACCTTTCTCCTTAAATTTATTGTAAAATCTATATAATAATTTTTCCGAAATACCCACAATTTATATGAAATTTCTATCTTGTCTATGATGATAGCTGAGGGGTATTAATTCCATACCTTCCAAACCCTCCGGTTTTCCCAGGCTTTTGTTGATTTTCACTTTTCATTTGGCAATGAATAGTATTAATAATCTAGCGATTTTCATGAAAGTATCAAAATAATCACAATAAAGTTGTCTCTCTTTTACCAGAATTGCAAATCAGCCTTTCGGTTGATTTTCTTGGCTTGCTGTGCGAAACGGGAGGCTTGTGGATTCGGCGTCAGCTTTTCGGATTCTCTATATATTTAATAGTTTCTAATATATATTTTTAATTTCCATAGTCGTGTATCGATTTAAACGGTGGGCCATCGGTTTTGTTTGTCGGTCTTTGGCCATTCAATGCATTTAAAAATGCAGGTCGGTCTTCGGCCTCCCGTTTACTTTTAAGAATACGGGTCGACTTTCGGCCTCCCAATTTTTTATGAGGGCACGGATGGGCCTGACGGCCTCTATTTATTAACTGTCATAATGAAATTAAATTTAAAGGTGTCCTCTAATGTAACAAAATATAATCGCAAAAGCTAATTCCTTTTAATAAAAGTTATAGAAAGTTAAAATTCAAAATTTTAATATCCCTTAAAATTACATTGCAAAATTTGTGTTACAGACAACGGCGTGGAAATTCGGCCAAATTATTTATTAATTTCTTCTTCTTACGCTAGGACTACGTCCTGTACTTCCTAACTATATGCCTCTGTCAGAGGCACTGTTGGTTCTGTGAGCAGTTTTGGTTTTTACATCTCAGGTAGCTTGCTAGGCTTGCCTTTCGATGTGCCTGCACCCTGTTTTTTACTGTTATGATGGCAAATCATTAACACAGGGGGACCGCCTGCTTAACGTGTCCTCCGAAACACGGAAGACGGCCAAGAAATTTTTAGTCAATACCCGGAGTCGAACCGGGGCGCCTTGCGTTAGCAGTTGATTGCGCTAACGTTCAGACCATGACCGTCTTCATTTATTAATTTATTAATTTAATTTATTAATTTAAACCACCAAATAAATTTTATTTTAGTTAATCTTTCACTTTTTACCTCTAACTCATATATGCACTAAAGGCCGTGTGACACTTGTGTAAATTTGCGTGTAGATTTACGTGTAGATTTCTACACCGTGTAAAACACGTA
The DNA here is from genome assembly GCA_932274525.1 of Podabrus alpinus. NCBI lineage: Eukaryota > Metazoa > Arthropoda > Insecta > Coleoptera > Cantharidae > Podabrus > Podabrus alpinus. The sequence goes on from OW026452.1 coordinate 100,453,558, forward strand.
AATTTTCGTGTAGATTTTGTTGCAAATCTGCTAGCAATTAGTGTGTTTGCCACTTGTGTAAAAATTTACATGTAAATTTACAATTTGCACACGCGCATTCTGGTCAATTGAAAATTCGAACGGTAAGTTGCTATAAGAAGTTTGTATGTCTGGTCGCCTTGTGTTGTTTAATACCACGTTTAATACTAAAAGAAACGTGATAATGGATTTAAATTGGCAATTAACCCATTAATACCCAATGGTCGAAAATAAAACTAATTTTATGTTTTTACTGCATTTTATTACTTATCATCTTATCATGTACTCAATAAGAAATTTATAAAGTTAAAAAAAATTATACATTAATTTGTAGTATTTTTACAAAATAATGTTGCATAAAAATATTTATTATTGGTAAAGCACGGATTTGTCAACCCGAATTTCAAAATTACCTAGAGATTCTGAAAGCTGACGGTTTATATAATATAATAAAAAAAAATTTGCCGTAAATTCGGAAGTTTTTGCCAATTCAAACTTTTACCAACTGACAAAAGCACAACACAAGAAAAAATAGACCACACCTTCGAATATTCTTCTGCGCAATTTTACACGCACAACTTGCGAAAAAATATAGAAATATTTCTATAAAATATTTACACGCAAATTTACGTGTTTTACACGGTGTAGAAATCTACACGTAAATCTACACGCAAATTTACACAAGTGTCACACGGCCTTAAATCAGTTTTTTAGCGCTGCTTAACGAGAACTTTTTCCAGCTTGTAAATGATGTACCGCAAGGTAGGGAGTGCTATTTAAAATATCAATATAGGGGTAGCTGTTGAGGAGAAATTTAAACTTGAAATTCAAAAAGTATTCAGACGTACCCCAAGCTATCAAAACCGACGTGGCTTTTGTTTTTCTGAAATTTACTCAAAACGAAGTTATTTCGACTGGCTACTATTGAAATGATCACCTGCTATAAAATGCATTCAACTATGCAAAATCAAATTTTATTGCATCGCATTTGGTAACCTTACGTATTCAATAAAAATTATTTGATTTTCAATCAAACATGTAACCGATTTGACGTAACAAGAAAATCTCATAATTTTGTCTTCGAAATGCTCTTCATCAATTATTACGATTAATGATAAAATTCAAAACACAACCCTGATGTATTAATCTTTTCTTTCCAAATTTTACATAATTTAATATACCATTTCCATAGCCCATTAATGTTTATCATATAATATTAAAACAAAATTACAAAATAATTGATGGTTTATAAAACGATTTTTACTGAGTATCTGAGTACAAGAATTAAATAAATTGAAAATATTAAAATAATTAAGTTAACTCTAATAAATTAGTAGCGAGACAAAACTATTTTTCAAATTTCTTTCAAAATCTACTATATTATAATAAACAATAATAATACATTTTCGAATTTACAACAAAATTTCTTTTCTTTCCGGTTTGGGACTTCGGTGACTTAGGACCGGTTTTACAATAGGAGCTTAAGCTCAGCTCAGTTGAGCTCAGCTTAAGCCCCTATTGTAAAACCGGCCTTAGGCACGCTAAAGTTTTTATTTATTTTAAATAAATCGAATTAATTATATAATAAAATATAACTTTTAAATATACGTTCGTAATACTTTCATAAAGTTTTTTCCTGTTCTCTGTTAGAACTTTTAGATTTTCATTACTTTTTAGTTGTTATTCTATTTACCAGTAGTCCGAGAACACAAGGTTCCTACTTTGTCATCACAATATTAGAAAACTAGGAATATAATATTTGCTATGAAATAAATAAACCATTGCAGGTATGTTTTTATTATAATATCAAATAAATAAGCTCGAAAATCCCACTTGGAAAAATTATAAGTTTAATTCACATATTTTTGTACAAAAATTATCCAATACAGGATAATGCCGAAACATGTAATTCCGTAGGTTTTTTTTTAATTAGTATATTATTATTTACATTTGGCTCTAATTCTGAATACGACCTTTACCGTTGATTGTTCATTGTGATTCTTATTGTAAAAGAATATCTACATCGTAGACATTTTTTTAACAACCTATTCCTCAAATATAATTATTTATTTAGCCATTAAAATATTAAATTAAATAATTGAAAAATTAGGTATTGGGTCCAATATCAATTTTTAAACATCGGATAATTTTAATTTTCGAAATTTTAAGATAAACTTATACATTTTCTGATTTATTTCAAATTTAAAGAAATTAAATAATTACATAACTGTTTAATATTTAACAATAAAAGTCACTTCTTGATTCGAAAGCTTTGTTCCATTTCTTAGTTTTAAAGATTGTAATATTTTTAATTGTCCTGAAGGTAAGTTTGGAGGAAATTTGCTAGCAATAGGTGCCCAACCATATGTGTGATATGAAACCTAAAATTTTTTTAAGTGTTACTTTCTTATTAATATAACTAAAAATGGAATAATGAAACAATTAGAAAAGGGCGCTCTCTCGCGATTCAAATCCGGTTGAAAAATTTGGGTTGATCAACTAAAAATTATAAGCTACTAAAGATGTCACAGTACGACGAAAACGTTTATAAATTATATTTTAGAGTAAAATTTACTTGTGAAAATTTGTGCTTTTCAGTTCCTGAAAAGTGTTTTGTTTTTAGGTTAAACTAAAAATATAGATATGAAAACTTTTTAAAACACTTACATTTGCTGTTGGTGGCCATATCAAAGGCGGTTGAGTATATTCCCTCCACATAGCATCAGCACCAAATTGTTGCATTGATATTAGATCTTTCCAGTTTACAGTTATTCGAGTAAATAAAAATGCTTTCTTGCTTTTAGTTATCCTTTCTCCTAACACCATTAACTATAATAAAATATACTTGGAATAATATAAAGTTATATTTGCAGATATAATTATTTCATTTTTCGAGAAACATCGTACCTTCCAAAAATTATCGGACGACCAATAATTCCTTCTTATTGATTTGGACAGTTAAATATAAGTAAACAATTTAGAAAAAAACATACCAAGATATTGTTTTCCACTTGAAATTTAAATTTAATCCTTTGATTTAGGTGGTTGAGAGTGTCATTGATTCGTACCACACCCATTTCGAAATCCATCAGATTTTTATTAACGTAAGTTACTGTGGCATTCTCCAATTTTATATAACCTGAGTTTTTCTGAAGCAAGAAAAAATTTGATTAATCTGAGAATAATTTATTAAGAAGATGTTGACATACTGATCCAAAGTTGTGAATAATTTTGCCAAGTAATATCACAATAATCATAAATTGTTTCATGACTTGTTAATTAAACCGACTTATGTGCTTTACTGAAATAAATTAATACAAATTTAATCTTTTAATGTATTTTTAATATTAGGAAATTGTCCTTCGGGCCCCAAAATTAAAACGATTGTTATTGTTATGATGAGATCAATGAATGGTTACACGAATTATAATTTTCTGTATAATATTTTCTATCGTTTCCGGTTCAGGATTAGGAATCTTCAAAAGGCTTGAATTTTTATAAATATGTTTTTAATTTACTTTTTATAAATAAAATAAATTAATTAAGATAATATGAATATTTATTTTATTTTATTTCTTCCCGAAATCAAGAACTCGACATTTGAATAAAATGTATTGTTCCGCTATATTTTTATAATTTGTATCTCTGTTATTTGCATTGTTTTTCCTATTAAAAATACAATTAAAATAACAGTCCTCAAGGATCGCATAGTTGAATTACGACAGTTGACTTATAGACCGAGAGCCAGCAAGAAAAACGACGTATGATTAGCGAAACGCTGAAACTTTTTGAGAAGTTAGCCAGTGTTATAAAGAACAGGGAAACGCAAGTATGGCGGCCCGTATGTGTCGGTGTTGCGATGCGCAATTTTTTGAATGTGTCAAAAAAAACTATGCCCTTGGGGAATGAGCTAAAAGGTAATTCTGGTTTTATATCATATATTCGATAGCCAGAGTATGAAGGAGTCGTATGCCATACCGATGCGGCGTCTCAAACTGTCCGCCATACTGAATTAAACGTGTCATTTATTTTATGTTCTCTTGAAATACTAGCGAAAAGCTAATTTTTTATCCAACCATACAAAAAGATGTCTCATCACCGATTATGACCATGCCATACTGTTTCGGTGTCCCTAAGTACACGCCATACTGATTTAAAGAAGTCGAATTTTTCACCAGTCCATGTATCATAGGATATGACCTGTATGACATATGATATGACATGTATCATAGGACCTATGATACATGGACTGATGAAAAATTCGACATCTTTGAATCAGTATGGCGTGTACTTAGGGACACCGAAACAGTATGGCATGGTCATAATCGGTGATGAGACATCTTTTTGTATGGTTGGATAAAAAATTAGCTTTTCGCTAGTATTTCAAGAGAACATAAAATAAATGACACGTTTAATTCAGTATGGCGGACAGTTTGAGACGCCGCATCGGTATGGCATACGACTCCTTCATACTCTGGCTATCGAATATATGATATAAAACCAGAATTACCTTTTAGCTCATTCCCCAAGGGCATAGTTTTTTTTGACACATTCAAAAAATTGCGCATCGCAACACCGACACATACGGGCCGCCATACTTGCGTTTCCCTGTTCTTTATAACACTGGCTAACTTCTCAAAAAGTTTCAGCGTTTCGCTAATCATACGTCGTTTTTCTTGCTGGCTCTCGGTCTATTATTACATCTATCAACAATCGGGGTTTCCGATATTCTATTATTTGTGGTATGCTTTGATTTTCAAATAATAATTTTTGTTAACTACAAACTTTTATAATAAATATACTACATCTAAAATTATTTATAAATTGCTACATGTTTATTTTTTGACTTATAAACAATAAAGTTATTTATTTAAAAAAATATATAAATCAGTGACCTAAATAGCACGAGGGCACCTGTCCGCTGTCCCATCGCAAACGCAAAACAATAACAAACTATCCAAAATAATAAGAAAAATAATTAGGTTTTGTTTGGCGGTCTTTGGCCGTTCAATGATTTATGTGAATATGAGACGGCCTTCGGCCTCCCGATTGCTTTTAATGATGATGCAGGCCGGTGTTCGGCTTCCATTTGCTTTTAATAATTCGGGTCGGTCTACGGCCTCCCAATTGGGTCAACAGTCTTCATTTAATAAATGTAATGAAATTAAATCTAAAAAGGATCCTGCAATCTCCTTTTAACAAAATTTGTTAAATTGCTTTGTTGGAATTTGTTTAATTCTACAAACATCAACATTCTGCCTGCCTCAGAAAAGATATCCGGTGCGTGGCTAGAAGCGTACTTACCTATCTTCGAACTTAGGTACGATTATGGACAATGACTCTCTCCGAATTTGTGTGAGTTGTTACACCACGTTCTGCCTCCACGACACCTTTCCAACAGGTAATAAAAGGTTGGCTAGCTCAAAGTCGCGAAGGGGTGGGTTGGTGAAAGGAACGAACGGGTCGTGTGACGGCACGTCGCAAAGCGGGTGTTTCCAATCGACGACCGGGCAATCCTCGATCGCGATTCTAAAAATTGTCAAAATCGGTGTGAATAATTTACACAGGGGGGGAGTTAAGTCAAAATCGATGGGGTTAATATACACGAGGGAGTTTAAATGGGCGCCACGCATACGAAGAAATGAATCTTTTTGAAGGGGACTGGTTATCACACCTTCCAAGCTGGTACGCGACAACTTGATGATCTTACGGCGAACTCTCACTCCGGAAAAACCTCGCTCAATGACCTTACCTTTACAGGAGGCGAACTTTCCGTGGGTGAAAATAGCTAAATAAACATTAACACAACAATAATAATAACACACAAAGTTGGGAAATAATAAAAATGTATTAAATAAAATAATATCAGGGGGGAGTTGACAAAGTTTACACAAGATACTATCAAATTTACATGTCTTGTATAAAAATAAATATGTACAGTTGACGGAACCTTTCAGTGTGGTTTCCGTTGCGAAACTAATATTCGTAAAACAATTACTCTTACAAAAATACAAAAGGTTAATTTGCATGAAAGGGGGGGGGCGTATTGAATACAGCACTCCACACCAAAAAATACTAGTTACTTAAGTGCAACTCGATGACATCTAAAACTGTGACTCATAAAATTGATAATGAAAGCCAATCAAAGTGATCGCTCAATTCTTATGAACTTTAGTTGCAGCACCAAACTTAAAATGTTACGTTAAATTACTAGTTCGGATATAAACGCTCGAATGGCGTGGTAAAAGTTACGTTAATAATAGATAATAATATTAAGTTACATAAAAGGTGTACAAAATGGTTGCGATATCGTCTTCCAGGGTTGAACTGAACGTTCATAAACACAATTAGTGGTCAATATGACCAATTAACATCACAATCTTAAAAATATAAAAAAAAGGTTTCTTACTTAATTTGGGTGGTTGATGTTCGACCTCTAGGTAAAGTCGATGACGAGTCCTTCAGGAGTGAGATTCGTCTTCAGAATGTAGAATAAATGCGATGTCTCAAACCATACCAGAAGGTCAGCGGAATAACCAGCTTCCCAAAAACTCTTCAAATCGGAAGGTGGTGAAATAACAGGGTGGTTCACGCACTGTATTTCGCGATAAAATAGGGGTCTCCGTACGAAATAATTCACTAAGTTAGTTATTCGCGAAGTGACAATTAATTCAAGCCGGCACTGTCTAAGTAAGAAATGTTAATGTGGTGTTCGATAAAAAAAGAACGATTGGAATGCACACATGGGTTCGAAGTGCAACACCTGTTTTGTACCATTCGATAAAAGCAATGCTACGTAATTGCCTTATGAGCGGCAAGCAATAACTCGACGTGATTAAACGTGATAAACAGATGGTATAAAAAGTCCGATAATTGATTAAATGTTTAGTAACAATTGACGATATTAATTGTTCGATCACTTATTAAATATTAGCAACAATTGACGATATTAATGTTCGATAAAATATTAACTGTTTAGCAACAATTGACGATCTTAATGTTCGATAAAATATTAATTGTTTAGTAACAATTGACGATATTAATGTTCGATAAAATATTAATTGTTTAGCAACAATTGACGATATTAATGTTCGATAAAATATTAACTGTTTAGCAACAATTGACGATATTAATGTTCGATAAAATATTAATGGTTTAGCAAAAATTGACGATATTAATGTTCGATAAAATATTAATTCTTAGCAACAATTGACGATATTAATGTCCGATAAAATATTAACTGTTTAGCAACAATTGACGATATTAATGTTCGATAAAATATTAATGGTTTAGCAACAATTGACGATATTAATGTTCGATAAAATATTAATTCTTAGCAACAATTGACGATATTAATGTTCGATAATACCTGCAGTTGACACACACTAATTTTTAGCACAAATGACTTGTATTTATTTAAGGATCTCTAATAAATGTGAGACCTCGATATTTTAATTCCGCTTTTGGAAGCGCTACGATACGAACAAGATAGTATCAGATTCCAAGTGAATCTCTCCGAATATGCAATTTGTAGCTCAATTTATGCATTTTCCCTACTATAATTTAGGATTTTTCCCACTTACTGATTGATTTGGAACCTTGTAATTGGGTCCTATAAATTTAGAAAGAAGGGAGACGCGATTTAATTGGACAATGCCTAGAGTGTGAGAACACGCTTTCTTCTTTCTCCATGTAAAGTGTATCGAGAAATTTGGTACGACACGTGCGAGCAAAACAATTTTTTGCTCGTCTGGTTGGACGAAAAGGGTCTAACTTTTGCACTTTTTACTTGTTTTTATCGAAGTCTGCAATTGCGAAATCGCTATCCTTGCCATGTTAAACCCGAGCACATTTGGTTGCTTATCTGCACATGGTCGAGATAGCAAAACAAAAGGCATTGATTCTCACGATTTTCAAACATGCACGTGTGTGTCCTTGTATTGACGACTGGCTCGTGATTATGGATCGTATAAAAGTGTCTCTCGATCCTACCTAAAATTTATAGTAATGCATTTGCATGCATTGACGTTTAGTTCGCAACGTTATAGAATGATGGTTTTCTTGCTGATGGCGTGAATCTACGATGTATGCTACGTCAACTCTATAAAGATTGTGTTAACTACCGCATGGTTCATGGGACGCGAATAAAAATATTATGAACATACTTTCCTACCTCTACAGTTCTTAAGACTATTATACATTTGCAAAACGTAAATTTTGTTGGTTGAGCGAATGTTTCAATCTTTTAATTTACAACCCGACCTAAAAATGTCTTCTAAAAGAATAATTTTCACCGGATCGATTTGAAATTTAAAATATGAGTTCCATGGATTGTAAAAACAAAATCTAAGGGTGCGCCCAATGCGCGTAATAAGGTGACACTCCCCTTACGTCAAGAGTTGTTATCCCTAACTACTCTTCAACTGGGACGCGCGCAACCTCAACCGAAACAAAAATTGTCCTACAATAAACCATCAACACTTGTAGTATTGAAATAGCTACTCAAACTAGTGACTAGACTATACGTATATGCCGGGAAAAAAAAGAGAGAAGGTTCACCTAACCCTAGGCTTAGTCAATCCGTGCGTCGTAGTGACTCCTACATGAGAGGGCGGTTCGCGAAATCACGCGATCATTCGCTGGCCGTGTGACCCACAAATGTCTGTGAAGACACCGGACTCTAGATCAAAGTAGACCTGAACTGAGGTAACACTTCATCGGCGTATCATATTTACAAAGCCTTCTCTTAAATGTTCAGTCGATGGGGACTGTCTGCCTTTTTCAATATCGTTGAAAAAGCAGAGTAAAAAAAGACGTGTGCTTGGCTGGATCATATTTACAAAAGCCGTTTGGGCACTTCAGTAGATGGGGACTGTCTGTTTTATCAGTTATCGTTGGTGAAACAGAGAAAAAAACTTGCGCTTGGCTTGATCAAATTTACAAAGCCGTTTGGGAGATCACTAACCTTCATCATGACTTCGATCCGGACGAGATGATCGGAAGAGAGAGAAGAGGTAATGATGGGGGGGGGGGCGAGAAAAAAATTGAGATGGTTTCCACTGAATAAAAAAATATTCGTGGGGCATAGTTGACGGTACGAGTCGGGATGGTTTGCTCTCATCAGTGTAGTCGAAGGGAACGTCCTTGACCCACACTGATGTAAACGGGAGCCTTCATTAAATACAAAAAAAAATCGTGGGGCCTAACCGTGGACCTACACAATCTATCGCCACAAAAAAAAATGAAGCTATCAAAGCTTGGTTGACTCTACCAACGCTAGTGGTGAGTCTTGATGCGCAAAAATACATTGTCCATTTATTGAGAAGTCCTGCGGTGATCGGCACCGGAGAAAACTTCACTCTAAATGTTGTCTTACACAGGTAGTGTTAGTGCAAGACGGGGACGTTGTACCAGTGGAACGTATCCACTAGGGTACAAGGCCACACAAGATAATACATGTAACATAAGGGGGGGGTTTAGAAGTTGAACGACGGCTGGATCAAATTTACAAAGCCGGTTCTATCTAATTCGGTAGGCGGGGGGGGTTGATTAATTTAAACGGGACTAAAGTGATCGTTATACACGAAAAAAAAATTTAACAACAAAAAAAAGATATACGAAAACTGACTGAAATTCGAAATGGTGACAACCGTCCGGGTTGCACCTAAATGTTTGCTGAAAAATATATGAAGTGACTCTACTATATGAAACTGACGAATGTGAGAAACAATATTTCTCCAAAAGGCCTAAAGTGACTACGAAATTAACGCATGACTAATGTTGACACTAGGTAGTCGATCTAACGCAACACCAGTCGATACTTGGCTTACTGCACGATTTACTGGGTGACTAATCCCAATGAATCGCTAAGCGTACCCTATAACTTCATGTAAAATAATTTCTTAAATGGTTGACGGAAAATTCAAAAAAAAATTCGAGATTACAAAATGACATGACTGAAAATTCAAAAAAAACAAAGAAAAGCTCGAGATTACAAAAATGACACGCGAGATACACAATGAAGCAAAAAGAAAAATGACCCGTTTATACTTTGGGGGCACGTAGTTTTCTGTCGTACGATAGGGACATAACAAATATCTCCCTTAACCTTACTGACTTAAAACTAGCTTAAAAATACCCAAACTTAACGCTAACTAAATCGATAACTAAAATTAACTAAACCGAGATTTGAACTTAATGCTACCTAAACCGAAATCTAAACTAATCCTTACATACTAAAAGCGCGAGAGAAAAAAAAGTTACACAGAAAAAAAATGTTCCACGTCCCAAGCCTTAAACAATCTTAAGCCGTTGTGACCGTTGCAAGAGAGGGCGGTTCGCGAAGTCACGGGATCGTTCGCTTGCCGTGAGACCCACAATCACAAACAGAGACGCCGAACTCTAGCTTGGGTTGGACCCGAGTACGTGGTAAAAGTTGGGAGGCGTCAAAATATATGCCTCTGGGATGAACGGATCAAATTTACAAGTTCACCCCTAATGGGTTTGTTCTTCCTAGACCGGCAGGTGTTATGACCGTGTAGCATAGTTGTAGTCAATCTATTGTTCCCTAACAAAAGGTAAATTTCCCAGAGTGTTGCTTCGAGTTGTAACCCCTTACTTCTGTACGAAATTCCCTTACTAAGAAGGTTCCTTTGGGGCAGATTTTCATCCGCCAAAAAAATAAATGGGACGATAATTCACCGGGGAATGGACTAAGTCCACGAAATTACTTTATAACCCTGGGGTTTGGATCGTCGTCCATATGTGGATCGACGTCCAAAAAAAATGTTTATCTAGCAGTGGAACCATGTCCAGCATGATAATTCGATAGCTCGATGAGAAGTGGGTCACTCTAAACAACTATTAACTATGACAACCTTACTACAAAAAAAATAAAATTCGGTAAAATTTTCTAAAGGGTACGTTACAAAAAAAAACTTCCCCTAAAGGGTGTGTTGCGACAAATGATTTGTCCGAAATTGGACACAAGTCCAAACAATACAACACGGCATGAGGCAATGTCTAATGCAATTGCATTCTCAGCCCTGATCTTAATTTCAATTTCGAAAACGAAAACGAAAAAAACTAAAAAAAATCTATTTTAAACGGTACTCGATACCAAGAAAGAACGGTGAGGGATGGTGGGGGCAAGTTAACGTCGTGCGATTGACAATAAGACATGATCAGTGTGTATGAAGCGACAGTGACACATTGACCTCAACCCGAAATGATAACTAGATGTTACCCTACCACTAACTTAAAGAAAAATGTCTCAATGGACTGGGATTCAAAAACTATGCGTTAAACTTCAAAAAACTTTAACTTAAATTCAAAAAAACTTTCAACTGAATTTGAAAACTTTCAATCTAATTTGAAAAACTATTAATCAAGTTTGAAAAACCTTTGATTAAATTCAAAACAACATTCCATTAATTTCAAAAAAAAATTCCCCTCAATTTGAAAAAACTTTTCGTTAAACTGAAAAAACTTGGCTTCAAAGGCCGATATTACCTTCAAAATGTTCATCTTAATTCAAAAAAAACTTGACGTTAAACGAAAAAAAGTGGCCTCAAGGGCCGATATTAATTTAAGTATCACTATTAAATTTAAAATGTTTACGTTAATTAAAAAAACTTGACGTTAAATTCAAAAAACTTTAATTCATATGGCAACACGAAATTCAAAAATGTTTACCTTAAAAAAACTTGAAGTTAACAATAACTCAAACTGCTCTAGATCAAACTCAAAATTCGGAAATACGTCTGCAAATGAAATTCAAAAAAACTTTTACTATTCCACTAAATGTGTGCATAAAATCTCAAAACTACACCCACAAAACTAACTTCGAAGATTGAACCTTGAAACTAAATTCAAAAAAAACTTTAGAAAAACTTTACGTTAAATGTCCATACAAAAATTCAGAATATTTAAAAAAATAAATGCGTAATCTAATGAAGTGCGTAAATGCGTAAGTGCGTGACCCGTAGTCAAGCGTAAGAATGCGTACGAAACGCTTTGTGTCTTGTTCGAGACACATGCAAACAAAAAAAATACGTAATGAGTGTACGGTGTTACTAGCATAAAATACGTATGGAAACGAGTGCGTAAATAACATGCGTACTTAAACATACTTGATCTAGATGTGAACATGTGTGCTAGGCACAACAAAAAAACTTTCTATCGCTATATGCTAAAGATGGAAATAAAAAAACAAGGTTCGCTATAAACGGTACGCAGTGATAATGCGTAACGGTGCGTAGAAGACGCAGATTAAAATCTTTTATCGTTAATTGCTGAAGGCTAATAAAAATTTGTTACTAAAATTTCCGATGTGAGGGAGGGTGGCATTGCTAAGGGATTGTGCGTTAGGGTGGTTTTCGTTCTACAGAAAGGGTTGCGAAATACAGGGTAGACTTTCAACGTCCGATATAGACGGTAAAGGTTCACACAAAAAAAAATGGTGAAACAAAAAAAACTTTAAACTAAGTTGAGTGACAAGTAAGAGTTTTCAACAAAATTTAAGGGTTGCGGTATTCATCGCCACGTTAGGGCGGTAAGGGTGTTCGCAGTTTTACGTCATGCACGGGACAAAAAGGGTTGTACACGCCAAAACGGCATTATGAACCGATAAAAAAAAATGTAAGTTGTTTCGGTCTACAGTCAGCGGTGGTCCGCACCAGACCTGACCTCTTCGATTCAACCTAACCAACACGCAATAAAAACAAAGCGAAATGTTATGGCGACATTTCCTTAAAAGTACAAAAAGCAAGGTAAAATGTTATGATGACATTTTACAATACAACGAGAAAAATTTAACAACAATTACTAAGAACTAAATACATTCGCAACGAGACACACGCACCAAAAATTCATTCATACATTCACACGAAAAAACAAACAAACACAAAAATCTTAATATTAAAATCGGGGCTTTAATTTCTTTTTGGGGCATTGTGCCCTGCAAACGTTCTCCCCTGAGTCCTATTCTGTCTTAAATTACAATTAGGACAAGTCTTTGTGGTTTCACTCGTTCGACCACATCGATAACAATAAACCCGTATTTGTGGGACTGGGCAACGCGATGCGGAATGGCCTATACCATCACAGTTCCAACACAAAAAGGCGTTATTATTCGTTTTAATATTATTATTATTACCACGGTTTCTAAAAACAAACTCGTGATTAATTTGCTCATCATTTTGCGGTCCGCTAAAACTGTCGGATTCGACTCGAGATAAATTGTCGATTTCTTTTACTGACATGTGTTCATTTGTCAGTATCGAAACGGCTTCGACTTGACCGGAAATTCGTAGGTGTAATTTCACGACCGGAGTCGATATTTTGAAATCTCTACATTGACAAATTTCGTCCGGAAATTTACTTGTAGGGTCGATAAAATTTGCATCGGTTATTATTTTATTTGAAACTGCCGAGGTCATGCTCGATAGTGAATTTTCAGTTTCGCTTACGCAATCAACAGATTCTTGGATAATTTTTTCCACGATCTCTGTTGCAAAATTCGTCCGAGAGTTCGCTAACAATAACCCGTATGTTGACCTACAATCTTCCAATTTGTCTAAAATTGCGAGATGAGAGTCCTTGTCTTTATTTAGCAAGGGTCTCGATTTAAATAATCTATTAAAGTAGTGCGCCAATTTCGTTTCTACCTGAATTCTTATGTCGGTTTCATTTTCACTAAAAATTTCTAAACGACCGAGTAATTTATTAATGATTAACACGCCCGTTTTTAACGCTGCCAAATCTTCCGTGAAAGTAAATGGGTACCATAATAAAATGTATCTTTCACCCTGTTCTTCTTTCATAAGGGCTGATACTAGTTCAACACGTAATTCTTTTACCGAACCGTGAACAGGTAAACCTCTAATCTTTAACTCGTATTGGACTTCGTCCTTGCGTAATCTGTCCGGTACGATCCTGAACGCCATTATAAAGTGAAATATATTAATTTAATTGAATACAAAAGAAATTCGCGAAACACGACTCTACTTGTTCTTTAAACAATTGATGGTGAACGGAAATACTATATTTGATCTTAAAATCGCGATAATTTTTACTTTTAATTCTAAATAGGGGGGCGTCATGGAATCTCGTTACTCCATTCATGCGCGTCGGTATTACTTTTAAAATCGAAACTTCGTGATTTACAATATTTGACGTAATGTGCCAAAAGGGCTTTTCGATAGGCAGGGGTTTCTCGATAGCCACTACGTTGGCGGCGTCAAATTATTTTTTTAAACCTACAAAAATTAATTTGGCGTTTACTTGATTTACTACAAAAATTCGATACGAGATGCCAAAAAGGCTTTCTCGACAGCCCCACGTTGGGCGCCAAATTATTATCCTGTTACACCACGTTCTGCCTCCACGACACCTTTCCAACAGGTAATAAAAGGTTGGCTAGCTCAAAGTCGCGAAGGGGTGGGTTGGTGAAAGGAACGAACGGGTCGTGTGACGGCACGTCGCAAAGCGGGTGTTTCCAATCGACGACCGGGCAATCCTCGATCGCGATTCTAAAAATTGTCAAAATCGGTGTGAATAATTTACACAGGGGGGGAGTTAAGTCAAAATCGATGGGGTTAATATACACGAGGGAGTTTAAATGGGCGCCACGCATACGAAGAAATGAATCTTTTTGAAGGGGACTGGTTATCACACCTTCCAAGCTGGTACGCGACAACTTGATGATCTTACGGCGAACTCTCACTCCGGAAAAACCTCGCTCAATGACCTTACCTTTACAGGAGGCGAACTTTCCGTGGGTGAAAATAGCTAAATAAACATTAACACAACAATAATAATAACACACAAAGTTGGGAAATAATAAAAATGTATTAAATAAAATAATATCAGGGGGGAGTTGACAAAGTTTACACAAGATACTATCAAATTTACATGTCTTGTATAAAAATAAATATGTACAGTTGACGGAACCTTTCAGTGTGGTTTCCGTTGCGAAACTAATATTCGTAAAACAATTACTCTTACAAAAATACAAAAGGTTAATTTGCATGAAAGGGGGGGGGCGTATTGAATACAGCACTCCACACCAAAAAATACTAGTTACTTAAGTGCAACTCGATGACATCTAAAACTGTGACTCATAAAATTGATAATGAAAGCCAATCAAAGTGATCGCTCAATTCTTATGAACTTTAGTTGCAGCACCAAACTTAAAATGTTACGTTAAATTACTAGTTCGGATATAAACGCTCGAATGGCGTGGTAAAAGTTACGTTAATAATAGATAATAATATTAAGTTACATAAAAGGTGTACAAAATGGTTGCGATATCGTCTTCCAGGGTTGAACTGAACGTTCATAAACACAATTAGTGGTCAATATGACCAATTAACATCACAATCTTAAAAATATAAAAAAAGGTTTCTTACTTAATTTGGGTGGTTGATGTTCGACCTCTAGGTAAAGTCGATGACGAGTCCTTCAGGAGTGAGATTCGTCTTCAGAATGTAGAATAAATGCGATGTCTCAAACCATACCAGAAGGTCAGCGGAATAACCAGCTTCCCAAAAACTCTTCAAATCGGAAGGTGGTGAAATAACAGGGTGGTTCACGCACTGTATTTCGCGATAAAATAGGGGTCTCCGTACGAAATAATTCACTAAGTTAGTTATTCGCGAAGTGACAATTAATTCAAGCCGGCACTGTCTAAGTAAGAAATGTTAATGTGGTGTTCGATAAAAAAAGAACGATTGGAATGCACACATGGGTTCGAAGTGCAACACCTGTTTTGTACCATTCGATAAAAGCAATGCTACGTAATTGCCTTATGAGCGGCAAGCAATAACTCGACGTGATTAAACGTGATAAACAGATGGTATAAAAAGTCCGATAATTGATTAAATGTTTAGTAACAATTGACGATATTAATTGTTCGATCACTTATTAAATATTAGCAACAATTGACGATATTAATGTTCGATAAAATATTAACTGTTTAGCAACAATTGACGATCTTAATGTTCGATAAAATATTAATTGTTTAGTAACAATTGACGATATTAATGTTCGATAAAATATTAATTGTTTAGCAACAATTGACGATATTAATGTTCGATAAAATATTAACTGTTTAGCAACAATTGACGATATTAATGTTCGATAAAATATTAATGGTTTAGCAAAAATTGACGATATTAATGTTCGATAAAATATTAATTCTTAGCAACAATTGACGATATTAATGTCCGATAAAATATTAACTGTTTAGCAACAATTGACGATATTAATGTTCGATAAAATATTAATGGTTTAGCAACAATTGACGATATTAATGTTCGATAAAATATTAATTCTTAGCAACAATTGACGATATTAATGTTCGATAATACCTGCAGTTGACACACACTAATTTTTAGCACAAATGACTTGTATTTATTTAAGGATCTCTAATAAATGTGAGACCTCGATATTTTAATTCCGCTTTTGGAAGCGCTACGATACGAACAAGATAGTATCAGATTCCAAGTGAATCTCTCCGAATATGCAATTTGTAGCTCAATTTATGCATTTTCCCTACTATAATTTAGGATTTTTCCCACTTACTGATTGATTTGGAACCTTGTAATTGGGTCCTATAAATTTAGAAAGAAGGGAGACGCGATTTAATTGGACAATGCCTAGAGTGTGAGAACACGCTTTCTTCTTTCTCCATGTAAAGTGTATCGAGAAATTTGGTACGACACGTGCGAGCAAAACAATTTTTTGCTCGTCTGGTTGGACGAAAAGGGTCTAACTTTTGCACTTTTTACTTGTTTTTATCGAAGTCTGCAATTGCGAAATCGCTATCCTTGCCATGTTAAACCCGAGCACATTTGGTTGCTTATCTGCACATGGTCGAGATAGCAAAACAAAAGGCATTGATTCTCACGATTTTCAAACATGCACGTGTGTGTCCTTGTATTGACGACTGGCTCGTGATTATGGATCGTATAAAAGTGTCTCTCGATCCTACCTAAAATTTATAGTAATGCATTTGCATGCATTGACGTTTAGTTCGCAACGTTATAGAATGATGGTTTTCTTGCTGATGGCGTGAATCTACGATGTATGCTACGTCAACTCTATAAAGATTGTGTTAACTACCGCATGGTTCATGGGACGCGAATAAAAATATTATGAACATACTTTCCTACCTCTACAGTTCTTAAGACTATTATACATTTGCAAAACGTAAATTTTGTTGGTTGAGCGAATGTTTCAATCTTTTAATTTACAACCCGACCTAAAAATGTCTTCTAAAAGAATAATTTTCACCGGATCGATTTGAAATTTAAAATATGAGTTCCATGGATTGTAAAAACAAAATCTAAGGGTGCGCCCAATGCGCGTAATAAGGTGACAGAGTCTGAAATTTCGAGCTAGATTGTGCCAAGAGCATACATGTATTTGCGGAGCGCCGGTCAATCAATTCGGTCATTGCGGCCTTTTGTGCTAGCGATGTGCAGCAGATTATCGAGACATGCCACTCTTAATTAAATCATTAGACGATCCCTTGCCACTGCAAACATTCCTTGCATTTCTTGAGTCCGGACGGGGTGACGCTGGTTCCATGGCATCAAGGAAGAGGCTTAGTGTGGGACGCGACTTGTGTTGATACCCTAGATCCTAGATCGTAGGCCACTTAGGTGTTTCTTGTCAGATGGCTAGTTCAGAAGCGGGAAAAGCGGTAAATGTAAAACACAATAAATATAAATCAAGAAAGGATAATTATGAATTCTCAGTTTTCGCCGTTGAGACACTGGGTCCGTGCAGTAATGACATGAAGGATTTGGTCGATAGGATCAGTCTTTTATTAATTGTCGTGTCAGGGGATAGCCGAGCAAAGAGTTTTCTGATTCAGAGAATCAGTTTTTGCATTCAACGAGGAAATGCTGCATGGGTTCTAGGATCGATACCCACAGTAGCGATCATGGACGAATTCTTCCAAATTGAGGGTTAAGTTTTGCAATTGTTATTCGATGTTTTCAAAGTTTTGCACATTTGATTTTGTTAATTTCAGTTGATTGTTGTTTAATGTTTCTAACATTAGTTATTTATACTGATTGTTAATAAAAATCTGTTCCAGTTAAAATTCAAAATTACAATTTCCTTTAGAAATATTCCAAATTTGTAAAGCAGACAACGCGATTAAAATTATTTATCTATCTTATGTAGAAGCTTTAAAAACAATTAAGTCCACTCGACATATTATTTTTTTATTAGTTGTTTAAGCAAAGTGTGGAAATTCTACTAAATGGTTTGTGAAATTCCTTTAAACTTGGTAAATTATTCGATAATATTTGATTTAATTGCATGTTATACGATTTTTAATTTTCTACATTTTCTGTAGTTTTCCGTTGAAAACTTCCGCAAAACAATTTTGAAATTTAAAAACGATTTTTATTAAGTATATACCTTGAGTACAAGAGTTAAATAATTTGAAAAAATTAAAAATAAGTAAGTCCACTCTAATATTAGAGTTCACCCGAATAAATTAGTAGTATGACAAAATTATTTTTCCACTGTCTTTCAAAATCCAAACAGACAATAATTCAATAGATTATAATTTTTAGCTCAAAAATTTCTTTTGTAACCGGTTTGGCTTTCGGTGACTTAAGACCGCAAAGTTTATAATATTCATTTTGTAAATAAAACAAATAAATTAATTAATAAAATATAACTTTTAAATAAAATTCAAAAACTCTATAATCCAAAAACTTGACGTTCTGTTTAGAAATACATTTTAAAAAATATACGTAAGTAATACAAGGTAATAACTTTCATAAAGTTTGCTTTTCTGTTTCCTGTTGGAATTTTTAGCTTTTCATTATTTTTTAGTTTTATTTATGCTATTTATCAGCAGTCCGAGATCACAAGGTTCCTGCTTTGTAAAATACAATAGCAAAGTAGGAAGTTAAATTGAAATTAATATATTTGCTATTACTATCAAAATATTATATTTAAATTTAAGAATCATATAAATGTTATAATATCAGAATATCAACATCAAGATTTTCCGTTCCATTCGGAATATTGCTACTCTGCTTTCCTACAAAGTCTTCAATCCATTTTTTGAGGTGGATCAATCCTCTTCTTTCCCTTTTACTTTACAACTTATCTACATCGTGTTGATGTTCACCAAAGGGCGGATCGCTAAGAAATGCATTGAAGTCCGCGACCCAGCAAGCGCATCAAACGCCAGTGGCGTGTTAAATATTATAATTGAATAAATGGGTACTACGTGGTATAGTGTATTTCAAATTAATTGGAATTAAAAAAAGTCTAGCAACAAATTACGTTGTTATAAAAACATACAAACTTACTGTACACCTGGTACACGCGTCCACGTGGAGTCGCAAAGAGAATTTTCGTAATAGAAATATTATCCAATAATAAGTCCTTATTATAAATATTAACCAATTAGAACTACACTACTCCACGTGGAGTATGAAATGCGGGCTTTCGTTGGCGCGATAATCTTATCTCTTATATTGTTTTTCCTTGCATAGTTTGTATGTTTTTATAACAACGTAATTTGATGCTAGACTTTTTTTAATTCCAATTAATTTGAAATACACTATACTACTGATTGTTTGATATCGAATAGCACCTATTTTGTGTGTTTAAACTCCGTCTGAAGATTAAACTTTGAACTTGATTGTTGAAATAAAGACACTGTATTTTTATGTAACTTTCTGTTGTTAGCATAATTTATTGGTAATAATTACAACTGATATTTTTGCATGACACTGTTACTTGCATACTTGTTGAGTGCAGATTGAATACTAATGGCGTTGCGATGTGTAGCGTTACGGTGTCAACTACATACTGTTGGCGCCGAGTGCATAAATTTGAGTAGGGGCAGCGCGTAATACAAAAGAAGCGGGAATACAAAATTGGTTAAAGAGCGGGAGATTCAAAATTACATTGCAAATCGTAACAATAATAATGGTCATAAAATAAACAAAGCATCGTAGATATATTTTTATTACACCAAATAATCCCGAAACCCCCACTTGGAATTTATTCACATATTTTTTTGCACAAATTTTCCAATCGAGGATGATGCCGAAACATGTAATGAAATAAGATTTTCCTGAATTATATGATTATACCGTTTGGATCCAATTCTGGATACGACCTTGACCGTTGATTATCCATTGTAAAAGCATACTCGTATATTTCAGGCATTATAATAACCTATTCAATAACTATAATTTATTTTACAAATAAAATATTAAATTAAACAATTGAAAAACAATTCTAGAAAAAAATAGATAATAGATCGAAAACCTCACTATTATCAATTTTTCTAAATTTTCAAGCACGCTTATTACATATTATATTTTATGATTTCTGTAAAATTTTCAGTAATTAATTAATATCATAATTATTTAGTATTTGATAATAAAAATCATATCCTGTTTCGCAAGTTCTGTTCCATTTTTCAGTTTTAAATGTTGTGAAACTTTTATTTCTCCTGAAGGTAGGTTCGGAGGAAATTTGCTCAAGTCAGGTGCCCAACCAAATGTGCGATATGTAACCTAAATTTTTTTTAAATGTTATACTTTCTTATTAAGTAAAACTGAAATAATGAAAACTTTTAAAATATTTTTTAAAACACTTACATTTGCTATTGGTGGCCATACCAAAGGTGGTTTAGTATATTCCGTCCATATATAGAATCAGCACCAAATTTCTGCATTGATATTATTCTTTGTAGTTTATAGTAAATCGAGTAAATAAAAATGTTTTCTTATTTTTAGTTATCCTTTCAGCTAACACCCCAAACTACAATAAAAAATTGTTACTTGGAATAATATAACATTATAATATTTGATTGTATTTAATATGCAGAATCAATTACTTGATTTTCAAAGAAACATCATACTTTCCAAAAACTACCGGACGACCAACGATTTTGTCTTATTGAAATGGACAGTTAAACATAAGTAAAAAGTTTGAATAAACACATACCAAAATATTGTCTTTCACTTCAAATTTAAATTTAATCGTTTGATTTAGGTAGTTGAGAGTGTCATTGATTGGTACCACACTTAGTTCGTAATCCATCAGATTTTTGTTCACGTATGTTACTCCGGCATTCTCCAATTTTATATAACCTGAGTTTTTCTAAAGCAAAAAAAATTTGATTAATTTGAGAATCATTTATTAAAGTAGATGTTGACATACTAATCCAAAGTTGTGAAGAATTTTGCCAAGTAATATCACAATAATCATAAATTTTTTCATGACTTGTTAATTAAACCGAGTTATGTGATTTACTGAAATAAATTAATACAAACATCTTTTAATGTAATTTTAATATCAGGCAATTGTCCTTCGCTGCCCCAAAATTAAAAGCATTATTATTGTTGTCATGATGGGATCCATGAATGGTTAACGATTTATAATTTTCTGTATAATATTTTCTATCGTTTCCGGTTTAGGATTAGGAATCTTCAAAGAGTTGGAATTTTTATAAATATTGTTTTCATTTAAATTTTATAATTAAAATAATAGAATTAAACTTAAAATAAAATAATTCAAAACGTGAATTATTATTTATTTAGCATAAGCTTTCGGAACTGTACCATCATCAGATGTATTATGAATAAATTATAATTCACGTTTAATTAACTATTTTATTTTAAAGTTTAATTTAATTATAGTTTTCAATAGTTGAAAGTCTTATATTTAAACAATTTGAATACTATTACTGGTTGTTACAATTTAATCTTTATTGTTTCTCAAATTCAACATAGAAATTTGTTATGCTTTTTTATCGTATATTTCAATTAATTAAATTAATTAAGATTATATGAATTTTTAATAAAATTCAAAATTTTTTCCCGAAATCTAAAGTTCCATAATCGAACATACATATTATCGCTTTTTTATTTTGTTATAATTTTATATTCTTTATATGCATTTTTTTCTCTATTATACATACAATTAGGTAATATAACAGTGATCAAGGATCACATAATGGTATTGAGACAGTTGATTTATATCTATATCAACAAACTAGGTTTACGATCTACTTGTGGTGCTTTGATTTTTAAATTTAATTTAAATAATGTTTCGATTAATAATTACAATAACTATATTTTTGTTAACTACAAAATTTCATAATAAAGGTATATCTAAATATTATTGAAAAATTACGTCATGTTTATGCGCCCTGACTTCTAAAGTCATATCATACATTTATCTGATCATCAGAATAAAATAATGTATTGTTGTGACCTGTTTTTGAATGAAGAGAGAAATTTGATAAAAGCCCAGTACAAAGGCAACACAATTTGGAGAGGTTCGAATTGTTCCAAATTGTTTAAATTAGTTATTGTTCAAGTTCATTTGGTTATTATGTTTAATTTTAAGGCATGTAGGTTAAGACTGTGCAACCGTTTACAGGTAAATAAAGGCGTAGGCTATAAGCAGGCAAGAAAACAAACAGGAAAAAGAAGGATGTCCGAAAAGGAACAAAAACAAAACAAAATTCAATTGGTATCCAGGGATAACAAGAGGATGGAGTAGTTAGTTATGATTTAGAGAGCGTCCCGGACGGACGGTTTGACAGTTACAAATGATAGAACATCCAGAGTAGATGTGTCGTGTCGCGCTTTGAATATCGGTTCATATTGATAAAGTTTGAGAATAGACGTGTCGTGGTGCAAATTAAACAAGATGTTACAACACGCTCTGCATCCACGACACCTTTCCAACAGGTATATAAAGTGTGACTAGCTCAAAGTCGCGAAGGGGTGGGTTGGTGAAAGGAATAAAAAGGGTCGTGTGACGGCACGTCGCGAAGCGTGTGTTTCCAATCGACGACCGGGCAATCCTCGATCGCGATTCTAAAAATTGTCAAAATCGGTGTGAATAATTTACACGGGGGGGGGGGAGGTAAGTCAAAATCGGTGGGGCTAATATACACGAGGGAGTTTAAATGGGCGCCACGCATACGAAGAAATGAATCTTTTTGAAGGGGACTGGTTATCACACCTTCCAAGCTGGTACGCGACAACTTGATGATCTTACTGCGAATTCTCACTCCGGAAAAGCCTCGCTCAATGACCTTACCTTTACAGGAGGCGAACTTTCCGTTGGTGAAAATAGCTAAATAAACATTAACACAATAATAATAAAACACACAGTTGGGAAATAACAAAAATGTAATGAACAAAATAATATCAGGGGGGAGTTGACAAAGTTTACACAAGATACTATCAAATTTACATGTATCGTATAAAAATAAATATATCCAATTGACGGAACCTTTCGGTGTGGTTCCCGTTGCAAAATTAATGTTCGTAAAACGATTATTGTTACAAACACAAAAACTGTCAATTGGTAAAGTATGACCCCGAAAGTTCATACGTAAAAGGGGTGCGTATTGAATACAGCATTCCACAAAAATAGTTACTTAAGTGCAACTCAATAACATCTAAAACTATGATTCACAAAGTTGATACTGAAAATTAATCAATGCAATTGATTACCAAAATTCCCAACAACGGGAAAAACAAACTTTAGCTGCAATGTTAAACTTAAAATACTACGTTAAATTGCTGGTTAAAATATGAACGCTCGAATGGCGTAGTAAAAGTTACGTTAATAATAGACACTAACATTAGTTAACACAAAAGATGTACAAAAGGTTGCGATCGGCTTCCAGGGTTTAAACTGAATGTTCATAAACATAACCTGTGGCCAAGGTGACCACTTATCATCACAAATCTTAAAAATATAAAGGTTTCTTACTTAGTTTAGTTGTTAGGGTTCGACCTCTAGATAAAGTCGTTGGCGGGTCCTCCAAGAGTGAGAATCGTCCTCGGAATGCGGGATGGAGCTGAATACGATGTCTTAAACCATACCAGAAAGTCGGTGCGCTAACCAGCTTCCAAAACCTCTTCAAATCGGAAGGTGGTGAAATGACAGGGTAATTTACGCACTGTGTTTCGCGATAAAATAGGGGTCTCCGTTCGAAATAATTCACTAGGATAATTATCCGCGAAGCTACAATTAGTTAAAGCCGGCACTGTGTAAATAAGAAACGTAAATGTGGTGTTCGATAAGAAAAACTACTGGAATGCACAGATGTGTTTGTAATGCAACACCTGTTTTATATTATACCGATTTAATTGAAATAACTCGATATTATTTTAAAAGTCATAAACAAATTGGCATTAAATGTTCGATAATTTAATTGAAATAACTCGATATTATTAAAACGTTATAAACAATTGGCATTAAATGTTCGATAGTTTAATTGAAATAACTCGATATTATTAAAAGTTATAAACAATTGGCATTAAATGTTCGATAAATACTTCGCAATCTCTCGATATTATTGAATATTATTAACAATTGGCATTAAATGTTCGATAATTTAATTCGCAAACTCGCGATGTTGGTTGAACCTTCTTAACAATTGTAACGAGAAAGAGTTCGATAAGTTTACCTGGTTATGAAGACACAAGTTTTTAAGCACAATTGAATTTTATTGATTTAAAAATCTCGAATTAAATGTGAGATCTTGGTGTTTAATTCCGCTTTTGAAGCGCGACTATACGAGAAGACGGTAGGAGATTCTGTTCAAAATCACTCAGAATCTTTCTGAATCTCCCCTAAATTGCAATTTGCAGTTCCTTTTATGTGTTTTCCCTTCCTAAAATTAGAATAATTCCCACTTAACGATTGATTTGAGCCCTTATAATTGGGTCTCATTAATTTGGAAAGAAGGGATATGCATTCTAATTGGACGTTCATCGAAGTGTGAAGGCACGCTTTTGTCTTTCTTTCAATCGAAAGTGTGGGGATATATATCAGCACATGAGCCCAGAATAACAATTTTTTGCCTGTCTGGACTCGAGCAAAATAAGTTTTTGTCTAGTTTTTATTCGTCCTCGATATTTCTAAATTCCTATACCTTCCATGTTAAATGCTAGCACATTTGGTTGCTTGTCGGCACATGTTTAAGATAACAAAACAACGGGCATTGTTTCACACGGTTTGAAAGACCGCACGTGTGTGTTTTTTTTGTCTCGACAGCGAACACGAGTTTATGGATCGCATAAAAGTGTCCATCAGTCCTATATAAAATTATAGCAAAGCATTTGCATGAATTGACGTTTGGTTCGAAATGCTATCGAATGATGGCTTTCTTGTTGACGATGAGAATTGTTGACAGGTGCTACGTCAACTCTATTAAAACCGTATTATCTACCGCATGGTTTATTAGACGTGTATAAAAATATTTTGAGAATACTTTCCTTCCCATAAAATATTAAGATTATTATGCATTAGCAAAACATAAATTTGTCCGTTAAGTTAATGTTTCAATCTTTTGGTAATATACTCTGACCTAAAAATGTCTTCCCATAGAATATTTGACTTGTAATTTTTTTCCGGATCTATTCGAAATTTTTACTATAAGTTTAACACCTCATAATAACAAGATTTTAAAAATGTGACCGATGCGCGCAGTCTGGTGACAAAGAGTTACGATTAATAGGAACTATTAATTGCGAGAATACGGGCCATCGACTATCCAGGATTGAAGGTGAATTGATCACAAAATTTAGTTGATTCAGAAGTAAATTGAGAAGAGCGACCATTACATCCCATACAAAAGTATCGTTACGGGTGTGTCTTCCAAGGAGACAGCACATAAAGAGCAGCATTTGGACTGGAATTGTGACAGGCCAGGAGCCTACCAAGGAAAGGCGACCAAATTGGACCAGGCGATTAAAAGTGAATAGTGTTGTGCAACGACAGCCACGTCTCATCAAGAAAGATAACAAGGTTAGCATAGTTTGACTTATAATTTTAAGTTTGCATTTGATTTGTTTGAGGAGTTGTGTTGATTGTTATTTGTTCCATTTTTATTTATGTGTTATTGTTTAATAAATATGTTAGCTGAACCCAAATTGTGTTTCTTTTGTGCTGATGCTTATTGAGTTGCTGACGTGAAATACGGAAGATAAAAAAAAACAACCTGAGATCAAGAGCTTGCTAAAGGTAAGATCAGACTAGGCTACTTTTGCTGCGCGCAGCAAAAGTAGCTGTGTGTGAACACCACTGCAACCGATAAAAGTGCACACTGCTGCACATGTGGTATACTGCGCACGCTGTTAAAAGCAGCTTAGTGTGAGTGCAAATTTTGTATGTTGCATTCGCAGTAAAAAATATTCATTTGGTTTAATATTTTGCTGCGACTAGCGCTGCAGCTTTTATCACATTTAAATAAAATATAATCTTTTATTTTTGTATGCACCCTCCGATGTTGCTCGTAGGTTTTATCTTTGATTAAATCATCAATTTTTCCTGACCAATCCAATGTTTTAAATTTTATTTTGATTTTATTTGTTAATTTCATTCATAAAACTGCACATGTGGTGTACTGCGCACGCTGTTAAAAGCAGCTTAGTGTGAGTGCAAATTTTATATGTTGCATTCGCAACTGTAATTAAGCTGCCTACTGTAAGTTGATACCTAACTGATAAGCTGCTCCAGGGGTGACATCATGCGCTGAGTAAACGTAATTGAGTAATGCACCTGATAAATCATATATTCTATTCGCAGTAAAAAATATTCATTTGGTTTAATATTTTGCTGTGACTACCGGTGCAGCTTTTTAATTTACAATTTCAAACGACCGCACAATACTCACGAATAGGGGTGCGCATATAATCGATTAATCGTCACCGTAATTCGAATAATCGATTATTTCATAATCGATTATGATAATTTATAATAATCGATTAATCGATTATAGAAATAATCGATTGTGAGAATAATCGATTGTGAAAATAATCGATTGTGAGAATAATCGATTGTGAAAATAATCGATTGTGAAAATAATCGATTGTGAAAATAATCGATTGTGAAAATAATCGATTGTGGAAATAATCGATTATGAAAATAAACCTGCAATTACAAATTTTACAATATACAACATTGTAACATGCTTTCTAAGAAATTTTTTTCTTGCTTCTTGGCAGAAATGTGTACATTAAGAAAATTGTTTGCTGACACAGTAACAAATAATATAATTTTAAATATTTTTAGACACGTCGACACAACATCATGTTTTATTTAAAGTCGGGTGGAATTTTATCTCTCCAATTAATAAAGTGTTTATACACACATAAAATACTACATAAAAGAATGAATTTTAAGAAAAGTTTGATGCGAACATAGAGAAATAACGGTCCACCGAAATATCATGGTAAATCAGGTTTTTTAAAGATTCCTGATGCTGACTGTAATTTATAGGAATGAAATTGGGAACAATCAGAAGATAATTTTTTTCTACGTATGATTATATCCAGCACGTGATATTTATCTCTTGAACGCGATGTTTGCAAAATCTTACTAGATCCTTCGACTGAAAGCAATCGCTCCGAGATTTTTATATCCTGGTTTTTAATTTATTTTTGACCTTATTAAAAATTAGAAAAATATAAAAAATTCATGTATTAAAAAATTAAAGTATTAAATCAATAAATTATTCATAATGAATTTTTTTTGGAGAAATGCATGGTTTCGATAATAGTTAATGTAGTGCAAAAAATGACAAAGAGTTCATAATCGACTATGAGTTCATAATCGATTATTTTTAATACTCGATTAATCGAAAAAAATCGATTATTTTTTATAATCGATAACCGATTATGAAATTCGCATGAAATTTGCAGCCGTAGTTGCAAAAGCTGCGTGCTGCAGGCTACTTTGACTCTGTGTGTGAGCCTGACATGCAGCTTTTGCAGCCAGAGTAAAAAGCGTGCGCAGCAAAAGTAGCCTAGTGTGACCATAGCTTAAGGTAGGTGCAGAAAGTTTGTTGTTCTTCGTCACCCAGAGCAATAAGGGTGACAAGGACACAACAGTATATTGTATTTTACATTTTTATTTTTTACTTTCCCATTTACGTAGTAAAGGAAAGTATTGTTATCGAGTTAAAAAAAAATTTTGAGTTAGCATTTTTCCCATGGTCTATGAGCCCATACGAATTGTTTAAGACCAATTTTGGAATGATGTCCGGATGTGTGTGTGATGTATGAAGTGTGATGTATGAAGTATGAAGTGTGATGTATGAAGTATGAAGTATGAAGTGTGATGTGTGGTGATTCTATCGTCAACGTTTTCAGACAAACGCGTGCACCGATTGAATTAAAATTTGATACACTAGTTTGAAGTAGCTGTCTAAAGAGCTGATTAGATTTTGGTTGAAAACCGTCCATTTTTAACCCCCTTTTTAGGGGAATGAAAATTGTTAAAGAGCATTGCCGCTTCCCGGTGGAACATATGAGTTTGAAAATTGTCTCAATCGAAAGAGCTTATTTTTCCGCATCTTATGATACCCCACACTTGACACTTCCCTCTTAAATTATTGTTAAAATGCAAAAATAAAATAAGCGCTCTTAAAAGAATATGGTTTGCCTTGGATAATTTTGATCAGTCAAAGTGATTTGTATTGTTCATTACTATAATTTAATATTTTAACTAATTTACTTATATAAACATGTTATGTACTAATTAATATAAAACGAATTTTTTAATTACTTATAAAAAATTAATTCTGACGTCATTACGCCCATAGTTAAAATTTGATTGCATATAGACAGCACGGCATTCCGCAAATTTCTAATTTTTTCTGGAAAATTACAATTTTAAAAATTTTTCATTGCAAACAATTGTATTATTAAAATGAAAATATAAAATAAGTTCTTTTAAAAAATATGAGTTACCATGTTAAATTACAAATTAAATTTCGTAACTTTGATATCTCAAAGTAATTTGTGTATTTTATCGAGTTAAAATTTTTTTGAGTTAACATCTTTTTTATTAATATTTATGCCCGTATTCACAAACGTTCGTAACTGAATTAAACGTTCTGTTAAATTTAACAACCAATAGAAAACGTTTGTTGATATTAGTAGACCAATAAGAATTATTCATTAATTTAACAGACCGTTAAATTCAGTTACGAACGTTTGTGAATACGGGCATTAATATAAAATGAAGTGGAATCTACTAAATGGGAAAGTCATGTGTTGTCACATCAGATTTTTTTATTATGTAATAAAATAATATACATTTTATTTTACTATTAAAATATTAAATTAAATAAGTGCAAAGCGTAATGACCTTGCAGTTAAAAACGCTAAATTATATTAAAAAAAAAAATAATAAGTGCAAAAAATTTAAAAATACTATCCTCATCGTTCCCGTCACGTTTTTCAATTTTTCAAATTTGCAAAATAGCCTTATATATTTTCTAATTTATTTATAATTTATAGAAATACAACAATAATTACAACAGTGTTTAGTATTTAACAATAATATTCAAATGTTGGTTAAAAAGTCTTGTTCCATTTCTTAGTTTTAAATTTTGCGAGACTTTTATTTCTCCTGAAGGTAAGGTTGGAGGAAATTTGCTAGCATCAGGTGCCCAACCATATGTACGATAAGTTACCTAAAATTTTTTTTAATTTTTACTTTTTTGTTAACAAAAAATTGAATAATGAAACAAATATGTTTGATAAATTTGGGTTGATGAATTAAAATTGAAGTAGACGCTACGGAAGATGTCACAGTGTGACGTAACGTTGGAAATTATATTTTACAGGATAATTTACACGTGAAAATTTGTGCTTTTAAATTTCTTGAAAGTGTTTTTGTGCATTTATTTAGATAAAACTATAAATATAGATATGAAAACTTCTCAAAAGTTTTTTAAAACACTTACATTAACGATTGGTGGCCATATCAATGGTGGTTTAGTATATTCCCTAGATAAAGATTCAACACCAAATTTTTGCATTGATATTAGATCTTTCCAGTTTACAGTTATTCGAGTAAATAAAAATGCTTTCTTGCTTTTAGTTATCCTTTCAGCTGACATAATTAACTAGAATAAAACCTACGTGGAATAAAATAAAATTGTATTTGATTGCATTTACTACACAGAAAAAAACAATTTTATTTACAAAGAAAAACCTAGCCGACGAGCAATGATTTCTTATCATTGAAATGAATAGTTAAAAAAAAAGAAAATAATTTTTAAAGAATCATACCAAAATGTTGTCTTCCACTTGAAAATTAAATTTGATTGTTTGATTTAAGTAATTAAGAGTGTCATTGATTGGTACCACATTTGAGTCATAATCCAATAGTTTTTTATTAACGTAAGTTACTGTGGAATTCTCCAATTTTATATAACCTGAGGTTTTCTAAAAAAGCAAAAATTTCATTAATTTGAAAATAATTTATTAAGAAGATGTTGATATACTAATCCAAAGTTGCGAAGAATTTTGCAAAGTAATATCACAATAATCATACATTTTTTCATAACTTGTTTTTTGAACCGAGTTATACACTTGACTGAAATAAGTTAATACATATTATCTTTTAATGTATTTCTAATAGCAGGGAGTTGTCCTTCGGTGCCCCCGAAATGCAAACGATTATTATTATTATTGTTGTGATGAGATCAATGAATGGATCGTGACACGATTTATGATTTTCTGTATAATATTGTTTATGGTTTCCGGTTAAGGATTAGGAATCTTCAATGAGCTGGAATTTAGATAAATATTTTTTTAATTTATTTTTTACAAATAAAATAAACTAATTAAGGTACGAGTAATATGAATTTTTATTAAATTGATTAAATCTAATAAAGATACCTCTAATAATTATTTAGAAATTGCGACATGTTTATTATCTGTTTTGATTTCTTTTTTTTTACTGACTCTATGAATATTACAATCTATCCGACAGGGACAATAAGCAACAGATCTGTTTGTTAATTTTGATTTCTAAATAAAACAATTTATTTATTATTAAAACTAATACAAATTAATGACAAGTTGCTATAAAGGGTACAAAGGCACATTCCCGCTCTCCCAGCCATAACGGAAAACAATAATTTGCAAAACTAATAATAAAAATAATAATTTCTAGTAAATGAAAATAAGGAAAATTTACAGTATTCCTTGTGACAAATGTTTGCATTGTCTGTCGTTATTAATTTGTTTCGTTATTAATAATTATCAATTTAAAATAATATATATGCGTTCCGTGTATTTAAACGCCTTAAATAATAAACCATTTAAGTCAGCAGCGTTCGGCCCGTTTACATTATACAGCCCTCCAAAGTAATTCAAATGTGGCTTGTAGAGCTTAGATAAGAGAAAAGGAGAGGATTTAAAATACAACCCTGATGTACTCCACTTTTTGTTTCAAATTTTAGGTAGTTTAATATACTTCTTCCATAGCTCATTGATGTTTATTATTAGATTATTACACATAAAACAATTTTTGGCTTAAAAATCTATTTTTACTGAAAACCTGAATACAAGATTTAAATAAATTGAATAAATTAAGTAAGTTCGCTCTAATATTATAGAGTTCACTCGAATAAATAAGTAGTGCGACAAAACTATTTTTCCACTTCAATATATTTTTTGATTTGGCATTTAACATTTGGTAATTTGAAAATCAAAAATATCATAATTGTTTAATGATTTCAACGACAGATTACACGTTTTTAATTTTATGCAAAACACTTTCTTTTCTTTCCACTTTAGGACTTCAGCGACTTAGCACGCTTAAGTTTATATTTATTGTGTAAATAAACCAAATTAGTTAATTAATAAAATATCACTTTTCAATAATTATCAAGAATTCTATCATCCAAAAACTCGATGTTATGTTTAGAAATACATTTTTTTTTTATGTGTTTTTTAAGGTGCATCAACATCTAGGTTATTAGCACCTGTTGTTTTTTGTTGGTATGGGTTTATTCGCTATTTGTTGGTAGGATTTGTTTTTGTATGGTTTGTTTTTTGTATGCTTTTTGATCCACAGAGTGTGCAAGATGCATAGCGGGGAATCGAGTAAGCAATTCCGCGAGGTCCGTTATTCGAACCCGAAATTACCGCTCCGAATTCAACCAGTATGCACTCTAGCCACCGCTGTGAACAAATACATTTTAAAATATACGGTTATGATATTTTCATAAAGTTTGTTTTCTGCTTACCACTAGAACTTTCAATTTTTCATTATTGTGTTAAAATAATTTTTTTTACTTTTCACACTTTGTTATATACATTAGCAAAGTAGGTGGTTAAACTGAAATTACTATATTTGCTATTTACTTTAATCATATAAATTTTATTATAATGGTTATAAAATAAATAAAGCTTTCTGGGTATATTCAGGGACGTCCTCAACCAACTTTTTTCAGGGGGGAGCAATCCTCAATTTTCCAAGTGAATCAATTAAAAATTGCCAACTTTTTGTAAGTAATACATTGGGTATTATACATTGGGACATCAAAAATAGATCATTTTATAAATAATAAAAATATAATTTAGTAGTAGCAGCTGGGGGTGTGATTAGTAGTTTTAGTACAAAATATTGGCAAAAAAATCGTGAACTACCTCTGTATTAACGGAAAAGTGTCGGCCACGCCCACCATAAATTTGGTGTAATTTTCGATTTTTTAGGTGTGCATTCGATTCGAAGGTTGTTCCATTGTTAAAACCTACACTTCGGGCCTTCCGCTCCGCTCCATTAGGCCCTCCGAGCGGTTTTGACAATGGTTTACTGGACCGAACATACTAGAGGAATATTAATCCACCCCAACCGGGATTTTAGAAAAATGGGATCCTAGAAATCCTGGATATAGCTTTTAAAAGTATAGTTACGGTATGGGGCAGTAAACTTTTACGTTTCACCCCCAAAAAATCGAGAAAACAAAAAATATAATGTGAAAATAGTAACCTTTCGTGCATGTTACTCTTACGAGGGGCGTGGTCGAACTGCCGGATTGAATCGTGATTGGATAAAATTTTTACACGTTTACACTGCCAAAATTTTATTTGCGATTGATGACTCACGAATATTTTTTTCTAAAAGTTTCTGACAAATTAAAAAAATTTGTACAAGATAAATTGCTATTTGATAAAAAAAAACTTTTAACTCGATTTTTTCAAGTATCAAATAAGTGACATTTGTTTTTTTGTCGCTCATATACCTACTTTAATTATTTGACGTTTCCCTGTGTAAATCTGACCTGTCGTTCAAGGTGACCTCTACTGCAATCCGAAACCAGATGAACTATAAGTGTTAGGGTTATGTTTTTGCACGTACTGTCAACAAAATGGGCGAGATTCCACAAATGTGCCTTATGCGCGTCACCGAACGTATATAATTTACGTTTATCAAAGTCCATATTTTCATATTAAAAGTCCATCATCCAAGAATTTTATGATTTAATTTTACTTTATATACTTTAAACATTACCAAACTTAATAGGAAAAAGTCAATTTCGGAGTACTGGTTAGGGTACTTTAACCACAGAGTGTACTATAAAAGTGGCGCCATTAAGGAGTTTGGCAGATACGGTGTCACCCAACGAGCGCGGTAGATCATGGTAGATCTCTATTAAAAATTCTTAAACTTAAAAAAAAATAAAAACATTTTATTTTAAAAAATATTCAAGATTTTCAGGCCGGCCCGGCCCTGCAAACACGTGATTTGTTATTTAAAAATTTATATTTATAGCAAAACCGTGTTGTAGTAGAGCAATTTTTGAGGAATTTTACAACTATTAGGACAAATAATATTTGTCCTTTATAATCGCGGCCCTAAATAATAGTTATTTATTGGACTAGTGTGGAATGTACGATATTACCCACGAAAGAAAAAGTTTAGCCGCGAGTTCGAAGAACGAGTGGCCTAATTTTCTTGAGTGGGTAAGAAGTATTCCACACGAGTTTAATATTAAATTTTATCCAACATATCTCCACATTGTGGATAACATTCCACAATTTCTTGAGTGAGTAAGAAGTATTCCGCACGAGTTTAATGTTAAATTTTATCCAACCAACACAGAATTTTATCCAACCAACATCGCGATCTGCACCATAGATTATCTGCACCCCAAATAGTTTAATTTTTTCAATTGAAAAATTATTATTTCAAATCATATTATAGATTATAGAAAAAAATTGAATGTTTGTTATGCGTTGCTATGTTAAGTTGTTTCAATATATTTTTTTTAAAACACTCCCGTCATAATTCCCGTCGGCGTCAAACTGTGTCTGTGTGTGTATAATTTTCATGGAAGTTCCGGCTAATTGCTCTGTGGTTCCGCCTTCTATCACTCTTGATGCCCAAGAGGCATGTTTGAATTTACTACCGGCAAAATCAAAAGATGTGTACAACAAAGAATTTGCCGGCTTCAATAGATGGAGAGCTTCAAAAAAGGTGGAGATCATAAATGAAGATGTGCTACTTTCCTACTTCTTAAATGCTCGAAAAAAATCTGCATCGTCTTCGTTATGGAAGAAATATTCAATGTTGAAATCAACCCTAAATGTATATAAAAATATTGATATATCAAAGTACGGTAAACTAATCGCCTTTCTAAAAAGCGAATCACGTGCTTACAAGCCAAAAAAGTCGCAAGTATTGGAGAAAGAACACATCGATCAATTTTTAAAGGAAGCCCCTGACTGCGATTATTTAATGATGAAGGTATTTTATATATCTTTTTCGAAATTTGAGTACCTAGTTACACAATTTGTATTGTTCCAGGTTGCACTATTAATGGGCATCGCAGGTGCATGTAGATGCAACGAGCTCGTAAATTTAAGCATTACCAATATCGAAGACAAGGGAGGATACCTATATGTCACAATCCCGGACACTAAAACGTACGTCCCACGCAAGTTCACTGTGATTCAAGAGGGTTATCCTGTGAATGCAGTCGAGTTGTACCGAAAATATGTGTCCTTACGTCCTGTTAACGTTGCCCATGCTAGATTGTTTGTAAAATATTCGGCAGGAAGGTGTACAAAACAGCCTGTGGGCATCAACACCTTGTCAAAAATTCCTACACAAATTGCATTATACTTAGGATTACCAGAACCGGGGCGCTTTACTGGCCACAGTCTGCGCAGATCGTCCGCGACTTTACTGGCAAACGGTGGAGGTGATCTCTTAAGTTTGAAGAGATTGGGTGGCTGGAAATCATCTACTACAGCCGAGGGCTATATTGAGGATTGTGTCAGTAATAAACTCGAAATAGCGAGAAAGATCCAAGGAGTAATGCTTCAAGAGGGACCTTCGATCTCATCTTCTGGAATTACAACTACAAGAAATGAAGTCACATCAGCTTCCACTTCATCTTCGCATAATTATTCCCTTAACTCATTGAATATAGAAAATAATGATAACAATAGTACAGTATCTTTTAATATAAATGTTAATATTAATTTAAACAAATAACTTTGTACCTTCTGGCCCGTTGCCCTTGTTGAAATTAAATTTATAAACTATTTAACCTTGTTCATTCATCTTTTTGTCGACAATAGGTAAGTAATGAGATTTCCGTGACTTTTAAATTATTCTCTCACTCCGTGGGTAATAGAGAACATTACATATTTCAAATCACCATAGTAATACTCTAATTCTCTCACGATGTTGGATAAAATAATTTTGTTTAATCCTACTATAGAAACATGTTGTATCTTCCTTAGATACCAAGCGAGAAACCATTTGTTTTTGCTCACTCAGGTTGTTTTCATGGTGACGGATGGGCGAAAGTAGTGAGCGAAAGTAAACTTTCAACCACCTTTTTTAATTCAAAAAATTATAAGGGATGGCGCTACAAGTAACAAATTTCTTTCATGTATCTTCCCTTTGACTTTTCTGGCAACAAATGAAATGTAGCGGCATCAGCAGCTTTTTTGACATCGTTGGGCACAGCAAAATTTTCACTTTGCTCCATTTTTTTAGCAATATTATAAGGCAAATTATTCGGGATGCTGAACCGCGCGTAACAATAATGACATTTGAAACATATTACCATATCCTAGCAACGTAACAACACAACTGCCTACGTTCTTTATATTTAAATTTAATTATTGATGTCACAAATATTAACAAATTGTATTTTCAGAAATTTTTTAGATTTATAAGCTCAGGATTAAACAAAACCCTATACATCACTCGTCGAGAAACCGTTTCGCTCACTTTATTTCAGTTTCTCCACTTGTAATGTAATATACTATTGTATACTTAAAATAAAATTTATAATTACATTTTACAATAAGGGTGTTCACGAGGCCGTCGTAGTTTCGTAGTTTCCATGGTAGTTTCGTACTTGCGTATGACAGCCATGTGACATTCGTACTTTAAACAACCAATCACAATCAAGGAAGTTTCGTACTTGATTTTTATTTTAAGGTTATGATTATGAGGTGTAAACTTGTGAGATTGTGATTGGTTGTTTAAAGTACGAATGTCACATGGCTGTCATACGCAAGTACGAAACTACCATGGAAACTACGAAACTACGACGGCCTCGTGAACACCCTTATTGAATGTTGGTTTCAACAACTAAGCAAAACTTTTACGCATTATTTAATTATTTTAAAATTAGTAACATTGTGTAACTAAAATAGTTGCAAAATATAACTAAACACGTTATTTTGTACAGTTGGTATGTACAATACAGTTGAAGAAAATAGGCATATTATTTTTTTATTAATTGAAATTTTTTTGGGTTGATAAAATTTTTACAAACCTATTGTTTTGGTTTAGCGGCTTTTGCCAACTTCACCAACTTTTGGGTGATTTTGCCAACTTTCTAAAATATGGGGGGGGGAAGCTCCCCCCTCATCCCCCCATGGGCACGTCCCTGGGTATATTCTTATTATATCAAAAAATCCCGACAACCCCACTTGGCAAAATGATAAGTTTAATTCGCATATTTTCGTGCACAAATTTTCAAATTGTGTATAACGCCGAAAATATATGTATTTCGTTTGGTTGGTTTGTTTGAATTTAAAATATTAAATTAAACAATTGAAAAACAAATTAAAAGATAGCAGAACCTCATCATCATTCTCTTAACGTTTTTCAAGTTTTTTAAATTTCAAAATAAGCTTCTATATTTTCTGATTTATTTTTAATATATAGCAATAAAACAATTACAGAAGTGTTTAGCATTTAACAACAAGAATCACATGTTGGCTCCAAAGCCTTGTTCCATTTTTTAGTTTTAAATTTTGCGAAACTCTTAATTCTCCTGAAGGTAAATTCGGAGGAAATTTGCTAGCATCAGGTGCCCAACCGTATGTGCGATAAGTTACCTAAAAATTTTTTTTAAATGTTTAAATGTTCTTTTTAACTAAAATATGGAATAATGAAACAATAATTGGAAAATGGTGCGCTCTCGCGATTCAAATTCGATTGATAAATTTGGGTTGATCAACTAAAATTGAATTGAAAGCTACTGAAGATGTCACAGTGTGAGGATAATTATATTTTACAGTATGTGAACTTATGAAAATTTGTGCTTTTTAGTTTCTGTAAAGTTTTTTGCGCATTTTTTTAGGTAAACTATAAATTATAGATATGAAAACTTCTTAAATATTTTTAAAACACTTACATTTACAATTGGTGGCCATATCAATGGTGGTTTAGTATATTCCGTCCATATAGAACCAGCACCAAAATTTCTCATTGATACTGCTTCTTTCCAATTTATAGTAATTCGAGTAAATAAAAATGCCTTCTTCTTTTTAGTTATCCTTTCAGCTAATACCATTAACTACAATAAAACATACTTGGAATTAAAAAAAATTGTAATGGATTGCATTTAATATACAGAAAAAAATTACGATATATACAAATATATAAAAACCTACTCGAGAGAAATGATTTCTTCTTATTGAAATGAACAGTTAAAAATAATTTAAATAATTTTAAAAATCATACCAAAATGTTGTCTTTCACTTCAAATTTATATTTGGTTGTTTGATTTAAGTAATTGAGAGTTTCATTGATTGGAACCACATTTGATTCATAATCCAACAGATTTTTATTAACGTAAGTTACTGTGGCATTTTCCAATTTTATATAACCTGCGTTTTTCTAAAAGGCAACAATTTGTATATTTGATAATAACTTATTAAGATGTTCACATACTGATCCAAAGTTGCGAAGAATTTTGCAAAGTAATATCACAATAATCATAAGTTTTTTCATAACTTGTTTATTAAACCGAGTTATATGCTTTACTGAAATAAATTAATGAAAATCTTTTAATACATTTTTAATACCAGGCAATTACCCTTCGGTACTCTAAAATTAAAACTATTATTATTGTTGTAATGTGAACAATGAATAGTTACACGATTTATAATTTTCTGCATAATATTTTATATCGTTTCCGGTTTAGGATTAGGAATCTTCATATCTTCGAAAATATATCGCTCTTTCGTTTATTTGTAATTTTCGTCTTTTTTATTTATATA
The DNA here is from genome assembly GCA_932274525.1 of Podabrus alpinus. NCBI lineage: Eukaryota > Metazoa > Arthropoda > Insecta > Coleoptera > Cantharidae > Podabrus > Podabrus alpinus. The sequence goes on from OW026452.1 coordinate 100,491,939, forward strand.
TTTTATCCTATGAAAAATGCAATTAATATAACAGTCCTCAAGGATCACGCAGTCGTAGTGGAATTGTGACAGTTGAATTACATCTATCAACAATTAAGATTTACGATCTTCTATTTGTGGTGCTTTGAATTTTTAAATTTTAATTTCTATAATAATTTAAATAATGTTCCAATAATTAATTCCAAATTCCAAAAATAGTCTGTTACTAAATACTAAAACGGTAATAATCGTTTTCCCGGAATATCCGGAATTTATATGTAATTTTTATCTTTTTATATTCCATGCCACCCGTCCCCGGTTTCTAGTTTTCACTCACAGTTACTGAAATGAGCATTTAATTTCAAAATAAGGAATTAATTTACATACTTTTACCAAAGGATCTGTAACGAATTGTTACATTATACGATGTAATAAATTCATTACAATCACAATTTTTGTCCTACTTTGTACATAACGATCTTCACAACACCCTTTATGTTGTTTCATTTCCATAATGGTGGGAGTTTGTTGAACTATACACCAGCAGTGTGCCGTTAAGCTTACACCGGCAGACTAGCGAGCGGGAAACCATGGTTCTATACCTAGTCGCGCCGGATATACTGCTGTGATCTTCAAGCCCAATATAAATCTGTGGGCTATGGGGAAGGCAACGGGAAACCACCCCATTAAATTTCTTTCCCTAGTTAAGTCATCTTGACTTCGGTCAAGTTGATTACCAACGTTCGCTGAGCGGATACGGTACTTTAAGAAGAAGACATACATAAAATGCTTACATATTAAAATAATTACAATACAGCCTTGCTATTAACAGACTAGCAGATTTTTCTACATTTTTGGTTTCCATAGTCCGGTGTCGGTTTACACATTAGACCATGCTTTTTTCTTGTCGGCCTTTGGTTTGACCATGGTTTACGTGAATACGGGTCGGCCTTCGGCCTCCATTAAATAAATGTCATGAAATTAAATTAATATGAAATCATCCAATAATGTAAAATATATAATCGCAAAAAGCGAATCCAGTTAATAGAAGTTGTCTAAAGATAAAATTCAACATTGCAATTTGCGAACCAAATCGTTTGAATTTTGCGAGCAAGTGCGAATCAAATCGTTTAATTCAGTAATTAAATTATGTATTATAGATTTAATTGGAATTTCTTTGAATTAAAATTAAACGTTTAAATATCACCTTTGTAGAACTTTTCCGAATTTTGAATTAAAAATTGCATTTTCCTATAAAACAATGCAATGGTTTACATTAAAATTCGACTTTTAGGCCAATACTTTTACGTGATTTTTAATCAAAACCTCGAAAGAAATTGCAAATGCATCAAACTCTGTAGTTACTTGTAAAATAATATAAAGAAATAAAAATTCTACGTTCGTCGTATGAAAACAAAAGAAAATGTCTTTTTTGTTCAAAATTTTATCCTTAAGATGACAAACACATGAGGCGCTCATTGGCCTAGTAGTTAGAGCGATCAACTGCTGATGCTAAAGGCAATGGTTTGAGTCCAGGAATAACCTAATGTTCTTTCCGACTTTCTTTCCTTCCATGGACCGTTTCCCCTACCAACCCGCACTGGCCAGCGTTGTAGGGTATGGCTAACAACCCTTCTCTAAAGGAGAAAGAGGTCTGCTCAGTAGTGGGCAAAGATGACTCTTTTATTATAAACTTAAATTCAAAAGTTTTTCTAGAAGCCAAAAACTCCATATTCAAAAATTTAATTTTTTATCATAAAAACCATAGTTTATATTAATTCTCAGGAAACTGAAAGGCGCGAAAAATAAATCTGTTTTTAAAGAATATTTTGTATTTCTTTAATATTTAAAATCATGTAAATAACCAAATAATTATTTAATATTTAACGGTCACGAACCAATCCAATTTTGATAGTCTTGTGCCATTTTTTAGTTTTAAACCTGTCGTGACCTTTATTTCTCCTGAAGGTAAGTTAGGAGGAAATTGGCTGCCATCAGGTGCCCATCCAAATGTGTGATAAGCAACCTAAAAACTTCATTTTGTAAATTGAAAATTTAAAGCTTTCAATAATGTAAATTCTTTATGTCAATTGATCCACTAAAAGCGACATAGCTAATAAAGGTAACCTTACATTAGAACTTGGGAGCTAGCAGTGGCGTATCTACATTGGAGCTAATGGAGCTGAAACTTCAGGCGCTGATGTAACAAAACCTACCATGGGTTTAGTTCCTTTTTAGACCATTTCTAACAACTCGGGCTCAAATGTTAATGGGTGTGTTTCTAAACTGTACCGGTTGTTCGAGCAATAATTGCTCGAACCAAATTCGAGCAGGTAAGGCACTACCTTACGATCCGGTGCATGAAAATTTGCTCGAGTAATGCGTTCGAGCAGAGTGGGTGAGTTTTAAAACGACTGATGACAATTGATGCAGTAGTTTAAAAACACACTTTTTTGTTCGAGTACTCGAAAAGCTGCTCGAGTAGTTTAAAAACACGCCCAATATATGAATCACATAACATACTACATTTAGCTTCAGGTCCCTAAAAGAGCTAGATCTGCCACTGACAGCTAATGCTTAAAATTTTTTAAATCTATCAAAGACTTACATTTATTATTGGTGGCCATATTAATGGTGGTAGAGTATATTCTCTCCACATTGTGTCAACACCAAATTTTTGCATTGACACTGCTTCTTTCCAGTTTACAGTAAATCGACCTAATGAAAAACCCTTTTTATTTTTGGTTATCCTTGCAGCAGATACAACTAACTACAACAAAAAAAATTTGTAACACATTACGGAATTTATTTATTTATTTATTATTTATATGCGGAGTTAATACAGCCTACACAGTTTCCCGCAATCAAAACGCCATTGCCTACTATCCTTCCTTCCTCTTATTGGATGTCAAAGGCTTGTTCTTTTACTGATTTATTTAATTAGTTTTATGAGCATTTGATTTTTACATTTATCTAGCTAGGCTAGCCTTCAATGTATCTGTACCCTGGTTTTAATGCTATGATGGCAAGTCCTTCTAAGCACGGAGACGGTCAAGAGAATTTAGACTGTACCCGGAGCCGAGCCGGAAACCTTGCATTAGCAGTTGATCATGCTAATATTCAGGCCGTGACCGCCGTCTTCAAGTTTCAGCGGCACAATATACAGGGTGTGCATTTAAAATCAGCAAAAAAATCACCTTTCAGTGCATTGATTTCGATTGAATTTAAGCAACACTAACTGATTGTTTTTATATGAAAAATCAAGTTGGATAATTAATAAAATTAAAAAGCAGAAACATACCAATATATTATCTTCCACTTCAAATTTAAATTTGATTGTTTGATTTAAGTAGTTGAGGGTTTCATTGATTGGTACCACACCCGAACAAAAATCAAGCAGATTTTTATTAACATAATTTACAACGGTATCTTCCAATTTTAAATGATATCCATTTTTCTAAGGTACACAAAAATTTAATCAACTTGCCAAAAAAAATTTTATAAAGATATTGACATACAAATCCATAGCTGTGAATAATTTTGATTAATATCACAATAACCACAACATTTTTCATGATTTGTTCATTTAACCGAGTTATATGCTTTACTAAAATAAATTAATGCAAATCTTTTAATGTATTTCTAATAACAGGCAATTGTCCTTCGGTACTCCAAAATTAAAAATATTATTATTGTTGTAATAGCATCAATGACTGTTTACACGATTTATAATTTTTGCACAATATTTTTCGTCGTTTCCGGTTTAGGATTCGATAGATTATAGATTTTCGAAATGAATGACATCTTTTATTTTTTTTTTTTCAATAATTAAATATAAATTATTTTCAATAAAATTGAAAAGCTCTTCTGGAAATAAAAAACTTTCATTTTTGTTTAACTTTATTAACGCTCTTTTATTAACACTATTTACCATTACCTAATTACCAGTTTTATAGAGCATAATATTATCTACAATATTAATTTATACAATATTTATCGTCAAGTCAGTCGTTTAATCTGCACGCGCAGTCAAACTTTAGAAACTCGGATTCCAAAAATCTTCGATTTCGTCGTTTTCTGATTTTGCACCAGCAATTTGTTTCGGTATTTAGAATGAAATTAAAACACACCTCAATGTATGTGTTGTGCATTTGTAGTACTATCACACACAGAGGGGACCTACTTGTTTAACGCGGGCTCCGAACCGCGGGAAGTGTATACACTTCATCTCCAGAGAGGCTATTCTTGGCATATTACACCTCGGTGGTTTGCCAATGCCTTCCGAGGGGAGACGGTCAGGATAAAGTTTTCACTGAGCCCGGAGTCGAACCGGGCATTCAGCTATAGCAGCAATGCACTTAACCGCTTAAGCTGATTACCGTCTAATAACTGTAGTTATTCTTTATTGGTTGTTTAAGCAGCTAGTGAAAATTCTGCCAAAGTATTTATTAAATTCCGTTAAAACTTAAACAGGAAAAGTTCATTATAAGTAATCCGTGATTTCAATTATTATATACGATATTACTATAGGATTTAAAATTTTCTACATTTTCTGTAGTTTGCCCTTTAGATATTATCTCTCAAGTGTTGTGGTTTTTATTAATTGATTTTTTCATTTATTTGTATAAGAAATATAAATTAAACAAATAACGTCCAAAAGTTCTTCTACAACTCTAAAACTCCATATTAGAGAATTCAATTTTTATGATGGGATAATTTTTCACAAACATCATACGATACTTTTATATTAATTTTTATTTTAAAATAAGTTTACATAATATTTTATATTTCTTTAAAATTTGAAATAAAGTAAACAATTAGTAAACAACGATCACAAACCAATCAGATTTCGACAGTATTGTACCATTTTTTAGTTTTAACCATGTCGAGATTATTATTTCTCCTGAAGGTAAATTCGGAGGGAATTTGCTACTATCAGGTGCCCATCCATATGTGTGATACGCAACCTAAAAATTTATTTTAGGACTTCAAAATTTTAGAGCTCTGATATGAAAATTTTGTATCAATTGGGCAACTAAAAACGAAGTGCTTAATAAAGAACTTGCTAGCAGTGGCGTATCTCAATTGTAGCTAATGAAGTTGAAGTTTCAAGCCCCCGATATAATAAAGCCTTCCATGGTTTTACTTCCCTGTCATTTGTTCCAACTGGGAGCAAATCTTAATAAAAAAATATATGAGCCATTAAACATAATACACTTAGCTCCAGGTCCTGAAAATAGCTAGATCCGCCACTGACAGATAGTGCTTAAAACATTTCAAATCTATCAATGACTTACATTAATTTTTGGTGGCCATATTAATGGTGGTCGAGTATATTCCCTCCATATCGTATCTGTACCAAACTTTTGCATCGATACTGCTTTTCTCCAGTTTACAGTAAAATGACCGAATGGAAAAGCCCTCTTATTTTTGGTTATCTTTGTAGCTGATGCAACTAACTGCAATAATAAAATATATAACACAATACGAGTTTATTCTGTTTCCCGCAATCACAACTAGTCTGGTTTTCTTCCTCTTATTATAGGTTCATGAAATGTTTTTTTACTAATTTATTTAATTAGTTCGACGACATTTGGTTTTTACATCTTAGCCAGCTAGCTAGGATGACCTTGCTTCTATGTGTTTGAATGACTCGACGTGCCCTTCGAAGCATGGAGGCGGGCAAGAAATTTTAGACTGTACCCTGAATCGAACCGGAGAACCTTGCTTTAGCAAATGATCTGGCTAGTATTCGGGCTATGACCGTCGGGTATGCATTTCTAAAGTAGCTAGTCGAAATAACTTGTTTGAACTAATTGAAGAAAACCAAAAACACGTCGGGTTAAATAGCAAGGGGAACGACTGAAAAATTTTGAAAAATATCTTCGAAAGGCTCTGCTTTATTGCTTTGTCAATTAATAGGATAACAGAGGAGAGGAGGATTCAAACTTTACTTTTTGTTTCAAATTTCACATGATTTAATATAGGTACCTTTTTCATACCCCATTAATGATTTTTATAATTTATTATAAACGAATTAATAATTCAAAAAAATTGGAAATAATTGAGTCAACTCTAATAAATTACTAGCGCAAGAAAACTATTTTTCCACTTCCAATCAAAATCCAAACAATAAACAATTCGATATACTTGCAAATTAATAAATAGTCCAGGCAATGAACACTTTTAGCTTCCCAAAAATTTGTGCGAATTGAAATTTGGTATATATTTACAAAACTTAAAGCGTAGAGGATGTTCTGATTGATTTCTCCATCATATTCTCCCTAGTATCATTTTACAAGTTGACCAATTTTTCCGGAGTAGGTCAACTCGGCAAAAGGTACAAGGGATAGGTTAATCCTACCGGTCAACTGGGCAAATGAAAACCAGAGGCCGTTTTAATTATGGGTCAGCTCGGCAAACGCGCTGAATAATGCTATTTCGAGGGTCTCTCACATCCCGGTTGCATTTATCCCGGTTTCCTTGATCTGTCGCGCCTCTCGTATGTTTAGCGCCCGCCGCGTAGCGGCTCGGAGCACGAAAAACCGCCCGGAGATGCGGAGCATCGGAGGGTAGGTTTTTTGATGCTCACAGTTCTGGCCAAGCCAAAATTCCTTTCAATCATATTCGGCAAAGATCTATTAAAATCTTGGAAAGCGCCTGTACCCTAATTGCGCCGGGGGTGGTATTATCAGTTACCGTTAATGACATCGAAAGGTACTTTGCCGAGTTGGGCTATGTATTTCCAGGTAGAAAATTTGGACCCGGATTAAATATCTGACCATTTGCCGAGCTGACCTACGTCCAATTTTTCAGCTTCGTTGCGTAGACCAAAAGTATATTGCAATATAATTAACCATTAGTGCTTTGCATTTAACCCTACAGTGCATACGTCAATAAAAATCACACCAGTGCATAAGTAGGGTCTGTCAGGCCCATAGCTTTAAATCGACGAATGTTTGGATATTTCAGGAAAATATGATAATTTTTTAAATTTATATAATTTATTACAGTTAATAAAAATAGAAAATTTAAAAAAAATCAAAATTGTTGAAATAAATCAAATAAATTATTATGCAATATTCAGTCACATTGTAGTTGAATATTGTATTACGGTGACGTACAAGAATTGTAAAAATACTTTTGATAATAGTTATAATTGAATTACATGGAAATTATAGCAGTTTTATTAGGTATAAAATTATTTTACGAGTAATGATTACCATCAATTGTTATTATCAGCTGAAAATTTTTTTTACAAAGCTTATAATTCGATTGGAAGCCGATTAATCAAAATAGTAACGCCAGTGCATACGTCGAGCTACTAGGCCCAAAGCCCTTTTATTGGCAATCCATTCAACTTTTTCAAGTTTTTTAAACACATATCGATGTCTTTTCATATTTAGACAGCTACTAATGATATGATGAAATTGATTTCAACGGTTCTTTTTTTATATTCATTTAAATGTTCACTCGGGCCTGCTAGGCCCTACGTATGCACTGTAGGGTTAAGCAGTGCCAACTGATGTTTTCCAAGTGCGAAATCAAGTTCAATAATTAATTTAAAAAAACCTCAAAAACGTACCAAAATATTGTCTATCACTTCAAATTTAAATTTAATTGTTTGATTTAAGTAGTTCACAGTTTCATTGAATGGTAGCACACCTGAATCGAAATCAATCAGATTTTTATCAACGTAAGTTATAACGGCATCTTCCAATTTTATATAATATCCAGTTTTCTAAGGTAGGCAAAAATTTAGTGAATTTGTGAGTAATTAATATTATAAAGATATTGACATACTAATCCATTAATAAGGAAACTTTTGCAAGTTAAGATCACAATAACCATAAAAGTTTTCATGATTTGTTCATTTAACCGAATTGTATGCTGGACTAAAATACATTTATACAAATTAATATTTTAATGTATTTCTAATTACCAGCATCTGTCCTTCGGTGTTCCAAAATTCAAACCCTGATTGTTTTAATGTTTTCGACGATAGATTACATAATATTTAATTTTCTGAAAAATATTTAAGTTTGTTTCCGGTGTAGGAGTTCGATGACCAAATGTTCTAAGAGTTATGGAATTTTTATAAATTAAATGAAACAAAAAAATTTGTGAGTTCTAGAATCCAAAAACTCTTTGCGTTCTGCTTCAAATGCATTTTATAATATACTCATGAAATATACCACCTTAAAGTATTCTATTTTCTTCTTCGTGTTCAAAGTTTTAACTTTTCATTATTTTTTAGTTATTATTCAGTTTATCATCCGGGATCACAGGGTTTCCACTGAAGTTGATTCAATAGAAAATTTGAAATGTAGTAAAAAAGAAAAATATGTTCAACAAGTCTTACTAAAAGCTTTTCAACAGGGCCTTGGTTATTAAATTTTAAATAAAATACACATTTGGAATAAAAAATTTTGAATGAAAAATATAATCGAACAAAGGTCCACCAGGACCACGAATACAGATGTCGATTCTTATGTCAAACTTTTCGATTACATTTTTGTATAATTGCAGCTCTATCTCAAATGCATAAGTCACCGTTAGATTAACCAAACCATAAAATGTAAGTTTTTAGACCCAACTATTTACGCAAAATTCGCTATGTTAGTGCTCGTGGATGGCCCAATTGCTGAAAACGCCATGGAATTGATAAATTTGGATCTTTCTTAACACTTTCACTTACAGCCGTAAAATTTTCATCTGAACGGCCCAGACGTATTGTTGTTGGTATGTTATGTACCGAACCAGTAAACTCAAATTCAACCACCAAAAATTTTTAATATCGGTCTCAGAAGGCCGAATATAACGACCGAAAATATCCGAAATTTGTGATATATAGTTTTTGCAGATCCACCATTTTCATAGATTTTAATTATTTTCATGCAATTTTTGATTGCATGAAAATTTGATTGATGCTGTGTTTTAAGCTACCAGGTCGATGCAAAACATTGAATTTCTTACTCGTACTTAAATTGCACATAGCATTTGACCTCATTAAAATATAAAAGATAAGAAAGATAAACAAATTTAGCAATTTCTCTAAATAATGAACAAATAAAGATCTTTAAGCATTGGTAAATGACATTAAAAGCTGCAAAATGATTTCACAGAGGTTTTTGCTACCTCAAAAATTTGGTAATAAAGGATTGTTTAGGTCAAATATGGTAAAACTACTGTGAATGTTATCACAAATTAACATAACCTCAATTGTACTGTACAAAAATGGAATTTATTCCATGAATAACAATTATTGTGTGAAACCAATTATATGAAAACTTGTTAAATGATCTACTCTTTCTGATGGTCATAATTTGCAACTATAAATCTCCAAAAGTGTATATAAAGGTCATTTTCGCTTCAATTTGATAACGAGCTTCGTGATAAGAAAAAGGTGAAGAACTCCGCTAAAACTTGCCTACAAAGTGCTACTGTATTCACGAGACGTCGGGGAACCACACAGTTAATCAACTCATCATAGATGAAAGCGCTCCTGTAAAAAATTTAAAGGCAATTAGTGAACATAAAATTCATGAAGGTGAGAAACTCGACTCACTGATAAGGAAATTTGACCAAATTTCACGAACGGCGCAAGTAGAAAGTCAGTCTTCCTCGAATGCTCAAAATGGACGGACGTGCAGCTCCGTAGAATTGCAGTCTTCCACGAACTCTTCAAAACGACGGATGTGCGGCTCAAAATAATGAAAGTTTTCCAAAAGTGATCGAAATGGATGGACAGGTGTCTCCTTAAAAACAAACAGTCTATTTTTAGCTCTCGAATAAGCAAGACGTGTACCTCCAGGGTAAAAATTCAATCCAAAAACACCCAGATGTTCGACCAATTTGATGTTTGTCTAAATTAGATAACAATTTTACAACAATGGCTACCTTTTGTTAAGCATCTTAACGATTAACGAGTTAAAAGTATGACTCACCTTTTAAATAACTGGTAAACGAATTACAACAACAATTCACTGGTATTCCACGAACACGATTCTAACAATCAACAAGTGTCAACTGGCAATTCAACGTCGTCAGCAATCACAAAGCGGGAGTTCGAAAGTTATCAACGCCATCAACAAGAAGCGAAGTAGTGAAACGCAGTGATGTGTACGCGCAGTTAAATTGTGTTAGTGCGCAGGTCTTTTTCTCATGCAGTTGGATATTTTAAACACCAGGTATTTGAAAAACTTTATTATTTAAAAATTTGTATTTTGTCTTCAACATTTAAAAATAGGACGTGACTAAGTGGTAGCACTATCCTCGTCAACGAAATTCAATAAACATTTTTGCGATTATTTAATTTTATATACAACATTTAATTTATGAACAATTTAAAACTGCTACTGGAAAGCAGAAGGTTTTGAATTTATTCAAACCACCAAGAAGAAGGAAGGAAATTTGGATGTATTGATTTAATTTATTTGATATTTAATATTGTCATTATTCACAGATAATAATCTTATCTGAATTTGTTCAAAATTTGTGTTCGCATGCGATTTGATTGAATTTATTTTCTTAAATATAAAACTAATTTTTGATTCAAACAATCTTTTATTCATCGTCTCTAGTAAGTAACAGTAAGCATTACAAGATTTAAGATCATCATCGAAAGCAAATTTGTTCGTCTCAATTATCAAAACATCAACATTTTTAATCTACAGAATTTGTTCAACCTTAATCGGCATCCCTTAATTGAGTTCAATGAATCCACCACACCTTGAGTGAATCTCAACGATTGAGCTAGATAAATGGGACAAGTGTAGTGAATTTCTGAGTAAATTTGCACCCTCTGAAGACTTCATATTATTTTATAAATTTTGCTTTCACTTTGAAAGCTGGCGCCTAACAAAATCCAGGGTGGTGCAGTTTACAAAAGGAATTACACAGCAATATTGAAGACATTATAAAAAATTGTAGACCTTCTACTTGATATGTGTCCGAAAACAGCATGACAAAACTGTCACGACATCCAAAATTACCTCACAGGTATTATAAAAAAAGTGTGCAAAATGTTTTCTGGCTATATTATACCTATTAAATGTTCCCTAAACATCCCACTAGGAAAATACTACTTTTAATTTATATAATATTTTTATGCACCAATTTTCTAATTTTGGACAGCACTAAAATATGTATTCAGTATACGACATGATACTGGATACGACCTTGACCGTTGATTCTTCATTGTGATGTTTCTATTGTTGCAAAAGCTTATCTACATTTTTGATTCTAATGACCTATTCCTAAACCATCATTAATATAATAATTTTATTATTGAAATATTAAATTAAACAATTTAAAAATAAGGTATTTGGTTCAATATCTATATTTTTGTTCTGCATACATAATTTTTTTAATTGTTATAAATTTGAAGAAAAGGTTATAACTTATTTAAAATGTAGATATTAAATACAATAATTTATTGAATAAAATTTAATATTTAACGATCAAAATCATGTCCACTTGAGACAGTTTTGTTCCATTTCTTAATTTTAAAGTTGTCGTCACTTTTATTTCTCCTGAAGGTAAGTTTGGAGGAAATTTACTAGCATCGGGTGCCCAACCAAATGTATGATAAGAAACCTTAAAAATTCACCAACATCAATTAAATGTATAGTTGATCCATGTCCTTAATCAAATTCGTATTGATACTTGGCTCTTACATTTGCTATTGGTGGCCATATTAAGGGAGGATGAGTATATTCTCTCCATATAATATCTGCACCAAATTTCTGCATCGATATTGCATCTTTCCAGTTTATACTAAATCGAGTAAATAAAAACGACTTCTTACTTTTTGTTATCCTTGAAGCTGATACAGTCAACTACAATAAAATATCAAAAAAATTTAATTTTCCATACGAAATTTGATCACTCTATTTGTGCAATTTCCTGAAAAGCTAAGACAGTACACAATTAATTCAATATAAGATTGATTTTTAATATGTTAAATATAATTAGTTCTTGGCAGTACTTTAATAATGCAAAAATTTTAAAAATTCGGGAACATACCAAAATATTGTCTTCTACTTCGAATTTAAACTTGGTGGTTTGATTCAGGTAATTGAGAGTTGCATTGATTGGTACCACACCCGACTGAAAATCAGCCAGAATTTTATTAACGTAAGTTAGTTCGGAACTTTCCAATTTTACATAATATGTATTTTTCTATAAAAATTTAATCATAAAGATACGATAATAACGATTACTAAGATGTTGACATACTAATCCAAAGATGTTAAGAATTTTGCAAATTAATATCACAATAATCATGAATTTTTTCATGATTTGTTCATTTAACCGAGTTATATGGTTTACTGAAATAAATTTATGCACAATTTTTAATGCATTTCTAATAACATGAAATTGTCCTTCGGTGCTCCAAATTTAAAATTGGTATTATTGTTGTAATCGGATCAATTACTGGTTACACGATTTATAGTTTTCTGCATTATATTATTTTCCATGTTTTCCGGTTTATTATAAATCTCCAAAAGGAAAACATGTCTTTCATTTATTTTTTTAAATAAAATATTTCAGGAAAAATCTTCCAGGAAAAACAAAAATACCTAATTTAGAATATACCGCCCTTTTATTTTTAAATCATTTTTATCGCTTTTTTTTATGTTTATGATCTTAAAAATATGATTAAACAGTTCTAAAGAGTTTCAAGTTTTACAATCTTTGATTTTATCTTCTATGTATAAAGCGAAAGACGGGGTTCACAGATAGAATTTTGGATAACGCCGAAAAATGTCATTCAGTCATGTTCCTTTGATTTTCCACATGGCTTTGACCGTCGATGTTCTTTATGATGTTGTTGCCGTAGAAATAAACTACCTACAATCTAAAGTGTGTAAAATTTTCCAGATTTTCCATAGGATTGGTATGTACATCTTCCTTTGTTTGAAGAATTTTTTCATTGCTTTTATTGTTGTTAACCCATTACCACCCAACGTCCCAATTTTGGGACGCTAACATTTTGAGCTGTTTTTAAATTTTGGCTTAAAAAGTTTGCAAAATAAGTGCATGAAATCATAGATTATGATGATTGGTTACAAATAATGTTGAATACATACTGCTGTGATTTAAAATGACCCCACACAACACAAATAGTTGTGAAACTGAATTTATCATTGTATTTAGGAAAATTAAGATAATTTTAAACATTAGATTTAACAGATAAACACATCCAACTCTATTTCACATATTACAAAACTAATAAGATCTTTAAAGATGTGAAAGCTATATCAAAACCTGCTAAATACATTCAATTTGTATTTATCAATAATAAAAGATACAATCAACAAATGTGAACTTTGTAGTTTAGCAAAATACAAAAATCACATCAATCAAAATAGCATAAAGAGTATTAAGGTAAATGAGCCGGGGGAATTAATCGCAATCGATTATTTGAGTAATTTGGTACCATCGAGAGACAATTTCAAACACATCTTCGTTGTGTTTGACATTTGTACAAAATTTGTAAAATTGTATCCAACGAAGCTATGTAACACAGATGTCACTATACAAAGGATAGAAGAATTTAGTTCAAACATTGTCAAACCAAGAAGAATTTTAGCAGATAATGCGACATACTTTAATAATGAACGTTTTATTCGACATTGGGGAGAACAGCAAATTGAAGTTTGTTTTAGTTCCATAAGGCACCCTCAAGGAAATCCAAGTGAACGAATAATACAAGAAGTAATAAAATTTTTAAGAATTTTAACACACCGAAGACATCAAGAGTGGTTGGAAAGATTAGAAGAGGTGGAAAACTTCATAAATTGGACTCCAAATGTGCGCACAAAATTCTCACCATGGTACCTAATGAAAGGAACTAATCCAAATCGCCCATGGGTAGAGAATGTGGAAGAAAGAGATTTCAATGAGGATATGATCAAAGCAAGAGAAAATGCACACAGGAGTTCAACGAAATATGAAGAAAGAATGAACAGGAAAATTCGCAACAAACTATCATTCAATATAGGGGACAGCGTAATAATAAAGAGCCTACGTACCGCCAACCGAGCACAAGACATTTGTGCGAAACTTTTACTACCTTATGAGGGTCCATTTTTCATCAACAAAAGGATAAATGAAAATGTATATGAATTGAAGCATGAAGGAGGAGACATTAGAGGAAGATTTCACATAAACCTCATGTATCCGTTCACGAAGCCACCAAGTAACATGGAAGAAGAAGAGGAAATTTAAACAAACGCACGACTCGGCGTTAACAAAAAACTTAACAATTTAAAAAGAAGTTATTAAAAGCAAGTAACTTAATTAATTTAAAAATGCACTAATTAAATGATGTATTTAAGTGAAGATGGGAAGTTTGAATGTAGAAATTTGGGTAAATGCGAAAATGAATGTAAAGAATGTCACAAACATTAACAAAATTGATTGGAAGCTTGATAAGAAGGGGAAGGGGAAAGCAGTCTGGAAGAAACAGAGTGCGAATTAAATAAAAGTCGGATGCAATGTGCCCGATAGATAAGAAGGGGAAGGGGAAAGCAGTCTGGAAGAACCAGAGTGCAAAGTAAATAAGAGTCGGATGTGAGTGCCCGATAAAATAAGAAAGAGAAAAAATCAAGACAATCAAAGAACAAGAAAAGATAGCAATGTGACGTTTAATCAAAGAACTATTTACCATAACATGGAGATTTAGTTTAAAGAAAAAGAGCTGCAGATTAAAAGGTTGAAAGAGTGAATAGGTGGAGAGGGTACATGATTGAGAGAAGAGGGAATGAATGTCAACACGTATGCAAGGTGTTGAGTTTCAACTCAAAGATGACAACTGAGTGTTAATTTCAAAATGGCATGAAAGAAATGTTTGAGGGGAATCAAAAGGGAAAAGTTTTGCTATGGGTGTTTAAATTGGAACAAATGAAATGTTTTGTCACCAATTAATTAAAAATTTTATAAAGGGAAGAAAACTTGTTTACATTTACGTTGACGCTTCGATCGAGAGCGTTTTGTTGAAGAAAAGTCCACGTGGACGTTACACGTTATTTCAGCATGACTTTACTTCAACAAAACGAGGGGAAAATATTTGTTGTGGTCCCCCCCTTGGCTATTTGAGAAATTGCCAAGAAAAGGATTCCCACTTCGAACACTTCTCTCTATCTCAGGATTATTCGCTTTAAAAAACGACTTATAAGCCAACAGTCAAAAGAAAACAATCGGATAGCCAAAACACATTTAATAACATCAATATTAAAATAACAAAATCAAAAACAACATAAACATAAAAATCGAACAACTTAATATTAAACAAATTTTATGCTAACCTTTTATATAGCGTTAATCAACCACACACGTCTTATTTATAAGCTCTCTACATCGTTTCTCTTTATTTTCTTCTGCGGCTATTTGGTCGCTTCTTTAAATTTAATTAATTTAAATTTAAATTGGTTTAAATTTTTATCTTCGTCTATTATCAAATCGCACTCCCAATTTGCGACTCTCCTTTTCGCTGCGTGCATTCGCACTCCCGTTTATTTATTATGCGATTATTTTCGCTTCTTTAATTTACTCTCTCTTAATATGAGACCGTTTTGTAGCCTCTTTCAATTGAACTCTCTCTTTATATGAGACCGTTTTTGTAGCCTCTTTTAATTTAACTCACGATTTTTCGACTATCTCGGTCGCTTATTTTTATCGAATCCCTGTTTTTTATCTCTATGACAACCTCTTCTTTTTTTATTCCTATTTGATTTTATCTCATTATTTTGTCATGTCTTTTGTGTTGCCTATCCAAGTTATCGTCAGGCGTTTCATTTTTATCATCACAAAAACTTAATCTAACAAAACTTAATCTAACAAAACTTAATCTAACAAAACTTAATCTAACAAAACTTAACTAAAACATTTAAAAACTCTCCGACCGTTTACTCTTGCACTGTTCGCCCATAATCGTGGTAACACGATGGAACGGTTTGACGGACAACGAGAACTTGGAAGAAAATGACTTACTGGACAGAGAGGTAAATGATGTGCCTGGTACCCTAGAACTGTTTCTATCTTCCGATTCAGAGCTAAGCAGTGCTGATGAATATTTATCAAAAAAGAAAAAGAAATTTTTCGATATAACCACTGCGATCCAACATGACAAAATGAACCAGGTCCATCGAATAAAAATTCGATTCGAAACTGTGATGTGCCATTGAATGACATTTGTTTTGCTCCTTTTCACGCAAAATAAATACGTAATGTAACCATTTTATTACTTAAAATAAATTTTTTCATGTGAATTATATTTTAGTCACTTTCAGCCATTGTCCCAAAAATGGGACGCCCTGTTTCTGCGTAACTGACAATTTTCAAAACTTTTTTTTGATTAATTTATTTACTTTAGTCCACAATGAACTAATTTTTATTACAATTAAAAAATTTTCCTTAGAATTTCAATTACGGCTGGTAATGGGTTAAAAGAAATTAAAAACACTAAAATTAAATTACTGCGGTTTTACATTTTTTTTTATTTTTCTAAATTTTAAAATAAGCTGAGGTACATATTTTTTTTATTTCTTTATGATTTACAGAAATAAAATAATTACTTAGTTATTTAATATTTCACGAAGAAAATCCAATCGAATTTCACCAATAGTGTGCCATTTCGTAGTTTTAAACCTGCCGAAACTTTTATTTCACCTGAAGGTAAATTCGGAGGAAAATTACTAATATCAGGTGCCCAACCAAGTGTGTGGTAAATAACCTAAATAAAAATAGTTTTAATTAATATCTGATTCGTTTCATTAATTAATAAAAAAGTGTACTCAATTGAAAATTTTCTATTTTGATATTTTACATTTACTACGGGTGGCCAAATTAATGGTGGTCGAGTATATTCTCTCCATATAGAATCAGCACCAAATTTTTGCATTGAAATTGTGTCTTTCCAATTTATAGTAAATCGTGCTAACGAAAATTCTTTCTTACTTCTTGTTATTCTTGCTCCTGCTACATCGCACTATAATAAAAAATGCAACGAATAAAATAAAATTATACATTATTCAACAATAAATTAAACTTTAAAAATAAAATGGTTATTTAAACTTGAAAATATTTTTTATGATATTAGTATACTACATACATTGCTGAAAGTTTCCATTAAAATAAAAGAAATATTTTCATGTTTAATTAACTATTTTATTTTTAAAGTTTAATTTATTGTTAATTCTCAATAGTTAAAAAATGAATTATTCAGTTTAAAATATTAATTAATATAAAAATTGTTAGTTTCCCCGCTTATGATTATTGAACAAAATTATTTAAATATTTGCAACGTGCATGAAAATCCTAGGCAGTAAGAAAATTCAAAGTGAATCGTAAAAAATCATATCTTACTATGATTAATTTAACAGTAATCAGATAAATTTCTCAAGTGCATCTACGATTAGTTAATGCGAGAAAACAAATTCAAAAACATACCAAAATATTGTCTTCCACTTCAAATTTAAATTTGATGGTTTGATTTAAGAAGTTGAAAGTTTCATTAATTGGTACCACACCCGTAGAAAAATCAACCAGATTTTTATTAACGTAAGTTGCTATGGTATTTTCCAATTTTAAATAACTTGTACTTTTCTGAAGTAGACAAAGATTTTATTAAATTGAGCATAATTATTTGAAAGAAGTTGACGTACTAATCCCGAGTTATTAAGAAATTTGCAAGTTAATATCACAATAATCGTAAAACTTTTCATGATTTGTTCAGTTAACCGAGTTATTTGTTTGACTAAAATATATTTATACAAATCTTTTATGTATTTCATATTTTAAGCGTTTGTCCTTCCGTGGTCCAAAAATAATACCATGATTTATATAATGATTGCAATTACAGGTTACAATACTTTTAATTTTCAACATTTTGTTTTAGTTTCCGGTTTAGGAGTTCGATGCCATGAGAATTTTCTAAGGGTTGTGGTTTTTGTAAATAGTTTTTCATTTATATTTTGTAAATAAAATAAATTAATTAATAGTTTGTCATAAAATTTAAAAAATCTTTTCAAAACCAAAAACTCTATTTAAGAGAATATTTCGCTTTTATGTTTTTTTACGATTAACCATTTTACGTAATAATAATAAACCTCCATGAAGTCAACCCCCATTCAATGGAATTTTTAACTTTATTTTATTCCAAACGTTTGGTAATCTTTAGGTAAGATTTGGTAGTTTATTATGTTTTTCGTTATTAAGAGATCAGAATTGAAAAACCAAACCTTCCAAACGTTTTGCATAAGAAAAGTTAAAAATTCAATTGAAGGGGGGCTAACTTGATGGAAGTTAATAATAATTATTAAACCATATTTTATTATTAATTTTCAGAAGTTTTAAATAATTCCTACTTCCCATCTTCCTTTGCCAAGAGGACCACTTTTTAAATTAATAAAAAAATTATTTGTACTATTTGTTCATTGCTTTTATTGCTGTTAAAGGAAACTAAAAGACTAAAAAGAAAGTAAAATGAGATTTATAAAAATTTTAAAATATTTTTGAAGATTTTAAAATAAAATGTTATTCTCTTTTTAAATAAACAACATTCAAAATCCAGTTCAATTTCGACAATCTTGTACCATTTTTCAGTTTTAAACTGGTCGAAACTTGTATTTCTCCTGAAGGTAAGTTCGGAGGAAATTTGCTGCCATCAGGTGCCCAACCAAATGTGTGATAAGAGACCTAAAATTTTTTTTATTAATGTACCACTCTCTTGTTTCATTAAAACAAATTGATCAAATAAATTGAAACAGCTGATTGAACGGATCAATTAAAAGGACTCAATTCAATCAGAACTTGAGAGCTGGTACTTGAAACTTCTCGAATCTGTCAAGGACTTACATTCACTTTTGGTGGCCATATTAATGGTGGTTGGGTATATTCTCTCCATATAGAATCAGCACCAAATTTTTGCATCGATATTGATTCTTTCCAATTTACAGTAAATCGTCCTAACGAAAATTCCCTCTTAGTTTTTGTTATCCTTGCTGCTGATATATCGCACTACAATAAAAATTGCTATTAATGAAATAAAATTATATAAATAACTTTATTTAACATAATATATTTAAAACTCCTAACCTCCTGTACAAAGTAAAAATTGTTTGCCAGGGGGGTTTTTCTATACTTCTCGTTTCAAAATTATTAGATTTATAAATAATGCAATAAAGTTGCATTAAATTGGAAAAACAAATTTTACTGTAATGTACATTAAAATTAATTTAAAAAATAATTAAAGATAATGAAGTCCATCCAATTTAATATTGCAATTTTAATAATAAAATACTTCAAAGAGCATCGTAAAAATCGAGTTTTAATGTATAGAATTGAATTGGTACATCTAAAAATCACTCAAGTGCATCAAACAATTATTAGATAAAAACTAAATAAAAAAACTAGAACATACCAAAATATTGTCCACCACTTCAAATTTAAATTTTATTGTTTGATTTAAGTAGTTGAGAGTTGCATTGATTGGTACCACTCCCGAATTGAAATCAATTAGAATTTTATTTACATAACTTACTGAGGCGTTTTCCAATTTTAAATAGCTTGCACTTTTCTAAAGTAGACAGATAATTTATGAATTTGAGAAGACTAATAAAAAATATATTGACATACCAATCCAAAATTTTGAAGAATTTTGCAGGTTAATATCACTATAATAATTATAAAATAATTCATGCTATGTTCAGTTAACCAAGTTATATGTTTTACTAAAATATATTGACATAATGTATTAATTTTTAATGTATTTGTGATTACCGGAATTTGTCCTTCATAGTTCCAAAAATTTAAAACGTCAGGTTACAAGGTTTTTATTTTCTGTAAGCACAACCAAAATTGCAGTTGAGGATATTTGGCTTTTTGATTTTATTAAATGGTATTTATCTATTATAGTTACATTTTTTTATCTTCTTATAAAATATGTATAATTAAAGTTTGACTTCTTCTTCTTCTAAGAAGAAGAAGAAAGTTTGACGTAATTGTGTAAGAAAATTGCGAAAAAATCCGAAAACGTCTTCTATGATTTTCCCTTACTTTAAGTGCTTGTTCACAAGGAACGTAAGACACGAGAAATACATAAGACATAAAATTTACATTAAGCATAATTTTAATATTAATTTTACATACGACATTCAATTGGAATGGTTTTAATTTTATGTACTAAACTGAAGCTTTGTGTAAATTTTACATCTTACGTATTTCTTATGTCTTAGGTTCATTGTGAACAAACACTAACATACTAAAAGTCACCGTGTCGAAACCCTGAGGTTGCCTTTCCCCGAAAATGTTCTAAAGAATTGTATTTATATTAAAATCCTTTGAAACAACGGAAATAGAAACACATTGGAGCTCAAACGAATGACACCAATTTTATAGAAGAAATTCGCGTTGGGAGAGGGGGTGAAGCTAACGATATGAAAAGCTCAAATGAAGCTCAACCGAAGATCAAACGTTTCAGACTAATTTTATTTAAAAATTCACAATTGAGGGGGAGGGGCAAAATTTACCTCAACTACTTCCTAATTTTGTAGTCGTAAAGCCCTAAGTCTTTGAGCGACGACATTTTTTTCTTACATGATAGACTGTTAATCACAAGCAAAATTACCTTTCTGTCACTAGATAGTCACATTTGCATCATAAGTTAGTTACAGTTTTGTCACAAGAAGTCACTGAGGCGGACATGTTTTAGAGAATATCAGTATTATCAATTTGTAACCGCGATATCGCAGAGATACTGGGGCATAAGAATATCTTAAAATATAAACTATATTTCAGCAAATTGTATTATTTTAAACGTATTCACATGTTTTTAAATAATATTGAACATCCAATCGCTTGTAAAGAGTTTGGTATGATTCAGAAGCGCCAAAGATAATAAAACTTCTATTTTTCCAGAGACCAGAGTAGGAGGAAATTTGCTAGCATCGGGTGCCCAACCAAAAGTATGATAAATAACCTAAATTTAACAATTCTTTAGATTTTTGTTGGTATCAGAAGCAGGCAACAATTAATAATTACTTACATTTACTCGTGGAGGCCATATTAATGGTGGCCGAGTATACTCGGTCCATATAGTATCAGCCCCAAACTGTTCCATTGATAATATATCTTTCCAAATTAAATTAAAATTTGTTAAGCGAAATTTGCGGTTTTTTTTAGTTACCCTATAACAACTACAGTCGAACTAAAAGAAAATTATTTAAAATTTTTAATAATATATAAAGCAAAGAAGAATATTTAAGATTTATAGAATACCCAAAGATTTTCTTTTACTATAAATTTAAATTTCATAGTCATATTTAAGGAATTGTATGTCTCGTTAAATGGAATAACATCTACAGTGTAATCCATCAAGTTATCATTCACGTATGTGCGTTTAATGCTCTCCAATTTAACTGTGAATGAATTTTTCTGAAATAATTAAAATTTTTATTAAAAAAACTGAAGCGCATTAAAATGGCTAAATTGTTTTTAAATTTTATTTGTTTAAAAATTAACAAAATAAACGAAAACAAATGTTTCTGAAAGCTTAGGAATTTAATTGTCTTGTTAATTTATAATGTTTAATTTTATATAAATGCACCATACCAATGCCCAACTTGACAATATGTTGCATAATATCAGAAGCACAATAATCATAGCATTATTCATGATGATGGCCCGATCCATACATCTGTTATAAATTTACTAAAACTTTTATATATATATATTTAGTAATCATATATTAATGTATTTTTGATTACCTGTAATTATTATTATTTTTATCATTGATATGTAAAAACACTACATAATGTGATTTCAAACTATATTATAGTTTTATTTTATTACTTTTATTTACAGAATGGACCAGAAAAAAATTAAATATTCCTTATGTAATTTATTTTTATGTTTATGTAGAAAACGAAATGGCTACCAACGAAGATTAATATCGCATGGTAGTCATATTTACTTTAGGCGAGGAGAGGGGGATGAGCTCTTGAATTCTTGTAAATGATAATATTTACAAACAAGTTATTTTGTTTATCAACAAATACCATGTAATAACTACCTATCCATAATTTAGCTTTTGAAAATCCAAAATAGGTGTGAAAAAAAATTAGAAGGAATTATCCTTAATAAAATTTTATTTTATTATTTAAGAATGTTATTATGCTTTCAAATATTTATAAATTATTAGTTTATGAGAATTGATAACGGAGTTATTTTTTTTAAATACAACCAAGTTAGTGAAAACGTTCTTGAAAACCCTAATTGCAAAATAATAATTTTTTATTATGTCAAGAGTTCCCAATTTATTTCGCTCTCTTTAAAGCTCGTCAGTGTGCTGTATCTTCTTCTTCGGCCGTTCTCTACCCACTACTGAACGCAGGCCTCGTCTCTTCGGATCCACTACATTCCATTCTAGGCCATCTGTACAAACTTTTTGCCTGCTTTCTGTTTTTACATAGCTCAATTAGCTTTAATTTTGCCATGCTCATTAAGTTCGTCTACATTGAATCATTGTTTAGCTCCCTGTACTATAACTTTGCTCCCTTCTCTAACATTCATATCACCCATTATAAATACATTGCTGCTGTTAGCCGTCCTTATTTTGTGTGTGTAAAAATTTTAATTCTTGATTTTATGTTTAACGTTTAAAACTGAAAGTTAATAATTATTGTTTCTACTTATTTTCTTTGTTATAATGGACCCAAGTTATAATTTACAGTTTGTTGTTTTGTATGATCAAGATGCCAATGTAAATTTATCATAAAGAAGGAGTTCCTTGGTGTACGGTTTTGTGATGGGAAAACTGATAGACATTCCACTGGCGATGAATCCGCTAATTTGTCCTTATACTACCCTCTTAAGAGTATTTGTGTTTGAGAAACTTTTTGTTTTCAATTATTCGTATTAGTTCTTCTTCTCTTCTTTCGTAGCGCTACAACCCCGGGTGGGTCTTGGTTGACTTTATAATTGCCCTCCACGCCTCTCCATTCGTCATTAGGTTCAGCGCTTCATTGTATTGCAATCCTAGTGTTTTGCATCTTGTTTTTGGTCATTCAAGTTGTCTCTGTCTGTTTGATCTGGAACCTGCCTGGTGGTCTCCTATGCTATTCTCTGCAAAAGGAGTTAATCTTCTAAGCAGGATGAAAGGAAAAATTCTCGCTCCTTATAGTAGTAATGGAATGGGATCTTGGGCGTTGGGAGCAAATGCAAAGAAGAGGTACGATTCACTTGTGTACATACTGTTGTGATCTTGTATTAACTTTGTTATGGCGATCTTAATTTTGTATTTTTGTCTTGATTACAGTCCTGATGATGGCGGAACGTTCCGTCGAAACGCGTCGAATTTAATCTATCGTTTTCTTTGCATTTGCTCCCAACGCCCAAGATCCCATTCCATTTCTAAGCAGGATGTTCGTTAATACCTTATATGCTGTGCTAAGCAACGAAATTTCTCTATACATAATTAGAGCATTTTAATCGATCACCCTTTTTGTGTATTGGCAGTGGCGTAGCTAGCATGGGTAACACCCGGGGCGGATTTAATGGGTGTCACCCCATCCAGGGAAAAAACTACGGGTCACTCGTTTTTGTTTTTAAAAACCAAGAAACGAGGTAAATTTAGTCAGGAAATTTAAATAATTTGGGGTCCGGTGTCACCCCCAGACGGGTGACACCCGGGGCGGTCCGCCCCCACCGCCCCCCTTAGCTACGCCACTGGTATTGGTATTAACTATTACACTTTATAACCATTCATTTGGTATTTTTTCTTCTCTCCATATTAAAAGTATCAAGATATGAAATCGTTGGTGTAAAATATGACCTCGTCGCTTTAACATTTCAGTTGATATGTCATAGATTCCAGGCGATTTTGAATTTTTGAGTATATTTACTGCCCCTATTTTCTCTGCAAGAGTTGGTTCGTCAGTTGGTAAATTGGCTGTCTGATAAACTTTTAGAGTGAGACGCTCGGTGTTCTTCCCATTGAGTAATTCTCTGAAATAATTTTGCCAGGTTCGTATGATTTCTTCGATATCCGTGACAAGATCCCCGTTATCCTTTGATAACGTTTAGACCTTGGTTTAAATCCATTCCGCATCAAAGTTATCTCGATGTAGAATTCTTTGTGGTGTTTTTTTCATTCTATTCTCCTCCATGTCTCTCAGTATTTTCCGTTCGTACTATCTCTTCTTTGATTTAATAGTTTGTCATGTCTGTCTTCTCGTATTTATGTATATATCTTTATAATATTAAAACTATTTTCTTCCTAAATTAATTAATGATAAAACTACTTTTAGGGTGTCAAGGAATGCAATCAAACGAATATCTACCGTTAGCCAACGTTTCGAACCGTTGGCTAACGGTAGATATTCGTTTGATTCCATTCCTTGACACCCAAAAAGTAGTTTTATCATATCTTTATAAGTATGTTTTCGTTATATTCATTTTGTATCATAATCTTCCTTCTTTCTTCCGTATTAGTTGGAAGTTTATATTCAATTGGTGCCGTTAGGTGCCAAATGACTTGTGTTGTCTATCTGTCCAGAGTTTTGGGGAATAACGTTCGTTTTAGGATTTGCTTATGACGACCAAATCGAATTTTTTGGATTCCATGAGGGAATTTTTCATTTACTTGAGTTGGACTTCAATTTTTTTGGAATATCTTTAATGTTAAAAGATGGAAAGTCACGTGTAGTTGCATGGGTTAGGAAGGAATCAATTTTGTATTTTGTAGCTTAGTTTCGCACGACTATGGGGGCAAAGGACCATAAATCATAATGAAGTCCCCGTTGAGTTGTGAGTAAATCGGAACCCATTTGTTCTTTGTGGATAAGAACATTTGCAATTCTGACCAATGGATTATTATCTGTACTATTTTTTTATTCAAATGTTTTAATGCTGATTTGCGCGTTATTTCGCTACGCTGAACTATTTTGGTTGGATATTCTCCGTCAGAGCTCCCCAATTGTGTACTAACCTATTTTTTTATGAATGAATCATTGAGTCAGTGAGTAAGCACCAAGTGTCACCGAGTCACTACAATATTGTAATTAAACCTCCCCCACGAATTTTCAAACATTGAAGAAAAGAAAACGATTAAATGCATTCAAATTCTTTTTTATTAGAATTTTAGAATTTTGCAATTCTAAAAAATTGTTCATTGTGGTAATGATAACTTTATAAAATCAGCGAATTTTCACCAATGAGCCCTGGTTCACGGATCAAATGAAAATAGATAAATTATATTCATATTCTGTAAATTTTATTCTTTTAATTATTTTTTACAACATCATAAATAATATTGAAATTCATCTCGCCTGAATAAAGTCTGGTATAGTTCTGAAGCATTACAGTAATTGCTACCTTTAGTTTTCCAGATGGTAGCGCAGGTGGAAATTTGGTACTATCAGGTGCCCAACCAAATCTACGATAGGTAACCTAAAAATATTCATTCTTTGGTTTTCTATTCGTATAATTACTCGTATAATACTCGTAGAGATGGTCACAGCTTTGGCAGTTAAGTGCGTCTACTGCTAATGCGAAACGCTCGGATCGAATCCGGGCAGGGTAAGAACTTTATTCTGGCCGTCTCTCCTCGGAAAGCAATGGCAAACCACCGAGGTAATTTGCCAAGAGCGCCCATCTCAAACTGAAGTGTATTACACTTCCCGTGGTTCGGAGCCCACGTTAAACAAGTAGGTCCTCTATGTATGTGAAAACACTTGGAACGCACATCACATACATAGAAAGAGATGGGTCACAACGTTGGGAAACGAACAATACGACTAAGAAGAAGAATTACTCGTATCAGCAGACAAAATAGTAACGTACATTTTCACGTGGAGGCCATAGTAATGGTGGCCGAGTATATTCCCTGTATAAAGTACCAGCACCAAAGCGTTCCTTTGACATTACGTCTTTGCAGTTCAAATTTATTTTTGACATTGGAAAAGTTTGATTAGTCTTAGTTGTTAGCCTATAAGCATCTGCTTCAAACTAAATGAAAAGAAGAGAAATAGTATTAACCTTCTATTACATAATGCTCCCATTTTGGGAACATAACTAAAACTTAGTCAAAAATTATATCAATAGATAAATGTACAACATACCCGAATATTTTCTTTTACTGCAAATTTAAATCTTGTAGTCATATTTAAGCAATTGTAAGTTTCATTGAATGCAACCACTTCCAAATTATAATCCATCAATTTGTTGTTCACATATGTGCGTTTCGCGCTGTCCAATTTAATAATGTATCAATTTTTCTAAAACAATTATTAAATATAAGTATATAAATACTAATAAAAAAATATATAAAATAGTAAATCATTTTTAAATTAAAAAATTTAATTTAAAAATTAACAAGTTCGACTATAAAAAAGGAATTACAATTTTGTTGCATGTGCTAATTTTTAATTTATAATAATTGTACCGTACCAATGACAAACATGAAAATATTTTGTATAATAGCAGAAGCACAATAATCGTAGTATTATTCCTCATTATGACCCACTACATATAATGTACAGGCTTTCAGCTTAACTGAAAATGTTATTATATGATTTATTATTATATCTAACACTAGTTATTGTTATTGTACAAATTTTAAAATCGTTGCATGATTTAAAATATTATTTTTATTTCCCGGTTGGATCAAATCAAGTGATAAATATTCGTTATGTAATTTATTTTTATCTAGAAAACCATATGAGTTCAAACGAAATACACAATATTATTTTAATTAATTGAGTAGAGGTTAATCCGTTATATGAGAAAATCAGGATTTTATTAACGATCAGAATAAATAACAAGATTTTAAAAAATTAAACAAGAAGAAAAAAAGATCCTAGCACCGATGCAGCATTCTCTATTTGGATATGAGGGTAATTTATTTGATATATGAGTACCATGAGTGCCATGGTACTGTTAAAATAATGCAATGCGTTCATGACAATTTGTACCGATCTTTATTTTGGGGCTAGTCCTACCTTTGAGTAGCTATGCAAAGCCAGAGGTCTCAAGATCGTCGTTTGTACGTCTTTCACTCCTGACTGCACTTTATCAAGAGCGGACCAAAAACCAAATGAGGCTAAAAGATTTAAGAAAATTATGGATTGCAATTGAAATGAATCTTTGGAAACGACTTCTCTCAAACAAAACCCGGCACACAGGGGATGAGTGTTTCGACAGCAGAACTCAATGGTATCGAAAGTTTTTTTTAAATGTCTTGCCAGCAGATCTCACTTTCGGAACTATGGATTGTAAGCTGAATTTACTACCAGAAATAGAGGTTTTATCTACCCCAACATTTTGGAGCAAAATGTTTAGGATACCAGCATTTCCAGAGAATGCCAGTATTACCATTTGAATCTTCATGTAGGCTTTTGTAATCAATTTTTTCCCGATTCTATATGACTAACCGTTTTTGAAAAAAATGCCTGTAAGGCGGTTAGCCTTTCTCTATAAATATAACAGCACTTTATTAAACATGTAATAAATATTTCATTGACCCTTCGCTCAACAATTTATTTAATATTAATATGGAAGGTCAACAAAGTAAAACCATATTTACAATAGCCTTCATTTATACAGTAGACACCGCTTAATCTGATAACATTGGGACTCGGAATTTTTGAAGTTGCATGGATTGGACGTTTTTTTTCAGATTTTTGCAGTTTTAAAATGTTAGCACCTTACAATATAATTGAAAAATTTTTGACTTTTTTTATATTTTATGTTGGATGTAAACATTTTTTAAAGGAGTTGCCTGGTAATTACATACATTTTTGCCAATCCGGATTTGTTTTCACAAATTTTATGGAAAATTGGCCTCTAGTTGAAGGAAAAATTAAAAAAGCATGATTTGGTTTAACGGTTTGGGCTGGTGTGGAGAAAAAATCTTTTAAGCCGAAAATCGCTTGACGTTTGTAAGCGATTTTAGCCCATCGTGAGATCTATCATACGTTTTGTTGACTTTGTCTACAGGATTAGAAGGTAAAAACCTTATTTTTGACATTCTTCATCTTCAAGTGACGTGCATTTAGCTGTACCAGGCAAATTACACCTCGGTGGTTTGCCATTGCTTCCGAGTGGACACGGTTAGTTTTACTGAATCCGAAATCGAACCAGGTATTCGGCATTAGCAGCAACTGCATACCCTTACTTATTTTTAAGTATTATGATTCCAAACGATTAATATCATAATTTTAAAGTGGGGGAGAAATGCATCAGTTTTAGAGCTCTCCTAAAGGGCATGATTTAGTACTCTCTCCAAAAGGTTGTTCTTGATAATATCAAACAAATTACTTCAATTTTTTAATACAGGAAAACTCCGATCTCCCAGTTTAACCGAACCCAAGCTCTTAAAAATAATCTTCCGTGTAAAGCTGAAATTTAGTCCATATGGGTGTTTAAATATAGGTATACAAATAAATCCTGAAAAATTTCCTAAAATACCCTGTCGGCTTCTTCAATTGTTTTTTGTTTGCCTATAACTCGCTTAATTTTATATATCTTTACGGACTATTCTCTTCAGATCAAAATTGAAGGGCATAAAATTTTCTATGAAATAGAATTTTTCAAAATTTTCTTACATGGAAAATTCCGGAAATAAAAATCAATTCCAGAAGGACAAAACGTGTTTTATTTGAACAAATTATAGAATTAATTATGTAGTGTTTGGAATAAAACTTTCTTAAATACTATTATAATCTTAAGTACTGTGATGTTTTTTTATTTTCCGTATTGGCAATTCGTCGGAATAAACAAGCTACAAGTATAACGTAAATTGAAATTTGAAATTACGAGAAATCATGGCAATGTGACGTAAAGATAGCATCGTTACATTTTGATGATAAAATTTATGTTAAAAAAAATATGTGTTAGTTATTAATTTATTAGTTATTAAAATTTGTTAAAACTAGGTTAAATAGGATTAGTATTGGTTATGAAATAAAAAGGTTTTTCTTGAATACACTTGATGACGGCTTGATGTATTAATTTGAAAAACTTGACATTTTGACATTTCTTAAAGTGATTACGTGTCCAATGAACAATTTCCTAAAACAAACATTTAATTAAATCAAACTTTAAAAGTGGCATATTTTTGAACAAACTTACCAACCAATGGGAGACAAGCAACATCACCAAAAACAAACATGCCTTGAAGGGTAACAAAAATCAAGTTCCTTAGTAACGAATGTTATTTACCTGAGAAAACGTAAATTGATATAAAATGTACGCACGTGGAATTTTGTGCGGTAATAAAAATGAAATAATTTGTGAAAATAACCAAAATGTAAGGTTAATAAATGTTGTTGTATGCTGAAAAGGCAATTTAGGATAAAGTGTGATAAAAATTAAGACGACACTTACCAAAATAAAATTTTTATGATGGTGGTTAAAATAATTTAGATGGTTTGTGGAATTTGGTTGATGGTTGTTGAAAATAAAATTGAATGCAGTAAAGCGAGGTAAAATTGGAACAACTTATGTGTGGGAAGCCGATTGCGCAAGTCGTAGGAAACAGTATGACAAACTTTAAAATCGGTAAGCGAAGTACAATTTATTTAATAGTGCGGGATTTTTGAAAACATTAAAATTACGGAAAATCTTTTTATTCATTCGAACTTTATTTAGATTTAGTTTAGTAATAGTAAAATTGTTAAATTTAAATTTGCATAACACATGTTTATTATTTTTATTGTCTCCATGACAACGATTTACAAAAAACTATCATTTCATAATAAAGTCACTTTTGCCATGATAAATTTATTATTGAATTTAAAATCAAGTTTACATAAGTGTAAAATTACGAATCTTGTTCATTCTGGAGATAAGCAGATGCAGTAAAGGAAAGTTTAACAACGATAAATAATTTCTTTCATCAAAATTTGGGCTAGCCGTGGTTATAATTTACAAAAGTTCTACACGAAAAGTTATCATTGTGGAGTAAGCATCCAGGTAAGGGCAATTTGCATCGTAAGCGTTAATCACGTAATTAAGGTACGGGTACATGGCATATTTATTTGTCGGCCCAACGTGAGGCACGATAACATTGCAGTACATTCTAAAAAATTTATTTTATAAAGAATTTTGTGCTCTGCAAATTTGGTCTAATAATAATATTTCCTAAAATGAAATTGAGCGATTTATAAACGAAAAACCACGTTGGATGAACTAAAATCCTTAATTGTGGGAAAAGCTGGCATGATCGGGGTTCTATTGTATATTTATGAAAATTATTTTATAATTCAGATTTATTTATTATGCTTATATATAAGAAAACGTAAATGCCTTAAAAAATTAATAATTAAGAAGATAATAAAATAAACACGAAGTATAGATAATAGTATATTACGTAACGAGAGTTGTAAGTAGCGTATTACACACGACGTGGAAAGTTTCTTCACGAGCCGCGAAGCGGCGAGTGAAGTAAATTCCACGAGTGTGTAATGGCTTTACAACTCGAGTTAAGTACTATACTTTTTCTACGACCACACAAATGTAAAATTTTTAACTTTTTAATTGTATTTCTTTGAATTCGCAATAACTCGAGAACGGCGCTAGATATCGAAAAACTGAGCAAAAAATTCACCCCTCCCCCGACTCGTACTACCCCCTTGATGAATTATCAGTGGGAAGGCGTATGCAAAAATTCAGATCAATTGCGCGCAAAAAAATTTAGTCAAACGTCAAAATTCGTATTTTAGGTTAAATTCTCACAAAATGCGAAAAAATTGTATAAACCTCGTAAAGCCTGATGAATTATCGGGGGTTAATCCACAAGAGGTTCACTTTTTATCGGATAAAATTGTTTTTGGACGAAAATATGGATAGCCATGGAAATAACTCGAGAATTAAGGGGATTTTAAAAATTGCGAAAGCGTAGCTTGAGCAATTTTTGTAGATCCCTTAATTCGAGAGTTATTACCTTATGGCTATCCATATTTGAGTCAATCAAAAACAATTTTATCCAAATAAAAAGTGAACCTCGCGTTGATTATAGGGAGATTATTTCATTCCTTATAAAAAAAACAAACACTGTTCGAAATTTTACAATTTTTAATAAGTGGAAAATGCTATTAGAATTTAATTATTACAATCTTTACCATAAATCATATTTTGCACGTGAAATGTGCAATTGTTATAGTTAATAGTATTACTAGTTGACTCTTCAGCATGATTGACCAATTTTAAATTTTGATTAGAATTTTCAGAATTACGAGATGTACTTTCATGGCATCTTAAATTAGAAACTAAATCTGTATGGTGACTTTCGTCCAGCTGCAGGTAGGGATCAATTGATTTTGTATTGGCATGGCCGGTAATTTTGATCAATTCTTCACTAGAAATTCCTGCTTTTGCTAAATTTGACACTGCACTAGACCTGTTTGAATGATTAGTTATTTTATTGTTTTTAACATCTAATCCAATTTTTGTTGCTGAATGTTGCATCCACTTCGAAATTTGATTTTCTCCTAGAGGCATATTTTTAAACCATCCACTAGAATACTCGTTATTCCATGAGGGATTAGGTGTTAAAAAGAATCGATCAGTTTTAATTTTTTCTGTACGCTTACTAATTAATTTTTTAAATAACCGAATCGGGCAAATTGTAGGGTCATCTAAATTTCGAGTAAGCCACTTACTGTCACTTAATTTCTTCTCACCTCCTTGGCATGTTTTTGAGAATATAGTATTATATTCCAAACGATCTGTTAAAGTCCCGTCGGATTTTTTTTCAAGCTTGAAATAAAAAGTCTTACATTTTGATGCCTCTCCACCTCTCCAAGCTAGTTCGTATGCTGCTATATGATAGAATCGTTTTTGAAGCCCATCGGGAGTGTCCTCATTCCATAGGTACATAATTTTTTTTATATCTGTGTTTGTAAGGGCAACTGAGCTTTGTCTTCGTTTTTCTGGAATGGCTTGCAAACGTTTTCGATTAGCGTTTTTAGCATCTCTTGCCTTTTTAAACTCCAGATCTTTAAATGGGTCGAAATTTTTGCCAAACTCCGAGAAATATTTTTCTTGTATCATTTTTGCCGTTATATTCCATATAGTTTTAACAACTCCTTCTTTGTAGTCTTCTCCATTGATTTTTTTCATGTTGTATGCCCAGTCCGTTAATATATTGCCAATCTCAGTCAAAGTTGTAAACTGCTGAAGGGTATACTTTCTTTCGGCACAGAAAATTTCAAATTGTTTCCAAATGGAAGCTTTCGTTTTCCTTGTGTTTTTTGGAACACATTCTTCAATAGCATCGTTAATTTCGATATCGGAATAATTATTAAAACGCAGAACATTGTTAGAACACATTTTTCTCTATTACAATATTGTTTAAATAAATAATTACCATGGTAATATTTGCAATTATGACTTATGACAGTTGTTACCAAAGGCTACTACACACAAAAAGCTACATCGAGTTTAATCGAATTTAATCGCATGTTGAGAGAGAGTTTAATCACTTGCAAAACTTCAAAATGACATGTGATTGGTCGAAACAAAACACATTTGTGAATTCGATTGGTTGTTGAAATAGGAATGGAATAATCAGTGGAAAGGCGTATGCAAAAATTCTGATCGATTGCGCGCAAAAAAATTTAGTCAAACGTCAAAATTCGTATTTTTGGTTAAATTCTCACAAAATGCGAAAAAATTGTATTTATTCCATTTATTTCAACAAGAGAGTAAAAGTCAAATTCATCACACATCATAGCTTGAGTGCAAATGGACTATAAGTATGTAATCCGTGTGGATTTATTTAAGTAAACAAGTAATCGAAATAAATTAAAACTGTCGGAACGCCAAACAAATTATCGATAAAGGTTTATATTAAATTAAAAAGTACACTAAAAGTTATAACAAAAAATAAATCCCAAACTTAATCTAAAATATTTACATCTTATGATAATAATTATTAATCGTAACAGAACGTTAATTAATCGTGAAGTAAACTTATTTATCCCGACACATTGTTTGGTGCACTTTTCGTTAACATAATTTAGGAAAAAAGGTAACAATTTCAGATCGTCTCCTAAAGGACGTAAGTTGATGTATTTTTTACATGTCAAATAAAAAGTTTTAGGTACTACGAAAGAACGTTGTGCGATTATATCCGGTGGTGTTGACATGGAGCTGCTCGACATGATTTTAAAACTAAAATTATAAAAAGTTAGGAAATTAGAATAATATATTCATTAAATTAATATTACCTTGACCAATAAATGAATAAATAAATATACAAATGAATCTTTTATTAAGGAATAACACACGTTTGCCGTATAATATTGTAGCTGTCAAACTAAAATGAATTAGTTCTGCCAACACAATTGTAGTAATTTATCAAATTCCCTAGCCGTGCGATCGACTATATTACGTAACGGTGACGTCACACCGTGCGTAATGGAATTGTTACTAGGCGTGGCTTCTGTGCGATATTCGACGATTACTCCGATGGTCGTAGAAAAAGGTAATAAAATATTATCGGAAGTAAAAATACATTAGAGACGCTCTGATTATTATTTTAAACTATTGGAAAAACCAATCGTTCAAATTCAATTTGTAGTTATAAAATTTATAACTTTTAGCTTTCAAAAATAAATATAAATTTTAGTGTTTATTCGTCTAAAATATTTGAAAATGGCAACTATTCATGATTGATTATAAAGTAATTGGCTTAGCAGTATTTGAGTGGTTCATTGTTAACCAATGATGACTTTTTGATGAGTAAATAAGCCACTACTGAGAACTGAGATGTGAGTACTTTTAGTTTTATATTATATAAAAATATATGGGAAAGCTTTTAAGTCATAAAATTGCCTTGATCACCACCCTGTCACATTTTTGTCACCACGACAAAAAGACCGGAGCAATAGAACTTTGTAAAATGAGGGTAAAATATATTCATATTCTGTAAATTTTATTGTTTCAAATATTTGTTACATTTTTGTAAGCAATATTGTAGCTCAACTCGTTTGCATACAGTCTGGTGTGGTTGAGAAGCATTAAAGTAATTGTAACTTTTAGTATTCCGGACGGTACAGTAGGTGGATATTTGCTACTATCAGGTGCCCAACCAAAAGTGCGATAGGTAACCTAAAATCAATGGATTTTTGTTGGTATAAACTTTGATTATGTAGTGGAAGATTTTCAAACCTAATGCGAATTTTGGAAACATCTTCTGCAGTTGAAATGGTGATCAACAGATGGCGTTACTTAATTTGAAGTAGTAAGAAATTTCTTTGTTTGTTTGATTCTTCATTTTTATTGCTTCTCAACCCATTAATTCCGCTTTCCAATTTAGAAGTGCCATCTATTATTGATACCCTTTTGAACTGCAGAAGCTGTTTATCTATCTGATACTGTATTATAATCAAAGGTATAATGAATAGAATAACTTACATTTGCACGTGGAGGCCATACTAAAGGAGGTCGAGTGTACTCTCTCCATAAAGTATCAATACCAAACCGTTCCGTAGATATTAAATCTTTCCAAATCAAATTTACATTTGCTATTGAAAAAGTTCTATTCTTTTTAGTTAGCCTATAAGTAGAAGCTTCAAACTACAAAAAATAAGGGGAAATTTTTAATTGGCAGAATAACATTCAATGCTAGAAAAATATGCGTAAAGTTGACAACATACCCAAAGATTTTCTTTTACTATGAATTTAAATTTCATGGTCATATTTATATAATTGATTGTTTTGTTAAATGGAACAGCATCAATGGTGTAATCCATATATTTGTTATTCAGATATGTGCGTTTAGCGTTCTCCAATTTAATCGTATATGAATTTTTCTAAAATATGATAAATTATAATTTGTTGTTTAAAAAATGATTTTATTTATTTCATTTAAAATATTTTATATTAATTTGTTGGGTTTGTTAAACTTTATTTTTAATATCAATAAATGCATCGTACCAACGGTAAACTTGAAAATATCCTGCATAGCAACAGAAGCACCACAATCACAGCATTGCTCATCATGATGACCCGATGTATCTGCTCGAGTTTTATTAAAACCTTTGTATATTTTATAATAATTATTATATCTAATGTATTTCTGATTACCATTAGTTATTATTGTTATACAAATTTTAAAATCCTTATCTAGATGTTATGTTTCCAAGCAATAAGGTTTCCGTAATTTTTATTGACAGGATGAATCTAATCAAATGAAAAATATTCATGACATTTTATTTTTATCAAACAAAATGGATATAAACGAAAGTATGAAAGAATGATATCAGATTATGTTTTTGAGATATAATGCAAAAAATAAAGTTTAATATGAAAAAAATGGTTTAAATACCATTCTATTAATAAAATGATACAATGCGTTCATGACAGATATGACACAATTTTTCAAATTTCTGAATGTATTCAAGAGGTGCAACAAGAGGTTGTTCAATTCGATAATTTCAAATAATCTTCGATGATCTTTAATATCTATCGATATATTTATATATTACAAAGCATTTAGCTCTTTTTACTTAACAACATAATATATTGCTAAAAATTGGTAAACATGTAGATTTTAGTTTGGTGGGGAGGTGTCAGATGGTGCATAGAAGGAGTAAAGCATGAAAACCTTGCCAAAACATTAAAGTATGATTCTGTTGCCCAACAATTGGTATACTGAAGTTTTCGAGCTTGAAAATTACGAATCTAAAGTCAAAATTGCTATAAACAAAATGGTGGACCTGATATGGTCCACTTCTGTATGATTTAATTAAAAATAAGAAGAGATTTTTAATTTCATCACTATTAACGCCTATGGGTAGGGTTGACATAATTTTCCGATTTAGTCCGGACCCTCAGTAAAAGAAAAGAATAACTGTCAATTAGACTTATCTGACAGGTAAGTTTAACTGGAGATTGATAAACTGACCCTAAGCCAATTAATTGGAGACGGTGAGGAAATTGTGGGTTTAAATCGGGGACTTGCGCGTGAGCATTAACACTTTGTGGAAGAGTTAAGTCTTGAAGCGATAGAGAAAAGAGGATTGATCCACCTCTAAAAATTAATCGAAAACTTTTCAGAGTATAAAAGGGGGGGATGCCAGCTTGACCTGGGTTGTTCGCTGATGATTTTGACTAATTTTCATATTCATTACATTTATATAGGAAGGGGTATAATTACATCTCTTCGGGTAGTGCTTATTGGCTTTTTGTCAAATCGTACATGTGAATGTAATAATTCTCACTATTTAGCTTCATCAAGGTACGCGTAAAATAATTTTATAATTATATATTTAACACCAACTCTAATAATGATAATCATTATAAATAATCACAATAATTATTACACAAAAAATCGAAGTGAACAATCCCTGGGGTGCGAACAATATTATAGCTTTTACGTATGGCTCACAGGAGTAATTGAGATACCAATGGCATAAGAATCCAATAAAATAAAGTAAATTACATTCATATCCTGCAAATTTTATTGTTTAAATATTTTGTACATTAAATGTTGTAAAGAACATTGTAAACCATCTCGAATGAATAAAGTCTCGTACGGTTCTTAAGTATTGAAGTAACTACAATTTTTATTTTTCCGGACGGCAAAGTAGGTGGAAATTTGCTACTATCAAGTCCCCACCCAGAAGTGTAATACGTAACCTAAAATTAACAATTCTTTGAAGTTCGTATAATGAGTAAAAGGCAATAGTACTCACATTTACACGTGGAGGCCATGTTAATGGTGGCCGTGTATAGTCTACCCATAGACTGTTAACACCAAACCGTTCTGTTGATAATAGATCTTTCCAAGTGAAAGTCATGTTAGCAATTGGAAAAGACCGATTGTTTCTAGTTAGCCTATAGGAATAAACGTAACACTAAAACAAAAGAAATGAAAATTTAACATAATTAACAAAACTATAAAACTCAGTGCATCCTCAACAACGCGAATCCGTACAAAACCAATACCGTTTGAATTTTAAGTTCAAGTCCTTTCCCACTAGATACCCCAAAACACATTATTTTGAAGGTGGAAAATGTCCTTGTTTTCTACGTTAACAAAATTGGATTTCATGGATCTACCTATGAGTTAGAAGTAAAACTTGAAAGATGAAACAAAACATAAATAAAATCAAAATATCAACAAAACATTAAAAAAATTTATTAAGATATTATTAAAATGTTAGAAAATTCATCAAATGGCATTTTCAAAATGTTCTCTGTTGTTGGTCAAGCAATAGTACAATCTATTTTGGAACTCTTCACGGACTTCCTGAAATGTTTCTGGACTAATCCGCCTACATTCTTGGATTTACCTATTTTCAGTTCTAAAAGATTCTCGATATGAGTTTTGTAAACTACCGTTTTTAAATTAATATCCACAGAGGAAAAGTTACGAAGTGCGTCATATCGTGAGATCTAGCTGGCCATTTTATCGGACTTTTACGAATCCGTTTACCAGGCAAATTTTTATCCAGCCATTGTCACACATTTAATGCGTAATATGGGGGTTCTCCGTCTTGTTGAAAACGAATCTCCTTCTTTAATTTGATCTTCTAAAGGCTGATCCATAAGTGTGCCAATTTAATTTTCTCACAGCTTGTGTTACATTTTTTCAATCCTTTCAATAGCAAGTTCCACATATTTAAAAGTATACCACCCACACATTGAACTTTTGAGGATAGTGGATTCTTTTCACCTTTAACATTTTTAACGTGGCTATCTAAATCTCCTTTTTTTTATTTTACTCAAATTTAATCGGAAAAGGTATATTCTACTGCATAATAATCAAAGGTATCATCTTTACGTAAAGAAATTGAAAAATGTCATATAAAAATTTCATAAATTTATCAGGATCGGATAATCGACATAGTACTGCATTAATAAATGTGGTTTATATTTACAACATATACCCGCATATTTTCTGGTACTATAAATTTAAATTTTTGAGTTATGTTAAAGTAATTGAAAGTTTGATTGAATCTAACCACTTCCAAATTATAATCCATCAATTTGTCATTCACATATGTGAGTTTAACAGTCTCCACTTTAACCGTGAAAGAATTTTTCTAAAATATGAAAAAGAAATTTTTAAAATTATAACCACTGAAAGTGTATGAAATAATTATAATTTGTTGTATTTGTTAATTTTTATATATTAATTTAATATAAATGCATCCATACCAATGGTAAATTTGAAAATATTATCCATAATACCAACAGCCCAGTTCTCATTATGGTCAACTAATATCTACTGGTGTTATTGAAACTTTTTTGATCTTATTAGTATTCATTATATTATTATTGTTTTATATAATGATTTATTATAATTATTATAGTTAATGTATGTTTGATTACCTGTATTTATGATATTTATTATTGCTCCATTAATTTGGAAATTCTGTGGTTTCCCGCCAATATTTAAGTGGTATTTTTTTTCTTCTAGATAGAGCGCAATGGTCAGAGACCATAAAAAATCAGATTTAAATTCCACTTGAAATGTAAAAACTGTATGGCACCTCTCAAAAACTTTCCTTTTAAAATCTCAAAAATATCATCTTATTTTATTAAAAATTCACTTATGATTAGTAAAAAAAATTGTAAAATTGATTTATTACGTTATACTATACATAAAAAAACTGTAAAATTAAAACTTCAAAAACATAGATTGTTATTGAGATAACAAAACAAACAGTACGGAGCAATAAAATATTATCCGAGGTTCATTAGATACGCTCCGACTAGTTTTTAAAATATCGCAAAAACGATGTTGAAAATAATTTTTAATATTTTTGCATTTTTGCAATCATAGTTGCATTCTGATTATAAGTGGAATAATTTGGTAACATGACAGTTTCCATTCGATTTGATTGATATTCATCGTCATATAATAATTAGAGTGTATTATTTTTTTGGGAGGTGGTATAGTCGTAAATAATTCTAGTGTATTTGAAGTTTTCAAAAAACATCAAAATTATTCCAAAATGCAAGCGTTGTTGCAATAACGATGGATGTTTTTTATTTAAACCTTATATTGTCACAATATTACATTGTTTACATTATCTAAGGTTATTATTGATAATCAACGTTAACTATCCATTGAGTTACATAAACTTTTGTACGATTTGGAAATTTTACAGTTGTCAAAATTTTTATTTTACCGGATGGAATGGTAGAAATAAACCCGCTACCATCTGGTGCCCAACCAAAAGTACGATAAGTAACCTGAAATTTCGATTTACTTTGCATTGAACACTTTTATCAAAGAACACCGATATCTTAATATGGATACCTACATTTACCTGCGGTGGCCAAAATAATGGTGGCCTAGTGTAGTCTCTCCATATAGCTCCTATACCAAACTGTTCCATTGTTATAGTACCTTTAAAAGGAAAAACAATTTGTGATATTAGATAAGTACGATTACTTTTAGTTATCCTATAAGAAGCCGCTTGACACTAAAATTTTTTAATGGTTTAATTAAAAATTGTCCAAAATTGGAACACAAATCTTACCAGCAAAATATTTTCATTGGCATCAAATTTGAATTTTAAAGTTTGGTTCAAAATATTAATAGTTTCATTGTAAGGAGTTGCATTTACATCAAAATCAATTAATTTATGATTAGCGAAAGTTTGTTTAAGATTTTCCAGTTTAATCGTACATGTGGATTTCTAAAACATACCCTATAAGTAATAGGGAAGATGCATACATTTTTTTTATAGCGTAGTTGGATCAAAAATAACTAAATATTATACTAATTAATGCTATTTAATTTATTTATTTTCGTTTTGATAATAATTTAAAAAATATTTAAAAATCCGTCAATTTGAATTGAAGGAAATGACCGCGCAAGTTGCCATTTGCTTGTGACGTCACTAGACATAATTTCACATTCATTTATATTATTGTTCTGTGGTTTTGTGCTTTGAAAGTTGAAGTTTGTTAGTGTTAAAAGCTGTTATTTATCATAATTAAATCAATTAAAAACAAAAAGTTAAAAAAGTACTCTATACGAGTAGAGTAAACAAGAAAGTGAGGTTATTGTTATTGTGTCGGCAAACGCGTTTCGTTTAAGGTCACATGATTTATTTTAAATTATCATTGAATTTTAAAATGGATTATTTATAACAAAATACAATAAATAGAAGTTATTTTTGCTGATTTGATATTTAATATATAGGATTAATCGGAAAATACTGTTTTAACTAAATTTTTTTATTCATGCATGTTCCCCATTGCATCATATAATTTTTTTAAAAGGAAGGAATAGCATACCAATGCCGAAATCGGAAGTATTTCGCACAACAGTAAGAATGAAACTTTTAGATACATTCTCTGTTATGGTTTTGTAACTACTCGTTTTAATGAAACTTTTTGATCTTATTAGTATTTATAATATTATTATTTTGTATAATAATTATAATTATTATAGTTAATCTATTTCTAATTACCTGTCCTTTTGATATTTATTAGTGCTCCACTAATTTATACCAGATACAGAGCAATGGTCACAAACGATTAAGAATAAGTTTAGATTTTTCTTTCAAAAATTTCAAAAATATCACCTCACTTTTTTTTAGATATATTGATATATTCACTGTGATCAGAAAGAAAATTTGGAAATGAAAATAATTCTATATATTATTGATTCATGGCGGTTATATAGAAGAAAATTGTAAAATTAAAAATTCAATGACATCGATTGTTAGTGAGATAACAAAATAAAAAGTACGGAGCAATAACATTTTATCCGAGTTACATTAGATACGCTCCGATCATGTTTTTGAAATATTGACAAAAACGACAATGAGAAATTAATTCATAATATTTTTAAAATATTCGTCAAAAAAACCTTCGTAAATTCCTTTAACAATTTGTCCAACTTTTCAAATACTTTCAAGGTTTTTTGGAATATTCTTCGGTCATTTGCCTCATTTTAACTGGATGCTCTGGAAGCAATAGTCGGAGTCGCGGGAGAAGCAGTGCAAGGTACACGGAGAACTAGATGCTTTTGCCTTGTCGTCACCCTGGACGTAAGAAACGCATTTAATTGCGCAGGGTGGAGGCACATACTGAACTCGTTGAGAGCCCGAAATATCAGTCCCGAGATCTTCAACCTGGTGGCCAGTTACCTTGAAGATAGAAGTCTTATCATCAACGGTGCCACTAGGGAAGTTACCAGCGGTGTCCCACAGGGTTTAGTACTTGGCCCAACCTTGTGGAACGTAATGTATGACGAAGTTCTCGGGCTGGAATACCCAGACGGCACTACGCTGTACGGCTTTGCCGACGACCTCACCCTCATCGTTGTAGACAGAGAGTCGTCGGCTTTGGAAGCCAAAGCAAACGCAGCGATAGCCACCATAAACACCTGGGCGGGCAGCCGCGGACTTACTTTGGTGCCGGAGAAATCCGAGGCAGTCGTAATCCGCGGCAGAAGAAAAGCCCCCACTATGAGGCTGCTATTGGGTGGTTTCCCAATTGCAGTCAAAGACTTCGTCACCATACTGGGGGTAAAGATAGACAAGAACCTGAATTTTGCCGATCACATCCGTACGGCGTGCAACAAGGCGACGGCGATAGTTACTTCGTTCGCTAGACTAATGCCCAACATCGGTGGCCCAAAACCGACGAAGCGAAGGATGTTGGGCACCGTCGCACAGTCCGTGATGCTGTACGCCGCTCCCGTTTGGCAAGAGGCCGTCAACGTCCAGCGTAACCGCAAGAGGCTGCAAGCGGTCCAGCGCAAGATGGCACTTCGAGTAACTTGCGCTTACAGGACCGTGTCCGGCGAAGCCGTGCGAGTCTTGGCCTCCATGCCTCCCATAGAGCTTTTAGCTAGAGAGAGAGCAGACGTACGAGCGGGACCGGACCCCACCATTAAGCAGCGGACGCTCGACGATTGGCAAAGGAGCTGGTCCTCCGGCACGAATGCCGCTTGGACCAGAAAGCTCATTCCGGATCTTCGTCCTTGGGTAGCGAGAAAGCACGGAGAGGTGAACTTTCATATAACACAAGCTCTCACCGCCCACGGATGCTTCCAGGCATATCTCCACAGGTTCAGGCTGACCGAGTCACCTGCCTGTCGTTACTGCGGGGACGAAGATACGGCGGAACACACTCTTTACGGATGCCTAAGATGGGAGAGGGAGAGAGTGATGATTTCGCTCCGGATGGGCGACACACTAAGCCCGGACAACATGATTGCTTTCATGCTGTCCGGCGAAGACGAATGGCTGGCTGTAGCGGTCTTCATCAGTCAAGTGATGAAGACCAAGGAGGGGGACGGACGAGCTGAGCAAGCCGCAGCTCGAGTCCTCGCCCTACAGTTAAGTCAATGACAGCCTTTTTAAGTTCCCTTGAGAAGTTCCCGCGAGAAGTTCCCAAGAGAATTCCCGAAGAATATCGTCATTGATCGGCGGGTCGGGTCGGGTCGAGTAGTGACGGTCGTTCGACGGGGTAGGTTAGTGTCGGTACGACGATAGCGCGTAGACCCTCTGTGGACACAAACTCTCGTGCTAATCCAGAGGGGGACGATCGCGAAAATAGTGCCGTCAAATATAAAGACGAGTGGACTGGCACTTTGCCAGCGACCACAAGTTTTTCAAGATGACCCGGTCGCATCGCGCTCTGTGATTTAATATGATTTGCAGGGTCGCTTGGGGGCTCGGAGTCTCCGGTGTGGATGACGGTCGGCTCGGCCTTGACTTTTTCGTCGGAATTTCCGCCTATTAAGTTAATGACGAGTGGACTTTCACCTATACTGACGATTGCGGACCACTAGGTGACCCGGTGAGACGTGTTGGATCGCGGCGAGCGGTGTGCCCGGTTCAATTGGAAAAGTAGAATCAAGTGATAGTGCCTGACCTCCCGGACACAAACTTTCGTGCTAAACCGGGAGGTCATCGGGAGCCTGCATCATCGATGCAGCATGGAAGATCGCAGACGACAGCGGAAGTAATGCCGAGAAGGTAAAGCCCGCTGTCGTCGGGGAGGGGGTTTTAGTCAGTTAGAATCTGACACTACCATCCCTGATGGGGTGGTGCCTATGAAGGTTTCCCCCTTCCCTGCAGAAAAAAAAAAAAAAAAAAAAAACTGCATAATACAATACCATGCATTGCTTGCATGGTATCAAGCTGGAAGGCGGAGAGGTCGGCGCTGTAATCGTTATATACCACGAGTCTCGGCTTGAAACACACAAGTATCGCTTACACGATACTTGTAGTGTTCATCAGGCTGAGCTATATGCGATTGACGCTGTCCAGAATTGGATCTCTCCCAGGAGAGTGCACTCAGCGTGTATCCTCTCCGACAGCCTATCTTCGCTTGTTTCCATCAGCGACAGAAGCTGTACTTCACCCCTGGTCACTTCCATCCATCGTTCTCTTCTCCGTCTGAGGAACGAGTTGACCATCAAGTTCGTGTGGGTAAAGGCTCATTGTGGTATAGGAGGGAACGAGGTTGCAGATTTATGTGCCAAAGATGCGGCCGTGTTGCACAGTTGCCTGGCATACACCCAGTTCCCTCTGAGTTACGCAAGAAAAGGGTGATTCGCCTTGAACTGGCAAGTACTTGGAATTCTGAGTACATTAATGCCGTTCAAGGTTCAACCACCCGGCAGTACTTGCCTACACTGCAAGATGTTCGACTGTTCCGATGTGCCTTCGACACCTCTTTTGAATTGACGCAGATATTGACGGGACATTCGTATTCGCGCGAGTATCTATTTAGATTTAAGATCTGCCCTACTGATGTGTGTCCTTGCGATTCAAGGAGTAGACAAACTCTACAACATTTGTTGTCCGATTGCCCACGCTATGTATCTTCCCGTTTTAACCATCTTACTCTCTGTAATTTCTACTCAGTATCCCCACTCGACCTCCTTCAAATTCTTAA
The DNA here is from genome assembly GCA_932274525.1 of Podabrus alpinus. Classification (NCBI taxonomy): domain Eukaryota; kingdom Metazoa; phylum Arthropoda; class Insecta; order Coleoptera; family Cantharidae; genus Podabrus; species Podabrus alpinus. The sequence goes on from OW026452.1 coordinate 100,535,808, forward strand.
ACATCCTTCCTTAGTTATTTCTTTCACCACCTTCATAAAACATATAATTTCAACTCTTAAAGATTTTAATACTCCATCCTGAGCTTGAGCACATACCAACTTCGAATATTGAAAGGCCATTATATTGCTCAAACCCGGTTTCGTTTTTCTAATCTTTCATTCTCTCGTTCTGGCCATGGCTCACACCTTGACTCATATCTACAGATTAAAACACCAACACTAAACACATACAGGGCATGGACAGTCAATCTCTTGCCTTAATATGTGTTTGTGTAATTTGTTCTCGTTACCAAGTTTTATCAATTTAAGTTTTAATAGTTCTACCAAATAAGTGTTTCCATTTTTCCCTAGTTATAAGTTTGCGTTTATATCACATTAATTCCATATGTCAATTAATTAGTTTTAACTTTATGTCTGTATCCAATGGCAGAATATACTCCCCCGTTGGGTGGTTTAACCCAATGGGGAAACAGGAAAATAAAACTGCATAATAATAGTTTAATTTGATTCCTTTGCTAAATTTTAGAAATGTATGAGAATTTTTAATGTGGATAGAGCGTGAATGTTTGATAATGACTCCAACGTAAGAAAAGGATAGATGCTCGGTGTCACGTGACATGAGGCAAAATCTCTGTTGTCGCCGTAGGAAATGCATTGTGCACTTACGTTTTATCTTTCATTTAATGTAGTCCAGTGCGTAATTTTTCAAATAACATTTATTTAAAATATATTTAAACAAATATAGGTAATCATGGTAGCGTCATGTGCCGCATATAATTGCACAAATCGCTATAGGAAAGACACAAATATTTCCTTTCAGAGGTAAAATTAATGATTAGGCAATATTTTTTTATTGTAATCGCTGCTGTTTATACTATGTATAGTTTTCCAAAAAATGAAGCTACGAAAAAGGTATGGGTAATTGTAATGAGAAGAGATAATTATAAACCATCTACTTGTGCAAAGTTATGTGCCGAACATTTTCAGGCTTCTGATTTCATAATTCAATTTGATAAAAAAAAAACTGAAAGTGGGTGCAAAACCATCGGTATTTAAATTTCCTCATCATCTTGTAAAATCTGTTTCTAAACTACGTTCAAGTAGATTAAAAAGTACTGTTAAATGTAAGTCACAAAAGCCTGACTTATCAGTTGAACCTGGATCCTCTTTGAACATCAGAAACCTATCTATTTATCGGTCTTTATAACATTCTACAACGTCTTCCGATTCCTCTTCGCCATTCTGCACGATCTTCCCATTGCATCTCTTTAAGTCATTTTTAGTCAGATTATTAATGAAGAAGCCCCTAACCAAACACAAATAAATGGCCCATCTTTAATTACTAATACAAACAATGCTATGTATTGTGGGGACTTTGATGAGGAAGACATGAATGACGTAAGAAAAGCCACATTAATGTGGAAAATAGCACGCAAAACTATTAAAAAACAAAAAATACCATAAAATATCTTCAAACTCGGAGTTATCGTATGCAACTAAGAATTCCCACCCTAGATCAATTATTAAATCATTTAAAAGTTACGAACCGAATAAAAGAATTCACCATAAAAATCAAATTTTAAGTCAACCAAGGAGAGAATACGATCCAAAATGACCAAATTAATACATTTTAAACATCAATAATTTTTTCTAACAATATTTTTTTTAATTATTTTTGTGCATTAATAAAAGTTTTAATTGTAAAATAGATTTACTATCCCCGATCTTACATTAATAATTATTATGCGAAGCGTTGAATATCTTGCCTCAAATCACGTGGTATAACTAGTCGTTCCTTTATGCACTTAATGATACCGTGATCGTGCTATCCTCTTCTTACGGTGGCTTCAATAGTCGCTTCTGCAAGGTTGAATCACGCTCTATCCACATTATCTTATATAGGTATTAGGGTACGGCTGCCTAAGGGTGTCCGCTCCAAATAAATTGAAAATTTCCTATTGCAAAGAGGAAGGTTTATATAGTATTTTGATATAATTTAAACCTGCGAATGTATTAGCAAAATTTTGAGTATATCGATTTTGAAGTTAGCTAATTTTCATGTTATTCAGTGGTGGATTAACGAGATTCGGGGCGCGTCGCTCATTCTGTGGTCGGTCCGTGCAATGTGAATGACCCTAACACTTAGAGTATTCCGCACCGGCAGATGCAGCTCGACTCTCGTACATGTAACATCGATTATTTTTTGTTTTTAGGCGATTTTTTGGGGGTTTAAAATCCTGGTTGCCTTCATCCCGGTTTGCTTGATGGATGGCGCCTTCTCGTATGTTTAGCTCTGCCGCGTAGCGGCGTACGCGATTGAAAAACCGCCCGGAGCCCCGGAGGGGCATAGGGTAGGTTTTTTGATGCGCCCAATTCTGGCCGGGGTTTTTTATGTTTATTTAGAGACCTTATCCTTAAAATATTTGTGGTTCTGAAAAGAACCGTTTTTTTATTCAGTTTGGCGACCGTGCTAGCGATGTTATAAGCACGGCAGTAGACTGGTAAATACGCTATGCATCGAGCGACCGCAACATATATTTATAACCTCGGCTATGGGCGTGACTTCGACCACGGGCGAACGATGCACATCGACCTCGGTCTACCGCATACTCGATGCTACTTTCCCGTACTTTTCAAATTGATTTTTCTCGAAATTTTGATAATACATTCGCAAGTGAAATTTTTACAGTATACTTTATAAACCTTCCTCTTTGCAATAGGAAATTTTAAATTTATTTGGAGTGGTCACCCTTAGGCAGCCGTCCCCAAATTGAAGAACATTAAATAATTTTGGAATTTAATACTTACTTTTTGCCCGTATTGCAGGATAAATTTAGAATATATTTTATAGTTTCAGGAATTTTAGACAATTCGTAACCTTGTTTGTAGTAATTTAATCCATTTAGCCATTTTTTAAATTTTTTAAACAGAATGTTTACGTTTTGTAAAACACAACATTTCTTATTTTAAGAAAGGAAAAAACCATTCTTGATTCACAAACTACCGAAAATAATCTGCCATTAGTTAATTTTTTGCTAAAATTTCACTAAAAATATATGGGTAAATATTTTCCATTTCTGGAAAATTTGTTGTTTAAGAAAGATTTTGTTTGTCGCCGTGGGTGGCGCTATGAAATGGAATTGTTTGAGGTGGTAATTAAACGGAAGCTTTACAATCGTTTTGTTAAAGTACAACGGTGTTACAATGTTGTCGTCCTGAAATATAAATCTAAAGTACAATAAGAAGCTCAAAGACGAGTTTTACATATTTGGTGGGTTTGAAAGTTGCAGAGTTTTTATTTTATTATGAAATATTTGAAGGGCATCGATTTGACGAATTTACACTAAAAGGAAGGTAGAGCTGAAATGCGAAGAAAAGATAAGTAAAATGGATAAAGGGCAAGAGAAAAAATTTAGTTAAATACAGAGCGAGTAAGTTAACAAAAATTTTGTGATCTTAATACAATGAAAGTTGTTCGATGATGATTTTGACTAATTTTTTCATTCATTACATATATATAGGAAAGGGTATAATTACATCCCCATCAGCTATTGCTTATTGACTTTTTTTCAAATCGTATAAAATGTAATAATTCTCACTATTTTGCTTCATCAAGGTACGCGTAAAATAATTTTATAATTACATATAATCACAGGTACTATCACCTAATGAAAAGTAATCACATGTAATTTGTGTAATTATTAATTAATTATTATTTATAACACCAACTCTAATAATGATAATCATTATTAGCTCAAAGGCGTAATTGAGTGAGCAATGGGATAAGAATCCAAAAATTAAATAAATTACATTCATATTCTGCAAATTTTATTGTTTAAATGTTCTGTACATTAAATGTTGTAAAGAACATTGTAAATCATCTCGTGTGAATAAAGTCTCGTACGGTTCTTAAGCATTGAAGTAACTGTCACTTTTCCTTTTCCGGACGGTATACTAGGTGGAAATTTGCTACTATCAGGTGCCCACCCAGAAGTGTAATACGTAACCTAAAATTAACAATTCTTTGGAGTTTGTACAATGAGCAAAAGGCAATAGTACTCACATTTACACGTGGAGGCCATGTTAATGGTGGCCGTGTATAGTCTACCCATAGAGTGTTAACACCAAACCGTTCTGTTGTTAATAAATCTTTCCAAATTAAATTAATATGCGAAATTAGAAAAGATCGATTGTTTTTAGTTAGCCTATAGGAAGACGTGTAACACTAAAACAAAATAAGTGAAAATTTAACATATTTAACAATAATATAAAACACAGTGCATCATCAATAATACAAATCCGTTCAAAACCAATACTGTTTGAATTTTAAGTTCAAGTCCCTCCCCACTAGCTACCCCAAATTTTAAATAGCACTCCCTATCTTAAAATACATTATTTTGAGGATGGAAAAAATTCTCGTTCATCCACGTTGACATAATTGAATTTAATGGATCCGCTTATGAGTTGGAGGTAAAACTTGAAAGATATAATATACAACAACAAAATTAACAAAAAAATAAAAACAATTTTATTAAGATATTAAAATTTTCAAAAATTCATCAAATTGCATTTTCAAAATGATCTTTGTTATTGGTCAAACAATTGTGCAACCTACATTATTTTGAAACTCTTCGCGGACTTCCTGAAATGTTTCTGGACTAATCCACCTACATTCTTGAGCTCACCTAATTTTCAGTTCTAGAAGATTCACAAGAGGAGTTTTGTAAAGTACCGTTTTCAAATGTCCACAGAAAAAAAATTCAAGCAGTGTCATATCGGGGAATCTTGCCAGCCATTTTATCTGACCACTACGAATTTGTCAGACAATTTTTTATCCAAGCATTGTCCCATATTTAATGCGTAATGTTGTTTATTATTAATTTTGTTGTTATACATTTTTGAACTAACTTTATCACGTACTAATGGCCTATATTTTTTACAGGGTGGCTTACATTGAAAATTCGAGCAATTCTACAAGCACAACGATTTTCATCCAGGTAAATAATTATTGTATTTACTTTTTCTTGTAAAATATACACCATTTTCAAAAAAGTTTTATTTTCAACAATACACGACCATTTTCAAATGTTAAAACTCAAATCATTGATATGCAAGGGATTGTTTTATTATCTTATGTGACATTGGAGTGATTTTTATTGGAAAATTATATATTATTTAAGTTTTTAATTTTTACCTCTAACTCAGAAACGGATCCATTAAATCCAATTTTTGCCGATTTTCCCGATTCGTAAGCAGGGCGAAGGTGGTGGACAGGGGGTTAAACTAATAATCCAAAAAGTATTGATTTTAAACTTCACCTCGCTATCTACACCGACGAGTTTTTTATTTTTGTAATAGCAATGTAATAATAAATAAGCTTAAGATTTACAACATACCAAAAGATTTTCTTTTACTATAAATTTAAATCTTTGAGTTATATTAAAGTAATTGCAAGTTTCATTGAATGGAACCAATTCGATATTATAATTCATCAATTTATTATTCACATATATGACTTTAACAGTCTCCACTTTAATCGTGAATGAATTTTTCTAAAATAAAAATGTAAATTATTAATTTTTGAGAAATAAAATTTGAAAATTATGTAAAAATACTGAAAGTTAATTTAATGTTAATTTTTATATGTTAATTTAATATAAAAAATGCATCCGCACCAATGCTAAATTTGAAAATATTATACATAATACCAACAGCAGCACAGTGCTCATGATGGTCAACCAATACATCTACTGGTGTTATTGAAACTTTTTTGATCTTATTAGTATTTATTATATTATATAATAATTATAATTATTATTCTAGTTAATGTATTTCTGATTACCTGTATTTATGATATTTATTATTACTACACTAATTCAAAAATCTTTTCTATGGGTTCCCGCCAATATTTATATGGTATTTTTCTCTTCCAGATAGAGCGCAATGGTTAGAAACGATAAAAAAATCAGATTTAAATTCCACTTGAAATGTAAAACATTTGTGGCATCTTTCAAAAATTTTCCTTTTAAAATTACAAAAAATTACCTTCCTTTTTTAAATATTATATTGATACTAGCGCCTGCGGCGCTAGACATACGTATAGTAAACAGAACCAACACATTATGAACAATTTTTTTATTATTTCAACTTTAAAATGACTGTGGGCATGTAACCGACGTTGGAGAAAATGTTTGTTGCTCCGAATGAAGTCATTTGAAAGCATGAGTTGTACTTGCGAATGTTTAGCAGGAAGTGTTTTGAAATTGCAGTGGTGCCAGTAAGATAACTTAGAAGCGGCTCAGGTGGATCAATCAGCGGTGGCAAAACAACTTTGCCGTTCGAACAACACATTCCTGGTGATTCCTTAGCGAACTTCGAAACACGACAATGCAAGCAAAGTTTGTTCATAACACCTATTGCTACATCCTCGTGATTCATGTAATCGTAGTTTTTGTCGTAATTAAATGCTTCCAATGTTAAATTCAATTTTTGTCTTGATGGAACTAATCCCAAAAACGGTTTGCCCGTCCATTTCTGGCGTAAATAAGAGCGCTACATACGTCCAAAGTTTTTACACAATTTTCACTTTTCAATTAATCTTCAGGTAAAGTTAAATCTTCCGCAAAGAGGTGGATCTTCCACGAAGAGGTGGATCTGCGTCTTCTTGCACAATTCCGGCGAGTTTTTCTTTAGAAAACCAATTAAAAACAAATTAATCTTCAGGTAAAGTTAAATCTTCCGCAAAGAGGTGGATCTTCCACGAAGAGGTGGATTTGCGTCTTCTTGCACAATTCCGGCGAGTTCTGCGACCTATATAAAGTCTTCCTCACAGGGGGAAGACCATAATAGATCGGTGAAGGCCATAGTTGTTCGGCCTTCGGCCTCACAGGGTGAAACCATAATAGATCCGTGAAGGCCATAGTTGTTCGGCCTTCGGCCTCACAGACCGGACCATAATAGATCCGTGAAGGCCACAGTTGTTCGGCCTTCGACCTCACAGACCGGACCATAATAGATCCGTGAAGGCCATAGTTGTTCGGCCTTCGGCCTCACAGACCGGACCATAATAGATCCGTGAAGGCCAAAGTTGTTCGGCCTTCGGCCTCACAGGGCGGACAATAATAGATCCGTGAAGGCCAAAGTTGTTCGGCCTTCATCTGTCATCCGTCATCTGTCATCTGTCATCTGTCATCTCATCTCATCTGTCATCTCATCTGTCATCCGTCATCTCATCTGTCAGCTGTCATCCGTCATCTGTCATCTGTCATCTCATCTGTCATCCGTCATCTGTCATCTCATCTGTCAGCTGTCATCTGTCACCCGTCATCTGTCATCTCATCTGTCAGCTGTCATCTGTCATCCGTCATCTGTCATACATACATACATACAGACACACATACATACACACATACATACATAATCTTCACGTAAAGTTACATCTTCATGTAAAGTTAAATCTGTATGTGCAAAATGATTTTTAGGTTATGTAGTTAATGCCGTCACATTGACACTATCGGGGGGCCCATGGGGGCTATTCAACACTATCAGGGTCACTCTCTAGGTTATGAAAAGGGGGCCCGTCTTGCTAAAACGCGCACTATTTATGTTTTACCCTGTATATGCAAAATGATTTTTGATAATTTTAAAAATATTGTGCAACGCTACTGACTATAATATGTCAATGTCATTTTTAAGGTTAGTCAAAGTTGTGCCCCCTATTTGTCGAGCCGCTACTGACTATAATATGTCAAAGTCATTGAATCTTTATTGTGCAACGCTACTGACTATAATATGTCAATGTCATTTTTAAGGTTAGTCAAAGTTGTGCCCCCTATTTTTCGAGCCGCTACTGACTATAATATGTCAATGTCATTGAATTAATCTTTTAGCGTCAAAATCGCATCGTAACTATGACAACGACTGTGACCTGAAGTGTTTAACTGCTGATGACCGTCTTATGGTGACGAATTACTAAATTCAAAGACGACGAAAAACTTACTCTTGAATGTCGCCAGATCTCGTGAAAGTTTCAACGCCCACAGTTACGGGGTTTAGGCGTCTATGCGGAACATACATACCCACACACACACATACAAGCATTTTTATATATAAGAAGAAGATTCATGTATGATTAGCAAAAAATTTATTGCCATTATATACAAAAAAATTGTAAAATTTTAACTTCGATAACATAATATATGTAGATTGTTAGTGAGATAACAAAACAAAAAGTACGGAGCAATAAAATTTAATCCGAGGTTCATTAGATACGCTCCGATTAGTTTTTAAAATATTGACAAGAGAAGCATATTTGTCCATCATTTGTCTTATTTTTACTGCACAATAATGATTAAAATTGATTGCTTTCATATTTTTAAATTGAAAACAGTGATTATGAAATTTTTGGAAAAAAATAATTGTAAATTATTGATGACCTGCGAATAAGAAGCAATAACGTGATTTGTAGCATACCACGGAATATTATAAATGTTCCAAACACAAAGTGTTGGGAATCGTTTTTTCTGGAGCTCCTGAGCAACCTCTATGGATATTGGTCACAATTTGTACATTTGGATTTGCCATCTTTTTTCTTACGGGGGAAATCTGAAGTTGCGTGATCACCTTAACTTAACGCACCGTGGTTTTCGGTGGAAATATTTTGGTGTGTGGCCAAAAAATTGGCATCGAGTACATCGGGGGACCTCACGATATCTTTGTTGTTTAGCTTGGTGTTTAGTTCTTTAGGATAACAATACTTCGGTGGCATTTTTTCTGTTGCAGGAAATGTTGTTTACTTCATGTCCTTTAGCTTGAATATCCTTTTTAAGTTTTTCCAAATGTGTAAATAGTATGGTGAATATGGTATATTACCACACGGAAGATGCGGTTTTCTTTTAGTAAATAAGTGTAGATTTTACAGTAAGTGTTTTTACTATATCTGTGTAAAATTGAGAATTACTTGATTAGATTTTGACGTGATTGCTGTAAAGGTTGTTGATGGTATAACCATTTTGTGCAGAAGTATTAAGTAGTTAGGGGTATTTATGTTTTCGACTCCCTCTACAAATATCGGTGGTGATCTTTTGGTACTGGGTGACTTCCTGTACTTTTTCACCCATTCTTTCGTTGTCACCATCATCTTTTCCCTCTTTTTCCGCTCAAGCCTGGTAGGTATTGGAAATCGACGTTGGTTTATTCCGCTAATAATTGCTGAGAGTGGTTTGTTTGCGCATTATTCCTTTAATATCTGGAAGATTTTTTCGCTTTGGAGTTGTATTTTCTTATATGTTGCGGTGATTCATTCAGTTTCATAATTGTGTGTCGTTTCCTCCTCATTAACCCAATTTTATAATAGGTGCGTTGTTGTGGGAAATACATATTAGTAGATAGGATTTTTTATTGTTTGCACTAGGGGTTCATAATTTATTATTGTTGGCTGTTCCTGGAGGGAAAGCCTGGGGCTGACTGATAATTTGGATTATAATGGACCAATGGACCTGCAGAATTATTTACTGTGATTGTGCAGGTACGTTCCTGACTATTGTTGCATCATAAATAGTTACATTCTGATTATAATAAGCGGAATAATTTGGTAACATGACGGTTTCCATTCGATTAGATTGATATTCATCGCTATATAATTAGAGCATCATATCAGTTTTTTTGGGAGGTGGTGTAGTTGTAAATAATTCCAGTGTATTTGAAGTTTTCAAAAAATATCTACTTAAGGTATATTATTGCAATATGCAAGCGTTGTTGTAATAACGATGGATGGATAGTTTTTATTTAAACCTTATTTTTTCACAATATTACAATGTTTACATTATCTGGTGTTTATTATTGATAATCAATGTTAAAACTATCCATTGGCTTAACGAAAACTTTTGTACGATTTGGAAATTTTACAGTTGTCAAAATTTTCATTTTACCGGATGGTATGGTAGAAATAAACCCGCTACCATCTGGTGCCCAACCAAACGTACGATAAGTAACCTGAAATTTCGATTTATTTTGGATTGATCAATTTTGTCAAAGAACACCGATAGCTTAATATGAATACCTACATTTACCTGTGGTGGCCAAAATAATGGTGGCCTAGTGTAGTCTCTCCATATAGCTCCTATACCAAATTGTTCCATAGTTATAGTATCTTTAAAAGGAAAAACAATTTGTGATAATATTAGATAAGTACGATTACTTTTAGTTATCCTATAAGAAGACGCTTGACACTAAAATTTTTTTATGGTTTAATTAAAAATTGTCCAAAATTGGAAGACAAATCTTACCAGCAAAATATTTTCATTGGCATCAAATTTAAATTTTATAGTTTGGTTCAAAATATTAATAGTTTCATTGTAAGGAGTTGCATTTACATCAAAATCAATTAATTTATTATTAACGTAAGTTTGTTTAAGGTTTTCCAGTTTAATCGTACATGTGGATTTCTAAAACATTACCCTATAAGTAATTGCATCATATAATTTTTTTATAGGAAGGAATAGCATACCAATGCCGAAATTGCAAGTATTTCGCAAAACAGTAGCAACGAAACTATTAAATACATTCTATGTTATGGTTTTGTAATTACTGGTTTTAATGAAACTTATTGATCTTATTAATATTTATTATATAATTATTTTGTATAATAATTAGAATTATTATAGTTAATCTATTTCTAATTACCTGTACTTATGATATTTATTATTGCTCCACTAATTTATATCAGATACAGAGCAATGGTCACAAACGATTAAGAATAAATTTAGATTTTATTCCACTTTTTTTTAAATTTCACTTGAGGAAAGGGAGGACAACTGCAAAAATTTTGAGGCACTTCTCAAAATATTTCCTTTACAATTTCAAAGATATCACCTTACTTTTTTTAGATATATTCACTGTGATCAGCAAAAAAATTTGGAAATTGATAGACTTCTATTATATAATAATTGATTTATTGCGATTACATAGAAGAAAATTGTAAAATTAAAAATTCAATGACAGCGATTGTTAGTGAGATAACAAAAGGAAAAGCACGGAGCAATAAAATTTTATCCGAGGTACATTAGTAATATAATATACGACGAGGTACAAAATTAATTTAAAATATTTTTAAAATATTCTTCAAGAAACCTTCGCAAATTCCTTCAATAATTTTTCCAGCTTTTCAAATGCTTTCAAGAATTTTGGAATATTCTTTGGTCATTTACCTTATTTTAACTCCATAATAATAGTTTAATTTGATTCCCTTTATATTTATAAAGTGAAAACATTGATTATGAAATTTTTGAAAAAAAAACATTGTCAATAAAATTATTTAAATTATTCATTCATTTTTTGCTGAATTTTAATTATTAATTGTAAATTTCGAAGGTAAGCCTAGCAAGCCACCTAAGATGTAAAAACCAAATGTTCAAAGAATTGATTAATTAAATTCGTTCCCGAAGAACTGGTTAATTAAATCAGTTAATGAACAACGTCTAAATTAAAATAAACGCAAGTTATCTTTTTTTTTTAAATTTTGGAGTTTTACTATAAATAAATTTATCATTTCCCAGAATTGGTTTGGAAAGATTAGTGAGACCATATATAATAATTAAAATGTCATGGATATGTGGCACTAATGACCACTGCTAAAGTTTGTGAGATTCCAAATAATGTGCCGAGTGTAACATACGACAGATCTAATTTTAATTTAAAAAAGTTAAAAGTATACGCTCTCGAATTGTTAATAAATGGACTCGTTTGTCTTTATTCATTCTTGCCACAGCTTTATGTAGGCATTCTAATATTTTTAACGAACTAATTCCCGTGAAACTTCGCAAATCGCTGTCACTTTTTAAAATACCAGCAATTGTTTCTATTTTAGGAATATTAACTTGCACTTCACTGTCTCGATATTGTACTTCTGGTAATGGTTGGTCATTCGCACTATCGCACATCACTAACAAAGGTGCTGTTGTCTGTAACTCGTCTTCCGTGTGTTACGTGTGTTAAGTTGGATTTCGGTTGTGTGGATTCGTTTTTCCTGTCTTTTTGTTCTGGCTGACGGACCTGGCTCTTCACTCGACGATTCACATGTTCCCACTGGCAGCTTCTGAGAAGGAACAGCTATCGTCTTTAATTTTCTTCTTTTAACATCGGAAGCATCTCCTAAAAGTGTCGCATAAAAAACTAACCTCAAAAATATTTTAAATAAGAAATTACTTGCCTCGTGTAAAATAATCATATTCTGTAAAATGTAGTGAACACACTTTCATAAACTTTGTTACAGTTTTTCCAATTTTTAAATTTTTAATCCACATTAATTTTTCTAACATCGACCAATTCCTGAACTCCCAATTTATTTACCACAAGGGTCATGTGTTTTTCAGCTGTGGGGAATAAATGAAAACTTAACTCCGGATTTTTCTTTGCCCAAGATGAACATTGAGGCACTGAACAATATTGATTAGCGTTCATATCGAAGTGTATTACTAGAAAATTTTATTAATCGTCGAAAACTTTTAAAATCCGCACTAAACATAGGTATGCAAAATAAATTTTACATCTAATTTAACGTAGTTCGCCAAAATTTCCGCTAGGTGCCGTGTTGCTTGTCACTACTTCCCTATAGCTTTGTTTTATTTAGTCAATTCAGATCAATAGCATCTGATTAATCATCTCTCGTGGATAGTTTTGAGACCCAATTTGTAACTCGGGGTCGTTGACCTGAAAATAGTAATTATGGTTATATTTTATTAATTATTAAATTTTATCATTATGGAAATTCATACTTACATTTATATTATTATTATCTTGCATTATTTTATATTTTTGTGATAGTTTTTGCGCTAATAATTATAAATAGGTCATAAGGTCGAAATTCGTAAAATGTGTGCTTATGTTTGTAGCTTTTAAACTGAAAAATTTAAAAATTAGTGCTTTTTGTAAAATTATAAGTGCTGTGAATATTTAATAATGAAATGAAGATTTACCACGTATCTTTCGAATCCAAGAAATCGTTATTTCCATCGGTAATTTTGAAAAATTTTCAATTGAATGTTGCCATTTTCGGAAGATAGGCAGAGGCTATAAAAGGAATTGAAATTTTTCAACCGGTGTCAGTCGATTTTATTAGATGTCACAGTAAACATCGTTAAGTGTTATATTTTTGGAGATTTGAATTTTTGTAGTTGGTACCAGTTTGGAAAAATTTTGATGGTTGGCGAACATTTTTGTACTTTTTGGTGAAAAAATTTGGAAATTTATTCAATTAATATTGTTAATGTCAAGTTCGAATTGTCATTTCTACGACAATTAGTGGAATTTATAGCGATTGTTTACATCAAGCATATTACGGTTAGGTTATGTTTGAAACCTTCTTCTTAGTCGATGGTGGAAGTTTGAGGTTATCTGGAAAAAGAAGTTTTGTTTATGCAATTAATTTGGAAATTAGTCAAGTAAATTTGGAAATTTGGATTAAATTTTACGTACCTGAATTTATTGGATTTATGTTGATGGAATTTTTCGTACAAGCGTGGCGTTGCTAGATGGATGCGAGGACACTACTGAATTTGCAATCGTAAACGATAACAGAACAAGTGAGTCATCATTTTCAACAGAAGTTATTTGTGTAAATTCCAGTGGCGCGGATATTAAAGGTAAAAGCATTTACAAAATTTATTATAAAACTGTTTTACATTTTTCCGACCATATTATCGCGGTGTATATTAGCGGACAATATCATTATTTAGAAATTTTGTATTCATTGTTTAATTTCATAAGTTTGAATTTTTATATTTTTGCTAACCATAGTTATTATTCATTTGGTGTTGTAAATAAAACCAATTCAATTGTTTACGAGAGATTGATTTATTTCTTCAGTTCCAACAAAGTAGGCTACATTCACGGAGTTGTATTTTGTATTAGAAATTTACATCGAACAAAGCGTGGTATACCTACATATCGTCAACATTCTTATTTTGAGTTATAGAGTTGATTTATCAAATAAGTTAAAGTCTACGTTTAATTTACAAAAACTATCTACTGCAATTCAATATTATAACAAATTAAACATTAAAGAGTCTCAAATTAAAGCAGAAGCTCTGAAGTCAGCCGAGGTAAGTGAAGTTGTGATCGTCATATCATTTCTTGGGCGATACAATTGCCATAGTGCAAATATCACAACAATATAGTATACTGTAAAAATTTTATGAGCGAATGTATTATCAAATTTTTGAAAAAATCGAATTTGAAATTTTGGATTCGAGACTCGTCCGGCTGTAGGCATCGAAAAACCTGAGCCTGCGCTGCTCCGCAGCTCCGGCTGGTTTTTTATTGCCTGAGCCGCTACGCGGCAAAAGCTAAACATACTTGATAGCGCCATCCATCAAGAAAACCAGGATTCGAGTCATGTTACCTGTAGGGCGTGCGAGCAGCATCTGACGAAATTTTCTAAGTGTTAGGGTATACTAATCCACACGTACCGTCAATAGAGCCATCAATCGAGAACCATCAATCGAGAATCTCATATGAGATTCCCGCACGTCGGTCGGCTTTTACATGTTAAATTTGCTAACTTCAAAATCGATTTATTCAAAATTTTGATAATACATTCGCATGTAAAATTTTAACAGTATACTATATAAACCTTCCTCTTTGCAATAGGAAATTTTTAATTTTATTTGGGGTGGTCAACTTTAGGTTACTCTACCTCAATATTTATATCATTTGAGAAAAATGATTGATAATTCCAGTAGGCGTCCCTTGTGTAAATTTATTTGACATAATATAAATATTATATCATAAATTTTTACCTTACATGTTACGCACTTAATTTGTAGTTCTTATTCAATCTTCTCGTTTGATAATAATCTTGTCTTGATGAAAATTAAAATTTCTCTTGGTAAAATGCACGCGCCACCATTAAAAACTTAACTTCCTCTGTCTGACCGCTGGTCCCAACCATTTTGTGCTTGTCATTCTACCCCATCCGCTCCCTCCTACCAAATTAACCGTTCAACTTTCTATTTCTCCCAACGTTGCCTATTTGTATCTTATATTTGAATTTTAAAAATAAAACCGCGCTAATTTAAAAAAAATTGAAACGCAATATTTTACAGTCAGTGGCGGTTCTACCATAGGAGCTGCAGAGCTGCAGAACCACCAAAAATACCAATACTTAAATAATTAATTATATAATTATAACCTTAATCAGATTTAAATTATTATAAAGAATGATGCATTATCAGCTTTGCTTCGAAAGCGTGTTTCTTATTTTCGCTAGCATATCAGTTATAATTTAACAGCTAGTCACATAAATAGTGTAATAATAAATACACGTCCAGTCCGCTATCAAAATGTTGGTCTAACTTGAACGCTATACATTTGTGCGCATTCGAGCTGTAATGAAACGCAGACTACAATGCTAGCAATTGGTATAGTTTTACGTGGTATATATTTTATGATTTTGTTTCGAGGTAGTTTAGAATTCGAATTTTGAAAAGAAAAACTAATTTTAATATTAGTTCATCAATTGTTAAACAAATTGCAGTGAAATTAGGGCATAAGCAAGAAATTGTTTAAAAACTTTTAATTACACCAAGTTTCTTGCACATATTTATAGCAAAATAGTAGTTAAATTGTTTTTTGACGGATTTTGCAACTTTAAATAAAATTATGAATACATAAAATTAAAATTTATGTATTTTTATAAAATAATAATTCTTATTTTAAACTCGTGATACGTACCGCATCGAATGTAAAGTCGCATGTAGTGGCTGCTCTTGGACGCAGCTATCAGTGCAGTTAGATATTTACTCGAGTATTATAACCGGTGCTAGCATACCTATATTTTAAAGAAAGATCTTGTATTATAAACTTTAATTGAAATTATGGATATAATGTCCTCTATACCTACTAGATAAAATGAATGCTTATGAATTTACTAATATTCCTAATTCTAATAACATTTTATAATAATTTTGGACTTGAGATTTTTCTGCATTGCAAAACAATTCTCAAACTATAATTTTCTGTAATAAAATGTAGATCATAAAATTTGGACTTACATAAAATTTATTGTTTTAAAAATGTTTGCGTCGTTTGTTTTATTTCGAACCGAACACAAAGGGCTGTTTAAATTACAAAGTCATATAAGTTCTATTTTTAAAATAACAAATATGCAGAATTATTATGACGTGATAAGCTAACTAAGGCATTTTATTTAGTCGTTTTTAAAATCTCTTACGAAGAAGGTCGTTTTTAAAAATGAATGTAATTTTTAAATTTAGTTATCAAGAACAATTAGTGTTAAGAAATTGCCGGTATAATATACAAGTCGAGGTAAAATGTATAAAAGACAATTTAATACGAATATTTATTTACGGAACAAATGGATTTGTGGCTGTAATCGTAAGAACGCTTTGTTTTGTTTTCCGTTTGTGTCTTTCGATATTGTCAATAGAAAAAAAATTTATCTCGGGAATATTGAATTTCAACGAAAAAGTTATTGATAAGTTAAGTTTGTCACAAGCAAGCACCGGCGCACGCCATTAATGCTTAAAAACGTATAATAAGTAGTTTATTTTTTGAGATTAGCATTTTACTGATGCCTTCCCTTTTTTATAATGCAGAACAGCCAAACATATATCTCACGAGCCGCCACTGATTACAGTGTATTTCAGGTTTTCAAAAAATGATACTCTTTATTCAACAATTATTGCAATGCAAGCGTTGTGGTAATAAGTAATAACGATAGATATTTTTTGTTTAAAACCTTATATTTTAAGAATATTACAATTTTTACATTATCTGCTGTTATTATTGATAATCAATGTTGACTATCCATTCAGTTCCATAAACTTCTGTACGATTTCGAAAAAATACAGTTGTCACAATTGTCATTTTACCGGATGGTATAGTAGTAAGAAACCCGCTAACACCTGGTGCCCAACCAAATGTACGATACGTAACCTAAAATTTTGATTTTCCGTATATTAAACTTTTTTATATCAAATAAAGACCGGTAGCTTATGGATACCTACATTTACCCGTGGTGGCCAATATAATGGTGGTCTAGTATATTCTCTCCACATAGCTGCTACTTCAAACTGTTCCATTGCTATAGTATCTTTAAAAGGAACGGCAATTTGTGATATTAGATAAGTACGATTATTTCTAGTTACCCTAGAACAAGTCGCATGACACTAAAAAAATTTTTTAATGCTTTAGTCCAAATTTATCCAAAATTGTAAAACACATCTTACCAGCAAAATATTTTCAGTGACATCAAATTTAAATTTAATAGTCTGGTTAAATAAATTAACGGTTTTGTTATAAGGAGTTGCATTTATATCGTAATCAATTAATTTATTATTAACGTAAGTTGGCGTAATTTTTTCCAGCTTCACCAAACATACAGTTTTCTAAAACACACCCTATAAGTAATTGAATCACATAATTTTTTTATAAGAAGGAATAGCATACCAATGCCAAACTTGGAAGTATTTCGCACAACAGCAGCAAGGAAACTATTAGATACATTCTCTATTGTGGTTTTGTAACTACTGGTTTTAATGAAACTTTTTGATCTTATTAGTATTTATTTTATTATTATTTAATTTTATAATTATAGTTAATCTACTTTTAATGACCTGTACTAATGATATTAATTATTGCTCCACTAATTTATACCAGATACATAGCAATGGTCACAAACGATTAAGAATAAAGTTAGATTTCATTCCATTTTTTTGAATTCCATTTTAGGAAAAGGGGAAAACTTCTCTAATTTTTTCCTTCACAAATCTGAAAAATATCAGCTTACTTTTTTAATATATTCACTGTGATAAGAAAAAAAATTTGGAAATGATAAGAATTCTATATAATACCTATTGATTCATTGCGATTATACAGAAGAAAAATGTAAAATTAAAAATTTTATCCGAAGTATATTAGTAATATACGACGTGGTACAAAATTAATTACAATATTTTTAAAAGAAACCCTCGTAAATCGCTTCAATAATTTTACAAATTGAAAAATATTCTCAAGAATTTATGGAATATTCCTCGACCATTTGAATTATTTTAACTGCATAATAAAGGTTAATTTGATTCCTCTTATGTATAAAGTAATAACATTGATTATGAAATTTTTGGCATAAAACTCACTGTAAATAAAATTATTTAAGTTAATCGGCAAGTTGCAGTTGTAAATAATTCTAGTGTATTTCAGGTTTTCAAACAATGATACTCTTTTAATTAAAATTATTGCAATGCAAGCATTGTGGTAATTAACTATAGACATTTTTTGTAAAAACCTTATATTTCAAGAATTTCACAATGTTTACATTATCTGCTATTATTATTGATAATCAAAATTGATCACCCATCGAGTTTCAAAAACTTTTGTACGATTTGGAAATTGCACAGTTGACAAAACTGTCATTTTACCGGAGGGTATAGTAGAAGGAAATCCGCTAACATCTGGTGTCCAACCAAAAGTACGATACGTAACCTAAAATTAAAATTTGTTTGCAATAAATTTTTTTTTATCAAGGAACGACGATAGCTAATGGGCACTTACATTTACCCTTGGTGGCCAAAATAATGGTGGCCTAGTGTAGTCTCTCCACATAGCCGCTAATTCAAACTGTTCCATTGCTATAGAATCTTTAAAAGGAAAAGCAATTTGTGAAATAAGATAAGTACGATTACTTTTAGTTATCCTATAAGAAGACGCACGACACTAAAAATTTTTTAATGCTTTAGTCCAAAATTATCCAAAATTGAAAGACACATCTTACCAGCAAAATATTTTCAGTGACATCAAATTTAAATTTAATAGTCTGGTTAAATACATTAACGGTTTTGTTATAAGGAGTTGCATTTACATCATAATCAATTAATTTATGATTAACGTAAGTTGGTGTAATTTTTTCCAGCTTCAACAAGCATACAGTTTTCTAAAACACACCCTAATAAGTAATTGAATCACATAATTTTTTATACGAAGGAATAGCATACCAATGCCGAACTTGGAAGTATTTCGCACAACAGCAGCAAGGAAACTATTAGATACATTCTCTATTATGGTTTTGTAACTACTGGTTTTAATGAAACTTTTTGATCTTATTAGTATTTATGTTATTATTATTTAATTTTATAATAAATTATAGTTAACCTATTTTTAATTACCTGTACTAATGATTTTTATTATTGCCCCACTAATTAAATTTATGGTACGTGAGCGAATGGCTGAAATGCTAGCGTGTTCGCTTTCAAACCAAGATTCACGGGTTCAAATCCTGTGAGGTGCTATCTATAGAAGAAATTTTCGCTCACCAAATGTCTATCTGCTGGCCCCAGATAACATTATTTATGGCTAAAAAACTTCCCTGATCGGAGTAGGCGATGTAAAAATCGTCTATTCCCGTGGTTCGGAATCCACGTTAAGTTGTAGGTCCTCTGTGCTCGTCACACATTTTCAACACGCAACGAGCAGAGACAGGGAGGTATCGGGAAAATGTCGCAAGACGTTCAAAACCGAATATACTACTATTAAATTTATACCAGATACAGAGCAATGGTCACAAATGATTAAGAATAAATTTAGATTTGGTTCCACTTTTTTTGAGTTCCATTTTAGGAAAAGGGGACAACTTCCCAAAAAATTTTCCTTTGCAAATCTGAAAAATATCAGCTTACTTTTTTTCAGATACATTATACAAATTTCCGTAATAAGCGAATAAAACTTTAAATTTATATCGCGGGGAAAAATGTACGGCCCTCTTTTTTTTCTATAGCTCCGACTAGCACAAAATAAAAAATTGACTATAAGGGCGTGACACTGGTCCAGTTATGAGCAAAAACACACTAATCAGGTTGCTAACAATGCACAACCTATACAAAACAAAATTGATTTTTAATGTGTACCTGAATCGTCTTTGTACTCTTTATGCTGTATCTATATTAAGCAAATAACTCAATTAAATCTCCTTTTCTAAAAAACCCATTCATTTATTAATACACAAAAGAAATAATATAAAATATTGTGAACAAAATTATTAATGCCTAAGAAAAAGAACAAATTAAATTTACAATAATCGCAAAGTTCAAATACTCTAAGAACCCCCCGATTTAATCGCACTAAGTTACTTTTAAAAATATTGTCTAACAATTTTAAGCAGAGCGCGCACAAGTTAACTTTCTTACCGCCTTTTCTTTTCACCGTCGAAAAAACGAACCAGCTCTGTTGTCTGTAGAAGTTGCTTGTATTGACGTGATCTACCATCCAAATTGTCCATATACCGCTCGAATTATCAGGAAATTAACGACCATAAATACTTGTTGTTCTCCAAATAATAATCTTCTTTCGGACTTTTCACAGGTAAATACTTGATCATCTTGAATTATAAATTTCTAACAATTACTATGTATCACTTCTCTCATAGAAGGGACACATGTAAAATAAAAAATGAAAATTTTAAGTGAACTTGACAAAACCTTCTTTTATGATTTTAATACCCTTTTTGCTAGCTCTGCTTTTGTGAACACTATTTGGCATGAAATACTCTTAATCACAGAAGTCGATTCCTCGAGGGTGTGCTCTTTTGCTTTTCCTGAAAGATAACTTAAAAGGATGGAAATTCGTCCCTCAATGATACTCAAAAAGATATTGAATAATATAAACAATTTATTTTCAAACAATAACATTAACAAATAACGAATAACCCGACTTATACTAAAATTACAGTTAACAACAATCAAATAATTAATTAAATCGCGTGAATCAATGTTTTTATTTTCGCGTTTACGAATCGTTCGAACCTTTGAAATTTTTAAACCGTCCAATTTTACCACGTAAAAGTTAAATGAGTTTATTCTTACCGAACATAGATGTCGATACACTTCCTTTTGTTTTCTTAGCCAAATCAAAACTGCATACGGTTGTTGAATCGTTTTTCTTTGTTCCCAACACGTGTTTGTGTTCCAGAGATTTCTTTATCTGAATATCAGCTCCAATCATTTACACTCACTTTATTTTTGTTCCAAGAAGTACCAAGACTTCAGTTTTATCAAATTAAATTTTCTTTAATATATCAATCTGCATACAAATCTTATAACCATCTAAAAACTTCTTCTTTGTTTTAGGTTAAAACACATTGATTTGGATTTTTATATCCAAATTATCACCTTTTAGGACCAGAGTACAAGAAAACGCTCTGACCTATCACACATTTTGTAATCATCTTTTTTTTTTATTTATTTATAATCTCCTGTTTCCCTGGTTTTTCGACGAATTTATCAATTTTTGTCACTCTTTGATATTCCTTTTTCAACATAAGTATCACGCATCTTTGATATCATTTTATTTTAACCAAATGTCATTTTAATTAATTTTATCTCTGTTTTAGAATCGTCATAACAACCCACCGTCTGGTCACATTCAATACGTGTTAGTCCCGGATGAACGAATCGTTGCATTTTGTCGTTACCGTAATCATACCAAACTACGTAAACCTCTTGTGTATTTACCTCACTTCTTAAAAATTAACCTACCTTTACAATTCTAAAATTTAATTATACATTGAACAAATTTTTATGAATATAAAAATTATTATCTGTAGTTCATAATTTTTATATTATTGCTGAACGAATCTTTCCTCTCACTTATTTTGTTAATAACTGACTTTATTAGAGCTTTTAAAATTATCTGTTGGAATTCTTCTTTGTTTTTAAGAGTCCTCATGCAATTTGTGATTTTTAAAGTGCTTATTTATTTTCTCAAAATTATTTATATTTTGAGTCATTGCACAATATTTCAATCATAACCCATAAACCTTCCACAGTTGTAACCAAATATTCATAAAACTAATATTCGCTATTCCATTAACCTCATACTAATATTTAAGAAAAAAACATTTATACTTCCGACTGGTCATTAAACAAATTCTTTTCTTTTTATTATTATCAATTAACTCTCAAACCAAACACGTCTTTTCATTTCCATGAACACCAAGCGAATTTTCCAAAAATAATCAAACAATCTAACTACGTCCGCACTTCTACACGGACGCCATGCGAATCCTCAAATTATCTCTCATTTTCCCCTTCCAAAACTTTATGAGCAGGCGTATTTTACCAATTTCCGAAACTTGTAAGAATTATATTTGTCCTTTTCACGTATCTTTCACTTTTATTTATCACCTAATTTTGTTTGTGCGTTTACCTAACTTTAACAAATTTTAAAATTACTTAATTTGTTCTAAATTCAAAATCAAACAATTACACAAATGATTCATAATTTTGTTCATTTTCATGTTTCAGAAATGGATTAATTTCTGAAGAAATTTAATTTGAGTTCCTCTGATATTTGATCAAACAGCTAATCTTTATTATAAGGGTACTCGCAAGATTCAGGTACAATCCAATAAACTAGATTAAATAATGGTTTCTTAACCTTAATCTTTTATCGATGTGTTTTTAACCCAATCGACCCCCTTTGGAACACTGCAATATATTGATATATTCATTGTGATCAGAAAAAAAATTTGGAAATTATAAGAATTCTATACAATATTGATTCATTACGATTTTGAACTTTTAATTTGCAATTGCAATTTGAAATTGTAAAATTAAAAATTCAATGACATCGATTGTTAAAGAATGATATAACAAAAACAAAAAGTACCGGGCATAATATTTTATCCGAGGTATATTTGTAATATACGACGTGGTTCAAAATTAATTACAATATTTTTAAAAGAAACCCTCGTAAATCGCTTCAATAATTTTACAAATTGAAAAATATCCTCAAGACTTTATGCAATATTCCTCGACCATTTGAATTATTTTAACTGCATAATAAAGGTTAATTTGATTCCTCTTATATATAAAGTAAAAACATTGATTATGAAATTTTTGGCATAAAACTCACTGTAAAT
Organism: Podabrus alpinus; assembly: GCA_932274525.1. Lineage (NCBI taxonomy): Eukaryota > Metazoa > Arthropoda > Insecta > Coleoptera > Cantharidae > Podabrus > Podabrus alpinus. Next base: position 100,558,735 of record OW026452.1, read on the forward strand.
AAAATTATTTAAGTTAATCGGCAAGTTGTAAATAATTCTAGTGTATTTCAGGTTTTCAAACAATGATACTCTTAATTAAAATTATTGTAATGCAAGCGTTGTGGTAATAACGATAGATATTTTTTGTTTAAAACCTTATATTTCAAGAATTTTACAATGTTTACATTATCTGAGGTTATTATTGATAATCAATGTTGACTATCAATTCAGTTCCATAAACTTCTGTACGATTTGGAAATTGTGCAGTTGTCAAAACTTTCAATTTACCGGATGGTAAGTTACAAATAAGCCCGTTACTATCTGGTGCCCAACCGAAAGTACGATACGAAACCTAAAATTTAGATTTACTTTACATTCAACATTTTTTTTATCAAATAAAGACCGGTAGCTTATTGATACCTACATTTACCCGTGGTGGCCAATATAATGGTGGTCTAGTATAGTCTCTCCACATAGCTGCTAGTCCAAACTGTTCCATTGCTATAGTATCTTTAAAAGGAACAGCACGTTGTGATATTAGATAAGTACGATTACTTTTAGTTACCCTATAATAAGTCGCATTAAACTAAAAAAAATTTTTAATGGTTTAATTACAAATTATCCAAAATTGTAAAACGCATCTTACCAGCAAAATATTTTCAGTGACATCAAATTTAAATTTTATAGTTTGGTTCAAAATATTAATAGTTTCATTGTAAGGAGTTGCATTTATATCATAATCAATTAATTTATGATTAACGTAAGTTGGCGTAATTTTTTCCATCTTCGCCAAACATGCAGTTTTCTAAAACACACCCTATAAGTAATTGAATCACATAATTTTTTTATAAGAAGGAATAGCATACCAATGCCGAACTTGGAAGTATTTCGCACAACAGCAGCAAGGAAACTATTAGATACATTCTCTATTATGGTTTTGTAACTACTGGTTTTAATGAAACTTTTTGACCTTATTATTATTTATTTTATTATTATTTAATTTAATTAAATTATTATAGTTAATCTATTTTTAATTACCTGTACTAATGATATTTATTATTGCCCCACTAATTTAGACCAGATACATAGCAATGGTCACAAACGATTAAGAATAAATTTAGATTTTATTCCACTTTTTTTGAGTTCCATTATAGGAAAAGGGGACAACTTCCCAAAAATTTTCCATTAGAAATCTGAAAAACGTCAGCTTACTTTTTATTAATATATTCACTGTGATCAGAAAATAAATTTGGAAACGACAAGATTTCTATATAATATTGATTCATTGCGATTATACAGAAGAAAATTTTACTGTAAAATTAAAAATTCAATGACATCGATTCTTAGTGGTATAACGAAACAAGAAGTACGGGCAATAAAATTTTATCCGAGGTATATTATAGTAATATACGATGTGGTACAAAATTAATTTATATAATTTTTAAAAGAATCTCTCGTAAATCGCTTCAATAATTTTACAAATTGAAAAATATTCTCAAGTATTTCTGGAATATTCCTCGACCATTTCAATTATTTTAACTGCATAGTAAAGGTTAGCTTGATTCCTCTTATATACAGGGTGTCCCCGTGACCGTGGAGAACCTTTGAGGTGGTGATAAAGGACACTTTTCTAAGACAAATTTTCAAATAAAATTTTTGCCCAAGTCCAAACCCTTGGGGGTACCTCCGTTTAAAGCAATTTTTTGAATTTATGATTTAAAACGGCCATAGCTCCGATATTATTGATTTTTAAGGTTAATGGATTAGAACTTTTTTAAAGATAATTTGCTTGTCTACAAATTATGTTATAACTCCTTATCGTATAGAATCAACGCATTTCGAGTTATAAATTAAATTAAGGGAAAAAATGTTTAAAAAATTCAGATTTATTTTTTAATTTTCTTGCGAACCCCGTATCTCTTAAACGAAACGTCTAAGAGAAAAACTAATTTCCGAAACCGGATAGGGAATTTAAAGGGCTACAACTTTCGTTAAATAAATTGTTTTGGGCAACCAACCGTTTTCACAGAAACTCTGAAAATAATGAACAAGGTGTAGGTAAAAAAAATAAATTCACATAATTAATTTAATAAATGCTCAAAATGGCCTCCCTCATTTTTAGCACACAGGCGTGCTCTTTTCAAAAGGTGTTGCACGGTATTATTTAATACGTTTTAACATTAAAACAAATGCTATAAATCAAATTGAGATTTTTAGTAATTATGTGAATTTATATTTTTTACCTACACCTTGTTCATTATTTTCAGAGTTTCTGTGAAAACGGTTGGTTGCCCAAAAAAAATGTATTTGACGAAAGTTGTAGCCCGTTAAATTCCCTCTGGATTAGGCCGTTAGTTTTTCTCTTAGACGTTTCGTTTAAGAGATACGGGGTTTGCAAGAAAATTAAAAAAAAAACCTGAATTTTTTAAACATTTTTCCCTTAATTTAATTTATAACTCGAAATCCGTTGATTCTAGACGATAACGGGTTATAATCTAATTTGTAGACAAGCGAATGATCTTTAAAACAGTTCTAATCCATTAACCTTCAAAAATCAATAATATCGGAGCTATGGCCGTTTGAAATCAGAAATTCAAAAAATTGCTTTAACCCTCCAGTACTAACAGTCGGTCTCATTGACCGACGACTTCTATTCTTAACTGTAAATTTAAAACAATAACAGCTAAGGGATGGCGGTTGTCAGTACCTTCAAATCAACTAGTTTAGGACGTTTCGTGACATCCGGCAAGTGAAAGTGTGTTTTGAATGGGTCCCACAGACCGACGTTAGTAATCTTGTTATATAACAAGGTGGAACTCGCTTTAGCGGCAGTTCTTAGGCTTCTATACAGCTACCTTTCTGGTGTGGAAAGTTGTTATTATCTGGTTATTTTTGATCGCCATATAATGTAACACCACATAATCAGATAATCTGCACCAATTAAATTTTTTGCGATTGGTAATTATCATTTACTATATAAGTAATAACAATCAAACTTTTCCATTCTATTAGAAATTTTACTTCTCTGTAATGTATGGTCCTTTTTTTGAGGTGGACCAATCCTCTCCTTTCTCTTTTATTTATAACTTAACTTCACTAACCACATCAATAAAAAATTATTTTTTCACATCAAAGTAAAACAAGTAGTTTATATAGGGAGACCTCTTCGAAAATATCTTTAACTTAGTAAATTTCTTTCGAACATTTGCGTATTTATAAATTGCATTAGTGAATCGAAGCAACGGATTAACAGATTAACGCAATACTATATAGACGAAGTATTTAAAATATAACAACGTATCAGTTGATCAACGTTATGATTGGCTCTGAAACATGCGGACGGACACGAAGCCAGACCATAAGGCTTCTTTCTATACCTTGTATAGAAGCCTAAATAAGGCTTCTTGTTATACTTTGTATAGAAGCCTAAAAGTAGCGCACTGGCTACCCAGTTCTTAGACCTCTATGCACACAGAGTATTTCCAACACGATTTGAAACGCTCTGTATGATTTTGAATTATGAGGACGGACGGACGGACAGACACGGAGCCAGATCATAAGGCTTCTTGTTATACTTTGTATAGAAGCCTAAAAGTAACTAGAATTTTTGTTGGTAAAACCGTGTAAAACTAGCTTTAACTGATTTCGCGGAAAAAAGTTAACCTTAAATACATACCAAAAACAAATGTCAATAATAATTATAACCTACAATATTGACACATAAAAATATTACTTATCAGTCTGTTACCTATGTTGACAGCCCAATATTGCTCTGTTAACTTATCAGACGACTTGACAGACTGGTAACTGCTAAAAGTCATTGGTGAATACAAATATATCACATTAACAGACTGTTATTGACTTGACTCTCTGTTAGCAACTTAACAGAGCTTGGTGAATACGGCTGTAAATGTCACTGATTACATTTTTGCTTGGAAAAACAAAAACACGTCTGGACTAGTCGACTGTTTACTCGCGACACCGGCAGGCCGCTTGTGTTAAATTAATAATTATTATTAATAATATTAAAATTAATTATTAATAATGAAATTATCATCTTAAACCTAGTAAAACACTTAAATATTAGTGGGATATTCTAATGTTTGAATATGCCGTAGTTGGTAATTTGTTCGAGAGAAATTCGTCCAACTCAGCATTTGTACGACTGAACATTTAATCGACAGGGCATTTTCAAACAAATATCTGTCGCACATAACGCTGTCGAACAAATTACCTAGAATCGAGTATTCGAATACTCGATTTCCCAGCCCTCGTAGATATAACACTACCATAACACACCAGCTACAAGATTTTTTTTTAATTAATTTGATTTTGATTAAAAAATATTAGTTTTTTGATATCTATGATATCAAAACCCTAAAATAGCATCGTCCGAACCAAGTAACGTGATATAACATGCTTCGAAAATATTATTTTTAAAGCATGGTATATAAGTTACGTTCGTAATATAGATTGTACCATAATTGCTGACTTTCGATGTGATAAATACTGAAGAAAGATATGATTTCGCGCTATGCTGAAGAAAAATTGGTCACAAAGTTGCTAATGATTGTAATTTTACATACAATTTCTTAACGGTGTGGATATATTGTTCAAAAGATAAAAATACAAATAACGGATAAGCAGATAATGCAATAAATGGATAAACAGATTAACGGATCAACAGATCAACAGATCAGCGGATCAATGTATCAACGTATCAATATATCAACGTATCAACGTATCAATGTATCAACGTATCAATGTATCAACGTATCAATGTATCAACGTATCAATGTATCAACGTATCAATGTATCAACGTATCAATGTATCAACGTATAAATGTATCAACGTATCAACGTATCAATGTATCAACGTATCAATGTATCAACGTATCAAAGGATCAACAATTTACTATATAGTAGGTTACACTTTGTATTTAAAATTTAGGTAATACTTTTGAAAAGGAATCGATATAGCAAGTACCACTAATTTATAAACATGAACAACTCAAGCAATTATTCTAGCAGCGACTTTTCCGATTCCGATTTTGATTCTGATGAAAGCAATACAAAACATCATCTAACCTGTAATAATAAATAATAAATTGCATTAGCGAATCGAATCAACGGATTAACAGATTAACGCAATACTATATAGACGAAGTATTTACAATATAACAACGTTTCAGTTGATCAACGTTATGATTGGCTCTGAAACATGCGGACCGACACGAAGCCAGACCATAAGGCTTCTTTCTATACCTTGCATAGAAGCCTAAATATGGCTTCTTGTTATACTTTGTACAGAAGCCTAAAAGTAGCGCACTGGCTACCCAGTTCTTAGACCTCTATACACACAGTATTTCCAGCACGATTTGAAACGCTCTGTATGAGTTTGAATTATGCGGACAGACGGACAGACGGACGGACGGACAGACGGACAGACACCGAGCCAGATCATAAGGCTTCTTGCTATACTTTGTATAGAAGCCTAAAAACATGTTAGTACTGGAGAGTTAAAGGGAGGTACCCCCCAAGGGTTTGGACTTGGGCAACAATTTTATTTGAAAATTTGTCTTAGAAAAGTGTCCTTTATCACCACCTCAAAGGTTCTCCACGGTCACGGGGACACCGTGTATAAAGTAACAACATTGATTATGAAATTTTTGGCATAAAACTCACTGTAAATAAAATTATTTAAGTTAATCGGCAAGTTGCAGTTGTAAATAGTTCTAGTGTATTTCAGGTTTTCAAACAATGATACTCTTAATTAAAATTATAGCAATGCAAGCGTTGTGGTAATAACGATAGATATTTTTATGTAAAACCTTATATTTCAAGAATTTCACAATGTTTACATTATCTGCTATTATTATTGATAATCAATATTGACCATCCATCGAGTTTCATAAACTTTTGTACGATTTGGAAATTGTACAGTTGTCAAAACTTTCATTTTACCGGATGGTATAGTAGAAGGAAACCCGCTAACATCTGGTGCCCAACCAAAAGTACGATACGTAACCTAAAATTAGAATTTGTTTGCACTAAACTTTTTTTTATCAAAGAACGACGATAGCTTATGGGTACTTACATTTACCCTTGGTGGCCAAAATAATGGTGGCCTAGTGTAGTCTCTCCATATAGCTGCTACTCCAAACTGTTCCATTGCTATGGTATCTTTAAAAGGAACAGCAAGTTGTGATACTAGATAAGTACGGTTGGTTTTAGTTACCCTATAAGACGACGCATAACACTAAAATTTTTTAATTATTTAGTCTAAACTAAACCAAAATTAAAACACAAAAATCTTACCAACAAAATATTTTCAGTGACATCAAATTTAAATTTTATAGTCTGGTTGAAAAAATTAATGGTTTTGTTATAAGGAGTTGCATTCACATCGTAATCAAGTAATTTATGATTAACGTAAGTTGGTTTAATGCTTTCCAATTTAACCGTACACGTACTTTTCTAGAACACACGTCATTTCAAACCCTATAAGTAATTGCATCACTAATTTATAGGAAAGAATATCATACCAATGCCCAACTTGAAGATGTTTCACACAACAATAGCAATGTAACAATTAGAATCATTTTCTGTTATGGATTTGCATTCTAGTAAACATTTTATATCTGTTTCTATAGGATCCCTGATTGAAACTGATAAAAAATTTGTCCTTCCATCGTAGATTATATAAAAGTTTGAAACGATAACATTTTAGATGTTAACTCCTGATTGCCATTTTGATGTACAATGTTGCAAAAACAAATTTTGATGATTTGGTGCAGTATTATAACAGTCACGATAACCTTACATTTTTATTGTGATTAGTTCAAGAAAGTTGTGGATCGTACTTGGATGGGTGACTTTCTGGGTAAGGGCGTGCTGTCGTTGTCAAAAACTAATTAGCTAATAGGTTAATGTATTACCGAGGGCTTCATAGATCGGGGAATTCTTGTGTACAGTTTAGGAATCTTTAGTCAAAATCAATAAAAGTTTTATGATTTATCACCAATTTTATTATTTTTCTTACTTGTCTTTAATTTTAGGTTGATTCTGTAGACGGTCTTGAGTTTATTGTTCTTTACATATTTATAAAAATATACCCACTTGGACACAACGCCGCGCTAGCCCAATGTAGTGGATTTAAGGCATCCGGACGCATCAACACGAAGTTCCAGTTTAACTCAGATACATTTTTACATAACATTTTTGTTGGATTTATAACAGTTTTTGATTTAGTGTAGCCATTAGTACATGATTTCCTAAGTTGTGGGGCCTAATGGCCGCACTGAGAAAGATGATTATCACAAGTGTAGACAATAACAGTTCCTGTTTGATGTGAAATATTGTAGAACTTCGAGATACAGGAAAATCTTCTCAAATTATATTACGGTTTCGCCTGCTTCAGATGACTTCCTGGCGTCCTTTATTAATATTTCATCCTACGTCCTGCGATTTAAATTTGCCTAGTAGATTAGGTCATTCGGTTGTACCAACCCCCCCCCCCCCCGCTATAAACCAAAATACAGTTGATGTAGTGGTATATTCGCTTAACATTCACATTTTTTCAACATTAATTATTTTTACCGCCCCCGCTCCTCACCTGTAATTGGTTCTATAATTTATGATTTGATCCCAATATAATTCAGGAATTCGATGGAAATATAAAATGTAAAAAATTAACTAACTATTTCATCAAGTGTGGTAACTTTTTAAAATTCTTATGCAAAACTACTATTATTATATTGTTATAGTTATGCATACTTGACAAGGGCGGCTGCTTTTAGTCATCTAGTAAGCGATTACCTTGCTTGTGCGCCCTAAAGGCCTTCACATAGCTGGTGCACCATAGCACATGAGGTTTTGAGATGCAGGGTTGGGTTTTGAGCCCCACCACAAACTAAGACTATCGGTGATCAAGATTGGTTTTACCCCCCCCCCCCTTTGATTAGCGACGGCCATGGCTTTTGAATTTATTTTGACACAGAACACAGTTTCTGTCCCGTAGTGCTGATAATGCAGGTTTATACACATCTACTGATCCCAAACATAACTGAGTCTATTCGATGAAAGAAGGAAATGGTGGAGGAAACGAAGGCGAATTTCACGTATAAGTGGCAAAGTCGAGAACTCGTTGGCCGGAAATTCCGCTTCGGATGAGTGTCAGTCGCTCCGATAGTCGGAATATGCTCCGATTTCACCTATGACTTAGCCAGGCTAGCTTTACTTCCTAGAGGTGGGGCTCAGGTGAAGCCCGAGCCTGCGTACCAATCAGTTATATCTGCACACTGATCTGCTAAGCCAATGATCCGTCCCCCTCGATACGGCCTTTGGGCCGCACAACTAAGTAAATCATATGCTAGGTTCCTAAAGGCCAAATTAAACTAAGTTCAGTATTTATATCAAAGTGGGGTGGGCGTGGCCTGCGAGTACTCAAAGGCAATGAGAGACCCCTGTTTTACTACCCTTTTAATGACTCTTTTTGGGGGTTAAACATGAATTTTCAGAAATATTTTTGTTAATTTCAATTATATAAACCTTCAGCTTTCCGATTATCTATAGAGAGTTTTTAAAATTGGTTACCCATCCAAGCGCGAACCGCAAATTACAATTCCAACGATGCCGATTATTATATATTTAACATTTTTAGAATTCTTGGGCTTAATTTTGGCACAGTTTATATATTTCTTTATACTTTGCTGAATGAGGGATAAGCAAGGATAGCCAAGATTTTAGAATTTAAAATATTATTTTCTGCAAATGGCTTAACCGGAATTAAGAATAATATAGTACTAGAATACTTTAGATACATGACAAAAACAAAAATATGTATTATATATTATACTAATTCACAAATCATTGTCGGGCATTTAAGGTGGATTACGGTTATTGCACTTTTTACTTAGCTAATATTTTATAAGTTTTATAATTATTATAAGTAACTGTGCAGCGATTAACCCCTTTATCTTAATATTTTATGAGATACTTTAACCCTCGATAATTTTTCCGGAAGGATGTTTCATGGAAGAAATATTACTTTAAGTAGTTTTTACCCGCAATTTAATCTTATTGGCTTTTGAAACTAGAAGTTGGCAGTTGGTACGTAATTACCGATAAGTTAACTGTAAAATATATAAAATTATTTAAGTTCTATAAAAACAAATTTACAGTTGCTTAGTTTCTACCATACTTTATATTATCAGTAATTTGTTGTATACGTTGTATAGGTAGTTCAATATAATATAGCATGTAACTACGGTCATAAGTTCGATCCCAGTCATTACCAAATTTTTTGTGCCACGACTAACTGAACTGTTAGGAATGGTTTTAAGTGAGGTTATAATATACACATTTGTTTCTAATTAATAAACATGTATATTATCTATGCCGATCTATATATGTTATATTCTAGATTATTACAATGTAACAACTACATTTAAACCACCTAAGGCGAAATTAGACAACGTTAATTACTGATTTACGCCTGAGTGACTTTTGATTGTCGATACTTCCTTCACACTAGATATTATTGAGAATTTAATATTTACGAAATTATCTAATCGGAACTAGCGTTGAAGCCACTTTCCCGCTTTCCCACAAGCACATTCAGAATAGACTTTGTGATGTTATAGTAGTTACGTAGGTAACAATAGTGAGGTGTCAAGTGTACACGTTAGAGATACGAATGTGGCGTTCGAATCTCTTCTGAACTGTTGCGTCCAAGGCTAGGGGAAGCTACTTCCTAAATACACCAGGGGTTCTCCCAAGAGAATCACGTGCTTACTACGCGTTTGTCAAGACGGCGAGACTAAAGCGAATAAAAACTTGAGAGTTTTACGACGGTTCCTAAATATTTGTAAATATAACAGTCCAATGGGAGTACGAGGTTTGCAAGAATTTAATGAATGAATACCTCTAGTGTTTTGTTTAATTGCGGAGATCGTTAATCTCAATAAATAAGGATAATGGCGTACAATATGCGGTTAGATGTACTCATTTAATGAGGATATTTTATGGCAGTAATTTCTCATTAAAGTCAAATACCGTCTAAAGGGTACGTAAGTAATTTTATTTGCTTTTGCTTGGGCTATCAAATATCACAAGAGAGAGTGAATTGTTATGTACCTACATAGAATGTATTTTAAACTGTGTTAACACTTTTATGCAACGGACAAAGATAAACTGCTAATTTAAGACGAATTTGCAAAGACACGCGACCTTCATTCTCTCGTAGCGTAACTTTCGTATTTAATCCCACGGTTTTATAAACATCTCGCATAATTTATGACTCGTCAGACTTGTAAGGTATCGCATTTTAATGTTGCGTTATAATTATTAATCTTGTTAGGACGGTATCAAATTGCTACCACTGTGGATTTTGTAGTGTACTACTTTATTTTTGACGCTTCACTTACAAAGTTTGTACGAGTTTTTTAATTTAACTTTGACTGATTGGCATTAAAATTGTACATCCAATAATTTATATCTAAACTGTCCGCATTTTACTTATATTCAAGTTTACATTATTTATAAGATATTATTCATTTCAGCGCGTAGGCGTAGAATGTCCAGTCGGTGCAATTTTATAAATCCACTTTTCAATTACATCCATATTATCTTTTGTAATGCTATAAATTAATAGATACTCTAATTTATTCACTATTAATTTCAAACAGTTATTTCCAAATTTCAGTTTCAGTATTTTATCGTGATTGATTTACTAGATAAGTTTCGTGGGTTCAGTTTATCGACTGTAATTATTTTTGATTTCAAATTTTTTGGGGTCGCTGTTTGTTTCTCTACGTCCGTTGCATAAAATAGTATAAGCAACTCAAGACATAAGTGTCACTTAATCTCTTTTTCGAAGAGGAAGCCCGTGACTGCGGCGAGCTACCGCTTCACATACAACATACAATGTTGCACATAATATGCAAACAAAAAATTAGTTCCGTGCACTTAAAAGCATCGTGCACGGTAACCACAGATTCTTTCCGGGATAAAGAACAAGGAGTGTTGAATGTATGGTGTTGAATTCTAATGCACCCACTTAATAGATTACCTTCCTTTGCGAGTATAACAGAATTATACGTAATACTACTATTATTATTCAGGCAAAGGACATTTACCTTCAAAATCCAGCAAAAGCCGAATTGAAATTCAAAAACGTTGCTAAAAATAATAGAAATACTTAATCCAAGATTGTTCTTTTATTGTAGAGGAACTGCTGCTCTCCATCAGAAGCAATTACATTTTTAAAATTAAGTTAGCTATTATTCCCTCATACGTGTGTCCTTTACATTAGTAATTTAAAATATAATTTCCCGTTTAACTACAATGCAGACACCACGCAATGACAATAATTAAAATAGGTACAACATAAATTTAAAAATTATAAAATGCAAAGAATTTTTTATTTGGTTATTAACTTGTTTTATTACATTTTTACATTACATCTAAAAATAGAAAATTCTTATTAAAATAAAATAAAACTGAAAATATGAAATTATATTAATTAAAAATCCATTAGATGAATGTACTTGTTTATCTTTATGTTTTATGCTGCTCTGAAGTATAACATTTTATAATATATATAAACATATTAAAATGCACGAGTTTCCGTTATAAATAATCTGACATGAAATAATTTTTAAAAGTCTTCTATAAAACTTTCGTCAAATTTATTACGAAGTTCAAGAAATGAAGAAACTGCTTTTCCATGCATTGGTTTTGAATTAAATTAGGTTATCTCTTTTCCACAATAATAAAAATATTTATTAAGAACTAATTACATTTCAAATATGTATATAAAAGTCTTAACGGGATTACCATCTAACAAAAGATTAGGTTTACAAGTTACCCCAAAACTACAAAAATTAATAAAAATAAATACATAAGTATTATACCACTTTAGCAAGTCACATTTTGAGACGCAAAGATGTATCGGTTAAACCACGCCGGATAGAGGCGACAAAAGCTTTCCAAAAATTTGGGTGCCATATATGCAAAACAATGCGAATTTTATTCGTTTAATTAACTAGTTTGGATTCTAAAGTTTAATTTAAAATTAATTCTCAATAGTTAAAAAAAGAAATATTGAAATAAATTGATATTCTTACTTCTAAACTTACCGTAAACCGCATCGGAATACTTTTTTAGTTCCAGCTACAAGCGAGAATTCTCCTAGAAATTTAATTCGAGTTATCACAAGGGTAAAACACACAAATTTTGCTTATTTTTCTGATGCTTATATCCGCTTTGGTTCAGGAAATATTAAAAAATATTTATATTTTCATTCTTTTATTAGAATATAAATTGTATAATCTTATATATAAAAATGCTTGTATGTGTGTGGGTATGTGTGTGTGTTCCGCATAGACGCCTAAATCCCGTAACTGTGGGCGTTGAAACTTTCGCGAGATCTGGCGACATTCAAGAGTAAACTTTTCGTCGACTTTGATTTTAGTAATTCGTTACCATAAGACGGTCATCAGCAGTTAAACGCTTCAGGTCACAGTAGTTGTCATAGTTACGATGCGATTTTGACGCTAAAAGATTAATTCAATGACATTGACATATTATAGTCAGTAGCGGCTCGACAAATAGGGGGCACAACTTTGACTAACCTTAAAAATGACATTGACATATTATAGTCAGTAGCGTTGCACAATATTTTTAAAATTAGCAAAAATCATTTTGCATATACAGGGTAAAACATAAATAGTGCGCGTTTTAGCAAGACCCTTTTCATAACCTAGAGAGTGACCCTGATAGTGTTGAATAGCCCCCATGGGCCCCCCGATAGTGTCAAAGTGACAGCATTAACTACATAACCTAAAAATCATTTTGCACATACAGATTTAACTTTACATGAAGATGTAACTTTACGTGAAGATTATGTATGTATGTGTGTATGTATGTATGTATGTATGTATGACAGATGACAGATGACGGATGACAGATGACAGATGACGGATGACAGATGACAGATGACAGATGACAGATGACGGATGACAGATGACAGATGACAGCTGACAGATGACGGATGACAGATGACGGATGACAGATGACAGATGACAGCTGACAGATGACGGATGACAGATGACGGATGACAGATGACGGATGACAGCTGACAGATGACAGATGAGATGACGGATGACAGATGACAGATGACAGATGAGATGACGGATGACAGATGACAGATGAGATGACGGATGACAGATGAGATGACAGATGACCGATGAGATGACAGATGACAGATGAGATGACAGATGACGGATGACAGATGAAGGCCGAACTACTTTGGCCTTCACGGATCTATTATTGTCCGCCCTGTGAGGCCGAAGGCCGAACAACTTTGGCCTTCACGGATCTATTATGGTCCGGTCTGTGAGGCCGAAGGCCGAACAACTATGGCCTTCACGGATCTATTATGGTCCGGTCTGTGAGGCCGAAGGCCGAACAACTGTGGCCTTCACGGATCTATTATGGTCCGGTCTGTGAGGCCGAAGGCCGAACAACTATGGCCTTCACGGATCTATTATGGTTTCACCCTGTGAGGCCGAAGGCCGAACAACTATGGCCTTCACCGATCTATTATGGTCTTCCCCCTGTGAGGAAGACTTTATATAGGTCGCAGAACTCGCCGGAATTCTGCAAGAAGACGCAAATCCACCTCTTCGTGGAAGATCCACCTCTTTGCGGAAGATTTAACTTTACCTGAAGATTAATTTGTTTTTAATTGGTTTTCTAAAGAAAAACTCGCCGGAATTGTGCAAGAAGACGCAGACCCACCTCTTCGTGGAAGATCCACCTCTTTGCGGAAGATTTAACTTTACCTGAAGATTAATTGAAAAGTGAAAATTGTGTAAAAACTTTGGACGTATGTAGCGCTCTTATTTACGCCAGAAATGGACGGGCAAACCGTTTTTGGGATTAGTTCCATCAAGACAAAAATTGAATTTAACATTGGAAGCATTTAATTACGACAAAAACTACGATTACATGAATCACGAGGATGTAGCAATAGGTGTTATGAACAAACTTTGCTTGCATTGTCGTGTTTCGAAGTTCGCTAAGGAATCACCAGGAATGTGTTGTTCGAACGGCAAAGTTGTTTTGCCACCGCTGATTGATCCACCTGAGCCGCTTCTAAGTTATCTTACTGGCACCACTGCAATTTCAAAACACTTCCTGCTAAACATTCGCAAGTACAACTCATGCTTTCAAATGACTTCATTCGGAGCAACAAACATATTCTCCAACGTCGGTTACATGCCCACAGTCATTTTAAAGTTGAAATAATAAAACAATTGTTCATAATGTGTTGGTTCTGTTTACTATACGTATGTCTAGCGCCGCAGGCGCTAGTACATAATAATTATTTTGTAATTATACAAAACCGCCACCTCCTTTTGAAATTAGTTGTTAATCAAAATTTTCACGGGAATGAATAATTTTAATTGCAGCTTCAGCAATGATAAGTTTGGTATTATTTGGATATAAAAGAGTTCCTACTCCTTTAAATCGACCAGTGGGAACAGGAAGTGGAAGGTCGGTAGGAATTTGGGAATGGGAAAGCCACCACTCTCGAAGTACATATTGCTGTGATATTTTGTTTTTATTATGATTTTTGTGCTAATTGCTCGATAAGGGATGATTTTATGTCATTTTTTTTTAAGGTTGGAACACTCATAAAGTCCCTTTCATTTGGTCAGACCATAATGGGTAGTTGATTAATTGTATCTGATTTCTCCTTGATCTGAAGAATTAACTAGCTGCTTTGACTCAGAAAGATGAAGGATGCATCCGCTATTAAAACCCTGAAAGATAAAAAGAATTAGGTTGTAAAAGATAAATATTGGTTATTGTAGTATTTAATTTTATAAAAATGAAATAACAAATTAAATTGATTTATTTAGTTGTGAACATAGGATTTTTGAATTTTAAAATAAGTGGCGATTCGCGGGAAAATGCATGCGCGAGTGAAAACGTTGGCGTGGGTAATTTTGGAAAGATTGATAACGGAGTGGAAAAAGAAGTCTCGCTTCGTCCATGAAAGAGGTAGGACGTAATTTTGAATGCTAGTTCCGTCCATGGGAACGGAAGGACGTAATTGTGGAGACTTGGTTAACGTTCACGGTAATGTTAAAACGTGCTGGAAGTTTTTCTTTGAAAGAGAAGATGTTCTAATAGTTAATTTGATCAATTCGATGGTGTTTATAATTTATAATTGAGTATTTAAAAATTGGAGGAAAGTTGATTTATGGAAAATTTTGGAATCAATGGAATTTTGATGGTTATAATTATTTTTGATGAAATTAAAGAAAATTATCATAGAAGAGATTAAGTTTACTTACCTATAATTGATCGTGGCCCAAGGAAGGAAGTTTATGGAATAGTTCTTCTTATTTGATGTGTCCAAGTTAAAGTCAGGAGCGGCTTCCAATCACGGCGATACCAATCTTTCACGTGCGACGATTTAAAGAGGGAGAGAGTGCGAGAGGACATAAATTCTCCGGTAAGAAACTTTGTTGTGCGTTGCATTTTACTCGCGTATAGACGAATTTGTTTATATTTTAAATTTGGTTGCGCATAAACTTTGGGGTGGTATTAATATTTTTTGTACGATTTAATTTGTTAATTATGAGAAAAACCAATATTTGTTTTGAGAATTTTATTGTGTTTAATAAATTCATTTATTTTTTTTAATTGGTAGCGCATGAGTTTGATTTCAAAAATTTTGCAGTTATAGATCAAAGAGAAAAGCAGATGCAATTATGATATTTTCTTTCTATCAAATAATCTTTATGAGAAAGATTATAAGTGAGTTAATTTATGAGAGTTCCAATAGATTACATGAACCCACCTTTTGACCCTGAGATTATCATTACTGATCAAGAAAATTTTAAATTAAAAAAGAAAGGTGCCGTTATTCAACCCTCGCTATAATAAGATAAAAATTCAGTAATTAACACAGCAATATGTTATCTAAAATGATTAAATTTCAAAAATTTATTTGAAATCTCTGGTAGCTAAAGAAAATTATTAAGGAAACTTACGTTTGCCAGAGGTGGCCAAGTCATCTTAGGCGTAAAATAGGCAAGAAATTCGTCTATTTGTGGTAACACGGTGCCAATCGCAATAGTTTCACATGTTCTTTTAAATTTAGTAAATAAATATTCTTTTTTCTTCATTAGTTTGTAAGCAGTAACGGCTATCTAATAAAATAAAAATTTTGTAAAATAGAACACAAATAATTATTGCTAGTCGTCAGATCAACTGGTTCTTCATTGACTCAACTCTGGTCAATTCGCGATGCCTGAGTAAATATTATACTTAACATATAAAGCAATTTATTTCGTTATTTATGCTACCAGTGTGAAACAAGCATAATTATGCTAGATTATGCATTTTCACACGTGTTGCATACAAAATTTTATCTACTACCGTATTTGTTAGACCTATCTTTCTTCTACCAAACCAAAAAATGAATTTGTTTGTGATGGGACAAAATGCTAAAAGGTCCGTTAAGCCCTAGGTACTTTTTACCTACAGGCAAATATAATTTCAAAATGAAACTAAGGGATCAAAAATCATCCGATAAGTAACGGAGTTGTGGGAGCCATCAATTTAGTCTCTCTTAATTTAAAACTGACTAAAACATTTTTTTTATTATTGGCATACTAACTTCTAAATTGTCGATTGGTTTATATCTAATTAAACCCGTTCCTCGTAGTTTTTTGGTTTTGTTACTCACTACAACTGTAACTACATCAATTTCAATATATTGGTCGTTAACGTATAAAATTTTAAAATATTCCAAGGAAACTCGAAGACCACTATCCTGAGGAAAATAATTTATAAATAATTCACAGATGAATTCCTTGAATACTTACCATTCCATACGCTCCAAAAAATATTGCAATAAATGGAAATATCAGTGCAAACCGCATTGTGAACAATCTAGAAAACTTTATTATTAAATATAGCCATCACAAGATTCGTTAGTAGCAGAAAGCAATATCATTGTCTCAGTTTTACAAATTATACATTTGAAGAAATTTGGAAAAACTAAAAAAAATTATAAAACAGTGTTAACGGAATATATCTCACCTCACAACGATATAAAAAAATCAGTCCAATTGTTTTTTTGCTTTTATACTACAAATAAAGGTATTATTATTTTTTATCAGTTTTAAAAAAAATTCAATCGCAGTTAAAAATAGCAAATTATTATTTCTATATTCATGGAGCGTAAAATATTAATAGCAAGTTAAATATTAATATCAATTGAGGAAATTTTTACCTTAATTTCCCAGCAACAATAGGTATTAAATTGACATTGTCAACTAATTTAATAAAAAGCGCTACAATTTATATTATAATATTTTAATTTATTTTTAGCCTTGAAAATGGACCAGATGTAAACGGCCCGAAACGTTGGTTAATATTTAAAACATTAAAAGACCTATATCCAATTAAAAATATCTTATAATTTAATTTTAAAGTTTTACTTAAATGTTGCTGTGTCCAATCGATATGGTTTTATCGCAACCATCTGCTGTATGTTTGATTTATGTGTGTACCACAAATGTACACCATCACTTTTCAAACACAATCATCCGCTTGTTTTGTCACTATCATCCAATGCTAAAAACACTTTTTCAAATTAATATTTAAACGCTTTTCTAAATTAATCCTTTATTTAAAAAAAATTCATATAAACTTTAACATGCCTGCCCCAGCAATGCTCAAAAACCCACTAACTTTGGACTTTGCTGTCGAACTCGCCATTAAAGCAACATAATGCAAGATAATGCCAACAGAAATATAAAA
Source organism: Podabrus alpinus (assembly GCA_932274525.1). Lineage (NCBI taxonomy): Eukaryota > Metazoa > Arthropoda > Insecta > Coleoptera > Cantharidae > Podabrus > Podabrus alpinus. Next base: position 100,576,561 of record OW026452.1, read on the forward strand.
TCCCCAAAAATAATTTTGATTGCAAATAATAAAAATTTTAGTAAATTTTATAAAAAGAAAACACGACAGTTACCCCTTCCAGTTTTGAGCATGAGAATTCTTCAAGAGTTTTCTGAGAAAAATCGGCAAATTCGTGGTTTCTCTACCCCTTCACATCTTCTTGTTCACCATCACATCACAATAACAACCTACTTACTGATGGTCATTAGACTAAAAAGGAAGTACCAGGCGTTATCGACTTCTGCTTGGACTTTTTGACCCTCGCCAATAGTAGTTACAATCTATAACCTACAACCGAGTAGTAAATAAAGAAAAACAATTACCACCACACAAAAAATAAACAAATTAGGGATAGTTAGACAACTACTTAGACGCCGAAATGATATCTAAACAGCAGTCGATAAGTCGAACAAAAATATGAAAAAAACACCTTGGTTTGAGACTACTAAAGACTAATGCAACTCACGAAGTAAAAAGAGTCCCACTCACAATCCAACAAAAAATCGGTAAAAAAAAGGAAACTAAAAACAAAGCCAAACTGAAAAAAATCCACTAAGAAATTAAAGGAGAAGCAGGTTGAAAAAAAAATTAGGGTATTCATGACTACTTAGACAGTCTAATCGCAACAGATGCCACAGAAAGGCCTCATCTCTTTGAAAGGCAACCAGAAAGCTTAAGAGACCACAAATACAGCATCTACCAAGCCGAGATGATCAAAACAACAAAAGGGTACAACGAGAAAACTGGAGCATTTAGAAAATGTCCCGAAAATTAGGTTTTTATTTATAATTTATTTTTTAGCAAATTTTAAAAAAGAAATATCAGACTATCCCAAAGGCCCGTTTCAATTATTAGATCTTCTCATCAAAAATATCAAAATTAAAGAAATTAAAGGTATAATGCAAAAAGAAAGCAACATCACGAAGCTCGCCTGAGTTTCACTTAATTACTGAAAATATTCTACAATAAGTATCAGAAAAGATCCAAAACTAATTACTTTTATATTCAATGCTATATTACGGAGGCACTACTTCAGAAATTTGTGGAAAGTAGCTCAAATTATGATGATACTGAAACCTAGCAAGAAACTGGAAGAAGTTGAATCTTATATGCCCATAAGTTTGTTTCTAATGTTCTCAAAATGATCTTTCGTAGTCTGACGCATTGTTTACATGGTTAGGTATTTTTTTCCTCTCGTAGCTAAAGTTGAAACGTAATTTAACCACCTCGTCTCTAATGAGAAGACAGACCTGGCCAAACCACGCCAACGCAGAAAATTAATTTCTACTTTATTTATATGCGTGAGCAGCCCTGATATTCGAATCAACTAAGGGTACGTTTATGTTGGAGCTGCGATAAACGATAAGAGCGACGATACTAGCGAAGCTAAGAAAATAAATGTCATTATTTTATATGCAGTTGTTTATATTGAAGCGTTGCGTTGATATAAACACCTGCATATAAAATAATGACATTTATTTTCTTAGCTTCGCTAGTATCATCGCTCTTATCGTTTATCGCAGCTCCAACATAAATGTACCCTTACTCGTTATAGCGGCAAGCTAGGGCCGTAAATTCGAGATGAATGCCCTATCATTAAAAGAATAACGGGCACCGTCGATATCAATAACAACCGTCAGGTGTTATAAGAGTATAAACTGCGAGCTGAATGCAATCTGTGGAGTAACCAACGAAAGATTCAACAAAAAGAAATGGTACAATACAGGAAAATTCTACCATTCTTTGTTACAACAGATGTCGGTAAACGCCTCCAGATGTTGTCGGAGTATAAATGGCTGAGTTGATTGACGAATGCAATCTGTGGAGTAATTAACGATAGATTCTAATTACTTACCAATTTAAACGAATAAAATCCTTCAAAAGAAGTCGTTCCAAAAAGAAAGCAAACGGAATTCTCCCCAAAAATCTCATCCACACTTCGCAAAACTCTAAATCCAACTCCAAACTCACGACCACACTCCATCACATTCAAAAGCCAACCCAAAACTCCTCAAATAATTATCAAACCAATAATTATTCACCGGTTCGATGGCGTGGTTGGTACTAATTAAAAATTAATTATGACGAATAAAAATTTCTTTACAAAGTACCAAAGTTTGTTTATCTGTTCAATCAATTCGTTCAACCTTCAATGTACTCCGTGAGCAGACGTCTCTCCCAGAGTATATTAAATCTTCATCATTACCACGTTTCAATAGTTATTATGCAATAAGTAATCATTAACAATCGATTAACTATTCATCAACCCATTTAGGCAATTTATTAAATAGAAATTAAATCAACTTAAACTGAAATACAATTGTTTTATTGTTCATTCGACGACTTTACAGAAAGACTTCTACATCATCCTAACGTGTACGCAAACTAAATTTAGTAGTAAGTTAATTTAATTAATATTGCTCAGTGGAATGATTTTCTTCATGACATTATTTATATCGACAGTTTAGACGTCTGATTGCTCTATGCTAGGCGTTAATAAAAACGTATTTTTTAATTCTTTTATTAATATAATACAATTGTATAGTACATTATAATTATTTTGTATTTATGCAGACCGCCACCTCCTTTTGAAATTAGTTGTTAATCAAAATTTTCACGAGAATGAATAATATTAATTACAGCTTCAGCAATGATAAGTGTGGTATCATTTGGATATAAAAGAGTTCCTACTCCTTTAAATCGACCAGTGGGGATAGGTATTGGAAGGTCGGTGGGAACTTGCGAATGGGGAAGCCACCACTCGCGAAGTACATACGTTATCTAAAATTGATTTTAAAAAAATTATTTTAGAATCTCTGCTAGCTAAAACAACATATTAAATTACGAAAACTTACGTTTGCCTGAGGTGGCCAAGTCATCTTAGGCGAAAAGTGTTCAAGCAATTCGTCTGCTGCAGGTATCGCGGTGGCTGTAATCACAATATTACCAACTGGTCTTTTAATTTTGGTAAATAAATATTCTTTGTTCTTCATTAGTTTGTAAGCAGTAACGGCTATCTAATAAAATAGAAATTTTGAAAAATAGAACACAAGTAATGATTGCACATCAGATCAACTTGGTTGTTGGTTTTACACTGATTCTGATCAATTTGCGAAGCTTGGGTAAAATACGTCAAGCAATAATTATTCCTTTATTTTTAATTTTGGATGATGCATGCGATGCTTTGTTAACATTAGGTACTGGTGTACGTTTAAAAAGATTTTCTAAATGCATTTTATCATTCCAAGTTATGGTACTTGCAAAGTGTGTTTTATGGTAGCGATTTATAATAGATGGAATTTATGGATATTTTATTGTAACTCGCGATCTTTTAGGATTCAGAAAATTCTACAAAAATAAAAGAAGAAAATATATAAAATATTAAAACAATCGCAAACATAAAATGCAGTTAAAATTCAAGTTATTGAAAAATCACGAACTAAAGCGTTTTTATATATTGCACTTCTTGGCTTTTACTGCTATCAATTACGATTAGTACTATCGCAGATATGCAATAATGTATACTCGAAAATGATTGTTATTGAATGATCAATATGAACACCGGTTCAGAAACAGCGATCGTACCGAGCCATTGATGTTCTCTCTTAATTCAAAGGTGATAAAAAAAATTTATAAAAAATTATTGCCATACTAACTTCTATATTTTCGGTTGGTTTATATCTTATTAAACCGGTTCCTCGTAGTTTTTTGGTTTTGTTACTCACTGGAACTGCAATTATATCAGCTTCAACATATTCGTCGTTAACGTATATAATTTTAAAATATTCCAGGGAAACTCGAAGACCACTATCCTGAAAAATAATTTTCTAAATAACTCACAAATCAATTTCTTTAATACTTACCATTCCATACGCTCCAAAAAGTACTCCAATAAATGCAAATATCAATGTAAACCGCATTGTGAACAAACTAAAAAAGGACTTAGAATTGTCTCAGTTTTTCAAATTTCAAAGACAAAAAATACAATACAAAACAGTGTTATCAAAATATATCTCACCACACAACGCTATAAAAAAATCAGCCCAATTGTTCTTTTGCTTTTATACTGAAATAAATAATGTATTATTATTTTTTATCAGTTTTTAGAAAATTCGATCACGGTTCAAAACCCCAAATTATTATTACAATATTCATGAAGCGTAAAATATTTAAAAACAAGTTAAATATTGATATCAATTGACGGAATTTTTACCTTGATTTTCCAGCATTTTATACTTATGAAATATTGAGCCAATTCTTTTAACCGCCGAAAAGTCCATTAGATTTGAAAAAACGGGCACCGTTCATATTGAAAATATAATGCACAGCTCCTTTGCTCTTAGCTGCGTTATGCTCTTCACTGTTGGATTATATTATTACATGCTTGTTTTCCTTGGCAATCTTTTCATCCCACAATATGGTGTTTGTAAGCGATATGGCTTTTCTTCCCAACGTCTTCTTTTCTCTCATAGCCTCATCCATGTTTCCAGTCTGTGTGATCTTCAGGCCCAAATATTTATCTTTTAATCATTGCCGTATCCTTTATCCATCCTCTAGAACCTGGTCTTGATGTTGTCATCAAATATTTTTTCATCCATGTTTTCCAACTTTAATCCTAGTTTTGGTATTTTCATACATTACCTGTATTGCTCTTATAAGATTCAAACCAATATCTCTTTTTGCTAGGATTCCCCAAAATGTTCTGGTTCAATGTTAGATTTTTCTCGACCAGCTGAGTGTGACACAAAATAGATGGTCTATTGTCGATCTACCCGCTCGAAAGCCTGCTTCTATATCTCTGGTTCCTTTTTCCATCTTGTTTTTAAGATCCTTCCGTAGATTAGATTAATAGCATTTATAATCGATATCGCGCGATAGTTGTCACAACTATCAATTACAGGTCACAACAAAAAATTAAACGTGGCGCAATAATTTATAAATTATTTACAAACTCTTTGCTTGCAAATAATACGAAAATTATTCGGTTTATTGAGTTTTTTAGAGGATGGCTGATGTTTCACAAATAGAAGTGCTTCAAGTAATATTACGTTACTCCCATGTAAAGTAATATACTATTATTAAATATTATTATGAACAATGCGCTGTTACTCTTCATGTTCAAAATTTACCATAGCGAAGGACGAAGTTTTATACATTTTATCATCAGTTGATTTATTTAGAATATTGGAAAAGAAATTTAAGGTAATGCTCAAACCAACTTTAGATGAAGTACAAAGCGGCTTTAGAAGAGGGCATAGTATACAAGACCATATATTTTCAACAAGACAAATCGCAGAAAGAAGGAGTGCATACAATGAACTGACATATGCGTGCTTTATAGGCTTAGAAAAGCCTTTGATAGAGTACCAAGACAGCAAATATGGACCATCTTGGAAGAAATAAAAGTCAGGAAGAAGCTGATACAAGCAATCAAAAGCATTTATAGAAGAACTAGCAGCTATGTAAGAACGGGGAATTGGGCATCCGATGAGTTTACAACACTGGAGGGCCTGAGACAGGGTGGGGTGCTTAGCCCGATTTTGTTTATTGCACTGATGGACGAAATAATTAAGGAAACCAAAGTGAAAACAAAAAAAATAACCATAGGTTACAGAAATATGCAACCAACAGAGGTTTCTGAACTTGCATTTGCGGACGACTTGGTGGTGTTTGCGGTAAATGAAAGAGACTTGCAGCATAATATCGACGTTTGGAATGAGATTTTGAAAACAAAAAGCATGAAGATAAATGTAGACAAAACGAAAACAATGGTTTTTGGGAAAGAGGAGAGCAAGATAAACATCTACATTGAAGGCAAACAAATAGAACAGGTGGATAAGTTCAAATATTTAGGTGTACTATTCGAAAGCAATGGGAGCTACGAAACCGAGATCAATAACCGGCTGATTTCAGCTGCAAATGTATATTATGCGTTGTGTGGAACAATTATAAACAAAAAAGAAATAACGAAAAAGACAAAGATGACGGTGTACAAAACCATCTATCTGCCGGTGCTGACTTTTGGCTGTGAGTCGTGGATAACAACACAAAAAATGAAGAGTAGGCTCCAGGCAGCAGAGATGAAGTATCTCAGAAGAGTTGAAGGGGTCACTAGAAGGGATAAGATAAGAAATGAAGAAATAAGAAGAAGACTGGAAATCAACACGGTACAGCAAAAAATAGAAAAACAACAACTGGGATGGTTTGGTCACCTAAATAGAATGAAGTCGGATATACCAGTAAAAAAATATGGTTAGCCAGAACAGGTGGGCGACGATCCCGGGGAAGACCTCATAGAACCTGGAATGATGTTATACGAGAAATACTCCGCGAAAGAGAAGTAACATGGAGAGCAGCAACAGAAATCACCATGGATAGGAAGCAATGGCGAAAATTTATAGATAACGTCGAATGATTATTGTATGAGCACAAACTATCTACCTCAACACCTTAGGGTAAATGAGGATTTTGATTATATTATATTATCATCAGTTGATTATTTCCGCCTTTTAAGTAAGTACACTTTTAGCATATAACATCATTAACCACTACAGAGCGGGCGGTGATGATACTATCAAAAATATTTGAAAGGTAATGAAATAAAAAATAATGAAACAAATTTTAAAAAGTAACTGAAAACCTCATATGGGAAACCATATTTGCCATATAAATTTCGAAAATGGTCAAAATTCAAAAGATATCAACATTGTCCATTCACTTTTGGCCAATAACGTCACTGACCAGACAAATAAATTATTATTACAATCAGATTAAAATATTTATATCATTGTCCGCCTTGGACGGGCCAAACTGTCGAAAACCAGGAAATAACATTAATGGATATTGTATGGATGTACAACGTCTTTGACCGTAACATAATACACTGTTTTTCGCACATTCGTTTACGAATTTGTCATCATTAACGTAAATTGTTGTATGCAAGGAGTAAATACTATTGAATGTTCTACTTACTTTGACCCTCCCCACTTTTCTCTCCCGTATTTGGGCTACCCCCCTTTATCTCTCATTTTGAGGTGGCGGAAATAAAAGTGGCATTTACTCCCAAAAAATCGGGAGTGAAGTAGTCACTTTACCGCCGACAGTGCAAAAAAACTATTTTGTACTATTTATTGTAAGCCGACTAACTAGAATTTAAAAAAATTACGTATTAACTGTATATTGTTGTAATATCGGTGCCCCCCCTAATCTACGAGGCTCCAATAAGAGAATGCACAACACAACACTAATTTCAATTACCTCGACTAGCTCAGATTGACTTACAACTTGTATGTTGTAAATAGTAAATTCTTTATGAAGGTAGTAATTGTATTGCGTTTGACCTAAAGTGTATGCCACGTATAAATCAAATCCTTGAAATGCTTTACTTATGCAGTGGACAATCGCCTGCGTCTTATGATTGCAGTAACCTACCTCGTGCTTACTGAAGCAAATTACCAATTCACTGCAGCAAATCAAGCCTACGTTGTATATATATGTATACATATATATTTGCGAATATATTACAGCCTTATTTCACACATTACAATACATTATAATATATTACGGCCGTGTTCCGCATCCTAGGTGCCAGAGGTCTCTGTTTTGCCATAGATCCTCTTCTAACTGCCTCTTTTCCATAGCTTCGCGGTTCTCATCATCCCATCTTCTTGGAGGGCGCCCTCGTTTTCTTCGTTCTGGGGGGGTCCAGGACCATATTTTTTGTGGCCACCTCTGGGGTGGCATTCGTCGCATATGTCCATACCATATCAATTGCTTTCTTTCCACTTCTTCCGTTATTGTTTCCTTCATTTTCATTTTGGTTCTTATTTCTTCATTTCTGATGTGTTGCAGCCTACTTATCCCACAACTTCGTCGCAAGAAATCCATTTCCGCGACCAGGAGTCTATTTTTGTTTCTTTTTGTTATTTCCCACGTTTCTGATGCATAGGTAAGAATGCTTTTGACCATACCATTGTATATTCTTTTTTTTGTCCTTTTTCTTAGATCCTTTGACCAGAGAAGTGCGTTTAACTTTTGTGTTACTTGTTTAGCTTTTATAATTCTGCTCGATATTTCTCTTTGACAGTTTCCTTCTTCAGATATAATCACACCTAAATATTTGTACTCTCCGTTTGCTTTTATTGTTTTTCCTTCTATGTCTAGGTCTTTTCCTTGCCCTCCTGCCACTAGATACTTAGTTTTGTTGAAATTTACTTTTAAACCCCATTTTTCATAGGTTTCAGTCAATTTTCTCATCATATATATGATGTCGTCTTCATCTTGGGCTATTATTATTTGGTCATCTGCAAACAGAAGAGTATGAAGCATATCTCCATCTATGTCTATCCCCATTGGACTACACTTTCTTTGCCATTCTTTTAGAACTACATTGATGTACATTTTAAACAGAGTTGGCGATAAACAGCAGCCCTGTCTCAGTCCTTTATTTGTGTTGAAGCACTGTGATACGTTTTTTCCAATTTTGATCATACCCTGATTTGCATGATACAGATCTGTTATAGCTTCAATATATTTTTTTGTTGATGTTTAACTCGGCAAGTACTTTAAATAATTCCGAAAGGGGGACAGTATCATACGCTTTTTCAAGATCGACGAAAATTAGATGTATTTCTCTACCTCTTGCTTTCTTTTTTTCTAAAAGTTGGCGAATTGAAAATATATTGTCTACGCATGATCTTCCTGCAGTAAAGCCACTTTGTTCTTCCCCTATATCGATCTCCCCCTCTAATCGTGCTTTTAATATTTTCCCATACAGTCTTCCGATTGAGGATAATACACTAATCCCCCTATAATTATTGCAATCTGTCTTTTTCCCTTTTTTGTATATAGGTGTAATGTACGCTACCTTCCATTCTTGTGGTACACTTTTACCACCTATAAGGCATTCATTAAATATTCGTTGTACGACCTCTATGAGACCTGACGGGGCATTCTTTATTAGCTCAATCGAAATTCCTCCCGGGCCGGGGGATCTTCCACTTTTCATATATTTCAGGGCCTGGTAGATTTCTTTTTTCGTGATACTTGATATAATTTCTTTTTCGGTGTTTTTCAATTTAGTTGTCACTTTTACTCTCTTAAACTTATCTCTATCTTCGTTTAGTATTGTTTCAAAGTGCTTCCTCCAATTCTCCATCTTTATTACTTGTATGTTTGTTAAGTTTTGGTTATTCTGTTTTAGGTTTCTAACTGTCTTCCACGCTTCTTGGCTTTGTGTACCTCCTATATAACTATCGATTTCATTGCATTTTCTATTCCACGAGTCGTTTTCGGCCTTTGTAACTTCTTTTTTAACTTCTCTAGTCATCGCAGCATATCGTCTTCTGTCTTCCGGATCCTGCGTCATTAACCATTTTTGATATAATTCTTTTTTTCTTTTTATTAAAGCCTCTATACCATCATTCCACCAGAACTTCTCTATTCTCTTTTTTTTCTCTCTTTCACCTAGCGCTTCCTTTGCGGTCTCATGAATTATTATTTTTATTTGTTCGTAGCTCTCCTCCACACTCCCCATAATACCATTTTGTATTGCCCACGTAGTGCCTACGTTGTAACTTTTGTAAATTAAAGTAAAACTTAAAACGTTATAAGCAATGAATAAGGTTTTATTAACATCAATACCAAACCTGGACAAATTATTCAAGATCTTCTTCAAATACAATCTTACAGCCCTTAACAAATTATACAAATTCTTAAAATTAAATTGTTTATGTTGATTATTTCGCGACACTATCCGACAGTAATTAAATTTTGCGTAATAAACAGTTTTTAAAATAATTGTGAGTTTTGATTTACCTTTGTTTGAACTGCACTGATCAACGTTGTTTCCTTTGATAACCTCCAATCTTTGTACTTCTTCGTAAATTAAATATCCATCATCAAACATCACAAAAACTTCTAACCTCAAAACTTGGAAAAATTCCACTACCAACTACCTATGAGAAAAATATTTTATAAATCACGTGCGATACGCATTCATAAGAGGCATAAACAATACTGATACTATACTCCCTGTTTGGTACCCAACAACTATTTGATTGAAATATAATTAACTTTAACAACACTTAATTTTAGATTATCCGCACTTTTTAAAATTAGTCAATTAACTTTTTAATTTGATACTGCGATATGCGAAAGACACCCTAATTGCTAATACAACCTAATTGCAAATAAAACATGATAGATAGAAAGATTATGTCATCAAGAACTGTAAGCATTTATTAGTTTTAACTATAATTTGTTTTTAAAAGTAGAATCTTAAATAATTTGTTTTTTTAGGTTATATAACCCTTTTTTCATATTTCGGGTTCATTTCACTGCTTATGGCGTTAAGCTCTCAGACTCGGGATTGGGAATTCCAAGAAATTTCCGTTGAATTTGAAGGAATTTTCCAAATAAAAAATTCAAAGGAATTCGAAGGATTTGCAAGGAATTCCTAAGATTTGCAAAAGCATTCCAAGGACCTCTAAGAATTTTCAAAAATATACAAGAAATTTTCAGTGATTTTAATATTCTCATCATCGGTCGATAAAAGAGGACAAATGTAAGAGTTCTCAAATTGTCAAACATTAATTAATTAGAAATTTTTGATATAGAAAAATTACAACTTCAAAAACAGGAAGTACAATTAAATTAAATAATTAAAACAAAAACTGGTAATCTAACGACATTGCGATATTCCGGAATTATTAATCCATCGTTACGAAATTTATTCAAAGATTAATGATAATTGAAATTAAAATTAAAATAAAAATAAAACTTTTTTAAAAAATAGTCAAAAATTTATGAAAAATATGCAGGAACTGATTGAAACGGAGGGATGCAAGGAGAGCAGTGCAGGAGAGCAGCAAATACAACATGGCTGTCTTTGGACGTATATCTTAAAATTCAAAGTAATTTATATACTATGTATTGCGGTGATCCAAACTTGGGCTAATCAATTCAATTGTACACCTACTGAAAAATAAAATTTAAGAAAGTTCAATATCAAATTTGTTGACGAGATTCTACCTTGAACTTGACGAGTGCCTCGTAAGTTGAAAAATGAGCTGTTTTGATTAATTAACTGTGCGATAAAGATTTGGGGATTTTACTTAGATTAGGTTATTATTAAAAAAATTCTATGTACACTTAATTTGTTGAAATTTTTATTGATAATTCTGTTTCGCAAGGATTTGTAAATGAATAAAGAAACAGGTTGTAGATGGAGAAATTTTATTTGGTTTAATTGTTTTAAGTTTATACAGCATTCCAGGGTACGAGTAAGCTCCAGGTAGACGCTATTTACATCATTTTCCATTGGTATAATTTACAAATTACTGATAACAGTAGAGTGTGTTTTTGAATTTCAATCTAACCCAAATTACGCCCACTATAAGAGTTTCCATTTCTAAGCTAGTCGAGGTAGAGAAAGTGCCGTTTTGTTTTTTTTCCGCTATAAAAATCAAGTAGTATTTTTTTGCATAGTTCACGGCATCTTTATTGATTGCCCAACGTAGTCAAAATTATATTTTTTTATACAGCAGTATATTATGGTCCAAATTTTGTAAAAGTTGTAGTGTTATTAAATTTATTGTAATGTTCTGTTAATTAATTGACATTGTTATGTCTTGAGGTTGAAGAAAATATTTTCATTTAATAGTACGTTACTTACTAGTTTGAAATTCTCCTGAATGGTGGCGTTACTCTAAATCACGAATTAAAATTTTTTTTTAACCGAGATAGTAAATTTTAACAGTCATTTGGAAATTTGAAGTTATAATTGTCCTATACGTATTAGAAATCTACATTATTTACTAACTGCCAATAAAAAAATTTAATTTAATAATTTCTTGATTTAAAAATATCAAATAAAAGAAATTAATTTTTGCTTGGCCCTGATAGTTACACAAGACAAAAATATAAATATTAAAGCAACAATACAGCAAGCAAAAAGTTATAAATTTTTCAAGAGTTTAATATGTAGATTCTGGTCTTTATCTTAAAGGCTTAAATAAACTATTCTAACCAATGTAAAGCAGCAATTTAATTTTAGCCCTGAAGTTTAAAGGCCTTTGCAGATTCAGGAATGACCAGGATCGACGTATAAATCCTGAATTGTACAATATTTTCTTCAATTTTTTTGTATAATAATTTTATTTGTATAATTATTTTATTCTACATTACCTTTCACCTCAAATATTCCGTTTATTTTCAGTAATTATCGATTTTCCTTTTCCTACAAAATTTGTTTTAATATGATTTTCATCAATTATCATTAAATTTTTGATTACGTATATCTGAACATTGTAGTTATATTACCGGAACATCTTTTAATAATGAACCGCGGTAAGTCTAAAAATTTCTCGAAGGTTAATGACAATTTTCTGTAAATCGCCTAGCAAAGTCGATGTAAATGAAAACCCACATTCAAATGAGTGGTCAATTATTTTGTCTCAAATTTTGAGGTCATTTTTCTTTAAAATATTCTTTTTAATTCAAGCCCTCATCAATAATGGTGAAAAACACCTTTTTCACCGTTTTAGAGTTTGTGAGAGCGTCCATTAATTGCATGAAGGTTTGATTGTCCCAAGTGTTCTTTACGTTAGTGTTTTTAAAATGTTCCAACATTGTTATGTAATTAAAAAATATTCTAAAGTAAAGTGTTTTAACTAAATATATTGCGCTGGTTTAAAATACCAATAATTTGAAAAAAAATAAAGCTCTTTTTAAAATCAAAAATTGCATGAGGTTTCTAGACAACAAACGAAAATTCCAACAGGTAATTTGAAAGCTCTGATGAAGTCAGTCTATTACAAAATAGGTGAGAGGCAGGATTCGTTCATCAATGATACGAACACAAAAAATTATGAATTACAAATTAAATTTTATATTCACAAAAAATTTTGTTTAACGTATCTATAATTAAGTTAGATTTGTAAAAAGTAGGTTTAAAAATTAAGAAGTGCAATAATAAATAAGCAGCATTATTACGTAGTGGTGATTGATAAAGGTGAACGGAAAGACTAATGCAACTATTCGCCATCCGAGACAAACGATTTTACGTGTAGCCGGACCAGACGTTGGATTGATATGACAACGCTGAAAAAGAGTGAAATTAATTTAATGACATTTGATTATGAAATGAACGTTATCAAGATAGCAAGTACTTACATTTAAAAATTAAATCATCAAGTGTGATAAAATTCCAAAAATCACAAAAAAAACAGGGAAACGAAATTATTAAAAATAATAAACAGAGAATTACGCGAGTACGTTTTGCGAGACGGACGTGTCTTGGTCCGCTCCTTATAAAAGTGTTAAAATTGGATTTGAAAATCCAACTCAATGTGTGAAAAACTGAAACAGAAAAAGTTTTACATAAAATTGTATGAATTGCATCAAGTTTCGTGAGATAAATTTTGATAACGAGTAAAAAGGTCCTTACCTTAAATAAGCTGTGTAGTGATTGTAAGCGATTGGAACAAAGATTTGCTGTAGATGAAAATTGCAGCACTAAACAGAATTCCACGAGGTGATTCTCAAGAAAAGTCAAGATTCAGCACCGAGCGTAGATGACTTGATGTTAACAAAGATTTAAGAAACATAACGGCGACATCTGTGGTCGGTAAGATAAACTTATTTAACTTTTGCGGGATAACAGTGAACGGTTTAATAAACAACGACACGTAAAACGGAAATAAAACTTTAATCTGCGTATTGTTAAAAATATTTATTTGCTACATGTTTGATTTCAATTCTAGTATAAGTTTGGATTTGTTTTTGTTTGTGTTAATGATTAATAAATTTATAATTTTGCAAAAATCCATGAGCGTATCATTGAGGAATGAGTCTTCCTCCACGTAATTTAATTTTTCAGGATAAGTAAAGAGCCACCCTCGAGGAACGTACTACTGAGGTAGGAGGTTCATGCTGATTAAAAAGATTATAAAAAGAGCTAGCAAAAAGGGAATTTAAAATCACAAAAGAAAAGTTTTTTTTTATTTCACTTAATAAAATTTATTTTTTTACATGTGGCCCTTCCATAAGCAGAAGGTAAACATAGTAATATTTATTCTTTATTAGTAATTATTGTTTTATAATATACAATCCTTTAATTTACATTATTATTTTGTATTTCTATGAACCACCACCTATTTTTACAATTAGTTTTAATAATCAAAAATTTTATACGAATGAAAAATTTCAATTATAGCTTCAGCAATGATAAGTTTGGTATCATTTGGGTACAGAACTGTTCCAATTCCTTTAAACCGCCCAGCGGGCAAAGGAATGGGAAGATCGGTAGGAAGTTTTGAATGGGGAAGCCACCAGTCGTGCAGTATATACGTTACCTAAAATAATTAACTTTGAAATTAAGTCGTTATAAAAAAAATGCTTTATAAAAACATACGTTCGCTAGAGGTGGCCAAGCCAACTTTGGCGAAAAGTGCTCAAGCAATTCATTTATTGAAGGTATTACGGCGCCAATCACAACCGATTCAGCTTTTCTTTTAATTTTAGTAAATAAATATTCTTTGTTCTTTATGGGTTTGTAAACTGCCACGGCTATCTAATAAAATAAAAATATTGTAAACTAGTACGAGTGAATATGTTAAACTAAATATGTCTGTTTTGGGGTTTTGCATGATGTGGGGTTTAAAAATATTCTAAATTTATAACGCTCCATTGTATTATTCCAAATAAATATCTTTTAATTGGATTTATAATCACCAGTTCAAAAACAACGATCATGCCAAGCCGATGTGGTCTCCCTTAATTTAAAAATGCTAAAAACTTATATTAAAATTTATTGTCTTACTAACTTCTAAATTGTCCGTTGGTTTATATCTAAATAAACCATGTCCTCGTAGTTTTTTGGTTCTGTTATTCACTGTAACTGCAACTACATCAAGTTCAATATATTCGTCGTTAGTGTATAAAATTTTAAAATATTCCAGGGAAACTCGAAGACCACTATCCTGAAAAAAATAATTTCTAAATAATTCAAAGATCAATTTCTTCAATACTTACCAATCCATAGGCGCTAAAAAGGACTGCATTAAATGCAAATATCAGAATAAGCCGCATTGTGTACAAAACTAAAAAAAGTGTTATCATAAATTAAGCCATCTCAGTTTTACACCTTTGAAGAAATTTCGAAAATACAAAAACTATATAAAACAGTGTTATCAAAACATAATATCTCACTTTACAACGCTTGAAAAAATAAGCCCAATTGTGTTTGCCTTTTATAGTAAAATAAATGTGTTATTATTTTTATCAGTTTTGAAAAATTTCGATCGCGGTTGAAAACAACAAATTATTATTTATATGTATATTCATAGAGCGTAAAGTACGTATTAAAAATATTATATTAATATTTAGAAAACACAAAAAATCCAAAAAATGGTATGATGATGAATGCAGAATAAGATCCAAGCAAAAACAAGAATACATACTGAAATGGTTAAAAACTGGCGAACAGAATGACATGGACGTGTATAAAGAAAGTATAAGAGAAGCGAACAAAATATTTAAACAGAAGAAAAACAAGTGGTATTCAGCAAAAATGAATGAGATCGAGAAGAGTAACAAACTTAACAACACGAAAACGTTCTATCAGCTGTTAAAAAAAAACAAAAACAGAAGCACAGAGTAAAACCAAGGGGTATAACAAGCAAAGCAGGAACAATAGAACAAGACCCAGAAAAGGTAAAACAAGTATGGAGGAGTTACTTTCAGAAACTACTAAACAGACGACAAGATCAAGAGGAACAAAGTAACGCCGAGAGTCCCAATGATACCCAAGAACTAGAACCACCCACAAACGATGAAATAACAAAAGCAATACAAAAAATGAAAAATGGTAAAGCTCCCGGAAGAGATGATACAAGCATGGAACTCATAAAGTACGGAGGAAGCGAGGTACACAACAGACTGAGTCAACTAATATCACAAGTCTGGAATGAAGAGAGAATGCCCGGGGAGTGGAATGAAGGCGTAATAATCCCTCTAAAAAAGAAAGGTTCCGACGTCATCTGCAAAAACTATCTAGGTATAATGCTTCTCAATTCAACTTACAAGATACTCTCTACGTTAATCCTTAAAAGATTAAAAGAACACATGAAAAAATAATAGGCCCACACCAGTTTGGTTTCACAGAGGGCAAGTCTACGGTGGATGCAATACATATTGTAAAGCAGACCATGGAGAAAATGAAGGAATATAATATAGAGCTCCACATGCTGTTCATAGATTTCGAAAAGGCATTTGACAAAGTGAAAAGAGAAAAGTTATACGAGACGATAAAAGAATGAAAATACCACTAAAACTAATCAGGCTGATAAAGATGACGATGGATCATACCACAGCTTAGGTCAGAACAAATGAAGGCGAAACAGAGAGTTTTGAAATAAACAGTGGCGTGAGACAAGGGGACGCCCTATCAGCAGCACTGTTCAATATAGCTGTGGAAGAAACCCTGAATGAGCTGGATGTTAAGGAATCAATAATCACGAAAGAAGGACAGATAATCGCCTATGCCGACGACATCGTCATCTTAGCAAGATCACGAAAGAAATTATCCGAAATATTTAAGGAAACAAGAGAAGCCGCAAGAGGGATGGGATTACTGGTCAACAAAGAAAAAACGAAATACATGAAAAGCAACAACAACAACATGCATAGGCAAAATATGGTGTCCATAGATGACCTAATCATAGAGGAGGTAAACTATTTTAACTACCTGGGGATAAATGTAGACAAGAACGGCAGCAGAGAAGAGGAAATAAGGAGAAGAGTACAGGCTGGAAATAGAGCCTTCCACATAAACAAAACATTACTTAGAGATAAACAACTGAAAAAAGAGACAAAAATGAAAATATACAGGTCCCTGATCAGACCGGTGGTGACTTACGCGGCGGAAACGATGTGTTTTTCACAACGAGAAGCAGAATCCCTAAGAACTTTTGAAGGGAAAGTGTTACGCACAATCCTAGGACCAAAAAAAGATGCAAACGAGGTGTCCAGGCCCCTAATGAATCACGAGATTGTAAAAGAAAACAATGGCGAGGATATAGTGAAATACATTAAATCTCTGAGAATTAGATGGCTGGGCCACATCATGAGGAAGGGCGAAAACAACATGTTAAAGAAGATAACACTGTGGAAACCGACGGAAGAGAGAAAGAGGGGAAGACCGAAGATCAGGTGGAAAGATCAAGTGATTAACGACCTGACACTAATGGGAATGCACAAATGGAGGGAAGAAACGGAAAACAGACAAAGATGGCGGGAAGTAGTCAGATCAGCCGCGACCCATACAACACCGTGAATAAGGAAAAGTGAAATGTAGAATGTGAAAACAAACATGTACTAATGAGGACTGATCCACCTCAAAATTCGGATCTGTAAATCCAAAAGGATAGCGATATTCTACCTGAATGTAAAGCTAAAATAATAATATTAAATATCGAGGGGTTAATATGCATAAAAAATTTGTGAACGAAAGATTTGGAAAATTTCAAGGAGTTTCCAACGGTTTTAAACGTTTTTTCCAAGTAAATAATCCAAAAGAATTTTAAATATTTCAAAGGATTTCCAAAAAATTCCAAGAACTTCTAAGGCTTGCTGATTTATATGTGATTTATAGATGGCCAAGTCATCTTATGCGAATAATAGGCAAGAAATTCGTCTATTGATGGTATTATGGTACCAATCCCAACGTATTAACTCTTCTTTTAAGATTAATTTGTAAATATGTATTCTTCGGTTTTTTAAATTTTGTAAGCTATGACAGTTATGTAATAAAATAAAATATTGTAAAATAGTACAAACAATTAAATATATTAAAATAATTATTGCAAATTACTATTATAAATATCTGAAGCTAATTATTTATTTTATTGTATTTTTGGATGATGCATGCCATAATTCATTAACGTTACTGGTTTAAATTAGATAAATATTTATTTTGAATAAAAGGGGAAGTAGACATTTTAATAAGAATTTATGGAATTAACAGTCGACGCGACGGGGCGAAACTTCCCCGTTCATGCACTTGCAAAGTAAAGGGAATGGATAAAAAAACAGTTAAAGAAATATCCAAAATTTTAAAATAATCCCACCGAATTTAAATTATAGTTAATGTTCAAGTTATTGAAAAATCACGAACTAAAGTGTACTTCTTCGTTTTTATTGCCATCGAAAACGATTACTGATGCTAACGTAGAAATGCAATAATCCTTGCTCGCTGATCGTTATTGGATTATCAATATGAACATCCGTTATTTAAAAAATGATTTGCTATTCGTTAAATGACAACCAGCAACCACAATAAGCTATCGATGAGGTATTCGCTAATTTAAAACTTACTAAAAAAATTTTAAAATATTATCGTCATCGTATTTTATTGGTTTTGATTCACTGGAACTGCACATAAATCACTTTCCACAAATTTGTCGTTAGCGTATAAAAGTTTAATATATTCCAGGAAAACTCTATGGCCACTATCCTGAAGAACATAATTCCTAAATAATTCAGAGATCTATTTTTAAAATACCAACAAATCCATAGACTCCAAAAAGTATAGCATTAAGTACGAATATCAGCGTAAACCATTACAATCGACGAATACGAAACTATGCAAATGTTTATAAAATCTAAAAATGTGTTAAAAGAGTTAAATTTGCTATTACAAATTAACCCATCACAATATTCATTAGCAACAGTAATCATTTTGAATTATATAGGGCAGTGTAGTATAGGTTGGGACGCCGTATAGTTTGGGACGCCGTATAGGTTGGGACGCCGTATAGGTTGGGACAGCGGAATATCTGCGTTGTTGGTAGTCATGACACCTATATTATAACTGTCGCAGTAAAGTTTGGTTATAACCTAACGTTTCATGTGCATTAGAACGAAGACGTCGTGTTCATTGTGTGTATGCCAAGCAAGTCGTAAATTTTCTTTAAAAAAACATCTTTAAGGTAGTTTCTACGTGCTGAAATTTTACAAAATTTAAATCAATTATTTCAAGTAAGTATGTTCTATGTGTCTTGTATTTAGTGTATTTTCATTGTGTGAAAGAGCAATTTAAATGAGGTGTTGCAGAAAGTAAATTTTAGACTTTTTACAAAATGGCCATTTTGTAAAGGTTGGGACACCACTTTTTTTTTATTCCAATACACTGCAATGCCATTTAATCGGGCTTAACATCGACTTTGTCTTCGATCGGACCTTTGCTAGCATCAACTCCAGCCAAAAAATCAAATCGTGGACGAAAGCCGATGAAAAGTAGTATTTTGACGTCGCCCGAAAACATTTCCGAATTGAAGGAAAAGCAAACTAAACGAATAAATTGTTTCTTTGAAAGTTTGAATGAATAATATAATCTAATACCATGCAGTTTTACTTCATTTTTTGCCTTATTTTTCAGATTTTTGATAGTGTCCCAACCTATACGGCAAATTTTTTTTCGGCTGAAAAAGTTCCCTTCATTAAAATAGATATAACTTTTGACTCGTTTGCGATATCAAATAACTTTCTACAGCAAAGTTGTAGCCAATGATCATACCTTCTTATTAGTTTATAGAAGTTAACATTATTCCCATCCGTTTCAAAACTACACACCAAAAACGAAACCCGTCCCAACCTTTCCGACATTCCCTTACACCACGTTTGAAAAAAAATTTCCCGCATTTCCTACAAATCGAAAACTCAACAAAAAACGATATAAATGTAGTTATGAAAATATATCTCACCTTTAAAAACGCTTTGCTTTAAACATCAACCCAATTTTTTTGACTGTTAAAACTACAAAGGAATGTATTATTATTTATATTCTTATCAGTTTTTAAAACATTCGATCATGGTTGAAAAACCCAAATTACTATTCTGTGTTACAGAGCATAAAATATTTAAAATCGATTTAAGTATTAATATCAACTGAATGTATTTTTTGACCTTGACTTCTAATAAATTTAACCTCACCTGTGAATAATAAACCAATTGTTTAAACACCGAGTTTAAAAAATTTCCGCATGGATATTCAAATTTCCAATAGATTCGGAAAACGAAAAGCTTTCATATTGCAAAATAATACATAGCGTTATGTATTTTATTTTACTTAAATATTACATTGTTTTGTTTAGTTCTGAACATTTTCTTGCATCACCTCGATCTGAAGATTTAAAACTTCCAATAAATTATTGGTAGTTTAATATACTGATATTTGAATTGATTATTTGAGGGTTCATATATAGATAATAAATTGGAACGGCTCTTCAACTTTATTAATATACTATCTAAAAAAACAACGAACACGGGTCGGCCTTCGGCCTCCCGATTAATTAGATCACTGTTTCCTTTTTGATTGTTGATTTACAGCCACTGCGTACTAAACGGTCTACGGCATCCAAAATCCAGCAAGCTATTTTGAAAATGGTGGAAATATCTAGTTAACACAATGCAACTGTCTTAATATAATAAATTGAAGTCGACCTTTGGTCTCCGTAGTCGAGTATCGGTTTACACAGTCGACCAGAGACCGCCGTTTAAAATTTCATGGTTCCAGATTCCAGAAGTGCGAAGCAAATCGTATAATTAAAATAATATTTAATTTGAAATTTTTTTAAATTAAACAGAATTTTCCAAATTTTAGTTCAAAATTTACATGTTATTGCTTTTATGCTACTACAATAATTAATTGTATCATTATGTTCATTAGTTTTAGAAAATCCGATCACGGTTGACAACACGAAATTACTATTTCTAGTGTATGTATAGAGCATAAAATATTTAAACACGAATTTAATATTACTATCAATCGAATGTATTATTTTGACCTAGACTTGCAGAAAATTTATTAACCATAGAAGAATTTCTTTTAACTGCCGAGTTTTGCTTTCCGCAAGACATCCAAACTAATAAATTTTGTGAAGTTCAATAGATTCAAAAAAACGGGCCCCGTTGATATTGAAAAATTAATATGTAGTGCTATCTACTACATCTTTCGTAATACCATAATATTGCATCTTCCATAATGGGTTTAAATACTATGTTTAATTTATATTAAAAAACATCGGTGACAGTTTTCCTTAAAGGGCACAAGGCCACGTGCCATTTATTAATTTAACATTATTTTGTATTTGGTAAATTTGCAGTTCAGCAAATTTGAAGGTGAGCGAATGGCTAAACTCTGTCTATTCCCGTGGTTCTGAATCCACGTTAAACTGTAGATCCTCTGGGCTCATCACACATTTTCAAATAAATTCTATGAGCATAATTGTTTTTTACGTTTTAGGTAGTTTGCTAAGTTGGCCCTCCGATGTGCCCAGTTCTTTATTGTTATCTTGGCAAATCATTAACATAGGGAGACTGACGACGACTTTACGTGCCCTCCGATCAAGATATTTTAGACTCAACCTGGAGTCGAACGTAAATCGTGAGATCAGGTCATGACCATCGTCGTCTTCTAACTCTTGAAGTAAAACAAGTAAATAAAAATACTGTAAATTGTGTTAAAAAATTTGTTACATTGTTAGTAATAAAACAAACGCGGATACAAGGGTGAAGGGGTATAACTAACCCGTCATGAATATTCACTCGAAATACCATCGAAAGCAAACTGTTTAAACGCACTAAAATTGGTAATTATATTAAAAATTTACCTTTTTGGATTATTCTGCAATTAATTAACCCCCCCCCCGTACGTCTTACTTATTAATGTATCGATTTTGGTAATTTTCTTTAAATATTCTATTTATGCTTTTAAACTTTTATTTTACAAACTGCTGTCCATAAACCTTCTATTTGCAGAAGAACATTAAATGTAAAATTTTAGAAATTCAGAAAAAAGTTTATTACGATTCCCGTGGTTCGAAGGCCACTTTGAACAGTAGGTCCCCTATATAATATGTGAAATCACTTCCAACGCACAGCACAGACATTCAGAGATACAACAAGAGAGAAATATAACATAAGATTTATGAAAAAAGCTTTTACAACTGTTTTATTCAAAAATTTTCAAAGATTGTAAAATTTTTTTTTTTTCACAATTGTTTAATTTCACGATCACGAATATAAATTTTGATTCTCAAAAATTAAAAATTTCAACTACTAAATCTAACACAAACACAAAAAAACTGAATTAAATTTTTTTTCAATAATAAAAATTATAGTAAGTAAAGAAAACACGTCCAATAAATCACAAAAGAGTTTCAATCTGTAGGAATTTCCATTCTTTTGAAATCTTCAAAATAAAAATGAGAGATCCAATGTTTTTCGAGCGAAGCACCCAAAATCCCCTAAAATTGCTTGGCGGCTTCTCCCCAATTGGTAATTTTACTTCCTCCAACGTGGTTTTTCGTTTCTAACTCAGTTAATTTCATTTTATTTAAAGAAAATTAGCATTAGACCCTAAAATTATCCAAAATGTTCGTACCGTTCCGACAAATAAGCTGAAAAAATCTGGATAAGCTGAAATTTTTAGGCATGTGAATTTCAGTGTCCTAACGAACCCCGTAAAATTTCTTTAAAACCCCCTTTCGGTTTTTCCTTTAATTGGGATTTTAGCACTACTAACGTGGTTTTTCAAGAATACTCGTTTAATTTCACCTTTACGGAAAATTTTTATCAAATCAAAATTGAAGAGTATAAAATTATCTACAAAATGATGTTTTTCAAAATTTGCCTACGTCTGAAATTAGTTCCTGAAATAAAAATCACCTAAAAATTGAAAAAAGTGAATAATTCTTATTTTGAATAAAATTTTCGTCAAATCCCGAAATATTCAATTTGTAGAGCATTTTGCGCTCTCCAATTTTTATCTGATGATAATTAAGCGGGTTAAATTACCAATTGGAGAGAAACCGACGGGGAATTTTAGGAGACCTTAGAGGAAATGTACATTTCTGCCAAATTTCAGCTTCCTCGGATTTTTTTGCAAGCTAAGAGTGTTCTTTCCTGAACTATTAGGATAACAAAGATCCAGATCCTTACGGTCCAAAAACAAGCGCCCTGTATAAACATGCGTCAGAATGAAAACTGTTAATTTTCGAACTTATGGCTGTGTGTTTAGTCTCAGGACGTTAATTTATATTTCAGAAATATTGAAAATAAATTATTTATATTGACATTGGCTCCAATACCAATCGAATTGAAATTCAAATAACGGTGATTGCTATTAAGTAAATCTCATTAATTATTTGAATAATATATCTTCATAACTTGGTTATTTTTAAATGTTGCAAATATGTTTTACAAATTATATTAACTACTTCATATAGGTACATACGTATTATTAAAATAGCACAACCGCGTATGTAGGTAGTACTTTATTAAATTTTTAATGAAACTGGCCTGTTAAAACATTAATTTGATAAATAATCACTTTACTGCTTTTATACTTTTATTTCGCAATTTCTTGATTTACACAATTTATTCCAACTAAATTTTATTATAAAATTTCAAAAATTAAAAAGAAACTTTTAGACACTGCCTTTATGTACGTAATATTCAAAATTACCGTAGAAATTCAAAACCGCCTGTACTGATTTATCAAAACCAATTTGAGTCACATGAATTTTCCATTTTCCACCTGGTAAATTTGCTGGAAAATTTGTACTATTTGGAACCCAATGCGATATGTGATATTCCACCTGAACGAATAAAAAATTAACTTAATTTAATCAAATTTCGGGGTACTTTATTTTTTGTAAGGTACTTACACCCTTTATTATGGGCCAAACCATTGGGGGCCTACACTTCTGTAACAACAAATTCTGCAAATCAAACTGTTCCATTTCTAAGTATTCTTTTATTGGTTTTCGCAATTGAAAAATCTTGGCGCTATAATTTTTACCAACAATTTTATATCCGGTAGCTGTAATCTAAAAGTAATGAATGTAACTTTTCCTAAAAAAAAAAATAAAAATTTTCTTTACCATTGTTGAATCGGACACATTGATTTTTGATGTAAAGTTAAAATTTAATCCAGTAGAATTCTTTATTTTCACAAGTTCACAAGTTGCATCCATTAAATTGCGATCAATAAAATCAATTGTAAAATTTTCCAACTTCACCTGGTATTGATTTTGCTAAAAGGTTTATTATAATTTTTAAATTATTATTATTTATACAATAATAGCAGACTCACGTAAGCTTCAATATATACAATTAATTTTATAAAAATTATAGTGAACAACATTTCACGCTTTTATGAAAAATGTGAATATTATGGAAACCTTAAAAAATTACTGACTCGTGATATTCATTTGTTTGTGATATTCTAAATAATATTATAATTGTTGTCGGAAATTGCGATTGAAGTAAACAATGCTCAAGGATACTGCAAAGAGGAAATATGATTTTAATATATTTTTTTATCAAACAATTTTGATCTTCTCACTATGTGCACTGTTTAAAGCAAATCAATGTTTAATTATAATTTTTATTTTGCAATAAGAACTGTCGCAAAAATACACGGTTGATAAAATTTTCAAGCAATATATTTGCAATTAAATTAAATGAAAGGACAAAATTTTCATGTTTAAAAAATAAGAATTAATCTTAATGAATTAAAAGGAAAATAAGTCCTTTGTACAGACAATGGTTATAACTTGACGTATTATATAATAATTTTGTAAATTGAAAAGTACTCTCAGGGATTAATTAATTTATCATTTTTATCAAAATATGTCGCCTTCGCTTTTGTGATACAATTTGTGCTAATTAATTTCGTCAGCATAAAGAAAGGAAAACGAAACTATATCTTTGCTATAGATTAAAAAAAGTAATGGACCCGGGATGTAGTCCTGAGTTACCCCATTCTCAGGTAAGAACGTTAACCTTACTGGAAATTTGGCTTTCAATTGGATATACCAACAAAAAATTGACCTAAGAAGCGGTCAAAAACACCCATGCACGCACTGACAAACAATAGCATCAGAATGGTATCAATGTCCCTGTTGGCTCGTAATGGGGGGGGGGGGGGGCTATTGCATCGGGGGTCTGAAGCTTAAACTTTATTAACTTACATGCAGGTTCGGTAATTTATTGTTGCCAGATGCAATCATCGTATCTGGAAAGAGGACTTCGGGACGCTCGATTGTCTCGGTTTAAAGTTTCTGTCACAAATTAAAAAACAATCTTGGAGAAAATAAATTGACTGCTAAATTGTTACCGCAGCGTTAACACAATTTTAAGAAAAAATAAAAAATGAGGAACATAAGCATAAATTAAATAAAATGTATGTAGGCGTTCTGGTTAAAACAGACGTCACATTAGACGAAAACAACCAAATAAGATTAAGCGATGGTGATAAAGCGCCATCTGCGTCAGTTGCAAACGCAAGTAGCTCGTCAACTTTTCCAAATGCGGCAATTGATGTTGCGCTTCAAGTTATAGTAGAATGAGGCAGGGGCGGTTCTAGTCAACGTTTATGGGAGGGGAGTTATTGTATAATAACGCAAAAAAAGTTTCATTCTTCCATTTTTTTAACAATTTTAGTGCATTTAATCGCTTTTCTCTTTCGTTAAATTAGAAAAAAGTTCCATATTTTTATTTTTATCAATAATCAGAAAATAAATTTGGCACTCAGTTGTAGTTTTGAAGTTACGAAAATAATTAGATGGTGTATAAATAATCGTGTGTTTAATCCTCCTCAAGTCTTGCCGTCTTAACAGATGTGTGGTGACTAAGGACCACAGTTCTCCGGAAAAGTAGTGTAGCAGTTTTCCATGCTTTTGTAACGTACACCGCAGTGTCCCGCATATTAGCAGTGCAAATATGGAACGTTTTCATTGTACCTAAGTTACCCAAGGTGCATAATCCACCAAACAGTCCTCAGTAAATATTCGAAATTATCCCTTCCCTGATAGTGTTGTACCCGAAAGTTACCCTCCCACCCGGCAGGACCAACGAAAACTATCGATGACAAAGTTGACATCCGGTAACAGCCCCCAGAGACTCAACACGAAGATTGCCGATCGGATAAAAAAAAAATTTTCAAAAATCCAAAACAACAAAACAAAAGAAAGTTCTTTTTGAAAATAAAAACCCGTCTTGAACATCAAAAACAATCCTAGCACACTTCACAAAATCTAGATATACGAGGCTTGTCCAGAAAGTAAGTACCGTTTTTAAATTACGCCGCCGCAGCGCCGCGGTCGCCGTTTAGCGCATGCGCGCCAGGTAGCTACATCTGTTGGGAAGCTACAGACGCCATTACGGAACCATCCGATCGAGTCTACATCTGTTTGCGTGATTTTTAAAAAGGCCGCACCTATTAAGAAGCCCGCCGACTGCGAAGTGCGTGCGTTTTCTCAGTACTAAAGGCTTCAAAGCAGCTGACATTCATCGCCAAATCAGTGATGTTTAGTGAAAACATTATGAGTGCTGGAATGGTGCGGAAATGGGTTAGGGCCTTTAAAGATGGCCGCACAAACATTCATGATGAGGAACGGTCTCATCATCGTTCCTAATCATGAATGTTTGTGCGGCCATCTTTAAAGGCCCTAACCCATTTCCGCACCATTCCAGCACTCATAATGTTTTCACCATAAACATCACTGATTTGGCGATGAATGTCAGCTGCTTTGAAGCCTTTAGTACTGAGAAAACGCACGCACTTCGCAGTCGGCGGGCTTCTTAATAGGTGCGGCCTTTTTAAAAATCACGCAAACAGATGTAGACTCGATCGGATGGTTCCGTAATGGCGTCTGTAGCTTCCCAACAGATGTAGCTACCTGGCGCGCATGCGCTAAACGGCGACCGCAGCGCTGCGGCGGCGTAATTTAAAAACGGTACTTACTTTCTGGACAAGCCTCGTACATAGTTACATTGGTAATCTTGTTGTTAATCCACTCATGCGCATCAGTGATGGGCATATAATAGGAAGGATCCGCACTTTTTACATTTTGAACTTTTTTGTGAACATTTCTAGAAGACTGGGGCCGCACAAAGCAATTGTCTGACAAATAAATTATTACCGTTCCGGGCCTGGCTCTAAGTTTTTGTTTTTGCCGCAACATGGCAATGCCCATCACCACAATAGTTAACAAACATCAACACAGATTGAATCTCTTCAATTTAGTGTCACAAATTTCCCCACAGCCCAGGTCTTGA
Source organism: Podabrus alpinus (assembly GCA_932274525.1). Taxonomy (NCBI): domain Eukaryota; kingdom Metazoa; phylum Arthropoda; class Insecta; order Coleoptera; family Cantharidae; genus Podabrus; species Podabrus alpinus. The sequence goes on from OW026452.1 coordinate 100,603,687, forward strand.
TTCTCCAGACAACCACCTGTTTGAATAGCTTAAGAGCTTACACTTCTGAAAGGCAAAAGTTTCACAGTGTTCTACAGTAGTGGTACGCAAACTATGCGCCGCAGCATATTAATGGATTTCGAAAATTGAAAAACTTAGTTAAGCCAAGTACATCAAAAATTTAAAGAGGTTTTCTCTTTACATTATGGAGCGAATTACGCCAAGAATATCCCGAGTTGTCGCGACGTGCAATCCTGTATATTGTTTCCGTTCACCACAACGTCCTTGTGCGAGTCTGAATTGTCAATATATTTAGGAACAAAAATGAATCGCTCAAATCGAATTGATGCAGTTCCATACTTGAAAATCCAATTATCTAAATATAATTGATTTAAAATCCAAATTCGCTTATTCTCTTTGTTCTATAACGCACTTCTGATTTGTAAACATTTTAATTACTAGCTTGAAAACATTCCGGTGCGGCCTTTAGGCCGCACAATGATGGTAATCGCACATTGAAAACTTTCCCTATATGCGCCGAAAAAATAATCTTTTCATAAATTGGAATTTACGAATTTGTTAACGCTTTTGTAACTACAAAGAACAAATTAATCAATACGAAGAACTTTTTCATTAATACTTTAAAAGTTTCTTAAAGACAGTGAATTAAAAAATATGTCATTTCTTTGTGTATTTAAAAAGAAATATAATAAAAAGTAAAATCTAACTTAATTTTTAACTCTCTAATTTGTTGGATATTTTGTAACTCTTCTGCAAAGTTTTAAATATTATAATGAAGAGGTTCCGTTACCAATACAGTTTGGGAAATCCTTTTCTAGAAAATACTCTATAAAAATACCTTCTATCAATTTGTGCATTGACATATTTTTTGTATGTAGCCAGTTAAAAAGTTTACGTACCACTGTTCTACAGCAACGGGATTACTACACTGGAAATGTGTTAAAAACACAGCGGAATTAGGATGACCCCATTTCTTAGGCTTCTATACAGCTACCCTTCCGGCCTAACTATTCTATATATTTATCTGAAACATTCTTCTCTGAAACCCTAAAAAGGTATTGTTAATCTAAAATTAGGATAAAATATGTTTGAGAAATTACTGTCCAATATGCTAATACTCTCAAGAGCTCCGACGTCGGATTCATTGATTTCTGTTCTGGTAAGTCTTCCACCCACAACTTTTCGGTTCCGACCAAGAAACAAATTTGTAAATTGGCTCAATTATGTCGAATAGTTAAGAGCCTACGAGTTTAAAAATTATCAGATACTTCCCCTTCTGAGTAAAAGCAAATCCTTTTAAACACATTTGGATTAAGTCAAATTGAAGAGATTCAGGGGCCACCTCGAAAACCTGCGGTCGCACCTTCACCCTCTTCTCAAAAGGATTGAGTGCACAATTGCATGGTTTATTTTTTTCTCATAGATGCAAAAACAAAGACTTGAGGTGGGTCTGCTCCAAAATGTATTTATTTTGGCTTACTCCATGCATGTTTAAGAGAATTTTCTTTGATGATGATTATGATGATGGTAATAAAACTTTCAAGACGTCAAAGGCTTCCTCCTAAAATTTTTAGGTTTTGATCTACAAAAAATTCAGAGAACCTTATATTTATGTGATCGTATTAAAATAAACGACTTTGAACATAAATCAACGAAGCCAAAGTTTGAGGTTTTGGGAGTTTTAGTATGTTGTTAATGCAGTATCAACAATTGAGTGACTTTTCACATGTGCAATACTTTGTTCTGGATCGAAACCTAAAAGTCCTGGCCATTAACTGCTTTTAAATTAAAATTGAATTCTGGGGACGGACACGGAGTCAAATCATAAAGATTAAGCCTAAAACTGTGAGGACTTAGAAGGCACCTAAGTTAAAAATAAATTTATAACATTGCTAGGCGCAGCGAACAAATTACTTTGAGATTTCTTACAATAACAGACCTTTCACGAGCCGCAGGCGACTCCTTGAACCCGCCAACTCGTACAGTAAAGAATACCACTTCCAGGTTCTGGCAAACTGGGAAAACATTTTTAGGAAAACCTTTCATCATAATTTTTTTAAATCAAACTCGAATACAGTTAAAGCTCCTTATTCGCGGGGGATACGTTCCATAATTATGCCGCGAATACAGAAACCGTGAACATGGAATGGTAATTTGTATGGGAATATAGGGGATACGTTCCAAGGTTAGAAAATAAAATAAAAATATATCGAAATAAATGCAATTTAATGAGAAATACATAATAATATTATTATTATTTATTACTCTTATCTGGATTGGGTAATGGTTTAAAGAATTTAGTAATTTTTTCTTGTCTTGCAGCTTTTAAAAGGCCTTTTAATTCCGTTTGGTATTCAGCTGTGGCATTATCAATTTACCTTTTAAAAACAAGACTTCTTTCCATAGACGGATCAATTTTTATAAAGAAATCACACAGTTCATTTGCCATCCGTAAACCTTCGCTTAGGTTTTTTAAGGTAAATGTCACCTTTTCAGTGTCAGTTGAAACTTCTTCTTCTTCAATAGAATGGGGTTTTAACATTTCCTCCAAGTCGGTTTCAGTCAAGTCTTCATCTTGTGATTCAAGCAACTCTTGAATGTCACTTAATTCTACCTGTTCAAAACCATCTCGTCCTATTTCATGTGCAACTTGAGTAATGTTTTCAGTTAACGTTTGAATTCGCTCAGATCCTTCATCATTAGCGACAGTTAGATTAGGCCACGGTTTTTTCCAGCATGATTTCAATGTGTATGACTTCAATTCTTGTAACGATTCTTTTATGTTACCAATGCACTTTGCTATGTCAAAATTTTTCCAGCATTGCATAACATTCATATCAGGATCACGTTCCATAGTGTCCAGTATGATTTTAAAGGTTCGTCTAATGTAATACAGCTTGAAGGCCTGGATTATACCTTGGTCCATAGGTTGGAGTAAAGCCGTCGTGTTAGGAGGCAAAAATATCACCTTTATATTCGGATGCATAGCTTCAAGCTCACGAGGGTGACCCGGAGCATTGTCCAAAACTAGAATAGCCTTAAAGTCTAAATTGTTTTTCTTTAAATAAATGTCAACTTCATGAACAAAACAATTTCGGAACCAGTCACTGAAAATAACACTTGTAACCCACGCTTTCTTGTTTGAACGCCAAAACACGGGCATCAGGTTATCCTTGTTTTGATTTTTCAAAGCACGAGGATTTAACGATCTGTAAAGCATTAGTGGCTTAATTAAACAATCTCCGGATGCATTAGAACAGAGCAGTAGCGTAATTCTATCTTTTGCTGCCTTAAAACCAGAGGCGGACTTTTCACTCTTGGATATAAAAGTTTTGTTCGGCATTCTTTTCCAAAACAGGGCAGTCTCGTCTGCATTAAACACTTGCTCAGGTTTGTATCCACCATCAGCAATTAACTTTAAAAATTCTTCTGGATATCTAGCTGCTGCTGCAGTATCTGCAGATGCAGCTTCTCCAACAATTTTGATGCAGTGCAGTGATTGCCGCACTTTAAATTTATTGAACCAACCTTCCGATGCTTTAAATTCTCCATCTGTACGTTCACCTTTAAAATGTTCGTAAAGACGCTTTGCCTTCTCACGGATTATAGGACCACATAGGGGCACTCTTTTCTGGTTACGGTCTTCAATCCATAATGATAACGCAGCTTCCATTTTTTCAATTGCTGGATCACGAACAATTTTTGCTAATAGTGAGGTTGAAGCAGTAGAATTCCTTATTTTATCCTCGGATTTCTTGATGAATCGTACAGTTGATTCATTGATATTAAAGGAACGTGATATGGAAGCAAACGACTCGCCAAGGCGTAAACGGTTAAGCATTTCTATTTTTACTTTAAGTGGTAACACAACTTTTTTCCGCGTAGGTACTAATTTTCTTTTGCTTTTACTCGACATTATAAATTTCGAACAAACCAGAAGAGACACGTGTTATTTAAACAAAGTTCATGCAACGAATGGCAAGTTGAAACAATTCAACAAGTAGGATAGCGGCCAAGACAGCTTATATCAAATGATAGCACCTTGTCGGCAAAAATTTTGCTTTTGTCCAAGACCGTTAGGTTTAGTCACAATAAATAATATTTTCTCTCTATAAATACTTGGACGCCTACTTGTTTGTTTTGATAGGGGAGTGGTGTTAATTTGTAATTGAATATCTTGCGAATCACTTTTAGATTTGTTAATAATAAGCATTTCTCGCAAGTATGTAATTATGTTCCAACACAATTTTGCAATGCAAGTGTCTGCATTCTTTTAGATAAAATACACAGCAGATATCATTTTAAAAGTGCGAAATTGTAATTTTAATTATAAATCTTTGAAGTAGTACAAACATTGTATACCTATTGTTAGTTTTTGATCCGCGAATAACGAAATTTTCAACCGCGAATACAGGAAGTGGTTGCATTTTTTACATCCGCGAATACTGAAAACGCGAATAACGAAACCGTGAATAAGGAGCTTTAACTGTATACTTTTCAGCTTTAACCAATTTTATTATTATTGCTGTTTATTTAACAATACAAATTAATCAAATTTGCGCATCGTCTTGAAATATTCGATGCGGCCATAACAACTGAGAACTACAAATTTTGTTTTGTTTGCAAAACTCTGGGTCATACGGACACGAAATTTTCCGCTTGGCAAATTTGGTGGAAAATTGGTGCCATTGGGAGTCCAATTATTCATCCGATAAGCCGTCTGCAAAATATTACAAGTTGTATTATACCATTCAAGAAAAACTTTCATAAATTGAAATAAGACACAGTACATTTTTAGATAAACACTTCTACCCTTATTTACATTTTTTTCTATGGGCCAAACCATAGGCGGTCTGCAAATACGAATCCACAAAGTTTGAAAATCAAACAATTCCATTTGTATAATATCCTTCAAACGCTTCCTTATTTGCAGAACAGGAACAGTGTATTTAGTCCCGACCAATTTGAATGCTTCTGCCGTTATCTAAAACTTCAGGATTAAAATTTGTAAAGCTTCACCAGTATTATTTACCATCGTAGATGGGGGAATATCTACTTTACTTTTAAAACAAAAATTTAACGTCTTTGTTTTATTAATTGGAACAACATCGACTTGAAGATCCATCAATTTGTTATCAATAAAATCAATCACAAAGTCTTCCAAAATGATATCATATTGGTGTTGCTAAAATATTTGATCTCAAAATATTTTCTTTTTTCCCCAACGAAAGAATGTGTTTTGGTAAAATTAAAACTTACCAAGGCAGTCAGTTGAACATAAACACAAAACAGAAATTTTAACTTCATTTTAAAAACGTCGAATAAGTCAGGGAACAATTTATTGTTCGATTAATCTATTTATAAATTGCTTATAACTTTATATTATATAGAAACGTTAATTACTTTCGGAAATCAAAATAACATTCATTACTGTATTTTCAAGGATAATAAATAACTCTTAATGATATTTAAATTTCCACCAATAAAATTTGAAGTTCCCGATTTTATGTAGGTATCCATAAAACGGTATATAAGGAAAGCTACAAACACGATCGCCCTAATGAAGGATAACAGGGAATAAACTGAAACACGTCTTTCCCAGGGAAGAAGTCTTCAAGGTTTTCATTTCAAAAGTAGTCGGTCTCAATAACTTTTGTTCAGTAAATTTGATTAAAACAAAAAACACGTCGATTTAGATAGCGATGAGGCAATTTAAAACCAATACTGTTTGAATTTTATGTTTTAACCCTATCACTTCCAGTTAACCACGACATTTTAAATAGCGCCCCATCGAAATCTTCATTTAGGCAGGTTTGAAAAATGATTAAATTTATCGGGTTCTGATAAGAGGTAAAAATTGAAAGATTTTCTTTTCGGAAATTATTTTAATTTTCGAAATGTTCGCCGTTATTGGTTAGATAATAGTATAACCTGTTTTGGAACTGTTCAAAGAGTTGCTAAAATGTTTCTGGACTAATTTGATTACATTCTTGGGCTATCCTATTTTTCCAAAATTTTATTAGGAAAAACTGTCTGGCCTTAGGAGGCAACTATTTTAAAATGACACTTTGTCATTTGTTTCAATAAATGACGTACATTCATTGGACTCGTAAAACCACCCAATTTGTCCAGTTAAATGCCACTTTCAGGTCGCCACTTTCATGAACGCAGGAATACCACAGCGAAGCGTCTTGGGCCTAGTCTTATACCTAATATACACGAATGATCTGCTAACCAACTGGATGGAACCGACGGCTTCACGTGCCCTCCGAAGAACGGAAACCTCAAGAAATTTTTACGCTCAAACCCTACGTTAGCAATTAATCGCGCTGTAATACCGATGGGTGTTTGTAATTCAAAGGAGTTAATTAAAACAAACATTTTAATTATTATCGAACATTATATAATATTGCGATACAACTTTATCAATATTGGTGTCTTAACTCCAAAACAATTTAGGGAATAAATTTACGCAAAGATTTAAAATATACCACACGGCCATGCCCATTGATTACTAGAAATTTTGTTTTATTAGCAAAACTTTGCGTCACACGGCCATTAAATCTTCCACTTGGTACATTTGGTGGAAAATTGGTAATGTTTGGAATCCAATTATTCATCCGATAAACCACCTATAAAATATTACAAGTTCCATAATCATTCAAGAAAAAGTGTCTATTTTAAACAGAAAAAAAGTTCAAACGTTACAACTTTAAATAAACACTTCTACCCTTATTTACATTTTTTTGGATGGGCCAAACCATAGGCGGTCTGCAAATACGAACCCACAAAGTTTGCAAATCAAACAATTCCATTTGCATAATATCCTTTAAAAGCCTTCTTATTTGCACAACAGGAAGAGTATATTTACCTCTCACCAATTTATATCCTTCTGCCGTTATCTAAAATTTAAGGATTGAAATTTTTTAACATCCACACGTAGTATTTACCATCGTAGTGTCGGGAATATCTACTTTAGCTTTAAAAACAAAATTGAATGCCTTTAAGGTCTTATTAATTTCAATCACTTCGTATTTAATTTCTATCAAGCTGTTATTAATATATTCAATCATAACATCTTCCAAAATGGGATAATATTGGTTTTGCTAAAATATTTAATTTCGAAATAATTATATTTTATTTCTCAAAAATATGAAAACTTACGTAAGCAGCGGCTTGAACAATAACGCAAAATAAAACTTTCAAGTTCATTTTGAAAGTGCCGAATAAGTAAACAATTTATTTTCCGGTTACCCTATTTATATTATACCGAAACGTTAATTACTAGCGGAAATTCCAAAAAACTTCATTATTGAATTTTCAAGGATTATTCTTAATCCTTAATGATTTTTAAATTTGTACCAATAAAATTTTGATTGTAGGTACTACGTATCTAGAAATGGTATAACAAAAGCTGCAGTATAAAAATGTGCGTGCAAGATCACTGTAATGAAGGATAACAGAGGATAAACTGAAACACGACTTGGATCAAAACATTATTGTCGTACAGAAGGATATAACAAAAGTCAAGAATAACGAAAATATAAAATCCAATACGTAATTGAATTTAATAATTCAATGTATAATTTTTTTTGTTTTCCACTTTTGAATTTTTTTCTTCTTCTTAATTTTAGTTACTATAATAAATTTACCCACATTTTGCTAATGTGCTCCAATTAAATCTTGTTAAGAACCAACAATCATCTTGATTGATTAACAGATAAAACACCCCTGACGCCCATAATATTTGGGTTCACTGTGTGTAATTCAACTTTGATGATTATAGCAGCAATAATAAATGTTATGCGATTATTGAATTGATGACTGCTTCTATGTCTTTCCGTGGTGTTTATAAACACCATTTATTTACCTGTAGGTCATGTTGATGCATTCACAAGATAGAGGATGTAAGGAAACTAAACTTGGCTCGCACATACCACGCAATGCCTTTACGTTCGCCGCTTCCCGAGTTACTTTTTGAGTGTTACGTAAATACGGAGTATTTCAATGGAACTGTTATTGGTATTAGCCAGTCTTCTAAATCTGGGTTTATAAAATTCTACTTAATGTGAATGCGGTGGCGCTCTAGTCGTCTGAGGCAGAAGTTCGTTGTTTAGGACTGTTTTTTAGAGGTTGCTATTTTTAATTCTGGGATGACTTAGGTGGGTTCCATTCTGGGACCCATTACCAAGCAGGTGATAACGTGAAAATGGCGTTATAACATCAATATAAAGTCATTTCCCTCCCGAAAAAATTTGTTAGTTAGGACGTTTTAACTAAAGATTGCAGTATAAGGTAAGGTGCGTATTTTTATATTTTGTTCTTGTTTCAAAAATTAACTTATGAAATGAATATTAAAATAAAATTTAAAAATTGACAATCTCGAGGTGAAAAATTTTCCATCATGCTTTTAAGGTAGAGGCTAAATGGGGTGGTTAATATTACATTTTAATATTAATTTCAATTTTTTTATTTATAAATTTACCATCTTGTACTAGCAGTGTTTCTTCTTCCGTTTCTGAACAATTATATTCGTATGCCCATTCATTTTCCGACCGGGTCCGACGAGCGCAGTACTTGATCCGAGTTCAAGCTATTTATTTCCAATTTCACAGCGCCATCTGTTGATAACCTTTTGAACTCCACCAGGTGTTCTATCGGTCTGGTCTAAACAAAACTTACTATGTTAGAATTTTTCGCTGATCCGTACCCCAATGAGAGGGTGCCTAACGAAAAGCAAAATATTCCTCCACGTGAAGAAATGATACTTCACTTTGTCAACGTGGGTACCCTAGATGTTCTTTAAGCCAGCTACTAGATGTACTCGTCGGTATGCGAGGGTCGCAAGTCCAGTTCACGAGCTTACCCTGTAAGGGGGACGGGTGACTATTATCCATCATCGAATTTTAATATTTTTTGGTGACTTTCGGATAGTTTAATGTTTTTAAAAGACAGCGGTAACATTCCTATAGCAGGATAAACCAACTTTTCATAGAGAAAATCGACTTTGAAAATCGATAATTTTACGTGTATTCACCGACACGCGGGTGGAATCTCACTCATTTTGTTGACGGTACGTGCAAGTTGAACTAGTCTTAGACTTAGCCGTTTACGGACCGGCAGTTGCAGCCCGACTCGCCTACATGTAACATCGATTATTTTTTGTTTTTAGGCGATTTTTTGGGGGTGAAACGTAATAGTTTACTGCCCCATACCGCGACTATACTTTTTAATGCTATTTTGAGGGTCTCTCGAATCCCGATTGCCTTAATCCCGGTGTTCTTGATCGGTGGCGCCTTCTCGTTTCTTTAGCCCTGCCGCGTAGCGGCTCTGAGCACGAAAAACCTCCGGGGCTCCGGGCGGTTTTTTGATGCTCGCAGTTCTGGCCAAGCCAACGTTTATTATGTTTTTTAACCCCAAAATTAAAAATTTAATTTTTTCACTTTTTCGGCAATATACGGGTTATTTTCCATTTTTTTGTGAATGTTTATTACTAATATCTACTAATCACACCCCCACCTACCCGAATTTCAAAAAATATTTCAAATCGGAGCGAAAAAATTTCACCCCATTTCCAAGGGACCGGCCGAACGATCGAACACATCGGCCGGTGTTGCATCAGCGACCCGTACTATTGCAACTCGCAGCATCTTCGTTATTTTCACACTTTTTTCGGATTTTTTTTATGATCACCTGCGCGACGACAAAAGTTATACATTCGCATCAAAACATTGCCAAAAAGGCCGTGATAAACACAAAATTTTGCAAAATTAAATGTTGGGGGCGTGTCAGTAATTCTTCAAGCCACGCGAAAAATAGGCCGGCAGCCTATCCCGGCCACGGGTTATGGTTTTTACTCAATTTTCGGTATTAATTCTTAAAAATCCTCAATTATCCTGGTTTAATTATGTATCTTATCCCTTTTTTGAACTTTCTACCGAAGGATTTTTTTTTTCGGATATTCCTTGTCACTTGGGCCGTTCACTCCCGACCCCTGTAAGGTTAAAAATGGTGTCCCCTCTCTGAGGGAAATAAAAAAAACGGTACTTAAGTTTAATATTATTTAATATCACAAATAAGTATGACACAAACAAAACACTGACAGATGACAAAAATACGGTGTCGTGAACAACTATTACCGGCTTCTGATGGAAGCCAGCCAAGATTGATACTAGGCGTGAAGCAGTCGACTCCACAAAGACACCTCGTGAACGAACAAAAAAACTAGGTGCGCAACAATACGCACCAACGATTACGTTAGTACAAAAAAATTCGTATATAAGATCAATCGGCAATCCCACCCAAAAAAGAATGTAAAGTTTATCTCACCTAGACGTCTGATAAACTTACAAAATGTTGGTGACAGTAACCACCCCTTCCAGGCGGATTGCCTACGAATTGAGTTCTTGACTTCCTCCATTCGGCCTCCTCGGGAAGTACAACGGCACACCTCTCTACTGACTGCGCCTCAGCGACTCTCGATCTGGTGCTGGAACGACTTGGCTGGACTTGGTGACCCCAAAGAGTGTTTCCAAAATACTCTGGTAAACTCGCATCCAATAGTTACTCGTCGGCGGAAAATTCCACAGTGGTTGTTCAGAAAAATCAACAGTGACAATACGAAACGGACTTGACAACAATAAAGACTCTTGATCTGGTATTCGATAAAGGTTTGACGAGAGTACGGCAGTGTCAATGACTCTCGAAGCGTCGGGATCAAAACTTTAACTAAAATCCCCGAGAGGGCGTCTTGCGTTGCGCGCGCACTAAACTGCTATCAGCCGGCGATAGGCAAAATGTGGTGACCGGCCAGCGAAGAAGATAACGGAAAAATGCACCCACTTCCGTAAACGGCAGTAAAAAGGCTTAATCCCACCTCCAACGCACTGATGATTCTTCAGGACAAAAACTGTCACCCCAATATTAACGTAAACGGCAGTTTTCACTATTTAATTAGAGCACGCGCGACAACGACCCTCTCGAATCGGTTTCCGAACCAAAAGTGATGTCAAACCGCAACGACTCGCGGTTCGATTGCGAACTACAACAAGAGGAAGTGGCTATTGTCCCATCTTAATTATTTCAAAAATAAATGGCAGAGGTCGAACAACAAACTAATTATGGAAGGTTGATACATGGCGATTTCAAAGACAAGAAATCGTCATAACTATTATATCAATGTAACGTAGATGCTCGATATTAAATCTGGTAATTCGTCCCCTTAATGTGGCCTTCAGGTCGCGCAACCAAAGAAATCACGTGCTAAATCGCCAGTTTGTAATAAGATCATCTTTATAATAACCGTAGATATATAATATAATAGCTTAAATTTGTACATCTGTAACCCTAAATTGATACGACGATCTGCTGATCGGTCCCGTCAGTGCGGCCTTTAGGCTACACAACCAAATAAATCTCATTCTTAATTGATAGTTTGTTCTAAGAAAATCCTTTATAATCATAGAATTATCTGTCTTCTTAAAGACGTATCCGTTCAGCGAATGTTGGCTAACAACTTGACCGAAGCCAAGATGACTGACTAAGAAAATAAATTTAATGGGGTGGTTTCCCGTTGCCTTCCCCATTGCCCATACATTTATATAGGGGTTTCGGAAAATTATATATCGAAATACAGTCGACTCTCGATAAATTGAAACTCAAGGGAGCAGAGAAGGACCAGAGAAAAATTTCGAATTACCATTAATTATTACCAAATTATCGAGAGATTCAAATTAACGAGTGTTCAAATTATCGAGAGTCGACTGTATATAATAGCTTAACTTTGCGTGTTTGTAACACTAAATTGATCCGACGCGACGCGACGCGACGATCTGATCCGTTCCGTCAGTAGGTACGGAATCACAATTATCATTTTGTTTTACTATTTGCTTACCTTCACGTATACGAAAATGCTTTTACTTAACACCTTAAAGTTTAATTATTCTTACTATCCAATACATCTGAAAGAACACAAACCATGTAATTGGGTTGAATGAAATACAGTCTAATTTAGGTGTATACAAGATCCTGTACTTCTCCCGGACATGCATAATTTCTACATAAATAACACTCAGATTGTTCCGGAGTAGACAGAAATTGAATTATTACTGATGACATTCTGATTTCTATAGCAGCGGTTAAGTCCACGATGAGTATCAAATGATAAATTTACGACATACAACATATCGCACTAACACATTTTGCATGGTGCTAATAAAGGTAATTAATTACATGTTAAGTATTAAACGTCCTAAGTATTCTATTAACATTGCACTTACTTAACATTATGTGCGTAAAATGTTAAAGTCGTTAGTAGTGTCTTAATACATATTTCTATTATGGTCTTAAAATTGAAGAGTGCTCTTCAGTACTATAAAAAATTTGGACACCTCTGTGAGTGCAACTATGACAAAATTCAAATTTACCGATGAGAACATCGCGTAAATGGAAAACTATAGTTGCTTTCAATTAAAGTTACCGAGAGAAATTCCGTACTAGAATGCGATCTCGTTCGTGATTAGCTAATTTTATAAAATGGCGTGTCAAAATATTTATAAATTTACGCTGTCGAAATAATATTTTATTATTTCACCAATTTATTGATAAATAAATTTAGTGATAACCATCTATATAAATTTAAAGGACAGGTAGAATAACATAAAATTACTTTAACTGAAAACCAGGCAATCGTAAAGATGATGAAAGCTTAAAAATCGAATTGTCGAAAAAAAAACTATGACCCTACTCACTCACCAGATATACTGACAAACTCCTAAATTAAGTTTATTCTAAGGACTTGCGTTTTTCAGAAGTTTTCGCCAAGTTTTCAAATTATTGACAAGTACAGTTAGCTGATTTTCCTACCTTGAACAACAATTTTCTTAACATATTCATAGTTTTCTGTCGTTAAAGTCAGCAAAGGAAACTGAAATATGGTAATGCACTCTGACATTCAGCGTGCACATTTAAATATTTTTCACCCTTAATATTGAGGGAAACACAAGACATGTTAAGATGAGGGTTGTGGTGACTGGCGAGCCTGAATAAGGTGTCAAGGCGTAATTATTTTTTTGAAACCGGTGAGCGACCCTCAGTCTCGACCACCTTAGCGTTATAATTATATGGTTTTCTACCCCTTGGGAGACCTTAACTCAAAAGTCTTTAGAAGTGCTTTTCAATTATACCGAAGAATAATTTATGTTTAATAACTTCAACTACTTTATATTGTTATTCTGTTTAAGTTGAAATTAACTTGGAGCGTTCGTGTTATTTATAGAACCAAATGCTATGTATTATGCATGGCCAATAATATCTGCATTGTTTTGCTTTAGTAGCACGCAATTGCAAGAGTTTTATTGAACAAAGTTTTGTAATAAGAGCTTTACAATATCGAAAAAAGGAATTATGTGATGGCTGTACCTGAGTTCAGCATTGCGGATAGATTTAACAATTTTAGCTTAAAATCACCCACTCTCAATACGATCAGAACTTCAGTTGTAAACTTTTGGTTGTAATCTCAATGAAACTGCATTGCTATGCAAGTTGGTACATTTAGCCCCCATCCCCAACCCGATTTTTTTAATGATATTTGTATCAAACGTTTGAGCTTCCATTTCAATCGTTTGAACCATACGTATCGCAAAGTTATTTGGGAAATCTCTGGGGGAGGGTTGTAGAAAAGCTAGCCCCGCCAATTAATACTAATCTAGTATTAATGAGCTTCTATTCCCATCGTATGAATCCTAAAAGTAAAAAATTTGGAAGGTTTTTTTTATTTTAAAAGTAAACCCCATTTTGATCAAGTATATTAGTGATGACGTGGTACATGCGCCTTAAAGTTCGACAACCTTCGAAACACTGATTAAAAACAAAATGTTACTTAGGCCGGAGTCTCACTGTACCACTTCCTACTATCAAACAAAATTTGAACTAATTCAATTGGTTCAAACTGAGTTCAAAGACCCACCCACCAATAAATCAGCAACTTCCATTCGTTAATATTTTATTGAGTGGTAGGAAGTGGTGCAGTGAGACTCCGGCCTAAATCTACGTAGATTGGATTTTACATACAGTCATATAATAAGTGCCAAATTTGTATTTACTAAATTAGTAGTGTAGTATGGGGTTTTAAGAAAGATTTTGATTTTATACTGATTCAAGAAGCGATGGTCATTATTATTTGTAGTTATCCAATTTTATTTGTTCAATCTTTCATTCCTAACACTGTGTCCTGAAGATGGTTCTCTAATAAAGTTCCAAAAGTAGTCGACGCAAGGAATTTGTTTTTTAAACAAAGAGATGCCTACTGCTACATTTCTTACACCTTTTAATGTTTTCTAAGTCAAATTTTTAATTTTTAAATTATGTTTTTTTATTAAGAAATTAATTAATCCCCCCTAGTGCGGCCTTTGGGTCGCACAATCTAGACAAAGAAGAAATTTATGGCATGTAGAAAGACAGACTTTGTTGTTTATTATATTCAAGGTGACCATCTTTTGACCTTACGTATAGCGATCTCGTTTACCTTAAATGATTCGAATTCCACTCAATTACAGAAAAATTGCATATTTTTATTATAACCAATAAAATAACCTAAAATATTACAATAAATATGCCTATACATCTTGAAATGTTTCCGATGATAGCTGGTTGAGTTACAGCGCGAAAATTGTGGGTTCGAATAGTGGACTTCAAGGAATTTCTTAGCTCGGCCCTCCGGTGTCAACAAGTTGTGGATTTACGTTTAAGGCTTTACATAAGTCTGGTTAATTGATAGAACGTCAAAGTCAAATAAAAAAAAGGTTTCGATGTCAGATTATTTTACTAGATCTTCTTCTTCTTCTGTTTTTTTTAGATTATTTATTATTTTACTAGATTTTAAATACTATTTTTTATTAATAAATAAATTGATTCCTCAGTGCGGCCTTCAGGCCGCACAATCTAGGCATAAAAGTAAATTACATTATTCACAAGGTCTCACTGCAACTATCTACCGGTTAAAACCAAATTTCAGACCCACCCACCCATAAGTAAGCTATTTCCATTAGTTGAGTTTTACTTGATGGTAGATGTTGACTTCGGTGAGATTCCAGCTTTATAGACACAATTTTTTGTCATTAAGCCTGGGGATCTCGGTTATCTTAACCCTTTCAACCCCTATGATGCCAATTTAACCGTTATTACAATCTTTTGTATTCTTATAATTATTGATCAAGCTTTCACGTTCAATACGGAATAATGCTATACTCTACTTCTCTGCAAAGTCTCCACGATCCTCCTTTTTTGATGTGATTCAATCCTGTTATTTCTTTTTTGCATTGAACATAATTGAAGGATTTCTTTCCACATTTGAAGGACAACGTTTAATTTTGAAGATTAATTTTTTTATTTAATTATAATTTTTAAGTAGTTGAACAGACTGTACCCTTATTCTCTTATATAAATATTTGCTATAACTTAATTAAACATTGTAATTATTAAACACAATAATCTACTTCAAAATGAACCACTCCGAAGATTTTCCCACTCTTCGTTTATGTTGCTTCTTATTGTTTCTGTTTTCTGAAGCTGCTCGTTCAGTTGGTTCCGATATAGGTTTCTGGTGCTTTCTTCTCCTAACAAGTAAACTTTATATACTTCTTCCTTGCACCTTTCTTGTATTGGTCTCTTGTTGGCTTTTGCCATTTCGTGAAGGGATCTATCTTTGATCAAGACCGACCGAGGTTGTAACCTTCCCGGAAGCCCATTCGTAAATTATTAAATTTACATTGAATCCAAGTCAGTTCTTCAAACACCTACTGAAGGGAATAAAGCGAGCTGCGCTCTCAAAATATCCCGCACGCCCCCTTAAAACGCGTCTATCTTTGTGACTGCTAAAATATTATCTAACCCAATGTTATAACCCCTAGCCACTCTTGTATCTCTAACTTGACCCCGTACTTTATTGCTTATCATTATGTAATCTAAATACACGTCCAAGTATATTTGTGGATAACCCCCTTGCAGAAAACGTATTACTAATCTTTCGATTATTAAAAGAAGCAAACTTTCGTAAGATTCTGCCGCTATCGTTGCATTCCAAAATCGGGTTTCTGCGATTTTTCAACGGATTTCGTTAGGTAATTGTTCTTACTTTAACATACTAAAAAACGTCCTCTCGGAACCCTGAGCTTCTTATCGAATTCTTCGTCTTAAGTTGAAAATTTTTATGAAGGAGTGAAAATTATGTTTTTCGGCAAAATATTAAAAAAAAATCTATTTCAGCTATATTGTTATCATATAACTCATTAAAAAAATTAAAAACACTTAAAATATTTTAACAACATCCTCGAAATCAAGAAAATAAGAGTTTCCTAAAAATGGTCAGGGGGTTCTGATTTTTGGATATGTTTTAAGGTTTGGGGTCCTAATAAAAACCCTGAGTTGGCGACCTCGGAGACCGCCCGGAAGTGCCGCCATTTAAAAAAAAATGGCAAAAACAAAATGTTTCTTCGCAATATTTCCTTACCAGTTGATTTTAGGACGAAAATGACTGCCATAAATCTTATGGAGAACAAAATTTACAAAATAATTTTACAAAATTACTACAACTTTTATCTAAGGTATTTTTCTCTAAGTCCAATAGTTGCTGGGCGCCAGCACTGTTAAATAGAGCACATTTTAGAAAATATCAAAAACGCTCAATTTTGCTCTGACTTATTTATAATTTATAATTTTTGGTTACTCTCTCTCTAAAAGAGTCTATTATATGATAAAGTCTATTAATATAAAGAGAGTAACCAAAAATTATAAAACAAATTCAGAGCAAAATCGAGCGCTTTTGAAATTTTCTAAAATGTGCTCTATTTAACAGTGCTGGTGCTCAGCAACTATTAGACTTAGAGTAAAATACGTTAGATAAAAGTTGTAGTAAATTTTATTCTCCATAAGATTTATAGCAGTCATTTTTGTACTAAAGTCAACTGGTAAGGAAATATTACGAAAAAATATTTTGTTTTCGCCATTTTTTTAAAATGGCGGCACTTTCGGGCGGTCGCCGAGGTCGACAACTCGAAGCTTTTATTAGGACCCCAAACCTTAAAACGTATCCAAAAATCAGAACCCCCTGACCATTTTCAGGAAATTCTTCTTTTCATGATTTCGAGGATGTTGTTAAAATATTTTAAGTGTTTTTAATTTTTTTAATGAGTTATATGATAGCAATATAGCTTAAATAAAAATTTTTTAAAAAATATTTTGCCGAAAAACATAACTTTCACTCCTTTATAAAAAATTTCAACTTCAGACGAAGAATTCGGTAAGAAGCTCAGGATTCCGAGAGGACGTTTTTTGGTATAATGTTAAAGTACGAACAATTACCTAACGAAATCCGTCGAAAAATTGCAGAAACCCGATTTTGGATTTTTTTATCAAAATGTGCCCAATTTTCTTACACTATATAATAAATTTGAAAAGTAAACATAACAAAATCAAGATAACGAAGATAATTTTTCAATAAAAAAAATTGCATCATGAGTAATGCGCGCTGATAATCCGTAAAAACGTAGCTTTAATTTTATGGTATTTTTGATCTTGGTGATAAACTTCACGTCTATAATATTCTGATTGATATTTTGTTTACTTGATCGATTAATATATTGGTACGTTCGAAGGAAAAGGATAAACAATGGATTTTGCAAAGTTGGTACGCAAACTTTGATTTGAATTGTACTACTCTTATCAATTTTATGGATGATTTCACCAACAGAAGTTTGATTTAGTACGAAGTTCGATATTATAATGCAAATAATGCATAACTGTTTGCATTATTAATTTATTATGAATAATTAATATACGATATTATCGTATATTTTAAATCAAATTAATTATGAACCGGTATGGGAGTTAATATTAAATCCAGTGCATTGGAAAAATACATCATTAAAGTGATAATCCCACTCTCAAGATGTAAATAGTATTTTTATTTGCAAAGCGTGTTTGAAAAATTAATGTCCATAAAATTTCAAATGAACTTCAAGTTGTTTTAGACTCAAAAGAAATATTTTCATAAGGTAATATTTGAAATCTTTTCTGAACTAAAAAATGTTTATTTTTGTCGGGTGTGTTTTGATAGCATCTAAAACAGGAAATAACCTCCCTTTTTATTAAAGCTATAACATGAAAAAGATAACGAAACATCAACTTCAAGTTCCACAAAACGTTTCAATCGCTCCTTTCTTGCTCTATAAGATTCAAAGTGTCCTTTCTAAAGAGGTGAATATTGAGGTGCTAGAGAAACTTAGAGCTTTAACAATCTAATAGGGGATTGACAATTTCCTTAATAGTGGGGTCGACGGAAACTATAATGGAAATCAAACATAGCTGTTAGATTATTAGTTCAAAGTTAAAGCCTACACCTCGAACCGGTATTATATGATACTTTCAATGTCCAAAGTTACGTGAAATGACAAAATGAAAATGGTAGAAATTTGAATCAATACCTGTCATGTCGTTTCCGCTATAACTTTTAATTTCCTTTTTGGTTGCATAGGGGAATATTTTGATATGTTTGAGGAAAATATAAAATTTAAATAGCATCATTTGAATGACGAATTTTGCAACCACATATTTTTAAAAAGCTGCATTGTTGGCAATTTTATTGTTAAAACCTAGGAGTTCCAGGAATACGAGAGTAAATCACAAATTAATCGACGCTCCCTGTGGAGAGGCGCTCCGGGTGGTCGCTCGGTTTACCATGATGTTACTGGGTGATTTACTAGCTTAATATTCATCCGCATGGAGAATAAGGCGAATGGTACACAGTTGTAACAACATCGACTAACAGTGGCATTAGTGTTATTTACATTATTGAACTAAAATCAAACATAAAATTACTTCATCTAAAATGGATTTATGCACAACGCCGCCAAGCACTTTACGTTATACAGTCAAAAATGGAGATAAATATTTCCGTTCATTATTAAAAAAAATAAAATAATAATTAGTAATTAGAAAGTAATTAAAAAATAATTAATTTCTGGATTGAACATTAAACAAAAATTTTACAAGCATTTCGAAATTAAAATTAAAAACTCGTTTCTGAATAAATATTAAACATTTCATTTTGTGTGAAATGAAAATATAAATAACATTGAAGGATAAAATCGTATAATCGATCAAATCAGAAATTACAAATATTCAACTTTACAAGAGTTGAAATTTCAACTATCTCCATGTTCTACCTTCCTACAAAAATTCCTTACTGGTTATAAGGAATTTTATTGGCATAAACGTGACGCTTCGCTGAGGAAAGATGACCTTAGGCAATTTTTTCGTGGTTACATAAACAAACACGTTACTTCCGGTTTTCACGTTAAACTAATAAATCTGTGTGTAATTTTATCTCTTGGAGTTCGGGTTCCGGTCGGCGCTAGTTTATGACGCCGTCGTGCGTAAAAAAACTTTATTGTTAAGAGTTCAAAGGACATTTATTCCTTGACAATCGTCAATTTTTATAGCTTGCGCAGGGAGGTAAGAATCTCGACTTTACCCACTAAACTCACCCCTACCACCAAGAACCGGAATTGTCGCTTAATAGCATTACCTACATTATTTTCGGCGTTGTCCTTGCTTTGTCTTATAAGAGAGGTCACTGATCGTTTTTCAAGCGAAAGAACAGGATGTGTTCAACGGCGTTTTCTTCTTCGTCGCAATGGCTACATTTTAAGATGGTGAGTTTTCAGAACTGCAGTTAGTGCTTAAAGCAACCATGACCGGTAACCAACTACTGAGCGAGATGGGTCATTATCTCCCTGTGTCATCTGAAGGTCCAAGGCTTGATGTCGGATTTGAACGTCCGGGTTCGTGCCCATTGGCAGCTGATCGCTTACTGTTTTGCCATGTAGTGATTATTTCTGCTATGTATGTGCTATGCGTTTGAAGTATTATCACACATGTAGGGGACCTACTACTTAATGCGGCCTCGGAACCACGGGAAGTGTA
The DNA here is from genome assembly GCA_932274525.1 of Podabrus alpinus. Taxonomy (NCBI): domain Eukaryota; kingdom Metazoa; phylum Arthropoda; class Insecta; order Coleoptera; family Cantharidae; genus Podabrus; species Podabrus alpinus. The sequence continues at coordinate 100,623,667 of OW026452.1, forward strand.
ATGACTCCATTCCTGGGGAAACCCCTCAGCGCCTCAACATGGTCATGAAAAGTAAATCGGTATCATAAATCATTTTTAATGTTGTACCACCTCATCTTCATATATGCTGGGAAGTATTCCATGCCCCTTGCCCCCCCCCCCCCCGGTCGCTACAGTAGCCAATTTTTGAGAACTTCATTTGCATTAATGACACGTAACTTTCTTAAATGTGGAGCACAAAATTGAAAGAAAAGGGGAATTATACTTTTACCGAAATTTTTTTTAATATATTGAGAATTCTAATAAATTAAATTAAGTAGTATAAACACTGAAAGCTATGATTAATAAAAATTAGTTCAATATTTAATTAATTGCGTTATTTTTAAAGTTTAATTTAATATAAAAAATTTAGTTTAGGATAGTAATTATTGTTACTTTCGGTTTTGGATAGGAAAGGACGTGCTCTTGTGCCCTTTAAGACAATGGCAAAGTCATTCCAGAAAACCTGCAATTTAGCAGACATTAAATTGCTATTATTCTACTAAACCCCTAAAAATCTCCTACAATTCTTTTGTTTTTGTTCTTTTGAGAATTTTAGTTCCTCCAATACGGTTTTCTAGTTATAACTTGCTTAATTATAGTTTTACAAAAAAATTACAAAAGGCACAAAGCTAAAATCTGTCTTGAAAATAACAATTTTAGTATTTACTTCAGATGATGCAAATGAAATTAATATACGAAAATTTGATTCCGAAAAAGAATTATTCAACAGTTGGTTGCAATTCAATTTTATACAATAAATCGCATTTAACTTTTCTTGGATTGAGTTCCATTTCCATAATTACTTGTATGACAGGAAAATTTTTAAAAATCAAATATGTCAAGAATTTTGTGCTCTTAAATATTTTTTAAGCTGGCTATTTTGTAAAATGAAAATTAAGCGAGTTGTAGGCAACAAACCATATGTGAAGACTTAAATCCTTAATTGGGGAAGAACTCAACAATGGATTTTAGGAACATTTGGAAAGGTTCATTACGACACATTTATCTATCAAATTTCAGTTTGGTTGAATTTTTTGCAAGCTTTAACCATTTGTTCGATTTTTTTGCCTGGACTTGAAAAATAATTTTGCCTAAAATTAAATTAAGCAATAAATAAAATCATAGGTGAAATAGAGTGACAGGGGGGATAAAATCTCTAGTTTTCACTGGATTCATTTGAACAGTCAAATACACATGTCTGCCAAATTGCAGCTTGCCCCGCTTTTTTACAAACTCGAAGCAATTTTTTACCTTCGTTGCTTGGACTACTAAGAATCCTTTGGTTAATATTAAACAGTAGGTCCCCTTGCACTTTGCACATAGTAGAGATAGACGCTCATGTCAGGAAAATCTGATAAGTCACTTAGAACAAGATAAATCATTTAAATCTCAAATCTTACTCATCCCATTTGATGTTAATAAAAGGTAGCAGAAAGGGTAAACTTTAGATTTGACTTTGACCATCATAAGGGACATATTTTCTAAATAGCTTTATTACAAGATGTAATCTTACAAATGTCTGGATGGCGTAATACGGTAACTTACAGGATTAATTTACTTTGATAACGAAATAGATGGAAATTGAAATTTATTAACTAAAAGTAGTATTTAATAAATAGAATAATTATTGCAAATAGATAACCAAATTTATTGGCACTGATAAGTTTAATATACAAAGTTGAACGCAAAAGAAACTGGCATCACAGTGGAATATTTGGAAATGTTTCTTAGTTTACCTATTGAAGTGCTCATAGCACTTGAATCAGTAATTTCAGGTTTAGAACAAAAATTCAGTGTTGCTTAGCAATTCACAAAAGCTTTCTATGAATCACATTCTCGTAAACAGAATGCGCAATTTTTATTGAAAGAACGAAACATTTTGTAGTTTATTTATTACAAAAGCAAAAAAAATGCAATCTAAATTGAATTGCAAATTTGAATATCTTTCAGTGCATTGAAGAACTGAAACAATTCCGATTTTCCGTTGACGTTTTTTTGCAGAAAATGAAACGGAAGCAATTAATTTCGTTGAAAACTTCCGTATTTGATGTCATTAAAATGTTAACTCTGCTGACCACATTACAATACTAAACCAAAACGCGAACAAACTTTTAACTTTATTAGAATTTCAAATTTATTAAATGGTTTCGGGAATTTTTTTTACACCTTTCTGAATTTAAACTTTAAACTCTTTCCCTCAAGGTTTAATTATTTCATAAAATTTTATTAAAATGTTAATTTGCAATTTATGAATTTTTTGCGGACGTAGCATCATTTCCATCACAAAACGTTCAAAAATATTACAATATGTTCAAGTAGGGCTTTTATGATCTAAGTCGAGTTCGATTTGACAATGCAGCTTTAATAAATTTTGTCTCTCAAAAACGTGGGAACAAAACTTCATTTTCAGATAGAATGAGACTAAAAAGTTATGAACTTTTAAAGTTGAGAAATTGCTTAATTTGGAATGCCGAGTTTTGCGCAACTTGCTCCGAAAATAATCAAGATAAAGGAAGAGAAAAAGCAAAAATTGAATTATTGTCACAGCTTAACCAAGAACGTAAAACAAGAAATATTTTATTTTTAACTGCTTATACTCTCAGTCTTGCTAGTTCCTGGCCATAAACGCAACAGGTTTGGGTTTAATTTTTAAATAAGTTTCTCGTATATTTTGAATGAAAATTTTAGGTGATCTACCATGAAATCCTGAAAGAATGAAGTATTCAGGTGGTACGTGTGTCTGCATTGCGTTTTATGTTTCCGTTTCATTTCACTTTCCAAGTCGACTTTCTTTTTGAGAGATTAATTTTGTACTTTTCTTTGCAGATAAATGAAGAAAGAATTTCATCCCCAATTATTGATTTGACAATCCAAGTTTATCGTAAGTAAATTTACTCTGATATTTTTAATTAACTGTTGAAAAGAATGCGCGCTAACCACTTTTCATATCTGAGTGAACTTAAAATCCTATATTCGTCGTACAAACTAGCGAGCGAAACTGCGAGCCGAGCGTTTCCACCAGCGGAAAGGTGAGCTTGTAACAAAAGTGCGAGCGAATCAAAATCTCGTGCAGACTAGCGACAGAAATAGCGAGCCCATCTGCCAACTACGAATGGTTGTACGTATTTTGGTGGCTTCTTATTCCTCTCAACAAAGTTGCGAGCCGTTCCGTGATCCATCTAATATCGGTATTTCAGCTATACATCAGAGTGGAAGTGTTGCATTACTATATACGATTTTAGTACTTATTGCGTCTATCTAAATTAATGCGTACACTGCGTATCAGTACACAATTGCATTGTTTATATTGTTGGGAATTAAATACAAAATTAAATTAACAATTTTTAATTCATGGCATGATGGATATTATTAAATATTAAGTTCTTTTAAATTTTAAATAATTTACATTACTTTTACGTTTATACATCGATGGCACAGAGCACAAATAATGTGGGACGTGATGTTTTGAGAAAAAGAAAACAGATTAAGTTCTTTAAATTCTGTTCTTGAATAAATTTATGGAATTATTTCTTTAATATTTATTTAAAAACTTAATAGAGAGATTAAAGTATTCAAACCTTTTAAGAAAAAGAAAAATAAACCACTTTTGAAATTAATACAGTATTTTAAAATTTCAATTTATCTGCTGAAAATGTACCAAATGTACTCTGCCGATATTTGTGCACTATGCAATCGACACATTCCATGAATAAAACACATTTTTATTCGATAAAATTTATTATTAAAATTGAAATTGCAATTTTCGCAGAAAACACTCAAGGAGAAAATTGTATATATTTAATTCGCTTAGCATGTAAATGTGCTCTCATTGCCATGATAGTATAGTAGATGGGCATCTATCAATCAATAAATTTAAAATATGCAAATATGTGATCAAAATCTCTACATCTTGACAAAAAGTTATTTAACATTTAACGATGTCAATTGTAAAGATAGAATTTAATCCCACTATCTGTGTAACGAATTTTTACATCCGTTACGAATAATAACATTCATTAACATTTCCAACACCGTGTATATAAGATTCTGAAATCGACCGGTTTCGTTCAATTTTACGTGATCGCTCGGCGAAGCAGCCATCTTTGCCAATTTTGCAATTTGATCAAGTCGAGTTAAATTTTGTTCCGACTAATTTTTGTTAATTAGACGAGTAATTAATTTATTTTGATCGTTTAACTTGGTGGATGGATGTTTTGCGCTACTGCGGATTATCATAAAACATCATTTTTACTTCCGTAAGTAACTTGTTGAATGATAATTTCCTTGAAGTAAATTCATTTCATTATTTTAGAACACATGTGTCAATAATCAAGGACACATTTTTCGCAAGGGCTGTTTTAAATAAAACAGTAGTTTTAACCAACGATTTATTCTTGTTGATGTCAACACAAGTCAAGTCATTTTATGAAATTTCGATAATAAATTACACACTGGGAAGCGACAACTTCAGGAGTAACATTGGATTTTTGAGGTTCTCTTTAATCAACGAATTTTATGGTGTTCCCGACCTAATCAATTGCACCTGCTTCCATATTATCAGTGCAGCCGAGTACAAGACGTATTGCAATTCATCTATGGTGCTACAGAAGTCAAATTTGGAGTCCGCTTTCTTGTCACAAGCGAGTAATTTGTATTTGTTTAATTTTACCAAGGTACCTTTGGGTGAGTTACAATTTTTGTAAGACTTATAAATTTGATCTGTACATTTAACTACACCATTTTATAATTATTACGTTATCAGCTCGCTGATTTCTATGAATTGTAGTTGCATGATACTCCACATCTGTTGTACAGAACTTTCAACGAATATAGTTTGTTTATCATTAATTTTTGCATTCTTTATTTTTTATTGCATCATTTGAATTTACAACCCATGACTCTAGCTCCCGCTAAATACGAGTTGGTTTAAACGTACATCAGGGTTACTGCCGACAGCAAATTTTACTGTCATTTTTTGGCAGATGTTCTTTTGACACCTTGTAATACCAAAGACCTCATTAGTCTTCGGAACTTGCAAGGGTGGAAAAAGTTACATCTGCTCGTTGTTTCGTTCCCTAGTCTTTATGATGGATTTTCCCCACCATTTACCGATGTTCGTTGAAAGGCTTTCCAGCTAGCGGATCTGCGAGCGGCTCACCAATCCGCTCGCTAGTTAGCACGAGGAATTTTGGGCCGTATGATTAAAACCATTTGCAGAATTTTCAAATTGAAAAAGTTGAGAAAAATATTATTTTTTTGAATAATTTGTGCCTCTAAAATATCATCGCATCATTCGTTCAACCCGCATTCTTTCATTATCTGTAACCCTGTTTAATTTACGAGCATTTTAAAACCTTTTAACGTAAACCCACAAAGCTCTAATTTTCCAGTTTCTCTATTAAAGGTTTACGTTTCTAAAATATAAAAGCTTGTTTTTTATTTGTTATTTTTTCAAACAAAATTGAAAATTTTTTGTTCACTTTGTTCGAATTTTTCCTTTTCGCTGAGTTTGAGTTTTTAAAGTTTCTATTCTTCCACGTCTTGCTCTGAATAACAAACTCGTTCTTAAGTCGCTAAAAAAATTTTCTAAAATCCTAATTTTTAGGGTGTAAATGTTAAAAAAATTTTATCCATTTTTTTAATTTTTATTGCAACTATAAACAGTTTTAGTTTTGCATCTTTTTTACCGACAAACAAATCACAAACTTAATTTTACTTTGAGCTTTAAAACAAGTTTTCCGCGGTGTAAACACATTAAAAGGGTGTCTGAGACGAAACTGTTTATAGAATATTTCCTTATAAAGTTTTCACATTTTGAAACTTATTTATCTTTGTCAAGGTTTCGCTACAGTCCTATATAAAATTTCATTTTCTACAGACAAAATGGTCTTTGCGATATAAAAATAATATTATTTATAAATAACCCTTAATCATTTTTGTTTATCAATTTTTTTTTATAAAATATGATGTAGGTTTCAAGAACAATATTACTTTTTATTCAATATAAAGTCGACCAACCGAACCGTTTCAGTTTTTCCTTTTTATAAACTGAAAATTCAGCCGCTCAGCTTAAATGTTTTTTTAATAATCTATATCATCCCATCCGATCGATACTACAAATTCCTTTATTGCGTTTTAACGCACATACCAGTCAGTTAGTGGTTCCAAATTAGCTCGAATTAGTAATGACTCTTCCGACTTAAAAATAATCAAACACGATCATAACAAAATATAAATTTTGCTAAAAAATAATCATAGAAATTGGAGATTTAAATTCGGTTGTAGCATACAAAATATTAAAATTTTAATACCAAAGGATCCTGCATAATACACCTACAGGATTTTTCAGTCGTGCTGACGGTAAATATATTGCAGTCTGTCCAATTGGACATTATAAGTACTTCGATAAAAGTACTTTATAATGAAACGGAGAGGTTTTTGGGTCTATCGGGTCTCCTTTCTCACGTCCTCGACCTACAATCTGTCACCTTTTGGTCCATTTATTGTCAAACATTCTCATTAGATGGCCTGCGACATGCCACTCAGTTTTTTAATGCATTCTACTGCTGTTTCTAATCTAGTGCAGAGTTTTTCACTTGTAAAATAGAATTGGAGATTTTATCCTGCAAGAATGCAAACGTCAGTACATCTAAAACGTATAGCGAATTACAAAGCTTAATTACCCTAATTATCAGGCGCATAACATTCAGAGTGGTGACATCCCACTGCTGCTCTAAATCGAAACAATATAAATAGATATCCCAGAGTAAAAAATTGTTAGATTGGAATGGTCTGTTGCCGAGTGCAGTTTAATAAGACAACTTGATGATGAATCCGGACAAGTCTCAAGGTTTACTCTAACTAGTTTTAAGTGCGGTTCGCAAACCTACTCGATATCGCTCAAGTCAATTACACCGGGGCGAGTTTTCAGTCCCACCTAGCATTTTTTAACCGCATTTCAGCAAGCCAGTAGGTTTCGTTTTGATATCATCGTCTTCCAACGTATCAAACCAAACGAAAACAGAGAATATGATTCAAATACGTCTAGTACACAACTGCCATACCAGTCACAAAAAGAAATTGTGAGAAAAGCGGCTCCATAGCCTCATTTCTAATGAAGGCAGAGACGGACTCTAACAAACCCCTTTCCCAATGAAGAGGAGAAAATTAAAGTGAAAAAGAGCTTTGCGTCAGATTTTTTGACGGCGATTCTGGTCAAAAACCTGGGGTTTGGTATTTCGAAGTAGTAGATGAACGTATTCCCAGTGTTCCCCCTGCATACGGGCCTGTTATGGAAGTTTCATAGCATCATCACGCATCGGACTTTTGAAGGCACCTGTTTATTCCATTTAATTTATAGACCAGTTGACAAGAGTTTCATCTTAGAAATAACGAAATTAAAGAATAATGTATGAGCATGTGAAAACTATAACTCTGCAACTTAGGTTTCATTAGTTTTAATTATTTGACATTTTTCTATAAAGTAAACCCAAACCGAGATATTCACGAATATTCAGAAAAATGCCTATTTTCGACCGGTTTTCCTAATATGGCGGCCAAAAATGTGCCTGGGAGTCCCCCAGATAATACCTAAATTATAAAATAAAAATTTACAACATGTATAAAAAGAAGTATCAAAAGGAAAAGTATCAAGGGAAGACATTTTTAAAACAATCGAAAAGAAAGATTGCGGGTGAATTAACGAAGAATAAACGCGTATTTTCTGACCCCCGGTTTTTTATCTGGTGTTCTTAATACAGCCCTCGATTTATATGCAGAAGCCCCTATCGGTATACCACAATTTTAAAGACCAGGGTATCGGGGGATGGTATGGAACACCCCATATTCCAGACTTGAATTCCAATATTGGGGGGAATACCGCCCAGTATTCAAAAAAAATTAAATACTTAAGAAAAATTTTCAACTTTAACATACCTAATCAAAAATGGATAAGCACATATGTGACCATTGGGGTATTCCAAACGACCTCCCGGTTACAAATCATGCTTTAAAAATACAATTGCCTGGCTTGTACATCTCGCTTTAGACGCAGAATAAGAAAATCCTAATAAGTAACAATATAGTAACCACACAATTCCAGTGAGGGGGTACATGTGTTTATTCTTTTCGAATATTATTATGGAATACCCCCCAGATATACCAATATTATAAAAGATCAATTTACAACCTTGTTCCCTTCAGTCTATCAATCTGTCTGTTTTCGTACGGTTTTTCCAAAAGGGCGGCCAAATCCGGAGACTCTACCTTGCTAACTTAGTATCTTTTTAGAAGTCCAAATAAGTATAAGAAAATTTATTCCAGCTTACCCATAATTACTTCCACAATTATTGTCTTTTTATAACGCCATTGTCGAGTGACTTAATATTAGAAATTCATTAGCAATTCATTTTTAAATTAGGTTAATAGGCTCATAATCAGGCAGATAGGCAAATCTAAGGGAAGTTTGTGACGGACAACTCGTTGGGGTTGGGAACGAATCCCCAAACTACTACAAATTGCCCCGTAAACGGCCGAATTCCCAAATAAAGGGGACAGGATTGGCGGAAACCTCCGCAGAAACAGTTTGCCAACTAGCCAGTGGGAGGGGTGGGTTTATTGAATATATAATATTCCACGGACAGTGTACTGCAGAGGGGGGGAGTCGAGATCGTGAAAAAAATGAATAAATAAGGGCGCCACCTAGGTCTTATTAAAAAGGGAGGAACGTAAGAAAACTTACCTTAGAGGTCGATCTTGTACTTACGCCGGGATGCGTTGTCGAACCGCGGATTTCCAATCGAAAGGACCAGGACAATTCGATGAAAACCTAAATAAGGCACGACGTACTCCCAAGGAAAGGATTTCGTACATAATACCCGCATAAATCGCGTGTCACATTTATTGAACAACAACAAAAATTAAAGTAATATTTACGGCGAAATTAATACGCGTCTTAATTCGTAAGAAGCTAACGTGCTTAAAACAACGAACTGCCAGCACACGCGTTAAAACCCTTACTTACTAACAAAATACACTTAATTGCTAAAAATAAAATAAAAGAAAAAGGAAACAGTAATACAAGTAATAACTAAAACAAAAATTATAAAAAAAACGATGAACGTAGTCTACCAAAAACACGCCACTGGTGGTTAACACAAAATAGTATATGAGACGCCACTGGTGTTTAAAACAAAATAGTATATGATACGCCACTGGTGTTTAAAACAAAAATGGTTGATGATACGCCACAGGTGGTTAAAACAAAATAGTCCACTAGGGCTTTCGAACATAAATACTTTTCAGTAACTAATGACATTAAAATGTACACAATTTACAAAAAAAGGACACACCTTTGAGCGTGACGTTGCGTAAAACTTACGCGATTTAAAGTAAACAAATAAGTTAATGTGGTGTAAATAATCGCACTTACTTAGTGACTTTATCGTAAAGTCCGTTCCTACAGGGTTCGTCGTTGTATTTGAACAATACCTTGGTCGTTTCGATTGTACCTCCAACGCTTAACGGTCCCAGCGGAATTTTGGATGGCACAGGATTTATACGTGTAATAAGTAGTGGGTTTTCTACAAATGGCGATTGACGCCAGCCTATAAACATATACAGGCGAATCTTTTCCCAATAGAGTATCCCACCTAACAGATGCAATAAGCAAATAAGCACAGCTCCGGCAAACAAATAAACGTAACAGGATCGAACTGGCTTCGGGATACCTCCAGGAAGTTAAAAAACACACACACACCTTTTCACCTTGCTTGTAAGCTATCACACCCAAGCGTACTTGCTCGACAATCTATATTATCGACCATGATAATTATCGACCTAATGCCATTGTGAAGCAATCGCACTAGAGGGCGTTAATTGGCACGTAATTGAATTTAATTAAATCTAAGGGCGAAGCTACGAAACTCGTAGATATTCAAAAGAATATTACAAGTTTTAGAAATACCTGGTGGACTTCAAAAGTTTACCAACAGATGGCGCTACTAAATTGAAAGGCGGCATAAACTGTTTGAGTACCAATTTCAACGAAGGATTACAATAATAAAGCAATTTATTATGACTTCAACTGTCATGGCCTGAATGTTAGCGAGATAAACTGCTAATTCAGGGTTCCCCGGTTCAACTCCGGATACAGTCTAAAATTTCTTGAGCGTCACTTTGCTTCAGAGAGCACGTAACGCTTAGGAAGCTACGTAAGATGTAAAAACAAAATGGACATAGAGCTAATTAAATAAATTAGTTAACGAACAGGTAATAGACCTACAATAAGAGGAAGATTAAGAAATTTAGTAGAGTCATCTATTATTCATAACCTTGTGAACTACAAAATGTGTTTCTTTATGGTTTGTCTATCTGATTAAATCTTTTCTTTGCCACTGCCTGGTCGCCTTCTAAAAACAGCGCCGCTGTTGTAGCAGTAAGAAAAATGAAAAGAACAACTTCCACCAAGTAAATTTTAACAACAATTTCGTCAAGCGCAGCGCAATTCAGCCACAAGAATTAAGTCGCAGCGCAAAAGTTTACCAATTCATATTAAAAAGCGACTACGCGTCATGCCAAGGTAAAGCTTGTAAAATGAAAAATATATAAATATTTTAACGTCATCACTTTTACACCCTATTTACAAAAGAATTCGGAACGTTATTCGTTTAGTTGATTAAATGATCGTGAAAATTTAACGGTATTAATTGACGTAATTTAAAAAAGTCAATTATTCGATATTTTTGCTTATTTTTGTGTTCGGCTATAAAATTGCGGTTAACCTTTAACAATTAATTTTTTTAATTTGCATAAAAAATTCACCGAAATGGAGCAATTAATTAACGCACAAAAACAAAACAATTTGCAACGTAAATTTACGATTTCTTTTGTGCAAACAACATTCGCATAATACGCAATTTTATTTAACACGATAATTTATCGATCAATTTCAATTATTTATAATGGGTAGAACAATGTTTGATTATTTTAGTGACTCAGTTTTATATTGATTAGAAAAGTGACGAGCAGCGCAATTCAATATTCGCTCCACTAAAATTTTCCCGCGGGTATATCTTGGTTAATAGCATGCGATCAAAAACAAATCCACTTGGCAGATGGTTTTAAAATTTGAAACCTTATAGTGCGTAAAACGCACTTCAATTTAAGCTTTTTTGTCAAATTTTAGTGTGATGAAATATTTTCTTATGCTGTGTATTAACTTGAAAGTATTTATTACTGAACTAACCTAATTTTTTTCTAAAGATTAGTGGATGCATTTGGGTTAAGAAATATCGTTTCAGATATCAAAACCACCTGCAAAGCTGATTTTTTTTCTCATAGTGGAATACTAAAACTTATAGAATGAAATAATTAAGATGACTGATAGTTTAAGTTCCACAATTAATTTTAACACTAATGATACCCAAGATTTCCTTCTTGTTGGACTTGAATATTTATTTTTACAAAGAAGTTTATTATTTATTATTACAATTTATTACATTTAAGTTAAAATTTATAACAAAAGTGTTTAATACATCTACTCGTTTCGAAGATACCTGCGTGAGTCCTTCCTCATTCTTAAAAATAATTTCATAAGAACTAAAATCTTTACACGGAAAATCATGACATAAAATTATTAAAATAAACTTTTTACAAAAAAAATTGCGTGTTACATACTTCCTTATGAATTTGTTTACAACTTATAAAATTATTGCGTATTTTTAGTGCCCATAAAGTTTATTTTTAACAAATTGAAATTTACGTAATTCTGAATGATATGCAGACATTTTTTGCGATTTGTTTTTTAAATCCCATGTATTTTTTCAAAATTATTGTAGTTTTATTCTGATTTATTGCAGAAAATACTTGTGAACTGTGTAACCAAGAACGCGTTTATAAATTCAGCATGGGAACTAGTAAATTGTTATAAATCAATTTTATGCGTATTTAATAGTTTAATTTATAGTGCAGAGATATGTTGAATAAAAAAACTTACATAAATTTTGGCCAGGTTTCAGCTGCCACGTAAATTCTATAAATTAGCGTATTTGCGTATATTTACTAGACACAAAAGTTATTGATTCAATAAGTTCAGGAAATGTAACCTTTTAAGCTAAGTTCAAGTATGTAATGCATTTGCTCAGTTTTTCCAATCTGGGTTTTTCTCTATAACTCGCTTAATTTAAATTTTAGGGAAAATTATCATCAGATCAAAATTGACAACCAAAAATTTCTGAACAATACTTACATATGTTTCAAAATTCGCTTCAGGTGACTTGTATTTCGAAAATTTTATTCGAAATACGAATTATTCAAAAACTCTCTCCAACTTCAATTTTTTTAAATACGAGTACGTAACATGCATTAATTGATTTTTATTGCAGAATTAATATAATGTATGCAAATTTTGACCAACTCTATTTTGCATTCATTCCAGTTTGTTGTAGATGAAAAATTACGTTCTTCTTCTGTGGCGTCCATTCCGTTCGGAATATTGCCACCTTCCAAGAAAGTTTTCTGGATCCATTTCTAGGTGGTTAAATCATCTTTTCTTCGCTTTTTATAGCTTCTCATACGATTTCACTTAGTTTAACTCATTCTGTTCCCCCACAAAATTTTCCTATTGTCAACACCCATCACGCCGCGCATCAACTTGTTCATCCATGTTGATATTGGTTTTCCTCTATGTCTCTCTTCCTGGGTTTCCATTATGTTAAGCTTCTTATAGACGCATTTTTCTCTCTCCTTATTATTTGCCTTAGGCACCCTATTCTTCTCGACTTTATATATTTCACAATATCTTTGCTCTCTACCTTCTTCATTATTTCGCTGTTTTTTCTTGTTCTCGTCTCTCCATCCTTCGCTTTCCATTTGTATCTCATGTACCTACTTAGTCTTTTCTTGATTAATCTTTAAATCGATTTCTGCTGTTCTATAACTTCTTCCCATGTTAGCTCCAGCTCAATTTGGTCATCTTCCTCTATTTCTACATTTTCTTGTTCTTCGTAGCCTGCATTATTTTTGTTCGGTAACTCTTCAAAGTACTTCTACCATATATATTTTCTTGGGTTTTCTTTGTAATTTTATGGATTTCTGTTCTTCCCCTGTTTATTTTCCCCAAATACATGAAAACGTGATTATTACCGATTATTTCGCCTTTCCCACCCCATTTCACCTCATATACTGCTGCGATTTCCATTTTTCACCTACTCAGTTCTTTATCTATTTCGTGCATTCTCGCGGATCTCATCATCATTCGCACATTCCATGTACTCACTCTTATTTTTATGAATTCGGATTAGGAGATTCTGAATTTTGTCAATCAATATGATGCGCTGATCCAAAAAAGGGTGAGTTTTGACTAAGCAATAAACACATCCATTGTTTAAAAATGTAAAAGGTTAAGAAACCACTATTTGAACTGTACCTGAGTCTTACAAGTACCTTTGTTATTGAAAAGCTGTTTGTTCAGATTCTCAAAAGAACTCTAATGAAACCCCTTCAACAGGCGCTGATTCCTAAAAAATGTAAGAGGCAAATTATGAATTATGGATAGATTGTTCAAACTTTATAAGGAAAAACAAATTAAGTAATTAATTTTGTTACATTAGGTAAACGGGTAATGAACTTTGTGTGATAATAAAAGTGAAAGATACGGAAAACGACAGTATGAATTTGGACAAGAATAGAAAATGAACGACTACGCCGGTTCAGAAAAGTTTTGGGGGGAAAAAGGAAGATAACGGAAATGGAGATTCTCATGGTGTCCGCCAAAGCGTGAGGACGTATTTTAATTTGGTTAAGGGAGATTGGGATGGTGTCCGCCAAAGCGTGACGACGTATTTTAATTTGGTTAAGAGAGATTCGCATGGCGTCCGTGTTGAAGGGCAGACATAATTTAGTTTTTGATTTTAATGGATTCATTTGGCGTATCCGGAATTTTGTTCGCCAGCATTTGTTCGACAAGCACTTAATCGACAGCATTTCTTCGACACGGAATTTAATTCGACATGCATTTGTTCGACTCAACATTTATGCGAATAAGCATTTGTTAGACATGGAATTTTATTCGACATGCATTTGTTCGACTCAACATTTATACGAATTAGCATTTGCTCGACATGGAATTTTATTCGACATGCATTTGTTCGACATTAAAAACAACAAATCTCCGCGTAAAGTTAAATCTGCCGCAAAGAGAGGTGGATCTGCCGCGAAGAGGTGGATCTGCCGCGAAGAGGTGGATCTGCCGTTAGGTTAGTGTTAGTTTTTGATATTTCTTTAGAAAACTAATTAAAAACAAACAAATCTCCGCGTAAAGTTAAATCTGCCGCAAAGAGGTGGATCTGCCGCAATGATCTTGATCCAGTAAGCCATGGATGGTGTACATTTCCTGGAACTGAGACGGAACCGTTTTGAAAGTTCGATCTGCATACCAATTATTAGAGTTCGCTAGAAGTTGCTGATTTCTTCTGGTGGAAAATATAACGCTCCTATCTTCTACATTACCAGAATCGAACAACAAGAACGGTTCATTGTTTTCAGTTGTTTTGTACATTTCCGGAAATACGATTTCCCGTCGGGAATTGCCTGTTGTGCTTATAAATTCGCTCTCTAATTATATCTAAAAAAGGTTACCTACGTCTTTCGTGTCATGTCATGTCGGCATGTCGAACAAATGCATGTCGAATAAAATTCCATGACAAGCAAATGCTTATTCGCATAAATGTTGAGCCGAACAAATGTATGTCGAATAAAATTAAATGTCGAACAAATGCTTATTCGCATAAATGTGTAGTCGAACAAATGCATGTCGAATAAAATTCCGTGTCGAACAAATGCTGTCGATTAAGTGTTTGTCGAACAAAAAATGCTGGCGAACAAAATTCCTAGAATCCTCATTTGGGATCAATAGAAAAGGAAACACGTATAATAATTTGGAAATGTTGGAATAGTAAATGGAAATTGATAAGTTAAAATCAATATGGAAAATTTGCGTCAATCCAGATAGTGAAAATTTTGGTTACCACTAGATTTTTTTTTGTTGCTTATGGTTTACGATTATCTCCATCATACATTTCAATCAAGAAGAGTTGAAGCAGATTCACTTCGACACAGGCGACACGAGTGAGGCAACAGGCTGGATTCTTTAACGGCGGAAATAATCGGTAAGAGACTGTGCGCGCGTTGTTTGTTTTTATAAACGTTATAATTCCGATAAACTTTAAATTTAATTAGTGCGGTAAAATCGGGAGGGAAACATTAGATTTAATATAAAACGCATGTACACTTAATTTGTTTTTAATTTGGAACTTTATAATTTGTTTCACCTATATTTAATTGTATAAATAAATGAACAGGTACTGATTGAGGATTTCGTTTGACTTAATTTATTTAATAAGATACATCACAAGGTACAAGGTAGATCCATGTACATGAATAAGGTTCATTTTATTAGTTTTGAATAAGTTACGTATAGTCCGTAACCAAATGAGGTGTGTCTTTTTCTTAATTAATCGAACCAGTGTCACCCCTGTTAATAGTCAATTTTTTTTAGCTAGCCGGAAGAAAGAAAAAAGTGCCGTTGTTTTCCCCGCTTTAAAAATCAAATTTTTATATTACCATATCACGGCAATATACTGTTCTGATTGTCCCAGGCTATCATCGTCCCTATCATTTTTACTTTGTTTTCTTTATGATTTTCAACTCTTACTCTTGATCTGATTTCCTTTATTATGGTTCCTTCCATCATTACTTGCTTACTATCCATATAGATTTCACTTCCTCTCATATTGGCTTGATTTATGAACATTTCCATCTTATCCTTCAATTCACTCTTTTTATATCTTTTCTTACTCCGATTTTTGCTTTTGGGAAGTTTCTTACTTCAATCTTAAAATTATATATTCACTCAATACTACATTGTTTCTTATTTTAACACTTTAAATCTTTCCCAATTCTATTATAGAACTCACTTCATATTCTCCCTTCATATCTGATCTTCTCATCTCTGGTGCATTCTGCTTGCTATCTTTTTTCACGGACTTCAGCTCTCTATCCGTCTGTTCAGCTCCAAACCTTACCTCCTTTATTCCTCTCCTCAAGCCACCTATTTCTTGTTTTATATCTGCAATGTGTACTTTCATTTCCTTCCCTCGCCTGTTCCTTTAGTTACCGCTTTCTTCTATATCACTTTCTGACATTTGCCTCGGTTTTACTGGTGTTCTTTTCGTGCTCATACTTCTTCTAAATTACCATTTCAATTAGGTTTTTTGGCTTCGTTGCCTAAAATATTAACAGAAACGTTAATTGAGTTAATTTTAACTGTAACGTGTAAGGTGGGCGAATGGCCGAGACTTTGAGGGCTTCTCATACCCATACTGCAAAGTGCTATATGAGGTGGTCAGAAAGTGAATCAAGTCCATAAAAGCTGTTAATGAATTATCGCAACTTAAAATTTTGATCTTTATATATTCTTGTCAGTAAAGAAAGTAAACAAGTTACATAGGAGAACAAAACGAACAAAATGTGACTTGATCTACTTTTGCACTGAAGTAAATTATGAACTAGGACGCATAGGAACCATAACTCCAAAAATCACAAAATTGGACTTGATTCACTGCAGTTCTGACCACCCCATATATAGAAGAATTTTTCGCTTACCAATTGTCTATCTGCTGGCCGCAGGTACATTACCTATGACTAAAAACTTCCTTAATTGGAGTGGACAGTGTAAAAATCGTTTATTCTCGTGGTTCGGAATCCACGTTGAGTTGTAGGGTCTCTGTGCTTGTTACACAATTTTAACACGCAACGTGCACAAACAGGGAAACCGGAAGAACGCATAGAACGTCATAAAAACCGACGTTTTGAATGAAAATTAAAATTTAAACTACCTAATAAAGATATAAATTTAAAATCAAGAAAAAGGTTAACTTTTATTTAAGTTTTACATAATATTGAATCTTTTTAATGTAAACCATGGTAATAAGACCGAATTTTTGAATATAAATGAATTTGACCATACACAAAAATAAACATACGTGCCAATATAATATTATATTATGCAAAATCACTTTCCTTAATAGACAGTCAGAATGTATTTGTTAGACTTGAGTAGAACGGAAAATATTGAAAATTCTGTCGATTCCATTCAATATTTTCATTTGACGAGCTTCAGTTCAATTCGAAGTTTTTTTATTTATCATAAAAAAATTGTAAGGGAAATTAATTCTGCTAAAAAATATTTTAACCCTTGCTGATATTTTCGTAAAGAAGAGTGAAAATGAAATATATGGAAATAATTATAATCAAAGTTTTTAAATTAATTTTTGAATTGGATACCACGAAGAAACCTTCAATTTTACACTCATTGAATATTTTTTATTCCGATTCCTATTACTTCAACTTAGTGCAGTGTTCATCAAAGTAAAAGATGGTACTCGAAATCGACTTTGATCATGATTCGAAATTTAAAAGTCAAATGTTTTAATTAAAACTTTCTCTCATTCACGATTCACTATAGCTTTGGCTTTCTGTGAAAATGCAAGTTAAATTGAGCCCGGTACAACTAAGATTTGTTTAATAATACTTTGAAACACCGTGAAAATTTAATTTAGTCGTGTTTAGGGATTTTTCCAAAAATTTATTTCTGAAAGGGCTTTCGATGCTAAATTACGAAATAATATTCACTGTCCTACTTTCTATATTAAAACGTTTTCAGGCCAGTTAAATATTGAAATCTACAGCTAACTCGCAAAATTAATCTAAACTAAAGTAATTTACGGTTTAATTTCTAACCGCAATTAATTGTCGTCCGCATTTCCTCGACACCTGGGTGGCTCCCGAGAAACATCCGGTTTCCTAGGTTAAATACAATACATAATTAAGCATTATTTGTTAAAAAAAAGGGCTATAACCTCACTCCGTATTATCAGATATTTTGATCTGTTGTGAGATATTCTCACTTTATGAAGGCGAACGTGTCGAGACTTCTCTTGTACGGGGCTATATTTTACATGTTTATTCCCACATACTCGAATATTTCTACGAAATTTACTGGTTTATAAAATTGGTAGAAATTTCTTAAGTACTTTCTTAAATTATTATTCGCTATCTCATGCAATATTTACAAATACTTTTTTGATGTGGGGGGGGGGGAAGGTTAGTCCCCATGTTACAATCAATTTTATAGTACATTTTACAGTTAGCGTGTCTTTTGTTTCATTTTTACTTTCCTCTCTCATTTCCAACTCATTATGCACTGTTCACTATTCATGGTTTAATTTTGGATGGGTTACTACCTCCATCACCATTCCCCTCCATCTCACTCTATTCGCGTCATTCGTAACCTGATCCCACCAGGTGATTTCATGATTCATCGACATTCTTTTTTCTCCATCTTATATTCCACTATGCCATCTTCGTTCTTCATACCTTTTGAGGTAATTTTAAATTCTGATTTCCGGTTTCTTAGTAATTGGTATAAAACATTCTTGACTTTTATAATGGTAGCTTGTTTCTATTTCTTCTATTGTTCTCTGCATCCATACATTCTTTTTTTTTCGTATCTAGTTGCTTCTATTTTACACGCATCTAAATCTTCTCGTTTTCAAGTTTTCAACCATTTTTGTATTGCGTCTATTTTCGTTTTATTGACGTCAGTCCCATCATCGTCAAACGATTCTTATTGTTTTCTCTTCTGTCTATACCCAATCTCTTCTTCTGCGCAATACTAAGTAGTTCTATTCTTGATCGATGTTGTTTTATTTTTCATTATTTGCTATTTCTTTGTTCACTCTTTTCTCATATTGCTTTCTCGATTCAGTATTGCTAAGTTCTTTTGTTTGCTAGTTTTTTATTCCATTTTCAAAATTTACTAAGTTTTGGCAGATATTGCGTAATTTTTACAATTACCAATTAGGGAGGCCTAGGGCGGGGAGGGAGACGATGGTCATGGCCTGAACGTTAGCGAGACCAACTGCGAATTCAAGGGTTCCCGGTTCGACTCCAGGTATATAAGGTACAGCCTAAAAATTTCTTGACTGTCTTCCGTCCTTCGGAGGGCACGTAAAGCCTTCGGTTCCCCTGTGTTAATGATTTGCTATCTTAATAATAAAAACAGGGTGCAGGTATATCGAAGGCAAGCCCAGCAAGCTACCTAAGATGTAAAACCCCAATGCTTAAAGAAATAGATTGCCTCGGAACAGGAATGAACCGAAAGCCAGGTATACAGGGTTATCCCTAGCCAAAAGAAGAAGGAGAAATAGGGAAGCCATTTCCATCTCATTTCTTCTAGTGCTATGATATCTCCTTAGCTCTCTGACCACCTCCGTCATCTTACTCCAATCTTAATAATGTTTTACTTATTGTTTTTACTTTACTATCGTAAATAGATTTCTTTTGTTCTTTCTTTGCATCTGTGTATGTTAAACATAGATCAACGGGGGTTCCGGAGTGTAATTACATAAACGATGGATACAATATTGATTCGGTTTGCATAAATGAGCAGAGCGTTATGGAGGCTATTGGGAAGGCGAAGCGTGGGTGTGGTCCTGATGGAATTCCTACAGATTTTATTCAGAGATTCGGATCGCAGTTGGTATCGCCTCTTCTTTTGATATTTAATCAGTCATTGCAATCGGGAGTGTTCCCTTCACAATGGAAGATTTCTAGAATTACACCTATCCCAAAACATGAGAAGAGGGAATTAGTAGAAAATTATCGTGGGATTTCAATCCTGTCTGTAATTCCAAAGATTTTTGAGAGCATGGTAGCAAGTCAATTAAAATTTAGTGCCTTGGCTATAATAAATGATAATCAACATGGCTTTATGACTCGTAAGTCAACCGTAACAAATCTGATATGTTTCACGAATTTTGTCTCAAATGTCATTGAATCAGGCGAACAGGTAGACGTAATATACACAGACTTTCGCAAGGCCTTTGATTCGGTACAGCATGATATCTTGTTGTCTAAATTGAGGGGTGCGGGTCTATCGGGCTCTTTGGTGAGGTGGTTGGAATCCTACCTTAGTGGCAGGCCCAGTACGTTGAAATTGGAGGAATACGCTCTGGAATCAGTGATGTATTGTCGGGTGTGCCCCAGGGTAGTCATCTTGGACCTATACTTTTCCTAATATTTGTGAATGATATAACTCCCTTAATAAAATTTTGCTCATTCTTATTGTTTGCAGATGATCTTAAACTATATGCGAGGGTTAAGTTTATATCTGATATTTCGTTGATCCAGAATGATCTGGATATAGTTTATCGATGGTGTAATGAGAACAAACTATTTCTGAATGAGCGGAAGTGTGACATTATGTCGTTTCATCGCAAGCGTTCGCCCTTTGTTGAGGACTACTTCATTGGCGACTGGAAATTAATAAGAGTATTTGAAAAGGTGGACTTGGGAGTCACGTTTGTCTCTTCTCTGGAATTCTCGCAGCATATAAATCTTGTAGTTACCCGGGCGAACAGGCTCGTGGGTTTCATTATACGTATTTGCAGAGAGTTCCGGGATCCCATTGTTCTTGTTCGGCTTTATAAAGCATATGTTCGATCGGTGTTGGAATATGCTTCTCAAGTTTGGTGCCCTTATTATGAGGTACACTCATCGCGAGTGGAGGGGGTGCAGAAACGATTTACAAGGCATATAGCGAGGAAATTAGATTATATCTCCCAAAGTAATACTGTCAGCAATAATAATAATTATATGAGTAGATGTGTGAGGTTCGGACTTGAGCCGCTCAGTATAAGACGAGATAGACATCGGGTACGGTTTATCGCGAATGTATTGGAAGGGAACACAATTTGCCCAAATATTTTGGAATTACTTTCGGTGAATGCGCGGGTAAGATTAACTAGAGGCGTGCGTTTCTTTTATGTGCCGTTGCATCGTACAACGTATGGCATGAACGAACCTCTCAGTGCAATTATGACATTGTTTAATGAATGTTACCATGAATTTGATTTTCACTGCGGTAACAGGTAATTCAGGGGAACGATATCCGAACATGTTATGAAGTATGAAATGATTATGTGTATTATATAACTCTTACAGGTGCTCTCTTTCTTTTCTTTATATTTATATTGAGTTTTTTGTGTACTGTGAGTTTTGTTACGATTTTTTCTGCTATCAACATTTGGGAGTTGTCCCGTAGTTGTAATGTACATATTAAACATATTAAACATATCGTTTCTACTTTGGGATATCTCTCCCAAGCTCCGTGTCTGTACGTTAACCTCACAAATTTGTACAAATAAAACTGGTTCAACTTTTCGTTGGTTCAAAACGTCCTTCGTCAATGCAACGACGTATTCAAAAACTACACCTTACTGCTTTGAACTCAATTTAGTCCATGAAACAACTTCCCAATTCAAAATACACGTTCCTGAAGTTAGCAACAAAGTTATTTTTTTAAAGTATGTAAAAAATTGTACAATGTAGTAAGGAACAGCAGAAGGACCAGTTCTAAGGGTGACCGGACAGTTCGCTACGAGACATTTCGTGCCCGGACATTTCGTGCCCGGTCATTTCGTTCCCGGACATTTCGCTACCAGGACATTTCGCTACCAGGACATTTCGCTACTAGGACATTTCGCTCCCGGGCATTTCGCTACCGGGGGATTTTTCGCTACCTAATTTTGCTACCACCTTTAGCATATTATTAACTATTCATTATTTTGTAATGAATAATAATAAAAATATAATTAAAAAATGTTTATTAAAATAACTAAAAATTTTATTAATCACTTTCAGTTTTGTTTGGCGAACTTACGCGGTACGTGAAAAAAAAATTTCAATTTTCCAAAATTTACAAATATTTTTTTAAACGTCCCCTCATAAATGTGCCGAAAGAATTGTTAGATCAGTGTTAAATTTTGAATGGGGATGCTTCATACTCACCACAAAGTATTGGGATAATTTTTGAAAATTTTACATCGCATCCCGCAATACTTTTTAGCCGTCGAGTTTGTGATTTTGTACAGTTTTTGAAAGAGCTTTCTACATTTTGCAAAATTTTTCCACAAAGGAAAAATAATTTTTCTAAATTTTTTACATCGATTATCTACGAAAATGCCCACCGAATATGCCTATTCCGTTAAAATAGCAATTTTTGAAAATAAAAACTTCCGATTTAGTTTGCAAGAGTTAAAAATTTTGTTTGAAAACTTCAATTTTACATTACCATTTCAACGCAAGGACGTTTGAACGCGAACAGTCAGGATTGACGTTTTTTTTATTTAGTTTGTGTTCGCCGGATTTTTGTTATGAGTTTTTAACCGCTACATATACTGTAGCGGTTAAATGCTATATACAATTTCTATATTAATTTTAAATGCTATGTCCCGTTTTTTTAAGGTACCGGCGGGGTGTATGGATCATCTACAGGGATGTTTTAGATGTCGTAGGCAATGGGGTAAACCTCCAATTGGGGAAAGGAAAGCGCCGAGTTTACATGTGACGTCAGTTAACGTGATAAATTGCAAAAAATGAAAATTTGTAGAAATTAAATTCGAGATCGAGTTTATTATGCATATAAATCGCACTATGAGAGCAAGACTATAGTAAGTGCAACAAAGTTACTTGCGAGATAAACGCATTTTAATGTTCAATGTTCCTATGCTCGCAACGTCTTTTGCTTCTACTTAAACTGTTGTAAGTAACTAAAAAGTTTGATTACAGATAAAATGGTCTTCCATTATTAAAAACAATGCTTTTTTAAGAATATCGCAAAAACAAATTTTTTGCACTTACTATAGTCTTGCTCTCATAGTGCGAAATATTGACTAAAAACAATGAAATCTCCGCGAAAAGTTAAATCGGCCGCAAAGAGGTAGATCTGCCGCGAAGAGGTGGATCTGCCGTTAGGTTAGTGTTAGTTTTTGATATTTCTTTAGAAAACTAATTGAAAATAAATCAATCTCCGCGTAAAGTTAAATCTTCCGCGAGGAGGTGGATCTGCCGCGAAGAGGTGGATCTGCCATAGGAATATAAAAATAATAGTAAATAATATGGTAAAAGTGGTAGCAAAATCAGGTAGCGAAATGTCCCTGGTAGCGAAATGTCCTAGTAGCGAAATGTCCTAGTAGCGAAATGTCCTGGTAACGAAATGTCCTGGTAGCGAAATGTCCGAGTACGAAATGACCAGGCACGAAATGTTCGGGCAAGAAATGTCCCGTAGCGAACTGTCCTAGAACCGATCTAAGAGTTCCAAATAAGCTCCCCTGACGTAAATATGAATGTATGTACTTGACTGAACATTTTCCCTCTTAATTGCAAAAATAAAAAAATATACAAAAACATAACCTAACAAGTTATTTTAAGGAAATTCTGTGATTTCAACTAAAATTTGTATTTATACATGCAAATTATATTAAGAAAATCAACGGATGCGTTAACAACTTCACAATATTGCTTACATTAGCAGCCGTCAAATTAAAATTAATTATGTAACTTAGTAGAATTAGCAATTGAATATTAACTAACTTCCTTTAAAAAGTTTCCAATGTGGAAAATTTCAAATATTTTTAATGAAGTGTTCCGAAATTCCTGAGCTACCTCGTCGAGATGAGATACTTCCTACAGTACTTCCTTATCGATCCTTTTGAAAGCACAATATTTAACCTTTCTAACTTATCATATTGCATTAAAAATACAAAGTATGATCCATTGTTCCTACATTATTTATATATTACATTACAATGCACCACCTGCGTTTCTTTTCCTTATTATTCATTGCTTATATCGTCCTATTCAGCTCCTTTAAACGCTGGAAGTATTGAATAATAAATGAAGCATTAGGGTCGTAATAAATGAGGTGCGAAAGTAGAAATTTTAGGTACATCATCGTGACAATCCTTTTAGGGATGTTTAAAAAACGCAATATTGAGAAACTCGGTTTATTATAAAGAGAGTTAAATTTTTCACTCAAAACTAATTTATCAACTCATTTTAAACACACAAGAGCATTCAAGTAGCTCACCTTTTGTAGTACTTTAAACTTTTCATACTCTAAATTATGTCGTAAACTACAACATATTAATCTACTTCAAAATGTAAGAATGGTGCTCGTTTTGTTAGAAGTAATAAACGACCCAATGATCAAAGTTCAAAATTTATCTTCGTCTCAATTTCTACAAATCGATAATTTAACCAAGTTTCTTATTAATTTCATAAACTGAAATCGACATAAAAATTTCAGGAAAATGTAGTATACAAAATATTACATAACATAAAATTAAATTTACTTTTCATTTCCAGTACTTACCGGTTAAGGAGCAATACAATGCAAAGACTTCAAAAAGAATTTTAGAATTACTAAAATCCTTCGCTCCTTTTATGCTCGTAAAATAAAGTTCATATTAGTTGGTATCATGGGAAATAATCAAATTTATAGTGGGTTATAATATCAAGAAATTGAATAATAATTGGTAGGGAAATTTGTTTTTAAACATTTGATATACTTGGAAAACAGTATGGAATTGGATTAATTTACGCTTTAATGTTAACAAGACCAGAACAAGCAATTGTGTAAACTAAAAATACACATAACTTTATAATCACTTGATGAAGCACAGATTGTTCAAATTAAAATAAAACTAGTTAATACCAATTAATAAGTTTTAACAAGAAAAATTTTCTCATTGTAATAGTAGTCCAGGCAACGCAGCTGCTGAAATTTGGTAGATATAATATGTATTTGAATCTCAAAATGAACCTTCGAGAAGTTTCCTAAAGTTAAACAAAAGCCATACGTAGAGTATATTTTGGCGAATTCACAACTATTGGAAGAACATCCACAGCTTAAGCATAAGCGGCGATGAGTAGCGCCATCTTTGTAAGTAATAAACAGAGGTAGCTCATCAAAAAATGGACCACTCTGCTTTATCATGTGACCGCGGTTTCGTTTTCACCCCGTAAAAGGGACTCAACTCGTTCGATACATCATACTTTATGTATACATTTGTTTAATAAATACTGGTTGTTAATCTTTGTTGAAATTGTTTCTTCAAATCCAACGTCGATTGTTAATTTCAGTTCCTTCAATTTGGTTTATCGTCTATAAGTCACTTAATTCCATTTTTAGAAAATATTATTCTCAATTTAAAATTGAACATCATAAAATTCTCTATAACATAAAGTCTATAAAAGCTTTCCTACTCATCCAACCAAGGACGCCTAAGAATTTTAGTTCGAATTTTGCAAAAATTAGGGCAATCTGAAATTTTATCCTAACGAACCTCCAATTTTTTTTTTAATCGTCTATCGGCTTCTTTCCTAATTGGCGATTAGGTTTTTTCGCTTAAGACTGGCGTAATTTTAGTGTTATGGAAAATTCTCATCGAAGCAGAATTGATCAGCATATAACTGTTATTGATTTTATAAACAATGTTGTGCTCTTTAATTTTGGTCTAATAACAATTTTCTCTGAAGCTGAAATTAAGCGAGTTATAGACGAAAAATCACGTTGGTTGAATTAAAATTACAAATTGCAAGAGAAGCTAACATTGGAATTTTAGGGACCTTTTAAGTGATTCGCTCGGTTACTCAAATAAACTGCCACATTTCCAACTTGTCCGGTATTTTTAGCAACTTTTTTAGTACAACTTCTATTATGATGTAGCGGTCCTAGAATTAATTACGATATACAAAAGTTCTTGCTAAAAAAGCATTGATAAATATAACAGCTCGGCTATCGGCCTCGCTTATTACGTCTCTCTCGATAATTTCTTAACTGTGTCGTGTGCTGCATGGTTATAAATTAATTCAGTGTTTTCTTATGAATAACGCAATTTTTGGGCATTTTTGATCTGTTAAAGCTAATCACTTGCTGATAAGACAAAGTAAACTGGGGCTACTGTCCCAGTCGGGTGCTTATGTACAAATACATAACTTCAGCTTTCCAGGTGGTGTAGAAGTGACCAAAACATTTGACCGTTACGCAGATCAGAGTTTTGTGCATCAATCAATCAATCAACGGCACTTCATTTCTCAAGAAATATCGCCGCGTCGCTGGACGCTTTCAAATCCATTTTTTAAGGTGGATTAATCCTTATCTTCTGCTATTTTCTTTGCGTGTTGTTAAATTTCCCATATTTATAGCTCCCCATGTTTCTTCGCCTCCTCCACTATCTTTCTCCAAAGCGGTCTGTTAAGCGCCTTCTCTCTCCAGTCGCTGATCTTCATAGTCCTCAGGTCACTCTCCACCTCGTCTAGCCACCTCGTTCTCGGCCTCCCTCTCGGTCTTTCAGCATCTGGTCGCCACTTCATTATACTTCTTATGGTTCTGCTCTCTTGCGCTCTGAGCACGTGACCCAGCCATCCCAACCTCCCAGCCTTGACGTGTCGTACAATATTACCGTGCTCCAGCATTACTTCTATTTCATTATTGGTTCTTATTCTATACTGTTCGTCGTTTATCTTTTTTATGCCGAGGATCTTTCTCATGATCTTCCTCTCAAACACTTGAAGCCGGTGTTCCTCGCTATTCGTCATACATACTATTTCCGTTCCGTACGTCACGACGGGTCTTATAAGGGTTTTATAAATTCTTATTTTGGTCTCTTTTCGTATATGTTTGCTCATTAGCAGCTTCTTGTTTACGTAGAAGGCTCTATTCCCCGCTGCTATTCGGTCTCTTATCATCTCTTCTCTTTCATTATTGTTATTTATCTGCATGCCCAGGTACTTGAAGGCTTTCACCTCTTCAAAGCTATATCCCCGTATCTGTAGTGGTTCGGTTCGTTCGTTTCTTCCTCTGTGGCATCTCATGTATTTTGTCTTCTTCTCATTCACTTCAAGGCCTGCTTTTTGTGCTTCTCTATCCAGTACTGTAAACTTTTCAATAAGTGCTCTGCGTGTTCTTGCTAATATTACTATGTCATCAGCGTATGCTATCACCTGGACCTCCTTATTTATCAATGTTCCATTGCATTCAGCTTTTTTTATAAAGCCTTCAAGTATGATGTTGAATAGGGTTGCCGATAGTGTGTCTCCTTGTCTCACTCCTGCGTTTACTGCAAATTCTTCGGTTACTCCTTTCTTAGTTACAACCGCCGCTGTTGTGTGATCGATTGTCATCTGGACCAATTTTATAAGCTTTGATGGTAGCTTCATTTCTTCCATTTCCGTTAGTAGGAGATCTCTTCTAACTCGGTCAAACGCTTTCTTGAAGTCCACAAATAGCATCTCTATCCGTATGTCGTGTTCGTAGCACTTCTCCATTATTTGGGTTACTATAAACATCGCATCTACTGTAGATCTTCCTGGTCTAAATCCCTGTTGATAATCTCCTATCTTGCTGTTTACATGTTCTTGGAGTCTTCTATGTATCATTTTGGATAGAATCTTATAGCTATTGTTAAGCAGAGATATTCCTCTATAGTTGTTACAGTCTCTTCTGTCACCTTTCTTGTAGACTGGTATGATTTCTGATTTATTCCATTCCGATGGCATCTTCTCCTCTCTCCATACTTGTTTAATCATTTGGTACAGTCTACTCGTCGTTGTCTCCTCTGCCATTTTTATCAGTTCAGTATTTATGCCATCTACTCCCGGTGCTTTGTTGTTTTTCATTGATGATATCGTCTTACAGAATTCGTCGTAGGTTGGTTCTTCTATTCTTTCTTGTTCTATGGTTGTTGACCTTGCATTTTCTCTGTTTAGGTTACTTATTTCTTCGTCCAATAGTTCCTCAAAGTGTTCTTTCCATATTCTTTTGATTTCTTCCTCTACGTATGTCGTTGTTCCGTTTTTGTCTTTTAGTCCTCTCACTTCAGTTTCATTCTTATTTCTTTGTTCTTTTATTTTCTTGTAGAATTCTCTTGAGTTTTTATGTGACTTCTCTATTAATGTCATCATCTCTTCTATCCATTGGTTCTTCTTATTTCTGCACAGATTCACAGCTTGTCTTCTCTTTTCTTTGTATTTCTCTCGGTCTGTTTCAGTTTGGGTACTCATCCATTTCAGTTTGGCTTCTCTTTTCTGTTGTATCAACACTTCACATTCGCCGTCAAACCATTCTTTTCTTTTGTTTGTTTTTCTATAACCGATTGCTTTCTCAGATGCTTTAATTATATTGTTCTTAATATTACTCCATTCTTCTTCAATGTTCTGGCTTTGTTGGCTGTTCTGTGTTTCTTTCTTTAGTTCTTGTCTGTATTTCTTTAGGTTTTTTTCGTTCTTCAACTTTTCAATTGCTCTTCTGTTATTTTCGGCTTTCTCTTTATTTTCATCCATTCCGATCTTATCCATTTCAATCTTCATTATTACCATATTGTGATCCGTGTCCACGCTGGTGCCTCTGTATGATCTTGCATCTCTTACTTTGAATGTTCTTCTTTTAGACACCATTATGTGGTCTATCTGGTTTCCTTTATTACTCCCAGGTCTCATCCAAGTTTCTTTATGCAATCTCTTGTGTATAAAATCTGTTGTTACTATTCTTGAGTTGCATATCGTTGCGAGGTTACACAGTTTTTCTCCATTATCGTTGGTTATGTCGTGTATGGTGTATCTTCCTGCCACTCTTCCAAAGCAATCTTCCTTTCCAATCTGGGCGTTAAAATCCCCTAATATTATTATGTTATCTCTCTTTGGTGTTTTTTCGTATATTTTCTCAATTTCTTCATACATTATTTCCTTTTCATCTTCGTTTGCCTCTTCTGTTGGTGCGTATACGTTTATTAGTGACAGATTTGCGTATTTTCCTTTGATTCTAATATACGCCACTCTTCCACTCACCGGCTCAAACTCCATTATGTTTTCTGCGTGCTCTCTCGCTATCATGTACGCTACTCCGTTTCTACCCTGTTTCATATCTCCAGAGTACAGCATCGTGTATCCGTTATTCTTCATCTCTCCACTCCCCTTCCATCTCACCTCTTGTATCGGCGCTATATCTACTTTATACCTTTTAATATCATTAATCACCTCATTCACTCTTCCAGGCATTAGCATAGATCTCACGTTCCAGGTCGCTATTTTCAGGCTCTTCTCCTTCCTTCTTTTTTTCTTTCCTATTCTCTGTCTCCTTCTGTTGTAGTTCTCATTTTCTAATTCGAAATCCGTGGAAATTGCAGGGTTCTTCATATTTTGACAATCCTTCTTTATTTTGGCTAGTTTTTTGGATCCAGTGGACTTTCGCGTTCTGGTCGTCCTTTTACAATTTCTTGTAAAGCCCCCCATTCATACTCCTTGTTGTTAATTGTTAATTTCTGGTATCCAACTCTAGTGCTGTTTCCCTTTTCGTTCTCATTCCTCGCGATCTCTCTTATTTTGCTTTGTATTCTTAGTTCACTCGTCGTCATGTCGTTGTCTACGTATATCCTCCTTCCCCTCAACTTGTTCTTATTTTTCATTATCTGTTGCTTTTCTGCCCAAGTTTGCAGCTTTACCACTATCGTCTTCCTTTCTTCAGCCTTGCCAATTTGGAAAGCTTCCTGTATGTCTATGTCCGTGCCTATATCCTTCTTCAGGAAGCTCTTCACTTCTTCTCTCAGTTGTGCGGGGTTTTTCACCTCGAGCCCTTTAATTACTATATTGTTTCGTCGTTTCATTTTTTCCTGCCTTTCAAAAGCATTTTCCAGTTCCTTGATTCTATCTGTCAGTGTTTGTTTTTCCCTATTCCAAGCCTCCTCTCTTCTCTTATTCTCCCATTGCATCTCTTTCATCTCTCTCTTCAGCTCCTTAATTTCATCTTTATTCTCTTTAAACCCCTCGTGCATCTCTCCTCTCATCTTTTCAATAGCCTCTAGTACTGCTTCCATTTGGGGGCCCGTGTTTGTTTTTGTTTTTTGAATCTGAGTTGCTTTCGCTGGCGATCTTGCTGTCTTTTTACTTTTCTGAAATAGTAGTTCTTGTCTTTCGAAGGAGTTTTCGTTACTTGGAGATCTCTTTCGTTTTATATATTCTGTCAGTACTGTTTCGCTGTTTGCGAAAACAGCTAAAAATCTATTGAAAACCTCTTAATTGGATGCAAACGGATCAGTTGGATGATCAATTGTCCAAGATGAAACGTATCGTTCACACGATCCTTTTCAAGACGACGTGACGCCACAAAGCACAGAAAAGATTTGCATACATACTGCCGTCCAACGCTAAAACGCAGTATCTCCAAAATCGTTGTTTCGAGAAAACGCTCATTTACGTATTTATGGTTGGGCCACCAAGAAATAATTTATTAATTTTGAAATTAGCTATGATAGCTAATATCAAAATTAATAAATTATTTCTTGGTGGCCCAACCATAAATACGTAAATGAGCGTTTTCTCGAAACAACGATTTTGGAGATACTGCGTTATAGCGTTGGACGGCAGCATACAGAGCCGTAGTAAGGGTGAGGCGACTGAGGCGTTTGCCTCAGGCGCTATCACAATGGGGGCGCTAAACCTTGACAAACCCCAATAAATAATAGTTTAAAATTTTCAAAATGATAAGAATCTTTTGGGGGGAGGGGCATATATTCAAATTTGATTGAATTCGAAAATTTCACCACGATTTTATTTGCAACATCGCCTAAAATTCCTTGTAGGCATTCTTCCCAGTGGGGATTTTAATCTACAGTAGTTTTTCGTTTATAATTCGCTTACTATAATTTTTAGTGAAAATCCTGAAACCTTGTTTTGTTTTGTTCCCCATCGTTGGTGAAGTTTAAAGAAATTTTTATTTAGAATAAGCATTATTCAAAACCTTTTTCAATTGTTTTCTCTGGATTTTCTTTTTATTTCATGATTTAATCAAAATTGAAGAATACAAAATTCTCTATAAAACAGATTAACAAAATTTGTCTACATCATACTAAGTATTTATGAAATAAAAAGAAAATCCAGAGAAAACAATTGAAAAAGGTTTTGAATAATTCTTATTCTAAATAAAACTTTCGTACATTTAAACTTCACCATCGATGGTGAAAATATCACCTTATTCCTACCGATAAAAATAATCTCCATATTCGGGGGGGGGGGGAACTAATTGCGTTACGTTACCATGGAAACGGTGATTCTGACATACTGTGCGTATTTTTTATAAGATCTTCAGAAGTTCCCAACGATAAAAATCGATATTGCATGACCGGGGGGTCTGGGGGGTATGGAATACCCCCCCAGGTACACTTGCCATTATTCAGAACCATCAAAATTTCTTGCAATTTTGTGCTCTTTTGCAATTTTCGTTTGTAATTCGGGAGAGGGGGCAGCAGGTGATATTTTTCATAACTATCCCAGTACCGTTCTTCTTAATACCGAGGGACGTAAAAGTGAAAGTTTTTCTTTCACAATAAATTACGTGTACCTGGGGGGTATTCTATACCCCCTGATCCCGGCAGCCTATATAAATGAGTTCCTGATAAGCATCCATTTGTTTTCATTACTCTAAGCCAGCGCCGTAGCAAGGGTGATCGCAATGGGGGCGCTAAACCTCGACAAAACCCAATATAATAGTTTAAAATTTTCAAAATGATAAGAATCTTTTGGGAGGGGAGCACATATATTCAAATTTGCCTCAGGCGCCAGAAGAGCTCGCTACGGCGCTGCATAGATAAGTATGCAAACCAAAAGTATCCACCATTGTGAGGTCATTAGACTGAACAAAAATTCGAAATCCTTGATGTAAAAAGCCAAAATCTAACCAGATCGTATCGATGATAGAATCAGATTAAGTGACGAAAGAATTTTATAAGTCATAGTGAAGTACGTAGGATTTTTCACTCCCCAAATGACTAGGAAATAGTTTACATGGCCTTAATACTTGCTTGATTCAAGTTGAATTCTGTTCAAAATTAAATTAAACTTTAAAAATTAATAGGTTTAAACAATAAATAAAAATTCTCTTTCATAAGCTTTCAGCAGTGTTTACTGCTTTCTTCAGATGTTCATTAAATTTTTTATTTATTGTTAAATTAATTTGTAAAGTTTAATTTAATATTAATTTTCAACAGTAAAATATATTATAAGTTAGTATTCTCTTTAATAAAATCTTCTTAAAATGTAGTAGGGCTCCCTATGTCTGTCCTACTTCGTACGCACTCTGCAAACATAGGAGAGAATGTCGCTAACGTGAGTGGATATGGCATATCTAAGAAGATTTTGTTTTGAAATCTAAATGATGAATATAACATTTAAAAAAATTTTATCTAGGAAAATTATGACGTGCACGTGGTGGAATAACGAGCACATTGGCTAATATTTAAATAACTGATATTATTAACATAAAACTCTTAAATAATATTTTATCGAACTATTTTGAAAACTATTTTAAAAGATTAAAATTCTTATAAATCTACCAAAAATATGAAGTTATTTGCGTCAATTTATATTCACTAACGTGTACTAAGTACCGTAACACCCTGTCCAAAAATTTTACTATTATTTTTTTGTTCGTACAATTTTTCATTTTTATCATCTTTAACTAAAGTATTGTAAAAGTTTTAGATTGGTATTTTATCGATAGCATTATTTATAGCCATCTTTATTTTTCATTTTGTGCTAATACCGTGTTGTCGCAGCACATGTGATGAATGACTTTCACCAAATACATGGTTTGCTTTTCAACCTACCATATATTTCACGTTTTATTCATCGGAAATAAAATGAATCTCTTCTCAAGACCATAAGCATACCTACTTACCGATCAGATAATTAAATTTATATTACAAATTAATTACCGATTGATCTCTTTTATTAAAAAAAAAGTGAAATCGTTATCTTTCCATCATACTTTTTTAAGACTCTGTCAAATAAAATTTATGTCAATACTTTTATGATTCCTCAGATACTTTTTCCCAGATTCTTATAGCGTGTTCTAGCAGCGCAAAATAAATGAGGGTTATAAAATGCAAAAGTACAACATAACCTCCCAAAGATATTCTAGAAATGCGTTTTCTTTTTCTTTCCATTTTCAATTAGAACAGTGACTGCATGAGGACTCAGTAACAAAAATTACATTACTATAGCAACTCCCTCGTATTACATAAATATTTGATGAGGATGCTTTTAGTAAATTTAATTTTTAAGCACACCCCGTACTATTTGATCGGCAATATTTCGAAAAGTAATGATTTATTTAAGAATTATTGAAAAAATGAGGTATACAATTTATTATATCTGCAATAATTGTCGTTTGAATAAATTCAAAACAACGGAATTATGATGAGGCCATAATTGCCAACCCTTGGATTAGTTAAATTAATGTTTGTGTAATTTACAACATTAAATGTGTACATTTCGTATGAAATGACAATGCGGACAACAATGTAATAAAATTACATAAAAAATGGAATCTCCAGAATTGCTAAATTAAAAATTTCTTTCTAGAAAATCTCCCTTGGCGCTCATTAAATAGTTATATCCACGGCTTTAACAACAACATTTATTATGTAATATTTTTGCAGTCATTTTTTTATATCTGGCCTCCCGACGTATAAACTCGGAAACTCTACAAAATTCGATATTCGCATTCTGAATTTACGCTCTATACTCAATCAGCGTTAACAGCAAGCCGCTGCTGTGGCCGTAATACAATCAATTTAGAGGAAAACTTTATTTCGCTTTTTTACTAAATAAACCACTTGTAGATTTCTTGAATAATATGCGGGTTACTTTAGGTCTTAATTCCAATACGAAGTATAAAGCAAGAGGTTTAAATAATTAGATACTCTTTACTTTTCGAAATGAAATTCTTTATTCCTTTTGTATCAAACATCATGTACATAACACCATTTGTAAATAAGAATTTTACATTTTTTCGTTTTTTGAGCGTATTATCTTTAAACGTCGTAAAAACTCTTTTGTTTGATCCTTCGAGTAAAACTAAAACGATTTTAAAGCAGAAGAGAAATTCAATTATGTTTTTGTTTACTAACCAAATACGTTTTTGTGTCAGATTTTACTAAAAATTTTGAATTTGATTTTATCCTCAAGTTACATATTATATAATTTTCACGTGGTACCCGACTTCATCCGTAAGGTTCGAATCTTTCTGTCTTAGGGTACGTTTATGTTGGAGCTGCGATAAACGATAAGAGCGACGATACTAGCGAAGCTAAGAAAATAAATGTCATTATTTTATATGCAGTTGTTTATATTGTAGCGTTGCGTTGATATAAACACCTGCATATAAAATAATGACATTTATTTTCTTAGCTTCGCTAGTATCTTAGCTCTTATCGTTTATCGCAGCTCCAACATAAACGTACCCTAATATATGCCATGCCTACGTCTGTGCAAAATTTCAGTTTTTATTTTATCACGCCATCTACCTTTAACACGTCAGATTCCAGTCTATCCTAAGGGCTTCGCTAATCGCCTCAACTTTATAAGAAACTATACAGAGCAACAAAATGCTCGTAAACTTAATACTTTTTGTATAATACCCGAAGTTTTTATTTAAAAAGTACATTTCCGTACATTTAAAAAATAAACTAATTGAAAGAGTGGATTTTATTGATTTGTAAAGAATTTTAACTATACCACATAACTTTAAATTTCAACGCACTGATAAACTTTCGCGTGTTAAGGATTGACTGCACTTGTATGTCTTTCATCTTCTCTAACGTAACATCAAATTGGGGTTATTTGCATCAATAAACATCACGAAGATCGAGGTTATGCATGCGCTTTTAACTTCTGTTTGAGTATTTTGTAAATTTTAATTGAGCTTTTTTCTTACAACGGAAACTATCAAAATATTTTTATTTCCTTAAGATTAGTAATAGACCCATGACCGGACTGGTAGTAATTAAGTTACCGGGCATCTCCTTATTTGGACGATCGATCGTACAAAACCTGCATTATTATACTTACCATTATGTACACTACTTAGCAAGGGCGGCTACCCTTAGTAAAAGAGTAAGTGATTGCTTTGGCTGTGCGGCCTAAAGGCCGCACTGAATGTACATCAATGGATCAATTTAGCATTCAAGCGCATAGATTATAATTTATTTGTGTGTCTATAATGCTAAATTGATCCGTTAATCCCTCCCAGTACGGCTTTTATGCCGCACAGGCAACGTAATGCACCTACTAGTATTACAGTAGTTTAAATTTGAGTTTCTTTAACACCGAATTGACCCGTTGAGCTTATGATTCGTCTTCCAGTGAGAGGAGAGACTCTCCTTCAGGTCACACAACAAAGATAAATATATACTAAATGTTCATACAATTTTTATATTACAGTCCAAATTTATCTGCATGTCTGCAACGCTTAATTGATTTGTTAATGTAATGATCCGTCCCCGTCAGTACGGCCTTTAGTGTTCACTAGAAGTGGCCTAGAAGGGTCGCTCATAAAGGGCGTTGACGCCTTGGAGGGGGGGGGGGCTTGGACAAATGTGACGTCCACATAAAAATCTCAGTTTTGGAATTGATAAGAAAATTGTGTTTGAATAACTTTATGTAATATTTTGTAACAAATAACTTGTGAACCCCCCTTCCCCCAGGGGTGTACGTCCTTTATGGATAACCCCAAAGGGTGTTTCCAGCAAGTGTTTCTTTCTGTGTAATTCCTGGAGATTTTAAACCAAATGGTGACTGCTTTCAAAATTTAATATAAGAAAATAGCTTAGTGGATTATGAATCCACTCTACAATAAACAAAGTGTGTTTCCTGCATCACGTAGTTTCCTCTCGCCTTTCTGTCTTTGTGCGCAACGTGAGCTTCCACAGGAAAAATTAAAAGAAAAACACGTAATATATTTTATAATTACAATATTAATTTGCGTACTATTGGAACGCATTTTTTAAGACTTTTTAAGATTGCCTAGTTGGTGCGGCCTATAGGCCGCACTGGGGGCAGTGGCGGCTAGTGGAAATTTTACTTGAGGAGGCTAATCATATAATGTAACCACTGCAATGTAATGCACACAATTCAATATGACCTAATCGCCACCGTGACCTTTTAGCGTCATTCGCCATAATTTAATGGGGCTTAAACTCCTAAAAATAGATGGTCATAGCTTTGGCAGTTAAGTGCGTCTACTGCTAATGCGGAACGCTCGGATCGAATCCGGACAGGGTAAGAACTTTATTTTGGCCGTCTCTCCTCGGAAGGCATTGACAAACCACCGAGGTAATTTGCCAAGAGCGCCCATCTCAACATGAAGTGTATTACACTTCCCGTGGTTCGGAGCCCACGTTAAACAAGTAGGTCCTCTATGTATGTGAAAACACTTGGAACGCACATCACATGCATAGAAAGAGATGGGCCACGACGTTCGGAAACGAACAATACGACTTACAAGAAGAAACTCCTAAAATTTTTATTAAATTTTTATTACAGCCAAACAAAAAATTAAAAATTAATGAATAGGTTTTTAATTAAAAAGTCAAGTTCAATGTCAGTCAAATGAGGCTTTGATTTATGACCGTAGAACGTTCCTGGGTGGAGGGGGTCTAAAATTGTGACCAACTGTGACAACGGAGGGTTGAAAGGTCGAAAAACTTACGGAAGTCCTTTATGGACGACCCCTTATGAAAAAAAGAGATAGTGAAATACATACCAGCATCGGTGATTTTAATAGACTGAGCTACATTTCTGGAGATAGGACTCCGTTGCATTATGGGTTGCCTAAACTCTAGGGTTAAATAAAACTCTGGATATCGTATAGATTAATTAAATTAATTCATTAAAAATTGAGCTATTATTTTACAAGTGTACGCGTTACAGATACATGCATGTCGCATTCACTTGAGCAAAAATCAGGTTCTTACGCAAAATATTCAAAGAATTCAAGAAAAACTAATTCATTTTGTTAAAGTAAATAAATATAGTTTAATAGTACAATAATTTAAGGAAAGGCTAAGCCTCTCTTGCCTACTCTGACCTCACCACTGCTGGGGAACGATTAATTTATTTTTTAATAAGATAATCCGACTTCGAAAACATTCAAATATGTAGTCACATTTTATATAATAATTTAGATATATTTATGAAAATTTAATCTATTCATGCGCGTCAGTAATGAGCAGCTATAGGAGAACTTTGCTACAAAAATTGGGGCAACTCAAGCCATTGGCAATTCTTGCCAATTCGGGGCCGACTATAAACGTATACGTGATTTTATTGGTGTAACCTATTGGGGGTTTTTCTTCGAATAAAAACCGTAGTACGGAGTACGTCTGTAAAGTGAATATGAATATTTAATTAAATAATAGGCAATGATGAAGTTAGCAGTTCTCGTTTAAGGGTTTATTAATTTTTCTATATGGAAAGAAAATGCCTGTTCGTATAGGTACATACAAACACACAGACAATTTATGTAAATGACGATTTTATATTCAAGGGATCACCCAAACACACATTTCGTCAAACCACAAAAGAAAATTCCACGCAAACGATGCTTTCTATATCTAAAAACTAAATAAGACTGGAATTTACCATGGAATGTTATTACAGTTCCACCTCTATTATAACTCCCCTATGAGTTATTTAATACTTGTAGTAAGATTCTTTCGTGCACAAGAACATTACGAAAGTATTGTATAACAAATTTTTGATTTCATTATAAAAATAAGTCTTAATAGCAATTTAAAAATTTTTCCACATCCATAAATCTATGTCGTCCTTTCTTATTTTTATTTCGCTTACTGATTTTGTAATTTCAGCAGCAAGAAGCGAGAATTTTTCAAATTAAAATTATAATAAATTACTACATAAAAAAAAGAAACCCGGTAAGAAATTTGATATCTAACTAATTTTACATTTTGTACTTTTGGTATTCTCAAATGAATTGCAGTCAGGAGCGTATGAAATTTTTTTAAAGTGTAATTTAAGTGGGGTGGTTTTACTCCCTTGGACACAAGATTGAAATTTTTTTATTTTGATTAAAATTGAAATTACATTCGTGAAATACAAAACTTTCACGAGATGTTTTTATTCAGGTTTCAGAAAAAGATTTTTAAATACTTAAATTAATTGCTGTTTGAAATATATCAGTACCTATTATTGCTTGAACATTTTTTAGTTAGTTTTATTGCCAGAGAAAAATAATGTAGTAACAAAACTTGAAGCACGAAACTTTTTCGAAGTTTAATTGTCTTCCGACGTGCAGAATTCTGTTTGCTGTGGTCAATTGAAAATTACGATTGAAAATTAAATCTTTTAAAACTTAAACGTTTCCTTGTTTGTAAAAGATAGAACGAGATAAATTTTATGCGAAATACTAAATTAGATTTTATACCAAGTGTTAAGTTTGAATAATATCTAGAAGACATTTAATTGGCGCAGTCGACGCACCATCCAATGCTTTTAGAAATAATTAATATTTTGAGGATTAATAATTTAGAATTGTTCTGTTCACAAATTAAATTGATAAGAAAATTAAATAAAACAATAGAAAGTCTAAATGATAATTACACGAAAATCATAATTCTCTCGACATTAATAAACACAAAATAATTAAAACATAAGGATTGGAATATAAATATTGGAATATAAACCATTCTGATATTACAGTAAGTATTAGAATTCTTGAGTGGAGTTTTCAAGTACTTAAATGAAAATTCCTTTGCAAAAAAATTTTGTAACAGATTTTACCTAGCCTTGTACGAAAATAA
This sequence comes from Podabrus alpinus, assembly GCA_932274525.1. NCBI lineage: Eukaryota > Metazoa > Arthropoda > Insecta > Coleoptera > Cantharidae > Podabrus > Podabrus alpinus. The sequence continues at coordinate 100,662,243 of OW026452.1, forward strand.
AAGATGAAAAAAAATTTAATAATTCTCTACCTTTTGTAAAAGTATTTTTAAGGATCACTTTGCTCTGAGTACAACAAATTTTTTTAAACTAAGAGGTTAATAAATTCCTTAAATTTAATTTTGTCAACATTATCCTGGGTATTCCAAATTTGTCGTGAAATTTAGAGCTAAAGATCACTCATTTATTTATTGCAATATATTCTGTTTACAATGTTATATCATCTTTTATACCTATAAAACTTAGCGATACGCGACAACTCAGCGATTTCTACTCGCCGACGGTCAACTCGGAGACGGTCAACTCGGTGATCGGTCAACTCGGCGACCGGTTAACTCGACGACGACCAACTCCGGGCGACAGACTAACTCAACAACGGCTAACAGAACCAATTCTGCAACAGAACTAGAAGAAAAAAACCAACTTGGCTAACGAATGAAGTAGAAAACTTACAGAAAAACTTACCACAAGAGAGGTCAAGCAGAATATAATGATAATGAAGAACGGCAGATCTGTAGGGCCGAGTGGAATACCTATAGAGTTAATTAAGTATTGAGGAGAAGTATCATGGAAGAAAATAGCACAATTCATGGAAAACTACTGGAAAACGATTCACTTACATAACCAAATTAATTAATGCGGACTGACCAATCCAGTATCTCGTTTATGTCAAGATATAAATGGGACATTGGAACCCGTAATGGTGCCCGGACAGTTCGCTAAGAGACATTTCGTGCCCGGACATTTCGTGCCCGGTCATTTCGTTCCCGGACATTTCGCTACCAGGACATTTCGCTACTAGGACATTTCGCTCCCGGGCATTTCGCTACCGGGGATATTTCGCTACCACTTTTAGTACATTATTTACTATTCATTATTTTCTAATGAATAATAAAATATAATTAAAAAATGTTTATTAAAATAACTAAAAATTTTATTAAACACTTTCAGTTTTGTTTGGCGAACTTAAGCGGCGGTACGTGTAAAAAACATTTCAATTTTCCAAAATTTACGAATATTTTTTTAAACGTCCCCACATATGTAATGTGCCGAAAGAATAGTTAGATCAGTGTTAAATTTTACTTTTTAGCCGTCGAGTTTGTGATTTTGTACAGTTTTTGGAAGAGCTTTCTACATTTTGGAAAATTTTTCCACAAAGGAAAAACAATTTTTCCCCAAAGGAAAAACAATTTTTCTAAATTTTTTACATCGATTATTTATCTAGGAAAATGCTCACCGACCGAATACGCTTATTCCGTTAAAATAGCAATTTTAGAAAATAAAAACTTCGGATTTGGTTTCCAAGAGTTAAAAATTTCGTTTGAAAACTTCAATTTTACCTTACGATTTCAACGCAAGGACGTTTGAACACAAGGACGTTTGAACGCGAAAGTCAGGATTGACGTTTTTTTTCATTTAGTTTGTGTGCGCCGGATTTTTGTTGAGGTTTAGTATAGGTAGCGGTTAAATGCTCTATCCTGTTTTTCTAAGATCTCGGTGGGATGTATTGATCATCTACAGGGATGTTTTAGCTGTCGTAGGCAATGGGGTAAACCTCCAATTGGGGGAAGGGGGCGATGAAGCCTCCTGGCGAGGCGCAAAGTTTTTCTTACCTTCCTTTGTTTAGCGTTATTGAAATCCAATTCCCAATGGACCTGAATAAAAAACCCACGACCAAAGAAATATCCGATTTTGGCAGTAGAATGACCAACATCGAAAGATACATGGAAATTTTTCTCATGGGGATGAGCGAGCGAAACGGCACACCAAGAAACGATAATCAGGGAAACTCTTTCAACCTCCCGATACACGACCCAGACGACAGTACGTACTCAACGGAGGAATGGATCAACCGAAGTGTAAAAACGATATGATACTCAAGAGGTGATGGCCGAACGAAAACCAAAAGATGTCCTTGCATGTCCTACGAGAAGCGAAACTGGAGATCGAATTCATCGTGGTACCAAACGGAATCATCCCTGGTATGGATGCACTGATTGGCTGGGAAACGATCAAACGCCCTGGACTCGAGATAGTTGTGAGGAAATACGGACTGGATTTAGCACTTACTTCGCACGCGAATACCAAGATACGAAGCATACAACAAAAGAAGATATGGTCAGGATTGGACGAGGAATGGAATGAGCGATTACAGACACTATTAACCGAAACTTTCGCACGAACATCAGAAGCAGTGACCACGGGCCAACTAGAAATACACTGCTTTCGTTACACCGGATGGTCAATACGAATACAATCGGATGCCATTTGGATTTGCTAACTCGCCCGCATGTTACCAAATAGTCATTAACAAAGCCTTGGGAAATTTAAAAGATTCAACAGCACAGGTTTATCTAGATGACGTGATGATCGCCTCCGAAACCGTGGAACAGGGATTCGAATATTTGAAGTAAACGTTAGAAGTACACAAAAAGCAGGATCTGGTAAATTGAGTTATTATGAAATTTATTTATTGAAGTACACCTTTAACGGTTGTAAAGTAAACCTTTAACGGTTGTCTTTTCATTTTTTTCTCTTTTCTTCTTCTCTCTCTTCTCTCTCCCACATGATTTAATAAAAATAATAGAGTTAAGTTGTAAAGTACACCTCTAACGGTTGTAAAGTTATGAAAGTACGCCCTAACGGTGTAAAGTTTACTTTTTGGTTTCAATTAAATTCATGGTTCTACCCTTAGTGGTAATAAAATTTATTTTTGGTCTTAATCACATGCAATAGTTTTGGTTTCAATTAAATTCATGGTTCTACCCTTAGTGGTAATAAAATTTATTTTTGGGTCTTAATTACATTCAATGGTTTTGGTCTCAATGATATTTATGATCCTACCTTTAGTGGTGATGAAATTTAAGGCCCGACCCTTGTTAAAGTGGTAAGGAGATTTAAGTTACTTTCGGTTAGACTAATTTTATTTTTAGAAAATCTTGACACAAATTTACGTCATGGGGACATGACAGTTGCAGGATGGCCGTGTAAGAAATAGAAGGATACAGGTAACACTTAGACCGGCCCTGAAGGAATATAAGAACACAGGTAACGCTAAGGCCGGTCCTGACCTGACTGACCGAAGATAAAGGACGTTAAACACCCACTCAAGATTTTAAACCGATAAGTTGTAATACCAACTTATCGGATTAGAATAAAACCTATATACCCAAAAGATATGGACTGAATAATAATATCAAGAACATAAAAGAAGAACAACAGAAGTTAATCGTAGATAGTATTTTTATCCTATGTTAGTATTTATTTTCGATAATTAGTAAATAAAGTGACATAATCTTACATTCAAGTATCGTGCCAATCGTTTTATTGTTTATTTCGATAATTATTAAATAAAGTGATAGAGTATCTTACATGCATATAAATATTGACTACAAACAATGAAATCTCCGCGAAAAGTTAAATCGGCCGCAAAAAGGTAGATCTGCCGCGAAGAGGTGGATCTGCCGTTAGGTTAGTGTTATTTTTTGATAGAAAACTAATTGCCGATAGGTTAGTGTTAGTTTTTGATAGAAAACTAATTGAAAACAAATCAATCTCCACGTAAAGTTAAATCTTCCGCAAGGAGGTGGATCTGCCGCGAAGAGGTGGGTCTGCAATAGGAATATAAAAATAATGAAAAATAATAGTAAATAATATGGTAAAAGTGGTAGCAAAATCAGGTAGCGAAATGTCCCTGGTAGCAAAATGTCCTAGTAGCAAAATGTCCTAGTAGCGAAATGTCCTGGTAGCGAAATGTCCGGGTACGAAATGACCGGCACGAAATGTCCGGGCACGAAATTTTGTACTCTCCCATTGAAAAGAGTCACGATCCTCCACTACAAATGAAGTTCGACAAAATAGGAAGCTGCAAGGACGGGGGTGGGGTTTGCGAGGTATTCCAGCAGTGCAACAGTTGCTGATCAGGCGGTAAAATATTAAAAAATGTTTTACATTACTGCTTCACTTTACCCCCCCCCCCCCCGTATCCCCCGGTTGATAATATAGATATCACACAATGAAATACAAACATTTACCTAAAGACATTTTTTAATCCCATTTATGTGGTAACTTTGCTGTATTGCTAATAAATTAATGTAACGAGTGCAGTTAAATTGCAAAAATGTAAAAGCATTATTTTAAAAAATTTATGAAATAAATTGTTAACAAAGTTTTAGAAGAATAAATTAGGTGTTAGGTTTTTAGTTATATTTGCGCAACTCTAGAATAGTTTACGATTCTAATTGGCCCAACACAAAATCCAAATGCCATTTAGCCAATCATGAAACGTTTTAATTTTAAGAAGAATTCTCGTTATTTACCGTTATAAAATATTCAATTAGGAAAAAATTAGGGCCTTTTGTTAGGCTTCATTATGCTAGTTTTGAAAGATTCTTCTGAAAAATATTTCCTAACGCTGATTTAAATCTGAAGTTAAATTCCTAAAGACATCCTTGCGTTGACCACAGAGAATTTTATCCGAATTTAGGATAGGCCGCCCGTCCATGCTAGTAATAACCTAATAACATTTAAAAAAACACGCACGCTACATATTATGAAATAATTTAATTCAGACTATAAAATATAATTAAACAAGCTGTTTATTTCCTACCACAGCACTCAATTATAAAACATTTCAATACTGCTACAAAATTTCGAGTAGTAGAAATATGCAAAAAGATACTTAAGGTTTACCAAATTAAATAACAAAGAAAGTGGTAAACACTTGAAATCAAAAAGTTGAAGTCAAAAAATACAAAGCATTCTGAATGAAGGAAATTACCAAATATTAAATTTTAATTGGCACGTTGATTTTTGTACGCTGTTGTAAATCTAAAGGTTTTCAAGAGTAATAAGGATAATAATTAAGACAGCAAGATCCAATTTTGTTGGGTTGTCAAGAGCGACAATTGCAAATCATCATACAGTTTTTCACAAAGCGTTGGTTTTCAATTTCACTCTAAAATTTAACAACATGAAATTATTTCAATAAGTCTTCAATTTTACACAAACCAGATTAAGTTACAAGCTCACAAGGGATTTTTTACCGTTTAAGACACTTTAATTCAACATTTTTATCAAATTTATTTTACTGTCCTACAAATGTAATTTTCTTTCAGTAAAGTTTGGTTTAGTTGGTGTAAATTGAAGCAATCAGATCTCTATAGATTTTTTTGCCAATCAAAAGTTTTTTGATGGAGTTTTTAAGAGTATGAAATTTGAGTAATTTGATCAGGTTTCGGCAGGAAAAATTTAAACAACTTTGATGATACTTTTTGCTTATATCTTTTTTAATAATTTCCAAATTATTAGTCCAATATTATTTTTATATTTCTTTTGTAAAATATTTCTACGTTAAATTTAATCAAAACAGTAAAAGAAAAATCCAAAAAAAATTATCGCCTTTAACAAACTTTCAATTTTTAAATAAGTCCTCAATAATCTTCCAATATTAATTTTATGCTGAAAAGTATCCTGAATTAAGATCGATACGAAATATGCAATTTGAAAAGAAATGCGTAAAATGGGATAATAGAAATTTTTTAAATTAAATAAATTTTAATACGTTCATATTAAATTTCTGAGATCCAGGGATGAAAAAAGTTCTTCAAAAGACGCATTAAAATGTCAATTGTCGTTTCAGATTATTGCGAAATACGATATTTTGTATTTTATACAAATTTGATATCCGAAAGCATTTTCTAAATTAAAAGCTGTTAATTAAAATAAATAAATTTCAAATGGGTACCCAAATGAAAAAAAAAGATTAAACAAAATTAAAGCAAAAGTTTGGAACTTGCTAAGTAATAATGTAGATTTTACTAATTCTTTTATTTTCATTTGAATGATGAATTTGGGGGATTTGCAATCATTTGTTTTATTTCGATAGCACGTAATTGTATGTAGGTATATGATTAGAAATGAGCAATGAACAGATGGTTAAGAATCCTCATAGATAATATTTTTTTATAATTACTAGATCAACAAATCAAATATATTATAAAATATATAGTAGCATAAGTTATATAATATATCAGATACGCCAATCTTGTGGGAGTTTTTGGAAAGGTCTTGTGAAATTACAAAGATTATCAATTTTTGTAATTTCTACTCTACTGAAGTAGAAGGTATAATAAATTAAAAATTTTATTAATTATTATAATTTGTCATTTTAACTGAAGGAATGCATCATGATAGTTATTTCAGTAGATCTGCCTGGGATATTGGGCTGCAATTTAGAAATTTTTGGAAATTCCTCCACTCATCATCAAGGCATAGGCTTTGAGGCGCAGATAGTCAACCTAAATTAAGTTTTTTTTTTAATTTTTCCCTGAAACAAACAAACTTCTAGTTCATTTTTCATGTCAAAACTGCAAGGAGCTAAAAGTTACCTATATGCATAATTTGTACAAAAATCTGCAAAAAATATTGATCTATCCGATGAAGGTTTAAAGCTATGCTCTATGCGCATGGGTTCCCAAAGTATGTTCCACGAGTATATCCGAGGGTTCCTCCATAAAAAATGAAAAACTGTGACATATCAGATCATTATTTATTAGAACTATCAATCAGTATTTTACACCTTTTGCAAAATTTTTTGAGTTCTTTCTGTGGACTTCCAAAATTTAATAGAAATCAGTTAAGACAGCCAAGTACTAGATAAAAAATTTAAAAAAGTTTCCCTCATTACTTTTTGGAGCGAATTGCACAAATAATACCCCAAGTTGTCGAGAATTACAATCTGTGTTTTAGCACGATAGCCGTAAGCCGCACTCGTGCAATCCATTTGTATACTGCACTGATGAAGACTAATAAGTCTGAAACACGTGTATACTTTTCAAATTGGATTGTGCGAAAATTTTTGTTGTATTTTAAATGTATACTGGCTAATGCCGAAATCCTTTGTTATTCATCTGTGTTTTGTTGCCTTTTACCAGAACAGCCTAGTAAGAGATTGGTTTCTCAATATATTCAGGAACAAAAGATATGAAAATACCGAAATCGACTTAACGCAGATTAACCCTGATTAACCCCCCCCCCCCACGGACGTTCTATTAATTTTCAGTTTTTTTGTCAGCCAAAACGAAGCAACCCTACATTCAACGTACTCGGCCTTCGGCCTCACACCTCTGTAAAAACTCCTTTACTTCGTAATACTTCACAAACCTTTCTCGAGATGAACGATGTCATCACCGAAAATTAATGAGCCAATCAAAGCCCTAGGCTTTGTTAACTATTGAAACTTAATATTAAATGAAACTTAAAAATTAATTAATTGATTAAATAGAAGAACACGTCGATAACTCTTTCCCTTGAAGTAAAATTACAATTTATTCTAATACAGGTAAATTTCAAAACTGTGAGCCGAATTTTGATCTGTGGAACCAAATCTCAATGAACTACTTGAAAAGTAGCTTATCTTTATTTAATTCGTTAAGCCTTTGATCTTCGGTATACGGCTAGCTATGTTTTTAGTGGAAGCAGGGTAGTGAATACGTTGGAATATTATTAGGGCAATACTTATTTCAAATAAAACTAAATATTGTTTAACAATAACTTTAATAAAAAGCTTGAATAATTCCACCATAAAGGTGGTCACACAATATTGAATTCTCAAACAGCTGTTCGTTTGAAATAAAAATGAATTGTCAGCTGTTATAAAAGACACGTTAAACCAAGTGACACAATAAAATTTGATGATACACAAATTACCACTGAAGGTTTCGCTTTTTTGAAAAGAATTAATTAAATATGACTCACCAGATCTGATAGCCTTACAACTTAAATGGTGACAGATGCTACTTCTTTTAAGAAGCGAAACTTGGTTTTGAAATTTAAGTTGAACGAATGCACTTTGTGAAACTCCTTCTTCAGCTCTATTTGATGATTTACCGCAGGATATTGATGGAAATACACTTCGAAAGAATAACCCGTCGAGAGGTGTGGAAAGACAGGTACAATAAACACAGGAGTTGTTCGCAATTATGCCTCGAAATGCGTTCCACAAAATTGAACGCATCAATGCAAATCTTCTCGAATTGAAAAGGTCGAAAGTTTTCTGGTTGCAACGTTATAAACCCTCTTTGATGGTAACGTTGCGTACTCCGTTAGAACAAATACTTGGTAATACGCAATAAAATAATTTTCACCACATGGGTGTGCAAAAAACATAGATTTTCGTTCGGAACCGCTCTTTTCGATTCGTAGTAAATACGTGCAGCGTCGAGAGAGTTAAAACTATGACCCACACTCACAATTAATTAATTGAAGGCCGAAAACAACGAAAATAAAAATGATTAACTAATCAACAAAATGGTCGTTCAAAAACGTAGACCTTTTTCGTTGCCCTCTCGAATTGAAATCTCGCGCGCAGTTATAATGCGCGGTTATAATGCGCCTCCAAAATCATTAGCAATATACAAGGTGGAACGTAAGTGATGGATTCTAAAATCCGTCACAACAGGTGACGTAAATTTTTACACCTTTTTAACTTCCCCACCCATGAAGTTATTGGGTACGTTCCACTTTTATTGTGTAGATGGTAAAAAATAAAATAAAAGTGTCACTTTGCCTCCCACCACATGAAAGCGGGTGCAAAATCGGGGGGGGGGTAAAGTTATTTAACTTTACATTCACATTACATGTAACATTTAACCGTATTTATTCCTTTGGCGCAAAATTGAAAAATTCGCTAAATAAAGTGTAAAAAATAGTACGTATACCACGGAACTAAATTCACTTTTAATCCTTTTTGTGTGCTTATTGCATAAATAAACCACATACTAGATTAAAAATGGTACTTTATTTCTTAGGTGTATAATATAATTACCATCTACCACCTGCCATTTCTTACCTTGTAGAGGAAATATGTGAAGCATGTCGAAGTCAATAAACTTTTGATAGAAGCTGATGTGCGAGGCCGAAGACCGAGCTGGAAAATTGGAAAATTATGAAATTAATAATAACTTACTTCCCAATTTTATAATAAATTAATTACTAGCTGATTGCGTATAAAAAAACCGATTACACAACCTAAATGTATAAAGAGTTCTTCTGTTTTCAGGCTGTGTTTAAATAGGATGTAAATACAAATCGGTGCTTTTTGAGTGAAAAACAACATATTGTCAGAAAATGCGTAAATGGATTAAGAAATAGGATACTATACTACGTCCGCCTTCAGGCGAACATGCAAATTATTATATGTTCCAAATTATCCTACGGATAATTGAGAGGATCTTACCGGGGCACTTCAAATTAAACAAATATTTATGGGGATGAGGATAGTATATGGACCTGGTAGGGTGTCAACTAAAACACCCAATTTCTGATTCATCATGGTCAACATTTGCAGTTATTTTAGTAAAATCCTTAGATTGTAAAGATCTGCAGGTATCAAAGTACTGAAAAGGAAGCCGAAATCTACAATTTACATAGGGAATCCTTTTTACGAAACGGGAAATATAATTTAAAACCCATTGAGGTGCTTCTTGTAAATGAAAACAGGTGGTGACTGTTCATAAATCAAATAAATCTGCGAATGCACCATTTTTAAGGATAAATTATACGGGAAGTTCTGAAAACATAAATAACTGAAAACTTGAACCGCCGCCTCTGGCAAAATTTTTATCTCTTCAATTTAAAATATTTAATTTCCAAGTGTACGGCAAGTAACAGGTTATTAAAATTATCCAAAGTTGTCAAAAACAAGACTAATAATACCACCCGTAATTAAACAAAAACAAAAGTTAATTTTCCTAAATTTCCCTTTCGCACGAACCTAAGAAGGTGTAAAATTAGAATCCCTATTCCATTATAGGTAGAACAAAATTTAATAATAATTAATTTTATAATTACTGTTTTTTTCCTCTAAGCTATCCTCATACTGCACTAATAATTTTATTACATACTCGTATAAACACTTTATAATCCGATTAAGTCTAACAATGTATAAATTAAAATCCTTGACTGAATTTTAATCAAAGCAGTTTCAAATTATGCTTTTAATTATGACCTTTTATATCTCTGTAAGCTTTTGGTAAACAATGGAGTAATTAACAATACATAAATATCTTTGTACTACGTAATTCTCTAATGATTACATTTTCTCACTTTTTTGCACAACAAGCGACGCATGATTCAAAAACAAGTTATTAATAAGTTCCGTTCTTGAATGGAGAAAACTTTTCTAGAGTACTTTATAATAAGGAAACCCATTTCCTACTATTCAACCACACCGCATATTTGGAAGAATTAGCAAACTAGAGTAAGCTCAAAATTTCGAGCAAGCTTTCACTTACAAAGGTGAATGAAACTTTTGGAAACATTGAATAAGGAGTTTGAAAACTTTCCCGGAAATACTCTGAGAGATAAACAAAGGAGGGAAGTTGCAAAGAGTTCATGCAGCATAGTAAATAAAAATGGAAGAAAAGTATGCTTACTTGAAAAATAATTTTATTAAATTGTTTAAACCACCCCGGCCCAAATCGATTTTATTAACAAAATTGGTGTCAATCGTTAGAGCATTGTTTAAGTCTCAATTATCTTACAGTTTTTTTTTGTTGGAGCTTCAAAGGTGGCGGAGTTATTCACGAAGCTCTTCGGAGGGGGGCTGTAGACATGACGGCCGCCCGAATTTGAAATTTTAGGTGAAATAGGCAGAGCATCGTTTGAGTTTCAATAAGTTTCCATTATTTTCTTTTAAACTTCAACTGTCGCGGAGTTATTTGCAAAATCTTTGAGCGGGCTGGAGACATTTTTCTCTTTTCCTTTCCGCTTTGAATTTTGGTGTAAAATTGATGTCCATCGATAGAACTTTGTTTGAGCTTCAATGCGCTTCTATAACCATTATTTTAATTGCATTTTATATAAAGCTATGGATATTTCAAATTTTTTGGCATCTCTGATCAACACGCGTTCACAGCAAAATATTCGAAGGTCGACCGTTATAAACCCGGTTACACAAAGAAGTAGGTAAAGCGTCTCTTCCAAACATCGACCCTGCTCATTACCAAACAGCGAACTTTAAACGGACACCAATATTAATCAGATTTTTATCATACACGGGTGCTTATTGGAGTTTGGCACCTTCTAACTTCGTGCTATACGCAACGGGATTAATAGAGACCTCTGCTACGTTTATTACGACCTTAAACAGAAAATTAATATTTTTGTTGTAATGGACCTTAATTTGCTCCGTGGCTGCTCAGTCAGGTGAGTGGACTTCAAAATCCAGCTTCTTATCTCAGTGGTGGATGCTTATGTAGAGAATTGTTTAATAGCTTCTTGGGTTAACGAAAGTAAAATCAAATTTTACCAATATACATATATTGAACAATAAATAGATCATATGGTACACAAAATTTACACAAATATGGACAAATAAATATTTAGGGCAAATAGTAATATCTAAATTAAAGTTTGACGCTGCTAAAAGGTATAAAATCGCACGCTTGACGCAATATTGCAAAGTAAATTAGTCTTAAAATTAATTTTAAATACAAAAAATAATTGACAATCAGTTAAGCAGGAAATTGTATGTTTTACACAATAACTGGCCATGGACTAAAATTCTACCTTATTTTCGTAGTCTGGTGACAATGATGATGGGATATAATGAGTCCCAATGCTGGCAGATCCGTTGCTCGATGGAGGTGGTTAATTTCGACGTTCGGCCGATAGAAAGAATCCAACAATTTTCGTTGTTGTTTCACAAAGCGTGGCAAATTCTATTAACCATTACACTATTGGTTATGTTTTTTTACTCACTACTTTTATTGCAGTGTCGCTGCTTATATTTATTGTTCTGGAGGAATTAATCGGTTTCTTAGATTAGGAATATCTTGCGTAAGTTCGTTAAACGGTGGTTTACAATATCTTTTTAGGTAATGAAAGGCACTGAAAAAGTTACTTTATTGTGAATTAATTCACTAATATGATTGTTTCGTTGGTAATGCGACAATAATTGTTTGTTCGATACACTTTTTATTAGTTACCGGACCCTAATGGTTGGTTTTATTCCGAGAGAAATTTATCTTTTTGTTTTGTTTGTCGATAATTCGGGTTATTGGCAAATTCGAGAATGTCTGTTCGCCCGTAAACTATTTAAATTAATCAATTATGTACGAAATTATTAACTGTTTCACTGAGTGGTAGTTATTAAATCTTTAATTGGTCCGAATTCAAAACTTATTTATTCACTGGTTTTAAGTTCGTAGTTAAAATACTATTAAGTCGATATTCCGCGAATTATTTACTTAAGATTCGTTGTAATTTTATTAACAATGTTAAGATAATTAACTTTTCTTCGATAGGTAGATATTAAACGATAATTGCTAGATACGAGTTGTGTTCTATTCGCTCGCTTGCAGACAGCTAACTTTTTTCCGTCAACTCCCTACGAGTTATTTTTCGAGGACAAGTGATAAGGTTTTGCCTTGAAGAATGCAAATATAGCGTTCATAATCTACTTATGGAAAACCGAGTAGGTGGTTTTCATCAGCGAATATAGCGCGGCCTCCATTGATATTTACAAAGTAGATATACATTTTGCTACATTGTGACCGTTCCATACGCTTTATATATTAAGGATTACTTTGTAACGCGTTTTATTGTAGAGTTGTTGAATTCGCTCTAGTCTTTCATTTATTTTAAGTCGTTATCATCGGGACTTTACTCAAAAGAATCGTTGATTATGCGTCTTTCTGAGTTAAACATTATAATGTATGCGAATGAATGTGTTATTCTTTTAAGAATATACTTTGTAATAGTACGATATTATATTAAAAATTGTTGAATGCAATTTTTCTGATAGGTAATATTTACAGTGGGAACTCGTTATGCTGAATTTTCTTTCTAACGTTTATTATTTACAATACGAATTTGTTGTCGCGAATATAATTTATTTAGTTAAATACTAGTCCAATACATTCTGCTCTAAGTATATACAGGGTATATCGCAATTTTATGTATGTACATGGCGATTCAGTTTGAAACTACGGTGCAGGCCGTAACACGTTTCGGTCAAAATAATTGAGAAGAGTCCTTTAATACGGGATATAATATCATTAATAGTTAAACCACGGTAACTTATATTTTTCAATGCTTTTATTTTTATTTTCTGAAGTCGGTGATTCTCCAACATTTAAAACAATCTGAACTTGATTGAAAAGAAACAGTTCTTGCATGTTACATCAGATTTCAATGTCTATTAAAGTACTTTTGGCAACTTTTCTACCACATAAAGTTTTGTTTCGGCATAAACAAATAACAAGAACATTTGCTTCCATAGTCAAAGTAGACTATAAAATCATGTCTAGAGAATTTTTCTTTATAAAGTTTAATTTGTTTTTCTCGATAATTTTAAAAAAACTACACGATTGAGTGGTATACAAATTAAGGGTAAACTTGATTTATTTACTTGAAACAGATACAAGAACAATCTAAATCAATCGCCAACCGCCGACAATAAATCAAATTATCGAAAATCAAATAATAGGTACGTATCTCAAAATTAAATCAAACCGATCTCTAGCAATAAACGAGATGATAAAATTTTATCAAAAAAATATATTGCAATTTTCCTTTACAGTTCACGTCACATATTGTCAAAATCATCTTTTTCTCCTTCAAGAATTTAATTTTATCAGATAAATTTTATAACGATAAAAACAAACTATGTATTTGAAATGCGCTGTAAGGGAAAAGATAAAATTTTGAAGTAACCTTCGTCATATTGGGATTTCTGTGCCATAATTTATCTCATTCTGGCTTTGCAAAATATTACTAAAATTATATTATACAATAATCTAATTTAATACTTAACTGACATGTTAGTAGTTACCAGTTAAATGAAATTATAACATAAATAATGAAAAATTTAAATGTAAATTAAAAAAATATACAAACATAATATAGAAAGCGTTTTCAAGCTTGATATTTGTTTATACATATTTTTATGAAAACGTCTTATTTCTTGCAATAATTGACTTACGTACTTGACGCGCCAACAGTTAATATAACGTCATATATTGATTTATTTTGCAGATTCTCTATGGAATAGGGAAAAGTGGATTAAATGCCACGATAGAAGTGTATCTTCATAACACTCAACCATTTATATTATTTAATCTCAGATATTGGAAAATGCTTTAATTCCAATTTTGTACATTTCCTCCGTTTTCATTGTTTAATCGAAGAACTTAATTAGCTTTTGTTGTTTTATTTATTTTACTTTTAATTTTAATTTTTATTTTATAAAGATCAAAATATTATATCTAGTGTCTCGTCTCGTTACAAAAAACAACTAATTTTCCTAATTTTCCTAAAAAAAATCCTAAATTAATTTTTGTTATTTTGATCTAAAAACGGCAATATCAAAAAAGTTATGATTTCTTGATGTTAATCTGTTATTTTTTTAGTACATTTTTGAAGTCCGTTAAATTATCTACAAACTTGATTGTAATCTTTTTCCCCAGAGAATTAGCAGTTTTCGAGTTACGGATCAAATTAAGTTAAATAATGCTTAAGGCTTCGAATTTTGTTTTTCTGGATTAATTTTCAGAATTTAAATTTTTCAAAGAATATCGTGGTGACCAATAAAAACCTTTTAGTTAGTGCTCGAAGGCACTTCTGTATGAAACAATTTCAACTAAAATTTTAATCTACATCCAAACTCTGATCCAAACCCTCAAGAGGTAGCAATTCTTAAATCAATTCTTATTATTTCTAACTTCAAATGGCAATATCACAGAAAGTACTAACTTTTCGGTGTTAATTGTTGACTACTTTCAGGAAGAGTATGAAATTATCTACCAACTTGATTTTAATCCTTTATTGTCTAGAGTCAACGGTTATTGAGTTACAGATTACATTAAGCACAGAAGTGCTAAAATTTTCGAAATTGTTTGTTTTTTATTTTTTAGGAAAAGTTACTTGGTTAAACTTGTAGCTCAATTAAATATTCTGTCTGGAATGGGCATCAAATTTCACGTAAATTGGTTTGTTTAAAAATATAATTTTCAAGAGGAGTAAAATATTAAATTTTAGAAACTAAATGTCTTGTATTGATCACATGGACAACGTGTATATAATATATTTGATGTTTCACTTAAGTAAATCACTGCTGGAAATTACTTTTGCCCTTGGAAAACCATAGAATAACATAAAACATTGGGTTGCGGAGTATATTGCGAGCGAAGCTCGCTTAACTTCTTCATCAACCTTTTCAATTCAAATTATAAATTAAGTTTTGGGTGCGGTGAAGATTTCATCACCACACTGGTCATGAATGAAAAACAATGAGTACCAAACTATGAAGTAGTTTACCTGCTATGACAAATTCAATAAAAAAAAAAATTTCCAGAAAAATTCACCAGAAAGAGAAGAATGAGAATAAAGACGAAGAATGGTACGTTTGCAATTCTGCAACCAACTTTTCAAAATTCCCGGTCCCATCTCCTATACCGCAAACTAACTTCAGGCCTGAATGAGCGAACCGAACCCTAAACGCGACCCTGAAACCCCCAATCACATGATCTATCTAAATACCCTGTACATTGTGTATTAACCTAAAAACTTCGCTGATTGCAAACATTGCCCCAGATTCGTTGGATGACTCGCGTGTAGGTAAGCGTGGATAAAAACAGTTGATGAGTCAAAAGAAAGAAAGAATAATCTTGTACACAAAAATAACACACAGTTTGTTTGTAATTTCATTTAATTCGATACCACGTTTTCCACGTGGGAATTTTTTATACAATGTAAATTTCATATTAATTATAAATTATAACCATAGTAGCGTTGTAACAATTTATTACTTATAAATTCATAAACATATTCAAATGATAGTAATTGATATTAGGATGGATTGTCTCACTCTTTGAGTTAAGATGCAATCTCCATGTTTTCGAACAAATTTCATATAAAGCAAGTAAGTCGAAGGCTGACCGCCATAAACACTGGTACACAAAAGAAGCAGATACTTCGATCCATCCACACTTCAACCCTTTTCATCATTTTCATTTTTGGGTGCTGCTGAATGGAATTTGTTCCTGTCTAATCCTCACTATGCGGCAATCGGATTAATTAATCGGACACCTAGTGAGAGGGATTCCCCGCCCCGTCCAGAGACCGGATTATTTAATTACATATCTTAATAATATGCAGTCAAGTTACGTTACACCGAATTGGAAGAATCAAATTTACCTGTAGCTAAGAAAAGCTTTCACAAAATAAAAATGTAACATTAAAATTTCACAATCTGATGCCGTAGACTGACCCACGCGTACTGAACCGTTTTCGCTTCACTACCATCTCTCCCACCAAACCCTCCTCTTCCGCTAGCGTTATTCGTTATGTTGTCTACTGTTCATATCCGCCTTGCTGCCGTTACTTGTATTTTGCTGGCGAGCGATTATTAAATCAAATATATCATTACATGTTCTGGAATGCGAAAATATGTTGTACGCAAAGAGAGAGGCTAGAATAAAATGGTTACAATCTCAAGCAATGGAAGATGAAGAACAATGCAAGAAAATTAAAAAGAGAACGGTGAGAATATGCAAGATGAAGGAAAAACAGAGTATTAACAACCAGACTGAAGAAATAGAATGAAATCATAAGAATCCCAGAGAGTTCTTCGGGAATATACGAGAATAGAAGCAATAGATCACAATTGAGCCAAGAGAAATGAAGTAAAAGTAGTATGGAAGGAATATATCAACAAGTTACTAAATGATGAGTCAGAAATAAACACCTGTAATGAAAGCGACCTTAAAGGAAATAAAAATATGAGAATGAAATAATGGTCGACGAACTTGGTTTTGAAGAATTTAGAGAGATAAGAAACAAAATGAAGAATAACAAAACGCATGGAACTGACAATACAGATAGTAAAGTTATAAAATTGGGAGATGCAACATTATAGGAAAAATTGTAAGAATTGATGCTGAAGGTGTGGAGGAAAGAAAAAATGCAATCAGAATGGAGCACAGCCGGTGTGATACCGATCGGTCTGCAAGAACACTCTGAGAGACTACTGGGTAATTACCAGGAAAATCCAGGCCTGGAAAATCGACGATCCACGCCCTGTTTGCAGTTATATATTTTCATAAACTACGAATTCGACATGCAACTGGAGATCCTCTTTATAGACTTTAAACAGGCTTTTGATAGAGCACGACGCTAGAAAAATCTACAGAGAGATCATAACAAAAGAAGGAAAACTAGAGAAATTCGTAATAAACTTAGGAGTACGACAAAGGGATTCATTATCGGCAACACTATTCAATGTTGTTCTCAAAGGTATAGCGCGGAGAAGAAAATGTGGAAATAAGATCATAATCAAAGAGGCACAGATAGTCGCATACGGCTATGACGTAATAATTATCGCTAAATCACATAACGCACTAAAGGAAATTTTCAAGAACCTAGAAAAAGAAGCACAGAAGGTTGGACTGCTTATAAATGAAAATAAGACAAAATTCATGGAGTGTTGTAGAAATAAGGATGAAGCCATGGAAGGGAAACAGATAGAAATAAATAGAACAGGGTGGATAGACTGAAAGTTTTCGAAAGAAAAATAAAGCGTAGAATACTCGGTTTGGTTAAAATTACAGAAGAATAATACAGAAGGAAAACTAACAACGAGACACAGAAGGAATTAGACGGGGAAGACATAGTGAAGCACATCAAAGCGATGAGGATAGGATGGATGGATCATGTATAGAGAGCACATGAAACTTTTATTTCAAGTATAATGAAATGGAACCCGGGCGTTGATAGGCCAAGAGGAAAACGCAGAGCAAGATGGAAGAACGAGGTAATGATAGACCTCGAAACTATGGCAGTGTTTGACTGGAGGGAGAGAGCAATATACTCCAATGGAGGAGGGTGATAGAAGAAGTGAAAACTCATAAAACATTATAGGAGAAAAGTAAGAAGATCTAAAACACAAAACACGAAAAGACACACGTGTGAAATTTTATAAAATAGTCGCAGTACCAACCCTGATGTATGGGAGCGATTCATGGGTCCTAACAAAAAGGCAAGAAAGCTCTGTTCAAGCCGCCGAGAAGAGATTTTTGAGATCAGTAAAGGGTTGTAGCAGAATGGACCTTATAAGAAATACCGACATCAGAGATGAGCTCAACATTTTTAGCATAAAAGACAAATTAAAAGAAAACAAAACAAGGTGGAAAGAACATCTAGAAAGGATGAGCGAAGACAGATTACCTTGAAAAGTATATAGGTAATTACAAGCCTAAAGAAAAGAGAAGCGTGGGTAGACCAATGAAACGATGGGAATCATAACAGCAATTTATAATGCTTAACACGGAAAGTGAAGAAGAAGTAAGAAGCAAACATGGGGACTAATCCACCCCACAAAGAGGATTTCAAAGTGGATGCAACAATATCTGAATGTTAACGCGTGAACTAGAGGGAATCTCGGCGAGGACCTGACTGGTAACGTCAGAATGTGAATGTACATCTGGCGGTTGACAAAAAGATGAAACTGAAAGAGACGTTGGTTTAATCTTGATTAGATGTGCTGGGTGACATTCTTCAAGACTTTGGAACCTATTCTGTTACTAATGCCGTAATTTCTTCCAGTTTTCTGGTACACGAATTCCAAGTTTGAACTGGTTGTAGTGTGCGAATAGCCCTGACATTCGAACTCTTGCAGTTTATATGTTCATGGCTTTGTACTGGATTTCCCAAATAATTCTGGTGGCAATTTCTGCATCACTGTCTGTCCGTCTGTTCACTCGGTTCAGTAACAGACAAAAGAACAGCTTATTTGTACGACGTCTGGTACGCGATCGTCCTTTCGAAAACAAAAAAATAGCACCTCATAACTGTTAAAACTTCCACCACAGATACATCAAAGTTTGATAGAACGGTGCTTTCCAAGGTTGCTTCTCTTTGTTATCCATGCTCCCTTAAATTTGATGTTATTTTCACCAGCCCGATATCAGACTGATTTACCTTTGGGTTTGATTTAGAGTTGTTTTAATGAACCCTGAATTTTTTACCTCAGCGACTGCCCAGAGTATGGCAATATTTCGCAATATCTCCCTGCCAGTTGATTTTATGACAAAAGTTTATACAAATCTTATAGAGGACACAATTTCCTATAATTTTTGATTTAAATATTTTTCTGTAACTAGAATAGGTACCACGCTACAGCTCTGAAAGTAAAGCGGCTTATTGAAAATTCCAAAAAGAATTGTACGTAAATAGTAAAATGAATAAGTTTATCTAGCAAATTTTAAAGACCCGTGATTAACAAAATTCGTTAAAAATGTAGCAAATCTAATGTAAGTATAATTATGTAGGTACACATGTATAGAGCCGGTCATAGCTTGGCAGTTAAGTGCGTCTATTGCTAATGCGAAACGCTAGGATCGAATCCGGACAGGGTAAGAACTTTATTCTGGTCGTCTCTCCTCGGCAGGCAATGGCAAACCACCGAGGTAATCTGCCAAGAAAATCCATCTCGAAATGAAGTGTAGTACACTTCCCGTGGTTCGGAGCCCACGTTAAACAAGTAGGTCCTCTATGTATGTGAAAACAATTTGAACGCACATCATATGCATAGAAAGAGATAGAACGAGATGGGTCACCAAACCCTCATTAGGGTAAAAGGACTGAGAAGGAAGGACACATGTATAAAAAAATATACAAACAATAATTAAACCTTTGCCATAATTAAAAATATTGTTTGTTAACTAAGTTGAATTAGAAATTTTTCATTGTTATTCCAGGTATTTTATTATTAAACATCTTGTTTTTGTAATTTATGAGATATTTATTAGATTTACTGATAAAATATTTTTATTATGACATCAAACAACTGTTTAATTTAATAAAAGCCCCAACCGGGCTTTGATTTAATATATTTATTTGATCGATAAATAAATCCAGATAAATTGAAAATGAATTAATATTTAGTTATAGCAAATATTTGCTTTGTACATACAACAGAAGCTCTGCATAACAGAAAGTTGCCAACAACAAAAACTAAATATTATACGAATAGTTTTATTTATATTTTATTAAAGCTAATCGATGTAAGTAGTACCTTATATTATTAATTTCCTTTAACTAAATTAAAATCAAATTTTATAGATTTTGTGATAAATATAACTATTGTGATTTAATACCAACCTTAGAAACTAGTCACCAAGATCGTTTGAGTTTTCTAATAATCGTTGAGGATCTGAATACCAAAATAACTCACCTCGCAGACAAACAACACAAATTTAATTCACCACTTCAATCGTAAAGTGATTCAAAATGATGTTATTAACTTAGATTTCTTACAATACTTTGACTGCACCCTGTATAAATTGTTTAAAAATTCCAATAAAAGTTAGAAAAATATTATTTTATGATGCTCTTTCCACAAATCCCGGTTTGAAGTTAGGAACGACTTGACCTATTCAAACAATATAACCTCGCTCTTAGATTTTCTTTTATGTTTATTTAAGTTAAATTTGAATATCATCAGAATTCAGTGCAATTGAAGATTTCGTCGATTCAATTTAGTTTTTGTATTTATATAATTGATGGAAAAACTTTAATTGCACCGAGTGTGAAACCATGATGAAGGTTTAATTTAATTTTCTTATTTAAGTAGTAGCAAAAGGAATTTCAATTTGTTGAACTGAAAAGATATGCGTTTTAATTAAAGTATTTTCGATTATATTGATTTTCTTAGATATTACGCCGTCATTGTTTTTATCGGTCCATAAAATATTGTACCCTCGTATTTTCCGTTTTTATCTGTTGCTGTTTTACTGCAGAAGCTTTATATTTGGTAATTTTTTGTCACTAAGGCAGATGCTGGATATACAATCTGTCAATTTTTTACAAAAAAATCTAAACGCTTTTTGTGCTTCCCTTTAATCTGTTCTTATGACTGCAGTCTTATTGTTTCAATTTTTGTTTCAGATGAGAATGGTAATGATTTTCACTTCGGAATAATTTGTTCACAATTATGAAGCAATAGCACAATCAACATGGATGAATATAAAATTTGGACACAAAACAACGAAATCTCTTCGGATGAATTAAAAATGGACGAAGATTACGAATCTCTACCCACCACAATATCTGATTTGTTTAATAATACCAGTGTTTATCTAAATCTTTCCACCCGGCTAATCAATACTTATAACCAATCGGAGCCCATCTTAAACACTTCTTGTGATGCACCGAGATTTTATGTTAACATTACTTGTGAATTACCTATAAATTACGCCGTACCAATGTACGGATACATTATGCCTTTTTTATTGTTCATTACTATTATAGCTAACACCCTTATCGTTGTTGTGCTCAGCAAAAGACATATGAGAACTCCTACAAACGTTGTACTTATGGCGATGGCTCTCTGTGATATGTTTACTCTTCTTTTTCCAGCGCCATGGCTTATCTACATGTATACTTTTGGAAATCACTATAAACCATTGTGGCCGATTAGTATTTGTTACGCATGGACCGTCATGCATGAAGTAAGTAGCTTCTATTACTCATAATCTAACTTTTATTAACAGCTTAATTCAATTTAATGAGAAATAAATTACTGTTTAATAGTTAAGGGTAGAGCAAAGCTTCATTAGGTTAATTTTAAAGTGTGTAAATCAAAATCATCAATATGGAACTAGCTCACTTATGCGCATTGGCATAGCGCAATCCAAATACCCGTGCTGAGATCATGTGAGATGGATGACACCGTGGTGACCGATTAGAGAAACGTCACTTATCGCTGCCCCCTTAACAATCCCCAGTTTGGGTTGGCCAGAGTGGTAGGGTTATGAATAGAAACGCTTCTCTAACATTAGAGGAAGAAAAGGACCCTAAGCAGAATATCTATTCAGCTGCCGACAAAACCTTAGGTACTCTTATACTTATACAGCACACTCTAGAACTGCAAGCTAGGGTAGCGATCAACGCACTCTCGAGTAAACACTAAAATTAGAACTTGAAGCTGTCCATAGTTAATTTATGGCCAATTGCAGGTATTGGCTGGGCACTTCAAACTAAATAAGGGCCTTAATACACTACAGATTGTGTCGGAGATGTAACGAATCAGCCGAAACAATATCCGGCTTTGGTTTCAAACTGAGGTGCCATGTTAGGAGACTTCTGGTCTAATAGGGCCAGAATCAGTGGCACTTCGCTTACTAAAATCATGAGATGGGTTGAGATCTACGTCCATCACTGGACAAAGACGGCTAGAAGAGAATAAGGACAATTTTAAATTTTGTAAATCAAAGTTCTCTAATTGGATATTATGGAGAAAAAGCCTTTTACTTAAATCAATTACTTAAGTAATCAAGTTTTAAAAACAAAATACTTAAAAATTGAGATTCAACTAAGGAATTCGATTTGCAGATCAATTTCACAATTCAGAAGTGTCTCTTAATATCTTGAGCGCATGGGATGCCCGTGACAGCGGCGAACGCCAGCACCATCGTGTTAAGCTCTTTCGCACGCCTGATTAAAAGTATCACTTCTGTCTCATGATGTTTAACATATTATTTAAAGAGCACGAAATTCTTCACAAATTAGATTATGACCCTTTTTTAACTAAAATAAACAGTCCAAGTTATGGGTCAAATTAAGTAAAGAAATGCTGAAAACTTCGAGGAACAATTTTGTTTATTTTACTCCAAACCCTGTATCTTTTAAATGAAAGGTTTAACAAAAAAATTGTACGCCTTTCGGGTAGAAAATTTACTGGCATACAACTTTAGTTCAGTAAACTTTTTTAACAATCAATCCATTTCAAAGAAACACTGACATTAAAGGGAAAATGAAGTTTTAAGTGAAATATTGCACCAAAGTGCACAAAGCAAATTCTAAAAGATCAAAGGATAATAAATTTGATATGATAACGATTATTTTAATAAATCAACGCAAAGAATGGAGTAAATACGAATTTTCTCGAGTGAAAACGGTGAATTCGGAAACGGTAGACTAAAATTGCAGGTCATTAAATTTTCTATCAGGAAAGACGGCTATTTTTTTATAAAACTTTTACTTTGAAAGATAAACAGTTTGCAAGAACAGAAAATTTCTAATATTTTAACATTTTTCAATGTTGAACTTGAAAAAACAGTTTTAACAAAAATTCATGCATAAGTTTGTTAGGCGTTCTGTTTGATTGAAATTGCATATTTGCCGAATGCATAAGAATTACAAAAACAACCGAAGTTTTAAACGGAAATAAGGACAAGTAGCTCTAACTGTTCTAGTATTGTAAACGTAGGTAGCTCATCAAAAAAATGAACCACATTTGCCTTGTGTCTTGTGACCGCGGTTTCGTTGTCACCTCATAGGGGACTCAATTCGCCAGATACGTTTTGGCAAAACGATACCATCTTCCAAATTGCAATCATGAATGGAATTCGGAATAGCGGGACTAGCCCATACTTCCTTCGTCGTGACTCTGGATACCAGGTTGACATTTTCACCTCAACTTTTCATCGGGAATTTTTTCCTACAGGGGACCGATTTGCATATTGCTTGAATATTGCGATAGAAAACGTAGCGTCAATGCAGATTTTACGTTCCGCTTAGGACCCCAACAAGGACCTTTGCTTAGCTACGTTAAAATAATGTAGGCAAAGTTGATCTATAAAGGCCATCGTCGAATTCGCGCCGGTCGGAATTGCGACCGACTTGCAAAGTTGTGCAGAGCGGTCGGATCCGGTAATGGTTCCATTAAGTGCGATTGTAGCCTTAATAATCCCCGGGTTGCTGCTGGAGGCTAGGGTTGCTGACAACTCGCGTAACTCCAGGCATACTTTGCCAGGCATCTTCCCTCGTTCACTCGCAACTTTTTTCACAACGCAAGTCTTTGTTTTGTGCAACTCTCACAAGGGCAGCTCGATTATCTCACTCTTTGAGTTAAGGTGCAATCTTCATGTTTTTCAAAGTTATTCGAAGGTTGACCATCATAAACCCGGGTACACAAAAGAAGCAATTACTTCGATCCTTCCACGCCTCGACCCTTTTCATTACCAAAGAGCGAAATTTAAACGAACACCAAATTAATCAGATTCTCTTCATTTTCGAGTGCCGAATGAAGATTGTTCCCGACTAACCTTAGCAATCGGATTAATTAATCAGACACCTCGTAAGAGAAGCCACCCCCCGCCATACGGAAACCAGATTAATTAATTACAATAATATGCAGTCAAATTACGTTACACTGAATTGGAAGAATCAAATTTACCTAATTCGAAATGATGTGATGTTACCGCATTTTGATTCGCCGTGTGATTCAAAAGGAATCAGGATAAAAAATTCGACTTTGGCCTCAAATAATTTTTTTTTCCTGCAGGGAAGGGGGAAACCTTCATAGGCACCTCACCATCAGGGATGGTAGTGTCAGATTCTTACTGACTAAAACCCCCTCCCCGACGACAGCGGGATTTACCTTCTCGGTATTACTTCCGCTGTCGTCTGCGATCTTACAATGCTGCATCGAAGATGCAGACTCCCGATGAGCCCCCGGTATAGCACAAAAGTTTGTGTCCGGGAGGTCAAGCGCTAACACTTGATTCTACTTTTTACAAGCGAACCGGACGCACCGCTCGCCCCGATCCAGCACGTCTCACCGGGCCACCTAGTGGTCCGTGGTCGTCGGCATAGATGCAAGTCCACTCGTCATTAACTTAGTCGGCGGAGATCCCGGCAACCAAGTTAAGGCCGAACCGACCTTCATCCATACCAGAGACCCCAAACCCCCAAGCGACTCTGCAAATCATATTAAATCGCAGAGCGCGACGCGACCGGGTCACTTGAAAAACTTGTGGTCGCTGGCAAAGTGCCAGTCCACTCGTCGCGATCATCCCGCCCTGGACTAGCACGAGAGTCTGTGTCCAGAGAGGGTCGTACGGACCCTATTCTACCCCGTCGAACGACCGTCACTACTCGACCCGAACCCGACCCGCCGATTAATGACGATTTTCTTCGAGAATTCTCTTGGGAACTTCTCGCGCATCTTCTCGCGGGAACTTTTCAAGGGAACTTGAAAACGCTCTCATTGACTTAACTGTAGGGCGGGGACTGATGAAGACCGCTACAACCAGTCATTCGTCTTCGCTGGACAGCATGAAAGCAATCATGTTGTTCGGGCTTAGTGTGTCGCCCATCCGGAGCGAAATCATCACTCTCTCTCTCTCTCCCATCTTAGGCATCCGAAAAGAGTGGGTTCCGCCGTATCTTCGTCCCCGAAGTAACGACAGGCAGGTGACTCGGTCAGCCTGAACCTGTGGAGATATGCCTGGAAGCATCCGTGTGCGGTGAGAGCTTGTGTTATATGAAAGTTCACCTCTCCGTGCTTTCTCGCTACCCAAGGACGAAGATCCGGAATGAGCTTTCTGGTCCAAGCGGCATTCGTGCCGGAGGACCAGCTCCTTTGCCAATCGTCGAGCGTCCGCTGCTTAATGGTGGGGTCCGGTCCCGCTCGTACGTCTGCTCTCTCTCTAGCTAAAAGCTCTATGGGAGGCATGGAAGCCAAGACTCGCACGGCTTCGCCGGGCACGGTCCTGTAAGCGCAAGTTACTCGAAGTGCCATCTTGCGCTGCCAAACGGGAGCGGCGTACAACATCACCGACTGTGCGACGGTGCCCAACATCCTTCGCTTCGTCGGTTTTGGGCCACCGATGTTGGGCATTAGTCTAGCGAACGAAGTAACTATCGCCGTCGCCTTGTTGCACGCCGTACGGATGTGATCGGCAAAATTCAGGTTCTTGTCTATCTTTACCCCCAGTATGGTGACGAAGTCTTTGACTGCAATTGGGGAACCACCCAAAAGCAGCCACATAGTGGGGGATTTTCTTCGGCCGCGGATTACGACTGCCTCGGATTACTCCGGTACCAGAGTAAGTCCGCGGCTGCCCGCCCAGGTGTTTATGGTGGCTATCGCTGCGTTTGCTTTGGCTTCCAAGGCCGGGGACTCCCTGTCTACATCGATGAGGATGAGGTCGTCGGCAAAGCCGTATAGCGTGGCCTCAAATAATTTAGAAAATCTATAAATAACATATTCATAGAATTCATAGAATATTTATAGAATTTTTTCTTTTTAGAACTATTTTAACATTTGTATAGTTAATTTAACTACTAAGTATTAATCCATTGATTTTAGACAATAAATGGTTATAATATAGTTTGTACACAATTTCACGCTCTTTAAACAATTACTGAATAGTTAAAACGAAAAATTAAATAATTTCGGTTTGATAAAAATTAAGATAATTGCTCTAAAAATGTTTATAAAGACCGGCATCTTTTAGGAGACACCTGTATATAAAATGTGTATATAAATTTTATAAAATGTCTGGTTCATCTCTAAATTATTTTATATCGCGACAAGTTTTTAATAATGTAGGGAGGTCAAATTACAGCGCAGATACTAATTTTTTAAAAGGGTGAAGCAGTTTTAATATTCATTTACTTTATGGTGGTTACAAATTTTATGAGTTAGCTTGTTGAATTCTTAATTAGAAAACTTGTATGTAGTTTGAAAATTTTACATGCACTACTTATTATAATTCCATATAGGATGACGTATGCGCGGAGCATTTAAATATATCAGCAGAACCTTTTGATGGTACATGTACTATTAATTAACAGTTCTGATTAAATAAAACTTTATTTGATTCTGGACATAAAACTATCTCGCGAAAGAAAGAAAAACAATTTTTGTAATGTCATTTATAGTAAACTTTATTGACAATAACGATCCATTTTATTAATGCTTCACATAAAGCGGACTATAAAAATACACATTAAGTTAGTTGTAAACTTGGTAACCAAATTGAACAATTTTATAACTATTGGATTTTATGTCGACAGAAAAAGTACACAAAATTGAAAAACTAGAAATTTGAAATGTAACTGTACGTTTTGTAACTTACTTACAATGCAAACATAATTTAAAATTTTCACTCTCGTAAAATTCTTTAGATGGGAAAATGATTGACAAGAAGAAAAAAATGTATGCTACATCCACTCACATTTAAATTATTTGCCGAACTTTCCATCAAGTTTGTTTTTAAATTATTCATCTTCTCAGATCAATATTTTTATATTTTATGGTAAACGCATACAAAATCGTAGTGATAAAAAAATAATGAACATTGTCTATTCAGTTAGTTAATATTGGTTTTTCAGGTTGAGGAAAATGTTAACAAATTTCAGAAAAATACTGGAAACACACTGTTTGCTTTTGTTGTTATCCACGCTTCAAGTTTTTTTATAGGGTTTTCAATAGCAAATTTTCCACATTACGTTGTTTGATCAAAACAAAAATTACCTGGTAATTACATTAAATTACTAATTATTACATACTATTAAATTTAATTAAGTAATACATATTCTACTAACTGTTCATGTACTATATAGTTTTTTTGTTTTGCTTGTAATTTAATTTTCTACCTACATAAATTTTAGTAATATTAAAAATAGGTCTGTTTGAATAAAAAAAACTGTCTATCGAAAAAACATTTTTCGTAAAATTATATTAGGAGAATTCAAATATGAAATCGAAAAATTATTTAGTTTCCTTTACATAAAAAATTTAAATACGCCACTAGCATACTTATTACTTGCAAATTTTGAAGTGACAATATAACAAGTTTAAAAAATGGTTTACAATAAATAATACAAATTATATTACTAAAATGTGACATAAAGAAGTTGAAATAGAAAGACTTTTACAGGGTGGCTAGCATTTTTCTCCTGCATCAAGATTGCGAAAACTCATGGATTTTTTTGGGTTTACGTGGGTTGTCTTGGAATTAATTGCGAAGAAAATTGTTGATCTTGCAGAACGCTAAAGCGAAATAATCGAAAGGTAGAGGTGACGTGTTTAAATTCCTAAATCTGGGACAAATATAAACATAAATTATCTACGGAAATTAAAATTGTGAATTAAGCTGAAGATTTGACCTGAAATACAACTAACAAACGTAATAGTTGAGACTTAAAAAATAGTGTATGCACTTACCCTACTATTGATAAACAAAGGCTCGATTCATCACCTCTTTGAGAGAACCCTTTCCGGGTGAGAGTGTAGTAATGCTTGTCATTACGAACTGACTTGTAACCTTCCTAGTGGAAAGATGAAGGTTTATATAGGCCCCTCCTGCAAAAAAATTCTGAGAATGTATTATCAAAATTTTGAGTAAATCGATTTTGAAGTTAGCTAATTTTCATGTACAAACACCCAAAAACCTAACGAGTCGCTCATTCTGTGGTCGGTCCGTGCAATATGAATGACCCTAACACTTAGAAAATTTCGCACCGGCAGATGCAGCTCGTCTCTCCTACATGTAACATCGATTATTTTTTGTTTTTACGCGATTTTTTGGGGGTTTAAGATCCCGGTTGCCTTCATCCCGGTGTTCTAGATGGATGGCGCCTTCTCGTATGTTTAGCTCTGCCGCGGAGCGGCGTACGCTATTGAAAAACCGCCCGGAGGGCCGTAGGGTAGGTTTTTTGATGCGCCCAATTCTGGCCGTGCCAGATCCACCCAGAAAAGTAATTTGTGCCATCAAAACCGGCCCCGGGGCGCAGCCCCGAAGGGCCTGGGTTTTCCCCATAGTTTTTTATGTTTATTTAGAGACATTATTCTTAAAATATTTGTGGTTCTGAAAAGAACCGTTTTTTTTATTCATTATTAGTGCGATGTTATACGCACGGGAGTCGACTGGGAAATGCACTCCGTTCCGAGCGAGCGCTACTTATATTTATAACCTCGGTAATGGGCGTGGCCTAAACATGCGATTTACATGTAAAATTTAGCTTTTTTCAAATTGATTTTTCTCAAAATTTTATATATACATTCTCGGGCGAAATTTTTACAGTACACTCTAATAAGGTTCATTTTGCTATAAAAAAATTTTGGGGAAATTTGGGGTGACAAGCAATAGGTAATTCTTCCCCCATTTCCGTTTAACGCGTGCTTTCTCGATCCGGATTATAGTGTACGATATTAGATCAAGCTACAACTCAAAATCTATTAATGAAAGATAACACTTTTATTTATTTGTTTATTT
The DNA here is from genome assembly GCA_932274525.1 of Podabrus alpinus. Classification (NCBI taxonomy): domain Eukaryota; kingdom Metazoa; phylum Arthropoda; class Insecta; order Coleoptera; family Cantharidae; genus Podabrus; species Podabrus alpinus. The sequence continues at coordinate 100,691,313 of OW026452.1, forward strand.
CCCAAACAACGAACATAATCATAAAAAAATACGAAAATGTTATAAAAAGACTACAATTTATAAACAGCAGAAGTAATAAAATACGTAAAATGTCAAAAGATGCAATCAATAGTTAAGAAGGACGATAATTTCTTGAATGAAGTTCCTGAAATAATAGGAAACAGTAGAAGGAAAAATATTACGAAATAAATACAGATGACGATGACGGCATACACAGTAGTAAACATGTCTTGAACCAATGTACAAAATGAGGAGGACCACAACAAAAACCAAAATGAAAAGTAATTTTACAAGAGGAACTAGAGACTCATCATCGACATCAAAATTTGCTTGCTTTAGTTGTGCGATAAGACTGTAGGCTTCCGGATCATAAAATATGTTCGTTTAGCCTTTTACGATAGATAGCATTACTAATTAAAAATTTATTTGGTGATTGATTCTGAATATTTTTAGGTTATTCCAAATATGTTTCATACGGCTAGCATATGGTTAACTTTGGCACTTGCTGTTCAACGATATATTTATGTATGTCATGCTCCGTTGGCTCGAAAATTTTGTACAATGCCCAATGTATACAAGTGCTTAGTTTATATCCTTGTACTGGCAGCCCTGCATCAAGGGACACGTTTATTTGATCAAGATTACACTCAAGTAAGTATTATTTTTGTCTTTGTTCTGGGTGTTAAAGTAAAACTTTTATACTGGAATTCATTAAACTTTGTTTGACGCGATTACGGAATCGCGATATCAATATATAACCACGGTAATCCTGGTATTCACAGCCTCAATTTGATACTCATATCCGTGTTTAGTTATCGCTATTAAAAACCGTCGATGTTACTTGTGCAATTTAACCAGAGACAGTTCGGTAATATACCGTTTAAAATTTCGTGATAATTTTACACATTTTGACGTTTATATCGTACCTAACTAACCTAACTCTATATAATTACAACAAATTTGATAACCTTACCTAAGGCCAGTTAGGCTCTTTGATTAACCTAACCTGAGCCTAACCTGAACCGAACCTGAACCTAAAAATTGTAGATTTGTTTTTTGTGCTTTCTTCAGCATGAAACCATCAAACCGTCGTGTTTTTCATTGCGGTAAGGGAAACTATTGATCGCTACTAATTTGAAGCAGCAAAGGTGAAAAGCTGGGTGAGCTCGTACGGTGTGCCTCCAAGGTTCTTATGCTAGCTCACAACGCTGTTGATTAGTCGGTGGCTCCACCTACACCTTTCGTTTGCGTTCCATTTCACTTCCTATGTGCTTATAGATTCTTTTGATCGTTCCGCTAGTATTTCCAGCACATTTTTTAACCTTTTTTTCGAGCGTTATGGAGGGGAAAATCTTCAAAAGACTCCATTCTGATGGTTTGGGTGGTAGTGTGAGATTCCTACTCACTAAAACCCCCTCCCTAGCGTGTACTGGTGGCGTGGCATTTGTCTTTCGACATTATCTTCTCCGCCATCGAGATTTAACGCGTTAGATGTTCGTTATTGGTTGCCTATCTATTCTTCTTGGGCGACTTGGCTTTGCGTCTCTGTTCTTCGCCTTCTTTGGATCCCATAATTTTGTTTATGAACCCGTTAACTGTTTCCCAATGGTGGATGCTTGTCTGCTATTGTTGCTATTCTGTTTATCCTCTCCCCACTCTTGGCATCCAAACACGGTGTGCTGGGCGTCGTCCTCATTTTCGCAGTAGTAACATATGGTGCTGGGAGACTTCCCGATTTTATACAGATATTTGTTTAAACACCTGTGTCCAGACATCACCTGTGTAAGGTGGAAGTTTATCTCTCCATGTTCTCATTTTAGTCAGAGCTCTAGATTGAGGATGAGTACCCTGGTCCATTGGCTGGTTTCGGAGGCATCCCATCTCTCTTGCCACTCCTCCAAGAGCCTTTCTCTGTGTGCTGTCTTGGCTTGTTTGCCGCTCTCGATGTAGTTGGTGGCTCTTTCCTCTGCCATAAAGTCTATTGGCGAGAGTCCAGCCAGGACCAGCACAGCACTCTCCGATACTGTGATGAACGCACTACAAACTCTCAGTGGGGCTCGCATCTGTACTCTTGCAATCATCCGACGGTACTTCTGACCTGGACCACCTGAGCTCAAATGGGAGCGCCGTACATCAGTATGACTTAATGTACCACTGAGGCGATGACTCTTCACTTCGTTGCCTTGAACCCATCAGGTTTGGCATCAATTTTGAAGCCTGGACTTGCGCTACATTGCATGAAGATGAATGGAAACCGGGAATGCTATTGCGATTAGAGCATTAATACACGTCATCCTACATGCTCGCATTGTTCTTCTTCACTCTCTCAGCCTTGTCGAAATCCAAATATCATATTATCAACTCTATTACCGACGTTATTTGTTTCCGCTTGTTTTTGGCCGGCCCTCCTACGTTTGGGATGAAGGTCGTCGACTCCAGAAGTAGAGCCCACGGTTTAATAACAACCCAAGATTTTAATGAATTATTATCGGGCTTATAGTGGTGCTTTCCACCCTGGCGTTGATTATTGCGTTTATGTTAGAAAATTAATATATTGTATAATACTGGAATTGCGTTACCACGGTTATATTATATTATCGTGATTATGTAATCGCCGATAAAGCAAAGTTTTATGAATCCATTAACTTCATAATATTAATATTTACTTTGTGAAATAATATCTTATCATACAATATATTTTATGTTACACATAAATTTTCATGTACATTGGCCTGATTAGCCTGACTTTGATAGTCTTCGGTGTCGTTAATTGCCATTCAAACTATAATTTAAGATAAACTCCTTGCAGTTGACATTTACTGTAGGATAATATGTCAAAACTTCACATCAATATTTATGTTTTCCATCTCAATAAACCTGATCGAATATTAAATTATTTTAATGTTCAAAAATTTTGAATCGTCGCGTCGTTCCACATAGAATTAAAATTAGAGAGACTGAGTACAGTGGAGGTATTTAATATACCTAACTTGCAAATTGCTCACATGCTAGTGGCATGTTTGATACACGCAAACAAGCTCTCATTACTACGAAAATATTATTACCTTATTAAAACATCGAAATTTACATGGAAGAGATATTTACTGCAAAATTAACATTAGTATAATATTTCAGTTCAAATTTTGCTTGAGAACAAAGAAAAGTATTAAAATTTTGGTCGTAATACGAATAGGTATAATGCATTGTTCTGGGTTGTGTACTTTGAAATAATATAATATTAATCAGAAGTGGGATTGAATAAATATTATTTTGTCTAATAATAATTCGTTTTTTTTGTAGCGAGAAATCTTTTGGAATGGAAACAATGAACAAGTATGCTCAATTCAGACGGCATCCTGGATCATCGATTACATAACAGAGGATGTTTATTATTGTACTTACTTTTTATTTAGAATAATTTTTGTACATTTAGTTCCATGTGTAGCATTGGTTGTGTTAAATTTTTTATTATTTCGTGCTTTAAGGCAAGCCCAACAAAGACGGGATTTACTATTATCGAAAAAAAATCAAAAAAATGAATGCAAAAAGTTAAGAGACTCAAATTGTACAACTTTAATGCTTATCGTGGTTGTTACCGTATTTTTAAGTGTAGAAATACCTTTAGCCGTAGTTACTATTTTACACGTATTATCGTCGAGTGTGATAAGAGAATTTTTAGATTACTACGTTGCGAACGTCTTGGTATTGTTTACTAATTTTTTCATAATTTTAAGTTATCCAATTAATTTTGCAATTTATTGTGGAATGTCCAGGCAATTTAGGGAAACGTTCAAAGAGTTATTCATTAGGGGCGCCATTGTTAGCAACCGAAATGGCGGTTCCTCCAGATATTCCTTAGTAAATGGTCCACGAACTTGTACAAACGAGACAGTTTTATAAATGTTCTATGTACAAGGTGTTTCGAAAAATGTGGTGCTTCTCGAGTTTTTAAATTTTTTCTCTTTCGAACGCTATTTCGAAATTATCCACCATCTCGTATATAAAAAAAAATGACTGTTTAATGTTAACTAACTATTAAAAGAACTGTCCCTTTTGTATAACATTAAATGTAACAGTGACGCTTAAATATAAAAAAAAAGGAAATAGAAGTATTATTTGTTAAACATGTTATAAATGTTATAATATTATTGTTCATAAATGTTTACAATAATTCTATAAGATGTATTAAATTTGTCAAATATTTTCAAAATCGAGAGCCCTATTTTTGAAAGTATTTAATAATGATAATTCGTTGTATATGATATCGATGTTAATTTGAAACGGTGTTATGAAAGTTACTTAGTCCAGTTCTGTTTCTATTAGTAATATAAATATAAAAATACGTGTAAAAATGAAAGTGTTAAAATAATTTACCTATACTTGACATTTCATTTGTTGCCTTTTTACCCACAATGTATTTTAAATAAATGTATAAAACCCTAATTGTTTTTATATCATTACTTTCTCAACATCCTGTATAGTCAATTTTTTAAGTCCTGAATGTTAAACGAACAGCAAGAAGTATGGTTAATGGCAACCTCCACGAAGAATTGTAACGAATTTTATTCGCTACCAATTTTTGTTTCATTGGTACTTCTCGCTCCACCTAGCGGTCGAACCGCCCAAGCACTTCCAGCGCGTTTGCTCAGTTTGCGTTTGCAACTGATGTGAAGTGAACGTGATTTTGGGGGTTGGGTTCCGAATTCTGAACATGTGGTTGTGATTTTGGGAGAATTGCAGTCCAGCGATACAAATTGATTTGGAGTATTGTTTATTTTCCAAACCCAATCGGGGATGTAAATTCGTTGCTGATGGATGGTGGATTTTTCTCGTATCGCACGGTATCTTTTTGTCGGACCCCATCGTCCATACTTTCTTTGAAGGATTTTTATTCGTTCAAACTGGTAAGTCACCAAAATTTATTGTTAATTACTCCACAGATGCATACGTTAATTAACTCGGCCATTTTTACTCCGACCACCTGGAGTTTGTTATCGATATCAGTCGAAACAAATTTTGTTCCAGCTCGATTTTTATATTTTTAATTTCATGTTTGGCGTCGTTTAAATTTGCCTTTGACTGTATAATATCTTTGTGTGTTAACATTTTGGGTGTATCTCTTGACTTGTATTTTTTTGATTGGAGAGTTTTGCCAAGTTTGTAATTTATTTGCAGGTTTTGTGTTTCTGCATAAAATTGATTAAGGCAATCTTATCTCTTTTACGCTCGCACGCGTGGATATAGATATTAAATGCTGTATTTGTTGAATCATTATTATTTATGAGAAATAATGTTTTCGTTACTAAAAATTAAGCACCTTATAATTAACTAAGGTACCATCGTGCAGTGCTGGCCTAATGCATAGACATAGAGATTCTAAAGTGGTCGGCATAGTTTCGAATCTCGTATTTGAATTTTTATGCTTGATATTTTTTTGGAGTTTATTTTTATTTATGTATCTTTTTTATTGGAAAAGGAGTATATAGAAAGGAGGTAGCGATGCATGACAAAAGTAGAGTGGTGGAAAATTTCATCGGGGGCTTAAGATTGGTTGGTTATCTGGAAGTTCGTAGTGGTTGCACCATTTGTTGGGATTTTAACGACCACTCGGACGTTCGCTTAATTAATTCGGGAAGAGGTTCTTGGTGGAAATGTTTTACTTCTGTACATCCTGTCGGCTAATGCAATTACCATCGGACATCGCAAATATTATTACCTTCTAGCAACGACCATCTGGTTGCTACTCTATTATTGTACATCAGTCGATTGGGTTAAGCAAAGTTGGCCAGAAGCGAGTCGATACTCTTTTGTCGCTCGTCGTAATTGACCCATTACTTTGGTTTTTGTTTTGCCAGCGAAGGTGCCCGTTAATCTTTTATAGATAGGGCATTCACCTCGAGAGAATCCACGGCTCTAGCTTGCCGCTACAACGAGCTAGTTGATCCGAACATCATGGCTTTGCTCACGCTTATAAATAAGTAGGAAGTATTATCTACGTGAGCGTAATGATCTAGGCTGTCTTCTCATTAGAGACAGAGGGGGGTCAAGTTACGTTTCAGAATTACTGTTCTTTTTTCGTTCCTTTATGGTTTGTCTAAATCTGTGATACAGGAAATTTTACAACAGGTAACCAAAAACACTGGATTATGGGGTTAAATGAGACTTTTCGTATTTTATGTGATTTCTCTAAATCGGCGAAAGCCCCTATATAGTGTTTAGATGTAATGATCAGGATGAAAGACTAATAAGTAATTAATGTTCCGAGTGATCAACAAGTTTGCTTATATCAGCAACAAAATTTGAGTTTTAGTACATTTTAAGGTTTTTAAAAAGTTTTACGGACCTCGCGGAATTTCTTAGCTCGGCCCTCCGGTAGGCTTCAACATGCTATGTATCAATAAGTACAAAAGATGTTAATGCACCATAATAAACACATAAATATCGAGTTTATTTGGTGGTCCCATGCAACATTAGTTGATTAGGGCGCAGTTTACTGTGTTTATACCGAAATGGGCGGGGCTTAAGCCTTAATGGGTGGAGACTAGAAGGGAGGTAGGTGGAGATTAAGCTTTTAACCGATAAAGCTCCGAGTAACATCCGATGTAGAAAAGCTACTATACTCACATACATATTATGTTAAAATTTTGCATGTACTGTTTATTATTAATGTCTCAGGTTAACCAGTAGGTCCCCTATGCCTGTGATAATACTTCAAACGCACAACATGTGCACAGGAGAGAGGTCGCCCAACACTGGAATTAGACTCTGTGAAAAACTTTTTGCGGTAAAATGGCCGAAAATATGATAGCCAATCACATGTGCTGTTGCTGTATAAATTTTTGTCCCCCTTGTCCCTCTGTAATATAGCATATAGTCTTTAGTAGTTTGCGCCACCTTGTGATAGAGTTCTTCACTATTTGCTTAAGAGCTTGAAAATTGTAAGCATTCAGGTAAGAAGACGTCAGTCCTAATCTGCTAATCCCATCCCATGCAGTAAACGATGTACAAGCCCCCTCTCTTCTTTACAGAATTTAATTAAAAACAAATTTTGGCGAAAGAACTCAACTTACCTTTACCATATCCTTTTTCCTTTACCATCATATCTTTTCCTGTCTGTACTATTTCTTTTTTCCACTTATCCCATCTCAATAGTTCCCATTCCATGCATTATCCGTGCATCCCCAGCGTTTCTTACTGGAACATGTGTCTGGGAAGGTTCAGATAGTCCTACACCTTGGTCTTTATCGTTTTTCATCTTCGGGACCTTGTCCTTCTTATCCTATATATTAGATATTATAGTCTGCGTAATCATCTTCTGATACCCAACTTTAAATAATGTCTCTCCATTTTCCACATCAACTTTAGGCAATACCCATATTTGGTTTTGTGTTTCCTTTTGTTTGCTGGTTAAGTCATTAAGTCACCCTTAAGCTTATTCTTATTTTCATCCACAACTTCAATCTGTATCTTTATCTTATAATTCAAGAATCTTCCTTTATAAACGCAAAAAATCCTTCCACGGACAAACCCCCAAAAAGTTCCCCTCTTCTTGCTCAGCTATTCCATCCACTTTTGGATATAAGCCTCTTCAAGTTCATTTTTCCACCTCAATCTGTTTGATGCAACCCGCACCCAGTTCAGTCCCGCCGTCAATTTGAGATCATCGACCCATCTCATTGGTGGTCTACCCCTTGGCCTTTTATTTGCGTAAGGTCTCCAGTGCATTAGCTGTCGATTGCATCGTTCCGTGTCACCTCTTGCTACATGTCCGGCAAATTTCCATTTTAATGATGCTGCTGCTTCAGCTATATCTTTGATTTTGGTGTTGCTTCGTATCCACGCATTTGTTTTTCGGTCTCTGAGTGAAATTCCCATCATGGCTCGTTCCATCGCGTGTTGTGCTACGCGAAGGGTATTCATATTTTTCCTTGTCATTGTCCAATTCTCGGCTCCGTAACTCATAACCGGAAGAACGCACATATCAAATACTCTTGTTTTTAGATGTAGTGGGATCTTCCCATTCTTTAAAATGAAACTTAGTTTTCCGAAAGCAGCCCAAGATTGCGCCACTTGTCTTTTGATTCCCATATACTGGTTTTCTCTACCCAAGGTAAACGTCTGGCCCAAATATATGTAACTATCAACCCTTCCAATTTCTTGATTGTCAATCACAACAATCCCATCTCCATCAAACATAGTTTTGGTTTTATTGATGTTTATCTAAAATGATGTTTATATAAAAGTTCGCTACAAGCTCTTATAGGCTTCTTTCTAATTGGGGACTTTAGTTCCTCCAAAAAGTGGTTATTCGCCTATAACCCGCTTAATTTCATTTTTAGGAAAAATTATAATAACACTAAAATTGAAGAGCACTACGTAAGTTTCTTAAAATATTTTAGGCTTCTATACAAAGTATAGCAGAAGCCTTATGATCTGGCTCCGTGTCCGTCTGTCTGTCCGTCCGTCCGCATAATTCAAACCTAATCAGAACGCTCGAAATTGTCATTGTAAACACATCGTATGTATAATAAAATTTGTTTTAAATTTAAAAAAAGGACTTTCCAGTTTAACTTATTTTTGATGTTTTCCACTATACCGGGTCCAAAGTATTTGGGATGTAATAGAATTTCATTTTCCAACGTCATGAAGTAGAACATTTTGATGTTTTTGCGTATGAAAGTTTGATAATTCATATAACTCTGATATATATTTGGGGAATTTCTACCTATATAGACATTTTATTCGTTTATACCCGGATGATCTCTTTTTGTGTGTGTATTTTTCGATGTTCTCCGTTTTTGAATCATTAATATCTCTTATTATAAAAGGCCAAGTCTTTCTTTCTTTCTTTCTGTCTGTCCCACGGAAATACCCGAAGCAAACCGAACCGAACCGAACGCACAACGTATCATCGGATCAACGTATCATCGGATCAACGTATCATCGTATCAACGTATCATCGTATCAACGTATCATCGGATCAACGTATCATCGGATCAACGTATCAAGGGATCAACGTATTTAAATTTCCTATATAGGTGAAAAATTATGTAAATAAAATATAACTTATATTTGGTCTGCATTGAAAAAACAGATCAACGTATCAACGTATTTAAATTTCCTATATCGGTGAAAAATTATGACAGCTATTTCCAAAAAAGCATTATGTGAACTTCCATAATGGATAATGAAAATTTTGAAAATCCTGCTGCAAAGCGACGGCGATTGAATCGTGAGAGAAAAGCACGTACAAGAGCTAATAACACAGAAGAACAGCTTCGATCACAGCGACAAGCTGACGCTCGGTCTCATGCGATACGTCGACAACGTGAAACTTTGGAACAAAGTCAAGCGCGGCAAGCTGCTGACGCTCGGTCCCATGCGATACGTCAACAACGTGAAACTTTAGAAGAAACTCAATAGCGGCAAGCTGCTGACGCTCGGTCCCATGCGACACGTCAACAACGTGAAACATTAGAAGAAACTCAAGCGCGGCAAGCTGCTAACGCTCTATCCCATGCGACACGTCAACAACGTGAAACATTAGAAGAAACTCAAACGCGGCAAGCTGCTAACGCTCGATCCCATGCGATACATCGACAGAAAGAAAATCGATACCAAAGTCAAGCAATTCAACTCCAAATAAGAGCATTGAGATTTGATGAATCTCACGTTACTCGACACGATTGTGGAGAAATGAATTCCATCTGTCAGTTCTGCGGCTCCAAGAATTTCGCCAAGGAGCGTCCAGTTGATAAACAATTTAACAACTGCTGTCATAAAGGAAAAGTGAAGATTCCGCAACCGCTCGATCAACATGGGAATCTATTGTTATATCCCGAATTTCTTCGCTCTATGCTTTCAGATTCAGAAAATCCTTACTACAAGAACTTTCGTCAGCACATCCGCTCTTACAATTCCTCGGTTTCTTTCGCTTCAATGGGAGCAGAGATTGTTTCAATGCCGGGTAACGGACCATACGTTTTCAAAATTCATGGACAGACGTACCACAGAACCACAAACCTGTATCCACCTGAAGGACAAACAAGAAAGTTTGCACAACTGTATGTAACTAGATGATAGCCCGTCCGAGGACGGGTAGCTAGAAGGACGGGCAGGCAGCCAAGGTCATATGGCTTTTGGATTGCACTGAGAGCTTTCCTTAATCTTCATTCAACTTAAGTTACCTTGGGTAGCTGCCCGTCCTTCTAGCTACCCATCCTCGGACGGGCTATCATCTAGTAATTTTTATAAGCGATGTTTTTCTCCTATTACAACTTCTAATTCATCTGACCAAATTCTCAAGCCTTTCCTTTTAGGCTTCTATACAAAGTATAGGAAGAAGCCTTATGATCTGGCTCCGTGTCCGTCTGTCTGTCCGTCTGTCCAACCGTCCGCATAATTCAAACCTAATCAGAACCCTCGAAATTGTCATTGTAAACACATCGTATGTATAATAAATTTAAAATGAATTTTCTAGTTTTACTTTGATGCGAAAAAAACAATTTTTTATTTATTTTAACCATAGCAGTGGCTTGATGTGATTAATGAAGTTAAGTTGCAAATAAAAGAGAAAGGAGAGGATTGGTCCACCTCAAAAAATGGACCGCACATTACAGAGAAGTGAAGTTTCGAATGGAATGGAAAAGTTTGATTGTTATTACTTTATATTATAGTAAATGATAATTATTACCAACCGCAAAAAATTTAATTGGTGCAGATTATCGGATTATCTGATGTTACATTATAAATATTATGTCGACCAAAAATAACTAGCAACAAAAACTTTTCACACCAAAAAGGTAGCTGTATAGAAGCCTAGGAACTGCCGCTAAAGCGAGTTCCACCTTGTTTTTAAATTAATTAACCGTATACAACTGGCAAAACGGTTGCGAAGAATTATAAAATATATTATTATCATTATTACTATTTAATTGTGTTATTGGATCCATATTCTTATCAAATACGAAAGAATTTTTGCTTATTGTCTCTTCACTAAGGGGTCATCCATTAATTACGTAAGAGTTTTGGGGGGGGGGTATTGGATATCTTACGGACCCTTACGTGGGGGGGGTCCAAAATTACAAAAATCATCCTTACGTAATTAATGGACAGCCCCTTACCAATTATTCAAAAACTTTATTCCAATTCCAATGTGTAATATAATAAAACGTCCGTTCAGTTACAAGTTAGTTTAATGACTCCTTGATACATTGCTAAGTAACATAGACATTGCTAAGTAACATACATTATGTCACATGCCCTTTCTTTTTTTTAAAAAAAGCTAATGCAAAATACAAAATTCAAAATACAAATTATTTGGAAAATAAACAATTATTATTGATTCAAAACGTAGTCTTTTAGATAGCCCGGCTTTGAAGTTAATCGCTTTGGCCTGTCTTTTGCTGTCGAATCTTCTTTTCTGACCCTTTTATTTAACTCACTTATTTCCGATTTCGGATTAGGAATTTTCTCTGCTTTCCCTTCAACTCCCGTTTCGCGGAAACTTGCATTAAAACCATTTGTTATTTCACTTTGTCCTTCTGGTTCTTTATTTAAATCGCTTGCACTTTTATTTAAATCGGTTTCACTTTTATTTAAATCAATTTCACTTTCTTGTTGACGTAATGGTCTCAGGTGTATTCTATTACGCCTTAATGGTGTACCGTCTTCCGTTATTATTTTGTACGAATCTGGCTGTTCTGTTTTATTTATAATTTTTGCTTGAACCCAATTTCTTCTATCTTTTTGGACTAAAACATCCTGATTTTCTTCGAAATCTTGTAGAACAACCGATGATCTATCGTAATATTGTTTTTGCTTCTCTTGCTTCTTTTTGATTGCTTGCAGTGGTCCGCTACAATCGTATTTTGGTGTTAGACTTGCTTTTGTCATCAGCAAATCTGATCTTAATTTTCTTCCTTGTAGTAATTCTGAAGGTGATGGTATCATGTTATCTTTTGGCGTCGTGTTGTAATTTAATATCGCATTTGGTATGCTATTATTAGACGCGGTTGATTTAATTATCAATCCTTTTACAGTTTGCACTGCACGTTCCACTAACCCATTCGATCTTGGGTAGGTTGGACTTGATGTGTTATGTCGTAATACTTCATAAATTCTGCAAAGCTTGTTGAACTAAATGGGGGTCTATTGTCACTTATTATTTCTTGCGGTATTCCAAAATATGAAAATGTCTCTTCTATTATTTTGGTTATTGCCTTGGAATCTTTCGACATCACTTTTTTAACTATGATGAATTTTGAAAAATAGTCAATTATTATTAAATAATCTCTTGAATTGAAGTGAGCGAAGTCCATTCCGATTTTACTCCATGGTAAATCTGAGATTTCGTGATTTCTAAGCGGTTGCTTAGTGTTCGATTTCGCATATTTCTGGCAAATTTTACACTGTAATACGAATTCCTCGATGTCCTTTGACATTCCGGGCCAGTATACTAAAGTTTTAGCTTTATTTTGACACGCCGTTACACCTTGATGTGAGCTGTGTATTTTCTTTAGAACTTTTTCTACTTCGTTATGTGGTATAATTACTTTTCCGCCCCTGCATGAAATGCCGTCTGCGTAATGTAATTCTTCTTTAATATCCCAGAATTTCTTTGCATTCGTTTTAATCGATTTCTTGTGAGTTGGCCACCCAAAGTTAGTATAGTTAATTACTTCCTTCATGATGTTGTCGTTTTCTGTTGACCTTCTCAATTCTTCTAATCTTTCTTGCGACGCACAGACAATTGCATTTACTGCTACGGTCCGACCTTCTAGGTAATCAGTTTTCATCGTTCTATCTTTGATCGGGTCGCGTGACAATGTGTCTGCGATGCATAAATCTTTCCCTGGCACATATTCCAACGTGTAGTCGTATCTCATAATTTTTAAATTCTGAGCGTACCTTTTTTGTGTTTCTGTGAGGGATACCGAACTGTACCCTACGAGTTGATTATCTTGTATTACCACCGCTCCCAAACCATAGCTGCTTGCGTCTACTGATAAGCAAAGTGGTTTCTTTGGATCGTAGAATTTTAAAACTGGAGCTTTACATATTTTTTCTTTCAAAATCTTAAAGCATTTCTCTTCGTTTTCTCCCCACACAAATTCGTTTTTGTTACTCAATAATGTACGTAGGGTACTTGTGTGCTGCGATAAATTAGGTATAAATTTCCTTAAATAATTTATCATTCCTAGTACCCTCTGTAATTCTTTTTTATTTTCGGGACTTTGCAATGCATTAATTGCATCAACTTTCGTTCTTTCTATCGAAATTCCATTTTCCGATACTCTGTGTCCCAAATATTTAACTTCCGTTTTAGCTAACTGCATCTTGCTTTTGCTAAACTTCACGTTGAATTTTTTTGCTCTTTTCAACGCTTCTGTTAATCTTCCGTTGTGTTCTTCTTCGGTTCCTCCGAAAATTAACACGTCGTCTATGTATGGTATTGTTGTATTTAGGCCCTTTTACCTAAATTTGGGATCTTAGATTGGGGTGTACCTTTTAAATAATAGTCATGGAATAATATTAACTAATCTATTTAAATAAAATAATCGGGGGAAAATATTACATATATAATTATTTAAATTAATCTTACTCTACAATTATAATGACCCATAGGACCCAGGTAGATTGGATAACCCGTACAACTGACATCTTGTATTATTGTTCGTTAGTATTTGGATGCACAAACACCCGGCACTTTTAACCGATTCACTTATTAGTCCAAATGACCACTAACTCTTCTATATCCATTTTCGGATATTTAACAACTCTTAGTTGTACTACTTTTTCGTGGTATCTTTCCTAAGTCCTATTTAATGCTGACTTTAGCGACTTCACAATGCTCGTGTGTGTATTTGCAATACCTCTTTATTTAGCAACTCATAATTATAAAATTTACTCTACAGGGTGATATTTATATACTGGCCATTTTAATATAATTTAATTATCTATTTGTGGCATGCCCCCTGCTGAATTAAAGGTTGGCCCAAACCTTTGTTTTTAAAATAAAGGCACTGGTTTCTACACGAGAATTGCTCCACCACTAAAAAATTGAAAATTTTTATATTTAACTAATTAATCGTTAACATTAAAGGAATTATCTTAAATTTAACATATTCCTTAAATAATATTTTACAAAACATTCTTCTTCTTCTTACCCTTATTTATTCTTATTTAATTTTTTATATCATTCTTTTAGGGACTTCTTCTAATTCTTATCAAAATTTTTCTTACAATAACCAATTTTTAATGTTACTATATGTTGTAGCTCTCATGTTGATTTATAAATGTACCTTGAATCTCCAAAAAATCTTTTTTCGCACTATTTTTAGTTGACTATTTATTAATTCGTACTTACACATTGAAAATCCCAGTTTTTGTAAAAAATTTGTTCAAAAATTTATTTTTTGTTTTAATTCTTATTTGAATTTTCTGAATAATAAGTTAACTTTATGGTATATTAACATATATAATATTACAGTGTATCAAGCTTAATATTGTTGACTTTACTGCTATTAAAATTTAATTAAGTCTTGACCTATCCAATTGTAATATACTTATTTAAGCAATTTTTTGCCGTACTACTACATTTATGTATTAGGTTTTCTTATTGTTTTTATTTTGTCTACCTAAAGTATTTTACGTTGTGACCTTCAATGTGTATTTTCTCAATAATTATTTTGAGTAATCGTTCAAAATTGTTACTTTAAATTTAGTTACTTTAAACTCATAATTATAAAATTTACTCTACAGGGTGATATTTATATACTGGCCATTTTAATATAATTTAATTATCTATTTGTGACATGCCCCCTGCTGAATTAAAGGTTGGCCCAAACCTTTGTTTTTAAAATAAAGGCACTGGTTTCTACACGAGAATTGCTCCACCACTAAAAAATTGAAAAGGTTAGTTAATATTAAAAAAAAAAAAAGAAAAAAAAAATAATAAATAAATAAATACAACATGGTGCCCGGCACCTCCACCATCTTGTATTTAGGCCCTTTTACCTAAATTTTGGATCTTAGATTGGGGTGTACCTTTTAAATAATAGTCATGGAATAATATTAACTAATCTATTTAAATAAAATAATCGGGGGAAAATATTACATATATAATTATTTAAATTAATCTTACTCTACAATTATAATGACCCATAGGACCCAGGTAGATTGGATAACCCGTACAACTGACATCTTGTATTATTGTTCGTTAGTATTTGGATGCACAAACACCCGGCACTTTTAACCGATTCACTTATTAGTCCAAATGACCACTAACTCTTCTATATCCATTTTCGGATATTTAACAACTCTTAGTTGTACTACTTTTTCGTGGTATCTTTCCTAAGTCCTATTTAATGCTGACTTTAGCGACTTCACAATGCTCGTGTGTGTATTTGCAATACCTCTTTATTTAGCAAATCATAATTATAAAATTTACTCTACAGGGTGATATTTATATACTGGCCATTTTAATATAATTTAATTATCTATTTGTGACAGTATTACACCATCTAGGTTTTCAAAAACCCTATTAATTAGTTTTTGATAAACTTCTGGCGCGCTGTTTATACCATAAGGCATAGTTTTGTATCGATACCTTCCAAATGGAGTGGCTATCGTACATAAATTCGAACATTCATCGATTCGGTTTCGATTCGGTTCATCGATTGGTACTTGTAGAAACGCCGTCGTTGCATCTAATACCGTGAAGTATTTTGCTCCGTCCAATTCCGCTAAAACGCTATTTACTGTAGGCAGCGATAGTGCTCTCTCTTGATATTTTTATTTAGGGGTCGCGGATCCATACATACCCTTATCGAACCGTTGGGCTTGTTAACGATCACTATTGGGTGAACCCAATCTGTTGGTTCGTTTACAACTTCCAAGATTTGGTTTTCTACCATCTTTTCTAGTTCGTCTTTTAATTTTTGTTTTAGGGACAAAGGAACTCTTCTGGTTGGTGTTATCGTTGGTGTTGCGTTTTCTTTCAACGTGATGTGATAAGGATTGCTTTTAATTCGCGAAGCTTTTTTATCGAATACTTCCTCGTACCTAGCTATGATTTCCGACGCCTTACTATTTTTAATAACATTAACACTTGTGGTAGGTATGAAACCAAATCCAGATGTGTCATCTAGTCCTAATAGTATACACTCGCCGCCTTTATCAGCTATAAAGAAGTCTAAATATTTAATACTTCCTTCGTGTTCGCATTTTAACTTGCATTTTCCTTTAATTTTAATAGCATGTCCTGAATATGACTTTAACTTTGTTTTTGTTTGCGTCATTTCCGGCTTACTGGGTATTGATTCGTAAATCTTTTCTGAAATTATGTTGACTTCCGACCCTGTATCTATTTTAAACCCAATGGGTTTGCCACATACTTTTAAAATTTCTCGCAATGTGATGCTACTAACTGTCTTGTTCCGTCTTCTTACTGCCAAAATGTGTTCTTCTTCGTCCGAGCTGTTGCCTTCGCATACTTCTTTGACGCGTTTTTGGTTTCTGCAAACACTGGCGAAGTGATTTTTCCCCTTGCACTTGAGACATGTTTTCCCCGTTGCAGGACATCTTTTCTCACCACTGTGAATGAAACCGCACATTTTGCACTTAAGATTAACTTTTGCGCTTTGTTTTTTGTTCACAAACTTTGTTTTTTGTTTACTCACGATGCTGACTTCTTGTGCACTCGCGCTCGTAATTTCAATTACTTGCTTACGGCTTTCTTCACTTGAACGACAATGGTCTAATGCCTTTGTTAATTTCAAATCTGAGTCTCGCAATAAACGTTCTTGCACAGTTTTGTCTTTAATGCCTAGCACTAACCTATCGCGAATTAAAAATTCAGTTTGTTCCCCAAAGTTTCACATTTTTACGCGGCTGACAGTAGTGATCGAATTTTTTGACAACGTCATCAAATTTCTCTTCACTCTCATCCGCGTTGTATTGAAACGTTTCAAATATGTCGACTGCTTCATCACCCATTACGTTTATGAGGATCGCAATTTTTTGTTTGTCGCTTTTTCTATTTTTTTCGCTGGCTTCCAAGTAGAAGTTAAACTTCCTCTTGAACTTCTCCCAATTGCTTGCTATGTTTCCTTCGAAGATCATTTCCCCAGGAACTCTAGCACCAGTATCTTGCATTTTCACTGTTTTTAGTCACCGTGTCAATTCGTATTGAATTGTTTTATCGCTGCCACCATGTAATATAATAAAACGTCCGTTCAGTTACAAGTTACACCCCTATTCACTAACTCCGTTTTCGATCGATCGAATCGTTAAGTATTCGATGGATCGAAAAGAGTGACAATTCGTATCCAGTAACTAACGAATCGAGACGTTATCGTTCGGTCGATCGTTAAAACTTCTCGATCGATCGAATGTTTTCTCGTGACGGAGAAGGGTCACGTTAAGCTTCTCGATCATCAAAAAGTCCAGTGCCGTGCGCATTATAGTCAGATAACCTTTAAATTTACGTGTTTGTCAATATTTATTTTCAACTTTTTGAAATTACTACCTTGTAGATAATTTGATAAGTGAGTGATCTATTGATTTATAATGGATTTATTGATTTGATAGCATTGGGATCATTGGGATTATATTTGTTGCTTCTCGATCTATCGAAAAGTCCAGTGCCGTGCGCATTATAGTCAAATAACCTTTAAATTTACCTGTTTGTCAATATTTATTTTAAACTTTTCGAAATTACTACCTTGTAGATAATTTGATAAGTGAGTGATCTATTGATTTATAATGGATTTATTGATTTGATAGCATTGGGATCATTGGGATCATTGGGATTATATTTGTTTATCTTAAATACGTATTATTGCTGCAGACATTTTGGATCAACAAAACAATTTTTAGCAATTATCACAATCACAACTAGATAATATAAACTAATTCAATATTATAATTTACATATTCAAGTTCAATTTGGTATTAGATATTTACGATACAAATATTGTACAACGTTTTATCTACTTTGATTTTGTAATCAAACCTACGCATATTTTTGTGTTTCTAGTTGAATTTTTAAAATTGCATTTATAAAAAAAAATTATTGGGCGGCTAGTCGCGTAGTTACGAAATTGTTTAATTGTTTCGCAAGCATTTAATTGACAGCAAGTTCCAGTATAATCGTAAGTGAAACATGAGTAATTCAGAGGAAAGTTTGCCTTCTGATATAGAATTGGCTGCTCAATCTGCTATAGATACATTAATGCCTGCCAAATCTAAAAAGCGATACGAAATAGTGTTCAAATATTTTGAAGAATGGATGGAAGCTAAGAAAATTCGTGAAATCTCTGAAAATGTGGTCCTTGCCTATTTTTCGGAACAAGCAGGGAAGCTAAAACCATCTTCGTTATGGTGCCGGTGTCAATATCATCAAGTTGTGGCTTTCTTGAAGAGGAAATCAGAAGGATACCGACCTAAAAAATCGTGTATTTTTCGCAAAGAAGAGATACATCAATTTCTTAAGGAAATGAATGATAAAGATTTCTTATTTATGAAGGTAAATTAGTGCTTAAATAATAAAAAACAATTTCAAACTTGTAATGCTTTTAGGTCATTTTGATTATTGGAGTTTTTGGTGCTTGCCGAAATTATGCGGGAATTTGCAATAACAGAAGGAAATATCCTGGGAACAGCGTCTGAAGTTCAATTTGTAAATATTTCAAACTGTGTAATTAATATTAATAAATAATTGTAACATGTTTTGCAAAATTCATTTCTTTTACAAAATTACCGCACTAAACTGCTTTATTACCGCACTAGTGCGGTAAAAACTATCATTACGATACTAAAAAAAATTATGAAATATGGCACATTACAAAATCAAAGTAGATAAATTATATTATGTATGTAGTTGCAAAAGTTTATAATATGACATAACTACCAACCTAATTTTTTTAAATTTAGAAATTCCCTTCAGATTTCTTTATTTTATAGGTTATGATTATGTTTACAACAGTGTTGCCAAACGTTAAGCTTTTGGCGTTTTCCATATCGATAAAGTGTAGTTACAGAATACGAATTTTTACCACAATCGATAAATGACACATCTCGATCGCCTACTTCTCGATGATCGAAACGTTTTCGATTGAAGTTAGTGAATAGGGGTGTTAGTTTAATGACTCCTTGATACATTGCTAAGTAACATAGACATTGCTAAGTAACATACATTTTTGCGCGACTATGCTCTATTTGGTTGTTTACCGCGTCTGTTTCCACGACAATAAGTTTTGTTTACTAGTTGCTAAGGATAAGGCGACGGTAAGTATTTTTAGCGTTCTAGAACGGTAAGTGAATTTATTCAACATTAATTGTTATAGCAACGTAATGCAAACTTTGACATTAAGGCAACTTGATATAAAGAGACTAACATATTTTTTATTTATTAAGTACACATTTAAATGTTTTTTAATAAATTTAGTCGCGCAAAAAACGTCATAAGCATCTCGAACATTAAGGACTACCTATCTCAGACAATAATTGGAGTCGTTGCTTCGCTCCTCCTCCAAACAATTGTCTTCGATCGGTAAAATGTCCTTACTGTTCTTGATACTTAATATACTATATGTCACACAATGTATTAAAAATAAAACGCATTTCGCCTTTCTGGAATTAATCGTTATTTTGGAAATACTATGACGTAGGAAAATTTTGTAAAACTCAAAGTTGAAGAGATTTTCATGCTCTTCGTCAATTCTGATTTTTTCGGCTTTGTTGCCTGGACAACTGGAAAAATTTTGAAACGATATATTTTATAGACAATTTTATGGTCTTCAATTTTTGCCTAATGAAATCTTATATATAAAAATGCTTGTATGTGTGTGGGTATGTATGTATGTTCCGCATAGACGCCTAAACCCCGTAACTGTGGGCGTTGAAACTTTCACGAGATCTGGCGACATTCAAGAGTAAGTTTTTCGTCGTCTTTGAATTTAGTAATTCGTCACCATAAGACGGTCATCAGCAGTTAAACGCTTCAGGTCACAGTAGTTGTCATAGTTACGATGCGATTTTGACGCTAAAAGATTAATTCAATGACATTGACATATTATAGTCAGTAGCGGCTCGACAAATAGGGGGCACAACTTTGACTAACCTTAAAAATGACATTGACATATTATAGTCAGTAGCGTTGCACAATATTTTTAAAATTATCAAAAATCATTTTGCATATATACAGGGTAAAACATAAATAGTGCGCGTTTTAGCAAGACCCTTTTCATAACCTACAGAGTGACCCTGATAGTGTTGAATAGCCCCCATGGGCCCCCCGATAGTGTCAAAGTGACGGCATTAACTACATAACCTAAAAATCCTTTTGCACATACAGATTTAACTTTACATGAAGATGTAACTTTACGTGAAGATTATGTATGTATGTGTGTATGTATGTATGTATGTATGTATGTATGACAGATGACAGATGACGGATGACAGATGACAGATGACGGATGACAGATGACAGATGACAGATGACGGATGACAGATGACAGATGACAGATGACGGATGACAGATGACAGATGACAGATGACAGCTGACAGCTGACAGATGACAGATGACAGCTGACAGATGACAGAACAGATGACGGATGACAGATGAGATGACCGATGAGATGACGGATGACAGATGACAGATGACAGATGAAGGCCGAACAACTTTGGCCTTCACGGATCTATTATTGTCCGCCCTGTGAGGCCGAAGGCCGAACAACTTTGGCCTTCACGGATCTATTATGGTCCGCCCTGTGAGGCCGAAGGCCGAACAACTATGGCCTTCACGGATCTATTATTGTCCGCCCTGTGAGGCCGAAGGCCGAACAACTTTGGCCTTCACGGATCTATTATGGTCCGGTCTGTGAGGCCGAAGGCCGAACAACTATGGCCTTCACGTATCTATTATGGTTTCACCCTGTGAGGCCGAAGGCCGAACAACTATGGCCTTCACCGATCTATTATGGTCTTCCCCCTGTGAGGAAGACTTTATATAGGTCGCAGAACTCGCCGGAATTGTGCAAGAAGACGCAAATCCACCTCTTCGTGGAAGATCCACCTCTTTGCGGAAGATTTAACTTTACCTGAAGATTAATTTGTTTTTAATTGGTTTTCTAAAGAAAAACTCGCCGGAATTGTGCAAGAAGTGGCAGACCCACCTCTTCGTGGAAGATCCACCTCTTTGCGGAAGATTTAACTTTACCTGAAGATTAATTGAAAAGTGAAAATTGTGTAAAAACTTTGGACGTATGTAGCGCTCTTATTTAAGCCAGAAATGGACGGGCAAACCGTTTTTGGGATTAGTTCCATCAAGACAAAAATTGAATTTAACATTGGAAGCATTTAATTACGACAAAAACTACGATTACATGAATCACGAGGATGTAGCAATAGGTGTTATGAACAAACTTTGCTTGCATTGTCGTGTTTCGAAGTTCGCTAAGGAATCACCAGGAATGTGTTGTTCGAACGGCAAAGTTGTTTTGCCACCGCTGATTGATCCACCTGAGCCGCTTCTAAGTTATCTTATTGGCACCACTGCAATTTCAAAACACTTCCTGCTAAACATTCGCAAGTACAACTCATGCTTTCAAATGACTTCATTCGGAGCAACAAACATTTTCTCCAACGTCGGTTACATGTCCACAGTCATTTTAAAGTTGAAATAATAAAAAAATTGTTCATAATGTGTTGGTTCTGTTTACTATACGTATGTCTAGCGCCGCAGGCGCTAGTTATTCCATAATAGTACATTATATATCAAGGTTGTGAAGGCCGTCATTATTGCCCTAGCGCCAAGATTATATTCCGAGGTGCTTTGCACAGAGGAATGTAACGCGCGGAGGCAATAATGGTCTTCACAACCGTGGTTTATATACTATTTTTTCCACTACTAGATTTATTACCATTTTTTAAATTCTTTTTAATAAAAAAATTTTCAAATTTAAAATATTTATTTCAAATGACAGTTTTGTTTTGTTGATTTGACAGTTGTTGACAAATTTTTAAATCACGTATGTCAAATCATTTCATTGGTTCATTTTTTTAACTTAAGTGTATAATGAATCTGTCAAATCATTTCATTGGTTCATTTGTATAATGAAAATATTATTTACCGCATGTCTAAAATGCGTCACTTCACATGTGACTTGGATAAGTTATAATGGTAGCCTATATGACTAGTAGTGGAAAAAAATTAAAATAAGCGAGTTATTGGCGAAAAACCACAAAATGTTGTCTTAATTTGTCTAATTTTTTATGAAAACATTTTGAAAAATTTTTAAGTTGTCTTCACAAAGCCGGCTGATAAAATTTCTTGTATTTCAGAAAACTTTTATTCATTTTCTAAAAATGTTTGGTTGCAGTCCGGTCCTGCGTACTGATTTCAGTTCATAACCTAACTTTCTTAGCATCACGGTCGCGAATATCAGTCATTTTTTTTGTCACAATTTGTCAACATAAAAATTAGCAGTATAAATGGAACTGGCTTCATTATTGGGGGGCCTATCGTTGGAGAATAAACGCGAAAACTGTGGAAAAGTGATCAGTTTTTCTTTTGAAATAGGAGGAACTCATACCGATTTCGTTATTCAGCATTACGAAAATTGTCATGTGGTGATCGCGACGCAATACAAGAAAATTGGAGGTCTTATGAAAGTTGACGTTGACACAACTGCATCTGAACCCATTTATTCCACATCAAGCCGGTTTGGACCCGATTCGTTGGAATTCCACGTAGCCGCCCGATTCATAGCAGAAGTTTTGAAAGTGCAGAAACAGCTTTTGCTGTTTATGTCCTTAACAGATTATTCGAAAGAAGCCCTTATCCCGATTGCAGAAGTGTTGCTGTCTCGTTTTTAAGTATGGCGTTGGTGAAACGGATGAAGGTGGAAAGTTACTACGGTCAAGTTGTAATTGGACCTCCTGCAGCCGGTAAAACTACATACTGTGCAAAAATTCATCAATTTTACAAAGAAAAATTAAACAGACAATGTGAAGTGGTAAATTTAGATCCGGCTAACGAAAATATGACTTACAAAGCTAAAATCGATATCATGGATTTGGTGACGGTGGAGGACGTCATGGAACACAAAAATATGGGTCCCAATGGTGCTCTTGTTTATTGCATCGAGTACTTGGAAAGTAACTTTCATTGGTTGTTAGCAAAGTTGGGTGAAATAAAAGACAGTTACTTAATTTTTGATATGCCGGGACAAATTGAACTTTACATCCACCACAAAAGCATTAAAAACATTTTTGCTAAATTACGTGATAACGGTTACAATTTATGCATAGTTCACTTGGTCGATTCGCATTATTGTTGCGTACCCACCAAATTTATTTCCACTCTTTTACTTTCATTAACCACCATGCTCCACATTGCTTTGCCCCATGTTAACGTTTTAAGCAAGGTAATTTTTCTTACATAAAATTCTAGCATACTAAATTGGTTTTCTTCCAGGCTGATATGTTGAACAAGGAATCCGCTAGATTGGACTTTAATTTTGAATATTACAAAGAAGTTTTAGATTTAAAACAACTTCTCGATATTCTCGACGAAGGCCCGTTCACTTCGCAGTACAAAAACCTTAATGCCGCCATGGTAGACTATATTGAAGATTATAGCTTAGTTACTTTTATTCTATTGAATGTTAACTCGGACCGGGATCTCCTCAAAATTAAATCGGCAGTCGACAAGGTAAAATATCGAAACCATTCGAATTTCTTTTAATTTCCAAATCTTTGCAGGCAAATGGATATGTTTATGGGAGTGGGGAAGAAAGGAGTATACAAACTTTGCTTTCATGTGCAGTTGGAGCGCGAACGGCCACCGAACAACTTGATACAGATTACATGTAATTTTGTAACTTTATTATTTTTTAATACAAAAATTGAAGGAAAATACAACCATCTGGTTTAATTACAACAATTTAACTACTAGGTTTAGCTTTCTGTTTCTCCAGTTGTGCCCTAAAAATATTTTTGTAAGCTTCGCATGTAGTTTAAATAAGTCTAATTAAACTAACCTTAATTGTTTGTTAAAGTCGTCCTCAACGTTATCGTCTTCCCAATTATCCTCCCACACGCTGATGTCCTGTTCATCTTTATCCTTTCCAGTCCAATCTAAAGTGAAACAATGGAAAAGTTAACAATCATTGCGACATAACCTAAAATTTAGTTACCTTCGATAGGAAATTCTTCGAACTCGTCGTCTTCCTCCAATAAACCAAGATCGAGTTTAGGTTTGTTGTCGGTCATTTTTTCTGTTTTTAGAAATTACTACGGTAAAATATCACTCAAATTCGTTTTCACAAATGAATCTTTTCAAGACTTTTTATGACAATGATGACAATAAAACTTTGATTAGCACTGCGCGTGCTAGAGGTCGCCAACGACTTTGGCTATAACATACATACAAGGTGATTACAAATTTTCTTATTAATCTTTACGTTTTCGATATTTCCGACAAGTCATATTTTTTTTATTGGAAAAAAAACCTTTCAGCTATTGGCTGTAATATGCTCGGTCTTCGGTCTCGCATCATAAGCCTCAAACGTGACTTGACTTTTCCGGGTTTTATTTATTTACTGTATTTCTGGGCCATTGTTACCGCAAAGATTGTTTGTTGGTGATAAATGAATAAACCAATCAGAGGTGGTCTGGAAGTAGCTGAACATTTTTATTCATTCGCATAGCAAGAAGTTCATGGAAATCACCCGGCAATCTGACGCTTATGATTGGTTTAACTAATAGTGCTCATGTATGATCTATCCTTCTTCATCTTTGAATCGACATAGGGGTCGTCCATAAATTATGTCACGCAATTTTTAACACCCTCCCCCCTCGCCCCCGATCGTCACAAAAACCTAAACCCCCCCTCCAAGTATTACGTCACATATTCTTGAACCCCCCACCCACAAATTTTTCAAATTTAAAATTTATATAATAAAAAGAAACTCGGGGCGGATTTCATTGGTGTCACCCCCACCTCGGCTAATAACCTTTTTTTTGATAGCACCCCAGAGGAAACAGGAAACCTCTATGAAGGGCGGTCCGCCCCCCACCTGGCTACGCCAGTGACGTAGCCACTCTAAAAATAGTTTTTTTTAAATACAGGTAAACGTCGTTTTACGCCGGGGCTCCGTTCCGAGAGACACCGGCGTAAAAAAAATCGGCGTAAAATGAACATAAATATAATGGACGATAAATTCTCACACTTTTTTGAAAAAAGCATCCAATTTCATTTATTTTTTATTTTTATTAAAAACAAAACGAAAACTAACTCGGAAACAATTTCACAGACACAATAGGCTGCTCGCTTACACGGTAATAGAATAAAACAACGTGTAAAAGTGTGTCTGCTATTGGAATCGCGGCGCCTACTGTCGTCTGGTGTCGGCCGAACCGGGGAATCCCACGCCGGCACCAACCGGCGTAATTGTGAATCGGCGTAAATCGAACCTGCGCAAAACGACGTATACCTATACTTATAATAAAATATTTAATCTATATATTTTGTGATGTCACAATTTCTGAACCCCCCCCCCCCCAGGAGCGTGACGTAATTTATGGACGACCCCATACATTAATTTCATTCTTCCTCTTTTATTCTTTCATCAATTTGTATATTGGTTTTAATATCCTACATCAACTTCACGATCCATTCTCTTTTCTTTCTTTTGCATAATATCTTATTCGCCTTTTTTCTCAGGTCGCTACATTATTCGTTATCTTCCTGTCTTCCGAATCATTTATTTCTCAATCCGTTTTTATTTCGCATCACTTCTTGGGATTCCTAATCGCACCACTTCTTCCTTTTAAGCTTCTATACAAAGTATAGCAAGAAGCCTTATGATCTGGCTCCGCGTCTGTCCATCCGTCCGTCTGTCCGCATAATTCAAATCTAGTCAGAACCTTCGAAATTGTGATTGTAAACACATCGTATGTATAATAAAACAATAATTTGTTTTAAATTTAAAATCGACTTTCTAGCCACGTTCTACAAACATTTTTTTCTTTTTGTATTACTTCC
Organism: Podabrus alpinus; assembly: GCA_932274525.1. Classification (NCBI taxonomy): domain Eukaryota; kingdom Metazoa; phylum Arthropoda; class Insecta; order Coleoptera; family Cantharidae; genus Podabrus; species Podabrus alpinus. The sequence goes on from OW026452.1 coordinate 100,717,366, forward strand.
TATGCCTAAAGACATACTTGATGATCGTTCTCTATTGTTGGCGTTTGTTCTATCACTTGTTTACACCAGAAAGGTAGCTGTATAGAAGCCCAGGATCTGCCGCAAAAAGCGAGATACACCTTGTTTCTAGCCTTATGTCCAATTATTTTCACTGTTACATTTACCACTTTATTCTTTGTTTTCCCATTCTTGGTTTACATCTTCTACCGTTTGGGTTTCTTGTATTTTTCTGTTCATTTCATCTTCAAATTCTCTGTGTGTCCTTATTTTGCAATTTTTTAGTGTCCCTTTTCATCTATTTATCTTTTTTTTTCTGGCGATATACTTTGTTTTATCATGGCAATCACCAAGGTTTTGTTTTGTGCTTATAAAAGGTGCTGCTTATCTTCATCTCCCCCCCCCCCTCGTTTCACAGGCCGTGTTTCCATGAACTTTTCTCTCACTTCCATTTGTTTACTCCTAAGAAACAAAATAAGTGTTGGAAAATCCAAAGAATTGAGGTTCAGAAAAAAGAAATTTAGGTATATAAAAAATGGAATTCAGTAAAAAGAAGTCCACTCCGTTATAGCAATATGGGGTGGGGATTTTTATAAGTTTCGTTTTATTAATCTATAGTAACTCAGTAAATAAGTTAGTTTTAAATGAAACTGAAGAAAACTCTATTGAAGTTCCACACCAATAGAGTTGCTCATCAATCGAGTTGGACACTAGCTCTAAAGTGATCCGTTAATTCTTCATTGACATTGAGGCCATTATGCCGCACAACCAAGCCAATCGCGTAAGCATTAGTATAATTTATTGATCCTTCAGAGCCTTGAACAGGTTATTAGATACTGATCAGTGATCATCCGTCGCAGACCACCACCAGGGGACGCTGTAATCTGAACATAACTTCATAAAGGATGTACTAATTTAATTTACAAATTTTGTAAAATGATAATTTGTAATACCAAACGACGCATACATTTGCGGATCATAAATAAATGATTATATACAAACAATCATTTAACAAAATTTCAGCTTGTACCAAAATGCCTAGGGGTAGTTACGACTTTTTCAAATTTTGTAACCGACGGTTTACCATTCAGCATCGGAATTTTTGTGATTCTGACATGCCTGTGTCTTTTGGTATCACGTGCTATATTTTGACAAAATCTCAGTCTGTACCAAAACGTTTAGGAGTTAGGCCTTTTTCTGTGAAAAAGTGTTCACTATGACAGTGAACCAAATAGATTATGGTTTGACAAAAGAGAGGCACATTAATACAATACTGTAATACTAAGGAAAAACACCGTATGTGCATTTTTTAACTCTTTTGAATTAGATGCATTTTCTTAACTAATTTTTTTTCCTCTTTCCATTGCACTGAAATATTTCAAAAACCTTATTTTGTACATACGATGTTCTTTCTAAGGAGGGCAGAATAATTATAACCTAAACCGCTGTAGAGATGCAGATTCCGGTACCGACCACTATCTGATTAAAATGGAAGTTAAGCAACTGATACGAGGAGCTAATAGAGAAGCACAAGAAAGATTGAAGAGATTCGACATCACCAAATTACAGAATGAGAACAACAGAGATAAATTCGTGGAAGGAGTGAAAATACAACTACAGGCAAGTGAAGAAGGAAGAAATATAGAAGAAAAATAGGACACAATTAAAAGTGCTACATGGGAAGCTGTAAAACTGGTACTAGGAATAGAAAAAAGAAACCTCAAATAAGATTGGTATGACGATGAAAGTAAAAATGATAAATAAAATGAGAGTAAATAAGGCTTCTTGTTGTATTTTGTATAGAAGCCTAAAATGAGAAAAGGGTATACAGGGCTAACTGATAAAATATGCAGGAGAGTCGATTGTGAGGAAGGTATCAACTGATTGTTGAAATATGGAATACGGAAGAAATGCCGAAGGCCTGGTCATACGCCGTGATATGTCCAATTTTAAGAAGGGAGATAGAAGAAGATGTGAAAATTATCGGGGAATAGCACTGTTAAATAATATGGGTTACAAGATATTTGCCAATGCTATTAAAGAAAAGATGCAAAATTACGTAGAGAAAAACATCGGAGAGTATCAATTCTGTTTTAGGCCTAATAGATCAGTAATGAACCAGCTTCTCATATTGCTAGTGGAATGGTTGATGAGAAGAAGTGATACCATACGCGAAGAAACACTGTATAATAGAGCACATCAAGTAGTAGCTTATGGGGATCACATAATAATTACGGTAAGATCTAGCAGAGACTTAAAGGAAGTAATGACAAAATTGGAAATAAGTGCTAAAATACTGGACTTGAAAATTAATGAAAATAAAACCAAGTACATGAAGATGGGGTAAGAACTGAATTCCGACGAGGTACACATTTTGTTATACGAAACACAAGAGGACATACCGTACAGTTTTGAAGAAGTAAATCAGTTTTGTAAACCAGCAGTGTGGCGTTAAGCTTACACCGGCAGACTAGCGAGCGGGAAACCGTGGTTCTATACCTAGTCGCGCCGGATATACTGCTGTGATCTTCAAGCCCAATATAAATCTGTGGGCTATGGGGAAGGCAACGGGAAACCACCCCATTAAATTTCTTTCCCTAGTTAAGTCATCTTGACTTCGGTCAAGTTGATAACCAACGTTCGCTGAGCGGATACGGTACTTTAAGAAGAAGAAGAAGAAATCAGTTTTATTTTTGGGAACAATATTAACTCGAAATAACGACTACAGTACCTAAGGAGATAAAAGCAAGAAATAATGGTGGTAAGTGAAATATAGGTTTTCATTTATAATGAGAAACAAAAACGTGTCACGTATACAAAACGGTTATTCGACTAGTAGTACTTTATGCCAGTAAAATATGGACAATGAGTGGAAGAGATAAAGAAAACTTGGAGGTGTGGGAACTAAAAGTTCTAGATATGGAGACGGTCGTCAGCTAAAGCAGTTAAGTGCGTTGCTACTAAAGCTGAATGCCTGGTTCGACTCCGGGCTCAGTAAAACTTTATTCTGACCGTCTCCCCTCGGAAGGCAATGGCAAACCACCGAGGTGTAATCTGCCTGGAACAGCCTCTCTGGAGATGAAGTGTGTACACTTCCAGCGGTTCGGAGCCTGCGTTAAGCAGTAGGTCCCCTATGTGTGTGATAATACTTCAAATGCACAACACATACATAGGAGAGAGGTCGCCAACGTCCGGGAGACCGGATATGGCACTTGAAGAAGAAGAATGGTATATGGTGGGAAGAGACCCCAGGCAACACAGACGTCTAGTGGATATCTACACCTTTTCCACAAGTAATTCAGAAATCGTCAACCGTTATTCAGATTTGTCAATTGATATTCAGAAATCGTCAACCGTTATTCAGATTTGTCGATTGATATTCAGAAATCGTCTAATTCAGAAATTTCTTATTCAGAAATCGTCAATTTTAATTCAGAAATCGTCAATTTTAATTCAGAAACCGACAAATGAAAATTAGAATGAAATGCAAAAATGGGGCTTTTACAGTGCAGAATAAGGCTTTAATAAAAATCTTAAAAAAAACAATATTTTAATTTATTTTTTTATATAATATTATAAGCAATACATAAATTATTTCACAACAATATGTTAAATAAATTTTTAGCGAATAACTTAGCGACCGACTGGCATATCTTCCATTGATAAGGCTGCACGAGCACAATCGCCTCCATTTACGGTGTCCTTGGCCCGATCTACTATTTCCTCTAAGTAGGCCAGTCTTTGTTCCCCAAGATTATGCCCCGCGACATTGGGAATTCGAATGTTGCTTTTGGCTTCTGCCTTGATTTTCGACCAAATATACTCAATGGGATTTAGCATTGGAGAGTATGGGCCAAGTCGCAACAGAGTTGCTGTCGTCCCAGTAAAGACCGTTTTCAGTCTTGAATGGCAAGGCGCATTGTCCACAACGCGAGTACTAAATCGGACAGTTGATTTCCCATATCGTTCCATTGTTGCAGTAATGTCCTTACAAAATCACATGCTAATTGTGAAGTAAATGAACCTCTTCTGTGTTCCATAGCTACAAGGCCAGCCACAAAAATTGCTCCAATTAAATGAATGTTAGTTGACAAATCTGAATTACAATTCACGATTTCTGAATATCAGTTGACAAATCTGAACTACAATTCACAATTTCTGAATATCAGTTGACAAATCTGAATTACAATTCACAATTTCTGAATATCAGTTGACAAATCTGAATTACAATTCACGATTTCTGAATAACGGTTGACGATTTCTGAATTACTGGTGGAAAAGGTGTAGTGAATATGTTATGAGTGTTGCCTGGGGAGAAAAAGAAGAGTGGAAGAGAAGAACATACGGAGATATATGAAACGTATGACAAGCCACTAATAACGGACCTAGCCAGATCACAACGTATCAGATCGTTGGGACACGTACTTACGCTACAAGAAAGTAGAACCACAAGAAAAGCAATGGAAGGAAAACTTTTGGAAATAAGGAAGAGAGGACGTCCAAAGAAGAAATGCCTGGACGCGGTTGAAGCGGACCAAAAACTATTGGGTATTGGAAGATGGAAGGAACAAGCAGAAGACAGGAAGAAATGGAGAAGTGTAGTGCAAGAAGCCCCGGGTCTTTAAGAGGTCTGTGATTGGTGCTCAAGCCATTTATTCCGTCTTCCTATTTAATAGCGCCATCTGTTGATAACCTTTTGAACTCCACCAAGTGTTCCCAAAACTCCCATAGGGTTTATTCATCTGATAGGTACTACATAATCAAAGGTTTTGCTTCGGAGATGGGCTTTTCCAATCAAAAAACAACTCATTCATACGAATATTTATTACGTTTTACGATTACGTTTCATGTTCCAAAAGCAGAACAATGCAGAAAAAAAGTTAAAACTAATTGCAAACTGTTCAAGTTTGATATAAGTACAATAATTATAAAAAGTAAACTATCACATCAATTAATTATAAAATTTAACAAAATCGATTTTACGTATTATGGAGTTTCATGGAGGAGTTTCATCAATAACAAATGACCCGGAACATTGCACACTTGTAATAATTTTACTATCGGTATTGATGAAAACCTCCTGTATATTTTTGAAACCGCCGGTACCATTTGGAATTATTAAATTAGCAATTTCTGTGTTTGCTAGTAATGTAAATACTGATTCCTTACCATTAGTTTTTCCCTTCTGTTTTAAACTATTGCAAATTTTGAAGACTTTGTCACAGAGCTAAATCAAAAAGTAAATACAAACTCAAAATATTAATCCAGTAAAAACCTTACCCAAAATTTAGTTTTCTTGATTTTACAACAATATAGATCTATTAAAACATTTTCAGATTCCTTCAGATATTTCAATTTAATTTTTTCGGAGCATCGAACACATCCATTCTCATCTGCACTCAGAATTTTACTTACAAAAATATTCGTAACGGAAGTGATTACAATAGCAAACCAATAGCTATATTCAACATCGAAATGTTTTCGATTTAATTGAAACTCTACATTTTTAATATTGCACTTGTAGAAGTTTCTATATTCCATCATGGAATAGACTTGATTTAGTTCTCTACCATAAGCCAAATAATGCAAATCTGAAAAAGTGAAGTTTTGAAAATATTTGGTACTGTTATGTGCCGAAATTATAGCATACTTAACATCAACAAAATCCTTTCTGTCTCTAAACGCACACGACTTAAACGTTTTTCGGTCGTGCAAAATATAATAGCTCTCGATACTTCCATCTTTGCGTATTGTTGGGATGCTGCAATCGTAATTAATTTTGTTATCAATCCATTTATTTGTTTTTCCTTTTCTGTGTTGTTTGATGGTGTAGTGACTATTTGGTTTGGAAGTATTTTTTCCATTGCATGATTTACATTATTATCTAATTCCCCAAGTATGGATGAAGTTGTAGTGTTTGGAGTCGCTTGTTCTGGTAAACTATTTATTTCATCTTCCGATTCCATAACTTTTAATGCAGTTATCTTTGGCGTTTCTTCAAAATCATTGATCCTCAGGTCAAAATTAATATTTGGACAAGATAGCTGAAAAATGAATTTATTTAACTTGTTTTGCAATCAATCCAAACCTTTTGGGGAGAAGATAAAGTTCTTAAATAACTTAACTTACAAATTTAGCGATTTCGTGCTTCTCCTGATGCTGAGCCATCAAACTCATCCTTCTGGATAAACGCTTTTCTCGTTGCTGAATTAAAAGTTGGAATAAATCTTTCGCTTTCAATAAACACTCTGGTGAGTTACTTGACCAACTTAAAACTTCTATCGCTTTGGAAAGGCATTTAATTTCGTTGATTTGGTACATCAAACTAAAAATTTTGTTCATATCTTCAATTCGTTTTAACAGCAGCAGAATAGGAGTAAATTTTCTTCTCGAAATTTTGCAAATAGCATTTTTAAATTTTAGTTTAATTAAATTTGAGACATAGATTTCCTCGTCATTGTAAAGGTTATTGTGTTGATCGTCACTTGGTAAGATTTCGATGCCATTTGGATTATTTTGACTTACAATTTCTATTAATTTAATGAGCTCAAAAATTTCATTTTTCACGTTTTTAGATAATTGGCCCTCAGTGCCAAATTCGTTTTTCAATAGTTTATATATTTTATGGATTTTTAAGTGCACGTCGTTCAATGTTGGATGTGAAATGTTGCATGATGTTGTAATTTTATTTTCCATGATAGACCTAACAAAAGATTAGTTTATGGAATAAACCATAAAATTTGTTTTAACAATTTGTTGAAGTTAGAAAGTCACTTACTTGAGCTTAATTTACAAAAAAGTTTGTATTATTTTCGGCTTTACTTTATGTGCACAGGTTATTCACAAATTTGCTTTAATTACCTAGGGCGCAATCTTTCTGAAAGTTTTTATCGCTTGATAACTGCTAACGGATTTATCAAAATAAACAAAACTCAATGTGGTCCTTTAAACTAAATTGTAAATTTTTACAAAACGTATTCGAAGGTGCGGAATTCATAAAATGCTTTTAATTTTTCTATTTAAAACTTTATAATGTTGATTGTATTACGTTTCAGATCGACAAACTCTGTGGGAGTTTTAGAAACACCTGGTGGAGTTCCAAAGGTTATCGATAGATGACGCTATTAAACTTGAAGACGAAATAAATAGCTTGAGCACCAATCTCGGACCTTTTAAAAATCCCTGACACCAATACAAAAAAAGAATTACTTTAATTGTTTCATCTGACATCCAATGTTTCCTCTTTATTGTAGTTCTTGGTAGTGCACATCTCTTTGCAATTTTTATCATCCACTTTCTAATGGACATCAGTATTTATATATTAATCGGTTCAAAACGTCCTACACCGTCTTCCGATACCCAATCTCAATTCTTCTTTGTTATTCCACATATCATCCTCTAGGCCTCTTTCTCTCATCTCTCCATCTATACCCTCTCTCCAACTCTTTCTGGGTCTCCCTCTTTTTATACGCCCTGTTGGACTCCAGTTCAGCGTCTCTCTAGGTATCCTCTCCTCCTTCATTCTCTGTACGTGACCGAACCATTGTACCTACTTTATTCTTATATCTTCCACTATTGTACGAGGTAGTTCCATTATTTCTCGTATTCTTTTATTTGTGATTCGTTCTCTTTTAGATTTTCCCGCGGCCCGTCTCCAGAAGTGCATCTCAGTAGCATTTAAGAGTTTTTGGTTTCGGTCTTTTAACGGCCATACCTCACAGATGTATGTCGTTATGCTCTTCACTATTGTGTTATATATTAGCCTCTTATTTTTCTTGGAAATCCTTTCGTCCCATAATATGCTGTTCATCAATGATATGGCTTTTCTTCCCAACGTGTTCCTTTCTCTTATAGCCTCGTCCATGTTTCCATCCTGGGTGATCTTCAATCTTAAATATTTATGCTCTAGACATTGCTGAATCTTTTGTTTGTCCTCTAGAACCAGGTCTTGCTGTTGTCCTCCTATGCACATGTACTTATGTAGTTTTCTTGGTATTAACTTCCAGTCCCCATTTGCTGTACTCTTCAATAAGTTTACGAGTCATGTATTCTAGGTCGTCGTAGTCTTGGGCCAATACAATCTGGTCGTCGGCAAAACATAATGTGTACAAGGTACTGTCTCTCAAAGGTATTCACATTCTCTTACATTTCTTTTTCCATGTCTTCAATGCGTATTCTAAATATATTTAAAATAATGTGGGTGAGATGCAGCATCCTTGTTTAAGTCTCTTGGTAACTTGGAACCCTTTTGTAAGTTGGTTTCCCACTTTTATCCTAGCTCTGGTGTTATCATACATTGCTTGTACGGCTCTTATAAGGTTCCAACTAATGTTTGTTTTTTCTAGGATTTCCCAAAGTTTTCCCCATGGGACGCTGTCGTAAGCTTTTTTTAGGTGAACATACAACATGTGAACCTCCTGGTTAAATGCTATCTTTTTCTCGATCAGCTGGGTTACACAAAATAGATGGTCAATTGTCGATCTACCCGCTCTAAAGCCAGCTTGCTCCTCTGCTTCCATATCTTTGTATTCATTTTCGATCTTGTTTTTTAATATCCTTCCGTAGATTCGACTGATAGCATTTGTAACCGCTATCCCGCGATAGTTGTCACAGCACTCACTACCACCTTTCTTATGGATAATTGAGACATAGGATACTTTCCATTCGTCGGGTGGTTTTTCTCCATTGGGGTACTTTTGAAAGAGTTTTCTGAGGTGTTTAAATAGCTCCTCCGGTCCATACTTTATTAATTCCGCTGGAATATTTCCAGGTCCAGGCGCTCTTCCATTTTTTTGAGATGTACATACTATTTTAACTTCTTGCATCGTTAGTAAAATTGGTGAACCTATTGTTACAATTTGGACCTGAGGGTTGTCGTCTTTCACCTCTTTGAACTCCGCTCTATTTTCTGTAAGGAGTTTCTTAAAATGTTCGTCCCATTGTTTTAGGGTAATCGGTGAAATTATAAATATATCTCTTCTTTTCTCGTCGTATGCTTTTGATAATTTTCCAGCTCTCCGTACTCTTTTTCCGCCTTATGATAGTGTTTATCCTGGAGCATTTTCTCTCCCATGTCTCGTTCTTTTTTTGGCATATTTTTCTTCTTACTTTAGCTTGGGCTTGTTTGTATATTATCTTGTCGTTGATATTTGTGGTGTTCAAGTACTTTTTATATTTCTTGTCTATTTATTATATCTAATTATATTTCTTCATTCCACCAATATGTATAGTACCTAAAGCCTCTTTAGTCGCAGCACATATATGCTTCCCTTATAAATATATAGTGGTCCTCAGTGCTATCGAATTGTCGTTCCATTAATCTATCCTTTAGTCTATTTTTATAAAGTGTTTTTACACTTTCATGCTCAAAGCTCTGTGTGTTATATTTATCATCTAGTATCTTTTCTATCTGTTCTTCTTCTTTTTTTCCATTAGTTGTAATAGGAAACGCTATATTCGATCTTAAAAAATAGTGATCACTACCGCAGGACGCCCCTCTACATAATACTCTCACATCTTGAACCTTCAACTGTGATTTTTGTTTCATTATTATATAATCGATTATAGATTTTAGTCATCTCGTTGACTGTGTCCAAGTGTACTTGTGGATCCATCGATGTTGAAAAAATCCATTCAAGATCTGCAGCTGGTTTTGTTCACATATTGCCGTCAGCCTATTTCCGTTATCTTTTACAACCTCTTCTCCAAATTGTCCCACGACCCTATCGTCCTTCTTTTTTCCAGTTCTGCTATTTAGGTCTCCAAGTATTATTAGTTCTCTAGCTGTTCCTACTTTTTGGATTTCTTCATTTATCTGTTCAAAGAACTTATCCTTATCAATTACGATAGTATCGTCATTGACAGAGTACACTCCTAATATGGTTATTTTATATCCGTGTAAATTGAGGTTCATCTTAATTATTCGCTCATTGACAGCCTCCCAATTTGATATATATTTCCTAAGACTTTTCCTGACCCTTGCTTGGCTCTACTTTCTTTGGAAACCCCGCTGTAAAAATGATCGTATTTTCCCAAATTTTCCGATCCTTGACCTATTTTCTTCGTTTCCATGAGAACCGCTACTTCTACCTTTAGGTGTTCCATTTCATTTATAATTTCGTTGACTTTTAGAGAGAAACCCTGTACATTCCAAGTTCCGAAGTTCATAGTCCTTTTCCGCATCCTTGTTCGTCGTAATCTTTCCATCCTATTCCGAGGCGTTTGATTGGGTTTTTTAACATTTTGATTTTTTTCTGAGTATCGAGGAGTTAGCCCGATGCCTCAACCCCCAACTTGGAGGACCAGGGTTTTATTATGTCAAAGTTTTCCTTCTTCTAGACAGGTTGCTTTCACTGCAGCTTTAGGGTCCCATCTACCCTACCTGTTGGTCCGCGAGTGGTATTTTATTTCCCACTTACCCGCCGGTAACACCGGTGAGGGCATTCCCCTATCCGCCACCTGGGGACGCGTCCTCTAGGGGTCAGGTTCCCCTGAGGAGACATCAGTATTTAGACAGTCTAAATTTAATTGATTCGATTTTAATCATAATTTGATGAATAAATTCAATCAAACCGCGAATTAAAATTGAATCAATTAAATTTGGACTTAGAGAAATTTCAAAAATTTTGAGTCAGAAGCCCCCGTGTTTAACTACTGACATCTACATATTTTCTCTGTCTTCCATCAATCCTCTCAGGTTTGATGTTGCCATTCTAAGTTGTTTTCTCAATCTAACAGCTGAATTACCAATAATCCATTTCGCATGGGTCGCCTGGTTAGGATTTCACACCTATCGGCCCAGACTCAACTAGGAGCCGGTCGCTAACTGGATCGCATGGCACAACGATATCGTTGACTGTACTCATCATCAATGAATTCTCGGACAAATAATGGGGTGGTTTTCCCTAGGAGGCCTTTGGAGGTACAACATCCGCCTTTGGAGGGAATTCTCCTCTCCAGGACATACTTAGATATTGCCCATCTAGTACCACATGGAGTTGGAGAAACTCCATCAGGAGTTTCCTTTCATTGATCATCTAGAATGGAATTAATTTTTTTTAAACTCACATATCATCGAAAAATTCATTTTACTTTTCTCTTTGTTATTTTGTGTTTATGTAAGCAAAAAGGTTGGAGAGTTTTTGAAGGAGTCTTAGTTGTTTGCAGTGCTTAGGTCTTAGAATTGATTTAACAGGAATTTTACTATATAGGTCTTATTGGAGATGAAATTTGAAGCTAAAAAAGACCCTTATGATTTTTTCTAACGACGAACGTAGAAATTTTTATTTCTCGCAATTTTTTCTCGCAATAAGAAAATTCTACGTTCAACGTACGATAAAAGCAAAAAGTCCTGTTTTCTTAAAATTTTAACCTCTAAGATACACCTAATAAGATTTCGGTAAAATCAATTTTAAGACCTTAAAATAGCATAAACCTAAAGCTGCTCGAAAAAGCAAACTCTTTTGTTCATATTGGTAAAAAATAAACAAGAGGAATCTGAAAATCATTTTCACCGTGAAAACCCACTTTGAAGTTCTCAGATAACGTGTGAATTTTTTTAGATTTTTAATTCCATTTAAATGGAGGGTTAACACCTTCAAAACTATTTTATTGAAGTCAGCTTTGTTCACAGCTCATGAAGTTACACGCCACTGGGTTCTGTATATATACAAACACATAACCTCGAAATTATTAACTAACCTAAAAATTTTAAACATGTTATCACGAAAACTTTTGCATAAAATCGTAAATAATTTATCAAAACCAGTGCAGTTTTCTACCAAATCTAAACCGATAGTCACGTTAAATGATGATGTGGGTAAAAACATCGATAATGAAGTTTACAAACCTAGAAACCATCCCGGTCGACTAAAAAACTCCACAGTTATTTTACCAGACAAGTTGATCAAGAGTATACAAACTACATGCGAAGGTGAGTTAACTTTCAGTGCACCCTTTTTTTTGTTATTATTTTACCTTTAATTAAAGATTACTCAACCAAGACTTTGACGAAACAGGCTGTGCCGTTTGGAAATTACCTATTCTGTCGGCATCCACCAGTCGAGCAGTCAGAGTTGCGCGAAATTAAAAGAGAAATAATAGAGGAGGTGATCGAATCGAATAAAAACCTAAAAATGAAAAATGAACACAGTTATCAGCAAAGTATCAGTGCTAAAGTTAACAAAAAGTTGAAACAAAATGTTTATAATTGGACATCTGTAAATTATAACCTATACAATAGCATGCTGTACTTATTTGCACGTTTTCCTGCTGATTATGCAGTTCTGGTTAAAATATTTGGTGAGATAAACTCGAGACATCCTGACTTCCAACCTAGGGGTTTTTTCGATTTTGGTTCTGGAGTTGGAAGTGCTACATGGTGAGTTGGTGTAGATGTTGATGACGTTTTTAATTTTGTGTTTTAGGGCTGCAAATTTTTATTGGAAACAACACTTTTTTGAATATTTCAACGTGGATGCTTCCAGGGATATGAACGATTTAGCTTTGTTGTTACTAAAGGGTGGAAAAGGCTTTGCACCAGATCTTCCTTCCACATTTTACCGACAATTTTTGCCTGCTACAAATGTGAGGTTTTCTTTTGTTTTTATATTCCAGGCTGCCAGATTGGCAAAACCATTTGAAAAGTACATTTCTCTAAATATTCGTGAATATCTCGGTTTGGGTTCACTTTAGAGCAAAATGTTAGGTAACTGAAAATAAAGTAAACTGAATTCTCTACAGAAAAAATTCTAATACTTATTTTGTAAATCCATCGGTTACAAAGTTACAGTCATCAGAGCATGCGGTTTATGTAAGCAATTATTATTCTTTTTTATTAATTTACTTTGTTTGTTCTACAATATTTTATTACATTTTTAAGCCATTTGTATGAAACCAACAAATTTATAAATTTTCAAAAAAATGTCCGCGTGGTTTTTCCAATATGAATCCGCCATCATTAGATTGTGCAAAATTAGAATGTCTTTAGTGGTCTAAATAAAAATAAATTTTATTCTAGCCTGCATCTAATTATTGCACGGTCTGGCGACCGCCATATTGGAAAATACACCCAGAAACTTACATTTTTATGAATATCCATGAATACATCAGTTATTAAATAATGAACTTGAAAATTATACCGCTTGCTCTGATGGCTGTAACTCGTCAACCGATCGATTAACAAGAAAAAGTATAAGATGATTTTAGTAGAGAATTTTATCTGCTTTATTTTTAATTTCTTAACATTTTGCTCCAAAGTGAACACAAAATGAGATATTCGCGAATATTCATAACACTGTCTCTCCAATAAAATAAGTACATTTTTCTTGTAGCTTTCATATGACTTGGTTGTGAGTGCTTTCACTTTATTAGAATTACCTTCATCTAGGAATCGTTTACAAACAATAATAAATTTGTGGAATAAAACTTCTCAGTATTTGGTTTTGGTTGAACATGGGACAAATGCAGGTTTTAAGGTATGTGCAATTTTTTTGGAAAAAAAATTTTATTTCATACTTTTTGTCAGGTTATAAACGAAGCTAGAGATTTTATTTTAAGCATCAAAGATGAAGAAAATGAGGGGCACGTTTTTAGTCCGGTAAGTTGAACTTCTAAGTTTTGGTTGCAATGTCAAGGTTCCTTATAGTGTCCACATGATTCACTCTGTCCAAGGTATGTTCAAGATAACACCCCATGCAATTTTCTAGTGAATTATCACACCCTTCCTCTTAGTGGTACAGTGTCTATAAATAAAGCTTTATACAGTTATGTGGTCCTCAAGAAAGGTAAAATGTTAATTATGTGAAAGGTTTGATTGGATTCAAATTTTGTTGTTGAAGGTAAGAGAACTGAGGACGATTCACAATGGCCAAGATTGGTTAGACCTCCAATGGTGAGATCAAAACATACTATATGCAGAATGTGTACAAGTGAGGGAAAGCTGCAAGAAATTATATTTACAAATGGAAAGCATGGAAAGTAAGAAAATTGCAGTAGTTATATTTATTTTTGTAACTCTTAAAATTTTAACAGAAAAACGTTTTACTGTGCAAGAATGTCAGCTTGGGGTGATCGTTTGCCCATAAAAATTGAAAATGTTGAAGTATCTGAAGATTCAAGTGAGAATGAAAATTTAAATACAAACGTGGATGAAATTCAAAGTGAAGAAAATAATGCCAAAATGGAAGAGAATCAAGAAATTCATAAAGTTGAGAAATAGAAATAGAGAAATAGGGAGATCTGTAACAAGATTTATGAAGTGAAAACGAGTCCTTGGAGTTTCTTGTGGGTGGCCTTCTTCAGTTGGAGAATTTTTTGTAAATTTTATTATTTTATTAAATTTTTAAAAATATGAGTACTTTAATTTTTAAATGCCCGACTGGATGACTGTAAGCAAACTTTCTGTAAGTTCAACCCATGGTTAATCCCACAAGAGTGTGTTTTAGGAATACATATTATGACAAACAACTATTTTCCCCAAAGGAAAAGTGAGATAGTAAATGTATGGGATGCACATAATATTTTGAATTAATTTATACAATAATGTTAATAGAGCCATGAAAAAACTATTAGCTTAGTTAATTGGTAGTTTAATCTTTCATTAAATCAAGGAGTTTTGATTTTTGGTATACCCTAAATGATTTCTTAAATTTTCGACCTCTGCACGCTGCCATCTTAAAATTATGGCGCTCAAATTTAGTTTTCTTCGCGATACCTCCTTTAGGGTGGGTCTAAGGGTGAAAAGAGACGGTGATCAGCTTAAGCAGTTAAGTGCATTGCTGCTAATGCGGAATGCCCGGTTCGACTCCGGGCTCAGTAAAAACTTTATTCTGACCGTCTCCCCTCGGAAGGCAATGGCAAACCACCGAGGTGTAATATGCTTAGAACAGCCTCTCTGGAGATGAAGTGTATACACTTCCCGCGGTTCGGAGCCCGCGTTAAACAAGTAGGTCCCCTATGTGTGTGATAGTACTACAAATGCACAACACATACATAGGAGAGAGGTCGCCAACATCCGGTAACGGATAGGCACGCGAAGAAGAAGAAGGGTGAAAAAGAACGTTAAATTATCAAAGAAGGCTATAAAAGTCAGGTATATCATGAAAAGTATTCTTTGAAGTTGTCAGATAATGTGGTAAACTTTTTTGGAATATTAATTCCATTTTAGATTTCCGAAAAATTTACTGGCACAATATCGGAGTTTGACGATACGTGCAAGCTAAACGACTGACTTATGATAAATTAATGTTACTCCAATCAATATTGTAAACAATTTAATGCTCTACAAAATAATATCTATAATTTGTTACCCTATGTTGTTTAGTTTTCGAGATAATTGACAAAAAACTAGGCAGTATCGCGTTCTTTGTTTACAAGATTGTTAATAAAACGTTTTGACCCGCGTTAAGTTTTTAAAACAAAATTAATCCCACTTATACTGCCGTCCTTGGTTAAAACGTCCTAACTAAGAAATTGATTTTCAGGAGAAATATGCCTTTATTTAGATCAGCGATAAGCAACCTTTTTTTTTACAGTGGGCAAGCTACAAATTTAAAAATGTTGTGCGGGCCGCATGTAAGAAACCAATGATCATATAAACACTGAATGATTAACTCAAATTATAACGAGATAAAAAAGAACCAAATTAATAAACCCGAAAGATTAAAGATGAACAGTAATTGGATTTCGTTGAGCGGTGGGAATGAATGTGTCTTAAACAGTACGACAATAGCCTTACCGATGACTGTTGAGGGTATACTTTCGTTGGGTCCCAAATTTTCGGTGAAACATGATATAGCGGATTTTCCATTGTACAGCGTAATTGCAGATGTGGAGTCTTGTATTAGGAGAAACACGAAGGAAATTAGTTTGGATGGCAACATCCTAAGATCAGAAGCTGTCAATATGATTACCAATCATATGAACAAGATGAAGCAGAGCAAGTGTAGATCAAATTCCATGGAGCTCGGCATAAGACAGACGAGACTTTTCCTGAAAAGACATAACAACAGAATAATGGTAACAAAATCGGACAAGGGCAATAAGACAGTCATAATGTATATAGAAGAATACAAAAACAAGATGTGCGAACTGTTAAGTGACGAGGACACTTATATAGTGGTGAAATCCAACCCCTTAAACGGTATACAAGATTTAAATAACACTACTGTACAACAATTGTGCGAAGAGAAACACATTGATGACCAGACAAAGCGCAAATTAAAGATCCATAATGCAACGTTACCGAGAGCATATGGGTTACCGAAGATCCACAAACAACACATGCCTTTAAGACCCATTATAAGCTCAGTGGGGGGCCCATTATATGGGATGGCGAAATATATCGCCTCTATTCTAAAACACATTATCCCTACATTTGTATATAGGGTGGATAGTTCGGAAAGGGTAGTCATGGAATTAAAGAGAGTAAGGTTGCCCTCAGGTTATAAATTGGTGTCCTATGACGTGGTGTCACTATTCACCAACGTGACGTTGAACGCCATTGTGTCGTCCATGGATAGGCATTGGGATAACATTTGTGCTTATAATACGACCATCCCCAAGTCCTCTTTTATCCGACTGATAACGATTCTGTATGAGAAGAACTATTTTGCATTCGATGGTAAGTGGTACAGACAGACAACCGGGTGCGCGATGGGTAGCCCAGTTTCACCCATTTTAGCTGAAATGGTCATGAATGACCTACTGGTGGACTGTCTTGGTGAATGGACGTTTGATGTACCGTTCATATATCTTTATGTGGACGATATTGTCACTGCAGTACCAGATCGAAAAGAACAGAATTTGTTGAATACCCTAAACAACAATAATATTGGAATCCGGTTTACGATGGAAGAGGAAAATGATGGATCGCTGCCGTTCCTAGAACTCAAACTTACAGATTAGTATATAAAAGAAATAAGCTCTGGCCGTTTGCTGAACTACAACTCATCGAACTCCATATCGCAAAAGAGAAACATGGTAAAGATGTTTAAGAAAAAGATCGGCATGCTTTGCACTGCAGATCGAAGAATGCAGAACTATAAAGTAGCGAGGAAGATCTTATCGAGGAATGGTTACCCGATGGGATTTGTGAACAGCATTTGGTTTGGGGCTGGAGTTGATCGTGTTGCTTCGCCGGCTTCTTTGTGTGATGGCAATGGTGGGGCTATACCCACGCCTCAGTCACCCGCATCAATGATGATGTATGGTAGGATTCCATTCATCCCCGCTTTATCGAATCGTTTGGTATCCCTATTAAGTAGCGTTAACCTGAAGGTGGTTTGTTATAATAAAAAGACTTTGGCGTCGCTCTACAATTTTGGAAAGGATGACATTGATGAGGGTCTTAGGAGTGGCCTGATTTATTGTCTGGAGTGTGAATGTGGGTTGTCGTACGTAGGACAGACAGGACAATATTTGAACAAAAGATTGTACGAACACAAATACGATGTCAGACTTAAAAAATCTAATACTGGTTCATCAACACACATATTATGTGAGACGGGACACACTATGGATTTTGACAGTGTTAAAATCCTTGATTATGAACAAAACTTCGGCAAGAGACTCATTTTAGAAATGCTACACATTAACGACAATAAGAACTCATTGTTAAATTTAAACACGGATACTGTCGGGTTGAACAAGATCTATTCGGGGGTGTTGAGCAATAGAAAAGTTGTGACGCAGTGTCCGCAGTGCAAAACTTCAGTGTCGGCTGCAGTTTTTGTAGATCAGATGTATTTTACAATTTTTTAATTTAATAAATTTGGTCCTAGACTCTGAAGAAGGTTGGAATCTCAACCGAAACCGGTTAGTAGTAATAGTTGTTTGTTTTGATTGACTTTTTGATTGAGTTTGTATCTCTTTAAAGTGTGGCGGGTTGCTCACCCCGATTTAGATGTTATAATGCTAGAGGCGGTGACCCTCTTAGGACAGACCTCCCTGGAAGTTTACAATAAATAGCTGATCCGGAAGGGCATCAAGTCCGCAGAGGATCTCGCCTAATAGACCATCATGTAAGCAAAAATGATCGAGAGACTGATCCTAAATCGCCTCTAAAAAGATCTCTTGAGCAGTGGTGGCCTCTCCCATAATCAGTTTGGACTCCGGAAAGGGAGGCGTCCTTAAAAAGATCATGGGGGTGGCGCTCGAAGCCAAAATAGGCACCTGGTGAACCAGAAGGCTTTGATTTCTCGTCACACTAGATGTCAGGAATGCATTTAACAGCACGGGATGGGTGCATATCCTCGGGGCATTAAAGAAGCTGACGATGGATTTAGACATATACAGGGTCTACCAATAAGAAGTTTGTTTTTAAATTTGGTAGAATTACATTATGTTGAGAGTTCTTATGAAAATGGTAGTTCTGTGAAAACTGCATTTCGTAAAATTTGCAATATTTTTGGTCATCAAGATCGGTCATCGGAGACTGCCATTGCGAAGTTAGCGAAAAAAATTTAGTCCATCGGTTCAGTAGCAAACGTAACCACAAAAATACGTGCTCGTGTAGGCCGTTCAACTAAACATATTGCTGCAGTAAGTGAGAGTGTTGCAGAAGACCCAAATTTATCGGTTTCACGACGTTCTCGACAATTGGGCCTATCCACAATGACCACATGGCGAATTTTACGGAAGGATTTGGCCCTAAAGCCTTATAAGGTTCAACTAGTGCAAGAATTAAAGCCAAAAGATCATTCTCAACGTCGTAGATTTGCTGATTGGATCTCTGAACATGGTGCTGGTTTTTGGTGATGTCAACTGGCCACCCAGATCTTGCGATTTAACGCCGTTAGACTTCTTTTTGTGGGGCTATGTGAAAGATAGTGTTTATAAGAATAATCCACAAACAATGCAAGAGCTCAAAACCAATACCGAAGACGTCATCCGTGAAATAGATCCACAATTATGCAAAAATGTGCTTGAAAACTTTGTTAAAAGGATTGACGTCTGCAAATATAGTTGTGGTGGACATTTGCCTGATATTATTTTCACTCATAAATTTTCAAGTCTTTACATCATGTTTCAATAAATAATTATAGAATTTTCATACAAAATTTGTGTTTCTTTTAAAATTTGAAAACAAACTTCTTATTGGTAGACCCTGTACAATCTGATCGTCAGCTATCTCGAGAACAGACACTTGATCATATTAGGTGAAGGTGAGGAGATAGAAGTCACCAGCGGGGTCCCTCAGGGTTCGGTTCTTGGGCCAACCCTATGGAACGTAATGTATGACGGGGTGCTCCGCCCACAGTTACCAAGCAGATGCATCATCGTCGGCTTCGCTGATGATAAGAACCTGATGGTTGTGGGCAAGAAGAACACTGTAAATGATGGGGTAGGTACTCTATCATTTTGTATGCGGCACCGGTCTGGCAAGGGGCTGCGCGTTTCTTGCGCCTATAAAACGGTTTCGTTAGATGCGGCCGTTGTCCTGACATCAATGCCCCCCCCCATCGACCTCCTTGCGAAGGCAATGAGCAGAGCTTACGGTAGAGAATAGAGCGCCGGACAAGAGATAGCCGAGATATGGCAGGAAACATCATTAAATAGTGAGTTTCTACCTCATCCAGATGCTGTACGACGTTTTAACTAAGGACGGTAGTATATAAACTCAAAGCAAAGCTATTCAGGGTGTTTTCAACCTGGTAAGACTAATTGAACGGTTTGATGTCTAACATCATAACAAAGATGAGGCTTCTGACTGCACTCATATTTCCAATAGCCACATATACAGCCGAGACGTGGACAATAAAGAAGGACGGCTTTCGAAATGTAAACATATAAAAGAATGCTGAGAAGCCCATGGACCGGGCATCGCACAAATGTGTCTATTTTAAACGAGTTAAAGATCGGAGCACGGTTGTCAATTAATAAGATCAGTTAGTCATACTTGCGATATTTCGGCCACATTGCACGAAGACCAAAAGCGATGGAGAAGCTGATGATCCAGGGTAAAATTCCTAACTCCAAAAACCTTAGATTGACCAGCACTTTGAAGACGTTGTTATCGTGATGCCACCATGTTCTTTTGCAGGACGAAGGAAACTGAAAGGGATTTTATAATTAATAAATAAATGGCCCAAATGCTTCTCTGGTCCGAAATTTACGGTGTAAAGGCGGTCATAAGATGCCTCTAAGCTATATATCTTTAAAATAATAATAAAACAAAAAAACGTACAACGTATGGCATACATAAATATAACTAAATTTTGGCTGAAAACTTTTTAAACCTTTAATAATTATTTTATTAATATTAAATTCATTTTATAAGCTTGATTCAATGAATAATATAATCAATTTCCATTTATTAACCGGCCATTCTAAGAAAACTTGGTACACATACACGTATGTATGTTTTAGTACCAGAAGAGGTAGCTCTGTTACATCTTATGTTGAAACTAAATCCGAAACAATACAATGGTTTTCTTTGTTTGGATAACACGTAGATATTGTGAGATTAAATGGTCCAATATCAAGGGAGCCGGTTGCATGAGCAAGCCAATTAGCATAAGAATCACATTGTACATCTTCAAATATAAACTTTGGTTTGCCTTGATCATATACGAAATCAGCCAAAACTCCAATTAAAAGTTTATTTGTGGATACTAATGGCAGTGAATAGATTTTTTCTTTATGGTAATGACCATGAACAAGCATTCCCATGGTATCATTCTCTTGACAAGGATATGTTCTCCAAGTTTTAAAATGGACAATTTCATGTATTTTATTGGATTCCCAATTTGGTATTACAGCCGATGACACATTAACATACATTCCAGGTATTGGGAGTCGCACTTCTGATATTTGGTCGTTAAAAATTAACGTTGTGTTAAGTTTCATAACATATAAATCTCGAAAATTCTGGACATATGATAACCCTTGGAATTCTTGTCCACCTTTTGACCAATAAATGCTGCCTACTCTTACTCTCATCTCGTGTAGTTCAGCGTTATTTTTACCTTTAACGCAAGTCAAACCTGGGTTAAACAAAGTGATATTTCCACACACCACAAACAAATTCCTTACTTACCAGCCAAAATAAGATTTTTAGAAAGAATTGTGATAGTACATGCAAAATTCCTTTCGCCTGGATTATCAACATACGTTGGAACTGTTAAAGATGCCAAATAAGAAAACGATCTAGTCAGATTCAGTTCAAATTGTTTACAGTGTGGTCGATTGGTGGTACTAATTCTGTCTGGAAGTTGGTGAGGTTTGCAATCAATGCTTGCCTTCCTTTGCCTAGAAGAGCATTTACATAGAATATTCAGTTCGTCTGGGGATTTTTTGTCCCAATTGCTAACAAAGTTCGTCGATGTTATATAACTGGGCAAGATCCAGCTTATGCATAACGATAATATAATTGAAGCAACAACAACTGCAAAAGTAACGCAAATTAAAGATCTTTCTCGACTTGACAGATCTGTCATATTTGACAAAAGTTGAAAAAATTATAAATCAATCAATAACCTTATTTTACTCGAAAGTGTCGAAATAGTTATTTTTCGTCATAAATTTGCAATTCACTCGATTACACTAATTCATAAAAATAAATTTTCATTCTAAAGTCATGTATGTACATATAATCATATCGTAAATTATTTTTGTGATAATAATTGTTAATTAACCGTATTTATGCTCAGTGGAAGAGATAAGGTTTAAAGCGCGAACGTAAATTGATAAGGCATTTGATCTCTCTTCGCTGAATGCGAACTTCTTGCGCCTGAAGATGACATTTACACTGTTCTTTTTTCAGGTGAACCGGGGTATTATTATTTGACCGGGTACTTTCAATATAATCTACTTGATTGCGAAAGTAATCAGGTACATTACTTCTCGTAAAGAGCGATAGGGTTGTCTTCGGCGAGATGTAATTTGTCGGTGGCGCAAATTCACACGCTCCGGAAGGTCACCCCCGGCACCACTGGGAGGAGAATGATATTTTAGCAAAAGGCATAAATATGGTTGAACTAAATTAATTAAGAGTCACCGTCGAGGGCAGTATGGTCTTTCGGGGGTCAATGTTAATGTTCGGTTATGAGTCAGTTTTAAAAGTCGGTTGGTGCTCGTAGAAGAGCTACGGTCGAGGCCGTAAGCCCGTTCGCGAGGTGCTATTAGCGTCTTTTGGTAGTTCAGGTGTGTTTTCGAAGGTCAAGTTTTTTTATTGAATCCGTCAGTTAGGTAGAATGTGAATTCTCTCGTGTGAGACGTTTTTGATGAGTTTTTCGTTATACCATAAATGAAAATAGCCATGCTGATCATCAACTTTCGACAGAAGACTCCGAAGAAGCAGTAAGATGGCAGACATGAAACATTGCAAATATTTTAAAAACTTTTGAATAATATTACTTTATTAACAGATTCATATTATAAGTTTAATTAATACCTACATAATATACATACTAATATAGTTGTTAGTTGGCCTTTCTATGAAAAAGGGGTTGGGGTACGTGTGCTTCAGTAGTAGAAGACGAGGAAGTGGAAAAAGAAGTCGAAGGAGAAGTAGAAGAACTGGAAGAAGAAGTAGAAGGAGAAGTAGAAGGAGAAGCAGAAGGAGAAGTAGAGGGAGAAGTAGAAGGAGAAGTAGAAGGAGAAGTAGAAGGAGAAGTAGAACGAGACGTAGAAGGAGACGTAGAAGGAGAAGTAGAAGGAGAAGAAGAACTGGAAGAAGTAGAAGAAGAACTGGGGGAAGAAACAGAAGAAGAACTGGAAGAAGAAATAGAAGAAGAACTGGAAGGAGAAGTAGATGAAGAAGAAATAGAAGAGGGCTTAGAAAAAGAAGTGGTTTGCTCTGTTTCAACCGACGTTGAAACTAACTCCGGAACTATGCAATGTTCTCCTTCGTATAATAAATTATACGAGTATTCATCTTGATCACAAATAATTGGTCTCAGATCCAATGGTCCATCAGCAATGTCAAGAATTCCATTTTGGAGCCAACCAGGATAATCTCCACATTGCAAATCTTCAAACATATATTTTGGTTTACCTTGAACAGGTGCGATATCAGCCAAAAATCCAACTAAAAGCTTATCTGCGGATACTAACGCCAGTGAATCGCTTTCTATTTCCTCAAAGTAAAAACCAGTATCAATTTCTCCTGCGGTATCATAATCTTCACAAGGATACGTTGTCCAATTTTTAAAACGGACAATATTATGTAGTATATCCGATTCCCAATAAGGTGTTACCGCCGAAAACACCTTAACATATTTTCCAGGAATGGGGAGCTGCACTGCTGCCGTTTGGTCGTTAAAAGATAACTCGGTCTTCATTTTCATTATATATAAATGTTGATAATCTTGGAAATATGATAACCCATGGAATTCCATTCCACCTTTTGACCAATAAATGCTTCCTACTCTAACTCTCATATTGTTTATTTCAGTCTCATTTTTACCTTTAACGCAATCCAACCCTGCGTTAAAAAATAATCACATTTCAAGATTTCAACTAGCCAGAAACAAAGTTGTTACTTACCGGCCAAAATTAGATTGCTAGAAATAATTATAGCTGAACAGGCAAATACTCTTACGTCTAAATCATCGACATACGCTGGATCTGTTAAGGATGCCAAATACGAAAAAGATCTCATCAACTTAACATCGGCTTGGTTACAATCTAATGGATCAATTTCGTTAACTCTGTTTGGAAGTCTGTGGGGTTTACAATCGATGCTTTTTTTATTTGATGCAGCAGAGCATCGACACATAACTTTCAATTCGCTCGGTGATTTATTATCCCAATTGTTAATAGACGTCGTCGATGTTATATAACCCGGCAAGATGAAGCTTATACATAATAATAAGGCGATTGTAGCGGTAACAACTATAAAAGTAAGAGAAATTAAAAAATTTTCTCGCTGTGACAGATTTGTCATGCTGATCAAACAATGAATATTATAATAATATAAGTATTAAAGCAAATAATGTAGTAACCTCACTTTATCTGTGTAAGGTTGTTATTTCTCTCGTCGGGTAGTTCTATTTACGAATTAGCGCTACTCTTTTCTACCCTTGACTGATTTCATTGCTTCACTCTCAGGTCCATCACCTTTTAATAGGTTGACAACGCCTACAGGATCATCGCAGAATTATTTTCAGTTCCAACAGTTCACAAACCTCCACAGAGGTTTGTTATTGTTCCTCATCGTTCTTAGCCTTGTTGTCGTATTTCTTTACGTTTTTTCTCCTTCTTCTTGATAGGGGCGAGGAAGGTTCTTATAGTCATATCGGATTCATTTTCCTATTGAGAGGCTCTGTTTTTCTTACCATTCATCCCAACGGCGTTGTCTTCGCTATATAGTTCCATTTCGTCGTTGTCATACGTTTCCTCTTCGTCCATAAATTCTTCATACTTTTTCTTCTTCCGTATCAGCGTTTTGCTTTATGCGTTTCATTTTTTTTTAATTTGTTTCTCTGACTGGATTTCTTGATTGATACAACTTGCTGGAGTATTTCGATTTTTTTTGCTGATGAAGTCATTATATTACCTTGTTTCACACATACTTCTTTCTTCTAGGTGCTTGAATTACCTGCATGCTATATTATTCCGTCAATTATAGGATAATGTTGTAGCATTCGACAACTTATGTACATGATTGTGTATAACCAGGCGTTTTAGGGTTTTGTTTATAGGAAGTGCTCTTCTCAATCAAATTCGTGTCGCATCAGTTATCTCCTGCGTGTTGTTACTTAGGGGCCGTTCATGTATTATCTAAGACGTTTTTTCCTACTTTTAGACCCCTCTCCACCCCCTAGTAAGAAAAAATAAGAAAATCTATACCCCCCCACCCCCTAATCTTACGTAAGATTAATTATTACCCAATAAGAAGCCAGATTTAATCGGGTCAAAAGAATTTTCGGTATCTATTAAACGTTAAAACTGAAATGAATAAAGATTAATGTTTATTTTATATTTAAAAAAAATTTAATCAAAACATTTACTTTAATATACAAACAGTATTAACAATTTCTTTAAAAAAACAAATTTATTCATTACTAGCTGCTGACCATGGACTTCGAAGCCCGTCAGGAATGCAATCAGCTACTGCGATATCCCTGTCTTGATGTCTCTTCCTTGATCTCGGCGAGCATAGATTCTGGTAGCGTTTCTTGTAGCTATCTTACCTTGTAAGCCGTGACTTTTTTTATACAGTTGGACAGCTTTTTTTGATGCAAAATACTTGGCGCATACAGTACATATTCTGTCCTGGAGCTGATTCTGTACGGAAGGACAGTAAAAGTCATAAGGTGTTTCCTTATAGGGTGTATCAACTGGCATGTTAAGCGAAAGCTGAATAAATAATGGCATAAATTTTCCCAAATCATGTATCGCATCAGGTGCAGAATAAGTTAGCGTTGGATCGCATCTTAATTTCAAAGGAGCTGGCATAAATCTTCTTGACAATATTTTAAAGAGGTCACTTCTTGGAAGGTTACAATAATTAACATCATCACACTTAACGATTTGCAAGAAATATTGAGATTCCTGCACATGCTTCGAATACCAAGCTGGATTTTCTTCTATAGCATTATTCAATTTTTCGATCGGGTTGTCAGACGATGGTATACTATATTCTGCAACTAAAGCTTCCCCATCTATGATCATTGAACTCCAAATTTGTGCTAAACTTTGTCCTGCCTTCGAAATTTTTTTTTTCTAAATCATAGTCGATAGTCTTACCCCTGTCATCATACACCCGATAAACAGTGGCTAAGAGGAGCCATGCGTCTTTCTACTATATTAAATGCGGTCCTCCCTGGGGCATTAGTTGCTATAAAAACAGCATCTAGATAATTTTTTTTGAAATTCTTGATTTCACACGAAATAACTTTTGGATAGCGCGGATTTTCGTCAGGACCACCGTCTACAGAAAATATAACCACTGGTTTCACTTTTCCATCGTCAGTTAATGACAGATGTTTGAATTCCTCTAGTTGAAGAAGACGCTCAAAATCAAGGTGGTGTGTTAAGGCAGTCGACGAAGAATGTTTTCCTGACCTTATCGCTATGTACGTTGATCCGCTGTAAGTGACAGCATCAGGTTTTCCCATTCCATTATTTTCGATTCTCATAGCGGCATAAACGGAGGGTATTAGTTTATGACGTTCTGCAATTACCCAATCATGAACTGGTAGAAGAGTGCGATATTCCATAATATGCATAATAGCCGGAGATTGCTTCTGGGCAGCTATCATTCCAATTGGTACGCTTTGTCATCCTGCGATAAAAAAAATACTTGATTAGGTCCAAGGATGGAAGCAAGACCTTCAAGAAATCTAATTGTCGCCGTACAAAAGTGTTGATCAGGATGCGATTTATGAAGATTTGTCGTTGCACGAACCAATTTTACAGGTGCGGTTTTGATATGCTTTTGACTTTTGACTGGGAGTCACTGTATATCACAGAAGGGAAAATTAATGCCGAGCAAGAAAATTGAGTTGAATTCTTTATGCCACAAAACGAATTGTAAACTAAGATGCGACGAATATTTTGATCAAGAGGCAAGAACGCATAATTACCTAAGTAAATTTTACTCTTTGAATATAAATTCCAAAAATAACTTGCTCTTCAAAAGTCTTTCAATTCAGCCTGTCCAGCGTCACAGAAAGAATATCAAAAAACCAAAATCATTCTCATTTAAATAATATACAGTGACATATAATCAAAAAGTAATTCAGGTTTGTAAATCAGCAATATGTGCAATTTATCAAATTACAAAAAAATACAGATGATTCAAAACAAACTTAAAGGTGATGGTTCTTCTGCACCTACACTAGACAAACGAGGTATTCATCTAAATAGGCCACATAAAATTCCTGAAGAAGTAGTTAATTTCGTGATCAATCACATTAAACAATTTCCTGCAGATCAATCTTATTATTCAAGGAATAAAAATATTTACAAAATGTATTTATCGCCTTTGCTAAATACACAAAAAATGTTCGACCTATATTATATTGAGTTGTGCGGGCAACAAAATCTTTCAGGAAAATATTTAATAAAAAAGTGCAGCTACAGCAAAATTTTTGCTATGCACTTTAATCTTTCATTTGGAGAGCCCCAGAGCGACACATGTAGTAAATGCGATGCTGGTTTAGATACAGAGGAGCATATAGAAAACTACAGATTTGCTTTTCACCAGCAAAAGCGTCACGCTTACAGAGCAGTAGCTTTATCAAGCGATGATGTACTTTATGCAACTATGGATTTGCAGCAGACAATGTCTTTACCAAAACTAAGCACGTCTAAGGCCCAGTTGTTCAGTATTCGGTTATCTTTTAACCTGAATTATGTTCCATGGAAACAATTCTTGAAACAATCATTTCTATGGAAAATAACCCAGGTTAGAAAATAACCAGAAACTGAACAACTGGGCCTAAGGCGTTCTACTTGAGGCAATTATGGTTCTACAACTTCAGTCTACACACAGTTACAAAATCTGGTGTTAAACCGTTCTTTTGTACCTGGACTGAAAACGTGTCTACGAAAGGAAGTTTAGAAATTGGCAGTTGTCTTCATACGTTTGCCCAACAATTATTTGATGTTGCTACGCAGAACAATAATATTAAGCATCTTGTTATATGGTCCGACTCATGTTCGAGCCAAAACAAAAACTTTAATTTGATTGCTCTCTATCAATACTTCATATTAAAAGGATATTTTAAGACAATAGACCATAAGTTCCCAGAAGTAGGCCATTCTTATCTGGACTCGGATAGAGACTTTGGAAGGATAGAGAAAATACTACGAAAACATTCAAATATTTATACTCCTAATACTGACCCAAGTAACATTTTACCGTCATAAATGTACATATACCTTACAGAAATTTCCGTAACGGTAAAGCATTGATTTGCCCCTTTTGCAGTTACTGTATTGATGTATCATTTATGCACATATAAGGTACAGGTATTTTCGCAACGGTACGGCATTGATTTGCCCCTTTTGCAGTTACTGTATTGATGTATCATTTATGTACATATACATTACAGGTATTTTTGCAACGGTTCAGCATTGATTTGCCCCTTTTGCAGTTACTGTATTAGTACATCGTTTTTATACCGATTATGTGTTGATTTTTTATGAACGAGATATTTATTTAATAGAAAAAATAATTTTTATAAAAGATAAAAGTTTTGATTTTTAAATATTTCTATTTTTTACATACTGCTAAATTGTTTCCCTGTTGTCTGCGCCAGAATCTGAAAATTGACATTATAAATAATGTGATAAATTTTACTTACTTTTTTTTCCGAGGCCAGGTTTTGAACCCAAGCTGTACTGTACCTATACGTCTGAAAACCAACTGCTTAGCCAACTCGACTACCTGGGTATACGGTATAAACTATGATATTTCTTATTTGATGGTCAATTTTATTTTCAATTCATAGATTAAAAATATTACCTAATATTGAATTAAAATAAATCAAATATTTTGCTTTGGTACTTTAAAATTTATTACATTATGAATTATTTTAAATAAAAGTTGTTATTTTGCACGTGTTTTGAAGAAAAATGCTACGACGCCGACGTCACTTTAATTCGAATCGACAGCGGTGGTGGGATTAAATTTATTTAATTTAAATTTATTAAATTTTAATTTCCTGACTTTTAATTTCCAGAATTTTTATTTCAAATTTGGAGATTTTCGAAGATTTTTGATTGTTATTATTTGCGCCGTAGTTTTTCTTAAAAATCCGTATTGAAGTAACGAAGTTAGAAACTTTTTCAATATTTAGAAAATCAAAAATTTGATACAAAGTTGAAATAAAGATTTATGATTACTAGAAAGACATAAAAGACCGATTCCCCAACTATAATATTATTCCTTTCTCATTATAGGAAAAAAAAAATATTGGAGAATGTAAGAAATCTCGATGGCGTAATGGTAAATAGGCACGATGGTACCTTTGGCAATCCGTTGTACAGTGGTTCAACTCCCAAGCCGGCAAAGTTATTTTAAAAATAAATTTCCTAATTAATTAATTTTTTAATATTTTTATTAATAAATATTATAAACACAGTTATTTATCGGTCTTAAAACTTTAAAAGGGCCTTTAGTTAATTAGCTATTAGAAAACATAAAATATTTAAAATACACGTTTTATATTAGCTAGTTAACTAAAGGGCTTTTTATATGGGTTGATAATACCGGACGTAAGAGGTTTAAAATTTCCGCCCCCAATTTAGAAATTTGACCGCCCTTCTTACTCCAATAATATCTCATATAATAATTATTGTAATATAAAATGCTTATCATAATTTGTAACCAATCAGAAACAAGAGTTTTTCTAACGGCGAAATGTTTTTTTATACATAATCTTGATACATAAATAACTATAATGTTACATATTTTTTACATTTCAATATTAATAAAAATTATAAAAAGCGCGTCTCGAAATTTAATTTAATAAAAAGGGACTTTGGAGAATAAGACGGATTTTTATTTATAAAATTATTATATTATACGAGTATATATTTCATAATATTTTATTATGTACTTATTAAAGTAGTCATGGACAATATCAAAACCGTGAAATAAATATCACAAAGTTTAACTAATAAATCATCTTTACATATTATATACCGGAATTGTAAGCGACTAAAACTTTACTATTTAATCTACACTTTCAGGTATCAAACCGGTGATGAAAATATCGTACCGTCCATCTTATAAAATACCTGTATATGTTAGACATTGCTTTTATTGTAACAAAACGAAACGATTAAAACATTACCTAATCGGTACCGTATGTTCAACTATATTTTAGTTAATAAACTTTCAGTGCCGATCCGATAAAGCAATTGCCTTCAGAATAACGGTGCGAAAATATGTACATTGAAACTATACCTAAACAGTACAGTGTAAATATGAACTAAAATTTATGTGCCGCTTAGGTACCATTTTGGTACTTAATTTTCAGGTAATAATTGTAATATAAAATGCGTATAATAATTTGTAACCAATGAGAAACAAGAGTTTTGCTAACGGTGAAATTTTTCTTCGTTCTGATTGGTTACAACTGTTTTAAAACGTAATTAAAATTCATTGATCTTTAAATTACTTATTTTTATAATAAATATTTTAATGTTACGTATGTTTCACATTTTAATATTAATAAAAATTATTATATTATATAATATATTTCATAATATGTTATTATGTACTTATTAAACCTGTCATGGACAAATATTATTATGTTGAACAATATCAAAACGGTGAGGTAAAAATCATAAAATTTAACCAATAAAGCATCTTTACATATTATATACCGGAATTGTAGCAACTAAAACATTACTATTTAAACTGTACTTTAAGGTATCAAACCGGTGATGGAAATATCGTACATTCCATCTTATAAAATACATGTACATGTTAGATATCGCTTTTATAGTAACAAAACAAAACGATCAAAACATTACCTAAACGGTACCGTATGTTCAAATATATTTTAGCTAATAAAATTTCAATGCCGATCCGATACAACAATTGCCTTCAGAATAACGGTGCGAAAATATGTACATTGAAACTATACCTAAACAGTACAGTGTAAATATGAACTAAAATTTATGTGCCGCTTAGGTACCATTTTGGTACTTAATTTTCAGGTATGAAAATATATGTACATATTCGTTATACTTCAATGGTATACCGGTATAAAACCGACGTTGATGTTACTTGGGGAATATCGATCTATTATAAAGTCAGCCACCATGAGAAACTCTGTAGTAGGTATGTAATATGGAAAACCACTTCAAAAATATTGATGAAATAGCGGTAAAAATGCACTTGAATAACAGAAAAAGAAAAGTTTTAAATGACGCAGTATTGTTTCGAGACTGCATTAAGTGGATACGTGTAGACCAGTACGGAAGTTATTTATACAAAAATACTCTTGATGATAATTCCACTCAGGGTCATATTAGAGTGGTTCCGACCAATCAGCGTACGCTATTTTACATTATACTTATATGGATACGACGCATGCACAGTCGAATAATAATCGAAAATAAAAAATATTCCAAATACCCTACCAGAATATCGAATATTTGTAGTGGGGCGTAAAAGAATTCATACGTAATAAAAAATCTCGCAATATACCCTAGCTGCATGGTGAAAATCGAATATTTGTAGTGGGGTGTAAAAGAATACATACGTGACGAACGCACCTCGCACAGATGTAGGAAACCGGTTATATACTAACATCAACGCATTCGTTCCCACCCGAGTTGACTTAAAGCAATGTACTTCTAACGAATTTTATATTACAAATTTAGTGCGATTATGCTTCCACTTTTTTCGGTATGTACTTACGAAATTTAAAAAAAAAAAATTTTTGCAATGATTGTGATGCGATATAGTCAATTTGTTTCACCATTTTCGACATTAAAAATGGCGTTTGAAATATCGATTTTCGTATGTGACGATGTTGTGCTTTTAAGTTGTGGCGTTTCTTCACGGAATTATCATCGCAACAGCAACGCGGGTTCGGACAATACTCAAAGATTCAGCGAGTACAGGTTTCAGCTACGGAGATTGACACTCGCTCCGCTGCGCTTCGCTCGTGCAATCTCCTTGCTAAAACCTGTACTCGCTGAATCTTTGAGTATTGGGGTCGAATCAACTATTGTTGACCACTCCAAATAAATTGAAAATTTCCTATTGCAAAGAGGAAGGTTTATATAGTATACTGACATAATTTTCACAAGCGAAGATATAATCAAAATTTTGAGTAAATCGATTTTGAAGTTAGCTAATTTAACGAGATTCGGTAGTAAAATCTAAAGGTGCGTTTAGATTGCGCGAAATTGTTTCGCGCAACAGTTTCGCGAAAATGTTTCGCGAGTCGCTGTCTCGGCCTAACTGTTTACACGGGGCGAAACGTTTCGGGTTGACAAGCGAAAACAAGGTGAGCCGCCAGTTTGTGCGAGACAAGCATGCCGGTTGTTACTCCGAGTGCAGCATTTGCAATGATGATGATAATTGTTTTGAGAAAGAAAAGAAAAAGAAATAAAAGAACACGCCGATGGTGGTCGAAAGACATATTTCGTCGGAGATTTCAATATGGAAACAGACTCCTGAGGGATATGACAGCGGAACCTTGTGAATATACTTTTCGAAACTTTACTCGGATGACCACAGAAGATTTTGAACAGCTCGTATCACTAGTTGATCCGAAAATAAGAAAAATGGATACCAACATGAGAGAGGCTATATCTGTAAAAGAGAGGTTGACAGTTTGCTTGAGATTTCTTGCTACGGGAGATTCCTACAGCAGCCTACAATACCTCTTCAGAATATCGAAAAGCACAATATCAAGAATTATTCCAGAAGTTTGCGATGCGTTAGTTCAGTCACTTAAGGAATATGTAAAGGTAAAAGAAATTCTTTGTTTTTTTTATTTTATTAGTTATTATTATTTATTGAAACGAAAAATGTTCACATCTAAATATATAAAAGAGAAGATCTGCTTGCGTGTTTACGTGTTTGTTCGCTATACGTTCCTAGACCCTTGGACCGATCTCGACCAAATTTTGCACAGTTATTTTGTAGCTCCAGGCGCAACTATTCTCGCATATATGGAGAAGAAATTCGAGCGGGGAAAAAAGTTATTCGCTTTTTTCGAAAATCAAATCACAAGTTTGACAAAAAATTTAATTTGTCAAATAATTAATCTGACGTACAATCAGTGATTCAAAATACTGTCAACAGATGGCGGGGATGGCGGCTTTAATTCGAAAAATGCAAACCACTAACAAAAAAAACACTAACAAATTAATCTGAAAATATTGTCAACAGATGGCGGGGATGGCGGCTTTAATTCGAAAAATGCCAACCACTAACAAAAAACCACTAACAAATTAATCTGAATGCCGCGAATAAGACCGGAGCACTTCATATAGGTCGCAGAACGTGGAAGATCCACCTCTTTGCGGAAGATTTAACTTTACATGAAGATGTAACTTTACGTGAAGATTATGTATGTATGTATGTATGTATGTATGTATGTATGTGTGTATGTATTGAACTGAAAGTTTGAGTTTTTGTAAATCCGACTCATTATCGGTAGTGTTTCGTTTGCAGTTCAGGTTTGTTCGCAATAGAGCAAGAAAGTATTTTCCTGGTACATCCCTGCGAAACATTAGATAGCTTAGTTTCTATTCATCAATCCAGATCAGAGATATCTGTGCAGAACAATTCTCATGGTTAGTTGAGGACCTCAGCTGTTCTTCGAGGTCATTGAACTGAAATATTTGCTTTGGTTACTTTTTCAATAAATTTTAATTTTTGATGATGTAGACTTGACCTTACCTCTGTACATTGTTATTATATTGTGTAATATTACGTTTGCTGTGGTTTTGCGCCAATTTTGTATAAAATTTAATAAGGGCGATATTTGATATGATGGTTATGATTACGGTTATAAATCTGAAAATTATTTAAAAATTAGTGCTTTGATTAAAATTACGAGTGTAGTGTACGTTAAAAATCAAAAGAATATTTACCAAATGTCGATCAAGTCCAGATCATTGGGATTTCCATCAACAATTTTGAATTTTTTGCAACCTTTATCCAACCATTTCCGGTCCACGCTCGAAGTTTATAAAAGGACTTGGAACAACTTAATCTCTCTCAGTTGGTTTTGATATGTGCTCAAGTAAACGTCGTACCGTAGAGAATATTTTAGTAATTTTGGATTTAACAGTTGGTAGTTGGAGAAAAATTTTATGGTTGGCAGAAGTTTTTGTACTTTTTGGCAGATTGATAAAAAGTTATTGGATTTCGATCGCTATTAGTTTTATGCTGGTTATTTTGGGAGCCATTTATACAGCAATTGGAAGATATTATTGCAGTTTATTATATCAAGCACGGCCTGATTATGCTTGAAAATTTGGTTTCGTTAGATGGATTTTGGAGGTTATCTGAAAGTAGAATCTGGTTAAAGATAACAAATTTCAACATCACTAAATCAAACATTACTGTTGAATTATACGGACCTGACAATTGGGAATACTCTATTGGATATTATCTGGACGTGATACCGTTCTTGGGATTTGGCGACGCCACCACACCTGTACAAATAGCCGACAACAACACATCTGTTTCATTCGTTTATGCGGAAGTTAATATTATCGTATCCAGTGACGCACTAAATAAAGGTAACTTTTGCTTAAAATTAATTAAAACATTTCTTCAAATTTCGAAAATATCTTTTATTTTTAATAATCGTGAACAATATTTGTATAACAAAACTTTTTATTTATCTTGTAATTTAATATTTCCAAGTTTACATCTTTCTAATAACCACAGCAAATATTTACCTGGTTTTGTAATAAAAATAACCAATACAACTGTCTATGAGATATTGTTTCTTTTATTTAACGTCAATCAAAAGGGCTACATTTGCAGAGTGGTACTAGGATTTTATTCCAAACAAAGCGGGGTAAACCAGCAAATTATTATTATTTGTATATCGAGTTGCTATTTTATTAAAGCAACAAAATTAAGGTCTGCGTCAGATTTACGAAGACGTCAAATCACAGTTCAATATTGTACAAATATAAAAGTAAAAGAGTCTCAAGCTCGGGAGCAAGTCGAGGTGAGTAAGAGTGTGACTATCAAATGAGATAAAAAAGCAAAGCTCCTTTATATCACAACAGTATGTATGTATGTATCACAGATGACAGATGACGGATGACAGATGACGGATGACGGATGACGGATGACGGATGACAGATGACAGATGACAGATGACAGATGACAGATGACAGATGACAGATGACAGATGACAGATGAAAGATGACAGATGACAGATGAAGGCCGAACAACTATGGCCTTCACGGATCTATTATGGTCCGGTCTGTGAGGCCGAAGGCCGAACAACTTTGACCTTCACGGATCTATTATGGTCCGGTCTGTGAGGCCGAAGGCCGAACAACTATGGCCTTCACGGATCTATTATGGTCCGGTCTGTGAGGCCGAAGGCCGAACAACTATGGCCTTCACGGATCTATTATGGTCCGGTCTGTGAGGCCGAAGGCCGAACAACTATGGCCTTCACGGATCTATTATGGTCCGGTCTGTGAGGCCGAAGGCCGAAAAACTATGGCCTTTACGGATCTATTATGGTCCGGTCTGTGAGGCCGAAGGCCGAACAACTATGGCCTTCACGGATCTATTATTGTCCGCCCTGTGAGGCCGAAGGCCGAACAACTTTGGCTTTCACGGATCTATTATGGTCCGGTCTGTGAGGCCGAAGGCCGAACAACTATGGCCTTCCCGGATCTATTATGGTCCTCCCCCTGTGAGGCCGAAGGCCGAACAACTATGGCCTACTCGGATCTATTATGATCCGGTCTGTGAGGCCGAAGGCCGAACAACTTTGTCCTTCACGGATCTATTATAGTCCGGTCTGTGAGGCCGAAGGCCGAACAACTATGGCCTTCACGGATCTATTATGGTCCGGTCTGTGAGGCCGAAGGCCGAACAACTATGGCCTTCACGGATCTATTATGGTCCGCTCTGTGAGGCCGAAGGCCGAACAACTATGGCCTTCACGGATCTATTATGGTCCGGTCTGTGAGGCCGAAGGCCGAACAACTATGAACTTCACGGATCTATTATGGTCCGGTCTGTGAGGCCGAAGGCCGAACAACTATGGCCTTCACGGATCTATTATGGTCCGGTCTGTGAGGCCGAAGGCCGAACAACTTTGACCTTCACGGATCTATTATGGTCCGGTCTGTGAAGCCGAAGGCCGAACAACTATGGCCTTCACGGATCTATTATGGTCCGGTCTGTGAGGCCGAAGGTCGAACAACTATGGCCTTCACGGATCTATTATGGTCCGGTCTGTGAGGCCGAAGGCCGAACAACTATGGCCTTCACGGATCTATTATGGTCCGGTCTGTGAGGGCGAAGGCCGAACAACTATGGCCTTCACGGATCTATTATGATCCGGTCTGTGAGGCTGAAGGCCGAACAACTTTGTCCTTCACGGATCTATTATGGTCCGGTCTGTGAGGCCGAAGGCCGAACAACTTTGGCCTTCACGGATCTATTATGGTCCGGTCTGTGAGGCCGAAGGCCGAACAACTATGGCCTTCCCGGATCTATTATGGTCCTCCCCATGTGAGGCCGAAGGCCGAAGGCCGAACAACTATGGCCTACTCGGATCTATTCTGGGTCTAGATGGCTAAGGGCGGCGGAAGCCGCCCGTGCCAGCTAGTATCTAATAAAACAGATTGTATATCGACTTCTGGAGTGATATTTTCTGAGGTATGTGTTAGAGGAGCGTTTGATAAAAAAGTCGATGTTTGGCTCCTATAATCATGTGAACTATGTGACGACGCAGAAGGCGAACTGTGCGGGATGTGTATTTGTAAAGTATTACCATATGAAGCAGAATACATTCCCATATCTGCTTCAAATAAAATATTAGCGAAGGCTCGTTTGACGTGCGCCAGCGAGTTCTGGTCGTATTTTCGTAGTTCATTCGCCAAATTCAAAGCATAGGTGAAGTACGCATCATTAAATGAATTAACAGATGACTTTAAGATTTGCATAGCGTCATGCATCATTGAGTCGGATTCTTGCTCAGCTGCCTTACGTTTGATGCCAGTTCTCTGTCTCCTGCTAGTATTTGGGGTAGGAAAGGTAGTCTCTTGTGACATCTGCTGACGTGTGGTCGAACATGAAATAGCTGCCGATGTAGAAGATGCAGATGTAGTAGTTGCAGTTGCTGTAGTTGCAGATGTATTTTCTGCGGGGGTGACCGTAGGCGAAGTTGGCGTTACAGGAACTTCTATTTCGGAGTGTTCCTGAAACAAAACAAACAACGGTTAAGTAATTCTTTTCGGAACCAGGTTAATTTTATTTTTGACTCCTTGTGAACATGTTTGGCATAAAAATGTTTTCGCCTTTATTTTGAATGTTATAAATTTAGTTTGTTTTGGTTTCAGGTACCATCTACTACAGAAGAGTGGCTTCAGATCTCCTCCGAATTTGAAAGAAAGTGGCAATTTCCTCACGTTATCGGGGCTATGGATGGAAAACACATTATTTTACAAGCACCTATTAATTCAGGGACTGAATACTACAACTATAAAATTTTTTTTAGCATTGTGCTGTTTGCAATAGTCGACGCAGACTACAATTTTATCTATGCTGATGTAGGATGTCAAGGGCGGATATCGGACGGTGGTGTATTCAAAAATACGGCATTGTACAATAAATTGGAGAGGCGCGAATTAAATATTCCAAGCCCAGAAGTCTTACAAGTTCCATATTCTATGCAAGTCCCATATTACGTATTAGGTGACAAGGCGTTTGCTTTGAGTGAATACACGATGAAACCATTTGATGGTAATCCCGTGGTACGTTCACCGGAACGTGTATTTAATTACCGTCATTCGAGAGCACGTCGCGTCGTGGAGAATGCCTTTGGAATAATGAGTTCAGTATTTCGTGTATTGAGAAAGCCTCTACTTGTGCAACCAGAAATAGCAACAAAAGTTACTTTAGCAACCATTTATTTACATAACTTTCTACGCAAAAGTACTTCTCATGGAACGTACACTCCTCCTGGAAGTTTCGATACTGACAACAATGGCGACATTATAAATGGTAGATGGCGCAACGACGCACCTATGACATCGTTCTTTCCAATCCGCAATATTCCGCGAAGGACATCCGCACAGCTCAAAGATGTTCGCTTACATTTAGCTAATCATTTTATTTTAAATCAACCGTTGCCGTGGCAGGACCAATATTAAGGATCCACTTACCTCACTAGCAGTATTCACAGTTTCCCTTGGGATGTCTTTATCAGCCAAAAACTCAAAGTATTTGTAGGCGAACCATTTAGACTCATATACTTCATCGCTACCTGTAACAATAATAATAATAAGTAGTAAGCTTACTTTAGTGTATTTATTTAAGGAGTTATCTCGCTTTATGGTACTAGTATGCATGCTGTGACACAATTACAAAAAGTCAGACAAACACGTCAATATTAATACAAAGCATAAAATAATAAAAATTTACATACCGGAACCAGTGACTCTGCTTTTTTTCTCCCTGGACCTCTCACTCCTATAGGAACCCATCAATGTTTTCATTTTTGCCTTTAAGGTAGCAACAGGGTACTGCAATTTTGCACTCATTTCCTTCCAAGCATCCTCTCTCTTCATGCGGTTATGGTGCACCTATATGCGGATGCTATCCTCCTGGTTCATTTTTGGCGCGAAACAGTAGAATCGGTTTACACTACAAGAAACACGAGACGCGAGGCTCTCTGATGCGCACTTCAATACCGACTGACGAGTGGCTCACCACGAAACATACTCGCGAGAACGAACGAAACAAGTTTCGGGGTGAGTACCAGGTATATACGACGCGAAACATTTTCGCGAAACTGTTGCGCGAAACAATTTCGCGCAATCTAAACGCAGCTTAACGAGATTCCCGCGCGTCGCTCATTTTGTTGACAGTCCGTGCAGTTTTAATGACCCTAACACTTCGAGTATTTCGCACCGGCAGAAGCACCACGTCTCTCGTACCTGTAACATCGATTATTTTTTGTTTTACGCGATTTTTTGGGGGTTTAAGGTCCCGGTTTCTTTCATCCCGGTTTTCTTGATTTATGGCGCTTCTCGTATATTTAGCATCCGCCGCGGAGCGGCTCACGCCATGAAAAACCGCCCGGAGCCCCGGAGGAGCGTAGGGTAGGTTTCTTGATGCGCACAGTTCTGGCCGTGCCAGATCCACCCAAAAAAGTAATTAGCACCATCAAAACCGGCAGGGCCTAGGTTTTCCCCATAGTTTTTTATGTTTATTTAGAGACCTTATTCTTAAAATATTTTAGGTAAAAAATCTTGTGCACTCATAATTTCTACTATGTTATCCGCACGGAAGTCGACTGACAAATGCGCTCCTGACCGGGCGATCTTGCCTTATACTCGTATTTATAACTTCGGTTATGGGCGTGGCCTAAACATGCATTTTACATGTAAAATTTAGCTATTTTCAAATTGATTTTTCTCGAAATTTTATATATACATTCGCTCATGAAATTATATAAATTATACACTATAAACCTTCCTCTTTGCCTCTTTTATTTAAAAAATAAAATCTTACTTAAGAAATTGTTATGACCCCCAGACCCCCCTACCCCCGAATAAGAAAAAATAAGATGTTAGCTACCCCTCCTCCCCCTAAACGTCTTACGTAATACATGAACGGCCCCTTACAGAAAGGGGCCAATCGTATTTATGCTACACGGTAGCGTGAATACCTTACTACCGTGTAGGACCTACTGTTTTAACGTGGAATCCGAACCACGGCGCCCGGTAGCGCAGTCGGCACGGCACCGGCCGGTTTATCGCCATGAGCGCCACCTACCGGAACCTACTGATTTTACGTGTGTTCCGAACCACGTAGCTCTAAAATGGAGGAAACACGTGTGGGATTTTTGATGAATAAAAAATCACACAAACTATTAAGAATATATTTTTCAAACGTCAGCAATTAATAACAAATTGGTAATAATAATTAAACAAAACATTTTCTGGCACCACTGATCAATTCCAACGGTCGCCACACACGAATTAAATATTTATGATAAATCTTCTTCTTAAGCTCAGCTTGTTTACACTTCCAACTATTCTTCCCTTTTTATGTCCTGGAGTTATATAACCTCTTTAATATTCTACCATCCGAGTAGCCAGTGTCGGACTCCATAGTTGTTGTGGACTAAATGGTTTATTAGCGCAGTCGTCGTAATTACTTCTAATATACTATCACCTTAATGAACATATAATATTAAACATATTCAGCACCATCTTATTACAGCCATTATGTAAAGCCTCCGTTTCCACTGAAGGAAGCATACGAGTGAAGGGGGTCTACCAAGACCACTTCACATTAAATGAAGGAAGGGTATATTCTAAATTGGATGGATATCCTGGATCGGTGTAAGAATAATCCAAATGCATCAACGGCAGTGACCACAATCATGACTACCAAATACTCGGTAACACGCATTGACAAGCGTGAAGTTATTTGTAGCCTACTAACCTTTCAAGAACTCCGTTATGTTGAATTTAAAAATAAAAACTTGGGTAAATAAATATTAAAACGCAAAATTTATAGAAATAGTGAACGTTGGATTATTTTATTACAAATTAAGACTTAAATACACAATTACATTAAAATTAAATTAAATTAAATTAAAAATGTGTAAAATACACGTGGGCTTTTAAACCTGCTGCATCTGGAAACTTCCAGCTGCATATATCACAATTATAGTAAAGTTTTTGAATCCCCGGCTGGTGAACCAGCTTCCGATTGTGGGTTAGTTTCTTTAATCGCAAGTCTTGAACGTGTTTCTGCTTTTGGGCTTTATCGTAAAATTTTAAATCACAAACTCCACATGAGTACAGTTTATGCCTAGTATGGTTTCCACTGGGACTCGGGAGCTTCTTTGTTTTACAGAAACCCAATCGGCAAAGCAGGCACTTAAATGTATGCCTTCCGGAGGAAAATTTTTTGCACTTGTTAAGGTTAGTTTTACTAACAAAAGTCGATAAACACCTGAAACATTTATAGAGTTTTTGCGATTCGGCTCTTCTATATATGCTACGATGGAATCGGTATTTCACAGGAGTTGAAACAAAATTAATTTTTATGACTTCCGAGTCATTCCTTATTATTTCTAAACATCGCTTTGTTGAATAATACCGTTGTTGTAAGTTTTGTGCCAATTTATCGTAGCGCAGATGTGTTATCATATGTTGTACGTAACACTTGAGGTAAAAAAATTTGTTGCAACAAATACGACAAGAATAAGTGTCTCTAACTGCATTCAAATGATGTCTATATAGACTTTTGGACTTAAAATATTTTTTGCACTTTCCACAATAGGTTGTGTTTTTCATGTGCGACAACAGATGAGCAGACAGATCTCTACGTTTTTCAAACATAATTCTACAAATCGAACAATACAAGTACGTATTAACACTATGCTTCTGCATGTGACGGAGGTACTTTTTCTTAGAACGTACCTGAACTTTACAGATTAAACACATGAATGGCTTTCGTCTGGAATGAAATTTGGCACGATGTTTAAAAGTGTCTTGCACGTCTAAGAATTCTAAGTTGCACCGTTTACAACCATATAAAGGACCTCTATATGTGCTAACAGTTGGCGCTTTGCTAAAATTACTGGCAATTTCACTTTCACCGAAATCCCCCAAAATATGGTCCTTCGTGTCAATTTGGTCCGGGTCGTACTCGTTGTAGTTATATGCAAAATCTTCTTGTTCCTTTTTCACTAAATCATAGTTGTACGTATATTCGTCATCTACAATTTTAAAGAGTTTGATTTAGAAAAGAAAACGTTAATTATTGTATAATTTGTAAATAAGAAGTTTGGAAATGTTATTAAAATCTTAAAATTTCTGAATTAAAATTGCAGTAATTGTCTTACCATCGTAGCATAACTCTTTTTTTATCTTGGCAAGTACATCGAATTCCTCAGCGTCCATCTCTTCAGAAAAAGAATCTAAAACTTAACAACTTTAGCCAAAAGTAAGGTTAGGTTTGGAAATTTTAACTTATCTACAATAAAGAATTTATTTATAAAAATGGTGTTAATTATTACATTAAAATATTATACCTATTATCACAAATGTTTGTGCTTCAAAAAAGTTTTCTTTAAACGTTCACCACATAATTAAAATGTAATAATAAAATAAGTTTGCAATACCGGCAGTTAAATTTCAGTCTACAGAAGAAGTCGAATTTACACGGTAAAAAAAATACGACAATATCATGCAGATTTTACACGGTAGGTGTAATTCATGCGTTTATTTACATAGATGCATTGAAAAATCCCTTAATCTTCTCTGTTCTCTGATGAGATGGAAAATGACCGAAACCTGTGCATATTTACTTTTAATTCAAAATGTCTATTTGTCATTTAAGTTTTTTTAATTCAGAGGTTGTATGACATTCTCAATGAAGATGAAGTAATTTTTCCTTTCCAGGAGCGTCGATAAAAAAAGCGAAGAACAAGGAGGTTCTTCCGGATCAGAGACACTTTTGTGATTCGCATCAGAGGATGCAAAACAAAACCATGGTTTACAGAAGAAATTAAACTTCTCGCTAAAGAAAAGAGAATAGCTTACCTTAAATATCGAAGTAACAAAACGGCACTTGAACATCAGAAATATGTTGAAATAAGAAATATAGTAAATACGCAAATAAGAAATCTGAAGCGGGATTATTGGTATCCTTCACAAAGGGAATGGAGAATGATTTGTACGGTGCACAGAGAAGAATATGGGGAATGATTAGAAAACAGAAGGGGAATATTAACGAATACCGACAGGTCAGCAACATAAGCGAAAAGCGATGGATAACGTACCTGAGTACCCCATGAGTACCCTGTTTAAAAGCCAAATGGATAAGGAAACTATGATGGATCACATAGAAGACAACGAAGAGATGATACATATCACTCAAGAAAAAGTGGCTGTGGCTATAAAGAAATTGAAAAATCGAAAATCCGTAGGCACTGATACCATCCCCAATGAACTGCTGAAATATGCAGGTGTTGAGATCCATTTCCCCAGGCCCCCCCCCCATCGCGAATTTTGAGTTGAATTTGGTGTCAATCGTATGTGCGTCGTTAGTGTGCGTTTGTGTGATAATTATTTTCGTTTGTGCGGATTTCGTTCGCGAAATATCTTGAATTTCAATGGGGGGGGGGAAATGCTAGCCCCCCCATCGCGAATTTTGGGTCGAATTTGGTGTCAATCGTTTGTGCGTCGTTAGTGTGCGTTTGTGTGATAATTATTTTCGTTTGTGCGGATTTCGTTCGCGAAATATAGACTTTCAAAATTTTATAAACCTCCGAGCAATAATCGTTAGGTGTTGGGGATTACAGCAATCCACAATTAATTCTTAATTTTTTTAAAGTTTTTTTATTAAGTTTTAAAGATAAACAAATATTTTTCGTTATTTCAATTATTTTGTAATACAGTATTACAATGTATTTTTGTATCCACTCAGCGCTCAGGATCGCTAGTAAAGATGTTCTTCAGACGTGTTACACAATCAAAATACGAGACAGGACATATCTAACACAATTTATTAACAACATAACATTTAACAACATAACAATACAAATAAATTGCTAACTAAAATCAATTATTAACCAAAGAACTTAAAATCCCTACTTATTTTTTTATTTAATATCGTAAAGCTTTACCTTTCTTTTATTTATCTGTCAAACGCACTTAATTTTTCCGCACGGACGACTTTTAGACAATTTCTTCCTTCACCTCACTCCTCTACGTACTAACGTTTCACGTTCCGTTTTCAATTCTGCAACACCCTTATCTCTCCTGCAATCTATTTGCTTCAAACACAGTTTGTTCGAACTCTCTTTATCTGGGAACTGCAACACTCTTATGCTTCAAACACAATTTGTTCGAACTCTCTTTATCTGGGAACTGCAACACTCTTAATTCTCTTCTATCAATTTGCTTCAAACACAATTCTGGACCTGCAAAAATGCTACTGGTCTGCTTGTCGTCTATTCAGGAACTTTTATAAACACGACTGGTCTATATGTCGTTTAATTAGCAACTTTTATAAACACGACTTATCTGTATGTCGTTTAATTCTGAACTGTCTTACTGCTCTTTATTATATCTTGGCATGGTTACCATTCGCTTTTTCTCTTATGTTTTTCTTCTAAGAGGCCGCATTATACTACGTGTATTCTTTTTAATTTCGTTACAAACAAAACTTAAATCTAGTAACATTTTTTTTAATTTTTAATAATCACATTGTTATATATGCACTATAACTAATTCCTCCCTGGGTTAGCCCTGAGCTAACCCAGCAGTTAAGTACCTGAGATTGAAGTGGTACCAATCACACATGTTATAATTTGTCTATATACCTATTACACTTTTATAACTAATAAACATATTTCAACAATTCAACTTTGCGACTTTACATTTCGACTGTGCGATATTTCAACTTACGTTTCAACCTTTCAACATACACGACACACATTTATACTGAACAAATTTTAATTAAACAATGTTGACATATCCTCCCTCTTATCTTGATTGCATATCACGTACACATTTATGAGGGAGCTAGCATATAGTGGACACAACAGTATATACAATATATTGGCAGTTTACAATCGTTGTAGAACGTATCTATGCATTTTTTTCGATCCATTTTTGTGAGATCATCATATTTTTCCCATACATTTGAATGGGCTCTCCAACAATAAGATACGTAATGACCTATCAATTCTCTATTTTTCGGTGGTATAAAAGATATAATTCCTCTCAAATGAAATTGTTCTTTTAAAATATTTAAAACTACAGGTACATTTGATAGAGCTGTAGAAAAATCAGTTTCGTTTGGTGCTACGGAACATAGTACTGTCTCTATAAATAAATGAGAGCTGATCCTAAAACTTCGTTGAACAGAATCACACGAACC
Source organism: Podabrus alpinus (assembly GCA_932274525.1). Classification (NCBI taxonomy): domain Eukaryota; kingdom Metazoa; phylum Arthropoda; class Insecta; order Coleoptera; family Cantharidae; genus Podabrus; species Podabrus alpinus. The sequence goes on from OW026452.1 coordinate 100,761,908, forward strand.
ACACGAAGAACATTTTACTGGATCTACTATAAAATATTCATTCATTACTTGTTGCAAAGAGAAGATTTTGCATTGGTAAATTTGCAACTACGGTGTTTTCCTTGACGGCTATTTTGCCAATTGCAGTGACTGCATTTTCTGGTTTCTGTAAAGCAAGGATAGTTTTTAAATAATTGTGTGAGTAAATAATGGGCTGTACAATTTGAGTCTATGGTGATACATTCTCCAAGTGTCTGTGATCTGTCATTCTTGAATATTTCCAAAAGAATTTCCGCTCTTTTTCTGAAACATTGAACTGTAATTCCATCTCTTATAGCATTCCGGATCAATTCAAAATAAATGTAATTTTTTGCATTATCATCGATAAAATTTGAGTAGACATTACTATCAGAGTAACTAGAAAATAAGATCTGTGTGATCGTGTCAAAAATACAAGTGTTTGTAATGGTATAATTGTGCTTGTCGATATTTATAGTTTTAAGGTCTGAAGAATTTCCATTTCGCAATAATCCTATGACGGGACACTTACTTCGACTGCTGTCGTTGTAAAATAAAATTGTCGGATCCGCGTCTAAGTAGTTAAGTTTCCGTTTTTTCTCTTTGTGCTTCACAACTTGTCTACCCCAATTTTCTTCGGAAATTTCATTTTCAGGTACTTCTTTCTGATGGTCCGAAATGTCACTATTACATACAAGTTGACCACCCCAATTTCCCTCAGAGATTTCATTTTCAGGTACTTCTTCTTATTTCTTATTGTCCGAAAAATCACTATTACATAATATCTTCTCTTCCTCTATTTCATTCAAATCTTCGTTAAATTTTGAATGTACTATATTTATCAAGCTCGTAATACTTTCCAGATGAACTTGAATAAATTCATCAATTCTTACGGGCAATGGTTTATGACGAAATACTATATGTTTTAAATCATTAAACATACTTTCAGAAGAAGCAGATGTCTCCGTAATATTTCCATATTTAAATATGGGAACCATCACAGAAGACCATAGAGGTAACAGTTTAGTAAATGTCATCAACTTCTTAGCGATGGCAGGCGAATATTGCAAATTATCACGATCTTCTTGATTTTCCGCACATTTAGCTTCCTCCATGCAAATATTGTAACTACGTTGTAGATCTTCTACAACGTAGAATAATTCATTTTGTAACTCTCAAAATCGATATTGTTTAAAGTTGTTCCTAGAGAAATTTTGTGCTTTAAGTAATTTTTTGCAATTTCGCATGACGTGGCGCGGCCACTTGAATTTAAACCTTCAGTTTCATTAAAAGCTACTGAGAAAATGCACTTTAATAAATTTTTCGATTCAGTGAAATCCATGCTAGAAATAACCAACCCTATCGATCGCATATAAAATTGTTTGAACCTAGGATGAGCAGTCTTGAACTCATTCCACGTACTTATCAAGCTCATTGTGTAGTTAAAATCAAGCCTAATCATACAGCTAGGAATTTCGTTACTTCCTACTTTATTTCTTAATAAAGATGAACACACTTGCAAATACTTACTAAGGCCCAGTTGTTCAGTATTAGGTTATCTTTTAACCTGAATTATTTTCCATGGAAACAATTCTTGAAACAATCATTTCTATGGAAAATAATCCAGGTTAAAAGATAACCCAAAACTGAACAACTGGGCCTTAGTGTGCTGTATTGTGTAAATGTATTGACCACGGCCATCATTAATGCTTTGGATTGGTCCACAACAATAATTTTTGGTAAGGGTATATCGTTATTAAACCATTCGCTAAGCCATCCTCTTATAGCAATATTACTATGTCGTTCAGACAGCATATGTCCTACGGTAAATTGACTTTTGCTATGTTTCTTGTCCATTACTGAAATTTCGTGTAGAAAAATAGGACCTGTTTTTCTGCCTGTATGTAAGGTTAAACGTTGGACTACGCCTCCAGTTGCGTCAATTGAAATACACGGAATTTTTGAATTTCTCGCATACGTGCGGTAAGCATTTAATTCTGAAACAGTCCAATAGTGCATAAAAAACCTATCATAGCCCACATCCCTAATAACATTATTAAACGGGTAATTTCCTTTCAACTGTGCGATAGCTAAAAGAGGATCAGAGTTCACTAAATTTGCACTACGAGCTTTGTGTTTTATTAATCTCAACGCATTAAGAGAGGGCAAATAACTTGGTTGAGGATCTCCACGATTCATAAATTTTTATGCCTCTTTCCTTTGTATAAACGCAGCGGACATATTCTCATCCAACATTTTCGTTTCGTATTCTGTACGTTTTTTGCTTGATATCCTCCGTTTTCTCTTACCACTACATTTTTGATAATCTCCACTATACGTACAATCAACAATTACGCGAGAATCAGGTGACGGAGGATCTGTGACAATACCAATGAACATGCTATAGCACATTGTGCATTGACCTTCAATCTTCAGGAAAACGTTTCCATTGGGCAGAATCTTATTTCTTTTGAAGCTTAAACAGCAAGCCTTTTTAGTCAGTTGAAAGAAGTGATCGTGGAATGTTTGAGTCCACTCATACGGTGTCAACACTGGGTACGATCTCTGGGCATTTGGTCGATCCTTTCGGTTGTAAATCATCGAATCGCTATTCATCTCCTTCCATTCTTCAACTGATAATGTAATTTTGAATGAAATTGTATTTTTACTTCCATCTTCACTTTCTTCTTCATTTCCATCTCCACTCAAATCTTCACATTTATCTGCACTTTCATCTTCAGATTTAAAGACAACGTTAGCAGGACATTCAACTTCATTGGTATTCAATATTTTTCTAACCCTAACTTCGCTATTATATTAAATCTATCCAACAGCAATATACTGTGGATATACTTTTCAGATATATCAAAATCCAAATTTTTCTGTATAGTTTTCCATACTGGGTTTGTTGCTGGGTAAAATTTTTTGGTATCTGGATCTAGGATTGCAGATTTATTGTCATGACGTAGAAGCTCTAGTGTATAGGTATACACTAGAGCTTCTACGTCAACTCTCGATTTCCGCGGCATTTTAATTTTGTTGCATTATGTTCTGTAATTGATTGCTTATATAATGTTTTACATAGGTTGGATATACGATAATCCGTTAATTTCATTTACACAATTACGTTGTAATTTTTGTAATCCCCAACATCAATCTGACAATAAATTATTCCTCGGAGGTTCATAAAACTTTGAAATTCTATATTTCGCGAACGAAATACGCACAAACGAAAATAATTATCACACAAACACACACTAACAACACACAAACGATTGACACCAAATTCGACCCAAAATTCGCGATGGGGGGGCTAGCATTTCCCCAGTCCCCCCATTGAAATTCAAGATATTTCGCGAACGAAATCCGCACAAACGAAAATAATTATCACACAAACGTACACTAACGACGCACAAACGATTGACACCAAATTCAACTCAAAATTCGCGATGGGGGGGGGGGGGAATGGACCTCAGGTGTTGCGTTGGTGGCGGAACTCACAACACTGTTTCAGAAAATACTAAAGTATTTAACTATACCAGAGGAATGGAAGACAAGCGTGACAATACATATTACGATGATGAAGGTACGGATGAACCCCGTCTATCGTAATTTAATGAAAAATGTTCATGTACTTACTACCTCGGCTAACTGGGTTTTTGTTGCATGTAACTTACTTATCTCAGTAGTCGGTTCTTTCGGAAAATTGTAGATCAAATCTGTTAATGCTGAAAATCAAACACCCGGGAATACAAAAATCCCAAAAATAATCCGTTTTGTAAAATGATAATTTTATTATGTAAATTTTTAATGAATTTGTGTGTAAATAAAGGGCTCGCCACATAGCCTGTGCTGTGCTATGCCAATGTCAAACATTAAAGTAGAAGCATAGGGTTTTAATAGTGACGTTCACATAGTTATGCGGGTTGCTATGCTATTTTGCGCATGACGTTGAAATCGTTCAACGTTTGTGTAGACATAGCACAGAGCACAGCATAGCACAGAAGTTGAATTCGTCTTTACTTCTGTGTACGATTTAAGCGGTTTTAATGTTAAAAACGTGTTGTTTCTATATTATTTTTAATTTTCTTACACTATAATACTTGATTCTACATCCATTTTAAAGAGATAAAAGAACTGTCAATTAAATATCAGTTGTAAAAAACAACATAGCATAATAGCAAAACATGGCACAACCTATGTGAACACCTCTGTGTTGTGTCATGCTATGTTAAATTTTAGATTGGCATAGCATAGCACAATTGAAGTTTGTTTATTTATATAAAATAAAAAACGGGACTAGCATTGCCAATCTAAACTTAATCCTGCATATTGGCAGGACATTCATGTTTTCATAAAAATAAAAAATAAAATTTTTTGTAGGCTTTTTGTATGAATTTTCTCCGGGTTTCAAACCGTATATCGTATTTATGATTGTAACTTACATTTAATCTGCATTATTTGGTTATTTCATGTTCTAATATTTTCTTCTTTTTCAGGTTTTCCATGATGTGTTGAGAGGGTATTTATTTCGTATCTTGGTGCCATGATGCGTTCCATGTCAAGTGGTTGGATTTCATTTGCAGGTATGTAGCTTTTATTCGGGTACGCCCAAACTTTTATTTCATCTCAGGGGTGCCGGTTTTTACGATTAGTTCCTTATTATTGGTTTGTTGTATTTACTGTTTTATTCTCGAGGAACTTACACATCAGGTCGGGTGGTGTTTCTTCGTACAGCTCGTTCAGTTGTGCAGGGAGATGGATGCCGTGATAGGCCGCCAACTCCAACTACTGTTCTTGCATGTACAAATCGCACTCCCGTATCCGATGTGTAGGTTCATCGAGAATTTCGCACGCCGGACATAGTCCGTCCTCCGACTTCCCCAATCTCTTGAGGTGTCGGCCGAACTCGCCATGCCCGGTTAGCATTTGCGTCATCTGAAATGAATGGTTCGTTATTTGACTACTTACCTTGGGGATGAATTGGTAGGTAATTCTACCCACCAGTCCATCGTCCCATCTTCGTTGCCATTCTTGTTGGATTAAGTCTTCCATTTTTCTTTTAATATCCACTCTGTATTTATAATCATTCGGGTCGATTCTTACCCCCAGAAAGGTGGTTACTTTCTCGTTTCTGGCTTCACACCATGACAGTAATCGTAAGAGTTCTAAGTCGATTGGGTGGATACCTGCCAAAACACCCGCGGCTATGGCCCACACAGTCCTATAACATTTTGCTATCACGCGACAGCAAAATCCATAGCACGATATCAGCCGTGCCAACGTGTGCTTATCCCCTATTCTATGTATCCAGATCTCGCTTCCGTAAACCAAGATGGGGACTACCGCCCCCTGGTAGATCCTTCGCATAGAGTTCGAGGTGTCCAGGTTCCAACCGCTTTTTGCCATTCGATGCAGCGCATGGACTAGTTTACTGGCTTTGCCGCAAACGTAGTTTACATGCGGTTGCATCGATAGGTTTTCGTCAATAAGGACCCCAAGGTACTTATATTCCCTTGCCACCTTTATTTTCTTCCCGTTAAGTCTTACATCTAGATCATAATTATGGACTCGCTTCGGGTACAAGCACATGATCTTCGTCTTCGTTTCCGAGAGAGCGAGTTTCATGTCCTTGCACCACCCGCTTAATTGATTGACGCATGTTTGTAATTTTTCTTGCAGTTGGATTCGGGAAGACGCCGTGACGACGGTCGCGATGTCATCCGCGTACGCGAAGGTATGAGTACCACACTGTTTGTCTTGTTTTAGATAATGATCCAGAAGTGAGTTCCACAGGATCGGGCCGAGGACCGAACCCTGGGGACATCCCTTCGTGGATCTTTTCCCTACCTTTGAGACCCCGGAGGTGAGAGTCACCTCCCGGGCTGAAAGGTAGCTTTTGATCATGACCTTTAACCTGTGGGGGAGTCCTTTTTCGCTTAGCGAGCGGAACAGGGCTGGCCACCACATGTTATCAAAAGCTCCGGAGATGTCGTAGAAGATTACCGCGAGAAAACCCTTGGCTTTCTTCCGCTTCATCTTCGTAGTGTCTATTTCTTCATAAAACGCCTTAAGGGCGGTTGTGGTGCTCATACCTTCCACGAAGCCATATTGGCACCGATCGTGGTAAGGGGTATTACTTTCTAGTATTCTTATTTTCATAATCTTTTCCAATATTTTGCCGAACACCGGCAAGAGGGTGATCGGCCTGTAGTTCTTGATGTTGCTTGTTTCCCCATCCGGGTTCTTGAGTAGGATCTTGAGGACCCCCCTCTGCCACAGCTTGGGGAAATAAGCAACTTTGATGCATGCATTGTAAATACCCATTAACACGTTTTTGATGACAACATAGAGTTTTTTAAGAAAAGATCCCTGAATGTTGTCAAAACCCGGTGCCTTTCTGGCTTGCGTCGTCCTAATTAGGCCATCCAGCTCGTCGCTTTCGACCTCCCTAACCTGCGCCATGTCCGGCACGCCCCTCAGATTTTCGAAATCCGACCGCATGGTTTGGTGATCCACCGTTGCATCGGAGTTTCGATCGTCGTCGGGGAGTAGTCCGTTCATGAGGTAGGTTAGGGTCTTTTCCGGCGTTCCGTTACCTTCCCGTCCCCGCCACTGAAGGTGGTGAGGATGTTTTTTCCCTTGTATTTTCTCGCAGCTAATTTGTAGGTAACCCCCAGGGATTAGGTACAAGGTCGTCTTCGACGAACTTTTGCCAACTAGCCTGTTTTGCCCTTTCAATGTTTCCAAGAATTTGTCCTTAGATTCCATCATTGCAATGTACAGCCAGTTCTGTTCGTTCTCAATGCGGTTCCTATACAAGGCCGTCTTCCGCGAAAGATACTTCTTTCGCGCTCTTTCAAGATTGTCGGTCCACCAGTCAGGACGGCCAACGTAGATCTTCTTCATTTGGGCTTTCCTATTTATTAGATCCTGGATCCTTCCGTGCAAATCGGAGACCATGTCCTCGATTTCGTTTTCAGTGGTTAGATTGTCCGACCTGGGGCCGTTTTCCTCTACACGTTTCTGTGCCAAATAAATATATGAGTTTTGGTGTTATTATTTTTCCTCTATGCCTACACGTTGAACGCCATTAAATATACGATGATGAAGGTACGGATGAACCCCGTCTATCTTAATTTAATGAAAAATGTTCATGTACTTACTACCTCGACTAACTGGGTTTTTGTTGCATGTAACTTACTTATCTCAGTAGTCGGTTCTTTCGGAAAATTGTAGATCAAATCTGTTAATGCTGAAAATCAAACACCCGGGAATACAAAAATCCCAAAAATAATCCGTTTTGTAAAATGATAATTTTATTATGTAAATTTTTAATGAATTTGTGTGTAAATAAATGTTTACAAAATTAATCAATCGATTTCTTATTATTAATCCCCAACAATAAACTCTAAAAACATGTGGCGTTGTAATTCGCGATCGTTGCACAAAATTAAGTTTCTTGGTAAATGTTTTTGGCTTACCCTATATAAATATGGTCCGTTCCTGATTGTTGGTACTGCGCACCTCCAGTATTCAATGGTATTTCACACCGATGACTTCGTTTCCCAATAGTATATCCAGATTCGTGCTTTGTTAAAATTCGTATCAGCCTCGTGGCAAATTTTCTACTTTACCAAAAATATTTGCAATCGGTAAGTAATCCTTCTTGCTTTCACTATATTTACGTTCGCACTAACGTTAAAACACTTTATTTTACAGTTATTCCTGTTTTTATCCTATATTTTCTACAATTTATTAATTTTTACTGGAGCTGATAAAATTTCACGTGCAACCTTTTTGCAAATTCTGAACCAGCTTCTTTTGTTTTCAACATCACCAAGGTGTTACAATTCCAATGCAACTTGATTATTGTTCAATAAATCAATACGTAAGTAAAATCCACCATCTTGTCGTAGCGCGAAATTTGAAATTGTCTTTTAATTAAATTTTCTCATGTTTTTAGGTTAACCAAAGATTTGGAACGCATAATTAATGTTTATTGCTGGAATTGTTCAACGATGGTTTATTGGATGACCGATCACTTGGTTTATTGTTAATTTCGACGCACAACGTAACGTTTTTAAATTTTATATCTAATGTTTTAACAAAATTATTTCTAACAACTTAACTAACCAATTTGTACATGTAATTTACAATTTCTTATACTAAACATTTTCATTAAATTAATTTTTAACAAATTTTTGTTATTACGGATTTTGATTTGAAAATTTTTAATTTATTTTGTTGACTTGTAATCGTTATTGTGATTTAAATTATTCTCTTCGTTTTGACTTTTTATTGATAATAATAAACCTTCTATTTCAATTAATAAGTTTCATGCATAAATCTTTATATTAAATCAAATTGAATGCTCGTCTTACGAGTGACGTCTCCATCCGATATCACCGCAATATCTTTAAGAAAGGAGATAAAAACGACCCATCCAACTATAGGACAATAACTCTATTAAACAGTGTCGCAAAATTACTCACTGGAATGATGGCTAATAAAATAACTTTAAAAATAAATACAAGTGAAGAACAACAGGGCTTTCGTAGAAATAGATCGACTATTGATGCTCTTTTCATAATACGACAAATAATAGAAAAATCACTAGAATACAATAAACCGACCTGACATGTGTTTTATTGACCTAACAAAGGCTTCCCTGACCTAAGGCTGACCTAAAAAAGGCATAACTAGGCAAATGATTAAAATAATAGAAGATCTAAACACCGGAAACACAACGCCATTAAGAATAAATGGCAAAATGACAGAAGAGATCATTATACGAGCCGGAATTCGGCAAGGTGACAGCCTAAGCCCTATCTTATTTAACCCTAGATTACTAAGCTTCGTCGAATCGACGCGACGACGCGGATTTGAAAAAGGCTTGGTGAATTTTGCATGCGTGGTCGAATTCATTCGACCCCCCCTGCTAATCTCAGTCGACCCCTTACCAGTGCGATGGACAATAGTGCTACATGCGAGGGGGGACTGAGTGCGCCGTTCTAAGAAAAATACCTCGGCGCGTCGACGAAATTCCTTTGCTAAAATAAATGGAGTACCACTTTTTGAATATTTTGTGAAGAAATTGACTCGCACTGTTCACGGAATTTTGTTCGATTTATTAATTTTATTATTTCAAATTTGTTTCATTTTAAAAAAACTTAAAAAAAATTAAAATGCCGATTTTGTTTGATTTTTTATGATCTCATTCAAAAGGCTCTTTAAGCAACTAAAATACTGTGTTAGTTAATATAAACACAATAATTATATTCTTAAATGTTTTTAATTGAAAATAAATACAAAAATATAAATATTTTATTTAATGAAACCCTTGAAACCCCTTATACAAGACATGTCTAAAACCAGTAATGACATATGTATGCCGCAGAGACACGTCCCGATAACTCTAAAACAAAGAGGCTACTACGAACAGCTGAAATGAAAACCCTTGCACAATAGCGGGAAAAACGCTATGGGATAGAATAAGAAGCGAGGAAATCCGAGCCACATGTCAGGTGTTAGACGTAGTAAGATGGGTAAGGCAAAGAAGAAGAGGTTGGAACGAACACGTCAATCGCATGAACAACAATAGGCTTGCCCGAATAGTCAGAGATGGGAAAGTTGTCCATGGAAAACGACTGCCGGAAAGACCACCGAAGAGATGGCACGAAAGCTGGCAGTCCATATCACAAGTGGAAGTTACCTAACTCTGACTACTCGAAACTAAATTTCTTCTGCTACACACTAAAGAACACAGTTAATATAACAAATTCTCAAAATATGAAGGGTGAATTTATTATCAAAATTTTGAAATAATCGAATTTGAACTTAGCTAATTTTCATGAAATTTGTGGTGGATTAACGAGATGCAGGGGCGCATCAGCCATTCTGTGGTCAGTCCGTGCAGTCCGATATACTCTAACACTTAGAATATTTCGCAGCGGCAGATGCAGCTCGACCGTCGTACATGCAACATCAATTATTTTTTTGTTTTTAGGCGATTTTTAGGGGGTTTCAGATCCCGGTTGCCTTTATCCCGGTGTTCTTGATCGGCGGCGCCTTCTAGTATGTTTAGCTCCGCCGCGTCAGCGGCTCTGAGCATGAAAAACCGCCCGGAGCCCCGGAGGGGCGTAGGGTAGGTTTTTTGTTGCTCATAATTCTGGCCAAGCCAACGTTTATTATGTTTATTTACCCCAAAATTAAAAATTTAATTTTTTCACTTTTTCGGCAATACATGGGTTATTTTCCATTTTTTTGATTTTATTTATTACTAATATCCACTAATCACACCACCATCTATCCGAATTTCAAAGAAAAATTCAAATCGGAGCGAAAAAATTTTACGCATTTCCGACGGAGCACGGGCGACTGATGTACATAGACCCCGGTCGGCCGCCTAATCGATGCTACTTTACCGTACTTTTCAAAAGTCGATTTTGGGGTTGTTTTTACTCCGTTCACCCTTTTTTTTTTGTTTTATTAGACAAATATAAGCCTGTTCTTTAGTGTGTAGCTGAAGAAATTTTTTTTCAGCTAGTCAGAGATACATAACTCTCGGCCTAAACTAAGATGAAGAAGAAGAAGCATCAGAGGAAAAGAGAAGATTGCAGGTGCATATTCTGGCATCGCTACAACGTTAACAACTAGCAGACGAACAGCACTTCAACGCTTCAAATCAAAATTGACTTTTGGTTCATAATGAAGCGTCCATTTGCAACATCAAGCTAGGAAGTGCAAAGACCAAAGAAGCGCCGTAGCAATCTCTTCTGGCGCCTGAGGCAAATTTGAATATATACGCCCCCCCCTCCCAAAATATTCTTATCATTTTGAATATTTTAAATTATTATTTATTGGGTTTTGTCGAGGTTTAGCGCCCCCATTGCGATCACCCTTGCTACGGTGCTGGCTTAGAGTAATGAAAACAAATGGATGCTTATCAGGAACTCATTTAAGCTGCCGGGACCGGTGTGTCTGAGGGGTATGGAATACCCCCCAGGTACACTTAATTTATTCCGAAAGAAAAATTTTCACATTAATTTACGTCCCTCGGTATTAAGAAGAACGGTACTGGGATAATTATGAAAAATATCACCTGCTGCCCCCCTCTCCCGGATTACAAACGAAAACTGCAAAAAAATGTGATGGTTCTGAATAATGTCGAGTGTACCTGGGGGTATTCCATACCCCCCAGACCCCCCGGTCATGTAATATCGATTATCATTGGGAACTTCTGAAGATCTTATATAAAATACGCATAGTAACGTAACGCAATACGTTACGCCCCCTCCCTGAATATGGAGATTATTTTTATCGGTAGGAAGTTTTCTTTTCAATTTAAATATATTTGAATAACTATCGTGATAGCTTTACCGGTTACCCAGTCAGTTAAAGGGTAATTAAGAACAACGCGGGGGATGGAATCAACTTTCCTAAAATCCCGTCTTATCATTGGACCAAAATCGAAGAGGAGAAAATTCCCTACAAAGCAACGTTTCAGGATTTACTTTACATCTGAAGTAAATCCTGAAACCTTGTTTTGTTCACCATCGATGAAGTTTAAATGTACGAAATTTTTAGTCAGATTAAGAATTATTCAATACCTTTTTCAATTGTTTTCTCTGGATTTATAGTTTTATAATAGTAAAGTTTATAGAGGGTTTTATGGATAATTTTGTACTCTTCAATTTTGATTTGATGATAATTTTCACTAAAAATGAAAGTAAGCAAGTTATAGACGAAAAACTACTGTAGAGGATTAAAATCCCCACTCGTGGAAAAGGCCGACAGGGAATTTTAGGCGATGTTGCAAAATAAATCGTGGTCAAATTTGAATATATACGCAGTCCCCAAAAGATTCTTATCTTTTCGAAAATTTTAAAGTGTTATTTATTGGGTTTTGTCAAGGTTTAGCGCCCCCATTGCGATAGCGCCTGAGGCAATAGCCTCAGTCGCCTCACCCTTGCTACGGCTCTGGACCAAAGTACCGCTAGAAGAAATCTAGATGATATATAAGCACGAATGGTCCATGCGCGATGGATGTGTTGATAAAATAAAAGTCTGACCGAAATCATCACAACTTTACACAGAATTCACAACAATGAAGCTCACGACCAGCATGACGGTACAACAATCTGACTGCTATGAGTTTAAAATTTTCTCTGTATATTTGCTCAACATTGACAACGGCAAGGAAACATCCAATGTTTGACTAATGACATCATCAGCTCATTTGTCGTTATTTAAGAAAAGATGAAGTAATCAGCTAGGCCCTGATAACGCGGATTTTATTTATATTGGTGTCTCGAATAACACGGAAGATTGTTTTAAGAGGTTCAGCTTGGAAGATCGGATAAACGAGATTCGGATAATCGAGGTTCTACCACTCTTATAACTTTAGGGCGCACATTTATTTTTGTGCGGGGCAATAGATTTAGTCCGGTACTGACTATTACTGTTTATTAAAAGGTGTTGTAAAAGTAGATTAAAAAGTACAGTATCGGATAAAAAGAAAGCGACATTTTGACATTGTTAGTAACAATAGATTTTTGCAAACAAAAATTAGAAAAAAAATAAGAGAAGCAAAAGAGTACTGGTTCGCTGGACAATGCTCTGAGATCAATATGCATAAGAAAATAAGAGAGACGGCTGGAATTTCTAGATGGAGATGGCAGAATTGTTGTGGATCAGGATGAAAAAATTGCATTATGGAAAGACTACATTGAAGAACTGTTTGACGACAATAGTAGGCCACTACATCCACCCTTATATCAAATAAAAGAGCAGCTACCAATAACAAAAGAAGAAATCACGAAAACTATAGCTTCACTCAAAACAAGAAAATCACCAGGCCCAGATGGTATCCGTAACGAGTTCCTCAAGCTCTTAAACGAAGAAAATAATGACTGGCTAACTTCTATCTTTAACGAAATATACTCATCGGGGATAGTTCCAAAGAGCTGGCTCAAGTCGACGTTCATTACAATCCCAAAGAAACCAAGTGCTAGAGAGTGTGGCGATTTTCGCACCATAAGTCTGATGAGCCATATGCTCAAACTCTTTCTAAAAATAGTACTTACATAAAAGAATATATCGAGTTTGTGAGGAACGAAACAGATAAGCGAGGCACAATTTGGATTCCGCAATGCTTTGTGTACTAGAGAAGCTCTATTTAGTGTACAAGTCCTCTTCCAAAGAGCTCGGGATGTGAACAATGACATCTTTGTAAGTTTTATAGATTACCAAAGGGCATTTGATTATGTACAACACCGAAAAATGTTAGGAATCCTAGAAGAAATTGGCCTTAACAAGCAAGACATAAAAATCATTAGTAACCTGTACTGGTATCAATCGTCGTCGATCCGTATAGATGGAGAGTGTTCTGAGGAGGTGATGATCAGGCGTGGGGTGAGGCAGGGGTGTGTGCTTTCGCCTTTGCTCTTTAATATTTACTTAGAGTTCATTTTCCGAGAGGCATTGGCAGACATAAATGAAGGAATAACAGTTAACGGAGAGATCATTAATAATATACGCTATGCAGACGACACAATGGTTTTCGCAAAAGATCTAGACGGCGTGCAACAGCTAATGAACAAAATTGTAGAAGTGAGCGAAAGATATGGGCTGAAAATGAATGCCAAGAAAACGAAGTTTATGATCATATCGAAAAACAATCAAGTGAATGGAGTTTTGACAGTTAACAACCAACCAATACAGAGAGTGATGAGTGAGGTCTTGCACATACCTGGGTACCACCGTTACTGAGGAATGGAACCATTCCGTAGAGATAAAATGCCGCATTGCAAAGGCACGTTTCGCGTTTCTGAAGATGGCAAAAGTATTCAAGCCGAGGGACCTAGCGCTGACCACAAAAGTACGAGGTGCTACGTTTTTCCTGTTCTGCTGTACGGGGTAGAATCGTGGACCCTGACAGAGGTTTCGTGCAAGAGATTGGAAGCGTTTCAGATGTGGCTATACCGCCGAATCCTTAGAATTCCCTGGATCGATCACATTACTAACGAGGAGGTAATGATGAGAATGGAAACAGAAAAGGAAATATTATTTACAATTAAGAAGCGTAAACTGGAATACTTGGGACACGTGATGAGAAATCCAGACGGATACAGGTTGCTACAACTACTTATACAAGGTAAAATCCAGGGAAAGCAAAGCGTGGGCAGGAGAAGAATATTCTGGTTAAAAAATCTACGTACCTACTTGGTACAAAACAACTACAATCGGCTTATTTAGATCAGCAGTTGATAGAGTCAAGATAGCAATCATGATCGCCAACATCCGGAACGGATAGGCATTCCAAGCAGAAGAAGTAACAATAGAAAGTAAATTATTAAGAAATAAGACAGTTTAATCAATTAAAATAAAGGTTATTAGCAAAAATTATAAATCAAATGAGAGTAATACATTTTACAGTTCATTTCAAATGTTTTCATGTTTTATAATGCGACATAAATAGAGCGACTCGCCAAAAATATTAATGTTTACCTAATTTAAGTAATATATTCTTAATATTTTGTTCAATACCCTTTATTCCTAATCACTTCCCGACATCTTTTAGGCATAGATGCAATAAGGTTTGGAATTATGTCGTCATCAAACGAGGTCCATACTTCAGCGATTTTCTCAAATAAGGCAGATGAATTTTTGAACTGATTGTTCCGAATACTTTTGTTTATTAGTTTCCAAAGATTCTCAATTGGGTTTAAGTCTGGGGATTGAGTGGGCCACTTTAAAACTCGCACATTGGTAGGGATAAACCAGTCTTTCATAATTTTTGCCGTGTGCTTCGGGTCATTATCATGTTGAAAAATGAACCCATGTTGAAAAGTTAGCCTATTAGTAGAACACGTGACAACGCATTAAGTGCACTTGCACTTGACTGCAAGTCCAGTTGCGTTTGTACCGTCATGCAGTGCAGTTGACTTTGTATTAATTGCAATATTGTTTTACAACTTATTAAATTTATTGCTTTTCAATTAATGGTGTTGATTATTAACAATCCACAAAACAAAACAACCCAAGAGACATATTCCAATTCGCATAAGGTAACATAACCTTGTCCAATATATTCATGTACATATAACAATCCATTATGCCCTCAATTTTATGCAATGGTCCCATTCCATAACTCGAAAAAGTTCCCCAGATCATCACATTCTGATAACCGTGTTTTACGGTAGTTTTAACATATTTAGGAACAAGTTTTTTATTAATTGGGTGGTGCACATATATATGTACTGCACTCCATCACTAATTGCACTAAACTTAAGGGGTGTTTACATTATAAGATTTTCCTTAGGGGCCGTTCATGTATTACGTAAGACGTTTAGGGGGAGGGGGGGGTAGCTGACATCTTATTTTGTCTTACTCGGGGGTAGGGGGATTAAGACAATTTCTTACGTAAGATTATATTTTTTTAATTAAATTTCAAAATTTGAAAATTATTTAATTTAATTTAGGTGCTGTTGGTATTAATGTTAATGTGAAACACAATACTATTAATTATTTACGTTAGAAATGAATAAAATCACATTTTCGGGAGTAGCACGAATTTATTCACCTTAAATCGACAAATTTCCTATAGAGATTCGGAAAGCTGAACGTTTTAATAGTAGAATTGAAAAAGACATATTTTAATAATTTTTGGTTACTCTCTCTAAAAGAGTCTATTATATGATAAAGTCTATTAATATATTATACTCTATATATTATTATAAAAAATATGTAAAAAAAATTTTTATTATAAAAAAGTCAGGTCAAAATCGAACGTCATTGAAATTTTCAAAAATGTGCTCTATTTAACAATGCTGGCGCTCAGCAACAAACTATTAGACTTATTAGTTAGAGAAAAATAACTTACTTAGATAGAAGTTGTAGTAAATTTTATTCTCTGTAAGATTTATGGAAGTCATTTTCGTCCTAAAGTCAACTGGTAAGGAAATATTGCGAGGAAACATTTTGTTTTCGCCATTTTTTTTAAATGGCGGCACTTCCGGGCGCTCGCCGAAGTCACCAACCCAGAGTTTTTATTAGGACCACAAACCTTAAATATCCAAAAATTAGAACCCCCTGACCATATTTAGGAAGCTCTTCTTTCATGATTTCGAGGATGTTAAAATATTTTAAGGCTGCCGTCCTAAGCGTGGGCGATTGAAAATACCATTATAGACAAATGAGCAATAAACCGTCAGAAATAATTCTGATATAGAATGGACAAACTATTTTAACCGAGATCCAACACTTGCTGCTCACCATTTCAAAAAAATCGTTCAAAACAAGAAAAAATTATTATTATTTTCACACGCAGCATCTTCTAGAAAAATGCATATAATTCTACCAAATTTTTTTTCAAATTAGGTCCAGCATTTGTTCTGGATGTGAAACACTTTTCAAGTTTGTAATTATAACTGTAATGATTATAAAAATTATTGCACGGTCACATTTTTGCCCTGTGAAATAGAGCGCGCATCTTTACAGCAAAAATTTCAATATTTCTAATTGGAATTAAAAATTTATCAGATCCAAGGGCCAAGTTTTAGCTTTACAATGATCATAAAATGGTTGCCTAAAAGTGCATACTTTTTTACCTAGTGCGTCCGCAATCTCGACAAATTTCCCATATTATATTAAACACTGCCAGGACGGCAGCCTTAAGTGTTTTTAATTTTTTTAATGAGTTATATGATATAACAATATAGCTGAAATAGAAATTTGTTTAAAAATATTTTACCGAAAAACATAATTTTCACTCCTTCATAAAAAAATTTCAACTGCAGACGAAGAATTCGGTAAGAAGCTCAGGGTTCCTAGAGCACGTTTTTTATTATACAATTGCCTAACGAAATCCGTCGAAAAATTGCAGAAGACCGATTTTGGATTTTTTTTGCAATTTTCTTACACTATAAAGTAATTTGTGTGAATAACATTTTTTTTAAATATAAAATAAACATAATATCTTCGTTAATTTCACTTTTAATGTTTAATATTATCTGACTTCTCATTGGGTAATAATTGATCTTACGTAAGATTAGTGTGGGGGGGGGTATACATTTTCTTATTTTTTCTTACTAGGGGGAGGGGGGAGTCTAAAAGTAGGAAAAAACGTCTTACGTAATACATGAACGGCCCCTTATGTCAGAGCTTAAAGCGGTCTATAGACGTTCAACTTGGTTGTCAACCTAATCGTCAACTTGGCATGTTGACGACAAAGTTGAAGGTGTGTAGGCTAGTTGAAGGTTAAAAGTGCAAGTTGAAGAGCAGGTTGAACAAAATCAAATGCTTTGGATATTTTGTGGGCGGAGCGCGATGTTGGCGACGGAGTTTAAACATGTGTGGGTATGTTGTCAACGCAGTCGTCAACTTCAGTCAGGAACGAAGTTTTCACCGAAGCATTAAGTGCTGCAAAATATTTAGAAATAAAATAGAATGGCTACCGTACCAAATTGTGATGCGATTTTAATTATTGCAGAACAAGTATCAATTATTATTCTTCCTAGACTTTGAGGTGATATTGCCGTTTGAAATTTTAAGTCTTCAAAAGTCTGCCCACTGGCTAAATATCGGAGAGTTGACGATAGCCGTTCATTTGCAGTAATTGCATCTCGCATAAAAGTATCTTTCTTTTCTATTAATGGTCGTATTTTCTCTAACAATTCGGAATACGTTTCACTAATCATTCTTAAAAATTTTTTTAAATCTTTAGGTGCACTAATGCGTAGTTCTTTCATTAAATTTGAATGTGAAAATTGATTTCGTTTTTGATACCAATACTGTGACCACATTATTTTCCATTTTCTCGGGGGCAGTGGCGTACCTAGACCACTTGGGGCCCGGGGCGGATTTATTTTGGAGGCCCCCCTCACCCTCAAAAAAAAAACTTTTTAATGTGGCTAGCCTTTTTTTGCCTTAATCTAACCGTCTTCCATAAGCTATTGCCCTGGGCAGAGAAATAATAGATAGAATAAGGGAACAAACTCGTGCAGTCCGAGGTCATCAATTATCATTACTGTTAAAAATGTTAAACTGATAAAAAGTTTTATCGTAAGAGCCCGAATTCGAACAATTGAATCTACGACGTTCAGCACGACGCAACGCAGCTCCGAAACCGACGCTCTCTGAACGACTGAGCCACGAACGAGCTCGCTCACTTGAGAAACATGGAATTATTTATTTTTGGGTGGGGCCCCCTTAGTAAAGGGGCCCGGGGCGGACCCCCCCCTAGGTACGCCACTGCTCGGGGGTTTCACCTCTTCGTCACATAACTCATGAATTATAACGTAATGTAATAAAGACAATTCTTCATTCATGTTAAATTTCAGTATGGTAAAATAAAGTTTTAAATTTCACAAATTAAAGTTAACGCGCCAAACTACACAAGCGTAGATAGTAGACTGATGTTGACGACCAAGTTGAAAAGTGTGTGGCGAACTGGTTGATGACTTAGGTTGACAACCAAGTTGAACGTCTATAGACCGCTTAAGATTGATAATAATAACAAAAAACATAAGGTTACCTGGTTTTGGGTTTACATTGTATGACAAGTTTTAAGAGTCGCCAACGGTTTATTTGACAGGTTGTATTGTTTGAACATAACAATTTCTTGTTTACCAAGATGAGTGTAACAAAATTACGATTTGTTAAAGAACAATAATTGTTCTTTAACAAATCGTTAAATCTGTTATAAAAATGTTAAATCTTTATAAAAAAAAATTAATTAATAAAAAAATACTGAATATTAATTTAAAACAATAATCATCGACATAACCTTATCTGATATAACGGATATAACCATCGTACCAACAAAAAGTCAATATAAACACAACACTAACCTTAAAATGTCAAAAAATCTTAAGAAAATAGGTACGTCGCTATTCCTTATGTTTGCTAAAATTCCTTATGATAACCTCTATGTTTTTCCTTAAGAGTTGGCTCTTAAGGAAAATCATAAAGTGTAAACAGCGAAATACCGTCTGCCGTCCAGTTTAAATGAGCCGAGGAAACTTCCAGTCTCCAGTCTAGCCAGTATATTTTTTCTTGACGGTCTGTGTTTTTTGGCGGTCTTTTCGCTGGAAGACCACATTGAACTAATCTTCTCTGGATTGTTCTTTCTGATACTGAAGGTTCTCCTATTTCTGCCAAAATTTGATTTGCTGATAGAAATGGATTTGCTAAAGACAATTGTTTTCTCTTCGATCAAATTGAGGAGTAGTTTTTTTCGGTCTTCCCGTGGAGTTTAAGTTCACTACCACTCCTCGATGTTTATAGTTTATTATCGTTCTAGAAACGACTGATTTAAAGCTGGTTCACACTATGCAACTTCTCACGTGACAAGTCATATGACTTCTCATATGACTACGATTTTTACGTTCAGACTATATGATTTTATGTATTATTGAAGTCATAGCTAAAGTCATAAGCAAATAATAGCAAAATAATAAGTGATTTTCAGAATAGAACCGTGTCTATTTTGCTGTGACTTCTTGTATGATATTTTTGAATAAACCGCTTTTTTTTAAGATTTTAACATTATATGGTTGGTATTTTTAATATTATAGTTAGTAATTCAGATTTGTTTATTCCGTTTATTCTATTTATTAAAATTAATTTGATAATTAAAATTTATTTTTTTAATTTCAATTTTAAATTTTGTGAATTTCAAATTCTTTGAAAATTTATTATTATGGTAAAACGGGTCTTAGTATTATTTAATTGTTATTTTATTTAATTTCTGTTAATCAAAAAATTATTAAAATTAATTTGATAATTAAAATTTATTTTTTAAATTTTAATTTTAAATTTTGAAAATTTCAAATTCTTTGAAAATTTATTATTATGGTAAAACGGGTCTTAGTATTATTTAATTGTTATTTTATTTAATTTCTGTTAATCAAAAAATTATTAAAATTAATTTGATAATTAAAATTTATTTTTTAAATTTTAATTTTAAATTTTGAAAATTTCAAATTCTTTGAAAATTTATTATTATGGTAAAACGGGTCTTAGTATTATTTAATTGTTATTTTATTTAATTTCTGTTAATCAAAAAATTATTAAAATTAATTTGATAATTAAAATTTATTTTTTAAATTTTAATTTTAAATTTTGAAAATTTCAAATTCTTTGAAAATTTATTATTATGGTAAAACGGGTCTTAGTATTATTTAATTGTTATTTTATTTAATTTCTGTTAATCAAAAAATTAGTTTTATAAAAATATTACAATTCATTTTTTAGTATGAATGGACTAAAGAAAGCTTACAACAGCTGATAAGTTGTTATGAGCAGTATCCCTGTTTGTATGACCCAAAAAACAAATTTTATAGCAATAAGCATTCTAGAAACGATGATCAACCACACACTAGAGACTACAAACTGCTATAAACTTAGGTTAATTACAATATTTTTGACAGTAGACAGTATTGTGACAGTTTAAATCATACGAAAAGTCATAAGCAATATTGTATAGTGTGAACTTAAAAGTTGTTGGTCATGTGATATTAGCGTTTCTTATGATTTTAGATATGATTTTTCTTATGATCAAGTCACATGAGAAGTTGCATAGTGTGAACCAGCTTTTAACAATAGTCCAGTCACTTTAGACAAAATATGGGTGTTATTTCGGAATAAATCCCACCAAGCTACATTTTGGTATACAGCTTCGTTTTGGCATCAGAAATAACCTCTCAAAAGTCTAGCTCGATTAGGTGTTCGGAACCTTTCAAAATGGCGGCCAAAAAGTACAAAAAAACACTTTTTCCGAAATATCTCGGAATACGTCAATCCTACGACAAAAATAGTTCAATACTAAAATGAAGGAAATTAAATTCTCTACAAAAAAGGTCCTATACACTTTTTCTGTACAGGTAACGGTTTTCGAGTAATCGCGCGGGGAAAAGGACCCCAGCGTTCGGAGCGGCTCATATACGGCGTTCGGAGCGCGACGGCGCTCAGTTTTCCTCAAATATCTCGTCGACGAGCTATAATGTATGGTATTCAAATGTATACTCTCTTCCACACCACTCATGAGGTCGAGTATCAGGTGCATTTTTTTTAAGTGGTATCCCCATAAGTAGGTCTAATCCACAAATAAGTATGCAAAACGGAACTGGAATTGAAGTTATTTCGTCTATTTACAAGCAGTGGTTTCGCACCTTGCGATACTTATTACTCCTAATCGTCTCACTAGTCGGAAAGAGGACACAAGATATCAATCTCCTCAGCTAGATCGATATCTTGTGCCTCGTCTTCGTCCGTGTATCTCGAATCATCGTTGATCGGTGAGTTAAGGCAGGTTTGGCCAAGGCATTTGCCGCAAACAGTTGAGCAACGGATTCCTGATCTTTTACATCCACACATCGAACCGCATCCTTTAGCGCAGCTGCAGAAAATCATCTTTAGCAGAGACTCGGGTGCAGCAGGTTTTGACGTTCTTTTAGGTGTAGGGAAATTGCCCGTTAGCTTCCATCCCCAATCTTCCTGTGGGAGATAGTTTCCCAGCCAGGTTTGGACTTGATGATACACTCGGTATAAATGTTCCTCGGCTGCGCTTTTCGTAGGTGGTAAACTTGTCAATTTACCAGCCTTGCACCTTGCTACGGATTTCGTAAAACATCTATATCGACAATTGTCGATACAGTTTTCTGTTGCTGGTGCACCGTATAATGCCAAGAGGAAGCGAATTCCGTTATTCAATAGGTCTTCGTGGTGCATGTCCGGTTGGGTGTAATTGCTCGCGACTGACTGCAAGTCTTTCCGGTTCTCTAGCAATTTGAAAGCTTTCAGTTTACCCTGATTAAAGAGAGCAGATGTCGTATCACATCCTGTTATCGCATGCAAGAATAAAATATGGTCCCTGAACGTCTCATAATTATTCAAACTTCGCGATGAATACGTTTTCCGATCGATTTTACCTTTGCCTGGCTTCAGGAAGATGATATCTCTGTCTGCTGGTGTTAAGGCAGTGAGAAGAACTAGCAGATCAATGTCCTCGCCTACAACAACCGTAGAACATTCTTCTGATACGTCAATTGCTGTACTGACAATCAGCGTGTCTGCATCATCCGGAGCTCGTTTAGACGTGTAATTAGAAATTCTGAATTTGTCAACTAGCATCGTGATCAATCTGTCTTTGTTATTATTGTTGGATAAAAACTTCTCCTGGCTCACAAAACTCGACGGGGCCATTATCTTGCTCGAAGGGGGTCACGAAGATTCGGTGGGCCCCTTTTTATTAGTGGACTAGTCTATCGAAATACTGCCATAGACGAGTATCATAATGGCATTTCACATGTATAACTATGATGAATGTGAAGTAGCATCACTTCTTATGGGAAATTCAATTTCATTCAACTGTTACTTAGTATCTTGTTTTTGTCATAGAATATAGCTCGTCGACTCGATTACTCGAAAACCGTTACCTGTACAGAAAAAGTGTATAGGACCTTTTTTGTAGAGAAGTATTAGCTTTTTAGTATTGAGCTATTTTTGTCGTAGGATTGACGTATTCTAAAGTCCTAAAGTGACTGGGCGGTAAGCATTGATACAAAAGAATTTGCTACAAATTTATTTTAAAATATTTTTCCGGAAATCGTTATTGAAACAACATTTCCCTGCTTATGCACGCGCAGGGAAATTGAACTTTACTGACTAGTCCGGTAATAATTAGTAAGGTTAATAATAACAAAATAAAATAGACAAATGTCAATGTCAAAAAATGTCGTTCAATTAGTGTTTTAAAATTTCGATTTTAAATTTCGATTTTTTACGATTTTCGGAAAAATTTAATACAAAACATGTCAGTAAAATGTCTCACTTGACTCGGAGCTCTAAAATACTCGGCACGAAGTGCCTCGTATTTCAACATTGCCCCTCGTCAGTAATATGTCATTTTCCTGACTTTTATGTAATAGTTATTTACATAAAAGTCAAGTGAGACATTTTACTGACATGTTTTGTATTAAATTTTTCCGAAAATCGTAAAAAATCGAAATTTAAAATCGAAATTTTAAATACTAAAATGAAGGAAATTAAATTCTCTACAAAAAAGGTCCTATACACTTTTTCTGTACAGGTAACGGTTTTCGAGTAATCGCGCGGGGAAGAGGACCCCAGCGTTCGGAGCGGCTCATATACGGCGTTCGGAGCGCGACGGCGCTCAGTTTTCCTCAAATATCTCGTCGACGAGCTATAATGTATGGTATTCAAATGTATACTCTCTTCCACACCACTCATGAGGTCGAGTATCAGGTGCATTTTTTTTAAGTGGTATCCCCATAAGTAGGTCTAATCCACAAATAAGTATGCAAAACGGAACTGGAATTGAAGTTATTTCGTCTATTTACAAGCAGTGGTTTCGCACCTTGCGATACTTATTACTCCTAATCGTCTCACTAGTCGGAAAGAGGACACAAGATATCAATCTCCTCAGCTAGATCGATATCTTGTGCCTCGTCTTCGTCCGTGTATCTCGAATCATCGTTGATCGGTGAGTTAAGGCAGGTTTGGCCAAGGCATTTGCTGCAAACAGCTGAGCAACGGATTCCTGATCTTTTACATCCACACATCGAACCGCACCCTTTAGCGCAGCTGCAGAAAATCATCTTTAGCAGAGACTCGGGTGCAGCAGGTTTTGACGTTCTTTTAGGTGTAGGGAAATTGCCCGTTAGCTTCCATCCCCAATCTTCCTGTGGGAGATAGTTTCCCAGCCAGGTTTGGACTTGATGATACACTCGGTATAAATGTTCCTCGGCTGCGCTTTTCGTAGGTGGTAAACTTGTCAATTTACCAGCCTTGCACCTTGCTACGGATTTCGTAAAACATCTATATCGATAATTGTCGATACAGTTTTCTGTTGCTGGTGCACCGTATAATGCCAAGAGGAAGCGAATTCCGTTATTCAATAGGTCTTCGTGGTGCATGTCCGGTTGGGTGTAATTGCTCGCGACTGACTGCAAGTCTTTCCGGTTCTCTAGCAATTTGAAAGCTTTCAGTTTACCCTGATTAAAGAGAGCAGATGTCGTATCACATCCTGTTATCGCATGCAAGAATAAAATATGGTCCCTGAACGTCTCATAATTATTCAAACTTCGCGATGAATACGTTTTCCGATCGATTTTACCTTTGCCTGGCTTCAGGAAGATGATATCTCTGTCTGCTGGTGTTAAGGCAGTGAGAAGAACTAGCAGATCAATGTCCTCGCCTACAACAACCGTAGAACATTCTTCTGATACGTCAATTGCTGTACTGACAATCAGCGTGTCTGCATCATCCGGAGCTCGTTTAGACGTGTAATTAGAAATTCTGAATTTGTCAACTAGCATCGTGATCAATCTGTCTTTGTTATTATTGTTGGATAAAAACTTCTCCTGGCTCACAAAACTCGACGGGGCCATTATCTTGCTCGAAGGGGGTCACGAAGATTCGGTGGGCCCCTTTTTATTAGTGGACTAGTCTATCGAAATACTGCCATAGACGAGTATCATAATGGCATTTCACATGTATAACTATGATGAATGTGAAGTAGCATCACTTCTTATGGGAAATTCAATTTCATTCAACTGTTACTTAGTATCTTGTTTTTGTCATAGAATATAGCTCGTCGACTCGATTACTCGAAAACCGTTACCTGTACAGAAAAAGTGTATAGGACCTTTTTTGTAGAGAAGTATTAGCTTTTTAGTATTGAGCTATTTTTGTCGTAGGATTGACGTATTCTAAAGTCCTAAAGTGACTGGGCGGTAAGCATTGATACAAAAGAATTTGCTACAAATTTATTTTAAAATATTTTTCCGGAAATCGTTATTGAAACAACATTTCCCTGCTTATGCACGCGCAGGGAAATTGAACTTTACTGACTAGTCCGGTAATAATTAGTAAGGTTAATAATAACAAAATAAAATAGACAAATGTCAATGTCAAAAAATGTCGTTCAATTAGTGTTTTAAAATTTCGATTTTAAATTTCGATTTTTTACGATTTTCGGAAAAATTTAATACAAAACATGTCAGTAAAATGTCTCACTTGACTCGGAGCTCTAAAATACTCGGCACGAAGTGCCTCGTATTTCAACATTGCCCCTCGTCAGTAATATGTCATTTTCCTGACTTTTATGTAATAGTTATTTACATAAAAGTCAAGTGAGACATTTTACTGACATGTTTTGTATTAAATTTTTCCGAAAATCGTAAAAAATCGAAATTTAAAATCGAAATTTTAAAACACTAATTGAACGACATTTTTTGACATTGACATTTGTCTATTTTATTTTGTTATTATTAACCTTACTAATTATTACCGGACTAGTCAGTAAAGTTCAATTTCCCTGCGCGTGCATAAGCAGGGAAATGTTGTTTCAATGACGATTTCCGGAAAATAACTATTATCACCAAAATTTACGGCGTCGCTTTCTTTCTGTCCGATACTGTATCAACTATCAACCAACATTAAAATATGTTTTTTGAGATAATTTTTTTAAAAACTAATTAAATACAAATAATTTTCGCAGTTCATAATCCTGCATTGATAATATAATAACTAATTAACTAATTAAATATACTAATTAAAATGTTTCTTTCAGATTATTAAATATAAATATTTATAATATATTATTATAGATTGTAAATTATTATTAGTTATCAACTAAGATTGTTCGATTTTATTATATAATAAATTAAAAAAATGTCGTAAAAAGTTTTTAATCAAATATTAATTATTAATATAGTGTCGTAAAGTGATAATTATAGAATTATACAAGGTCACCCATCGACAACAAAACAGTAGTATAATCGCCTGGATGGTGTACAGTAGAACACCTTAAACGTTACTAATAATAATGAAGCTTTTCCATTCCATTCGGAACTTTACTTCTCTGTAATGTACGGTCCATTTTTTGAGAAGGATCAATCCTCTTCTATCTCTTTTACTTACAACTTAACTTCACCAATTACATCAAGCCACTGCTGTGGTTAACAATTACATAATTCTTGAATGACCTTGACACAATAATCTCTCGGATTATTAAAAACAAATTATAAGGAACGAGATACTAGTTTTCAGATAGTATAAAAGGATTGACTCAAAAATTCTATAGTTGTTTTAAATTTTTAAATAACTTATTATAAATAAATTATATTAAAATGCGAATCTTTTTAATACTGGGAGTTTTAATAAGCTGTAGGAGTGCGTTAGGTAAGCTTTGCCTAGTTTAGTTGAATTTTTTTAAAATTGTGATTGGATTAATAGCAATTTGCACCGAAAAATGCAATGAGCCTACACTTTTGTATGATTCATTAAAATGCAGTCCTATTTTTTCGTCCGCCGATGATTGTTGTCCATCGAAATATGATTGCTCGAATATTGAAGAAAAAGAAGCATCGAATGAAGAAAAATGTTATTTTGAGGGAAAAGCCTACAGCATTCACGAACAAGTGAACAATAATGACACTTACTCAAACTGCCAAGTCGGCTGCTTTTGTGATTCCAAATCGAAAGGTGATGTCAAGTAAGTGGTTTATATTAATTTCATCAATAAATTGAACTAATTATCTCCCTTCGACAGCTTACAAGGTAATTTTTAGAATTGATTCCATGTGTGATATATTATTTAATAATTTAGAATGACTATGACACATTTATTTCTATTTTATATTGTAATGCCCTGTATTACCCTATGTATTACGTATTACCCGGAAGTGGTGGTACATTACTCTGTCGTTTGTCTTCTGGAGCTAGCCAACGGGGCATTTATCGTTTTGGACGGTCGCCCTGAGGTTGACCCGTATTATCTGTTAAAAATCTTCATTTTCAACTACTAAATTGCGGCCCTCCAATAGCACAGCATGTGTGCACAGCATCTTTTACCTATCACATAACATCTCCTTAATTCTTCTACCGCTTCATCTTCACCTAGTGTTTATCACCTCAATTTTGTTTCCCGCTCTCCTTTAATAACCTCTGCGGAATTGATTGTAATAATTGGACCCCCTTCTGCAATAGGGAACCAACCAACAGTAACACCATTCTGAGTAATCGGCGTTTAAAGGTTTCAGTATATTTTCTAATTATTTATGCATCAAATAAAAGAAATCTAATACTATTTTAATTTATTTAATGAAAGTTTTATACACACTATAATATGGTCCATTAAAATTTTTTAATTTTTCAAAATTTCAGGAAAAAATGCACTTGGTTCCTTTTTGCTTACACGAACTAGGAACAAAATGATTTTTCAAAAAAACAGAAACATACTAATATCTATTATAATCTATCCAATCTCCAATCAAGTTTATGTAGAATTCTTCAAATGAATCACACCAATATGATTTAAATAAAATCTGTTTTTCTATTAGAAAAATTTGGTTCCCAAGTAATAAACTACATGTGGTAGTCAATAAAAGAAAAAGTCTAGGCATAAGCTGTAAAGTGTACCTCATTTATTTGACTAAATTGAATATTTAAAACTTTTATGACACAAAACTTGTAGGGTATGAAAATATAATAATTACTAGGTATGTAGTACACCTATTTGGTATAACCCTGCAAGAGATTTTCAAATTGGCATGTTTTAACAAGAGCAGGAAACGGTAATATTGTAAAGAAATAAATGTTTAATAAAACTCAGAGATTAAGAAAATGTGGTGCACATTGAATTTAAAGTTTTATGACTTAAGTGTCACCTACCAATAAATCGGTGCACCCGAATTGCACCACGAAAAGATTAGTTCACAAATCTCCTACCCGAATTGCACCACCGTAATTTCAGGTAAACACCTCACCAAGGGTCGGTCGTCCGAATTGCACCACCTCTATTGTAATATTTTAGGTAAGGTGGTTTTATTGTTAAAAGTTAAAGCACAATGCTGGAGTTTAACCTGATGCCTCCTACATGTAACATCGATTATTTTTTGTTTTTACGCGATTTTTTGGGGGTTAAACGTAATAGATAACTGCCGCATACCGCGACTATACTTTTTAATGCTATTTCGAGGGTCTCTCACATCCCGGTTGCATTTATCCCGGTTTTCTTGATCGGTGGCGCTTCTCGTATGTTTAGCCTAGTAACCAGAGTCAAAACCGCTCTGGAGGGGTGCAACCCGGAGCGGAGCGGAGGGGCGCCCCGGAAGAGTAGGTTTTGACGATGGATTACCCTCCTTATCGAATGCACACCCCAAAATTCGAAGGCAAAAAAAATTTAATTTTTTCACTGTTTTGGGTTATTATTTTATTAATACCTGCTCCGACCCTGTATAATATAATATGAATTAATATATTAAACTCGAAATTTAAATTGCAAAGAATTTAGATATTTGTGTATTTATTTCTTTATATTATCTGTTTGCTTGTGATACCTGCTCGGTTTGCTCGTGGTGCAATTCGGTAAAGCGATTACGGAACGACATTTGACCGTGGTGCAGTTCGGTCAAGGGATTACATTTACCTGGGTACAAGAAATGACCCCTGATAAGCCGTGGTGCAGTTCGGGTAGCACCCAATAAATAGTTGCCGAAGCAATAATTCAGTAGAAATTAAATAACTGATATAAAATGTTCGCAAAACGGATCCAAATAGCTTTGGTTCTTGTTGAAAAATGAATGAAAAGTTTAATATTATTGCAATACAGATCCAATGAGCGTTGGGTTTCTATTGTAGAAAGTCATCTAGCAAAACACATATTTTTAGTTGGTTCCCATTCTCAATAAATGCCTTTAAAATGGATTTATATTCTGGTTCTCTTTTGTATAATGGAAAGCATCAAAATGTGATTTCAAAGGCGTGCTTAACTCATTTTTATCGAAAATGTCGGTTGGTTCCTTATTGCAGAAGGGGGTACAATTCATGATGCATGGTAATTTATGATTGTAAAATACCTATAGATTAAAATAAAATTTTCAGAGCTGATTTTACTTGTGCTGTATTGGACTGTCCAGAATGGCTAGGATATCATCCGGAACCAGGATGCTATTTCAAATACAAATTGGGAGAATGTTGTCAAGCCGGACAAGTTTGCAGTAAGATATTAAAAATTTCAGTAATTATTACGGTTTCATTGTCAATTATAACTTTCAGCTAAATCTAAGAGTACTTGTTTAGTTGAGGGCAAAACTCTCGACGTTGATACAAAGTTTAGTCATCCAACCGAAAAGTGTACCGAGTGCATGTGTGACGAAAATTTCAAGGGAGAATTTATAGAACCATTCTGTAAAAAACAAAAATGTATTGAAGAAATTACTAACCAAAAACAAGTCTACAGCTTTTGTGCTCCCTCGTACATTACATTAGAAGATTGTTGTCCACGTAACTGGATTTGTCGTAAGTTATCTAAAAATTTATAGAAATGAAATTTGAAAAAATTGAATATTTTCAGCAAAAGATAGCGATAAAATTGAAGGTGCTAGCACAACTTCCGGTGAGTAAATTACATATTACAAATTGAATATAATTTATATATCACGTATTTTAGAAAATAAATGTAAGTTCGGTTCCACCTTACTTAATATTGGAGATAAATTCTCAAGAACCAAAGGAGAAGGGAAAGTTGCCTGTGAGTGTCGCATTCCACCTTATTTGACTTGTATTCAAAATTTCGAATACACCTCTTATGGCGACGACTAAAATCAAATATTTATAAATTAAATATATTATACAAATAAATTCTATAAAATAAAATATTCCCATTGCGGTGTGTATTTTTATCAAACTGGCAGGAGGGTTGATCAGTGTGAGTTTTCTGTTATGATTATCCGATGCTGAATTCTTACTAAGGCACTGCGTCGACATATGACCCATCTTTCCTCATTTCTAACATCTTCATTTGGACGCATGTGTTTTTCTTCATGTTCACTTATCTCATCATCGATCTCAGGTTCCTGTTAGCGTAGCGTAACCATCTCGGTTTTTTTTTCTTTCTTGAAAACGCGGTTTTCGAAACCGCGTTTTTTTTCTACCACATGATGTTTATTGACAGCGAAGTAAAACAGTTAGAAATAATTTAATATCACTTGGAAATAAAGAAAACCATCGCGATTAGCACAATTACACTTAATCAATTGTGACTATGTACTTACATAATATGTAGTCGTTATTATTATTATTATTTGTTTTTGCACAATTTCATTTTTAATTTTGTTATCTAAATTAGTAATGCATTTCTGCAATGCAATGATACGAAACATATTATTATAAACATTTCTAATTTATTGTAAATATAATATAATATTATTTATTATAGGTATCACAATACAGCATGCTCCAGAAGATGCAATCATTTGTGTAGGAGTTCCTTCTCCCATAAGACGATATAATGAGTTTTTTATTATTAATTCTTATCAGCTTAAATACTAAAAAAATATTTTTTGGTATATAAATAATAAGAAATCAAAACCCACACGCTGGTAGCCCATATATTTTCAATCAGAAGGAGAAAATGGGTTTGAAAACCCATGTCTTTACTTGGTGTCCATCGAATTGGAAAATAGGAGATAAGTATGGAATGACCAACGTACATAATAATGGAGTTCATTCCAGCAAACAAAAATGGTTTTCCATTCCAGTAACCTTGAACATCGATTATGATATAACAAACTGATAATAAAATATATCCCAAACTCGAGGTTACCAATACAAACGATAAAGACCTGCAAAAATTATGGTTAAAGTTTGCCAAGTCAAAAAATAAATTTAGTTACCAAAGATTCTTGTTCATGGGTATTAAACCATCTTCTTTAGAAAAACAGCATAATATTCCACCCAATAACCCTAAAATAATGGCCCAAAGTAACCATCTAATTATTCTGCACTTATCTTCTTTGTAAAATAGAATTGTTGCTCCAGCTTGGGCCCCGATGAACGTTTGTACTATTGAGGTTAGGCAACCTAGTGTTATTCCAAAATGTAAGTTTAGCTCATGAGTTCCTCCAGTTCCAACTTACCGAGTATTCCTTCCGGATCGAAATATTTTGATTTATAAACCGTTCCAATGCTCCCCCATTGCAAAATATGTTTTCCTAAAATTAAATCATCGATATATCCTGCCGAACCTCCAGTACAATGGGAAAATTTTCCATCATCGTGATAACCTCCTGGACCAAGATAACCTCTACGAAAAAATGAATCAAATCAATGTATTGTTGCCTTGTTGATATATACCTAGGGCAATTCGGAACTGGAAGCATAAATGTCACAATACTATGAACAATTATTATCATCACCGCAATAAGCCATTGATATTTTATTGCAATTACGTCCATCATGTAATTTGCAAATCGGTTCTAAAATTTACTTAATTTAAAGAATTGTAGTTTTTAAAGTAATCGCTCACCTTTTGTTCGGTTGCTTGTAACCCGGAAGAAAATATAACGAAAGACGACGCCACAATTAGGTAACTTACGCCTAACCGTTGCAACACACCGAAAATTCGCAAAGTATCCAGATTTGTACCACTTCCCAAAAATATTCCAATCAGGAAAAGTGTGCATGATCTCTAAAAATTAAGACATTATAGATTTTGGAATAAAAGCTGTTTTATTAGGTTTATGCAAAAGTTCGTACTGGTTTTACTGTATTTTGTTGGGTGACTTTCTGTTATTCTTCCGGTAGCTGCAGGATCCCGCGTTTGTACAAGTTCTGGGATTCCAGAACTGATTTTTGCAGTCTTCCAAAGAAGTGAAATTTATACCTTTTAAATTGTTCTGCAACGATCTGAATAAATGGTAATCAGAGGATGTAAGATTTGGTGAATAGGTTGGATGTGCCAAAACATTTCGATGATGTTTCATTTCAGCAGAAGACTTTTAAGGGCTCGGAAAGTTTCCCATGTGAGTGCTGACCCTGACACGTTATTTAATAATATAGTAACTTTCGCAATGAGTAGTATATTATTCTGTTTAAAATGTTACTAATGCTATATAGCAATCCAAAACAACAAACGTACACACATGATTTATTCATAGATACACTCCAACCGAGCGCAGCGAGTCGGAAAAGCGCAGCCATTAAGTTTTAAATTATTAGTGCAAATAAATGTACAAATATTACATTTATAGATGTATTATAGATGATTACGTTTATAGAATATTCTTGAGGCAAAACCCAAAAATTATTAGGTAATATCCAGAATTAATGAAAACTTAATGAAGTAAATAAAAAGGTAAGAAAATCAAACTAAAAGAGACGAAAAATTATGAGTTGAAATATTTTTTAAAAGCAATATTTCAAAACTGTTCAAGTTCATGTAATATTCTTATGTTTCTGTCAACTTTAGCCAATGTATGTATGTACATTTTTTTTGAATATTTAATTTTTTTTAAATCTTAGGGACGGTCCAGATCCAGAGTTTCCAGGTGGGCCAGAATGAGCATGAGTAGAAAGCAGCCAAACCATGAATTTTCAACATCCTTATGACACTATAAACCTACCATTTGTATCTTATTCTTTGGGCAACATTCGTTATTTTGTTTTTAACCCCCCTCCCCCAAAATTGAAATTTTAAAAATAAAATTGGTGTCAGTTGCTATTAGAGCAGCGTTTGAGCTTCAAGGAGTTTCCATATTTTTCGTTTGAGCCTCAAATACCGCGGAGTCATTCGCGAAAAATCTTTGAGAGCGGAGGGGGAGCTGTAGGCACGAAGGACCCCAGAAATCAAAATTTTTGGGTGAACTTGAAGTTAAACGTTAGAACATTGTTTGAGCATTAATAAACTTCCATTCTTTTCGTTGGAGTTAGAACAGACGCGTCGCAGAGCTATTCGTGACATGTTTTTGTATTTTTTATTTCTCACTTTTGGAATAAAATGAAAGCTATAAAATAAAATAAAAAATGAATAAAAGCTCGTTGAAGGTCAAACAATGCTTAAAGGTTTGATACCAATTTCAAACAAAAATTTGACTGGAGGGGACTCCAAAGATTGCGAAAATTGAATTATTGGTTAAAATTTGTATCTATCGTTTGAGCATCATTAAGGTTCGAAGAAGAAACAACAGTTGACATGAATTTTTCCAGATTAAAATTTTGCACTTAACTTCGCGACGGTTGAGGTTCAAACGAAAAAATGGAAGCTCGGTGAGGTTTAAGCAATGCTCTAACGATTGACACCAATTTCATTAAAAAAAATGTTTGGAAGGAGGGCGTTGCCATGGACCTGAGGATAATCATTAAAGGTCTAAATTTTCCAACATAGATTTTATCAACAAGCCCTTATACTCGTATAAAATTAATTACTTTTAATTTTTTTACATTAATCATTTTGCTCTTAATCCTTTTCCCGTACATTCAATTTCTTTAATCCTTTTTCGTTTCTTCTCTCTACTGTTAAAATCTGTTATTGTTCTTTTATTATGAACGCCGTACTAATCGTTAAGCCCTTTTGTTCGTAAATAGCTTGTCTAATTATCTTTTGGTCACTGGGAAAGTTTATTATTTCCAACCTTTTCAAAAATGCCTCCCCGTTTTTCGTTGATGAACGGGATGGCATTTTTGTAAAAGGGGGTTGATTTTGGACAAGCCAACTATAGATGGCCGCAAAAAAAGTTGATGACCAGTAGGTAAATTAAATTTTGACAATTTAAAATAATGAGAAAAAGAATTGAAATTCACTTATAAATTGAAAAACAAGCGCCACAGGCAAAGCAGAAGATTCTGCCCCGTATGAAGGGCAAAATGGGATGCCAAAAGTGATCAATAAATTTTGCAAATTCTCATTAATAGCAGAAACAGATGAACTAATGCATTAACCTAAAATATATTGAGTTTATGGTTTCCGACACTTCGACCTTCAAAACTGAGAGATGAACTTGGAAAATATACTCATCAGTGTTTAGCCGTGCGAATAGTATAACCACAACCGACAGCGATTGAGGTCCGATTATACTTATCCAATGTATAATAATAATATTACCTTGAAGATGCTGAAAAGAGCAGTTCGTACTGGAATTTCCTTTTTTATTAGCGATACGGTTGATATTGGAATGCATACTCCCATTATCCACATGAACCATGGAAACACCAAATCCGCAAATTGCAATCCATTCCAAACTGCATGGTCTAAAATTTCATACCCTCCACATCCATAATTTGCAAATAACATAATCACTATGCTGATTCTAAAAATAACAATTTTAAAAACTTGTTTTGACCAAACTCAAAATAAAAGGGGCAAAAAACTCACCCTCTAACGGTATCAAGAGATTTCAATCGTTTACTTTTAGGTTTGCTTAAGAAAGCATCATCCGAGGTCGTGAGTCTTTCCGGTTTTCCTATGTAAACTTTCAATACATGCATTGCGCTAATTAGAATGGTAAAAAGTAATGCATAAATTAAAAAAACTGTCAAAATTGCTAGAAACAAAGTCAAATAATAAAATTATTAGCTTGTAAATAAGTCAAAATTTAACAATTAACGAGTTAAATAAATGGACTGTTGTGGTTCATAGTCTATTCCGTTTAAGTTTATAGAAATACGAGCTCATTAATTTTAAAAAATAATAGTTTCCGTTTCATGCCGCACCACTACAAACTTCAACTGAATGGCCTATATTATGTCTAATTTTACATATTTTGTTCTAAGTAATATAATAATTATAAATTGTTGATAAATTTTAACAAAAACCTTTCAGGAATTAGAAACCATTGTAATACATCATGCCACAAAGGGCGGTTAATTAAATTTTGTCTGAAGGAGGAAAAAATCTATTGCGGAAAGCTTTATCGTATTCAGTTAACTTGTTAATTGTTAAATTTCACGTTGTTTAAGATGTGTGAACTTACGAAAATAAATGTTAACAGGTTCCTTGAGAGTTTTAAAAGCGCAGGCATCGTCTGTAATAGTTAAGTTGTAAACTCCAAACTCTCCAAATTCTGAACTTTCGCAGAGGGCTTTGCTGTCCGCTTGGTTTTTTAATGCAACTCGATAGATTTTTGAAAAACGAGTATTTATAAGGTTTCCTCCTATTGCTAGGTGTTCTTCTGTGAATGGACACTGGAATTGCAGTATATTAGTTACAAATTCTGGAATTTTAATGGAACACCCTGTACCTTGTAACATTCATCATATACACTGTAGATGCGATAGTCATGAGAAGATTTATTGTTGATGCCCAGATAAGCTTCATCGATCTTCAATTTCGACATATTAAAATTTCCAAACATTTCGTCTCCATAACTCTCTGTCCACGAGTTAATCACCATTGTAACTTTTTTTTAAAACTAATCACTAAAAATTAATTAATTCAATATAGCGACTAGGGGACGGATGGTGTGATGTGCACGAAATACTTAAGTATTAAATTTTTTTACAGTAAATAATAAGTATGTGAATAAGATAAAAGAAAGCGACCTAGATGTTCAACACCGACTTATTTCACATTTTACGCAAATAAAAATGTAATTAATATAATTTTATATGATAGTTGCTTGAAGTTTTTCAATAACTGACAACAAAATTAATAATCAGATTTAATTGTTATCTGATGAATTATTTGTTCAAACCCATTAGATAGTAAGTGGTGTTCGAGGTGTAATGTAGGTTAATTACAAATAACCCGGTTCTTTGTAAATGAAGTGAATTTTTTTGTGTTATTATTATTATCAATAATAACGAAATAAAAAAATAATAAAAAATTGAACTATATTATTTATTTCAACTTCAATCAATCGCACTTACGTTTTCATACACTTGATTTGGTATCAACACATTTAAGTGGTTGGTAATTAATTATGTAGGCATCCAAAATTAACAAAACTCAATTATTAAATCAGATAAGGTAAACTGTTGTTTAATAAAACGATACACGGCAGATATATTTATTATATCGCACAGTTCATCAGAAAATAGTGATGACGCGGTCACGTTTAAACTTGAAATGAATTTTCAAACAACTTCCACCTATATACTGTTGACAAGTTCTACTTTTTGCTTTTATGATTGGATTTTATATCATCCATGCAGAGTAGGTGTGGTTTAAGAACTTTCGCAGTACTGAAAATTCTAAAGCTCCAGAAAGTCTATTCTTACAGTAATTAATTCAGTAATTGTTCAGAAAATCGCCAACGGCTCTCTTATTTTAATTGAAACAAAAAAAATAGGTTTGTTAGTATTGTTATCAGTCTTTGACATTTATTTTATAATGTAGGCGTGGGATATAGCAGCAATTTAGAATAATCCATATTTTCAAAAATTAAGTTTAAAATTTTCCACTCACTGTCTAAAAGATGATGAAGAACTTACTAAGCTCATTACAAATACATATTATGCAGTGTCTTTAACAATACCATGAATAAATAACCATATTTCTATTTTAAATCATAAAAAACGCATAAAACATTTTTACCTTTACCTTTACCTGATATGAATTTGATGGAGCATCCCGGCGTAGCCGGCCTTCTCCTTCATCTGAAAAGACAAAAATGACATTGGAAGTTTGTCACCTTATTCCGCGCATCGGGCGCACCCTTAGATTTTGCGTTTATGATCTATTAAACTTATATGTTAAATTTCGAATCGATCCGTTGAAAATTACTCTTTGAGAAAACATTTTTAGGTCGGGTTGTAAATATAAAAGATTGAAACATTCGCTCAACTAATAAATTTACGTTTTGCAAATGCACAATAATCTTAAGAATTGTATAGTTAGGAAAGTATCATCAAATATTTTAATACACGTACAATAAACCATACGGTAGATGAGGAAGTGTTAATAATGTTGACGTAGCATTAATCCATAATTCACCTCATCGGCAATAAATTCTCTATTCTATAACGTTGCAAACTAAACGTCAATATAGGCAAATGCATTACTATAAATTTTAGGTAGGATCGAGAGACACTTTTATACGATCCATAATCACGAGCCAGTTGTCAATACAAGGACACACACGTGCATGTTTGAAACTCGTGAGAATCAATGCCTTTTGTCTTGCTATCTCGACCATGTGCAGATAAGCGGCCAAATGTGCTCGGGTTTAACATGGAAAGGATAGCGATTTCGAAATTACAGACTTCGATAAAAACAAGTAAAAAGTGCAAAAGTTAGACCTTTCTCGTCCAACCAGACGAGCAAAAAATTGTTTTGCTCGCACGTGTCGTACCAAACTTCTCGATACACTTTACATGGAGAAAGAAGAAAGTGTGCCCTCACACTCTAGGCATTTATCCAATTAAATCACGTCTCCCTTCTTTCTAAATTTATAGGACCCAATTACAAGGATCCAAATCAATCAGTAAGTGGGAAAAATCCCAGATCAGAGTAGGGAGAATGCATAAATTGAGCTGCAAATTGCATATTCGGGGAGATTCACTTGGAATCTGATACTACCTTTTTCGTATCTTAGCGCTTCCAAAAGCGGAATTAACTATCGAGGTCTCACATTTATTAGAGGTCTTTAAATAAATACAAGTCATTGGTGCTAAAAATTAGTGTGTGTCAACTGCAGGTACTATCGAACAATTAATACCGTCAATTGTTAATAAACAATTAATATTTTATCGAACATTAATACCGTCAATTGTTAATAAACAATTAATATTTTATCGAACCAGAATATCGTCAATTGTGGTTAAACAATTAATATTTTATCGGACCAGAATATCGTCAATTGTTAATAAACAATTAATATTTTATCGAACATTAATACCGTCAATTGTTGTTAAACGATTAATATCGCCAATTGTTAATAAACACTTAATATTTTATCGAACATTAATACCGTCAATTGTTGTTAAACGATTAATAGCGCCAATTGTTAATAAACAATTAATATTTTATCGAACATTAATACCGTCAATTGTTGTTAAACGATTAATCTCGTCAATTGTTAATAAACAATTAATATTTTATCGAACATGTATATCGTCAATTGTTGCTAATATTTAATAAGTGATCGAACAATTAATATCGTCTATGGTTACTAAACATTGAATCAATTATCGGACTTTTTATACCATCTGCTTATCACGTTAATCACGTCGAGTTATTGCTTGCCGCTCATAAGGCAAGTACGTAGCATTGCTTTTATCGAATGGTACAAAACAGGTGTTGCACTTCCAACCCATGTGTGCATTCCAATCGTCTTTTTTTTATCGGACACCACATTAACATTTCTTACTTAGACAGTGCCGGCTTGAATTATTTGTCACTTCGCGAATAACTAACATAGTGAATTATTTCGTACGGAGACCCCTATTTTATCGTGAAATACAGTGCGTGAACCACCCTGTTATTTCACCACCTTCCGATTTGAAGAGTTTTTGGGAAGCTGGTTATTACGCTGCCCTTCTGATATGGTTTGAGACATCACATTCAGCTTCATTCTACGTTCTGAAGACGAGATCTCACTCCTGAGGGACCCGTCATCGACTTTACCTAGAGGTCGAACATCAACCACCCAAATTAAGTAAGAAACCTTTTTATATTTTTAAGATTGTGATGTTAATTGGTCCTATTGACCATTAGTTGTGTTTATGAACGTTCAGTTCAACCCTGGAAGACGATATCGCAACCATTTTGTATACCTTTTATTTAACTTAATATTATTACCTATTATTAACGTAACTTTTACCACGCCATTCGAGCGTTCAGAATGTAACCAAACAATTTAACGTAACGTTTCAAGTTTAGTATTGTAGCTAAAGTTTGTTTGTCCCGTTGTTGGGAATTTTGATAATCAATTGCATTGATTAAGTTCCATGATCAATTTTATGAATCATAGTTTTGAATATTATCAAGTTGCGCTTAAGTAACTATTTATTTTGGTGGAGTGCTGTATTCAATACGCCCCCCTTTCATGCAAATTAACCTTTTGTATTTTTGTAAGAGTAATTGTTTTATGAGTATTAGTTTCGCAACGGAAACCACACGGAAAGGTTCCGTCAACTGTACATATTTATTTTTATACAAGACATGTAAATTTGATAGTATCTTGTGTAAACTTTGTCAACTCCCCCCTGATATTATTTTATTTAATACATTTTTATTATTTCCCAACTTTGTGTGTTATTATTATTGTTGTGTTAATGTTTATTTAGCTATTTTCACCAACGGAAAGTTCGCCTCCTGTAAAGGTAAGGTCATTGAGCGAGGTTTTTCCGGAGTGAGAGTTCGCTGTAAGATCATCAAGTTGTCGCGTACCAGCTTGGAAGGTGTGATAACCAGTCCCCTTCAAAGAGATTCATTTCTTCGTATGCGTGGCGCCCATTTAAACTCCCGCGTGTATATTAACCCCACCGATTTTGACTTAACTCCCCCCCCGTGTAAATTATTCACACCGATTTTGACAATTTTTAGAATCGCGATCGAGGATTGCCCGGTCGTCGATAGGAAACACACGCTTTGCGACGTGCCGTCACACGACCCTTTCATTCCTTCCACCAACCCACCCCTTCGCGACTTTGAGCTAGCCAACCTTTTATTACCTGTTGGAAAGGTGTCGTGGATGCAGAACGTGGTGTAACAGGATAATAATTTGGCGCCCAACGTGGGGCTCGATAAAGCCCTTTTGGCATGTTATGGTATCGAATTTTTTTTGTTTGTAAATCAAGTAAATTCCAAATTAATTTTTGTAGGTTAAAAAAATAATTTGCACCCAACTTAGTAGCTATCGATAAAGCCCTTTTGGCACATTACGTCAAATTTTGTAAATCACGAAGTTTTGAATTAAGATTTCAATTTTAAAAGTAGTACCGACGCGCATGAATGGACTAACGAGATTCCATGACGCCCCCCTATTTATAATTAAAAGTAAAAATTATCGCGATTTTAAGATCAAATATTGTATTTCCGTTTACCATTAGTTGTTCAGAGAACAAAGTAGAGTCGTGTTCCGCGAATCCTTTTTTGTATTTAATTAAATTTATTCATTTCGATTAATAATGGCATTCAGGATTGTACCGGACAAATTGCGTAAAGACGAAGTCCAATACGAATTAAAGATTAGAGGTTTACCTTTTCACGGTTCATTAAGAGAATTACGCGATGAATTAGTATCAGCCCTTATGAAAGAGGAACAGGGTGAAAAATACATTTTATTATGGTATCCGTTTTCCTTTGCGGAAGATTTAGCAGCTTTAAAAGAAGGCGTGTTAATTATTAAAAAGTTACTTGGTCGCTTAGAAGTTTCGCGTGATCAGAAACCCAATCTAGAAATGAACATAGAGACGAAACTAACGCATTATTTTAATCGATTATTTAAATCAAAACCCGTATTAATAAAAGATAAAGACTCCAAACTTAGGATTTTAGATCAATTGGAGGAATGTAGGTCAACTTATGGCTTACTATTAGCAGACTCCCGGACGGAGAGAGATTTTAGGTCCAATACCGTGGAGGAAATTACAAAAGAACCCCCTGTTGATCGCGGTACCGTCGAAGCGGCGAATTCGAATAGAAATTTCGAAATATCAACCCCGATCGTGAAGTTTCACTTACGAATTTCAGGTCAGGTCGAAAACGTCTCTATACTGACAAAAGAAAATATGTCAGTAAGAGAAATTGAAAATTTATCCCGGGACGAGTCCGAAAATTTTAGCGGACCGCGTAATGACGAGCAAAGTAATGGTGAATTCGGGTGTAAGAGCCGTATTCATAATAAGACAAATAATAACACCCTTTTGTGTTGGAATTGTGGTGGCACAGGACATTTAGCGTTGCGTTGTACCGTTCCGCAGAAACGTATATATTGCTATCGTTGTGGGAGAAAAGATGAGACCACAAAAACTTGTCCCCATTGTAACCCCAGACAGAGTAGGACCAAGAAAAAAATCGTTGCAGGGCATAATGCTCCAATTAAGAGAAACTAAAGCCCCGATTTTAATATTAAGATTTTTGTGTGTGTTTGTTTTTCGTGTGAATGTATGAATGAATTTTTTTAGTGCGTGTGTGTCGTTGCGAATGTATTTAGTCCTTAGTCATTATTGTTAAATTTTTTTCTCGTTGTATTGTAAAATGTCATCATAACATTTTACCTTGCTTTTTGTACTTTTAAGGAAATGTCGCCATAACATCTCGCTTTGTTTTTATTGCGTGTTTATTAGGTTGAATCGAAGAGGTCAGGTCTGGTGCGGACCACCGCTGACTGTAGACCGAAACAACCTACATTTTTTTTATCGGTTCATAATGCCGTTTTGGCGTGTACAACCCTTATTGTCCCGTGCATGACGTAAAACTGCGAACACCCTTACCGCCCTAACGTGGCGATGATACCGCAACCCTTAAATTTCGTTGAAAACTCTTACTTGTCACTCAACTTAGTTTAAAGTTTTTTTTCTCGTTTCACCATTTTTTTTGTGTG
Organism: Podabrus alpinus; assembly: GCA_932274525.1. Classification (NCBI taxonomy): domain Eukaryota; kingdom Metazoa; phylum Arthropoda; class Insecta; order Coleoptera; family Cantharidae; genus Podabrus; species Podabrus alpinus. The sequence goes on from OW026452.1 coordinate 100,803,202, forward strand.
AACCCTTACCGTCCATATCGGTCGTTGAAAGTCTACCCTGTATTTCGCAACCCTTTCTGTAGAACGAAAACCACCCTAACGCACCATCCCTTAGCAATGCAACCCTCCCTCACATCGGAAATTTTAGTAACAAATTTTTATTAGCCTTCAGCAATTAACGATAGAAGATTTTAATCTGCGTCTTCTACGCACCCTTACGCATTATCATTGCGTACCATTTATAGCGAACCTTGTTTTTTATTTCCATCTTTAGCAAATAGCGATAGAAAGTTTTTTTGTTGTGCCTAGCACACATGTTCACATCTAGATCAAGTATATTTAAGTACGCATGTTATTTACGCACTCGTTTCCATACGTATTTTATGCTAGTAACACCGTACACTTATTACGCATTTTTTTTTGTTTGCATGTGTCTCGAACAAGACACAAAGCGTTTCGTACGCATTCTTACGCTTGACTACGGGTCACGCACTTACGCATTTACGCACTTCATTAGGTTACGCATTTATTTTTTTAATATTTTGAATTTTGTATGGACATTTAACGTAAAGTTTTTCTAAAATTTTTTTTGAATTTAGTTTCAAGGTTCAATCTTCGACATTAGTCTTGTGGGTGTAGTTTTGAGATTTTATGCACACATTTAGTGGAATAGTAAAAGTTTTTTTGAATTTCATTTGCAGACGTATTTCCGAATTTTGAGTTTGATCTAGAGCAGTTTGAGTTATTGTTAACTCAAAGTTTTTTAAAGTAGACATTTTAAATTTGATAGTGATACTTAAATTAAATTTTTTTTTAGTTTAACGTCAAGTTTTTTCGTGAATTAAGATAAACATTTTGAATTTAATATCGGCCTTTGGAGCCAAGTTTTTTTCAGTTTAACGAAAAGTTTTTTCGAATTGAGGGGAATTTTTTTTGAAATTAATGGAATGTTGTTTTGAATTTAATCAAAAGTTTTTCAAACTTGATTAATAGTTTTTCAAATTAGATTGAAAGTTTTCAAATTCAGTTGAAAGTTTTTTTTGAATTTAAGTTAAAGTTTTTTAAAGTTTTTTTGAAGTTTGACGTCAGTTAAAGTTTATTTTTGAGTTTTTTTTGAATTTAAAGTTTAACGTAAAGTTTTCTTTGGTGAATCAAATCAATCAAAGAGTTTTGAATCCCAGTCCATTGTGACATTTTTCTTTAAGTTAGTGGTAGGGTAACATCTAGTTATCATTTCGGGTTGAGGTCAGTGCGTCACTGTCGCTTCATACACACTGACCATGTCTTTTTGTCAATCGCACGACGTTAACTTGCCCCCACCATCCCTCACCGTTCTTTCCTGGTATCGAGTACCGTTTAAAATAGATTTTTTTTAGCTTTTTCGTTTTCGTTTTTGAGATTAGAAATTAAGATCAGGGCTGAGAATGCAATTGCATTAGACATTGCCTCATGCCGTGTTGTATTGTTTGGACTTGTGTCCAATTTCGGACAAATCATTTGTCGCAACACACCCTTTAGGGGAAGTTTTTTGTAACATACCCTTTAGAAAATTTTACCGAATTTTATTTTTTGTAGTAAGGTTGTCATAGTTAATAGTTGTTTAGAGTGACCCACTTCTCATCGAGCTATCGAATTATCATGCTGGACATGGTTCCACTGCTAGATAAACATTTTTTTTGGACGTCGATCCACATATGGACGACGATCCAAACCCCAGGGTTATAAAGTAATTTCGTGGGCTTAGTCCATTCCCCGGTGAATTATCGTCCCATTTTTTTTGGCGGATGAAAATCTGCCCCAAAGGAACCTTCTTAGTAAGGGAATTTCGTACAGAAGTAAGGGGTTATAACTCGAAGCAACACTCTGGGAAATTTACCTTTTGTTAGGGAATAATAGATTGACTACAACTATACTACGCAGTCATAACACCTGCCGGTCTAAGGAAGAACAAACCCATTAGGGGTGAACTTGTAAATTTGATCCGTTCATCCCAGAGGCGTATATTTTGACGCCTCCCAACTTTTACCACGTTTTCGGGTCCAACCCAAGCTAGAGTTCAGCGTTTCTGTTTGTGATTGTGGGTCTCACGGCAAGCGAACGATCCCGTGACTTCGCGAACCGCCCTCTCTTGCAACGGTCACAACGGCTTCAGATTTGTTTAAGACTTGGGACGTGGAATTTTTTTTCTGTGTAACTTTTTTTTCTCTCGCGCTTTTAGTATGTAAGGAGTAGTTTAGATTTCGGTTTAGGTAGGATTGAGTTCAGCCTAGGTTTCGGTTTAGTTAATTTTAGGTATCGGTTTAGTTAGCGTTAAGTTTGGGTACTTTTAAGATAGCTTTAAGTCATTGAGGTTAAGGGAGATATTTGTTATGTCCCTATCGTACGACAGAAAACTACGTGCCCCCAAGGTATAAACGGGTCATTTTTCTTTTGCTTCATTGTTTATCTCGCAAGTCATTTTTGTAATCTCGAGTTTGTTTTTTTTGAATTTTCCGGCATGTCATTTTGTAATCTCGAATTTTTTTTGAATTTTCAGTCAACCATTTCAGAAATTATTGTTTATGGATTTAGAGGGTACGCTTAGCGAGCCATTGGCCTAATCACCCAATCAATCGCTCAGTTGAATCAAGTAGAGACTAGGATTACATTGAATTGATTACCCAATGTTATCATTAGTCATGCGTTAATTTCATAGTTACGTTTTGACCTTTTGGAGAAAAATTATTTCTCACATTCGTCAGTTTTATACAGTAGAGTCACTTCATATATTTTTGAGCAAACATTTAGGTGCAACCCGGACGGTTGTCACCATTTCGAATTTCAGTCAGTTTTCGTATATCTTTTTTTGTTGTTAAATTTTTTTTTCGTGTATAACGATCACTTTAGTCCCGTTTAAATTAATCAACCCCCCCGCCTACCGAATTAGATAGGACCGGCTTTGTAAATTTGATCCAGCCGTCGTTCAACTTCTAAACCCCCCCCTTATGTTACGTGTTATGATCTTTTGTGGCCTTGTACCCTAGTGGATACGTTCCACTGGTACAACGTCCCCGTCTTGCACTAACACTACCTGTGTAAGACAACATTTAGAGTGAAGTTTTCTCCGGTGCCGATCACCGCAGGACTTCTCAATAAATGACGATGTTTTTTTTGCACATCAAAACTCACCACTAGCGTTGGTAGAGTCAACCTTAGTGTGCTAGCTTCATTTTTTTTTGTGAGGCGATAGATTGTGTAGGTCCACGGTTAGGCCCCACGATTTTTTTTTGTATTCAATGAAAGCTCCCGTTTACGTCAGTGTGGTTCAAGGACGTTCCCTTCGACTACACTGATGGAAGCAAACCATCCCGACCCGTACCGTCAACTATGCCCCACGAATATTTTTTTTATTCAGTGGAAACCCGATTCATGGCTAGGCCCCATGTTTCTTTTCTTTTTTTTGTATACATCAAGGTACAACACGGACGGATCGAGGACAAGTTCCCTCGACTGCCCTTGTAGTTTATTACCCCATCCCGATCTGGATTGTCGATTATGCCCCACATTTTTTTTTTTCTTCGTGTACATCCGTGATCAAGCCGGACGGTTCGAGGATTTGGTCCCCCAACTGTCCCTTGTAGGTTGCTACCCCTCACTTTTTTAACCCCCCCCCTCCCCCCCACTCCTATCTTTTACCCCCCCATCACTACCTCTTCTCTCTCTTCCGATCATCTCGTTTGGATCGAAGTCATGATGAAGGTGGATGGTCTCCCAAACGGCTTTGTAAATTTGATCAAGCTAAGCGCAAGTTTTTTTCTCTGTTTCACCAACGATAAATGATAAAACAGACAGTCCCCATCTACTGAAGTGCATCAAACGGCTTTTGTAAATATGATCCAGCCAAGCACACGTCTTTTTTTACTCTGTTTTTTCAACGTATTGAAAAAGGCAGACAGTCCCCATCGACTGAACCATTTTAGAGAAGGCTTTGTAAATATGAGTACGCCAAGGAAGTGTTACCTTAGCTCAGGTCTACCTTGATCTAGAGTCCGGTGTCTTCACAGACATTTGTGGGTCCCACGGCCAGCGAATGATCGCGTGATTTCGCGAACCGCCCTCTCATGTAGGAGTCACTACGACTCACGGGTTGATTAAGCCTAGGGTTAGGTGAACCTTCTCTCTCTTTCCCGGCATATACGTATAGTCTAGTCACTAGCTGAGTAGTTGTTTCAACACTACAAGTGTTGATGGTTTATCGTAGGACAGTTTTTGTTTCGGTTGAGGTTGCGCGCGTCCCAGTTGAAGAGTAGTTAGGGATAACAACTCTTGACGTAAGGGGAGTGTCACCTTATTCCGCGCATCGGGCGCACCCTTAGATTTTGCGTTTATGATCTATTAAACTTATATGTTAAATTTCGAATCGATCCGTTGAAAATTACTCTTTGAGAAAACATTTTTAGGTCGGGTTGTAAATATAAAAGATTGAAACATTCGCTCAACTAATAAATTTACGTTTTGCAAATGCACAATAATCTTAAGAATTGTATAGTTAGGAAAGTATCATCAAATATTTTAATACACGTACAATAAACCATACGGTAGATGAGGAAGTGTTAATAATGTTGACGTAGCATTAATCCATAATTCACCTCATCGGCAATAAATTCTCTATTCTATAACGTTGCAAACTAAACGTCAATATAGGCAAATGCATTACTATAAATTTTAGGTAGGATCGAGAGACACTTTTATACGATCCATAATCACGAGCCAGTTGTCAATACAAGGACACACACGTGCATGTTTGAAACTCGTGAGAATCAATGCCTTTTGTCTTGCTATCTCGACCATGTGCAGATAAGCGGCCAAATGTGCTCGGGTTTAACATGGAAAGGATAGCGATTTCGAAATTACAGACTTCGATAAAAACAAGTAAAAAGTGCAAAAGTTAGACCTTTCTCGTCCAACCAGACGAGCAAAAAATTGTTTTGCTCGCACGTGTCGTACCAAACTTCTCGATACACTTTACATGGAGAAAGAAGAAAGTGTGCCCTCACACTCTAGGCATTTATCCAATTAAATCACGTCTCCCTTCTTTCTAAATTTATAGGACCCAATTACAAGGATCCAAATCAATCAGTAAGTGGGAAAAATCCCAGATCAGAGTAGGGAGAATGCATAAATTGAGCTGCAAATTGCATATTCGGGGAGATTCACTTGGAATCTGATACTACCTTTTTCGTATCTTAGCGCTTCCAAAAGCGGAATTAACTATCGAGGTCTCACATTTATTAGAGGTCTTTAAATAAATACAAGTCATTGGTGCTAAAAATTAGTGTGTGTCAACTGCAGGTACTATCGAACAATTAATACCGTCAATTGTTAATAAACAATTAATATTTTATCGAACATTAATACCGTCAATTGTTAATAAACAATTAATATTTTATCGAACCAGAATATCGTCAATTGTGGTTAAACAATTAATATTTTATCGGACCAGAATATCGTCAATTGTTAATAAACAATTAATATTTTATCGAACATTAATACCGTCAATTGTTGTTAAACGATTAATATCGCCAATTGTTAATAAACACTTAATATTTTATCGAACATTAATACCGTCAATTGTTGTTAAACGATTAATAGCGCCAATTGTTAATAAACAATTAATATTTTATCGAACATTAATACCGTCAATTGTTGTTAAACGATTAATCTCGTCAATTGTTAATAAACAATTAATATTTTATCGAACATGTATATCGTCAATTGTTGCTAATATTTAATAAGTGATCGAACAATTAATATCGTCTATGGTTACTAAACATTGAATCAATTATCGGACTTTTTATACCATCTGCTTATCACGTTAATCACGTCGAGTTATTGCTTGCCGCTCATAAGGCAAGTACGTAGCATTGCTTTTATCGAATGGTACAAAACAGGTGTTGCACTTCCAACCCATGTGTGCATTCCAATCGTCTTTTTTTTATCGGACACCACATTAACATTTCTTACTTAGACAGTGCCGGCTTGAATTATTTGTCACTTCGCGAATAACTAACATAGTGAATTATTTCGTACGGAGACCCCTATTTTATCGTGAAATACAGTGCGTGAACCACCCTGTTATTTCACCACCTTCCGATTTGAAGAGTTTTTGGGAAGCTGGTTATTACGCTGCCCTTCTGATATGGTTTGAGACATCACATTCAGCTTCATTCTACGTTCTGAAGACGAGATCTCACTCCTGAGGGACCCGTCATCGACTTTACCTAGAGGTCGAACATCAACCACCCAAATTAAGTAAGAAACCTTTTTATATTTTTAAGATTGTGATGTTAATTGGTCCTATTGACCATTAGTTGTGTTTATGAACGTTCAGTTCAACCCTGGAAGACGATATCGCAACCATTTTGTATACCTTTTATTTAACTTAATATTATTACCTATTATTAACGTAACTTTTACCACGCCATTCGAGCGTTCAGAATGTAACCAAACAATTTAACGTAACGTTTCAAGTTTAGTATTGTAGCTAAAGTTTGTTTGTCCCGTTGTTGGGAATTTTGATAATCAATTGCATTGATTAAGTTCCATGATCAATTTTATGAATCATAGTTTTGAATATTATCAAGTTGCGCTTAAGTAACTATTTATTTTGGTGGAGTGCTGTATTCAATACGCCCCCCTTTCATGCAAATTAACCTTTTGTATTTTTGTAAGAGTAATTGTTTTATGAGTATTAGTTTCGCAACGGAAACCACACGGAAAGGTTCCGTCAACTGTACATATTTATTTTTATACAAGACATGTAAATTTGATAGTATCTTGTGTAAACTTTGTCAACTCCCCCCTGATATTATTTTATTTAATACATTTTTATTATTTCCCAACTTTGTGTGTTATTATTATTGTTGTGTTAATGTTTATTTAGCTATTTTCACCAACGGAAAGTTCGCCTCCTGTAAAGGTAAGGTCATTGAGCGAGGTTTTTCCGGAGTGAGAGTTCGCTGTAAGATCATCAAGTTGTCGCGTACCAGCTTGGAAGGTGTGATAACCAGTCCCCTTCAAAGAGATTCATTTCTTCGTATGCGTGGCGCCCATTTAAACTCCCGCGTGTATATTAACCCCACCGATTTTGACTTAACTCCCCCCCCGTGTAAATTATTCACACCGATTTTGACAATTTTTAGAATCGCGATCGAGGATTGCCCGGTCGTCGATAGGAAACACACGCTTTGCGACGTGCCGTCACACGACCCTTTCATTCCTTCCACCAACCCACCCCTTCGCGACTTTGAGCTAGCCAACCTTTTATTACCTGTTGGAAAGGTGTCGTGGATGCAGAACGTGGTGTAACAAGTTGTAGAGACCGGTGGGTCTCTGGGAATTGGCGCTTGGCGGACTGACTGGTAAAAAAACATTTTTCAGAATTAAATTGCACTAAATTTATCATAAGTTCTAAAATAGTTGGTGTTTTGTTTCGTTTGTTGTCCTCCCCATACCGTCTTGTTTTAGGCTATATATCGTGCTTACTTCTTCCGGACATTCTACTCAATTCCGTTTGTGTTTCTTTAGTTCTATCAATTTTTTGTAACTTTACATATCCCTCCCATCCAATCGATCCTCTTCGGTGCTTTTCACAATAAATCTTATTTTGGTGGTTTCCCTCTTTATAATCATTTTGCTGTAATTTTTTTCCCATTACCTCTCAAATTTATTAATTGTTTCCCCAAATGGCATTTCTTCTGTTTTTTCTTCGGATTTTGGCCTTTAGGTCAAGTGAACTTTCATATTTACTTAGCTACTAATCAGAACTTGAGCACAACCTGGTGCATTATTACCTTTCTTCACTTTCTTAACTATCTCCAAAATCTCTTTTCATTCTTGTCATTCTCGTCATTACATATTTCATGTTCTTAAGATTTTCTCTGATTTCGTCTATCTGCCTCGTTCTTGTTCTTGCCCTACTCCTCACTTACCGCAATTCTTTCACCTCTCCTTATAACATGCCCTATTAATCTAATTCTCTGTGCTTTTATATGTTTGACGATAATATCCTCCGTCCCCATGGTTTTCGGAATTTCATGGTTCGTTTTTATTCTATGTTCATATTCTCCTTATCTCCTTAGAAGAATCCTTATCATGGCTATTTTAACTAGACCGCTAATTTTACAACAATTAAAAATTCCAAAACTTCAAATACCATATAATCAAGCCAAGCCTAGTTATCGGTTTTCCCAATCATCCTTTTGGAGGTCCCAGGAATCCATCCATTCAAAATTTTAAATAAAATATTAAATAAAATACAAGTACTATTATAATAATATTTGCAAGCTTATAATTTAACTATTTATAGTTATAATACTGTGTATTTTTCATAAGAGTTTAGAGAAAGGTCAGAATTTAACGGTTTGATTGCTCTTTACAGGAAGTCGAATTATTTACTTAATGTAAAATTCCATTCCAAAAATAATAAATCACCTTGTAATATGTAGACAAAACAAATTTAAGGTGAAGGTTGTATGGCATCAAAAAGAATTAGGCATTACAGAAATGTAAAACGGAACGAAGAAGCAATAAATAATCTAAATGAATTAATTCGAAATATAAGGTAATTAATAAGAAAACGAACAGACTGTATTATTTATTAATATGCACTTTTGTAAACAAAATATAAATTTTTTTTAAAAATTAATTAATTTGACTGAAATGTTAACATAATTTAATTTTAACTGCAAGTTGAAATGTCCTACAAATTCTTAAGCCGAATCAAAAATTGGAAACGTTTTAATTTTAAACTATAGAAATTACGAATTTTAAAATAATGGAACCCCGATTATTCGAGTCTAAATGGGGTTATTCTGATAAATTCATCTATAGCACTATAAACCTTATAGAACTACAAGCTAGAGTGTGCTATAGCACTGCCCGTTATAGAAATGCACAAACTCCTATTCTGATATGCATTCTATAAGGGGCCTATCTACATATAAGCACAAGTTATAGCTACAGCTAACTTCGTATCGCTTTTTGACGTTTAAATTTATGTATACATAAAGATTTTCCCTTTGTTTAATTAATTAACTTGAATAATAAACTATTTTATTTTTATAGAATTATTTTACTTTTTTTATTTGCATATTTCGAGCTACATACAAATCTCTCATTTGGCGTCCAGAAGTTGTTATATTTTCCATCTGGTCTAAAAATTTCATAAAATTTAATATCATTAACATGGTTATAATTATTTATAACAACCATTTTGTACTCCCATCATATCTTCATCGGTATCATCACTTTAAGCTGCATGTGAAGGATGATAATGCAAGACTCTATGTCAAAGCAAGCATCGAAATCTAGCTTTTAATATACGAGTACCATTGGTTCTTTCAATAACATTCCTAGCAGATTTAAGCATGTTATTAAAAAGAAAATCGAAAAGTTTAACTACATAAATGGAACCATTAAAAGAACATTTCGCTACCATAATGCCAGAAGGTCGTATGTAACATTTTTTGAGTTTTAGCCATATTCTGTCAGATCATAGAGCTGAAGTTGACGAATATTTCTATGTACATAATGTCTAAAACTCAAAAAATGTTACATACGACCTTCTACCATTATGGTAGCGATTCAAGAACAGAAGTAGCCAGAATACGGCATTAAAGTTCTACACAAAACAATTTCAATACCAACTGTAACATATGGAAGCAAAACATGGACGCTAACAAAAGGTGAAGAAAAGCGCTGACAAACCGCAGAAATGAGGTTCTTGAGGGAGATTGCAGGATACAAGAGGGTTAAACGAGTTAAACATATTCAGCCTAAATGACCGCATCAAGAACTACAGGAATAATTGGAAACAATACCATGAATGAATGACCAACGAACAGATATCTAAACAAATACATAAATATAAACCGAGAGGAAAGAGAAATATAGGTCGACCCAAGAAATGATGGAACGATCAAGAGTGACGTAACGGACAGTACGTTCAACACGTGCGGATGATGATTAAAAAGTGCTTCTTTACTACCCTCTTGATGGTAATGAAGAAAAGGTGTAAATAACCAAGGTTCCAAACCATACCCACTGTCACCAATCAAATGTGATGCTTTATCCCCATTTTCAAACTCGCCTCTCAATCCTCATATGATTTCTAATTTAAAATTATTATTTTACTTATTATATTACCTACATTTCAAATAACACAAGAGTAAACAATGGTATATGAAGATTACCCAACATATCCATTTTTGATAATTATTAATATTGCCGTGATAAACTACTGTATTTATTTTTAATTTTTATAGCGGGGAAAAATGTACGGCACTTTTAACTGCTCCGGACTAGCTCAAAAATTAAGACTCTTATAAGTAGGGCGAAAAACTGGGTCCAGCGGAATTACAAAAATACATATTCCACTCTTTCAAATTAAATTAAATATCGTGTCAATGAAACAACAAATCGGGTATACCTGGAGCTTACCTGTGCTCCGAAATGCTGTGGAAACTTATTATCCACAAACTGTTTTTTTTTATTATTCATACACAAATTATTATATGGAAACAAAATTATGACCTTTGAAAAAATTTTTAACAAATTAAGTTTATAATTATAGTTATTAACTAATCTAAAAAATTAAACCCCCAAAATCTAACACACTTGTTAAAAAAAATTGTCTGCGATCGCTTTTTATAATGCACATACAAACACAATCAGTCTTACCGTACTAATAAAAATCACTTTTGCGTCGTAGTCGGAATTGATGTCCATTCGAATGCAGTCATCACCAAGGTTCGCATCCATATCTTGCATCCAATTGTAATTCGAACCAACCATAAATATTCAATGAATTGTCTTCCATCTTATAATATTATAATCACAGGTAACCATTTCATTTTACTTAATTTTCTTTAATTACCTACTAATTTTCCGGAAACTTATCACCGACAAAACTTATATCTTCAGCGGTACCAAAATTATACATCGTTCCAAAAACCAATTAACAAAAATTTGTCCTTGCTTATTGTTAGACACACGGGAAGAGTCCCTTTAACAAAATTTACACATCCTCTCTTGTTCGTGGATATCAGGAGAGTCCCATTAACCAAAAAATACCTCTATACCCGTATACGGACACGAAGAGAGTCCTCGTTCCCCGCTCTTGCCAGCCTAATCTCCACTTTTCTCCCTTCCAATTCTCGAGCAAGCGTAATTCGAGACTTCCATAATTTAAATTCAAAATTTTCTTTAATTACTGATCTTTTCACATATTTCCGACTTATCTAGGTTCTATCAACTCACTACTGTTTTTGCGCCACTTCACTTTTCTTTTAATTGAGCCTAACTATTTTACAAATTATTCTTACTTAATTTGTTATATTTTTTTTATGACCAAATAAGTTACTTCATAATTCTGCCTCTGTTTTTATTACATTTTATAAACAGACTCTGGTGAAGAAAATTCCATTCCAATCACTCAGCGAATTTATACAAAACAGCTAAAGTCAGAAAGTACATGTACGATCCAGGTATAATTGTTAACAAATTTTAATATTTCGAAAATAAATCTTAATCTTGTAGTGGACGTATTTTCAAATTCAACTGACCCCATTTTGGACCATCACAATATATTATTTAATATCAATATTTGATACAAATAATATTGTAATTCAATAACCAAACTTTCCAGACAACATGGTTCTATAAGCACTCTAGCGACAAAAACTTCACTATAAGTACTAAAGAAGTTTTAATAGCTTATAGGCGCTATAGCTATTATCAGAATACCATTAATTTCTGCTTGACGTCTATAAAACTGACGTTATCTCCAAGGTTCTATAGCTTAGAGAGCTTAGAGCTTCTATAAGAATTTATCAGAATAACCCCATTTTAGTTATCTAATTTCCTGTACAAGTGGGCTCTATAAATTCAAAACAAAAAAATTAAAAAACTGTATGAATTCATATCAATGCTCATTTAGATATTATATTAAAAACCTTCAAAAGTTCTTACTGATAAAAATAGACTTAGGATACCGGGGAGTCTGGTAAATAATGTTTTTCGGGAGTATTCTAGATTTACCGTCCTTCGGTAAATGATCGTGGATAGGGCTGCTATTTTGGCCCGAGAGTTTACCCATATTGTAAATATCCGGAGGAGAGATCAGGTTATTTATCTCAGTCGCAAATTTCAAATAACGGTAATTGCGAGGGGAAATAAAACGAAGAATTGGCATGGTAAAATCGGTACTTCAAAAATTTACCAAAATATGGAAACACCATCACATAAATAAAGCAAAAAGGAAACTGGTGGAGGTTCTGGTTTTTCCTATGCCTGATTTTCTGTTTAATAAATTGTTATAGTAGAAAGGGACGGTCGATAAGTTTTGATTGGTTTATTCGACGGAATATTATGACTTCCTGCCATTTTATAGGTAACTATTTTTACTGAAAAAGACAGTTGAGATCAGGCAGTTCCGTAATTAAAAACAAATATTCGATATAAGTTAATAGTGCGATGAGGAAACATTTCAAATTCTCCTAAACCCCAGGCCAAAATTGCGTTTGCATTACTTATAGTGATAGTACAAGATTTCCACCTGATTTGGAGCAAAAGCGTTATCACCAAGCTGGTTAAGTTTCTTGTCCTTGATTGGTTACGACCTTTGTCGGTTGGAAGACCACGACTGTGATGGCGAGACGGCACCAACGCAGATCTCAGGATGCTGGAGGTTGACACATGGAGGGAGCCCGCCCATGACCGCCAGAAGTGGAGGCAACCAAGACCCACCATGGGCTATGGTGCTATCGGATAGTAGTAGTAGTCTTTTTCAATAAAACAATAAGTAAATGTTGTGACTTTTACATATAATATATTCACGTGTGAAAGTTAATCCAATAATACAACTTAGTAAAATTAAAATATTACATCAATTATGTCCAATAATTAAATAAAATGATTATATTGTTATTAGTAATACCACAAGTGCTTTAGAATAATTATACACGATTTTGACAATGGAAATGGTGTTGCTTTGAGGAACAGACCTCCCTTCGGTTTACCCTTCCTTCGGTTCAAACGCGACATTAAAATAGCAAAAAGAATGCAAAATTGCTTGAAGCAATGATGCATATTATCTGCAATTCGCCTAACTAAATCCCAATAAATCTTTAATAATAAGTCATAATAATTAGTAAATATGTTAACATTTTGTTAAAATGTTTCGATTTATGACCACGACCATTCATTTTGATGTCACTCCTAAACTAAAAGCGTACATTCTCTAAAATTTGGTATTCAAATAGCCGAAAGTATAATAAAGGTAATATTTTTTTGAGAATTTTAAATTACCCCTATTTTGAGAAAAAATTTGTTCAGGGCACGATTTTGTTACCTTAATTATTTACTTACAAAAACTCCCCGAAAAGGCCTATTCAATATCTTCATTTTAAAAAGTGTTTCCAAGTGGTACGGTTCGGCCAGTAGAAATAATTTATCGAAGCTCCACAAGCCAAATTTGACTTATTTTGGAGGGCTGTACAATGTAAACAGACCACTTTAGGGACAAAGAGATACGGATCCGTTTATTTGCTATAACTTAGATGTATACCAAATTGGGGTAAAATCGAATAGGGACATGAAAATAATTGCAAAAACTTAGTTGATTTCATATGGTATGACCCTAAAGCAGTAAACCAACTTATATTATGATTCCAAGTTACCAAGGCACAAACAAGAATACTGCATCTCACCGGCATTATATAAAATATATTTGAAATACGCTTTGAAAACGTAGAGGAAGAAATGTAAGAGAATGGGAATACCCATGAGAAACATCATCTTATACTGCTGCTGTTGCTTTGCCGGCAATATGACTCGTACAGGAAGTAGGGACTGGAAGTCAATATCAAGTAAATCTAGTACGTGTGCACAGATGGACATCATCAAGACCTGGTTCTGGAGGATGAACAGAGGATACGGTAATTTTGAAACTGCAGATTATACAGAATGTAGACATGGATGAAACTATGAGAGAAAAGAACACATTAGGGACAAAACACATACCACCGATGAACAGCATATTATATGGAATGAAAAGATTGCCAAGAACAACAAGCTGCTAATATGTAGCATAATAGTGAAGATGAGAACTACATACAGTTGCGAAATGTGGCCCTGAAAAAACCCAAACAGAAATCTCTAAAATGCCCCTGAGATGGATTTATGGAAGAGGTCTGCGACGAAGTCTAGAAAAGAATAATAGTCGGACCCCATGCAATATTGGATGATATAACAATAAAACAGCTACAATGGTTCGGGAAAGTCCTGAGAATGGAGGAGATGCTCAATTAGATCACGAACAAGACGTAGAAAGAGAGGGACAACTAGAAAATACTGGAGGGAGGTTATAGATGAAGAGATGAGAGAAAGAAACCTGGCAGATGATATGTGAATGAACAGAGAAGAATGAAAAAGTCGGCGTAGAACATTATAAACTGATTAATTTATAATTAATTCAAAAACTTATATAATTAAAAAGTATTTTTTGGTATATAAATAATAAGAAATCAAAACCCAAATGCTCGTGGCCCATATACTTTCAATCAGAGAGAGAAAATGGGTTTGAAAACCCATATCTTCACTGCGAAGCCATCGAATAGGAAAATAAGAGATAAATATGAAATGACCCATGTATATGAGAATCGCGTTCATTCCAGCAAATAAAAATGGTTTTCCGTCCCAGTAACCTTGAACATCGATTATGATGTAACAAACTGATAATAAAATAAATGCCATACCCGACGTCACGAATACATACGATAAAGACCTGCAAACAAATCTTGGTTAAAGTTTGTTAACCCAAATAATTAAATTTAACTACCAAAGAGTTTTGTTCATGGGTATGAGGCCATCTTCTTTAGAAAAAGAGCACAATATGCCACCCAATAACCCTAATATAATGCCCCAAAATAACCATCTAATTATTCTGGACTTATTTTCTTTGTAAAATATAATTGTTACTCCAGCTTGGGCACCGATGAACGTTTGTACTATTGAGGTCATGTAACCTAGTGTTATTATAAATGTAAATTTATATCAAGTGAGTTTGTTTGGTTCCAACTTACCGAGTATACCTTCCGGCTCGCAATGTTTTGATTTATAAACCTTTGCCATGATTTGATATGGATAAATATGTTTCCCGAAAATGAATTTATCGATATATCCTGCTGCACCCCCACTACAATAGACAAATTTTCCATCATCGTGATAACCTCCTGGACCAAGATAACCTCTACGAAAAATTGAATTACAAAAATTTATTTTTGCCTTGTTGCCTTATACTTAGGACAATCCGGAACGGGAAGCATTAATGTCAAACTAGTATGGACAATAATTATTAACAACACCGCAAGAATCCATTGATATTTAATTGAAATTATGTCGACTACGTAATTTGCTACACGGTCCTAAAATTAAATCAATAATAAAGATTCATACTTTATAAAATAAGCGCTTACCCTTTTTTCCGTTGCTTGTAACCCGGAAGAAAATACAACAAAAGACAACGCTACAATTAGGTAACTTATTCCTAACCGTTGTAATATGCCGGATATTTTCAAATCATCCAGATGATTAGCACTATTCATAAATATTCCTAGGAAGAACAGTATGCACGATCTCTGAAAAGTTGAAATATTAGGTATTGAACCAAACCAGAATACATGCTAATAGGATATGGATGTACCAAAACATCCCGATGTTTTGTTTGGTTTCATTGTCAGTAGGAAATCGGAAAGTGTAATTGGGTCTGATATAATCGTCCGTACCAAGCCATCACAACCATCTCTAAACAGTTGACTGATTAATGGCCAATTCTTTATGGTTTAATTTAGTGGTCGGCTGTTCAGAATATTACCTTGCTCCCAATTTAAATACAACTGTACCAAATCACCTAAGGGCCATTTTCATAAAGAAGATAATCCTTAGATCACGATTAACTCATGATTTTCGGATATTTTATTGGTTGATGCGCCTAAAAACCCTCAGTTAACTCTCAACCAAGTGTTATAATCGTTTATACAAATGGCCTTACAATATAGTCTGATAAGTACGGGAATATTCACTGTGATATTATGTTGTTGCCAAGAAGTTAAATAATATCTTTACCCTAATGGTGCTGAAAAGAGCAGTTCGCATTGGAATATCCTTTTTTATTAGAGACAGGGTTGATATTGGAATGCATACTCCCATTATCCATGTAAACCAGGGAAATAGGAGATCAGCAAGTTTCAAACCATTCCAAACTGAAAGGTCCATAATTGCATACTCTCCACATCCGAAATGTTGTAATAACATGATCACTATGGTGATTCTAAAGTTAACAATTGTTAAATCGTGTTATGAATAAATTCAATTTTGAAAGTTAGTGTAAAAATACTCACCCTCTAATAGTATCAATAGCCCTCAATCGTTTACTTTTGGTTTTGTTTAAGAAAACATCATAGGAGATCGTCAGTTTTTCCAGTTTTCTTACGTAAATTTTCCAAATATGCATTACGCTAATTAGAATGGTAAAAAGTAATGCATAAATTAGAAACACTGTCAAAATTGCTAAAATGAAAGTCAAATAAAAAAATTATTAACATAAATATATTAAAAGTTAAACATGTCTGACTCAATTTTTGTCCCAAAAATGTATCTAAAGTGTTTACTTAATTATAGTGCTATTTTGTAAAACATTATGACTGATACGGATATTTTATAAGGGGAGTTATACTAATTGGTTAACTTGGAAGTCTGCTTTAAATCACTTTAGAATCTAAGAACAAGCAAAAAATTTTGTGATGATATTTTAAGAAATTCCATTATTATAAACTAGTCGGCCTTAGTTGTGCGGCCTAAAGTCCGCACTGAGTGTATTGCGACAGCTACCTATCCTCTATATTAATAAATTGATATTTTCACGTCTCACCTATCATTAAAATTTAAACGCAGATGGCATGACATTTGGTGCTCCCTTGTTATAGTACATTAAGATATTAAACCAATGAGATGCGTTCCCGAGCGTGACGGACAGATACACAAAGAAAGGCTTTTATTCCGTTCAGGATTCGAAACCCTAACCAGAATCATTCAAATAAATTAGATAATAAACATCTCCAGAAGGCAAGAACCTCTTGATGAAAGCCTTATCATATTTTCTTAGCTTGCTAATTATTAAATTATAATTTTATATTATTTAAGAAGCGTGCACTTACGAAAATAAATGTTAACAGGTTCCTTGAGAGTTGTAAACGTGCAGGAATCGTCTGTAATGGTTAAATTGTAAACTCCAAACTCTCCAAATTCTGGACTTTCGCATAACACTTTGTTTTCCGCTTGGTTTTTTAATACAACTCGATAGACTTTTGATAAATGAGTATCTATTATGTTTGCTCCTATTCCTACGTGTTCTTCTATGAAAGGACACTAAACATGCAATTAATTAGTTTACGTTACAGAACTACAGAATTTTAAACCTTATAACATTCGTCGTATACACTGTATATGCCATAGTCTTGAGAAGATTTATTGCTAACATACAGATAAGCTTCATCGATCTTCAATCTTGACATATTAAAATCTCCAAACATTATGTTTCCATAACTCTCTGTCCATGAATTAATCACCATTCTAACTAACTTTTAATAAAACAATTGAATAAAATAAATGAATTCAATATTTTAAACATTTTTAAAATAACTAATACCTTTTTATGTATGCTTCTTACGTTCTAGATTTCCCATAACTGACAATAACATGAATAAACAAATTTAAGTGTACGCCAAATAATCCGTTTGTTGTAATTCTTGGTGCAATCATTATTTATAACAAAATTTAAAATAAAATAATAATTTGTACTACGTATGATTCAATAAAAACGTGGGGTAAAGAAGTGCAAGTTGTAATGCCCTAAGGGGGGCAAATTGTTACATTAAAAGTACTCACAACGGACCCACCCTTACAGCCTTACCCTCACAGGCCCACCCAAGCCGAACTTCAAATTTACTATTATGTATTAATTCCGTAATGTAGTATGTATAGTATGTTTCACGAGTATATACCATAGATAAATATATTGACGTGTTCTTTTTGTCTAGCGACGAACCATTTATTTTTTTTGAAATCCGTGAATTCAAAATTTTTCTTAAAATTTATTTTCTTTCCAAATTATTTTATTCACTTCAATAAAATGCACTCTTACAATTTTAAAACTTAAATTTTCCTTTTTTATTTATAACAAATTAACTTTACAAAATTTATACAATCGACTCGCTCAAAGCATCCTATCCGCTCGACTGCCTGGCGTAGACTGAACCCCTTCTCCTTCCAACGCAAAAGTTCCTTTTGCCTGCGCATAAGGATATCCATTTTTCAAATCCCCTCTTCTTTTAACTATAATTTACAATATTTTAGTTACATTTTCAATTTTACATGTTAATTTTTTATTTTTAATTCTTGAATATTTACCGAAATTGGCTTAGCCTTGAAATACAGTTCAATACACATAAAAGTATGTTGCGTTGCTGGTTGGTTGAAATATCATATTAGCCGAATACACAACCATTACAAATACAAACGAAGTGTTTAGCGGAAGCAAAGACGAATATCCATTCCTTGAAGCCGTAACCATAGGCAGCTCAACAAAAAATGGACCACTCTTGCCTTATATTGTGACTGCAGTTTCGTTATCACCCCGTATATATTGGGGACTCAACTCGTCAGACACGCATTGGCAAAGCGATACCATTCCCGATTCACAAACTTACTTGTTTGTTCACATAACTTAAACTTCAAGAGAATCGCTAGTACGTTCCGCCACTTATCGAAAGTATTTTTGCAATAGCCTTGTGAGCGTCCTGCTTACACATCACTTTATGATTACTATAAGTAATCTCTCATAAAATATATCCACGTCAAGGTATTTTGATACCAAAATATCGATGTAGAATTTGAAAAACAATTTCACCAAATATTAAAAACCAGTAAAAGTTTAAACAAAACTTAATACATAAAAGTATTCTAGGGGTTTCTGGTTGATTGAAACGGCGAATTAAAAAAAAACTATCATTAGAATTATTTTTAATTATTTATTTATCGTATGGCTCATACTAAAAAAAATAGTATAATACCTACTTGTATAGATACATCAAATATTAACGTTCAAACTTTCAATTCAAACGACAGCTGGCGGGGCGGCCTTCAAAAAGTCCTCAGCCGCACAATGATTCGGCCTGCATTCGCAGTTATAGGAAAGATACACGTGCAAGATGGTGAATTTTTTGCCTTTCTCTTCTGCAGTCGCATGCGACAGACACGGATTTTCCCCATTTACAAAGAAAATCAGCACACACCCCACAGTTTGTGCAAACCCTGTTCAATCTGCACCATGTCTTCTGCGGTAGGGAAAAACCAGGTGGTCTGTCCGGTGTGGAGAACGTCGTGGGTCTGGGGAGGTGCTTTAGCTTGCCATTTTCGTTCCCATTCTTGTTCCATGCTGAAGTTGCTGTCGAGTAATCCTTCAGCGGTTTGAATAGTTTGAATTTATTTTTAATAAATGATTCAATTGTAGGTAACAATTTAAATTTGAAATAAAACACGTTAGTTTTTGAAAAATTTTTGATTGTTTTCTTTAATAAATATAATAATGATATAATGACATTGACATTAAATATGAAAAATTATGTATATCGATCAAATGGCCGCCATGGACGGCCTTGCAGACTTCCGCTCTTTTGATGAAATTTTCCATTACTTTTCGGGATAAATCCTGCGGTAGTTCATAAATAAAGCGTCGAATCTCGTCCTTGAACTCTGGAATCGTTTGGTGGTCATTCGTACACACATTTTGCTTCACGTAATAACAAAGGAAAAATTCCAATGGCGTGATATCACACGATCTTAGTGGCTAATTTTGATCGCCGCCCCGAAAGGAGAAATTAATCGGTCGGGAATCGGCCAATCGGAACCCCTTTGCTGGGCTCTTTAGTTGGGTTTTCTCCTTCAGGGCTTTACAATTGTTTTATCGAATTCCATTGTCATCTGAATTTTTTCTTATTTTTTCTTCATTAGTTTGTCTATGGAGTCCTACTTTTATTCTTGTTTATGCATACTTATCCCTATAACTTATTCCCGGAGTATCCTGACCCCGATAGCACTGTTTGGAGTTGGATGGGGGAAAACCTCACCGATGTTACCGGTGAGTAAGTGAGAAATAAAATACCACTCACGGGCCAACAGGTGGGGTAGATAGGAATCTAAGGCTGCAGTGCAAGGAACCCAACTAATAGATGAAGGATAACATTGACATGTTGGGGGTTGAGGCATCGGATTAAGTCCTTGATACTCAGAAAAACCCAAAATGCTACGCCTCATAGGCTTCGGAATATGATGTAAAAATTACGACGCACTAGGACAAGATGCGAACCATTATAAATTTCTTCTTCTTCTTCTTCTTAACGTGCCTATCCGTTACCGGATGTTGGCGACCTCTCTCCTATGTATGTGTTGTGCGTTTGTAGTACTATCACACACATAGGGGACCTACTTTTTTAACGCGGGCTCCGAACCGCGGGAAGTGTATACACTTCATCTCCAGAGAGGCTGTTCTAAGCAGATTACACCTCGGTGGTTTGCCATTGCCTTCCGAATGGAGACGGTCAGAATAAAGTTTTTACTGAGCCCGGAGTCGAACCGGGCATTCAGCATTAGCAGCAACGCACTTAACAGCTTAAGCTGATCACCGTCTCATTATAAATTTACTTTAGGTAAATGATTTGGGATTTCTACAAAAATATAAAGGCCCAAATTAACCAATTGATGGGCCGCAGAAATAGAATTAGATATTACAGACAAGAGGGAAAATTATAAAAAGTACTTGAACACCAAAAAGAAGAACTAGAAATGGGAATAATTATTTTTATAGAGGGAAAAAAGAGTACGAAAAGCTGTAAAATTACCAAAAGTATATGATGAGAAAAGAAGGTAGATACAATCTCACCGATTACCGTAAATAAACATAGGAGAAGAAATATAAGAGAATGGGAATACCGTTGAGCAACAGCATCTTGTTTCCTTATGTTTCGGCGAAGGCCAGATTTTATTGCTCCAAGATTATGATGACCTGAAATGTAATATGACTCGTAAGCTTATTGAAGAGTAAGTGGGGCCTGGAAGTTAATATTTAGAACACCTAGGATATGTGCATGGGTGTACAGCATCAAAACCTGATATTCGAGGATGAACATATGATACGTCAATTTTAGAATATAAATAGTTGAGACTGAAGATCACACAGAATGGTAACAAAGATTAAGCTATGACAGAAAGAAGGACGTTAGGAACAAAAGCCATGCCACTGCTGAACAGCATATTATGGAATGAAAAGATTGCCACGAAAAACTATAGTGAAGAGGATAACTATATACAGTTACGAAACAGCCCACTGATATGGTCTATGGAGGCGGTCCATAAGGCGGCCATAAGGCGGATATAAGAATAAACAGCTACAATGATTCGGGAAAGTCCTGAGAATGGAGGAGATGCTCAAGTGGATTACGAACAAGGCGTAGAAAGAGAGGGAGACCTAGAAAATACTGGAAGAAGGCTATAGATGAAGAGACGAGAGAAAGAAATCTGGCAAATGATTTGTAAATGAACAGAGAAGAATGAAGAAGTCGGCGTAGAACATTTTAAACTGATTAATTTATAATTAATTCAAAAACTTATATACTGAAAAAGTATTTTTTGGTATAAAAATGATAAGAAATCAAAATCCAAATGCTCGTGGCCCATATATTTTCAATCAGAGAGAGAAAATGGGTTTGAAAACCCATATCTTCACTGCGAAGCCATCGAATAGGAAAATAGGAGATAAATATGAAATGACCCATGTATATGAGAATCGCGTTCATTCCAGCAAATAAAAATGGTTTTCCGTCCCAGTAACCTTGAACATCGATTATGATGTAACAAACTGATAATAAAATAAGTGCCATACCCGACGTCACGAATACATACGATAATGACCTGCAAACAAATCTTGGTTAAAGTTTGTTAACCCAAATAATTAAATTTAACTACCAAAGAGTTTTGTTCATGGGTATGAGGCCATCTTCTTTAGAGAAAGAGCACAATATGCCACCCAATAACCCTAATATAATGCCCCAAAATAACCATCTAATTATTCTGGACTTATCTTCTTTGTAAAATATAATTGTTACTCCAGCTTGGGCACCGATGAACGTTTGTACTATTGAGGTTATGTAACCTAGTGTTATTCTAAATGTAAATTTATATCAAGTGAGTTTGTTTGGTTCGAACTTACCGAGTATACCTTCCGGCTCGCAATATTTTGATTTATAAACCTTTATTATGGTTTGATATGGATAAATATGTTTGCCCAAAATTAATTTATCGATATATCCTGCCGCACCCCCAGTACAATAGACAAATTTTCCATCATCGTGATAACCTCCTGGACCAAGATAACCTCTACGAAAAATTGAATTACAAAAATTTATTTTTGCCTTGTTGCCTTATACTTAGGACAATCCGGAACGGGAAGCATAAATGTCAAACTAGTATGGACAATTATTAATAACACCGCGAGAACCCATTGATATTTCATTGAAATTATGTCGGCTACGTAATTTGCTACTCGGCCCTAAAATTAAGTCAATAATAACGATTCATAGTTTATAAAATAATCGCTTACCCTTTTTTCCGTTACTTGTAACCCGGAAGAACATACAACAAAAGACAACGATACAATTAGGTAACTTATTCCTAACCGTTGTAATATGCCGGATATTTTCAAATCATCCAGATGATTAGCACTATTCATAAATATTCCCAGGAAGAACAGTATGCACGATCTCTGAAAAGTTGAAATATTAGGTATTGAACCAAACCAGAATACATGCTAATAGGATATGGATGTACCAAAATATCCCGATGTTTTTTTTGGTTTCATTGTCAGTAGGAAATCGGAAAGAGTAATTGGGTCTGATATAATCGTCCGTACCAAGCCATCACAACCATCTCTAAGCAGTTGACTGATTAATGGCCAATTCTTTATGGTTTAATTTAGTGGTCGGCTGTTTAGAATATTACCCTGCACCCAATTTAAACACAACTTTACCAAATCACCTAAGGGCCATTTGCATAAAGAAGATAATCCTTGGATCACGATTAACTAATGATTTTCGGATATTTCATTGCTTGATACGCCTAAAAATCCTCAGTTATCTCTGAACCAAGTATTATAATCTTTTATACAAATGGCCTTACAATGTAATCTGATAAGAACGGGAATATTCACTGTGAAAAGTTGTTGCCACGTAGCTAAATAATATCTTTACCCGAATGGTGCTGAAAAGAGCAGTTCGCATTGGAATCTCATTTTTTATTAGAGACAGGGTTGATATTGGAATGCATACTCCCATTATCCACATAAACCAGGGAAATGGGAGATCAGATAGGCTCAAACCATTCCAAGCTGATAGCTCCACAATTTCATACTCTCCACATCCGAAATGTAGTAATAACATGATCACTATGGTGATTCTAAAGTTAACAATTGTTAAATCATGTTATGAATAAATTCAATTTTGAAAGTTAGTGTAAAAATACTCACCCTCTAATAGTATCAATAGCCCTCAATCGTTTACTTTTGGTTTTGTTTAAGAAAGCATCATCAGAGATCGTCAGTTTTTCCAGTTTTCTTACGTAAGTTTTCCAAATATGCATTACGCTAATTAGAATGGTAAAAAGTAATGCATAAATTAAAAAAACTGTCAAGATTGCTAAAAGGAAAGTCAAATAAAAAAATTATTAGCTTATATTAAAAGATAAACATGTCTGACTCAATTTTTGTCCCAAAAAATGTATCTAAAGTGTTTACTTAATTATAGTGCTTTTTTGTAAAACATTATGACTGATACGGATATTTTATAAGGGGAGTTATACTAAAGGGTTAACTTGGAGGTCTGCTTTAATTCACTTTAGAATTGGAGAATAATCCAAAAATTTCGTGTTGATATTTTAAGAAACTACATTATTATATACTACTCGGCCTTGGTTGTGCGGCTTAAATGCCGCACTGAGTGCATTGCAACAGCTGTCCATCTTCTATATTAATATATTGAATTTTTTATGTTCCACCTATCATTAAAATTTAAACTACAGATGGCATGACATTCTTGCTCCCTTGTGATAGTATATTAAGATATTAAACCAACGAGATGCATTCCCGAGCGTGACGGACACATACACAAAGAATTGCTTTTATTTCGTTCAGGATTCGAAACCCTAACCAGGATCATTAAAATAAATTAGATAATAAACATCCCCAGAAGGCAAAAACCTATTGATGAAAGCCTTATCATGTTTTCTTAGCTTGCTAATTATTAAATTATAATTTTATATTATTTAAGAAGTGTGCACTTACGAAAATAAATGTTAACAGGTTCCTTGAGAGTTGTAAACGTGCAGGAATCGTCTGTAATGGTTAAATTGTAAACTCCAAACTCTCCAAATTCTGAACTTTCGCATAACACTTTGCTTTCCGCTTGGTTTTTTAATACTACTCGATAGACTTTTGATAAATGAGTATCTATTATGTTCGCTCCGATTCCCATGTGTTCTTCTATGAAGGGACACTAAAAATCCAATTAATTAGTTTACTTTACAGAACTACAGAATTTTAAACCTTATAACATTCGTCGTATACACTGTATATGCCATAGTCTTGAGAAGATTTATTGCTAACATACAGATAAGCTTCATCGATCTTCAATCTTGACATATTAAAATCTCCAAACATTTTGTTTCCATAACTCTCGGTCCATGAATTAATCACCATTCTAACTAACTTTTAATAAAACTATTGAGAAAAATAAAAATTTAATATTTTAAACATTTTTAACACTAGCTTTCCCATAACTGACAATAATATGAATAAACAAATTTAAGTGCACAACAAATAATTCGTTTGTTGGAATTCTTCGTGCAATCATTATTGATAACAAAATTTTAAAATAATGACAATTTGTACTACACCGTATGCTTCAATAAAACCGTGGGATAAAGGAGTGCAAGTTGCTATGAAGGGGGACAAATAGTTATATTAAAAGTACTCATAATGGATAGCAGCGGTACGATTCCCAAAGTGACATATTAACAGGTTATGCGAAGCCCGCACCGTCAATAGGAAGCCCAACTTTTCAAAATTTCGCTTTTTGTGCAAACTGTTAAATAACCAACACACCTTTTCAAAGTCATAGCTAACAATTTTCTATCATCTGCTTATGATTTTGTCTACCTTCAGTAGGAAAAGTAGATTCAGATTTTTTCTGCTTTTAAGTCAGAGTAAAGCGTCATTTGTACGCTATTTTTTATGTAAGGTAATTAAAATTCGTAACTACGCCAGACAAGTGTAAAGATCCAATTCGAACAACGGTCAGCCAATTTATCACGACATCCATTGATCCGCCGATTTATTTTTGTAAATAAATATTTTCCTACTTTTGTAATAATTATTTATATGTGTGATCAAGAGTCTGCCTTATTTGTTTATTACCATTCCATCTTTCATTTTGATTAAACGTGTGTATTCTAAATAGTCAATTTTGTTTTATTTTAAGTTCCATTTTGTCCCGATGAAAGTAACTAGTTTAGCGAAAGCTTCTTCTCGAGACTGGCGCCCAGGTAAGATAATTATGGTGCAGAGCAAGGCTTCTTTTAAAAACCCACGACTACCGAAAGGTAACCCAGAATCTCCGACGCGGAGTAATTTCCAAGAGTTAGCTGCTCCGTACAGTCCATCGACGAGCGAGACAAGCGGCAAGTGTAACCGGAACTATTTTGGAGCAACCGGGTTTCGGTCGGAACAATACTTTGTGTGGAGGGCACGTCGGTGTATCCGAATAATAGTCATCTATATATATAAAAATGGTGTGAAAAATGTATACTTATTCATCAATTGAGAACGGCTGGGCCGATTTGGCTCAATTTTTTTTAAGTTGTTCGTAATTGCCAGGAGAAGGTTTCTACGAAAGAAAAAATTAGAAAAGTTGCCCGGAAAATTGAAAAATTCGGGAAATATTCGTTAGCAATTTTTTACTTTCAATAGATGGCGTTCATGGCGGACCTATCGTTTAACAAAATTGCGTCGTCGGCAGGTGGCGCGACAATTTTATTTATTTTTTATTGGCCTAAAATTTGGACCAATGACAATAGTAGTCAAGAAAGATACTTCTGCCTATAAAATGCCCAATAGAAAGAAACATACCCTAGGTACAGACCTGGTAGAATAACATAAGACACACACTCTACCCAGTAATAAAGGGTAATAAACAAACAAAGGTTGGTAGCTCTCTGATACATTAATAAGTCTACTACCCCAAGCGAGGAGTAAGATGAAGATAACAGAGGAAATAAACAAAGTCAATAATTTAGGAAAATAATTTTGGAAAGTAAGTAAAATTTAGTGATTGAAATTCAGTGCGATATTCAGTGAGGTTGTCCAATTGGATTGCGGGAATTCATTGCGAAACATTCATTCCGTAAGTTTTTTTTTGAAGAGAATTTTCTTTTAAATTTTTTTTTTATGGACAGTTATTTGCTTAACTAATGCCTCCTATTAGACGATCAAACCTTGGACGACGCACACGTCATGCAATAATTAGTCAGAATGTCCGTAATAATCAAACGCAAGAGGAACGTGCAGAAAAAAATGAACGGAGACGTGCCCATATTGCACAGGTTCGCGCTGCACAATCACCGCCTCAAATTCGACAAAATGTTACTAGAAGAAGACCAGTCGTAAATGTAGACTTGCATCGCGCTGCTTTCGAATACGATTCCGCAATCGCCTACAAAGATCTTCGATGCGTTGATATCGGTTCATTGTCTGTCGTATGCCAGCATTGCAATGCATTGAAGTTTCAATCGGAAACCCCCGGCTTATGCTACGCTGGTGGCAAGGTGAAATTGCCCGTTTTGACTCATCCGCCAGAGCCATTGTATTCGTTTCTCTATGGAGATACAATCCAATCTAAACATTTCCTGGCGAATACACAAAAATATAATGGGTGCTTTCAAATGACGTCGTTTGGAGCCGAAGTTGTTGACCAACCCGGTTACAATCCGAGTTATAAGGTAATGGTGTCTCATTGTTATCAAAATGAACAATTTTTCTCATTTTTTTCTAAATTGCTTTCAAACTTTCAGATTCAAGGGCAAATTCACCATCGAGCGGGCGCTTTGTTACCGCCACCAAACGAAGATCATAAGTTCCTTCAGATCTACTTCGTTGATGGTGATTCGGCAATTGAACTAGATCACCGTTGTACCATTTTTACTGCGACCAAACGTCAAATGATCGAACAATTGCAAAATCTTCTGCATGAGCATAATGAATTGGTCAGATTGTTCAAAACCACATTGGATGCAATGCATTCTGACGACCACAAAATCATTATCAGAGCAGACAAAAGACCCGCTGGAGGCCATGCGAGACAATTCAATGCTCCCACTATCAATGAAGTCGCAGTGGTGATTGTTGGCGAGAATGTGGAATCACGGGATATTGTTCTCAAGCGTCGGGATGGTGGACAATTGCAGCGCGTGTATGCCTATATGAAGAAGAAATAGAAAGAAGAACAGGAATTGGCAATATCGCTGCGTGCTTTTGAAAATTCCTTATTAGAAGACGAAGGGGAGAAGGAAATAGAAGAACAGAAAGAAGAAGAGGTATTGCCAATATTGCTGTCCGATTTTGAAAATCCCTTATTAGAAGACGAAGGGGAGGAGGAAAAGGAAGAACACAAAGAACAAGAGTAATTGGCAAAAATAAAATAAAGTAAAATTAGAAATTATTGTGGTTTTTGTGAATACTTAACAGTTTTGTTATACTTTTTTTTATTAATCTACCCATATTTTCAATAAATTCAATTGCACATAAATTAATGTTAAATGCATACCTTTTCTAGAATAATTTTAAATGCTGTATCCCGGTCTTTTAAGATCCCGGTTTGGTGTATGGATCATCCTCAAGGATGTAGTCCCCAAGCTTCCCTACCGAATCCCGACCTAAAAGTGCTTTTGTTTGCATGAAAAACATAATTTTTCCGAAATCTCGGTGGACCGGCCCTGGTCAGTAGATCGCACGCTATAGCGGTACCCTCTTGGTAGAGCGTACGCTATAGCGGCATCAGAAGTGTAATCTTAAAATTATGACATTGACATATTATGATCAGTGGCGGCTCGCGAATAGGGGGGCGCAAACAGAAAAAACAAAACTGATTTTGACATAAGAATTTTAACCTTAAGATAATGACATTGGCATATGATCAGTGACGGATCGCGAATAGGGGTGCGCAAAGAGAAAATAAAACTGACTGACGTAAGAAGTAAGCTGAAACAAAACAAAATTTTCTATCAAAAGCTGATAGAAAATAAATCCTTTGGTTGACATGAAATTCCGACTTAATTTTTTTCTAATATTTTTCAAACCATCGTTTGAATTAGATCCAGAGGTATAGTCATTGCCACGAAAGTTGACATCTCGTCATAAAAGCATAATCGTCTGAACTAAGCCAATACTCCCTAGTCAAATGAAGTGTATTTTAAAATAAGAATATATTGGTTATCTTTTTTTTTAATTTTCTTTCTCACTTTCCTTTTAGTTTAACAAATTTGAACTTGTCACCTGTCAAACCAAATATAGGTTATGCTGAAAGGAAACTTTTATGTTTTTATTGTCGCTTACCAAATTTATTTATTTATTAAGCAATAGTTATGAACAAATTCAAAATAAGACACAGCATAAGTATAGGTATACAGCACCTGTGCAATGCAAAAGCAAAACAATGAATGGCAAAAATTGCGATTTTGAGATTTTTGTACCGTTGCGTTGATAATTTCTTTGTCAATCTGTTCAGAGCTTTACTCAAAACTAACTTTTGGCAATTACATTGTTTTGCCTTTTCACACAGACCTGAAGAAAAACAAAATTGTGTAACACCCCACGGCGTTAAAGAGTTGAATTAATTGAAATTTTTCGGATTAACTGCCACCACATCGAAAATTTTTGGTTACTTTACCTGAAACCTGAGCTTTACGATGAACACTCAATTTGGGAATACGTAGCGCTGATCATGATCGAATTTCGGAAGTCGTAGGATGATTAAGATTAAACAACGTCTTAATTATTTCAACAATAAAAAAAAAGAATCGCTCTAATTTAATTATTTATTAATTATCAAACAAAAATAATTAATGTTTTGGACATAAAAATTGTACATATTAATTAGCATTAATTAGCAATAAATAATAATTTTACAACAAAATTTCTCGTATAAAAAAGGTGGAGAATTTAATTCTCTACAAATTTGGTTCTCACCATTTTTAGCGAGAAATGCAAAATACTCCTGCAAATTACAAAACAAAAATAAAAACAAAAATCCAAAATTCCGGAAACAATCAGTCGTAATCACTTTCTTCAGAATCACTGGAGCCATTAGCATGGATGATAAGTTCATCGACCGTTATATCTAAAGCCTTTTCTCGCTCATACCAATCTTGTATTACCTTTTCGGTGTGACAAACACAGTTTTTCCATACTTCAGGAGAACAATTTTCTAATGCTTCATTCCACATATCAATTACGTTTTCATTACCATAACCATCTCTTCCAATGTGCTTGTTGTAGTAAGTTTTACAATGAGCCCATACTAATTCAATTGCATTGAATTCACAATGGTATGGTGGTAACCGTAAAACTTCATGTCCGTGGCTTCTTAATAATTCGTCCACTTCGTAGCGTTTTTCTTTTTTATGTAGTTTAGCTAGAGCTAGCAATTCTGGTTTAAAGCAGGACGGTTCAAATTCAATATTGTTTGCAGTTAACCATGCTGCAATATTTGGTTTTGTCCATGCCGAAGTAGGCATTTTTTCTACTACAGTAGAATGATACGATGCGTTGTCCATAATTATGAGAGATGGTTCTTCTAAATTGCATATTAATTTTTCAGCAACCCATTTTTTAAACAGTTCACCATTCATTTCACCGTGGTAATCCTCTTTTTGCGATTTTGAAGCAAACACTAATGAGGTATTATTAATAAATCCAGATTTTGACCCAGCGTGAAGTACAATAAAACGTTTTCCATCATAACCTTCTGGTTTCCTAACGCTTTTTGTAGAGCCATCTTGCCACGACATTCCAGGATTACCTTTAGAAAAAATCCATGTTTCATCTAAAAACACGACATCACGTTGAAACTGAGAATTTAAATTATTTCTATAATTCTGAAAAAAATGAATTCGATCTATTGCAATACTGCTTTTTTCGACCAATGCTCTTCGATTTTTTTTTTAGCAAATTTAAAACCAATTTCGTGCAAAACACGATTTAAGCTCCTGTTGCTTAGTAAAATATGCAACTGTTCAATCTCCTTGTTTAACAAAGCAACGGTTAAATGTCTTTCTGCAAAAAATACGCAAATTACATTTTGTGTTAATTATAAATGACAACGAAACTTACTTTGACTGTACATGTTATAAATTGTGTTTCTAATGTTCATTTTCGATGATTCTGGTAAATCGCTAGTTTTAACTTTCCTACGTTTTCGGTTTTTACCGGGACTTGATAATTCTGGATTTAGTGAACTACGGTTTCTAATCCGGGCAACAGAAGATACACTGATTCCTAAAGCATTGGCAACACGCTGCAATTTATAAAATATTTTATAAATATAAAATTAATGTAAAGTAATCTTTTTATATTCACCTCTTGAACACACTGTAATGGAATTAAACTGCCCCCGTGCTGTTTTTCAAGTTCAAAATAATTTAATAAATTTAAAATCAACTGTTGCGATTGAGATTTTAATGTTCTTCCACGTACAGAACTAGACATTTCGAGAGTTCTGAAAAGAACTAATTTTGTATTTTGACTAATTTTGACAAGCTTAAATCCACAAACCGAAAACTTAAACCACGAAATCTCCAAACTTCAAAAATACTAAAAGTGACAGAAATTTTATATAAATTACTACGCGAATCAAATTCTTTTTCCGGTACTAGTTACGACATGCTATGAGTATATCTGTCTTTTACTATCGTCTAACAAACGCAACAGCGTATGTCGTTACTGGAAACACGTGCAATATATTTTCGTGCTTTGTCATATCAATACAAAATGACTGGTAATGCTCATAAGCAATACGTCGTTGCTATATTCAGTCAATCTATGACGAGACGTCTTCTTTCATGGCAATGACTTTACCCTTGCAAGCAACTTTAGTAAATACATCCGAAACTGTCAGAATTAGATATTACTACTTTTAATGTAAATTTTTTGGTTTTTTCATAATTTGTTTAATTATTTCGTAAGTTTATATTTGGATAAACAATTCTTTAAGTGGCATAAAAATTAATTTCGGACAGGACAACGTCTGTCGGGTCAGCAAGTTAATTATATAAGAGGCTTGTTAATTCCCGAATGTAATTCAACGTTTTATCCACGACCATGGTCAAAACCACAAGTATAAATTCTGGGTTTGAGAAACGTCAGATTTGACAAATTTATTTTGATCAAGAATACTGATTTTGAGCTATAAACTAGAAAGTCTTGGAATCGTTTCTATGACATGAGTTTGTTTATTTGTCAACAAGAGCGACAATATTTGCAAAATCGACACAAAAAATGAGTGAGAATGCTGATTCTCAGAATGATTTCTTCATTCCGGCTGAAATCCAGCAAGAAGCTCAAAAAGCAACATTACGTTTGTTACCAAAAAAAAGCAAAAGTGTATACGAGAAGGAATTGATGGAATTCGACAATTGGCGAAAATCAAGGGGAGTCGGTAAAGAAGCAATTACAGAAGAGGTGCTACTGTCCTACTTCTTCCATGTAAAGAAGCGGTTTGCTGCCTCTTCAATGTGGACAAAGTATTCAATGCTAAAATCAATGTTGAACGTGCACAAATGTATCGATATTTCGAAGTATGGTAGACTTACTTCATATTTGAAAGCCGAATCAAGATGTTATAAACCAAAGAAGGCAAAGATACTAGAGAGAAACCAAATCGAAGAATTTTTGAAAAAAGCATCGGATGAGGAATATTTGCAAGTTAAGGTAGGAAGTACATGATGTCAATATATAAATTTATGCATTGAGGTTTTTATTTTGAACGGTTTACAGGTTGCAACGATCTTGGGAGTCGCAGGTGCGTGTCGATGCAATGAATTAACCTTTTTAGATATCAGCCATGTCCAAGACAAGGGCAATTACCTGTACGTACTCATTGCGGATACGAAAACAAATATTTCAAGAAGTTTCACGATCATGGAAGAAGCTTTTTCAGTTAATGCTGTAGAAATGTGTCGAAAATACATTAACCTGCGACCTAAAACTGCCGATGGGAGATTTTTCTTACGATATGCAGCTGGAAAATGTACTACACAACATATAGGCATCAACACAATTTCGAAAACCTTTTCAAAAGTAGCTTCATTTCTTGGGCTCCCTGATCCAGAAAGTTTTACCGGACATGGAATGAGGCGTTCTTTGGCAACATTATTGGCCAATGCTGGGGCGATATTACCACTGTCAAGCGTCACGGTGGCTGGAAATCAACTACGGTAGCGGAAGGTTATATTGAAGATTCATTGTCCAGCAAGATGGGAATTGCTGAAAAAATCCAGGTCCTATCTAATGTCGACAAAGTTGTGGGCCCCTCCAGTCCTTCAGAAAATCGTTATCAAGTGAATTTGAATAATAATCCCAATCCTTCAAAAACTACTTATCGAGCGAATTTGAATAATAATCCAGGTCAAAGTGACAAAAGTATTGATATAAATGTGAATGTTAATATTAATATTTCTAAATAAAATTGAGAAACGTCAGTTTTGACAAATTTATTTTGATAAAGAATACCAATTATAATAATGGTATTATGAATTCTAATCCACTAGTGTATTATGAATTCTAATACACTAGTGTATTAAAAGGCCCCTAATCCACGGAAAACGGACGTATTAAACCTTCATAATATAGTGGTCGTGGATAAATATATTTATATTTATAGAGCAGCATTACGGTGCCCAAATTGACATATTGAGCAGGTTATGCGAAGCCCGCGCCGTAAATATGAAGCCTAATTCCGACATTTTAAAAATCTCCGTGTATATAGAGTTAGTAGTGCTTGATATCACTAGAAGACCTATCGGGTATTTCTAGTGCTTCGTAATACTGCTTCCCATATCTCAAAACATACGCGTTTAATTAATACAAACCTTGTATAGAGGGTATATGTATATATATCCGAATATACAAGTAATAAATCTTGTATATTCGGATACACCTTGGTGTTTGCTATTCATTCAAAGGTATTAAACACCCCCCCCTATTTGTGATACATACTATGTACATGAAATCCTAAAGTTGGCAACAACGCATACTCATTTGCATATTCATTCTTATCATTGAACGCAGTAATAGCAATTATAATAAACACCTACATTAGAATTTTAAATTCTATTATTTATGGTTATTATATAATAATCATCAATATTATTATTCATGGTCATTATGTAATAACACTTTTATCTATTTTATTTGTTATTTGCAAGCGCTATGATCATTTGCATATTTGTATGCATTTTTATGGAAAACCGTAAATTCTTCATACGATTTTTTAAGTATTCCGAGATAATTGAGTATTAAACATTTTTATGTTTTCGGTGATATTTATATAGGACTGAAATTTCCTGTAGAAGTACTGAAATAAATAAATTCAGTAAAATTGGAAACAAAAACAACAGAATTTGTGCTATTGTTTTAAAGAGATTTCCAACAACTCGACTTGTCTTTTCTATGCCGCTCAGAGGGTGCGTGCACTGTTTCAAATATTTTCTAAAAAACTTCGTTTTTCGAGGAGAATCAACATTTTCGCATATTTACAATTTTTCCCGAAAACTCGTCGATTTCGATTTGAAAGTTTGACGACGATGTTATTTTTCAAGTGGTGGCGTTATTTGTGGTTTTTTGGCAACTATCGTCATATGTATCTATACTAAATTCAAGAGCACTAAAAAATGTATCCAAAACTCCAATGGGCTTTTCAAAATTATCGATTATTTTCCCATGAGGGGAAATTGTGGATAAACCTTGCACGTATGTAGCGCCTTTATTTACCGACCCATGTTTAATTTTCAAAATGCAATGAAAGCGCATTGCGACGCTCTATATAATTTTCATATTTTCAACGCCAAAGAAAAGGATACCTAGAAAATGTTGGAAGGGTATAGATGATAAGATGAAATTTTTTTTTTTTTTAATTTTAATTCAATTTGTGGTGTACGGAGTGTAAATACATCGATGCACCACCACTGAAGACATAATCGATACTGTGAGTCAACTTTCTGGTTGTAAAATATTTAAAAATAATAATTGAGGCACCGCCGGTAAAAATAAACACATACAATTCTTATCAGAACCAGCCTACTGATAATAAATTAAACAGCGCAGATCCGGAATGAGCCATTCTTGAATTCATCGATCGTTAGACGGAAATTGTTCTTACGGGCGTCCTGCACAATGTTAACGTGTGGAGTGTGCAAGAAAGGCGTTACTAGATATGAAGATTGCATCAGATGCAAGATGAAGTGTGATACAACTTACCATATCAATTGCATAAATATGTCCTTAGATACACTGAGCCAGCTAAACAAAACAGGAGAAATAGAACAATGGAGTTGCTACCAATGCGAAAAGGGGAACATAGCCTCGAATTTAATCACCACTGATACTAATACCGGATATACCGCTTGTAAGTTTGAATGAGTAGAACGTTAATTTTAAAATATTTATTGCTTGTAAAATACAACATGTGAGCGTTCATCTACATAATACGTCAGCATACTTGGACATACTTTAACATACTGCTCATGCTCCGTCACGTGCATGAGTCCCTACCAATGTAGGTACAGGGTGCGTCAATTGTAATGTGCACCATCCAATTATTGCGTAAACATGCCCCCCGACGTTGAAAGGGCCAACTTTCAAAATTAAACAATATCAAAGTTGCAATAAAAAACATAAACAATGTATAGATATATAAATAAAAATGTCTTATGCTGAAATAATCACTAAACAAATTAAACATGAGTTTCAAAAAAAAAACACTGAAGTTCACTACACTCCTTACGAATTCGGTAAGGGGCACACACGATTTGTAGCCCGTTTGATGAGCCCATCTGTGGTGCGGATCGTGACGACACGTACTACTCCATCGTTGCCAGGGTGAACCAGCTCGATTCGTCCCACCTTCCATTGCAGTGGAGGTTGATTGTCATCCCGTATTAGGACCATGGTTCCGATCTGGATGCTACCTGTCGATGAGTTCCATTTCGATCGTTTCTGCAGTTCGACCAAATATTCTTTTGTCCACCTTCGCCAGAACTGTTGTTGAAGCTGCTGGATGCGCTGATATTTTAATAAACGAGCTTCAGGTATATCTGAAACATCTGGATCTGGCATGGCAGTGATTGGTCTTCCAATTAGGAAGTGCGCTGGGCACAATGGCTGCAAGTCGTTGGGGTTTGAGGAAAGAGGAGTGAGTGGTCGGGAGTTTAGGATACCTTCTACCTGAACCAACAACGTATTAAATTCCTCATAGGTCAAAAGTGAGTTATTACCAATTTTCTTTAAGAGTAATTTGCAAGATTTGACTCCTGCCTCCCAAAGTCCACCAAAATTTGGACTATATGGTGGGATGAATTTCCAAGAGATACCTTCATTAGCCGCACGCTCCGAAATCTCACTTTCGTTACTGATCAAAAATTGTGCAAGTTGTTTTAATTCGGAATGAGCTCCAACGAAGTTTCTACCGTTATCTGATAATATTTGAGATGGTTTGCCTCTACGAGCGGCAAGGCGGCGCAAGCATAATATAAAGGACTGAGCCGTTAAATCTCCGACCAATTCCAAATGTAACGATTTGGTTGTTAAACATACAAAAAGGCATATGTAGGACTTGTAAGTTTTGGACCCACGCCCTTTGGCAGTTTTAATTATAATCGGACCAGCGTAATCTACGCCTACTCTTTCGAATGGAAGCGCTTGAGTTACGCGTTCTGTGGGTAGGTTTCCCATGAAGGGTTGGATAGTTTTAGGCGAGGCCTTAAAACACCTTACGCAGTTGCGCACAACAAGTTTCGCAATGCTGCGTCCCGATACTGGCCAAAATCTCTGGCGGATTGAGGCGAGAAGCATTTGTGGCCCAACATGAAATAAGACAGCATGTTCTCTTTCGAAGAGAAGCCTTGTGAATGTGTGCTTGTGTGGAAGCAATATGGGGTGCTTTGCAGAATATGACAGATCCGAGTTTTGAAGACGCCCTCCTACACGTATTATACCATTTTCATCTAAGAAGGGGTTGAGATTTAAAATCTTACTACTTTTGTGTAATGGTTTTCCTTTTTGCAGGAGTTGCAGTTCCTGATTGAAATTATCTGCTTGAACCATCTTAACTAACCTTTGAAGTGAGTTTTGTAATTCAGTTAAAGAAAGAGGTCCAAATTGTCTTTGGTCGATTGAACTTAACGTATTTGACTTAAATCGCAATATATAAGCCATAACCCGTTGAAGACGAGAATAATTTGAATAGTTTTCAAATGAAAAATGTGAATTTTCGCTTATGG
Organism: Podabrus alpinus; assembly: GCA_932274525.1. Taxonomy (NCBI): domain Eukaryota; kingdom Metazoa; phylum Arthropoda; class Insecta; order Coleoptera; family Cantharidae; genus Podabrus; species Podabrus alpinus. The sequence goes on from OW026452.1 coordinate 100,839,931, forward strand.
TTAGCGCGTATTTTTCGTTTTTGAGCTCAGGGAGCTCCTGACTAGACTTGTTCCCGAGACGCGGCCACGCTGCAAAGTCATTTGAGAGCCATGGGGGCCCGTGCCACCATAGAGTACTCTCCTTGAGTTTTGATGGTGTAATTCCACGAGATAAAATATCTGCTGGGTTTGAATCCGTGGGTACGTGGTTCCATGTAGCTGTTGGTACTAGATCAAGTATCTCTGCGATTCTATGACTAACAAAAGGTTTGAGTACATTTACTGGCGTCTGCAACCAACCTAGCACAATTGTGGAATCCGTCCACAAGATTATTTCATGAAATGTGACCTTTAAGGCTTTGTGCGCTTGAGAAACTAACTTTGCTAAAATGACAGCGCCACATAATTCCAGCCGCGGAATGGTTACTGGTTTTAACGGAGCGACTCGATTACGTGAGCATAACAATGTGACATGGTGAATGTTGTTTTCGTCCGTAGACCGAAGGTAGATGCAAGCACCGTAACCGTGCATGGATGCGTCTGCGAAGCCGTGCAGCTCTAAACGCTGGGGCCTTCTGCAGATAACTTTTCTCTCTATCTGAAAGTCATTCAAGATATATAAGTCGTTTCTTAAATCTTTCCATTGGGTCGCTAAAAGGTGCGGAAGATCATCGTCCCAATTTAACTTTTCCTCCCATAATCGTTGTAGCAAGAATTTTGCGGGAACGATGCATGGGCTTAACAGTCCGAGTGGGTCAAATATTTGGGACACGTCAGATAGTATGATTCTTTTGGTAATCTTGCGATTACTAAACTTAGAAATGCGATAAGTTAATGTGTCGTTATGAAATGACCAAACTAGACCTAACGTCTTAGCTTGACCTTGTGCAAACTCGTGAACTTGCGGGTGAACATCTGAACGTTCGACTTTTTGTAATACCTCAGGGTCGTTTGATACCCATTTTCTTAATTTAAATGCACCTGACATTAAAACGGATGATAATTCAGAACAACTATTTTGAGCCTCAGTGAGTGTATCCTCTCCTGACAGGACATCATCAACGTAAAAGTCATTTTTAATAATTTCTGATATCCGTGGATGTATATTGGAACATTCTTTCCCTAATTGGTATAAACTCCTTATTGCAAGAAATGGTGCGGCTGCCGTACCGTAAGTGACCGTGTTGAGTTCATACTCCTTTATGACTTCGCATGGAGAAGCCCTCCAAAGAATCTTTTGACAAGATCGCTGACTTGGATCTATGAAAATTTGTCTGTACATCATTTGTACATCAGCAGAGAATGCGTATAAATATTTGCGAAAACGTAACAAGATAAAGAAAAGTTCTTGCTGTATGGTTGGGCCGACCATTTGCAAGGAATTGAATGAATAACCCGATGTTGACTCAGCGGAAGCGTCGAACACTACACGTAGCTTAGTGCTCAGGCTTTCTTCCTTGAGGATTCCAAAATGTGGCATGTAATAAGAGGGTTGACTATCGTTTGGTTGTGACTCTGACATGTGCCCTAATGACTGATATTCGTTCATGAAGGCAAGATAGGATGCATTGAGTTTCTGATCGGATTGAAACCGTTTTTCTACATTGTATAATCTGCACTTTGCAATTTCGAATGATTCACCTAATTTGCTGGGATTGTCTTTCAATGGGATCGTGACCGTGAAGCGGCCACTACTGTCGCGTTTATGCGTTTCTACGAAATGCGACTCGCAATAGCGCTCTTCAACCGTCAGAGGCTTGTCCGTTGGCCCATTCTCGAGTTCCCAAAATTTTGTTAATTGTTCATTTAGCTTAACTTCAACCGAGCTACTGAAATTGCAATGTACTGTTTGTGTGTGAGAAGGTGTCATTGGTCCCGTTACTACCCATCCGAAATGAGTGTTCTGCAATACAGGTAATTTAGGCCCAAGATTAATTTGCCCGTTTTCAATTATTTTCCAAAACCAATCGCTACCTATTAAGAGGTCGATTTGTCCCGGTTTGTGATAGCTGGGATCCGAAAGCTTAACGTGCTTGGGTATTTTAATGCGAGAGGTGTCTACTACAAAATTGGGTAAATGACCAGTTATGTTGTCGATTACTAAACATGATACGTGAATTTTAAATGTGGTGAGTTGCGAGCTTATGTGGACTGGACATTTTTCTAAAGTTTGTGACGAGGATTGACCAATGCCGTTTACCAAAACATCGGCTTTCTGAGTTGTGAGTTGTAGCAGATTGCATGTGCGTTTACTAATAAATGATGATTGACTACCTGCATCTAGTATTCCCCTAATGACATGCGGTGTGCCATTAGCGTCTGAAATGATTACTGTAATTGTGGCAAGAAGAACATTGCTGAATTGGGCAGAAAATGCCGCGACGCCGACGGTAGTGGTTTGTTCTTCTACTTTTTCGTTGCTACTGGTAGCATGCGTTGCTACGGTTGTATTATTTGTATCAGGAGCGGCTCTGACTGCATGCAATAAAGTGTGGTGTTTTCTTTTGCAAATTCTACAAAAACCTGACCTACATTCGCTAACAAAATGGCCTTTGCGGAAACAATTCAAACATAGCTTTAATTCTTTTACCTTATCTGAGCGTTCAGATACGCTTAGCTTTGTGAATGCGGTGCAATCGTTGACGTAATGCTCAAGATCGCAAATTGGACAAATAATCGGCTTGTTGCTAGCTATGAGAGAACGAGTGACCTTGGGCGCGTAATCGTTTTTCTTTACACCTTTGAAGTCAGTGCAAGATTGTCTGCTTTCTAGGTTTTCTAATAGATCTGCCTTTTTCTTTAGAAACAATTTAATATCTTCAAGCGTCGAGAGCTCATCTCTAGCTTTGTTTTCTTCCCATTCGCGAGATGTAACGGGATCTAACTTTGAAGTGATTAGGTAAACTATTAATTGATCCCACAGGCTTCCACCTGGGGTAAGCGCGGTGATTGATTCGACGTGTAACGAGACGGAATCATTTATCGACCTTAACTTTTCAGATGACTCTTTTAAAATTGGTTTTATATCAAATAACGACTTTATGTGATTGTGAATTAGCACGCGTTTGCTATTGTACCTAGAACATAAGGCTTCCCAAGCGGTATTGTAATTTTGACTACAAAAATTTATGGAATTAATGACTTCTACAGCTTTACCGCGAAGAGCTCCGCGAAGATAGAAAAATTTATTAATGTCAGTTATACTATCGTTTCCATGAATGAGGGACACAAACAAATCTCTGAACTCTAACCACGAGGCTGTCTTCCCATCGAAATGTGGAATCGGGATACTGGGTAACTTTACAGATTGATGCAAGTTATTGCATGTGTTTTCAGAATTCGAATGGTTACTACTTTGCTTGGCAGATGATGAACTACGTATACTTTTGTTACTCAATGGTGAAACAGCGCGTTTGGGAGTGTTTTCAACTAATAATAATTCAGCCTTTGCACTGATTTGATAATAATTACTTTCGAATTCGTCACGTTGTTGTAATTGATCGTTGACTGCGGTTTCATCCTTTGCTAAAATTTCAATTTCGATTTGTAATTCATCGAATTTTTCTAAATATAAATGTGCTTTATCAAATCTTCGTTGTAGCTCAATTAATTCAATTTGCTTTAGTTCGTTATTAACTTTTGTGATAGAGTCAATGAATTTTGAAAAAGTTGTGAGTTGACCTTTAATAGAAGCCCGCTTTCTAATTAAGGTATCCATTGTGAAATACGTATTTTTTCAAGAGAAATGTGAGTTAATGTAATTAACTTTAATAACAAATAAGTATTTTTTGCGTGTTTAAATAATAATCCTTGGTTAAAAACCATACGTTGCAAGTTCAAATATAGGCGGAATAAATGTGAGAATGAAATAATGGAATACTTGCAGTTTTGTGTGAAATGCGCCAAGCAGTCCAATGACCCCTGGAACCGTTGCGTTGGTTGAATAATGCGATGTTTTCTTGTGATTTTCTTGTTGTAATGCAATCAATTTAATTACCATTTCACTGATTTATCCGGTTCGAAGGACCAGAATGTAAGTTTGAATGAGTAGAACGTTAATTTTAAAATATTTATTGCTTGTAAAATACAACATGTGAGCGTTCATCTACATAATACGTCAGCATACTTGGACATACTTTAACATACTGCTCATGCTCCGTCACGTGCATGAGTCCCTACCAATGTAGGTACAGGGTGCGTCAATTGTAATGTGCACCATCCAATTATTGCGTAAACACCGCTACAACTAATGATGAAATTGATAACGAAAAACAACTATTACAAGAGGAGATAGAGAAAAGAGCACTAGTTTTAGCCCAGGAAATTGTCGGTCAATGTGAGAGGATTGGCGGAGGTTGGACTACATACACAAGCTCACGTAAAACGAAACGAAACTCCCCGGATCCGCCAAGAAACGTGAGACAAAGAATAATAACAGAATACGGAAAACAGGTTAACCCAACTAACAGATTTCAAGTCCTAGAAAACTTGGAAGAATTAAATGCTGAAAACACAAATATAGAGAAAAACAAAAACAACCCGAAATAATAATAAAACCACCCCCTCTTTATGTTGCAGAAATCCAAGATATAAATGGATTAACAGCATTACTTGACGGAGAGGAGGAAGTAAAAGAAAAATACTTACTGAAAGTTATACTGCCCTGCTAAGACAAGAGGTCCTATCTACAAATTAAGAGTTTAGAGATAATTAGGACAAATGGGACATTTTGATTTAGCACTAATGGATATTTTTCACATAAGACAATAATTTTAGGCGTATATTTATATGTTAGAGTTAAGAGAGGACATTCTAACTTAGTTCAACGATGGAAAACATGTCAAGTATTACATATATGCCATAAAGTGAAAAATACAAAATTTGCAGATAGGACCTCTTGTCTTAGCAGGGCAGTATACCACAAGGCGAAGTTAAGATAATGACTAAGGACGAAAAATCCTATAAGGCCACTAAAGCAGCCCTCGAACTGAAAGATGTAAAATACCACTCATATCAGATTAAAACCAAAAGGAGCTTTAGAGTAGTGATAAAGGGGCTCCATTATTCTATAAATACGAAATCCCTAAAAACGGAACTAACAACTAAATATGGACACGAGGTAAAAAGTATCTATAACATCAAAAGTCAAAGAGACAAACAACCATTGCCTATGTTCATCGTCGAATTGGAACCTAAAGAGAATAATGGAAAGATATATGAACTAAAACAACTGCAGAACAGCAAAATTAACGTTGAACCTTTGCGGCAAAATCGGCAGATCCCGCAGTGTGCAAGATGCCAGCGACTTGGCCATACGAAAAATTACTGCATGCGTCAGCAGAGATGTGTCAAATGTAGCGGATTTCACGATAACAAAACCTGTCAAGTCTCCGAACGAAAGGATTTAAAATGTGCACTTTGTGGCGAAAACCACCCTGCCAGTTACAGGGGTTGCAAAGTCTACAAAGAGCTACAACAACGACAACACCCCACTCTACGACAGAAACCCCAGCAACAATTATATGCAAACGCTCCCACCAACACCCTACCATCCACAACAACGATGGAAGTTAATGTTAAAGAAAACAACGGCACATCGTATGCCACAATAACACGAAACAAAGAAGAAAATATAAAAAAAACCCGATAAAACATCCCCAAAACCCTCAACAAATAAAACAGAAGACAGAATTTCCAGATTAGAAAAGCTAGTAGAGCAGATGACGTTACGTATGGACACTATGATGAAGTTAGTGTCAAAACTGCTCGATAAGCTAAATTAATGGATCAAGACCTAAAAATAGCTGTGTGGAACGCTGACGGTCTAGTTAACCATGGACCAGAAGTAAAATCCTTTTTGGGAGAATACGACATCGACATCATGCTGATCTCAGAAGCGCATTACACAGACCGCAGCTATCTAAAGATCCATAACTACACCATTTACGTAACAAAACATCCAAATAACGCTGGCTGGGGTGGAAGTGCAATCATCATCAAAAACAAAATAAAACACTATGAATTACCTAAATACCGAACAGAGCACATCCAAGCAACAACAATAGTAGTCGACGACAAGAAAGGACCAATAACCATATCAGCGATTTATAGTCCCCCGAGACACGCTATCAAAGAAGACCAGTATAAAGATTACTTCACCACCTTAGGTAATAGATTCCTTGCCGGAGGAGACTATAATGCTAAGCATTTGAGATGGGGTTCGCGACTAACAACCACAAAAGGCAGAGAACTGGTGAAATGTATGGACAAATATAACCTGGGAGTCCTATCAACAGGAAAACCTACGTAATGGCCGAGTGATGTAAACAAAATTCCCGACGTCATTGATTTCTGTGTAACAAAAGGTATTCCATCGGACCATCTAAAAGCAGAACAAAGTTTTGACCTATCGTCAGATCACTCTCCTATTTTGGTTTCCCTAAGCTCAACAATTGTAAATAAATTAAAACCAGTATCGCTCACCAACAAATGGACAGATTGGGAGCTATTTAAATCATTATTCGACGAAAAAATTGACACTATAGGGTCTCCCTCAAAACCACAAAAGACATTGATTCGGCAGTAGAATCCTTCATAACTACAATACAGCAATCTGCCTGGAACGCAACCCCTGAATTAAGTAATACTGTATCAAAACAAAATCAGTCCGACACTGTCAAAGAAACAATCAAGGAGAAGAGACGACTCAGGAAGACTTGGATGACAACCCGATCGCCCCAAGACAAAGAAAGATTTAATAGAGCAGCAAGAAACATCAAAACCCTCAGAAATGACGAGAAAAACCTAGCCCTACAAGAATACCTTGAGGGACTAACACCAACAGAAGCTACTGAATACTCCCTTTGGAAGGCAACGGCAAGGATCAGGAAAAATAAAGAAAACATACCCCCTCTCAGAAAACCAGATAGATCTTGGGCAAGAACAAACAAAGAAAAAGCCGAAGTATTTGCTAAACATCTGGAGGGCGTATTCAAGCCCTTCGCATCTGAAATTTCCCAGGAAGAAGAAGATGAAATAGTTAATCTCCTGCAAGCACCACTCCAAATGGCACCACCTATTAAAGCAATAAAACTGAATGAAATCAAAAGGATGATCAAACATAATATAAATCCAAAGAAAGCTCCCGGATATGAACTCATAACCGGCATAATCATTAAACAGCTACCAGATAAAGCACTGATTGCCCTGATGCACATTTTTAATTCCATTCTAAGAACTGGCCATTACCCTTCGCAATGGAAAGTGGGCCAGGTAATACTAATACCAAAACCGGGTAAACCAACAGAGGAGGTGTCGTCTTACAGACCAATAAGTCTCCTGCCCATCTTGTCGAAGCTCTTTGAAAGGTTATTTCTAAATAGATTGAAACCAATACTTGATGAACTAAAAATCATACCAAAACACCAATTTGGTTTTCGCGAGCAACATGCAACCATAGAGCAGGTTCATAGAGTGGTCGAAGTGCTGAATAGCACATTTGAGCGCAAGAGATACTGTTCCGCTGCATTTTTGGACGTGTCACAGGCGTTCGATAAGGTGTGGCATGAGGGGCTATTATACAAAATAAAGACAGAGCTGCCTGCACCATACTACCAAGTGCTAAAATCATATCTAACTAATAGATACTTCATGGTGAAATACCAAGAAGAAACTAGCGAACTATATAGAATACATTCGGGAGTGCCTCAGGGCAGCGTCCTGGGACCAATGCTGTACTTGCTGTTTACTGCAGACATACCTACTACGCCAAATTCAGTGACAGCTACGTTTGCGGACGACACCGCCATCATGGCAACGAGTGAAATACCTGCCTACGCTTCGGAGAAGCTCCAGGAAGCATTGAATGACATCCAAAAATGGCTCCAGAAATGGCGCGTTAGGGCAAACGAAGCTAACCCAGTAAACACACTGACGTGAAAAACACGTAAAAAAAAAACTAGTACCACCCGTTGCATAAACGTTACGATGTCGCCGACTTCAACGTTGTTTGCCACGTCCAAAATTACGTATTTTAAACGTTACTGTAACACCACAAAATAAACGTGTTATTCTGGTAATTTTGAAACGTTGAGAAACGTTATCAAAGTACGTAGTTTGCAACGTGTAAATTAAACGTAAAAAAAACGAGTACCAAACCGTTGCATAAACGTTACGATGTCGCCGACTTCAACGTTGTTTGCCACGTCCAAAATTACGTATTTTAAACGTTACTGTAACACCACAAAATAAACGTGTTATTCTGGTAATTTTGAAACGTTGAGAAACGTTATCAAAGTACGTAGTTTGCAACGTGTAAATTAAACGTAAAAAAAACGAGTACCAAACCGTTGCATAAACGTTACGATGTCGCCGACTTCAACGTTGTTTGCCACGTCCAAAATTACGTATTTTAAACGTTACTATAACACCACAAAATACACGTGTTATTTTGGTAATTTTGAGACGTTGAGAAACGTTATCAAAGTACGTGGTTTGCAACGTGTAAATTAAACGTGTTACATACCAGGTTTATTGCACCACAAAGACACGTCATCTTTTTGTTATACTACCACGCTGAAAGAACGTCATTACAATAACGCCAATTGCGTGATTCTTTACGTGTACATAAAATCGCCCATTAACGTTGTTGTTTCATGCCCTATTGCACTTCCATAAGTAGAACCTCCAAAATACAGTAAAATAAACTCGAGTTACAGAAAATTCGACTTGTAGAAGTCAAGTATTTTAACATGTAAAAACTGCTGCAGCTCTTTTTGAAATTTTGAGATATGGAGAAATTCGACTTACGACAGTTTGGCTGTATTTACTCATAATTGAGGCGTGATTAAGTACTTATTAACCAAATAAGCACAATAAGGATTTTGTTAGATTCAGAAATGATTAACGTCAAAGTAATACTTTAAAAACCGTGATACAAACGGACATAACACAACTACTTTAAGAACAAGCCTGTTGACTTCAAGTCATGGAACACCCCACTCCATACTTGTGACTGAAATTTTGAAATTAATATGTGTACTTACCATAGGCAAGTGAGATTTTCACAAGTCGCAAAACTTTCCTATTTTTGCTTTTAATTAAATCAGAAATATAGGTGTAAGACACCTTACTTACAAAGTTATGTCGCAATAAGCAAAATGGTTAATTATAGGCAAATAAATTTTTTTCTTAACCAAAAATTGTTTAATTTTTATTATAGTTACTATACTACAGTAGGGGGTAAACAAAGAAAAACATTTAATTATAATATGTATTATTAAGTATATTAGTAGTTTTGGCACATTAAAGGTTATTTACAAGGTACCTACATTATATTATAAAATTTTTAAGAAACTGATGGTGTTTTCGGTTTTTTTGCCTCCATCAGTTTCATTCTAGTGGGTGCATGCTTCAGCCACTCCTTAACAGCATTTGCTATCACCACATCGTTTTTTAAGTCATTTGGAAAATTTTTTTTTAGCAGCTTCTAAAAGCATATTATATGTATGAATAAACAATAAAAATGCATCATTATCATCATCTCACCGTATACAGTGGACATGGTAGATGTCTTCTGAAAACTGAGTTTATCTCTTCCTTTCCAATTGAACTTCGAAGCTACTTCGTCGGTAAGTACAAATTTTAAAATTCGCCGGGTTACCGATTCTAATCCAGATCCCCCCACAGCAGCCAGTCTTCTTATCTTTAATTAAAACGATAAATATGTAACTAACTATTCATATAAGTACTAAATAGTACATAATTTAGGCAGTTCAGACTTATTTTCAAAAGTAATTGTCAATATGTCAATTATTAAACTTGAACTTTGATACAAATACTTACCATGTATTGAGATAGGTCTCCTTTCAGTGAACCGGCAAACTTTTCAAATGTCTTCAGGTCAGAAATGGGGAATGTCGGAAGATCGCTTGGCGGTTGGATATCTACAAAACTGCTACTATTTCTTGAGTTCCTCACCAACTCGTTCAAAATGATGGTATGTTGCTCAATATGTTGAGTCAACTTTGTCATCGTTTGTAAAATTTTTAATTCAAAATCACCAATTTTGTAATGATACCATTAATATTTATTCCAGTTAAAAACCGTTTGCATAAATATTTACTGACCTAACATAAAAATATGTGTCACTTTGATAAAATATGATACTTATTTACAATTCAACACAAAGAGAGCTAATATTACGTCATCGTGTAATTCCCATATTTAGTTTTATAATTTTAAACCAAAATTTACATAATTAATAAAATGAATTACCTATGCCTATTTAAAACACCCATTTCTTATTTAAACAATAATTAATAACCAGAAACCAAACAAAGCTATGTAGTACATACTAAGTACCCATTGCAATTATTGTGCAACCACGCTTTCATTAAATTTCAATAACTTAAATCAATTCAAAATACCTATAACCTATATGTATTTAATTTACACCCTTGTACCTAACCAAAATCAAATAAATATATGAATCTTACCTTGAATAATTCACTTTTTCACTTTAACAAAACACTAATAAACACAAAAATACCACTTGTCCGTTCAAATCTAAGGTTCAAATGACCGTCTTCTACCACCACACATGAACACACCACGTCATCGTGTAATTCCCCTATTTAGTTTTATAATTTTAAACCAAAATTTACATAATTAATAAAATGAAGTACACCTGTGCCTATTTAAAACACCCATTTCTTATTTAAACAATAATTAATAACCAGGAAAAACAAAGCTAAGCCATAATCAAATAAATGTATGAATGTAAATACACGTACTTAAAACGTTATAGTTAGGTAATATAAAATCACGTTGAATATATTACCTAACTATAACGTTTTCAGTACCGTTACTAACTAATAACATTATAACGTTATTAACTAATACTAAATACACGTACTTAAAACGTTATAGTTAGGTAATATAAAATCACGTTGAATATTTTACCAAACTATAACGTTTTCAGTACCGTTACTAACTAATAACATTATAACGTTATTAACTAATACTAAATACACGTACTTAAAACGTTATAGTTAGGTAATATAAAATCACGTTGAATATATTACCTAACTATAACGTTTTCAGTAACGTTACTAACTAATAATGTTATAACGTTATTAACTAATACTAAATGCACTTACTTAAAACGTTACAGTTAGGTTATATAAAATCACGTTGAATATATTACCTAACTATAAGGTTTTCAGTAACGTTACTAACTAATAATGTTATAACGTTATTAACTAATACTAAATACACGTACGTAAAACGTTATAGTTAGGTAATATAAAATCACGTTGAATATATTACCTAACTATAACGTTTTCAGTAACGTTACTAACTAATAATGTTATAACGTTATTAACTAATACTAAATACACGTACTTAAAACGTAACAATTAGGTTATATAAAATCACGTTGAATATATTACCTAACTATAACGTTTTCAGTAACGTTACTAACTAATAATGTTATAACGTTATTAACTAATACTAAATACACGTACTTAAAACGTTACAGTTAGGTTATATAAAATCACGTTGAATATATTACCTAACTATAACGTTTTCAGTAACGTTACTAACTAATAATGTTATAACGTTATTAACTAATACTAAATACACGTACTTAAAACGTTATAGTTAGGTAATATAAAATCACGTTGAATATATTACCTAACTATAACGTTTTAAGTACGTGTATTTATTATTAGTTAAATAACGTTGAATATATCACCTAAATATAACGTGATATTTTCAACGTAAAACGTCATTTCAACCACAAACACGTTATTAAATCGTGTAATTAACGTGTATGTGTTTACTGGGAAATCACAACACGTAACTTTCACCCTACGCAGGGGAACATGCCCTGGGGTAACCATGAACGGACAACAACTTTCCCAAGTAGAGTGTGCAAAATATCTTGGCATGCACCTGGATCGCAGGTTGAACTGGAAGCAACACATCTTCACCAAACGCAAACAACTAGGATTAAAACTTGCAAAACTGTACTGGTTGATTGGCAGAAAGTCTAAGCTTTCACTGGAAAGTAAAATAATTGTTTACAAAACTATTATCAAACCCGTGTGGACTTATGGAGTGCAGCTGTGGGGTACCGCGAGTGTATCAAACATTGAAATCTTACAGAGGTTCCAATCGAAAATATTAAGGACAATCACGGATGCACCGTGGTTTGTAACAAATAGATCCCAACACTACGACTTGGATATTCCCCTAGTACAAAAGGAAGCTAAGTGCGCGAGTGAAAAGTACTTGTCGCGGCTCAAACATCACCCAAATTCCTTCGCAGTGAATCTCCTGAACAACAAACACCCAGTGCCACGCTTAAAGCGCATAAATCCGCTAAATATAGTTCACCGATAAATGGTTGCTTTATAGATTATTCGACTGAGGTTTATCCAGTAACGTTACGATAATGTTTGGTAACTTAATGATATGTATGTTTGATCTTTAATGTAAGATTATAACCACCTGCTGAATTTGTAATTAGATATGATGTACCTACTATATAATAATCGATTATTGCTTAAGAGCAGATTTCGTTATGTATTTGGAGTTAAATAAAAAAAAAAAAAATTGTTTTCGGTGATATTTATATAGGACTGAAATTTCCTGTAGAAATACTGAAATAAATAAATTCAGTAAAATTGGAAACAAAAACAACAGAATTTTTGCTATTGTTTTAAAGAGATTTCCAACAACTCGACTTGTCTTTTCTATGCCGCTCAGAGGGTGCGTGCACTGTTTCAAATATTTTCTAAAAAACTTCGTTTTTCGAGGAGAATCAACATTTTCGCATATTTACAATTTTTCCCGAAAACTCGTCGATTTCGATTTGAAAGTTTGACGACGATGTTATTTTTCAAGTGGTGGCGTTATTTGTGGTTTTTTGGCAACTATATTATGTATACTAAATTCAAGAGCACTAAAAACTGTATCCAAAACTCCAATGGGATTTTCAAAATTATCGATTATTTTCCCATGAGGGGAAATTGTGGATAAACCTTGCACGTATGTAGCGCCTTTAATTACCGACCCATGTTTAATTTTCAAAATGCAACGAAAGCGCATTGCCACGCTCTATATAATTTTCATATTTTCAACGCCAAAGAAAAGGATACCTAGAAAATGTTGGAAGGGTATAGATGATAAGATGAGAGAATGAAACTTGGAAGATGATCTGGGTGTGGATAAACAGAGAAGAATTGAGATTGAGTATCTGAACACAGTGTAAAACGATTTAAACTGATTAATTTATAATTAATTCATAAACTTAAATACTAAAAAAATATTTTTTGGTATACAAATAATAAGAAATCAAAACCCAAATGCTGGTGGCCCATATATTTTCTATCAGAAGGAGAAAATGGGTTTGAAAACCCATTTCTGTACTTGGTGTCCATCGAATTGGAAAATAGGAGATAAGTATGGAATGACCAACGTACATGATAATCGAGTTCATTCCAGCAAACAAAAATGGTTTTCCATTCCAATAACCTTGAACATCAATTATGATATAACAAACTGATAATAACATAAATCCCAAACTCGACGTTACCAATACAAACGATAGAGACCTGCAAAAATGTTGATTAAAGTTTGCCAACGCAAAAAAATAAAGTTAGCTACCAAAGATTCTTGTTCATGGGTATCAAACCATCTTCTTTGGAAAAACAGCATAATATTCCGCCCAATAACCACAAAATAATAGCCCAAAGTAACCATCTAATTATTCTAGACTTATCTTCTTTGTAAAATAGAATTGTTGCTCCTGCTTGCGCGCCGATGATCGTGTGTACTATTGAGGTTAGGCAACCTAGGGTTATTCCAAAATGTAAATTTAGCTTTTATGAAGTCTTCCTGGTGCAACTTACCGAGTATACCTTCCGGTTCGAAATATTTTGATTTATAAACCGTTGCAATACTAATCCTTCCCCATTGCAAAATATGATTTCCCAAAATTAAATCATCGATATATCCTGCCGAACCTCCAGTACAATGGAAAAATTTTCCATCGTCGTGATAACCTCCTGGACCAAGATAACCTCTACGAAAAAATGAATCAAAATAATGTGTTGTTACCTTGTAGATATATACTTGGGACAATCCGGAACGGGAAGCATAAATGTCACAATACTATGTACAATTATTAACAACACTGCAAGAACCCATTGATATTTTATTGCAATTATGTCGGCTATATAATTTGCAACGCGGCTCTAAAATTAACTCGTGATAAAGAGTCATGGTTTCTCAAATAATCGCTTACCCTTCGTTCGGTTGCTTGTAATCCGGAAGAAAATATAACGAAAGACGATGCCACAATAAGGTAACTTAATCCTAGCCGTTGTAACACGCCAAAAATTCTCAAAGTATCAAGATTTGTACCACTTCTCAAAAATAGTCCAATGAAGAAGAGCGCGCACGACCTCTAAAAAGTTGAGACATTACGTATTAGAAAAATATTTGGTAAATGGGGTGGATGTATCAAAACATTCCGATGTTGCGTGGTTTCAGTAGAAAATCCGAAACAGTAAATGGGGCTGCTGTAATCGCTCATACCAAGCTTTCTTAACCATCTCGAAATGGTTGATTGATTAATGCTTTATGGTTGAATTCCAGTCAAATGCTACTTTACCAAAACACCTAAGGGTCATTTGTATAAAGGAGATTATCCTCAGATCATAGTTAATTATTGGAATTTCTGATATTTGCTTTATTCTTCTTCCAGCTCGATGGTATTCTTTCATACATCCAGTCCAATCCTGAGAGGGACGTTCAGACCATACAGTACCATGCTGGTTCTTTTTTAAAATTAGGCACCATACGGTCACCCGCTCACGTTAAAACCGCTAGCAACCTTGATAGACGCGGGTGGGTGCGCTGCGCCGCTACGCTTGATTTATTACTACACCAAAAATCGCGCAATTAACTATGATCCAAGTGTGATCTTCATTTGTACAACTGACCCTACAGTATGATAAGAACGGGAATATTCATTGTGGCATATGGTTGCCAAGTAGGTAAATAATATCTTTACCTTAAAGATGCCCAAAAGAGCAGTTCGCATTGGTATATCCTTTTTTATTGGCGATACTGTTGATATTGGAATGCATACTCCCATTATCCACATAAACGATGGAAATGCTAGATCAGAAATTTGCAAACCATTCCAAACGGCAGATTGCAAAATTTCATACCCTCCACATCCGTAATGTGCAAAACACATGACGACTATGCTGATTCTAAAAACAACAATTGTAAAATCTTGTTTTGACCAAAGTTCAATTTTTATAGTTGGTGTAAAAAAACTTACCCTCTTAGAGTATCAAGAGCCTTCAATCGTTTACTTTTGGTTCTGTTTAAGAAAGCATCATCTGAGGTCGTGAGTCTTTGCGGTTTTCCTACGTAAACTTTCCAAATATGCATTACGCTAATTAAAATAGTAAAAAGGAATGCATAAATTAAAATAACTGTCAAAATTGCTAGAAACAAAGTAAAATAAAAAAATTATTAATATAATATTATATTATAGTTATTTATGTATCAAGGGCACAATCAATAGATTATAGCACCGAGGGTAATTTAAAGCCCGACGCGTTAGCGGAGGGCTTTAAATTGCCCGAGGGCTATAATCTGATTGTGCCCGTGGTACATACAATTTTTATTTCATTTTGGTACTTGGTACTTGAATTGTCAAAATTGAAGAATTAAGTATTTTGAGAAAAAATATCATGTCATTTTGTTTGTGCTATTAATTTTTGGTGTGCCATGGTTCCTATGGCGAGAAACTTGGAGGGACGAGAATTAATTTTTTAATTTAGCAATAACTCGAAAACGGCACTAGATATCGAAAAACTGAGCAAAAAATTCTCCCCCCCTCGCAAGGCACTCCCCTCCGTGAATTGTCGGTAGGAAGGCATATGCAAAATTTCAGATCGATCGCGCAAAAAAAACAGAGTCTGGACTAACTCTTTTGTTTTGATATTGTTGTCATTGCTTAGCAACTTTATAGGCCTTCGGGCTATAAAAGCCATTTTATGCCCCCATTTCCGTGCTAAAAAACAAGGTTATGATACCAAAATGAAATAAAAAGTTAAATGTTTCTGGACTAATTTTTGTCTCAAAAATGTATATAAAATGTTTACTTAATTGTAGCGCTATTTTGTAAATAACTATGGCTGCTATGGATACTTTATAAGGGGAGGGGCCAAAAGAATAACTTAGAAATATGGTTTAAACCTCTTTAGAATCACAGAAAAATCAAAAAATTTATGTTGATGTTTTAATAAACTCCATTGTTATAAAGAAAGACTATAACCAGAATCATTCAAATAAATTAGATAATAAACATCTGCAGAAGGCAAAAACCTATTGCTGAAAGCTCTATCATGTTTTTTATCTTTATAATTATTAAATTTTAATTTTATATTATTTCAGATGTGCGCACTTACGAAAATAAATGTTAACAGGCTCCTTGAGAGTTCCAAAGGTGCAGGCATCGTCTGTGATAGTTAAATTGTAAACTCCAAACTCTCCAAATTCTGAACTTTCGCATAATGTTTTGTGTTCTGCTTGGATTTTTAACACAACTCGGTATATTTTAGAAAAATGAGTATCTATTATGTTTGCTCCTATTCCTATGTGTTCTTCTATGAAGGGACACTAAAAATACAATTAAGTTATAGAAATATTGAATATTAAATGAACACCCTGTACCTTGTAACATTCATCATATACACTGTATATGCGATAGTCTTGAGAAGATTTATTGCTAACATTTAGATAAGCTTCATCGATTTTCAATCTTGACATATTAAAATTACCAAACATTTCGTCCCCATAACTTTCCATCCATGAATTAATCCCCATTCTAACTAACTTTTAATAAAACAATTAAGAAAAATACATTAATTCAATATCTTAAACACTTTGAAAATAAACAATAACTGTTTATGTATTTTACTGCAAGTTTTCTCTTAACTGACCATACAATTATTAATAAACAAATTTTATTGTTATCTGATCTATTTTTAGCGCTTGTTACAATCTAAGTTCATAACAAATAATCCGGATCTTGGAATTTTTGGTGTAATTATTATTCACAATAACAAAATTTATAAAAATTGTATTAGTTATGCCATCTACTTCAATAAAAACGATCCATTCAAATTATTTCGAGAGCCGTTTGGAATATTTACGTGGGTAAAGAAGTACAGGTTACAAGAGTACTCACATTGGACCCATCCTCGTAGACCCACCCAGACCCAACTTCAAAGTTGACTATTTATATATTATGGGCTTTATATGCCGTAGATATGGGTATATTACATAAATACTATCTCACAGTTTATCAGAAAATAGTGACGACACGATCACGTTTAAATTTGAAACGAATTTCTTAAACAACGCCTACATAATATATTAATAAATTATACTTGTTACAGCCACTTTGTAGTTGAACAATTTTTCAATTAATTCAATTTAAAAAATATAAGTTTCGAGGATAAAATTATTGAGAATGACGGGTTTTCTTAGTTTCTAATAGTTCATTTTCTAATGTAATAGTTATTTATGAGTACGCTATAGAAAGGCATAGTTTACGGAATAACAGTACTGTGAAATAAGCAAAAAAAATTGCATATCGAGCCAGAACAGCGAGTTATGCTAGCTTAAGGGTTACGTGAAGGATTGTTTTTGTCCTTTTGTTGAAAATAATGAGATGTCATGTTTAAACATCACAATTTGGAATGTTGTGCCCATAATTTAAATTAAAGGGGAAATTTTTCTGTGCAAAGAGGATGCTGAGTTGAGATTCCTAACAGGGAACGTATGTATTTGGTTCGCAAGGCGTATTTTTTCCCATCTACCTTTCCAAACATTTGATTTATTTACGAGTTTTATTGTAAATAAATTAAATAATAACCCCCCCCCCCCCGGTAAGTCTTCTATATTAGACCTATAAGCGATTCTATAAACTACCTCAAGATTTACTTGAGGCAATTTGGGTTGTTACAAAGGCAAAAGGAATGAACATGGAATTCTGTTCTTTCCATTTATACAGGAAGTTAAGAGTTTGCGTTTTCGTATTTGGTTATGGCTATGACTATTTGGTTTGGTTAAATTGGAGCAGAAGCGTAAGTTTTAGGGGGTGTTCATTTGGACCATCAAAAACCATATCTACCAAATATTAGTTTGCCCGAATTTTTTGTAATTTCTAGCTATCCTTTCTGCTTCAATGGCTGTATTATTAGTAATTTTGGTATTCCGAAAATTTTCAATCAAAGATAATTTGTGGATTCGAAAAGGGGAAGAAGCAGTGGTCTAAATAATCCGTAAATATCAACCACAACCAATGTTTGCGTGGGGGGGGGAGCTGTAATTTATTGCATAATAACGCAAAAAAAATCTTTCACAATTGTTAATCGGTTTTCTTCGGTTTTTGAAAATTCATGGGGAAGGGCAGTTACTCCCTATTGTGTCCGGCCTTCTTAGTAACATCAAGGTTAATAAATTCAAAACACCTCACCGATGCGAAAGATAAATAAGAGAAGGAAGTAATAAATTAATACCTGTTTCAATTACACAGCTAATTTTATAACAAATACAATTAAAAAAACTTTTTTCCAGTCATATTTTGGGAGACTTGTGACCTATAAATTACCTATTCATCCAAATTTTTAATCAAATATTATATTAAATAACAATGAAAATTTTAGTTTATTAATATTTGGAATTTATACACAGTATCCTACTTTTTATACTATTTGAGTTATAGTAAGGTCACTATTTTTTAATGGTGACCGTTTTTAATGTTTGATTGCCCCCCATTACAAGCAGTTGAATTATTTCTTTAATGTTAAATAATATTTAAAAAAGTACTTATAATATTTTACGTAAACTAACAAAATTAAGGTGAAGGTTGTCTGACATCATAATCAGACATTTCAAAAATATAAATCCAAATGAAGAACCAATAAATAAACCAAATGAATACCTAATTCGAATGGAATCCCTAAATGCCGGGATTGGGGGGTGGCATGTGATTGCCAAGAAAATTCTAAAATATGAGAAAATTTGAAAGCTTTAAGCGGATGGTCAAAAATCTTCACTGAGTTAGAAAAGTATCTACTAAAATTGCTTAGTTTTTTCCAACAATGTTTACAGTATACGATACATCATAATATTATTGATATTATTATGTAAAAATAGATTACAATAATTTTCAATCTACTCGTATAGGCAACCATACGTTTCAATGTGCTCTCTATTTGCAAGGTATATAGTAATATGAATATTTACAACAATATAATAATAATATTTCTTCAAGTTGGTCGCATCGATATCTGCCAAAGAATTTGTTCTGGGATTTGACTTCCAGAATGATTTATTTTTAGCCATCTTGTCGTGCAGGGACGTGCCCATGGGGGATGAGGGGGGGAGCTTCCCCCCACAATACTTTAGAAAGTTGGCAAAATCACCCAAAAGTTGGTGAAGTTGGCAAAATCACCCAAACGTTGGTGAAATTGGCAAAAGCCGCTAAACCAAAACTAGGTTTGTAAAAATTTTATCAACTCCAAAACATTTCAAGTAATAAAATAATATAATATGCCTATTTTCTCCAACTGTACTGTACATACCAACTGTACAAAATAACATGTGTAGTTATATTTTGTAACTATTTTAGTTATATTTTGTAACTAAACACGTTACACAATGTTACTAATTTTGATATAATTAAATAATGCGTAAAAGTTTTGCTTTTGTTGAAACCAAAATTCAGTGTAAAATGTAATAAAAAATTTTAATTTTAGTATTCATAATTATTTTATTTAGGGCCGCGATTAAAAAGGACAAATATTTGTCCTAAAAGTTGTAAGATTCCTCAAAAATTTCTTTACTACGAGGGGTCGTGTTTATATTCCCGGACTAGGCATGAAAACAAAAGACTAGAGCAACAACAAAATTTTATTTTTCAATATAGGTAGTTCCCCTGCTTATGAATACAGGTATAACACCGTTTCAATAACATCTTTAATCCAGTATAAAAATATTCATTTGGTTTTTCCGCAAAATGGCCCTCAACAGCTGCTATAAGTTCGTCATTGTCCCTAAATTTGGTCCCCCTTAGTGTTTTTTTGAGATTTGGGAACATAAAATAGTCGCCGGGTGCTAGATCTGGACTATAAAGGCGCATATTCAATTTCTTCGAAGCCACAATCAGCTACAGCAGCTTTTGAAAGTCTGGACTTGTGCACTGGTGCATTGTCGTGGAGCAACAAGACACCTTGCGTCAGTTTTCCGCGTCTCTTCACTTTTCACTCTTCGCTCTTCAAGCTGCTAATTGTCGCTTCTTTAGTCTTGCATCCTCCAGTACCAAACACTTGGTTTTTTCAACAACATCTGAAGTGATCACGTCCACAGTGCGCCCTGGACGGGGATCATCATTCAGTGATTCTCGACCATGTTTAAACAATTTTGACCACTCGCAAATAGCTGACTTAGAAGGGCAATCATTCCCGTATACAGGCAACATTTCTTCAAGAATAATTTTTGTAGGTTTTCCTTGTTTTGTAAGGAATTTTATAACAGCCCGGTATTCGATTTTATTCATTTCGATACATATACAACGCGCGACGACACAAACTGACAGATAATAAAATTAATAATGATGCAATTGTTTTGTAAATTGCCACACAGGTTACCAAGGCATCATATGTGATTAAAAAACAGCATAATGAAAAATTGCATCAAAATTCAAAACAGCCAGTCCGGGAATATAAAGACGACCCCTCGTACAACACGGTTTTGCGGGTCGCGTTATGTAACCAGCCCCAGCCAAATAAAATTTTCCTATTGACTACTGTAAAGAGAATGGTTAATAGAGTCTATAGAAAAATTATTTTGGGTGAACCCTTGAGAAATAACCCTTATTTCGAATAATTAAAACTCCGGGTGGATACGCCACGCCACCATGCAATTTCACAAAAATTGGGGTAATTTCCGGACTTTTTGGGTATGTTTCGGTCCGAATGTGACTCTGACGCCGTTGCAGACGGTTAAAATTATCGAAGAATCGATCAAATCCGAAATAAGTGCGGAAATCGGCAACATTCATGCCAGGGGATACAAGTCATAACAGCCGGGCGGCCGCGGCTACTGGCTTTGCCGTGCCCGGTCGGAATGAGTGAAAATCAAAATGTATCACCCGTTATTTGTGTGGGATTAGATACAGACGGTTGGGTCGTTTTAAAAACCGCCCTTCGGGCGGTTTTTTAAACGCTACCACTTGGGCTAAACATACTTGAGGAATATTAATTCACCCCAACCGGGATCAATTAAATAGGGATCATATAAAACCAGGATATAGCTTTTAAAAGTATACTTTTACTTATCACCCCCAAAATATGGAATAAAACAAAAAATAAAGGGTAAACAATAACCTTTAATAGATATTACGCTTACGAGTGGTGTCGTCAATTTCTAAGTGTTAGGGTATATCTTTTTGCACGGACTGAGAACAGAATGGGGAGATTCCACAAATCCTCCCTCATGCGCGTCACTGAATGTGTAAAATTTGCTAAGTTCAAATTCGATTTATTCAAAAGTTTGACCCGCTTTCACCCTAAATATTTTTACAGTTTACTATATAAACCTTATACTATACAATAGTCAATAGGAAATTTTGATTTGAGTCGGGCTGGTTATATAACCCTAGCCGCGAAGTTGATATTACTGACAACATTCATTTAGAGAGAGTCATCAATTTGTGGTGCGAATTAAAGAACAGAAGAATCCGTCTAAATGAATGGCAATTATTCAATATTAATCTACTTTAATAACATGTACTACGTATAATATTGTAAATAAAAAAATCTGATGTGGCCAGCACATGACTTCCCTATAAGGAATCATTCCTTCATCGTTCATCTAAAGATTCGCAGAAATATTATTTAAATTTTATTTTATTATTTAATTAAATTATTAAATTTGTTGTAATTCTTAAATGGTATTTGGTACAGAAAAATATATTCCAATATATTTATAGAAAATTGTATTTGCTTTTATTTTGATTAAAAAAAAATTTCATAAATAAAATATTTATCGTATATAATATTTAAGAGCCAATAAAGAACGTAAAAAGCTAACGAGACAAGATGAAGAATAATACATGTAGAAAAAGAAAAGAGAGCCAATAAGGAACGTAATAAGCTAACGAGACAAGATGAGAAGTATGTAGAAAAAGAAAAAAGAGCCAATAAACTATTAGAAAAACTATTTCGTCCTTCAAGTAAAGTGCCATTTCCGGTTTAGGGATTTCTTCCAAAATCAAATGGTTCTTTCGTATATTGATTAAAGTGTTAAATATGAAATTTGGTTACTATATAACAATTTGTTCCTGAGATATTGAAGAAAAACCATTTCGTCCTTCAAGTAAAGTGCTACTTCCGGTTTAGGGATTTCCTCCAAAATCACATGGTGCTT
This sequence comes from Podabrus alpinus, assembly GCA_932274525.1. Lineage (NCBI taxonomy): Eukaryota > Metazoa > Arthropoda > Insecta > Coleoptera > Cantharidae > Podabrus > Podabrus alpinus. The sequence continues at coordinate 100,862,437 of OW026452.1, forward strand.
TAGTATACTGATTAAAGTGTTAAATATGAAATTTGGTTACTAGATAACAATTCGTTCCTGAGATATTTAAGAAAAACCATTTCGTCCTTCAAGTGAAGTGCTACTTCCGGTTTAAGGATTTCCTCCATAATCAAATGGTGCCTTTGTATACCGATTAAAGTGTTAAATATGAAATTTTGTGACTATATAGCAATTCGTTCCAGAGATACAGAACTTACAGACATTTTGCGTTACATACATCCATACAGACATACATACAGACATCATTGCGAAAGTAGTCAAAACGGATTCAGAAATGCTCAAAACGGATATTTCCGTTAAAATATCGCCATCGAATTTTTTCATGATTACAATACTTCCTTATAGGGAAGTAATTATATTTTTATTATTTATAAAATGATCTACTTTTTATGTCCCAATTTATACCCAATTACTTACAAAAAGTTGGCAATTTTTCATTGATTCAGTTGGCAAATTGAGGATTGCTCCCCCCTGAAAAAAGTTGGTTGAGCACGTCCCTGTTGTCGTGCTTCAATGATTCCTTTAACGTCCTTCCCATTCTCACGTTTTACTGGCTGGAATATAATATTATGAAACAAAAAGTGGATCTCCAATTTTTTCCTGTGCAAAACTCAAGAAACTATTCGTTCTGTTTATTAACCGATAAAAGTTTTTTTAAGACTTATGAAGTTTACTCTGTTACCTTATCTAATTATCACTCAAGTGATTAAAATGGAATGTAGATAAAATAGATAACAACAAATAATCGCTCATTGCTCGTAAATGCAGCAGATTATTTGTGTTCTGTATTTAACACTGTCAGTGTTTTAAAAAATGAAAATTCAAGTGTTCCTTTTGTTAGCAGTAAGTTTTCATATTTCCAATTGCAGTCGAATTTTGGGAATAATCCCAACACCATCGTATAGTCATCAAGTAGTGTTTCAACAACTATGGAAGGAACTATCATTGAGAGGACACCAGGTCACAGTTTTAACAACCGATCCAATAAACGATCCTTCACTGACAAACCTCACCGAAATTGATTTGCACTTTTCGTACACCATGTGGGAGCCCATGGTGGCCAAATTTAAACAAAGTATCTTAGGAGGAATAGAAGTATTTTTTAATGGGATGATGGACATCACGGAGGCCCAATTACAACATGCTCAAGTGCAAGAAATTCTAAATAATGATTCAATGCAATTCGATGTATTACTAATAGAACAATTTTTTCCTACCATGTTTGGATTTAGTAAAAAATTTAATTGTCCAACAATCGGAATACTAAGTTTGGAAGTGTCTTTTCAAACTTATCGTTTAACAGGAAGTCCAGTACATCCAGTACTCTATCCAGATCCCGAGTTACCATTTTCAGGAAAATTAAGTTTTAATGAGAGACTCATGAGTACATTGTATTTCTTATTTTCACCATTTTATTTTGAGAACTTTATGTCAGAAATTCGGTTAAGGGCAAAAAAACATTTTGGCGTTGAAAACCTAGATGTTGTGGAAGCTATGGAAAGCATCGATATGTTGTTTGTTAATACCAATCCAATTATACATTCGGTTCGACCATTGACACCGACTGTTATAGAGATTGGTGGTGGTATGCATATACAACCATCAAAGGCACTACCAACGGTATGAATATATAATGTTGAATTTCCTTCCTTCATATTTCTATTTAAGGATATTCAAACTTATTTGGATAAAGCAAAGGAAGGTTTTATATATTTTAGTCTGGGAAGTAATGCCAAGAGTAAGGATCTATCGGAATCGATTTTAAAAATATTTTTGCAAACATTTGCCAAATTACCGTACAAAGTATTGTGGAAATTTGAAGCCGAGGACTTAATTGGAATTCCTCATAATGTATTAATTAGAAAATGGTTTCCACAACAAGACATATTGAGTATTACGCGATGGTGTACACTGTAGCTTAATTTATTTTAATTCATTATTTTTATAGAGCATCCAAACATTAAGCTATTTATTTATCAGGGTGGTTTGCAATCTACCGAAGAAGCTATTTTGAGTAAGGTACCAATACTTGGGATTCCAATGTTTGGTGATCAATTTTATAATGTCAGACTGATGGTTTCCAAAGGCCTGGGTTTATCACTTGATCATGAGACTATTACCGAGGAAAGCTTTGAAAGCAGTATTATTGAAGTGATTAATAACTCAAAGTAAAATTTCTCTTATGGAATCAGCTAGATTTTCATTTTGGTCACGTTTTAGGTATCGTAATCGCGTGGAAGAATTAGCTAGTTTAATGATGGATCAACCAATGACCGGCTTAGAGAAAGCAGTTTGGTGGACTGAATATGTGATACGTCACAAGGGTGCTAAACATTTAAGAAGCCCAGCTTTAGATATTTCATTTTATCAGTACTACCTTTTAGACGTAATTGGTTTTTGTGTACTGATCGCTGCAGTTGTAATTATTTTGTTTTGGACTTCATGTAAAGTTGGTCTAAAAATGTTATATTATATAATCAGGAAATTAAAAGTAAAAGTTGATTAAGCATACCTATTGGATTATTTTTAACAATCTATAGTTCGAATATTAATGGTAGGTATATGTTGTAGCGTGCCAAATGCAATCATGGATCCGATACAAATAGGGTGGTACGATGGGCAATGTAGTCATATGTTGTATTTCTATGGTTAAGCCAGAGGAACGACGTAGCGCAATGCAAATGCGTGTGGTCGTTAGATTATGGAACGTCAAAAAGGTTGCTAGGGGTATGCACTTGCAGCGCCGTAGCAAGCTCTTTTGGCGCCTGAGGCAAATTTGAATATATGCGCCCCCCCCCAAAATTCTTAAAATTTTAAACTATTATTTATTGGGTTTTGTTGAGGTTTAGCGCCCCCATTGCGACGGTGCCTGAGGTAAAGCCTCAGTCGCCTCACCCTTGCTACGGCGCTGGCTTAGAGTAATAAAAACAAATGGATGCTTATCAGGAATTTATTTAGGCTGCCGGGACCAGGGGTCTGGGGGGTATGGAATACCCTCCAGGTACACTTAATGTATTGCGAAAGAAAACATTTCACTATTACGTCCCTCGGTATTAAGAAGAACGGTACTGGGATAGTTATGAAAAATATCATCTGCTGCCCCCCTCCCGGATTACAAACGATAATTGCAAAAGATTCAACGAAAAATAATAAATTTTGATGGTTCTGAATAATGGCAAGTGTACCTGGGGGGTATTCCATACGGGGTTATGTAAACTACGCTCCAAAATACCTGCATTATTGTAAATTGCGCTCCGAGGAAAAAGGTTCACAGAAATCTGAAATGTAAACTGCGCTCGCACCCCTTTAACAATGGGTTACCTACTTATACCTACTTATGTTGTTAGGGGTTATTGAAATTTAAAAACGACTTAATTACGGGTTAAAATCGAGTCAATTTTTCGTAAATGTTACCAAATGATACCACGTCTCTCGTACCTGTAACATCGATTATTTTTTGTTTTTACGCGATTTTTAGGGTCCCTAAGTTCCCGGTTTCCTTCATCCCGGTTTTCTTGATGGTAGGCACTTTAAATTTGTTTAGCTTTATGCCGCAGAGCGGCGACGGCGATGAAAAACCGGCCGTCCGGGCGGAGCCCGGGCGGCTTGGGGTTTTCTATGCACAGTTCTGGCCGGGTCGGATCCACCCTAAAAAGTAATTAGCACCATCAAAACCGGCCGCGGGGCTTAGCCCCGCAAGGCCTAGGTTTTCCCCATAGTTGTTTATGTTTATTTAGAGACCTTATTCTTAAAATATTTTTGGTTCTGAAAAGAACCAAAAATAAGAATATTTAATATACGAATTAAGAATATTTATTAAATACTTCAAAACTGCGAAAATTCGGCAGGTAGAAAGAAGTAGTAAATTGCGCAAATTCGGCAGGTATATAGGAAAAATGAGTAATTAGGGGCAAATTTGCGCAATTTACATTTCAGATTTCTGGCGACCTCTTTGCTTGGAGAGCAATTTACACTTGAACTTTTATTTCTACCTGCCCAATTTGCGCAATTTACACCTACCCTTCCATACCCCCCAGACCCCCCGGTCATGTAATTTAACGGAACGGAACGTAATGTAAAATAATTTAAAAAAGATGGGCTTAGGCACTTCCATAAAAGCGTTTATGCTACCCTTCACTTAATGTAACATAACGGAATGTAATGTAGTAGATAACCAACTTTTATCTTGTTAAATTACGTTACGTTAAATGGAAGTATCTGCGCAAACTCATGACATTTGACAAGTGTTGGTACAACTTTACTTACAAAATTTGAAATGTGGACTCGAGTTTCGAACTTATTAGTTCTCATCAGCACAATTTACAAAAAGATTGTACGAGCGCATTACGGCTATTCTGCCATCGACGAGCAAAGTAAGTTTCGGCAACGCCATCGCGCGATGGCGTTGCCGAAACTTGCAATTTTGTAAGTATTCACTTACTTTGCTCGTCGATGGTAGAATAGCCGTAATGGGCTCGTACAATCCTTTTGTAAATTGTGCTGATGAGAACTAATAAGTTCGAAACTCGAGTCCACATTTCAAATTGGGTTGTGCGATATTTCTTGTATTTTAAATACATGCTGGCTGAGCCGAGAACTTTTAATCTCATATTTACTTACAAAATTTCAACAGATACCGTTTTGTTTGGTATTTAATTAAAACAGGTATTATGTATAAACTTTAATCACACTAGCAGAAATAACCGCAATTTGACAACGACCGATGACTGACGAAATAAAACTGCAAGTAGCCATGTTTTATTCTCAAGTGCGCATGCCTTATTCTTAAATTACAAAAATGCATAAACACCCATATTATTCTCTACGTTACATTGCGTCATTACATTACGTTCCGTTACGTTAAATTTTGTGCATAAACCCACCATTATATAAAATACACATATAGTACGTCAGAATCACCGTTTCCATGGTAATGTAACGGAATACCCCCTCCTCCGAATATGGAGATTATTTTTATCGGTAGGAATTTTTCTTTTCAATTTAAATATATTTGAATAACTGTCGCGATGAAAACGTGATATTTTTACCGGTTACCAAGTCAGTTAAGGGGACATGAAGAACGCGGGATTGGAATCAACTTTCCTAAAATCCCCTGTCTTATCATTGGACCAAAATTGAAGAGGAGAAAATTCTCTACAAAACAAGGTTTCAGGATTTAAATACTTCAGATCTGAAGTAAATCCTGTAACCTCGTTTTGTTTTGTTCATCATCGATGGTGAAGTTTAAATGTACGAAATTTTTATTCAGAATAAGAATTATTTAAAACCTTTTTCGATTGTTTCCTTTGGATTTTCTTTTATTTCATAAATACTTAGTATGATGTAGGCAAATTCTGTTAATCTGTGATATAGAGAATTTTGTAATCTTCAATTTTGATTTGATGATAATTTTCACTAAAAATGAAAGTAAACGAGTTATAGACGAAAAACTACTGTAAAGGATTAAAATCCCCACTTAGGGAAAAAGGCCGACAGAGAATTTTAGGCGATGTTGCAAATAAAATCGTGATCAAATTTTCGAATTCAGTCAAATTTGAATATATGCCTCCCCCAACAGATTCTTATCTTTTTGAAAATTTTAAACTATTATTTATTAGGTTTTGTCAAGCTTTAGCGCACCCTTGCTACGGCGCTGTGCACTTGGATGGGTGACCGCGTAATGACCAATGTAAAAATAGCTCCGCTGGGTCGCTGCTCCCCTACCAACCCGCACATGGCCAGCGTGGTAGGGTATGGCCATACCCTCGCCCTTGAGGGGGGGATGCATACATCCAGCAGTGGATAAATAACGGTTGGGAAGAAGAAGCCATTTCCATTTCAGTTATGTTATTACTATTTTATTTGCCCTATCTGACTATTAATTTATCAGAGTAGTTTTCAGAAATGGGCTATTTATAAATATTTTCAGATTATGTACAATAATAAGATTAATTTTTAATTAAGATCAAGGGCAATCTATGTAAATGTAGCTTAAACATGAAGTAAACTTCTTTCATGATATAGGCAACTATTTGCTTTGCAAATTGATTACAACATACAATTTTGTTACAACATACAATTTTGTTACAACATACAATTGCAAATTGATTACAACATACATTTGGTTTAATTGCACAGTGATATCGTATTAATTTATTCAAGATTACTAGTGAAAGTTTATGATAAGCTGGCTATGTAATAGCGTATTTTTTAATGTCGAAAGTTTTTTATTAATATTCAGCGGCAAACTCAACTTATCAATTTATCGTTGAATTAATTACATTTAAAAAATGTTCTTAACAATTTATTAAAATAGCTAATTGACTTAACAATTATGAAACGCATCAGTCGACCACCCTTAGAATGTCCTTCGAACACCGTATTCCTGTAGGTGCGCCCTTCGAAGTCACCGTCATCCCTTTGAACTTTTTTTTCCCGAAGAAGGGGGAATCTTCATCTTCGCCACCTTGAACTTATGAAGATACATGTTGTAGCATCCGTGGTCAGTAAGGAATTTTGTGGTTTCATACAGTAAGCCGCCTTGTTTCCTCGATGCCCAGGGGTGGATGTTGGGTATCAGTCTGGCCGTCCAATTTCCCTTCTCTGAGGCTTCCAACAGACCCTGGCATATTCTCCGCATTTCCTCCTCGAGGTGGCCGAGGGGTTCTAGCTTGGAGGCGTGGTACTTGGCAGCGCTCAACCGGACCTTTATATGGATGGGCATATGCGATGATAGTACCAATGCCGCCTCAGTATATACGGTCCTATATGCTCTGCAGATTCTCAATGCATATTGCTCTGGATAGCTTACAGTTTCTGGCGATGTCTCTGTATGCCCATTGCTCCCATCAAAATTGGGGCGCGGAAAACATGATGAAGTCTGCGATTCCGCTAAGCAGTTTCCTCTTGCATCCTGGCGTGATGCCATGATGGCAAAGTGTTGCCGTTTTCTTAGATACTCTCGACGGGTGGGGTCCATAGGAGAGGTTCAAAGTACCCTGGCCTGAATGGTCGGGGTGATTGATTTTCCGTTTATCGTGAAGGTAATTGGCTTCATCCTTCGGCCACCACTTCGATTTTTTTGGGCACGACCTGAAGCTCCTTGTTATTCATCGAGGCACAGATATCTGTTATGACTAAATTGATCTTACCTTGGAACTCGGCTTCGGTCCTAGCTTCCGCTACTAGGGCAATGTCGTCTGCGAATCCATAAATGCTCACCCGGATGGCGTGGGAGCGTAAGGAATCCATCATACATAGTATTCCATAGCAGCGGACTCAGATCCGAACTCTGCGGAACCCCACCCGTAACTTGAACCACACTTTGCCACAGCTTTTCCTCGACAAGCACTGACCTCTCGCTGAAGTAATCCTACCTCAGATTAAGGAGGTATAGGGATATCTGCTTTCTCTCCAGCTCTTTCAGAATGGAACTCCATCTAGCCAAGTTGAAGGCGTTCTTGATGTCGAGTGTCAATAGAGCAACAAACTTTCTCGTTCTCCAAGTGCCCTCTCTTGCTCTACGGATCTGTAAAATCTTGCCCTTCGTAGTTTGCGTAGAACTCAACAATTTTGATTTTATTTTAATCCATTAAAATAAAGATGTTCATAGTATAATGTTGGTTAATGATCATCTAAACTGAACGAATTTCGCTTTGAAGGTACAAGAGAAATAGTAGCGGTATGTAAGAAGAGGTAAAGTAGAAGTAAATTATTTAGTTTTATATTACGACGTATTTGGTGACAGTATTTCCAATGTGAATCGATAACTTCGTGATTTTAACGGCCAGCATTTGAGCTAAATGTTGATATAACTAAGTCAGTGTCAGCTTATGTATACTTCATCTTAATAATAAATCAACTGTTCTGTTTATCTGTCTGTCTATCTATCTATGTCTTCCTAACGAACCTCTGTTTAATTTTTAAGTTACTATCCTAAAGAAGTCGTAGTGCGGCCTTCAGGCCTCACAACCATGGAAATCATACACCAAATATATTTTAGTAATAAAACGCTGTGAAAGATCTGGTTATTTGTTTATCTATCTATTTGTAACGCACTTCTTATTAGTTCATCTTTTAGTTGACTACCTAAAATAATTTGAGTGTGGCCTCTAGGCCCCACAACCACAGGATTATTTTCATTTAACATTGAAAAATTTTGCATGGTTTTACATGAAAAAATGATTAGTCTTCTCAAATGAAAAAGCTACAAGCCACAGCTGAAAAGAAACTATATAATAATTGAACTCATTCACCAATTGAAACCTTTTTATTTACTACTTTTGGCAAGTAATATCGAACCCTTTTTTAAAACATTGACGAATTATATCAAAACATTTAAAAGAGGTAAAGAAATTACTGACAAGTATGAAAATTTACTTGACATATACAGTAAATGCACGGGAAAGAAAGTTGAAGATTTTTATATGTTATTGATTTGGAGAGACTTAAATTGTCAGGTTTGTTCATTAGTATAACTAATTAGAATTGTTGCATAATTTTATATTAATTTAGAAAGAATGGGGACTGAGATTAATGAAAACTAGTAAAAAAGCTATTGCTGATTATTGGACTTTATGTTGAGGTAAGCCGGAATTGAAACAATTTATTGGAGTACGTCATAGAGGTCCTCGAGACTCTTTTTTCTGACCGTATCCGTTAAACGAAGAGAACGATCAATCAAATTAGAAAAAACAGGCTGTAAATAGTTTTTCCCATTCGATAAGTTTATCAATTTATTGTAAGAAAATTTCCTTTTCCTTATTATGGACAATTCAGTGATCTAGCAAACTTGACAAAAATAGGCCAATGCAAATTTTTTGATGTGGTTAACAAATTGCCAAATTTTGTTATTTGCTGATAATCAATTTTTGTATTTATCAGAATATTATCATACTTCCGAAGACGTAGAATGTTGAAAAACCCAAGATATCATACTCCCGATCATGGCTTTTTTTATACATTTTTAACCTTTGAATTTGATACTAAACTAGAAATTATAAAAACATTCAATATTAGTGATAAACCTTTGATGAGAGGGTCATTTCATATCAAATAAACTAATTTTTTGCAATTATTTTCATGACCCAATTATATTTTGCCCAAATTTGGTGTAATTCAAGTTATATCAAATAAACATACCCGTGTTTTTCCCTAAAGTACGCTGTTTACGTTGTACAGCCCTCCAAAATAAATTACCACAATAATTCATTTTTATATCACCCCTAAACCAAAAACTTCGCCACTCTGAAATTTGGTTTTAAAGAATATTTTTTTGAAAATTTTAAATTACACCTTCATTTATACTGGTTCGGCCTATATAAATAATTTATCAAAGGCTAATTTGAAGTATTTTGGAAGCCTATATCGCGTGAACGGCGCACTTTAGGGCAAATGTTCGGATTGAAATGATTTGGAACATCTCGAAAGACCATGAGATTAATTTGCTTTTTATGGTTTTAATATTATTAAAAGTTCAATTTAATTTCGATTAAAAATATTATTATTAAATAATAATTTGAAAAAAATTGTAACTGTATACGAGGGTCCATCAATACGTCCGGTAAAACGGTATAAAGAAAATCAAAAAGGTCAATTTTCAAAATTCTAATCGATGCTAAGCAACCCTTGGATGACCCGGATTAATTTCCATGAATACAATTCTTGAAAATGTTATTTCTATAAAAATTAACCCAGGTTAAAATATAACCTAAGACTGAACAACTGGGTCTTAGTCGAGTAAAATATTACGAAACAAGGTGGAACTCGCTTTAGCGGCAGTTCCTAGGCTTCTATACAGCTACCTTTCTGGTGTGAAAAGTTGTTATTGCTAGTTATTTTTGATCGAAATAATATTTATAATGTAACATCAGATAATCCGATAATCTGCACCAATTAAATTTTTCAAGATAACTTCTTATTAGGGTATCAACGTCTTAAGGTATCAACGGATCAAAGGATCAAACGATCAACGAATCAAAGGATCAACGGATCAACGGATCAACGGATCAAAGGATCAACGGATCAAAGGATCAACGGATCAACGTATCAACAGATCAACGGATCACCGTATCAACAGATCAACGTATCAACGGATCAACGTATTTAAATTTCCTATATAGGTGAAAAATTATGTAAATAAAATATAACTTATATTTGGTCTGCATTGAAAAATAATCAGGTAATCTGTACTAATTACATTTTTGCGGTTGGTATTTATCATTCACTATATAACTAATATTAATGAAGCTTTTCCATTCCATTCGGAACTTTACTTCTCTGTAATGTACGGTCCATTTTTTGAGGTGGATCAATCCTCTTCTTTCTCTTTTACTTACTACTTAACTTCACCAATTAGCCACTGCTGTGGTTAACAATAAATAAATTTAAAACAAGTTATTATTTTATTATACCTACGATGTGTTTACAATCACAATTTCGAGGGTTCTGATTAGATTTGAATTATGCGGACAGACAGACACGGAGACAGATCGTAAGGCTTCTTGCTATACTTTGTATATAGAAGCCTTTTTTAAAAGTTTTTTTTCAGAAAAATATAGTAGATAAAATATGACAATAAATTTTATCCGTTAATTTGATAACTTAATCCGTTGATCCGTGATCTGATAACTTAATCCGTTGATACCTTGATCGGTCAGATCATCCGATTAAGTCTACTATTTGATGTCGTGTCCTGTTTACCATAGGGGGTGGTCTATCGTAATTGGGTTATTTCTGGTAGAATGCTCATGTCGAAATAGTCAATTTAGAGACCATTATGAAAATAAGAGTTTTACACCTACATCTTCTTAATACTTCGGAATAGACTGCTTGCATCAAATAATCTAAAAGAATAACAAACGTAATTATTTTGTACACGCAAATATTTCGAAGATGTGTAAAAGGCAAAAGAGGGTTTAATTGTTTTCTTTCATGAATGATTTTGGGATTAAATTGAAATAAAAATTTATTTGTAAAAGTGTAGGATTTAAAATTTAATAAAATAAGTGCATTAAAGAATAAGTGCGCGGTTTGATAAACAATTTTTGGTGGGATGAACAAGGAGAATGAAGGGGAGTCTCGGTACGTCTGTGGAGACGTGAAGACGTAAAAAGTCTCGTTCCGTCTGTGGAGACTTAAAATGAGGTGAATTTTAGAATTTGTTTTTTTGAATAATTCGCTTATTAAGTTATTAATGAAAAGTTGATTGATGATTCAAGAAGTTAAAAGAAGTAATATAAAAGTTTCGATTAATATTTTGGAAGATATTTTAAAAGTTTGGAGACCGCTGATAAAATTTTATGGTCACGTTTTTCTGGGGGTTATGTTACTGATTGGAAAATTATTGAAAATTATTATTCTATGGACTTATCTGAGCGTTTATCCTGAGACAAGAAGAAATTCGATTCATCATTAATCCTGTTTGGAATCTTCGTGATATGGAAATTGGATCCAACCGCAGAGTTATCTCCACTCCATTTGTTCCACTACGTGTTCTCCGCATCGATCGTGTACGACGGTACTTCGGTAAGCAAATTGTGTCGACACTCTTTAATAACATTTATCATAATAACCAGTTCGCGCGTGATTTTAAACTTTGGGGATTTATAAAATTTTTATTATTAATTGTTTTTGTAAATTTTATTTACTCCTAATTATTAAAAATCCATCTTTTGTTTTTTTTAAATGATTATATTTGTCAATAAATTACATTATTTGGTTTACAAATAACTACGTTTGATTTCACTTAAATTTACAGCAGTGAAGAAAAGAATAAATAGGTGTAAGGTACAATAAGTTTGTTGTCCCGTGTATTTCTGCAAAGTTATTAGATTAAGATAACTTACATGAGCATTCGACAGATTAATGAGCCCAAGTTTCGACCCAAATATTTACAGAGTCTTTCATGCATTGCTGGCCGGAGCATTATTAATTAAGTGCCATATAATTTCTCCCGCTATAGAAATTAAATTTTGAATATTTACAGTAGCAATACATGGCAATATGTAGGTTGAAAATTACAATCTTAAAGCACAGAATATTTTTGTAACCTATCTTAATATATAAATTCTGATTAGATTTGAATTATGCGGACGGACACAGACACGGAGCCAGATCATAAGGCTTCTAGTTATACTTTGTGTAGAAGCCTAAAAATAAAATAGAATAAAACAAGGTGGAACTCGCTTTAGCGGCAGTTCTTAGGTTTCTATACAGCTACCTTTCTGGTGTGGAAAGTTGTTATTATCTGGTTATTTTTGATCGCCATATAATGTAACATCACATAATCAGATAATCTGCACCAATAAAATTTTTTGCGATTGGTAATTATCATTTACTATATAAGTAATAACAATCAAACTTTTCCATTCTATTAGAAATTTTACTTCTCTGTAATGTATGGTCCTTTTTTTGAGGTGGACCAATCCTCTCCTTTCTCTTTTATTTATAACTTAACTTCACTAACCACATCAATAAAAAATTATTTTTTCACATCAAAGTAAAACAAGTAGTTTATATAGGGAGACCTCTTCGAAAATATCTTTAACTTAGTAAATTTCTGTTGAACATTTGCGTATTTATAAATTGCATTAGCGAATCGAAGCAACGGATTAACAGATTAACGCAATACTATATAGACGAAGTATTTAAAATATAACAACGTATCAGTTGATCAACGTTATGATTGGCTCTGAAACATGCGGACGGACACGAAGCCAGACCATAAGGCTTCTTTCTATACCTTGTATAGAAGCCTAAAAGTAGCGCACTGGCTACCCAGTTCTTAGACCTCTATACACACAGAGTATTTCCAACACGATTTGAAACGCTCTGTATGATTTTGAATTATGCGGACGGACAGACGGACAGACGGACAGACAGACGGACACGGAGCCAGATCATAAGGCTTCTTGCTATACTTTGTATAGAAGCCTAAAAGTCGATTTTAAATTTAAAACACATTTTTATTTTATTATACATACGATGTGTTTACAATCACTGCTGCAAGCTGCAAAAATAATATTAAACTTATTATTTTAGTATATTTTTGGTATAAATGATCTATTTTTGGTAGAATAGTGGGGTTTTTATGCGTCTAATGTACTATTCTGTTACTAGGGCTAGACTAGCCCTAAATGGGCGGGGTATGCATCGAAATAGGTGAGGATTAAGAAATACGGGAGATAAGAAATATTTTTGGAAATCCAAAATTCTTTTTTTAACTAACAATAACTTTCTTTCAGGGTGACGTATTTTATTCCACTAATAATGCATATTCCACTTACCAATGGGTTCGGACTTAAACCGAAAATGGGCGATTAGAACTGTTTCGTAAATTTTCGGAAACTATTTTTTTTAATTAACCAGAATATTTTGGTCACATTTAAAAAAAGTTAAAAAAATCTTTTCAAATAGAATTATTTTATACGATATTTTACTCCAACAATAATATGAGAATGGGAGAAGCTTGCGAGCTGAAGCAAGATTCAGACCGAAATGGAGTTTGGGCAAATTACGAAATTGGCGGGGATTAGCCCTAAATGGCTGAGAGGCGGTCATAGCTTGGTAGTTAAGTGCGTCTACTGCTAATGCGAAACGCTCGGATCGAATCCGGGCAGGGTAAGAACTTTATTCTGACCGTCTCTCCTCGGCAGGCAATGGCAAACCACCGAGGTAATCTGCCAAGAAAATCCATCTCGAAATGAAGTGTAGTACACTTCCCGTGGTTCGGAGCCCACGTTAAACAAGTAGGTCCTCTATGTATGTGAAAACAATTTGAACGCACATCATATGCATAGAAAGAGATAGAACGAGATGGGTCACCAAACCCTCATTAGGGTAAAAGGACTGAGAAGGAAGAACCTCTAAATGGGCGGAGTACATGTTGAAATAGAAATACGGGCAATTGGAAAAAATTTTATGCGAAACTCTCATACTCGCCAAAAACTGGAAAATATTTTATACCATTTTTCGCCAAGCCACTTTGATTTGCTTAAAATTTGAAATTATTTTAAATTTGCCTTTTTCATCCATTATGCAAGATTTTAATACAGATATTAAAGAAAGCTATTTAAAAAAAGAAAGAACCAAGTGGAACAAAAATATCTACTTCTTCACGACAATGCACCAGTTCACAGTTTACACCTAAAGCTTATATTTTAAGTTATATGTTTTTTGCACTAGTATGTACATTTAAACAAAATTTGGTATTTATGACTTCACGAATTTTAGGCGATAAGATAGGCTGGTTTAAGGTCAAGTTTTACCAGCTATACCTGAGAAATAATAATGTAATAGTAGTTAATAGGTCCAATTATGAGATTTTGGTTCCAAAGTGGTGCTACACCGAAGATTATTTTCATTTTTGCCACCATATTGTGGTCAACTGGTTTGGCATCAATTGACGATAATGGAAATACTTTAAAATTAGTAAATGTTGTATGTATAATTAAATTTATTTCAAATTAATGATTAACTTAGAAATTTCTTCAAAGAATCTTATTTATTTATAAATTAATTATTATTATTTTAATATTAATTTCATTTCATAATCCCTCTATTTTTTATTAAATTGAACAATAAATGCAATCATTTTATAATATTGATAAATTATTTTTACATCATATTCTAGTTCGATCAACAAAAGCAATTCACAAATTTCCATAGTTACCATTTTTATCACCATTATATTGTTAAGAAAAGATATTGTCCCAAAAATATGATTTGTTCAGATATTGGATATCAGGCGACGTGTTTATATTGTGATAAGGCGCACTTTTATAACAAAAACAGTAAAAAAATACTTTAGGGTCATTCCATATCAAATTTGCCAACGTATTTTCATAACCCTCTTGTATTTTGTTCAAACTTGTTGTGACTCTAAGTTTTAAAAATAACAATAACACCGTAATAAAATATAATAATATTCCTTAGAACTAATGTCTTTGTTGTGACTGCAGCAAGCTGGCACATAATTGCATATAATATTTAAAACACTTTAATATATTATTATGATCCATTATTATCATTGAAGCACTACATTCTATGAATATGGCTATCCCTATTTGGGATTTACAAAATCCGTTTGCTGGGGAGGATTAGACCCCATATGTACATTATGTTTGTATATTAAAGTTTTGTAATTCGTACATATCACTCACAATTTGGGACATCTCGACGCCTCACTCACGATCATTCTCCAACCACGCCTATCGCCAAACCTCTCCCTCCAGTCCCTCACGCCCATCACCTCCAAGTCGCTGGTCACCTGGTCCCACCATCTTACTCTTGGTCTACCCCTCGCTCTGTCCTCTGTGGGTCTCCATAGTGTGATTCTCTTGACTGCCTCCTCATCGCTTCGCATTATATGACCCAGCCATCTTACTCGTTGTGACTTTATGAATTTCACTATGTCGACTCCATCGCATTCTTGTAAAATCTCTTCATTTCTCCTCCCTCTCTTTTCACCGTCCTCCATTTTAGGTCCCAAAACGGTTTTCAATATTTTTCTTTCAAGTCTTCTCAACATTTCCGCATCGTGTTGCGACATACATAGCGTTTCCTCTGCATAAGTGATTACTGGTCTTATCATCGTCTCATATATCTTCATTTTTGTTGCTTTTGTTAGTTTTTTATCTTTTAACATCAACTTGTTAGCATAGTATGCCCTGTTACCCAATTGCACCCTTCTTCTTAACTCTTCATCTCTATTACTATCTCTTTTGATTTGTACTCCCAGGTAAACAAAGTCACTCACCACTTCGTATGTTTGGTTTTCTATCTTTATGTCACTTCTAAGCCACGTCTTTTTCTGTCGCATTTCATATATTTCGTCTTAATTTCGTTAACAAAAAGGCCCATTTCCTTCGCTGCTTCAACCATTTTCTTGAACATTATTAGTACCATTTTATTACACGATCTTGCCATAATTAGTACGTCGTCTGCGTAGGCTATTATTTGTCCTTCTCTTGTAGTTATTGATCCATTTTCATCCATCTTTCTTATTACTTTCTCCATCACTACGTTAAACAACGTCGCGAGCGCATCGCCCTGTTTCACACCACAATTTACCTCGAAAAATTCCGTTTCATCTTCTCTTACTCTGACGCATGCTGTGGTATCCTCCAACGTCATTTTTATCAATCTTATCAGCTTAGTTGGTATGGTATCTTCATTTCCCTTAATGCCTTGTATAATTTTTTCCTGATCACTGTGTCAAAGGCCTGTCGGAAGTCCACAAACATCATATGTAAGTCGATGTTAAATTCGCGTGCTTTTTCCATAGTTCGTTTCACCACATGTATCGCCCCCGTCGTTGATCTGCCTTCTATGAAACCATATTGGTAGTCGCCTATCAAACCTTTTGTGTACTCCTTCAGTCGGATATGTATTATCGACGTTATCACTTTATATGTTGAATTGAGTAGGGTTATTCCTCTATAGTTTTTGCATTCATCCGGGTCACCTTTCTTTTTTATTTGGACGATAACCCCCTCCTTCCATCTCTCAGGCATCTTCTCCTCTTTCCAGACTTGCTTCACCAGGTCGCACACTCTAGCTACCCCTTCCTCTCCACAGTATTTTACGAACTCGACATTTAATTCGTCCGTCCCCGGTGCCTTTCCGTTTTTCATTTTACCGACAACTCCCGCTATTTATTCGTTCGACGGCAATTACACTTCTTGTTCGTCGCTCTCTATGTCGTGTTGTAAGTCCTTACCATCTAGATTTTTGTTCAGCAATTTTTGGAAGTGTCCCATTCATATTTGCTTTATTTTCTCTTTTCTGCCTTCCACTTTTCCTGTTTTATCCTTCATGCCCCTGATCGTGATTCTGTTACTCGATTTTTGCTTCTTTATTAATTGGTAGAACAATTTCGCATTATTAAATTTGTTACTTGTCTCTATTTCTTTCATTCTCTCCATCATCCAAGTATTCTTTTTGATCTTGTATAATTTATCTGCGTTCTTTGACAGTCTTATTAATTATCTAATTATAATGATTAACATAGAAACTTCTTCAAAGAATCTTATTTATTTATAAATTAATTACCTATTATTATTTTAATATTAATTTCATTTCATAATCCCTCTATTTTTTTTATTAAATTGAACAATAAATGCAATCATTTTATAATATTGATAAATTATTTTTACATCATATTCTAGTTCGATCAACAAAAATAAAAAAATACTTTAGGGTCATTCCATATCAAATTTGCCAACGTATTTTCATAACCCTCTTGTATTTTGTTCAAACTTGGTGTGACTCTAAGTTTTAAAAATAAAACACCATAATAAAATATAATCATATTCCTTCGAACTAATGTCTTTGTTGTGACTGCAGCAAGCTGGCACATAATTGCATAATATAATATTTAAAACACTTTTATTATTATGATCCATTACCATGATAATTCATTTATATGTCACTCTTAAACCAAAAGCTCTCCCGATCTGCAATTTGGTATGCAAGTAGCCAAAAGTGTACTAAAGATAATATTATACTTTTTTTTAAATTTAAAAAAACACTTTTTCTCAACAAGAAGGAGGGGGTTTCTGGCACTCAAAGTCAAAAGTTGGCTAGGGCCCTCATTTTGATTTTTATTATTTTTGGAACAGGACATGTGTATGTGGTACAGTTCAGCAAGTATAAACAATTTATCAAAACTCTACAACGCTACGTTTAAAGTTATATCAAATAAACGCATACGTTTATTTGATATAACTTAGAATTAAACCCTTTTGTACAAATTAAAATACTAATCGTAGACATGGCAAATGAAAATCAGCAGAACATAAGAAACATAAACGGTATTTAGACTGTAGAGGGATGTAGTTCTTTTTGGTGTTCGCATCACAAATACTGGGGAATGCAAAAGCGAAATTAGACACAGAATCACACTGACAAAGACGACAGTGGCAAATCCAGAAATTTTAAATCCACTAAAATGTGGAATAAGAACTGATATTTTATTACTAAACTACATTCTGTTTGTTAACGTCTTGCGACATTGTCTGATTCCCTGTATGTACTCGTTATATATTGAATATGTATAAAGAGCACAGGGGACCTACAGTTCAACAAAAATTACATAGAGGCATAAGATGGCCTAATACATTTGGCGACAGCTGTATATATTGTTGTGTCACCTCCTCTTGTGTCGCTTTTATGGACAGAGGACGTGCGACAACAAATCGATGAGCACCTACCTTCTATTTGACTCTTTGGCTCTCAGGGTGCCTACTCGTTAAGCTTTACTGACTTGATCGGCGGAAACACAAAAAAGACACAATTCAATATAAACAATTTTTAATAAACACAAATAATAAATCGAATTAACAAACATTTCTTAACTAAAAATAAACGAACTCAAAATATAACTGTGAATGTAAATACCTGCGAGGTTAGGCTTATCAGTGCACTTGGTTCGGCGCACTTTTTGAATATTCGGCTCTTGACTTCTCGCTTCTTCTGGACAATTCTGTTTTTTCTGTTCTCTTCGGAATTCCGGTACCCGGATTCCGTCTTTCGATGCCGTTTCAATACTCGAGGACGAGTGGAATGCCTCTATTCCGTCCAATAGTCCCCAACTGTGAGGTACTAATTGGCTCTGTAGTGCGTGCTTAGCACTTGAATTCAACTTCGAACTTTATTTTTGCGGAGCAAATTATTTTGCGACTATTCGCTTGCTCGCAAATTTATTATCTTTTTTATCTTGGTTGTTTTCTGTACCAAGGTGATTCTTCTTCATTTTGTTTTTATTTCTTGCCATCCAGATTTATTTTATTGATTTGAAAAACCCCGTTTCCTTGCCTTTTCCTCGCACTCGCATTTAAATTAATAATAACAAAACTTAATTTAACAATGATTAATCCTAACAAATACAATTATACAAATGCATAGCAACAAACAATAATTGTGTCTCTTTCGATGTATTGCTATAAAATAAGCGAATTTACCCTCGTTCGCGGTAGACACAACAATATATTACATACAATGCCCTCAAATAGCCATTGTCAAATAATACAATACAGAATTTAATCTCGTTTACAGATTTTTCGGCACGGAGATAGAACATTCGCAAAAGAATCGGCATACCCAAATGATCCCTACGCAAATGAAACTTACTATCCATTTGGAATTGGACAGCTTACGTCGGTAAGTTAGAAAAACCTGTTTTACCTTTTTTATGTTATTATCCCTAGCAAGGAAAACTTAGTATGTTTAAATTTGGAGCTGTGTTACGTGAACGATACAAGAAATTCTTAGACTTAATCTATATACCCGATGTAGTGTATGCAAGAAGTACCGATAAAGATAGAACTAAAACTTCGCTTCAACTGGTTTTGGCAAGTTTGTATCCACCGAAGGGAACTATTCTAGAATGGAACGAAATGAATTGGAATCCTATACCCATAAATTACGTAGATGAAAATAAAGATGATGTAAGTATGTATAGTATTATATTCTTGAAATGCATGAGTGCCCTATCTGAAGGTCAAAGATGGTCGATCTTTAGCCTCATATATGTACGGAGATAATATTTACTAGTATTTACTAGATCGGATTTACTTATACACTCAAGGGGATCACGACCAGATATAAAATTAAATCTCGTAAATCTCACTTTTTACCTAATACAAAACCTGAGTCTGTGAAAAATTGAATGAGCGAATCAGTGAGTGGAGACGTTACAGATATAATCAATAGTATACCAAAACTTTGATTTTGTTAAATGCCGCACAAATAAATATATTTCTTGTAGTTATTATTATTTGCCAAAAACCTGGAAAAATATCTGAGCATCTTCAAAAATTATGTGGAAACATCTTTTGAAGGCAAGGAACTTACAAAAAAATATAGAAGCTTGTTTGAATTGTACACCAATCATACTGGAAAGAAAATTGAAGAATTTTTCTCCTTCTTTTTTATTTGGAGTGGCTTGCAATGCCAGGTAGGTTTATTAATTTTAAAAGCTTTTACGTTTTTGTTTCAATTTAGAAAGAATGGGGTCTCAAACTTCCCCATTGGGTTACTGATGATGTAATGAAAGCTAGTGAGAAAGCTATTTCAGAGTATTGGATTTTATGTGGAGGTACAACTGAACTAAAGCAACTCTCTGGTGGTATGTACAATGGATCTTGAGAAAACTACGTTGTTTTATAGAAATATATTTACAGGGAACCTTTTACAAAAACTGGTAGCAGATTCCCAGTTAAAAATCGAGAATAAATTAATTCCGGATCATCGCAAAATGTTCATGTATTCTGCACATGATGTTACGATAGTTGCCTTATTGCACTGTTTAAATTCTTTCCCTCCACATATTGTGCCATATAGTGCATACATACTAATGGAACTTCATGAAATTGATGAGGTTTATGGTTTTAAAGTCAGTCTTCAATAATAATTGTTTTGATATGAAACTATAATCTTAAATTATACTTTTTAGATTTTTTATCAAAATTATGAAAATATTCATCCAAAAGAGATTAAAATACCAGGTTGTGACTATTTTTGTCCATTCGACAAGTTTGTTGATTTACTGAAGGAAAATTTTCCTTTCCCATCTGTATATTTACCAAATTGAATAGTGCTAATAAAAAGTTAAAATATTCTTCAAGTATAAGTTATTTGTTTTAGCATTTGCTTAGAAAATTTTTAAACATTAGTACATATTAATCACATTTTTTCAAGTGTTTACCTCGTATGCTGTTTCATAACCTCTTCTACTAGAAGATTTATACATCAAAAAGTCAGCTTATCCATAAAACGAAATTACCTTCATGGACGTATTATTTAAAGTAGACTACTTTTTTACATGAACCTTGTTGTCAACACCATTTAAAACCTATTTGCCGATAACCTATATTAAATTGGTGAGGCAAGTAAAAAAAGATAACAACATTTGAAGCTGGTGTTACCCGTAATTTTCCGTAGTTTAAAATAGAAATAATAGTTTCAATTTACCACCATTTATGTATTCCTTCCCATTTGAATTTTAGGTAAAACTTCAAACACCATTTTTCTAATTCAAATATTCTACTACATTATTGTAAATATTGTAAATAATAATGTAGTCACATTGTTTTGAAGAAAAATAAATTTCATCATTGTAATTTTTATTTTTGATAATTTTCCAAGAAAACAAGATAATTTTTTGTGCAACGGTTGTTATCGAACCACGTATTGCTATGAAATCGAAGTAATTGTCTTCTAAAAAGTGTAATTTTGGGTAGAATATGTGTAAGGGTTTGGATGGAGTAGTATCCCTTACCATTTTTTGCCATGATCTTCGCAGTATTCAAATTTGGGAGCTGTTAGTTTTCTTTATCAACACAACCCATTGGCGTTTGTCGGGATTTACCACCCATCTGCAATATTTTTGAAAGTGAATGATCTAACCACCTTAAATTGGGTTATCAACAAGTCGAAAATTTGACCATTTTGTTCATCCAATTCGAACAAATGGAAGAGAAATCGGAACACCTTTATGGTTATCGCTATACATAAATTCTTATCTTGAAGAGGACGTTACCCAATAAGATAAGTGATCATTATTATTTTTTAATAATCTGTCTATATGCGCTATTTAACATCAAAGTAATAATAGTTAATCGTTCTGGGTCAACAAAGAAAGATATAATATGTTTCTAGCAGCCTAAAAAACGTGCTGATAAGATGGATTGGTTAAGCTTTGAATTTTATTTGTTGTTCATGGTGTTCAAGCCTTTTATATTATTTTTCTCGATTGATTTTGTCATTAATATTTATTTGATTAATATAGAGTTATAGAGTATACTTTTTATGCTTTTTATTTTATTCAACTTGATAACTTTCACGATTCAGATAACAGCAAGAGTTAGGAGCGGGAAAAATGGTATGGTGCCGGGTCTTATTTTTTTCACTATTTATTTTGAGCAATCCACACCCTTAGCTCTCCAGCAATCTGAAGCTCTGCTCCTATGATAAACGTATTATCTAGATTTACATGTTTTTGTGCCCACACGTATTTTATAAGTAGCTATCCTGGTGACCAGGAAGGTACGTTATTATGGTGCTCTGTAACAGTCAATGGTGAACGTTATCGGAAGATGATAACAAATTATTTTTGGCACCAATTGAACGATATTGATGTTGAAAGTTTTAACAAGACGGTGTCACATGCAACACAAAACAGTTATTGCACTATACCACAAAAGGTCGATAACACACAGCCCTGATGTTACTATCAGCTCTTGTTGCTTGAGGGAGAGCTAAAATCGTGGGTTTGACTTGGAAACGTTATCCTTAAATTTAATTAAGAGCGCCAGCTGATTGGACAACGATGGAATATAAAATTCGGACCAAAATGGGCGCTATTAAAAACCTGTCGTGAGATAAACAAAAATAACTTATGGCCAACAAAAGAATAATCATGAATTAATTACCTGTTGGTCGGTCCTTATGAAAACTTAAAATGGAGTTTACCTAAAACGTTTTCAGAAATATAAATATATGATGGCAGAAACTGAAGTCTGCTGCGTGTACGTACTCAAATTTCTTGACCAAGTGCGCTAGGTTTAAAACTGCAGGTAGGGAACATTCGTAATGTAACGCTTTCGATCGCTTGTTAGAAATTTGGAAAATAGAAATGGAAACAACATACAGGGCGAGTCAAAAGTGAACGCTACAGCTCACAAAGTTTCCCGGCCGCGAAATTTCTCGTTTCGGCGACCAAAATTGGCCATCAAAAGATTTTTTTCTTTGGAGTTAAGTAAAGCAAAAGGTGTATTAATGCCAATGACCCCTTAGCGATTCCAGGGTTAAAGAACGAGATTCTGTAACCACCGGTCGCTCTTCGGATATACTTCCTCCAGAAACAGTTGGAGTAACTTTCGAACAAAATTCAACTTAGTCGTTTACCGATCTACTAAGACTATTTTTTGATTTAGCTGCCACCACCGTTCGATCAATTCTAAATGTAGAATTCTGTTCTCAAAAACAATGTTAGATATCGTGATTTTTCTGGTATGAGTCCGAGAGACTCCTTTTTGGTGCTAAGTCCCCCGGCTTAATGTGGAGGTTGAAACCTATGTTGCGCGCAAAGGGCACTAAACGAAAACAACTGAATATTTAAAAATTTGATTTATTTTTTAAATTTATTCTTAATTTTTAAATAAATGTCTCGACTTTTACTAACATTTCCTATTATTAGAATGCCTCCCCCTGAAGTAAGTAGATGATAAAAATGTTCGGCTTGAAAAGTGATGGTGTACATTTGTGATATTTAAACAAAAAGATGATGGTTGCGATAAAACCATATCGATTGGACGCAGAAACGTTTTAAAACTTTAAAATTTATTAAAATTGATAATAACACTTCAATGTGTATCCACCAGATAAAGCACAGTTTTCCCTTTGCCTTTAAACCTTCATCTCCTTTCATATAAAATTAAAAACCCACTATAGTTTTTGAGAACGTTTCAACGATAAACAGTTTATGGTTTTTATAGCACCCCGGGGGTGTGGGTGTGAGATAAACCGCGATATAAATCTTCCATTTCGTAAATGCCTATCATAATTAAAATACCTCAAATATTTTGGAAAATACACCTCCTCACGGTTTATTAAAATCTTTTGTATTCAATTCAAGATGGAAGACGGTCAGGCCTGAACGTTATCGAGACCAACTGCTAACGCAAGGCGCCCCGGTTCGACTCCGGGTACAGTCTAAAAATTTCTTAAAAGCAGGCGGTCCCCCATGTGTTAATGATTTGCCGTCATTACAATAAAAAACAGCGTACAGGAAAGCTCGCCAATACGTATGGCAAGCGCCGCGATTTAAACAGGGAAACATTCTTCTAATGCACAATGAAAGCATTAGAAGAAACCTACAGCCGAATGGATTGAAATACTATAGGAATAGAATAGAATAGAATGCAATTCAAGACCGGAATGCTTTATCTAAACCGCGCCAAAACTTAATTTTTCAATTTCTACGTCAGCTAACACGATCGTCAGACCAGAGGTTAAGCGAGCTGTGCTCGCAAAATACTCCCCAACGCCACTTTTATGCTACCCTATCATCTCGGAATGCTTAAAAATTGCATGAAGAATTGGCAGTTTTGCATAAAAATGTAGTTAATGATACCGTGATTTCATACAAATAACAATAAAAAAATAGATAAAAGCGTTATTATAATTATATTATAATAACAAATAATAGTATTTAACATTTTAGCGGCGTGGGCGTTTATTATAATTTACATTATTGTCTTTTGATGATAAGAATGAATGTGCGAATGAATGTATGCGTTGTTTCCAACTTTAGGGGTCACATATATAGTATTAATATACAGTATCGGACAAAAAGAAAGCGACGCATTCATAATTTTTTATTTCGACATTATTAGTAACAATAGAATGTAAATTATTAAAAAGACAGTTTCATCAATTACTATAAATATTATTAGCAAAAATTATAAATCAAATGAGAGTAATTCATTTTACAGTTCATTTCAAATGTTTTCATGTTTTATAACGCGACATAAATAGAGCGACTCGCCAAAAAAATTAATGTTTACCTAATTTAAGTAATATATTCTTAATATTTTGTTCAATACCCTTTATTCCTAATCACTTCCCGACATCTTTTAGGTATAGATGAAATAAGGTTTTCAATTATGTCGTCATCAAACGAAGTCCATACTTCAGCGATTTTCTCAAATAAGGCAGCTGCATTTTTGAACTAATTTTTCAGAATTCTTTTGTTTATTAGTTTCTAAAGATTCTCAATCGGGTTTAGGTCTGGACATTGAGCGGACCACTTTAAAACTCGCACATTGGTACGGATAAACCAGTCTTTCACAATTTTTGCCGTGTGCTTCGGGTCACTATCATGTTGAAAAATGAACCCAACAGGCATATTCCAATTCGCATAAGGTAACATAGCTTTGTCCAATATACGATATTCATGTACATATAACGATCCATTATGCCCTCAATTTTATGCAATGGTCCCATTCCATAACTCGAAGAACTTCCCCAGATCATCACATTCTGATAACCGTGTTTTACGGTAGTTTTAACATATTTAGGAACAAGTTTTTTATTAATTGGGCGGTGCACATACTGCACTCCATCACTCATTACACTAAACTTAGATTCATCACTAAAAAGAACTTTTTTTCAGTCTTCTGCCGTCCAGTTTAAATGAGTCGAGGCAAACTCCAGTCTAGCCAGTATATTTTTTCTTGACAGTCTGTGTTTTTTTGGCAGGTCTTTTCGCTGGAAGACCACATTGAACTAATCTTCTCTGGATTGTTCTTTCTGATACTGAAGGTTCTCCTATTTCTGCCAAAATTTGATTTACTGATAGAAATGGATTTGCCAAAGACAACTGTTTTACTCTTCGATCATATTGAGGTGTAATTTTTTTCGGTCTTCCCGTGGATTTTAAGTTCACTACCACTCCTCGATGGTTATAGTTTATTATCGTTTTATGTAGTACAAGTTCGCGGTAGTTACCGTTGAACAAATGCAAAACATATTACATCTTGTATATTCAGATACACCGACAGCTCTCTGCAAAAAGTTTGTATGAACTACGTTACCAAATTGCGGAAATTTATTTTAAAAGTCAGAGTTCCATTCGCGAAACTTATAAAGCTCTTCGCCCATTTTATGGTCGACATTATCGGCCTTCTAAGCAGGCTATTGGTGCGGTGATGGATAAATTTATCCATCCGTTTTATAATAGATATCGACACATGCTCAATACATTTTTGTTTCCAAAAATCCAAGAGTTAAACATCGACAATTTATGGTTCCAACAGGATGGTGCTACGTGCCACACAGCCACCGAAACCATCGATTTATTGAAAGGACAATTTGGTGACAGCATTATTTCAAGAAATGGTCCTATCAATTGGCCTCCAAGAACGTGTGATTTGACGCCTCCAGATTATTTTCTTTGAGGGTAGGTTAAATTCATGGTTTATGCTAGCAAACTAACAACTCTGGAAGCATTTGAAGTTAATATTAAGCAAGCCATTTTTGAAATAAGGCCGAAATATTGGAAAAAGTGGTCAAAAATTGCACTGATTGAATGCGCTTTGTAACGATTAGTCGTGGTGGTCACATGCCGGAAATCATTTTCAAATCATAAATGGCATTAAATTTACTTTCATAAAAAAATAATTAAAAAAACATTCCATCAATTTTATAATGTTTTATTTCAATTTGAAGTTCTCATGCAGTTAAAAAAACACCCTATACAATTTTAATGGTACACCGTTCTTATACGATATTTTTATTCTATAGTGTAGTTCGATTATGAAACTTGAACAAGGAACTGAACTGAAACATTACCCATTCGTCCCCGATCTCCCCTACACTCTCAGTAATTTGATAATTATTTAATTATTTTATAAACAACAATAAATCATTGCATTTAAATAGGAATGATAGAATTCTTTTAATCATATGTATTATCAGTGCAATACCAGTAACCAAACATAGCATAACTCACAAGGCAGTAATCGAATTACCTATTGATTTTGCAGATATGTCGGTTTTACTTTTATTAATAATTGTTATAATATTATGTGTCATAAGTTTGTTGTGCCTTTCAGTAAGAAAACCTAAAAATTTTCCACCAGGTAAATATATTAATTTTTTTGTCCAAAAATTTATTCAAACCTGAATTTTTGAAAATACCTTAACCGAAGTGTTCGATTGAAAGGCGACTGAATGGCCCGTAATTGACGGTGTAGAAATTTTCTAGACCCTTGGTTTGGTGATAAATTGGGGTTGGGGTGAAATTTATTAAAAAATGTAGTAAATATCAGAAAAAGGAATTATTTACAATTTAAAACAATAATTTCCGTTGGTTCAAACGGATTTTAATTTTTTAATTTTTATTTTTGCTAAAGAATTTGTTTGAATACGAAATTATTTTAATACTTCAGTTAAGTCAGTTTCTAAAATTTTATTTTTAATTTATTGCATGGGTAATTCAATAACGCGTGTCATTTAAATTTGTATAAAAAATGTATTTTATATTTTCCCAATATTTTGGATATAATAAATTATAAATAAAAATTCGTCTTTTTCTCCAAAGTCCTTTTTAATTAAATTTCAAGACGCGTTTAGAGAATTTACAATTCTTTTTAATTTGTTGTTTGACTCTATTATGGACCGATGATGAAAACTTTGTAAATTCTCGAAACGCGTTTCGAAATTTAATTAGGAAGGACTTTGGAGAAAAAGACGAATTTTTATTTATATTTTATTTTATATTTTTGAAATTTTTGGAATTATTGCAAAAATTGGAAATTTTCTCCACGGTATGACTTAATTTTTTTGGCAAAATTTTCATGACGTTTTCGGATAAATGAAACTGAAAGTTTGCAATTTCACATCGAATATTGTTCTAGAGCTCTGTTCCAAAATGGCTTATGGGTTTTCAGCTACCCAGATTCGACAATTTTGTTTATATAGATATATTGAACTTAATTTTTGTTTTAAATTGAAAAAAATGTTCTACATTAAAATATTCGATAAGCTGTTTTTTGAACTTTGTTTATTAGTTTGAAATAGGACATATCAAGATAATTAAAATCCCTCTAATTCGATAATTAATAGTTTTTTTTATTAACATCCAAGAGCATTACAATAAGTAATTTTTGTTAGAGATACAGAAAATAACATGTGGCTTACTTCCGTATAGAAGGTAACAATGTTCTAAATAAGAAATGCAACAATGTCAATTTTGAGTGAATAATTGGCCTTTTCTCCCGGACATTTGTCCGCCATATCGCCACCATAAAACCGTGGCGGAAACTTATTTTCATGTAGATTTAACAAATTGTTATATTCAAAATTAAAGTCGTTCCAGAAAACAGCGTATGGCATCAAGAAAATGTGAAAACTCTGGGATCAAAATGGAAAAGTATATTTAGATGTCCCTATTGCAGCACCCTTAACGTTAAACATATTATGCTCAATTGTTCTACTCAACGCTGAATTTACTGGCTTGTTGTTTGAACGAAATCGAACTATTAGTGGTTGAGTTATAACTCGACTTCTCCTTCAGGTGCCTATCCGTTACCGGATGTTGGTGACCTCTCTCCTAAGTAACTTTCATTTTGAACTCAAGACTATTAATCGTAAAACTTACCCGGTCAGTATGATTTATGATGTGATGTATACATAAGTTGAATTTGTAGGTCCAAAATGGTATCCAGTGGTAGGAAGTTTTCTAGAATTCAAAAAGGTAGTCAAATCTTGTCGAGATGTAGCACCTGCAATGGATAAACTCTCCGAGCAATATAAATCCAATGTTATTGGATTAAAATTTGGAAATAGTAATATTGCCATTATATGTACGCTTAAATTGATCAAAGAAGTACTTCTCGATCCAAACTTCTGTGCTAGACCAGACACTTTTTTTTGCCGATTACGTTCAATGGGAAAAATAAGAGGTAAGTTTATTAATAGAATTATAAATATATCATGTTTTCTTTATACATCTTTTTGACGTCTTCCGCATCCCAATCTTCATAGATCTTTACTTCTTGTTTTTCTATCATGTAGATCTCATAGCAGATGTTACGCCTTTTCAATGTGAAGGATGTCTTTGGTAACCTTCCGTTTTCATTATAGTCTCCGTGATATTTACATAGCATTGTATCTGAGAATCACGAGGCCCCGGTGCAAAATATTCGCTGATATATCAAATTTTTACTGCCAGATATTTACTAACTAAAAATCTTCTCCCGCAGAGGTACCGGAAATCGCTTGGAGCATACGTGTTGCAATTTTTCCATTGTTGTGTTGTTCTTACAAAACTTTGCTTTTTTCTGCATTGCCATTTTCTCATTCACCTTGGTGGACTTGATCCTCACCATCGGTAGTTAAATGATGCTCCAATGGCGTTCGATTTCTAGCATCATTAGCACTTTACACGTGTGAAGATGATTTGCTCGGCATCGCTGTCTTCTCCACGATAGTAACATGTTAAACTTATGGAGGTATTTTCCGAAGCACCATTTCAATGAGCTCAATACTCATGTCGCCTTGTACTTTTTGTCCCAATGTTTCCGCGAGATCCATGGGGAGATTTTGGGGATCAGTCGGTATGCCCGTCTTCCTTTATTTGACTTGTCAAAATGACGAAATAATTTCAGGAATTAACTTATCTAGACGAGCTTGGATAGCACCGAACAATATCAGAACCAATTACAGTAGATGTGACGACTCTGTTGACGTAATGACGTAAAATTCCTAACGTCAGATCAACTTAACTTGAAGCTTATATATTATGGACAGGCAGCCAACTTAACTAACGAAACCCCTTTCTTTTTAATCCGGGCTTGGGATCGGTACTGGTGGAGTTTCTGCTAAACACAAAAATGAATTAACCCCAAAATCCCGCAGTTTTTAACTACTTAATAATTACAGGAGTTTCAATGGCCAGTGGAGAATTATGGATTACGCAGAGAAACTTTGTTGTTAAGCATCTTCGCAATGTCGGATTGGGTAAAAAAATTATGGAAACCAAAATTCACAACGAAGTTCAAGACCTAATGAAAGCAATCGAATCAAACCCAAACGATGTTAAATTTACCGAACTGCTATCGCCTTCCATTTTAAACGTTTTATGGTTTTTGGTAGCTGGAACCCCGCTTTCAAAAGATAATGACAAGGTACAGAGGCTCTTGAAACTTTTAAATAAACGCATACTTGCATTTGATGTATCTGGAGGAACTTTGAATTATTTTCCCTGGTTGAGGTTCGTGGCTGCAGAACGCATAGGATATAATTTGATTAAAAGTATAAACTTGGAGCTCAAGGAGTTTTTTGATGAAACAATAAAGGAACATATTGATACGTGGACGGAAGGAAGAAACGATGACTTAATATATGCTTATATTTCTGAAATTAAAGAACACAATGGAACCAGCACTGTTTTTTCTTGTAAGTTTATTTAAATTATTTTTGTATTGAACTAAAATTCAAAAATTAACACATTAAACAATTGAAATTATTGACAATCTATTAATAATTAATATCGCTTCGCAGGCCTAGACGATGGCATACACAACTACTTGATGGCGAAACTTTTCTTTATACTTACTATAAGAAAATTTTAATAATAAACAATATAATATTATTATAAAGTAGCTTAGCGATCTAGTAGGTGATTGCATTGGTTGTGCGGCCTGAAGGCCGCATTGGTGAACATATAATAATACTAACATGTTTTGTTAATTAGTGTACCATTTTTAATAGAAGTTTTATTATTTTTTAGATGACCAGTTACTAATAGTCTGTTTAGATTTATTTATTGCCGGAGCAACAACTACAAGTTCGACTATAGCGTTTTCATTCTTAGCTATGGCACTAAATCCAAATATACAAAACAAAGTTCAAAAAGTTTTGGATGACGTATTTAATACAACTAAATCGTTAGAATATAGTGATAGAATCAAGTAAGAATCAATAACCTTTAAAAAAAATTTTCTAAAGATATGATTATAGAGTTCCATATGTAGAAGCCGTCATAACGGAAGTCATGCGATATTACCTTGTTTTACCTATACTTGGGCCAAGATCAGCACAAAACGATGGAGTTGTAGATGGTTACACAATACCTAAGGTTACACTTAATTTTATTAATCCATGGTTTCCTAAAATTTCTCGGCAGCCGTTAAGAGTGCGGTCACTGGAGCAGGTGCAATTGAAACAGCAATTACTGGAACACAAAATGCACGGTTTTTCAGTGAACTGCTCCGCTACTATTAAACAACCGCCTCGTCCGGTAATCCCACTCCTAACGGTTTCTTTTTAAAAGATATTTTAAAAATTATAATATTTTAAAATATGAAGAGCTTGTTGGTATTGTAGGGAACGACATTGTTTTTATCAGTAAATTCCATTTATACCAACCCAGAGCATTTCGAAGATCCTGACGTTTTTAATCCGGAAAGATTTTTAGACAAGGATGGACAGATGATTTCTACTGAGACATTTTTCCCTTTTGCAATTGGTACGAATGAATAAATGATAATGAAAATTGATGTATTTTTAAATTGTATATTTTAGGTAAAAGAAAATGTTTGGCTGATTCTTTAGCGAGAAATTGTATTTACACATTCTTTGTTGAAATTATACGTAAATATAAGATTCATCCATTAAATGGAATTACAAACAATCAAGCAAAAATGGTACCTGGGATTAGCAGAACGCCACAAAACTATTCAGTACAATTAGTTAAACGGTTTTAGAGCTTACGTTAAGTAGAGCTTGTGCCAAAGCTCAAAACTTATACAATGCGCGAAGGAGGAGCAAAGAGGGCGAAATACATACATATGAAATGCTACGTAAAAACATAAAAACAAAAAATGTAAATAAGGTTAAAATAGCTTTAAAGAAGGCTGATTGTTATTTATATTATGAAACAATACTAATACCATTTCATAATAATAAAACGCGAAATTTGTGTAGCTGTCAAAACGAAATCAAACATTCAACGAATGTTTTCTAGTTGAGCTTTTTAGTATTTGGACGCGTTTTCGTTATTGCGCTGATGTTTGTATAAGTTTTGAGCTTTGGTACGAACTCTAGTAGTAAGTAGCAACTAGGGGTGAGCAAGGGTAGCCGGCACCCTCTTAACTTTTTACTGCTTTTTAGTTTTTATAAAATTCTATAATCACTCTTTTGTAACAATTTTATAATAGTAAATTAGAAAAAAATTAATAAAAACAATTATTTTATATCTAATAAATTGAATTAAATAAGAAACAAATATTGGATAATATTTATTTAAAACAAGGTGACCAATTTTCAATTCTTATCCAATTCAATTTTTATTCTTGCCAATAATCTGTAAAGAAATTCGATTTATAATTTTTAGTTTTCAATAAATAAATAGTACTATAATATATTTTTTGTTAACAAATTAAACTTACAAGGATCAAATAGTAACAAAACGATGTACGATATTATATTCCTAATTTGATTTCTTCACATGTTAATTTTAATCTGGTTATATTCGAATTTTATGTTATAATGACATTGACAGACGATGCTCTGTAGTAGATTAATTCTTATCAGTTAATTTACAAGTTTATTGTGTAAGATATATTATGTTACTACATAATGTCTAGTATATAAAACAATGCTTTGTAATTAATGATGAAGTAATTAATGTTCAACATGTGTAAATAGGATACACACATTGTGCGGCATACAGGCCCATGTCTTAACTTGAAATCGAATATTCAAAGTGGTATATTAATAATTACTCGTCCTAATTAGAAATCCATGTAAATCCATTTACATTTCTGTATTAATAAATATTGATAAAATCATGATACCTAATAATGATAGTATCTAATAAATTTGTGTCACTTTGTTAAATCTCATTTCTGAAGATAATTCCAATGATTCCAATGCGACCATCTTGTGCCCTATATAAATAGCTTATTTTATTGTTCTCATCAGTTTTTCGATTGCCTTAGTTGTAGATCTTCCTTCTTGGAAACCGAATTGGTCTCCAATAAATCGTCCAACTCAGATGTTCACACAGTTATCCTACATTGTCAATTAGAGATTACAAATAGGGTTGATATCCAGTGGTTTGTTTCCCTTCCTGATCAAGACCAAATTTGCCTTTTTCTATTCGTTTGGTAACCTTCATTTAATAAAATGTTAACGAAATGTTAGCGGGAAAAGATAAAGTGTGATAGTTTTAGAGTAATAACATGACTTAGACAGGGAGATCCGTTATCGTCAGTATTGTTGAACTTTGTCTTGGAGAGTACAATCAGGAAGGCAGGAATAAATAGATACGAAACGATTTTCAGGCGAAGACACCAATGCCGTGCGTTTGCAGGTGATATGACATTCATGGCCCGAACAAAGAAGGAACTACAGGATACCACAAGAAAGTTATTGGAGGCAGCAAACAAAAACTGGCTTGGAGGTGAATAAAAATAAAATAAAATATGCTGTATTCAGTGATAAGGCCTCTGAAGAGAAGAAGCATGTGAATGTGACACTGACAGACAAAGTAGTTAAATTTTGAGGAAGTGAACGTCTTTCTGTATCTGGGCACGATAATAATGAGGATATGAACAAGAGATTAAGACACGAATGGCAACTGGTACGAGAAGTGCAATTGCATTGAAAGAAATATTTAACAGTTAATAATAAGATCGTCAGTGATGTATGGATCTGAAGTGTGGACAATGAGAAAACGAGAACAAATGTTGCTCGAAGTGTGGGCGAGGGCGATTTTAAGGAAGATAATATAATGGTGTAAAGTGCTTGAAAGGTCAAAGCGGGGAGATCACCGTGGGTTGGGACATCTTGAGAGAATGAAGGGTGATATAACTACAAGTGAGATGTGAAGTATTAATAATTCAGAGGAACAAAGAGAAGACGCAGACCTATGAACCGTTGAAGAGGAGAAGTACAGGAAGTTATGGCCGAAATTGGTTTAGAAGATTGGAAAAGAGACGGAGAAAAGCTGACAAATTGTACTTCATAATTTTTACTAAGAAGGGCAAGTCGGTTTTTCATAAATATTTATTAAAGAATTGTGTACAAATATTACTTTTATAATTTATTTTAAAAACTTAACAACAAGAAATAAATTATGTAAATTTATTTTTATTTAAGAATAACGAATAATTAATAACATAAACAAAATACTTATATAGCAAACTTGCAAGTTAATAAATTAACCTTTCTTTTATAATTTTTCTAGAATTTAAGCATTTATTTAATTAATTGTACGTTTTAATAATTCATATTTCTTGTTTATTAAAATTATGTGAATTGTTATTTAACATGTATATTTTTTTACAAGGGCCTATTCTTATAAATAAGCCTATATAAAAACAGATTCATACTTTTCGGATTAATTAAAAGTAATCAGAAATTAATCAAACGGGACGTAGCACATTGTCTAACATTGCACTAGAAAATAACCATCAGAAACAATAATGAATAAAGAATCTATGCGGCTTAAGAGTAATAATAGGACAGGCAACTGGAATGGGTCTAAATAAATAGGCACATATTGAAGGATGGGCAAAGAACAAAAATAAAGATATACAAGTTCCGGATAGAACCATCCTTGCCTATGCATTTGAGGTTATCTGCATAACAAGAAGAGAAGAATCGGAATTCTGAGTGTTTGAGAGGAAGGTATTGAGAACAATATTGGGTTTCAAGCCAATAAACGGAGAATACAGAGTATTAAAACAAATGCAGAACTTCCTGAAGAAATGGATGGAGAAAGCATTGTAAAGTTCATCAAGGCCCAAGGAATAAGATGGTGGAAATACATAATGAGAGCCAACAATAAGGAAATAGTGAAGTCTATAACGTCATGGAAACCGAATGAAACGCGAACCACAGGAAGGCCGAGACTGAGACGGTAAAACCTGTGGTAAGACGGATGGGTGAAAGAGAATGGAGGTAAAAAGTGATGCATTTTGTCTGCTACGCTAAAATACACTGGCACCCGTGCTGGCGCGTTGCGGAAAGAGAGAGAGAGGGAATGATGTTGAAAGAAGCCTCTAATCTTTTGTACAAATTTAAAGAACTAAACGTCGTATAAATGTAATTCTTTTTTTTATATTAATAAGAAAAGACTATTAAAGGCAATAACTAATTTTGAGCGCTTTAAATTAAAAGTAAATAGGTTAATTTAATTTATGAAAAAGGACAATTTTGAATTTTTATGTCAACCGATCTTAATGAAACTTCGTTATTGCCTTCTGCAGATCATTATAAGGACAAAACCTGATTTTGAAGCGATTTCATCATCAATTATAGAAAACTTGTACAAAACTTGTAAATCAAAAAGTGCCCTTAGTGGAGTTTTAAACTATGTATATAAAATCAACTTAATGCACAAAGGGTTCAAGGGTTCCCTTAGATATGGCGCAAATAATTTTTTAAATCGCTACAAAAGATTAGAGGCTTCTTTCAACATCATATCGCCTGCTTCCCTCTCTCTCTTTCCGCAGCGCGCTCTTAAGTTACAGGCCCTTTACAGATCTTTAGATTCATACTTTCCGCTTAATTAGTCATGGCTTATTTAAATAGTTGTTTCTCTTTTTTTAAATTTAATTAATTAATCCAAGACTGAAGAACAAATTCTGTCATCAAAAATTGTGTTCAAAGCGCACACCAACCATCTTCAACACAGATTATAAAAATTCAAATTTTCACAAACAATTTAAATATAAAAAACAAATAAATTGTATTTTGTAAATATATTTTTTTCATAAGCTTTTAATGAAACAAATTACAAGTATGTTTTTTAAATATGTTTTATTTTTATTATTAATATTTTGTAGGCCCACCAAGTGCCTTAATTACGCTAGAAATGCGTTTGGGCATAGTAGCGACTAAATTGTAGCACACATCTTGTGTAATTTTTCCCCATTCTTCAAAAATTACGGCTTTTAATGCGTCTTTCGATGTAGTATTACGAAGAGCTATTTTAATTTTTAATATCTGCCCCAAATTTTCAATGGGGGACAGGTCAGGACTTTGTGGCGGCCAATCCAAAAGAGGAATCTTGTTTATATCAAACCACTTTATGACGACCTTTGACCGATGACATGGGGCGTTATCTTGTTGGAAAATGTAATTGGGGACATCGTTCTCGAAAAGTTTCACAATAGAAACTTCCAAATGTTCTTCCAACGTCTCGATATAGGACGCGGAATTCATTCTTCCCTCGCAAATTTTAATGTCTCCGGGCCCCGACTCGACAGTGACCCCCAGATCATGACACTACCACCACCAAATTTTACGGTGGGCGTTATACATTTCGGGCTGTACTCCTCTCCAACTCTTCTCCTTACATATCGAGCTTCGGTTGTCCGAAAAGCTGAAAAAGTTATGATTAAAATTTTTGTAATTAAATTTATTTTTATGCAAAAAGAAATAAAAAAAATTTTGGTTCAATTATGTAAAATATTATGTAAAAGACAATATACAATGCATACCTCTACATTACCTTCGTCGGACCAAATCACTTTTGACCAATCATCAACTGCCCAATTTTTATACTTTTTTGCAAAAATTAAACGTTTTTTAATCTGCGACTGGGTTAATAAGGGTTTCGTTCGTGATTTACGACCGTGTAAATCAGCTGCCTGTAACCTACGTCTAACTGTTCTAACCGATAAATCTACTCCACACTGCTCCTGTAGGTCGTTGCGTAGGTCTTTTGAGTTTCTGAATCGATTTTTAATTGAATTTCTAATCAAAAATCGATCCTACCTCACATTTGAAACACGTTTTCGACCAGTTTCTGGTCGATTTTCTAATAAATTACTTTCTTCTTTCCGTTTCAATGTAGTTTGCACCCCACAAAGCGAACACTTTAACTATTGAGCAATTTTTCGTTGCAACATCCCTTGAGAGCCCAACAACACTAACATATTTGACTACGTTCATCAATACTTAACTCGCGTGTTTTTGGCATGATGTGCTTCTTCACTAACAAAAAATGTTAACTAGAAACAAAATACATAACAATATATCCCTTTGGAATTATTTTAAGGGATTTTAAAGGTACCGTTACGGTCAGGTAATAAACTAGAAAATAGCATTTTTATGACAATTTTTTACCTAGAACTACAAATTAGGGTTGATTTGGATTAAAAAGCTTTTAAAAGGTCGCAGGTATAACATAAAGCCAGAAAATTAATAAAATTCACACCCGGCGTAATACTTTTGGCCAAAAGTATGCATGATTGCATACTTACATAATATGTGAATTTAAGTAATCGATCAAGTTGAAAATGCTAATAAGTACTGTTGTGACCCGTTTTTGAATGAAGAGAAAAATTTGATAATAGCCCAGTACAAAGGCAACACAATTTGGAGAGGTTCGAATTGTTCCAAATTGTTTAAATTAGTTATTGTTCAAGTTCATTTGGTATTATGTTTAATTTTAAGGCATGTAGGTTAAGACTGTGCAACCGTTTACCGGTAAATAAAGACGTAGGCTATAAACTGGCAAGAAAACAAGCATGAAAAAGGAGGATGTCCGAAAAGGAACAAAAACAAAACAAAAATTCAATTGGTATCCAGGAATAATAAGAAGATGTTATAGTTAGTTATGATTTAGAGAGCGTCCCGGACGGATGATTTGACAGTTAATAAGAATGATCAAACATTCAGAGTAGATGTGTCGTGTCGCGCTTTGAATATCAGTTAATGTTGATAAAGCTTTGAAAATAGACGTGTCGTGTCGCGAATTAAACAAGTGTTACGATTAATAGTAATTATTAATTGCGAAAATACGGGCCATCGGCTATCAAGGATTGAAGGTGAATTGATCACCAAAATAAATTAATTCAGAATTAATTTGAGAGAGGTTACTACATAGCATACAAAGGTATCGTTACGGGTGTGTCTTCCAAGGAGACAGCACATAAAGAGCAGCATTTGGACTGGAATTGTGACAGGCCACGAGCCTACCAAGAAAAGACGACCAAATTGGACCAGGCGATTACCAGTAAAGAGTGTTGTGCAACGATAGCCACGTCTTATCAAGAAAGATAACAAGGTTAGCATAGTTCGATTTATAATTTTAAGTTTGCATTTGATTTGTTTGAGTTGTGTTGATTGTTATTTGTTTCATTTTTATTTATGTGTTATTGTTTAATAAATATGTTAGCTGAACCCAAATTGTGTTTCTTTTGTGCTGATGCTTATTGAGTTGCTGACGTGAAATAGGGAAGATAAAATAAAAACAACCTGAGATTAAGAGCTTTGCTAAGGTAGGTGCAGAAAGTTTGTTCGTTCTTCGTCACCCAGAGCTATTAGGGGGACAAAGGACGCAACAGTACCTATGTATTATTATGTATTCGCTTAATTATTTAATTTTTTCATACATCGATTTATGACGTTCTACGCCGTCTTCCGATTTCCCTACCTGTGCTCGTTGCGTGTTGAAACTGTGTGACGAGCACAGAGGACCTACAGCTTAACGTGGATTCCGAACCACGGGAATAGACGATTTTTACATCGTCTACTCCGACCAGGGAAGTCTTTGAGCCATATATAATGTTACCTGTGGCCAGCAGATAGACATTTGGTGAGCGAAAAATCCTTTTTATAGATAGCACCTCACAGGATTTGAACCTATGAATCTCGGCATGAGAAGTTAACACGCTAACCGCTCAGCCATTCGCTCACTTCAATAATTATTTAATCATTGTCATAATAAAATTTTTAATTTGAATTATGAAGTTTTTATTTATTAAATTTTAAAAACCATTTTTGTCTTTTTCTAATTTTAAATCAAAGTTTACTCCCTACTGATAAATTAATATGCCCCCTGAACCAACGCTAAAGAAAAATTCTGTTATTAAAAATTGTGTTCAGAGCACTTAACGAATATCTTCAATATAAAATATAAAATCTGATGTGACAACACATTACTTTCCCATTTAGTAGATTCCACTTTATTTTATGTTAAATATTAATAAAACAGATGTTAACTCAAAAAAATTTTTAACTCGATAAAATACACAAATTACTTTGAGATATCAGAGTTACGAAATTTAATTTTGTAACATCCTGTATACAAACCCCACCGCGTCATTATCAATTACGCACGCGCCCGGCTAAGATGCAACTGATGAAATGCATCGAGAAGGCGAAAAGAAATAAAAACAAGCGTCAAGTAACCATCTTGGAAATTTTCACACTGCATGAATGTTTTTATTGTTTTCCTATGTTAAATCAAGTTTATGTGTTTCTAGTAATTGTGTATTTATTCATCAATATATTTTTGTGATTAATATTGTTTCTGTGTTCTTCCGGAATTATCGGTGGCATAAAAAAAACTCATCACAAAGTGACGCCCAAAGTGGCGCTCCAACGTAAAGCCGATTACAAAACTGTAAGTAACAAAGAAACTATTAAAAAATTACAAAATAAAGTGCCATTCCGGTGTAATTATCCGCGACGTGTTCAATACGAATAATTATCCGCGCAAAAAGTGGCCGATTGACAAATTACACATTATAATCAATCATAATTTGCGAAAATCGATAGTGCAAAAACAATACAAAAGACATTCAGTGAAAAAACTTTGTCCGATTCAAACGAATCCACCCAAAATGCCAAAAAAATTGCAATTCGATGAAACGGTAGAAAACCAATCCGCGCAAAATATACAGGGTGCGACACCATCACTCGCGTTTACGAATGAACAGTTCGCGTTGTTGCTTGCTAAAATTCAACCAACACACACAACTGCCTCAGCTGCGCAATCAGCTGCCGTCACACCTATGTATACCGGAAATTTTTCAAAGTGCACCGCGCGATTTGACGGTACCGCAAAAAGCGACGTAGATGCTTTCCTCGAGGCCACAATCACGTACAAAGATTGCACGCTCGTCACCGACGAAAACGCGTTGCGAGGTTTGCCAATGCTCCTAGAGGGCACCGCCGGAACCTGGTGGAAAGGGGTAAAAAGTAGTATAACTACATGGGATGAAGCCATCTCCTCCTTGAAAGACGCATTTTCACGGAAATTACCCCGTCACCTCATTTTCCGAGAGATTTTTTCTCGTGAGCAGCGAGAAAACGAAACAAGTGAACTATTCACTTGCCACATTCGATCACTGATCGCACAACTACCATACGAACTGCCACTAAAAGCACAACTCGACATGGTATTCGGACTATTAAAACCGAAAATTCGGAAAAGGCTCTCACCCGGTAAAAATACAACCTTCAAAGAATTGCTCGAGGCAGCAAGAAACATAGAAGATGCAAACCGAGAGATGTCCCCAACCGCAAAAATTCCCACACAGATGACGGTGAAAAGACAAGAGACCCGAAACACAGAGACGAAGAAAACCCGACCAAAGTGCAACTTTTGCAATTTCTTTGGCCACTCGGAGACCGAATGTAGGAAAAAAGCTGCTGCAACCGTTCCCCAACCTACGACAACGACGGTCAAGGTTGAAAAATCCCAACTATCCTGCTGGGGATGCGGAACACCAGGTTACGTGAAGAGCAACTACCCTTCGTGCACCACGACTCAAGCTTCTTTAGAAACCGAGAGTGTGGACACCACCTTTTCTTCCACAGAATTCGAAACCGTCTCAACGCTACGTCCCATGGTACGAGTGCGAATCCTCAACCGCAATGGACAAGCATGTCTCGACACTGGTTCCAGACGCAGCATCGCTGGTAACCAACTGTACAAAATTCTCCTTCAAGAAGGACGCCCTTTCACCGAAGCACAAATGGAAATCAAACTAGCCGATGGCATCAAACGAAACGTCCTGACCAAATCTTTCGAGGTGGACATCACCATCGAAGGCCACACCACAACCGTTACGTTGATAGCCATCCCCGAACACACCGAAAGTCGAATGCTCCTGGGCATCGATTTCATCCACTCCGCCGGCATGGTGTTCGACTTCCAAAATGGACAATGGTTCTATGGAAATCAACCCACCAACCGTTTCAAGTTCGCCAAAGAGTTGCCCGATGTCGTCACCACTACAACCCTAGACGCTGTAGCCCACACACTCCGGGACAACGAAGGACGAGAACTGGACGAAACCCAGAGAACCCAAATCTCTGCCTTATTACGTGAGTATGCTATCGTATTCTCACCTAACTCGGCGCCTACGCCTTTTGCAGAACACACAATCACTCTCACCGACGAGACGCCCATTGCTGTTCCACCATACAGGCTAACGCCAGCCAAAAAAGCGTTCCTCAAGAAAGACCTTGACCGGATGCTCGCAGAAGACATCATAGAAGAGTGCGAATCACCCTATGTTGTACCAGTCGTAACGACACCCATCTTACGACAAGCTGACCTTTCGCTGCCTTATACCGCCCACACAAAGGAGGCTGTTTTAATGCAGGGGGAGACCCTCGATCCCGACCGAGACGAAGACGCTTTCATCGTCCCAAAGTCAAAGATCGCACCCATTCCCTACGAATGCCACGACTCACCACTCACGTTTACGAGTGAACAGTCCACGTTGTTTGCAAAAATTCGAACAACCCATACGGCTGCCACTGCTGTTCCTTTAGCTATCTCATTTCTACGAAGAAGAGGTCGCCTGAAGAAGACCACACCTTTTTCTTTTAGAAGTGTACCACTCCGTAAGTTCACTTCTAAGGGGGAGATTGTAACATCCTGTATACAAACCCCACCGCGTCATTATCAATTACGCACGCGCCCGGCTAAGATGCAACTGATGAAATGCATCGAGAAGGCGAAAATAAATAAAAACAAGCGTCAAGTAACCATCTTGGAAATTTTCACACTGCATGAATGTTTTTATTGTTTTCCTATGTTAAATCAAGTTTATGTGTTTCTAGTAATTGTGTATTTATTCATCAATATATTTTTGTGATTAATATTGTTTCTGTGTTCTTCCGGAATTATCGGTGGCATAAAAAAAACTCATCACAATTTGTAATTTAACAAGGTAACCCATATTTTTTAAAAGCACTTATTTTATATTTTCACTTTAACAATTATATAACATGTTTGCATTGAGAAATTTTTAAAATTGACATTTTCCAAAAAAAATTAGAAATTTGCGGAATGCCGTGCCGTCTATATGCAATAAAATTTTAACTATGGGCGTAATGACGTTAGGATTAATTTTTTATAAGTAATTAAAAAATTCGTTTGATATTAACTACATAATATTATGTTTATACAAGTAAATAACTAAAATATTAAATTATACGCTAGTTGCGTAGCTCCCAAAAGCGTACGAAGCGCCGTCTCGTGGATAAATTTTGTCAAAACTGGGATGGCCGAATGTTCATGTTTATATGGTAATATTAGCAAAAATATTATTTATTTTTATTAATTTAAAATATTTTATTATGTAATAATTATTATAAACTGTACTAGTCGATCCTTTAAGTTTATGTTGGTACATAACCAAGATGAATTTATTTTACTATATAAAATAAAATAAACAATGTTTTGTTATCAAAATTAACAAGTTGCAACTAGCGTATAAACCCAAGTGTTTAGTTGAAATAATTCGCTTTTCACATTATGAATTCAGTCCAGTTACTATTCAATGTGGTTATCAAAATATAAACATTATTGACTTTTTTCGTGGTAAATCGTTATCAAAAGGCAAGTAAATATAATTACAATACAAATTAATCTGGTAAGGTCTTCCAGGAAAGCGATAAAATGTTAAATCAGGATTCTTATTCTCTGATTTATTGCATCCAACTACACAACAATACCTTTTTGCACTCATTTTTAAATCAACTTTTCTATGTGAATCTACTACTTATGTCAATTTTTAAATCACATAAAACCGTCAGCACTACCAACCATAATGCTATTAAGTTATATAGGGCACATAGAATATTATTTAAATTCAAATTTACTTCTTAATTCTAATTCTTAATGTTTAATTCGTAATTAAACTATTACTTGTATTTAAAACCGTTTGCGCTCACCATCCCAGTTACGCTAAATTTGGCCACCAGGGCAGCGCCACTTGAGCTACGCAACTAGCGTATAGTAATGAACAATACAAATCACTTTGACAGATCAAAATTATCCAAGGCAAACCATATTCATTTAATAGCCCTTATTTTATTTTTGCATTTTAACAATAATTTAAGAGGAAAATATCAATCAAGTGTGGGTTATCAAAAGATGCGGAAAAATAATCTCTTTCTATTGATATGATTTTCAATCTCATATGTTCCACCGGGAAGCGGCAATGCTCTTTAACAATTTTCATTCCCCTAAAAAAGGGGTTAAAAATGGACGATTTTCAACCAAAATCTAATCAGCTCTTTAGACAGCTACTTCAAACTAGTGTATAAAATTTCAACTCAATCGGTGCACGCGTTTGTCTGAAAACGTTGACGATAGAATCACCACACTTCATACATCACACACACATCCGGACATCATTCCAAAATTGGTCTTAAACAATTCGTATGGGCTCATAGACCATGGGAAAAATGCTAATTCAAAATTTTTTTTAACTCGATAACAATACTTTCCTTTACTACGTAAATGGGGACGTAAAAATTCAAATTTTCATAAACAATGTAAATCTACAAAACAATAAAAACGCAGTATATAAAGTGCTCAAATTTTCACAAAAGTAGTTAGTAATTAATTTACTCGGTAGTAATTATGTTTGCATTTATTTTATTCAGCGTTATATTATATTTCGTTGGGTTTTTGTATTTCTCTTCTAAAAAGCCTAATAATTTTCCGCCAGGTAAATACATTTTAAAATATTCTTATTATTAATATTATCTGTAGTTTTTGTTTAAATTGCAAGTGTCCTAAATACCAAAGTAAATTAAACCCTGAAAAGTGGTTGAATTTTATTGAATATCCATTTATTAACGCCTTCTTTATTTTTTTAATATACATAGTATATCCAATAAACTTAATACGTATATTTTTATATAAAATATTTTTTTATAACTTGTGATAAATTTTCTTGGCCAAGAACTTTTGAAAATAAAACAAATATTCTAATATTTAATAAAACCGCCGCGTGTAAATTGGGCCAGGCGGTCAGGTTCTTTTTAAGCCTACCCGTAAATTGGGCCAAAAGATTATAAGGGTCCCCTTGTAAATTGGGCCAGACACCACTCGTAAGCGTAACATGCACGAAAGGTTACTGTTTTGTCATTATTTTTTGTTTTATTCGATTTTTTGGGGGTGAAACGTAAAAGTTTACTGCCCCATACCGCTACTATACTTTTTAATGCTATTTCAAGGTTCTCTAAGTTCCCGGTTTCTTTTATCCCGGTTTTCTTGATGAAAAGCGCTTCTAGTATGTTTAGCCCAGTAAACCATTGTCAAACCGCCCGCAGGAGTGCAGAGCGGAGTGGCGCTCCGGAGGGTAGGTTTTGACAATGGAATTACCTCCAAATCGAATGCACACCTCAAAAATCGGAAAAAAAACACCTAAATTTACGTACTTTCTAAACTCGATTTTGGGGTTGTTTTTAAGGATTTCTCGAAAAATATTTTTTTATAGACTATATTAACCATGTTCTTTAGTGTGTAGCACACGAAAATTTTTTTCTT
The DNA here is from genome assembly GCA_932274525.1 of Podabrus alpinus. Taxonomy (NCBI): domain Eukaryota; kingdom Metazoa; phylum Arthropoda; class Insecta; order Coleoptera; family Cantharidae; genus Podabrus; species Podabrus alpinus. Next base: position 100,906,565 of record OW026452.1, read on the forward strand.
AGTTGTGTTTTGCGATACTTAATATATACTGTTGTGTCCACTACAAGCTAGCTCCCTCATAAAGGTGTACGGGATATACAATCAAAATAAGAGGGAGGATATGTCCATTTTATTTATAAAATTTTGTTCAGTATGAATGTGAATAAAAATTAAAAATGTTGCTAGATTTAAGTTTTGTTTGTAACGATAATAAAAAGAAACACGTAGGACAAAGCGGCATCGTTAGAAGAATAAAAATAAAACATAAGCAGTAACATGCGAGTGGTAACCAGGCCAATATAATAAAGAGTGGTGGGGCAGTCGAAAATTAGATGACCCGCAGACTGGTTGTGTTTAGGAGTCAGAAAATAAATAATACGCGTACCAGTTGTGTTTAGAAGAGTTGAAAAGTAAATGACATGCAGACTGGTTGTGTTTAGAAGAGTTAGAAAGTAAACGACATGCAGACCAGTCGTGTTTAGAAGAGTTGAGAAATAGATGACCGGCAGACCGGTTGAGTTTAGAGGCAGTTCCTAATTAAATAATACGAATACAGTCGTGTTTAGAGGCAGTTCATAATTAAATAATACGAGTACAGTCGTGTTTAGAACTGAAGCGATATATGATACGCAGATCGGTTATATTCGAAGAAGTTAATTGTTGTGCGATAGAAGAAGAGTTAAGTGGATTGCAGTTGAGAGTAAAGGAGTGTTGCAGAATTGGACCAATTTGAAGTGAGAGAATTGGATAACGGAACGTGTAGAGCTAGTACGTAGAGCAAATTGGGTTCAGAATTGAATATCGGAACGCGAGAAGCTAGTACGTGAAGCAAGAGAGAAGAAAGAAGAAGGTGTATTAAGTTCGTCAGTGCGGTAGAAAACGTGCGACGAAATTAAGGTCGGTCTACGAAAAGAACATAACAAGGTAAAGCTTTACAATATCATAAAGAATATAAGTAGGGATGTTAAGTAGTTAGTTATCTGTTGATTTATTTAGAAATTTAATTGTGTTGTTGTTTGTTGTGAAAGGAGAATGTTTATTAATAAATTGTGTTTGATGTATCCTGTTTCTTATTTGATTGTGTGTCACGTATGAAGAATTGTCACAAATAAGCGACCCTGAGCGACGAGAGGACACAAAAATACAATTGAATATTATTTAATGGCTTTACCTTTAAGCTACCCACGCCGACCGCTGGCCCAATTTACAGGTTTTCTTAAGCTACCCACCAAACTAATTTTAAAATACATTGACCGCTGACCCAATTTACTATCGTCCAATAAAACAAAAGTTTTCAACAAAATTAAATAAAATACTTTTGTTATTTTTTGAAATTTTACGTTTTGCCAACTTTAATTTTTTTTATTGCTATTTTTTCTTTGATGGCTAATTTTGATTCCTCGATATTTGCTATGATATTGTTCTGATTACAGAATCTACTTGATAGATTTTAATGATTTATTCCTCTATAGCCAACATAAACTATAATTTCACTATTGCAGATATAATAGTTAAATGTTTTATCTTTAAGGTCCGAAATGGTATCCAATTGTTGGAAGCTTCCCACAGTTCAAAAAATTAATGAACACGACAAAAGATTTTTCAAAAGCATTCGATATACTCTCACTACGATATAAATCTAACACTATTGGGTTAAAATTGGGAGCAGAAAATGTCGTACTTGTAGCTTCCCCCAAACTTGCCAGACAAATATTTCTTGATGATATTTTTCTAGGAAGACCAGATACTTTTTTTAATCGGCTACGTACATTTGGAACAGTAAGAGGTAAAATGTTCACACAATAATCATTCTTGTCCGAAATATAAGATTTCCTCTGTTTTGTAGGTATTACATCGACCTCTGGAAAATTATGGTCAGTACAAAGAAATTTTGTAGTTAAGCATCTCCACAAAGTTGGTTATGGAAAGAAAACAATGGAAATAAAAATTACGAGTGAAATCGATAAAATTATGAAACTTATTGATTTAAATCCAATTGATATTGATTTTAGAAAATTACTTTCTATCTCGATATTAAATGTTTTATGGACTCTAGTAAGTGGAACTCAATTGGAAAGCGGTGACGTCAGATTGAAGAAGCTCTTGGACCTATTGCATCAACGATCACAGGCATTTGATATGTCTGGAGGGACTTTGAATTATTTTCCATGGTTAAGATATTTTGCACCCGAAAAACTTGGATATAATTTGATTAAAGAAGTAAATGCAAAATTAGAAGAATTTTTCAGGTTGACTATTGATCAGCACGAGTTTACGTGGACAGAAGACAGAAATGACGACTTAATTTATGCCTACATATCAGAAATTAAAAAAAACGATGGAGCCGATAATTACTTCAATTGTAAGTAAACTGTTGTAGAGGTTTCCACTTTGTTCCATTTTTCTAAATTTTTAGTCAAAGAGTTGCAAATCGTATGTTTGGATTTATTTTTCGGCGGATTAACTGTTACAAATTCTGCTATGAATTTTATATTTTATGCCATGACGATTCATCAAGATGTACAAACTAAGGTTCAAAAAATTTTGGATGAAGCTTTTGCTAGAACTAAGCCATTGGAATACAGTGACAGAAATAAGTACAAATACAAATTGATGAATAATTACCAAATCTTACAAAATATTTATTTTAGGGTTCCGTATATAGAAGCTGTATTGTGTGAAATAGCAAGATTTTATGTAACTGTTCCTGTAATTGCACCAAGAGCTCCAGTTAAAGACGCAGTTTTGGATGGTTATGAAATACCTCAGGTTATTTGGTTTTTATTGCCTTATGACCTATTTTAACTAAGTCGCTTTTACCAAATATAGGGAACTTCAATCCTTGTATCTTTCAATTCTATTTTTACAAATTCCGAATATTTTGACGAACCAGAAGTTTTTCGACCAGGAAGATTTTTAGATTCTAATGGAAAGTTAATATCTAATGAAGCATTTTTTCCGTTCGGATTAGGTATCAATGAAAGAAAGATCTTCTTACTTAAACTGATAAAAATGTTGCATTTCAGGGAAAAGAAAATGTTTGGGCGATGATTTAGCAAAGATGGGCCAATTTATGATTTTCGTCGAAATTATACGAAACTATAAAATATATCAACTGGGCGGAACCGTTATTGGAGAAGAAAAAGGTGTGCCAGGAATGGTTAGATTGAAGAACAAATATCCTATTAAAATGGTTAAAAGAATTTAGTTGTAACCATGCGATTGTCACAGATAATGTCAAAAATAATGTATTATAGGAAACATCATAACAATATAAAATATATGTAATTAGGATGTTTTTAATCGTGGGTTTTTGGGTCAATCAAACGAAACAATTTTTACGACTAACTAGTTTCGGCTACAATGTGAGCCTTCATCAGAGCCTGTAAAGACAAATTTATTACAAATCTGCATACAACATATGGTTCACAATAAAGAGACATAACCGTATTGGTTCGGCAAACAAGGTACAAAGCAAATTAAATTCTACAAACATACCACGTAATATAACAATGTATTAGTGTTGAGATAAAATTTCGGACCACGCATACATCTAATCCAAGTGTCAAACAAGCGTTACTAAGGTTTTTCTAATGTTCAACACACCCGAATAAATTTTATTTAAACCTATTGTGTCCGTATTTAAATTCAAAGATGCGTCACTGTTTTCATTGATGTGCAACATTTCCAAGATAAGTCTTTTATTAACGTTTGGCTCGTAACCCAAGATTTTGTAATTATCAAAATCTATTTTATGTCCAGTATCACAAATGTGCGCTGATAGTCCTGTGTTGGATTTTTTGAGTCTAACATCATATTTGTGTTGGTAAATCCTCATATTCAAATATTGTCCCGTCTGTCCCACATATGACGATCCACATTCACATTTCAAACGATAAATTAGGCATATATTTAATAAATTACATATTTACTTTGGGGGTCACGAGAAGTTATCTAAGTATAAATATAAAATATGTTTATAATAAAATATTTTTTACGCATTTAAATTTGTTATATTGCAATAATATTATAATTGTACATAAAATCTTTGATTAAATGTAATAAATTAAATATTAAATAGGTAATATATTTGAATTCGGTTTTATCTTTTTTTATAAGCTTTGCGCATTATTTGTTACTGTAACCAATCGGGGTCTAGCAATCTTGCAGTCTTCTGCTTCTATAATCTTCTATTCGCTGGACATGTCTGATCCATGTCGATATTTTCACCTCGACCTCCGCCTCCAGAAGTCCATCTCTAAGGTTCTTAGGATACTCTAATTCCTCGTGTTTACCACCCATCGTCCAAGCCAAAATATCGATATTAATTTATATTACTAAACACTACTGCTTAATGCGGTTCCAAACTGCGGGAAGAGTATACACTTCAGCTCCAGAAAGGCTGTACCAGGCAGATTACACCTCGATGATTTGCCATTGCCTTCCAAGGGCAAGGGGAAATGGGCGATATTTTAGCAAAAATACCCAATTCTTGATTTTCTGTGAAATTATACGCAATTATAAAATATATCCACTGAACCTTAATTGGACAAAAAGAATTTAGGCCTGGAATGCTTAGATTAACGAATAACTATTTAATATTGCTTACTGTGCCTACTGAAATGCCTAGAGCTTCTACAAAATGTCTCTCGGTCAATCGACGATCTTCCAAAACCATATCATGTATTTTTGCGACGATTTCTGGTATTGATGCAGTTCTTGGACGTCATTCATGTGGATCATCTTCAAGGCTTGTTCGAGCACTTTTAAACAAACCAGCCCACTTACAAACAATTGTTTTTAAAGGAGCAGATTTACCTAACATAATATTTACCATTTCAGTATGAATTTCCATTGCCTTTAAATCTTTTTTTACAAAGAATTTAATCACTACATGATGTTCAATGTTACACTGACACATCAACTTCAAATGGCTTGTAAACAAAGAATTAATTGAAAGATCGAAATGAAATCTTGGTTATGTTCTTATGAATGATGAAATATTAAAATGGGGTCGAAGTTTTAGTTCTACTATTGACTAATAGATGGCGCTCCGCGAACTTATTGAGCTACCTAGTATATTATAACTAGGAGAGATAAGGGTAGCTGGCACCCTCTTAACTTTTTAGCTGTTTTTAATTTTTATAAAATTCTATAATCACTCTTCTGTAATAGTACCAATACCTACATACTAGGTACATAATAATATTATACTAGCAAATTAGAAAAAAATTAAATAATTAAAAAATGATAAAAATAATATATGTGATAAATTGAATTAATTAAGAAAAATATATTGGATAATATTTAGGTATATAAAACAAGATGACCAATTTGCAATTTAATGCATGTTGAGATCTCGATTAAATTAGAACAAAGTTAGGTATTTTTATTCTGGTCAATAATTTCTGTAAAGAAATTCGATCTATAATTTTTAATTTTCAGGATATCACAAAGGAAAACTTTAAAATTCTACGTAGTATTTATTAATTTTAATGTTTAAAATAAAAAATTTGTAAAGGAATTTAAAAGCCATGAAATATTTCGATAATCAGTATTATGATATAGCCCCATTTTTGAATTGGTAATTTAAGGTTGTAAACATTGTGTTGTATTAACGCACGTGTGCAGTAAAGGAAATACATTTACTTGAGTAATATTTTACTACAATAATTTATTGTATGTTTTGCATAATTATCTAAAGAGGAATTATAGCACTAAAAAGAAATATAAAGTATGATTATTTACTAGAAACTAGAGCATTAAATATCCAATTTCAGAAAACTGCGACTTAACAGCAGATAGATATGAGAAAAAAATAATACTTATTGGAATAACGAGCTAGATTTAGGGATCAAAGTTGTACCTTCTCTTTCGAGTATAGACATCTTCGAATACCATGTTCATTTTGCATAGTTTTTAAAAGAAGGACGAGATGAAAGCTTTCAAAAGCTTATTGTTTCCATATAAATATTTTGATGCAGAATTTGTGGGCGTTGGATGTACAAAATAAATTCTTTCAAAATTAAATATTTTAATTTTACACATGTGTAATTCGTACAAATACTATCTGCATTATTTCTTGCCTATAATTAATTTCCAATATTCAAAAAAAAAACTGAAATTTAATTTTTATTCCCGTGAAGTCTTCTAGATTTACAGCTGTAAGTTTGTAGCTGTCCAGTTATTAAAATTTACCCCAATGCATAGAAGTGGTGTATTTACCAAAAAACACTTCAAACTAACCTACAAATCAAGAGAATGAAATTATCTACAAATGATCTTTACGAGTACAACCCTTTTTTTGTGTAAATCAATGTTTTTTTTAGCAAGATGGTATGCTGAAAATATGTTCCTCAACTTGGATTCGAACCCAGGCGTATTAGTTGTGAATACGCGCACTCAAACAACTGCGCTGCCGAGGCGATTAGTTTATGTAGCGGGGAACTTCTACAATTCGTGACTAATTTTAGGACCGCTACAGTTTATTATAGATTAAATCACATGAAAAAATGTGAAAAAATTTAAAAGAAGAATTTAAATTGCATTTTGATAATGCATGCAATTTACCACCCAATGCAAAGTTCCAACTCTAGAAAACCCAAAAGTTCATTGGTACATATAAATTTAAGCAGCTGTGTCGCAGAAACTCCACCCCTAACTAGTCGTTAGATTTGTCGCCAGTGCGGGCCTGTTCACCCGCCAAAGAAAGTACGCCCCTGCTTATCAATATTTGTAAATTTATGGTTATTTGAATTTCTGTCCTTACCAACTGCCACATAAAAAAGTCTTAACTGGCCTATACTGGCCTATATAAGCGAAGAAGAGTGACGTTAAGATTAGTAATCATGTGAACTCGGTAAGGGCAGAAATTGTAAGTACCATCTTCTTTATTTACTTGGTTTGCAAGGCGAAGGTTGTTCGCAATATTCCCGCCCGCCGTAGTTAAAGCTTTACTCAACAAGCTAGTTACATATGGCCAAAACTGAGGAACAACTTGACCACAACCGGAGAGTACATCACCAAAACCGGTGTTTTTTTTAAGATATTACATTTATTTTAATTAGGTATTCTATAATATTAGATGCCAGCTTTTGCAAATATATCTCATTCTATACACAAATACACAAAGAATTTATCTCAAAAGTTAACATAGAGATACTTTCATATCACCAATTTACTAAAAGCGTTATAGTCGAGCCATGTTATCCTTAGCATGGCTATAACCGTTGTCTTCACCCTATGTTCTTTTAGTTATTTTTCAATCCTGGAATGTATTTCGTGATAACTTGAAAATCTATCTATATAAATAAAAATGAATGTGAAAACCTTTGTCACGGCATCACATGATAACGGCTGGACCGATTTTGTTAATTTTTTTTAAAAAGTGTTTGTAATGGTCCGTAGATGGTTCTTACGTAAAAAAAAATTGGAAAAGTTGCCCGGGAAGTTGGAAAATTCGGGAAAAATTGAAAGTGCTTTTTATACCGTCAATAGGTGGCGCGACCTTAAGTACCTTAAGTACCTACAGAAGTAGGTAGGTAATTAAAGTACCTACTTTATTTCTATAGTGAAAACCATTGTCAAGGCATCACATGATAACGGCTGGACCGATTTTGTTAATTTTTTTTAAAAAGTGTTTGTAATAGTCCGTAGATGGTTCTTACGTAAAAAAAATTGGAAAAGTTTCCCGGGAAGTTGGAAAATTCGGGAAAAATTGAAAGTACCTACTTTATTTCTATAGTGAAAACCATTGTCAAGGCATCACATGATAACGGCTGGACCGATTTTGTTAATTTTTTTTAAAAAGTGTTTGTAATAGTCCGTAGATGGTTCTTACGTAAAAAAAAATTGGAAAAGTTGCCCGGGAAGTTGGAAAATTCGGGAAAAATTGAAAGTACCTACTTTATTTCTATAGTGAAAACCATTGTCAAGGCATCACTTGATAACGGCTGGACCGATTTTGTTAATTTCTTTTTAAATTGTAATAGTCTGAAGACGGTTTTTACGTAATAAAAAATTGAAAAAGTTGCCCCGGAAAGTTGGACTGAATCGAGAAGGCTGCAAGTAACTTATAAAGACATTGCAAAAGGTCTATATAAGCTGCACAGAATAGATTGTGAATCGTAGCTTTTGTTCACTTTGTACCACAAAGTGAATCAATTATCCGTTGGTTCAAAAATGGTTCATCGTTATTGCGCCGATGAACAATACTATTTTTTCATCTATACTATGATTTTTTATCTACAGGCGACTTGAACCGATTTTGTTATTTTTTTTTAATGTTCGTAATATATACTCCGAATAAGGTTGTTAGGTAATGAAATGCTGGAAAAGTTGTTCGGAAATTGGAAAATTTGGGTAAAACTGAAAGTTCATTTTAGTTAAATAAGTGATCAACAGATGGCGGCTCTAATTTGGAAGATAAAAAAATTACTTTAAAACCAAATGAAAACCACGAATAAATTAATATATTACGCCTGTCAATTTATTTAGTAGCACTATCTATTGATAATATGTTTATATTTGATCCGGTGATTGATATAAATCAGGCAGATAATGCCGGTGTAGCATTACAAGGTTTGTTATTTTTTTTTTTAATTAATTTGTAATTTGGTTATTAGGTTTTGATTGGCGACACGTTAACCGTTAGTACGGCTCTGTCACATAGTGAGGTTTGATAACGTATTTTTGTTTTGTTCGCCTCAATATTGGGGTGATTTAGAAAAAAAGCAAATACGGAAAAAAGCATTTTGCAAAAATTTACCTCGCGTAGGCGGTTCTCCCAGGGTGAGGCAATTGCTTTAATTCAATTCGTCTGTCGGGTCACCTTATGAAAAACTGAAAGTGCTTTTTTGATTCGACAGTAACAGTCACTCGCCAACTTAAAGAATCAAATTTTGGTTGGTAATATTTCTAACTGGCATGTAGCTATATAAGATATACTTCATTGCATGGAGTAAAATAAAACCAAAAGATTTAAAACGCTCAAAATAATACTGATAATTAAAACGAACAGAATGCCGCAAATAAGACGGAGTAATTTAGGTCGCAGAACTCGCAATGCTGCAACCCAAAGATATATTCGAAATAATCGAACTGCAGTGCAACGCGAGGAAAATGAAATTGAACGGAATAGTGCAAGAAGGCCAAGAAATGTTGCGTTGAATACTCATCGAGCTGCTTTGCGTTACAACGTGACAATTGATTACGGTGCAGACCAATCCGTTGCTATTGGATCCATGAGCGTTATGTGCCCACATTGTAAGGCATTGAAATACAAAACTGAAGCCCCTGGATTGTGTTGCGCAAGTGGAAAAGTCAAATTGGCGCCATTGGTCCCCCCACCAGAACCATTGCGCTCATTGGTTTCTGGAGCAAGCACAAATTCCAAACATTTCCTAACACAAATTCAGAAATACAACAGTCGTTTCCAAATGACTTCATTTGGCGCAACAAATGTGGTGCGGGACAATTTCATGCCCACTTTCAAGGTAATTATTACACAATCTTATTTAAACATTATTTGACAACACTATTAACATACATTAACATTTACAGATTCAAGGACAAATATATCATCGAGCAGGTTCGCTATTGCCGCCTCCGGATGCAGGCTTTAAATTTCTGCAGATTTTTTTCATGGGAAATTCACCACAAGAAGTAGATCAACGTTGTGCACACAACAGTTCGGTGAAAAGACCAATCGTGGAACAACTTCAAACTTTTTTTCATCAACACAATGAATTGATTGCATTGTTTAAAACCGCACTGGACCGCATGCCAACTGATAATCACAAAATTGTAATCAGAGCCGATAGGACGCCTGCGGGAGAACACGCAAGACGTTTCAATGCGCCAACAATTGATGATGTCGCCATTGTCGTCGTTGGAGAAAATTTGGAATCACGTGATATCGTTCTGCAACGGCGAAACGATCAGCTGCAGCGTGTGTACGAAACGCACTGATCATATGATGCGTTACAATATCCCATCATATTTTGGCAAGGTGAAGACGAAAATGATTTCTCGCACAAGATGGTAAATCCGCTTACAGGCGCTGAAACGAACAAAAAAGTCAGTTCAATGAACTACTTCATATCGATTGATGGTTCGTGAAAATGAGTACAATCACATATTGAAATGTCGCCGTCTATTTCACCAATATTCTGTCGATATGTACGTCAAAATTGAAACTGAACGGTTGCTATATTTATCAGATTGAACCAGACAAACCTCCGTTCTGAAGAGTATATTCACCTTCGAGATGCCATCAATACTGACGGAAACGCACAGAATATTGGTCGCATGACGATTCTCCCAGCAACGTACGTCGGAAGTCCACGACATATGCATGAATACGCTCAAGATGCCATGTCCTATGTTCGCCATTACGGCACACCAGATTTGTTCATCACGTTCACTTGCAATCCGCAGTGGATAGAAATTCGACACGAGTTATTCCCTGGCCAATCACCCATCGATCGCCATGAGATCACAGCGAGAGTCTTCAAACAAAAATTGAAATCATTGATGAATTTAATTGTGAAGCATCGCGTGTTCGGCGAAACGCGCTGTTGGATGTATTCAGTGGAGTGGCAGAAACGCGGATTGCCACACGCACATATTCTCATTTGGTTGATTGAGAAGATAAGACCGAATGAAATCGATGATGTAATATCAGCAGAAATTCCCAATGAAGAAGAAGATGCAGTCTTGCATGAGGTTATTACTAAGAACATGATTCATGGCCCCTGTGGAACATTAAATAACAATTCTCCGTGTATGGTCGACGGAAAATGTTCGAAGCGGTATCCAAGGGCATTAGTTGCAGAAACAATTACCGGAAATGATGGTTATCCAATGTATCGTCGTCGATCGACTGCGGACAATGGAAGATCAACAATTGTGAAAGTTAATCAAAAGGAAATTGAAGTAGATAATCGTTGGATTGTTCCGTATTCGCCATTACTATCGAAGACATTCAAAGGGCACATCAACGTCGAATCTTGCCATTCCGTGAAATCCATCAAATATATCTGTAAGTATGTGACCAAAGGAAGTGACATGGCTGTGATTGGAGTTGATGCGGAGAATTCCAAAGATGAAGTCACTCAATACCAATTGGGCCGCTATGTTAGTAGTAACGAAGCAATTTGGCGCATTTTTTCATTCGCCATTCATGAAAGATATCCCACTGTTGTACATTTGGCAGTACATCTGGAAAACGGACAACGAGTGTATTTCAATCCTGATAACGCAGCGGATAGAGCGGCACGGCCACCGTCGACAACATTGACAAGCTTCTTCTCGGTTTGTCAAGCAGATGCTTTCGCTCTCACTTTGCTGTATGCTGAAATGCCACGCTACTACACATGGAACGCATCATCGAAATCTTTTCAGGGTCGAAAACAAGGTACACCAGTTGAAGGACATCCAAATGTATTTGCTTCAGACGCTCTGGGTCGCATCTACACTGTGCATCCAAATAACGACGAATGTTACTATCTTCGATTGTTGTTGGTGAATGTTCGTGGTCCGACGTCGTTTCAACAACTAAGAACCGTTAATGGTCATCTGTGTGCGACTTACCGTGAGGCGTGTCAACTCTTACAGTTGCTCGAGAACGATTCGCATTGGGACAATACGCTCAAAGATTCCGTCATATCTTCATCACCGCATCAAATTCGCACACTGTTTGCGATTATCATATCCACATGTTTCCCTTCGAATCCGAACGGTTTGTGGGTCAAATATAAGGACGACATGTCTGAGGATGTTTTGTATCGTGTGCGTCGCCAAACTTTAAATCCTACATAGCAAGTGACTGCAGAAATTCACAATGAGACATTGATCATGATAGAAGATATGTGTTTATTGATGGCGAATAAATTGTTGCCGTGTTTGGGCATGATATCACCCAATCGTTCAATGCACGATGCATTTAACCACGAGTTACGAAGAGAACAACAATACGACACCGAAGCATTAGCCGAAGCAGTTCGTACAAATGTTTTGCGATTGAATCAACAACAAAAGACTGCGTACGACTCTTTGATAGAAGCTGTGAACAATGGAACTGGCGGAATTTACTTCCTGGATGCTCCCGGAGGAACTGGAAAAACGTTCTTAATTTCATTGCTTTTGGCGAGGATTCGATCGCAGAATGAAGTTACCCTAGCATTGGCTTCATCTGGAATAGCAGCGACTTTGTTGGAAGGCGGACGAACTGCACATTCTGCCTTGAAATTGCCACTGAACATGCAAATCAACGAAACACCAGGGCTGGGGCTGAAACACCAGGGCTGAGCAAAATACAATTATTACATTTGATTTTGTTAATTGAATGCTTGTATTATAACAATCATAATTTGATTTTATCGTTTTGGAAAGTGAATTATTCTATGTTGTATGTTGTGGAATGTATGGAGCTGTTCCTACACGGTAGAAACCTTCCAAATTGCTGGAAATTTCGACTGGCACCATTACATTCCCCGTCGATTTTTTCCAGTTCACCGAATCAAAAACCGAACTCATCCGAAAGGTGTTCCCAAACATTGCTCAAAATTACAAAAACCATATTTGGTTGAGCGAATGTGCTATATTGGCTGCGAAAAACATTGATGTCAACGAATTAATTGTAATACGTTTGGTATTTGCGACGACCAAATAAGTCGCAAGGTCATTATGCGGATTGGATCTAAAAAATACATGTAGGCAAATATAAGAAATTTGGGCAGGACAACGTCTGCCGGGTCAGCTAGTTGTAAATAATTTTATCTTGACACTTATGTGCATACTAAATTTAATTTTTAAATATTTATTATACAATACAATGCAATGTTATAATACATATCTACATACCTGTTGCTGCTTTGATAAGTTGGTATGCTTACAAATAAGTACATAAAGAAGCGCATTATACGTTTACCAGAAATTTTACCAAAAAATATTAACTCCTTACCTACATACTATATAGTACAATGTTCGAATATATACTATTAAGTGCTATATTATATTTTATTTGCCTTTGGTATTTGTGTTCTAAGAAGCCTAACAAATTTCCACCCGGTAAGTAAATTTTAAAATATCGATAATATTTTATATTACCAATTTCACTATAATTATAAATTCATAAAATTTTAAACACTTCATTAAGAAAAAATAAAACTCAAATCCTTTTAACGAGGAAATTTAAATATTTTAACATGAAATTGAAAATAGCTGTAAGTATTCTATCCCCAAATGTAAAATAAAAATTGTTTGTACACCCTGTATATTCCAGCCAGCAGTATAACACTTAACCTTAGACTGACTACAGTCTCAAGGAATACCTTAACATAATTTTTTTTCCTTGCTATAATTAAAATATTTGGAAAAATTCGGTATCATAGTCAAAATTAGGCGAGCCGATATGGTTAATTACAAAGAGTGACCGTATCAGATACTACCTATAAACAAATACACAAATAATGTAACCTGATACGCACCGACAGAAAATGAAAGTGTTACTTTTTTGTGTTCTTTTTATATCAAGTCACATTTCGCGTTTAGCAAATGAGACAATTCTCTGCAACAAATCTACATGGAAGTATTATTTTCCTTAGTCATAGAGAAAAATATTTTATCTTTTAGGTCCGAAATGGTATCCAATTGTAGGAAGTTATCTACAGTTAAAAAAAATAATGGAATCTTCAAAAGATATGTCAGATGCGTTTGATACACTCTTTAAACAATATAAATCTAACATTGTTGGGTTAAAATTGGGTGCAGAAAACGTCGTAATTGTGACGTCTGCTAAACTTGTTAAACAAATCTATCTTGATGATATTTTTCTGGAAAGACCGAACACTTTTTTTATTCGGTTACGTACATTTGGAACAGCAAGGGGTAAAATATACATAAAATAATCATTCCAGCCCGAAAATATGAGATTACTTCTGCTTTGTAGGTATTACAGCGACCTCTGGAAAAGCATGGTCAGTACAAAGAAATTTTACTGTTAAGCATCTCCATAAAGTTGGTTATGGCAAGAAAACAATGGAAATGAAAATTAAGAGTGAAACAATTAAAGCAATGAAATTTATAGATTTAAATCCAATTAATATTGATTTAAGAAAATTACTTTCTCTCTCTATATTAAATGTTTTGTGGACTCTAGTCAGTGGAACTCAATTGGAAAGAAATGATGTCAGAGTAGGGAAGCTCATGGACTTGATGCATAAACGATCGCAGGCATTTGATATATCTGGAGGCACTTTAAATAGTTTTCCATGGTTAAGATATTTTGCACCTGAAAAACTTGGATACAATTTGATTAAAGAAGTAAATGCACAATTAAAGGAATTTTTACGGGACACTATTGATCAGCATGTGTCTACGTGGGTAGAAGGCAGAAATGATGACGTAATTTATGCCTACATATCAGAAATTAACAAAAACAATGGAACCCATAATTACTTCAATTGTAAGCTAACTGTTATACCTAGTGGTTTTCATTTTTTTCCATTTTTCCAAATTTTCAGACAAAGAGTTGGAAGTCGTATGTCTAGATTTATTTTTTGGCGGATTAACAGTTACAAGTTCTGCTATGGATTTTATATTTTTTGCCATGACAATTCATCAAGATGTGCAAACTAAAGTTCAGAAAGTTTTAGATGAAGCTTTTGATAGTACTCAGCTATTGGAATACAGTGATAGATATAAGTACAAATTCAAATTAATCAAACGCTGCAGAATCTTATGAAATATTTATTTTTAGAGTTCCGTATGTGCAAGCTGTATTATGTGAAATATCAAGATTTTATGTAACTCTCCCAGTAATTGGGCCAAGAACTCCGGCCCAAGACGCAGTTTTGGATGGTTATGTAATACCTCAGGTTGTTTAACTTTTATTGTCAAGTCGACTATTTTAACTTATTCGTTTTTTTATTAAATTTAGGGAACTTCAATTTTTGTATGTTTTAATTCTATATTTACAAGTTCGGAATATTTTGTTGAACCAGAAGTTTTCCGACCAGAAAGATTTTTAGATTCCAATGATAACTTAATTTCTCCCGAGGGATTTTATCCGTTCGGATTAGGTACGTATGAAAGAAGTATAGTCAAACTTATACTTGATAAAGACATTTTACGTTTCAGGGAAGAGGAAATGTTTGGGCGATGTTTTAGCAAGAATGGCACAATTTATGATTTTCTGTGAAATTATACGCAATTATAAAATATATCCACTGGACGGAACTTTAATTGGACAAAAAGAATTTACACCTGGAATGCTTAGATCAACAAAAAAATATCCAATTAAATTGGTGAAACGAGTTTGATGTTGAAAATTGTATGCTACAGTATAAATTTTGACCCTGAAATGGTCGAGACATTTTGTGTATAATTTTTGTAATTTCATATTATTAGTTTTTAATTTTAAGAAGGGAAATTTATAATTCATAGTTCATAGTAATATTGTATTGGTATAATGAAGTTTTTGTGTACTAGGCTTCGACCACATATTATAATTATATTGTCGTGTTTTTATTTTATTTTTCAACTTGTAATAATTATAAAAAGATGAAATGTTTGGAAGCTGGTTTGTTTCTTCCTTGATAGGCTGCCACGGCTATCTTCAAACACGTTGACCGTATGAAACATATGGGTTTCGTAAAATAAAATCGCAGATTTCCAATCAATTACTTATAATTACTCGTATTTATTTGACACCATGCCAGTTTTGTATACAGGCATGTGTTTGAAAAGATAAACCGAGCACTACCAAGCATTCAAATGAAATCTCAGAAATGGTACAAAAAGAACTTGGCGATGCTCTCAAAAAATATACCACCCTTTACTCTTGTAACCGGCAACCGTCCTTTGGAACACTTTTCCTAGGAACGGTTGGAGTTATTAAAAAAATAAGCAAATTTGCTGGTCGACCACAAAATTCCACCTAGGCACTTATCGATCTACTGAGAATATTTATAGATTATGCTGCCACCACCGTTCGACCGATTAGGCCCACCGTAGAATTCTGTTCTCCAAAAAAAAACCACCCTATTAATTCGGTAAGCGACTTCCTGGTAATGAGTCCCAGACACTCCCCGTTTTGACGTTACGTCCCCCGGCTAAAGGTTGAAGTTGAAACTTCGGTGCGGGCAAAACGACACTAAGCTCGGCACTGAAAATAAAACGTCCTTTTCCTCAACAGGAAAACGAAAACACTGAATTTTCAAAACAATATTTATTAATAATGGATAAAGTTAAAACAAATACATACACACTTTAAAATCTCCCTTACAATTTAGGGTGGCCCTTTTAAACACATATAAATATACAACCTAAAATAACTATCCAAAAAAAAAAATACCATCCTTCTGTTAGTAAAGAATTCAAAATTTTACTTACATAGGTGATATAATTTATCCTTCTACCTTAGATCCCCAGACAATCCAATACGGCCAAACAATGCCTTATCTATGGTCCCAAAACAACGACAAATTCGGAATAAATGTCTCACACTAGAGAACACACAATCTCTTTACGGGTTTAATGAACAAACTATTTGACCTTTTAAACACTTAGAATACACAAGCCACAATTCGGCAAGACACTCCCTTGTCTTATTGGCCCAAAACAAACTCAAAACTGGTAATCCGTCAAACCGTACGCGAAAATCTATACCATAGACACCGTCGGACTCACTGAAAAGACTTCCTTTTAACATTAATCCCGAAAGCCCACGGCCACCGGCCGCAGCTCAACGGGCGCACCCCCGACTTCTGACTCTACGGGCTCACCCCCGACTACTGCCTCTCGACTGATTAATTCAACCATATTTATACCTTTCATAGCGTGAGAATTGCACCACTGACAATTTTATCTATAGATAGATACATCCCTATCGCTTTTGAACGAGAAGCAATGTCTACTGATTACTTCCATGAAATCAAACCTAGATTATTTCATCAATGAAAACGCGTCGACTGCATTGAAAATATCCAGTCATATTAACGATACTTCACTGTTGTCTGAAATTAAACAATTCACCCGAACAAAGAACAGTATAAAAGTCAACTCCCGACGCAGGAAATTCGTATGCAAACGAATATTGATAAAATACATTATCAATACTCGTTCGCGTTATGGAACTTATCTCTTCCGCTGGTGATAAATATGGTTGATCAACAATCATCAGTTCTTATCGCAAAAATAATTTATAAATACTATATCTCAATTTAAAATATTAAAATTAATTTTTATGACCTAAAATCCCGTTTTGTTACATTATTCCCCCCTTCGAAAAAGATGTGCGCTTGCCTACAAGCCACATACTTTTCCACCTCAAAATCACCTCAATCAACAAATTCAATCATTCCAATTAAACCTAAAATGTTATAAAAACTTAATTTTAAACAGTAATATACAATTCCTTAAATAAAGAAACATCCTAAATAATCCTAACAACACGAATATAATTCTGAATCTATAATGAATACTTCTGATTCTTATAAGTTCTGGCACATCACTACTGTTTCTTTCGGTGCACTTAAATGACTCGCGAAATTCACTGATCGTCTATTATGTCTTGTCACTTGAATATATCGCGAAATTTATAAATCGTTTCTGTGCACTTTCTGATGCACTAATTGTTCGGGTACCACACTAAGGATTTGTCAGATTGGTGTTGTTGCCTTCGGGGTTGATTGGTTGGTGTTGCTCGGTCCAATGTTGAGAATGTGACAGGGAGGGGTAAATGTTTATAGCACTATTTTGTGGCGCACTGTCTTTGGAATCCGCACCTTTGTTTTCTTTGGGGTTTTCGACGTCATTGGTTTTATTTCGTTGATGTCGATTAATTAACACCATCGTGAGGGTATTCCATAAACCGGCTAATAAGACAAGACTGCAACCCATAGTCTCGTATAGGTGTAGACCATTTAATACTACACCCAAACAATATTTAATCACTCTAAAAATGATATAAAAACCGAGTAGACTGCTAAAGAATAATCCAACGTCCGTAAACCACCCCCATACTTGTTTCATCGTGGAGTGAGCCAATTCTTTCGTCTCGTTAGGGTTAAACATCTTAAGAGTCATTATTATTTGACCAATCTGCTGCTCATAAATCAATAATGATTTATATTAATGTACTTTGGGGCAAGCTTCCGATCCAATTTGGAGAACGAAGCTTGAAAACCCACCTGCTACAAGAGAACTGTGACTATGCATTCCACAGTAACTCATAATTCGTGTGACCTCTACCAAACAAGTCCACACTTTTTGGAGTTTAATATCATTCTTCTGAATCGCTTGAATATCTATGGGAGTACTAAGATATTCGGATTCGGGTTCGGGGCATTGTGCTACATCGCGAATAGAAATAGCTGAAATGTCGCTACTTTGGTCCTCGCAGTCGTACGTGATAAAACTCGTTGCCTGACACGGAATGGGACGCTTCGCCGTCGCCGTTTCGCCGTCGCCGTTTCGCCGTCGCCGTTTCGCCGTCGCCATTTCGCCGTCGCCGTTTCGCCGTCGCCGTTTCGCCGTCGCCCATTTCGCCGTCGTTAATTAAAAAATATAAATCAAAAGTTACAATAGAAGTTTTATTAAATTATTTTGATTATTTATAAAAGATTATTTTTTGTTTTTACGCGATTTTTGGGGGGTGAAACGTAATAGTTTACTGCCCCATACCGCAACTATACTTTTTAATGCTATTTCGAGGTTCTCTCACATCCCGGTTGCATTTATCCCGGTTTTCTTGATCTGTCGCGCTTCAAGTATGTTTAGCCTAGTAACCAGAGTCAAATCCGCCCTGGAGGGGTGCAGAGCGGAGCGGAGCGCAGCGGCGCCCCGTAAGGGTAGGATTTGACGATGGATTACCCTCCTTTTCGAATGCACACCCCTAAAATTGGAAACGTAATAGTTTACTGCCCCATACCGCAACTACACTTTTTAATGCTATTTCGAGGTTCTCTCACATCCCGGTTTCATTTATCCCGGTTTTCTTGATCTGTCGCGCTTCAAGTATGTTTAGCCTAGTAACCAGAGTCAAATCCGCCCTGGAGGGGTGCAGAGCGGAGCGGAGCGCAGCGGCGCCCCGTAAGGGTAGGATTTGACGATGGATTACCCTCCTTTTCGAATGCACACCCCTAAAATTGGAAACGTAATAGTTTACTGCCCCATACCGCAACTACACTTTTTAATGCTATTTCGAGGTTCTCTCACATCCCGGTTGCATATATCCCGGTTTTCTTGATCTGTCGCGCTTCAAGTATGTTTAGCCTAGTAACCAGAGTCAAATCCGCCCTGGAAGGGTGCAGAGCGGAGCGGAGCGCAGCGGCGCCCCGTAAGGGTAGGATTTGACGATGGATTACCCTCCTTTTCGAATGCACACCCCTAAAATTGGAAGGCAAAAAAATTTAATTTTTTCACTTTTTTGGCAATACACGAGTTATTTTTCCATTTTCCAATTTCCCATCTATCCGAATTTCAAAGAAAAATTCAAATCGGAGAGAAAAAATTTCACTCCATTTGAAATATTTTGGATTATCGCAACATTTTAAGTTGGTAATAAATTTTTACTATATAAATGAAACAGCCTCATATTGTGAGTGGGTTTGAAATCCCAAAAAAAATTCCCATAGGTTAGGTTACATTTTGTTCTTCTTCTAAAACTATTAATTTTATTATAAAATTTTATAATAAAATTTTAATTGTAACTTTTGATTTATATTTTTTAATTAACGACGGCGAAATGGGCGACGGCGAAACGGCGACGGCGAAATGGGCGACGGCGAAACGGCGACGGCGAAACGGCGACGGCGAAACGGCGACGGCGAAACGCCGACGGCGAAACGGCGACGGCGAAACGGCGACGGCGAAACGGCGACGGCGAAACGTCCTAGACCGTGCCTGACATACCCATAGCGCGGTTATTAACGTTGCACTCCGTAATACATAATGTACTCGTGTTCCGATCATATTCACTATATTTATTTAAATGTTTGTCGCACTATTATTGTCTTACTATATTATTTTATAGTTTACTCCGTGATTTCGTTCGCACTTATAATGTTTTTTTTCCAATGAAAATGTCGGACCTAAATCAAACCAAATCAATACCAATAAAATTAATACAAATAAAATAAACCAATCAAAATCAATAGAATCAAATCATAGTATTCAGTGAAACCTAAACTAACACATATCAAATCAACAAAAATTAATCAAATCAAATACATCCAAATCAATATATTATACCAAAAACCAATATAATTATTAAATTAAGTCTTAAAACCAGACTATATTCTATATACAAATAAAATAAACCAAACTTGCTTCATGTCAAATGACTGCATAATCATGCAACCATTACGCATGTCGGCTTCCCATGTCTTTGTGACATTACATGAACTTAACTTGACTCAACCTGAGAGTGTTAACCCCGAGCTCTCTATAGGTATCGGCATTATCTCTCTCACTCAACGTTCATTCTCATTTTTCTCTCATTACGCCCAAATGACGGACATAACATTACGATTTCTTCAAAGAAATCATCAGACACTCCAACAGTCCAATCGCTGGAGTACCTACAACATAGTCCTAGATTTCTAAACGGAAATCTTTATTTTTTTTTCACACGACACTCCAAGAGCGCCATCGTTGGAGTATCTATAACATAACTATTGATTTCTAAACGGAAATCTTCACTTTTTTCACACGACACTCCAAGAGCGCCATCGTTGGAGTATCTATAACATACTTTTTCCACACGACACTCCAAGAGCGCCATCGTTGGAGTATCTATTTTTAACGCGACACTCCAAGAGCGCCATCGTTGGAGTATCTATAACATCAATAAATAGTACGCGTTAGTGAGGCTCTTACCACAGGCTCGTAATGCCGTAGGGGTATTCTGACCTGCCCACTACACAGGAAATAGTACGCGTTAGTGAGGCTCTTACCACAGGCTTGTAATGCCGTAGGGGTATTCTGACCTGCCCGCTACACAGGAAATAGTACGCGTTAGTGAGGCTCTTACCACAGGCTCGTAATGCCGTAGGGGTATTCTGACCTGCCCGCTACACAGGAAATAGTACGCGTTAGTGAGGCTCTTACCACAGGCTCGTAATGCCGTAGGGGTATTCTAACCTGCCCGCTACACAGGAAATAGTACACTTTAGTGGACTTTTACCACGAGCTCGTAAGGCTGTAGGGGTATTCTGACCCGCCCGCTACACAGGGGTTTTACTTCAAAATTACTTCTACATCCGTCAGACCGTTCCGTACGCGAAAATCTATACCATAGACTCCGTCGGACTCACTGAAAATACTTCCTTTTAACATTAATCCCGAAAGCCCACGGCCCCCGGCCGCAGCTCAACGGGCGCACCCCCGACTTCTGACTCTACGGGCTCACCCCCGACTACTGCCTCTCGACTGATTAATTCAACCATATTTATACCTTTCATAGCGTGAGAATTGCACCACTGACAATTTTATCTATAGATAGATACATCCCTATCGCTTTTGAACGAGAAGCAATGTCTACTGATTACTTCCATGAAATCAAACCTAGATTATTTCATCAATGAAAACGCGTCGACTGCATTGAAAATATCCAGTCATATTAACGATACTTCACTGTTGTCTGAAATTAAACAATTCACCCGAACAAAGAACAGTATAAAAGTCAACTCCCGACGCAGGAAATTCGTATGCAAACGAATATTGATAAAATACATTATCAATACTCGTTCGCGTTATGGAACTTATCTCTTCCGCTGGTGATAAATATGGTTGATCAACAATCATCAGTTCTTATCGCAAAAATAATTTATAAATACTATATCTCAATTTAAAATATTAAAATTAATTTTTATGACCTAAAATCCCGTTTTGTTACACTCTTTCAACCCCCAATAAACTGATAACAATATTAGATTAGAAAATTTAAAAGTTATTAAGTAAAATTACTATAGGGTTTCGATCTTGTCATACATTTTTACATTTTAAAATATGAAGAGCTCGTTCGTATTTATAGGGAACGACAATGCTTTTATCAGTAAATTCCATTTATACCAACCCAGAGCATTTCGAAGATCCATATGTTATTCAACCGGAAAGATTTATAGGCAACGATGAACAGATGATATCTACTGATATGTTTTTTCCTTGCAATTGGTACGAATAAAAATTTACGCATTTTTTTTTGTGTTGTATGAAATTGTATGTAAATACTTTTAAGATTTATCCATTAATGGAATTACAATCAAGTACCTGGTATTAGATGCATACCACAAAACTTCTTCTCTCCTATTTTTGTTAATGAATCTTCCTCTTAATATACCTATAGATCCACGACCTGTGCTTTACTAATTTATGTAATAATTAGTTCTATACGCATTTTTGGGTTTTACATCTCCAGGTAGCTTACTGGGCTTGCCTTTCGATGTATTTGCACACTGTTTTTTATTGTTACGATGCAAATCATTAATACAGGGGGACCCACGGCTTTACGTGCCCTTCGAAGCACGGAAGATGGTCAAGAAATTTTAGACTGTGCCCGGAGTCGAACCAGGGAGCTTGCATTAGCAGTTGATCTCGCTAACATTCTGGCAATGATCGTCGTCACCAAAAGATATTAAGTACAATTAGTTAAACGGTTTTAGGGCTTACATTAAGTAGTAGTAAATAGCAACACGGGGAGAGCAGGGGTAGCCGGTACCCTCTTGACTTGTTAACTGTTTCTAGTTTTATAGTAAAATGATATAATCACTCTTCTGTAGTAGTATTTTATCACCTACATATTAAATAGCTAATAATTAAATTACTATTTTGTATCTAATTAACTGAATTAAATAAGAGAAATATATTGGAAGGATAATATTTATATAAAACAGGATGACCGATTTTCAATTTTAAGCATGGAAAGATCTCGATTAAATTAGAACAAAGTTACGTATTTTTATTCTGATCAATAATCTGTAAAGAAATTCGATCTATAATTTTTAATTTTCAGGATATTACAAAGTAAAAATTTAAAATTCTAGTATTTATTTTAATCTTTAAAATAGCAAACTTGTAAAAAAAATTTAAAACTGTGGGATTTTTGATGAATAAAAAATCACACATAAACTATTAAGAATATATTTTTCAAACGTCAGCAATTAATAACAAATTGGTAATAATAATTAAACAAAACATTTTCTGGCACCACTGATCAATTCCAACGGTCGCCACACTACTCCCCTTCGAGTGATGAAGTCACGACAAACCTTGCGGGTAACTTGATTCGTCTTCCCGATCTTGATGTTGAATCGTCGGGTTGGAGACGTTGGTCTTGAAAGGTGACCTTTTTGGTTCCGGCTGTTTTGGTCGTGATGTTTTTTAGTGCTGTGGGACTTGGTAGTTGGAGGTTGTTTGGCTCATCGTCTGTCTCTTCGGTAAACGCTGCTTTTAATCTATTAATAGTGATCTCTTGGTTTTTTCCTTTTATTTCCAAAATGAATGTGGCGTTCTTACGTTCCATAACTTTAAATGGGCCATCATACGGTGGTGTTAACGGCGGTGTAACGGCGTCGTTCCGAACAAAAACATATTTGCAATCTTTAAGCTCTTTTTGTATAAATGTTGGTCGGTTTGAATCGTGATTTGTAGCTTGCGTCGGTTTTAAATTTTCCATCATGTTTTTAAATTTGATGACGAATTCGTTTTGAGGCGAGTTATCTACGTATTCGAAAAATTCGCCTGGCAATCTTAACGTAGTACCGTATGTTAATTCTGCCGGTGTTGCGCCAATGTCCTCTTTTATTGTTGAGCGATATCCTAATAAAATTGTCGGTATTACGTCGACCCAATTGTTGGTACGATGGCATTTAATTGCGGCTTTGATTGTTCTGTGGAATCTCTCGATCATACCGTTTGCTTCTGGGTGATAGGCTGTGGTTCTTAAATGTTTTATACCCAGAATTCTAGTTAATTCGTTGAACAAATTTGATTCAAATTGTCTTCCTCTATCGGTCGTAATCTTAAGTGGAATACCAAACCTCGAGATCCATCCACTAATTAAGGCTTTCGCAACGGTTTCGGCGGTGATGTCTTGAATAGGTATAATTTCGGGCCAACGGGTGAACCTATCAATGCAAGTTAAACAATAGGTGAAACCTTGAGATGTTGGGAGCGGCCCTACCAAATCGATATTGACATGACTAAACCTCTCGTCTGGAACCAGAAAACCCGTAATCGGTGTTTTATTATGTCGATATACCTTGGATCTTTGACATGCAATACAGTTTTTTGCCATTTTATTACAATCTTTTCGAATAGAAGGCCAGACAAATCTGTCAGTGATTGATTTAGTCGAAGATTTTATGCCTGGGTGTGATAAATTGTGGATCTGATTGAAAACGGTTTGTCGGAACGATTCGGTTACATAAGGTCTCAATCTACCGGTGGATACATCGCAATAAATTTGTTTCTTGACGTTCGGTACTGTGCACAATCTTAATTGTAATGATGTTTTTAAGTTTTTGCAGTTTAAATATGTTTGTAACTCTTGATCGCGTTCTTGTTGTTTGGCCAAAAATTCGTAATCCACCACATTTTGCCTTTGATCAATTGTTTCGACTCGTGATAACATATCTGCTATTATATTTTCGGAACCAGGAACATGTCGGATACTTGTTGAAAATTGACTGATATAATCTATTTGTCGTAATTGACGAGGTGAAGCTTGATCCGTTTTTTTGTCAAACATGAATATCAACGGTTTGTGATCGGTATATATCGTGAAAAACCTGCCTTCTAACGATGTTCGAAAATGTTTTACCGCTTGATATACTCCCAATAGCTCCCTGTCGTAGGTGCTACAGCGCTTTTGCGTTTCCGTAAGACGTTTCGAGTAAAAACCTAACGGCTGTAATTTTCCTTTTGTCAGTTGATGTAGTGCCGCTCCAACAGAACTGTCTGAAGCATCCACGTATAAACATACTTCAGCATCGACGGAAGGGTGTGCTAACAATACGGCATTCGATAATTCTTCCTTACATTTTTCGAAAGCAACCAAAGCATCGTTATTCCAGGTGATTACCGTATTATCATTTCTCTTATTTCCTGTTAATAATTTTTGTAGTATACCTTGGGATATCACTGCGTGCGGGATACATCGCTTATAAAAATTGATTGAAGCTAGGAATCTTCTTAACTCTTTTGCTACCTTGGGTTGTGGAAAATTTTTTATAACTTCAATTTTTTCGGGCAATGGAAGTATTCCATCTTTGTTAATAACGTGCCCTAAAAAATTAATTTCTTTTTTAAAAAATTCGCACTTTGATACGTTAATTTTTAAACCATACTCCCGTAATCTTTGGAATACCAGTCGTATATGCTTCGAATGTTCATCTAGATTCTTTGACGCAATTACGATATCATCGATGTACTTAAAAACTAAATTAAGGCCTTTAAGTACTTGATCGATAAGACGTTGAAATGTCTGTGCTGCGTTTCGTAATCCAAACGTCATTACGGCAAATTCAAACAGTCCAAAGGGTGTAATTATTGCTGTTTTCGGTATGTCGTTTTTGTGTACGGGTATCTGATGATATGCTTTCGTTAGATCTATTTTCGTAAAAATTTGTGAATCTGATATATTTAGAGTAGCATCTTGGATATATGGGACTGGGTATCTGTCGGGTATGGTTACTGCATTCAATCTCCGATAGTCTCCGCATGGACGCCAATCGCCGTTCTTCTTTAACACCATATGCAGTGGACTGGCCCAGGGGGAATTAGACGGACGACAAATACCTAGTTGTACCATGTGCTCGAACTCTTCTTTTGCTATTTTGTATTTTTCAGGAGGTAATCTTCGTGGTTTTGCAAAAACCGGTGGTCCATGCGTTTCTATGTGGTGGAATACGCTTGAGTTGATTTTTGAATTGACCGTCACGTTGGCTTGAGTTAGATCACTGAATTCTTGGAGCAATTGTCCGTGTTCGGAACCGATGGGGAATGAGGTAATGTTGACTTCGGAATTGTAAACTGTTTCGATTTCTCCCGTAATTTTTAATTGGGTATTCTTGTCCATAATTTTTTTGTTGCTTAAATCTACCAACAACTGGAACTTCTTTAAAAAATCTGCTCCTATTATTGGTTTTGTTACATCTGCAATAACAAAAGGCCATGCAAAGTTTCGACGGAGACCAAGGTTTAACGTTAATAATCTTTGGCCGTACGTTGATATTGTAGAACCATTTGCGGCGTACAGTTTGGTATCGTTGAGTTTATGTTTCTTATCTAGTGGTGTTGGGGGTATCAGCGAAAGATCCGATCCAGTGTCTACTAAAAATTTCATGTTTAATTTTCGATCGAATATAAACAAGCGGCTGGATTGTGTGCGCAATACCTCATCTGTCGCTAGGGGTGAGTATTGCTCCGCTAGTTTTTTTGGTTCTTGGTATTAAACTTACACCAATCCGTACATTTCCTTGCGTTATCCTTAAATTTAAAATGATACCAACATATATCGTACGTTTTTTGTGTCGATGGGCTCCGGTTTCTTGATGAACTGCGATTTCTTGAAGGCGATCTGCTACGTTCGAATCTGGTCGCCAGGATTTCCACTTGTTTGGTCAGGGCATCGACTTGCTTTGATAAGTTATCGCTGTTATTTGTGTTTTGTGGTGTTGCTGCGATGGCGAATGTTTCAAATTTTGCCATTTCCATGATTTTGTCAGCTGCCTCTGCTTTGTTTTTTAATCCGGTTTCTAGGCAACTAATGATCGATCTTGTAGTTTCCGGTAGTTTGCTAAGCCACAGCGATTCTAAAACTGATTCTGTCATGCACGATCCGTTCAAGTCCTTCATCTTTCGAAGAAGTGAGGAGGGTTTACTGTCACCTAGGTCTATGCCTTGTAATAGTTTTTTGAGCTTCTTCTCTTGTGAGTCAGCGTATTCGTTTATCAATTGTATTTTCACAGCTTCATATTTTTGGTCCTGTGGTGGGTTTCTTATTATGTCAGCCACTACGTCGAGGTATTGGGGGTCTAATGAAGCTATAATGGTATCGAATTTAGTTTGATCCGCCTTGATTCCATTATTTCGAAACTGGGCTTCCACTTGGTGGAACCACAGGTCGGGTTTTGTTGGGTGGAACGGAGGCACTTTGGTGGAAATTTTGTTTGTTTCGAAATGGGTGTGCTCTTGTAGTACCGAATTCTGTGTTTGTGAGGTTTGCTGTTGTTGTGTCCTTAATTCTGTGACTTGAATAAGCAAATCCTGAATTCTTCGTTCCATATCTGTTATTGATGGTTGATTATTTTCGGAATTGTTGCCTGGTTCGTTGGTGTTCGACATTTTCGGTTGCACGTGGTTGGTTTGCCAATTCCGAAAAAAAAACGACAATAATTTACCGTAAAATTGGTTATGCTCACGTTTGTTACTCCGTGTTGATGTTGCAACGGTGATTTCAACGGTGGGGTCACCAGTGTGGGATTTTTGATGAATAAAAAATCACACATAAACTATTAAGAATATATTTTTCAAACGTCAGCAATTAATAACAAATTGGTAATAATAATTAAACAAAACATTTTCTGGCACCACTGATCAATTCCAACGGTCGCCACAAAACCATATAAATATTTCGATAATCAGTAATATGATATAACCTGATTTTTGAATTGGTAATTTAAGGTTGTAAACAAACGTATTGTCATGTTCTAAGGCGACCGATACGCTAATAGCAATTCTTGGTAACGTTAAAGTATAAGAAGCACAAAATTTGCATGAGATTTCGAATCCAAAAGGGTCGATAAACAAAATTTAATTCAAAACGGTGGTAAAATACATTTAATGAAATTGATTTACAAAGAATACAAAAGTTTTATAAAATTTAAAAATGTAATTTCAAAACAAATAAGATCCAAATATTAAAATTGTCAAACCAAACCTAAATATAAGAAAGTTAAAAATTGTTATTTTTGTTAATTTTAAAGTGTTAGAAAATAAGTCGTTAAAAGTTGCACGAACTTAAAAAATTTGTTTACATGTCGACGAACGTTGGTCCGAAGGTATGACGATCGGGTCACAAAATGTGTTAAACCTGAAGAGACAAAAATCAAACATTAAAAAGAGACCGTTGATACAAATTTGTACTTACAACTTCAAATTTTCATCAAGTAGATTGAAATTTCGTAACCAAGGAGATAAAAACAAAAAAAAACAGAAGTCCCTTAGAAGGTGGAAAAGCGGGTAGTTATGTGAATTTTGCTCCCGATTTTAATTTAATAAAAAGTGGTTAAAAGAGAATCCCTCCAAGTGGTAACCAAATTTGAGGGACCTAAACAGAGATTAGAGGTTAGTCACATGTTAGTGCACGTGAAAAATATAAAAAAAGGTAAAAATAAATTTTACTTACCGAAGAGTAACTGATAAAGAGTACTACGACACAAGTGATTGATAAAATTTGGATCTGGACCAACTAATTAGTACAAAACACGAAGTCACAAGCTGGATAAAGAACGTTCGTCGCTTAAGCTGACAAAAGTAAAAGAGTACATACCAGTACATACCAACAGTGGTAAGTGAACCATTATAAAAAACTAAATGTTTACGGAACAAACGCGCGGTATATTTAAAATAGGTGCAACAAAAGACAAGTTTTATTTTTATAGTAATTAATTGGGGTATAATTAAAAAACATTGTTCAATATTTATTTACTTATTTAATAATTGATTTGAGTTGAAATATATTATGTTTTTTAATAATTTTGGATCATTATTTGAAAACTTTTGTGTTTTCCGACTTAAGAATTCCACAGATAAATAAAGAGGAAATTTCTCCAGTATCTACACTGAAGGTAAGAGTCTACATGCAAATAAAAGAAAGTTCAGCCGAGGCATTATTTAATTTATTGAATATTACAATTTCTTTGCAACGGAAATTCCGTTTGTCATTAACAATTATAAGAATTGCTATTGACGAGGGACGATCCGACCTCCTCATAGTAGTATGTATGTATGTATACATTGCTGCTTTAACGCACGTGTGCAGCTTTACTAAAGTATTCTTACGTAAATACAATAATAAATTTTTTGTTTACAAATTAAACTTACAAGGATAAAATTGTTACAAAACGATGTATTATTTCATTATTTGCTAATTTGATTTCTTAGAATTATAATTCTAATCTACTTATAGTATTCGAGCTTGATGTTATAATGACATTGACAGACGTTCGTCTGTAGTAGCTTAAATTTATAAGTTTATTGTATGTGACATGTATTATGTTACTAATACAGCTAATACATACATATTGCGATGTCCGGGTAATTAAAGACCTACGCAGTATTTTTTAATTATTATTTTGTTTAAATTGAATATTTAAATTTTATTTCAGTTTGTTTCTTTTTTTATCCCGGCTAACTTTTATATCAATAGAGCATGAAATCCCTTACCTCTGGAGTCGATTCCTCGAAGGCTTATGTTCTTGGTTTAAATTACCCTGTAAATTAATATTTTGTTTGGATTTCAACAATCCCAGAATGATATACTTTTTACAATAACAATTAGTTTTTATTACACACATAAATAGAATAAGCAATGTTTATATTCATATCAAAAACTCAAATAAATTCTTAACCATAACAATGTTTACAGTTTTATTCATCAATCCCAAATATTTCGTTTCACCCGTGTATTTAAATGTTTTGAAATACGCAATACCGTTTCACTAACTACAGTTGACTCGCGATAATCCGACAGTTACGGGACCGAGGGGGTGTCGGATTATCAAAAATGTCGGATTACCGAAGGTTCATTTTTTAAAACTGAATTTTGACTTCTAAGACAAGAAAATTTAAGTGGAATAAAACAAAATGAATATTCAATGTGTAAGATGCAACTTTTGAATTTGAACTTCGCGCCAACGTCCTCTCCAGAAATCCGCCATCTCTCGAGAACCAACAAAGTTCAAACCTAAAATCACACTTCTTCGACGACACGGAAAATAACCTAGACCACCACGTTGTGAAAATACCTACGATCGTCATCTCGTAACCAAACTCTTTCTTCCGGTGTACAAAACATAGTGTCAAAAACAACTGTAACAAAAACAAATGATCGCTCCGAAAGAGAGACGAACATTAAACTTCCAACACAAATAAAACAACCATATTTTGGGGCAATGTCAATATCTTTTATTATCTTTAATATTCTTGTTTGAGGAATTTAACCTGAAGCAATGATTTACCTAACTCATGACCTAATAAATCTGTAGATTTAATTACCCTGAAAGTCGATTTGTGTTAAATCGCTTTAATGATTTTAATTATGTTTTAAAATTACTTGTTGGGATTCAATCCTTTGGATTGTTTTAATCTTTTCTTCATGTACTTGGTACATTTTAGAAGTTTGTGGGAAGCTATTATGTGTTTTGTTTTAACACTAGCTGTTAATGGAAAAATACCTTTTAAATCTACCTTTACACCACCACCCTTTAAATACAATTTACTACCTAATTTACCAATATTAAAAACCCAGATCTACGAGTAGCTTGCCTTCCTTTAAGGAATCTCGACAATCCATTCATGCGCGTCACTATTACCACAACTTAAATGAATACAATTTTTGGGAACGGTTTAATGTAAACTTGCTTTATTGTTAGCCTTTCGTGGCTTTGCAGTACTGAGTAGTTTATTTCCAGCCCGCCAGGGTGTTTGGGCCATTCATACAAGAGTCACCGGAAAGCTAAATTGTACTTTATAAACCGAAACCAAACCATCGTATTACCTAAGTCAAAATCTACCATGTATATAAAATTTGTGAACAACCTGTACATTATTTCCTACACCTTCTTTATAATTATTGTAAATAATGATTAATTAATTTGAAGCAACACCCTGTATATGAGACATAAATTAATTTAGCAACAGAAAATGAAACCTTTTATTTATAAATTAATCTTAGTTGAAATTTACACTCTTCCGGTATAAAATATAAATTACACTTCTTTGTATGAATAACAGCTTGCATTGATAACTTCAATGTAAGTTTTATTTCTAAGAAAAGATTCTGCTGATACAAATAACCTTGAATCCACCCACCTACTTACAAAGATTTGAACAAAGGAAATGTTTCAAAATTTCATTACCCATATTATTAGGATTTGTAAATAGCTTTTATAAATGAAATGAAATGATTTACTTTTAACTAATATTTAATAAAGATGATTTGTATTCTTTAAATTGATCTTAAAGTAAAAACATAAAATTACCTGCAACAAAGTTTTGTTGTAATATTTGAAAAACCCTTAAAATAATATCAAAATCAAATCAATCTCATTGCCAAAATATAGATCAAATAATCATTTAAATAAAGTTTTATACCTGATTATTAAAACACCACTGTAAATTAACCAAAATAGAATTTATCTCAATTCAACAAACAAAACTCGCGTGTTCAAAAGCCAACGAACAAGTGAAGTCCTCTTCCCCGCTACTCGTTAAAAATCGTTGCGTTACCTATCGTTACCGAACTAAACTTTTGAAACTACAAATATACATGGCGATGTAAAATATTCTAACTTAAACCAGCGGTAAATTTGAAATTATATTAATTTCAAAATTGTAATCTTACAGATTCGTCCCCAAAGTTTTATGTGAGAGCATGAAGTGCTCTGAAATAAAGCTTTAATGAATTTACCAAAACATCTAACTTCAACTCAATCTAAAATTACTATCCCGGGTTACCCCAATTTCCCCTACACCCATAACCTTGCTTCAAACTACATTCCTGCGTAGATAGCTCATAGCAGAAGGCAACTATTATTTAGTATAGACAACAACCAAAGCATAATATGACTACTAATAACCAACCAATATGAAACCAAAATTTGAAATATGACACTAAATAACAGTTAGATGTAGTAAAACTACCAAAATCTACACCTTAGAGCCAAATGTTGACACACCATCTTTTCAACCAACACAACATAAACAAAATATTAACAACATGCACAAAAAATCTAAATTAACGAAACTACGAACACCACTTAAATTTAACTAATACTATAAATTAATATTACTAAAATATGGTACCATTTACATCTATTGAAAAAGAATTACTTAACTAATAAAACAAAATTAAACCTTAAACATGCCTTAACTAAAATTTAAAACTAAAACACAAATAAACCAAGTATTTAAACAAACCTCCCTACAACACAATTTTGTCTTCATCTTTCTTTCTTCTTTCTTATCTTTGCCTCTTTTGGAACCTCACGGTAACATTTCCTAAAACATAAACGACAGCAGTATCTCGTCCCCACATATAACAAATTTTATTTCACAAATAAAATTTAAATTGCCCTAACCAACTAGATTTAATTTCCACGCAAGCTAACATCTATCTAATTCCTGACCTACTATAATAAAATTTCAAATTATTAATATTGTAATTCCCTTTAAAACTACCATCATCGTAAGCGATTGAATACACGTTCGGATGCGGTCGGTGCGTAACCTGATAAGGCCCTGAATACAAACAACAAAATTTTCCCACAATATTATAGGCCGCTTCAGAAATATGATGTTCTCTCAATAAAACTAAATCTCCTACCTCTAACTCATCATTATACGTTTTAAAATATTTCTTTCTCTCTTCCCCAGCACGAACTAAATTCACCCTAGCTTCATTCCTAATTTGACCTACAGTTTTACCCATTTCCCTTGGAATAAATTTCCCAACTAAATTGGTTAACGCGTTTGGAGGATTATGCCCATGTAAAATTTCAAATGGTGAATACCCAGTTGACCTATGTGGAGTAACATTGAATAACATCTCAATATTCTTCAACTGATTTGCCCACCCTGAATGTGATTCTTGGCAATATGTTCTAAAAAGTCTACCTAATTCACGCATTACCCTTTCGGTTGGATTTGAACCTGGATGACGTATAGAAGAAAACGTATAACGTATACCATGCAATTCTAAAATTTGCTTCCATTTCTGTGAAATAAACTGGGTCCCATGATCGCTAAGTACTACCTTAGGTTTTATAAATTTAGAAAAATCTTTAACTATTTTATTAGCTGATTCTGTTGCTCTAGCACGACGTAATGGATATAATTTTACAAACTTTGAAAATGAATCAATTACTACAAAAATGTAAACTACATTTCCTCGACTAACGGGCAAGGGACCATAATAATCTACCGTAACTAGATCTCCCACATTCTCTACTATAACCGGATTCATTGTTCCCACTAACTTTCTCTTAGGATGTTTAACTTTCTGGCAAATATCACATGATCGTACCAATTTCTTAACTTTATCAAACATTTTCCTAAAATGAACCTGACCTTTTAAAATCTGAATAATTTTGGTAATCCCAAAATGACCATAAATCTGATGAACATTTTCTATGACTTGTTCTGTAAATACCTCAGGCAACGCTAATCTACTCCTTGAATCTTTCCCACAACAAAATATTAAAACGTCCCTAAATATGTTATAATGCTTATACTTTAAATTGTCGTCCCCATTCCACAAACTAATAAAAATAGGTCCTAAATGTTTATCCTTCAGTTGAGCTTCCCTCAAATTCTTAAATGAAATTTCTAAATCTCCCCAACTTACCACTTTGAACAAAGCTAAATCAATCACCTTCTCAACAGAAGCTACAATCGGTTGATTTTTAACCCCTACTAAATGAGACATCTCAGACATTGGAAACCTTGAAAGCGTATCTGCTACTACATTATTACACCCTTTTACATGTTCTACCTCAAAATCAAACTCACTTAAAATTAGTGACCATCTCGTTAATCTGTCATTTAATAATTTACATTGTTTTAGAAATTTCAACGCATAATGATCCGTCCTAATTATTACCTTATGCCCCAATAAAATTGTCCTAAACTTTTGCAAACCGAAAATAATAGCTAATAATTCCTTCTCCGTAACCGTGTAAGCTAACTCGGGCCCATGTAGAATCCTACTCGCAAAACCTAATACACCGTGTTCTACCCCATCGTCTAGCATTTGATAAACCACACAACCCAAAGCTAAATTGGACGCGTCCGTTTGCAGATAAAACATCTTTGAAAAGTCGGGAAACCGTAACATAACCGTCTCTAGAAATAACGTCTTAATTTCTTCAAAAGCTCTTTGCTCATTTTCTCCCCAACTCCATTTACTATCCTTTCTTAGTAACTGTGTCAGTGGCGTAGTGGCATGGCTGTATCTTTCTGCAAATCTACGATAGTAATTGCACAGACCTAAAAATCCACGTAATGTCTTGACGTTATGTGGCTTAGGGAATTCTTGGATTGCTGCTATTTTCTCAGGATCTGTAGTTATACCTCTTATTGATAAAATGTGCCCTAGAAATTTAACCTTTTCTTTAAAGAAAAATGTCTTTTCGAGATTAATGGTCATTCCTGCATCTGCAATTCTTTGGAGTACCATTCGAATATGTTCTAAGTGCTCGTCAAATGTTTCAGACACTATCAATAGGTCATCTATGTAGTTGATTGTAAATTCTCTTACTTCGGGACCCAAAATAACATCCATGGCTCTCGTGAATGTTCCCACCGAAGTTTTCAAACCAAACGGAAGTACCTGATACGTATATGACTTTCCTTCGAACAAAAATGCTGTATATTTGGTACTCTTTGTATCTAATGGAATCTGCCAAAATGAAGATCGGAGGTCAATTGTTGTCATAAATCTTAATCTTTTGAATGACTGGAAAATATCTTCCGGTGTTCTAGGTGCTTCGGTATCTGCGATCATCTGTTGGTTTAGCCATCTAGCATCCAAACAGATTCGTACACCTCCATCTTTCTTTCTTACCACCGTCATTGGACTAGCAAACTCAGATGCCTCTCTTTTTATAACGCCCATTTCTAGCATTTCGTCAATTGTCTTTCTGACCTCGGGTCGCAACTGGTGTTGAATGGGATAGGGCTTCCGAACAAAAGGTGTCTCATCGTTCATATGTATTACGTGTGTATATTTCGTTGTACGCCCCGGAATTTTGCTAAAGCTCGTTCTAAATGCTAACAACAATTGGAATAACCGTTCCGTCCCCACCCTATTTAATTTTGATTCTAATGCTTTATTTTCTAATTCCGTTTTAGTAACAAACTTTTGAATTTCTTTATTATTATTTTTCCCCATTGAATCGCTCAGAGTTAAACCTACAAAATTTACCTCAACTTTCCGTACATCAGTGATTTCATGAATGAATTTAACTTTCTGCTTTCTATTACCTAACTCAAAATGATAATACCCCTCTTCAAAATTAAGTTTTCCTTTAACCTGGTCCATCCAATCAACTCCCAAAATTACCGGCCTAATCAAACCTTTAACTACCAATGCTACCTGAAATGACTTCTCTTGTATACCTTCAATATTAAATTCTAACAATGCCTGTACCCTAATCCGTTGACATTGTTGTCCGTTAGCCATCCTAAGTTGGGTACACGTAACCGGTAAAACTGACAAATTTCCCTTTGATTTTATCTCATTAAAATAAGACTCCTCAATGCACGTTAACTCACAACCTGTATCTAACAAAGCTAACATCTTAATACCTTGACAAGTTATCATAATATGTGGTAAACCCTTTGATTTATCCCTCTCATTTCTACCCGATAACTCCCCTTCTTCACACATAGTTAACGCATTTTTAAGACCAACATTCCGTTTTCCCAGACAATTACTAAATTTCCACCCTTGCCTTACTAACATGTCTAAACCTCTCCCATATTTATTTTCAAGTTCGCGGTAATTCAAATTTCGCTGCTGTAAAATACCGAGACCCTCAAACTGTCGCTGATTCCCATTCTTAAATTTTACCAACGCCCCCTCTTCAATAAAATTTATAAATTGAAATGGTAAAGGGATTTTATAGTCTACAAACTGAACAGCCCCTTTCTGTACAGTTTCTACTCGTTTCCCGAATATTGACCTTGCACTCTTTGACCTGCATTATTTGGCATTTCTATGGCCATTAACTGTCGAAAGTTACGATTATCATTCATGGCTGGTTTTGGTCTCTGGTGATATGATCTTTGCTTTTCCTTCTTTTCTTCCTCTTCTTCCTGAGTCAAGAGTTCAAGTGCCTCTTCAGTAGTTTTTCTTTGACTCGCTCTCCATATCGTTCGTATTTCCCTTGGAAATTGCTTCATTATGGCATCGATTCCAACTTCCTCATTATTTATCATCTCGAGCGTTCGAATTTCCGCTATTTGTCTACCAAAATACGCGCTCATACTTAGTGCCTTCCTATGGTCAAACTTCATACTCATGATACGCTCTAAGCAACACATCTGCTTTCCTGTACTCCAGAAGTACTTAAGAAAATCGGTTTTAAAACATTCATAGTTATCCCATTTCCGTTTGTTCAATGTTGCCCAAACATCTGCACCATTCTTCATTGTTGATAAAATTGCCAACAACTTATTATCCCCTATAATCTTTCTCTTTCCCCAAAATTCCTCAAACTTTTCTAAGAATAAGCACGGATTCTCTCGTCCCCCTGTAAAAGTCGGTTTCACGGTCGTAATCATGTTGTATGGTGAAGCCATGAATCCTAACGCCAATTCTCTCCAACCTACTTCCGTAACCGCATCCTTAGCATTCGCGTTAACATTCTCAACTACTGTATTCCCCTCATTTACAGAATTATTGCTACTTTCAGTTCCTACATTACTAACATTTAAATTGGCAATTTCTCCACTCACCTGTCCATTTTCCTGTGAATTTGAACGCTCATGATCTCGGTCCTCCCTCATCTCCTTGATCATGTCCGCAAGACTCCTTTCTCGCTTTTTCATCTCCGCCATTTCCTTCTTCTGGTCGGTAACCATTTCCATTAGCAAATCCAACTTTTGCATCATTGTCGTCTGGTCACTCGACTCTCCACCACTACATCCTTTCTTGCCAATAACTTTTCCACCTTGTTTCGACATCCTTCTTGATAGTCGATTACCTAAAACATACCAGATTAAACGTACTTCACCCTGTTTTACTCTCATCTCCAGTTCCGATTGGACTTGACTCTCCAACAAATTGTTCTTAACGGTTGTTTTGTACATCTCGAAATCCTTCGTCACGGCACCAAAATGTAAGATGCAACTTTTGAATTTGAACTTCGCGCCAACGTCCTCTCCAGAAATCCGCCATCTCTCGAGAACCAACAAAGTTCAAACCTAAAATCACACTTCTTCGACGACACGGAAAATAACCTAGACCACCACGTTGTGAAAATACCTACGATCGTCATCTCGTAACCAAACTCTTTCTTCCGGTGTACAAAACATAGTGTCAAAAACAACTGTAACAAAAACAAATGATCGCTCCGAAAGAGAGACGAACATTAAACTTCCAACACAAATAAAACAACCATATTTTGGGGCAATGTCAATATCTTTTATTATCTTTAATATTCTTGTTTGAGGAATTTAACCTGAAGCAATGATTTACCTAACTCATGACCTAATAAATCTGTAGATTTAATTACCCTGAAAGTCGATTTGTGTTAAATCGCTTTAATGATTTTAATTATGTTTTAAAATTACTTGTTGGGATTCAATCCTTTGGATTGTTTTAATCTTTTCTTCATGTACTTGGTACATTTTAGAAGTTTGTGGGAAGCTATTATGTGTTTTGTTTTAACACTAGCTGTTAATGGAAAAATACCTTTTAAATCTACCTTTACACCACCACCCTTTAAATACAATTTACTACCTAATTTACCAATATTAAAAACCCAGATCTACGAGTAGCTTGCCTTCCTTTAAGGAATCTCGACAATCCATTCATGCGCGTCACTATTACCACAACTTAAATGAATACAATTTTTGGGAACGGTTTAATGTAAACTTGCTTTATTGTTAGCCTTTCGTGGCTTTGCAGTACTGAGTAGTTTATTTCCAGCCCGCCAGGGTGTTTGGGCCATTCATACAAGAGTCACCGGAAAGCTAAATTGTACTTTATAAACCGAAACCAAACCATCGTATTACCTAAGTCAAAATCTACCATGTATATAAAATTTGTGAACAACCTGTACATTATTTCCTACACCTTCTTTATAATTATTATAAATAATGATTAATTAATTTGAAGCAACACCCTGTATATGAGACATAAATTAATTTAGCAACAGAAAATGAAACCTTTTATTTATAAATTAATCTTAGTTGAAATTTACACTCTTCCGGTATAAAATATAAATTACACTTCTTTGTATGAATAACAGCTTGCATTGATAACTTCAATGTAAGTTTTATTTCTAAGAAAAGATTCTGCTGATACAAATAACCTTGAATCCACCCACCTACTTACAAAGATTTGAACAAAGGAAATGTTTCAAAATTTCATTACCCATATTATTAGGATTTGTAAATAGCTTTTATAAATGAAATGAAATGATTTACTTTTAACTAATATTTAATAAAGATGATTTGTATTCTTTAAATTGATCTTAAAGTAAAAACATAAAATTACCTGCAACAAAGTTTTGTTGTAATATTTGAAAAACCCTTAAAATAATATCAAAATCAAATCAATCTCATTGCCAAAATATAGATCAAATAATCATTTAAATAAAGTTTTATACCTGATTATTAAAACACCACTGTAAATTAACCAAAATAGAATTTATCTCAATTCAACAAACAAAACTCGCGTGTTCAAAAGCCAACGAACAAGTGAAGTCCTCTTCCCCGCTACTCGTTAAAAATCGTTGCGTTACCTATCGTTACCGAACTAAACTTTTGAAACTACAAATATACATGGCGATGTAAAATATTCTAACTTAAACCAGCGGCAAATTTGAAATTATATTAATTTCAAAATTGTAATCTTACAAATGAAGCATTCAAATATGTGCATAATATGCATGACATAATATGTATGAACATAATATCAGCATTAAAGGAGCACTCAGCAAATTACAATAGGCGCCTTGTTACCTGACAATCCGCAAGCAAGACACCTTTTCGAATAGCTATAATAAGGGTGGTTAGCTCGAGTCGAGAAGGGGGTGGGTGGGCTAGAAGAGCCAAAGGGTCTTGTGACGTGGTGTCGCGAGTTGCCAGTCTCTTACCAACGATTGGGCAATCCTCAATCGTGGTTCGGTAAATAGTCAAAATCGGGGGGAATAATTTACACAAGGGATGAAATGGGCGCCACGCGTTCTTAAACGTTAGTTTATTCGAAGGGGATGGGATATCACACCTTCCAAGCTGGTACGCGACAACTTGTTGAATATTCTTGATAATTCTCACCCTGGACAAGTCTCGTCCAATGACCTTACCTTTACAGTAGGCAGACTCTCCTTGGATGAAAATAACTAAATAAAATGTACACACAAGAACAATAAAACACAATAATAAGTAACAAAATAAATATAATAAAAATAATATCAAAAATGGATAGTGACAAAATACGTACAGGACACACTCAAATTTACAAATGTCGTAGTACAATGACAAGTATTTACAACTGACTCGACTCTTTATCAAAGTTATCAGCACGATTCGAAGCTTAGTAGCGTAAAACAATATGAAAGATGGGCTACTAATCTCCACTTTAACTAGTACGTGAATGTAACACATAAAAATCTTAAAGTAATCTACTACAAAACTGATGCAAATTGAAATTGAATGCAACTAAATGCAAAATAAAATGTACAATTGAATGCAAAAGTATATGCGCAATTGAATGCCAAATTCCCATAAAAAGGGGCGGATAAACTCTAACCTAAACGTCAATTATAAAAGGTTACGTTAAAATTAGATGAAAGTTAATGTCCTATTGGCGTAAAAGTTAGGCCACTTTCAAACACAAATCCTAAAAATAAACAAAAGAAATACAGGGGTTGCGATCGACTATCGGGGTTGAGCAGAGGGCTCCTTAAATTTACGCAGTGACCAATGGGGTCACTTAACACAATAAACTTATAAATAACAAAGAATCTCTTACGTATCCTTTCCTTATTGGTTCTGACCTTCAGGCAAGATCCTTGGGCAGCTTTCCAGAGTGAGAATTTCGATGAACGTCGAAGCAGGATCCTTCCCATACGGAAGTAAATGATTAACGATACAAACAACCATTCCCTCGAGGTTAATGTGATATCCAATCCCAGTTCCTTCCAAAATGAAGTTGTGATGCGAATAGAAAATTCGCCGATAAGTAAGGGGTAGTATAATTGCCCTATTTTCCCGACAAATGGATGATCACGCTCGTAAGAATGCACTGGACGATTATTCTCAAAACTGAATTTACTTAAATACGGCACTGTATAAACACGCGTTATTATTTTAAATGCGTTTGACGATAAAAACTATTGAATAAAAATATGGTTCGGTAAAATAAACACATCTGTTAATGAATGAGCGTTATCTCGGAATTTGAGTTGCCAGATGTCCGCTCTAGGCTCGCGGTACATAAAGTCAACCTTGATGCGGTACTACCGTTGATAAAGATTTATGTCGATTTAATTTACTAAGGTTCAACGATTTACCGATACGGGTTTAAACGTGAAATTGTTTAAATAAAGTTTAGCGAGATTCACAAATGCACGAAATTATTCAAATGCGAAATGGGTTGAATATTGTTCGATAAATGTTTAAACAATGCGACAACGAAGCTGGTTTAACTTAAAGTTGCTTAAAGTTGCTCGATAAATGTTTAACCAATACTCGCGACGAAACTAGTTTATTTAAATAATACTGCAACAAAACTGGTTGATGCGCGAGGTGGTTTACATAAAGTTCAAAGTACTTAGTAAAATGTTCAAACAAAACTGAATTACACATAAAGTGGTTTAAGTATTACTCGATAAATGTTTAAATAAAGTCGATACCAAACCGACTTAAACATAAAGTTATTGAATATAAAGTTCAAATAAAGTCGATACAAAATTGCAAGTATGTTCGATGTCCTTGCGCGACTCGAACATGTGTGGTTCAAAATAAAAGTTCGTTATAATTTTAATAAATTTCCGTAAAATGTTCAAATATTTAAATAAATGCGAGATGCTTTATTACCTAACTGGCGACAACACTTGAGGATTAGCACAACTGAATAGATATGATTTAAAATCTTTAGTATAAGATTCGATTCACTTCCGCATACAGCGTTTCTTTCACAGTTCTAACCAACAGCGGTTCTAGGCGTGAAGACTTGATCACAAATCTTGGCTTTTAGCCGGTGCGTTACGCTATTTATATGATTTCTGCCCTAAAATCGCAAGTGTGGGGATCAGATTCCCACCAAAGCAGTGTTAATATTAGTACCTTATTGGTCTTTAATTCTGACCTCGAATTTCAATTGGTTCCAGGAATAAGTGAAATGCATCGCTTGCATCCTTCTTCCTACAAAATCCTGTCCGAACTCAACAAATGCAGCTGGTGTTATCGCATTTTTTGTGATAGAAACGTTCGAGTTTTTGATAGTTTTTGCTCGGCAAAAAGGTATATTTTGAAACATTACATTGTTGCACTTCTCATAAAGCCAATGCTAAAATTTCTAGACTTGGGTTTAACACGTGTACCATCTGTACAGATAACAAAATAAAACGTATAAATCAAAGTGTTTTGACAGGTCTGCGTGGGCATATTGCCCAGACTTGTAACAAAAATACCTATCCCGAATAAAAGTCTCAAAACGTACTATGCAATCCTTGATAGACACATTGGGATTGATAGGTGTGAAGTTTGAACTTCCTTGAAATGAAGAGCTTTCTGTCGACTGTGAGAATTATCGCAAATGGTAGATTGAGCTACGTCAACGTCAATCTGCTGTGTTATTTACATGAATCCATAATTCACGTGTCGAAGAATTATTTTACCCAATTCGTAATCTCAAATATTCAACATATTACTCGATTGAAAAATATAATTTCGTCTACTAATTTCTAAACTTGATCTTTTACTAATATTATTCGACCTACAAATATATGCTTTTTAAAATATTTTGGTGTTAAAATTTTAAAGGCGAGAAATCTTTGGCGGTATAATGGCCATAATATTTTGTCAAAACTTGGGAGGCGCCGAGAGCGTATCCTAAGGTTACAGCCTCTCTTCCAAAAAGTGCGAGTCAGCGTCTGTGATGCATTCAGACGCGGCGTCGGACTACCGAGCGTGTCGGACTGTCAAATGTCGGATTATCGCGAGTCAACTGTATACAAATAAGTAGGCCGCTCAACTTACATGCTAGCATGGGCCTCTGGTTCCTCTAACCTCACTATACGTGCTGGCGTGGAATCTCTTTCTTCACCAGAAATCTTTATTTCATTAAATTTAATAGTGCATCGACCATTCCATTTGGTAGATAAACATCCAACTTTAATTACCATTAATTGTTCTTCTTGGTTTGGTAAGTATTTATACTGTTATCCAAATTATTTTCGTTCGTGAGCCACGTGCTCATCGATTGATTTAATTTTCTTTGTAGGATCCTCACACCTTCGAGACCTCAAAGGAATCTGTTGTTTACAATTTTCGTTGTCCTGGTTTTTCGTTAATTATTGTTATTCTTCAATCTTGATTCCTTTTTTAATTAGGTGGGTGTTACACGCTTTTGATTAATTAATTAGTTTTGAAATGTCATAAAACTAATTCACCTTTATTGTTTTTTTAGCACCTGTCGAATACAACATCGCCAAGCTTGTAGTCCGTACCGTGCTGCTAGTAGCGGCATTTCGGAGCCGTTACCCCTTTTTCTTCCAGCGAACTCACGTAAACATTGTATAACGAACTTCTTAATTTAACATTTTTAAAACTATTAACAAATTTCTTATAACTAACATTTTCAAACTACTTAGTGAACAATTCTTTTTTATTAATGACATTTATCATTCTAGGACCTTCTTTTCTTATTACTCAATTGCCTCGTTGAGTACTTATCGCTTTCATGTGATCCGATCCTTCTATAAACCTCCGAATGCGTTAAGAAACCTCATGCTTTATTTTATGCTTTTGATAATTAATAATTCGTT
The DNA here is from genome assembly GCA_932274525.1 of Podabrus alpinus. Lineage (NCBI taxonomy): Eukaryota > Metazoa > Arthropoda > Insecta > Coleoptera > Cantharidae > Podabrus > Podabrus alpinus. The sequence goes on from OW026452.1 coordinate 100,949,554, forward strand.
GAGACACTGCAATATGTCTAGTATTATGTATAAGACAATGCTTTGTAATTAATGTTCAACATGTCTGGGTAAATAGGATACACACATTGTGCGGCATACAGGCCCATTCCTTGACTTCAAAGCGAATATTCGAAGTGGTATCCTAACAATCGTCCTAATTAGAAATCAGCTTCGGACCTTGCTATCGTCAGAAGTTCCATATATTCCTTTTTAGCTATTCTTATAATTCCATTTTTTTTCCTCTAATGGTGAGTTTTTCCATAATGCTATTCTTGATCGTATTATCCTCTGTGCTCGTTTTTAGATTTTCTCTTAATTTCTTGTTTCTTTTAGCTTTCTTGGGATCTACCTTTCTCCTTCCTTCGCCGCATATACTTCTGTGCCAGTAGCATTTGGTAATGTCCCAACCTGGTCACCCGCTGGGTCAGTAGAGCTGTTGCTTGATGACGGTCGATGGGTTTCTTGCAAACCCCGTATCAATTAAACGAAACGCTTTATAGAAAATAGATGTCCCTATTAGATAGAAAATTTAACGGTCTACAATTTTAATCTATTGAATTAGTCTTGTATATAATATAATTTACAACGGAATTCATAAATTTTACTCTACATCCTCTGTATTTAGTCGACTCCTTCTATTACTATGTTAAAATTATTATCATGATAGGAAAACCGTTAACCTTTTGAAAAACAAAATAATTAATGATTAGTTTTTGACTTACCTGTTTGCACTTGCTTTATGTCTTGTATTTACTAATCTCCTATATCATTTCAATTTTTCTTTGTAATGGATTAGATTTAAAAATCAGAAGTTTTAGGCCATTAAATTTTTAACCGCGAAGAGCGTCAAATTTTCCGTTTCAAAAAAATAGGATTTGGAAGAAAAATATAACTTCAAATTTTTTACCATTTATTCGATTAATTTGATCCATAACTTGAGAGCTATTGATTTTAAGGATTTTATACACTAAATGATTTGAATTTAGTTTGTAGATACTTTCCCGCTCGTTACAATCGTTATCACTAAAAAATGAAAAAGTTCGGTGCTATGGCCATTAAAACGTAGAAATTTACAATATGATCTATAACAGGGATAAGCAATCTTTCTTTACAACGGGCCAGCTACAAATTTAAAAATGTTATGCGGGCCGCATGTAAAAAACTTATGATCATATAGGGTGTTTTTTTAGATGCATGGGAACTTCAAATTGAAATAAAACATTAAAAATTGATGGTATGTTGTTTTAATTATTTTTTTATGAAAATAAATTTAATGCCATTTATGATTTGAAAATGATTTCCGGCATGTGACCACCAAGACTAATCGTTACGAAGCGCATCCAATCATTCCAATTTTTGACCACTTTTTCCAATATTTCAGGCCTTATTTCATAAATTGCTTGCTGAATATTGACCTCCAATGCTTCCAGAGTTGTTGCTTTGTTAGCAACATACCCCCAAAGAAAATAACCTGGGGGCGTCAAATCACACGCTCTTGGAGGCCAATTGATAGAATCATTTCTTGAAATAATGTTATCACCAAATTTTCCTTTCAATAAATCGTTGGTTTCGGTGGCTGTGTGGCACGTAGCACCATCCTGTTGGAACCATGGTGATAGTACCCTATCCAGTCGATGATCCTTAGGCTTCAATTCTTGAACCAGCTGAATCTTGTAAGGATGTAAACCAAGATCTTGATGTAAAATTTTCCATGTAGTGAACGGACAAAGCCCAAGTTGTTGAGCACGATGGCGAATTGAAATGTTTGGGTTCTCTTGCACACTTTCACTCTCAGAAGCGATAGTTTCTTCTCTACGCACATTTCTTTGTCTTGTTGGTGGTCTTACATCATGCAATGAAGAAGTGGTACGAAATTTATCCGTCGACCATAAAATGGGCGAAGAGCTCTATAAGTTTCGCGAACGGAACTCTGACTTTGAAAATAAATTTCCAGTATTTGGTAGCGTTGTTCAAGTGTTAATTTATTCATGATTAAATGGCAAATCTTTTTGAACACAAATGTCAGAAAACTGTCACTTTGACAAACTTCATTCAAAAGTTATCCCTATTGAAAGATCTCATGCAACCAAAAAAAACACCCTATACAAACCATGAATGATGAACTCAAATGATCTCTTTATTAACAAAATAAACCTAACCCTAAAAAGTCAAAATGTAAAATCTTTGAAGGGCCGCACGAGAGAGTGTGGCGGGCCGCGGGTTGCTCATCCCTGATTCTATAATATAATTATAATACATATATATTTTCTTTTTGCATCTTAATAAATCCTCCCACGCACCCCTATCTACACATGCCTCTATTTTATGTTTCTTGATTATATAGATCTATAATCTATTCTACATAAGGCGATTAGTTATGTAAAATTTTACAAAAAATTAACAATGACAGTTTTAAGGTAGGTAGGTACTAAATTTTAAATATTATGTAATAGTCGTACATAATAGCAGCGACAATATAAAATGCGTTCCGTTTTGTGCTTTGATAAATAGGTACACCAGCAATCCAATTACCATTTACGGTAATAAGTATGTACATATCTATATATATAAAAATCTACCTGCATTGTATTTAAAAAGTACAAATATCTTTGCATAAGCGGTTACCCAGATATACTTATTGCAAAAAAATATTTAGTCGTTATCTATGTCAAAATGTTCGATTATATATTAATAAGCTTCATATTATTTGTTAGTAGTTTTTGGTATTTATCTACTAAAAAGCCTAAGAATTTTCCGCCAGGTAAATATATTATCAAATATTTTATTTTACAAGATGTAGTCTATATTTTAATGATTTAAAATTTAAAAACTATTAGTATTAATAAGTGATGGTAAATAATAATCAATAATACAGGGAATTTTTAATATTTAAACCGCCGTCTTTACGTGCCCTCCGAAACACAGAAGACGGTCAAGAAATTTTAAACTGTACCCGGAATTGAACCGGGGAGCCCTACGTTAGCAATTGATCGCTTTAACTATCAGGCCATGACCGTCGTCGTTTCAATAATCCTTCGTGTTTAAATAATTTATTCTTCTAGTTTACGACAACTCTTTTAATATTTCTATTTCTTCACAGTGCACAAAATTCTAATTTCTGGTATTAATCTTCTGCATTTAAAAATTGTTCTTCAACTCTTAAAAATTAATTTTTAATTAAACATTTAATTAATTCTTTAATTCTAGATTCTCATCTTATATTTTCATGAGAGAAGTAAGTAAGCTGTTCAGTGCGTAGACACATCTATGTGTCTACACATCGTAGACACATTGCTAAAAGCTTATATTTACACATAGACGATCCCAAATTACAAAAATAGAAATAAAACCCTAAAAATACATTTAAAGAAATCAAAATGCAAAATTTCTAATTTAGATGTTCTAAATTTTAGGACCAAAATGGTATCCAATTGTAGGAAGCTTTCCACAATTTAATACATTGATGAAATCGACAAAAAATTTAGCACTTACCTTTGATATACTCTCAAAGCAATATAAATCTGACATTATCGGGTTAAAATTGGGAGTAGAAAACGTCGTAATTGTATCTTCCAATGAACTTGCTAGAAAAATCTTTCTTGATGATGTTTATCTAGCGAGACCAGATACATTTTTTAATCGGATACGCACATTTGGAATAACAAGAGGTAAAATGCATAAGAAATAATCATACTTACCCAAAAACATGTGATTTCCTCTACTTTGCAGGTATTACATCGGCCTCTGGAAAATTATGGACAGTACAAAGAAAATTTGTACTTAAACACCTCCACAGAGTTGGTTATGGTAGGAAAACAATGGAAATGAAAATTACAAGTGAAATCAATGAAGCAATGAAACGCATAGATTCCAATCCAATTGATGTTGATTTAAGAGAATTACTTTCTATCTCTATTTTAAACGTTTTGTGGACTCTAGTAAGTGGAAATCAATTGGAAAGAGAAGATGAGAGAGCAGAGAAACTCTCAAACCTGTTGCATCGACGATCACAGGCATTTGATATATCTGGAAGCACTTTGAATTATTTTCCATGGCTGAGATATTTTGCACCTGAAAAACTTGGATACAATTTGATTAAAGAAGTAAATGCACAACTGGAGGACTTTTTAGGCGACACTATTGATCAGCATGTGTCCACGTGGAAAGAAGACAGAAATGATGACGTAATTTATGCTTACATATCAGAAATTCGAAAAAACAATGAAACCGATAATTACTTCAATTGTAAGTTAACTGCTATGGTGCTTTTCATTTTTCTCATTTCTATCTAAACTTTTAGACGAAGAGTTGAAAATCGTATGTCTTGATTTATTTTTTGGCGGATTAACTGTTACAAGTTCTGCTGTGGATTTTATATTTTTTGCCATGACGAAATATCAGGATATACAAACTAAAGTTCAAGAAGTTTTGGATGAAGCTTTTGATCGAACTAAGCCATTGGAGTACAGTGATAGATATAAGTACCGCATATTAACGTTGATAAAAATTTCCCAAATATTACAAAATCATTCATTTTAGAGTTCCGTATGTTCAAGCTGTATTATGTGAAATATCAAGATTATATATAGTTCTCCCAGTAATTGCACCAAGAGCTCCAGTCCAGGATGCAGTTTTGGATGATTATGTAATACCTAAGGTAATTTGGTTTTTAATTGTTATATCGGCTACTTTATCTTGTTTATTTTTTGTCAAATTTAGGGCACTTCAATTCTTTTAGCTTTCAATGCTATATTTACAAGTTCGGAAAATTTTGATCAACCAGAGGTTTTTCGACCAGAACGATTTTTAGATTCTAATGGAAAATTTATTTGTCTTGAATCATTTTTTCCGTATGGATTAGGTACGAATTGAAGAAATCGTTCAACTTAAACTTGATAGAAATGTTACGTTTTAGGGAAAAGAATGTGCTTGGGCCATGTTTTAGCAAACATGACACAATTCATGATTTTCGCTGAAATTATGCGCAACTACAAAATATATCCACTGGATGGAACCGTAATTGGAGAAGACAATTGCATACCTGGAATGCTTAGATTGAAGAAACACTATCCGATTAAATTGGTGAAAAGAGTTTAGTTCGAAATAGTGAAACCAGACGTTTCTCAAATTATAATGTTAGAAATAGAGTACTACTATAAATTAATAGTAATGTAGAGAATAAATAATTATATTATTATAATAATAATTATGGCAGTCAAGGTTAAATATGGTTAAAATATTTGGTGGAGAATTAGTACTTAATAATTATTTAATAATTTGGGAAATACCAATTGATCTTCTTCTTCTTCACTTTCCGTGTTAGGCATTAAAAATTGCCTGTTACGATTCCCATCGTTTCATTGGTCTACTCAGGCTTCTCTTTCCTTTAAGCTTGTAATTATATATTTTTAAAGGTAATCTGTCTTCGCTCATCCTTTCTAGATGTTCTTTCCACCTGGTTTTGTTTTCTCATCAAGCCGCCGAGATGAGATTTTTGAGATCAGTATAGGGTTGTAGCAGAATAGACCATATAAGAAATACCGACATCAGAGATGAGCTCAACATTTTTAGCATAAAACACAAATTAAAAGAAATACCAATAGATAAAATAGTAAACAATATATTTTATTTCGGTCCTGTGAAGAATTTACATCGCCGCTAATGAAGCTGAAGATTCGACTCCAGGGTAAGCAGACCTCCCAGAATTCCCAGAAGACGTGGATCTACAGTATTTTGGAACCCGCGCTGCAAGGAGATGTTCACCCATAGGGGACCCAAAAATGAGTATAAAAAGTTAAGATTAATCCAATTCCGTGTACTACAATATATTAAACATACACACATTACGTATTTATAATGTATAAATTTATTATTGTCAAAGTAAAAGCTTCTGAAAATTGAAGCTAAGAAGTCAAAAAATTTGAAATAAGTATATAATGTCCAATTACTACTACTACTTTGTCGTATTGTTTGTTTCCGAACGTCGTGACCCATCTCTTTCTATGCATGTTATGTGCGTTCCAAGTGTTTTCACATACATAGAGGACCTACTTGTTTAACGTGGGCTCCGAACCACGGGAAGTGTAATACACTTCATGTTGAGATGGGCGCTCTTGGCAAATTACCTCGGTGGTGTGCCATTGCCTTTCGAGGAGAGACGGCCAGAATAAAGTTCTTACCCTGCCCGGATTCGATCCGAGCGTTTCGCATTAGCAGTAGACGCACTTAACTGCCAAAGCTATGACCATCTCCATGTCTCTCCATGTCTCTCCATGTCCAATTATTAGTATCAAATATGACACCAAACTTTTATGAATTGGTATGATATGGATAATTGAGCAAAATAGTGGTAGGATAAATTAAAAACTGAAATATTATTAATAGTACAGACAACCAAGCCCTAAAATTATCTTGAGCTTGTATAAGAAATCCGGGAAAGCTGAAATTTGACAGACATGTGTCCTAATGAATTCTCAAAAAGTACCCTAAAATCCCATATCAGCGTCTCGCCCAATTAGGGGTTTCAGCGGTGAGAGAAAGCGCTGGAAGTGTTGGAGAAACGGAAAACATATTGAGAAGAAAGATTGTTGAAATACTGATCAATTGCAAGTATTAGGTAAAGGTTAAGAAGTTAAAAAAATATTTAGGGTGTCGAAGTAGTCGTACGAACATCTCTTAGGTCTTAAAGGTTGACTCGGATTTTCTTATTGACGTTATAGATAGAAATCTTAACAAAAAACTGAAAACAAGCCGAAACAACAAAAATTGGATTAACGAGACCTGACAATGCAATAGCCCGCAGTATAAGGTAAGTATACATAGTTGCTACCTACGCTCATATAACCATAATAATAATAATAATAAAGGCGTCCATTCCTAAGGAATATGCCTACTTCCTAGTTTTGGAAGTCTTTACAATCCTTTTCTCCAGGTGGATTACTCCTGATTTTCCAAACTTTCCATCACTTATAGTTTTGTGCATGTTTTGGCTTCCTTCACTACTCTTCTCCATAAATTCCGGTTACTGCAATTCTTTCTCCATTCCCGTACTCCCATGGTTTCAAGATCATCCCCCACCTCGTCAATCCATCTCGCTCTGATTCTTCCTCTATTTCTGGTTTCGCTCGGCCTCCAGTCCGTGATCTTTCTCATCATACTATCAGGTTTTTTTCTCATTAGATGTCCGAACCAGGCTCTATTCTTTGCGACTTTATACATCTCACCAAGTCTTCATTTCCAATGGTCTTGTTTATCTCGCTATTTGTTCTTATTTGGTATTCATTTTCGTTAGTTTTCTTTGGTCCCATGATTATTCTGATCACCCTTCTTTCGAACACCCTCAGTTTCTCTTCTTCCTTTTTCGTGAGGTTTAGCACTTCTGAGGCATACGTCAATACCGGTCTAATAAAGGTCTTGTAGATTCTTACTTTTGTTCTTATAGCCAGGCTTTTGCATTTAAGCATCTTTTTGTTCGCATATATCGCCTTCCATCCCGTCTGTATTTTCTCTTTTATTTCTTCTGATCGCTCGTTAGTACTGTTTATCTGTATTCCCAGGTATTTAAACTTTTGAACCTCTTCGAACACTCGTCCGTCTACCATTAATACATTTTTCCTTCTTTCTGTTTTAGTGCAGTTCATATATTTAGTCTTGTTCTCATTTATCTTCAGTCCCATTGTTGTTGCTTGTTTTTCTATTTCTTCAAGCATTTTCTTCATTTTTTTCAGTGATCTAGCAATAATCACAAGTCGTCCGCATATGCAAGTATTTGACCTTCCTTTGTTCGTATAGTTCCTCCACAGTCTGAATTTCTTATAATTTTCTCCATTGCGAGGTTAAAGAGGGTCGCCGACAGCGCATCGCCCTGTCTTACTCCTCCGTTAACTTCAAAGTTGTTGGTTTCAGTTGTTCCTACCCTGACTACTGCGTTCGATCTTCTCATCGTCATCTGTATAAGTCGTATCAGCTTTACTGGTATATTCATCTCTTGCATAGCTTCGTATAGACGTTCTCTTTTTATGGTATATGAAAGTAAATAAGTAATAAAGAACACAACAGAGATAGATAATATGGCGTACCATCTATAAAAGAATACCTCAAAATGAAAAGAAAATACCAAATACAAGTAACGATGGGAAATTGACCATAGTGAAAAGAAAGAGTGAGAAGATGAGAGGAGAAAGATTGAAGGTCGTCTCACCATGGTGGAAAAAAGGCTAGGGGGAATGGAGGAAAATACCAGAAGAAATAACATAGTAATAACTGGGATAGACGATCTCATGACTGAAAACCAAGACACAAAAGAACATCATGAGAAAAAAACCTGATGTAGAGATAAAGATCCAGAAAACGTAGAGGGTAGGCCGGGATAAATGCGTTGTATAAATGGAAAGTGCCGGAGAAAAAGTTAATAAAAATAAGTTAAGGGGTAGTCAAATATTCATAAATGATGATCTCACTGTCCAGGAGAGATTTACTATATGAAACTAACAGTGAATGACAAACAATACTACTGAAACCAAGAGGCCAATCAGCTCGGAGATGTTCAGGAAAGGTCTGAAAAGGCAAAAAACTGAGTAAAGAAACCGGTAGAAAATCACGTAAGACCACAAGGAATTAAAAATATAACGCAAATGGACGTGACAGGGATGGGGAAAAATAAATTATAGGTATAATGTTTTTTCGCAACTTGGAATATAATGGGACTTATGTGAGAGGGGCATTAAAACAGTTAGCGAAGATATTGATAAAGTATAAAGTGGATACTTTAACATTGTAAGAGTCCGGTATAATGGACCTAAAGGGATGTACGCTTTTCAAGAGTAGTAAAAGAGACAGAAGGATGGGAACAGGTTTTATGATGAGTGAAAGAATCAAAGATATGATAATATATTTTTTCCACTACTAATCATATAGGCTATCATTTTTACTTAGGTTAGTCGATCAAGAAGTGACACGTTTTCAACTAGTGGTGAATAAATTTTCCATTATTAACCTAGGTTAATAATGAACAAAATGACATTTTTTGATAACTTGGCGACTATTTTAAAGAAAAATATTGTTATTAAATGATTTAGAATAACCGAGAAATGCTAATTAATTGTATGTAAACTATTTAAAACGCTTTTTTAATACATTAATTTAATTTTAAAAATGCATTATAATCGAATTAAATGTGACAGCAAGTGACAGCGCCATCTTTTGTTAATTTGACGAACCGCGATTTATTTTACTTAATAACCTAAATTTGTCAACAACTGTCAAATCAACAAAACAAAACTGTCATTTGAAATAAATATTTTAAATTTGAAAATTTTTTTGTTAAAAAGAGTTTTAAAAAATGGTAATAAATCTAGTAGTGGAAAAAATCGTATATAAACCACGGTTGTGAAGACCATTATTGCCTCCGCGCCTTATATTCCTCGGTGCAAAGCACCTCGGAATATAATCTTGGCGCTAGGGCAATAATGACGGCCTTCACAACCTTGATATATAATATACTATTAAAGCAGTAACTGATAGAATCAGTATTTTGTGCATCCTTGAAGTAACTTTAATATTTAAATTGAGGGGTCTGGAAGTAAAAGGGTTCAAGTGTACTTGAACCTGAAATGATCTAAGTGCAGAATATCATACCTAATGGGTATCCTAACTTAGAGGTAAAATGATTTTAGTAAATTTTACGTCCCCTTGGGTCGTAAAATTGTGTTTTCTAAACTTATTCCTGGAATTTTGAATTTACAGTTAACTTTAAAGCCATGTTTCTCAGAACTATTAAAAGTGCACTTGAACCCTTTTACTTCCAGACCCCTCAATTGTAATTATATGGTTTTTGGCCACCCTGTAATAAAGCGCCCTGGGCTGGCACCCACCCCCTCAAACCGAGCCTGCAAATATGTAACTTTCGTTGTCATATTGAAAAATAGCGATCAAAATCAAATTTATGCATAAATTAACCCCATTTGAGAAACAAGTCATCTATCCCCCAGTTATAACAATTTTTAGTCTTAAGTTACAAGCCCTTTACAGGTTCTCACATTCGTGCTCCTCTTAATTAGTCATGATTTATGCCCTATTTTTAATATTGTCGTTAAATATTAAGTTATTTTTAATTTTTAAATTAATTTATGAATTATATTAACGGACAAGGACGTACAAAGGTAACAAAGATTACCCAGGACACTATTTTACATTAATTTGTCAATTTTGTATGTTTTAAATATTATTTTTAACATACATACTTATGTGCATTTAAGTAATTGAACAAATTGCAAATGCTAATAAGTAGATATAATATATAGTACATAATATGTACCTATTATATATTATAATATATTGTATGTATTATTTATGCATTTGCTTAATTTTAATCACTGCCATAATAAAATTTTTAATTTGTATTATGATAAATTTTAAACACCGTTTCTACTTTTTAAAATTTTAAATCAAAGTTTACTCCATACTGATATGCCCCCTGAACCAACGCTGAACAACAAATTATATTATTAAAAATTGTGTTCAGAGCGCTTACCAAAAATCTCCCATATAAAATATAAATATTCAAATTTTCATAAACAATTTAAATCTACAAAACAGTAATATTAAAATTAACAAATTTTTACATAATAGGCGTTTCAATTTAAGATCGCAGCGCCATAATGGCTATTAGTGGTATTAATGGAATGGGTGCATTTTTCGATAATTTACTGTCGTGTTTATGTATTAAATATATTTTTCCGGAAATCGTCATTGAAACAACATTTCCCTGCTTATGCACGCGCAGGGAAATTGAACTTTACTGACTAGTCCGGTAATAATTAGTAAGGTTAATAATAACAAAATAAAATAGACAAATGTCAATGTCAAAAAATGTCGTTCAATTAGTGCTTTAAAATTTCGATTTTAAATTTCGATTTTTTTACGATTTTCGGAAAAATTTAATACAAAACATGTCAGTAAAATGTCTCACTTGACTCGGAGCTCTAAAATACTCGGCACGAAGTGCCTCGTATTTCAACATTTCCCCTCGTCAGTAATATGTCATTTTCCTGACTTTTATGTAAATAACTATTTAATTGTATTACGGCACCTATGTGTTTGTTTACTATAATAATTTGATAAAATTAATTTTTTGAATTAATTTTTGAATTTGAATTAATTAATTGCAACAACCGAATAGGGTTAGAAAATGTGACATATCCATGGTAACAAACCTGTACAGGTAGTTCAAAAATTTGCCGCAAGGTAGCGTATCGCTTATCTTGAAACGCCTATACAAAGCACCCGTCGAAGTTACAAGAAAAACGGCGCAGTACTATATAAAGTGCGCATATTTTTACAAATAAAAGCAGTTAGAACCTAGCAATAATCCAATAAATACATATTTAATCTGTAATAATTATGTTTGCATTTATTTTATTTTACGTTATAATTTTCGTTAGTTTTTTGTATTTCTCTTCTAAAAAGCCTAATAATTTTCCGCCAGGTAAATACATTTTAAAATATTTTTTATTATTAATATCATCTATAGTTTTTGTTTAAATTGGAAGTTTCCTACATATCAAAAGAAATTAAAGCGTGAAAAGTGGTTGAATTTTTTTAATGTCCATTTATTAACGCCTTCTTTATTTTTTTTTAAATGAGTATAAATATTTCCAATAAACTTCATACGTATATTTTTAAGTAAAACATTTTTTTATAACTTATGATAAAAATAAATTTTCTTCGCTAAGAATTTTTTAAAATAAACAAAAATTTTAATATTAAATAAAAGACCAAGTTTTCTACAAATTTGGCAGCACCTTAATCTAAGAAATAATCTGTTTTCTTATCAACAATTATGCATTTTTGTTGTACAGTGTTATACGGTAAAAACTAAACATTTGGAAATCTCAACTAAATTTTTTAAATGAAATATTTTCGATTTTCTTTTAAATCTTACGTTTTCTCAACTTTAATTTGTAGTCCTTTTATTCACAATATTTTTTGAAATTTTATTATTTGGCCAAAGATGTATATTTAATTACTACAGATATGAAGAGGTGAGTTTTACAGTTAAATCTATAATAAATAATAAAGTTTAGTTAATTTATATGCTTTTTGTATTGCTATTTTTTCTTTGATCGCTAATTTTGAAGCATTGATATTCGTTGTAATATTGTTGTAATGAAACAATCCACTTTGTAGACTTTAATGATTTATTCTTCAACTATAATTTTCACTTTAAGGTCCGAAATGGTATCCAATTGTTGGAAGCTTTCCACAGTTCAAGATATTAATGAACTCGACAAAAGATTTTTCAAACACATGCGAAATACTCTCGCAACGATATAAATCTAACATTATTGGATTAAAATTGGGAGCAGAAAATGTCGTAATAATTGTAGCTTCCCCCAAACTTGCTAGACAAATATTTCTTGATGATATTTTTCTAGGAAGACCAGATACTTTTTTTAATCGGCTACGTACATTTGGAACAACAAGAGGTAAAAAGTCCACAAAATAATCATTCTTGTGCGAATATATGTGATTACCTCCGTTTTGCAGGTATTACATCGACCACTGGAAAATTATGGTCAGTACAAAGAAATTTTGTAGTTAAGCATCTCCACAAAGTTGGTTATGGCAAGAAAACAATGGAAATGAAAATTACGAGCGAAATCGATAAAATAATGAAACTTATAGATTTAAATCAAATTGATATTGATTTTAGAAAATTACTTTCCAACTCGACATTAAATGTTTTATGGACTCTAGTAAGTGGAATTCAATTAGAAAGCGATGACGTCAGATTGAAGAAGCTCTTCAACTTATTGCATAAACGATCACAGGCGTTCGATATGTCTGGAGGCACTTTGAATTATTTTCCATGGTTAAGATATTTTGCACCTAAAAAGCTTGGATATAATTTGATTAAAGAAATAAATACAGAATTAGGAGAATTTTTCAGAGTGACTATTGATCAGCACGAGTGTACGTGGACAGAAGACAGAAATGACGACTTAATTTATGCCTACATATCAGAAATTAAAAAAAACGGTGGAACCGATAATTACTTCAATTGTAAGTTAACTGTTGTAGAGGTTTTCATTTTGGTACATTTTCCCAAATTTTTAGATAAAGAGTTGCAAATCGTATGTTTGGATTTATTTTTCGGCGGATTAACTGTTACAAATTCTGCTATGAATTTTATATTTTATGCCATGATGATTCATCAAGATGTACAAACTAAGGTTCAAAAAATTTTGGATGAAGCTTTTGATAGAACTAAGCCATTGGAATATAGTGACAGAAATAAGTACAAATACAAATTGATGCATAATTACCAAATCTTACAACATATTTAATTTTAGGGTTCCGTATATAGAAGCCGTATTGCGTGAAATAGCAAGATTTTATGTAACTGTTCCAGTAATTGCACCAAGAGCTCCAGTCAAAGATGCAATTTTGGATGGTTATAAAATACCTCAGGTTATACGGTTTTTATTGCCTTATGGCCTATTTTAACTAAGTCGTTTTTATCAAATATAGGGAACTTCAATTCTTATATCTTTCAATTCTCTTTTTACAAACTCAGAAAATTTTGACAAACCAGAAGTTTTTCGACCAGAAAGATTTTTAGATTCCAATGGAAAGTTAATCTCGCATGAAGCATATTTTCCGTTTGGATTAGGTATCTATGAAAGAAATATCGCCTTACTTAAACTTGATAAAAATGTAATATTTCAGGGAAAAGAAAATGTTTGGGCGATGATTTAGCAAAAATGGGCCAATTCATGATTTTCGCCGAAATTATACGAAACTATAAAATATATCCACTGGGCGGAACCGTTATTGGAGAAGAAAAAAGTGTGCCTGGAATGGTTAAATTGAAGGACAAATATCCTATTAAATTGATTAAAAGAATTTAGTTTCAACCAGGCGATTCTCGGCAATAATATCAAAAATAATATACTTATTATAGTAAATATTATAGATAATAATATAAAATACGTTTTCATTAAGATGTTTTTTACGCAATTAACTCTATTATATTACAATAATATTATAATTTATTACACTAGAGGTAAAATAGATGAAGTATTAAAGAATATATTTTAATTCGGCATTGTCTTCTTTTATAACCTTTGCACATTTGTTACTTTATCAATCTCTCTACTTCTCCCTGTGATTCCAATCCCTACCGTGTAGTTCTCTGTCTTCCATCGCATCTGCCTCCTTCTGTACCAACGTTTTATAACTACGGAATGAATTTCCAGTCCCCATTTTTTATATCTTTCTGAGAACTGCTTTACCATATAGTGGCGTCTAACAACCTGACCATTCGTAAAAATGAGTGTAAATAGATTCTTGTCATCTATTTGAATGTCCATATTTTGGCACTTTTTTGTCCACTGTGGCCCAGTATCGGTTTCGTACCGGCAACTAATCATTGGCAATGATGCCTATAGCATATACTTGGTTTAAGCATCAGCATACAATGATCGGGCAATTGTGGGCCCAATAACCAATAATTGTCGACCGATGTTCGCACGGACTTGGGGGCAATACTGTTTGCCGCTGCTTTGCATATGCCTATGAAACTGAAAATTATTGATTTTCATTGGATACTACAGTCAAACAGTTTACAGTTTTACAAAAGATTAATCAAAAATGCTAAAATATTTGAATGTTAACAGTCGTAAGCAATAAATTACACAAATATTCAAATATTTGCCTAAAGATATTTATTAATGCCATTTATGTGGTAATTTTACTGCATTGCTAATAAATTTATGTGATGAGAGCAGTTAAAATGCATAAATTTAAAAGCATGATTTTAAAAATTATAGTTTTAAAGGATTATTTGAAATAAATTCTTAACAAATTTTAAAAACATAAATTTGAACTTTAACTTTATTTTATTTTTTGTATTTATTGTATTTTGGGTCAACTCTGTATTAGGAAGACTTGACTAATCAGCTGTAAAGATAACAGTATATTTGCGATTGGTAATTGTCATGAGCCTAGGTTTAGTATATAAACGAAGAAATATTATGAAGAGTTAAGAGAAGTAGGAAAACAGTGGCATTGGATCGTATTGTAACCAAATGTATCATATTATTAAATAAAGTTAGGCTTCGGCCAGTAAACCATAAATTACGTACTTAGACGACATGATGAATACACAACAAATTGGCGACGAGAAATGGAGCGAATCTAGCGGAATGAGGAAAGTTTGTTCGAAGTGTGGTAGAAAGCATCAACAAAGAAATTGTCGTGTCGGGAATTGGACCTGTTTTAAGTGTAACATGAAAGGACATATAGCACAAATGTGTTGCTATAGGAGTACAATAGCGGAAATGGAGCGAAGTTCGATTAACGTAAAAACGGAAGTGTACCAGTTGCGAAAAATATGCATAAACTCGGTGAGTAATATGGCACATAAAATTAACGTAGCGATAAATAACAAGATAATTATGTTCGAAATCGATACGGGCGCGTGTAAAACAATCATTTCGTCAGACTTGTTTAAGGAAAACTTTTCAAACTTGAAGCTAACCCCAGTAAGGTATAGCCTATCATCAGTAACCGGTCAAGAAATAAAGACGTTAGGAGAAATCGCGGTAAATGTTGAAACAAGTAAGGGAAAATACGTATTGCCGTTAACAATAGTGGAAACACAGCAAGATTTTAGACCACTATTAGGAAGAAATTGGTTAGATGTTATGTTTCAAGGCTGGCAAGATAACTTCAAAGTGGCGTCCATGTCTATAAATACGGTGGATAGGTTAAAGGAAAAATTCAAGGATGTTTTCGATGGAAATATAATAAAGCCGATTAAGGATTTCGTAGCAAATTTTCGAATTAAAGAAGGGGCGCATCCAATGTTTAAGAAGGCATACAATATGCCTTACGCATTACGAGATAAGGTGGAAGCGAAACTAAAAGCAATGGTAGCAATAGGAGTCATAAAACCGGTGAAGACTAGTGAATGGGCATCGCCCATTGTAATCGTGCCCAAGAAAGACGGAGACATTCGTATATGTGTTGATTTCCGTGTAACGGTAAATAAAGTATTGGAGGCCGAGCAGTATCCGTTACCTACGACTGAAGATATTTTTGCATCGTTGGCAGGGGGGGCAGTGTTTGCAGTAATAGATTTAACTGGGGCGTATACTCAGTTAAAAGTGGCAGAGAAGTCTCAAGAGTTATTGACAATAAATACGCATATGGGATTATTTCGATATACAAGATTGACGTTTGGAATGTCGAGTGCGCCAGCAATTTTTCAATCGGTAATGGATCGTATATTAATGGGATTACCAAAAGTGAAATGTTATTTAGATGATATTTTAATCGCAGGAAAAGATATGGATGAATGCCAGAAATTAGTTAACGAAGTTCTCAAGCGGTTACAAAGTTATGGAGTGAAAGCTAATGTAGAAAAATGTAAATTTTTTGAAAACAGTGTAGAATATTTGGGCCATCGAATCGATAAAGAAGGTATTCACCCGATGGAAGAAAAGATTCGAGCAATAATGGATGCACCAGACCCGCAAAACGTAACACAAGTAAGGGCGTATCTTGGATTATTAAATTATTATGCGAAATTTGTACCAATGTTATCGACGCGACTCAAACCTTTGTATAAATTATTGGAGAAGGATACAGAATTTACATGGTCCAGTGAATGCAAAAGATGTTTCGAAGAAAGTAAACTGTTGATATGTCAAAATCAGGTATTGGTACATTATGACCCAAGTAAACCGATTGTTGTAGCTTGTGATGCAAGTTCGTACGGGGTAGGAAGTGTTTTAAGTCATCGGATAGATGGTATCGATAAGCCAATATTTTTTGCATCGGGGACGTTGTCGAAAAGCGAAAAGAATTATTCGCAAATTGAACGGGAAGCATTAGCAATAATGTTTGCGGTGAAACGATTTCACAAATATATCTATGGTAGGAAGTTTACGTTGGTATCCGATCACCAACCATTGCAAGTCATTTTTAACCCCGAAAAAGCAGTTTCAGTGATGACAGCGTCAAGGTTAGTACGGTGGAACCTGATACTATCCACATATGATTACAAAATAGAGTATAGAAAAGGTTCACAATTAGTAGAAGCAGACGCGTTATCAAGATTACCATTGGATGACGTAACCGAGGTTGAATCATCGATAAATTCGTTCAGTTTGACAGACGAGATGCCATTGTCGAGTGAAGAAGTTTCAAGAATGACTGAAAAAGATTTAGTGTTAGTTAAAGTTAAAGATTTCGTTCACCGAGGTTGGCCAAGTACAGTGACCGATATAACGTTAAAACCATACTTCTTGAAGCGAAATGAGTTAACCATTGACAATAATTTATTGACCAAAGAAAAGGATATCGGGCTATTGGAGTAAATAAAACACTTAATGCTTTTCTAAGTCGACGTTTCGGCTACTTTATGTCGCCATTTTCAAGACTAAAATAGAGAGAACAATGTATTAATCCCAAAAGGGCAAAAACAACTCAACACCATTCACTCACCATGAAAAGCAGGATGGTAAAAGGTCTATAATATACAATAATAATGTGACGCAACATGGAAAGGTCAAAATCACCAATTTGATCACACTCAACAAAGTCAACAAACTTTAAAAAATTTGGAAATCATAAAAATATTTCACGTTAAAAATTCTTATAAAAATATAACAATAAATATTCAATATTTGTGTAAAACAACCAACTGTAAATAGTAAATCTCTACACTACTACACATACTTTTATGTTATCAGAGGATTGATAGATTAAGAGGTTTGACCCTGTAGTTCAACAAAATACCAAATTACCGCCGTTGCGCCACTAACCAATAGACGAAAAATATTTATTTAAAAAGAGTAGAGTCCTCTAATATTAGAAAAATGACCTAAACACACCCTAACCACACATAAATGTTTACATGATGAGTATCGTTAATAAGAAATTCAAACTACTTGATGGAATATGTAGGAAAACTTGCCAAGACGTGATATTGACACAGAAACTATTTGATTTTCGTTTTTTCTACGTATTTTCTGAGGACGCCCAGGTAACCACTGTTAATAAAACCGAAATCCGTCTGCTTGTTGATGTTGTTCGTAGAAACAGAGATGTGAGCTGCCTCCAGGAAAAATCGCTGCTGGAAGTTACTGTTAGATTCTAGAATCTTAGTATTATTGGTTATGAACCTATGGTTAGTTTCCAACAAGTGTTCCGCTAGTCCGGTTTTGGTAGAACCAACCCGTATGTCACCTTGATGTTGTTTGATTCTAGATTCAAGGCGCTGTTTTGTCTGGCCTATGTAATATTTGCCACATTCACACTCGATCTGGTATACCACATTCGCTTTTTCCAGAATGGGGGTTTTATCTTTGGTTCTCGAGAAAACAGTTTTATGTAGCGTGAGATGGTTATGGAATGCCAACTGTAAGTTACCATTCTTAATGTAATCCTTGAATACCTGTCTGAGTCTGATTGCTAACCACGGATGGTAAGTGATTTTGCAGTAGCTCTTGTCCACTTTAAGTTCTTCAGAATTGGACAAGGAAGGCTCATTAGAGGCAAAAGTTCTACCTCCACCAAACAAACACCGATCCAGCAAACGATTGGGATAGCCGTTTTTAAGAGATTGTTGCTTCAAATCATGTAATCTCACCCCAACGAGATGTTCAGGTACACATATCTTGATTCTGTTTTTCATAGCATTGATAACGCTTATCTTTTGACATAATGGGTGAGATGAATAATAACTGAGAAGTCTATCCGTTCCTGAAGGCTTCCTGTATACATCCGTGACCAATGTTCCATTCTCCTTTCTCTCAACCAGGAGGTCCAAAAAGGGGATCGAATTATCAACTTCTAACTCGAACGTAAAATCAAGTAAACTATCGTAGCTATCTAAAATCTCAATACAATTATGCACTTCTGTAGATGGTACTGCTGTTAAGATGTCATCCACATACAGAAGAAGAAAGGGCAAATCAAACTTGATCGACCCAAAAAGGTTGTAGAGGAGATCATTCATGACAAAGTTGGCAAAAATCGGCGAGCAAACATTTCCCATGGCTGACCCAACCAACTGTTGATAGTAGTTGTCCTTATATGAGAAAAAACTATTGTCAAATATTATGGATATTAACTCCATAAACTCATTCAGTGGGATGGTCGTGAATGGCTCGACGATGTCCCAGTTATTCGTGATGGAAGCTATAACTGCTTCCTTGGTAACGTTTGTAAATAGGGAATTAACATCGAATGACACCAATGTGTAGTCCTTAGGGATCTTGCCACGAACAATAACCTCCTTGGCCTCTAAAGTATTTTTAACGTTAAAAAGCAGCATGGGGGTGGCATTCTTAAGAATGTCTATAATGAACTTGGCCAATGGTGTGGAAGGAGACTCCACGCAGCTAATGACCGGACGGAGAGGGGCACCATGTTTATGCACCTTTGGGAGACCATACGCTTTCGGAACTTGGGCGTTGTATTTGGTTAATGTTTTTCGAGTGACCTCATCAATGTGGCCTTCAGTATAAAGTCTTTTAGCTATCTTATTAAACTTTCCTTGTATAGCGTTGATCGGATTCTTGTTAAGTAGCTTATAAGTCTTTTTGTCACTCAATAATTCATTCATCTTTTCCTCATATTCAGTCCTGTTCATCACCACCGTGGCATTCCCCTTGTCTGATTTCAATACAAGGAGTTGTGGGTTTTCCTTTATGAACTTTTTTGTTTTCCACACCTGTCTAGCAATAGGATCTTTTTCTTCTATTCTGTTAATGAAGTTTTGGGCAATATTAATAATTTTTCCTCTTATTAAATCTTTTTTGTGTGTCGGTTCATTGATTCTATTGATGGTATTTTCTACCTCGGATAGAAAGGAGTAAATTGGAAAACACTTTATTGGAGGAGCGACGGCAAATTTAGGACCCAGAGAGATAGTTTTACATACTATCTCTGGAAGCTCATTGTCAGTAAGATTGTGTACCCATTCCGCGCTTCCCAATTCATTTTCTTTATGTTGCTGATGATATAGTACATCGAACTTTCTACACATTCTACCACGTATTGCCACTAATTTCTTGCTATTAGTTATTAGTATAGCAAGAAATTAGTGGCAATACGTGGTAGAATGTGTAGAAAGTTCGATGTACTATATCATCAGCAACATAAAGAAAATGAATTGGGAAGCGCGGAATGGGTACACAATCTTACTGACAATGAGCTTCCAGAGATAGTATGTAAAACTATCTCTCTGGGTCCTAAATTTGCCGTCGCTCCTCCAATAAAGTGTTTTCCAATTTACTCCTTTCTATCCGAGGTAGAAAATACCATCAATAGAATCAATGAACCGACACACAAAAAAGATTTAATAAGAGGAAAAATTATTAATATTGCCCAAAACTTCATTAACAGAATAGAAGAAAAAGATCCTATTGCTAGACAGGTGTGGAAAACAAAAAAGTTCATAAAGGAAAACCCACAACTCCTTGTATTGAAATCAGACAAGGGGAATGCCACGGTGGTGATGAACAGGACTGAATATGAGGAAAAGATGAATGAATTATTGAGTGACAAAAAGACTTATAAGCTACTTAACAAGAATCCGATCAACGCTATACAAGGAAAGTTTAATAAGATAGCTAAAAGACTTTATACTGAAGGCCACATTGATGAGGTCACTCGAAAAACATTAACCAAATACAACGCCCAAGTTCCGAAAGCGTATGGTCTCCCAAAGGTGCATAAACATGGTGCCCCTCTCCGTCCGGTCATTAGCTGCGTGGAGTCTCCTTCCACACCATTGGCCAAGTTCATTATAGACATTCTTAAGAATGCCACCCCCATGCTGCTTTTTAACGTTAAAAATACTTTAGAGGCCAAGGAGGTTATTGTTCGTGGCAAGATCCCTAAGGACTACACATTGGTGTCATTCGATGTTAATTCCCTATTTACAAACGTTACCAAGGAAGCAGTTATAGCTTCCATCACGAATAACTGGGACATCGTCGAGCCATTCACGACCATCCCACTGAATGAGTTTATGGAGTTAATATCCATAATATTTGACAATAGTTTTTTCTCATATAAGGACAACTACTATCAACAGTTGGTTGGGTCAGCCATGGGAAATGTTTGCTCGCCGATTTTTGCCAACTTTGTCATGAATGATCTCCTCTACAACTTTTTTGGGTCGATCAAGTTTGATTTGCCCTTTCTTCTTCTGTATGTGGATGACATCTTAACAGCAGTACCATCTACAGAAGTGCATAATTGTATTGAGATTTTAGATAGCTACGATAGTTTACTTGATTTTACGTTCGAGTTAGAAGTTGATAATTCGATCCCCTTTTTGGACCTCCTGGTTGAGAGAAAGGAGAATGGAACATTGGTCACGGATGTATACAGGAAGCCTTCAGGAACGGATAGACTTCTCAGTTATTATTCATCTCACCCATTATGTCAAAAGATAAGCGTTATCAATGCTATGAAAAACAGAATCAAGATATGTGTACCTGAACATCTCGTTGGGGTGAGATTACATGATTTGAAGCAACAATCTCTTAAAAACGGCTATCCCAATCGTTTGCTGGATCGGTGTTTGTTTGGTGGAGGTAGAACTTTTGCCTCTAATGAGCCTTCCTTGTCCAATTCTGAAGAACTTAAAGTGGACAAGAGCTACTGCAAAATCACTTACCATCCGTGGTTAGCAATCAGACTCAGACAGGTATTCAAGGATTACATTAAGAATGGTAACTTACAGTTGGCATTCCATAACCATCTCACGCTACATAAAACTGTTTTCTCGAGAACCAAAGATAAAACCCCCATTCTGGAAAAAGCGAATGTGGAATACCAGATCGAGTGTGAATGTGGCAAATATTACATAGGCCAGACAAAACAGCGCCTTGAATCTAGAATCAAACAACATCAAGGTGACATACGGGTTGGTTCTACCAAAACCGGACTAGCGGAACACTTGTTGGAAACTAACCATAGGTTCATAACCAATAATACTAAGATTCTAGAATCTAACAGTAACTTCCAGCAGCGATTTTTCCTGGAGGCAGCTCACATCTCTGTTTCTACGAACAACATCAACAAGCAGACGGATTTCGGTTTTATTAACAGTGGTTACCTGGGCGTCCTCAGAAAATACGTAGAAAAAACGAAAATCAAATAGTTTCTGTGTCAATATCACGTCTTGGCAAGTTTTCCTACATATTCCATCAAGTAGTTTGAATTTCTTATTAACGATACTCATCATGTAAACATTTATGTGTGGTTAGGGTGTGTTTAGGTCATTTTTCTAATATTAGAGGACTCTACTCTTTTTAAATAAATATTTTTCGTCTATTGGTTAGTGGCGCAACGGCGGTAATTTGGTATTTTGTTGAACTACAGGGTCAAACCTCTTAATCTATCAATCCTCTGATAACATAAAAGTATGTGTAGTAGTGTAGAGATTTACTATTTACAGTTGGTTGTTTTACACAAATATTGAATATTTATTGTTATATTTTTATAAGAATTTTTAACGTGAAATATTTTTATGATTTCCAAATTTTTTAAAGTTTGTTGACTTTGTTGAGTGTGATCAAATTGGTGATTTTGACCTTTCCATGTTGCGTCACATTATTATTGTATATTATAGACCTTTTACCATCCTGCTTTTCATGGTGAGTGAATGGTGTTGAGTTGTTTTTGCCCTTTTGGGATTAATACATTGTTCTCTCTATTTTAGTCTTGAAAATGGCGACATAAAGTAGCCGAAACGTCGACTTAGAAAAGCATTAAGTGTTTTATTTACTCCAATAGCCCGATATCCTTTTCTTTGGTTAAATCAGTTGGAAGAGATTTTTGTCTTATCATAATAATTTATTGTATAATGAAAGGGAGTCTTGTAATAATACCCGAGTCATTAAGGATCAAAGTACTAGAGTTAATACACGCAGATCATGTAGGAATGGTCAAGTGTAAACTTTTAGCAAGATCCACGGTGTGGTGGCCTAAGATTAATGAAGACATAGAAATATTGATCAGTAAATGCCGAGTATGTCAATTGACTCAAAATAATGCGCAGGAAGCACCACTGGTTGCATGGCCGAAAACAGAAAAAGTGTGGCAACGAGTACATATAGATTTTTTTCATTTTATGGGTAAGTCATTTTTAATTATCGTAGATAGTAAATCGAAATGGCTGGACATGCACCTTATGTATAGAGGAACAGATGCTATACGAACAATAGAGAAGTTGAAAACAACGTTCGCGATAATGGGTTTGCCAGAAGTAATTGTAAGTGACAATGGCCCGCCGTTCAACTCAGGAGAATTTAATAAGTTTTGTCAAGTAAATGGAATTCAAGCCTTAAAGTCCCCACCATATCACCCACAGTCGAACGGATTGGCAGAACGGTATGTACAAAATGTGAAGTCAGCAATGGCAAAACACGTGATCGCAAAGTCAAGCTTAACGCTGGAGCAGCAAATGGTCAATTTTTTGTTTTCGTACAGAACGACACCGAATGTGGCAACAGGTGTTAGTCCCAATGATCTCGTATTCAGATGCAAACCGAGAACGAGATTGGATATGTTAAAATCATCTGGGAGTAAGGTAGTGGTAAGAAAACCGGAAGAATATGTATGTCCAAAACGATTTGCGGTAGGCGAGAAAGTGTTGGTGGGTGCATTGGGCCCTAATAGTTTGACCAAATGGGAAGAAGGGGTGGTCGTGAAAATATTAAGTGGAGTAACGTATCTAGTCCAAGTAAAAGATAGAATCCATCACAAGCATGCAAATAATATGCGAAAATCACATTTAGAAGAGACAGAGGAAATTGTCAAGCCGAAATCACCCAACAGGACTATGGCCGTACCAAGAAGTGCGGTAAATGAAACTGTTAACAGGCATCCGGAAGAGGTTGTCATCGAAGGGGAAAATATTGAAGTATTGAGCGAAGAACCAGAAGGGATAGCCGAAATACCAATGAGAAGTCCCGTAGTACTAAGACGTAGTTCCCGAATATCGAAACCACCAGAGAGGCTAACATATTAAACGAAGAGAGAAAATATTGTATTTTGGGTCAACTCTGTATTAGGAAGACTTGACTAATCAGCTGTAAAGATAACAGTATATTTGCGATTGGTAATTGTCATGAGCCTAGGTTTAGTATATAAACGAAGAAATATTATGAAGAGTTAAGAGAAGTAGGAAAACAGTGGCATTGGATCGTATTGTAACCAAATGTATCATATTATTAAATAAAGTTAGGCTTCGGCCAGTAAACCATAAATTACGTACTTAGACGACATGATGAATACACAACAGAATTGAGAAATTTTCATGTGTTACTATTTTTTGAATTATCTTTGCGCAACTCGAGAATAGTTTACTATTCTCGTTGGCCCAACATTAAATGCAAATGCCGTTTGCAAAGGGTCCAAGATGAGGGAAAAACTAGGACAATTGTAAATATTTTCGTGGAATCGGCACTACTCCTGCGGTTCTGCGGAGGATTTAAATATGCGTGCAATTGAGCTTATGTTGCTTATTCTTCTGTAGCTGGATTCTTTAATGTGTATAGATAAGATATAAACAGTTTTCCATTCTTTAGTGGACTGCTCTCCATGCAGACATTAATTTATTAAAGAATTTTATTTTATTCACCAATACAATTAAACTGCGAGGTAGGTAAATGCTCAAACTAAGAAGAAGCTCACTCAAATTAGCATCGGAAGTCAAGTATATAGATATAATACAGTTAAAGCTCCTTATTCACGGTTTCGTTATTCGCGTTTTCAGTATTCGCGGATTTAAAAAATGTAACCACTTCTTGAATTCGCGGTTGAAAATTTCGTTATTCGCGGATCAAAAACTAACGATATACAATGTTTGTACTACTTCAAAGATTTATAATTAAAATTACAATTTCGCACTTTTAAAATGATATCTGCTGTGTATTTTATCTAAAAGAATTCAGACACTTGCATTGCAAAATTGTGTTGGAACATAATTACATACTTACGAGAAATGATATCATACATTTTTTCTAAAGAAATGCTTATTATTAACAAATCTAAAAGTGATTCGCAAGATATTCAATTACAAATTAACACCACTCACCTATCAAAACAAACAAGTAGGCATCCAAGTATTTATAAAGAGAAAAGTATTATTGTGGCTAAACCTAACGTTCTTGGACAAAAACAAAATTTTTGCCGACAAGGTGCTATCATTTGATATAATCTGTCTTGGCCGCTATCGTACTTGTTGAATTGTTCAACTTGCCATTCGTTGCATGAACTTTGATTAAATAACACATGTCTCTTGCATTTATTTTGATATATTTTTATTTTATTTTCTAACTTTGGAACGTATCCCCTATATTCCCATACAAATTACCATTCCATATTCACGGTTTCTGTATTCGCGGCATAGTTATGGAACGTATCCCCCGCGAATAAGGAACTTTAACTGTACTTGATAAAAAAACTGCGAAACTGTGAAAGCGGGCGTTAATTTTGGCAGTGTTGTTAGTCAATGGGGAAGTCATGGGGATTTTCTACAAAAATCGCCTTGCTGCTGTATACTGCCATAATTAGACCTATGATATGCTACTGTGCCCTTGTTTCGTGACCCAGAACCAAGCTGGTAATAATGGCATCATCTCTCTAGCGTCTCTACAAATCGGTCTGTAAAGTGAATTTAATATTAATTAAATGTTTGAAATATTCGAATAGTTTTATTCAAATAAAATTTAAACATTAACTGCTGGTATTATCAAATTTTTAATGAAGCTTTAGCACTAACCACTGATTTCATATTGATTTTTTGAACTAATAACGGTTTTCTATTGGTTAGTTAACTAAAGGGCCTTTTAATTAAAGTTGATAATACCGGGTAGAAGTGTTACATATTTACTAGTTAGTACA
Source organism: Podabrus alpinus (assembly GCA_932274525.1). NCBI lineage: Eukaryota > Metazoa > Arthropoda > Insecta > Coleoptera > Cantharidae > Podabrus > Podabrus alpinus. The sequence continues at coordinate 100,975,489 of OW026452.1, forward strand.
GACGGCCTGACGACCGCACTAATACTTATAATACTTAACTTATGGCGTCCATAATTAGTTCAGCCTTCGGTCATTAAGTATTATTCCGCTTCTTAAGATGATGAATATAATAATGTGCGTAATTATACAGTTATCTACTCTATATATATAAAAAGATAAGGGTTTTTACGCAACGTTTTTATGCAACGTTTTATGCAACGATTTTATGCAACGTTTTCGATAATGGGATAATCTGACAACCAACAAAAAAATCTATTATATAAGTCAACTGCAATATAAATTAAAAACCAAAATTGGAAAACATCGATTTATCAATTTAACAAGGTAGTTCTCCAAGATTTTCTTCGTTTTAAAATATAAGGTTGGGAATCCCTTATCCATAAAAAGTTTTGCAATATCATTGGCTATTGGTTAAAAAAAAGAACCAATCATTAATTTGATTTAAAATTGTTATTCAAAAACGTTCCATGAAAAGTTTGCACATAAAGTTTTATGTTTTACTTATATAGAGTAAAGAGTACGGATTATCTGACCCGTAATCAGATTATTGCTTTCATCGTATCATCGGATCATTGGATCATCGTATCATCGGATCATTGGATCGTCGTATCAAGAAGGAGAAAATTATTGACACTAATCCGCCCTGACCAAGGAGATTATCCTTATTAAAGGAGATTATCCTTATTAAAGGTGTACCAACTAAAACTAAAAACACTATATAAGAAAACTACATTATTGAACTAAAAAAACAACCTAATAGAAACCAAACCACCACGACCACTCGAATTAAACCTGACATAAAGAATTAAATCGACGTTACGTTACTTTTAGTAACATTTGCCGAATTAACTTGCGATCATATTTCATCGAAAGTGCGATTATTACCGATTTTATTACATATATTCATATCTACTCTACATATATAAAAAGATAAGGGTTTTTATGCAACGCTTTTATGCAACGTTTTTATGCAACGATTTCATGCAACGATTTTATGCAACGTTTTCGATAATAGGATAATCTGACAACCAATAAAAAATTCTATTATATAAGTCAAAGGGAATGCAATATAAATTAAAAACCAAAATTGGTAAACATCGATTTATTAATTTAAAAAGGTAGTTCTCCAAGATTTTCTTCGTTTTAAAATATAAGGTTGGTAATCCCTTATCCATAAAACGTTTTGCAATTTCATTGGCTATTGGTTAAAAAAAAGAACCAATCATTAATTTGATTTAAAATTGTTATTCAAAAACGTTCCATAAAAAGTTTTATGTTTTACTTATATGGAGTAAAAGAGTACGGATTATCTGACCCGTAATCAGATAATCAGATTATTGCTTTCTTCGGATCACCGGATCATTGGATCACCGTATCATAGGATTATAGCCTATATATATATTTATAGGACGTTGATGTCTATATATTAAGTAAGTTAAAGAAGTTGTACTATCACGATCACAATTTGGAGAATTAAGTACTATAAAAGTAATTGAAGTTGATACACAATCTTTCCTTACTGCTCTAATGAGAAGTCAGCTCGGAAAAGATTAAGTCCACGCAGAAGGATAAACCATCTACTTTAAATTTGCGTGGGGCCCTGGTGTTAGGTTTTAAACTAGCTCGTTATAGCCTGGAAGCGAGAGTCGTGGATCGTGTGAAAGAAACACCCCGGAGAGATCAAGGAAACAGCTTTGCTAACACAACACAATTAAAATTAACAATAAGAAGTTCATTGTCAGAAGGCAAAGATATACGCGATGTCGGATGTAAGAGGTGTTAGCCGACCAAAACAAGCACAGTAGCAACGGCATTGCCACCGAAAATCACTCCCAAATATAAACCAAGGGCACATTCGAATGGTTATATAAAAATCCCACGATAAAGTGGAACCATATCGAATCCCCAATGATAAAACAAAAGACAGCAATCTCGGTGAAATGCCGCACCCTGTATATGGGTCGAACATCGCAGCCTTTCATAAAAAAATAAACATAAAGCAAAATAAACACACAAAAAAATGTTCAACATAGAATTTCAAATATGAAATTCGAACGTACTACGATCATTTTGGAATCCCTTCGTCAATGCATTCTACCATAAGCGGTTCGATGTAATAAGTGGAAATAAATACCCTGAACAAGTTAATTAAATAAAACACAAATATCAATAATTAATAATTAAAAGTTTATTACATATCAACCTGAACATTCGATCCATTTCACACTTGCGAATGCGAACTGGATAAGATAAACTAATATCACCTCGCCGCAGGAATATAAAATTGCAAGGCTATCGCAATCTTGGCGACCACTCTAAGAATAAAAAAATGCATGACAAAAAGGAAACCAAAATGTTACACATAAAAAACACATAAATTGGTCAAGGGTGAACTCCAACGTCATCGTTCTCCAGGTGTATGGAAGAAAATTTGGCTAAATTAATTATCCAGTAACTGCGAAGCAATGAACAAAATTATTTGGCGACTTACCATTGTGAAAATGAAGTAATATTTCACAGGAAGCACTGACCATGGGTCCAACAAAAAATGTACGATCCGGGAAAAATCAACCATCCCTCAAATCACGAATGTCACATCCCCATGAAGGGTTTGAAGCGCAAGATCCAAAAAACCATTCGTATTGATGGATGGGAACCCTCACAAAATCGAATCATCCCTTTTCAAAATTTTTAACCAAAAACTGATAACCATTTCACAGCACTTTCAAACATGACCGGAGCGTTCGAGCGCCCACCAATGACCTCTTATCATAGCATGCGCGAGTTTAATCTCCGTCAATCACGTTCGCTATACAGAGTGCTACGAAATATGTCGCTAGATGTTAAAAGTTGAATTTATAAATTCAACGTTGTTGCGAAAAGTGAAAATTTTTCGTAACACACCCCCGAAGTAAGATATCTGACCGGAGGTCAAGATAAAAAAATCAAAAAATTATCAGACAAGCGAAGCTGGAAACGAACTGTGAATTGACGGAAAAAAACTTATTCATTTACTGTAGTGTGGAGGTAGTTTGTAGCAGTACTTGGTAGGAAAGAAATATTAAGCGTTACTAATAAAAAATGAGCTTAAAATATTTCAATAAAAAAATAAAAAAATCAAAATCTCTAAAAGATTGAGATCAAAAAAAATAATAATAATACTTGTATGGTTTAGTACACAATTGACGAAACGCCATCGTAAATCCGCAGAAGCGAAAACCAAATGGTAGAGCTAACAATAGCTACTGAAAACCATATGATAGGTGATTTTGTCTCAGATAAAAATCAATGAGTACAAAATTGGCAGCCCGCATTGGACCTGCACCGAAAAAAACTGTGGGCAGCCCGCATTGGACCTGCACCGAAAAAACTGAACAGCTAGGAAAAAAAACATCTAGACTGTCGATAAGGAATGGCTCGCATCGGACCCATTCGAGAATAGTCGAACAAAAATATCTTCGAACTAATTCTTCTCTTCCAGTATGAGACAGTCATGATTCTCAACACATAGGAAGGGTAATTTGTCAAAACGACAAAATAATTAATAATTTGATCAAGAAACTTGACCAACAGATCGTCCTACCAAGACTTAAACAAATTTCCTCAAACCGTTGGAATAAATTCCGATGAAATAATTAATAGCTTGATGTTATGCTATTATTATGACGGGTTTTAATTATGTGCAAATATGATCTTAGATGTAATTAGATCAGTAGAAAATGCATTACCCAACCTCCTGTTAGGTAATGGTTATGATTTAAGTTGTTGTTAAACCATTAAGTGAACAAACATTACCCATCCTCCACCCTTATGTAATGTATGATTCAAGATGTTATTGAACCAATTAGTTACAACATTACCCAGCCTCCACCCTTATGTAATGTATGGTTCAAGCTGTTATGGAACCAATATGTGTACAAACAATTACTCCATCCAACCACCCTTATGTAATGTATGATTCAAGATGTTATTGAACCAATAGGATACAAACAAATACTCCAACCAACCACCCTTATGTAATGTAGATCCACGGCAAGCTAAAGGGATTTCACCCCCAGTAGCTTGTGGAAAACCAAAAAATAAAATTCGCTACACATAGCAACGAACAGTACACATATCAAGGTAAAAAAATTTACACATAACACTTTACCAATAAAATAATAATAAAAATTTTAATTTAAATCGAAGGTATAAAATAATTATAAAAATATTTTTCATAACCCTTCAAACACTCGGCATCAAGGAATTTACACAATCACCAAAAAAAAAATACGTTGAAACAATCCAATTACGGTGCGCGACTTAAACAACAACAGTCGTAACAGCAACCAAGGATCAACAAACGCAGTTGGCTTCAAAAAATAATTCCGCCGGTATAAACAAAAATGTTTCATTCAAAAAAACATAATAATAAAATTGACAACAAAACAAAATTGCCAATAAAATAATGCAAAAGCTGTTCCTGAAATTATCTCCGGGCATTCACCAAAAATACAGATGGAAATGAAGCAAACAGTAGCAAATACAGAAGCTCCCACGCTTTGGACGCCAGTGTAACAATACAGTAGCACATACAGAAGCAAGCCCCACGTTGGGCGCCAGTGTAACAAAATCTTTCCTTACTGCTCTAATGAGAAGTCAGCTCGGAAAAGATTAAGTCCACGCAGAAGGATAAACCATCTACTTTAAATTTGCGTGGGGCCCTGGTGTTAGGTTTTAAACTAGCTCGTTATAGCCTGGAAGCGAGAGTCGTGGATCGTGTGAAAGAAACACCCCGGAGAGATCAAGGAAACAGCTTTGCTAACACAACACAATTAAAATTAACAATAAGAAGTTCATTGTCAGAAGGCAAAGATATACGCGATGTCGGATGTAAGAGGTGTTAGCCGACCAAAACAAGCACAGTAGCAACGGCATTGCCACCGAAAATCACTCCCAAATATAAACCAAGGGCACATTCGAATGGTTATATAAAAATCCCACGATAAAGTGGAACCATATCGAATCCCCAATGATAAAACAAAAGACAGCAATCTCGGTGAAATGCCGCACCCTGTATATGGGTCGAACATCGCAGCCTTTCATAAAAAAATAAACATAAAGCAAAATAAACACACAAAAAAATGTTCAACATAGAATTTCAAATATGAAATTCGAACGTACTACGATCATTTTGGAATCCCTTCGTCAATGCATTCTACCATAAGCGGTTCGATGTAATAAGTGGAAATAAATACCCTGAACAAGTTAATTAAATAAAACACAAATATCAATAATTAATAATTAAAAGTTTATTACATATCAACCTGAACATTCGATCCATTTCACACTTGCGAATGCGAACTGGATAAGATAAACTAATATCACCTCGCCGCAGGAATATAAAATTGCAAGGCTATCGCAATCTTGGCGACCACTCTAAGAATAAAAAAATGCATGACAAAAAGGAAACCAAAATGTTACACATAAAAAACACATAAATTGGTCAAGGGTGAACTCCAACGTCATCGTTCTCCAGGTGTATGGAAGAAAATTTGGTTAAATTAATTATCCAGTAACTGCGAAGCAATGAACAAAATTATTTGGCGACTTACCATTGTGAAAATGAAGTAATATTTCACAGGAAGCACTGACCATGGGTCCAACAAAAAATGTACGATCCGGGAAAAATCAACCATCCCTCAAATCACGAATGTCACATCCCCATGAAGGGTTTGAAGCGCAAGATCCAAAAAACCATTCGTATTGATGGATGGGAACCCTCACAAAATCGAATCATCCCTTTTCAAAATTTTTAACCAAAAACTGATAACCATTTCACAGCACTTTCAAACATGACCGGAGCGTTCGAGCGCCCACCAATGACCTCTTATCATAGCATGCGCGAGTTTAATCTCCGTCAATCACGTTCGCTATACAGAGTGCTACGAAATATGTCGCTAGATGTTAAAAGTTGAATTTATAAATTCAACGTTGTTGCGAAAAGTGAAAATTTTTCGTAACACATTTTTTTTTTTTTTTTTTTTTTAAACAATAACGTTTTATTGAAAATTAAATCGATATCGACAATGATAAACGCTTGTGGTAGTGACGTGCCAAGAACAGGAAGCACGTTAATTGATAGTGACAACGGTACGTCAAAGGTGACACAATACGGGACACCAGAATGGTATACCCGTCAATACAAATAATTGACTGTGATTTATTACCACAATACCACAAGAAAATCCAAACAAGAATATTAAAATTTGTCTCACCTGAGCTCAAGATGAGTTTACAATATAATAACGACAGCAATAATCCTTGTGTGGAACGTAGTGGTTGGTGTTGACTTCCAATGGCTCCCAATCTAGGATCCTCGGACTGTTGTACACCGACGTAATACTCGACGAGCAGGTTCTGACAGGCGGATTCGAAGATGGACAGGCGGCACTCCGCTGCGTTGATAGTATGGTACACGATGGCGATTCAAGTAATTTACACAATCACCAAAAAAAAAATACGTTGAAACAATCCAATTACGGTGCGCGACTTAAACAACAACAGTCGTAACAGCAACCAAGGATCAACAAACGCAGTTGGCTTCAAAAAATAATTCCGCCGGTATAAACAAAAATGTTTCATTCAAAAAAACATAATAATAAAATTGACAACAAAACAAAATTGCCAATAAAATAATGCAAAAGCTGTTCCTGAAATTATCTCCGGGCATTCACCAAAAATACAGATGGAAATGAAGCAAACAGTAGCAAATACAGAAGCTCCCACGCTTTGGACGCCAGTGTAACAATACAGTAGCACATACAGAAGCAAGCCCCACGTTGGGCGCCAGTGATACACAATCTTTCCTTACTGCTCTAATGAGAAGTCAGCTCGGAAAAGATTAAGTCCACGCAGAAGGATAAACCATCTACTTTAAATTTGCGTGGGGCCCTGGTGTTAGGTTTTAAACTAGCTCGTTATAGCCTGGAAGCGAGAGTCGTGGATCGTGTGAAAGAAACACCCCGGAGAGATCAAGGAAACAGCTTTGCTAACACAACACAATTAAAATTAACAATAAGAAGTTCATTGTCAGAAGGCAAAGATATACGCGATGTCGGATGTAAGAGGTGTTAGCCGACCAAAACAAGCACAGTAGCAACGGCATTGCCACCGAAAATCACTCCCAAATATAAACCAAGGGCACATTCGAATGGTTATATAAAAATCCCACGATAAAGTGGAACCATATCGAATCCCCAATGATAAAACAAAAGACAGCAATCTCGGTGAAATGCCGCACCCTGTATATGGGTCGAACATCGCAGCCTTTCATAAAAAATAAACATAAAGCAAAATAAACACACAAAAAAATGTTCAACATAGAATTTCAAATATGAAATTCGAACGTACTACGATCATTTTGGAATCCCTTCGTCAATGCATTCTACCATAAGCGGTTCGATGTAATAAGTGGAAATAAATACCCTGAACAAGTTAATTAAATAAAACACAAATATCAATAATTAATAATTAAAAGTTTATTACATATCAACCTGAACATTCGATCCATTTCACACTTGCGAATGCGAACTGGATAAGATAAACTAATATCACCTCGCCGCAGGAATATAAAATTGCAAGGCTATCGCAATCTTGGCGACCACTCTAAGAATAAAAAAATGCATGACAAAAAGGAAACCAAAATGTTACACATAAAAAACACATAAATTGGTCAAGGGTGAACTCCAACGTCATCGTTCTCCAGGTGTATGGAAGAAAATTTGGCTAAATTAATTATCCAGTAACTGCGAAGCAATGAACAAAATTATTTGGCGACTTACCATTGTGAAAATGAAGTAATATTTCACAGGAAGCACTGACCATGGGTCCAACAAAAAATGTACGATCCGGGAAAAATCAACCATCCCTCAAATCACGAATGTCACATCCCCATGAAGGGTTTGAAGCGCAAGATCCAAAAAACCATTCGTATTGATGGATGGGAACCCTCACAAAATCGAATCATCCCTTTTCAAAATTTTTAACCAAAAACTGATAACCATTTCACAGCACTTTCAAACATGACCGGAGCGTTCGAGCGCCCACCAATGACCTCTTATCATAGCATGCGCGAGTTTAATCTCCGTCAATCACGTTCGCTATACAGAGTGCTACGAAATATGTCGCTAGATGTTAAAAGTTGAATTTATAAATTCAACGTTGTTGCGAAAAGTGAAAATTTTTCGTAACACATTTTTTTTTTTTTTTTTTTTTTTTTTTTTTTTAAACAATAACGTTTTATTGAAAATTAAATCGATATCGACAATGATAAACGCTTGTGGTAGTGACGTGCCAAGAACAGGAAGCACGTTAATTGATAGTGACAACGGTACGTCAAAGGTGACACAATACGGGACACCAGAATGGTATACCCGTCAATACAAATAATTGACTGTGATTTATTACCACAATACCACAAGAAAATCCAAACAAGAATATTAAAATTTGTCTCACCTGAGCTCAAGATGAGTTTACAATATAATAACGACAGCAATAATCCTTGTGTGGAACGTAGTGGTTGGTGTTGACTTCCAATGGCTCCCAATCTAGGATCCTCGGACTGTTGTACACCGACGTAATACTCGACGAGCAGGTTCTGACAGGCGGATTCGAAGATGGACAGGCGGCACTCCGCTGCGTTGATAGTATGGTACACGATGGCGATTCAAGTAATTTACACAATCACCAAAAAAAAAATACGTTGAAACAATCCAATTACGGTGCGCGACTTAAACAACAACAGTCGTAACAGCAACCAAGGATCAACAAACGCAGTTGGCTTCAAAAAATAATTCCGCCGGTATAAACAAAAATGTTTCATTCAAAAAAACATAATAATAAAATTGACAACAAAACAAAATTGCCAATAAAATAATGCAAAAGCTGTTCCTGAAATTATCTCCGGGCATTCACCAAAAATACAGATGGAAATGAAGCAAACAGTAGCAAATACAGAAGCTCCCACGCTTTGGACGCCAGTGTAACAATACAGTAGCACATACAGAAGCAAGCCCCACGTTGGGCGCCAGTGATACACAATCTTTCCTTACTGCTCTAATGAGAAGTCAGCTCGGAAAAGATTAAGTCCACGCAGAAGGATAAACCATCTACTTTAAATTTGCGTGGGGCCCTGGTGTTAGGTTTTAAACTAGCTCGTTATAGCCTGGAAGCGAGAGTCGTGGATCGTGTGAAAGAAACACCCCGGAGAGATCAAGGAAACAGCTTTGCTAACACAACACAATTAAAATTAACAATAAGAAGTTCATTGTCAGAAGGCAAAGATATACGCGATGTCGGATGTAAGAGGTGTTAGCCGACCAAAACAAGCACAGTAGCAACGGCATTGCCACCGAAAATCACTCCCAAATATAAACCAAGGGCACATTCGAATGGTTATATAAAAATCCCACGATAAAGTGGAACCATATCGAATCCCCAATGATAAAACAAAAGACAGCAATCTCGGTGAAATGCCGCACCCTGTATATGGGTCGAACATCGCAGCCTTTCATAAAAAAATAAACATAAAGCAAAATAAACACACAAAAAAATGTTCAACATAGAATTTCAAATATGAAATTCGAACGTACTACGATCATTTTGGAATCCCTTCGTCAATGCATTCTACCATAAGCGGTTCGATGTAATAAGTGGAAATAAATACCCTGAACAAGTTAATTAAATAAAACACAAATATCAATAATTAATAATTAAAAGTTTATTACATATCAACCTGAACATTCGATCCATTTCACACTTGCGAATGCGAACTGGATAAGATAAACTAATATCACCTCGCCGCAGGAATATAAAATTGCAAGGCTATCGCAATCTTGGCGACCACTCTAAGAATAAAAAAATGCATGACAAAAAGGAAACCAAAATGTTACACATAAAAAACACATAAATTGGTCAAGGGTGAACTCCAACGTCATCGTTCTCCAGGTGTATGGAAGAAAATTTGGCTAAATTAATTATCCAGTAACTGCGAAGCAATGAACAAAATTATTTGGCGACTTACCATTGTGAAAATGAAGTAATATTTCACAGGAAGCACTGACCATGGGTCCAACAAAAAATGTACGATCCGGGAAAAATCAACCATCCCTCAAATCACGAATGTCACATCCCCATGAAGGGTTTGAAGCGCAAGATCCAAAAAACCATTCGTATTGATGGATGGGAACCCTCACAAAATCGAATCATCCCTTTTCAAAATTTTTAACCAAAAACTGATAACCATTTCACAGCACTTTCAAACATGACCGGAGCGTTCGAGCGCCCACCAATGACCTCTTATCATAGCATGCGCGAGTTTAATCTCCGTCAATCACGTTCGCTATACAGAGTGCTACGAAATATGTCGCTAGATGTTAAAAGTTGAATTTATAAATTCAACGTTGTTGCGAAAAGTGAAAATTTTTCGTAACAAAGTAAAAAATAATTTAATACTATTGTCCAAAAATTACTACCATTCTACCTTTAAATTCAATAGCTGTTCGTGAGTTAACATCTAATCATTACCTTTCAACTTTGATCATATCACAAAATTTAATGAGATCCTGACGGTTAATACATAGTTTCGGCTAGAGATGAGGACTCATTTAAAAGTTATCTTTAACCAAAAAAGGATTTTACGTTTTCCGACTGTTATAATTAGCGGAGCTTCTTTAATTCTAAGAATAGATGGAATAAAAGCAAACAAAGGAGTGCGACCACAACGGGATACATCCTCAGATACTAAAAGTACACAGAAAGAAAAAAAAGACGAAAAACATCTACTGAACGTTCGAGAAAACACAAAACTCGACAGCAACAACTACAAGAGAAATAAGAACCTTCAACAATCAAGACCACCAGCAACAACTTCAACTGAAAGAAGCAGAAAAAGAAGAACGCTACAGCAACCATCGACAGATCTGGCTACTGTTTTAGAATCGGTACAATTACAAGAGGAACAAGAACCTTCAACATCAAACCCACCAGCAAAAACTTCAACCGAAAGAAACAGAAAACGAAGAGCGCTACAGCAACCATCGACAGATCTGGCCACTGTTTTAGAATCGGTACAACTACAAGAGGAACAAGAACCTTCAACATTAAAATCACCAGCAAAACTTTCAACTGAAAGAAGCACAAAAAGAAGAGCGCTACAGCGATCATCGACAGATCTGGTCACTGTTTTGGAATCGTAACTCCTCATGATGCGGGTGAAATGACCGAGAAATGTTCAAATTGTTATGCTATTTTTTGGAAAAATGAATTTTGCAAGAAAAGTTTTTGTCATAATGGAAAAGTTAAACTGTCCAAATTATCGCCAGGATCCAAATTGGATACTGGCGATACATCTGCAAGCGGATTACCATTTGTACTACATAGACGACAATTTCCGATAGTGTTGGCATTCGCTATAACTATAAATAAATGTCAAGGGCAGAGCTTTGACAAAGTTGGTATAAATGTCGATAGGCCTTTGTTTAGTCACGGACAGTTATATGTAGCATTATCAAGATGTCGAGCAAAGGATGGAATACAAATTCAAAGTACAAGCGACATAACAAAAAAATTTCGTATGGAAAGAAGTTTTATAACTCGCAAGATTTCTCATTTATATGGAATTACGAGGTAGCGAAATGGGGGTGGCCAAGAACGTCATTGGCCGAGTAGTTAGAGCAATCGACTACTGATGCTAAAGGCATTGGTTCGAGTCCAGTAGGAGTCAATTTTCTTTCGGACTTTCTTTCCTCCAATGAACCGTCTTCGTGCTTCGGAGGGCACGTTAAACCGGCGGTCCCCCTGATTTGAGCTGATCTAATATGTCAAACAGGGTAATAAAAAAAAATCACCCCTACTCCCCATCGACTACGCAATCGCGGAACTTCTCAGAACTCGGTCATCGAACGGATGTCCCTGGTTCGTGGTGCCGGCCATTGTTGGGGAGTTTTGGTCGGTGGTGAGGGCGAGAGACCGCCTAACGGCTGCGGTCATACTTATCAGTGTCGACATTGTGGGTCAGGCTGGGGGTGAGCAACAAAGTGGAAGCAGTACAATGGGTCCGGTAGAGTGGCCTAAGTGCGTGCAGGTTAATACTTGCCACTCCCCCTCCCCCGAAATACAAAATCCAATGGGGGTGGTTCAACCGTAAAGCGGCCGGGAATATTGGGCTGCGAAGCGGCCCAAGGGGGTTGGGCCGCCGAAGGCGGCCAGGGGGGCGGAGCCCCCCTAGTTTGTATTATAATTTTATAAATCTTTGACTTTACTATTCGTAGGTTATTGGTATACGAGGTATATATTTGGTAATTAGGTAAATAAATGTGAATAATATACGCCTAATTATATACAATAAATTATGTATAGTAAACAAAGATCTATTATATCTTAATATAATATAATTGCGCCTTTTCTAATTTAGCTAAGCATATAAAAATGCGTAAAAATATTTTAGCAACGCAGTTATTTAGAAAGGTTACCTATGTTAAAAAGTATAGCTGAAGTGCACAATATGCTTACATAAATATTGTAATGTATCGTAGCCTTTAATTACCCTTAATGTTGGTACGATAAAATAAATATGAAATGTTCCCCTTACTTTCTTAAATTAAATTAAGTTATGCTTTTTGATAAATTTTTACCCTTACCTGGATGCTTGACAATGATAACTTTTGTAAATATATTTTGGTAGGTCACCACGGCTAGCTCTTGAATTTATATAGAAATTGTTTTATTTTTTAATAAATTTTCCTGATTGCATTAGCTAATCTCAAAAATAAACAAGATTCACAGTTTAACAATATTTAATTAATTGATTTAAAATTGAAAATAATTTATCATGGCAATCTGATTTTTTTTTATGAAATTTTTATAAATTTTTATAATGGTTGTCATGGAAACAAATAAAAATTACGCACACGCCTCTTATAACTAATTTTAACAAAATTTATCATTATAAAATAGATTATGCAATTAAATGTTTTTAAATCAAAGATTTCTGACCTTCATTTTTGTTCAAAAGTACTGCACTGTATAGTTAAAAATTTAACCTCACTTCTTGACTTAATTATTTTTCTTCCATATAATTTGATTTTTTGTCGTTTACCCACAATTTCTTTATAAATTATCGTTATAATTTTTACCATTTAACATTCGAAAAATCTAATTACATCCACCACCATAAATTCCATATTTTATATAAATTGGTGAATAACCTCATAAAATTTTATACAATCACGTAATATAACCTCTTTTTAGGTTTATTCACATACACTTCCCTATATCGGGTTATTTTATTACATTTTATTATAAAAACAAGGTGGAACTCGCTTTAGCGGCAGTTCTTAGGCTTCTATACAGCTACCTTTCTGGTGTGGAAAGTTGTTATTATCTGGTTATTTTTGATCGCCATATAATGTAACATCACATAATCAGATAATCTGCACCAATAAAATTTTTTGCGATTGGTAATTATCATTTACTATATAAGTAATAACAATCAAACTTTTCCATTCTATTAGAAATTTTACTTCTCTGTAATGTATGGTCCTTTTTTTGAGGTGGACCAATCCTCTCCTCTCTCTTTTATTTATAACTTAACTTCACTAACCACATCAATAAAAAATTATTTTTTCACATCAAAGTAAAACAAGTAGTTTATATAGGGAGACCTCTTCGAAAATATCTTTAACTTAGTAAATTTCTTTCGAACATTTGCGTATTTATAAATTGCATTAGCGAATCGAAGCAACGGATTAACAGATTAACGCAATACTATATAGACGAAGTATTTAAAATATAACAACGTACGTATCAGTTGATCAACGCTATGATTGGCTCTGAAACATGCGGACGGACACGAAGCCAGACCATAAGGCTTCTTTCTATACCTTGTATAGAAGCCTAAAAGTAGCGCACTGGCTACGCAGTTCTTAGACCTCTATACACACAGAGTATTTCCAACACGATTTGAAACGCTCTGTATGATTTTGAATTATATGGACAGACGGACAGACGGACACAGAGCCAGATCATAAGGCTTCTTGCTATACTTTGTATAAAAGCCTAAAAATCGGGTCTCGATTTGACGGGCGAATGGAAGGAATCCGACGGAAAAGTTCCACAAGAAAAAAGTATTTGTTGGCGGAAGAAGTACTGCATATCTTTAGACAAATTAGCGACGCAGATTGCAGCGCCCTGGGAATGGATCCGAAATACTCACGACCCGAGTGGATGATCGTGACGGTTTTACCGGTTGTTCCTCCTTCCGCGAGACCCGCAGCTTTCATGGGCGATTCGCCGAAGAAACGTCAAGACGATTTGACAAATAAATTGGCCCTAATCATAAATATACCTTGTATAGAAGCCTAAAAGTAGCGCACTGGCTACCCAGTTCTTAGACCTCTATACACACAGAGTATTTCCAACACGATTTGAAACGCTCTGCATGATTTTGAATTATGCGGACAGACAGACAGACGGACGGACAGACAGACACGGAGCTAGATCATAAGGCTTCTTGTTATACTTTGTATAGAAACCTAAAAACGAATGGATCGAACGAAGAATGAAAGAAATAGAAGAAAATAGTACCAACAATGTGAGAAAATTCTATCAACAAATAAAGAACAGCAGAAGGTCATGTAATACTCGTATAACAAGCGATATAAACCACCGGGACAAACAAGTGTGGGAAGAGCAAGAAAAGGATGGGTACCGGAACAAGCAATAACGCCTACACCGTGAAGTGAAGAAGAAGAAGGTTTTCCGCTGCCATCTGCATTCTATGCCGTTGACTATATTGCTTGATTCGTCCGCGTTTAGGAATGATTTCTCTATCCAAGGACAAGAAAGTGCCCTACACTTGCTTGTTCATCCATCCGAAGCTATCGGTAATACAATTAAGGAAGTTGCTTATACCGGCAACCACTCGGTTATTGCCATATCTGGCCCCTCACTTAGTTTCGCCTGCGGGTCAACGCAGTTTCCAGGGTGTGGCACGTGGAGCCATAAGTGAGAGTTGGGTATCCTGCGAGGACCAGTTACCATCAAGGACCATCTTCTGTTATCACGCTCGATGTGACCGTCCCGGTAAAAGGCACTACCTCTGCAGCATAACCCCTACACCCCTTACCCTTATCCCCCTGGATAAGGTAATAAATAAAAATAAGTTTGAATAGAAATATTTAGAATCAAAATATATATTTGATTAAAAGATAGATAGGGTAGGTCGAAAATTTGATAATTTTCACTTGGAACCTAGTTTGAACTTTGTTCGATAATTTGGCATCTTCATCGCTGAAAACAAACGTGATAGCTCTTCCCACAGAGTCAAAACGACTTGCACGAGCAACACTATGTAAATAACTATCTGCATCGGATGGCATATAGTAATTGATGACGGTGTTTATACCAACAACATCCATTCCACGTCCAAAGATGTCTGTCGCAAATTAGTTTATGTTAATTCTGGCCCAAAGCGGCTCATGGTAAGAGGAAATCGATGTGTAGATTCCGGTAGCTGACACTTCAAAGTTGGAAAAAATCGCATCAATTTGCGTGCCATTCCGCGTAGTGGGTATCGCTGCCGACCGAATTTGGAGTCCTAGTTCGCTAAGTGCATGTTGTAGGCCATTACTTTCTTCCTTGCTGAAATCCTCATTGAAATCTCCAGTAACCAGAGTACGTGGTACTAAGTATAAGCGAGACATCTGCTTTTTTATTAAAGAGATCATTGTGTTACAATTAAACCCTGGTGACTTGTAAACGACAATTATTCGGATGTTAGAGAAGACAATAGAAGAAACACTGCAGGAACCTCGTGAGTCGTATTCTATTTCGGAATTGGTGTCTATAATACATTCATGAACAGACGGACAACAATACACACGTACACCAATCGGTCGACGGACATCGTTACTATCTACTGATGCAGCAAGAAGATGATCTCCTAGCGGAAAATTGTCACTTGAGAGCGTCCATGTCTCCGCCATAAGGATGATATCCGAACTCTTATAGACGTCATCCGATGCATAGAGACTATAATGAGCAGGAAGTGACTGGACATTGTGAAATATGACTTGTATTTGTCTGTTGCTATCATCCCTAATTCGCAAATGTTCAAATGAAGGAATTAGCTTCATCTCCTGGTGTCGTTTGAATTCAATAGATATGGGATCATTCTCTTGTGGCATTTTTGTCTTTTTAACGATTCCAATAAGAAATAATCCTGATGCCTTTGTTGCTCGTGAACATGCGACATACAGAAGAGCACGCTTGATTCCAGGAGTAAAATGGACAACAACGAGCTCGTATGTGGATCCTTGGGATTTATGTATAGTTTGAGCTTCAGCTGCATTAAGTGGGAATTGCGTCCTTGTTACCTTTGTGGCCGAATTCGATCGTGGCTGGATGACGACCGTACATGGTGAGATGGGAGTCCATTCCGAATCAATTTGAAGTTGCTGACTGAGGTTAATATTGCGCAAACGAAGCTTCTGTCCACTTCGGGAATTTTCAAACTTGACCCAGAGACGGAGAGGCTTTTGTCTAGATGCATCCAAAGTACTAATACCAAAGTCAATTCTTTTCAGAATGCATCCCACACCGTTAACCAAACCGTCACTTGTGTCTACATTCACTGTCATGATATAACGTCCACCTTCTTTGAGAAAGAGGCTTGTGTGAAGTCCCTGTGTCTTAGATAGAGGTGCAGATGCTATCCAGTTGAGGAGTGCAACTTTGGATGTCTCGCTCGTGTAAGCAGAAAGGGAATCCTTGGCGGTTGAGATGGCTTGATTTCCTGGCAAACAGGATAATGCAAAACTATTGTGGGCATCAACTGCTTCATTCGTGTAAAAAAGATGAATAGGGCGTCTGCTTACTATTTCTTCAGGCGTAGTTGGAAACTCACGGGATTTGAACAGTTTCAAATCATCATCAGTCATCGTCCCTGACGCCATATTGTTTAATGCAAGAGCAAAAGCTGCATCATCGCGTTGTCTCATAATTGTGGTCAGTTCATGAACAGTAAACATGTGCCATAAGGGTTTGTTGAAAAGCGACGAAATCGAATTCGACATTGTTCCAGCCAGAAGGGATGTTGCCATAACAGGTGGCAGCTGCCTGAAGTCGCCAACGGCTATGACCGATATACCACCGAAAGGTTTACATCCGTCACATAGGTCTCTCAATCGTTTGTCGATCATTTCCAAAATATGTTGACCAACCATACTAATCTCGTCTATAATAAGAACACGAAGTTCTGAATAGAGAGTGGCCATTGTATTAGAGACGCTGTCTGAGAGCTTGCTAGCTTCTTTTTGGTTCACGGGAAGTTGGAATGCGTTGTGAATTGTGAGTCCGAAGATATTAAATGCCGCTAATCCGGTTGGAGCCGTCAGAAGGACAGAAGGTTTATCAGGATTCGAATTAACTTTATCATTGAACACTCTGATTAATGCTTGGTATAGAGTTCTAATTACATGAGACTTTCCTACACCGGCACCTCCCTTTAAGTAGGTGTAGATGGGGATATCGGGAGACCTTTTGAAGTGATCAAGCAGGTGAGTTACAAAATCCCGTTGTTGAGTATTTAGCGATGAGAATAATTCTTCAAACTCTTTATTGGGAATTCGATTAGGAAGCGTAAACTTTTCAGACATTGGGCGTATCACGTCACCACCAAAGTCAATGGCACCAGCAGCAACGGGGTCGATTAATTCGAATTCCTCCTGAATCTCTTCCGGTATGCTATCAGATTTGTCATCGTCAGATTGACGATCCTCACTCAATGCGCTATCCATTGCGACATCCAGAATATCTTCTTGAAAGGCATTAAATTCGCGACGATTGGCAGAAATTGCTTCTATATTATCAGTCGCTATCTTCTCGCAATCTTGATTTATAATTTCGGTTTCCTCATCCCTCCAAGGAAGATAGAGCATCACTTGTTCGCGGAAAAAGTTGTGACGATCTTTATTCTTGTTGTAGCGGACGTGGCGAATAATTTTTGGAAATGTTCGCTTCCAAACGTATCCAGGTTTGCCATTCTTTAGAGGAAAATATTTATCGATACTTTGTACGTCTTCAGTTTCTACAATATCATCGTTTTCTTGGGCCATCTGTGTACTTCCTCGTTTTAATGAAAAATCATACCAAGCTGAAAATTGTGCAAGATTAAGGTTAGATAATGCATCTGGTCGTGAACTATATCGTTGTAAAAGTCCGTCTACAAAGACATCTTCAGAGTCCGGACTGAGATTTTCTAACTGAATATTAGTTTTAATCATTCTGGTTCGTTGATCGGCTGGACCTGTTGGTATAAAAATGGATGCCTCTGTGCATCGGCTCATTGGAATCTGAAGCACGTTGTAAGCAGCCTCTTGAGCAGAGAGTTCACTGTTCATGTGATGAGCCGCACCAAGAGCCTGAAGACGTTGAGCCAAAGACTTGTTTCCGCTTCTGACATCTTCAAGAACCTTACGCAAGAGGTCGCTAGTTCCACGATCACTCTTGTTAATGTAGTCAATGATGTAACAGCAACAAGCATAGGCGTCTAAAATAAACTGAATATCCATGTTAGATTTCTGGAGTCTCAGGATTTTCTCACTGTATGGATTTATGTAAGTCTCACATGGCCGCCTCCGAATGATGATTTTAGGTTTTTTCAAGGAGCTTTGAATAGCAGAAATGTAACGATTTCGTGTCATGGATAATTCTTGTAGAAACCCCGCAAATGTCATATCTGAGGAAAGTGGCAGTTCATTCGTATCAAGATAGTCACGAATCGTTTTGTAATCGCGTTGGAAAATCTCAATTTCCTCCTGTTGCTCCTCGAATGGATGGAGAATAATGGTTTCGTCCATTGGGAAAAATGGAATTCCAAACCGACATTTGACTCCTTTGTGGCTTTACTTTCTACATGTGTGGGTGTGTCGATGAGTTTGAAAACATAAAAGCTGGTGAATGGGATCATATTCAGGCCAGTCCGTGGAACAAGTTATAATTTCGTCAACAAACCGGCAAACATCTTGAGTAGAAGATGAGTTGGAAGCATCAAAGTTTGGTGCGCCATCAATCCACAAGATCATATGGACGTGGGGACTTCCTCGATGTTGGAACTCAATGCGATGATAGGAATGCTTAATGGATCGGTTTCCAAATGGGCCTTGGGAGTTTTTCCAGGTCTTGAAAAGAGCAGAAGTGCGATGTTCAAAATATCGAGCGCAAGTCACGGGATCGCGCTGAATAAGTAATTGTTTGTCATTCTTTGACATATTTTGTGCTTCTTCTTCAGAAATTGTAATTTTGTCAAGAATATGCTTGAGAATCACAATCAACTCGTTCCATTTTAGCTCAGCGGCACTAATAGTAATGAAGAGATGAGGCAAATTGAACTGACTGACCATCCTTCGGACTTTAAGGCCTTCTTGATGCCAGTGATGACATGAGTTTCGTACTCCTTGTAAAACCTTAAAAGCATTATCATCATTAACTAACCCATCCACAAAATTAGAATGACTAACTTGTTCCGCAGTGACTCGGATTAACTCTCCATTGCGTCTTCGTTTACGAAGGCACACCTTGCGATTATCAGAAATTCTCTGAATTTCGAGCGATTTGGCCAAAAACAGTAAGAACTCGACATTTTCAACGGCACGGCGATCACTGTTACGCGCCATTGATTTGACAAATTCGGAGCGGCTTAGTAATTTACCATTACTATCGGATGGCTTCATTCGGTGCCCAGCAAATATTTGAGGAAACGTAAGAAAATACGAGTCAGGATCATATAGAATAGAGATTGGTTGGTTTCCTTCCGCTGGAGCCATCCGGATTCCCTCATCACTAGTAATTAAAGTCTCTCCTCTGCCAGGATTTACGTCATCGACTTCCTCTTCCTCTTGAACATCCATCGCAATTTCTTCTGGGTTTTCGTGTAATGCCACATCAATTTGATGCTGACATATCTCGGTCCAATTGCTTGAAAGAGTGATTCCGTATTCACGGTAAAGCGGAGATCGGGTAAGAATTTTAGCGGCATCCATCACGCAAGCCGGACGAATGTTACCAGCTGTATAATTTCTCGGAACTTCAATTTGACGGGCGAGTCGGATGTGCAAAACATCGTCCTGATTCGGGAGTCTCGGAAGGGATTGAATGGTATTGTCTATGGAGACTGGGACGTTAATAATTCGTCCTTTGGTTCTCATCTGTCCATGCATTCCATATATAGCCCAAATGGACTGAAACACATGTCGAGCTGAGACCAAACGGGCTTCCAAACGTGTCAGATTCTTTACACATTGTGGAACATAGGGAAACTGCAGATCATTGGAGAGACAAAGACGTGGAATCCGGTTTTGTTGGATAGTTCTGTGACAAGTTGAGCAAAGTTCAGCGAGGTCTGAAGTGGGTGGGATTATAATTACTGAGTCAATGAAGGATTGCTGCTTTCCAGCTAAAAGGAGTTCCGTCATGCTGTGAGTTTTAATGGAGTAGTGAAAAAAGAGTCCCCCACATGAATGACATACGTGAGTGCAGCCTTTGCGAATTTCAGCTTCAAATCGATTTGTTTCATCTTGCCATGAGCCTTGCTCACGAATTCTACGGAGATTATGTTCGTGGATGCGCACGTCTTCATCAAGACGAGCCTGGCGATGGCCTTCGGTGTTGTGAACTTGTTCCTGCAAACGAAACGAAGGATCTTGACGGGCTTGACGATGGCTTTCGGTGTCGCGAACTTGTTCCTGCAAACGAAACGAAGGATCTTGACGGGCTTGACGATGGCTTTCGGAGTCGTGAACTTGTTCCTGTAAACGAAACGAAGGATCTTGACGGGCTTGACGATGGCTTTCGGTGTCGCGAACTTGTTCCTGTAAACGAAACGAAGGATCTTGACGGGCTTGACGATGGCTTTCGGAGTCGCGAACTTGTTCCTGTAAACGAAACGAAGGATCTTGACGGGCTTGACGATGGCTTTCGGTGTCGCGAACTTGTTCCTGTAAACGAAACGAAGGATCTTGACGGGCTTGACGATGGCTTTCGGAGTCGCGAACTTGTTCCTGTAAACGAAACGAAGGATCTTGACGGGCTTGACGATGGCTTTCGGTGTCGCGAACTTGTTCCTGTAAACGAAACGAAGGATCTTGACGGGCTTGACGATGGCTTTCGGAGTCGCGAACTTGTTCCTGTAAACGAAACGAAGGATCTTGTCGAGCTTGACGATGGCCTTCGGTGTTGTGAACTTGTTCCTGCAAACGAAACGAAGGATCTTGACGGGCTTGACGATGGCTTTCGGAGTCGCGAACTTGTTCCTGTAAACGAAACGAAGGATCTTGTCGAGCTTGACGATGGCCTTCGGTGTTGTGAACTTGTTCCTGCAAACGAAACGAAGGATCTTGACGGGCTTGACGATGGCTTTCGGTGTCGCGAACTTGTTCCTGTAAACGAAACGAAGGATCTTGTCTAATAGTATGTTTCCTGATAGCGTCCTTCTGGCGTCGACGGGCAGCTGCTGCTTTTCGCTCTTCAGGTGTCAACTGCTTTCTAGGCATTATGAAAGTGTTGTTGTGTTACCTACTTTATAATAAAAACAAAATAGCTGTAGCGAAATTATATCGATGAGCACACTTTTGTCCAAGCGGTCTATGCGGTATGACAGCTGAGCGTATAATGACGATTTCCTCGCAAATCTTGAGGACTATGACGATTTTTACGGTTGGTAAATGTTTAGGTGCATTATGGGTAATGGCGCCAAAATTGGTTATATAAGTTACTACCTGTATAAACCTTATACAGTCGACTCTCGATAATTTATAATAACCTACTTTATAATAAAAACAAAATAGCTGTAGCGAAATTATATCGATGAGCACACTTTTGTCCAAGCGGTCTATGCGGTATGACAGCTGAGCGTATAATGACGATTTCCTCGCAAATCTTGAGGACTATGACGATTTTTACGGTTGGTAAGTGTTTAGGTGCATTATGGGTAATGGCGCCAAAATTGGTTATATAAGTTACTACCTGTATAAACCTTATACAGTCGACTCTCGATAATTTATAATAACCTACTTTATAATAAAAACAAAATAGCTGTAGCGAAATTATATCGATGAGCACACTTTTGTCCAAGCGGTCTATGCGGTATGACAGCTGGGCGTATAATGACGATTTCCTCGCAAATCTTGAGGACTATGACGATTTTTACGGTTGGTAAATGTTTAGGTGCATTATGGGTAAGGGCGCGAAAATTGGTTATATAAGTTACTACCTGTATAAACCTTATACGTTGATACTTTGATCCGTTGTTATGTTGATCCGTTTTTTTTGTGGTGTGTTATTTAGTTTATATTATATAAATAATAAGCTGATTAATATTAAATTTCTTCCCAGGTCAATATATGAGAGAATATGTTTTTGGGATTTAGGAGACCAAAATGAAACTAAAAGTTTGCTAAAGCCAACGTTTCGGCGTTATAATTACGCCATCTTCAAGGCTAAAAGATACAATATTGAAATCAACGCAATCACCCTTGAGAGGCAGACTCACCAGGCAAACCAAGATGAACAATGTTTCTGGTCGAGATGACTATGGTATGGAGGAATATTAATAATATTTTAACGGGGTTAAAAATTACACAAAAAATCATGAACGGCAAAAGCCTAGTTAAAAACATAATAAAATTTTTGTTGAATGTCAAATAAATTATGATTGTGTGAAGCCACCTATATAATTTATATCTCTTCCAATGAGATCTTGCAAACATGTAAAATTTTAAATTCATACCAAAAACCGCGAAAACATGGATATAACCTCTCAAGAGTAGAAGATTGCATAAAAGTGAAAATTACAATAGTTAAAAACAAATTAAAGATCAATAGTGAAGGCACTAAAATAATATCAGGATCGGGTTTCTATCTTCTCCAAAAATCTTTTTAGAAGCTCCAGGTAACCATGATTTAATGTTTTATAGTCATTTTGTATGTTCATGTTATTATTTGTTGTAGATATGTAGGCTGATTCTAAGAAAATACGTTTATAGTAGTTATTCTCCGACACTAAAACCTCGACATCATCATCTGCAGTGGAATGTCCTGTCTCTATAATGTGTTTAGATAAACCAGTTTTGCTATTACCTAAACGGATGTCATAACGGTGTTGATATATACGTTTTGAAAGCCACTGTGAAGTTTGACCCACGTAATAAAGACCGCACTGTTTACATTTTAACTTGTAAACTAAATTAGCTCTTTCAGTTAAGGGAGTTTTGTCTTTAGTTTTTGAAAACACTAATTTATTGAGCGTTAACGGAGCATAGAAAACTTATTATTTATTATATATAAATAATAAGCTTGAAGATTTAATAATTATACCATTTGTATTATCGACGTTCACTTATATAACTTTTAATCCGTTGATCCGCTGATACGTTGATCCGCTGATACGTTGATCCGCTAATCCGATGATACGTTGATAAGATTCTATACTTTGATTATATCGCTTCTACACACACCGACAAAAAAATTATGTAGGAATTTGTCTTGCAACAATTTGAAATAATTATTACATTAATTGTTGTCAAATTTACTTCACTTCTTGTAAAATTGACATCAAATTGATGCGAGACGAATTTGCACTTCAATTTGAAGTAAAAAAATACTTCAAATCAAAACAATTTTTTCTCTGTGAAGAGAAATTATTTCAAATTGTTGCAAGACAAATTCCTACTTAATTTTTTTTTCTCGGTGTATACTTTGTATAGAGCCCTAAATTAACGGATAATCTGTTTTTTTAAGTTGGTGATCATTGCCAACTAAAATACTATATAATAATAATGCAAATTGGAATTAAACATCTCTGGAAATTAAATTCTTTTTGCGAATATTTTTGACATCGATACGATCAACTTCCTAAACTTGGTGAATTATATGTCTAACCCCAGCTTCTTCTCCACTGTCCCAAGACATACTCTAAGTAAATATTGAATATTTTTGGAGGTCGCCATATAATGTAATATCACATAATCAGATAATCTGCACCAATTAAATTTTTTGCGATTGGTAATTATCATTTACTATATAAGTAATAACAATCAAACTTATAAATTCCATTCGAAACTTTACTTCTCTGTAATGGACGGTCCATTTTTTGAGGTGGACCAATCCTCTCCTTTCTCTTTTATTTACAACTTAACTTCACTAATCACATCAAGCCACTGCTATGGTTAAAATAAATAAAAAATTATTTTTTCACATAAAAACAAAAAAATAGCATTTTAAGTTCCAATATAAATCCCAGAACATTTCATTTCTTAAATCATAAAAAAAAAATTTTTACAGAACGTGGGTAGAACTTCGATTTTAAATTTAAAACAAATTTTATTTAATTATATATAGGTACACGATGTGTTTACAATCACAATTTCGAAGGTTCTGATTAGATTTGAATTATGCGGACAGACGGACGGATAGACGCGGAGCCAGATCATAAGGGTTCTTGCTATACTTTGTATAGTAGCCTAACAAGTAGTTTATATAGGGAGACCTCGTTGAAAATATCTTTAACGTAGTAAATTTCTTTCGAACATTTGCGTATTTATAAATTGCATTAGCGAATCGAAACAACGGATTAACAGATTAACGCAATACTATATAGACGAAGTATTTACAATATAACAACGTATCAGTTGATCAACGTTATGATAGGCTCTGAAACATGCGGACGGACACGAAGCCAGACCATAAGGCTTCTTTCTATACCTTGTATAGAAGCCTAAAAGTAGCGCACTGGCTACCCAGTTCTTAGACCTCTATACACACAGAGTATTTCCAACACGATTTGAAACGCTCTGTATGATTTTGAATTATGCGGACAGACGGACAGACGGACAGACAGACAGACAGACAGACAGACAGACAGACAGACGGACACGGAGCCAGATCATAAGGCTTCTTGCTATACTTTGTATAGAAGCCTAAAACTCTGGATCACTAAAATTACGTGGACATCTTTTTGAAATTATTACCGTAACTAATGCAAACAAACTTGTTACCAAGGATAATATTTTTGTTGCAAAATCCAAGGCCTGCCTGTTTTTATTCTTTTAAAGTTTTTATTGGCAGGTAAATTAATCGATAATTTGTCACTTGATTTTTTTTTAAATAATTGTTTTTATAGGAACGATCCGCAAATTTGAATACGATGCACTATAATTATTTATTTGGAAGCGAATAATCGTCCGTTCAGTTTGTTAAATCAATCCATTACATAAATGTCATCGATAAACCTTTTTTTATAAGTTCGCATAACACACTAATTACAAATTAACCTATTTTTAGAACACTTTCTTAACTAATAAAATTTTTCACTAACCACTTTTATAACTAACAATTATTTTACATGATATATTTTTAATTTCATAAATGAATTAATCATTTTTCCATGACTTTCTGTTCATAATTGCACATTTATTTAAATTTTTATTAACAAATTTGTTCATCTCTTAACTTGCTAATGCAGCCAAGCAAAGAACATTACAATATATTTTATTGAGCTTATTCATAATAATATGTGACCAGGTCTATGAAAAGGGGGCTTAGGTGTCAAAAAATCATTTTCCATTTTTTTGCCGATTCGGATAGAGTTTGAGACGCTCTTTCACATGGTGAAAACCAGAAAGTCATAATTTGTTTAATTGTTTTTGAAAAGAAACAATTGTTTCTCGTATTCTCGATCATTTTTCGTGGTGTAATTGTTTGGCATTTGTTATTACAACAATCTTTTGAGAGAAATTTGGTTACCAGCTCCTCTTCCGCTTTATCGACAGCAGATAATACATCCATCCTACCGAAACTTTGTTCCATATCAATCATATCATCTTCTGCCTGAGACAAATGTAGTTCATCATCATCGCCAAGTTTTTTACCTTTAACAGCTGTTTTCTCGATAATTTGTTTTCGCACGTAAGCCCCCTTTTCATAGACCAGGTCACATATATTTAGCTGTGCGGTTTTTGTATAATTCAACAAGAAAGTCTAATAATTTTACACCAGGGTAAATTTTTTTTAAATTTTTCTATATTAATATGTATCAACATTGTAGACTCCGTGCCAAAGCTCAAAGGTTATACAATGCGCGAAGGGCGAAATACATACATATAAATGTTACGTGAAAACATTGGCTTGGCGCGAAAATTTAAAAAATGTGAATAAAAAAAGACGTAATTACTCGTTCTTGAAAATTAATATGAAAAAAATATCACTAGGCATGTAATTTAATAAAACAAGGTGGAACTCGCTTTAGCGGCAGTTCTTAGGCTTCTATATAGCTACCTTTCTGGTGTGGAAAGTTGTTATTATCTGGTTATTTTTGGTCGCCATATAATGTAACATCACATAATCAGATAATCTGCACTAATTATTTATTATTTTATTTTAACCACAGCAGTGGCTTGATGTGGATAGTGAAGTTAAGTTGTAAATAAAAGAGAAGGAAGAGGATGGATCCACCTCAAAAAATGGACCGGAAATTACGCGAATTTCGAAAGCGAAAGCAAATTGCCAACATGACCCCTTCGCAAATATTACATCGTTCACGTAGTCATGCAATTCGCCGACAAAATCCACGAAGTAAAAACGCAGCTGTTCTTGAAGTAGGTAACGTTGTAGAACCAAATGTCGACGCTCATAACGGTAGTTTTACACTACCAGAAAAGTACACTACCAGAAAAGTAGTTGTATTTTATTTTACTTTGATGTGAAAAAATATTTTTTTAATGATGTGGTTAGTGAAGTTAAGTTGTAAATAAAAGAGAAAGGAGAGGATTGGTCCACCTCAAAAAAAGGACCAAACATTACAGAGAAGTAAAGTTTCGAATAGAATGGAAAAGTTTGATTGTTATTAATTATATAGTAAATGATAATTACCAACCGCAAAAAATTTAATTGGTGCAGATTATCTGATTATGTGATGTTACATTATATGGCGATCAAAACTAACCAGATAATAACAACTTTCCACACCAGAAAGGTAGCTGTATAGAAGCCTAAGAACTTCCGCTATTTTAAATCTGTGGTAATTCTGATAATCTGAATTTTTAATACCTACCAAGCTAAAAAATATTCTAGTATAGTATAAGTAAAATTTAGTGACAATAAGAGATTTCGATTATCATCAGATTAGTATCTTTATTATCGAATAAAAAATTATTTTTTCACATAAAAGCAAAAGAATAGCATTTTAAGTTCAAATATAAATCTCAGAATATTTCATTTCTTAAATCTGTGGTAATTCTAATAATATGAATCTTTAGTAGCAACCTAACAAATCTATTTATATTCGTTCATCCGTCGCTACCAGGCCCGATACATTGCACAGACAACCTCAAACCCACCACAAGGGATTATTTTAAGAACGTATATGTCATTAAATTTTGAAGTGATCAAATATAACACCATGCGCAACTCTTGAGGGGAAACAAAATCTTAAAAATAATAGGGTATCAACGTCTTAAGGTATCAACGTCTTAACGGCTCAAAGGATCAACGGATCAAAGGATCAACGAATCAAAGGATCAACGTATCAACAGATCAGCGTATCAACAGATCCACATATCAACGGATCAACGTATCAACGGATCAACGTATCAACGTATTTAAATTTCCTATATAGGTAAAAAATTATGTAAATAAAATATAACTTATATTTCGTCTGTATCGAAAAAACTTAGTAAATTTCTTTCGAACATTTGTGTATTTATAAATTGCATTATCGAATCGAAGCAACGGATTAACAGATTAACGCAATACTATATAGACGAAGTATTTAAAATATAACAACGTATCAGTTGATCAACGTTATGATTGGCTCTGAAACATGCGGACGGACACGAAGCCAGACCATAAGGCTTCTTTCTATACCTTGTATAGAAGCCTAAAAGTAGCGCACTGGCTACCCGGTTCTTAGACCTCTATACACACAGAGTATTTCCAACACGATTTGAAACGCTCTGTATGATTTTGAATTATGCGGACGGACAGACGGACACGGAGCCAGATCATAAGGCTTCTTGTTATACTTTGTATAGAAGCCTAAAATTGAATCATTAGCAACTTAATAGAAAATAATTTTAAACGTGCGGACAGACAGGCGGACGGACGGACAAGTAACAAGACATGGAGTAAACACCTCGAAAGAATGGCAGAAGGGAGACTGCCACTAGCAGCAAAGCGATATAAACCACCGGGAAAAACAAGTGTGGGAAGAGCGAGAAAAGGATGTGTACCGGAACAAGCAATAACGGCTACACCGTGAAGTGAAGAAGAAGAAGGTTTGCCGTTGCCATCTGCATTCTATGCCGTTGACCATATTGCTTGATTCGTCCGCGTTTAGGAATGATTTCTCTATCCAACGACAAGAAAGCGCCCGATACTTGCTTGTTCATCCATCAGAAGCTATCGGTAATACATTTAAGGAAGTTGCTTATACCGGCAACAACTCGGTTATTCCCATATCTGGCCCCTCACTTAGTTTCGCCTGCGGGTCAACGCAGTTCCCAGGGTGTGGCACGTGGAGCCATAAGTGAGAGTTGGGTATCCTGCGAGGACCAGTTACCATCAAGGACCATCTTCTGTTATCACGCTCGATGTGACCGTCCCGGTAAAAGGTACTACCTCTGCAGCATAACCCCTACACCCCTTACCTTTATCCCCCCGGATAAGGTAATAAATAGAAATAAGTTTGAATAGAAATATTTAGAATCAAAATATATATTTGATTAAAAGATAGATAGGGTAGGTCGAAAATCGATAATTTGGCATCTCCATCGCTGAAAACAAACGTGATAGCTCTTCCCACAGAGTCAAAACGACTTGCACGAGCAACACTATGTAAATAACAATCTGCATTGGATATAGCATATAGTAATTGATGACGGTGTTTATACAAAAAACATCCATTCCACGTCCAAAGATGTCTGTCGCAAATTAGTTTAAGTTAATTCTGGCCCAAAGCGGCTCATGGTAAGAGGAAATCGAAGTGTAGACTCCAGTAGCTGACACTTCAAAGTTGGAAAATATCGCATCAATTTGCGTACCATTCCGCGTAGTGGGTATCGCTGGCGAGCGAATTTGGAGTCCTAGTTCTCGAAGTGTATGTTGTAGGCCATTACTTTCTTCCTTGCTGAAATCCTCATTGAAATCTCCAGTAACCAGAGTACGTGGTACTAAGTATAAGCGAGACATCTGCTTTTTTATTAAAGAGACCATTGTGTTGGAATTAAACCCTGGCGACTTGTAAACGACAATTATTCGGATGTTAGAGAAGACAATAGATGAAACACTGCAGGAACCTTGGGAGTCGTATTCTATTTCGGAATTGGTGTCTATAATACAATCATGAACAGACGGACAACAATACACACGTACACCAATCGGTCGACGGACATCGTTACTATCTACTGATGCAGCAAGAAGATGATCTCCTAGCGGAAAATTGTCACTTGAGAGCGTCCATGTCTCCGCCATAAGGATGATATCCGAACTCTTATAGACCTCATCCGATGCATAGAGACTATGATGAGCAGGAAGTGACTGGACATTGTGAAAGATGACTTGTATTTGTCTGTTGCTATCATCCCTAATTCGCAAATGTTCAAATGAAGGAATTAGCTTCATCTCCTGGTGTCGTTTGAATTCAATAGATATCGGATCATTCTCTTGCGGCATTTTTGTCTTTTTCATGATTCCAATAAGAAATAATCCTGATGCTTTTGTTGCTCGTGAACATGCAACATACAGAAGAGCACGCTTGATTCCAGGAGTAAAATGGACAACAACGAGCTCGTATGTGGATCCTTGGGATTTATGTATAGTTTGAGCTTCCGCTGCATTAAGTGGGAATTGCGTTCTTGTTACCTTTGTGGCCGAATTCGATCGTGGCTGGATGACGACCGTACATGGTGAGATGGGAGTCCATTCCGAATCAATTTGAAGTTGCCGACTGAGGTTAATATTGCGCAAACGAAGCTTCTGCCCACTTCGGGAATTTTCAAACTTGACCCAGAGACGAAGAGCCTTTTGTCTAGATGCATCCAGAGTACTAATACCAAAGTCAATTCTTTTCAGAATGCATCCCACACCGTTAACCAAACCGTCACTTGTGTCTACATTCACTGTCATGATGTAACGCCCACCTTCTTTGAGGAAGAGGTTTGTGTGAAGTCCCTGTGTCTTAGATAGAGGTGCAGATGCTATCCAGTTGAGGAGTGCAACTTTGGATGCCTCGCTCGTGTAAGCAGAAAGGGAATCCTTGGCGGTTGAGATGGCTTGATTTCCTGGCAAACAGGATAACGCAAAACTATTGTGGGCATCAACTGCTTCATTCGTGTAAAAAAGATGAATAGGCCGTCGGCTTACTATTTCTGCAGGCGTACTTGGAAACTCACGAGATTTGAACAGTTTCAAATCATCATCAGTCATCGTCCCGGACGCCATATTGTTTAAGGCAAGAGCAAAAGCTGCATCATCGCGTTGCCTCATAATTGTGGTCAGTTCATGAACAGTAAACATGTGCCATAAGGGTTTGTTGAAAAGCGACGAAATCGAATTCGACATTGTTCCAGCTAGAAGGGATGTAGCCATAACAGGTGGCAGCTGCCTGAAGTCGCCAACAGCTATGACCGATATACCACCGAAAGGTTTACATCCGTCACAGAGGTCTCTCAATCGTTTGTCGATCATTTCCAAAATATGTTGACCAACCATACTAATCTCGTCTATGATAAGAACCCGAAGTTCTGAATAGAGAGTGGCCATTGTATTAGAGACGCTGTCTGAGAGCTTGCTAGCTTCTTTTTGGTTCACGGGAAGTTGGAATGCGTTGTGAATTGTGAGTCCGAAGATATTAAATGCCGCTAATCCGGTAGGAGCCGTCAGAAGGACAGAAGGTTTATCGGGATTCGAATTAACTTTAGCATTGAACACTCTGATTAATGCTTGGTATAGAGTTCTAATTACATGAGACTTTCCTACACCGGCACCTCCCTTCAAGTAGGTGTAGATGGGGATATCGGGAGACCTTTTGAAATGATCAAGTAGGTGAGTTACAAAATCCCGTTGTTGAGTATTCAGCGATGAGAATAATTCTTCAAACTCTTTATTGGGAATTCGATTAGGAAGCGTAAACTTTTCAGACATTGGGCGTATCACGTCACCACCAAAGTCAATGGCACCAGCAGCAACGGGATCCATTAATTCGAATTCCTCCTGAATCTCTTCCGGTATGCTATCAGATTTGTCATCGTCAGATTGACGATCCTCACTCAATGCGCTATCCATAGCGACATCCAGAATATCTTCTTGAAAGGCATTAAATTCGCGACGATTGGCAGAAATTGCTTCTATATTATCAGTCGCTATCTTCTCGCAATCTTGATTTATAATTTCGGTTTCCTCATCCCTCCAAGGAAGATAGAGCATCACATGTTCGCGAAAAAAGTTGTGACGATCTTTATTCTTGTTGTAGCGGACGTGGCGAATAATCTTTGGAAATGTTCGCTTCCAAACGTATCCTGGTTTGCCATTCTTTAGCGGAAAATATTTATTGATACTTTGTACGTCTTCAGTTTCTACAATATCATCGTTTTCTTGGGCCATCTGTGTACTTCCTCGTTTTAATGAAAAATCATACCAAGCTGAAAATTGTGCAAGATTAAGGTTAGATAATGCATCTGGTCGTGAACTATATCGTTGTAAAAGTCCGTCTACAAAGACATCTTCAGAGTCCGGACTGAGATTTTCTAACTGAATATTAGTTTTAATCATTCTGGTTCGTTGATCGGCTGGACCTGTTGGTATAAAAATGCATGCCTCTGTGCATCGGCTCATTGGAATCTGAAGCACATTGTAAGCAGCCTCTTGAGCAGAGAGTTCACTGTTCATGTGATGAGCCGCACCAAGAGCCTGAAGACGTTGAGCCAAAGACTTGTTTCCGCTTCTGACATCTTCAAGAACCTTACGCAAGAGGTCGCTAGTTCCACGATCACTCTTGTTAATGTAGTCAATGATGTAACAGCAACAAGCATAGGCGTCTAAAATAAACTGAATATCCATGTTAGACTTCTGGAGTCTCAGGATTTTCTCACTATATGCATTTATGTAAGTCTCACATGGCCGCCTCCGAATGAGGATTTTGGGTTTTTTCAAGGAGCTTTGAATAGCAGAAATGTAACGATTTGGTGTCATGGATAATTCCTGTAGAAACCCCGCAAATGTCATATCTGAAGGAAGTGGCAATTCATTCGTATCAAGATAGTCACGAATCTTTTTGTAATCGCGTTGGAAAATCTCAATTTCCTCCTGTTGCTCCTCGAATGGATGGAGAATAGTGGTTTCGTCCATTGGGAAAAATGGAATTCCAAACCGACATTTGACTCCTTTGTGGCTTTTCTTTCTGCATGTATGGGTGTGTCGATGAGTTTGAAGACCCAAAAGCTGGTGAATGGGATCATATTCAGGCCAGTCCGTGGAACAAGTTATAATTTCGTCAACAAACCGGCAAACATCTTGAGTAGAAGATGAGTTGGAAGCATCAAAGTTTGGTGCGCCATCAATCCACAAGATCATATGGACGTGTGGACTTCCTCGATGTTGGAACTCAATGCGATGATAGGAATGCTTAATGGATCGGTTTCCAAATGGGCCTTGAGAGTTTTTCCAGGTCTTGAAAAGAGCAGAAGTGCGATGTTCAAGATATCGAGCGCAAGTCACGGGATCGCGCTGAATAAGTAATTGTTTGTCATTCTTTGACATATTTTGTGCTTCTTCTTCAGAAATTGTAATTTTGTCAAGAATATACTTGAGAATCACAATCAACTCGTTCCATTTTAGCTCAGCGGCACTAATAGTGATGAAGAGATGAGGCAAATTGAACTGACTGACCATCCTTCGGACTTTAAGGCCTTCTTGATGCCAGTGATGACATGAGTTTCGTACTCCTTGTAAAACCTTAAAAGCATTATCATCATTAACTAACCCATCCACAAAATTAGAATGACTAACTTGTTCCGCACTGACTCGGATTAACTCTCCATTGCGTCTTCGTTTACGAAGGCACACCTTGCGATTGTCAGAAATTCTCTGAATTTCGAGCGATTTGGCCAAAAACAGTAAGAACTCGACATTTTCAACGGCACGGCGATCACTGTTACGCGCCATTGATTTGACAAATTCGGAGCGGCTTAGTAATTTACCATTACTATCGGATGGCTTCATTCGGTGCCCAGCAAATATTTGAGGAAACGTAAGAAAATACGAGTCAGGATCATATAGAATAGAGATTGGTTGGTTTCCTTCCGCTGGAGCCATCCGGATTCCCTCATCACTAGTAATTAAAGTCTCTCCTCTGCCAGGATTTACGTCATCGACTTCCTCTTCCTCTTGAACATCCATCGCAATTTCTTCTGGGTTTTCGTGTAATGCCACATCAATTTGATGCTGACATATCTCGGTCCAATTGCTTGAAAGAGTGATTCCGTATTCACGGTAAAGCGGAGATCGGGTAAGAATTTTAGCGGCATCCATCACGCAAGCCGGACGAATGTTACCAGCTGTATAATTTCTCGGAACTTCAATTTGACGGGCGAGTCGGATGTGTAAAACATCGTCCTGATTCGGGAGTCTCGGAAGGGATTGAATGGTATTGTCTATGGAGACTGGGACGTTAATAATTCGTCCTTTTGTTCTCATCTGTCCATGCATTCCATATATAGCCCAAATGGACTGAAACACATGTCGAGCTGAGACCAAACGGGCTTCCAAACGTGTCAGATTCTTTACACTTTGTGGAACATAGGGAAACTGCAGATCGTTGGAGAGACAGAGACGTGGAATCCGGTTTTGTTGGATAGTTCTGTGACAAGTTGAGCAAAATTCAGCGAGGTCTGAAGTGGGTGGGACTATAATTACTGAGTCAATGAAGGATTGCTGCTTTCCAGCTAAAAGGAGTTCGGTCATGCTGTGAGTTTTAATGGAGTAGTGAAAAAAAAGTCCCCCACATGAATGACATACGTGAGTGCAGCCTTTGCGAATTTCAGCTTCAAATCGATTTATTTCATCTTGCCATGAGCCTTGCTCACGAATTCTACGAAGATTATGTTCGTGGATGCGCACGTCTTCATCAAGACGAGTCTGGCGATGGTTTTCGGTGTCGCGAACTTGTTCCTGTAACCGAAACGATGGATCTTGACGGGCTTGACGATGGCTTTCGGTGTTGTGAACTTGTTCTTGTAAACGAAACGAAGGATCTTGACGGGCTTGACGATGGCTTTCGGTGTTGTGTACTTGTTCCTGTAAACGAAACGAAGGATCTTGACGGGATTGACGATGGTTTTCGGTGTCGCGAACTTGTTCCTGTAAACGAAACGAAGGATCTTGACGGGCTTGACGATGGTTTTCAGTGTCGCGAACTTGTTCCTGTAAACGAAACAAAGGATCTTGACGAGCTTGACGATGGCTTTCGGTGTTGTGAACTTGTTCCTGTAAACGAAACGAAGGATCTTGACGGGCTTGACGATGGCTTTCGGTGTCGCGAACTTGTTCCTGTAAACGAAACGAAGGTTCTTGACGGGCTTGACGATGGCTTTCGGTGTCGCGAACTTGTTCCTGTAAACGAAACGAAGAATCTTGACGGGCTTGACGATGGTTTTCAGTGTCGCGAACTTGTTCCTGTAAACGAAACAAAGGATCTTGACGAGCTTGACGATGGCTTTCGGTGTTGTGAACTTGTTCCTGTAAACGAAACGAAGGATCTTGGCGGGCTTGACGATGGCTTTCGGTGTCGCGAACTTGTTCCTGTAAACGAAACGAAGGATCTTGTCTAATGGTATGTTTCCTGATAGCGTCCTTCTGGCGTTGACGGGAAGCTGCTGCTTTTCGCTCTTCAGGTGTCAACTGCTTTCTAGGCATTATGAAATTGTGTTGTTTTACCTACTTTATAATAAAAACAAAATAGCTGTAGCGAAATTATATCGATGAGCACACTTTTGTCCAAGCGGTCTATGCGGTATGACAGCTGAGCGTATAATGACGATTTCCTCGCAAATCTTGAGGACTATGACGATTTTTACGGTTGGTAAATGTTTAGGTGCATTATGGGTAATGGCGCCAAAATTGGTTATATAAGTTACTACCTGTATAAACCTTATACAGTCGACTCTCGATAATTTATAATAACCTACTTTATAATAAAAACAAAATAGCTGTAGCGAAATTATCTCGATGAGCACACTTTTGTCCAAGCGGTCTATGCGGTATGACAGCTGAGCGTATAATGACGATTTCCTCGCAAATCTTGAGGACTATGACGATTTTTACGGTTGGTAAATGTTTAGGTGCATTATGGGTAAGGGCGCGAAAATTGGTTATTTAAGTTACTACCTGTATAAACCTTATACTGTCGACTCTCGATAATTTGAACACTCGTTAATTTGAATCTCTCGATAATTTGAATTTTTTCCCGGTCCCTTGAAAAATAGTCGATAAATTGAATAAATCAATATTAAATTTTTTTTAAATTTTTAAATGAAATTAGAAATTTTTTCAGAGAAATTTTTCTCTCGTCCCTTGAGTTTCAATTTATCGAGAGTCGACTGGACGTTGATACTTTGATCCGTTGTTATGTTGATCCGTTTTTTCTGTGGTGTGTTATTTATTTTATATTATATCGTTTACATAATAAGCTTGAAGATTTAAAATTATACCGTTTGTATTATCGACGTTCACTTATATAACTTTTAATCCGTTGATCCGCTGATACGTTGATCCGCTGATACGTTGATCCGCTAATCCGATCATACGTTGATAAGATTCTATACTTTGATTCTATCGCTTCCACACACACCGAGAAAAAAATTATGTAGGAATTTGTCTTGCAACAATTTGATATAATTAATACATTAATTGTTGTCAAATTTACTTCACTTCTTGTAAAATTGATATCAAATTGATGCGAGACGAATTTGCACTTCAATTTGAAGTAAAAAATACTTCAAATCAAAACAATTTTTTCTCTGTGCAGAGAAATTATTTCAAATTGTTGCAAGACAAATTCCTACTTAATTTTATTTTCTCGGTGTATACTTTGGATAGAGCCCTAAATTAACGTATAATCTGTTTTTTTAAGTTGGTAATCATTGCCAACTAAAATACTATATAATAATAATGCAAATTGGAATTAAATTCTTTTTGCAAATATTTTTGACATCGATACGATCAACTTCCTAAACTTGTTGAATTATATGTCTAACCCCACCTCCCTTCGCCTGATTGGCGAATAAACAGATCTACGGATCAACAGCTTACCGGATCAACGAATTAAAATGTCGGTGTCGGTTTTTTGGGTAACGCTATAAAAAAACTCAATGGATCAATAGATCAACGGATCAAATAAATAGATCAACAATATATAGGTAAACCACTCAGTTATATTTCAGCAACCTTCTTCACAAATCTACTCATTTTCAGAGTGTTTCCCAACACAATTTGGAGCGCTCTGTATGAATTTCAATTATGCGGACAGACGGACACGGAGCCAGATCGCAAGGCTTCTTGAAATGCTCAAAACTCGTAAACGAATACCAAAAAGTGATGACCCGGCAAATGGTCATCTAAAAAAAGAGTTTCAGCATTCACCTTGCCCTTTTTAGTGATCGCAGCTGGAGAGTACGTATCGGCTTTAGCTCTGTATTTCTCATACGAAGCCACGAGAGCGTGGGTACCTCAAAGAGGTTCGTGGATCCTTAAATTGTGCTGGCTTTACTAATTTGTCACTACCTATTTTGGGCGCCATGATTGGGTACGAGGTTTCGATCTACTAGTTGCTTATACCCAGTCAAAAATGGAAATAAAAAGTAAAATAAAAAATATTCGTCGAGGTTAGAATAACACACTTTAATGAAATTAAATATTTTAATAATCGTAAAAAAACAAAGGAACAAACTCTTGACTACATACATACAATAATCATAACAATATGGGAAAAAGAAATATTTTGGCTTACAAAATGAAAACGACGAAATAATACGAGACACAAAAAAAGTGGCGTCGTGGTGTTCGGATCGAAGCAATCTCCGATACGAATAAAATTTTCTCTGTAACGAGATGACGTGTTCTGTACGTCGTTAAAACTACACAAGGTAGGCAAGTTAAAAATTTAGAGCCGTTGAAGACGGTCAAAAAATTGATGAACTGAGTTCGCATAAAATTACAAAGGTGGTTATGTTACTGAAGGTATTAAAGTTTAACAATTTTTACATGAAGAACAATTCATAGAATACTTACAAATTTAAATGGTGTTGACTTATTAAAAAAAGGTTGATTCGATGTGACATGTCTTCGACTCATACTACCATCAGCAAAAACTCCTGCTAATTAAATTTAACCTAAAACAGATATTCCAGAAAAGCACACATGTAAAAAATTGTTAATTAAAAAATTATTGAAAAAATAGTTGGGATTTAAAAGTGAAAAATATGTTGATTAAAATTTATTTTCTATACGACCACATCTGTTGAAGTTTTGAAAGTTGGAAATGGTAATGAGAATTAGCACATCAAAATCGGGACATCTGGCGTTCCATATTTATGATACCTCGAAAAATTTATCAGCTTGCACCAACTGACGAAAAAATATTCTAAAAGCGGCACCATAAAAAACTGCAGAATGTCGGGCTGCCATATGGGGTTGAAACATCATCCCTCTGAATTTGTCCAACTGGGCGAGTCCTCGACCAGCTGGTCGGCGAATTTTTGCCACTTGGTCCAGATTAAAATTTACTGACATATTCCAAATTAAACGGATAGCACCTCCACAAACTCCCATATCCAAAAAGATGATCGACGTTGTCGAGCGTCAAAAGCATCACAGAAACTTCGCGGC
Source organism: Podabrus alpinus (assembly GCA_932274525.1). NCBI lineage: Eukaryota > Metazoa > Arthropoda > Insecta > Coleoptera > Cantharidae > Podabrus > Podabrus alpinus. The sequence goes on from OW026452.1 coordinate 101,013,460, forward strand.
TTTCCATGAGCTCCCATACTCAACGGGTTCCGACCAAAAAGGTGGACGTTTGAAATTGTAATGGAGTCATTCCGCCATGTTGAAAAAGTTGAAGGGCTTAATTAAAATTACCGACTTCATGAAATTGTTTGGATCGTAAAACGTAAAAGAAAGAAAAACCCTCACACTACGCACTACGTGAAATTAACATCGTCACAAAAATAACTTTGAGTATTGAAAACGTATTTAAATTGGTGAAACTTTAAAAATTGCCCGGACCGCAAAAATTTGCGACCGGCTGCCTCGAGGCCATGATCAACTCTCCTTGATTCTCCACTCATGCGTAGTTGTGGGACCATGGTTAAATTAAATTTATGATAAATGGGTTGCCTAAATTATAGGGTTTAAAATTGGTAATCTTGATTTAAAATGAAATTAATTTAAAATTGATATTTGGAAACTTAAGTATTTTTAATTGAAAATAAAATTTGTTGACAAAAGAAGATTTTGCCAAGGCAAAATTTAATGTAACAAAAGGGCGTTACATTCTTCCTATACTTTGCATAGAAACCTAATATTGAATCATTAGCAACTTAATAGGAAAAAAAGCTCGTAAGCATCTTGTTACTTGGTCGTCGGCAAAATTGAGATTGAATAAGCACTTATCTTCTATTGGTACACCCATTCCTGCGCAGCTTCTTCTCCACTGTCCCAAGACATACTCTAGGTAAATATTGAATATTTTTGGTGGTCGCCATATAATGTAATATCACATAATCAGATAATCAGCACCAATTAAATTTTTTGCGTTTGGTAATTATCATTTACTATATAAGTAATAACAATCAAACTTTTAAATTCCATTCGAAACTTTACTTCTCTGTAATGGACGGTTTTTGAGGTGGACCAATCCTCTCATTTCTCTTTTATTTACAACTTAACTTCACTAATCACATCAAGCCACTGCTATGGTTAAAATAAATAAAAAATTATTTTTTCACATAAAAACAAAAAAATAGCATTTTAAGTTCCAATATAAATCCCAGAACATTTCATTTCTTAAATCATAAAAAAAAAATTTTTACAGAACGTGGCTAGAAAGTCGATTTTAAATTTAAAACAAATTTTATTTAATTACATATAGGTACACGATGTGTTTACAATCACAATTTCGAAGGTTCTGATTAGATTTGAATTATGCGGACAGACAGACGGACAGACGTGGAGCCAGATCATAAGGGTTCTTGCTATACTTTGTATAGAAGCCTAACAAGTAGTTCATATAGGGAGACCTCGTTGAAAATATCTTTAACGTAGTAAATTTCTTTCGAACATTTGCGTATTTATAAATTGCATTAGCGAAACAACAGATTAACAGATTAACGCAATACTATATAGACGAAGTATTTAAATATAACAACGTATCAGTTGATCAACGTTATGATAGGCTCTGAAACATGCGGACGGACACGAAGCCAGACCATAAGGCTTCTTTCTATACCTTGTATAGAAGCCTAAAAGTAGCGCACTGGCTACCCAGTTCTTAGACCTCTATACACACAGAGTATTTCCAACACGATTTGAAACGCTCTGTATGATTTTGAATTATGCGGACAGACGGACAGACAGACAGACGGACAGACAGACGGACGGACAGACACGGAGCCAGATCATAAGGCTTCTTGCTATACTTTGTATAGAAGCCTAAAAGTTATTGTTATTTATTTTATTTTGAACTTTGCTTATTAAAAATAATTTGTAAAATCAATATTATGTTCGGAACATAATAATTATCATTCTTCGAGGTTTTTTTTTAGGTTATGATGTTCTTCCTGATTTTTAAACACTTTTTAATATCTACTTTGTAGATTTTAAATAAAAATCACACTAGTGCATACGTAGGGCCTGTCAGCCCCATGCTTTAAATCGACGATTGTTTGGATATTTCAGGAAAATAAGATAATTTTTGAAATCGATAAAATTTATTAAACTTTATTACACTTTGCTGAAGTCGCAATAATTTACATTGTAACCAGTAACATTTAAGTTGTATAGGTAATAATAATTATTGTATTAAGTGCAGTTTACGTTATGCCATTTTGGTTACAAGTCATAATACGCAATTCTAATCGTAATATTTGCTTATGAGTTCACCTTCGGGCTGTATCGTATGCCGAATCTTATAAAGTGAACTTCGAATTATTTGATTTTTACCTACTTGTAAACAAAATCACATAACGTAAACTGCACTTTACGGTGACGTGCAATAATTGTAAAGATACTTTTGAAAATATAATTTTTCTATATACTCTTTTTCAGTTTCTTCTATATGGCGACAAATATTTTGCCACTCTTTCAATGTGACATTATTAAATTCTTCGGTTAACCTCCGGACATCATCCATTTTAAATGTTCGATTCTTTACCAATGCCCAAATTTTTTCTATGGGATTCAGCTCTGGGTGATACGGTGGTAACCGTAATACCACATGACCGTGTTCGGCTAAAAGTTTTTTTGCACTGCAAAAAAGGTTTTTGTTTACAAATAGCTACTAAAATAATTTGATAACTTACCTCAAAATAAACACTGTGAAATAGCTTTAGAGAAATTTGCTTTTTATAAAAATGATATTGCTCGATTAACCTAAAAAAATATTTTCGTTTTTTATTTACAAAACTAATTTAAACAAATTTTATTACTTACCAGCAAACAATAAAACCTGTCAAATAGCCTTAAAGAAGGCTGATTGTTATTTATATTATGAAATAATACTAATATCATTTAATAATAAAACGCGAAATTTGTGTAAAACTGTCAAACGAAAGTAAACATGCAACGAATGTTTTCTAGTTGGGCTTTTGAGTATTTGGACTCGTTTTCGTTATTGCGCCGATGGCAGTATAACTTTTGACCTTTGAAATCTACTCTACCCGCATAAGTAATATTAATCACATATTTCTTTTCGTCCATAATTAACTATTTCATTATCAATAATTTTTTTTTAATCAAATCTAAGTTGAATTTGTTAAACAAATATCAACAAAGAATGAAAATTTTACAACCAGTAAATATTGTAATAAATTAAAACATAAAAATGTTTTAGAGGCGTTTCTGGTTGAATAGAAACAGCTTATTAGCTGAATACATAACCGTTGCAAAAACAAACGAAGTGTTTAGCGAGAGCACAGACGAGAATCCATCATTCAAGTCGTGAACGCAGGCAGTTCATCAAAAATGAATCACTCCACCTATCGTATGACTATAGTTTCGCTGTTACCCTGTATGGGATTCAGCTCATCAGATACGCACTGGTGGGAGCGATATCATTCCTTTACCTTTACCTTTACCTGATATGTATTTGATGGAGCATCCCGGCGCAGCCGGCCTTCTCCTTCATCTAAAAGAATACATTAATGACATTGGAATTTATAGAGACCGGTGGGTCTCTGGGAATTGGCGCTTGGCGGACTGACTGGTAAAAACCTGAGCTGTAACTGTGAAAATGTAATATGAGAAGAAAAAGAAAATTTTTACGTTTGCCGATATAGTAGAGTCCCTAATTCGAAGAAAGAAATTATGAATTAATTTCTATTGATGACCTCGAAGTGATTGGCTTCTACTTGGAACTAGTCAGAATTGGCGACTAGTGGGATTATAGTGATACTATGGGGGGTGATTTATCGAATCTTGTGAAAATTGATCGAAAAATTACACAAATCTAGTGAATAAATTCACTTTCGAAGAGAATTTGTGTAAGTTAAACCTGTGAACATACATTAGTCTGTGTGGGGGTGCGATATCATTCCTTTACCTTTACCTTTACCTGATATGTATTTGATGGAGCATCCCGGCATGGCCGGCCTTCTCCTTCATCTGAAAGAATACATTAATGACATTGGAAGTTGTAGAGACCGGTGGGTCTCTGGGAATTGGCGCTTGGCGGACTGACTGGTTAGAAACCTGGGCTGTGACTGTGAATATGAGATATGTGAAGACCTACTTGTGTATTCACAGAGCTCAAACTTCAAGAGAATCGTGAGTTTGCCCCGCCACCTATCGAAAGTATTTTGCAACAGTTTTGTGAGCGTCCTGTATCCCAACATGTCACTTTATGATTACTAAATGTAATCTCTCACGAAAATTATTACCCCGCCAAGGCATTGTGTGATAATCAAATCTAAGTTGAATTTGTTAAACAAATATCAACAAAGAATGAAAATTTTACAACCAGTAAATATTGTAATAAATTAAAACATAAAAATGTTTTAGAGGCGTTTCTGGTTGAATAGAAACAGCTTATTAGCTGAATACATAACCGTTGCAACCGCATAACACGACTTGAATGATGGATTCTCGTCTGTGCTCTCGCTAAACACTTCGTTTGTTTTTGCAGCGGTTATGTATTCAGCTAATAAGCTGTTTCTATTCAACCAGAAACGCCTCTAAAACATTTTTATGTTTTAATTTATTACAATTTTTTTTTAATTAGACAAATTTATTTATTTATAATTTTAATAATTTATTTAATTTATTGTAGTCTTGAAGAAGTCTACAATAAAGATAGGTGAAACGTCGACAGATTAAGTTGTCTCATTAAATAAATTTGTCGAATTTTCCCAAAGAAATTATCATTATAATATATTATTTAATAATATACTCCCACGTATTACCAGGGGTGGGCCGCCGAGGGGCTATCTTAGATTAAATCATTAATTTTGATTTGTTCTTTTGTCATTGTTTTTAAAGGCATGTCTAATTTCTGGATTACTATGATTGAAATATTGCTTTCATGATGTTCTCAAAAGCTTCATTTCATTTAACAGTAAATTTATGATTGCGCAATCTCTTAAAACTATAATTTTAGATTTTATTATCACTCATGTTTTATCGAAGTTTTTAAAAATAATATCCAATACTTCCTCTACTTATACCCAAGGAATTAAAACCCCTAACCCTTAATGTTCGAATTGTAATAAATTACATGTTTATTATTTAATTAGATATCTTGGTTACATGAATACGATATCATTAAAATTAAAATGTGCTTAAGCATTTTAGGCAAATAAATAAAAAATGCAAATAGTAATTTAATTAATAACTAATTTTTCATGTTTTAATTGTTAAGAACAATTAACAGAATAAATTAAACCACGTATTTTATTATGTGTCGGATTAAATATTCTGTTAATCTTCCGTTAATTATATTTTTACTGTGGTTAAAAATTCAGCAATGTTGTAATATTATTTTACCAATATTTTTTCCCCAGCTAATGTCGCTAAATTAAAAGGGACCGGCTATATCGAAAAGAGTAACCAAAAATTTTCATACAACTCGCTTTTTCATTATCTATTGGTATCATAATAAATTAATTCAAACTTATAACATTAACTTCATTGTAAAACTTCAGCCTGATTTTATTAATACATAATAATTTTAAAGATAGTTTTTACTAAGTTTTGCTATACAACAACTTTATTCAAGTGCAGGTTTTTACGAAATTTGTAAATTTGTAGGGCCGAAATGGTATCCATTTCTGGGAAGTTTTCCACAGTTCAAAAAATTAATGAATTCCTCAAATGATTTAGCCAATGCGTTTGAGGCTCTTTTTAAACAATATAAATCAAAGATCGTCGGATTGAAGTTAGAATCACAAAATGTTGTAATCGTGTCTTCTTATAAACTTGCTAGAGATATTTTTCTGGATGATAATTATTTGGGAAGACCAGATTTTTATTTTAATCGTATTCGTACAATGGCGAAGGGGAAAATAAGGGGTAAGAGAAATGTTTAATTAAAGAAATCTATGTTTATCTGATATATTAGGTATTACATTTTCGAATGGAAATTTATGGTCAACTCAAAGAACATTTGTAGCTAAGTATTTTCAAAAAGCTGGATATCGCAAACGAGCAATTGAAGAAAACGTTATGAATGAAATTAATGAAGCTATAAAAATTATTGATCAAAATCCAATCGCTATTGATTTCAGAAAATTATTTTGTCTTACTGTTTTAAATGTTTTATGGACTCTGGTAGCTGGATCTGAAATATCAAGACATGATGTAAGAGTAAATAACCTCTTAGGCCTTATGTATAAACGAACGCTTGCGTTTGATATCTCTGGAGGCACTTTGAATTATTTCCCATGGTTAAGATTTTTTGCGCCTAAAACATTTAGATATAATTTACTCAAAGAAATAAATTTCGAGCTAGAAAATTTTATAAACGAGACTATTGAGAAACATTCACGAACGTGGACAGAAGAAAAAATAGACTACTTAATTTATGCGTACATTTCCGAAATTGAACGTAATGATGGGACTGATTCTTATTTTAAGTGTAAGTTTAATCTTTGTTAGTATTTTGCATTTCTCAAATTTTCCAAATGACGACAATCTTGGCCTGAATGATGGAATGCAAGGTTCCACGATTCCATTCCGGGTACAGTATAAACTTTCTCGACCGTCTCCGTATTTCGGAGGGCTCGCAAAGTCGGGTCCGTTACTTTGCCCCCCCCCCCCGGTTAATATTTTTACACCAAAAGCTAGCACTGGGATCCTTAGAGCTAGCACCAGCTAGCACCCAAATATGAAAGCTAGCACCATTACAGTTTTTTCACAAATCGACCTTGAAACCGGGGGGGGCCAAAGTAACGCTAGCCCCCCCCGGTTAATATTTTTACACCAAAAGCTAGCACTGGGATCCTTAGAGCTAGCACCAGCTGGCACCCAAATATGAAAGCTAGCACCATTACAGTTTTTTCACAAATCGACTTTGAAACCGGGGGGGGCCAAAGTAACGCTAGCCCCGCCCGGTAAATATTTTTACACCAAAAGCTAGCACTGGGATCCTTAGAGCTAGCACCAGCTAGCACCCAAATATGAAAGCTAGCACCATTACAGTTTTTTCACAAATTCATTTTATTTATTTGCACCTAAACGCCTCTTCTACTGCGCACGCGTTGCTGGTTTTCGCCGCCATTTTTCAAAATAACGATCGAAATATTGTAAACAAACTATGCTTATCCGCGGTTTTTTATATTCTATAATTATTTTTGTTAATATAGCTGTACCAAATTTCAGATTGGTCTTCAGCACTGAAATATTCTTAACAAAATTTTGATCTATCATACGCCGTCAGTAAAACTTTTCTTTTAATAAATATTTTTCTCATTTTTTTTGTTTTGTTTTATTTATCTGATGATCTAAATTAAATTTTTATCGGGTCCGTTACTTTGCCCCCCCCCCGGTTAATATTTTTACACCAAAAGCTAGCACTGGGATCCTTAGAGCTAGCACCAGCTAGCACCCAAATATGAAAGCTAGCACCATTACAGTTTTTTCACAAATCGACTTTGAAACCGGGGGGGGCCAAAGTAACGCTAGCCCCCCCCCCCCCGGTTAATATTTTTACACCAAAAGCTAGCACTGGGATCCTTAGAGCTAGCACCAGCTAGCACCCAAATATGAAAGCTAGCACCATTACAGTTTTTTCACAAATCGACTTTGAAACCGGGGGGGGCCAAAGTAACGCTAGCCCCCCCCGGTTAATATTTTTACACCAAAAGCTAGCACTGGGATCCTTAGAGCTAGCACCAGCTAGCACCCAAATATGAAAGCTAGCACCATTACAGTTTTTTCACAAATTCATTTTATTTATTTGCACCTAAACGCCTCTTCTACTGCGCACGCGTTGCTGGTTTTCGCCGCCATTTTTCAAAATAACGATCGAAATATTGTAAACAAACTTTGCTTATCCGCGGTTTTTTATATTCTATAATTATTTTTGTTAATATAGCTGTACCAAATTTCAGATTGGTCTTCAGCACTGAAATATTCTTAACAAAATTTTGATCTATCATACGCCGTCAGTAAAACTTTTCTTTTAATAAATATTTTTCTCATTTTTTTTGTTTTGTTTTATTTACCTGATGATCTAAATTAAATTTTTATCTACTAATAAAACCGAATTTTTAAATTTGGAGTTGTATGGCATCTTGCACGGAGTACTTAAAAATTTCAATCATTTTAATTTAGGCGTTATTATCGGGCGGAGTGATAGAATTATGAAGGGGTACTTGCCTTGTACGTGTTTTATCGATATCAGTTAAAATAATTTTCACGTAATAATAGATCAAATATAAAGCATGTTACTCATGTAACCCCCCCCCCCCCCCACTACTCAACCGATTTAATAATAAATAAGTTTATGACGGTTAAGAAAACGCAAAATTAAAGTATACATATTTCTAAAATATGTGGGAATTTTTGTTTGTTATAAACTTTTTTCTTTTAGTAAATTTACCGGGTCCGTCAAGTCCTCCATTTTTGAATTTGATATTTTTTTTAATGTCAGTCGCCAATAATGCTAGCGAAATGCTAGCGAGTGCTGTAATTTTTGTTGTAAATGCTGGGCCCGTTGAATTTTTATTTAGTGTTGAAATATTGACTTTTGATATAAACGTCAACTTGGCCCCTCCTTATTCAATTTTTTTCGAAATTTCAATTTTTCTTTCAGTTAAAATAATTTTCACGTAATAATTCTAAGTGGGAGATAAAATATAAAGCATGTTACTCATGTAGCCCCCCCCCTCACTCCTCAACCGATTTAATAATAAATAACTTTATGACGGTTGAGAAAACGCAAAATTAAAGTATACATATTTCTAAAATATGTGGGAATTTTTGTTTGTTATAAACCTTTTTCTTTTAGTAAATTTACCGGGTCCGTCAAGTCCTCCATTTTTGAATTTGATGTTGTTTTTAATGTCAGTCGCCAATAATGCTAGCGAGTGCTGTAATTTTTTTTGAAAATTCTGGGCCCGTTGAGTTTTTATTTAGTGTTGAAATATTGACTTTTGACATTTGGCGTGTAAGGAAAGCAAAAATTAATAGAACTGGAACAATCTACCAGCGGAAACACCAGTGCTTGGCTTTTGCAGACGACCTGACGATCTTGACAAGAACAAAGAATGAACTGCAAGATAATGTAAAAAGACTGTTAAGTGTAGCAGGTGAAATAGGTCTTAAGGTTAATGAGCACAAGACCAAGTACATGATATGGGAAGAGAGGCCTTTTGAGAAAAATAGAACACTGATTATCAAAATGAACGAAGACAAAGTATTAACCTTTGAGGAAGTAGAGTTTTTCACGTATTTGGGGACGGTCATCTCAAAAAAGCCAGGAAACGAGATTGAGGTGAAGGCAAGATTGGCGGCGGGAACGAGAAGTGCTTTTGCGATCAAGTCGGTGCTAAATGGTAAAATTTTCTCTAGGTCATTAAAGCTGAGGTTATATAAGACCGTAATAAGACCAACAGTGATTTACGGTTGCGAGGTGTGGACGCTGAGGAATCAAGAAAAAGTGATGTTGGAGGTATGGGAGAGAAAGAATCTTTGGTGGAAAGCGGATGGACGACAGATGGATGAGAAGAACAAACAATGAACTGAACGAATTGTATGGCGAACCAAATATCGTAAACATAGTAAAGGCGCGGAGGATTGGATGGCTGGGCCATGTAATAAGAATGCGTGACGGAAGAACTCCAAAGAGTGTGTGGAAATCGGATTTCGGTGGTGTAAGGAAAAGAGGAAGACCGAGAACAAGATGGAGCAATGAGGTACAGGAAGACCTATCCGAGATAAACGTGAGAGATTGGGAAGAAAGAGCAAAAGACAGGAAGAAATGGAACCAGGTGGTGAATCAAGCCCTGGGCCTGCTAGGCCTGTAGTGCTATTGTATATATATATATATATTAACAAAAATAATTATAGAATATAAAAAACCGCGGATAAGCAAAGTTTGTTTACAATATTTCGATCGTTATTTTGAAAAATGGCGGCGAAAACCAGCAACGCGTGCGCAGTAGAAGAGGCGTTTAGGTGCAAATAAATAAAATGAATTTGTGAAAAAACTGTAATGGTGCTAGCTTTCATATTTGGGTGCTAGCTGGTGCTAGCTCTAAGGATCCCAGTGCTAGCTTTTGGTGTAAAAATATTTACCGGGGGGGGCTAGCGTTACTTTGGCCCCCCCCGGTTTCAAAGTCGATTTGTGAAAAAACTGTAATGGTGCTAGCTTTCATATTTGGGTGCCAGCTGGTGCTAGCTCTAAGGATCCCAGTGCTAGCTTTTGGTGTAAAACTATTAACCGGGGGGGGCTAGCGTTACTTTGGCCCCCCCCGGTTTCAAAGTCGATTTATGAAAAAACTGTAATGGTGCTAGCTTTCATATTTGGGTGCTAGCTGGTGCTAGCTCTAAGGATCCCAGTGCTAGCTTTTGGTGTAAAAATATTAACCGGGGGGGGCCAAAGTAACGGACCCCGCAAAGTCGTCGGTCCCCCTGTGTTAATGATTTACCATCACGATAATCAAAAAATAGGGTATAGGATCATCAAAGACCAGTCTAGCACGCTACCTAAGATATAGGTTTATGCTCAAACCACTTAATAATTAAATTTTTAGACGAACAGTTAAAAATAGTCTTTGTAGATTTATTTATTACTGGAACAACGATTACAAGTGCAACCATAGATTTTTCAAATTTTACCATGGCGATTCATCAGAACGTACAAACAAAGGTTCAGAAAATTTTGGATGAAACATTTGACAAAAGGCAACCATTGGAGTACAGTGATAGGAAGAAGTAAACTTTCTAATTCTTGATAACTTAAACGTACAGTGTTAAAATTTTAGAGTTCCATATGTGGAAGCAGTGATCGGTGAAATAGAAAGATGTTATACAACTACCCCGGTACTTGGGGCAAGATCCCCCATAGAGAATGCATTATTGGATGGTTATGAAATACCTCAGGTTATTTTTTTGCTCTTCTTATTGTTATATCAATTAAATAATTTTTTTCTCATGTTTAGGGCACATCTATTTTTTTGTTTTGATTCCATGTTTAAGACCTCAGAATACTTTGATCAACCAAAGGTTTTCAAACCACAGAGATTTTTGGATTAGGAAAACGAAAATGTTTGGGCGATGTTTTAGCGCAAATAATCGTGTTCATGGTCTTTGCTGAAATTATTGTACGCAACTATAAAATATATCCGCTGGATGAAGCCGTAATTGAGCAAGAAAAATTGGTACCTAGAATTTTTCGATCAAAGCAAAAATACCCAATTAAATTGGTTAAACGATTTTAGTGGTATAATTTTGGAATTAAACTTTTTGAATAAAAGTTGTGCCCCTTTTTGATAGGTTTTTGTAGAATTTACTAATAACTTACTTTACTATTTGGCTTGGTTTGGTAGCAAGATTTTATTCACACTAATATCGAAATCCAAATAAATCGATAATATACTGTTGTGTTTCGCGTCATTCACAGTAGGAGCTCGATATGCAATCCAGTATAAAAGGAAACGCCGACTGGGGATGTGCAGGTTGTGTTTTTATCGTTGTTAGAATTTAAGTTGTGTGAATGTTAGATAAAATTTAGTAGCGACATTAAAGACGTGCAGCGCACCTAGCAACGAAGAAAATACGTAGGCGAAAAACAAGCAGGATAACATCCAGAAATTAGGAGGGATCCAGAAAGAAGAAAACAAAATAAAATAATTGGGTTTCTATGATCAACAACTGTGAAGCAGGGAATCACATACGAGGTCGCGAAGAACACAGACGTGTTTCATTGCGGGATAAAATAAATTCGTGTCTTTGAAGAACAAGTAGGTACGTAAGTTGATTACACCACAGAGGTGGACTACTGAACTGGGCCGAGAGTTCTTAGTGGGGAATCAGAAGAACTTGCCAAAGAAGACAACAAGTGACGATAAAGGTTTTATCGAATCACTAGCCAGTGACAACCAATCAAGAAGCGAATCCTGTTAGCAGCACGAGAAGCTGCAAGGAATCCGGAGAACCGAGATCAGCATTTGGGCTGGTTTAAACCATTTGGACCAGGCGTTAGACGGGGAGCAAGTGTAGTGCTACGTCAAGTACCCAAGAGGTACAAAGGTTAGCGAGTGTTTTATTAGATTTTAAGTTCTTTTTTTGATTTCTTGTTGTTATTGTTTATTTGTTCTTTTGTTGTCCGTTGATAATTCGTGTGTTTATTTAATAAATTTTATGTTAACTAAACCTGCTGGATTTTCTTTTATGCTTTTGCTAAGCGAGATAAGCCAATAAAAAAATAACCTGAGATAAGAACGTGCGGAGAACGGTAAGTGAGAGAGATTTGTTGTTCAACGTCCTTTAGAGCTTAAAAAGGCGTAGACGCAACAATACGAATAGTTTTTATTCAAATTAAATTTTAACATTAACTCCCGGCATTATCAAACGTTGAATGATCCTAGGCACTTACTACTGATGTTATATTGTTTGTTTAAACAAATAACGGTTTTCTATTGGTTGGTTGACTAAGGGGTCTTTTCAATATAGTTGATAATACCGGGCAATAGTGTTATATAATTACTAGTTAGCACAGACGGCCTGACGGCCGCACTGTTACTACCTCGCAGATAGTAGTTGGCAGCCTATGGCCTCCATAATTTGCGCAGCCTTCGGTCTCGCAAGTATTATTCTTATTCATATAATGATGAGTATAATAATGTATGTACTTATACAGTTGCTCATATTTTAGTTTTATAAATCTTATACTTTACTATTCGTAGGTTACTGATGGTATATGTACGTTTGGTAATTAAGTAAATAAATAATGTGTGAATAATAAGCGCATAATTACGTATAATTATGTATAGTAAAACAAAGATCTATTATAATATTATATAATTGCAGCTTTTCTAATTTGGTTATGCATATAAAAGTGCATAAAAAATATTCTAGGGACGCAGTTATTTAGAAATATTACCTACGTTAAAACGTATAAATATAGATTATAATATGCTAACATATATTTTATTGAGCTTTGTAATATATTTATCTGTGCGTTTTTTGTATAATTCGACAAGAAAGCCTAATAATTTTCCACCAGGTAAATTCATTTTTAAAATTTTTCTATAATAAAATCTATCAGCATTATAATATGGTATAATATATTATGTAATAATATCAATTACATTATTATTTTCGTTCAAAATTATGGAGATTTGATTATATTAATTATTTTTCTGAAAATTGGACGAATTTATTTAGTAACTTCCTGATTTATTTAAATTATTGTAGTCTTGAAGAAGCCTACAATAAAGATAGACGAAACGTCGACAGATCGTTATCGCATTAAATAAATTTGTCCAATTTTTCCAAAGAAATTATTAATATAATATATTATTATTTAATAATATACTCAACGTGTTACCAGGGGTGGGTCGCCGAGGGGCTATCCTAGATTAATAAAAATTATTTTTATCTGTTCTGTTTTTATTATGCCTTATGTTTTATCGAAGTGTTTAAAAATAATATCCAATCCTTCCTCTACTTGTACCCAACTAACCCTTAAATTGGAATAAATTACATGGTCATTGTTTAATTACTATTTCCTGGTTACATCAATATCATTAAAATTAAAATGTGCTTAAACATTTCGGGCAAATAAATAAAAATGCAAATAATAAAGTAAACGTTTTTATATTATAATGATATAATTATTTTCTCTGTGATTAAATAAAAATTCAGAGGAGTTGTAATATTATTTTACCAATATAGTTTGAAGGTAAATAAATTAAAAAGACCAACCGTCTCTTGGTATTTGGTGGTTTTGGTATTGGTATAATAAATTAATTCAAACTCCTAACATTAACTTCATTGCAAAACTTTACCCTTGATTGATACATAATTTTAAAGATAGTTTTTAGTACGTTTTATTATATAACTCTGTTGAAGTGAAGGTTTATCAAAATTTGAAAACTTGCAGGGCCGAAATGGTATCCAATTCTGGGAAGTTTTCCACAGCTCAAAAAATTAATGAATTCCTCAAATGATTTAGCAAATGCGTTTGAGGCTCTTTTAAAACAATATAAATCAAAGATCGTCGGATTGAAGTTGGGATCACAAAATGCTGTAATCGTGTCTTCTTATAAGCTTTGCAGAGATATCTTTCTGGATGATAATTATTTGGAAAGACCAAATACTTTTTTTAATCGGCATCGTACATTGGCAAAGGATAAAATAATGGGTATGCGAAATGTTTAATTTAAATAAATTTTTGTTTTATGTGATATTTTAGGTATTACATTTTCCAATGGAAAATTATGGTCAACTCAAAGAACATTTGTAGCTAAGTATTTTCAAAATGCTGGATATCGCAAATTAGCAATAGAAGCAAAAGTTATGAATGAAATTAAAGAAGCTATAAAAATTATTGATCTAAATCCAATCGATATTGATTTCAGAAAATTATTTTGTCTTTCTGTTGTAAATGTCTTATGGACTATGGTAGCTGGATGTGAAATATCAAGATATGATGTAAGAGTAAATAACCTCTTAAACCTTATGTATAAACGAACACTTGCGTTTGATATCGCCGGAGGCGCTTTGAATTATTTCCCATGGATAAGATTTTTTGCCCCTGAAACACTTAGATATAATTTACTCAAAGAAATAAATTTTGAACTAGAAAATTTTTTAAACGATACGATTGAAAAACATACACGTACGTGGACAGAAGGAAAAACAGACGACTTAATTTATGCGTTCATATCCGAAATTAATCGAAACGATGGGACTGATTCTTATTTTACGTGTAAGTTGAATCTTTGTTAGTATTTTGCATTTTCCGAATTTTTCAAATGACGACTGCCTTGGCTTGAATTTTAGCGAGACAAACCACTAATGCAAGGCTCCTCGATTCGACTCCTGGTACACTCAAACCTTTCGTGACTCTCTCCGTACTTCGGAGGGCACGGAAAGGCATCGGTCCCCCTGTGTTAATAATTTTCCATCATAAAAATAGAAAAATAGGGCAAAGGACATCGAAGACCAGTCTCACACACGCTACCTAAAATATAGAAACAAATCATAGAACTAATTAAATGACAGGTCATAGATCTAGCTATAAGAGGAAGGAGATTTCCCAAATTTAGGCCAATAATTATGTGATAGTTGTAGATTATTATAATAGGAAGACAGTTATGTTATCAGCACTTGTGGGGTACTATGAAGTTTTATTAAATTTCAATTGTTATGCACAACACTCAAAAAAATTAATTTGTTTATCCTCAAACCACTTAATAATTAAATTTTTAGACGATCAGTTAAAAATAGTCTGCTTAGATTTATTTATTGCTGGAACAACTATTACAAGTGCAACCATAGATTTTTCAATTTTTGCCATGGCGACTCATCAAAATGTACAAACGAAAGTTCAGAAAATGTTAGATAAAACATTTGACAAAAGGCAACCATTACAGTACAGTGATAGGAAGAAGTAAACTTTTGAATTGTCGATAACTTAAACGTACAGTGTTAAAATTTTAGGGTTCCATATGTGGAAGCAGTAATCTGTGAAATAGAAAGATGTTATACGCCTACCCCGGTACTTGCGGCAAGATCTCCGAGAGAGGATACATTATTGGGTGGTTATGAAATACCTCAGGTTATTATTGTTCTTACTTTTACATCAATTAAATAATTTTTTTCTTCTATTTAGGGCACATCAATTTTTATGTGTTTTGATTCCATCTATAAGAACCCAGAATACTTTGATCAACCAGAGGTTTTCAAACCAGAGAGATTTTTGGATTCTAACGGAAATTTAACCTCTCATGAAGCATTTTTTCCATTTGGATTGGGAAAAAGAAAATGTTTGGGCGATGTTTTAGCGAAAATGAGCGTGTTCATGGTCTTTGCTGAAATTGTACGCAACTATAAAATATATCCACTGGATGAAGCCGTGATTGAGCAAGAAAAATTTATTCCTGGAATTTTTCGATCAAAGCAAAAATACCCAATTAAATTGGTTAAAAGATTTTAGTGGTATAATTTGAAATTTATCTTTTTGAATGAAAATTTAAGTTATGCCATCACATTTTAGCTGTGCTGCTTTGTTTTGTTGTTGTGCGCCTTTTTGATATCTTTTTGTAAAGTTTACTATAAATTTACTATATATTGTATTATAATATATTTAAAAGTTATAAAAGCGTAGAATGGGTAAATATTTAGTTAATAATAAATATTTTGCTATAGTAAGTATAACAATCCTTTGCTAATTTATTGTTTATTGATCATTATAAATTTTATAGCTACATATTATATAGAATTAATTTTTGATCTATAGAATTAATATTTGTAATATAGAAATAATTTTTGATCTATAGAAATAATAAATGTGCTATAGGACTAATATTTTTGTAAAAAAATACTGTTTGTAATATTGTAATATAATATTAATTTTGTTTGTTCTATACAAAACTAAATACGTACTAAAAACACTAAGTGGAATGGAGGGATTTTGGAATGAAGATACTTGGAAACTAGTGAGAGATATTTGTTTTAACATTTGGTAAAACTATATTAAGATTCCACATTACAAAATATACTGCACCCATCATCCGGAAGGCAGAGCTCGTGGAGGAACAGCCATCATAATTAAAAATAACATAAAGCACAATGAAATATCTAAAACTTGCCAGCGAAACATACAGACTACAACTGTGGAGGTCCAAGATGAACATGGAAAACTTATAATCTCAGCAGTTTACTGTCCACCAAATAATGCCATTAAAAAAGAACAATTTGAAATATTCTTCAAATCCCTTGGGCGTCGCTTTGTGGCTGGGGGAGACTTCAACGCAAAGCATCAACACTGGGGATCTAGGTTGATATCTCCACGAGGCCAACAATTATATCTTGCAATGCAAAACAATAACTTGCAGCAGCTATCTACGGGACAACCAACGTACTGGCCTACAGATCCAAGCAAGATTCCAGATGTCATTGATTTTTGCATCACGAAAGGCGTCCCCTTCAATTACCTAGAGATAGAATCGAGCCTAGACCTATCGTCAGACCACACACCATTGCTGGTCACTATAAGATCGCAAGTCTGCCATAAGCAAACACCACCAACTCTAAGTAACAACAAAACTGATTAGAATGCCTTTAGAGATGAACTGATTACCTGGATGGAATTCAATACAGACACACCGCTTAAAACTGACGAAGAAATCAACAAATCAGTAGAACATATTACAAAAGCCATACAACGAGCAGCATGGAACGCTACTCCCACATCACAAAAAACAGATAAACCTGGATATTGTTCTGAATATATTAAAACAAAAATCAACGAGAAACGAAAATTAAGAAAACGATGGCAAATTATCAAATATCCCCAGTGATAAAAATAAACTCAATCAGGCCACCAAACAGCTAAAAGAACTACTAAACGAACATAAGAACTCAAGTATTAGAAATTTTTTAAACAACCTCTCACCATCTGTGGATACAAATTATTCGTTATGGAAAATAACAAAAATAACAAAAAATTCACAAGAAACGCGACCGGAGATCAGAACAAGCAATTGAAAATGGGCTAGAAATGACCAAGAAAAGACCAACATCTTATCAGAACATTTTACTAATGTATTCAAACCTTTTGCAAGAGAAATCTTTCAGACGGAGGAAGAGCCAATACAGCAGCTTGTTGACGCTGCATATCAGATGGATACACCTATTAAGCCATTCAAAGTATCCGAAATAAAAAATGTCATAATGAATAACTTAAATCCAAGGAAGGCTCCTGGCTTCGATCTGATAACAGGTAGTATTCTAAGAGAGCTGCCACTGGAGATCTATAAAATGCTTACCCACATATTTAATTCTATAATAAGAACTGGTCACTTTCCAGCGCAATGGAAGGTTGCGCAAATCATAGTGATACCGAAACCCGGCAAGGACGCTTCTGAAGTAACATCTTAGCGACCAATCAGCTTACTGCCTGTGCTTTCTAAAGTGTTTGAAAAACTATTCCTACTGAGGGTATAACCTGTCTTAGAAGAGAGAAATTCAGTGCCAAACTACCAATTTGGGTTTCGACATAAACACTCCACGGTTGAACAAGTGCATCGCATAATCAAAAATATCAAGCAATATTTTGAAAGTAAAAGATATTGCTCGGCTGCATTCCTTGATGTCACGCAGGCGTTCGATAAAGTTTGGCATGAGGGCCTGATTTATAAAATAAAAAATAACTTACCACACCCATTCTGCAAATTACTAAAATCTTATTTGGTGGACAGATACTTCTTAGTCAAGTTTGGCGAATATCAATCTTCCTTGAGTCCTATCTGCTCCGGAGTTCCACAAGGTAGTGTCCTTGGACCGGTACTATATTTGATATACACAGGTGATTTGCCAACGACCAACAACACAGTCACCGCTACCTTTGCAGATGATACTGCCATCTTGGCATCTCACCATGATCCAAGGATTGCCTCCAGCTTCCTACAGAGCCACTTGAACGAAATCGAAACCTGGCTTAAAACATGGCGAATAAAAGCGAATAGTAACAAGTCGACACATATTACGTTCACCCTCCGAAGAGAAACATGTCCACCAGTATCGCTGTGCAACATTCCTCTACCCCAAAAAGATGAGATTAAATACCTGGGCCTCCATTTGGACCGTCTGCTAAATTGGGCTAAACATATATGGTATAAACGCCTACAACTAGGTCTCATCAACCGCAAGATGTATTGGCTAATGGGCCGTAATTCTCATATAAAAATGGAAAATAAGCTCCTCTTGTACAAGTCAATTTTAAAACCCATCTGGACCTACGGAGTTCAACTTTGGGGCTGTGCTAGCGACACCAATATCCTAAAAATACAGCGTTTTCAATCAAAAGTCTTACGGGATTTGTAATGCACCATGGTACATTACGAACCACAACATCCACAAGGATCTACAAGTCGATACAGTCACGAAAGTAATCTTCACCCTCAGTACAAAGTATTAAGACAGACTGGATGAGTATCCGAATACTCTTGCCAGAAATCTTCTTATGACTCCAACTTCCAGACGACTAAAGAGATACGACCCCCTGGATCTCCCCCAGAGGAAATAATTAGTGTTGTGTTAAAATAAAATAAATTTAATATTGTCGAATTATAAATATCAACAAATTAACGATACATGTAAAAGAGATTCATCATTGGACGGATCTCTACTATGATAAGTTTTCCTGTCTACAATATTACTTATTGTCTTTCGAGACACATTGTAGTAAACTGGGATGATAATAAAAAAAAAATTTTGGTAAGGACCATCGCGCCGTGGTGCAAATTTCGAAGAGTAACCTTGGCTAACCTTACCCAAAACATGGGTATTAACTAAATCATGGTCATCTGGACTGTATTTCGGCCCCATTCTTAACTTCTCATCAACATATTTTTTGGAATGACATCGGATTTCTTGTTGTTCACGAATTTTATCAAAGGTGTTTGAAAAAATGCGCATGTACAGCGTGATTTTCACCACAAAGCAAAGGGTGAATTTTCTATTACACTGCGGAGATCTCTTCTAACATCGTCAGATGTACGAAGCTAAGTAAGATACGCAGGAGTGTGCCTTGCAGTTTGATAACAACTGGTGATCATGGTGAACCGTATCTAAATTAATTTCTGTGGTTATTCGGAGTGGAAGTTGGTTGAATAAATAGCCAGCTGTGTGTTCAGGTCCTGATTCTTTCTTCCATTGGGTAGGCTTCTGGATGATAGGTAGAGATCAGTGCTTGTTACTTGACCAGTGTGCTATTTTTTGCATGAAATATACACCATTTTCAAGCAATTGATTGCTTTATGATCTTGGATGGTAGTGGAGTGCTCATTATTATCACTGCTAACGGGATTTCCGTAAAAGTTAAATTATTTAGGCCCGCTTTTACAATAGTCGGTTAAGGCTCAGTTACTTTACACTGGTGTTTAATTTGAGGTTTGACGTCTTCTCATTGGACATCATGTTAGATTTATCACCAGTGTAAAGTAACTGAGACTTAACCGACTATTGTAAAAGCGGGCCTAAAGCCCGCATTTCACTATAGCTTCTAGCAGCCGAGCTTCTAGTAGCCCAACATTTGTAATGCATTGACTCTTATGGAAGCAAACTCACTAGTAGACTGGTAGACTAGAAGCCTACGTAGGCTTCTAGTCTACCAGTCTACTAGTGAGTTTGCTTCCATAAGAGTCAATGCATTACAAATGTTGGGCTACTAGAAGCTCGGCTGCTAGAAGCTATAGTGAAATGCGGGCTTTAGAAGAAAATTATTTTTGTCGTAATTCAATTTTTACTTCTAACTCATAAACGGATCCACTAAATCCAATGTTTTTGCTATTTAAAATTTCAAAGTAGAGGTAGCTGGTAGAGAGAAGTTAAACTTAAAATTCTCCCCCTCGCTATTAAACCGACGTGTTTTTGGTTTTTCTCAAATTTACTCAAAAACAAGTTATTTCTACTGGCTACTTTTAAAATGAAAACCCGGTATTATGACTACTATAGTATTCCAAGTTTTACTTTAAATGGAAACAATGATATATAAATCACAATGAATTACTATGTAACGTATTGCGTTCACATAAATTATGCACGAGTAAGGAGTAATATTATGGAGTTTGTGAAAATTTGAATTGAATGAAATAAATGATACAAAATAAGTTTTTTGTTTGAAAATCCAAGTTTAGTTGATTAACCCTTTAATGTCAACCTTATTGCTGATCCAACAGGAGCCAAATTAAGCTTTTATTCTAAGGTTAATAAAGGTCATTTTTAAAAAGTATATTGATATACTAAAAAAAATATATTGATAAATGATGGCCCTTTCTAGGACGCCTTTACATAATAATCGGACTCAATCGATGGGGAAACACTCGGCTTAATTAAATGTGCCAAACATTTCTTTTTAACGTTCTTGAACATGCAATCACCAGTTGACGTAATTTACACCAATATCTATCATATCATGTTGACTTCATTGCATCATAAATTGCTAGCACTACATCGACCAAGCAAAGGAATTTAATTCAGGCTTCGATTAATATACATATTTTAACTTCCAGATCAAAAATGGTATGCAATCATAAGAAGCTATCCACCATTTAAAAAATTAACGAAAGTTACAAAAGACGCAGCAACAGCATTTTTGATATACTTTAAAAGTGATATAAATCAAAATCTTGTTGGCTTAAAATTGAGATCAGAAAACGTCCTAATTGAACCTTCCACTAAACTTGCTAAACAAATTTTTCTATAGATGATCTGTGAAGACCAAATACTTTCTATAATCGGCTACGTACATTTGGAACAACAAGAAGTTATTTTGATTTATAGTCATATGATCTATAGCTATTTTAATTAACTGGTATTCAATTCTTGTTTTTGTTTTGTTTCGAATAGTTGTATTCGCAATAAAAATAATTAGGTGTAAGAACTATAAAATGTGTTAGACAATAAAGTTATACTATGTCAACATGAAATAAATTACCAACTCAGTAATGATAGAATAGTTGTTGTTGTTAATTTATGATGATCAAAGTATCCAAAACCTGCTGAATGTAGCTTCATTATCAAACTATAATTTTAATTAAAACTACATCAGTAGGCACCAAAACCTGAACCAATCGATATAAAATCCATTTTAAATTAAGATTTAAAAAAATTTACCTCGCAACCTTGCGTTCAAAACATTGCTATAACGGTAAGGTATTGCCAAAATTTGTATAGGAACAATTTTGGGGCTAATTAAATGTCTTATGAAAAAATTCATTACGTATATATATATTTCGCTTTGAGAGTTTAGGCGTGGGAAGCATCGAAAGTCGCAGATTTTGAAAATCATTTTTAACTACTTTGCCCAGCGTAATTCTGTGGTCGGCACTTAAAAGGTCATAAGTACATTTTTTGCAAAATGGGACTTTTTACATATACATTTTAATAACAGTCAAATCTTCATTCTGTCGAGAGGATATAACTCTACATATTTGCAATTTTTAATGCTAAAACAACAAGTTCAAAAATTGTGATTTCCAAATTTTACTAGTTCTATGTTTGTTAAAAGAGAATAAATATACATATAATAGTAATATTCTGAATTGAAAACTATGAAAATAACATATTGCTATGTCCACCATCCCTCTACTTACGGTGACTGCATATTTTATAAATTTAATAGTTTTTAATTGAAATTATTGTTTTCCCAATGCTAGCTCTTTTAATATTTTACTCGGCATGAATAATCTTACCTCAGTAGTAGATTCTTTGCTCTTTCTGAAAATTAAACTTTTTGCAGGAATATAAAAATTCCCGAGTGATACGCCTCTGTTCATAAACAATACCAATTTAATTTACCAAACATCAAAATAATTCAAAAACAATCTTAAACTATGAAACAAATAAACAATCAATACAAATAAACAAATCCTTAAATCTACGCGTTCCCCAATGTTAATTACGTGTCGCAAAACCCGTGTAAATGTTATTTCGAAAATTTGCACTCGCGTGGCCATAAATATTTAAAGTTTCGCTTACCACCCGTAGATGTCGCTCTTTGAGTTAACTTCGCACTTAGAATCAGGTTATCCAAGTCTCCACTAATTTTCATCAATTCTCGTCGAATATCGCCTCTTTATCTGTGGATCTGTGCTCCAATAACTAGGGGTGCGCGATTATGAAATTTCATAATCGATTATCGATTATAAAAAATAATCGATTTTTTTCGATTAATCGATTATTGTAAATAATCGATTATGAGTTCATAATCGATTATGAACTCATAATCGATTATGAACTCGTAATCGATTATGAACTCATAATCGATTATGAACTCGTAATCGATTATGAACTCATAATCGATTATGAACCCATAATCGATTATGAATTCATAATCGATTATGAACTCATAGTCGATTATGAACTCATAGTCGATTAATAACTATAATAGGTAGGGCTATTAAGTATTAAGGGTTACTAAATTACTATATAATTTATTATTTTGCTAATTGTGTTACGGTGGTGCTGATAAGAAGTGTTGCTAAGCACCAGTTGATAACATAATTGTCTTTTATTTTAATTTTTCATTTGATATACCAACGACTCTTATTAATTTAATTTGATATAAATTTTTGACACCTCTTACGTTTTTATGTAGTAAGTAAAATGTGATTTGTTGATGTTTTTACATTGACTAATTTTGCTCTGTTTTGTACAGCCTTCAACGACCGAAGATGAGAATATATTCAGATTCTCGAAACGCGTCTCGTTTCATAATAAAGAATTTGGAGAAATAGACTATTTTTAATTTATTATAAAACTCCAAAAATATTGGAAAAAATAAAAATGATTTTTGATAATAATTTATTTAGGATTTAGGCAGGGGTGGGCTGGAGCCGGCTCGGTCCGGCTCGCGCGAGCCGGTTCTTAAAATTTTTGAAGCTCGGCGAGCCGTTTGTTAAATTACCCCTAAAACCAAAAAATAAGCCATTTTAACCCTGGATCCACAAGGTGGTGTCACCCGTGACACGCGATTTACATTTTTAAGTCGGTACTTCCCCCGGAATATGACGCCACCTTGTTATTTACGTAATATAAATTTATTACACTCTTCTATATACCGTTTTTTTTTGCTTCGAAATAATAGCGAGCCGGTTGTTCAAAATTTGGCAGCCCACCCCTGGATTTAGGATATACCTAAACAAGTATTTAGAAATACTACTTGCATTTTGTCTAGATTACGAACACTTTTCATTTTTAAACCTGTGGAACGTAACTAATAAGTTTATAATGTAAATAATAATGAATTTACTACGTCACGAAGAAAGACGGACAACCAGACATGACTTTGTAATATTATGTAGTACTAAAGATAAACATGTCGTGCAATCTCAAAAGTGCAAACCCACAATAATTCTACCCACTAATTAACGAACTCGATCAAATTATGAATTGGAATTAAATTTTTATTTAAAAAACATTTAAAAATTATTTTGATCTGGAATTGAAAATATTTAAATAAACTTACATTAATTAGTTAATCTACATACATTAATTTAATTTCGAAAATTTTGTAGATCATTTTATTGAGTTTGAATTCTAGAGATTCGTATTACCGTGGGTTCAAATTATTCAGATTGCACCACATAACCTCCAACCAAGTACCTGGAAGCATATTTATAATGTTGCGATACAAAAATTTGTAATTGCAGGTTTATTTTCATAATCGATTATTTCCACAATCGATTATTTTCACAATCGATTATTTTCACAATCGATTATTTTCACAATCGATTATTTTCACAATCGATTATTTACACAATCGATTATTTTCACAATCGATTATTTTCACAATCGATTATTTTCACAATCGATTATTCTCACAATCGATTATTTCTATAATCGATTAATCGATTATTGTAAATTATCATAATCGACTATTAAATAATCGATTATTCGAATTACGGTATCGATTAATCGATTATATGCGCACCCCTACCAATAACCATTACAGGATTGATTCAACCAAATCATATACAATCACTTTCCAATTTTTTGCAAGTAAGTAAATATCCACTTACTTTTATTATTAACCTCACTTATTTTGTCACTTCTTACTAATAATTATGTACCTTTTAGGTCTGCACACTTTTTAAGTTTGATTTTTTAATCAATCAACAAACTTTTTCTGGAGCCGAATATTTCACGTGCTCAACGCATCGGCGTTCGTTGAAGAAGCATTTATTTATTTTTCGTTACCCGGGTTTTTGAAAAATATTCCTTTTTTTTTATCCTACTTTGATATTTCTCCTTTTAGGTGATTTTGGATCGCACTTTTGATAATTAATTTATTCTAATTGTCATTAATTATTTTCACTTTGTTTTTGATTTTAGCGTTCAACTTTATCCGCATCACCCGTGTTGTTGTGACAACCTTCCGAACCTTTTGAAGAAGCATCTTCGCATTATCGTTCGACCGAATTTTAACACTCACGTAATCCTTGATTTCTAACGCTCCACTTAAACTAACCTAATTATACATTTTTACTTAATTAATTAACAATTTCTTACAAACTAACAATTTTTTATGTGCATTAATTTGTGAATATTTAATTATATTTTGCAATATTATTCGTGGATCTTTCTATTCTTTACCTGTATTTATCAATACCCGAATTCATTTAAATTTTTGTTGTAACTTCGGAAAACCTCCTACGTTGTGAAAGAATTTTCATGCCATTCGTAATAACTTAAATGCCTGCCTAATATTAATTTATTTAGGGACGATTGAGTCACCACAATATGTATACTTATTACATTACTTTAGTTAATTTTAATATCTGTTATAAAATAATAACTCGACTTATGTCCTTTAAAGTGCTCAAAGAGAGTACACATTAAAACATTAACTAAACATAATTCCTTTAAAAAGTTTTTTTTTCTTCAATTTAAATTTTTGTATTAACACTTATTCCGTTTTTTAGTTTGGACTAAAATCCTTTTCTAAGGTAAAAATGTATTAGGTAGTAAATTGTATTATTATTAATTTATAAAAACGAATTGAAACAGATTAACATCTAAGTTTTTCATATCATGAGTCGACTTATCTTTTAACTATTTCAGTAAAAACTGTTGGTAGTCGATTTATGTCTTTTTAAGTGACATTTTCATTATATAATAGAACAATACATAAACTTATGTTCATTTTACCGTTACGACAAACATATACTTATCTACTAGTTTAAAAGCGTTGTGATATAACAAATTTAAAGTTAATTTAAAATACGATATATTAACATTAAATTCGAGGTTTTCACCAATTTTCCTGATTTGAGAAATAAAGTTGAAACTACAATGTCGATTTTCTCAAAACGTCAAAAATGGACTTATGACCTTTTAAGTGCCGACCACAGAATTTATTGTTGTAAAATTCAATATTAATACTTTTGCGCGGTATAAAATTTTCAAAAAAAAATTATGTCACAAAATTTTTAATTTGACACCAAGGTCAAAAAATAATTTTTTTGTCACGGAATAGTTCAAGTTTGTAAACAAACCACGATCGAACCACTCGCTTGGCGGCCAATAAATTACACCGGAATGTTATATTGCGATAACATACTGTCCAATCTACAGCCACTTCGGCATGGAATGCGACAATATTTCATTGTCAACCTTGCATTTTTTGATAGTAGTATGGACCTTGACTGGTGCTTTCAAAATGTAAGTGGAATGTGGCGGTTGCCATTTTCTGGAAGAAAAGATTAAATTGAAAGAGAAGTTGGTTTAATCTTCATTAGATGCGTTAGGTGACATTCTGATGAATTTGGATTATTTTCAGTTTACTAACACCCGTAGTTTCTTCTGGTTTTCGGTTAGGGTATTTCCAAGTTGGAGGTCCCAAACCGTCCTTTCAAATCTCGACTGGCAGTTTCATCTTCAAAGTTTCGCAATGACAAAATCACTTATTAGTATCGCTAGAGGTCCTGTAAGATGCAAGTTAATGGCGAACAATAACATCAGAGAACAACTTATACATTTTCATTTTAAATATCGCCATTTATATGGCGAAACAAGTACTAGAGCATTGGAAACAAAATAAGGATCTACAAAACATGCGTAAGACCCGTCATACCATAAAATGCGGATACAATGGTACAGACAAAGAAGGCAACAAAACAGCTAATGAGAACCGTGGAGATGAAAATCTTGCGCGTAATAACGGTTTGATAGTAAAAAAAGCAAAAAATAAGGGGCATATGCGAGATGGATGCATAGTGAGAATTACAAGAGGTAGAAAAGGAAGTGGAGGAAAGCTGTTAGAAGAATGTCGGAGGAACGACTAACGCAAAGAGCGCAAGACCACAAGGAAGACCGTCAAAACAATAATATGATAACTGGACATCGGAATTCCAGGAACGTCAGAACTAGGCATCATGCTAGGAAATTCAGGACGCGGTCCTAGGATAAGAAGAGTATTGTTAATTTTTCAAATTTATATTAATCATGAACTTTGCACAATCAAGGATAAACGGCTTCCCGATTTAATTTTATATTCAATAGTTAAAAAATCACATATTTTAAATTGCTACAACAAGAATGTATTGTGCGTTTTGCATAATTATCAAAAGTGGAATACCAGCACATGCATTTTTCCAAAGGTTAGTAGGTACAAGGTTATGATTATGTACTAGAAACTAGAGCATTAAATATCATATTCCAGAGTCTAATTTGGGGGACCGTTACGTACCATTCCATATAAAATTAAAAATACGTATTTGCATTACAATCTTCGATTTTGTTCAAACTTGTGGTAATTCTAAGTTATACCAAATAAACATACACATATATTTTTGTTTTTCCCTAAAGTGATCCGTTCACGTTGTACAGCCCTCCAAAATAATTTAGATTTTGTTTGCAGAGGGCCGGGGATGTACTTCATCAAAGCCCAAACGTAAATTAATGAAAATTTACACTGCTTTCAAAATCAGCTTCTCAAGCACCCGATGAAGGGAGTAAGGCGGGCTTAACTCGCAAAATATCCTACAATCCCACCTAAAGCAAGCAAAGCAGGGCTTTCATCTCCGCAATTTCCAATGTCGCAGCAATTTACCAAATGAATTAAGGAGGCCTCAAAACTGAATTCTTACACAAGGCAAGATAATAAATAAATAAATAATATCTACACTGTGATCTAATATAAAGGGCTTTTCAATAGGGACTTTTTGTTTTAAATCTTTATTGGTATACAATGTACAAAGTCTACAATTTATAAATGAAAAATAATATCAACAAATTTCCACCAAGACCACATAATATACAAGCGTAGATCCTTTTGTCAAAACTTTTGATTACATTTTTGCATAATTGCGGCTCTATTTCACCAATTACAAATTAAGAATATGGATTATCTGCATAGACTTGATCTTTCACAAGAAATAGTCTAACGGCGTTAAATTACACGATCTAGGTTGACAACCACATTATTTGTTGTTTCTTCCAAGGTCATTCTCATCAGTGTTATTAACTTATTGGGCACACCAAATTCTTTCAACGCCAGATGAAGCTGGTTTCTGTTCATGCTTAAAATAGACGAAATGGAGGTACGTTGGTATTTTGTGCTCGTAGATTTTCGTTTGTAATTCCTTTAATACGTAGTAGATTTGGTCTAATACTGACCTGTTCTTCCGGAATCCACTTTGGTATTCTCCTACTATGCCTTCTACATGCTGGCTCAATTTATTATTAACACATCATGTTGCGAAAATTTTTTATGTAACATTCAATAATGCAATGCCACTGCAGTTACTACTGCATATTACTGCCCCTCTCCATGATTTTGGCATTTCTTCGTTGTCCCATATTTTTTCAATTAGTTCTTCCACCATTTCATTTCAGCTTATATTTGATCTTCCCCCGTGCTTCGATTGTTTTTAAAGCTTTGTAATCCTTTGTATACCTTTCCGTTTAGGTCTTTCTACATTTGATTCATTGATTGGTTCCATTGGCTCTTCGTCGTTTGTTTGACTATTTAGCAGTTCTTCAAAGTATTCAGCCCATCTCTCCATTACTTCTGTTTGGCCTCCTAGTAAGTTCCCTTTTTTATCGTTACATAGAGATGTTCTTAGTGTGCATCCTTTTTTATTTCTTTTGTTTCCTTGGTAGAAATTTCTGGCTTCTTTGTTTCTGTACTTCTCCAGCTCCTCCAAATTTTCTGTTGTGTATTTACGTTTCTTATTTATTAAAAAGGGCACAGAACAAAAGTTGTGACAGCCCCACAGCAAAAAACGAACTCGCAAATTTGAACGGAGCGAAAAAAGTACCGCAGCAACAAAAGCCCCAGGGCAAAAACAAGTAATAACGTGAAGTTCATACAAGTAAATCCAAACAACATGACGAGGGCTCAAGACTTACTCAAGGCCACATTCAGGTACAACAACGTGGACGTTGCCATAATCAGCGAACCACAGAAAGTAGAAGACGGCTGGGTCGCCGACAAATCAGACAAGGTGGCGATATTCGTTAACAGCAATGCACCCATACACGACTGGGGAGGGGGGGGATTTGCGTGGGCTGACATTAGTGAGGTGGTGATGTACAGTTGCTACTTCTCCCCTAATACTGGGGAGACAAGAATACCTCGAAAACATCAACAAAATGATAAACCAAGCTAGACGAGCGAGAAAACCATAATTTTACAATTTGGAGAGGGTGTCAAGTTCCAGATACTTACAATAACAGTTACAATAACAACATTACAGATTAAATAAAAGCCAGAATTTACAACTGCAGTAGATGTTGTGTCTACGCACTAAATAGCTCAATCAAGTCAAAGGTTCTTCTAAAAAAACGAAGATAAGATAATGAAGTATTAATTATGAATTTTTTTAAAATGATGATTAAATAATTTGATTTGATAAGATGATGATAAGATGATTTGAAATTTCAAAATGACAAATAATGCGCCCATCATTTCGCTGATTTGAAATTTCAAAACGTTATTCAAAATTATGAATGCAGTCATCAATTTTATGAAAGATTACGTATTTTAAATGATTTTGTTAATCAAATTGATAAACACGTTATTCAAAATTATAAATACAGTCATCAATTGGATGAAGGATTACGCCATGTAAATGAATTTTTTAATTAACTACGTTATAAAATAAACACGTTATTCAAAATTATGAATTCAGTCATCAATTTGATGAAAGATTACACCATGTAAATGATTTTGCTAATCAAATCGATAAAAACGTTATTCTAAATTATGAATGCAGTCATCAGTTGGATGAAGGATTACGCCATGTAAATGATTTTGGTAATCAAATTGATAAACACGTAATTCAAAATTATGAATGCAGTCATCAATTTGGTGAAAGATTACGCCATGTAAATGATTTTGTTAATCTAATTGATAAAAACGTTATTCAAAATTATGAATGCAGGCATTCTTAATGAGACAGCAGAGTGATGCACGCTTGTTCATCATCAAGATGAAGTTGATCATATTTTATGTTGCATTTTGATTATTTCTTCATCAATCTGAAGCACTTTTTTTATCAATATTACCCCACTTTTTTTCTCAGTGTACCCGCGTCTCACTGTTACCCATGCTTCCCTACTTTCTTTGTGAGATTCGGCAAGACAACTCGAGTTTAAAATTGTAACCTGTAATATTGTAAACCAGTTGAACGGCCAAAGTAGCTTGAAAGTTTTGCTAACGATTTTGAAAACGGATTTCCATATTTATGATATTGGTAATTACTTTGTAAGCTGTTGTCCAAATTCACTGTTGCAAACTTAGTTACCATGCAGGATGCAGGGTCATTGTGGAAAACCTGATTATAAATATATAAATAGCTTGATATGTGGTACAACTGTTGATGCAGTTTGTTGAAATAATAATTCCAATTATGCTGATATTCATTTCGTTAATAATAATTATACTATGTTTATATTTAATACTACATAAAAAGTTTACGCACTGGAATCGGCATAATGTTAAACAATTACCCATTAATTTACTATTCGGAAATTTAAGTGATTTAATATTGAGAAAAATTCCGCTATTTGAATTAAACAAGAAATCATATCAGGAGTGTAAATTGAAAAAATATAAATATGCAGGATATTACCTTTTTACTAAGGCTGTTTTGATGGTAAGAGATTTGGAATTAATAAAACGGATTTTAGTAAGTGATTTCGAATATTTCACTGATCGCGTATTTTACATAAACAAAAAAATTGATCCTCTCAGTGTTAATCTATTGGGTATGAAAGGTTTGGAATGGAAAAATATGAGGGAAAAACTGACTCCAGCTTATACGCCTAATAAACTGAAAAATATATTTCCAGTTTTACACAATGTTGGTGATCAATTGAAATTAACTTTGGATAAAGCTGCATTGGATTCCGAAATTATTAATTTTCAGGATATAAGCAGCAGATATGTGGTAGACGCCATAGTGATGTGTATTTTTGGAGTGGAATGTAATACTTTGCATAATTTAAATACAGAATTTGAATATCACGCAAAAAAGGTTCTAGGGGGTAGCGCAATTCAAAACTTAAAAATGGTTATATCGGTTTTGTATCCCAGTTTATTGGATTATTTTAATGTGCCTTTTAATAGTCGGGAAATTCAAAATTTTTATATAAATATGACTAAGCAAATAGTTGATCATAGAGAGGAAAATAATGTAATAAGAAAGGATTTGATGCACTCCTTAATACAAATGAGAAATAACTTCGATGATAACAACGAAGAGAAATTAAATAATTTGCACAAAAGCGAATCCAAGAGTTTGACCATTGAAGAAATTGCTGCTGAAATCATGGTTTTCTTTGCAGTTGGATATGAAACTTCTTCAACTGTGTTAACATTCATCGTTTACGAATTAATATGCAATGTAGAAATTCAAGATAAATTAAGAAAAGAAGTAAACGAAGTATTAACAAAACAAGATGGCAAACTATCCCACCAAACTTTAATGGAAATGTCATATATGGACATGTGTCTAAATGGTAAGCAAATTCAAATAAATTAGTAAAAATACTTTGATGAAATTCTTTTTAGAAACCATGAGGAAATACACCGTGGTTGAAGGCATAACTCGGGTTTGTACGAAAACTTATAAAATACCCGATGAAGATTCGATTATTGCGGTAGGGTCACAAATTATGATACCAGCTGGACAAATTCACCACGATCCTGATTATTACCCGAACCCTGAAAAATTCGATCCCGAACGATTTTCTCAAGAAAACAAATCAAAACTTAATAATTTCGCGTTTTTTGGATTTAGTCAAGGACCCAGGCATTGCATAGGTAGACAACCTAAATTTTTTAACATCAAATAAGATACTGTGTATTTTTAGGTACCCGATTGGCGATGTTAAAAATGAAATTGTTTCTGGCTATTTTATTACATAATTACACTTTTACACTGAGCAGTAGAACCAGTATGCCAATGAAATTACACGAAGCAAATGCTGTTTTAACTTTTAAGGATATTTTATACATACACCTTGAAAAAATTTAAAACAGCATTGAAAACTCTTCGAGGTGTTCATGGTTACTCCCCGACTAATGTAGTACCTGTTTATAAGTTTATTTGATTATTTGTTCTGCTGATTGACTCTGAATTATCAAAATTTCCCAAGGAGCCTCAAGAGAAAGTTGAGTCAGATCGGCTTTAGGATTGACTCGGTCAGTCTCACCGAAGCCAGTAATTAAACATGTTCTTTTCCAGACTTAAACGAACTTACTCGAAACGGGACTACTCTGATAATATCGCTTCGAAATAAGCCATGTTCTTTTGACCAATACTGGGAATTTAGGTTACCTCAGTCTACTAGCAGCGGTTGATGGAACTAAGCTATATTCCTTTTTCTTTATAACGCTTTTTTAAACTGGTGTATACTAAATATGTTTTCATTATCAACTCAAGATTTTAATATTTATAAAGGGTAATTTAGTAAGATGTGTCATTTTTATTTGTTAATAAACGTATTAATAATTGGAAAAATTAGGAAATATTTATTATAACATAAAGATGAAACATTGCGGTTAATGGTGGAACATAACATAATTCAAATGTCCTCCATCACTCTGCTGGCATAACATCATTCTTTTGGCAAAATTTTTCATTACGTTTTCGCGTAAATCAGACCCAATGTTTCTAATTTAACGTCGAATATTGTTCTTGAAGTCTAAAATCGTTTCTGAAGTTTGTTGACATGGATTTTTTCCTTTAAGTAGCCTCAAGAAAAGAATCTAAAGGCGTCAAATCGCGAGATCTACGTGGCCAATTGATGTTAGTACGTCGAAAGATAACGCGATCTTCGAATTTTGAATACAATAAAGTTATTGTCTCGTTTGTAATATGGCATGTTGTCCCGTTTTTTGATTTGCGAGATCCAAATCAACTTTTGGCCACAAAAAAATTTGTTAACAAATCACGATAACGAGAACCATCAGTAACCGTAAGCCTTTGGCCGGTATAATTTTTGAATAAGTACAGTCCAGCCTAGAAATCGCATCAAACAGTGACTCTGTGCGGATACTTGGGTTGTTTCAAGATGGCTTGTGTGCTTTCAGCTCCCCAAATTCAGCAATTTTTATTATCAACGTATTCATTCAGCTAAAAATGAGCTTTATCATGTAAGATGATTTAATTGCAAAAATCGACATCAACAGCTTTGTTTTTCCAACATCCAATTGACAAATGAACGGCGCTGCGTATGGTCTATTTTTTAATCGTTGCAGAGTGCTATAAGAGAGGTCCTATTGATTTAAACATTGACGAATTAGTGTCTGACACTTTCCTTCACTGTAGCGATATTTATAGCTAAACGACCATCACGACAAAGTTTTTGAGATGTCAAAATCAGTGCAAAATTGGGTGAATTTATAATGCAAAAATCGTAAGACAAATGAGTAATTTATTTATTGGAGAAGACTTTGGGAGAAGGTCTCCTGGGACTACCGACAACACTTTCCGATTCGTTCAATTAAATGTACACCACTGCATTGCGGCTTCGGCTGTCTTGCAGAGGTACATAATAAAACACAATATTGATATGGCTCTGATATATAGGAACCCTGGATATACGGTGGACGTACGAAAAGATTTAATACGACAAGCGACTGGAAATTAAAATCCCAAGAGACAATCAGCTTAGAGTCTGCATAATTGACGAAAAAGATATAGTCTTCTGGCACTATGGGAACTCTACACCAGTCTAATAGCGGACAAAATAAAAATTACAATGGAAGGAACCCTTAGAGAACTGGTGGTGGTATCAACATAGCTTTCTTATTACCAACTAGAACCAACATCCTGCAGAGGAGGTCGAGGATCCAGGAGGATTACAAATATACGATTTTGACTTTGAAACTCCACCTGAGAAGGAAACGATGTACAGAAATTCAAGAACTTGAGATTACGCACTCTTTGGGGGGGAGTATGAAATAAGGTTTGGCGGAATGTCCGTAGAGACCATCCAACACGGCGGAGTTGGAGTTGATGAATGATAATATCACGTCAACCATCATGGAAGCATAAGAAGAAAGCTGCCCACTGAGAAAGGGAAAAGCCAAACGCGTGGCCACATGATGTAATTGTGAGCTTGAAGCTCTCAGTGCAGACGCACATAGACTTTTCACCAGCGCTAAGAGAACTGGAGACTAGAAAGCTTAAAAAGCTTTCGTCTGAAATAAACGTACGCCATATGTAATGTAAGGCAAAGGAAGACTCATGGAGGAAGTACTGTAGGGAGGCCGAAAGAACTCCATAATGTGATAAACTCCAGAAATCTCTCTCCTAAGAGGCAACCACGGAAATGTTCAGGCTAAGTCACATGGGGTATAAATTTCAATTTGAAATAGATATTAATATAGTAAACTTGTAATGTAATTAAAATTTGATGGTTTTTTGTAGCAATTATATATTATATTTCTAAGTTATGATGTAACCGTTATCAAAAAATTTTGAAGATATAAACCTTAGAAAAATATGTATACTAGTGATTGCACCTGGGTTTATTTCAATATTTATCTTACTTACATATTATTTATATTTTTATTAATTGTCGCCAAACGATGTGGTTGCCTAATTTCGAAAAATTTAAATTTTTAATAAGAAAATTGACTTCGCCCACTACAAATAACATTAATTTTATATTTGATCGTCTTGGAAGAGATTTGACGTAAAACTTTTATATCTCATATTTTAAAAGGTATTTAAACTAGAAGAAATTATTGTTAATTACCAGTTTAATAAACAATGTTCATTAAGGACAGGTTTTTATTAACAATCAGTATAAATAATACATTTTAGAAACATTAAACAAAAATTAACTTAAATTAACAAAATCAAATGTGTAAAACTATTAAAAAAATCAAATAAGAAGTTTAAAACTATCGAAATTAATAAATAAATAATCTTTCTTCTTCTTAAAGTACCGTATCCGCTCAGCGAACTTTGGTTATCAACATGACCGAAGTCAAGATGACTTAACTAAGGAAAGAAATTTAATGGGGTGGTTTCCCGTTGCCTTCCCCATTATATTTGAATTATTCTTTAGAATATTTATATAAATTAATATTATTATATTAGAGTAGAAGCCGTTGATTATGATCAGGTAAAAAGTAACAACCTATCCAAAAATGTTCCTCATGCTTCACACATTCGAAATCTACAAGTCGTCAAAAAGTGTCTTCCAATGGAAAAAGGCACAATTTCAAAATTTTGATTTAGCCCCATGGCGACAAACTTCGATACCTCAAATATGTGAGAGAACTTTTTTAATGGATTCTCTGTGGGGCCCTTCTACTTGAAATAATTAGTAAAAATTTTGCAAATACATGCCCGGTTCTGGAAGAAATAATTTTCGAACTCAATTTACTCGAAATGAAAACCACAATATTTTAATTATTTTCATGTATTTTACCGTTTACACTACGCTACTGCCGAAACCGTGTATTTCTCAAAAAATATTATTGGGAATAATTTATAGACTGATTCTTCCAGCTTATCAGAATGTAATTTTTATATTTTTTCGACTCTTAATAAGGTCAAAAACAATTTTATTTCACCGAGATGTACAAATCTCAAAATACATGCCTTAACCAAGTTATATCTTGCATTTTTTTCACACCTTATTTTGCATGTTATTTGATCTTAAAGTCTTAGGTCAGAACTTGATGAGCAAGAGGAAATTTTGAACCGGTCGAACGGACAAATTAGCTTAAAAGTTTTGCAAACGGTTTTCAGTGCATAGCAAAAGTTTGCAATATTGGCAAAATAATTTGAAAACGGATTTCCATATTAATGATATTGGTAATTACTTTCTAAGCTGCCGTGAGTTGTCCAAATTATCACTGTTGCAAACCTAGTTAATATCATGCAGGGTCATTATGGAAAACCTGATTTTTTATCTACCATCACTTACTTATATCACTTATATATAGCTTGATGATATGTGGTACAACTGTTGATACAGTTTGTTTAAATAATAATTGCAATTATGCTGATATTCATTTCGTTAATAATAATTATACTATGTTTATATTTAATACATAGAAAGTTTACGCACTGGAATCGGCATAATGTAAAACAACTACCCATTAATTTACTATTCGGAAATGTAAGTGGTTTTATATTGAAAAAAATTCCGCTATATGAATTCAACAAGAAATCATATCAGGAGTGTAAATTGAAAAACTATAAATATGCAGGATTTTACCTTCTTACTAAGCCTGTTTTGATGGTAAGAGATTTACAATTAATAAAACGGATTTTAATAAGTGATTTCGAATATTTTACTGATCGCGTATTATACATAAACAAAAAAATTGATCCTCTCAGTGATAATCTATTGGCTATGAAAGGTTTGGAATGGAAACATATGAGGGAAAAGCTAACCCCAGCTTATACGCCTAATAAACTGAAAAATATGTTTCCAGTTTTACAAAATATTGGTGATCAATTGAAATTAACTTTGGATAAAGCTGCATTGGATTCCGAAATTATCAATTTTCAGGATATAACCAGCAAATATGTGGTAGACGCCATAGTGAATTGTATTTTTGGAGTGGAATGTAATACTTTGCGTAATTTAAACAAGGAATTCGAATATCACGCAAAAAAGGTTCTAGGGGGTAGCGCAATTCAAAAAGTAAAAACGGTTATATCGGCTTTTTATCCCTGTTTACTGGATTATTTTAATGTGCCTTTTAATAGTCAGGAAATTCAAAATTTTTATGTAAATATGACTAAGCAAATAGTTGATTATAGAGAGGAAAATAATATAATAAGAAAAGATTTGATGCACTCCTTAATACAAATGAGAAATAACATCGATATTAACAAAGAGGAGAAATTAAATAATTTACAGAAAAGCGCATCCAAGAGTTTGACCATTGAAGAAATTGCTGCTGAACTCATGATTTTCTTTGCAGCTGGATATGAAACTACTTCAACTGTGATAACATTCATCGTTTACGAATTAATATGCAATGTAGAAATTCAAGATAAATTAAGAAAAGAAGTAAACCAAGTATTAAGAAAACAAGATGGCAAACTATCCTACCAAGCTTTAATGGAAATGTCATATATGGACATGTGTTTAAATGGTGAGCAACTTCAAATAAATTATTAAAAATACTTTGATGAAATTCTTTTTAGAAACCACGAGGAAATACACCGTGGTTGAAGGCATATCTCGGGTTTGTACGAAAACTTATAAAATACCCGATGGAGATTCGATTATTGCGGCAGGGTCACAAATTATGATACCAGCTGGACAAATTCACCACGATCCTGATTATTATCCGAACCCTGAAAAATTCGATCCCGAACGATTTTCTCCAGAAAACAAATCAAAACTTTTTCCATTCGCTTTTTTTCCATTTAGTCAAGGACCCAGGCAATGCATAGGTAGATAACCTAATTTTTTTAACATCAAATAAGATACTGTGTATTTTTAGGTACCCGATTGGCGATGTTAAAAATTAAATTTTTTCTGGCTACATTATTAAGTAATTACACTTTTACACTGAGCAGTAAAACCAGTATGCCAATGGAATTTCACAAATCAAATGCTGTTTTAACTTTTAAGGATATTTTATACATACAACTTGAAAAAATGTAAAACACAGCATTGAAAACTCTTCGAGGTATTCATGGTAGCTCCCCGACAAAAATTTTATTACTAACCAATTATATACCGAAACATAGCCTACCCTTAAGTAGCGGCCAAAAAAACTGCATAGCCTATTTAATTAAACAAAAACAGAATTTTTGTCTTGGGTAAAATATATTATTTTAGATTAGTACTGTTACTTTTTAGGATTGAAATGAAGTCATAATCAATATGATTCTAACATAATTTACAAATGTTTTGTCAATTTTTAATTAAATCTATTAAATGGTGATTAATTAGCATGGGTTAATAAAAAAGCAATAAAAATAAAACTTTCACATAACATGTTTTTATTGTAATTAAAAGTTTTTTCTTTTTATACTTTTTATCAAATGTATGTTTTAAAAATATTTAATATTTCGTGGCTTTTATCACAGTCGAAATACGTGCCGCCATGGATGAAATTACATTTTCCATAGTTTGCCTAGAAAAGTCCTCATACTATGCTTGTTTTAGAGCATTTCTCAGTTCCTGGTTAGTCTGAAGTTTCTTCTCTTTGATCTTAGCCCCAAGAATAGCCCACAAATTTTCTATAGGGTTTAAATCTGGCGAATTTCCTGACCGCGGTAACAAAATAATCCCTTTTTCTGCATTAAAATTAGTTATCTAAAAGATACGTTTTATTTATTTGACACTGTATAGTAAACATTTCGTATTAGATAACAGTTTAAGCAAATACCTTGAACGCTTACTCACCCTTTTAGCCTTATCGCATGGAGCTGAGTCATCCTGAAAAATACACTGTGATACCCTGGCGAAGTACTCATTAATGGATGGTAGCAAACAGTTAGTTAAAATTATTTCGTAGTCAACTATCTTCACTGTTCCCTCCACAAAATGAAGTTTTCCCATTCCGTGAAAAGAAAAACACCCCCAGATCATTTGGCTCCCTGGTTTCTTCACGGTCCTCTGAAGACGTTCATCGCTATATCGTTCACCAACTTTCCGTCGCACGTAGTGAATACCATCGGATCCCACAAATTAAATTTGCTCTCATCCGGGAATATCACTTTCTTCCAGTCCATTTATAGTCCAATTTTGATAAATTTTCGCCCACTGTAAACGACTACATCGCATTTTTTTAGTAAGATGTGGCTTTCTTGCAAGATCTCTTCCGTAAAATCCACTGTTACGAAGCCGTTTCGCGTTGTTTCGACACTAATTTTGACTCCAGATAAATTTTCGAACTCCTTTCTGATATCAACAGCAGTTTTAAAGCGATCCCTTAAACACACTTGCGATTTTAACGTTTTTCGTGGTCGTCCACTACCTTTTGTGCGATTTGTGGTTTTTTTTTCGCGATATTTTTTTAAAAACCTTGCTACGTCGACTGATTGCAACCAAATTTGATTACAATTTGAATTGTCGACATTCCCACAGACGAAAATGCAAGAATTTCTGTTTTTTCTATTTTCACTTAATTGCTTGAATGAAGGTCAAGAGAAAGTAAATGTGAATGAGCCCAAATGGCAACACAAAGAATAAAATAGGTTATATACTTTTGGCTGTAGGCCAGCTCGGCAAATGGTCAGATATTTAATCCGGGTCCAAATTTTCTACCTGGAAATACATAGACCAACTCGGCAAAGTAATAAATTTTGGCTTGGCCAGAACTGCGAGCATCAAAAAACCTACCCTCCGATGCTCTGCATCTCCGGGCGGTTTTTCGTGCTCCGAGCCGCTACGCGGCGGGCGCTAAACATACGAGAGGCGCGACAGATCAAAGCGCGTTTGCCGAGCTGACCGAAAATTAAACGGCCTCTGGTTTTCATTTGCCCAGTTGACCGGTAGGATTAACCTATCCCTTGTACCTTTTGCCGAGTTGACCTACTACGTATACTTTCGTCCGATAAAAATGTATAAGTACTGCATGAATTCCACACAGGTAGCGACCATACACTGGTTAGGTCAAAGATTGAACTTAATACAAAATTTGAGGGAGCTAAACTAATGAAGAGAACGAAAATACTATTCGATGGAAAGCAGATTAAAAGTAAAAGAAACGAATACCAGCATGAACTTAAGCGAGAGAGACCGAAATTTAACTGAAGGGAATATAATTAGATGAAATAAGCGAAAAACTGGTGAATGTAATAAAAATGGCGGGACAAAAGATAGCCGGAAGGAAAAGAAACAGTAAAGAAAACTAGAGTGAAAGTACTAAGAAACTATTTGAACAAAAGAGAGGTTTATTAAGAAATGATAAAAAAAACACAATAAAAACCCTGAAAAAATCTATAAAAGAAGACGATTAGAAAAGGAAATAGAGAGAGTGATAGGGGAAAGTAAAAACGTGTAAGACAATCCTTAGGTAGAGAACAAATAACTGAAATTAAAAACAAAAACAATGTTTTAATTAAAGATAAAAGCGAGATTCAACAAACGGTGGAGGAATTCTATCAAGACCTATACAAGCAAAACATGTAAAACCGACAGAGATCAAAGAACAAAAAATAGACATAATGAATGGAGGCTCAGAAGACCAGATATGTTACTTCGTACTTACATGAGAGATTCATCTATAATATTATGATGTTTCACACGACGACCAGAAGAATATCGTAATGCTAAGATCTGTTATTTAATTATAAAAACAACATTATTTTAAGTATCTGTTTGATATTTTTTATTGGTACATATTTAATGTCCATCAGTTCACATTAAAATATAATAATTTGAAAAAAGTACAGTCAGATATGTATTTGCAGTGGCGTAACTAAATCATTAAGACCCTACTAAAAAGGATAAAAATATTTCAAAATTTCTCTAGGTCAAGTAGGTAGATTCGTATCCAGCCGAATCTTTTATTAGTTACATCACCGATACAATAAGTAGAAATTTTACTTAATAAACTAAAGCTACACAGAATAGAGATACGTCTCATACTTTGTCTTGCGACTAGGTCCAGCAAATGGCGAAAACCATCCAATGGAAAATCGACCAAAAACAGCCTGTATACTTTTCCAGCGTGACTTTTTCACCCATCTCGCCTCCTCCTTTTTTAACTGTTCGATGCCAGTCTCATCATACCAAATTGCTTGTACTTGAGTGCCCAACATAACTGCCGTAAAAATTGCAAATAGTAATGCTTCAAAAATTAAAAACAACAACAGAA
This sequence comes from Podabrus alpinus, assembly GCA_932274525.1. NCBI lineage: Eukaryota > Metazoa > Arthropoda > Insecta > Coleoptera > Cantharidae > Podabrus > Podabrus alpinus. The sequence goes on from OW026452.1 coordinate 101,054,144, forward strand.
CAACTGTCGCTGGTGGCGAATACGTCGAGCAATCCTTCCATTCGCTTTTTATGCAGGTTAAAAATTGATTTACCGCCAAAAACAGAGAATGCAGTGATATAACGGCAATATAAAACTGAAATAAAGAATAATTTATTAGCAATACATTTTTAAGGAGACAAAAGCGAAAGAGCTTAGAAAAAACTTAGGGATGGGGCACATTCGTATCTACGATTGATTCAAAAAAAAAATTATTTCCATAATAGGGTTATTCCATCTCAAATCGACAAAAAAACAGGTAAAATTGACTCGACCCCGAACAAACTTAACGAAACTTGGTACACACCATCATAGTAAGAAATAAAAAACACAAATTTAAGAATTTGTCCAAAAAGGCATTCGTTTCCTTGTTTTGGTCTTTCAAAAAGTCAAAAAGTTGGTGTGTAGACATGTAGAAAAACGTCTGTAACTTCATCCACGGTGGTCTAAATTTAAAAATAAAAAATGTTCTGTAAAGGTAAATGAACATTCTATTCAAATATTCAACCACATTATATATTTTCAACCCTCAACTGGATTAATTTTTTAATTTTAACCCTATTTCAATCCCTATTTCTAAAGGAGTCTTATTTTTTGGTTAATCTTTTTACAGTTTTTTGGTACAAATGTGCTGAGCATGCGTACCAAATTTTATCATGGGATGAGCATGGGTTCGGTTATTAAAAATTAATTAAATATAGGCAGAAACGGACAAAAATCAGTTTTCGCCGATTTCTCAAGTTTCTTTGAACTTTATGACAAAATAGTTTAATATAAAATTAAAGCTCATTAAATTCTCTACAAACAAATATTTATTCAAATTTTTCGTCAGATTCGTATTCACATAGCAATAACAGCTCAAAGTATAGCTAAGTTGCGCGACCACCGTTATATTTATTTAAAAAGGTCGAAATCGATTTTCAATTAATTGTCGTATAGATTTTCATCATAAATATTTATTATCTGAATATAAGTTGAGCACACCATCCCTAATTTTGATAAAAAGTTTAGCACAATATGACAATGCAGTTGAACCAAAAATACATTATTTGATTTTTTTTATAAACTTAACGTTTCCATGATAAGGCCAGCTAAAGCGACACTTTTCAGTTTAACCCTCTGTGTATAACTTTGGAACTAATGAACATACATTTTATATAGTTAAAGTTATGTGTATTATATTTTTATTTGTTTTTGTGTAAATATGTATTATATTATGTAAGTTGCAGTATAGCCAAAGCGGCTAAATAAACAAACAATAAATAAATAGAGGGCTCCAATGAGAAGACGTCAAACCTCAAATTAAACACCAGTGTAAAGTAACTGAGCCTTAACCGACTATTGTAAAAGCGGGCCTAAGACTAACATAGTTAACCTGTGCACCAAATTTAATTTTGGGCGGACTATTGCAGATTGAGAAAAACAATATATAACTAGCCATTTGATAAGTTATATTATTATATAATCATTTTCTCATCATTTGATAAGTTATATTATAGGTTTAAGTTTACATTATAGGGATAAAATATTACCAATGGTGCGCTGTTAGCAACAACAAACGTGACGTCACGCTAATGCACGCTAATGATATAACCTCGCTTGACCTCGCTCAGAAATACTTTGATTTCGTTTTGAACGATAATAATACATTACAACTAAGTAATAAATAAATACTTTAATAAAAAATAATAAATTTAACGTATTTTAATTAATTTAACCTCGAATTCATTTTTATTTTAGCATCATCGTGACGTCAAATATTTAGTTGATATTACAGCCACCAGGGTGCGTACAATTAATATTTTTCCCCTATACACCAAGGTAAAAAATGAACCAAGAAATGATTTGACAGACGCGATTTAATACATTTTATTACAAAACCTAAATTTGTCAACAACTGTCAAATCAACAAAACAAAACTGTCATTTGAAATAAATATTTTAAATTTGAAAATTTTTTTATTAAAAAGAGTTTAAAAAATGGTAATAAATCTAGTAGTGGAAAAAATCGTATATAAACCACGGTTGTGAAGACCATTATTGCCCCCGCGCCTTATATTCCGAGGTGCTTCCTTCACAACTTTGGCCTATAATATACTATTATGGTCCATGTTTATAGGGAAAGTGAAATAAATAGCGCAATCTTACGTTTGGATTGAAATAAGATAATTTACGATTCCATACGTCTATATATTTTATACCTGTCAATAAATTAAGCCCACCATAAATATTTTAGTTTATACTATAATTATTATCAAATTCATTGGTGTGTGTTTACATCAAATATTTTTTTAATGAAAATTTAATGTTAGTAAATTATTTTTAATATGAAATTATTGTTATAAAATAATATTTTATTATATTTTGTTTCTTCAAATTTGAATTTAAATTTTTTTAGAGTTGAGAAGTCATCTGAATCGGCATCATCAGAACCAGTTCAAAACGCGACGGAAGAAGACCTATATAATAGAAGTTCTTCAGATGAAGCCCATGAAGATGAAGAGCAGTATGCACAAAATAATCTAACTATTTCTGGAATTTCCTCTGAAGTTCAAAATATTACAGAGAGTACACCAGACATACCATCTCTGTCACCTCTTCAAAATCAAAATACTAATTGTGAAATTGATGATATTTCGAAATGGTCATTCGTTAACTCTAGAACCATAGATGAAATAATTATTCCTGGTCCTGTTAGTAACGAAATGAGCAACGACAAGTATCCAAAAAAAACTGACGGACGTCATTTTTCGAATACGCATTTTCAAAGGGTGATGCCAAATGGAGAAACTTATAAAAGAAGATGGCTCGTTTACTCTAAATCTGAAAATAAAGTATATTGTTTTTGTTGCCGTTTATTCAACAGAATGTCCCACTCTAATTTAGGAAAAGATGGATTTGACGACTGGTCGCACTTATCAGTGCGTCTCAAAACTCACGAAACTTCCTCACATCACCAGCACGCCATGAACAGTTGGATAGAAGCGTCGAGTCGATTAAAGAATTTTAGTGGAATTGACAAGCATTTGCAAAAACAGATTAAAGACGAGAAATCACGGTGGGTTGCTATCCTCGAACGAATGATGTCCATAGTATTCTTTTTAGCAAGTAATAATTTGCCTTTCAGAGGATCTGGATCTGAGGGCACTATATACTCCTAATAATGGTAACTTTCTGGGTTTAGTGCAACTGATGGGAAAATTTGACCCTGTGATAATGGAGCACCTCCGCCGTATTGTTAATAAGGAGACTAATGTTCACTATTTTAGCAAACATATTCAAAACGAGTTGATCGGCTTACTTGGAAGTGAAGTTCGAAATACAATTTTGAGTATGGTAAAATCATCGAAATACTTCTCCATCATACTGGATTGCACTCCTGATGTCAGTCACATTGAACAATTATCTTTAACATTGCGTTTTGTTGACACTAATGAAGATGAAGTCCAAGTGCGCGAGTGTTTCATTGCCGGTAAGTGACTCTTCGGGAGCTGGACTTACTGGCCTCTTTCTTGATGATATTGTGCAAGAGTTTGATTTAGATATGAATGATTGTCGCGGTCAAGGATACGATAATGGATCTAATATGGTAGGAGTAAACAAAGGTGTCCAAAGCAGAGTTTTGAAGCAATATCCACGAGCATTTTTTAATCCATGTGGTTGTCATAGCTTAAATTTGGTAATAGCAGATGCCGCCAAAACATCTGTTAAATCGGTTTCTTTGTTCGGATTTCTTCAAAATCTGTTTGTTCTATTCTCTGGATCAACAAAGCGATGGGAAGTGATATCCAAGCATGTAGAAGCACTATCGCTGAAAAAAGTTTGTGAAACTCGTTGGGAGAGTAGAGTTTCTAGTCTCGCTGCAGTTCGTTATCAATACTCTTCAGTTCGTGACGCCCTTCTGGAACTTCACGAAGAAACAAATGACTCAGTTGCAGCATCAGAGGCCTTGTCCCTGATTCAGAATATGGAGCAATTTGAGTTCATAATAACAATGGTGGCTTGGTATGATATATTGTTTCAAGTAAACATTGTAAGTAAGGCTATGAAGTCTAAAACAATGGATATACCAAACGCTTCACGATTGCTGAATAACTGCTCGGAATTTGTAAAAGAGTACAGGGATTATTCGACTGCTCTGATAACAGCTACGGAAATTGCTTCTCAGGCTGGCATAGATATTATTTTTAAGCCAGTCCGCATCCGAAGAAAAAAGAAACTATTTGAATACGAAGCCGCTGATGAGACACCAACGGATCCCGAAAAGTTGTTTAAAATAAGCGTCTTTTACCCCATGATCGATACAATTGAAAATGCGTTGGTTAATAGATTTTTACAACTATCGAAATTTAATGATGTATGGTCATTTTTGTACAATATCAAAGAAATTCCTGAAAAGACAAAATTGGACAAAGCATGTGAGAATTTAGAGATAAGTTTAACCGATGGGGAAAAATATGACATATCTGGTTGTGAATTGGTTGACGAACTTTTACACCTGAATCCACTGTTGAAAGACATTGAATCAGCAGAACCAATAAAAGTTCTTCAACTTATTAAAACAAATGGTTGGCAGGATATATTTCCGAATGTGTGGACAGCACTTCGGATTCTGTTAACCATACCTGTAACGGTCGCCAATGGAGAACGAAGCTTCAGTAAATTAAAGCTGATTAAAACTTATTTACGTTCGACTATGTGTCAGGAGCGACTTTCAGATTTAGCAATTTTGTCCATAGAAAATAATATTGGCAAGGACTTAGATTATTCCGAACTAATAAAAAAATTTGCAGGTGCAAAAGCGAGAAAAGTGGCTTTGTAGTTAATTTTTTTATTTCTTAATTTGATTAAATAAATCTTTTTAAACACATATTATCGTATCTTTAGTCTAAAAACTCTCTGCTGCCAATAAATAAAATTTAAAATTTCTTTTTATATTTTTTTTTTAAATTTTTTTTGAAAAAATTTCATCAAATTAAAAAAAAATGGTGGATTGTCAGTGGGGGAGGGGGCGCCAAAATAAGATCTCGCACCACCTGAAAATCTTGCTAGGACCGCCCCTGGAAAAAAGCGCCAGACCGAACACGGCCTAAATGGTATTAGTATTGTTTCATAATATAAATAACAATCAGCCTTCTTTAAGTCTATTTGACAGGTTTTATTGTCTTTAATAATGTTTTAAATAAGCTAATGTTTTTACGTAACATTTATATGTATGTATTTCGCCCTCTTGGCTCCTCCTCGCGCATTTTAGGACTTTTGACAAAAGAAATCACCTCTACAATTAGTTGAAATTAATAGATTGGTATTATTTCTATTATGTTGCTTACATACTAATGTAAGAAAATTGGCCAAATTTCGATAAAAAAATCGAAAATCTGTCTTCTGCGATTTTTCGACGGATTTCGTTAGGTAATTGTTCGTAGAGGTGATTTCTTTTGTCAAAAGCCCTACAATGCGCGAGGAGGAGCCAAGAGGGCGAAATACATATAAATGTTACGTAAAAACATTAGCTTGGCGCGAAAATTTAATTTAAACTTTTATTACTTACCATCAAACAATAGAACCTGTCAAATAGCCTTAAAGAAGGCTGATTGTTATTTATATTATGAAACAATACTAATACCATTTAATAATAATAAAACGCGAAATTTGTGTAACAACTAATGTTTTCTAGTTGGGCTTTTTAGTATTTGGACGCGTTTTCGTTATTGCGCCGATGATTGTATAAGTTTTGAGCTTTGGTACGAGCTCTACTTTAACATACTAAAAATCGTCTTGTCGGAACCCTGAGCTTCTTACCGAATTCTTCGTCGGAAGTTGACATTTTTTATGAAGGAGTGAAAATTATGTTTTAGGCAAAATATGTATAGGGGAAAAATATTAATTGTACGCACCCTGGTGGCTGTAATATCAACTAAATATTTGACGTCACTAAAAGTAAAAATAAAACTTTTATTGTTTTCATATGGGTTTTATACGTTAGTGATTATTGTTTATCCTGCTGAAATAATATTAATATGTAAGTATTTAATATTATTTCACCAGGAAAATTCGAAACGACAGCAAAGAATTAAGGTTATAACCTTAATGTCACTCCATGTGACGTCACGTTTGTTGTTGCATGCAGCGCTCCATCGGCAATATTTATTCCCTATATTTAAACAAATTTCTATTTTAGCTATACTGCTATAATATAACTCATTAAAAACACTTAAAAAATTTTAACATTTTTGAAATTATGAAAAGAAGAGTTTTTTAAAAATGGTCTGATATGGTTCTGATTTTTGGATATGTTTTAAAGTATTGCGTCCTAATTAAAGCCCTGAGTTGGCGACCTCGGCGATCGTCAAAACAAAATGTTTCTTCGCAATTAGGGTATTCACACTCCTTAGTATATTTACCATAGTTGTATATTTACAACACTCAAATACCATAGCTGTGAACACACCTATGATATTAATTTAGTAAACTATCAACCCGTCAACAACTTCATAACCTCACAACTATTATTCTTATTCTCATTGATTCTCTACTTCATCTAAATTTTCTATTTCCATTTTTAAAATAATATAAATTTAAATATAACCTTACAATGTACGTTAATGCAACGTAAATGTAAACATATTTGATCAGTTGTAGTCGGCCATATTGAATTATAATATACTACGGTAGAAAAACACGTCCAAGGGCTAACTAAGAATACAAGACCTCGGTGTATTTGGTCTTATGGGAAATTTGTATGCAACCAAATACACTCTAGTAAATTTGTGAATATTTACTAGAGTGTAAAAATACAACGATATATACTAGGGAGTGTCGTGAATACCCCTAATATTTCCTTACTAGCTGACTTTAGGACGAAAATGACTGCTATAAATCTTATGGAGAATAAAATTTACTACAAATTTTATCTAAGGTATTTATCTCAAGTCTAATAGTTGCTGAGCGCCAGCGCTGTTAAATAGAGCACATTTTTGAAAATTTCAAAAACGCTCAATTATGCTCTGCTTTTTTATAATTTTTGGTTATTTTCTCTAAAAGAGTCTATTATATGATCAAATCTGGGGAGAGTTACCTAATGTTGACCACCCCAAATAAAATTAAAAATTTCCTATTGCAAAGAGGAAGGTTTATATAGTATACTGTTAAAATTTCACATGCGAATGTATTATAAAAATTTTGAAAAAATCGAATTTGAAATTTTAGGGTTTGGATTCGAGACTCGTCCGGCTGTGCGCATCGAAAAACCCAAGCCTGCGCTCCTCCGGAGCTCCGGCCGGTTTTTCATGGCGTACGCCGCTACGCGGCAAAAGCTAAACATACTTGAAGGCGCCATCCTTCAAGAAAGCCGGGATTCGAGTCATGTTACCTGTAGGACGTGCGAGCAGCATCTGACGAAATTTTCTAAGTGTTAGGGTATACCATTCCACACGTACCGTCAACAGAATGACGACGCGCGGAATCTCATATGAGATTCCCGCGCGTCGGTCGGCTTTTACATGTTAAATTTGCTAACTTCAAAATCGATTTATTCAAAATTTTGATAATACATTCGCATGTAAAATTTTAACAGTATACTATATAAACCTTCCTCTTTGCAATAGGAAATTTTTAATTTTATTTGGGGTGGTCAACATTAGGTTACTCTACCCTAAAATCTATTAATATAAATCGTCGGCTTACTGCCAAAACAAGATAACTCAATTTTTGGACAAAATGAGTTATATACATGATTGCATTCAAATAAGAGCAAACTACATTTTGACACAAAACCTGATAACTGTAAGTCAAATATTAAAGGAGTATTAAGAAGTTCATTTTTAACTTTTGTTAACTTGTTGATGGTGAATCAAACTTTAAAATCAGTTTTACGCAAAACTATCATTTTAGGGTTATCTTGTTTTAGCAGTAAGCCGACGAAATATACTCTATTATAAAAAAAAGTCGGGTCATAATCGAGCGTTTTTGAAACTTGCAAAAATGTGCTCTATTTAACAGCGTTGGCGCTCAGCAACTATTCGACTTGGAAAGAAATATCTTAAATAAAAGTTTTAGTAAATTTTGTTCTCCATAAGATTTGCAGAAGTCATTTGCGTCCTCAAATTGACTGGTAAGGAAATATTGCGAAGAAACATTTTATTTTAAATTTTGCTGTAAATTTTGAAAAACCGTAATTAAGAACAAAATCTATAGTTTTAAACCGTTTTAAACTATACTAACTTGCTGAAAAAAATATTAACTAAAATGTTACAACATTAATTTTACTTTAAATTCATTTATATACCAATTAATTTCAAATTTTTATATTAGTAAATAAAAGGCATACCATGAAAAGTGCCGGCGCGCCCAACCAGTGGGCGCTAGTTGTGAACTTGCACATAGCCTATACTTTGAGCTGTTATTGCTATGTGAATACGAATCTGACGAAAAATTTGAATAAATATTTTTTTGTAGAGAATTTAATGAGCTTTAATTTTATATTAAACTATTTTGTCATAACGTTCAAAGAAATTTGACAAATCGGTGAAAGACTGATTTATTTCCGTTTCTGCCTATACTTAATTAATTTTTAGTAACCGAACCCATGCTCATTCCATGATACAATTTGGTACGCACGCTCAGCACATTAGTACAAAAAAACTGTAAAAATATTAACCAAAAAAAGACCCCTTTAGAAATAGGGGTTGAAATAGGGATAAAATTAAAAAATTCATCCAGTTAGGGGTTTTAAATATAAAATGTGGTTAAATATTTGAACAGAATGTTCGTTTACCTTTCCGGAACATTTTTTATTTTTAAATTTAGACCACCATGGATGAAGTTACAGTCATTTTCCTACAAGTCAACACACCAACTTTTTGACTTTTTGAATGACCAAAGGAAGGAAACGAGTGCCCTTTTGGGCAAATCGGGGTTTCTACCACTAACTCAGCCAGTCGAAATACTACACACTAAAGAACAGCCTTATATCTGTCTATTAAAACAATAAAAAATGTGATTATGGTCAAAATAAGCAAAATATCGACTTTTGAAAAGAAGGGAAAAGTAGCATAATGTATGCGGTCGACCCCGGCCGCATCCACATACCTCGCTCGCGGTCCCTTGAAATCGAGTGAAATTTTTTTGCTCCGATTTGAATTTTTCTTTGAAATTCGGATAGATGGGGGTGTGATTAGTGGATATTAGTAATAAATATAATCAAAAAAATGGAAAATAACCCTTGTATTGCCGAAAAAGTGAAAAAATAAAATTTTTTTTGCCTTCGAATTTTGGGGTGTGCATTGGGGCTTGGCCAGAATTATGAGCATCAAAAAACCTACCCTCCGATGCTCCGCATCTCCGGGCGGTTTTTCATGCTCAGAGCTGCTACGCAGCAGAGCTAAACATACGAGAGGCGCGACAGATCAAGAAAACCGGGATAAATGCAATCGGGATGTGAGAGACCCTCGAAATAGCATTAAAAAGTATAGTTGCGGTATGGGGCAGTAAACTATTACGTTTCACCCCCAAAAAATCGCCTAAAAATAAAAAATAATCGATGTTGCATGTACGACGGTCGAGCTACAAGTGCCGCTGCGAAATATTCTAAGTCTAAGACTAGTTCATCTTGCACGTACCGTCAACAAAATGAGTGAGATTCCACTGCGCGTCAGTGAAACATGTAAAATTAACGATTTTCAAATTCGATTTTTTCAAAAGTTTGGACCATATCCACATTTTTTATTATTACAATTTGCTAAAATAAGTGTATTCTTTAGTGTGTAGCAGAAGAAATTTAGTTTCGATTGGCTGAGTTAGTGGTAGAGTAACCGGCAAATCTTTTAATTTGTATTTTTTATTTCTTACTAATATGGTGTGTACCAAATTTTGTCAAATTAGGCATGGGTCAAGTAAATTCATGATTCGATTTGAGATGGAAGTATGACCCAATACTTAACAACATAACAAGGAATTCTGCAAATGTATCAATGTGCCCCCGCTCACCTCTGCGAAATAAATTTTCAAAATTTGAACAATGTGACAATTTTAAAATGTAAAGGATCTACCAGATTAAAATCAATTACTTACAGTAAAAAGTACAAAAAACTTCTGATTGTTTTCGCCTACGCAGTTATTTACCCACGGGCAGTGATGATCCATTTTACGTATACATCTTTGGCATACCGAGCAGTGATGTGCTCGTTCAGGTTTTATGCTGCAACACTTTGGACATTTAAAAATAACTTGACCTTCCCGAAACCCCATTTGCTTTATCATTTCTTTAGTGGCATTTCCTTTGGGTACCGCACCCTGTAAAAGGTTATTCACATCAGTATAACACAAGTTTGAGACCACACGGAGAATCACTTACCGGATCTGTAAACATGGTCTTTAAATGTGATGCAAATGCTAAAAACGCACATGTTTGAAATAAAACTAAGTTAAAAACGCTATATAAAGTATAAGAACTGGAAAACAGAATAACAAATGTCACAACAAACTGGGCATATAAAATTAAAACCCAAGTTAAAATTGCACATATTATTCCACATATATCACGTATACACCAAACCATTCCACCACAACATCGATTATGTAAGTCTATTTCTTTACGAAAAGGCGTGTAACTATAATCCATGTTGTATAGCAAATAAATTATTACTCTTGATCCTCAAATTTTATGGTGGTCTTCGACGTTTACATAATTTTAAGTTAAAGGTGCATTCCGAAAATGAATTCATTTTCCTACGCTATCAGCGCATAGGAAACCCAATGATTTCTAATCGAGTACATTTTATTAACAGTTCTTCTGAATAATTTTTGAAAATATTCAATTCTTCTGTTTGACAGATAAACAGACCGCACTGTCAAGTAGTAATGACTCATCTGCTGTTCAATTTTATACCGTTAGATGGAATCAAAATTAAACTTATTTAAAACCACTGCTAAAAGTTTGACAGCCCGACAGTGACAGTTCATAAAATTACAAAATTAGGTTACAACGTGGAAGTAGACACTTTAAATTCATATATGAAATAAAAACATATTTGTGACATAATGGCTGTAAGTGTTCTATCGATTTTATTTTAATGTTTATTTACTAATTTATTGTAGCCACCACAAAAGGGAAAGCAAGGCACGAAAGGTGCCAAGCAAATAGTGGAAGAAAATGTTTCTACTCTTAATTTCTATCGGAACATGGCAATTGGTTCGAATGTGGTATCCTTAATTTTTTTAGTCTTCTACAATTCGTACATCAATGTGGTACGTGATTGATGAAAATTTTTTATGCATGTTTACGATAATTACAAAAATGTAAAGGCCCACTTTTCAGTTTTTATATTTATTTTCGAGTGGTATCTACATTGGTTGTTACCAATTCATGGCTTATATGGCTAAAGCAAAGTATACCGAAACTGGTCAATTATTGGATAGCGGAGTAGACTTGAACATGGAAGGAGGTATTGCCGAGTAAGTCGATTTTAATGTGTTTTAGAAGATATTTGAATGAAAGATTTTAGGCACGTCAAAGATATCATTATTTTAACTGCCGGTTGCCAGTTACTTGCGGCCATTATTTCAAATTACTTTTGGCTCTTGTGGCTTTTGGCCCCCTTCCGGGCATTTTGGATTATTTGGAAAAATATTTTGTCACCGTACTTCTTCCAGCAATCTCCAAATCAACCAGAAGTTGACGAAAAGAAACAAAAAAAAATGGAAAGAAAAATGAGAAGACAGCAACATTAATATATTTTTTTATATTGTACAAAGGTTACCTGTAAATATAATTTAAACTGTTTTTGTTGTCATGCTTTTTATGACAAAATGTTACCTCTACGCAAAATCATAATTTCATCCAGTGAAATAGAGGAGCTTTCAAATTTGGTTATTAAATTGAAAAATTCACTCCGTGTATGTTTACAAGGCCTCTTTCGAAAAAATTATTCAAGATACAGCAAAATTGTAATTATTAGACAATTTTGTAGAGCATAAAATTTCCTACAAAAAAGTTTTGGCTGCCATATTGCTATCATGAATACATAAGTCACGAGAGGCAACTGAAGATGTGATATGATAAATATTTTCATTGCATTCCCTGTGTACTTCGTCAATAATTTAATTACAATATAGTCCAGGCAAGGAAGGTTTTTAGTTTGCAAGAAATCCGGACAAGCTGAATTTTGGCAAAGATGTACTACATTGGAGTGTTCTAATGAACCCCTCAAAATTTCCATAAAATCCCAAGTTGGCGTCGCCCACAATCGAGGGTTTTAGCTCCCCCAACGCGATTTTTTGCCGATAACTCGCTGATTTATGCTTGTATGAAAAATTTTGATCAGACCATAATTGAAGAGCATAAAATTCTCTATAAAATATATTTTTTTCATATTCTTCCATGGCACACTAATACTTCAATTATTGACCGAAAACACGACCCACCCTTAAAATGGCACAATATTGATTCGTTGCAGGGAGAGAAATGTTTTCGGGCACGGGAAATGCTTTTAATAATAAATTAATTGAAATTGTGGCCAAGGTTGGAAAATGAAGAGAAAAATAGGTTTTTTTCAAAATTTGCCCAAGTTATAGTATCTTCCAAAAGTAACAAAACCGAAATTTTCGTTTGTGCTTACAGAAGGTCCGGGCAAGCTGAAATTTAGCAAAGATGTATATTGAAGTGTTCTAATAAACCCCCAAAATGTCTTATAAAAATCCCAAGGTCGGCGTTTCCCCCAAATGAGAATTTTAGCCCTCTAAGTGCGGTTTCTCGCCTATAGCTCAAGTATTTGTACTTTTACGAAAAGTTACCATTAAGCAAAGTTGAAGAACATAAAATTCTCTATAACTTATGGCGCTGCAGTAGGTAGTACTACAATACATACTGTAATAGGCTAATTAACTTTGTTTAATGGTAATTTTTCGTAAAAGTAAAATTACGTGAGCTATAGGCGAAAACCGCACCTAGGGGGCTAAAATCCTCATTTGGGGGAACGCCGCGCCGGCTTGGTATTTTTATGAGACATTTTGGGGGTTTATGAGAACACTTCAATATACATCTTGGCCAAATTTCAGCTTGCCCGGACCTTCTGTAAGCTCAAACCAAAATTTCGGTTTCGTTACTTGTAAGATACTATAATTAACTTAAGCGGGGGGAGTTATTTATTATCCACCACCCCAAATCAATTGAAATTTTTCTATAGCAAAGAGGAAGGTTAATATAGTATACTGTAAAAATTTTATGTGTGAAAGTGTAGTCAAAATTTTGAGAAAGACCAATTTGAAGTTAGCTAAAATTTACATGTAAATTGCATGAATAGGTCACGCCCACAATATAATTTTCCGATTTTTGAGGTGTGCATTCGATTTGGAACTACTTTCATTGTCAAAACCTACTCTTCCGGAGCGCCGCTCCGCTCTGCACTCCATTTTGACAATGGTTTACTGGGCTAAACATACGAGAAGCGCCTTCCATCAAGAAAACCGAGAACTTAGAGAACCTTGAAATAGCATTAAAAATTTTAGTCGCGGTATGCAGCAGTTCTATTGTACGTTCAACCCCTAAAGAATCGCGTAAAAACCGGGATTCTAGTCATGTTCCCTGTAGGACGTGCGAGCAGCATCTGACGAAATTTTCTAAGTGTTAGGGTATACCATTCCACACGTACCGTCAATAGAATGACGACGCGCGGAATCTCATATGAGATTCCCGCGCGTCGGTCGGCTTTTACATGAACCTCTTAACGTCCCATGGTCCTAAACTGGAACACTGAAAAGAAACGCCTAAAATAAATGTAAAAATTTTTAAATTAACTAATAAAATTTCCGTATTAGTCCACTGTTCCTGAGGTGGACCACTGAATAATATGCATAAAACATACATATAGCGCCATCTGTACACTAGTCATCGAGGTAGACTTGGAATTTCGTCATTCGTGTTTATCAGCCACGTGTAGTGTTTTGTGACACGTTTTTCTAAGTTATTACTCAATGTTAGAAAATAAAATAAATACAGGTAAGTTACTAAGTTGTATTATAACAGTTTAAAACTAAATTTCTTGACAATTTTTTGCTCTGGAATTAGTAAATCAAAAATTTCTCAATGTTCCAGAAGAGGAACAAGGGTTAATTGGTTGAAAATATTCATAGTTCCTAATGTGGAACAACGGACATTTACTGTATAACGTACCTTCAATGAAACCTTTTTTCAGTAAAATATGGCATGTATACCAAGCGATAGCGAGGATGAAAACCTAAGCGACTCTGATGATGAGTATGTACCAGATAGACCCATCCCTCGAGATGCTCTGTCTAGTGATAGCGAAGATTCTTCAAGTTCTGAATCAGAAGTTGCAGAGCCGCTAAGTGATGAAGTTGTGAAAGGAAAACCAAAATATAAATGGAATAAAGTAAAAGCGGGTGGTGAGAATAATTTGCCTTTGCCACAGTTTACACTGCAAGACTTAGCAGACGAGCCGGACGTAGGGAGGCCCATACATTATTTCCAAATGTTTTTCTCAGATGAGCTGTTGTGTCTAATAACAGAACAGAGCAACTTATATGCTTGCCAGGTTGATTTAAACAAACCTCTAAATCTCACACAATCAGAATTAGAAATAGTTATTCATTGCAACTATCATATACATGTCCATTTTTGGTTTACCAAGGCACCGACTTTATTGGAGTTCCGCGTCTAGAATACCACAAGTAGCCGATTCTAATGTCTAGAAAAAGCTGGGAGCAAATAAAGAAGAACCTCCATTTCAATAACAACGAGAACCTCCCAAACGACCGAAATGATATAAATAGAGATACATTGTTCAACCTAAGACCTTTTATAGATAATTTACAGCAAAAATTTGCAAACCTAGAAAAGGCACAAATGTTGTGTATAGACGAGCAAATAGTGCCCTACAAAGGGAGGTCTTCACTAAAACAATACAACCCAAAAAAAAACGAATAAATGGGTTACAAGATCTTTGTTTTATGTGACAGTAATGGCCTGATCCATAACTTTGAAGTTTATACTGATAAGATATCTACAGCGCCTGGGAAAGAAGATATAGGAGCCAGTGGAAACATAGTGCTTCGTCTAGCAACTATTATTCCTCACCATGAAAATTACTTGCTGTTTTTTGACAATTGGTTCACTTCCATGAAACTTCTCGCCAGTCTTTATAAAGACGGAATTTACTGTTTCGCACTGTAAGAAAAGGCAGAATCCATGGTCTAGTATTTTCCAATGATAAGGATATGAAAAAGAGGGGCAGAGGCACGTATGAGGAGTATGAAGCTACCATCGATGAAGTGAAAATAGTTGCTTTGAAATGGTTTGACAATAAAAGTGTTTGTTTAGCTAGCACCTTCTGCGGATCAGAGCCTATTGATACCGTCCAACGTTTTGATTGTTGCCTGGACTATGTATGTGTCCTTCGTCAATAATTTAATTACAATAGGACAGCATTGAAATAAATAAATGAAAAATTTCATGGCTTGTACTAACCTGCTGAAGCAATTTTTCCGACATTTAAAATAATTTTTTTTAAAAAGTTGGACTTTTGAGGGACTTGCTAAATAAACACTTTTTTTACGTCACTCAAAAATTAATTGTCTGTCGATGTTGAGCTTTGGTGTGCTTTTATATCATTCTATTTTATAAAAATTCAGTCTCTTTACTTTTTATCGTCAAGTCAAACGTTTTCGTATAAAACATAAATTGCTGACATACGTGGAAACATCCACTGTGCGTATCAAATTTGATTAAATACATACCTGTTACAAAAAAAGATAAGAGAAATGGCAATGAGAGAAACCGAAAAAGGAAATAAAACTAGAATAGGATATCAAAAGATAACCATTAATAATAGGGTACTTGAATGGAAAGATATACAGATGACCATGAGAAACCAACAAGGATCTGAAGATGACCTAAATTAAAAAAACTAAAGAACAGGACACCCAAAGTATAACGACCCCTGCGACGCCCATTGACCTTGAGATTGATAATATGGAAATTAAGCGAAGTGATAAAATATTGGGAAAAATAAAACAAACAAGAGAATGGCCATCTGGAACGTCACAACAATGCTACTTCCCGGAAGAATGAATGAAATAGTTAACGACATTGAGAGATACAAGATCGATCTGGCGGCAATACAAGAAACTAGATGGAAGGGAAGTGGTGAAATAAGAATAAAAAAATATATAATGCTATACTTTGGCGAGAAAAAACAGGGTAGAAACGGGGTGGCCTTCATAATAGAGAGAAATATGGCAAAGAATATATTGAAATTTAATCCAATTAACGGCCGACTCGCTTACGTTAGAATTAAGGGTGAACACACGAACCTGTCTGTGATAAACGTTTATGCCCCAACTGAACAAGCAAGTGATGAAGAGAAGCCAGAGATTTATGAAGAAATAGAAAAACTATACGAAAGGATACCAAAAAGAGACGATTTGATACTACTAGGTGACTTCAATGCCCAAATTGGAAGAGAGATCTATGTAAGAAACGTGGCTGGAAAGCACACAATACACGAGAAAACTAACGAGAATGGAGAAAGACTGTGTAATATGGCCACGGTATGTAACTTACAGATAGTAACAACGAATTACAAACATAAGAACAAGCATAAAGAAACATGGTTAAGACCTGGCAGTGACGAGGGAAACCAAATTGATCATATACTAGTTGCAAGGAACAGATCTTTTAGAGTGGACGATGCAAGATCATATAGAGGAACTACGGTAGACACAGATCATAACATAGTAATAATGAAAGTAAAAATGGGAGGAATTCAAAGAAAGACATAGGTCGAAAGAACGAAAAACAACAGATTGGCATCCGAAAAATTAAATGATGAAGACAAAAGAGAGAAATATGCGCAAGCGCTGCAGAAAGAGATAAAAAATAAACAACAAACCAAGAATATAGATGAAGAATGGACGAATATTAAGAGTAGTATAATGAACGCGACAGAAAAAACAGTAGGCCAAAGAGAAAAAAAACACAACAAACGAATGGTTTGACGAAGAATGTGAAGCTATGATAGAGACCAAGTGAGAGGTAAGAATGAAATGGATGAGATCACAAAAAACGGAAGAAAAAGAAAAATACAAAGAAAAAATAAAACAGACTGTTAAAATGTGTAAAGACAAGAAACAAAAATGGTTGGAAAGAATGATGACAGACATAGAAGAAGCCCATAGAAACCCCAGTGAATTTTACAAGAAGATAAAACAACAGAAGATTGAAAACAGAACAAGATACAAGAGGAATGAAAGATAAAAGAGGAAATACCAAATATGAGGAAGCAGAGAGATCAACAACATATTGCTGTGTAATTCCTCTCAAATTTGCACACCCCGGGTTAGTGTTGGGCGCCAACTTTCTGAATGAAAGTAAATTTATAAAAATTTGAAAAATGAAGTTTCCAGGGGTGCAATTTCTCAAGAAATTCACGATCCTTGTCCCTCTTTTAGCTCAATCGTTGAGATTCCCTCAAGGTGTGGTGGATTCATAGAACTCAATTAAGGGATGCTGATTAAGGTTGAATTAATGTTGTTGACTTGAATCATTGATGCTTTGATAATTGAGATTAACAAATTTGCCTTCGTTGACGTAATCTTTAAACTTTGAAATGCTTACTGTTGTTGAATAGAAGCGATGAATAAAAGATTGTTTGTGGTCGAAAAATAGTTTTATATTTAAGAAAATAAATTAATCAAATCGCATGCGCACAAATTATCAGATAAATTCTTATCTGAAAAATAATGACAATGTTAAATATCAAATAAATCAAATCGATGCATCCAAATTTGCTTCCTTCTTCTTGGTGTTTTGAATAAATTCAAAACCTTCTGCTTTCCAGTAGCAGTTTTAAATTGTTTATTAATTAAATGTTGTTTATTAAATCAAATAATCGCAAAAATGTTTATTAAATTTCGTTGACGAGGATAGTGCTACTAGTTAGTCACGTCCTATTATAAATGTTGAAGACAAAAATATAAATTTTCAAATAATAAAGTTTTCAAATACCTGGTGTTTAAAATATCCAACTTCATGAGAAAAAGACCTGCGCACTAACAAATTTTAACTACGCGTACACTTCACTGCGTTTCACCACTTGGCTTCTTGTTGATGGCGTTGATGATTCTCGAACTCCCGCTTTGTGATTTCTAGCGACTTTGAATTGCCAGTTGACACTTGTTGATTGGTAGAATCGTGTTCGTGTAGTACCAGTGAATTGTTGTTGGAATTCGTTTACCAGTTATTTAAAAGGTGAGTCATACTTTTAACTCGTTGATTGTGGAGATGTTCAACAAGAGGTAGCCATTGTTGTAAAATTGTTATCTAATTTAGACAAACATCAAATTGGTCGAACATCTGGGTGTTTTTGGATTGAATTGTTCACCCTGGAGGTACACGTCTTGCTTATTCGTGAGCTAAAAATAGACTGTTTGTTTTTATGGAGACACCTGTCCATCCATTTCGATCATTGTTGGAAAACTTTCACTATTTTGAGCCGCACATCCGTCGTTTTGAAGAGTTCGTGGAAGACTTTTATTCTACGGAGCTGCACGTCCGTCCATTTTGAGCATTCGAGGAAGACTTTTATTCTACGGAGCTGCACGTCCGTCCATTTTGAGCATTCGAGGAAGACTGACTTTCTACTTGCGCCATTCGTGAAAATTGGTCAAATTTCCTTATCAGTGAGTCGAGTTTCTCACCTTCATGAATTTTATGTTCACTAATCGTCTTTAAATTTACAGGAGCGCTTTTATCCATGATGAGTTGATTAACTGTGTGGTTCCCCGACGTCTCGTGAATACAGTAGCACTTTTGTAGGCAAGATTTAGCTGAGTTTTCCACCTTTTTCTTATCACGAAGCTCGTTATCAAATTGAAGCGAAAATGACCTTTATATACACTTTTGGAGATTTATAGTTGCAAATTATGACCATTAGAAAGAGTAGATCATTTAACAAGTTTTCATATAATCGGTTTCACAATATAATTGTTATTCATGGAATAAATTCCATTTTTGTACAGTACAATTTTGGTTATGTTCATTTGTGATAACATTCACAGCAATTTTACCGTATTTTACCTAAACAATCCTTTATTACTAAATTTTGAGGTGACAAAAACCTCTGTGAAATCATATTACAGCTTTTAATGTCATTTACCAATGCTTAAAGATCTTTATTAGTACATTATTTAGAGAAATTGCTAAATTTGTTTATCTTTCTTATCTTTTATATTTTAATGAGGTCAAATGCTATGTGCAATTTAAGTACAAGTAAGAAATTCAATGTTTTGCATCGACCTGGTAGCTTGGAACACAGCAATATGGAGAGAATATTTTAAGGAACTGCTCAACGAAGACTCAAAAGAAGAAGAAACAGAGACGGAACCAGAGTATGAAGAATTCCACAAAGTATTAATGTCGATGAAAAACAAAAAAAAAACAGGACTGGACTCCATAGACTCCGAGCTAATGAAAATGGGTGATGAAACTACGAAGAGAAGAATATACGAATTGATTTTATTGGTGTGGAGAGAGGAGAGAATGCCAAAGGAGTGGAGCGTAGCGAAGATAATCCCAATCCATAAAAAAGGAGACATGAGAGAGTGTAGTAATTACAGAGGAATATCATTATTGTTGAATAACGCCTATAAAATCCTATCGAAAATAATACATACAAGACTATTAAAACACGTAAACAAAGAGATAGGTGACTACCAACAAGGCTTCAGACCAGGCAGATCGACAACGGACGCCATATTTATAGTTAGCCAGATTATGGAAAGATGTTACGAACATGACATTGGGGTTGAGATGCTATTTGTGGATTTTAAGCAAGCCTTAGACAGAGTCAACAGAGGTTACGTGGTCAAGATGTTAAGAGAAATGAAGGAAACCTGCAAAACTTATAGGTTTAATACAAATGACACTTAATAAATCGGCAGCAGTGGTTGCAACAAAGAGGGGTACTACTGAGGAATTTAACATAAATGCTGGAGTGAGGCAGGGTGGTTCAGCCTTCCATAAAGAGGTTCAAATAGTTGCTTACGCGGATGACATTGCGATAATAGCAAGAATATACAAGGCGATGGTCGAAATGTTTACGAAGATAAAGGAAGAAGCAGAAAAAGCGGGATTGGAAGTAAGTGAAACAAACACCAAAGTAATGAGATGCCATAGAGGAAGAAATAGAGAGCTGAATAGGGTTAAGATATTGGATTATAATTTCGAAGAAGTAAAGACCTTTAAGTACCTCGGAATACATATCAACAACGCAAATGAGAGAGGAGTAGTTAAGGACAGAGTAATGGCTGGGAACAGGGCTTTCTACTGCAACAAGAAGTTAATAACGAACAAACAAATAAAAAAAAGGGACGAAGATGAAAATATACAGGACCCTGATAAGACCCGTGGTAACATATGGTATGGAGACAATGTGCTTAACGAGAAGAGAGGAAGAGAAACTGCGGGTCTTCGAGAGAAAGATAACGAGGAAGATTCTGGGGCTGGTTAGGGTTGGCGAAGAGCAATACAGAGTAAGAACAAACGAAGAAGTAGAGAATGAACTGCGGGGAAAAACAATTGTGAGACATATCAAGGGTTTGAGATTAGCATGGTTTGGACATGTTGAGAGAGCGAATGAAGATAGTGCAGTTAAGAGCGCCATGAAGTGGAGACCGAGCGTCGAGAGGCCGAGAGGAAGACCAAGGGCGAGATGGGACGAAGAGATTTACAACGATTTGAGAGTAGGGGATAAGAAACTGGAGAGAAACTGCACATTATAGGAAGATATGGAGAAGGATCGTAGAAGAGGCTAAAGCGTACAGAGAGCTGTAAGTCAAATTATGATCGAGAAATTAAATGATGGAAAATAGCGACTAATCCACCCTGAAAATTGGATTGAAGAGCGTCCAACGACGTGGTGATATTCCGTAAGTAATGGAGTGCCGACTTATTATTATTATTTTAGCATTTTCTTACAAAATCCTTGGACACGTCAATCTTATTATGTTTTTATGCAGTACGTTTTTCTACTATTGACATTTTTTTATCCTGTTTTCATTTTGAGCTATGACGTCATCGTAAATTTTTTTTAATATCAACCCTTATTTTTCTTTCCGGATTTGGATAGAGCACAATTTTCTGCATATGAACATGTAAAGAAACTAACCTTGAAGAGAATATTTTTCGAGATAATCGGTCCTAAAGTTTCCAAAATGCATGACATAATTATTTATCAAGAAGGCGCTGGAAAAAGTAACACGCCTATTGGAAGCGTTTACAAGGACGACCTGACTCGGGCGGGGTACATGCACATTATGCTTCGATTCGGTTGCGCTCGTAGCTGGGGCACTCTCGAATTTACCGGAGCATCTTCAAAGGTCAGTGTAATACATGCACTTGCATCGCTGTTTGTTCGGATCTGAAAGCATTTGACAAATAAGGGCCGGATTCTGATATGAGCCGCGGTGGTTTTGTGAAGCGAAGTTGTCCAGTACTGCATCAACTCGCTGGCAGGGTCGTCTTCGTTTTTATCTTCTTCGGTGTCGTCCAATTCTTCTTTTTGTCTTGACCCTAAGGAGAGAAGACAGAGATTGTCTAAAATGTGGGGGTTGTCTAAAATTAAATTATTAATATCGCTGGTATTCTTGCTGACGATTTCCTTAGGTTTCTTCTACCTAAGGAACTCTTCAAGTTGGTAGTTACCCAACTCACGGACGAGCGGATTGTCAGATGCCACCCAGGCTTAGTTTCGCATAGCTTATGTAATCGTGTATCTTTACGAGAAATTTGGTTAGGTGGTGGCCACCTTTTTCATTTTAACATAATTGTTCGGTGCGAAATTTTAAGAGTAATACCCTAATAAGGTGAAGCGTTCCGATAAATATACGAAATAGCTTTTGTTAGAAGGAAATCTAAGTACATATAAGGAAAACATAATATCAATTATTAATACCATACAAGGAAACCTTTTAATATTTAAAACTACATTTTTTTTATCAATTTATCAACAAACAAAATAATATGTAATAGAGGGAAAAATATAGAAATGTAATCAACTTGAATGTATCATCTTATCGTGCTTGATATTGTAAAGTTGCGCTTCTAATCTACAATTTATCTACTGTTATTGTATATGACTGTGTACTATTGCTAAATACGTACCTGTTACATCCGTAAGGTAGGCCAGGAAGTACAATTTTACAAGTTTTACGTTGAATTTACAAGTAACTGGTAAGTGTAATTATTTACTATTTGTATAATTTTCTAAGTTTTTTAAATCAATATTGCTGATTTATCATTACAAAACCGCCTAATTAATGCAAAAAAATTTATCAAGGTGGAATATTTTATCTTTTAATTTTGTACCGATACCCACGTATCAAACTATAGAGGTTTTTTTTTATTTTAAATTTATATTATTCAGGAACATCAAAATCAAACGATGAACGTCGAAAAATACGAAGTACTAAATAATATTGAAGATGTGGAAAAGACTACTCCCCTTTCTGATGTACGGCGAACCCGAGTAAAAAGTACTGGTAGACCTCCAAGTCAGTGTTTTCTTAAAGAAAATGCTCTTCACCGTTGTGTTTCATTGGAATGTGAAGAAGTGCTAAATGATCCGCCCG
Organism: Podabrus alpinus; assembly: GCA_932274525.1. NCBI lineage: Eukaryota > Metazoa > Arthropoda > Insecta > Coleoptera > Cantharidae > Podabrus > Podabrus alpinus. The sequence continues at coordinate 101,076,805 of OW026452.1, forward strand.
AAAATTTTTCAACCGAATCGAATAATCCAACGGTAATGGAAGTTATAGAGAAAAAGAAAGAAGATGACGAAACGGTTGAGACTGAAAATATTTTACCGAGAAAAACGAACCTGGTGATACCACCTAAACACGTTATTAAAGAGGAAATTCCCTGGATGAAAGAATTTCTTAAAAAAAGAGAACATAAGCGTTCCTTAATAGAAGACGAGAAGAAAACTATAGAAGAATTTGTTAAAAATCATGAAATAACTAAATGGACTAAGGCTTCTGCAGTTGAAGTTAAAAAACTTATGACGAGTTATAATAAAGCTGAGCAAGATAAAAATATGGTAAAAAATGATGATGATAATAAAAAAATAGAAAATGGCGTTGTGGTTAATAAAAAAAGTGAAGATATAACAACTATTGAAGAAAATGCCGTTGCAGAAAGTAAAGTGGTTGTTAATTCAACAAATTTTGAAAAATATACCAGGGTTGCTGAAACGCATGAAGTTGCTACTACCACCGAATCGACCAGCAAACCAAATATACCGAAGAGAGTTGACAAAAAACCAATAGATTTACCAAAAATCGATTTAAGTAAGATAGAAGTAACTAATTGCGAATTAAATACTCCCAAGGTGGATTGTCAAATTTCTGCACCAAAATTACCCATGTTAATTAGTGACGATATCGAAGATAAAGCTGATAGAGAAAAGGACGGAAAAAACTCTAGTCAAATTCAAATTCAAGAATTAATAATAAGAATAAAAAATTTTGAAGAAACTTGTTATAAGCGATTGAAGAACATTCGAAATGAAATAAAAGTAGTACATCGGGAAGTGGCGTCTCAAAGCGAATTTGTTGCAGAATTTGTGAAAACTTTAGAACAAGATTTAGCATCCATTAACAATAAAAATTAAATAGTACCATGCATACCATGTTGAAAAGTTAAGAAGGTTTGAAACTGAAAGGAAGATGTTTTTTCTTAGGAAGAAAACCATTTGGTAGTGGTGACCTCTAATGTTTCATTTTTATTACCAGAATACCAATTTAATATTTTGTAATAGAGAAGTGTCACCAGTTCTTAATTTTCTTATTTTTTTTGGCTGTAAAGTACGAAACTGCCATTCTATGTTTTAAAAAAAATTAATAATTTTAATTTACTATAAAAAACTTATGTTATTAGAATTTTGAAAGTGTAGGTTGTAGAGAAGGCTTATAGCAGTTTATACGTACTCACTTTAATAATTTATTTCCAATTTATTCATGTCTCCTAATAAACTTATCAAAATCTATTTTGAGATTTCTTTGTGAAACTTCCTGTACTTATAATAAACTCTTTCTGTATAAAATATTTTTATACAGTAAATTAGAAATTAAAATTTTTTTTTTACTTTTTATGTTGTATGTATTTAAACTATCAACTAAACTTTACTATCGGAGAAATAAAAATTTTGCACGTTTTTAAGGATGGTTCTATTAGCTATTTATAATAAATAGGTTATAAATAAGAAATTTTTGATAGTTGATGTGTGTGTTTAATATAAAAAAAGCTTATAAACCTAATCAGAATATACAAATCTTATCATATCAGATAGCAAAATATGTGATACAATTACACACTTATTAAAAAAAAAGTTTGTTATCGCAATGTTATTACGAGCCAGTTTTGAAACGATTTGCATAACCCTATCCGTAGGTATACGTAACAAAGAAACCAAAACATTTCTTTTTTCGCACTAAAATACATTTTCGCCATAAAACATCGCACCGCCAAAGGAGATATATGTCATAACATTCACCGACTTTCAAGTTAGATAATTCGTGCTACAAATAAAACCAAGTATCACCATATGCAAATAATTTCTCACACCAAATCCATTTTGGAAGAATTGTTAAGTGGGAATAAATTCCCTATATAAATGGATCATATCTGTAAATAATGTGAACAAAGGGGCGTGTGTATTTACCGGATGCGGCAGTCTTTTCACAGGAAGATACTTCCAGTGTAAGTATTTGATTACTAAAACTAAACTTCTTCTGCCTATCTATTTGTTCATAACGCATTCTCATTGGTTTATTTTTTTGTTAATAACTTAAATAAAACAAAGGTTTCAGAAAATAATTCACATCGAAATAATTCAAATGATTTCATTTGAAGATTGTGTTCTATTGATGGAATTGTTTTTAAATGTGGGCTCTCAAGAATCATAATAACATGTTTGCCTTGGTTGTGCGGCCTATAGGCCTTATCTCTTCATGACTTAGGTACCTTTCTATACTATGTTTTGTGTGCGCGTGCAAAGTGTTATCACATACATCAATCACCAATAGTTTAACGTGGGCTCCAAACAACGGGAATATACTTCCTACGTACTGTTACACATTTTTACGAAAATCAGTATTACAATATAATTAATTTCGTTTTTGCAGCATATTTTTTTGAGATGAGAAATCAGGAAATTTTGAGGCAAATTGTCATACAGTCAAATCGCACTCTGGGCTGTAGCTACGCGAATGAATGAATATTTGTGTAAAATTTTCGAGTAAACAGTATACTTACCTGATATGTTAATTCATTCCCAAAACAACAATATAGAAACAATTGCAGTATTGAAGTGACGTTGAAGATCATCACTTGTACCATTACAGCTGGTATGACCATCTGAAATATTGTTCGAACATTTTAAAGAAGACCGCCAGAAACACAGTAGAATAAACTCACCCCGGCAAATATATAGAAGCAAATAGCGACAACAGATTGTAGCAGTTGAACCAATAGAAAATGTTGATACACTTCCTTCAATGTATCGCAAATCCTACAATTTAAAGATTAAATTAAAGATATGAAAGTTAATCGAGTCAAGTGCTTATATCAGTGCCAACTTTGACATAACCCTTGCTTCGATGTAATCAATTTAACCACGATGAAAATTTTAATGTGATAATGGGAATTGAACTACTAAATGCAGCTGTCTGGATGCGAATCTAACTCAGAGCTGTATAATTTCAGCGCGAAATGAGTTTTTATTTAATTCTAATGTCAGTCGAAAGAATTAAGTCATAGCACAAAAGTTGCCAACCTCTAAGTATAATAATCACGCCATAAAAGGTATTTTCGCAAGTAACTAAAAGTAACCGGTTAGTCTCTGGTTAGGTAAATTCTTGTTTATTATCTCAGGTTAATTTTGGTTATTCGTGAAAATATACCTATATACCACGTCTAGTTGTCTATTTATAGAACATAATGTGAAAATATTTATATTCAAAATTGATCATTTACACCGAAATTTGTGTACAACGTATATCTTAGAATTCTAATAAATTCCAAGGATTTTTAATGAATTCCAGGTATTTCTGAGAATTTCCTAAGAATTTCAATGATTTCCAAGAAATTCTCAGTCTTTGCAAATGCATTAAAAATAAATAAATTAACAGAATTCGGAATTCCAAATTTTCCAAATAATTCCAAGGATTCCAAATTTCAAATAAATTTGAGATATTTACTTCTCGATCTATGACTTACCACTACCACTGTTACATTGGCTACAAAACGGTTTAAAGTGGGTAACCAAAAATTAATGGCTGATAGCCCGCTTTGTAGCTAGTTATTTTATTGTAAACTGTAATAGAAATTAGAAAAACAAACCGAATAAGTAATTTGTGATGTTGAATATATTCAATTAACAACTTCGTTTTTTCTTCTTGAAATGCACTACTCTCACTATCTCTTTCCTCTTCTTCTGTTACAAGATTATTCAAACGTAGTCTTAATAGCTTAAATTTCACAGAACAATTGTAAACAAGAGCGCAATACAACGTATCAAAAGCTATATATTATGGTGAGCATATAACAAAATACGAAGTTATCCAAATCGCTATAGTGATCAATTCGTATGAAGGACTATTGTTGTAAAATGAAGCAGGAACTTTTAACATAACAGGAAAATCTCGATTTCCACTTATAACCGCTCCAAAGACATAAAAAACTATCTATATATAATATCGTTTTGCGGATCTTCTTATTGCTTTATTTTGATTGTTAGGCAAAACATTTACTTATTATCCAAAATTGCTTCCAAACGATCGTAATTATTTCAGCAAATTGTTTCTGATATTTCCTCAAAGTATAAAAGCGCATAAACGCCTGCACAATAACATTAACAGTAGTAAAAATTATAGATGCTTTAGCTAAATCATTAGCAACATCATACAAATACCAGCCGTTTAGTATGAATAGCGTTCCTAGAAGAAATAATCCTATATTACGTAAACATTTCGTTAAAATAGTTTGAGTTTCAGGTCAAACACTGATCAACTGCAAAACATATTTTGGGAGTATCAAGAAGGATTTTACTGGATCGTTTTTTATTTTTCGGGATCGTTCTGTAATTTTTATATTAGTATCAAAAATTTTGTGAAATTAAAATTCGAATATTACCTGCATAAGAATCCTCATCTCCCTTATTCCAATCAATGTTTGAAAACATTTTAAATGTTCTACTAAAACGTAAATATTTGGTTATATAACATTAAAGACATAAAAGAGAAGAGTGCTTATGTCAGGGAGAGTTAATGTAACAGTTGTGTGACAAGCACATTTCACGCACCATAATATAACATACAGTTGGTATTAATTAATGCAATAGGTTACAAAATTTATTAACAAAAGACGGCGGCATAGCCTGATGGTTAGCACGATCATAACGTCAATTTCTTGACCGTCTCCGTGCTTCAGAGTGCACGTAAAGCCGTCAGTCCCCCTGTGTTAATGATTTGCCTTCATAACAACAAAAACAGGGGTTTTCTCATCAAAGGCCGGCTTAGCAAGCTATTTAAGATTTAAAAACAAATTATGCTCACAGAACTAATTTGAAAAAAATTATCGATTTTAGGTGAAGTTGTGGTTTTGTATGGCTAATACCTTTCTAATACTAAAGAATTTCTCCCGGAAACGAAAAGTTTTTTTTTAATAATTCTTAAATATTTTCAGCGTAACTCTCTTCAGCAGTTTTGCTTAACCTATTTTGTCAGAATTCTATGCCCCCCCTCCCCCGGCCCGCTTTTCCTTCATTAAATACTATTTTCTTTCATTTTATATTTCAAATTTTATTCTGGTAAACATTAAACAATATACGAGTAACATACCTTTTTGCAAATATCTTATAATCAAATAAGCAAATTTGAAATGAAACCTTGTGATACGTTTTATTTCGAAATTTCAAAATCTTACTGCTTACAATTACAATATGAATTTGATTTTATATTGGCCCGAAATTTTAAATTTTTGTGATTTCAGTGTTACAAGTCAGCTGCTAATTATTATTAACGGATCTATTAATTCCTATTCTAATTGTGATAAACTAAAATAAAAAGATGTTTTAAAATACTATCTAACCCAATTAAATCACAGTAGTAGATAAAAGCATTGAAATATTAATTAAGGTTACAAAATAATTTTTGACAAAATTTGAAAGAAAATTGGATTACAATTTTTATTTTGTAAATTTCTGAAATTGTATTTTATTCAATATTTTTATTTGACAAACTTTGTCGTTACTGCAATGTCGCACCAAGGCATTATAGCTTTGCTATTCAAAATATTGCCTTGAATCCTTATAAAATTTCTTTCAACATTTTCTTACTGCAAAACAATTTGAAGATTCATTTGGGTTTTGCACCAGTAAACATAATATTTTCAAAACCAAAATCATGAATAACTTATATAATTGTGTGTTCAGTTTCTATCTTACAGCTCAAGCTTAACGTTGAAATGCGGATCGAAAAAACACGAATATTCCGGAGGGACCTTACAAGAATTGAAGTGGTGAAGCGAAACTTTGCTGTTTGTCTTGATAACGCAATCTTTTCTCCCCGTTGTTAATGAGGGAACAGCCCAGAAAAGAAAGCGACTCGCGCAGAATGTAAAACCTTCTACTTTTATTGTTGAGCACCCTGATGTTAATATAAGCTAACTCGTTGTAGCGGTGAACGAGGGCAGTGAGTTCCACTCCGTGCAATGCTGAAAACAAAATGAGGGTACGCTTTCGTCGAAATAAAACAATAGTTAATTGACAATATTTAATGCAAATAAAGCGACAAAACATACGTGGATGTAACGTGCTTAAAAATAAATGCACGTTAATAAATGATTAACCGTCACGTCAAAGATGTTACAGAACTGGGGAGACCAGAAGGGCACCCCGCCAATGCAAAAAGTTGGCTTCAATGACACACAAAATAAATTTACCACCATAAACAAACAAGAATATAAAAATACGTTACCCAGAGCTCCGGTAAGTTTACAAAATATAAGATGACAATGGCTTCTTGATTGATATGGGGTAGTATTCTAGTAAGTGTTGACCCAATGGTTCCCTTCTGAAGTCCAAAATCGGTAGACACCGACGTGATGAACCGACAGCAGGTTTTGGCAGGATGAACGATGTTGGAACGACGCCTCATTATTTGATGGAATGGCACACTGATACAATCCAAGATATAATGGTGATGATCCAACAAAATAATCAATCATCCAAAATTGACAGCAAGTTGGTAATTGTCAAAATATACACCAGTACTTTTACCAAGTGACAGTTGGCAATACTGACGATTATCGCACGATGAAAAACTGTGGTCGATAAAAAAATAATTCCAACAACGGTTGAATTGGCAAGACAGATATCAAAAACGCTTATTTTCACTAATATCCGTTAACACGGCGAAAATATAAACACGCACGATATTTTAAGTAACTGAAGATCGTAAATCGAAACAAAATTATTGATTTATGCTCCCGATCACAAAAATGTCGACCTTCTCGCTCGACTCGAAAATGTCTCGCCCGAATTAAAAATTCTAATGCGCATGAGATATCTTTCTAATCATATCAAGTTCGTTGTAAAAGGCAGTTCAAAGGTGGCGCTAAATGTATGAATAAATTTAAATAAATTTTAAATTTGTAGCAAAAATAAATAAAATTTTGTTACAGTCTGTAAGGTAAGATTTATATTGTTAATTTTTAGGTGTTACATAAACCCGCTTTATTTGTTCAAATCCGTAACGACTATTTTAGAGTTCTTGAGATCATTTCTAGTTGCGAAATTTAGTTGTCTTGATTGAATTTTCTCCATTTGCCTATTTCCTTAGTATCATAAGAGACATTTCAGTGCTCCCAACTTGGATGTGATAATCACGGACCCCTGCGCTTATTTGTTGGTTGCCGCGGGTTCTCTCGGAGACTTCGCAAAGTCTCCCAAGACGAAATTGATAGGGTTATCAGGTCTCCTTCTTTGAGTGATTCGGAGAAGGTGAGGGGGGCGGCTCCATTTATACGAGAAGGCCTTGATGGTGGGTAGGCAACCGTTCTTTTTATTTATTGCATTTGTTGCAGTAGGGCGTATCTCTGGTGCATGCCGCTGCCAGATGGCCCGAGGAACCGCAGTTCATGCAGTCGCCACTTCAATTCGGCCCTTTGAAGTTTTCAGCTGATTCCTCTGTCCCTAGTATCTATGGCATGTTTGGAGCATGTCGGGTAATTTCAGAACTTTACAAGAAGTTACAGCCCTTCAAATTAATTCAAATTTGACTTGTAGAGCTTCAATAATTTATTTATTTATTATACATTTGGCTACTTGGATCCGAAATTTTAAGGTGGGCACAATTTTGGTTTAGGAGTTACATCGAAATTAATTATGGTGGTCATCAATCGAAACACTTTACCAAAAGTACCAAAGAAACCAAAATCGTGCCCAATTTAAAATTTAGTATACAAGTTACCAAAAATGTGATACAGATATATATTTTTTTGAGAATTTTGAATTGCCCGTTTTGGTGGAGGGATACTAAAAGTCAAAATTTGATCAGTGCTCCCATTTTGTAACCTTAATTATTAATACAAAATATCCACTGGGTGCCGGGTCATGAGGGAATTGAGGGTAATGAGATCAGGCTCAAGGGCTGCCCCGACTGGGCCCGAACCATTCTGTGGATTGTCCAAGACACACAGGGGGTTGGAGGTCCGGAAGTGGGAAGCCGAGAACAAAAAACCATATGGCATAGTATACCAGGACAAAAACAGGCGAAGAAATTTATAGAGTATTCGACTGCAGAGGCTAAAAAGCTTCTTCTACTATCAAAGAATGAAATCAGGCTCATCACGGGGTTGCTCACCGGACATTGTCAGGTGAGATATCACCTCAAAAATTGGGAATGGAGGACGATGACAGATGCAGACTCTGTGAATCGGAAACCAAATCAGCCGAACACATTCTCTGTAGCTGCGATGCCTTAGCCCGATCCAGGCTAAAATATCTGGGACAAACACAACTAACACCCAATGAGGTGCAATAAAAACCTCTCAGGAGTATACTATGTTTTGCCAGCAAAATTGAATTCCTGAACTCCTAATTAGCAGGGTAATGAACAAAAGATCAATACTGGTCGCAGTTCTGAAAGGCTCTTGCAGCCAATCGACCCCTAAGTACAATACAATACAAATACAATAATACAAAATAACTTAACCAAAAAGGCCTATTCAATATCTTCATTTTACTAAAACAAATCGTGTCTCCAAGTGGTATGGTTCGGCAAGTAGAAATACTTCATAGAAGCTCTACAAGCCAAATTTGAATTATTTTGGAAGGCTGTACAATGTAAACGGGCCACTTTAGGACCAAACAAAAAAATACGGGTCCGTTTATTTGGCATAACTGAGAAGTATACCAAATTTGAGCAAAAGCGAAGAGGAACATGAAAATAATAGCAAAAAATTGGTTGATTTCATAATGGAATTCATTTCTCTTTAATGTATGTGTTATGAGTTGGAAGTGTTATCCCAGACCAACAGAAGACCTAGTGGTTAACGCTAGCTTCGAACCGTGGAAAAGTATATGCACTTCATCCCCTGAGAAGCTGTACTATAATCAGATTATAATTTGGTGGTTTGCCATTGCTCTCAGACGAAAAAAAACAACAAAATATTATAGTCCCTACTGCACCAGCAATCAAACCGGGTGTTTTATTTAGCTTAAATATTTTATTTGTACTTACACTATCGGATTTTTGGTGCTCGGATTTAATATTTTTCGTATAATATCTCGCCATTTATTAATTAATATAAAAACATAGCTGTATGCAAAATTTCAACATGGGGATTATTTGCAGCAAAGCTTATTCAACAGGCTTTAAAACAGCCAGAAAAACTTATTTCGGTTAGGTGCTTTATTTTTAAACAAAGTTCATACATAAAGTACGTTATAGACATTCTGGTGATTGAAACGACATGTTAGCAGATTACATAACTATTCCAAAAAAAATTACGAGGTTTAAGCGGAAGTAAAGACGAGCAACTCCATCTCTTCAAATTGTAAACGAAGGTAGCTCATCAAATAATGGACTACGTTTGCCTTATCGTGTGACCGCGGTTTTGTGGTCACTCCGTATATAACAGAGCTCGCTTAATCTCCATCATCTAATTTTGGGGTTGAAACAGCCATAGGACTATTTTAGAGGGATTAGTAACCCGAGAGTGCAGCACTCAAGGTTGATGTGGTCATCAAATATCTTCAGTAGCAAACAATTTTATGGAACAATCCAGCGATTATTATCAATTTCCACAACTTTCAACTTCTTTTGATAGTTGTCGTTTGTCCACCATCTTCTAATTAAGAATACCAATTCTGCATAATCGGAATTTTCGATTATCCGAGGTACCTTTTCCTTTTTTTCTAATAATAAAGCATAGTAATAAAGCAAATAAGCATTTTCTCTAATAATCAGAGTTCTACGGCATACACTATGCAATGCTGTAATATAAATAATTTCATTTTTGCAGCATTTTTTTTTTACTCATATTATTCATATTTCAGTAATATTTTAGTTATATATTTTATTATATAGTATATAATATTTTATTTTAGGTTAAGTTATTTAAATAAATAGACACGGCACTATTTACTACTTAATTCTGTTTTAAACTAAATGATTGTGAATAAAATTCATTACAGCTGTGGGCTACAGCTGGCCTCGGCGTTTCACCACTCGGTAATCTAGCTAAACCCACAGCCGTAATTCAGATGTGCTAATTTTTTAACCTATTTTTTTATAATATATCCATTCAGGTGTGTGCAGTGTAAAGTTTGTTTTTGTTTCTATTTATTTATGGTTTGCTTCCATTTTATCTAACATAGCACGTAAGACAGTGTAAAATGAGAACGACATTTTGAGAACCTGCACAAAACTGGCGTAATTAATCGAAGTAAATCCACGTGCACTAAGTTCTTCTCCTGATTGAGCTTTATGCATTAACATAATTAGCAATTTGGATAATTTATTATAGTGTAAATAATGCCATCCGCATCTAAAAACTGCATATGATACTGTTCGGCTCTAAAAATATAAAATATTCGTTAATCTTATCTTCTTAATATTTTCTTCTAAAAACTTCTTCGATATTTATCCTCTCAGAATCACACTAGAAAATAAAAATACAATTGAGTTTTGCATTGTAGATTGTAGGTTGAATTGTATCTTCATTTGTCAGTGCGGATCTGAGGAGATGAATAACGCCGATAAATTCGTAATTTTCAAAAATTAACTCGTTAATTAAACGAATAAAATTACTTTTTATAACATAAGTTTTCAGCAGTGCTAGGGGAGCATGAGTAACAATGAGACGCTGGTAACAGTGATACATTTGAAATAAGAGAGTGACAAATATGAGAAAAGTAGTGAGAGAAAGTATGAAAACAAAGGGAAGTTGGCAGAGACGGCACAACAAAACAATTCTATAATAAGATTTCACACATTAAAGGGGGAATTACAGGGCAACATAGGATCTTCTTAAAGCTTACAATAACGAGGCGGTTGCGAATAAAACGGCAACAGTTTAAAACAGACACTTTGATACATTTCTCAATGTTGAAAATTAAAATAAATATACAGCGGATATTTACATGACGGTTTACCCCTATATTGAAGACCCGACGTTTGAAGGAGTGACGAAAGCTGTGAAACAGCTGAAAAATTCAAGGGTTTCTGGAGGGGACAACATCGCATCAGAATACTGTAGACATACATACTGCACTGACGAATACACTGCTTTACGTATAAGTAATATGTGAACCTGAGAAAAAATGTCCGACGAATGGAAAGAGGCTATAATATTCTCAATATATAAATAGGGGGACAAATGCAAGGTTCCCTGGTTCGACTCCGGGTTTGAGAGCAAAAATTGTTAATGATTTGCCTTCATGACAATAAAAAATAGAGTACAGGAACATCTAGGGCCAGCTCTGCATGCTACCTATGTTGTAAAAGCCCTACATGGAAAATATAGGAGGAGACTAACAGTGTGAGATCCGAAGAGGTAGATCCACCATTTAAATAGGTGTTTATTCGTATATTCTAAGCAAGCATAAGCTATAGTTTCAGCGTCCTGAGGGAAAAATTGTAGAGCTTAATGGCAGAATTTAGAATTCCAGCAAAATTGAAACACCTCACAAGAATTGGTGCCAGTAGGAGACATCGAGGATGAATATTGCTTGAACAAAAGCGGAATAAGACAAAGAGTTGCTTTCTCTCTCTGATACTGTTTGGAATTGCTCTGGAGAAAGTCATAAGAGAATCAAAGGTTTTTGAGTAGATGGCCTCAGACTAATCGTGGTCTATGCAGACGACATCGATGTAATAGGTAGTTTGGTAATAAAAGTTAAGAAGTTGACTTAAAAATGGGACGCAGGGTAAACGATGACAAAGCAAAGTAATATATGCCTTCTTTATTCTGACACTACGTTCTGTATTTCCCAACTATAGAGCCTGTTGGTTCTGTGAGCAGTTTGGTTTTTACAATCATTAACACAGGGGGACCGCCGCGCCGCGCCGTCGTTACGTGCCCTCCGAAGGATGGAAAACGGTTAAGAACTTTTAGACTGTACCCGGAGTCGAATCGAGGAGCCCTACGTTAGCAGATGTATATGTGTGGTTTCAAAAAGGGACAGAGAGATAGTAGATAGTAGCTGCAGTAGATGTATCTACTTACTTAACGGCTTACTGAAGTCAAATGTTCTCTCAAGAAAAATAAAGATAACAATCCATAAGACAAAAATAACGCCGTTTGATATGTATGCAAGTAAGAGTGGAACGTTAACCAAACAAATGAGAGGAAGTTAAGATGCTTTGAAAGAAGGGTGCTCAGGAAGATTTTGAGACCAACGAGAGACTCACAGAGACAGGAATATTGTCCGAGAAGAAACAGGGACTTGGAGCATTTTTATAAGGATCCATACATAGTTAAAGAAATTTACGCACAGTGTCTAAGGTGGACGGGACATGAGAAGACATTCGATGGGAAGGAGTCCGGCGGAATGCGCCAGATTGAGATGAAGAGATAACATCGTGACTGATCTCTGCATAATGGGGTTGGAGTTTAATCCGGAAAGGATGAGAAGTCGGGAAATATGAAGACAAAATGTTAAGTCAGCCAAAAACTACTCTGGATTGTAGCGCTTCAGGGAATGAATGAATGCATGAATATTTGTGTAAAATTTTCGAGTAAAACGTACTTACTTGGTATGCTAATTCATTCCCAAAACAACAATATAGGAACAATTTCAGTATTGAAGTGGCATTGAAGATCATCACTTGTGTCGTTACAGCTGGTATGACCATCGGAAATATTTTCAATTTAAAGTACCACATTTACCGTAATTGAAGACACTTTGAACCCATCAGTTAAAGAAGACCGTCAGAAACACAGTGAAATAAACTCACCCAGGCAAATGTGCAAAAGCAAATAGAGACACCAGATTGTAGAAGTTGAATCAATAGAAATTGTTGATAAACTTTCTTCAAGGTATCGCAAGTTCTACAATATGAAGAATTAACGATATGTAAGATAACAAGTTCAAGAAATAGGTTATTGTATCAGTACCAACTTTGACTTAACTATAGCTTTGATTTAGTCTTAAAGTAGAACTACAGTGAAAAAACATGTTCCATTTTAAAATGTAATGTGATAATGGGAACTGGACAACTAAACGCAGCTGTCTGGGCACGGATCTAGCTCGGAGCTGTCTAATCTTAGCACGATCTAATTCCAATTTGATGATCTAATTCCAATATCGGCCAAAAGAATTAAGTCGCAGCGCAAATATTCACTTCATCGACTACGTCTAGTTATCTCAAAATTGATCATTCACACCGAGGGGTAAGTAAACCAAAAATTTGTGTAGGTACAACACAGAACCTGGAATTCCAAGGATTTTTAACGAATTTCGGGAATGTTCAAGCATTTCCAAGGAAAAAAAAGTACTGGTATTAAGAACAATATCATTTTCACGACAGAATTTGTTCGAGTGGAACTCGAAATGAAGTTAGCCGCTCAGAAAGTCTAATACTCTTAATATTTTTCAATTATTTACCTGGTGTGTTAATTCATTCCCAAAGCAACAATATAGAAACAATTGCATTATTGACGTGCTGCTGAAGATCATCATTTGTATCGTCACAGCTGGTATGACCATCTAAAACATTTGTAATTCATTGGTTATGGGAGACCACGGCGATGATGCAAAATAAACTCACCCCAGCTAATGTGCAAAAGCAAATAGCGATAGCAGACTGTACCAGTTGAATCAGTAGGAAATGTTGAAATACTGTCTTGAAGGTATCACAAGTTCTACAATAATAACGACATGTAGTAGCTTTAAGCAAATTTAAAATGAAAATTATAATATGCTAATGGGAAATGAACAACTAGGCACGATTGTCTGGGTGCGGATCTAATAATAATTTTAATGCCCTTAACACAACCTTTTTACATCGATTATATTAGACGTCAGGCGCAGCGCAAAGCAGCCAAAAGAATTAAGTCGCAGTGAAAAAGTTTGCTAACCGATTTTCAAAATAAATCAAATTTTTCTGCACTCTACAGACCACGCCTAGTTGAATTTTTTTTTCACGATGCAGTTCATTTAATAATAGATTGACTACAAAGCGGTTTAAAGTAGGCAACCAAATAACGACTTACGGCTATGAAGAATTTTTGGAACTACAATTAATTAATTATTGTAAAACCAGTACAGTTCCCAAAATGTAATCTAGATTATATTATGTAACTGATCAAACAAATATTGTACATAACCTAGAAAAACTAACCGAATGAGCAGTTTGTGATGTTCTATGTATTCAATTAACAACTTCAATTTTTCATTTTGAAATGCGCCACATTCGCTGTCTTTTTCCTCTTCTTCATTTACAAGATTATCCAAACGTAGTCTTAATAGCTTAAATTGGACAGAACAATTGTAAACAAGAGCACAATATAACGTATCGAAAGCTACATACGGAGCGCATATAAGAAAATAGGATACTAAGCTAATCAATACATAGATCAATTCGAATGAAGGACTATTATTATAAAATGAAGCAGGAATTTTCACCATAACAGGGAATTCTCCATTTCCACTTAAAATCGGTTGGTAACAATATGCTGTGCACGATGCGACTCCTCCAAAGACGTAAAATACTACCATCATATAGTACCGTTTTGCTGTTTTCCGTATCACTTTACGTTGATTTTCAGGCAAAACTTTTGTTAGCCAAAATTGTTTCCAAACTATAAAAATTATTTCAGCAAATTGTTTCTGATATTTCTTCAAAGTATAAAAGCGCATAAATGACTGCACAATAACATTAACTGTAGTAAAAACTATAGCTGCTTTAGCTAAATCATTAACAACATCATACAAATACCAGGCGTTTAGTACGAATAGCGTTGCTAGAAGAAATATTCCTATATTGCGCAAAATTTTCGTTATAATAGTTTGAGTTTCAGGCCAAACGGAGATCAGTTGCAAAGCATATTTTGGGAGTAACAAGAAGGATTTCACTGGATCGTTTTTTATTTTTCTGGATCGTTCTGTAATTTTTATATATGTAAGAGTCAAAAATTTTGTGAAATTAAAATTCGGGCATACCTGCATAACAATCGTCATCTCCATTATTCCAATTAATATTTGAAAACATTTTAAATTTTCAAGGAAAACTTGAAATAATATTAAGTAGATGTGCTAAAAAGTAAATATTTTATTAAATAACATTAAAGATATAAAAGAGAAGAGCGCTTATGTCAGGGAGAGATAATGTAACATACAGTTGTTATTGCACCATACGGTTTATTTAGAACCAAGGCTTCATCCCAAATTTGTTCTCTTTGGGTGATTTTTATTTCTTTTTCACTTGGATGATGTCTTATTTGAGATTTCCTTGTCTTCAATTAATTTTGCAAGTGCAAGAGGTTACATAATTTATTAACAAAAGACGGCGGTTATAGCCTACATAACAATAAAAAAACCGGGTACAGGCACATCGAGGACCGGCTTAGCAAGCTACCTAAGATGTAAAACCAAATTATGCCAAATTATGCCAGGCCTTACCGTAAGAGCAAGAAGTAGAAGATTAAACTTCTCGCTTTTAAGTGAATTTGTGTTTTTACCGTCGCTAATATTAAAGAATTTTATTTGTTTTTTAAACGGAAGATTTTGTTTAACCTTTTTTTGTCAGAATTCTACCCCCCCCTCCACTTTGTTCTTCATGTTCCTTCGTTTAAAGTTACATTTTTATTTTATATTGCGTTTTGCTCTGTTTAATATTCGCAGCTTGTAAACTTGTTTTATTCAATGCATACAAACCTGGTAAAAAATAAAAATTGTAACATACCTTTTTGAAAATTTCTTATAATTAAATAAGCAAATTTGAAATGAAACCTTATATGTTTTATTTTGAAGTTCCAAAATCTTACTGATTACAGTTAGAATATGAGTTTGCTTTTATATTGGCCCCTAATTATACATTTTTGTAATTTCAGTGTTACAAGTCAGCTGCTAATTATTATTAACGGATCTATTAATTACCTATTCTAATTGTGATAAACTAAAATAAAAAGTTCTTGTTTTAAAATACTATCTAACCCAATTAAATCACAGTAGTAGATAAAAGCATTGAAATATTAATTAAGGTTACAAAATAATTTTTGACAAAATTTGAAAGAAAATTGGATTACAATTTTCATTTTGTAAATTTCTTAAATTGTATTTTATTCAATATTGTTATTTGACAAACTTTGTTGTTACTGCAATGTCGCACCAAGGCATTAGCTTTGCTATTCAAAATATTGCCTTGAATCCTTATAAAATTTCTTTCAACATTTTCTCGCTGCAAAATAATTTCAAGTTGCACTTGGGTTTTGTACCACTAAACATAATATTTTCAAAATCAAAATCATGAACTTAGAAAATTGTGTGTTCAGTTTCTATCTTACAGCTCAAGCTTAACGTTGAAATGCGGATCGAAAAAACACGAATATTCCGGAAGGACTTACAAGAAATGAAGTGGTGAATCGAAACTTTGCTGTTTATCTGCAAGGTGGTATGGTAAGATTTATATTGTTAACTTTTAGGTGTTATACGGTCCGATTTATTTGTTAAATTCCATAACGATTATTTTCGAGTTCTTGAGTTCATTTCGATGTGACCGAGAAGCTTAGTTTTCTTGATTGAATTTTCTCCTTGTTTTTTGTTTTTTGAACGATTCATCCAATAGTACATTCATTTCATGTGGACAATTACCCCACCTTGGTTTTCAAAATTAGAAATTTATTAATTTAAAAATGTTGTTAAATGGACTAAAATTGATACAAATTTAAAAAATTCTACTTATTTGGAAAATTATTGTCTTCAATAATAGTATTAAGAATTAAATGTGATGCATAATTTTTATTGATATGTGCAATCCTGAAACCGAGTTAACTAAAACTTCAGAAACGTTTTCAGCATTGCGCAGAAGCATAATAATATTATCAGCGCAACTCAGTGCACACTAAAGGTAATTGATAAAAACGCTGTAAGACAAATTCATTTTATTTTTGAAATGACTGAAAGATTTAATCCACTTTTTGCAAAAACTAGTTTTCATTACGTAGTACTAATAATTTATACTTCTACACCCAGTATAAGAAGAAACCTTATGATCTGACTCCATATACGACCGTCCGCATGATTCGGGAATGTGGATTTTCGGCGTAATGCCTTTCCCTTATTTCAGAATAGCAGAAAACCTGGTGATTGACACTAGCTTCGAACCGCAGAAAAGTATATACTGTCGTATTTTGCTGGCCTCTTAAAATTTCATATAAGTGAAAAGCTTCACACTCTTCTTTCTTTCCTTGTATCTAAAAGGGTTTTTCTCTCATGCGATAGAATTTGTATTTTATGCAAGCAAGCGTTTTGTTCATGGGTGGCTGAGCTCGGCAATTCAACATGACCATGTTAACATGATTTAGTAGCAGAATAAGGGGGTTTCTAGTAAAAGTAACTTAACTAAGAAAAATTTCACTTTCCCACGATTTGTGCTAGGAAACAGGATAAAGCTGTGGAACTCTGAAAAATGTATTTTAGGCTCACTACTTGATCTCATGAAGGAATCTGCCATATCAGATTCAAAGGAAACAATATTGTTGCAGTGAAAATCAAAATTTTGTAAGAAGGTTTTATTATCTTTAACCTAAAAATTGTATGGGTTCTAAAAAGGTGAATTATTGTAAAAATAACAAACTTTGTATGTTGTGAGATATTGTATTCTTTCTGAAATTTTTCACAGAGTCATTTTAATACATTAAGAGTCTGGGTTTGTGTAATCTAGCAATAAAGATCATAATTCAGTGTGTTAAGTGATAAACATGGAAGTGACTCGGGTCTCGACAAAATATTTCAGCAAAACCAGTGAATTCTGAAACATAAAACACTTTAAAATAGTTTAAAAACTCTAAAATTACATAAAAACTTACCTTCAGACGTTTAATAAATTTAATAACGTGAAATTTGCAAAATTTGGATATAATTAAGATTTAGAAGTGGAACAATAGACACAAAATTTTGAAAATTTCTCACATGATAGTGGGAAAGTTTTAGTTTTGCCTTAGGCGCTCAATCGATGAAGTTCGTACGGTTAAACTGTAACCAATATTGATTTTGGATCCTTATGTTTGGAGGTTATTGATTTTGGATCCTTAGGAAGTTTTTAGTTTGCTTTGAGCGCTCGACCGATGAAGTCCGGTAATGATAAAATTTAACCAATATTGATTTTGGATTCTTACATTTGGAGGTTATGAAACTTTGGACCGCACATTTTGTTATGAGACTTCGTGGATGGAATGCAAAGGCAAAACTCACGTTTGAGATACCTTGCTACTTTAATTAATATCCTTTTCTGAATGCATTGTTTTGGTGAAGTAGATGGAATAACCATCTTTAAAGACAAGTCGCTTGTAATTTTATCTATTAGCTATTTTAAACAGTAGCACTTCGTTAAATTGGAGGTGATAACACCGAAAAATGTTGAGAATTTTGGTCGATGCAAGAAACTAAAGGGTACACCACTCGACACATTGAAGAAAGAAATTTTAACTGGATTATCAATCCTTGATCCTGCGCAGATGCGGAGCATGAGTCATAGTGTAACATCAGGTGAACGAGTTTTAAAAGCGATAAGGTATTTTAAACATTATTATTTAATTTTTATTAAAAACCAATTTTTTTTGTGAGTAATTTTATAAATTTATAAAAAAAAAATTTGGTGAGTTATTTGTGGGAACATTTTCTCGGTTTTACACTTCTGTTGTTTTGCTGAGCTGAGCTAGGACCGGAGCAGATAGGTTGTTGGGATTATTTTGTTAAAGTGCTTAGTCAAATTAGAGGCTCGAGATTGTGACATTTATATGGGCTGCAAACGTGGGGCGATTTAAGGGTGGATATCACGACATTTATATGGCGCGCCAGTAACGTGGGGCAATTTAAGGGTTGCTTTAGAGTACAATACATTTCATCTCCAGAGAGGCTGTGCTAATTATTTAAAAGTAAGGAAGGAAACTGATAGGATGTGTAAATGTAAAAAGAATGAAAGGCTTGAACGTATGATGGAGGAATTGGAGAAAGAGAGTAGAGGATATAATACGAAGAAATTTTACAATGAAGAGAAGTATGGAAAACTTACTTCGGAGAGTCTTAACAAGAATTATGGAAGAAAAGAACACCATAAAATCATTGAAATAAAAGATGATTAGCAAATATGATAAAAAACGGAGGGCAAGAATTATATAACTTGAATATTATGATCTGGAAAAAACCAAAAAATGCGGGATGAGTGGCAGATTGGGAAAATAATACTAGAGTATACAGAAGGGTGATATGGAGAACCCTTGTAATTACAGCGGAATGACACTGATATCTACGGTATAAAAAATATTTTCTACACTAATTAATAAACGATCAAAGGACTACGCAAAGAAAATATTGGAGATTACCAATAAGGTTTTGGAAGTGGGAGATAGACAATAGCCGCGTTATATTTATCTTATGAAACAAGTAATCAACAAGTGTTAGCAATACTCCCTAAACTGATAAGATTAGTAAAGTTAACGATGTTAAAAACAAAAGCAACAGTAAAATTCATGGGAGAAGAATCTGAAACTATCAAGAAAGGAGAAGATAAACTTAGAATATTTGAGAGGGGAATCCTAAGAACAATACTGGAACCAAAGAAGATCACTCATGAAGATATTAGAGCGAGATGGAATAATAAATTGATAGTGAACTTAGAAATGAAGATATTGTGAAGTACATAAAATCACAAATATTACGATGGTTGGTTAATGTAATGAGAAGAATGTGAATATGTCTACAAGAAGATTAACAGAATGGAAACCAAACATGGTAAAACCAGAGGAAGACAAAAATCTACCTGGATAGATAAAGTGAAACAAGAACTGGAAAGCATGGGCGTAGTCAATTGGAGAGAGAACTGCAAAGATAGAAAAAATTGGAGAAGAGTAATTGAAAGCGCTAAATCACACATGAAGCTATTAGAAATTATACAAAGAAGAAAGCAGGCGTAATCCACCTTACAAATGGATTGAAAAGACCTCCAAGGAAGTGGTTATATTCCGTAAGGAACCAATGCCCTAAAAAGAGAAGATACATTTTCATTTCAGTAATAAGATGAATGAAGATCATTATTAGCTTAAGGAATTTGACGAACTTAAAGAATTAAGTAAATTCTATTATGACAATAAAATAATAGAAAATGACAAAACGCAATCTAAAAAACTTAAGCCTCCCCCCACATCGAAATGACTGAAAATAGTCGTTGTTGAAATGAACAGATAAAGCGGACCCATATTACATCCAAAAGTCACTTCACAGACAAACAGCACAGTTTCAATGCACCACTTCAATCGTTGTGAGTTTCTTCCAGCATATTCGTGTTTCTTTGATCGACATTACAATGATAAAGCTGTACTGTAATACAGAAGCTGAATACACAATTAACTAAGTTGGTTTCAATTTGGTTTCAAAATATGTCGGTGGTTCAAAATGAAAGTGCAACTATAATTATTTTGAAGTGGGAAAATATTGAAAGAAATTTTATAATACTCCAAAGTAATATTTTGATTAGCAAAGCATGCTGTCGTGTACAATATGTAATTACTAGTAATTACAATACAATCTCAGAAATTTACAAAATCGAAATACCAATTTAATATTCTTTTTAAATTTTATAAACAAAATTTTTTACCTCAATTAGTTTTTTAATGCTTTGATCTACTGTGATTTAGTTGGGTTAAAATGTATTTTAGGAACAACGAATTATTTTCAGATTATCACAATTGGAATAGGTAATTAATAGACGCGTTAATAATAATTAGCAGTTGCGTGTAGCTATAAAATCTGAAAAATGTATAACTAGAGGTTAATATAAAATCAAACGCATATTCCAATTGTCATCAGTAAAATTGTGTTTCAGTTCATTTCAAATTTTCACATTTAATTTTAACAAATTTTCGAGTACTAATTACGTTACAGTGTTTAATATTTGTCAGGTTGGTATGCGCTGAATAAATTAAGTTTGCATATTATTACAAATTTTAAACCAGACCAAACATATAAGAGATGTAAAGATGGAAAATGCTATACAAATTTATATGCATCATATTTTCCCCAAAAAAATCGCCATCCAGGGCTTTAGTGCGGAAAGTAAAAATTAAATGTTCTGATTGGTTATAAATAAACTTTTCTAACCAATCAGGACACTTATTTTTTACTTTACGTACAAAGGTGCTAGATGGCGGTACCCTTTTTTGGAGAGAAATATGATACATATAAATTTGTATAGTATTTTCTATCATTACAGCTTCTCTCCAGACTGCGTATAGAAGCCTAAAATTAAAATATAAAACAAAGAACAATGGTAAGAAAAAAGGGGGGTTCGGGAAGGGCGAATTTTGGACGGAACCTTGGATCTACGTATATCACATGGTGTAGTACCAACTGTATGTATAGGGTGTATGAAATGTACCTGTCCCGCAACCGATGCATTTGTCTCTCCCTAACATTCGGGCCCTTCTCTTTTATGTCTGTGACGTTATCTAACAAAGTAGTTATGTTTCAGCACATTTACTGAATACTATTTCAAGTTCTTCTAATGAAAATTTAAAATGTTTACAAATATTGATTGGAATAAGGGAGATGACGATTCTTTTCCAGGTAATATCCTACCTTCAATTTCACCAAAAATTTGTAACTGACATTACTTAAAATTATAGAACGGTCTCGACAAATACAAAATGACCAGGCGAAATCTTTCTTATTACTCCCGAAATTTGTTTTGCAGCTAATCAGCGTCTGGCCTGAAACTCAAACCATCGTAACGAAATGTTTACGTAATATTGGAATATTTCTTATAGTAACGTTATTCGTTCTTAACGTGTGGTATTTATATTATGTTGCTAATGATTTAGCTCAAGCAGCTATAATTTTTACTACAGTTAATGTTGTTGTGCAGGCATTTATGCGCTTTTATACCTTGATGAAATATCAGAAACAATTTGCTGAAATAATTACAGTAGTTTGGAAGCAATTTTGGTTAACAAATGTTTTGCCTAAAAATCAAAACAGAGTGATAAGGAGAACCGCAAAACGATATTATGGAATGATACTATTTTACGTGTTTGGATCCGTCGCAACCTGTACATCCTATAACTACCGACCGATTTTAACTGGACGACGAGAATTTTCCATTATGCCAAAACTTCCTGCTTCATTTTATAACAGTAGTCCTACATTTGAACTGACCACTGTTTTCATGTGGTGGATGTCGTATTTTCTTATATGTGCACCGTATGCAGCTTTCGATACGTTATATTGTGGACTTATTTACAATTGTTCTGTACAATTCAAAATATTAAGAGTGCGTTTAAATAATCTTGTAAATGAAGAAGAAGAAAAAGACAGCGAAAGTAGCGCATTTTAAAACGAAAAATTGAAGTTGTTAATTGAATACATAGAACATCACAAACTGGTCATTCGGTTAGTTTTTCTAGGTTATGTACAATATTTGTTTGATCAGTTACATACATATATCTAGATTACATTTTGGGAACTATATTGGTTTTACAATAATTAATTAATTGTAGTTTCAAAAATTCTTCATTACCGTAAGTAGTTATTTGGTTGCCTACTTTAAACCGCTTTGCAGTCAATTTATTATTAAATCAACTGCATAGTGAAAAAAAATTCAACTAGGCGTGGTCTGTAGGGTGTAGGCAGAACTTAATTCGTTTCGATTTAGCGAATACTATCTCTGGCACAGGTTAAAAGATGAAGGGTTGAATTTTAGTATGCTACACGCGATCTAATGGTTTAACATTGTCCTTTCAGTACTTTTAACAGTTTTAACCAATTAAAATTTGATTTATTTCGAAAATCGGTTAGCAAACTCTTGCACTGCGACTTAATTCTTTTGGCTGCTTCGTGCTGCGCCTGACGTCTAATATAATCGATGTAAAAAGGTTGTGTTAAGGGCATTAAAATTATTATTAGATCCGCACCCAGACAATCGTGCCTAGTTGTTCATTTCCCATTAGCATATTATAATTTTCATTTTAAATTTGCTTAAAGCTACATGTCGTTATTATTGTAGAACTTGTGATACTTTGAAGACAGTATTTCAATATTTTCTATTGATTCAACTGGTACAATCTGCTATCGCTATTTGCTTTTGCACATTTGCCGGGGTGAGTTTATTTTGCATAATCGCCGTGGTCTCCCATAACCAATGAATTACAAATGTTTTAGATGGTCATACCAGCTGTGACGATACAAATGATGATCTTCAGCAGCACTTTAATAATGCAATTGTTTCTATATTATTGCTTTGGGAATGAATTAACACACCAGGTAAATAATTGAAAACTATTAAGAGTAGACTTTCTGAGCGGCCAACTTCATTTCGAGTTCCACTCGAACAAATTCTGTCGTGAAAATGATATTGTTCTTAATACCAGTACTTGTTACAAATGCGGGTTACTATTATTGTTATTATTAATATCACGGATAAAATGGTAATTCCATTCTATTCTTCTTCTTTTATGTGCCATATCAAGTCTTTCCGACATTGGAAATCATTTCGGCGTAGGCCGACCTGTTTTCTGCCATTCTAAAAAGTTATCATGTGCTTTCGATATCAGTCCATTCACGAATGTTTTTCAACCAGGTCCGTCTGTGCTTCCTTCCCAATCCGCGAAGCCCCTTTGTTATGCCCTTGATTTTGCCCTTCATTATTAGTTCCAGCAGATGTACTAATTGTGTAACGAATGGCGTCAATGTGGTTCCCAAATCCAGTTCATCCAAAGCCTCTTTGAGAACTCTGTTTGCATATAGCAGATTGAATATTAGTGGAGAGAAACCACGCCCTTGCTGTTATTTCCAGTTCTGATCTTAATACGTCCTCAATTCGGACATCTACATGTTGGTAGCAGTAAAGGTCCTTTATTATTAGGATATCTTTGCCGACCACGCCAGTTGGGTGCAGAACCCTGTCTAACGCTTTCTCGTAATGGATGAAGTATACAAATATGTCTCTCACTAGTCTCGACACTTTTGTAGGAAAAAAACGAACAGTGCCTCCCGTGTTCCAAACTCCTGCCTAAATCCAAACATTAAATCATCTAGATCAATTTTCTATCTCTTTAGGAATATCCACGAAGGTCGACTTTAACCATTCTTCTGGAATCTGTCCGGAATCGTAAATCCATAGGCATCCCATCTGGTTCAGCAGTGTTTCCGCTCCCCGCTATTTCTATTCGATGCAGTACCTATGACTTTAAAATAAGAGGTCAAGCAAAACCGTCTTCATCAGCTTCCAAATTCGGTTTGGTGACTACAAATAGTTTGGTCACGTACGACTCCCACACTTCCATCATTTCTTCCTTGTATAGGGTGACTCGATCTGTGTCCGTTTTTGTCGAGTCTGGCTATTTCCTTCAGCTTTCAGTGCATATTGAAGAATCAATTTTCAACCTTTCCTCATATTTCCTATTATCTATTAGGGTTGTGCTGTCCGAATTTCTTTTCTTATTGTGTTCTGAAGTCTCCCGTACTCTGTTTTATTGTGTTTGGTCGGTATTCCCATTTCCAATATGTCCAGGATCTTATTAGTCATCCATCTTTCCTTTTTGATACGCACTGTAGTTTTAAGGTGCCATGTATAGTGTATTTCAAATTAATTGGAATTAAAAAAAGTCTAGCATCAAATTACGTTGTTATAAAAACATACAAACTATGCAAGGAATGCTCCTACACTGTATAGCAATTACTGTACACCTGGTACACGCGTTCACGTGGAGTCGCAAAGAGAATTTTCGTAATAGAAATATTATCCAATAATAAGTCCTTATTATAAATATTAACCAATTAGAACTACACTACTCCACGTGGAGTATGAAATGCGGGCTTTCGTTGGCGCGATAATCTTATCTCTTATATTATTTTTCCTTGCATAGTTTGTATGTTTTTATAACAACGTAATTTGATGCTAGACTTTTTTTAATTCCAATTAATTTGAAATACACTATACCTATTTGTTGTTGAACCTGTATATGTAACTGAAGTAGCACAATACATTTAATTTACCTAGAACTTATTGCCTGAAAGCTGCTCGGAGAGTGCGGTGTGCAAGGGCCCTTACATTTTTGAGTTGATTTTTACAGTTCTTGTATATTTTGAATAATTTTATTATTTTTAGAGTCGAACAGTATCGTATGCAGCTTTTAGATACGGATGGCACTTTTTACACTACAAAAAATTATCCAAATTGCTAATAATGTTAATGCAAAAAGCTCAATCAGGAGAAGAACTTAGTGCACGAGGTTTCACCTCGATTAACTACGCCAGTTTTATGCAGGTTCTCAGAACGTCGTTCTCATTTTACACCGTTTTGCGTGCTATGTTAGACAAAATAGAAGCAAAACATAAATAAATAGAAACAAAATCAAACTTTACACTGCATACACCTGATTGGAGGTATTGTTAGAACAATTAGGTTCAAAACCTAGCACTAATAAATAATACATTATTGTGGAAAATGCTTCATTACAGTTGAGGTTTAACAGCTGTACGCCAAGACTGCACTGAAGCTTTACACCAAAGTATTGTCTACAATTTTTTAGTTTCAAAGAGCAATTAGTAAATAAATAATGATTTAACCTAAAATAAAATTGTCAGTTCAAGTGATCACTTACGAACCTTCTGGAGGTTAGGAAGCAATTACTAACTGATTGTGAATAAATTAAATAAGCTTAGTACCAACACCCTTTTAGGGTCCAACTGAAGACTGAATTTAAAGAATATGCATGGAGTTTTACTTAATTTTTTGAATGGTATACTTAAAGCTATTATGTATGTATTTGTAGTCTATATATAATTATATTGTATTTACAAACAAGTTGGAACTTGCTTCAGCAGCGGATCCTAGGCTTCTATACATACAACTACTTTTCTGGTGTGAAAAGTTGTTGTTATCTGGTTATTTTTGATCGCCATATAATGTACCATCACATAATCAGATAATCTGAACCAATTAAATTTTTTGCGGTTGGTAATTATCATTTACTATATAAGTAATAACAATCAAACTTTTCCATTCTATTCGAAACTTTACTTCTCTGTAATGTATGGTCCTTTTTTGAGGTGGACCAATCCTCTCCTTTCTCTTTTATTTACAACTTAACTTCACTAACCACATCAATAAAAAATTTTTTTTTCACATCAAAGTAAAATAAAAGATCAGTTCTTAAACCTCTATACACACAGAGTATTTCCAACACGATTTGAAACGCTCTGTATGATTTTGAATTATGCGGACAGACAGACGGACACGGAGCCAGATCATAAGGCTTCTTGCTATACTTTGTATAGAAGCCTAAAAACAAAAGTGAGTTATTTAATTATACTTCATAAAAAAAAAATTTACACCCCATACATCCTTTTTATTGTGATTATATGTAAAGAAGTCATCAATTCTCAAGACTTTCCCTGATCTTAACCAGAAGCGTTGAGGGTTTCAAAAAACTCTTCGAACCCTGCCATCTTTCCTTCGATTCATTATCAACTTCCTCGTTTATTTGTTCCATACTTTTGTTCGATTTTCTTTTTCCTTTTCGGCTTCGTTCATGTTTTTTTGATTTTGTTTTCCATTGATTTGTCCATTTGAGATTCTGTCCTAGTCGTTAATATTTTGCATTGGTTATTTTGTTCTTGCTTTTGGTGCGTGATTTCACAGATTATTCTATATTATCTACTTGTTTTTTGTTGGTCGTGGTTTCATTTTCGGTGTTCGATGATCTGTTCTTGTTTCCGTTCATTCCTAGTTCAACACTATTTCTCACGTCTTTCATTTTTCTATTTCTTTATTGTCATCCTCTTCTCACTTATCCATACTCCGTTTCATGCCTTTTGATAGGCTTGCCCTTCTTCTTGGTCTTTCCTTGTTTCCATTTTTGGGCGTCACATTTACATTCGGTGCTTTGATTAACTGTCTTTGTAAAATTTTCATTTTTTTTTCTGATTACATCACTTCATTCTTCTACGATACTTCAATCATATAGATAATACAAGATTAATAGTTTTCTAGATTGCAAACACCGTGAATCGCTTTAGTTCGAGTTTCCGTAAGTAGGATTCCTTTTAGGCTTCTATACAAAGTATAACAAGAAGCCTTATGATCTGGCTCCGTGTCTGTCCGTCCGTCTGTCCGTCCGCATAATTCAAATCTAATTTATATATTAAGATAGGTTACAAAAATATTCTGTGCTTTAAGATTGTAATTTTCAACCTATATAGTAGACTTAATCCGTTGATCTGACCGATCAAGGTATCAACGGATCAACGGATTAAGTTATCATATCACGGATCAACGGATTAAGATATCAAATTAACGGATAAAATTTATTGTCATATTTTATCTACTATATTTTTCTGAAAAAAACTTTAAAAAAAGGCTTCTATATACAAAGTATAGCAAGAAGCCTTACGATCTGGCTCCGTGTCTGTCTGTCCGCATAATTCAAATCTAATCAGAACCCTCGAAATTGTGATTGTAAACATATCGTATGTATAATAAAACAATAATTTGTTTTAAATTTATTTATTGTTAACCACAGCAGTGGCTTGATGTAATTGGTGAAGTTAAGTTGTAAGTAAAAGAGAAAGAAGAGGATTGATCCACCTCAAAAAATGGACCGTAATAAAAACGCAATACGCCATACGCAATAAAAAAACTAATTTACTTGTTTCACTAAAAATGTTTCCATGTTTATTGTAAAACAACAATAAGGTTTCACAAAACTATTTTCTATCTGTTTTGGTCATGCAACAGCACCCAGATGGAATTTTAAACAATTCGGTACTTGTATTATAATAGATATCAAACGCCACCAAACGTTGGTAAGTATAGCTTTGTTGGCATTGCGATCCATGTCCACTTGTGTTAACCACATTATTGCATGTAAGGTTTTTTCTGAAAAAAAATTATGATTGTTCAATAAGGCAAGCTATAATATTTACAAAAAATAAATTATGCATTATTTTGCAAGGTAAACCGTTACAGATATAATGTTATGATAACAACATCCGATGTTTTTATTATTGTATTGGGTCAGCTTTGAGTTCATTCGGAAGTGAATTATTAATAGAATTGATAAGTTTCATATTGAATGGTTATTTGTGTACTCATTAGTTGAGAAAGTCGACTATTGCCGTTCACGCTGGATATTGGCGCTGGATACGCCGAGGCGTAGCCGAGACCAGCAACCATACGTGAGCGAAAAAGACGACATCACTTTTTGCTTTTATTTTGTTGTTCTTACCCGATACATTTTGCAACTCTCACTTCTTGAATGTATTTCGTTTCGATGTTAAGAATAAACATGGGAATATCGTTTACAGTAACACCAGATTCTGGTCTAATATATCGTACAACCGTACCACATATACTATCTTCATAGTCTTCTTCTTGTTTATATTGTTCAGATACTGCCATTGGAAGAATTGCATTCCGTTCATTTAAAATCTGTTCTAAATTACCGTGCGGATATGACACAACATTTTCGCATAAAATATCATTGCTATCGGTGCATTGTGGTTCAAGTAGATATCGTGCTGAAATTAGTAAATAAAAATTAAAGCAAAATTGCATAAGATGGGTCAATTTAGAGATTTTTGGGGTTAGGGATTATTGCTAGATTACTAAAACACACAAATTTTTCAACATACCGTCATAATTTCTGTTAACATTTACTTGGACGGCACTGTGTACCTAAAACAAAATTAATTAATAATGACGTTACTCTATTAATATTAAACGGATTGTAAAAATTAGGAAATTATAGACAACGGTCATGGGCTGAACCTTACGCAAGGCGCGCGGTTCGAATCCGGGTACAGACTAAAAATTTCTTGATCGATTTCCGTGCTTCGGAGGGCACGTAAAGCCGTCAGTCCCCCTATGTTAATGATTTGTCATCATAGAAATAAAAAACAGGGTGCATGCACATCGAAGTGAAGCCTAGCAAACTCGCCAACACGCCTGGAAAGCCAGGCGTTTAAAAGATCAGAAGAACACAATGGTAATATAAGAAAAAACCTGTATCCGAAATGGATTGATATAGGAATAGATAGATAGATAAACTAGGAAATTGGAAATTTTGCAGGGGCGTAGCGTAGGTTTGGTATTAATTTTAAACATACTTACCAAAAATAGTGCACATCCTGTTGTAAAAATTATAGTTACACTGTTTGACATAATTATTAAAATTTCAAAATAATAAAAATAGTAATAATTTGGCCTATCGCGACGTATGTGATAAAGCCAATATTTGAACGGTCAATTAAAGAAATACTCAATTAAGATTAGAGATTTTTAAATTATAAGCACTAAATTATTTTATTTCAACAAGCACAATCAATGTTGTTATTTTACTGTAGATTGTAATAATCGGCTAACGAATGGAAGAGGAAAAAAATAACTAACTTTTATATACAAGATTAGAATGAGCGGATGTGCGGATAGGAAACCCAACGGTACCCTCCACTACATCCGGCCTTCATCTATTAGCAAATCAGGATTATATTTGATCAACCAATAGTTTTAATTCAGGAATTTTACTTTCTTGAATTCAAAACAGTTTAATGATATACTCTACGTATTCCAAAGCAAAGTATGATAT
Organism: Podabrus alpinus; assembly: GCA_932274525.1. Taxonomy (NCBI): domain Eukaryota; kingdom Metazoa; phylum Arthropoda; class Insecta; order Coleoptera; family Cantharidae; genus Podabrus; species Podabrus alpinus. Next base: position 101,106,404 of record OW026452.1, read on the forward strand.
TAAGTATATAAGACTGAAGATGGTCAATTAAGTCTGAAACATCGGTTTATAATATTACAGTTTCTTCAATACAAAAAACAAGACCACCTTTTCGCATCAACACATGCTGACCAATCAAAATTATTTAGCTTCATTCCAACCAGCTTTGGTTCTCATAGGATTTCAGATAGGGTAAATAGACTACATTGAAATTTTAGCGACCGGCAGTTTGGCGGAATACACCGGCTGGTTAACTCCAAGAATACACGGTTCTATTCCTGGTCGTGCCAGATACACTGTTGTGATCTAAAGCTCAACATCGATCTGTGGGATATTGGAAGGAACGGGGCTAGCACGACTAGTAAGTCATCTTGGCTTTGGCTGATTTGATAGCTAATATTTGCTGAAGAAATCTTTAGAAAGAAAATTATGACGCGAACAACGTATCTTAACATTTTGTTTTTTGTTAAATTTTATGTTATCTTTCTATTTTTATTTTGTTTACTATGAGTAAAACAGTAAACAAGTGATAATTTATCAAAACAATTTCAAATTAGATATGGTTATAGAAAGGAAATTTATTAACGTCAAAAATCGGCTAGGGTTAAAACTGACGCCCACGGATATCCTCGTACGTCTTGCAAAATTCCCAAGGGATGAGCGGCAAACAACATGTTGTGAAACCATAAGAAAATGAAAAAGGGGAAAGGTCAGAACCCAGGTGTTGGTATTTTTTTACTATTGTCATTGTTTTCCCATGCAGCATTATTCTTAGGGCCTAATTTTTGATTATTGCTAGGTTGCGGTACATCGTCTTGGTCTTGGGTTCCGATAAGTTCAATTCCATTCCTCCCATTTAGATTGTCAACGTATTTTTTACAACTACCCTGGGTTTCCTAAATAGTCGTCCAAAAAGAGTTCCGCATGGTTGATTTGAGAACCTCACGAATATTCCTTTGTACAGTGCTTTTTTACTGTAACGATGAGGAACGCCTGATGCAGCAACCCTTCCTGTTTCTCAAGTGGCTTTTCGGCAGGACTTTGATCCGGTGAGGTAGCCCCATCCCACTCAATGAGTGAATGAATGACGAAGATGTCATAAAACTTTGCTGGCAAAAAGTTTTCGCTGTTCCGGTGGCATTTTTCAGGAAAAACCTTTGGTAAAGAGAATTACTCGACAAGAGAGTTACCTTAACATCTCGTGTTTTGTTAACTTTATATGTTATCTTTCCATTTTTACTTTATTCGTGATTAGTAAAATAGTAAACAAGCGATAATTTATCACAACAATTTCAAATTAGGTATGGTTATAGAATGGCAATACGTTAACGTCAAAAATCGGATAGAATTAATAGTACTGACGTCCACGGATATCCTCGTACGTTTTGTAAAATTCCAATTGGATAAGCAGCAAACAACATGTTGTGAAATCATGAGCAATTAAAATAGGGGATACGAAAGAATCCAGGGGGTTGGTAAATATACTAATTGTCGACTAGGATACTGAGGTTTTTCATTTTTTTCACTGTAGGCATTATTATTAATCTTGGCTTTCCAGAAGGCCAATTCCCTTCCTCCTATTTAAATTTCCGCTTTTGAAACCTCCCCCGAGTTTTCTAGATAATCGTCCAAAAGAGTGTTCCACAGGGTTGGACATAGAGCCAAGCTAGGCAGGCCCATTTCATTCAATGAACTAAGAACCACGATGCTACTACGAAGTTTTCGCTATCCCGGTAGCGTTTTCAAGCAGTATTCGGTAAATTCCTCTTTTTGTCACAACTTGGGGTTATAGACGATGTTTCTTGAAGTACCATGTTCCAAAAATTTTCTGCAAAACCAGAAGCAGTGTGAGCTTACTTGAGAAAGACGTTCATAAATGCCGATGGGGCAGAATAAAAGTGATTTAGCGGCAGGATTTTCAACTCTCCATTTGGTATGTTTGGTACCAGTTAGCTTTAACATATCCTTTTGATGCCTCGCCCGAAGTACCAGGCTCACCTGCTGTACCACCTCGACTTAAGCAACCACTTGAAAGGTTAACCCTATTTTTGGCCAAGTTAAGATGAAATGACGGATTTCCGGTGTTTTTCGTTGTCTATCAAATAGACGGTTAATTATTACTTTGCCCGGGCTGAACCTGGAAACCTATAAGCGTCTAAGATTTTATTAAAAAATAATATTTAAAAAATATCCTTCTTCTTCTTCCTCTTAACATAAGTCCAGGACCTGCTTTTTACTAGTTTTTAAAATTAGTTCTATGAGAATTTTTTGTTTTTACATCTCAAGACAGCTTGCTAGACTTGCCTTTCGACGTACCTGCACCCTGTTTTAGGCTTCTATACAAAGTATAGCAAGAAGCCTTATGATCTGGCTCCGTGTCCGTCTGTCTGTCCGTCCGCATAATTCAAACCTAATCAGAACCCTCGAAATTGTCATTGTAAACACATCGTATGTAAGGTATAATAAAATTAAAATTTGTTTTAAATTTAAAATGGACTTTCTAGGTTTTTTTTACTTTGATGTGAAAAAATAAGTTTTTATTGATTAGTGGTTAGTGAAGAGTAAATTACCAACCGCAAAAATTTAATTAGTGCAGATTATCTGATTATGTAATGTTACATTATATGGCGACCAAAAATAACCAGATAATAACAACTTTCCGCACCAGAAAGGTAGCTGTATAGAAGCCTAAGAACTGCCGCTAAAGCGAGTTCCACCTTGTTTATTGTTATGATGGCAAATCATTAACACAGGGGGACCGACTGCTTTACGTGCCCTCCGAAAGCACGGAAGACGGTCAGGAAATTTTAAACTATACCCAGAGTCGAACCGGGGAGCCTTGCATTAGCAGTTGATCTCGCTAACATTCAGGCCATGACCATCGTCAAAAAATATTATCATAAAACATTATCCAATCGTAAAATTTAACATAAGGAGTTAAATAAATACTGTCTAGGTGAACTTAAACCCTCGGTATAATTGCGAAAACGGTTAACAAACTTTGTACTTAGACATTTTTAAATTCTATAAAAAAGATCAATGTTAACGTAAAAAGGTAGGACACCCTGTACAACATTTTATAACTTCCTGCAGCTTTATTTACAAAATCGATACGGAAAAAATATTTGCGGTAATGTGGTTAAAAATTTTTTATTCGAATCAATATAACAGTCCAAATTTCTTAACATTTCTTTATCTTAAATGCATATTTCGTGAACTCACTGTTATTGCCTATTTATTTAATTGCGCAACATCGCGGCATCGATAGTTAAGTTTATTATTCTTCAATTTTTTGTAATTATCGCATTAGTTATGTTGAAAAGTGAGCCCATAATTTTTATATGTGCTGTTTTGGTATGTAGCAATTGAAAATTTTTTTAATTTATTTTATAAATGTTTCAAATGTCAAGTATTGATTCTTATTCTTCTCGTCCGTTCAAGCTTTTAAAATTAATCATGGGTTTAAATGAGCTAAATTACTAATCGTGTTCACCCCACATAATTCGACACAATCGAATCCGCGTGTCACCGAATCGAGTGGTACCTCATATCTCAGTTTGAAACCAATCGAGGAAATAATAAGAATAAAAATCGAGACTTGTCAAAAGAAGTATAATTTTTTTACCTTTTGGGATATCACATTTAAATTTTCATAGTACTAAAAGATTTTTGAATTAATTTTCCAATTGGATTTGTTTAAGATATACGAAAGCAGTTTTTCACCGTATAATGAAATATTTGCGATGAACACTGACTCGGAAATGGATGACAAAATAAGAATTATTCCTTTAAACGGCAGCTATCATGGTAAGATTATTTCTTTTCATTTTCTTTTTTACAGCATATTTTTACAGAATACTTAATGGGACACAATTGTTTGAAAAATGCAACCACTTTTTGTGAAATCGTCGCATCGTACCCGTACGATGAAATAAACATACTGTTGAATTCAGATTACCAAAAATATTTTGGCAATAAATATGCAACCGAAATATCTGATCGAAATAAAAAAGAATATGAACATACCAACATGTGTGATACCATTACGAGATATATAACACCCCAGGGTGGTACTACTGCAGATGATATATATAAGCTTATTGTTAATGTAGGAACGAATTATTCTCAAACTATTCGAATCAATGAATGTGTCGAGTAAGTATAATATACAGTAATATTTGCAAAAAAAATTCAGAAGGTTAAAATTCACAAAAATTGCAACCGACTTTTCGCACTGAACTGAAAAAGATAGCGGCCACTTGCACAAGTAGCTTATGGATTATGTTGTACAGTTTATTTTTCTAAATAGTAAAAATTTTAGATCATCTACGTGCCATCATATAGATAAAGGATATAATTATAAATTCTACTGTAAGCAACAATACACTTACCAACGTTTGCTTTCCGTGGATGACACCCGAACAAAGATCAGTATGGAATTATTTAAAACTCCGTCTGGGTGTTGTTGTGCGGCTAGAAAATATCCATGAGAAAATGGAAACTTGAGTGCATTCGAAAATTTGATTATTTAAATAATTTATTATGTTTAAATGTTTTCAACACAATAAAATATATATCGTGAAAAAATTGTATTTTAGGCTTCTATACAAAGTATAACAAGAAGCCTTATGATCTGGCTCCGTGTCTGTCTGTCCGTCCGCATAATTCAAATCTAATTTATATATTAAGATAGGTTACAAAAATATTCTGTGCTTTAAGATTGTAATTTTCAACCTATATAGTAGACTTAATCCGTTGATCTGACCGATCAAGGTATCAACGGATCAACGGATTAAGTTATCATATCATGGATCAACGGATTAAGATATCAAATTAACGGATAAAATTTATTGTCATATTTTATCTACTATAGTTTTCTGAAAAAAACTTAAAAAAAAGGCTTCTATATACAAAGTATAGCAAGAAGCCTTACGATCTGGCTCCGTGTCTGTCTGTTCGCATAATTCAAATATAATCAGAACCCTCGAAATTGTGATTGTAAACATATCGTATGTATAATAAAACAATAATTTGTTTTAAATTTATTTATTGTTAACCACAGCAGTGGCTTGATGTAATTGGTGAAGTTAAGTTGTAAGTAAAAGAGAAAGAAGAGGATTGATCCACCTCAAAAAATGGACCGTAATAAAAACGCAATACGCCATACACAATGAAAAAACTAATTTACTTGTTTCACTAAAAATGTTTCCATGTTTATTGTAAAACAACAATAAGGTTTCACAAAACTATTTTTCAAAAATTAAAAATAGATATCTACCTACATTAAAACCGTATTACGTACATACAACAAAAGCAAGTGATTTGAATTTAGGATAATGATTTTTTAACTAGTATTTTTAGATAGGGCAGGTAAGAAGGGTCAAGTTGGTTCTTTTTTAACTTTTTTCATTGTAATGAGTTTTGCTGCTGACAAATTAAGAGAGTATATAAGTGGAACCGGTACGAAATCAAATCTTATTTCTAGTTGATCTAACAAGGGCTGTTAAGATACAATCAAAAAAGTTTAGTACATCATGATGATTTTGTTCTTGTTATTGTTTTTCGTTATCGCGACTGTTTGTTTCATTTTGTGCGTTTTGGATGTTCGAAAGCCGGAAAATTTTCCACCAGGTAAAACTTTTTTTAACAATAAGTGAAATGAGAAAATTCTTATTATGCACATAAACATTTCAAAATTGATAAAACGAAGATAAAATTTTATTTAGAAAAAGATTAGAAAAATACCGAACACAAATAATATGCATTTTTTATTTCAGGGCCTCAGTGGTATCCAATAGTGGGAAATTATTTCCAATACATGAAAAAATATTCTATTTTTCGCTACCACCATTTAGTTTTAGAAAATTTTTCAAAATTCTACGGTCCCATCGTTGGATTAAGAATGGGCAGAGAATTCGTTGTAGCGGTTTCTGGAGTAAATAACATCAAAGAAGTTCTAACACGAGACGAATTTAATGGTCGTCCGGATGGGTTTTTCTTTCGGTTCAGAACGTTTGGAAAAAGATTAGGTAACGGTTTTTTTTAATTCAATTTTTTAGTGTACCGAACATAAAATTTAAATGAAGTTTGACTGGGCCAATTGAATTTTAATCAACCTGTTTTAAATGATAACTGGTTGTTGTTGATACAAAAATCCAGTTTGGAATGCCGTTGTCCAATGACAAATACTGACCTACGTCTCGATAAACTTCTTTATCCTATTGTGAACTTTTACATGTTTAACCTACAGTTAGAACTAGAAAGTTTTAATTAAAATTTAGAACTGTACAGGGCGTCCAAAAAGATATACCTGACTAAAATTATTCTATTGCTTTTGGCTTTCCAAGTTGTGACAGTTTTTAATTCCCCGGGTGAGAAAAGGGAATTATACATTTAATATAACCACTATTTTGTGTAGGACAAACAACAATAAGTTTTTCATGTAATACCATGAGCGGCTTATGTTGGGATGGGTGACCGTTTGGATACACCGAGTGTAATTATCCAAACATCCCATCTCTTTTAACATGGAACATGTTTTTACGGTCGTTACCTCGCAAAAATCGACACCAAAAACCGACATCAAAAACCGACACCAAAAACCGACACCAAAAATCGACAGGAAAAATCGGCACCACATGTATAATTCAAATTTATAGTTTATAATTTGAATATAGAGTAGATTATCGAATAACATCTTCGCATTCACAATAAAAAATTTTTAATACCAAAAATTTAAATCCAAAACCGAGCGCAAAAAAATTACCAACACAAAAATTAAGGGATTATCTTATTATAACTAACACGGTTACACAACTATGCCGCACTTTGGAAAACAGTAAGAAGAAGAAACGAGATAGGCACCCCTAAATCTCGAGGAAAACTATTTCAACAATTCTTCGTTTTTAGGAATAGTATTTTCGGAAGGAAAACTGTGGCAGCAACAACGGAAATTTTCTTTACAACACCTACGAAGTTTTGGTTACGGAAAAAAGGAGATGGAGTTAAAAATCATCGAAGAGTCTTTGGAAGTGATTGAATTGTTGAGGAAAAAATCTGAAGAGCCGGTTGAAATGCACGACATATTTGATATCAGCGTTTTAAATGTTCTTTGGACGATGATAGCTGGAGAGCGATTCAGTTTGGATGATATCAGACTAAAAGACTTGTTAAAGCTTATTCACGAATTGTTTCGTTTATTCGATTTATCCGGCGGCTTGTTGAATCAATTGCCTTCTGTTCGATACTTTTTACCTGAACTTTCCGGATATTCCAAGTTGGTCGTTAATCTCACCAGAATACAAACATTTTTAAAGGTAAATCGTTTTAGTAGTTAAACTATAGGGATTCTAGAACAATTCTAGCGATTTCGAACTGATTTCTGTTACTTCTAACTTCCTATTATTTGCCGCCTTTTCACTCCGGAATCCCTATAGCTTAACTACTGATTTTTACCAGATTTCCTGATACCATATCATTCTCACATTCGTAGGATACACTGGAGAATCATAAGCAAACTCATTGTAATTCACATTCGAGAGATTTAATAGACGCATTTTTGCAAAAAATGAATGATGCCGATGATTACAACTCCACTTTCAATGGTACTATTTTAATCAAAATAATTTTAACTGGTAAATCATAAGATTACTTTTAGAAGAACAATTGCTTTCCCTAAGTCTCGACTTATTAATGGCAGGATCGGAAACGACGAGCAATACGTTAAGTTTTGCAATTTTGTACATGCTAGAATATCCAGAAGTGCAAAAGAAAGTCCAAAACGAAATAGACGACGTGATTGGACGTAATCGAATGCCCCATATGAAAGATAAAATTAAGTACTCTTTTTCTAATTTTTCTTTAAATTCCATTTTAATCAATTTTATGATGGTCCTTGTGCCGTTTTAGTTTACCATACACCGAAGCTGTTTTAATGGAAGTTCAAAGAAGAGTTAATGTTCCACCTTTAGGTATATCCCATCGAGCTACTCGTGATGCTGATTTGTTTGGTTACAAAATACCAAAAGGTGCAATCATCTTAACAAGCCTCTACAGCATTCATATGGACGAAGAATATTGGAGAGATCCTTTCAGTTTCCAACCGGAACGTTTTCTGAACAGCAATGGAAGTGTTATCATTCCAGAAAATTATTTCATTCCATTTGGATATGGTTTGTATAAATCTGTTACTTACCTAAAAAACACTAAAAATATTTTTTTTAGGGAAAAGGAGTTGTTTGGGAATATCTCTAGCCCAAACAAATCTTTTCATCTTTTTTACAGCGGTATTGCACAATTTTGTTTTGAAGAAGGATGAAAATTTAAAATATTCTTTGGATGGATATGATGGAGTTACCATATCACCGAAGCCATTTCGCGCAGTTCTTGTTCCAAGATTTGACTAAAACAATTATATTTAAACTTTTTATTAATAATAAATAAATAAAACATTTTTTTTCCTTTCTTCGTTCCTACATTTTACTACAACTTTTAGGCTTCCATACACAGTTGGCGCCGTCCGTTCGCATGATACAGAGCCACTCAGAACCCTCCAAATTATTATTTTCTATTGCATTGTTACTTTTTTTTTTAAAGCTTTTATTAAACTTGCTCAGGATGTTTGTTTGTTTGTACGCATACATATTACGATGATAAGGTACGGATGGACCCCGTCAATCGCAATTTAATAAAATTTTCGATGTTACTGATTATCACGGCTAGCTAGGTTCTTACTGCATGGAGACTTGCTTATCACAGTAGTGGTTTCTTTAGGAAATCTTTCTGTGCTGTAAAATAAAATAGTCGGGAATACAAGAATCCCCAAAAATAATCCGTTTTGTACTTACTTTGTTTTTATTACAATAATTATAAAGATTCTTGGTGAAAATAAACTTGTACAAATATTAAATAGTTCCTTATTATCTAAATCCTTATTATCTAAACTAGCTGGTAGCCCGTCCGAGGACGGGTAGCTAGAAGGACGGGCAGGCAGCCAAGGTCATATGGCTTTTGGATTGCACTGAGAGCTTTCCTTAATCTTCATTCAACTTAAGTTACCTTGGGTAGCTAGATGATAGCCCGTCCGACGACGGGTAGCTAGAAGGACGGGCAGCTACCCAAGGTAACTTAAGTTGAATGAAGATTAAGGAAAGCTCTCAGTGCAATCCAAAAGCCATATGACCTTGGCTGCCTGCCCGTCCTTCTAGCTACCCGTCCTCGGACGGGCTATCATCTAGCTACCCAAGGTAACTTAAGTTGAATGAAGATTAAGGAAAGCTCTCAGTGCAATCCAAAAGCCATATGACCTTGGCTGCCTGCTCGTCCTTCTAGCTACCCGTCCTCGGACGGGCTACCAGCTAGTATAACAATAGATTCCCATGTTGATCGAGCGGTTGCGGAATCTTCACTTTTCCTTTATGACAGCAGTTGTTAAATTGTTTATCAACTGGACGCTCCTTGGCGAAATTCTTGAAGCCGCAGAACTGACAGATGGAATTCATTTCTCCACAATCGTGTCGAGTAACGTGAGATTCATCAAATCTCAATGCTCTTATTTGGAGTTGAATTGCTTGACTTTGGTATCGATTTTCTTTCTGTCGATGTATCGCATGGGATCGAGCGTTAGCAGCTTGCCGCGCTTGAGTTTCTTCTAATGTTTCACGTTGTTGACGTGTCACATGGGATAGAGCGTTAGCAGTTTGCCGCGCTTGAGTTTCTTCTAATGTTTCACGTTGTTGACGTGTCGCATGGGATAGAGCGTTAGCAGCTTGCCGCGCTTGAGTTTCTTCTAATGTTTCACGTTGTTGACGTATCGCATGGGACCGAGCGTCAGCAGCTTGCCGCGCTTGAGTTTCTTCCAAAGTTTCACGTTGTCGACGTATCGCATGAGACCGAGCGTCAGCTTGTCGCTGTGATCGAAGCTGTTCTTCTGTGTTATTAGCTCTTGTACGTGCTTTTCTCTCACGATTCAATCGCCGTCGCTTTGCAGCAGGATTTTCAAAATTTTCATTATCCATTATGGAAGTTCACATAATGCTTTTTTGGAAATAGCTGTCATAATTTTTCACCGATATAGGAAATTTAAATACGTTGATACGTTGATCTGTTTTTTCAATGCAGACCAAATATAAGTTATATTTTATTTACATAATAATTTTTCACCTATATAGGAAATTTAAATACGTTGATCCCTTGATACGTTGATCCGATGATACGTTGATCCGATGATACGTTGATACGATGATACGTTCATCCGATTGGTTATGAAATTATCCGTTATGCGTTCGGTTCGGTTTGCTTCGGGTATTTCCGTGGGACAGACAGAAGGAAGGAAGGAAGGAAGGACTTGGCCTTTTATAATAAGAGACTAGATGATAGCCCGTCCGAGGACGGGTAGCTAGAAGGACGGGCAGCTACCCAAGGTAACTTAAGTTGAATGAAGATTAAGGAAAGCTCTCAGTGCAATCCAAAAGCCATATGACCTTGGCTGCCTGCCCGTCCTTCTAGCTACCCGTCCTCGGACGGGCTATCATCTAGTTACATACAGTTGTGCAAACTTTCTTGTTTGTCCTTCAGGTGGATACAGGTTTGTGGTTCTGTAGTACGTCTGTCCATGAATTTTGAAAACGTATGGTTAATTAATGCTTAATTTTAAAGTCTTTCAAAAACTTCCCGGAACACTACATTTTGTGTAAACCAGTCTGTAGCTCTAAGTTGTCCTTGTCTAGAATTGTCTTTAATTAGAATTTTTATATTTTGTCGAAGTCGAGATCGCGAGAGAGCTACATAGAGTTGTCCGTGTGAAAATACCGGTTCAGTCAAACTAATTCCGACATGTTCGTATGTTTGCCCCTGCGACTTGTTTATCGTTACGGCGAAAGCGGGAATTATCGGAAACTGGCGTCTTTTAAGAGTAAAGGGCAAATTACTGTCTGTAGGTGTAATGTCAATTCGAGGAAGGATAACAATTTGCCCTCTGTGCGACTCTGAAATTATCTCGCACGTAATGGAACGCCGATGCATATTTCGAACGACCATCCTGGTACCGTTTTCAATTTATCATCATCATGGAGCACAATCAGGATATGAGCATGAGGAAGACCTCTTTTTTGGAATTCAATGGTATAGGCAAATGCTTTGCATCGTCCTAAAACATGAAGAATAGTTAAATCTTACATTAAGGCCTTCAACTTTAGCTTAAAGACCCTGGCAACTAAGTCAGGACGATCTGATGCCGATTCTCCCCGTCTTGAATTAGTTGTTATTTCTGGCCACTTTGGATTTGCAGTGAATGTGATGAAAAGGTCAGGTGAGCCGTATTTTCCAAAAATTGACATTGCATCTTGAAGTCTTTGCCGCATGTTTCTCGGAGAGCCTTCGAAAGAGGAAGGAAGAATAACCGACAAACCAGCTTGCACTCCAGCATCGTGTGCTGCATTTTGAATATGATCGGATAGACCTTGATACAATTCAGTACGCAATTTACTTTGTTGATATCGTATTGCTGTGTCTCAAGCTACCAGGCCAGTGCAAATTATTGAATTTCTAACTCATATAAAAATTTCACACAAAATTTGACCTCATTAAAACTTTACAGATAAGAAAGATAAACCAATTTCGCAATTTCTCTATATTATGAGCATACAAAGATCTTTAAGCATTGATAAATGATAAATAAAGCTGTAAAATAGATTCATGAAGGTTATTGCCACTTCAAAATTTAGTAAAAAAGGTTATTTAAGTCAAAAATGGAAAATTTGCTGTGAAGTGTTATCACAGAGAACATAACCAAAAATTGTACGTCACAAAAATGGAATTTATTCCATGAATAACAAATACTGTGTCAAACCAATTATATAGAAATTTGTTAAATGATCTACTCTCTCTAATGGTCATAATTTGCTACTGAAAGTCTATAAAAAGGTAAATAGAGTTCATTTTCGCTTCAAAATTGATAACGAGCTTCATGATAAGAAAAAGGTCAAGAGTCCAACTAAATCTTGCCTACAAACTGCTTCTGTATTCACGAGACGTCTGGGAACCACTCAATTAATCAAGTCATCATATATGGAAGCTCTCCTGAAAATATCAAAACATTTGGTTATTAAAAAATTCAAAAAGGTAACAAACTTGACCTACTGATAAGAAAATTTGACCGATTTTCATGAACAGCGCATCAAAATCGGACAGTCTACTTTGAACGCTTGAAATAACAAGACGTGTGGCTCCATAAAAATTAGAGTCTTCCTCGAACTCTCAAAAACGTAAGATGTGTGTAGTTCCAGAGTGAACAGTTCAATTCAAAAACATCCAAGTATCCAAGACTCCAAATATTTGTTATAAAGTTTGATGTTAGATAATAAAAATGGCTACCGAGTCAATGAAGACGCCTACAAACAAAATGTGTTTAAATTCGACTCACAATAAATATCGTGGAAGCAAATAATAACAAAACAGCTTACCATTATTTCAATTAATCAATTCTAAATGATTAACAATTCCTTTTCGTGTATCAACACCGTGCGAATCACAATAAGGCAGCAACAACAGAACACCGCAATCAACAGTCATCAGCTGATCAGCATGGTTCGACAAGTGTGTGTTAGTGAGTTGGTGTTCTGCGCAACTTTTATATAAGTCGGATACACAAACAAATTTAAAGGTATTTGAAAGATTTTTATTAACTTTTTGTAAATTGTTATTGTAACTTTTTCTACGCCACAAGAAGATTTTTTTTTTAACTAAATTTTTGATTTATTTGATATTAAACATTGTCATTTTCTCAGATAAAAATTTATCTGACTTGTGTTCGCATGCGATTTGATTACTTTTGATAAATATAAAACCATTTTCGATTTAATACAATCTTTTATTCATCGATTCAATTCAACAACAGTAAGCATATCAATTTTTAAAAGATCATAACAACAAAAGCGAATTAGTTTATCTTCGAATATCATAACATCAACAAATTATCAATCTACAAAATATTTACTGAATTACAACGAGCATTCCTTAATTGAGTTTAACCTGAATCCACCACACCTTGAGTGAATCTCCACGATTGAGCTAGATAAAAGGGACAAGTGTAGTGGGTTTCTGAGTAAATTTGCACCCTCTGAAAATTTCATTTTATTTTATAAATTTTGCTTTCACTCCGAAAGCTGGCGCCTAACACAAACCAGGGTGGTGCAATTTATGAAAGGAACTACACAGCAGTATGTAGTTCAAATTATTGGCTTCCACTTGCAAATATGAGTCGACAGTCCACTGTTGCGTAAGTTTTCCCGCACTCATGATCGGATTGAAATCGTTTCTAATTGCTGTTTGCGCAACTTTAAATTGTAACATGCTGATTTTATTACGGGATTGCCGATATCCTTCGCAACTCCAATTGGGTTACCACCCCGGTTCGCCAAATGGATAAAGAATGCCATAAGTCATAGGGTCAAGATTTGGACTGAGAATATTGATACGAATGAATTGTTGTGCATTGTCGACGGGATTTCGAGGATAGATACGGATATCACGTTCAAAAGGAGGTTCGCCGTCATCATTTACGAACACCATTGCAATTTCATTGGACGTTGGAGCATTGTAACGTCTTTGATCAGACTGCCGATCGCGCCGCATCACCATATTGACGACCGGAACTGGTTGTCCTTCTTCTTCGGCTCGTACACGCTCTTGTTGCTCAATTTCTTTCATCAGGCAATAGAAGCTGCGATACGATTGTTGACGCGGAAGAAACGATCGATTTTCTCAATCACTTCAGGTAGACAACCTCTATTCTCAGGCAGATTTACTCGTTCATTGACCGCTTCTGTCGTGTCCATTACATACAGTTGTGCAAACTTTCTTGTTTGTCCTTCAGGTGGATACAGGTTTGTGGTTCTGTGGTACGTCTGTCCATGAATTTTGAAAACGTATGGTCCGTTACCCGGCATTGAAACAATCTCTGCTCCCATTGAAGCGAAAGAAACCGAGGAATTGTAAGAGCGGATGTGCTGACGAAAGTTCTTGTAGTAAGGATTTTCTGAATCTGAAAGCATAGAGCGAAGAAATTCGGGATATAACAATAGATTCCCATGTTGATCGAGCGGTTGCGGAATCTTCACTTTTCCTTTATGACAGCAGTTAAATTGTTTATCAACTGGACGCTCCTTGGCTAAATTCTTGGAGCCACAGAACTGACAGATGAAATTCATTTCTCCACAATCGTGTCGAGTAACGTGAGATTCATCAAATCTCAATGCTCTTATTTGGAGTTGAATTGCTTGACTTTGGTATCGATTTTCTTTCTGTCGATGTATCGCATGGGATCGACCGTTAGCAGCTTGCCGCGCTTGAGTTTCTTCTAATGTTTCACATTGTTGACGTGTCGCATGGGATAGAGCGTTAGCAGCTTGCCGCGCTTGAGTTTCTTCTAATGTTTCACGTTGTTGACGTGTTGCATGAGATAGAGCGTTAGCAGCTTGCCGCGCTTGAGTTTCTTCTAATGTTTCACGTTGTTGACGTGTCGCATGGGATAGAGCGTTAGCAGCTTGCCGCGCTTGAGTTTCTTCTAATGTTTCACGTTGTTGACGTATCGCATGGGACCGAGCGTCAGCAGCTTGCCGCGCTTGAGTTTGTTCCAAAGTTTCACGTTGTCGACGTATCGCATGAGACCGAGCGTCAGCTTGTCGCTGTGATCGAAGCTGTTCTTCTGTGTTATTAGCTCTTGTACGTGCTTTTCTCTCACGATTCAATCGCCGTCGCTTTGCAGCAGGATTTTCAAAATTTTCATTATCCATTATGGAAGTTCACATAATGCTTTTTTGAAAATAGCTATCCCATATAGACAAAATGATACGATGATACGTTGATCCGATGATACGTTGATCCGATGATACGTATTATCCGTTATGCGTTCGGTTCGGTTCGGTTTGCTTCGGGTATTTCCGTGGGACAGACAGAATGAAGGAAGGAAGGACTTGGCCTTTTATAATAAGAGAAGATTTTGAGTAGGATAATCGGATTAACTGATCCGATGATACGTTGATCCGATGATACGTTGATACGATGATACGTTGATACGATGATACGTTCATCCGATGATACGCTGATCCGATGATACGTATTATCCGTTATGCGTTCGGTTCGGTTTGCTTCGGGTATTTCCGTGGGACAGACTGAAGGAAGGAAGGACTTGGCCTTTTATAATAAGAGATTCCCCACAATTAAATTTAACAAGCGTGGCGTCGTATTTTGAATTTCCGCACTCGTTGCACAAATATAAGTTTTTTGTAACAATTTTCGCTTATCCTGTATAAATATTATTGTCTTCTCCTTTTTGGTATAGCGCATGTGCCGTGGTCAATGGTTCTCCCTGTGGATGGGCTCGTATACTCATCGATTCTTCCAGATCTATCTTCGATAAAATTTTAACCCTCGTGGCAAATTTTTATTATTTTCTCAAAAATATTTACGATCGGTAAGTAATTTATATTTCTTTTACCGTATTTAAATTCACATTTATGGTTAATCACTTTATTTTTGTAGATTTCACCTTTTTATCATAATTTTATGCAATTAATTAATTAATATTCGAGCCGCTAAAATTACACGTGCAATCTCGATGCAAAACTAAGGAAGACCTTTTTTGTTTGTTATATCGTCAAGGTGATACAAATTCATTACTACTTGATTATTTAACCATAAATTCTGTAGGTAAGTTCAAACCACCATCTTTTTGTGGCGCGAAATTTAAAATTGTCTTTTAATTTATTTTTTTTATGGTTTTAGGTTAACCGTTGATTTGAAGCACATAATTTCTGATTATCACTTGAATTGTCCACCGATGGTTTCTCGGATGACCTATCATTCTGTTTTTAATTAATTTTATCGACGCACACGTAATGTTTAAATTTTTATAGAAAATGCTTTAACAAATTATTTCTAACACCTTAACTAATAAATTTTTTATGTAGTTTATAAATTTCTTATAACTAAACAATTTTATTATACTACTTTTAACAATTTTTGTCATTACGGATTTTAAATTGAACATTTTAATTTATTTTGTTAACCCTTGTATTCTTTATTATTATGATTTAAATGATTCTTTTTATTTTGACTTTGTGATGATAATAGTAAACCTCCTATTTAAATTAACAAGTTCCATGCATTAATTTTTCTATTCAACCAAATTGAATGTTCGTGTTGCGAGTGACGTCTCCTCCAGATATCACCGTAATATGTACAGGGTGAAGTTACCAGTGTGGCAATCGGATTATCGGATTATCTACCTATTACATTACTATATATGTAAGTAAATCAATCAATCAATAATATCAAACAACCCGACCAAAAAGTTATCAAGACATCCAGAAGACAAGAAAAACAAAATGGCGAAATCAAAAGCCGAAGAATATTTAACGCAAAGAAAGAAACGGTTAGAACAAGAACGGCAACGGCAAGCAACCTCAAGATCCAAGGAAAATTTATTGCAAAGAAAGGAACGATTGGAACAATGTCGCCAGCGAATGGCATCTTCAAGAGCCAAAGAAAATTTATCGCAAAGAAAGGAAAGATGGGAACAATGTCGACAGCGAAAGACAACAGCCAAAGGGAAAATGTATTAATGAACGTTTAAAAATATTTCATCAAGAAATTAACAAATTTTGCGATAATATTTGCGAAATATGCACAAAAAAATGTTATCCAACACAAATAAGTGAATATAAACTTCATGATGTTCCCCCATATTTACCAAATAATCTTAAAGAAAAGCAAAGCTTGCTCCTATGCTATCGTTGCAAAAGACATGTGAGTAGTCGGAAAATTGTATGTCCTTCTAAAGCTTGGTGGAACAATCTCGATCCCGGAAGAATTCCACATGAAATTAAAATACTCTCTCAACCTGAACAGCGATTGCTCTCCCGAGTAATACCATTTGTGAAAGTTTTTAAGTTTTCTGGTGTTTATGGACAGTATGGTTTTTTTATTTTATTTTTAAACATTTGTCCCTTCCAATAGCGATCCAAAATAATTATTTAATAATAACTTCTCAAACCAAAAGGGTTGTTGTAACAATTCTAGGAACTACGTTCATTCGAGTTTCCCCTTGTAGATGTTGACATATTCGACGAAATCCATGAATCGGACAGGGAAAATTTTGAATCAATTAAGGTTGTTTCTGATAGAGATTCAATCATTGTGACATCAGATAAGTTTAAATCTTGAGGCAAAAATGGAGGAGTTTCCAAACGTTTAAAAACAGCTTCCCAGCTGGTATTTTGAAAAAATTTATGTGTTTTTACTTCTTCTGCTCCGTTGTACCCCAACCTCTTTCTTGCATTAGGTTCCAATAATTTTGTTATGAGATCTTGTAAATCCATGGATAAATTTTCCGGTAGAAAATACCCTCCAATCATAATAGCGTCACGAATGGATGTCGTGGCACTTTTTATAAAAGGATGCATTCCTACTGTCATTTTGTACAGTACGATGAATGACCACCAATCCACTGGCATTCCATGCCCTGTTTTGTTAACAATTTCCGGAGCCATATAATCAATAGTACCGCAGTAATCGTAACTGAGGTGTCCATCCAATTTAATGCTTAGACCAAAATCTACTATTTTTATATGCCCAGTTGCATCTAGCAAAATGTTGGAGTCTTTCAGGTCTCTGTAGGCAATTTTTTCCGAATTCAAATATTCTAATACCACAATTAATTCTTTAATGTAGAAGGACGCATGTTGCTCG
Organism: Podabrus alpinus; assembly: GCA_932274525.1. Taxonomy (NCBI): domain Eukaryota; kingdom Metazoa; phylum Arthropoda; class Insecta; order Coleoptera; family Cantharidae; genus Podabrus; species Podabrus alpinus. The sequence continues at coordinate 101,124,131 of OW026452.1, forward strand.
GACAGGATAGGCGTACGTTGTAAAATATTCCACAAGGTTCCTCCACCCAGATACTCCATTACCATGAAATACTTTTCTTCATTTGAAAATGTATAAAACAGCTCGACCACGAATGTATGAGTAGTTATGGTTAAAATTTCTTTTTCTCTTGTAAAAGTGTCTTCATGTTTCTTCTTTGTTTGTTTTAAAGCGTACACTTTGCTAGAATCATCGCCATTAATTTTTCGTACTTTCTTTACTTTTCCAAAGCTGCCTTTTCCCAAAAATTGCAAAGACTCAAATTTGTCATGGTGTAAGGTTTTTTTGAGTTCGAAAGCATCAAGTTTCAATTTTTTCATACTCAGATAAACAACTTACTACTATTATATAGTAATATTATTTTCTGTTGGCACAAGGATTATATGGATCATCCGATTAACTCCCAAAATTTGACAAAAAATTCCAAAATACTTAAATCAATTCAGAATCCTTTTATGCTTTCAATATTGAATTTATTAAACATATAAAATTCTGCAAAGTAGAAAGATGATGGAAGCTCTAAACTTATTTTCGTGGGGCAACAATTTCTCAAATATAAACAGAAAATTATTCGGATAAGTTATGGTGGAAGTTTGGAGTTTAAATTTATGCGAATATGCAAAGAATACTAATGGCAGTCGAAATGGACTACCTGCGAAGAATTTGGATAAGAAATAAAATGAAAGCAGGTGAAGATGTAATTAAAAGAATTGATAATCGGGGCTTGCGTTGGTATTCTATACTGTATTCTATACTGAGAATAGAAGGCAAGAGATGGCCAAAAAGGCTGTTGAAGTGGGTTTCCCAGGAAGCAGGAAGCGTGGAAGACCTAGAAGATCCTACAACTATGTGATAAGGGGGTATGTGGCAGAAAGAAACCTAGAAAAAGTAGATGCGTCCAATAGAAAGAGGTACAGACTGAAGGGTGTAGCAGAATAGACGACGTTGAATGGCGTCAAATTTAAGTAGAAATGCGTGAAAATAGGTTACTGTGCACACAATTTACGGTGTTAAATGCTACATTACGTAACAAATTGGTCAACAGTAAATGGTGTCAAAGTAGAAAGTTGACCAACTTCTTACGTAGTGCAACGTTGAACACCGTACAATGTATGCACAGACCTATTTACAAGCATTCTAACTTAAATTTGACATTTGACGCCGTTCAACGACGTGTATTCTGCTTCACCCTTGAGGATCGGATAAACAATTTCTAGTTGTATGGTGCATGGAAAATTTGGAAAGGTTATTTTCGGTCTATAAAATTTGTGCGTACTAGAAACTAAGAAATTTGTTTCTGCATGGTGATGGTCATATTATTATTTTATCTGAGTATTATTGGAGATTTATCGAAATTTCACAAAATAACGAGATTTATGAAGACTTCCACGGGTAAGAACTTATACTTTAACCGGTATAGTGATTACGCTTACGAACGAAGTATGCTATTTAATTTTAAAACAGTGGCGGAATATAAAAAGGCACAATTATTTGAAATAACGAAACAATTTTTTTATTTTTGTTTATTGTTACAACTTGTTACATTGAATGAAATTGCATGAGACTTATTACATAATTGAATGGGTGGTTAAGTACAACCAAGTTAATTTTTATGTCGATGTTAGCAGTTCATTTGTACGCTTGACTATCCTTCATTTCGCATTTTTGAAAATGATTAGTAGCATTACTCGAATTTTGCATGTGGAAAGCGTCTGCGTTATTGGGTTAAATGCGGTCTGATTGAGCTAAAAGCTGAGGCAACTAAATATCAAAGAGGGATTAATTGTTAGTTAAAAATTTCAATTATATCAATTCGTATAAATTTTCATATAATTGTAAAATAACAAATAAAAACCACTTAGGTAGTAGATACATCCCACAGTAAGTGAATCCAAATTGCGACAACGTGGAGCTTCTTTTACGAATTATTCAAGCGCAATTATCCAATCAGTATCAGTATCTGTATCTTTATCTGTTTTGGTCATGCAACAGCACCCAGATGGAATTTTAAACAATTCGGTACTTGTTTTATAAAAGCTATCAAACGCCACCAAACGTTGGTAAGTATAGCTTTGTTGGCATTGCGATCCATGTCCACTTGAGTTAACCACATTATTGCATGTAAGGTTTCTTCTGAAAAAAAATTATGATTGTTCAATAAGGCCAGCTATAATATTTACAAAAAATAAATTATGCATTATTTTGCAAGGTAAACCGTTACAGATATAATGTTATGATAACCACATCCGATGTTTTTATTATTGTATTGGGTCAGCTTTGAGTTCATTCGGAAGTGAATTATTAATAGAATTGATAAGTTTCATATTGAATGGTTATTTGTGTACTCATTAGTTGAGAAAGTCGACTATTGCCGTTCACGCTGGATATTGATGGCCGAGGCGTAGCCGAGACCAGCAACCATACGTGAGCGACAAAGACGACATCACTTTTTGATTTTATTTTGTTGTTCTTACCCGATACATTTTGCAACTCTCACTTCTTGAATGTATTCCGTTTCGATGTTAAGAATAAACATGGGAATATCGTTTACAGTAACACCAGATTCTGGTCTAATATATCGTACAACCGTACCACATATGCTATCTTCATAGTCTTCTTCTTGTTTATATTGTTCAGATACTGCCATTGGAAGAATTGCATTCCGTTCATTTAAAATCTGTTTTAAATTATCATGCGGATATGACACAACATTTTCGCATAAAACATCATTGCTATCGGTGCATTGTGGTTCAAGTAGATATCGTGCTGAAATTAGTAATTAAAAATTAAAGCAAAATTGCATAAGATGGGTCAATTTAGGGATTTTTGGGGTTAGGGATTATTGCTAGATTACTAAAACACACAAATTTTTCAACATACCGTCATAATTTCTGTTAACATTTACTTGGACGGCACTGTGTACCTAAAACAAAATTAATTAATAATGACGTTACTCTGTTAATATTAAACGGATTGTAAAAATTAGGAAATTATAGACAACGGTCATGGGCTGAACCTTACGCAAGGCGCGCGGTTCGAATCCGCGTACAGACTAAAAATTTCTTGACCGATTCCCGTGTTTCGGAGGGCACGTAAAGCCGTCGGTCCCCCTATGTTAATGATTTGTCATCATAGAAAAAAAAACAGGGTGCATGCACATCGAAGTGAAGCCTAGCAAACTCGCCAACACGCCTGGAAAGCCAGGCGTTTAAAAGATCCGAAGAACACAATGGTAACATAAGAAAAAACCTGTATCCGAAATGGATTGATATAGGAATAGATAGATAGATAAACTAGGAAATTGGAAATTTTGCAGGGGCGTAGCGTAGGTTTGATATTAATTTTAAACATACTTACCAAAAATAGTGCGCATCCTGTTGTAAAAATTATAGTTACACTGTTTGACATAATTATTAAAATTTCAAAATAATAAAAATAGTAATAATTTGGCCTATCGCGACGTCTGTGATAAAGCCAAGATTTGAACGGTCAATTAAAGAAATACTCAATTAAGATTAGAGATTTTTAAATTATAAGCACTAAATTATTTTAATTCAACAAGCACAATCAATGTTGTTACTTTACTGTAGATTGTAATAATCGGCTAACGAATGGAAGAGGAAAAAAATAACTAACTTTTATATACAAGATTAGAATGAGCGGATGTGCGGATAGGGAACCCAACGGTACCCTCCACTACATCCGGCCTTCATCTATTAGCAAATCAGGATTATATTTGATCAACCAATAGTTTTAATTCAGGAATTTTACTTTCTTGAATTCAAAACAGTTTAATGATATACTCTACGTATTCCAAAGCAAAGTATGATATTAAGTATATAAGACTGAAGATGGTCAATTAAGTCTGAAACATCGGTTTATAATATTACAGTTTCTTCAATACAAAAAACAAGACCACCTTTTTCGCATCAACACATGCTGACCAATTAAAATTATTTAGCTTCATTCCAACCAGCTTTGGTTCTCATAGGATTTCAGATAGGGTAAATAGACTACATTGAAATTTTAGCGACCGGCAGTTTGGCGGAATACACCGGCTGGTTAACTCCAAGAATACACGGTTCTATTCCTGGTCGTGCCAGATACACTGTTGTGATCTAAAACTCAACATCGATCTGTGTGATATTGGAAGGAACGGGGCTAGCACGACTAGTAAGTCATCTTGGCTTTGGCTGATTTGATAGCTAATATTTTCTGAAGAAATCTTTAGAAAGAAAGTTATGAGGCGAACGACGTATCCTAACATTTCGTTTTTTGTTAAATTTTATGTTATCTTTCTATTTTTATTTTGTTTACTATGAGTAAAATAGTAAACAAGCGATAATTTATCAAAACAATTTCAAATTAGATATGGTTATAGAAAGGAAATCTATTAACGTCAAAAATCGGCTAGGGTTAAAACTGACGCCCACGGATATCCTCGTACGTCTTGCAAAATTCCCAAGGGATGAGCGGCAAACAACATGTTGTGAAACCATAAGAAAATGAAAAAAGGGAAAGGTCAGAACCCAGGTGTTGGTATTTTTTTTACTATTGTCATTGTTTTCCCATGCAGCATTATTCTTAGGGCCTAATTTTGGATTATTGCTAGGTTGCGGTACATCGTCTTGGTTTTGGGTTCCGATAAGTTCAATTCCATTCCTCCCATTTAGATTGTCAACGTATTTTTTACAACTTCCCTGGGTTTCCTAAATAGTCGTCCAAAAAGAGTTCCGCATGGTTGATTTGAGAACCTCACGAATATTCCTTTGTACAGTGCTTTTTTACTGTAACGATGAGGAACGCCTGATGCAGCAACCCTTCCTGTTTCTCAAGTGGCTTTTCGGCAGGACTTTGATCCGGTGAGGTAGCCCCATCCCACTCAATGAGTGAATGAATGACGAAGATGTCATAAAACTTTGCTGGCAAAAAGTTTTCGCTGTTCCGGTGGCATTTTCCAGGAAAACCCTTTGGTAAAGAGAATTACTCGACAAGAGAGTTACCTTAACATCTCGTGTTTTGTAAACTTTATATGTTATCTTTCCATTTTTACTTTATTCATGATTAGTAAAATAGTAAACAAGCGATAATTTATCAAAACAATTTCAAATTAGGTATGGTTATTGAATGGCAATACGTTAACGTCAAAAATCGGATAGAGTTAATAGTACTGACGTCCACGGATATCCTCGTACGTTTTGTAAAATTTCCATTGGATAAACAGCAAACAACATGTTGTGAAATCATGAGCAATTAAAATAGGGGATACGAAAGAATCTAGGGAGTTGGTAAATATACTAATCGTCGACTAGGATACTGAGGTTTTTCATTCTTTTCACTGTAGGCATTATTATTAATCTTGGCTTTCCAGAAGGCCAATTCCCTTCCTCCTATTTAAATTTCCGCTTTTGAAACCTCCCCCGAGTTTTCTAGATAATCGTCCAAAAGAGTGTTCCACGGGGTTGGACATAGAACCAAGCTAGGCAGGCCCATTTCATTCAATGAACTAAGAACGACGATGCTTCTACGAAGTTTTCGCTATCCCGGTAGCGTTTTCAAGCAGTATTCGGTAAATTCCTCTTTTTGTCACAACTTGGGGTTATAGACGATGTTTCTTGAAGTACCATGTTCCAAAAATTTTCTGCAAAACCAGAAGCAGTGTGAGCTTACTTGAGATAGACGTTCATAAATGCCGATGGGGCAGAATAAAAGTGATTTAGCGGCAGGATTTTCAACTCTCCATTTGGTATGTTTGGTACCAGTTAGCTTTAACATTTCCTTTTGATGCCTCGCCCGAAGTACCAGGCTCACCTGCTGTACCACCTCGACTTAAGCAACCACTTGAAAGGTTAACCCTATTTTTGGCTAAGTTAAGATGAAATGACGGATTTCCGGTGTTTTTCGTTGTCAATCAAATAGACGGTTAATTATTACTTTGCCCGGGCTGAACCTGGAAACCTATAAGCGTCTAAGATTTTATTAAAAAATAATATTTAAAAAATATCCTTCTTCTTCTTCCTCCTAACATAAGTCCAGGACCTGCTTTTTACTAGTTTTTAAAATTAGTTCTATGAGAATTTATTGTTTTTACATCTCAAGACAGCTTGCTAGACTTGCCTTTCGATGTACCTGCACCCTGTTTTTTATTGTTATGATGGCAAATCATTAACACAGGGGGACCGACTGCTTTACGTGCCCTCCGAAAGCACGGAAGACGGTCAGGAAATTTTAGACTATACCCAGAGTCGAACCGGGGAGCCTTGCATTAGCAGTTGATCTCGCTAACATTCAGGCCATGACCATCGTCAAAAAATATTATCATAAAACAATATCCAATCGTAAAATTTAACATAAGGAGTTAAATAAATACTGTCTAGGCGAACTTAAACCCTCGGTATAATTGCGAAAACGGTTAACAAACTTTGTACTTAGACATTTTTAAATTTTATAAAAAAGATCAACGTTAACGTAAGAAAGTAGGACACCCTGTACAACATTTTATAACTTCCTGCCGCTTTATTTACAAAAGCGATACGGAAAAAATATTTGCGGTAATGTGGTTAAAAAATTTGTATTCGAATCAATATAACGGTCCAAATTTCTTAACATTTCGTTATCTTAAATGCATATTTCCTGAACTCACTGTTATTGCCTATTTATTTAATTGCGCAACATCGCGGCATCGATAGTTAAGTTTATTATTCTTCAATTTTTTGTAATTATCGCATTAGTTATGTTGAAAAGTGAACCCATAATTTTTATATGTGCTGTTTTGGTATGTAGCAATTGAAAATTTTTTTAATTTATTTTATAAATTTTTCAAATGTCAAGTATTGATTCTTATTCTTCTCGTCCGTTCAAACTTTTAAAATTAATCATGGGTTTAAATGAGCAAAATTACTAATCGTGTTCACCCGACATAATTCGACACAATCGAATCCGCCAAGTGGTACCTCATATCTCAGTTTGAAACCAATCGAGGAAATAATAAGAATAAAAATCGAGACTTGTCAAAAGAAGTATAATTTTTTTACCTTTTGGGATATCGTATTTAAATTTTCATAGTACTAAAAGATTTTTGAATTAATTTTCCAATTGGATTTGTTTAAGATATACGTAAGCAGTTTTTCACCGTATAATGAAATATTTGCGATGGACACTGACTCGGAAATGGATAACAAAATAAGAATTATTCCTTTAAACGGCAGCTATCATGGTAAGAGTATTTCTTTTCATTTTCTTTTTTACAGCATATTTTTACAGAATACTTAATGGGACACAATTGTTTGAAAAATGCAACCACTTTTTGTGAAATCGTCGCATCGTACCCGTACGATGAAATAAACATACTGTTGAATTCAGATTACCAAAATTATTTTGGCAATAAATATGCAACCGAAATATCTGATCGAAATAGAAAAGAATATGAACATACCAACATGTGTGATACCATTACGAGATATATAACACCCCAGGGTGGTACTACTGCAGATGATATATATAAGCTTATTGTTAATGTAGGAACGAATTATTCTCAAACTATTCGAATCAATGAATGTGTCGAGTAAGTATAATATACAGTAATATTTGCAAAAAAAATTCAGAAGGTTAAAATTCACAAAAATTGCAACCGACTTTTTGCACTGAACTGAAAAAGATAGCGGCCACTTGCACAAGTTGCTTATGGATTATGTTGTACAGTTTATTTTTCTAAATAGTAAAAATTTTAGATCATCTACGTGCCATCATATAGATAAAGGATGTAATTATAAATTCTACTGTAAGCAACAATACACTTACCAACGTTTGCTTTCCGTGGATGACACCCGAACAAAGATCAGTATGGAATTATTTAAAACTCCGTCTGGGTGTTGTTGTGCGGCTAGAAAATATCCATGAGAAAATGGAAACTTGATCGCATTCGAAAATTTGATTATTTAAATAATTTATTATGTTTAAATGTTTTCAACACAATAAAATATATATCGTGAAAAAAATTGTATTTTTGAAATTTGACGCTGTTTAACGGTCGATATTTCTAAACTGTAACGGTTTATTTCCGAACGGCAGGAAAACCTATAACGACGTTCTATAAAAGTTATACCTTTGATTATGTCGTATCAAATAAAAATAATCTTATGAGAATTTTGGAAACACTTTATGGATTTCTCAAATTTATCAACAGATGGTGCCACTAAAACTACAAGGCGCAAGAAATAGCTTCAGAGACTTTTAAAAGTGTGTGGCACCAATACAAAAGAAGAATTATAATAATAAAACAATTTTTTACGAATTCAAAAATTAAGTAGTACCATGTGTTGATTACCTATTCAACTACCAAAGGTTGTAATGGTTTGAATTTCCCGCTACAATTTTTGATTATTTGAGATTCTTGAGTGGGAGATTGTCCCTAACTATATTGGCTACAATTATAATATAGTAAACTTTCTTAAAAACCAATCCATTTCACAGAAAAGCTGGAAATGCTTCTTGATACCAAATTTGCAGTTCTTCATCTACAACATTGCATTTTTTACTAAGTTATATATGGTTATTTGAAATATTCGACAACTCCGAGCAACACAGATTAACTATTTCAATTTTATAAGATTTTTATTCTATATAAGAATTTTATTAAACATTTTACCTGAATCACTTTGATAATATAATGACTGCAAAATTATGATTCGAACAAAAGATTTTACTAATAAAATTTGCAAAAGAATGTAGTAAAGGCAATGAATACTTTCAGATCGCAAAAAATTTTGAAAATCTGAAATTTAGCAGATATTATGTGTAATTTAGTGTCCGAATGAACCCCCAAAAGTCGTCTAAAATTGCATGGCGCCTACCCCCCCCCCCCTTTGGAGATTTTAGTTTCTCCAACCTGGATTTCCACTTATTACGTGCTTATTTTCATTTTTGGAGAAAATTAACATTATTGTAGATCAAAATTGAAGAGCATAAAATTCTTATATTCCCATATATCTACTAGATTTAAGTTTGCCCTGATTATGAAATATAATGAAAGCTATAAAAAGTTAATTAAAGCTCGTTGACAGTCAAACGATGGTTAAAGGTTTGACACCAATTTCATGCAAAAATTTGACTGGAGGAACCCCAAACATTGCAGGAATTAAATTAACACGAAATGTTTAGGGGTGACAGATGACACGTTTATCTATTTTCCTTTCCTTCCGCTTTGTGCAAAACCGATGTCAATCGATAGAGCTTCGTTCGAGCTTCAATAATGAGTTCCATTAAATTTTCAAAATCAAATGCACGCTCCGAGCAACTCCGAGCAACACGCGTTAACATTGATTTTTTTATATTAAAATTTTGCAAATAATTTCCTGACGGTTGATATTCAAACAAAAATGCTCGCATGCACCTGTGGGGAGGACATAACTTCTTTGAAAAATTAAATGATTGGAAATTTGAAATTTTACGATAGAATTTTATTCGGAAAAAGCGTTACGTGGAAACATAGAATAAACACAAATATTTATTAAAGTTTGTCTTCAATTTAATTACCCTATAATTTATTGATTATGCTATCCTATCCTGAAGATAATTCAACAAGATCGATCAATGACGTAAGCTAACGTTTATTATAATAATTGTTCATTAATATTTCATTTAAGTTTTTTAATAGGCCGCAATTCTCATAGATTCATATTTGTTCAATTTTCATTCTTAGGTGAGCTTTTATAATAATCGGTTATTTTACTTATTTTTCTTGATTGAGGAATAAGTTTACATTATTTAAACTTACTGTTGAAAAGAAACTATTTTAACATTTCAGGTAAGTTACTTTTGAAAATTTTATAAAGGAAAGTGTAACATTTAAAATTATCGATTATATTGCATGCTCATGCAAATCATAATAAATTTGTAGCATAGGTTTATTCACTTGGTTGCGATGTAAATATTTTTTCAGTAACTTATCACATCTCAACTTGTCAATAAAATGGGTATAGTGTTTAGTGCAAAGTGCACTTCGACCGCTAGATTGGATGGAAAAACAGCAATAATAACAGGAGCGAATACAGGAATTGGAAAATTTACTGCCCAAGATTTTTATTTAAGAGGTAATTGAATTGAAATTAAAACATCCATTTGCAAACATCTTTTTTACCATAGGTGCTCGTGTTATATTGGCTTGCAGATCGTTGGAAAAGGCTAGCGCCGCCATTGCTGAAATAAAAGATATATGTGCAGATCAACCTAACTTGGGTTCTTTAAATTCGATAAAATTAGACTTGGTCAACTTAGAATCCGTCCGAATTTGTGCCTATCAAATTTTAGAAGAAGAAGAGCAAATTAATATTTTGCTAAACAATGCTGGAGTAATGTGGTGTGGAAAGTCAAAAACAAAGGATGGTTTTGAAACTCAAATGGGTACCAATCATTTTGGACCCTTTTTATTTACTCTGTTATTATTGCCCAAGATTATTAGAAGTGTTCCAGCACGCATTGTTAATGTTTCCTCTATCGCCCATGATTGTAAGTTAAAAACTTTTAAAATTATATTTCTTTCATTGTTCAGTTTGATAAAGATTACTTATATATAAGATTACTTAAAGCAGACAGATTACTGTCCACTGCATATTTATGAGCTTCACAATTTTACACGCCACACGATTTTCTTGCAATCCTTGCAATACTAATAAGGCGAAGCCCAAGGTAGGATATCGGGCAATCAAGATCCCAATTTTTTTGGTGATTCTAAAGGCAAAAAAATTATGACGATCTTTGAATTTTGTCCAATGGCGCTTGGTTTTTGAGTTATGAATTTTTAAAAATAGGATAATTCCATCTCAAATCAACCGAAGAATTTACTCGGCCCCGCCAAATTTGACGAAACTTGATACACGCCATCTTAGGAAGAAATAAAAACTGAAAATTTAAGGATTTATTCAAAAGGGCATTTGCTTCCTTGTTTTTGGACCGTCTCTCGCTATACTTAATTTATTTTTAGTAACCGAACCCATGCTCATCCCATTATCAAATTTGGTACGCATGCTCAGCACAATTGCTCAAAAAAAGCAGTACAATAATGAACGAAAAAAGACCCTTTTAGAAACAGTGGTTGAAATAGGGTTAATATTAAAAATTAATTCAATTACGGGTTAAAAAAGTCAAATGTGTTTGAATATTTGAATAGAATGTTCATTTACCTTTACAGAACATTTTTTATTTTTAAATTTAGACCCCTATGGATGAAGTTACAGTCGTTTCCCTATAAGTTTATACACTAACCTTTTTACGTTTTAAAGGACTAAAACAAGGAAGCAAATGTCCGTTTGGACAAATCCTTAAATTATATTTTTATTTCTTACTAATAAGATGGTGAGTACCAAGTTTCGTCAAATTTGGTGGTGGTCGAGTAAATTCTTCAGTTGATTTGAGATAGAATTGCCCTATTTTCAAAAATTTTTGGCTTTTAGAATAACCAAAAAAAATTGGGATCTTGATTGCCGATATCCAAAATACCGGACCAATTAACTAGTCCCTGTATAGTATGTTCCCTTCTCTACATAATCTCATTCTCTACATTACCTCTACGGGGTAAGGGGTGGATCTATTATTGTGTATATTTACTGACGAGCATAGGCGTAGTCAGAAGGGACATGAGGGTAATTGGTGCCTCGAATTATTGGGTATTGAGTCTACTGCTAATGCGAAATATCGGTTTACACTTTGGGCAGAGTCGAAAGTCGCTCTTCGGAAAACAGTAGTAAACCACCGAGGTAATCAGTCATGAGCACCCTCAAACTTGCCAATCTAACTACGCCTATGCTGACAAAAATGCTTGTCTGAATTTTGTAAAATGTTGCTGTATTTCATTATTCATTTATAATTGCAGTGTTTAACGCCAAAATACATTTTGATGATATTAATTGGGAAACCCGTACTTATGCCACTTTAGATGCATATGCTGAGAGCAAACTTGCAAATATACTATTTGCTAAGGAGCTTGCTCGTAGATTAGCAGGTAAAAATTTAGCTTTTTCGGTAACCGTCCGGTAAGTAGGCGTGTTTCCCACTATTTTCTGTTCGACACTTTCCAGACGGTTGTAGAAAAAAGTATACGTAATACCTTTGATTATGATTGTAATACCTTTGTAATACGTAATAAAATAATTGTCCTGAAATTTGCCTACTTGTTTAGTAGAATGTCACTTTCGGAACTTGTTCCGTATTTTTGTAATACTCGTAACATTTACAATAAATTCTTTCTTTCTCTATGTAGAATCCAACATTACTGGTGTCACCACTTACTCTCTGCATCCTGGTCTTGTAGCAACAGAGTTAGCAAGAAATATGGATGAGGGTTTAGTGCCTGGATCAACATGCTTTACCAACCATTTTATATGCCCTCTTAGTAAATCAATCAGACAAGGCAGTCAAACTTCTATTTATTGTTGTGTTGATGAAAATGCTGGAAAAGAAACTGGTTTGTATTATGCCGAATGTGAAGTAAAGGAACCTACTGAAAATGCAAAAAATAAGGAACAAGCTAAAAAATTGTGGGACGTCAGTTGCAAATTAGTGGGTCTGATGAATTATAACCCTTTTTCGCAATAAAATAAATGTGTTGTGATGGGTATTTTGGATATTTTAAATTTTTTAATGTACTTATGCCAACTTATGCACATTATTCAAACTTAAAGGATTACGAGTAACTATGATAAATATTTAATTACATTAATTTCAAAAATTCACAGAAAAATCCAAAAGTCTGAATACACTTTGATAATTTTTGAACGGATGATGAGAGGGATTGGCTAAATAGGGATCCATAAGTCTATCTATGCAAAAGTTTTCGCAATGTATCCAGTGTATTGTTTTGGCCCACCATGTACTTCATTCAATTCAATCAATGTGCTACTGTGCCAGTGGCGTAACTACATTCCACTGTGCAGTTCGGCATGGACACAAACAACAATATAATAATGGAGGCACCGAACAGCATCTTTATTTCAAAATTCCAGTATCACATATTTTGGGCACATGCCACTGTACTGTACTGAAAAGTGCATGCATGAGATTATTGTTATAATATATTGTTAAAATAAATTTAAATTTTTTTTTACTTTTTATACTTTTATACTATTTGTTCGCATTTCCTTTTATTTTTTATAGTAATAAGTAAATTCACTAAAAGGTAGTTGTTCAGTCTCGAGTTATGTTTTAACTTAATTTAATTTCTATAGAAATGATTGTTTCAAGAATTGTATTCAGGGAAATTAACCCAGATTAAAAGAAAACTTGATACTGAACTACTAGGGCTGAAAATTTTAATTATCAAAGGCTAACTTCCGAATTAATAGGTCAGCTTCTTAATTGTAAATTTAAATAAATCAAAGAATGGAACCAGAAGAAACCTTAAAACCTAAGAATTTTATTTCCATTTCGATAAATCACTTCAAGTTGCCACTGTACCCATCTCTCCTTCATCTGGTCATGATCTACAAGTATTTTTCTCTGCTCCTGAGTATAGCCATACTTCTCGGTTTCCACATGCCTGCCACTTTCTTCAGTTTTTATGAAAATTAAAAGTATCGTGCTCGCTTTCCAGCTCTTTGATTTCCACGTACATCTTCTTTAGCCAATCCTCCTTTGCTTTCTTAATCTATATTTTGATCATTCTATTTATTTTATTTTATTGAATATTGCATTTTTTATGGCTTCTTCTTCCAACCATTGCATGATTTCATCGGTCATCCATTTCTTTATCCATCTGCCCTCCCCCCGTCTTCAAGTGCTGATCTGCTGTTGTAACTATCATATTTTTGATTTCCTTCCATGAGCTTTCGATGTAATTTTCTTACTCATAGTATGGTTTACCTTCTCCCTGATATCACTGTCTTCAACTTCTTCCTATGACTCAAATCTTCAGTTTTCTAATACTGTATTTACTAAAATATCAAAATTACTATTTGAAAATTAATTTTTCTCTTCAATTGAAGCTATTAGAGCATGAAGGTGTTAACTCAGTTTTTTTGGATAAAACTAAAAAAATATGTAGTGTATGGTAAAATGGCACATATACTTATAAAAGTATGTCCATTCACTAAACATTGTGGCTCTAAGTATATAAATTTATCTAACACAAAAAAAATTCCAAGCAATAAACTTTATTTATCCTTTAACCTTAATTATTGGCAAATATTCAAAAAGTGAGTTAACACCTTCATGCTCTAATAGCTTCAATTGTCATAAAACGCTTTATTTGCATAAAAAAGATACATGCAGAGTTAAATGCAATTCTCCGAGCCCCGGAGTCTTCCCCTTCTGGGTACCTATGATCCTCTCTCAGATTTCTAATATTGTATTAAAACCTTGCATGTGAGATAATTTTATTTTTTTCTTTACTACAGTTCTAGAATCACAATTTGAGATAGTTTTATAGGGGTAAGGTAAACTGCACTCCAAAACCACCTGATAATGGTAAACTGCACTCCGGGTAAAATGCACGAAATTTTGCAAACTGGTAAACTGCACTCCGAACATTTTCCAGGTAAAAATAAAAATGGTAAACTGCACTCCAAGCAATACAGGGTGTCTCAAAAAACAACTACCCGAGCTTTAGAGTAGATTTGTGAGATAATCAGTACAGGGCCGTCGCCAGGTTTTTTTATTAACTTTTTTTATTAAAATCAGAAATACAACGTCGAGTTTGTGATTTTAGTGGTTAGGTTAGTGTTAGTTTTTGATATTTCTTTAGAAAACCAATTAAAAACAAACAAATCTCCGCGTAAAGTTAAATCTGCCGCAAAAAGGTGGATCTGCCGCGAAGAGGTGGATCTGCCGTTAGGTTAGTGTTAGTTTTTGATATTTCTTTAGAAAACTAATTAAAAACAAATAAATCTCCGCGTAAAGTTAAATCTGCCGCAAAGAGGTGGATCTGCTGCGAAGAGGTGGATCTGCCGTTAGGTTAGTGTTAGTTTTTGATATTTCTTTAGAAAACCAATTAAAAACAAATAAATCTCCGCGTAAAGTTAAATCTGCCGCAAAGAGGTGGATCTGCTGCGAAGACGTGGATCTGCCGTTAGGTTAGTGTTAGTTTTTGATATTTCTTTAGAAAACTAATTAAAAACAAACAAATCTCTGCGTAAAGTTAAATCTGCCGCAAAGAGGTGGATCTGCCGCGAAGAGGTGGATCTGCCGTTAGGTTAGTGTTAGCTTTTGATATTTCTTTAGAAAACTAATTAAAAAAACAAATCTCCGCGTAAAGTTAAATCTGCCACAAAGAGATGTGGATCTGCCGCAAAGAGGTGGATTAACCGCTCCCTCGAACTCGTTACTATTTCATGATTATAAAAATAAATATTTTTATTTTATTTTTACCTGGAAAATGTTCGGAGTGCAGTTTACCAGTTTGCAAAATTTCGTGCAGTTTACCCGGAGTGCAATTTACTACTTTTTTTTTTCGGCTACCTGCAGTCGTTTGTGCAATTTACCGTCACCCGTTTTATAAAGATGCTGGTTTAATTTTTAACCAGATATATTAGGAGGGAATCGATTAGCAGTTTAAGCAGTGAAGTGCGTTGCTGCTAATGCTGAATACCCGGTTCGACTCCGGGCTCAGTAAAAACGGTAAAACTTTATTCTGGCCGTCTCCCCTCCGAAGGCAATGGCAAACCTCCGAGGTGGTGTAATCTGCCTTGGTACAGCTTTTCTGGAGATGAACCACTTCCCGCGGTTCAAAGCCCGCGTTAAGCAGTAGGTTCCCTATGTATGTGATAATACTTCAAACGCACTACACATTCATAGAAGAGAGATTTCCAACGCCTGCAATCAGGCATGGCACTCTATGAAGAAGATTAGGAGGTAAGTATTAGGTGTAATATCGGACTACTTTTGAACTTCTCAATATGAGCTTGTTTTTCCCAACACTGCAAACTTTTTCAATTTAAATATTAAAAAACAATACTACCATCAATAAAACAAAATCAGAGAAGATCTTAGAATGATTAAATAAGGAGAGCTACGGTAGAGGAAAACGAACGAACGGAAAATATGTAACAAAATTTTTCTCATTTCGCTACTAATTTAAATTTATTTAAATTTATTCATACATCAAGCGCCACCTTTCTACAGCCTTTTACAACGAACTTGATATGACAAGAAGTTATCCCATGCGCATTAGAGATTTTCTAATTCTGGTTTGACGAGCAAACTGAAAGGTCTACTTTTAAATATCGTGCGTGTTATATTTTCACCGTAATAACGGATATAAGTGAAATTAAGCGTATTCGATATCAGTCATTACCTAATTCAACCGTGTTGGATTATATATTTTTTTATCTCGTTCGACCACACATTTTTCCATCGTGCGATAAACACTCAGTATTACCAACAGTTTTTTGGTGAAAAGCGTTTGGTGAATATTTTGACAATTAACACTTATTGTCATTTGGATGATTGATTATTTTTTTGGACAATCATCATTGTTATATCACTGGATTGTATAAGTGTACCATTCCATCACATATTACTGAGGGGCGTCAGTCCAGTATCGTTCCATCCTGCCAAAACCTGCCGTTCGAGTCATCACGTCGGTGGTTTACGTTCTTGGATCTTAGAGGGGAGTCTATTGTGTCAATACTCGTAACCACATATCCATTCAAGAAGCCGTCTGTCACCTTTAAGTTTGTAAACTTGCCTGAGCTCTTGGTAAAGTATCTTTTACTTTCTTGTTTGTTTATGGTGGTATATTATTTTGTGTTCATTGAAGCCAACTTTTGCGTTGGCGGGATTGCCCTTCTGGTTTCCCCAGTTTGTGTACCATCTTTGACGTGACGTTTGTCAATAGAATTAACGTGCCTTCAATTTTAAGCACGTCACAACCACGTATGCTTTGTCTTTGTCGCTTTAGCTACATTAAAACTTGTCAATTAACTATTGTTTTATTTCGACGAAAGCGTACCCTAATTTTGTTTTCAGCATTGCACGGAGTGGAACTCACTGCCCTCGTTCACCGCTACAACGAGTTAGCTTATACCTACCATCAGGGCCCCACGCAAATAAAAGTAGAAGGTTTTACTTTCTGCGTGAGTCGTTTTCTTCTCTGGGCCGTTCCCTCTTTAGGAACGGGGAGAAAGGATTACGTTTCACATAGAACAAAAATATACCCCCTACCCGTAATTAGGTTAGTGCTGGCGACTTGCACATAACAGTTATCGATGATTTAAATATTAATTATATTGATTTGGAAGTTGTAAAAAATTCATTAAATATATTATTCGAAGATATACGTAAGCATAATCTATAATAAATGTCTGGCAAATGTGAAAAATTCCAAATCACAGACACAGAAAAAAAGGAGTGTCAGATAAAAATTTTTTCTGGTGGACGTTTTTGCATATATTTTTTTTGATTTGATATCTGTTATGATTTAGTTAAAAAAAAACAACCGTGTATGAAATGTACTATGAACAAGCGAAGCGAAAAATGCTTGTCCGGTATTTTGTTAAAATCTGGATTTTATTTTGGAAATTTGGATATTGGAGAATCTTAGGGAGAAACGGTGGAGCTCCCTCCCAAACGAACCTTTAAAATATCTCTAAAACGAAATAGGTACAAACGAAAATAAAAAAGGTACAATTAGGTACAGACCCGGTTCAAACGATATCGACTATTTAGAATCAGAATACTAAATTGGAGGGGGGGGGCAAAATGAACCTGCTATCAAACGCCACTAAACGTTGCTGAGTAGAGCTTTGTTAATAAAATATGAATTTTGTTTATAATATGTGCGGAAATGGTTTAGTCGGTTAAAATTAATAAAAATTAAAATATTTGAAGAACATAATATTACCAACCTGAATATTTCAAGAGTAATTTGACTTCAGAAATTGAAACAAAATATGGGAGGGAGGAAGATAAGGAATTGTTCCAACGCTGTGACGGGGGCGTGAACGGCTAGAATTTTACTACGTTGGGTTTTGACGTGGATTATTGCGACAAATAGTTTTTTTTGCATGAGATTATGCTGGCGTATGGATCATTTGAATTTTCGAAGCATTTAAATGAGGTTATTTTGGAATTTGTAGCATTACAAGAATACAAGATTCGTTTACGAATGGTGGTGGTCGTACCTGAAATGTTGTAGAAGTTTGGACTGCATGTACAAATTTACCAAATAAGAAGATTGAAACTAACATTGATTGGTAAGAACTTGAATAAATTTTCCCTTGCAGTGGATACACGTTTAAACAAACTCACTCGTGAAATTTCTGAATAGTGGAGGCAAATAAAAACAAAACAGTTTCACTTGCCAAATGTTTTAATGTTTGGGGTTCTAAATTGAAGGGTGGTATTTTTGAGAGCACCGCCAAGTTGTTTTATGCCTTATTAAAAGTTTCATATGTTTGCTTGGTCCTGCTCGATTGATAATTTAAACACATGGCTGTGCTATACATAATAATAATAATAATCTTTATTAGGTTACTAAGTATAAAATTAATTTACATCAGTCCTAAATGGTGGAGATCAGCAGTTGCTGGTTTTCATCTCAACTCAATTTGGAAGAATTCGTCCACATCATATAGCGCACTTTCATTTAGTGTTTTCTTCATTTCGCTTTTAAATTTCCTAGTCGGAAGATTTTTTATTCGTTCTGGCAATTTGTTGTACAGTTTTATTTGCAGATTCATTCCATTAGAACATTTGAGCCTATTTCTCTCAGTTCTCACTTCATTTCTGCTTCTGGTCTGATGCTCGTGTGTTGCGATGTTGTCTGAGATTTTCCGATCTGTCTTCACTCTCACTACACTAGCGTAAACATAGGCAGATGAGATCGTTTGAATACACAGATTACGGAAAATTGGCTTACAGTGAGTCCTTGAGGGTACTCCTTCTAGTGCACGTATAGCCCTCTTCTGTAGTAGGAACACTTTCTTTATCTGCGCTTCATTACCCCAGATCAAGAGTCCATACACCATTTTGGCATGAAACATTGAATAATAGACTGCCTTAGCTGCCGCTTTTTCAACCGTTTCCCCAATCCTTCTTATCGCAAAAATACTCCTACTTAGGGAACTCACCAGAACAGCCACATGTTCATGCCAAGTCAACAAAGTGTCCATTATTATGCCCAGGTATTTTACCGAAGACTTATCATTTTGCTTAATCGCTCTACAGGCAGTGAACTTAACCATTTTAGTTCTGTCCATGTTTAGTAAGAGTTTGTTAGTTTCAAACCAATCAGTAACTTCCCTTTGCCGATCATTTGCTTGGTCATTTTCTTCCATGACTAGGGCAGTGTCATCTACATACAAGGTGGTGTTGCATTTTACATTATGTGGCAGATCATTAATGTACAGAACGAAGAAGAATGGGCCCAAGATGCTTCCCTGCGGTACACCACAGGTAGCCTCCCACTGCTTCCTAAAATGTGAAATTTTTTATTTACGTAATTCAATTTTGATTTATTGAAAAATAATTCCACCTGTTTTCCGTTTTTACCTCTTTTCCTAAAAAAAAACTAAAAGTATTGTTTCTTTCGGGAAACGTTTCTTTCCTTATGAAAATCACGAAAAGCTAGCACTAATTTTGCTTATCCCCCGCACCTCCATTTCGAATTCCGTATCAAAAAAAGTTTATATAGTTTCCACCTGTTTTCCGTTTTTACGTCTTTTACTAAAAATTTTGTTTATAAATATTATTTGTAATCACAAGCTGGATCTTTTCTTCTCCTACATAAATCATGGAAAGGTAGCAGTAATTTTGCTTATCGTTCCAAAAGGGCAAATAATGTGAAATTTTACGGAAGTGGAAAATTCAAGTTAAATATTTACATATTGATTTAAAAAGAAATTAACGGTATTATTACTAGTTTAAGCAGCAAGGTGTATTTCGTCAGACCTACCCCGCACCCCATTTAGAATTTTGGATAAAAAATAATTCATAAAGTTTCCACCTCTTTTCCACGTGTTTTCCGCTTTTATAGAACTCACTATTTCAATTATACGCTTTAAGGTTTCATTCACTCGATGAGATTTTTCTTTATGATATTTTTCTGGCTTAACTTTTTCAAACAACAGGAGATTGTCCAATTAAGTCCAACGTTTGAATTAATAAATCCAAAGCAAATTCTTGCCCCAAAAAATAATACAACTTAATACGGTTCAAACTCAGCGCGACCCTATGAATCGCTAGATGCCCCTTTGGCTAGCTCCAGAAGGCAAATGACAAAATAAATGAGCCACTACTTCTGGCTAAATGTTATCAGGAGGCGCTAAAAAGATATTCCGAAGAGCAAAGCGAATTAGATGGTAGAATGAGCGCTACGTAGTTTAAATTGCCACCCTGTTCACTGTAAAACAAGAAACCACCAATTAAACTACGAAAATGTGGTTCACAATTACAATAACCAAAAGTAATGGGACAATTACCATGAATGATAAAATATTATCGACTCGTCTCTGATCAAGTTCAATGAATCTCCCAATGGTTACAAAAATCTTGCACAATATCAGGATTACTCTTTTCCAAATATTTCGATAACAACTTATTGGTGCACAAAGGATAATATACCTTTATCACTTATTCTACATAAAAATCACAGAACCACAAACAAATAAAATCTTGGTTAAACTTCCCAATAAAAAAAAAGGCAAGTAGCCCAAAATATTTACACAAAAAAAATCTTATCAACCAGGGTAAAACTAGAAACGACACAATATATACCTTATCTTTAAGATGTCTTATGGTAGGTGTTGGATAAGATTGCAACAATGTAAAGTCGAATATGTACCAAATTTGAACAAAAGCTTTTGTCAAACTGACGACGATAAGCGATATATGATGGTGTATAAAAAGAAAGCAAGACCTCCAGATGTTGTTGAGGGTTGGTTGATAAATGCAACTTACGAAGTAATTAACATAGTTAGAAGATTTGTACTCATCAATTGGACGTGAAAATCGTTCAAAAGAAGTTCGGGTATGGATACGCTCCGATAATGAAACCAAAAAATATCCAAGTATCAGTAACAAATCAGATCCCAAAAAAATTGGATTAGAAAATAATGGTCCAAATTAATTCGTATACAGGATCGTCCAAAAGATGTAACAAAAATTCTTAAAAATCGCTTCCAACTTTAATGCAATTTAAAAACCAAGTGACTTATCATTCTCTTTGATAAAGGTCACACATTTCTTTCCGAAAATATTAAATTTCAACGTCATATATTGGGAGTTTCTTCAAGCTTACCAAAGCAATCTATTTTGAATTGTAATAAATTCTGTGAAACCAAAAATAAAATAATGCACTCCACATTTCTAAAAGGTTCTTTGAAATTGCTTGGGACCAAGATTTGAATAACGCTATGGGCACTCTAACCATACGTTGCTGAGAGCGGAGAATAAAATCTTTTATTCCAATCAGGGTCCTTATTTAGTTTTAGCATTTTAAAAGTCGGTTAGTTCTTTGTTATCTAGCCGAAAAGTAACTTTTATGATTATTAATTTATTAGATTAAAGTTACTTCAAGATCTAGTTTCCTGTTTCGTAAAGTTTCATATAGTCGGTGCAATCCATAATCATTAATAAATCAGAAAACTGAGGGAGTTTTACCACGAAGTCTATATTAAATTATAAAATCATGTTACTAGTTATGTAAATTAATATATTTATATTATAATACAACTACATTTTTAATACATCTCATACGAGGGGTTGACTTACTTTCTTTTTCATGTTCTTAATTTATTTTTAGCAGCCGAACCACAATAAAATTTGGTGCACATGCTCAACACAATTATTGCACAAAATAATATTAAAAAGAGTTAAGAAAAAAAGAGACGGTCGTTAGCTAAAGCGGTTATGTGCGTTGCTGCTAATGCTGAATGCCTGGTTCGACTCCGGGCTCAGTAAAACTTTATTCTGACCGTCTCCCCTCGGAAGGCAATGGCAAACCACCGAGGTGTAATTTGCCTGGTACAGCCTCTCTGGAGATGAAGTGTATACACTTCCCGCGGTTCGGAGCCCGCGTTAAGCAGTAGGTTCCCTATGTATGTGATAATACTTCAAACGCATAGCACGTACGTTTATAGAAGAGAGGTCGCCTACGTCCGGGGAACCAGATATGGCACACGAAGAAGACGAAGAAGAAAACAAGAACCCGTTTAGAAATAAAGGTTGAAACAGGGCAACTTTTTTAGTGATCAAACGACAAAAGAAATGCCCTATTGGACAATCCTTTAAATTTATATTTTTTAATAATTATAAAGATGGTGTATGCCAAGTTTCGTCAAGTTTGATGTCAAGATAGGATTGGCCCTATCTTGAAATGCACGTTTCTTCATTCAATAAAGTCAGTTTTGGAAAAAATTATCTTTGCTTGAACTTAAGAATTTCAGAAAATAGTCTGGTAATACCACACGAGCCGCCACTGCATTATGCGCCTGATTTAAAATTAGGGCTTCAATTATACAACAATGTATTTTTAGTTTATTTGAAATTATTGATTATATTGCATGCTGATGCAAATCATTATAAATTTATAATATTGAGTTATTACAAATTTATAGTACAAATTTATACACTTTGTTACGATATAAATGTTTTCTCAGTAGCTTACCGAATGAAGATGGGTGTAGTTTTTAGTACAAAGTGCACTTCGACCACTAGATTGGACGGAAAAACAGTAATAATAACAGGAGCGAATACAGGACTTGGAAAATATACAGCTCAAGATTTTTATTTAAGAGGTAACTGAATTGAAACTAAAATATCGATTCGTTAACATGATTTTTTACAACAGGGGCTCGTGTTATATTGGCTTGCAGATCTTTGGAAAAGGCCGATGCCGCTATTTCCGAAATAACAAATGAATGTGAAGATAAACCGAACTTGGGTTCTTTACATTCTATAGAATTAGACTTGGTCAACTTAGAATCGGTCAGAAATTGTGCCGATCAAATTTTAGAAGAAGAAGAGCACATTAACATTTTGCTAAACAATGCTGGAGTAATGTGGTGTGGAAAGTCAACAACAGTGGATGGTTTTGAAATCCAAATGGGTACCAATCATTTCGGACCCTTTTTATTTACTCTGTTATTATTGCCCAAGATTATTAAAAGTGCTCCATCACGAATTGTAAATGTTTCTTCTATGGCTCATGATTGTAAGTTGAAATCTTTTAAAATTATATTTCTTTCATTGCTCAGTTTCATAAAATTTTGGACCTACTATTGTGCATGTTTACTGACGAGTATAGGCGTAGTTAGAAGGGACATAAAGGTAATTGGTGCCTCGAATTATTGGGTATTTGTAAATACCTGGCACTCGCGTTCATTTTGGCGGCGTTCACCAGGAGCAACCCGACCCGAAGGTCCAGGTTGAACGTTGAACTTCTGAGCTGAAATGTTTCTAAGTGTTGATAGTAGTTAAAATTGCACGGACTGTCAACAGAATTAAGTATTAGCTCCGCCCCAAATCGAACGCTAGCTTCTGAATGGTTAAGCTCTCGAAAAATAACCGTTTTCAATATTGATATTGTCAAAATTACTGGGGTTATCGAATTCATCTGTATCTTATTCGCTAATTTTAATGAGTCTAACTAATTCCATTAATTTTCAACGCAAAACATCGTATCTTCGAGTGATGAAATTCTTACTATTCCCCACACATCTCGTGCACAGAAAAGAAAGCGTCATGGCGCAGAAAGAGAGATTCTCTTTTATTAATAATTCCTCTGTATGTTTTGTATTTGTACAGGTAGATACCTGTTATTTGATAAGTGTGCGAAGTTATGAGCACCCTTAAACTTGATAGTCTAACTGCGCCTATGCTGACAAGGTGCTAGTCTGATCTGCAGGTCGGACTATTGTTACTTCAAATTTTATAAAATGCTGCTGTATTATTTCATTATTTATTTATAATTGCAGTTTTTAACGCCAAAATACATTTTGATGATATTCATTGGAAAACCCGTACTTATGACACTTTAGATGCATATGCTGAGAGCAAACTTGCAAATATACTATTTGCTAAGGAGCTTGCTCGTAGATTGGCAGGTAAAATATTGGCTTTTTCGGTAACCGTCTGGTAAATAGGCATGTTTCGCACGATTTTCTGTTCGACAGCAAGTCACTTCCTAGACGGTTGCAGAAAAATAGCACCTAAAAAGTCATTTCACTCGACTCGCAGGCTTACAGGACTTGCCATGGTGTGGTACAATGACACCGGCAGATTAACTTTAAACTAAACGCGTGAGAGGCCATAGATAAAAATGTCGAACAAGCTTAGCACATTACACGCCGGCGGACCTGGTTTCAGGTCATTGCAAATTGCAACGTAAATAAAATCCTTTTTATACCCGTTTTACGACATTAATGTAAAATTTACAGATGGTGTTCAGTTTCAAAATCCATGATTTTAGGAACAATATGCGACATCTGCATAATTTTGTTTTGACTGTAGTACGATACTTTATTTCGCCACCGAAATAAATATGCAAAAAGATTTGGTTTTGCGTATTTTTAAATTCCAAAATTCAAAACATAAAATAAGGAAAATTTTTAAATTAAGTTTCAGACTTTAATGTTAAAATTGAACCCCCCTCCCACCCCGGGTGTAAATAACAATTGAAAGGTGAGGCTCCCACCATGAGATACGTTCTTCAGGTTCAAGACATGGCAAAGAGAACTAATTAACAGAACATATAAATTTAACAACACATTCAAACTTTCACCATAAAATGAATTGGAATTTTGAGACATACGTCCAAATACAGCCATGTTGTTGTTGCTGGTGGCGCTAGCAACGTAATGTAAATCTTGAAATGATTAAATAGTAAAATAGTTACGTCATCAATTACCTACCGTTGTTTTCTAATCATACAAGGCGGTCACATTAAAATTACCAATCGTATTCTTACAATGCAATAGCTTGTCCTGTAATTTGCCTACTTGTTTGGTAAAATGCCACTTTTCGAACTTGTTAGGTAATATAATACTGCTCATATTATTAAAAATAATGTCGTTTCTCTGTTATAGAAGCCAAAATTACTGGTGTCACAACTTACGCGTTGCATCCTGGTGTAGTAGCAACAGAATTAACAAGATATCTGGATGATGGTTTTGTACCTGGAACAGCATGGATTACCAAGCATTTTGTAGCACCTTTTTGTAAATCACCTAAGCAAGGCAGTCAAACTTCTATTTATTGTTGTGTTGATGAAAATGCTGGAAAAGAAACTGGTTTGTACTATGTCGAATGTAAAGTAAAGAAACCTGCTGCAAATACACAAAATATGGAAGATGCTAAAAGATTATGGGAAGTCAGTTGCAAATTAGTGGGCCTTATGGATTATAACCCTTTTTCGCATTAAAATGATAGTTTGTGTTATGATAGGTATTTCGTATATTTTCAAATTATGCCAACATATGCAAATTATTCAAACTTAAGGGATTACGAGTAATTATTGGGAATTTACATCACCGATGAGGGCGCTAACGTCGCGTCATAATGGCTGTTCTAATTAGTATAGCACGATATTGCACATAAGTTATTAATGCGTATTGTACTAATATAGCTAGTCGACTGCGTTGTAATAGTGGTAAAATTCAAATTCTAACACACAATTAATTAACAAATACACGTATAAAATTTTGGGTATACTAAACGGAGTAGTTAATATTATGGACGCGTAGTGGCGCATGGTTAATGTAAATTCCCACATTTCAAAATTGGACAGAAAAAATCCAAAAGTCTGAATACACTTTAATAATTTTTCAATTTGGTTTTTAAGGGTGTACCCTTGAAGATTTTTTTCATATTTCCTTTTCATTTTATAGCTTTTTGGTGCGAGATACGATAAAAAGTTATAGACGCAATATTGTGTAGACCCAGGATCTGCTTTCAGTACCTGTCAAAAATTAAAAATCCATCTGTAAATTAATAAGGACGCTATGATTGTTTGAAAAATTTTCAAAATTTTGACTTTAATGCCGTTGTGGCGCGACGACTATGAAAAGTTTTTCAATTTTAAAAACGGTTTCTGGTGACATTTTTCGAGCGCAAATTTTTCTAAAGTTATACTTTTTTTCGTGGGACGTCAATTAAGGAGGCAAATTGCAAAATCGCCAATTTTGAAAAATTTCGATTTGAAATCGGACCGATTTTGCATCTAAATAATTGCGGTAAATTTTAAGCGAAGCTAGGTGGTTTTTCGAAAAATGTTGAACAACACTTTCCGTTTTATTTGGCGAATATACCCGGTACGTGAAAAAAAAAATTCAATTTTCCAAAATTTAAAAATATTACGCTAGTTTTTTGAAATTTTTCACCGCATCACGAATCAATTTTAGCCGTCATTTTGAACTTTTGTCGGGCTTTTGAAAAAATTTACTACATTTTGCAAAGGTTTTCCACAAAGGAAAAACAATTTTTCTAATATTTTTGCATCGATCTCACCTTCGAAAATACTCGTCGAATACGATTTTGCTGTTAAAATTGCATTCTTAAAATTGTTCACACGAATTTTTTTATTATTATTCATTTATTTTACCGAAAAATAATTTGTGACGCTAGAATTGAATGGGGAAAGTTATTCAATCTTCAGATAGCCAATTTTTTTATGAAGTATTTTGTTTTGGTAATGACAATACCGGTCTGACCGGTATTGGCAATAATAATAATTGTTTTTTTTGTTAGGTGCAATTTTTGTGTTACGTAAGCTTTTTCTCCAATGTAAGTTTTTTCAGCTTGGCCATTGTTTTGCCGCTGAATATATATACATAGTTATATAGGTTGTCTTTATAATAATTTAATTTACAATTGCTCATGTTTAATAGTTGAATAGTAAGTCGTTTAATGTAGTTGTGAATAAATAAATATGTATAGAGGAGGTATAAAATCTGGACTTTGATAACTAAGGAACGGATAAAGATAAGAATTAAAATTTAGAAAGATTGTATGAATTCATAAACTCTTTCTTTTAGCGAAATAAATTTTTAACCCTTTACATTTATCCTTCCAAACTCTATAAATGTCCACAATAAATAAAAAGAATATAAATTTCAAAAGGGCATTGTTATATCCATGGAAACATAACAGCTTTAAGTGGGATCATCAATTAAAACAAAAAAAATATTTAAATTTATAATTATATTACAGGATTGTTTAAATTTCTATATTAGCAAATAAATTACTGCTATATCGCTCAAATTAATTTTCAAATAGTTTTTATTTTCTAAAATTATATTTAAAATTGTTGATTAAATTTGAGGTTAAATAAATAAAAACTTTTATCAAGGGCACCGAAAAGTAAGTAGATATATTTTTAGTAATATACCAAATGTTAAGTTGATAAGATGGGCGTAATTTTTAGTGCAAATTGTACTTCCACTGCTAGATTGGATGGAAAAACAGTAATAATAACAGGGGCGAATACAGGACTTGGAAAATATACTGCCCAAGATTTTTATTTAAGGGGTAATTGAATTTGAACTAAAACTTCCAATGGCTAACATTTTTTACTACAGGTGCTCGTGTTATATTGGCATGCAGATCTTTGGAAAAGGCTAAAGCCGCCATTTCAGATATAAAAAGCAAATGTGCAAATGAACCTAACTTAGGTTCTCTAAATTTAATAGAATTGGACTTGATTAGCTTAAAATCGGTTAGAAATTGCGCCGCTAAAATTTTAGAAAAAGAAGAGCAAATTAACATTTTGCTTAACAATGCTGGAGTGATGTATGTTCCAAAGGGAACAACAGAGGATGGTTTTGAAACTCATATTGGAACCAATCATTTTGGTCACTTTTTGTTTACTCTGTTATTGTTGCCCAAGATTATCAAAAGTGTCCCATCGCGAATTGTTAATGTTTCTTCTCTGGCTCATGCATGTAAGTAGTACTTAGAAGACGTGAAAAATAATTTTCTCATTTGCAAAAGATAACATAATATACTGGCATTGCATGATATTTTGTATCCATATAAACTGATATGACATAACAATACATGTAGTATTGGCATCTAGGGTAAAGTTGCCAAGGGTCATTTTTGGCAAAGTCGGTCATTATGGCTTTGGATGTTTTTCAAGTTAAGTAATTTTTGTCATAGATCATTCGTGGTTTTTGTTGTTCCAAAGATTGTTTTACAAGTCAATACACGCAATTTAGTTGTTTTCCAAATTAAGTAATTTTTGTCATTTTTAAGAATCAAGCAGGTAAGTACAGCGCGGAAATTGTGGGTTCGAATCGCGGACTTAACGGAAGTTCTTAGCGCGGTTCTCTGGTGAACATCAACACTGGGAATAAATTAACTTGCAAGTAAAATAAAAGGAATATAGGATTGATCCATCTCAAAATATGAATCGTGAAGATTTTGCCGAGTAGAAATATTCAGAATGGAAAGGAAAATTACGCGGAAAATCATAACTTAAAATTCGGTAAAATTCTGCTATATTTAATTATTTATTTATTTTTTCAGTTCTTCTGAGCCGAATAAATATTCATGATATCAATTGGGAGCACCGTACTTATAACACATTTTTTGCGTATGGTGAGAGTAAACTTGCAAATATACTATTTACTAAAGAGCTTGCTCGTAGATTAGAAGGTAAACAATAATAATTTATCTTACTTTCAGAAAAAATACCGGAAAGTCATTTTATAGGATTTACGGAATTCGGCTAAGATATTATAACGATAATAACTGCCCTACTTAGGAAAAACACCGTATCTGCAAACCAACGATTCTGATTCCGTTCTTCTCAGTTTGTACAAACATAATTGGAAATATTATTTCCTGCACTATTATTCTCCATAAGTTTATAATTTAACACCTGCATAATTACATAAGATAGAGGTTTTATCGTTGGATATACATTCATACTAAGATTCTGCGTATTGATTTGATCAATTTGCAGTGGAGATACGGTATTATTCTAACTAAATGCAATGGAAATCTGAGAAAAAATTATTCAACATAATGTAAATAATTCAAAATTCTCAAAAATGGAGATACGGTGTTTTCTTTAGTGGGTCAGATTAACAGCTGAACCTTACAGGACGCATCGATGACCTTTGATTTTAAAGAGGTCACCATTTATATAAATTGAACTATAAAAGATAACGAATATAAGAAACAGGCAAACAGTGTGTAATGATAAACTAACCGGATTTTTCTGAAATAAAAATAAAACACAAAATGAAACTATGGCGATCAAACCGCCTCCGGCTTTTTCAATAGAAAAGTTCGTCATCACTACGTAGTGATGATTTCCACGCATCGTACGCAATAAAATTTTTGATACTAATGTTACTACTCCCGTCAATCCAGTAAAATGTTACTTTCCGGACTTGATACTTTATACGTAATGTGCTATTGCTTATAAAATTCTTACTTTTGCTAAAGAAGCCAAAATTACTGGTGTCACAACTTACTCACTGCACCCTGGTGTAGTAGCAACAGAATTGACAAGAAATGCGAGTGCCGGAATTATACCTGGAGCAACATGGGTTAGCGAGAATACTCTAGCCATTCTTGGCAAAACACCTCAACAAGGCAGTCAAACTTCTATTTATTGTTCTATTGATGAAAATGCTGGAAAGCAAACTGGTTTGTATTATGCCGAATGTGAAGTAAAGGAACCAACCGAAAAGGCAAAGAACATGGAAGACGCTAAACAATTATGGGAACTCAGTTGCAAATTAGTTGGCCTTACGGATTATAACCCTTTTGTGCAATAAAATAAGCTTTTGTTTTATGGTGGGTATTTTAGTTAATCAAAAACCTATGTAACCTAATCTATCACGGAAGCTACTTGCCATATCCGGTCCTTCGGATTTTGGCTATTACCATGGGAAAAGCTCCCGATCTTCTGGAAGTCTAAATAGCTCTTATTTTCGCATAGGCAACTTCATGTTATGTTTGATTTTTAACTATTGATAATTAATATTAAATTAAATTTGTAAAATTATTTTATTACTACTATTTTATTTAATTATTTAATAAAATCATTTTATTTTTAAAGATTGATTTATTATACACAATTTTATGTTGCATTACCTCAAATAACATAAAGCAAATATCTTTGATATGGAGACACAATGAAAAATAGTAACAGAATTGTGGCAAATTTGGTAGTTTAAATTTGGCCTGTATTTATTTGGTCAGTATTTTAAATGGATGGTCAGTATTTTAAACAAATGGTCAGTATTTTAAACAAATGGTCAGTATTTTAAATAAATGGTCAGTATTACATGGTCAGTAAAGAAACTGTCAGTATTTTAAATAAATGGTCAGTATTTTAAATAATTGGTAAGTATTTTAAATAAATGGTCAGTATTTTAAATAATATGGTCAGTATTTTAAATAAATGGTCAGTATTTTAAATGATATGGTCAGTATTGCAATGATATTTCCTTTGCCGCATTGGCAATTCAAAGGTGTGAACAAGCTTTACAGGTATAACGTTAATTAAAATTAAAATTACGAGAAATCATGGCAATGCGACGTAACGATTGCATCGTTACATTATAATTATAAATTTATGTCATAAAAATTGTGTTAATTGTTAATAGTTGTAATTAGTTTAATAATTTGTTAAAACTAGATAAATTAGGATTAGTAATGTTACGCATAAAAAGGTTCTCTGAAGACACTTATGTGACGGCTCGATAAGTTGATAAGAACAAATCTTCGTTACAATGTAAACACTAATAGTGCATCGAAATTATAATTAACATTTATTAAAAGTGCTCGTGTATCCAATTAACAATTTTCCTAAAAAGACATTAATTTAAATCAAATTTAAAAAAGTGGGTAAAATTCAAACTTACCAACCAATGAGAGACAAGCAGCATTCATAAAAACAGATATGCCTTGAAAAACAACAAAAATGTACTTCCTGGGCAACGAAAATTATTTACATAAGAAACGGTATATTGATAAAAGTAAACGCACGTGATTTGTGCGATGATAAAAATAATGTAATAATTTGTGAAAAAAACGTGTTGATAACAAGAAGTAAGGTTAATCGAAGTCGATTAATGCTATAAAAGGCGTAATTAAAATAAATTGTGATAAAAATTTATGAAAAACTCACCAAGGTACGAATTTGATGTTGATGAAAATAATTTGGATAATTTATAAAGTTCGTTGATAATTTATGGAAATTTATATGGACGTTCACGAGGGAAGTAAATGGGAACGATGCTTATTTGTATAAGCGAATGATTTGCGCACGCCTAGAAAGAAATTGCTATGAACTGTTAAAAAGTGGGTAAGCGACAATTTATTTAATTAGTGCGGGATAATTTAAAAACGTTAAATTATTCAGAAATCTTTATTATTTGTACAAACATTTATTGCGACCTAACATTTATATTTTGATATTAAAAGAACATTGCCATGATAAATTTTTTATTGAATTTAAATCAAGTTTACCAAAGTGTAAAATTTATAAATCTTGTTCATTGTGGAGATGCGCAAATGCATTAAAGGAAAGTTTACAACAGTCGTCTCGTCTTAAAGTGCCGTGTCTGATTTCAGACGTTGGCGACCTCTGTCCTATGTGTGTGTTTGAAGTATTATCACACACATAGGGGACCTACTGCTTAACGCGGGCTCCGAACCGCGGGAAGTGTATACACTTCATCTCCAGAGAGGCTGTTCCAGGCAGATTACACCTCGGTGGTTTGCCATTGCCTTCCGAGGGGAGACGGTCAGAATAAAGTTTTACTGAGCCCGGAGTTGAACCAGGTATTTAGCATTAGCAGCAACGCACTTAACCGCTAAGCTGGCGACCGTCTCTTACAACAGTCAAATAATTTCTTTCATCAAATTTGGGCTAGCCGAGGTCAAGTACGATTTGGTAATTGTCCATGTAAGTTATCATTGTGGGATAAGCATTCCAGGCAAGGGCAAATTTCATCGTAAGCGTAAATTAATTAATAAGGTGCGGGGACATTGCAGTATTTTAAATAAATGGTCAGTATTTTAAACATAAAAAACTGGAGATTTTAAATTCATTTTTCAGTCAATTATTGCGGGCCTAAATAGAATAAATGAGCAAACTGATCCCGATTACTTAATATCCAATGCCTCAAATGCAATTAGAAATGCATTCGTTCAAACATTCGGCGACAATAAGCTATTAATCATGTGTTGGGCACATATGAGGCGCAACGTTTCGAAAAAAATTGAATCATTGGTGAAGAAAAGCTTGAGAAAAGAAGTAATAAATGACATAGATACGTTACAATTATCTCCAAATAAAGAACTATTTGATAAAGCTGTACCTTTATTTATCAAGAAATGGCTTCAAAAACAGAATTTGTTGAATACATGAAGCTGCAATGGTTCACATCCCATCAAAATTGGCATGGGGGTATTGCGCATCTACTCCTACAAACAATGCATTGGAGTCTTTCAATTTAGTGATAAAAAAAAGATACCTTTCGTGAAAGGTTACCTCTGTCAAGATTTCTTGAATTGAATTAACCATTAAAACAGTAGAGAAGTGGTCAAAAAAATATTCCAGTGGAAGTCGAGTATTCAAAACTGCGACAACAATCGAATTACACCAATGGACGAATGGTTATCAATGGGCAAAAGCAAACGTCAAAATTTCATCAATGAAATGCAAAAATTCAGTTAAATATTTTTGTCCATCCAATGAAGAACCTACTGTTACAGAGGAGGAAATTCAAACCGTATCAGAAATGCGCTGGAACACTTTTCATCAATTCAAACGAGGAGCATTCAAAGTGTGGTTTGTGAATCTCCCAAAACAAACAGAAAACTGGATGCATGGCCGCTGCACTTGTCCAGGTTTTTTTAAGAAATATATATGCAAGCATATAATAGGCTTGGCTATACGCTTAAAATATGTCAAACCTCCTCCAGCAGCTAAACAAATACCTATAGGTGAAAAGCGTTCAAGGGGAAGGCCAAAATTAGCTACTAAAGCTCTTCTGGTGGATTAATTATAATTATATTTTATTCGCATTTTTTTTTTATTGTGATAAATTATATAAAATTTTTATAATAATTATTTGGGTTTCTAATTATATATTAAAAATGGTCACTGACAAAAACAATTAACTAACCAATAAAGTATACTAACCAAAACTGCAACTTTACTATTTATACTGACCAAATTAACAAATTATACTGACCAAAATAACAAATTATACTGACCAAAATTTGATTTAATACTGACACTTAAATATTTATACTGACCAAAATATTATTATATACCGACCATTTATTCTAAAAAATACTGACATTTTGTTGAAAATGTCATCCTCTTCTAGGACCCAATTCTAGGACCTGTAAACACAAAAATACAAAGAATACTGCAAAAAGTTCAAGTTTTTGTTTACATAGTGCTATGACCTCCCCTATATAAAACTTATACACGTCGATTAATTTTGGGCGCCACTTTCAAATGAAAGAAAAATATAAAAATGTAAATGTTAAAGTTTCGCGTGCTAAATTTTACCGGAAAGTTCACCACCTTGTCCCTCTTGTATAGCTCAGCCTAAGGCTCTCTCAGAGTATTGCAGGTAATAGTTGAATTAAGGGATGTAGCTTATTGAGTTGAGAAGATTTAATTTTTAAATGTTGGAAAAATGTTGGTTGTGTTAGAATAAAAATGCTTAAATACTTTGATCAGATAAAACGATCCACTTTTGTTTTTGAATGATCTTAAAAATTCAGAGTACTGACCTGTAATAGTTGAATGATAATAAAAAGATTTGATTAATTCAGAAATGGTTTTATATTCAAAATAAATATCGCAAGCACAAATAATCAATGTTAACAAAATAAATGCAGATAGCTTATCTGTTACCAGAATGTTTACAAATATCAAAATAATGTCGTAGAATGACGATCCTCTTCCTTCTTCCTTCAAATGTTTAAATAAATTTAAGTCTTGCCGTTGTACAAAACGGATTAAATGTTTTTGTAATAAAATTTGTTGCTCGAAGCGTAGAAAATTAAATAATAAAAAAATGTTTTGTTGCTGAATGTTTATAAAAATAGGGTAGCCAAAAATTCACCTGCTAAGGTCTTTTTTCTCGCATCCTTTAAGTAAAATGCTAAAGGCGTAAAGTTAATAAAATAATAATTTTGAAATACCTTTGAGTTATTTAATCCTGACTCATTAATAAGTCGGCGTAGATGATACACAATCTTCGTTATCACTCGCGCACAAATGTGACACTTCCACACAGATGTTGATGTAGTGGTTCGCTGATATGACGCTTCCAGTCTCCTTCTGTTGAATTGAGTTGTTGTGGTAGTAATCATCCAAATTTGACCAGATAAATTGTGTTGTTTAATTAAATTATATGCTGGTAAGTAATTTCGAATTAAATAATTCTCAGATATTCGAGAGTAGAGTTGAAAAAATCATGTTCTTAATTTTCAGATGTAACAACTAACATTCGCCATCTTGGATTTCTTATCGACCAAGGTTTGATTTATTGGATCTCGTTGCACGTCCGTCTACTTCAAATATCAAAATTTAACTAACTTTGCTTGCGCAAAATTACCAATTTGCGTTGATTTTCAACAACTTGTAAGTCAAATTTATTCCTTTTGTAAATTTTATTGTAATGAAATTTTCTATAATTTACAGGGTTGGTTCCATTATTGAAAAGATTAGTTATATGCTGCTTTTCTGTTGATATCCATTACAGTAGTCGATTTGGAAGCCATTTGAAGTAATGGATTTGACCATTTTTCTTATCACATTTCACTTATCACTTTTCAATGGATTTTGGACCTTATTTACAAATTTCGGAGATCAATTTATGATTGACACATGCTGTTAGATATGACATAATTTTGGTTGTAAACAGATTTTCACACAATAAGTTATTTACAGAGATATTTCAATTTAAAGTTTACAAAATGTAAAGGTTATGTTTTACCGATGTTTTACAGATAACAAGTTGTAATAAATTTCATCATTTCTGATCTAATGTATCCTATAAGAAGATTTTGACATGGTCATCTTCAAAATGAATCTATTTAACAGGTTTTAATATAGCATTCTTATCTTTAAAGATCTTAATAAGTTTACAATATCATTAAATAAGGTGGATGTGCTTATCTGTTCAATCTAGAATTTTCAAATTCGCTTAAATTTCTTAAATATGACAATTAATTGAGATTTTCAACTATTTGTGTTGTGTGGGGTCATTTTAAACCACAGCAATAGCTACAAAACAAGCAAAGAAAGGTCTAAAATTCGGTTACACCATGAAAAGTATTCTTGGAAGTTAACAGATCAAGTGTGATTTTTTTTATGCTTATTTCCATTCTAAATGGCCAAAAAAATTACCGACTCAACATCAAAAACGATGATTTTGACGATTTTTGGTAACCTAGTTTGAGTTTAACGGCGCGTGCAAGTTAAACGACTGACTTGAAGACAAATATTGTTCAGATCATTATTGTAGATAATTTTACGCTCTACAAAAAAGATGGGTATAGTTTGTTACTCTATCATACTTAGTTTTTGAGATATTTGAGAAAAACCGAACGGTGTCGCGTTCGTCGTTCATAAAATTGTTAAAAATTGTTCCAGTATCAAATTTAAAATAGTCATGTGTGAGTACTCCAAAACAGCAAGGAATTTACAATAAAATTTAAAATTGTGAGTCGGGATACAAAACCAAAAAATTAAAACTAATTAAGTGTATTTATTTCATAATGCCCTACACTCATTTTTAACCAATTTGTCCAATCTTTATCTACAATTTTATTCAAAGTCACCTCTTGAAATACCTCACTACGTTCAGTCTCAATAAACCCCATTTTTTGAAACATATCTATACTGACGACGTTTTCAAACAACACCTTGACCACAAATTGTTGCACATCCAAATGCAATATTCCATAAATCAGCATCAACATGATGGCTTGAGATCCGCGACGTCGTCCTCGAGCATGTTTTTCTGCAATCATTATCTCAGCCTCTGCCACCATCCCACCCACTTCATTCGAAAAGAACAGATTTGTGTCACCTATCATTGAATCTGCAAGTTCCCATTATCAGAAAAAATTCATACAACTTTTATGCTTATTTGCCTATTTCATTTTGATTCTTGTTGTACTCTTCCTTGTCCAGGACTATAAACGTGCATTCTACAAGAAAAACTACCGTAAGCCAACCGCTGCTCAAAACGACCTGAATAGAAAAACTTACTGTTTTCGTCCATCATCCAAGAAGCTTGCATTTCATATTCTTCTTCTAGGGTTAACGGTGTAGAAGCAGTAAGTTTTTGAAGCTCCTCAGACTGCATCCAACTGTGGTACCTTTAAATTAAAGGTTATGTCTAAATCATAACAAAATTCATCGGTCTACTCACTTTTCAACATGTTCCTTGCGATAAGGAACCAGAATAACTTCACTTCCGCTTATTTTTGTAAATTTGTTGATCAACATGTCGATATTTTAGAGAAAACTTTGAAACCTAACCTTAAAAATTGTTTCGAAACTGACACTTGCGAATCACAACAATAATGCAGTGCTGCCCAAACTGTTTCTAAAAATAATTTTAGATTTCTAGTATCTTTTGCAATTTATGTGTTCCCAATTTAGTTTTATAAATCTTCTTGAACATTACGAAGCAGCGGATTAACGGGTGCCAAAAAAAATCATACTAAAATAGTCGAAGTTGTCTACCCTTCAGGCGCGACTTCCCAAGATAAAATATGTTGCGTTTCAAAAAAAAATTTTTATTCAAATTATGAAAAATACTCTAAAAACTTTGTGGAAGATATGGATATCGGGAAAGGTTTTACATTTTAATCCAATAAAACGTTATTTTGAATTTATCGTTTAATTGTAGTGTAGAACATAATACAATAAAATATAGCCTTTCCACCTTCTGCGATCCTGGTAGAAGGTAGATACTATTTAATAATATTTCATAGTGAAGACTTTTTACTATGCTTCGTGTCAATGTATGTTTCCACCTCTTTCAAATTATTTATCCCGAATCACAATTTGCCGAGTTTGATGGAAAGGTGTGTTAAAGTTTTGGTTGTTTGATTGACGGACGACAGACCTCATTGTAGTTGATTGTTCAGAAAATTTTAGTACACGCAGTAAGAACATCGTCATCACCGTCGCTTAAAATATCGAG
Source organism: Podabrus alpinus (assembly GCA_932274525.1). Lineage (NCBI taxonomy): Eukaryota > Metazoa > Arthropoda > Insecta > Coleoptera > Cantharidae > Podabrus > Podabrus alpinus. The sequence continues at coordinate 101,161,282 of OW026452.1, forward strand.
TGAAAGGATTGGGATCACATGTCTGATAGGAATCACTGAAAATTAAAAAATGTTTGACATCAAAAATTTTGTATTATTTATACAAAAAGGCACTCACTGATGCATAAAAAATTACCTATTATCTCTAAGCAACATCCGTAGACGTTAGTAATTGTCGTATATTAAAATAATAATTCCTTTTGGTTTTGGGTACAGATTGCTATTGCTTCTTTATACTCTTTTTCATTCTGTTTTCCTAATAAAATTTTGTCTAGTTTGATTGAAAGGTGTGCTGTTGTTTCCACTCGGTTGGCTGCTTTGTTAGTACCCAGTGAAATTTAGTGATGAGACTATCAGAAAAACTGAGGGTCTTCATAACAAAAGGAAATATTGAATGAAGAGATAAGAATAGAATCTCTCAACATTCAGGACCATTTCAATCCAGTTTAGAATAACCGTATTAGATCTGAATTTGTTTGCTCAGTTAGCTTACCCCCAAAAATGTATTTTATATACTTACCCTTTGTGTACGTCTCGAAAGCTTTCAACTTTCAAACAGTCACCACGATAGGACTGCCAGAACCGCCCACTAAGAAGGGATTTTGTCGAAAGCTTATTTCTCATGCATCCCCAATTTATGATTTCCCATTTATGAAGATGTAACTATTTTCCTATTGGTGAATCTGTTTTGGGGTAATCTTTCAGCCATCCTTTTGCCCACTGGTGGGTAGACCTTTTCATCTCCATTTATTATTACCTCATCGCTAAGATTTAGTATGGGAATACATTTGTAGCGGTCCTAGAATTAGTTCACGATAAATAGAAGTTTCGCGCTACTTAAACTAATCGCCTCAACAGCGCAGTTGTTTAAGCGCACGTATTCACAGCTAATACGTCTGGGTTCGAATTCAAGTTGAGGAACATATTTTTCAGCATACCATCCTGCTAAAGATTAAATTACTAATGTTAAAAAAAGGTTTCTAACCAAAGGTATCTTATTTGAAATACAGTAGAATCTTGATAATCCGAGCTAATGTGGGAATGAGATACCTAACTCAGATAATCGAATACTGAGATTTCGCAGAATTACCATGAAAATAAAAAACATGCAAATGCCTCTATATATAATTTCATTCGACAGGTCAACAACTGCAGACAAACCGTCGGTACATAAGCAAAAATTGCTACATAATTGGTATAATTACGAAAATTATTTGCATTAGATCGACTTCACTGTAATTAAATTAATAATACAGTAGGCACTCGATTATGTGAACTATTACAGAGTCTAAAGAGTGAATAATCAAAACTCAGAGACCATCGATAGAGAAATAGGGTTTTCCCCTAAAGATAAAGTACATAAGCAAAAATTACTATGTAATCGGCATAATCACGAAAAATTGTTTGCAGTAGATCAACTTCACTGTAATTAAATTAAAAATACAGTAGGCACTCGATTATGTGAACTATTACAGAGTCTAAAGAGTGAAGAATCAAAACTCAGAGACCATCGATAGAGAAATAGGGTTTTCCCCTAAAGATAAAGTACATAAGCAAAAATTACTATGTAATCGGCATAATCACGAAAAATTGTTTGCAGTAGATCAACTTCACTGTAATTAAATTAAAAATACAGTAGGCATTCGATTATGTGAACTATTACAGAGTCCAAAGAGTGAAGAATCAAAACTCAGAGACCATCGATAGAGTAATAGGGTTTTCCCCCTAAAGACATATGGTAAGCATCAGTGGCGGCTCGTGAGAAATATGTTTGGCTGTTCTGCATTATAAAAAAGGGAAGGTATCAGTAAAATGCTAATCTCAAAAAATAAACTTACTTATTGCACGTTTTTAAGCATTAATGGCGTGCGCCGGTGCTTGCTTGTGGCAAACTTAACTTATCAATAACTTTTTCGTTGAAATTCAATATTCCCAAGATAAATTTTTTTACTATTGACAATATCGAAAGACACAAACGGAAAACAAAACAATGCGTTCTTATGATTACAGCCACAAATCCATTTGTTCCGTAAATAAATATTCGTATTAAATTGTCTTTTATACATTTTACCTCGACTTGTATATACCGGCAATTTCTTATCACTAATTGTTCTTGATAACTAAATTTAAAAATCACATTCATTTTTAAAAACGACCTTCTTCGTAAGAGATTTTAAAAACGACTAAATAAAATGCCTTAGTTAGCTTATCACGTCATAATAATTCTGCATATTTGTTATTTTAAAAATAGAACTTATACTTCGTAAACAGCCCTTTGTGTTCGGTTTGAAATAAAACAAACGACGCAAACATTTTTGTAACAATAAGTTTTATTTGAGCGCACAAAAAGTTTTGTAATTATTGTTAACTAATTTTCGAAAAAATCCTATTTTTACGGGTTATTATGAGAGAAGCTGAGTTAATAAATAATATGAGTGAGTAATGTTAGTAAAAACCTAAGTCCAAATTTCTTGATCTACATTTTATTACAGAAAATTATAGTTTGAGAATTGTTTTACAATGCAGAAAAATCTCAAGTCCAAAATTATTATAAAATTTTATTAGGATTAGGAATTCATTTTATCTAGTAGTAGGTATAAAGGACATTATATCCATAATTTCAATTAAAGTTTATAATACAAGATCTTTCTTTAAAATATAATTGCATGAAATACTAGTCCGGTTATATACTTGTATAAATATGTAATGTAAAGCCAGCGCTGATCTAACTGCAAGTAGCTGCATCGGGGTGCAGAACGACTGTGCATTCGATGCGTGTACGTATCACGAGCTTTAAGAATTATTATTGTATAAAAATACATAAATTTAATTTCATGTATTCATAATTTTATTTAAAGTTGCAAAATCCGTCAAAAAATAATTTAACTATTTATTGCATTTTAAACAATTTATTGCTTATGCCCTAATTTCACTGCAATTTGTTTAACAATTGATGAACTAATATTAAAATTAGTTTTTCTTTTCAAAATTCGAATTCTAAACTACCTCGAAACAAAATCATAAAAGATATACCTACCACCTATACCAATTGCTATAGCATTGTAGTCTGCGTTTCATTACAGCTCGATTGCGCACAAGTGTATAGCGTTCTAGTTAGACAAACATTTTGATAGCGGACTGGACGTGTATTTATTATTACACTATTTATGTGACTAGCTGTTAAATTATAACTGATATATGCTAGCGAAAATAAGAAACACGCTTTCAAAGCAAAGCTGATAATGCACCATTCTTTATAATAATTTAAATCTGATTAAGGTTATAATTATATAATTAATTATGCAAGTATTAGTATTTTTATTATAATTTTTGGTGGTTCTGCAGCTCTGCAGCTCCTATGGTAGAACCGCCACTGGTAAGCATAAATAAACATAAAATGTATAGGATATATATGCAGTTTAATAAGTTACAATTTTTGAATTAATAACAGTGGAAGAAAACCTTGAAACCCCCCTTTTATTTATTTTACTCGCCCTCCCCCCAAAAAACAATTCATTGAAATATACAAATGCATAATGTTTATGTTTCGTGTTGAGCAGTGGCAGCTTACCCTAAAGGGCACAAGGGCACGTCCCCTCTTATCCAAAAGTAAAAACAACATACTATCCAAAAATTTCAGACAAACCACCACACATAAACTCCCTGTTTTAGGAATAACAATTCAGAAAAAAGGAATGGAACTATGGTTATAAAAGGGTGACGATGTAATCATGGTAACCATTGGCAATAAGGTAAATAATTGCCAAGAATTACCATGGTTCCTGTGAATATTCCCCCGATCTATAATCGAATTATATTATGCTGATGATTGATGCAAATCACTATGGAAACACATGTACATAAATATAATAAATCGAGGTAGCTAATCTATTTTAAATTGCATAGAAAAAACTGGTACATCGATACTTTCAAAAGTAATAGAGAACAGGAGTTTACTAAATGCTGGGGGGTATTTGATAGCTACCAGACCCCCGATCGCGGCCACCACAGTTTTTCATAATTTCTATAATTTTGTGTTTACATGGGAAGCTGAAATTCTCCCGCCCCCCCTCCAATATTGAGTATACAAAGTGTGAATTTTTAGAAAAATTATGTAAAAATCAGAATTCATATTTTGCTCTGTTGCGATATAAATTTATAGTTGGTGCCAGTGCTGGCTTACTAAAGGAGCCACGGCACTACCACAATAATTTTTTTAAATTTTTAATTAAAAAGGAAGAAAGTGGAAATAACCATATAAGTTTAGCTGGGGCTGACAAAATCACACAGGGTGGTGAAAGAGGGTGGATAACCCGGCATGGATAAAAATTACCACAAATTTAATAACACAGTGTTTTAATGTACTGTCGACATTTAACAATATGGAAGAACCCTTTACGGTTATAATGGACAATTTGATTTTAGGTACAAAAATCTATCGAGTCTCTACCTGTAGAGATCGATGAGTCTGTGATATAGAATCCCCCCCAGTTAAGGATAAATTATAAAAAAAATTATAGCATAATCCCCCACATTATCATATGATCAAGGATAGACATCTTTAAAGCAGATCAAAGCGAAAGTGCAACAGAATTAATGAAGAGTGGTAAATCTTGAATGCTTCTTCTATTTCTTCCCTCCCCCCCAAAATAAAGGTCTATGGGGTTTATTTTGATCAATAGAGATTTTGAAGGTTTTAAGTGTATCAAAATGACCATTGCTATCTTAGCACCACAGAGAAGAGAACAATCAAGAGAAATAGATAAGAGAACACGTTACCATGCTGGCAACAACAACCTGTTAACGATAATCGTTATCGGTAATGATAAGTAAAATTATCAGTAGTAATATAACAAGACCTCAGTTTTAGATCAATAAGTTGCTTTGTAAATATTATTATTCAACTGAAAGACATTGAAATGACTTTTGAACCAATGCGAGAACTCTATTTTAGGTTGTACAAGAGACACCACAGTATGTCCTGGGAAGAATATCTAGTTTCCAGTATATCCCTAGGGAAATAGTCGAAAATAGATAGGACAGATTCTTTAGGGTTTATACCGGTAAATATGCAGGGGCGTTGCATGTGAGTTTTGTGACCGTACGCCTGTTGCTCGGAGCATCGCGCGTTAGAATAAAATCAACGCAACAGCCGTTTCGAGAATGAGATGGTAACATAACAAATTTAGAAGCTTGGCATCAAGATTTATCTGTGTGTTTCTTATTTATAATAGAGCCCAGTTGTTCACATAATCGGTAACGTTAAGATGAAATGGATTTTATATTGATGATGGTAGTACCTCAAATAACACGCTTTGGTTCACTTAACGCGGAAGATCGGACAACCAAGAATTAATTCATTTAATTGAATGATATCTAAAATAAAACAATAGATTAAAAAATAAATGTAAAACAGAGGGTCTCATATTGTTGAAGTTTGGCAAAATAATTCGCTGAGGGTTGAACATTTCAATACGATGCGGTCTATATTTGGTTGCAATCCTCCTGACCTAGGCTGAATGCCGAACAACCACAATTTATAATCATTGTCGTAATTTCCTTGAGTGGGTTCGAAGGACAAGCAACTATGACCCACACTTACGGCGGTAATGCCCCCTAAGTGCGGCCTTAGGCCGCACAACCAACGAAATCACGTTGCAGATGACTAAAGGGGACTGTTAAACCGCGTGAGCCAACAAAATTATAACAGTCACGGTCAGGGTTCATCTCCTGGAAAAAGAAATACAAAAACAATGGTAGGCTGATAAAGCGGACCTATCCAGAACTGAACAATAAACATGTTGGTTAAACGGAATTTCGGGATTGGGCCTCGACTTATTTTCATCATTAATTGTATCCAATTTTGCGCAGAACGTAGTACACACTGAAGTTCGTTTCTGAACGCTTTAACGGGTAACAACTAGCAAGTCAATTTCATGTGATGATCTGGAGTAACAAACTTAGAGCGTTTGCACAGCGCGCACTACGTTCTACACCAAATTGAATATAAGAAAATATTCACTGTCATTTGGCCGAACGCTTTTGGCCGACATTTTTTTGCCCACAGATCATTTGGCCGACAAATTTTATAGTTATCCGATGATAACTTCGATAAGGTTAACCTTATAATTTTATTATATGCTTTTTTGGTTGGTAAATTTGTATAAATAAAGAATATGATTTCATAATTTAGACAAAATAAAATGAATAGGTAAACAAAATAAAACGAAAACTAAACCTCCTAATCAAATAGTTCCTTTGCAATTTGTTAAGAACAGTCGTGGAGCTGATCAGCTTTTGATGAGCGATTCACTCGCGATAAACAGCGCGAAGCAAAAGTTCACCGAAAAAGCTCAAAGTACAACAGTGCAAAATGCAAAGCAAGAGTAATGACTGAAGACGATGAACGATTTAGTGGCACGCATACTGGTCATACGGTGGAGAGTACTGAAGTTACAGCTTTAGCAAGATGGTATGCTGAAAAATATGTTCCTCAACTTGAATTCGAACCCAGACGTATTAGCTGTGAATACGTGCGCTTAAACAACTGCGCTGCTGAGGCGATTAGTTTATGTTCTATTTATCGTGAACTAATTCTATTAGGACCGCTACACAGCAAAAGTTGTACTTGCTAACATTAAAGACGTAGCGAAAACTTCCACCCGAAGCCCCCAACAGATTCTGACAAATGCCGCTATTAATGGCTAATTAGATTTATTTCAGGTCAGACCCTAAGATGCAGTGTGGCGACTCGTGGTTTGTTATAATAATATAATTTATGTTATAATTCCCCATATCAGCCGACACTACTAAAAAGGTCTAGCAAGTAGCGAGAGAGTAGTGGTTTATGTATGTAATCCAGAGCGCGTTGTGCGGTTTTCTTGGGCCAGACGACGGTGACGCGACGCGACGGGCTGGTCCGGACATGAACAATTAAATTAATATCAGTTAAAATGTAACGATTTTTACGCCCTAAATGTCAAAATTATGCCCCCCCCCTCTTCTAGATCCATTTCCCATTTTTTATTTTTGTTTTTAGTGATAAGTCACTTCAGTTACGGTCAGTGGTGTGCAGTGAATATTTTCGCAACGGGTTCCCAGTTTTATCTTGCAGAACCAGGTAAATACAATAAAAATAACAAATTTCTTAAAAATATTTAAAAAAGTAAATGCACAAAATTTCACAAATAAATACTCAGTAAGTATATTAATTTCGCAAACGTTTCGTCATACTGTGACATCATGATATGATTAATAAAATAACTAATTAGCGATTTTATTATTTTTATTAGAACCGTAGTGTTTTTAAAAAATAATTCATTTTGTAATGCTTTCACAATTGAGACTAGATTTACAATTTTACATTTTTAAATAAAATTTTAACATTCCTGGGGAGGGATAAAAACCGAAACCCTAAATTATTTATTTTTATTAATTAAAGCAAGAAAGCGTTTTAAATTTTAGCATCCATAAATCAAGATGCAGTTAGACTTTCTCCTTTCATGGTCTAAAAATTATGGTCGTGTTATCTATATTACAAAATTTAGAATGCAAAATTACATAAACAAACGATAATAGCTATGACAGCACCGAACGGCAATTTAGGAAAGCTTTATTCAGAAATGCCCTCGCTCCGGCCCTGTTAAACTTTAATTTATAATTTTTGAATAAACAAAGAAGTAATTTCAATACAAAGGTAGTGTTTTACACTTTTATTAGCGGAAGAAAAATGTAAAACAAAGAACAATTAACACTAGTACTTGATGCGCTCGTACCACATGAATCGTGAAAAATTAAAAATAGAAATCGACATCGAAATTTCTACACTTGCACTACAATTTTTTCCAGTTAATTATTAAGCAACACATCGTAATAATAAATTATTTAAACAAAAATTGCGGTTTCAGTTCGGCGAACCGTAACGCTGCAAAATCGACCACAGGGGCGTAACGACGTTCTGTGGCGCCCGCGTCCTTTGATTTTACTCGCCCTTCGATGCTGGTTAGCCTACTTCTGACCTTTAATTTAATGTGCTCTTTGGAAATTGTGGAATAACTCATGTCACGACTGACAGTCACCAAGTACGTGCCTGATTCGCAACAATAATAGCAACGATGCGATGGAATATGATTAACATTTTAAATTTAGAAACTTTTACTTGTTTCCAATTTCGTTTAATCGAATTTGTTCGTAATTGGCCTAACTGTGTACCGAACATTTCATTGATTTCTACTGTTACGTTTACAATTTGTATTACAGTTATTATGAATTTGTTGTCGATCACAGGGTTGTATTCGGAAAATTACATAAGTAATTTTGAGTTGTCGAGTAAAAACAATCAAATTTAAAAATGAATGTTAGGAACATTTTATGAAATTTTGAAAATTTTTAATTTTTGGCTTGTTATGTAGGTCCAGGGCCTGTTTTTTAGTAATTTTTTGTAATTAGTTCTGTGAGCATTTTTGGATTTAACATCTCAGGTAGCTTGCTAGGCTTGCCTTTCGATGTGCCTGAACCCTGTTTTAGGCTTCTATACAAAGTATAGCAAGAAGCCTTATGATCTGGCTCCGTGTCCGTCTGTCTGTCTGTCCGTCCGCATAATTCAAAATCATACAGAGCGTTTCAAATCGTGTTGGAAATACTCTGTGTGTATTATAGAGGTCTAAGAACTGGGTACCCAGTGCGCTACTTTTAGGCTTCTATACAAAGTATAGCAAGAAGCCTTATGATCTGGCTCCGTGTCTGTCCGTCCGTCCGCATAATTCAAATCTAATTTATATATTAAGATAGGTTACAAAAATATTATGTGCTTTAAGATTGTAATTTTCAACCTATATAGTAGACTTGATCCGCTGATCTGACCGATCAAGGTATCAACGGATCAACTGATTAAGTTATCAGATCACGGATCAGCGGAATATGTTATCAAATTAATGGATAAAATTTATTGTCATATTTTATCTACTATATTTTTCTGAAAAAAACTTTAAAAAAAGGCTTCTATAGACAAAGTATAGCAAGAAGCCTTACGATCTGGCTCCGTGTTTACAATTGTCACGCCATTGGTTTTTCACCTTTTCCCTTGCATCGAAAGATCTTCTTTTGATATTGCGTATCGGCGTCTTTCTGATGTGCTTGAACACTTGGTCAGAAGTGTTTCCACTTCCGAAGAAATTGAAAATTGCTGGTGAAGTGGAGATATTGGATTCTGCGCAGTCGATTTTTCTTCTCTTGGTGTTCACCAGAAAAGAGTCTACCAAATCCTCTTCTAAACGACGTTTTACTCTTAAGAAGGTTGACATTACGATGGTATAATTGAAAATTGTATGAAATGATAAAATTGTAGCGAAAATATTTGATGATCATTTCATTAATGTTCCGACCTATATAGATATTTCCGTTGATATGTTGATCCGTTGATACAATGATACGTTGATCCAATGATACGTTGATCCATTGATGCGTTGATCCATTGATACGTTAATACATTAATTTATTAAATTGTGGGTGATGGGAATATTGGACAGTTGCTTGATTGAAAGCAGTTGGTAGATGATGAATTTAGTAGATTATAGAAAATATGAGACCCTAATAATATACAAAAACTTATAACGCAACATTCATATGCAACTTTTCACACCAGAAAGGTAGCTGTATAGAAGCCTAGGAACCGCTGCTAAAGCAAGTTCCAACTTGTTTATTGTTATGATGGCAAATCATTAACACAGGGGGACCGACGGCTTTACGTGCCCTCCGAAAGCACGCAAGACGGTCAAGAAATTTTAGACTGTACCCGGAGTCGAACCGTCATATCATAAATTTGAACTGAAATATTTGATGTCTTCCGTTCTTTTTTGTTTATCAGTGATGTGCCTGTTAGATTGGCGATATTGCAAATTACCGAAATGTGAAATCTAACCTAACTTTATATTAAAGGGTGTAAACTGCCCCAATCTGCCAATTAGCTGGAAGAAAAATTTTAATTTAGCGGCTTAAAACTTGCACAAAAGAAACCTAAGTTTTGAATTATTAAATTTTGCTGCAGATTTCAAATTTTTGAAAGTCTTCCCTCCTATACGCGTGATGTAATTTATGGATAATCATAAAATTTTATTTTTCGTAATGTTTTGGGTATTGTAAACTGCAATTTCCTTTTTTAATCACGCATGTATAACTTCAAATTTAGGGCCTTAAAGGTGAGATTATATTTATCTTTTTGTTCGGAGGGGAACAAAATGCTTGGGGCAGTTTACGCCCACTCAAATTTTGGATAATTTGGAATCTTGTTTATCCATTCATGAGCGTCACTGATAGCCATATAAGCGAGGAAATCCCCATATTATTTGTAGCAATTTGAAAGTTCAAACGTGGCATATCTTTATGTGGAAGAATAGTTGCTAATACTGCAAAGGTGGATACAAGAAAGGCGCATTTACCCCTCATAAGTTAACAAGGAAAAACAAAAATGAGAGAAAACATTTACTAAAATTGCTATAAATTTAAAAAAATGCATCTTTATTTTACTACATTACCTCATCCCCCTCCTACGAAATTCAGATCAATCCGCTCAAATGAAGAAAATATGAAGGAAACTGTTTCAGCAGTTTCTTGTGGAAATATTGAATAGTTAACTCACATTTATTTATCTTTAAGAACATTACAGGCCCGTAACCAAGGAGAGAGGGAAACATCGAGCCCCGGGTTTTGGATCGGAGTTTCCGCCAAAAAATCGCATCGAGAAGCTCATTTTCACCCTTATTTTTTAAACAAACTTCGGGGAGAGCTTCGAAATCCTATCCCTGAAGGGAATACCTTCCTGACTCCCTCAACATTGTTCTAAAAAAAATGAGTTCAACCCCCCCCCCTTCCCCACAAATATACTGGCTACTAAACTGCAGTATTATAAAATTTGGGATTAGCCGGCAGAAAATGTGTTTAATTTTTCACAAGGCACAACAGGGATATGTAAAATACAAGTAGATGAAAAACATGAGAGAGTCTAACGGTTTGGACGGGGTGGGTCAAAAACCTTAAAAGCCGATTTTCGTTTCTATACCAAAATTTGTCATATGTAATCTGCATAATTATTTATAGCTAAAATACTTCCCTGATCGGAGTAGACGGTGTAAAGATCGGCTATTTCCATGGTTCGGAATCCACGTTAAGCTGTAGCAGGTCCTCTGTGCTCGTCACACATTTTCAACACGCAACGAGCACAGACAGGGAGGTATCGGGAAAATGTCGCAAGACGTTCAAAACTACTGAATATACGACATATACTCGTACATACAATCTGGATAAACTATATTCTGTAAAGCTTACTTTAGAGCAAGGGTCCTAAACTTTTTGCGCGGAGGGTTACACTTTTTTGTGGCTTTTGAACAAAAAGGAAATAATTGAGTCTATTTTTTTTATATATTATTCCAGTTTTGTTGATGTATGAATTATGTTTTTTCAATATTTGGTATTTGGTTTTAAAAACATCGTAGTTAGCTTATATTGCCATCCTTAGTTAAAACGTCCTAACTATCAAATTGATTTTCGAGAGAAAAATTACTTTACGTAAATATTAAATCGCGATCTTTATTATAAAATTATTTTAAGTGCCTTCTGTAATATAATATATGATCATATCAAATTTCTGTTAACTGATGTTAAATTTCGTTATAGCATCCAGTGGCGGCTCGCAGAATTGGACTGAGATTGTGCCATACTGTTTTTAGGCTTCTATACAAAGTATAACAAGAAGCCTTATTTGGTTAATGCCATTATTTGGCATTAATAAGCTGACTGAGCTGATTGACTTGTTTATGGCTAAAAAACTTCCCTGATCAGAGTAGGCGGTGTAAAAATCGTCTATTCCCGTGGTTCGGAATCCACGTTAAGCTGTAGGTCTTCTGTGCTCGTCACACATTTTCAACACGCTACGAGCAGAGACAGGGAGGTATCGGGAAAACGTTCAAAACCGAATATACATACATAAACTTCGGTTTGAAACACGTTATACCTGGGGCCAGGTTCCAATTCTACGTTCAGAACGTGACTTCCCACTTCCGCCTTCGCCCACCTTCATACTGCTGCTACAATCTATATTCTATCAAAAGGCTAGAAGTACGTCAAACTGGCTCTATTTTAAATAAGTAACATTCTGAAAACAAATTTTACGGGCCCAATGTAAAAAGAGGTTTTCAGATAATAATATGGTCACGTGACGGGTGTTGCTCGGAGGTAACATGCTTATTTTCTAAACAGGGGTAGATCTAGAACGGGACTGGGAAAAAATACTAACGCTGCCACTCCATCATCATAAACTAATTTTTCTCCCGAAAACTAAATTTTTGTTAGTTAGGACGTTTTAACTACGGATGACAGTATAATAGTTGTGGGGAAAATTCAAACAAAAGAATAAGTTTAACGGTTTATATGGTTTGAGGAAAAAACTTTAAAGGCGAAAATTGTCTTCCCTATTGAAGACTATTCGGGCCTTTAATGTAAGATCCGCCATACATTTTTTGACTTTCGTGTACAGAATTAAAAGGCAAAACTGCTACAGGGCAAAAACTGTTTGGATTTCTAACAAAAACAAAGGTAAACACCTGAAAATTTAAGCGAGACCTGGAAGTTTAAACAGACGTTTCGTGTTCTGAGTTCAAAGTTAGATAAAGGTGATTAATTATTATTATTAGAATAGAGAAAATTGAACTTGAACAAATTTGAAAAAGTAAATAATATTTAGCCTACAAAAAATCCGCGCAACCTGAAATTTGGGAGACAATATAGCATATAGGAAAGCGCGCTTTTTGCCTTCAAATCGTTTAATTTCATTTTTACTGAAAATTATAAAAGTTTAAGTGGAAAACCGTTAAAATCTCCAATTGGGGTGAAAAGTCGCCAGACCATTTTAGAGGATTTCATTCGGACACTCGAATACACCATGTTTTCCCAATTTCAGCTTGCTTGGAATAAAAGAAAATATTAAAATCAATTATTTGTAGGGTTATGTGGTACTGTAAAAGAGATTGCGAAAAAACCGATTTTAGTCACCATGTTTTCAATATGGCGGGGTACCGAGTTCGAAAACTCAGGAAATCATTTAGGGCCATAAACTACGTAACTCTGTAGAAAATTGAAACTCATTGATTTAATACAAGCTAGTCGATTTTTTTTTACTGTACTTAGTTTAAGGAGTTGTTGAATAACTGGGCGGTTGTCAAACTCTTAAAAAATCGAGGTCGAGTCGTTGTTGTGGGGAAAATTAAAAAAATCGTTTATAAGTTTAACGGTTTGAACGAGACGCAGCCCAAAAATCCTTAAAAGCGAGAATCGCCAGACATTTGTAAGCGATTCTCGCCCGTCTTAATTAGGCTTCTATACAAAGTATAGCTAGAAGCCTTATGATCTGGCTCCGTGTCTGTCCGTCCGTATAATTCAAATCTAACCAGAACCCTCGAAATTGTGATTGTAAACACATCGTATGTATAATAAAATAAAATATACTTTGTATATAAGCCTAAATGTTTTTTAGATATTTTTGCATAACAGAATTAGAAGGTAAAACAGCTAATTTTTGACAACAGTTGTTGTGACAGTGCCACCTGGGTAACCCCTACCGACAGTTATTTCAACAATACATAAAATAATAACCATAATTGTGCACAGAATAATTTCACGAAATAGAAGTCACAACATACTTAAATTATAATTATTTGAAAAAAAATTCGAAAAAAAAATATTTTTCAATTTTCCTCGGAGCGAGTTCTCCGTTTCTTTTAAACCTAAAAAAATTCATGTTCTAGTTCAACTTACGCAAGTTATTCGTATTCCGGAAATAACGCAAAAATATCGTGACAGCACGAATCCGGCCCTGTAAAATATAACGTTAATTCACCTGAACGTCCTAATTTTACGGTCATAATTTATATAATAGGAATGTCGATGGTGCCAATTTCAACCGTTTGTCTAATTAATGATCTAGTTTACAATTAGTCCGGGTTCTTATTAAATTTTTAAATTAGCGAATATGTCGTGACCTACGTAACAAAAAAAAAGGCGATCGAGTAATGACAGCGCGTTCACTTGTTCGTCGTCCGCGCCTCCTACAACTTAATTATGTGAAGAAGTGTCAGATTTTTGAGTTTTTTGCGTTTTTTACAATCTTAGCATTAAATGTGATGTGTACTTGAGTTGTTTTATCGTTGCTGTTAGATTTAGTGAGTAAATCTGTCAACATTTTTAGGTTAACCTGTTTAATATTTCATTGTTATTTTTTATGTTTGTATTTTTAGGTTGTGAAAAAATTGCTTGTTGAGTCATGGATAAAAAAGAAAACGGAGTGGAGGCTGTTCCCGAATCGCCGAAACCGATGGCGTTCACCATCGAATTTGATGGTGGTAAAAGCATAGATCAACAGAGACATAAGGCACTTGTGGAAAAATTTCAAAATCGACACCGTCGGGGCCAGTCTCTGACCAAAATCGACGATTCGTCTATCAGTGTAAGTGGGAAAAAACATCCTTCCACCGGAAATTTACCACGCAAAAATAGTTTTCAATCGGAAGGTGATTATTATTCTTCGGATGAGAAGAGTAACAGCAAAAATGTGCGTCAGGCTGCTTCCAGTGTAAGACTTAAGAGCGAGTTTACGTTGCCTCTCAAAGATATAACTAGTGATAAAATGATGACTCAATCGTTTCCCAATGGAAGTTTCCTCGATGTTATTTCTAGTCCGGATCTCGAATTGAAAGACATCTCTAGCCCTGAATTGGATAGTCCATGTAGTCCTAAACTTTTGACACCCAGTCCTCTGCCAAGCAGAAAAAAATTGTTAAGTCAGGTCTCTACTCCAAGTGTCGACAGTGAAAATGAAAAAGGTGATAAAGAAGATGTTGTTATTGACTTGGATAAATCGGATAGTGTTAGTGATGCTGGTACTTATACCCTAGAGGCAGACAATTACACCGAAGAACAAAAGGCCCGAATGAGTATCGATAGGGATTTCAACATAGAACAAGTAAGAGAAATACACTTCTATTACAGTGCTTCTCAAACAATGTTGGGTGTGCACTCTTGTATAGGGTCTAACAAAATTAATACTCAAAACGATACAATTTATTAATGTTGTACTGTCACTGTGCTGTCAGCTGTCAATTTGTTTAGGTTAAAAAATCGCAAATTTTGTATTGAAAAAAAGATACCACTATGAATATTCGTGAATAACTTGGTTTAGGTTCACTTGAGAACAAATTGTTAGGTAATTAAAAATAAAGCAGATTAAATTCTCTGCAGAAAACATCTGATACTTTTTCTTTTTAATTGATCGGTTGCAGAGCTACAGCCATTTAAGCACGCGGTATATGTTTGCAATTTTTTTATTTCTAATTTGATGTTTTCTAACATATTTGTAATGGATTTATTTAAAGCCATTTAACTGATTTATATTTATATGTAACTGCAGGGACGTGCTCAACCAACTTTTTTCAGGGGGGAGCAATCCTCAATTTGCCAACTGAATCAATTCAAAATTGCCAACTTTTTGTAACATTGATATAAAAAATAGATCATGGGTGGCTATCCATAAGCTTAACCACCAAAATCAAAATTTTCTATTGCCTACACTAAAGATAATGGTTAATAGAGGCTATAGAAAAATTAATTTAGGGTAAACCCTTGGAAAATTACCCTTATTTCGAATAATTAAAAATCCGGCGAATAGGCCACGCCCCCCATGCAATTTCACAAAAATTGGGATAATTTCCGGACTTTTTTAGTATGTTTCGGTCCGAATGTGCCTCTGACACCGTTGCGGACGTGAAGATTAAAAAAAATCCGAAAAAAGTGCGAAAATCGGAAACATTCATACCAGGGGCTACAAGTCGCGTAGCGTCAGGCTCGCATACTGGCATAGGGGTCCCCCCTGTCGGAATGAGTGAAAAATTTTCACTCGGAAATTGATTTTTACTTTGAGATTCGGATAGCTGGGGGTGTGATTAGTAGATTTAGTAAAAAACATTAGCAAAAAAATCGTAAATTACCCGTGTATTAACGGAAAAGTGAAAAAATAAATTTCGTGTATTTTTCGATTTTTGAGGTATGCGTTCGATTTGGAGGTTCCATTGTCAAAACCTATCTTCGGAGCCTCCGCTCCGCTCCCGACTCCTCCGGGCGGTTTTGACAATGGTTTACTAGGCTAAACATACTAGAAGCGCCTTCCATCAAGAAAACCGGGATCAAAAAAATCGGGATCATAGAAAACCTGGATATAGCATTTAAAAGTATAGTTGCGGTATGCGGCAGTTCCCTTTTACGTTTCACCCCCAAAATATCGAATAAAACAAAAAATAATGACAAAATAGTAACCTTTCGTGCATGTTACTCTTACGAGAGGCGTGGTCGAATTGCCGGAGCGAAATTTTCTAAGTGTTAGGGTATATCTTCTTGCACGAACTGAGAACAGAATGGGGAGATTCCACAAATCGCACTCCCGCGCGTCACTGAATAGTGTAAAATTTGCTAAGTTCAAATTCGATTTATTCATAAGTTTGGCCCGCTTTCACCCTAAACTTTTTTTCAGTTTACTATATAAACCTTATACTATCCAATAGTCAATAGGAAATTTTAATTTGGGTGGGCAAGGTTATGGCACTCTAGCCAAAATTTATAGTTATAGCCAGCGCTGTAGCAAGCTCTTCTGGCGCCTAAGGCAAATTTGAATATATGCGCCCCCTCCCAAAAGATTCCTATCATTTTGAAAATTTTAAACTATTATTTATTGGGTTATGTCGAGGTTTAGCGTCCCCATTGCGTAGCTCGCCTTTGCTACGGCGCTCGCTTAGAGTAATAAAAACAAATGGATGCTAATCAGGAACTCATTTTGGCTGCCGGGACCAGGGGGCTGGGGGGTATGGAATACTACCCAGGACCACTTAATTTATTGCAAAAGAAAGACTTTAACTTTTACGTCCCTCGGTATTAAGAAGAACGGTACTGGGATAGTTATAAAAAATATCACCTGCTGCCCCACCCCCTCCCGGATTACAAACGAAAATTGCAAAAGATTCAATGAAAAATAATAAATGTTGATAGTTCTAAATAATGGCAAGTGTACCTGGGGGGTATTGACCCACCGGTCCTGTAATATCGATTTTTATCGTTGGGAACTTCTAAAGTTCTAATATAAAATACGTATAGTATATCAGAATCACCGTTTCCATGGTAACGTAACGGAATTACCCCCCCCCCCCGAATATGGAGATTATTTTTATCGGTAGGAATTTTTCTTTTCAATTTAAATATATTTGAATAACTGTCGCGATCGCGATAATAACGTGATATTTTTACCGGTTACCCAGTCAGTTAAAGGGAAATGAAGAAGAACGCGGGGTTGGAATCAACTTTTCTAAAATCCCCTGTCTTATTATTAAACCAAAATTGAAGAGGAGAAAATTCTTTACAAAACGAGGTTTCAAATTTGAAAATTTTAAACTTTTATTTATTGGGTTTTGTCAAGGTTTAGCGTCCCCATTGCGATGGCGCCTGAGGAAAACGCATCAGTCGCTTCACCCTTGCTACGGCGCTGTTTATAGCAAAACCGTGTTATGTAGTAAAGCAATTTTTGAGGAATATTACAACTTTTAGAACAAATATTTGTCCTTTATAATCGCGGCCCTAAATAAAATAATTATGAATACTTAAATTAACCCTTTAACGCTCTCTGGTATAACAGGTATACCAGCAGATTGCCACAACAATATTTGTATTTTGACGCTTAAATTCATGTCAGATCGAATCAATAACAATCTATATGGGTAACAGATGATTTCTGTTTATTGTTGTGGAAACTGAACAAAAGTTTTTCAGGTGGCACGGCCGTGGGCAAAATAATCTATTACAATAAATGTTTGAAAAATGTTATTATAAATATTTCCGCGCGTTCAAGGGTTAAAATTTATTATTACATTTTACATTGAATGTTGGTTTCAACAACTAAGCAAAACTTTTACGCATTAGGTTTGTTCGTTTTAGCAACACTTTTTACACTCGAGTGTGGCCGAGTGTAATTTACACTCCCACTTTTTTCCGAAAGTGTGCGTTTAACACGAACGCAAAAGTGTAATCCCTCCTTGAGAAGCAAATCAAATTTGTGTTGGTACCTAACCTAACTTGTTGCCATCCACTTCACAACGAAACACATCATGTTCGAATGTGATTTCAGCGCTAACCAGTTGAAATAGCGATCCATCTATAATGTAATAGTAAAATGCTATAAAAAAACGCCAACAAACTTACCATCACATATTATACAAGTCACAAAGCCGTCTGTGTTTGGAATGTCTCCGTTCGCATCTCGAATTAACCACGCTGTTTTAACATTAGTACCCATTTTATTGAATAAATAAATAAATTATTGAATAAATAAATAAAATATATAAAAGTTGAGCAAGTTGTAATAAATTAGAGACAAACTACTAGGTTTCATACAGTAGGTATAAGACATTTTTAACGGTTTACTTTTATTTTTTTAGGTTTGTAATTTGTATTTTAAATTTTAAATAAATTTTAAAAAATAACTAAATTTAAAATAAAATTTTAAATAACTTACCGCCAATAACAGCCAATCAAAATTAAGTGTTAACTTGCACACCTGCTCTGGAGCAGGTGTGGAAAGTGTCGAAAAGTACAACTAAGTGTAGCTACACTTTATAACACGAACAGAGCGCATGCAGAGCGCTCTGCTAGCACGAACAGAAAAGTGCACACTTTGTACAAAAGTGTAAAAAGTGTTGCTAAAACGAACAAACCTATTATATAATTATTTTATAATTAGTAAGATTGTGTAACTAAAATAACGTGTTTAGTTACAAAATATAACAAACACGTTATTTTAGTGACAAAATATAACTAAACACGTTATTTTGTACAGTTGGAGAAATTAGGCATATTATTTTTTTATTACTTGAAATTTTTTTGAGTTGATAAAATTTTTACATTGGCTTTTGCCAACTTCTCCAACTTTTGGGTGATTTGCCAACTTTCTAATATATTGGGGGGAAGTTGTCCCTCCACCCCCCCCCCATGGGCACGTCCCTGTGTAACTGAGATCTTCACGAATATTGATAAAAATGTATGTTTTCCCTAGTTTTTCCAATATGGTGGCCAAATCTGGGGTCACTAGATTATGCAATAATTAGGAATAGGCTGGTATAAATTCTATCATTTTTATTTGGACCTCTAAAAAAAAAGACTAATTTTACACGGTCTAATAACCTCTGATTTCATTTAAATATAAATCGTTTAAAATGCATTAAAAATAATTAAGACCATGCAAAATATGGCTGTAACTCTGCAACCAAGTCATTTAAATACTAAAAAATATAGTTAAAACACTACTTGAACCAATTTGAGCGTTGTTCTCCTTTCAGGTATCCGTCGTGAAGAAGACTGAAGAATATGTTCAAAGTTTAGGCAATAAAGAAATAGTTTCGAAAACTTTACCACCAAGATCAAATAGTGCCGGTCAGGCACGAACGAAAGAAAGTCCAAAAATTCAAAAACCGACCACTTTACTAGCAAAATCACCAATCATTCCGCATGTACTCCTTCAAACCAAACAAAAAAATTATGACGAACATAAATCTAAATTGTCACCAATTTTATCGCCCACACAAAATTTATCCATAATCGACGACACTTCAAAACACAAAGCAACCAAAGAGGATGAATCCGTCAGCAAGAACGCAAAAATTTTATATCCAAGTCCGAAATCAAAAACCGGAATAAATTGTGATCAGTCGGATCAAGGTAGTTTCACATCCGTCACGGCCAGCGGCGCTTTTAGCAGAAAGAGCGAGGCGAAAAAAAATGGTCACACCAGGCAGCCTAGTTTAACGAAATCAGAAATTCAAATTTTAACTTATGTAGAACCGAAAAACGAAAAAACCGACGTCGAAGACGATGCTATTATAAACGAACCCGCCGAATCCGAAAAAGTTACTAATTTACCTCCTTCGGTTGGCGGAGTCTCTGGAAAAACTACTCCCACGAAAATTCCGTCACCAGTGCATGCTCAAATAACACGTCCCCGCAGCAGAAATAGCCTTAGTTCCTTAAACATAGATTTATCAGATAGCAGCTTAGATACCGAGTCGTATTTGAAACCCACGCAAAATTACATAAATTCATTACAAAAACGGCTGTCTTTGGACAGCGACCCCGACAGCGACTGCGACACGAAATTTAATAATATACGATTGAATAACGAATCGCAAAAATCGATGCACGTTAGGCACAACTCTTTCGACGACCGCAATTTGAAAATATCCAACAAGTTGGAGCATTTTCAGAGCAAAAATTTACAAGGTATTGATCAAACTTACACGAATAAGTTTAATCAATACTCTAAGATGCATAAGATACAAAATTCGCCCAACAACAGTCCTATACGACGTTCAAGCAGCTTTTCTAACAAGAACCACATCATCAACGTTCAACCAAAGGTTACAAACTTAAATAGTAGCGGAATTCCTAAGAACTCTAACCTAAGGTGAGTAATTTTATGAACTCGGAATCATCATAATTTCAAATATAAGCAATGCGGAGACATCCGTTTGCCGCGATGTCTATGATACCGATGCAAAAATGGATTAATTAAATTTCAATTTTTGTTTAGAAATTCTCCTAATTTGAATCGAAATGGATCCATACAACGATCTGCATCGACAGCTAACATCAAACCAAGCTCAATGCAGCTACGCCGCTCAAGTATTACTTCAGAACACACGAAAATCGACAGGAGTCAATTCGGCGATGAGTCAAGTTCTGAAGACGATTTCGAAAAAAATTTGTTCAAAAAGAAAGACTTTTCGAATTTAACGAGCACGCGATATAATAGAGCGTTTAGTTTAAGACGCGCACGATTGGATGCAGAGCAGCAGCAGCCGCCGAAATGTCCCAACACACCAGAGATGCGACGAAAATTCCAACCTACAGATCGTTCGGAACGTGCAATATCAGTGGATAGGCGACCAATGAAAAACGAAATTTCAAGTCGTTATTTACAAATTACGAAAACTAAGAATCCGCCAGTGGAAAAAATCGAAGTGTGTAAAACTGTGCCAAAAAATGTGATGGTCAAGTCGTTTCCCAACAAATCGCAAATATTTTCGCGCACAGATTCTGGACGATTTAGTGCACGTGCTCCAAAAACGACTGTTTTGAATTCGCAAAAAAATGTACGAAGGGAAGGTAAAAAGCAGTCAGGCGGTCGAAGCAATTCGTCCTTGTCAAGTCGAGAAGTCGAATTTCAAAATTGGAAACGGAGAAAAAGTTATGATCCCATGAAAGCTGCGGCAGAAGGGAAGAAGAAGGCGGAGATGGCGAAAAAACACAATGTGATGACGCAATCGTACACGTCAAATAATCAGAACCAAGACTGTGATAGTTCGCCGTCGCATTCGAGCTCCGTGCATAGGTCTCAGGTGAGAACTTTGTTTGTTTTTTTAGTTTTAGGAATAACGTGCAATTATGTATTTTCTAGCCTCATGGGTGGTATTTTTAGTTCTCTGCAGTTAAAATAGTAAGGCGGTTTTTGGTTTGTTGTTTTGCTTTTCTTTTTAATCAGGTACAATTATTGTGGTGACCGACGATGTTATTCTCTTTTGCCAAAATTTTCGCCATTTGTGACAAGCGAAATATTTGACAGTTGGGTTGCTTGTGACACGTCAGGTTCACCCTCACCTTATTAATAAATTTAACACTTTGGTTTTATGTTCTTTCTAATTGTTGAGGTTCCGTTTTATATACATATAACATGTAAAGAATCTTGATTGGTCGGTAATTCGTTTATTACCAACCTAAAAAGGGGCGTGCCCTAAAAGAACTTAAATTTCCTGTGTATTATATAATTAAGGTGGATGGTGTGACTGAACAGCCGTGGTTCGGATCCCACGTAAAATAAGTAGGTCCTTGACTACCTTGCACTACTCAGGAAATTTAAGTTCTTTTAGGACACGCCTCTTTTAGGTTGGTAATAAACGAATTACCGACCAATCAAGATTCATTATCATTTACTTCACACTATTTTAATACCCTTATGCTTAGGTTGGTAGTTAGCTAACCTAAGGTTGAATACAAGGAATTTTCATACAAGTCAAATTTTTTTTATAATGACTTGGAGGAGGAGCCTGTTAACAAATTATTATAGAGACTGATTCTGAAGTAGCTGTTTCTGTTAGACCGCTATCCTTTGATCTCTCTTTTAGTCGCCATCTTTATCCGCTATTTGTACCATTCCCGGCGGGAAATATTTAAAATTCAAATTTAAAACACATCATTACAACAATCTAGTAGTAGGGTCATTCCATCTCAAATCAACTAAAAAATAGGCAAAATTGACTCGACCCCCACCAAATTTGACGAAACTTGGTACACACCATCTTAGTAAGAAATAAAAAATACAAATTTTAGGATTTGTCCAAAAAGGCATTTGTTTCCTTGTTTTGGTCCTTCAAAAAGTCAAAAAGTTGGTATGTAGACTTGTAGGAAAACGACTGTAACTTCATCCACAGTGGTCTAAATTAGAAAATTAATCCAGTTAGGGGTTGAAAAAATTAAATGTGGCTGAATATTTGAATAGAGCGTTCATTTACCCTTCCAGAACATTTTTTATTTTTAAATTTAGACTACTTTGAATGAAGTTACAGTCGTTTTTCTACAAGTCTACACACTAACTTTTCGACTTTTTGAAGAACCAAAACATGGAAACAAATGCCTTTTTGGACAAATCCTTAAATTTGTATTTTTTATTTCTTACAAAGATGTTGTGTACCAAGTTTCGTCAAATTTGGTGGGGCTCGAGTAAATTCTTCAGTTGATTTGAGATGGAATGACCCAGTATAGAAATTATAATGAATGACGAAACGGAACCTGTTTGCGTTTTTAATCACTTGGTCTATTTTGCTATTTGGACAGCGCTTGTTTATAACACTAACCGCTTTAAAATTACCCGCCTTTTGTGTGTGTTTGTGTAAATCCCCGCCATTTTGCACTCTTAACTTAACATCTTTTCTTAGAGTTTTCACGGAACTGCGGCCTTGGAGCACTTGATCAGTTCAGAAGAGGAAGACGATTTGACATTATCGGCCGACGAAGGGTTCAGCCCGCCAACGCCAAGTCCATGTCAACTAAGTCCAGCTCGAAACGCTTGGAAAAATCGTCTCCTTCATTAAGTTGTGATTTTTATTATTTTGGTTATTCAAAATTAAACGCTCATTTATACAATTTAAAAAATCATGCCAAATTTTATCGTGGGTAATTGACGACGAGGTCCCGTTGTGATGCTATACAGGGTGGTTCAAAAACTTTTTGAAAAAGAATGTGGGAGTTGTGAGCCCCTTTAGCTTGTATTTTAATTGTTGCAATATTTTTAAACGTTTATTACCCACGAAATATTACAACGAATTGGATATTATTTTCTGTAGGTTAATTTAGAAAAGGGAAATTGGAATTTCATTTGCGTTGTGAGCTCAGTAGCGAAAAAAGTTATGTCATTGTATAGTGACAATAAGTTTTTTTCAAACACTTTTTTTTGCACATATCATCACCTTATTTAACGTTGAATTAATCGATTTTTGAAATTTTACAAAAGTACTTTTTGCTACTAAGATTACGCTAGGTAATTTAAAAAAAGTTCATTCTCTAACCATGTCGCGCGAAGAAACGTTTATTTTACGTCTTCTTTTTTCTGTTGAAACCCGTTAAATTTTTTATTTTGAATCTTCCAAAATGGACTTCGTCCTAACTTTTTTATTAAATCTAAAATAGGAATAAAATTGTGATTTTATATAATGAGATTAATCTTTAATGTGCAGATATATTCTATATTTAAGTTTTTTGTAACAAAATATTTAAATAATTATTATTGCGTTATTTCGTTGTGGAAGAATCCGAAGACACTTAAATGTGCTGCTTTAAAGTTGGTTAATAATTTTTATGTATGTTATTCAAAAGAATAGTATTTTTGAAACGGAAGAATTGGTTGTTCGAAGATTGAGAAGAAAAAAAAAGATTGTATTATATTTATCTATTTATGAAAATGCCTACTTTTAATTGTTTTTGCTTGTATTTATGTTAATTATTATATTGTAATTATTTTTCATCAGTAAATTTAAGTGTTTTTTTATTTATTTAGTTTTTCAAGTTGCAAAGTTTAGGTGGACAGACATTAATCAGTTTATACTTTTAAAAATGTCTATATTTTATATCGATCATCCCACTTCTGATCTTTGTTTCACGTTTGAAATTTGTTTTTACCCATGATTCCCTTTTTTAGACACTAATATGTCGCAATTTGAAGTAATTTTGAGATTTAAAAACGAACTGGCCATTAAAACATAGAATTCCAATGGAATGAATATTTTATCTTAGAATAAAATAGTATAGATACAACAGGTATTTTACAAACTGAAAGTAATATTATAAAATAAATAAAATATTCAAGAAGGTAACAAATACAATCACTTCATCAGAGCAATGAGGTAATGAGTTTGCAGTCACAACTGGTGATACACAAATCAGAACTATTTTGTTTCTGACTTGCTCTGAAAATGGATTGTCTTGTCGTGAAAACTTGCTGCTTAGCACAGGGTTTCTACATTGGAATTTGTGAACAGTTGACAATGGAGATGAACCCTGCGTAAGTATACAGATAACCTGATTGATTTAGTAATCAGAGCCAAAGGCCCATGTAGGAGCAGCGTAAGCAATGATGAGTAGGATAATCGAATTTACAGTTTCATGTCGCTTCTTAGGCCCAGCAGAGAGTATAATGGTGCCATTACGTATCTGCACATGGTCACGTGTTTTACCCAAGAAAGTCTGTTCTGTATGAAGAATTTTATTTTAGGAAAAGTTGGTTAATTTCTGAATAGTGGATGCAAGAATTATGTAGTTATTTCATAGTCGATTTTGATTGTAACTGGATGGATAACGGTGGCAAGTGCACTTACCACTTTTATCCATTAAAATTTGATTTTTGGAGCTGCGCTTGACACTTTTATCAATTGTTAACTTGATTTAACTAAATATAGCCTGTGAGTGTATTAGTCCACTGCATATAGGGTCATTCCATCTCGAATCAACTGAAGAATTTACCTGACCCCCACCAAATTTGACTAAAATTGGTACACACCATCTTAGTAAGAAATAAAAAATACAAATTTAAGGATTTGTCCAAAAGGGCATTCGTTTCGTTGTTTTGGTCGTTCAAAATGTAAAAAAGTTGGTGTGTAGACTTGTAGGAAAACGGCTGTAACTTCGTCCACGGTGGTCTAAATTTAAAAATAAAAAATGTTCTGTAAAGGTAAATGAACGTTCTATCCAAATACGAGGGTCAAGCTGAATTTATTGAGAATAAAATAGATCTAGTAAGTTGTTAAAAATAAAACATACGGTATTATTTAGAGAAACTCTTTATCTTTCATTTGAAGTTTAGAAGTTGAAAATACGTTCGTTATAACTCAAGTTACTAATTTTTTAAAGTGACATTGCAAGTGAAAACATGGAATTAACAAGAGAGCTTTTTCGAATCATGATTTATTATGATTTTAAAAAAGATTTAAGCGCTTACGAGTGCAAAGAGAGTTTAGATTCAACTTTTAGTGAACAAGCACCTTCCTTGGCTACAATTTACCGATGGTATAAGGAATTTGAACGCGAAAGGAATTCCGTTCAGCATCAAAAAGGAGCAGGACGTCCTTCTACAGCTATTACCGACAAAAACATTGCTGCTGTTAAACAAATAATTAAAGAGGACAATAAATCCACTTATGGGG
This sequence comes from Podabrus alpinus, assembly GCA_932274525.1. NCBI lineage: Eukaryota > Metazoa > Arthropoda > Insecta > Coleoptera > Cantharidae > Podabrus > Podabrus alpinus. The sequence goes on from OW026452.1 coordinate 101,187,087, forward strand.
TAATAGAGCATCGGGTCTAGGTCAATTAGGCGCGACCGATTAGGCGCGGCCGATTAGGCGCGGCCGATTAGGCGCGGACTCAATTAGGTGCGGACCCAATTAGGCGCCGTGCCAATTAGGCGCGGATACAATTAGGCGCAGACCGTTTAGGCGCGGGCCCATTTAGGCGCGGGCCCAATTAGGCGCCGGCCATTTAGGCGCCGGCCATAAACAAATTAAATTGTTAATCTGTTATAAGTCTGTATTGTATTTATTTTTAAAAAAAATCACAAAAGTCCATTAATAACTTATGGGTTTTCCATTAATTACTACCGAATTCAAATTATTTTTGAAAAATTTTTTTTTTATTAATAATAAAATACTTAATATGTTGCAATAAATTACATGACATAATTATGCGAGACCCCACGAAGAAATTCTACGATATTACGATTGTCGTAGTCCATTACGAGGGTCTTGATGCGTTCATCGGCCACAACATATTTTCGTTTTTTCTGCGGAGGTGGAGCTCCCGAAATTAATTGTTCTAAAAAAACATCCCTACCACGTTGGAATTTGTTTTAAAGAATCCAGAAGCTTCCAAATCGTGGGATGGTCCATTGACAGCTCACTTTGCAAACGTCGGTGAGCTGCTTCAGCGTGGTTGTTTGTTCGATCTGTGTCTGTTAAAACTCTTTCGTGAACAGACCATATTTCAGGAGGAAACATAGGGCGACTTCTTCCATTAGCTCTACGATTTGGTCGCCCTAAATAAGTGTCCTCAAACCATTGTAATAATGGTTGCAACTCAAGGCAAAGTTCATTGGATAATGCATCAAGAGCAGTGTCCAAGTCCGCAATCCGTACAAATGCCAATGACGTCACCATTCGCGCTTCTAAAGCAAAATCGCCTTCGTTATTGTAGCGGCTTAGTAGGTGAAGATCACCTAAATGCTTTCTCATATTTTTCACAAGATGAAAAAAGCATCCCAAAATTTCAGAATTTGGAAATGCTTCCCTAAACGCATTAATTGCTGCCAACTCAAAATCGCACGAAATTCTTAGAGGGTTTAAATTTGGCTCCACTTGTGTTAGAAGTTCTATCATCTTTCTATAAGTACTACTTTGTTTATTTGGTAGTAACGCGTAGATTACTGGATGGACGCCGCCAAATCTCTCTGCCATAATTACATACACTTGGTAGAACAAGTGGGGCGCAGTTGAAAATGTTCCATCCACGAACCAATGCTCCGATTCACGTAAAATTCCATGTACATGGCTTTCTCGTCCAAAAAGTAAAATTCTTTCCGCTCCTGGTCCACTGTCGGCCACTAAAAAGTTTTCTACCAATCCGTTCCCTTCAAAAATTCTATACTCTTCCGGAATGACCATATCTTCCAACCTTAATGGTGCAGGAGGTGCAGCATTAATTTGATTTCTTTTCCTGCGAATTGTTTTCTTTAACGCCTTATCATTCGGTAACTGTGCTTGTGCTGCCCGTGACATTTGACTATTGAGGCAAGCATTGACAATTTGGGCGGTTGATTCAACAGTAGTTGCAGCACGATTCTTCATACGATTAACCAAAATGCCAGCTTCAATTTTGGCCGGGTTACTGTCGTGGGAGTGTCGATTCATTTGCTTCACTATGGCACCATTTACTGTATGAACTCTCATTTTGCAACCGTTGTTTTTTTGATCACATCGCCAAAACCTTTTGGAACCACATGCACTGAGCTTATCAAAAACGAAGCAATGCCCGTCAATATGAAGTTTTTCATTTCCTCTTTCCGAAACCACTTCCATTTTGTAATAAATTGTACTTTTGGTTATTTTAATATGTTATTCTCGATTAATTAATTTTGGTTTTTATTTTTGTTTATTAGTTTTCACACTCTTTATATATAAAATTTTATTTACCACACTAAAAATAAAAATAGTTATTTAAATCATTATAGCTTGGTTTTTTACCTACCCTGTGGCTTTTCTTCTGGTTATTGGGCAAGGGGGTAGTTTATTTCGTTTATTTATTTACCACCCTAAAAATAGTTATAAAAACGAAATAAACTATCCTCTTGCACAAGCACAATTACCGAATGATAGGGCGTTAAAGAAAACAATTCGCAGAAAAAGAAATCAAGTTAATGTTGTACCTCCTGCACCATTAATGTTAGAAGATACTTATGGTCATTCCGGAAGTATATAGAATTTTTGAAACGTATCAAGACCCTCGTAATGGACTACGACAATCGTAATATCGTAGAATTTCTTCGTGGGGTCTCGCATAATTATGTCATGTAAATTATTGCAACATATTATGTATTTCTATATTTCCTTATATTGTGGAAATAAGTAAAAAAAAATTTTTTTAAATAATTTGAATTCGGTAGTAATTCATGGAAAACCCATAAGTTATTAATGGACTTTTGTGATTTTTTCTTAAAATAAATACAATACAGACTTATAACAGATTAACAATTTAATTTGTTTATGGCCGGCGCCTAAATGGGCGGCGCCTAAATGGCCGGTGCCTAATTGGGCCCGCGCCTAAATGGGCCCGCGCCTAAACGGTCTGCGCCTAATTGTATCCGCGCCTAATTGGCACGGCGCCTAATTGGGTCCGCGCCTAATTGAGTCCGCGCCTAATCGGCCGCGCCTAATCGGCCGCGCCTAGTCGGTCGCGCCTAATCGGCCGCGCCTAATTGTCCGGATCCCTAGAGCATCAATTCAAGATTGGATCCTCAGCTGTTAAAACAATCATACACGATCACCTGCATTTACAAAAAGTGGTCCGTCGTTTTGTGCCGCATCACCTTTCTGATTTCCAAAAAGCAGAGCGTGTAAGAATTTGCCATGAAACTCTAAATTTGTTAAATAATGGCGGACACCAAATTTATTCCAAAATCGTGACAGGTGACGAAACTTATATTTCCTTTTTCGACATACCTACTCGTCAAGAGAGTCGTGTATGGATTCACGAAGATGAGGAAACTCCAACAATGATCAAGAAACAGCGAGCTATGAAAAAAGTTATGTATGCGGTATTCTTCAGAAGTACGGGCCTAGTAAATGCCATTAAGCTAGATGGACTAAAGACAGTTACAGCTAAATGGTACACTGAAAAATGTTTACCTGATGTGTTCAGTAGAGTTCCAGCCAAGGGAATTATGCTCCACCATGATAATGCATCATCCCATTCGGCAGCTATAACTCGCCAGTTTTTGGCTGAAAAAAATATAAAACTCATAGAACATCTGCCGTACTCACCTGATTTAGCAATGTGCGACTTTTGGCTATTTTCTGGGCATAAAAAAAATTTGCGGGGCAGAAGGTTTTCGTCTGAAGAAGAGATTGATACCGCAGTTCATACTTATTTTGAAGGTGTTCCGAAAGAAGATTGGTTGGGAGCTTTTAAGCAGTGGAAAGAAAGAATGGTCAAGTGTATCATTGTTGGAGGGAATTACTTTGAGCATATTTAAAATAAAATCCTAGAAAATATTAACCGTGTTTTTTATTCTCAATAAATTCAGCTTGACCCTCATATTCAATCACATTTTAATTTTTCAACCCCTAACTGAATTAATTTTATAATATTAACCCTATTTCAACCCTTATTTAAAACACGATTCTTTTTTTTTGTTTATTTTTTTACTGTTTCTTTGTGCAATTAAAATGTGTACCAAATTTTATCATGGAATCTGCATGGGTTCGGTTGCTAAAAATATGGAATATAAAATTGAATTTTACAAAATAATGTTTGGCAGTATAAAATCAAAATTAAAATATAGGCCAGAAGGAGTTGACTACTATTAAATTTTTGGGTACAAATATATCAGCAAATTTTGCCAATTTTGGGAGCTTTTTTGAATTTTTGAAGATCTTTTCAGCAATTAGCAATTTTAATGTGCACAACTTTACTATAAGTACCCAACTGCTCGTATACGAGTATTAAAAATTAATGAATTTTGTCATATTTGTATTAATATTATAAATGTGATAAAACTCTTTTTCTGATTTATTAACGACTAGCTGACCCGGCAGACGTTGGCCTGCCCAAATTTCAATATTTGCCTACATGTATTTTTTAGATCCAATCCGCATAATGACCTTGCGACTTATTTGGTCATCGCAAATACCAAACGTATTAAAAAAGGATTAAATAAATAAATTAATAAAAAATACAAATCAAGGTTTAATAAAAAAAAAGTTTAACAAAACTGTTAAGTATTCACAAAAACCACAATAATTTCTAATTTTACTTTATTTTATTTTTGCCAATTACTCTTGTTCTTTGTGTTCTTCCTTTTCCTCCTCCCCTTCGTCTTCTAATAAGGAATTTTCGAAAGCACGCAGCGATATTGCCAATTCCTGTTCTTCTTACATACATACATTGAATTTTATATACATATTGCAATGTCCGACACTGACCACAACGTCAATAGAAATGATAACGTCACGATTTAAAATTTTGTTTATTAATAAAGAGAGCACATGACTTATTTGTTCGAACGTAAAAGTTTATCTGATACCAAAAAGTTTAGTTTAACGTCATAAATTTACTTGAAGAACGAGTCACGGAATGAGGTAATAAAATAAATTCAAAAATGCAACGATTTAATTCTGTTAATAAAAATGTTGTTAATATTATAAATTAAATTAATTAATCATAGGAAATGTATTTTAAAATCAAAATAATTGTTCAATGTTAGTTTATAAAAATGTGTTAAACGTAAAACTTTAATAAGCAAAATCTTTACACGTATCGGAGTGCTTCGCAATTCAATGTATCACAAATGGGAAAGACATTTTCTTCAAAAGTTTACTGGAAGATCACAGGAGATGCAAGAACTTTGGTTTAATCTGAAACATAAAAATTTTATTAAAATTTTACAAGTCACATTGGGCTTGAGCCGAACCTGCAAACTGTAACGTCAATAAAATTGATTTTATATCGACCAAAGGAGCAAAATCACATTTGCCTTGAAAATACACAGGTAGCGATGGTGAAACAATTGAGAAAAGGTTGTTGTTGATTGAATTTTTATCAATGGTGTGTGAATTTGTGCGTGTTCAGCTAAAATTAGATAAAAGAGAGAAAATTACAAACAAATTCAACAAAAAAGAATATTAATAGTTAAAAGCATTGTACTTACGTATTTGAGAAGTTAAATTGGTGGAAGATTGTGAAGAATCACGATTATTTTTGAAAAAAACTTGGTAACACCACGAGGTAAACAAACTCACAAGAAAAATTGCATCTTGAAGTATCCTACACACCGAAGGTCATCCATAAAGTGCAAGTGAACAGTTTCATGGTATATGAACCCAGTAAACAAAAATACCCCAGATCATTAAAGGTACCGTTCCATTAAAAATTATATTAAACTTAAAAATTAGTGAAAATTTTGCGATACAATTTACACGTGCATTAATACGTTCCGACTTTATTAGAATAAGATATTTGTTATTTAGCATAAGAATTTGATTGAATTTAAAAAGCCTAAAACTAAATTATAATAAATTACAATTTGTATTATAAAACGGAGCATAATTTTTGTGATTACATTCCGAAGACCACGACATTTTATTTCAGCACTACAATTTGGTCAAGGAAGGAACCCAGCGTGAGAGAAGGTAGGTCTGTGCTCACCGCAATTGTTAAGCCGAGGCATAAGTTCATTTATTTGTATTTATCAAAATTTTTACATACATTTCTATTGACGGGGTACATTTACGTACACTCGTACAAGACATTTGCAATTAAAACGTTTAGCTCCAGTGAGGCAAAGACATACACAGCAATATATAGATATCGTTCGTTAATACGTTGATCCGTTGAAACGTTGATCCGCACTAACGTTGGTCAAGCTAATACACCGCTTGACCAAAGTTCGCGGCAAGATTCTAAAGTAGCCTATGTTTTTCGTAGCATTGTAAATAGCTTCTACACCAAATTTGGTAGAGATTGGTCAAACGGTGTAGAATTGTATAGAAAACATACATACATACATTGAATTTTATATATATAGATATTATTGATTGCGCCGACTATATACAGGGTGTCCCCGTGACCGTTGAGAACCTTTGAGGTGGTGATAAAGGACACTTTTCTAAGACAAATTTTCAAATAAAATATTTGCCCAAGTCCAAACCCTTGGGGGTACCTTCCTTTAAAGCAATTTTTTGAATTTCTGATTTCAAACGGCCATAGCTCCGATATTATTAATTTTTTAAGGTTAATGGATTAGAACTTTTTTAAAGATAATTCGCTTGTCTACAAATTAGGTTAAAACCCCTTATCGTCTAGAATCAACGAATTTCGAGTTAGAAATTAAATTAAGGGAAAAAATGTTTAAAAAAATTTAGGTTTTTTTTTAATTTTCTTGCGAACCCCGTATCTCTTAAACGAAACGTCTAAGAGAAAAACTAACGGCCCATACCGGACAGGGAATTGAACGGGCTACAACTTTTGTCAAATAAATTTTTTTGGGCAACCAACCGTTTTAACAGAAACTCTGAAAATAATGAACAAGGTGTAGGTAACAAAAATAACTTGGGCAAATATTTTATTTGAAAATTTGTCTTAGAAAGGTGTCCTTTATCACCACCTCAAAGGTTCTCCACGGTCACGGGGACACCCTGTATATAGTCGGCGCAATCAATAATATCGTTAATAAATCAAAAAAAGAGTTTTATCACATTAATTTATAATATTAATACAAATAACGAGTATGACAAAATTCATTAATTTTTAATACTTGAATACGAGCAGTTGGGTACTTATAGTAAAGTTGTGCACATTAAAATTGCTAATTGCTGAAAAGATCTTCAAAAACTCAAAAAAGCGCCCAAAATTGGCAAAATTTGCTGATATATTTGTACCCCAAAATTTAATAGTAGTCAACTCCTTCTGGCCTATATTTTAATTTTGATTTGATACTGCCAAACATTATTTTGTAAAATTCAATTTTGCATTCCATATTTTTAATTTATTTTTAGTAACCGAACCCATGCAGACCCCATGATAAAATTTGGCACACATACTCAGCATAATTGCACCAACAAACAGTAAACAAATAAACAAAAAAAAAGAATCTTTTTTTAAATAGGGGTTGAAATAGGGTTAATATTATAAAATTAATACAGTTAGGGGTTGAAAAATTAAAATGTGATTGAATATTTGGATAGAACGTTCATTTACCTTTACAGAACATTTTTATTTTTAAATTTAGACCACCGTGGACGAAGTTACAGCCGTTTTCCTACAAGTCTACACACCAACTTTTTGACATTTTGAACGACCAAAACAACGAAACGAATGCCCTTTTGGACAAATCCTTAAATTTGTATTTTTTATTTCTTACTAAGATGGTGTGTACCAATTTTAGTCAAATTTGGTGGGGGTCAGGTAAATTCTTCAGTTGATTTGAGATGGAATGACCCTATAGTCAAAAAATCAAGCAAACTACGGAATAATTCATACAAAACGTTTTAGTGTGTTTTTGGCTTTAATAGGGTGTTCTAAATAGTTTCTCAAAAGTCCCTAAAGTTTGCGTGTCCGCTAAAGTTTTCAGGGCCTGAAAACGGCTGAAATTTCAGTTCCAAAATTAATTTTTGTGAATATCTCAATTTCTATAGGATTTAGGTAAAAAATACATCAGATAAAAAAGTAAGCTGAAGAAATTTTCGAGAAATTACTAAGATAGACATTTTTTCATATAAAAGCAACCGTGTCCATGATACACGTGAGTGAAATGTCATCTGAAAGCAGGTAAGTATAGTAATATAAAATAAAAATTAACTAATATTGTTTTAAAATGTTTATTATTAAACATGCAAGCATTATAAATTCATTAATTAATCTTTACGGTGCTCAAGAAAATCTGTAGGATTAATATCAGGGTCTTGGATTTCCGCATCGGCAGCTGCCTCTTTTTCTAATGGATCATCTTCAATTGGCTCAGCATTTAAACAAGATTGACCATGGCAATTACCACAGACTGGTGAGCAATTAAGCCCTAATCTTCTACAAGTACACAAGGGTCCACAGTCTTTTGCACAGTTGCAAAATATTATATTTAAAAGACTGTCAGGTGCAGGAAGTTTTGATGTTGTTTTCGGCTGCAAAATTTTGTTTTTAATACCCATCCCCAGTCTGCAGGGTTCAATTCATTTCCGAACCATTTTTGAACTTGGTAATAGACGCGATATAAATGCTCTTGAGCCGCATCAAAAGTTGGTGGTAACATATTTAATTTTACTGGTCTTTCTTTACTCACGGCTTTAGTAAAACATGAATACCGATAGTTTTTAATACAATTTTCTTCAATTGGTGCTCCATAAATTACAAGGAAAAATATTATTCCATTTGAAAAAATCAATTCATGAGAGGAATCACTTTTATTAAAAACTTCAGCGGTTGATAGTAAGTCCTGTCGTTTATTCATAAGTTTTAAAGCTGCTGATTTGCCTTTATGAAAAAGAGCAGATGTTGTATCACATCCGGAAAATGCGTGCAAAAATAACACGTGATCCTGGAGATTTTTAAACTTGGCGAAACTTCGTGAAGAATATATTTTTTCTTCAACCTTGCCTCTGCCGAGTTTTAAAAAGAAAATGTTTGCGTCAATTGGTGCACGAGCAGTTAAAATCACCAGGAGATCAATATCTTCTCCAACAACAATTGTAGTATTTTTACAGGATGCATGTTTTACAGTAAAATTGTTTGCTTCAAATTTTTCTGTTACCATCGAAATCAATCGAGATTTATTTTTGGTGTTGGACAGAAGATTTTCTTGACTCACTGTGGCAACCATCTGCCTATATCAAAATGTATATCAACCGATGATGATTTAGAAGATCATCGAAGTTGCTCCATAGCCTGGTACTAATATTGTCATAGCCATCGAAAACAATAACTGATTGTGAACCAAACCTATTTTGCACGTAATTAATGTATTTGTCACATATCGCATCATAAGTTTCATCTTGATGCCAAATCACACGGTGTAGAAGAAAACCTCGCGTTTATCATGGATACGGTTGCTTATATGAAAAAAATACTGTCTTAGTACTTTCTCGAAAATTTCTCCAGCTTTCTTTTTTATTTGATGTATTTTTTATCTAAATCCTATAGAAATTGAGATATTCACAAAAATTAATTTTGGAACTGAAATTTCAGCCGTTTTCAGGCCCTGAAAACTTTCGAGGACACCCAAACTTTGGGGACTTTTGAGAAACTATTTAGAACACCCTATTAAAGCCAAAAACACACTAAAACGTTTTGTATGAATTATTCCGTATCAAAATCCTATATGCAGTGAACTATTATATGGACTTACAGTGTATGTGAGTATATGCAACAAAAGCACGCATAATAGTACCTTCATTCACACAGCTATCGCTATTTTGGCAAAAATGTAACATACCACCTAGATCCACTTGGCTCTTCGTTTCTATTTCCTATAGAAATCCATGCAGATTGTAGGGCCCTTCCCTTCCACATATTTTTTTCTCAGCGCTAAGGTTAAGAACGGAATACTTACAGTTTAATGTCCGTTCAGAACGTCTAAGCTATTAGAGAATATCGTGAGATGGGGAGAAAGCTTGAGAAGGAAAAAGCTTAAGAATTGGAATAGAATAGGACAAAGACTTAGTAACGAGTAGAAGAAGTGGATTATCCCTACACTGTGCAACGCGTAGCCTACCCACGGGTGAAATACATGCTATATTTTATGTAAAATAAAAACACTGATGGCTATTTTAATTTGTTTACTCACCTCAAAATAATAAACGCCCTCAAATATTTTTAAAGAACACCGATTGTTATTTAACTTATGAGATAATCTTAATATCATTAAATTTAAGAATGATATTCTTAGGAATTAACATAAGAATCACTGCTAATGCTGAATACCCGGTTCGACTCCAGGGCCCAGTAAAAACTTTATTCTGACCGTCTCCCCTCGGAAGGCAAATGGCAAACCACCGAGGTGTAATCTGCTCAGGATAGCCTCTCTGGAGATGAAGTGTATACACTTCCCACGCTTTGGAGTCCGAGTTAAGCAGGAGGTCCCTTATGTAGGTGTAATACTTCAAACCCACAACAAATACGTAGGAGAGAGGTTGCTTACGCCTGAAAATCAAATATGGCACTCAGAAGAAGAAATTTAAGAATAAAACTTAAATTTAATAACGCCAAATATGGAACTGACGTTTTCAGATTGATATTAGTTCTTCTTTGAGTAAGTTCACGTCTTCTGCGTTGCATCGGACTATGGTCGATTGCGATAATTAAAGATAATCTCGATTGAGATTATATTATCGCTTTGTAACTTTTTGATCTGCAATAATGTACTACTTTAAGTGCCCGATGTTTAGATTTGCAACATTTTGTTGAAAAGTATCTATTTAATATAAAATTATTATTTTAAAATAATTTTATCTTTGTTTACAATAATTTATTGTACATTTACTTAACTTGAATTTTTAAAAATAATAAAAAAATAAATTTAAATGCCGCATGGTTTTTATTTTCAGTTCATAATTTAGACTTTTAGTGGACACTTAAAAATATTAGATAAGATAAATTTATTATTTCACGATTACCTAACACTACAGCATGTGAACACATTATATACATTTCTTCTACCAAAACAAAATAATTTTATAATAAAAGATTTTAATTTAAAATCATGGAAGTGAAAAATTACAAGTACGGAAGTGTCGACACGGAAAGGTAAAAGAAAACTCGTGGAAACATCGTGGTTTTGCTTCAAACATTTTTTGTTTCAGTACCAAAAAAGATGAACAAGAAGACGACGTCCCATCAGTTTCCTATTATCAATTGGTATCCAACCAAAATTAATTAAAAATAATAACCAGTTAATTTTGTTTCGATTTTTCAGTACAAATTTTCCACGACCTCCGATAAAATTTTATTAGTTGTGGCAATTTTTTCCGCAATAATTGCTGGCGTTACCGAAGCTCTCTTTTCAATTGTTTTTGGAAGATGTGTTGCAGCAATTTCTAATTTTGAAACCGATTTGTTACATTCTAAAAACCAGACGGAAAAATTTAAAATCGAAGACATTTTTATAGACAGGATCAGTGAATTTGCTATATCGACTGCTTTAATTTCAATGATAATTTTTGTACTGCTGTATGTTTCCACCTTCATTTTCAATTATACTGCTATGAAACAGGTACGTTATTAACATTTTAAAGAAAATAAATTAGATATCTTAGTTGTAGACGTTCAAAATTCGGGAATTATATTTTTATCGGGTGATAAATCAGGACATATCGTGGCATGATCAGTTTTCTAGTGGAAACTTTGCAAGTCGCATTGTCGAGTAAGTTCTCAAAATTACGAGTAAACTCTTATAGCCCCACGTTGGGCGCCAATTATTCTATGTTGTTTTTTCAGAGACTTAAAAAAGTATCAAGATGGTATCAACGATAAAGCAGCATTGGCTGTGAATAATATTGCTACAATAATATCCTGCATAAGTCTCTGCTTGATTATTGGTTGGAAATTGACATTAGTTAGTTTAATAACGCTACCTGTCTTCTTCTTTCTGATGGGCTTTATAGGAGAGGTGCGCAGAGTTTGAAACCTCCTACAAAATTTTAAGTTTTCTATTACAGCTTTCCACAAAATTGGCTAAAGACGAGACGGAAGTTTACGGTGAAGCTGGGAAGGTGGCGGACGAAACGTTAACTTACATTAAAACTGTGGTGGCGTTTGATGGACAAGAGAAAGAACTGAACCGGTACAATAAATTTCTAGCAATTGCTAAAAAGTTCAATATGAAAAGACACGTTTTTGAGGGAATAATGTACTTTGCGACTTATTTCTTTATGTATTTGACCAGTGCGGTCGTGATTTGGTATGGAGTGAGACTAATAATGAAGAATCGAGAAAATGGAGGCGATTATAATATGGAAAAGATAGTAACGGTAGGCCTCCTATGAATAAAGAACTTGAAAAAGAAAACGGTTCAATTATGTTACAGATATTTGACAGTATATATAACGTTAATTCCTGTTTGGGAGCTCTGACGCCATTTTTAGAAACGTTCAATATTGCGAAGGGAGCTGCTTATCAAGTTTTCAATGTTATATCAGAAGAGCCTCTCATTAATAAGTCATATGAAAATGGAATTGAACTAAAAAAGTTAGCAGGAACTATCAATTTTAAGGATGTTGAATTTAGTTATCCCACTAGAAAAAGAGTTAAGGTAAAGTGGCGTCCATGTCGGTACTTGGAAATTAATTTTACATAAGATCACTTTTAAGGTTCTAAAAAATTTAAACTTAAATATAAAATCTGGAGAGACGGTCGCATTAGTCGGCAGTTCCGGTTGCGGAAAATCCACAATCATCCAGCTCATTCAAAGATTTTATGATGTTAAGCATGGACAAGTAAGTATAAACTTCTTAATCCGCTTGTTCACATCAATATTGAAATTTTAGATTTATATCGATGATATTGAAATAAAAGACTTAAATTTGACATGTTTGCGAAACCAAATTGGAATGGTGTCGCAGGAGCCTGTTTTATTTGATGCGACAATTGCAGAAAACATTCGTTTGGGGAATTTGAGGGCAACCCAAACTGAAATCGAAGAGGCTGCCAAAAAATCAAACGCTCATTTGTTTATAAAATCTTTTCCCGATGGGTACCAAACCATGATCGGGGAACGCGGAACTCAACTGTCCGGTGGCCAGAAGCAAAGAATTGCAATAGCGAGAGCTTTGATACGAAAACCTTCAATTTTGCTTCTGGATGAGGCCACGTCGGCGTTAGATTCCTCTAGCGAAGCTATAATTCAAGATAACTTAAGCGTGGTAGGTTCATAGCATATTATACGCACTTCTGATAGTGAAACATCAACCGCTCCCGAGAAATCAGAAATCACAAAGCAGTGCAGCCTCGATAAACTGAACCCACGATGATGCGAAATCGGAATTTAGTCTTGAAGGTTATGATCAGCAACGTTACTCTTAGAAAACTATGACTAAATTATCAGTTTCACTACCGGAAGTGCAAAAACAATATAATACATAATTTGAAGTGACAAAAAATTTCCAGATATGCAAGGAATGCACAACTATAATCGTTGCTCATCGCTTATCAACAGTGCGAAATGCTGATCGAATTATTGTTATGGATAATGGAGCAATTGTGGAAGATGGTTCTCACGATGATTTAATGTTACTTAAAGGCACTTATTACAAGTTGGTGGTAACACAATTATCTGGTTCATTAAATGAAGAAGGCACCGATCGATTTGAATCAGGTAAAGTAAACAGATTTGTAAACTCAATAAATTAGAAACGGGACCGAAGAGATTGTTTTAAATTTGGGCTCGTACGGTTTGCCAGCCTAGAACTGCCTAGCAGTAAAACCAGTTTAACGGCTTTTGTTTTTATTTTTAGAAACTGTAGCCCATAAGAGAAAATATTTCACATATCAAAATGACGCTGAGGTAAACCACAAATAATTTTGTAATATTTTTATAGCTTAAGAGATCAATTTTGTGACAGGTTGAGAGACTAAGCGAGAAAAATGACTTAAGCTTTGCAACGGTGTGGAAAATTATAAAAACGAACTTGTTTCCAAAATGGTGTCTGGTTATCGGATTGCTTTCCTCAGTTGTTATAGCCGTTGGCCTAATAATATGTGGGATTTTGACTGGAAAAATTTTTGCGGTAGGTATTTTCTACTATTCTGCTCAAGAGTTAACATGCGACACAATTTAGATTATGTCCGGTGTAGATCCCGAATACGTTACCAGACATGTTGATATTTATAACGCCTATATGATCGGTTTTGGATTGTTAGTTGGACTCTCCTACATAGTTCAGGTTTGAGCAAATCAGCACAAACGTGCGTAATCGATTTGTGTAGATGTACTTTGTAGGAGTAGCAGGAGAACAGTTAACTATAAACCTAAGAGGTTCTATGTTCAAAACTATGATACACCAAAAAATGGGTTGGTTTGACTTAACCGAAAATGGAGTAGGATCTCTAAGCGCTCGGCTGGTAGGAGAACCATCAAGCGTACAGAACGTAAGATCTATACTTAAAAACCTTCAACTCCAGTAGTTGTGTCTTAAACTTGTAGGCAATTTGTTTGTGCGTCGGACCTTTTATTAATGTTACTGTGATGACTTTGTTATTACTTTGTGTGGGGCTCTATGTGTATTGGAAGCTTCTGTTGGGAATATTTGGATTTTTTCCAATTTTAGTCTTCATGCTATATGTGGAACATAAAGTTTTGGTTGAAGAAAGTCAAAAAAACATGGAAGTTCTGGAACAATCAACCAAGGTTGGTATTAACTACACTCTATATGGTCCCTTCAAAAACTGTGATTACTTTTTCAGTTAGCCGTGGAGGCTATCAATAATGTTCGCACTGTAGCATCATTGTCAATCGAAAAGCTGCTCCACGATCGTTACACTCTCGAGTTAGAATCCTGTCGAAATTTAATGATCCGTAATATTCATATACAAGGTTTCGTTTATGGCTTCGCAAGGAGTTCCTTATTTATTTCTTACATAGCAACTTTATATTATGGTGCCCACTTAATTAAGAATGGTGAAACGGATGCAACTACTGTGATAGCGTAAGTATTTGCAAAGGTTTTGATCATTAAATCCAAAAATCATTTTCAGCATTGCCCAAATTTTTGTGGTTTGTTTATGGAATACGATGTATACTTTAGCCTTTCTACCAAATTTAACCAGAGGTTTTGTGGCTTGCAATCAAATCAACGAATTGTTAAATCGAATGCCAAAAACTGAAAAATTTGCTGCAGAAAAAAAATTGGTGAGCAGATTTTGAATCTAATTATGAGAACGGAAGAAAATTAAGTTTCTGAGAGTTATGAAGGTAGAGCAAAGGAGAGATATTTTGTAAACAAACTGATGCCTCTTTGATTCTGCGCCTTTTCTGGCTATTATAGTCTCTTTCAATGGAAGAAAACCTCCGAGTTCTTTTGCTAGATCAACGCGGAAACTCGGAATTTTCCAGATGGAAGAATGGATTCAAACTCTCTTTTGTGCTATCACTCTCCAATTCATCCTGTCCCTCGCCCCTTGTCTGAGGTGTCCCACAGAGCCTGTAATTCTTCCAACATCTCCTCTTCTAGATGGTCGAGGGGTTCTTGCTCGAAAGTGTTGTATTTGGATGTACTCCATCGGTACTTTAGGTTTATAGGCATCTACCACCTTGACATAACCTAATATAATCCTACCCAATATTGCGAACACTATCTCTATGAAGTTTGTTTAATTTTGGAAATTTATAGATCGGAGGGGACATTGAATACAAAGGAGTATGCCTGTCATATCCCACTCGACCCGATGTACAAGTCCTGGATAGTTTTGATTTAAAGGTGCCGAAAGGAAAAACGGTAGCTTTGGTCGGTTCGAGCGGATGTGGTAAATCGACTATACTTCAGCTATTGGAACGGTTTTACGATTACGACGGAGGCCAAATTACATTTGGAGAAGAAGACATAACACGCGTTGATCCAAGCTCACTGAGATTTCGTTTGGGCTTCGTCATGCAGGAACCTAACTTATTTAGTAAAACAATTGAAGAAAATATTGCTTATGGAAATACTCGGAAGGTGGTTTCGAGATCAGAGATTATCGCTGCAGCAGTAAAAGCAAATATTCACAATTTTATAACAAGTTTACCGCTGGTAAGTTTTTTGAGAACTTTCGAGCTGGTCAAATTTAATGTTTTTTAAGGGTTATGATACTGTGCTTGGTGAGAAGGGCACCCAATTGTCGGGAGGTCAAAAACAAAGAATTGCGATTGCTAGGGCGTTGGTGAGAAATCCAGAAGTTCTTCTTTTAGATGAAGCTACCTCAGCTCTTGATGCAGAAAGTGAAAAAGTAAGTTTATAGTTTACCTTTAATTGAATCTTGAATATAATATTTGCAGGTTGTTCAAGAAGCTCTAAATAATGCGAAAGAAGAGAGAACTTGTATAGTGATCGCTCATAGACTTGCAACGATCATCGAGTCGGATGTGATTGCGGTAATGAATAAAGGAAAGGTAGTAGAAAAGGGCACTCATCATGAATTAATGATTAGGAAAGGTTTATATTGGAATCTTTATAATCGACAGCATCAGTCATGATTCTATTTGTTTTATTAAATCAATAGTAAATAATATTTTAGCCGAATTTGTATGTTATAATATTTATAATATTAAATATGCTTACTTAGCCTATTAATAATTGTCCTTCTCTTTTCACGACAGCCTCCAGAGGAAATTGATATATTTTCTATCCTTAGGCATACATTCCGAATATCTTCTTAGTTTTGCAACTACTTTTCATATTTTAAATTTTGATACTTTAAACTGTTTTGAAGTTACAGCTTACTTATTATTTTCCTATTTTGTGAATATCTGAGAAATATAACAATTAACACCAATCCAAAGCTACAATACACAGCATAGTGTATTTTTTTGTGAGCCTTGTGGAGGAGAAAATCTTCAAAAGACACCACCCTGATGTTGGGGGTGGTAGTGTCAGATTTTTATTGACTAAAACCTCCTTCCAGATAGCAACGGGATTCACCTTTCGGTATTTCTTCCGTGAACCATCAGCTTTTCCTAATTTTCCTTTTCTTGATATTCTCTTCCTTTTTCGTCCATCTTCTTCCTTAACGTACAGGATTTCGTTCAGCATTTGAGACGCATTTTCCCATTCGTCTTTAGAATTCAGGATCGTTGCTACCCAGTTTTGCAGTTCAAAACTTGCAATTCCTGCATTGCCGTGTTTTTATTATCCCAAATCTGTGGAGATATGAATGAAAACCCTTACATTTGGCATCAGCTTTAAGAGGACTGTCGGTAGCTTTACCACCTTGTTCATTCATAAATTCATAATTCATATAGCATTATTAGTATATTGTAACCTCAATACACCAATTTGATGCGCATTATTAAAGAACTGCATCGTGATTGGTTGAAAATTATGAAATTCTATTACTTGATTGGTTTAAATTCTACGAACGGAATTCTCGCATCATTTTTAAGTGCTAGACCCCATATAATTACTACGTAGATGGTAATTTATTTTATCAATCAAATCAAAAGAAATTTATTGGAAAAGTTATGTAAAAGATATATTCACTTCCTCTACTATGGATGGTTTGTGGTACGTCTTCATGATTTGTTTTACTGGTTGTTGGTATATCAGGTTGCAGGTAAAAATTTTCAAAAACCTGAAGGCAATTAATTTTATTCCACCACTTAAGAGGGGGACCCTACCATATCAGTATTACTAAAATCTATCGTTTTTTAAGTGCTCAACATTTAAAATTAGAATTTGAAATATTTCACGATAATCTGTGTGTTTGTTAGTTTTCCAAATTGTAAACATCCGGAGTAAATTTTGTTTTATACGGGTAATTTTTAAATAAATCTGTTATGATGACTATTGCACACATGTGTCACATGACTAACATCAACCAATGATATTTAGGGATCCGATCAATTCTAACCAATGGCGTTAGAATTACGCGATAATTGTTCAAGTTGCTTTGATAATTGCACATATGCTTCGTTTTGATAATTGTGTACGTTTACTTTATATCATGTGATTCATTTTTTA
This sequence comes from Podabrus alpinus, assembly GCA_932274525.1. NCBI lineage: Eukaryota > Metazoa > Arthropoda > Insecta > Coleoptera > Cantharidae > Podabrus > Podabrus alpinus. The sequence goes on from OW026452.1 coordinate 101,204,709, forward strand.
TATGAAATAAAAATTCGCCGTCGGGAAGATTCGAACTTCGGATTTCTCATTGCTAAACATGTACTACCTCACTTACGCCACCGCGCTGACATATAAAGTAATGCTTTAAATTGTCAAATCTGCTACATAATAACCATAGAAACACCACTTCAATTATATTTAACCTCCAAATTCTAATGTGTACAATAGTCTTACCGAATTTATTACGTGCATTATTGATTATCGTCCAATTTGACTACTTTGCTATATTCAAACTTTGTTGTCATTAGTAAATGTCCTCATGCTTCGCATTCGGACATTTACTTGACAACAAAGTTTTCATAGCAACGTAGTCAAATTGTTACCGATAATCAAAAATGCACTTAATATATTATAAGTGATAACATAATTATAATTTTATTACAATAAATATTTTTTATAACCTGGTAGATTAGATTAGCGAAATTAAAGAATATCAAGGATATCTATACTTTGTGATTACAATAAAAACGATCATGTTGGAGAATAAAGGTAATAAACATTTTTGTAATAAATTAATGCACGTACAGAAGATATACAACAAATAATAAAAATTATTAATTATTAAAATAAATATTTAAATATACTATCAATAATAGTATTTAATAAAATGTTGAGAGGTACAATGAGAGACTGTTATGTTGTCCAACGTTTCGGGCATTTATATACCCATTTTCAGAAATAAAATGGTTGAGAAAAGTGAAAAAATTACAGAAAAAATTAGAATATTACAGGCAATCTAAGAGTCTTTCGGTGACCCCTTTACCTTAACGATTTATTAAATACTATTACCATTTGAAAGGCCAAAAAACTACGTACATTATCAATAATTTTATCATTTCCGATAATGAAAAAAATTTAATATTTAAAACTAATTAGTGAACATAGCTGCTCTTCTGCGTCTAGACATGACTTGACCTTGCACCGGAGGCCTTCTTGACATATTTTCATTACTAATATTATAATTTTGAAGTAACTATGCGATTAGTTCAGAGCGCCCGAGTGTTGAGGTAAAAGGACCAAGTTCGATTCATGGTAAACTATATACAAATCAGTTTCTCCAACTGATTATATGACTGAAGTGTAAAAATTCTTGTGACTTCTGACACCATGTAGTACAACCAAAAATGGCCTTTAAGTCGAATATTATTAAGGGTATTTTCGTATAAAACACTAATTTTTGTTTTAGAAATCTATACACTGACTGCGAAGAAAACAAACCAAGAAAAATCATCGGATAACGTAATAGTTTACAGCAAGAGATGGCTTATTCTGGCTTTATTTATTCTATTTACTATTTCAAATTTTATTCAAGTTATGCAATACGCCGTAGTGGCCGACGTAATCACAGAATATTATCAAGAATCATATGCAATGGTTGATTGGACCGTCCTGCTTCCTTCAATACTGTATGTTATTTTTGCTCTGCCTGGAATTTACATGATGGAAAAAGTGGTAAGTGTACTTATAATGTTATAATTCACCAAATTGGTTACATTTCGGATTTTATATGTATATAAATTAACAATTAGGGCCTGCGAAATACAATCATTATAGGTGCAATCGGCACGTCTTTAGGATCGTGGGTTAAATTGGGCTCCGTTCATCCTGACAGATTTTGGGTGGCCATTTTAGGGCAAGGAATTGTTTCAGCATTTCAAGTGTTTATTATTTCCAACATTCCAAGAGTTGCAGCAACTTGGTTTGGGTATGACCAAATTGCTACAGCATGTGGCCTCGCTTTAATTGGAATGCAAGTACGCAAGATTTGCTTCTTCAGCAACTTTGACAACATACTTATTTTTTCAAAATTCAGGTTGGATCCTCGCTTTCCTTTTTACTACCGCCGTTAGCAATAATCCAAGGCAACAAGGAAGACGTCGAAAGGGGTCTTTATATAATCACGGCAGCTTATATTGCGTTTTCAACTATTTTGATACCGCTGATGATATTATGTAAGCGAGCAAGATTAACTATTCCAAAATAATTGGTTTGATCGAAATATTTTTTCAGTTTTTTCTGAAAAACCCATCCAGTCTCCTTCTTTTGCGCAACAAAATTATGTTAATACGAGGGAAACTGCATCAGAAAACTTTTTCAAGGAATGCAAAGCAATAATTTCCAATAAAAATTATGTGTTGTTTACCTTCATTGATGGAATCAATGCTGGAAGCATTACTGGAGGAATTCAAAATTTATCAAATCAAATAATACTGAATTATTATCCAGTAAGTTATTATAAAATGACCCTCCCCAAGTCTCCAAACAAAGCAAATTATATCCTTATTATCTTAGGACGCTGCAATTGATGTCGGAGTTATTGGATTATTACATATAGCTTTTAGTATTGCAGGATCCATGAGTTCTTCCGTACTCTTAGACAAATATAAAAAGTTTAGGTAAAATATGGAAGCCCCACTTTGGTACAAAAAAATTATTTATAATTTTGCAGGGAAGCCGTTTATATACTGTACGGATTACTTATTTTATCAATGATATTATTTGCCACGATTCTGAAATTGGGACTTGTTTACGTATATGTTTCGCTTATAGTGATGGGGTAAATGGTTGACCTGTTTTAATATTTAAAAAAAAATTAATTTTTAGTTTCGTTTTTGGAGCAATTTTACCTATCAGTGTGGAAGTGATAGTCGAATTAACGTATCCGCAATCTCAAAACGTAAGCGTAGGATTTGCAGGTGCCTGGTATCAAACGAGTATTGTTATTTTTACAATCTTGTATGGTTATATTCACAGAAATATTAACAACGATTGGGCAAATATAACGCTGATATCGATTGTCGTTCTCGTAAACCTTTTACTAGTTTTTGTGAAATTTAACCTGCGCAGGAAAACGAGACAGATGGAAATGACCAAGAAAGCAAACCGTTAGTAAGTCGCTTATTGTGTAATGTAATACTTGTGTAATAAATAAATATAAATTTTTTTAAATTTCAACCGTAGTTGTTTTGCGGCTAATCAAAGTTAGCGGTTAAATGACTATTTAATTTTATTTTATCCCTGATAGATAACTGATATTCGGCATACATCTTCCTATGCGTAATCATAATTACAATAAATCAATTGGTCAATGAGTCTTCTTATGAGGAACATAGGCCTCTCCTAATTTCTTCCAAACCTTTCTATTCCTGACCTTCCTGAGACACTCCTAACCTACAACTCTCTTTACATGATTGAGCCATCTCATCAGGGAGCTGCCTCTACTTCTCTTTGTTCATTTGGGCTTCCATTCTATTATTTTGTGTGCCCAATTATTGTGGTCCTGTCTCGCCATATAACCAGCCCAACTCCACTTCGACTGTGCCACTCTTTTGGTAACATTCTGATCTTCTTATTTCTAATTCGATCTCTCAAACTCACTCCCAACATCGACCTCTCCATTGTTCTCTGTACCACCCTCAATATTTTGGCGTTTCTGTTGGTAATCGTCATTGTTTCCAAACCACATGTTAACACCGGCAGGATGCATATATCTAACACTTCACGTCTTAAATTTCATGGGATTTCTGTGCGTGGGTCTCACCCATACGATACTCTTCTTGTAATTTCTGCAGCTTGATTTTTCTTTCCCAGCCTGACTGCGTGGCCATTCTTTCTTCTTCAGGTACCTATCCGTTAACGGATGTTGGCGACCTTTCTCCTATGTATGTGTTGTGCATTTGTAGTACTATCACACACATAGGGGATCTACTTATTTAACGCGGGCTCCGAACCGCGGGAAGTGTATACACTTCATCTCCAGAGAGGCTATTCTTGGCATATTACACCTCGGTGGTTTGCCATTGCCTTCCGAGGGGAGACGGTCAGAATAAAGTTTTTACTGAGCTCGGAGTCGAACCGGGCATTCAGCTTTAGCAGCAATGCACTTAACCGCTTAAGCTGATTACCGTCTGCGTGACCCAGGTAAATATATTCTTTCATTTTTCTTTTCTAATGGTTTACATTTTTGTTATGTTTTCTGTAGCTTCTTCGTTGCTCTAGCTCTTCATTTGTAACCCAATCTGATATGAAGATCAATTGAGATCTTGGAGCATACTTACAAGTTCTTCGGAAAAGCTGTCAATTAAGACAACGTCGTCCACGAAACGTAGTTGACTCCGATGGGATCTGTCTTTTTCCCTCCCAACGCAGTTGTTTAAAGCCATCCTCAAGAGATAAACAGTCGAAGGCTCACGTATATTTTAATTTTGGTTTATATATATAAGGTGCGTGGGGCGGAACTCAGATTACACGAATTAACCATGCTACTATGGTATGTTATCATAAGTTATTATACGGGATAATTTTGAATCGAGAAATAGATAAAAAATAAACAAATATATTAAATAGATTTATTTTACTAAAATATATCCATTTGTATTTTCATGGAAATACGGAACTTATTAAACCACAGATAACTCTTTCAACCACCAAAGCAGCAAACGAAACCTTTTACGCAACTTCCAATAGCTGGCCCAATTTGGCACTCATCTTTGCAAATCGTTCCGCCAATATTACATGGTAGATTCTCAGCTAAAAAAAGCAATAGGTGTTACATAAAGGTTTTCGATAAAAATGCATAACAAGGCTATCAAAAATCGATGAGATTTAGAAAATTTTCCTAAGTATTTACAAATTTTGTGTACTAATTTGGTGACTAAATAAAAAATTGTAATAAGGTGAGAGATGTTACCCAATTTCATGGTAAGATGCATTAAATAATCAAAAGACAGGCATGCAAGATATGAAAGCGTATTTGTTAGATTGTGGTAAACATTTCCTTTTAGATATTATTGAATGGCATCATTGCAGGATGTAAGTAAGGTGTTATTCCAATACAACGGAACCATACAAATTTATACGGTATTCAAACAATGTGCGGTTAATCCGATGTGCAGGCATCCGTGGGCGTGGATCTAAATACCTATTTTTTGTAACTTACTCGTTCGGAACTGACGTAAAACTGTAGGTCCCTCAAGGTGAATCTTAGCGAAAACACCTACAATACCCATGCACCCATGCTTTTTTATTATGTGTGTCGGAAAGGGGAAAATCTTAAAGAAGACACCACCAGTCCAGTCAAGTCCGGTAAAGAAAAAACCCTTCCCGTTTGTAGGTACCGGGTTCGCTTAGAGCATTTCTACTGTGTATCTAACGCATTCTGTCTGTTGGTCAAACGCCTTCTGTCTCTTCCGCCCTTTCGGGACTTTTCTCTTCCTTTATCCGTTTATTTGGCTTTGGGCTCATTTTGCCTTCTTCTCTCGTCGTCGGCCTTTGTTGACATAACGAGCACTAACATATTTTCAATAGTGTTCCACTTTTCCTAGCTCTCCAACATGTGGTGCACCATGTTTTCGGGCTGTAGTCTGTCCCTTCGCACTTGATGCAGTTAAAGATTGTGTGCTCTGCGTTGTCTGTTTCCGCGCAGTAGTGGCATGTTGGGTTCTCTGTTCTTTTGAACCTGTACAGGTATTCTTCGAAACAGCCATGATTTCGTATCTTAGTTGTCCATGTTTTCTAGATAGCCACAGTTCTATGTTGAGATTAGTCTGTGTGTCCACCATCCATTTGCAGATGTATCCCATCTGGTTTGCCATTTTCCCCTGATTTAGGTCATCCTTTGGTCAAGTTCTTGCTGTGAGGGGGTGTTAAATTTATGCACCCATGCTTGTTTGGGCAAATATTCACCTCGAGCCGTTTTAACCCCATGAAAACGCTATATTTGAGATCAGTATATGTTCGGAATCACACCCGTTCCCGGGGGTATATCCACGGTGACAGGTACCGTAGTACTGTATTCGGGTTTATTATTCACTTAGAGTGATTTTGAACCAACAATTAAAAAAAAACTTTACAATTGCGATAAACACTCGAATAAAGTCTCAAATGAAGTCGAATAAAGAAAGTGAAAACACTGCAAAAAAATTTAATAGTCAGGCAAGCACACAGGAGTTATTCTTGAGGCCAATGTCTGTGAGTGCAGCGAGGAAAGCAGCGCCGCATGCGATTTTTTTATTTAAAGGGGTATGGCCTAATTTAACAGCTTTTGGTGAAAAGAAGAAGTAGGGTTTCTAGATTGGAATTATTTCCGAGGTCTTCGTTAAACTCACTTTCCAGCATTTAGAAACTTTTTTTTTCAGAGTTGAGGACCGCAGCCGTAATCTATTTTGTAGAGAATTGTGGTCTAATAGTAATTTTCTGTGAAAATTTAATTGGGTTTTAGGGAACTTTAGGGGAGTGTAATTTAATGTTATTTTGATTTCGCATCTGATAGCATGGGAAACATTGGAAAACAGTAAAATGAAAAAGTTTAATATTTATTTCAATTTATTATTTGTGAAATCAGAGTACAGTTCTTACCTTTAAAGCATCAAAGCAGCAAACAAAACCTTTTGCGCAGCTTCCTAAAGCGGTCCCAATTTGGCATTCGTCTTTGCAAATCGTTCCAAACATGCTAACTCCTGCTACTGTGCATGGTTGATTTTGGGCAAAAAATAAAAATTTAAACAAAGCATTTTTAAAAACGCTAAATAAATTAGTCACCACCAGGTATCGCGAAAATCGTTACCATTGATGCAAACAATACGCAGAAGACTAAGAAATAATTGATCTTCATGATTGCTGTTTTTTAATTAATTTGGGTTATTTATATTATGTTTAAAGTAGGTCAAAAATATAATTTTTGATAAATGATGCATAACCACTTCATAAAGATAAGTGGATTAACACTTGACCGATAACGGAGTTACCGTCGAATTTGTTTTTGTTAATAGAACGAGATCCATATACAAGATAATATTTCCAGATTTCCACAAAATCAATGCTTAAGAGGAACTATGAGCACAGTAATTATGAATTTAGTTAATTTAGAACTTGAAATAATCTACAAACTTTCCATATAAAAGATTGTTCAACTAATCGTTCGCCGCAAACCGCATCTTAATATTTATTCTTCTCAAAAACGATGTTAAGAATGAAAATTTTTGAAACGAAGCAAGATGCATCTCGACAACAAACGTTTCCATTTAATTTATTCAAAAATAACCTTATGACGAAGGGTAAAGTCAGATTTGAGAAGATGATTGGGTATTCCGATCATTTAATCGGTTGTTTTATTTATTTTTAATGTTAATAATTCTGTTTTTCGGAAGGAACTGATAAAATTTATTTTTACTTTTAAGTAGTAAAATAGGAAATCTAATTTCACATTTAACTTATCAACTTGACGTAAGTTGGTTTTCCAAGTTCCTACCAAATTATATGATAGCATTACGCGTTTTATTTAAATATTTAATTTTTTGGTGGGAGATAACATTTTCTTTAAGATTTCAGTATTATTTCAGTTTGTTCTTGGATTACACCATGGCTAACGGTACCAACATGAATTTGTTAAGTAGTGAATTAGAAAAACTTTTAAATGGTAAGTAGGACCATTTTTACCATATGTACATAATTATGGAAATTATTACAAATTTCGATTTGATTGATTAGAAACCATAACATAATTATATGTTTTGCCCTTTGATTTACTAAACATATAATTATTGCATTCTTTTATAAATTTTATTTAATTGTTAACTGATCAGTTTGTTTGCTACTAGCATACCAATATTTTAATTATTTATCGTTACAGGATAAATTTTGACAATACCGTCACTGATTATTATTATTTTTTATCTTCATGCGGTTTAAGATTATTTACATTTGGAAATACGGAAATGTAACATATAATTTTGCAAAATATAATTCCTGAAAGTGTAAAATTAAGATTTACAAAAAGTAGGACAATTTAAAGGAACTTGAAAAATTTTAACGTAATTTTGAAATTATTCCAAAACGTCCAAAATTGATACGCCAATTTGACCTTCTTTTTGTTTTTTGCTTTTAAATTTTGTTTTCTGTTTGCAATTTTTAAAATTTGTTCCTTCGTTTTTAACCAAATTATTTTCTGGATAAAAAATATTGCCTTAACTTCGTTTCGGACAATGAACTTAACACTGAAGGTTAAAAAGATGCAGTTTATAAAAGTCTGCATAAAATATCTGCAAGCAATACAGTGCGTTTTATCGTCGAACCACATACTCGGATCTATAGTTTAACGGGGAATTCAAACCACGGAATCATATTCCGAGATAATCACTTTCTGCCTCAGTAATTTAAAAAAATAGCCATATTAGATAATGGGACTTTTAGTTAAGAATAAGTGATGCAGTTCTAAATCTTACATTTGGGCGGGGTTTTACCAAAAGGGGTAAATATCCCATAAAATTTGTACACACAGGATACGATATTCCCAGTGACTTTTTACAATGGGATGGCACAAAATTTAAAGAAAAGCCATGTTTTTATTTACTTTTTTTTCAGAATAATTTAATTTCAAAGCAGTTTTACTCGATAATTCTTAAATATTTTAAGCTTGTATACGATCTTCGAACTTGGGGGGTGTAAAAATGTTTCTGTAATTTGTAACGGGTTGACTGCTTATTCCCCAGTTTATCATTATAGCCAAGAAAAGTAAAGCAGCATCATAATAGTTATGCATCCTGAGATTGAAGTGATATTTTTAATCTCGCATACGACGGGTGTGCTCACGACGTAACCCAGCGGTGGAATCACGGGCAACCCCGTTTCGCACAAGAGATTAACAGACACTTCAATCTCGAGTTGCATGTACTATTTTATGCAACGGAGATAGAGAAACAAACAGCGACTCCAAAAAATTTGAAATAAAAAACAATTAGGTACTAGGTCGATAAACTGAACCCACTAAACTTCAGGTAAACCAACCACGATAAAATACCGAAAATAAAATTTGTAAATATTTTTAGAAAATTGAAATGCATCGTTACAAATGCAAGCAGATGTTGCAATTCACAACATTCTATACTTAAATATAAATTAAGCAAGATTTTTATGAAACCGTGGGATTAAATTAAGATTTCTATACTACGAGAGAATGAAGGACATGTGGCCCAAAAACATCGTCACAAATTAGCAGTTTAACTCTATGTTCGTTGAATAAAACTAATTTTAATATTTTATTATCTCCTGATCACCTTGTGCTGGGCCCCAGACGCCCCGGTCTCTCCAACCAATTTATCTATACTATAGCTTGATTTACCAAATTTAAAGAAAAATATAAATTTAGTGCATTTTCGTTTACTTATAATTTTTATTTTTAAACATTTTGTTTTTATATTAACTGAGATGTTTCATTTTAGATATTTGTGCGTTTCTAAACGAAGAGTCCGCCGATAAAATGTTAACTCTAAGCAGAAAATTAAAAGCGGGACTATTGCTAAAAAGATCACATCAGCAGTTAAGAACTTTAAGGAGCATCAACAAGCCTGCACATGAAACTCACCCAATCATGAGTTGTTCCAGAGGTATTTTATGATTTTTACAGAGTCAGTCTTGTCTTGTGAATATGACAATCCTGATAAAAGTAAAGCAGGCGCACCATGTCTAAATCAGAAGTAGGCCTTTTGCCTGGCTTGACGTAAAAAAATTGAAGACATCTCAGCTGCTTTAACCAAAATTTCTGTTCCAGCGGTCAATCGTTCTCAAAATCTGGAATGCATTTACGCTAATGTTTCTGAATTACAAGACCTTTCAAATTCTTTATTCGAAGACCGTGATTTTCCAAGTAAGTATATTTATTTTTTAATTTAAAAATATTTCAACTGGATACATTTTTAAATAATGCAATAAGTTAACTATTTTCAATTTTTGTTTAGTTGCGGACGAGGATGACGGCGTTACTTTAAAATCAGGACACTTATCTTGTCGTAAAAAAATATTTATATTTGAAAAAACCACAAAACTATTTGTTGCCATCTTCAGGCATTGGTTTATAATATATGCTAATGAATTTGCCTCAAAACCTCTTCATGTTATAAATTTGGCAAAATACGAATGTTCTTCATGTGTGGATTTGCCAAGTAATTTTAAGAAAAAGGATAGAAGTTTTGATATAATTCCCGCGGATGGATCTAAATCATTTCGTGTACGTATTTATTTATTGTCTTTCCTCATTAGTCTTCATTATGTAATTTTAGTTTATAGCAACTTCCCCAAAGGATATGCAAGAATGGGTTACTACGATTAAAAATTCGTATCCAAATCAAAATCCAACACCGGTTCCTATACTTACGGGTGCTAAGTCAGATTATTCCCTCGAAAATGGTCCGATTTCCAAAACACCTTCCAGAGCAGAATTAAAAGAGTGAGGTGCAAAATATTTACAATTTTAATTTTATATTATTTTATCATTATTGCAGGAACAACATTCCAACAATGAAACAAACACCATACGGTTATCATCTTCATGAAGTTCCATCCATAGGGTCTTTTTCCAAGTTGGACAAAAAAAAGTACATTTCCGTGATTGGAAGTAGTAGTATAGATTCCTTTTCTGCTGACGAAAATGATAAACTTTATGACACTATCGAAAGAGTTACGAAAAGAACTCGCATTTAAATTCAATGTTTATCTATGTATTTTTAATTTATTGTTTCTGCCATAATCATATGGAGTTCGTCAGTAGATACAAATATTGGAACTGCTGACTGGCTGGCTCATCATAATATGAGAATGTTCGATGGTGTTAGATCCAAACCCAGGATTCCACCAACTCGAACCCACTCGAAAATCACATTTTTCACCGAATTCAAGTCCCCCACAGTCCAATTTACGACGATTTGAGATATGCTCCAAGATATTGATTAAAATCTATAGAACTTCCCCCAATAACTTGCAGAATAGCAGAAATTGAATTTCGATGGAATTTTTGAACGAATAAATCCGACAGAAAAATATTCCAGGCTGAACCTATCACCTTACCTTTGGACCAAACTAGCAGACTATGAACAGGATAAGGAAGATTGTGTTATGATTTATTGTGTGTATTTAACTTTGTATCTTATTTTGGTTTTATTCTGATTTAATTGTAATGTTAAAGCGTCAGTTTATAAAAAAGTTCCAGTTTTCAGTTGCAGGTTTACATTTTATTCCTTTATTGAATTAGTTTATAAGTTTATAATATGTATTGAGATCTCGATTCAAAATACATACCATAGATGGGTCAAAGAGGGTGGGAGAGAGATCAAGTTCGTGCTCGGAGGATGGAATGAAAAACAAATAAAAACATCAGAAGAAGACAATAGCTGTGGCCGAAAGCTTGTGAATTAATTTTATTTTTTATCTTCAGAAGTTAAAAATTTATATAATTATTTCAATCTACAATTAACTGAATACAAATTCATTAATATCGATTATACCATAAAACAGTGAGGTAAATTATTTATTGCTAAGTACATAGTGAAAAATGTGAACAATTAACGCAGCAACTGTTGATTCTGTAAGTTCAAAACTAATACTAAAGTCGTAGTAGTAGTTTACATCACAAGGTAGTGAAATGATAGATATAATTTCCGGCATGCGAGTTATTCCGCGAGCCGTAGGCGAGGTTATACTATTTTAAATTTTATGCACTATTAATTTTGAAACAGCAACCATTGAATAAAACAGATATAAAAACAGTGCAAGCTCAATAAAGCAAACCCACGGCAATCCAAGATCCCAGTAATTTGAATTCAGGTGATTAAATATTTATTGAATTTCACAATTCAGTCCGAATTTTTTCCCGGGTTTTTGAACACACTATTCTTTATTCTTACTCCATATAATATGAAATTGTATTGCAACAACAACATAAGTAAGTACAGTAGCGGATATCTACAATTAAAAAAATATAAATATATAGTTACAAGATATCATAATGTGACTATGCTATGACTTATCCATGAAATGAAAAACATGAAAATTTCAAGGTCATTTTTTAACTTGATCTAGTCAAATACTGAAATAAATAATTTTGTTACTTACGGATCCAGCTAACTTGATTCCTACAGGAACTATGCCCGAAGCAGTAACAATTGGATTTAGTTTAATAAAAAAGCTTGTAAGGATTTGAAACTGAAACATTAATGCAATAGAAGTATTAAACATTTTTTGTTAGAAAATACTAAGGGCATACTAATCGGCATCGACATTTTTAGTATCGCATGTGAATTCCCCAATAGTTAGTTTTTAATATTCTTTCTAATAAGTATAAAAAATAAAATTGAATAAATTCATTTTACAACTCCCCTGCAATTGATCTTTCAGACATAATAAATTTCATGATACAAATGATCAAATAGTGGAGATAGAGACTCAAGCCTTTAGCACCGCAGCTTGCACAGCCAATAATTTATGATTTGCCACACTTACGAAATATTGATGAATATTTTTAAATAACGTTTTAAAAATATAATTCAATAAAAACAAAGAGTGGTGAAAATTATTAACTGTGTAGGTTATGGTGCTGAAATGTTGTAGGTAGATCCGAACTATAATTATTTTTAAATATTATTTAAAAAAAGGAAAGGAAAATTATTAATAAGTTATCGGGCGACCTCAACGAAAGGCAGTTTGGCTTACGATGCGGCCGATCGACTGTGGATGCTCTAGAAGCAATAGTCGGTGTCGCGAGAGACGCAGTGCAAGGTACACGGAGAACTAGATGCTTTTGCCTTGTCGTCACCATGGACGTTAGAAACGCATTTAATTGCGCAGGGTGGAGGCACATACTGACCTCGCTGAGAGCCCGAAATATCAGTCCCGAGATCTTCAACCTGGTGGCCAGTTACCCTGACGGCACTACGCTGTACGGCTTTGCCGACGACCTTACCCTCATCGTTGTAGACAGGGAGTCGCCGGCCTTGGAAACCAAAGCAAACGCAGCGATAGCCACCATAAACACCTGGGCGGGCAGCCGCGGACTTACTCTGGTGCCGGAGAAATCCGAGGCAGTCGTAATCCGCGGGAGAAGAAAAGCCCCCACTATGAGGCTGCTTTTGGGTGGTTCCCCAATTGCAGTCAAAGACTTCGTCACCATACTGGGGGTAAAGATAGACAAGAACCTGAATTTTGCCGATCACATTCGTACGGCGCGGCGTGCAACAAGGCGACGGCGATAGTTACTTCGTTCGCTAGACTAATGCCCAGCATCGGTGGCCCAAAACCGACGAAGCGAAGGATGTTGGGCACCGTCGCACAGTCGGTGATGTTGTACGCCGCTCCCGTTTGGCAAGAGGCCGTCAACGTCCAGCGTAACCGTAAGAGGCTGCAAGCGGTCCAGCGCAAGATGGCACTTCGAGTAACTTGCGCTTACAGGACCGTGTCCGGCGAAGCCGTGCGAGTCTTGGCCTCCATGCCTCCCATAGAGCTTTTAGCTAGAGAGAGAGCAGTCCTCCGGCACGAATGCCGCTTGGACCAGAAAGCTCATTCCGGATCTTCGTCCTTGGGTAGCGAGAAAGCACGGAGAGGTGAACTTTCATATAACACAAGCTCTCACCTCCCACGGATGCTTCCAGGCATATCTCCACAGGTTCAGGCTGACCGAGTCACCTGCCTGTCGTTACTGCGGGGACGAAGATACGGCGGAACACACTCTTTTCGGATGCCTAAGATGGGAGAGGGAGAGAGTGATAATTTCGCTCCGGATGGGCGACACACTAAGCCCGGACAACATGATTGCTTTCATGCTGTCCGGCGAAGACGAATGGCTGGCTGTAGCGGTCTTCATCAGTCAAGTGATGAAGATCAAGGAGGGGGACGGACGAGCTGAGCAAGCCGAAGCTCAAGTCCTCGCCCTACAGTTAAGTCAATGACAGCCTTTTAAAGCTCCCTTGAGAAGTTCCCGCGAGAAGATGCGCGAGAAGTTCCCAAGAGAATTCCCGAAAAATATCGTCATTAATCGGCGGGTCAGGTCCGGGTCGAGTAGTGACGGTCGTTCGACGGGGTAGATTATTGTCGGTACGACGATAGCGCGTAGACCCTCTGTGGACACAAACTCTCGTGCTAATCCAGAGGGGGACGATCGCGAAAATAGTGCTGTCAAATATATAGACGAGTGGACTGGCACTTTGCCAGCGACCACAAGTTTTTCAAGATGACCCTGTCGCATCGCGCTCTGTGATTTAATATGATTTTCAGAGTCGCTTGGGGGCTCGGAGTCTCCGGTGTGGATGACGGTCGGCTCGGCCTTAACTTTGTCGCCGGAATTTCCGCCTATTAAGTTAATGACGAGTGGACTTTCACCTATACTGACGATCACGGATCACTAGGTGACCCGGTGAGACGTGTTGGATCGCGGCGAGCGGTGTGTCCGGTTCAATTGAAAAAGTAGAATCAAGTGATAGTGCCTGACCTCCCGGACACAAACTTTCGTGCTAAACCGGGAGGTCATCGGGAGCCTGCATATCGATGCAGCATGGAAGATCGCAGATGACAGCGGAAGTAATGCCGAGAAGGTAAAGCCCGCTGTCGTCGGGGAGGGGGTTTTAGTCAGTAAAAATCTGACACTACCATCCCTGATGGGGTGGTGCCTATGAAGGGTTCCCCTTCCCTGCAGGAAAAAAAAAGTTATGAAGACCATAGGAGGAGTTTACATACGTCCTAAGTTTGAACTAATATACAAAACCAAATTATTAAATAATTTGAAGATAGTATAACTGACCTTTGCTGCTTCTGCATATTGCTTATTGGAAATTTATACAAAAATTCCAAAGTATCGTTTCTCTAAAAACAAATAAATATTTCATCTTATCTATTGCATAGTATTTTAATAGTAGAGAATAAAGTGATAATGTGGAACTTCTGTTTATTTTTATGTTACAGACACAAAAATAAACATTCAAATTTTCAAAATGATCTAATGATATTTGAAATCAAAGTGAAAAGTAATACACGCTTACGAAATACGTATATGAATTTATTCTTATTAATAAAATTTGATGGATGAGTTAAAGCAAAAATGAAAAATTGCAAATAAAAAATAGAGCGAAGGAAGGAACAACTTACAATTATTAATTATACCTAATACATACCAAAGATGCCGCATATGTTGCTTTATTGGTTAAATAAAGTATACCTAAGACAAAAGCCCATAATTGTATCTGCATTAAAATGACTCGTACTGTGATTGGGTTCTCTTCGCTATTGATAACGCACAAAAATGATAGAAAAATATTCAAGATTATAAATGTTACACAAGTCATCAACCATATCAATAAGCAGGATTAGCGTAATCATTAAATAACGTGAGTATCTTCCTAAGTTGAATGTGTAATTGCCCATAGGATGTTAAGCAGTTTGTTAAATCTTTTTGAACAAAAAGTATTTCGGTCAATTCGTTTTTTAAATAATTTTGATAACTGATATAAATATATTCGTAGAGTTGTGCAATTGTAGTAAGAATAACGAGGAGCATTAAAGCAATGTGAGAGAAAATCATCGATCCAACTTTTTCAACGATGCTCCAGTTTGGATCGCTCTCGGTGAAAAGTAATAGCGCTAAACACCCACTTAGCAAAAGACCAGCCAAAATCAGATAAATAGCAATATTTTTTCTTATTTTTAACGTATCATTTTCTGATAATAAAATTTGCGATGTGAGTTCCCGCCATTTTTCAATTACTCCTTGAATTGTATTAATGACATCGATTATTATATTTACATTTAACATTAAAAACGCCATGGCCGACATAGAGCAACAGCTGAATATGATGTCGTAAACGCAAATTATGATATTAAAATGCACAATTTCATTTTGAACGGAATTCTTTAAAGTGTTTGCAGAAAAAATGCAAGTGGTGATTAATGCAAATAAGACGCACAAACTGATGCCAAAATTAATTTTCGATCGGTATAAGGTTATTTTTACTTCATCTGTTTCTGGGTGTTCGCAATCATCTATATATATAAAAGAGCTTGTCTGTTTGTTTGTTCACTATACGTTCCTAGACCCTTTGACCGATCTCAACCAAATTTTGCACAGTTATTCTGTAGGTCCAGGCGCAACTATTCGTGCATAAATTGAGAAAAAATTCCCGCGGGGAGCAAAGTTCGCGTTTTTCGATTTTTTATTGATACACTGTATACTTTACCCTTAGGTTAAGTACCCAGTTACCTGGGTACTTAACCCAGTTAACAAACCCTTACTTACTTACAGGGCCGGGCTGGCCTGAACGTTCCTACACCCTTGGACCGATCTCAGCCAAATTTTGCACAGTTATTCTGTAGGTCCAGGCGCAACTATTCGTGCATAAATGGAAAAAAAATTTGCGCGGGGAAAAAAGTTATTCGCGTTTTTTGATTTTTTATTGATACACTGTATACTTAACCCAGTTAACAAACCCTTACTTACTTACAGGGCCGAGCTGGCCTGAACGTTCCTACACCCTTGGACCGATCTCAACCAAATTTTGCACAGTTATTATTATGGTCCGCCCTGTGAGGCCGAAGGCCGAACAACTATGGCCTTCACGGATCTATTATGGTCCGCCCTGTGAGGCCCATGGCCGAACAACTATGGC
This sequence comes from Podabrus alpinus, assembly GCA_932274525.1. Classification (NCBI taxonomy): domain Eukaryota; kingdom Metazoa; phylum Arthropoda; class Insecta; order Coleoptera; family Cantharidae; genus Podabrus; species Podabrus alpinus. The sequence goes on from OW026452.1 coordinate 101,221,148, forward strand.
CTTCACGGATCTATTATGGTCCGCCCTGTGAGGCCCACGGCCGAACAACTATGGCCTTCACGGATCTATTATGGTCCGCCCTGTGAGGCCGAAGGCCGAACAACTATGGCCTTCACGGATCTATTATTGTCCTCCCCCTGTGAGGCCGAAGGCCGAACAACTATGGCCTTCACGGATCTATTCTGGGTCTAGATGGCTAAGGGCGGCGAATGCCGCCCGTGCCAGCTAGTATTTTATAAATGGTAATCCTAATATTGACGTGTATGGTATTGCTCTACCGACAGCACATTGTATGCAATTTTGAAACCTCATTTCCACTAGAAAACCTACAAAATATGCAACCACACAAGAACGTATCACAAAAAGTTATATTTAATTGATACATTTTCGAAATACTATATAGTATTTATAATATAGATATAAATGTAGATATGATGAATAAATATAATCAGGATACGGAAACTAATATGTACTCAGTAACTTTTTGGTACACACTAAAGAGCTAATTAGTATTCCTATTGTGCTACTAATTTGTTTTAGATTTATTTCTGATAAATTTTGATGTTTAGATTAAATTAGACTATATTGTGGCCAGTCGATAAATCGACTTTTGTTTTAATATGCGTTAATTATACCTAGAAAGATAATCCGCCTTAAAAAACTTTTAAAGGGGAGAATCACTTACAGAACCCCGCAGATTCTCGCCTTTGCCTTAACAGCGAGAACTTTTCAAATTTTTTGAGTGTCTCAATTATTAACACATTAACACAATTGAAGTTAAGAGACTGAGATGATTCGGTCACGTTCAATAAATGAACACACAGAGTTGGCCAAAGAAAATATATGACTGGACCCCAAACTTCAGAGAAAAACGCGTAAGAGCAGGTAAACTTGGGCACAGGTAGTGGAGGAGGCGATGAAGACTAGAAACCTAAAAAAAGAAGGCTTGTGGAGCAGGTTTCGAGAAACGGATTCGCCCCAGTTTGTATTATCCAAATTGATATGATTGTAATTATTTTATAAGTTTAAAGGTTTAAACGTTGCAGCTTCAAATTGATGTGGTTTTATCGCAACTATTTCCTATTCTTTTGTGCATCAAAAATGTGCACCATCACTTTTCAAACACAAAATTTCCAACACCTACCGATTATTTCACCTATCATTTAATCCTAAAACACCTTTCCAACTTAATATTTAAACACTTTTCTATATTAATCCTTTATTTAAACGAAACGCCCATACAAATTTTAACGTGCTTGCTCAAGCAAGGCTCAAAAAGCATTTCGATTCTGCTGTCGCTTCCCACTATAAAACATAACATAGTGCCAACAGAAATATAAAATCCTCAACAATAATTTTGAATTTTGATTTCACAAGACAATAATATATTGTACATAATACCTTCAGCCTGTATATAAGAATGTAACATCTGGAACCACAGGCCACTGATCGGAAGCTGAACTTCCATAAAACTTGGTAAAAAATAAAAAATGGTAATTGGTTTAAGAAATGGTCGGTAAATTATATGTGGACGGGTGTTGTCCTTGGTAGTGTAAAATAAGATGACGTTGGACTGTGTCGGTATAATATGGTTCTTTCTATGAGGTAAGGTAATATTGCGAGCTTATTGTATGAATTGTAACGTGAATTTTACGCTCGCGCACAATTAAAATTATTGCGTTTTGGTTAAATAATAGAAATTATTTTCATCGTGGTAACGTTTTTAAAATTTGAATATTAGTAGGTTAGTCTGAAGTCAGTTATTTTAAATTAAAATTTACGCAATCAAATATCTTAGTTAAAATTTTCCCGCTCAAAAATACTGTCGACCAAGTATATAAATCAGTTTCGAAATAATATTGATCCACGTACCATTGGATTTACACGCCATGTAGGAATAAAGTCGTTTTGACGAAGCATAAAACTCTCGGGGAAAAATTGTGCTGATTATGCACATTGGAATAACGAACTGATTTTGTATTCACGCAGTTAAATTTATATGTAATGTTAGAAACACGAGATATCGACGTACGGACGTTTATAAGTGGGATAAATGTAGATAGACATTTGTTTCAAACACGTGCACTTATGAAAGGTTGTTGTTCAGATTTTATCGCCCGGCAGATGTAAACAAAACGTTAAAATCCAGCTTTATCGCAATGATATGTCGAAATTTGCTCGCTTCAAAACAACAAAAAATGCTAAAACACGGCTTGCAATATCGATAAGCGAGTTAACTCGGTCCACAAAAAGCATGCCTGCTTAGCAGATGTGTGACGAAATTTTACGTCTCTTTGTACAATTTTTCGATGACGGGTAGGAGAAAACTGGCGTCAATCTAAGCCAATACAGGTTGATTGCATATAAAGTCTTTTGTTTCACGGTCTTTTCAAAAGCGGAGACCCATTAAAATCTCGGATCACCGCGTAAGGGGAATCTTAGAGTCCCCTAAATGCACTTCTTTGCTTAGATTTTACGGGATTTTTAATATAAATAGGATGCTCTTCGTTGCAAAAATTGACTTCTCTCGAATTACCGATCAGTGCTGCGAGAAGCTATGCCCGGCAGTTGGGTGATACGCTTGTAACAGCGGAATTAACAAAATTACTATCAGTAAATTAAATTATCGGGACTTGTGCGTTTAAAAAGTAGTTAGTGTAACCTCAGGCAAGTTCGCATTTTGTATTGACGCTATCTTAAACTATTTTGTTGTTTAAATATTTCTGACGCTATCGTAAACCATTTTCGTAGTGTAAAGCAAATGTAATCAATGTTATTTTAAACCATCGCCGCTGTTTAAAAATTAAATAATTGATGAACGCTATTAGGAATTGTCCGTTGTGTAAATTAAATATTAATCGACGCGATGTAAAACCATTCTTGCTGTGTAATTTAAATTAAATATTTTTGCCGCAATTTAAAACCATTTCGCAGTGGAAATTAAACACATTAATAGTGACATTATTTAAAATTAGTTTCGTTGTACCTTATCAACGCGATTTAAACCAGCTGCATTGAATAAATTAAATATTTCATATCGCTTTCGGAACGATTATGAATTACGCTCGTTTCGTGCCGTTGCAGTAATTATTTTATATCGTTCTGTTTAAATAATTAAATATTTCATTGTCGTTATCGCCGAGTTTTTTTTAACTCTTTTTAAAGTGGTTCGTTTAAAAACCAAACGATTTTGTAGGATAGTTTGGTCAATTTCTTTACCAACTATTTTTGTGTGCGATCATTTACGTTACGTACAGTATCGGCGTGTTATTTGTTACTAAATACAGTGTCGAATTCAGTCTAGATCGGAAAGCGGGGAATCATGTCAAAAGTCACTTGTTCGAGTTTCGTTTCTTCGTTTTTCGGAAAAATGGGAGAATTATAACCCCCATATTACGGTGAAATTACTTCGCACCTGAATCCTCGTTTAAGAGGGAAACCCTTAGAAGAAATCGAACGCACCTCGGAGAAGTATTCATTGGTATCGCATTTTTATCACCTTTATCGTTGGAGGGATCCAATCAATCGACATTTATCGACATTCTCACGCTGGGAAAACATCTGCTTGGAAAACCGACCCTAAAGACAAGAAGCCTTCCTGTAGAATATTACGTAAGCATTTTTATTATTATTAAGTGTTATTGTATCTCGTGGTCCCATTGACCGCAAATTTCAAGGAACCTTCAGTTCCACCGTGAAAAGACGAATTCGCTCTCTTGTATTCTTTTATTTATGTGTTAATATTTAGTTGGATGTGGTGTTACCACACATATGCTGTCAGTGTTTTAAAGTTTGTTTATTGTAATTAACGTAACGATTAGAATTGTGTTTCATGTCAAGTTTATACTCCCACTTATGGGGATTTCTGCATTTAATCTTTGTGGTTCAATAAACCGACCATTTCACCTGTTCCATTTTGTGAACAGCTGTTGGTGTTCCAACATTCATATTTTTATCGTTAACTCTTATGTTAGTCAAGTCATGTGTAAATATTTTGTCATTCGACAATTGTGGTTGTAAATTTGATTATACAATTGTTGTAACTTGTCAAAAACCCTTGTTTATTCCGTTTTTATTATATCTATTTTATTGTTTATTTATGTGTTTTATTGTCGTCGTATGTATGTTTAGCTATTTTTTCCGAAGGAAAATCTATCTACTGTAAAGGTAAGGTTGTTCGAGGAGATTTTCCCAGTGTGAGAATTAGCGCGAAGGATCAAGTTGTCGTGAACCAGCTTGGAAGGGCGATTTTACATCCCCCTTCGAATAAACTCCGGTTTTGTTCACGTGGCGCCCAATTAAATACTCCGCGTGTAAATTTACCCCCCCCCCCCGTTAGCGACAACATCCGGCATCACGATTGTGGATCGCCCAATCGTTGATGAGAGACCATCAAATCGCGACGTTTCGTCACAAGCCCTTTTGCTCGTTCAATCCACCCACCCCCTTCGCGGCTAGAGCTTGTCAACCTATTTAGTTTTGTTCGGAAGGTGTCTTGTTTGCGATTTGTAAGGTAACAGAATATAAATTTAGTTTTTCATGTACTATAAGAGAACACCTCGTAATCCCGAACCAGGAAGAACCAGGTCTAGTACTCCTTTCGTAGGCTCTAAACATAAATTCGTAGGGGTAAAATTGGTATGATTATATATAAAGTGGCCATATTTTACAGCCCCCCCCCCCCACTTTGAACTATATGTAGAGCTTTAAAATGTTGCTTCAAACACAGTAAGATATCTTTAGTTGAAATAAATGTATTTACACCATGTGACGGTTTGCTGGACGGATCACATACTTGGACGCGATGTTATTTGAATTTCTAGATGTTGAGATTTGTATAGTGGGGACGGGAAATTCAAATTCAAAGTTCAATACTACATTATTTTTTATATTTTAGAAGCTAATAATTTATATTATATTTTAATCTACCTATTTAAATATGTCAAAATGAATACATTAATATCGATTAGACCCGAAAACAGTGAAATACATTTTTTACTGCTAGCTATTTAGTGATAAATCCAAATACAAAAATTAACACAACTGTTGATCTTGAAAGTCAAAAATTTGCAGCAAAGGTGAAAAAGTATACTGAATATTCAATACACCATTCAATTTTTACTCCATATAACTTGAAATTGTATTGCAACAACTACATAGGTAAAAATGGTTCCAGCTATCTAAAATTAATAAAAATACTGTATTAAATAGGTAAACGAGTACTAAAAATATATAAATAAAATATAAGTTAACTAGTTGAGTTCAAATAAGTCTACCATAATGCAATCTTATCCATGAAATGAAAAACCTAAAAATTTCTAATATTTCAACATGATTTATAGTGCAATCAAAGCACATTAATTGCTTGCAAGAGATCGGGCATGCTGAAATTTGGTAGACATGCATAATGTATTTGAGAATCCAAAGAATCCTCCTAAATTTTTCAGATGCACTTTTTCGGCTATAACTCGTTTAATTACATTTTTATAAAAAATTATCGTCAGACCCAAATTAACAAGCAGAAAATTCAATATAAAGTAGGTTTTCAGAATTCGCTTCAGAAGATGAAAATAAGACATTTTGCATGTGTCTGCAAAATTTCAGGTTGGCCGGATTTTTTTGCAAACTTTAAGTAATTATTCGGCTTCCTTGCCTGAACTACAAGTCAAACAATGCTTTGATAATGTTGTAACTTACGGTTCCAGCTAACTTCGTTCCAATGGGAACAATATTTGATGCAGTAAAAGACGGATTTAGTTTGATAAAAAAGCTTCTAAGTATTTCAAACTAAAAATATACAAAAATTATATTACTGAAGATGTCCATGCCTAACGCAATCTTTCGATCGAATATCGATGTAAAACAAACTACTTATTTAAATGTGCTCGATAAAGATCGCGTTAAGCATCCACACCATTACTATGAGTCAAGTGCTAGGTATGGCCAAAACTCGAAATTTACCGAAGAAGATCCCAGAAATAACAAGGTCATGAATTGGCCGATATATAAAAACTTTTGTTCTTACCTTTTTCTAACAATTTTATTTAGTTTAATTTTGCTAAGACCTACATATTTTGGACATAGGATGCATAGGAAACGACCAATTCGTGACTGTGATGTTTTGAACCTTCTTCAGCAAATTTTCCTCTGTTCCGGTTCCAGCCTAATATCAAAAACATTGGGGCCTTTTCTAATGAAAAATTAAAAAATTAAAAATAACAAAAAAGTTTTCACATATTATGTAGACTTCTTTTCCGTAACGTAATCGCTGGACTATTAAAAGATATTAACCTGTCTTGCTTCTTCACAGTCTAACATGCTAACTGGAAATTTATATAAAAATTCCAAAGTATTGTTTCTCTAAAATTAGAAATAATTATAATCTTATCTATCGCAAAGCATTCAGCAGTATAATAATTTTTGCATAGTTTATGATTAAACAATTTTACATTCGGGATCAACCCGCAAGCCCGAAATACTATCCAGTACGTGCAATTCAGAACCCTATAGGGTTACGTGAAATATATTGCTATGATATTTTTCAAAAATTTAAGTTTTGAATTTTAAGTGAAAATATAAAAAATTAATTTTATAAAGAATTGTATTTTCAGAAATTCAAATAAAAATTAAAATTTTTGTTAATATCATAGCAATATACAATTTTGCGTTTTGTTTAAATCTGAAGATGGTTTTCAATTTTTTCCAGCTGCTGGTTAATTTTGAAATGAACGCCCTGTATAACAATATCTCCTTATAATTTCCATGAAATACATACATAAGTATCATACAAAAAAAAATTGTGAAATCAAAAAAATATACCTAGTACATACCAAAGATTCCAAACGTGTTACTTTATTTGTCAAGTAAAGTATACCCAAGATAAAAGTATATAATTCCACTTGCATAAAAATTATTCGTTTTGTGATTGGGTTCGTTGCGCTATCGTGAAAGCACAATAAAGATAGAAAAATATTCAAAATTAGAACTGTTACACAAGTCACCAACCATATCAATAGACTAGGATTAGCGTAATCATTAAATGCAGTTATTATTTTCTTAAGTTGAATGTGCAATTTTCCATATGATGCCAAGCAGTTCGTTAAATTTTTTGGAATAAAAAATATTGCGTTTATATCATTCATTAAATGGTTTTGATAACTAATAAATATATATTCGTAGAGGTGTATAACTGCAGTAAGAATAACAAGAAGCATTAAAGTGATATAAAATGAAATCATCGTTCCAACTTTTTCAACGACTCCCCAATTTGGATCGTTCTCGGTATAAAATGTAAATACTGAGGATCCACTTAGCAATACACCTGCTGAAAGCAGGGAAGTAAAATTTTGCTTTCTTAGTTTTAAGGTGTCGTCCATTGATAATAAAATCTGTGAAGTGAGTTCTCGCCAATTTTCAATCACTCTTTGGAGTGAGTTCATGGCACCAATTACTAAATTTATATTTAATATTAGGACCGCCATGGTCAACATAGCGCAACAGCTAAACAGGATATCGTAAATGCTAATAATAATATTAAAATAGACAATTTCATTTTTAAAGGACTTCTTTAAAATATTTGCCAGAAAAATGCAAATGGTGGTTAATACAAATAAAATGCATAAACTGATGGTAAATTTAATTTTTGATTTGCATAGGGTGATTTTTAATTGACCTGTTTCTGTGTGTTCGCAATTATATTTTATGTACGGTAATCCTAATATAGACGTGAATGGTATTACCATACCAATAGCACAGTGTATGCAATTTTGAAACATCATTTTTCACTGGAAAATTTAGAAAATAATAAGTTATGGCACCACACAAACGATTCACTCACAAATGATTGGTAAATTTTGGAAATCTATACTTTATAATATATGTATGCCAGTAGTGATAAATTGAGAGTGTGTTGCACCCCCCACTCCAATTTTTTCAAGGTGGGAGGTGACTCCTCCCACTTTCCAAGGTGGGGATGACTCCGCCCACCACCACGCCCCCTTTCTCAAGGTTGCCACCACCACCACGCCCACTTTCTCAAGGTTGCCACCACCACCACCACCACGCCCACTTTCCAAGGTTACCACCACCAAGCCCACTTTCTCAAGGTTGCCGCCACCACCACGCCCACAGTTCTCAAGGTCAACTTCAAGGTCACCCTCGATCATTCTGTTGACGGTACGTGTAATGTGAATGACAGAAAATGAAATCAAACAAATTCCTAAGGAGATTCATAAATCTCAGGAGAATAAGAATGGTTTAGTAATGATGATTTAGTCAGTTACATTCAATAACTAGTGCAACATGGATTCACTTATGTTATTTACGTTGATTCTAAATGGAACTTTATATACAATCTGCCCACGAAATGTGCGAGGTGTACACTCATGTTTAAAATATGACGATAAATTAAAAGAATGTCTCTGGACTCCAATGAATATTACATATGTCAATGATGATGTTTGCACATTCATCATCAATTTAACTGAAAAAAGTGATATTTTATATTATAAATTCAAAATGTTCTACGCAACAAAAATTGTTGAAACCTCCTGGAATGCGATTCTTGATAATTCTGATTATTTAACGAATCCAAATTATAGTTTTATTGCGGTGTCTGGAATATTAAGCACTATATTGTTTTTATTTCTAATGTTCATAATATATCATTTCAGATATTATATTACAAAATTAGTAAAAAAAATGTAATTTTAGCAAATAAAGATGTAGTCATAAATAAATAAATAAAGCAATTATTTTTTATTATTATTATTATTATTTCATCAAACACACAATACTTATTGGTTACATTATTGTAATATACATGATGAGCAATTAAACACCTTATTAGATCTCTTAGAACATCGATCGATATCACTTCGATCCTCAACTGGTATTTTCAGGTTTATATTTATATTGTCAGGTATCGAATTGGGGATAACTTCATACATCCCACAAACATCTGCTTCAAATAAAGAACATCTAGGAGACCACTTTTTATGTTCTATCATAGGATCATCCCCAGCTTCCCAACTACCAATAATGATTGCACAAAACACACACCGAACATTATCATCATTGTTTAAACTATAGAAACCAGCTTTTACCAAATCGTTTGGATTAGCAAATGGAGACTTCCAATTTTTAAACGAAGTAAGGCGGGCTTCTTCATTTGAATAATATTTGAGGAATGTGTTGGGAAAATCTTCTTCAAGAAAAGGACATCTTGGAGACCACTTTTTATGTTCTATCATGGGGTCATCCCCCACTCCCCACCCACCAATAATGATTGTGCAAAACGCACACTGAACATTATCATCATCATTTTGTAAACTATAGAAACCAGCTTTTACCAAAGCGTTTGGATTAGCAAATGGATACTTCCAATCTCTAAACGAAAAACGGCGGAGTCTTTCATCAGCATACCCAACCATGGTTTTAACGCAACTGCTTATATATTCAATAGGATGATAATTAAGTAAAAAAAAAAAAAAAACATCGTATAAAAAAAAAATCAAATTTATTACTGCATAATACAATTATTATATAAATGAAATACATTTGATAGTGCACAAATACATTCACTCATTGAATGAAAAAAACAGGATGGTTTGTCCAATGTTAGAGCAGGTTGTTCATCCAACTCTACCACAGGTTTATTAATTATTTTTTTGATGAATAAGGACTTTTCCAACCCTTTAATGTATACAACATCAACGGATAAAGTTAAATACCTAATAATATCATTAAATTTATGAACAGGTGTAAAACCGCTTTCCCATAATATTCCATGGTGTTTATGCATTATGTAGTTTGCCTGTTTCTGATACTCCGGTGCTAAGTCATTAAACTTAAACGGTTGTTTAAATATGAAATGAGCTGTTTTAGAACCATCATAAACAGCTAATTCTTTGGGTAAAAATGTATTATTATTTGTTTTAAACCCTTGAACATCCAATACCATCACGTTACTCATATTTGCTTCACAGAATTTGTAAGAGGATTATAATTAAACATTCGATCATGAAGAACTAGACAGTAAGCGGTTGTGTCTGCTTTTATATTATCCCCACTCTCAAATTCTACTCTTACTTCAATTGGTCCTTTGCTAAGACCATCCTTCTGACGAGTACAATCTACTACGACCATTGGTGTATTAGCTTTAAATTCTTCAGGTGTAAGCATTGGTTCGTTTTCTTTACCGTAATATATTTGTTGAAAATTTGCAAACATTTCATATAGAATTGAGAAAGAATTCTTTTTATAGTTTATATTTAAATTATCATATGGGTAGCGCTCAGAATTTAAGTAAACATTCAAATTTACCAAATCACAAGAATCAAATTTACTCATATCCTTATCAATTTTGTTTTTTCTATTTGTTGAAAATGCTATTATTATCATTCTAGGTGTTTCCACTTGAGTAGTAGTTTTTACAGTCCACGAGTGACGATTTGTCTGAGGTAATTGGGGGTATTCATGAAGTTCCCACGATCTGAATGCTATTGGGATTTCTAAACTTTTATCAACAAAGTTAGTTAAACGTAATTGTTCTTCCAAGGAAACAGCTATGTGTGGTACTTTCCAGAAAAGTTTATTGATTGAAACTTTGAGTTTTTCATCGGCTTTTGAAGATACTACTGCATTAGTATCACTATTACTTCTTATTAACACCAGCTCTTGTTTAGCGTTCAATATGATTTTGTTATAATCCTCACCAAATCCCAAAATCATTTTTAGAGGTATACAAGCATTAAAATTTCCATTAGTACCTTGATTTAACACCATTTCTAAATGTTTTTGGGGTTCCCATCCAGCGTTTTTTAATTTTAAACATTCGTTTCTAGAGTAGGATGGATAAGCTTTTAAAGTAGAAGTAACACCTAAGTTTCTAGAAGAATCTATCACAACTCCGTTTAACTCATATCTAATTTCACTGAATAAAAATGCTATGCCGTTGTTAATGAAGTGACCTGTTGTAGATGTGGTGCCATCTTCATGTTTTAGAGTGCCTTCGATATAAAGATAACTTAGACTGGGTGCCGTATATGCATCCAGCTGTTGAATAGGGATTCTAATTTCATCGTTATTGTCAAATGATGTGGAAGCATATGGTTGATGTGTGTGAAATTCGGCATTTGTAATCGAATTATCTTCAATAATTTTTTCTGCAATATCTAAAATCCCCATTTTACACAAGAACTTTATAACCTAAAGCTTTTAAAAACGCTCTATTGATTGGTGTTATCACACCTGCTGAAGATTTTTGACTGACGCTTTTTAAATTAGACAGGCGTTTATAAGCAACATTATAATGTTGACGTGCACTTCTTGAATACTGGATTACCATTTCTAAAGTTTTTTTAAATGAAACCTCATTGATATTTCTTCCCTGTTAAAATCTATAACCTGATCGTTCTGATCTATTACTCTAACTGAAATATTTGATATAGATTGAGTGTTTATAGGTAAATAAATGACATTAGATGGGGTTTCAACTATTTTATATCCACGTGGAACTATTGGAAAAAACTCGTGTACCACGTGACTCAGTTTTCCATTTCTATATGAACCGGTAGTAATATTACACTCAATGCAAATGGTGTTCACCGATAAAATATTTACACTGTGATCAGATACTTTCTGAGTGTTTTTCTTGATGTATTGCTTATCAAAACCCAATAATGGTCCTATACTATCGTTTTTGCTAAAATTAATACGTTCTGTGCATTTAATGTTTACTTTTGAGGTATTAGTATTTGTTGTGAGTTCTAAAGAGACATTAGCATTACTTAATTGTGTTTGTAAATATGATCGAACATCATCGATTTCATATGCCCCCGATGGAATTTCAACAGTTTTTTCTACTCCAAAATAGAATCTCTTCTTATTCGATATGTTGAGATGTTTAGTTTTAGATAAATCTAATACATATTCTCCATTTTTTTGTTTAATAAATCCTAAATCTTCTTTGAAATCATTTGTATATTCCTTAGTGAGTAATGATTTTAAACGCACTTCATTTTCCGTAATGATGAACTTATTAGGTACTTTCTTCTTATTTATTTCTGATTTTAAATACTTTAGAACAACATCGAGCGCATAAAGACCAGGTGAAACTTTGAAGTTTACATATTCATCATCTCCATCTCCATAGTAAAACTTACTATCTTGTTGAGGAATGTAAATTATTACATTTTTTAACTCCAACACATATTGATTACTTTTTTCTTTACTCTCATAGAAATTAAGTTCCTTTAATACACTATCTTCTTTACTCGAGTTAACAGAGGATGCGCAATTTACAACTATTTTATTATTATTATTTGTCGAAACAATCGAAATAGCATCACTATCTCTTGCTTGTATTGCTTTAACAATCGTCTCAATACTTGTCTGACCCTTATGAATAGTCATACGAGCATCATCTCCATAGTAAAATTTATTGCATCCAGCCTTAACATTATGTATTGTGTTATAAGTTTCAAAATTTGTTAATGCTAGCACATATTGACCATCATCAGTATATATAATAGGATTAATTTCCGAATACAATTCGGAACTATTACCGTTTACACTGATTACATATGACATGGTGTTGGTGGCTGGCTTAACACTGGTGTAAATTAATTAGTGGAGTGTCTATATAAAAAGTCTAAACACAAATGCCCGCAATTGAATGAGTTATATTTTTGATATCTATCATAATTGTATTTAATGTTCTTATCGCTACCGAAATATTTTATTAATTGTGGAGGTGGAGCTAGATTTCCATAGCTATCGAAATATGAAATATCAGAATCATTATGTCTAGTGTAAGCAGTCCAATGAGATCCAGATTTAAAATCTTCCTCCAAATTAACTATTCCACTTTCATACTTATGTATTTTTTTCGGTAGAGTATTTTTCATAAACACTCCTCTAAAATGTGGAATTTTCAATTTCTTACTATATCGAAGTAAATCGATGTTGGTTAGAGGTCGTTTTGGTAGCGATGCTAATAGTTTTTTGAATAAGGTTTTAGATATAGACCAAGTCCGCTTTTATATGGTTTTAAGTAAAGACCTTTACCTATGGCGATAGCTTCCATGCTTTTATTATGTCGCTGTGCTTCTTTTAAATTTTCATTCGCGCTTTTAGAATCATTAACAGCTTTTGCAATACCCGCAGCACCACCACCTAAAGCTCCCAAAGCACTTAAGGCTGCAAATATTGGAATTAGTGGTAAGAAACCACCAGTTTTAGGTATTGGAATTATTCGTGGTTTCATCGGTTTCTGTTTAATAGTTGAAAGAGCAATTCTCGCATTGGTTAATAAGTCTGAACTGTTACTTCGACGTAAAACATTGGCAGTTTTTCTCACAACATGTCTAAACGATGGTCTTTTAGATTTTTTTTTCTTATACCCACCCCCTGATTTTATTTTAGATTTCTCACAACCCATCCCCAACTTTACTTTAGCTTTCATAACCCCCGCAACACCTAATGCAGCAAGTTTTTCTGCAAATGATGAGTCTTTTGATTGCGATCTTATTACAGCTTTATTGACAAGTATTTTGTCTGCCTCGTGTCTTTTAGATATATCCTTAAAATTCGAATAGGCGATATCGTGTTCTTTGCAGGCTTCGTCTAGTTGGTTAATACCAGAATCACCCCTCACTAAACGCTGACGTAGTTTTGTACCAGGACCGCAAAATCTTAGGAGAAAAAATATTAACTTATACATAATCAACAACATATTTTAGAATGAATACCTATACCCCGGAATATGTAATTCAAATGGTAATTTATTAATTATATTATTAACAAATCCACCACCGCTGTTTCGATGTATCAACATTGCATTACAAATGTTAACTGAAACTTGTTATTGTTATTATTATGTTATATAACAAGAACATCATTAATTACCGTGCCGGTACTGCTGCGGTGTTTAAGAAAAAGCGATGACTACCGAACCAGCACCGTGATGGTACCGCGACGGTACCGTGACGGTACTGCTGCGGTGTTTAAGAAAAATCGGTGACTACCGAACCAGTACCGTCACGGTACCGTCGCGGTACCGCTGCGGTATTGGTACGGTACTGATCCGGTCATCAACATTTTCAATAGTTGCAGAATATATAAAACTGATTTATTTATAAAATCAAAATCATATGTAGCAATGCGTTTAGAGAAACAGCATCATCATCAGCTACCGATAACAAATCAGGATGTTCAAATAACATCCTTTCCTAAACACGGCGTTTTATTGGGATGTTACTCAAAAATGGGTCTAATTGTTGGTTATTCTGGTTGTGGAAAAACAAATGCCTTTCTATGTTTACTTCTCCACCCCAACGGACTTCGTTTTGAAAATATTTACATATATTCCAAATCATTGTTTCAACAAAAATATGAATATTTAAAACAAGTGTTGAAACCACTAAAAGAAATTGGTTATGTTGAATATGATAATGAGAAGGATGTACCGTCACCTACTGAAATCAAACCAAACTCGATATTTATTTTTGATGATGTTGCGTGCACCAACCAAGATATTATGAGGGAATATTTTAGTTTTGGTAGACATAAGAATATAGATTCTTTCTACTTATGTCAAACATATAGCAAAATTCCTAAGCAACTCATAAGAGACAATGCAAATTTTCTAGTTTTGTTTAAACAAGATAACACAAATTTAAAACATGTATATGATGATCATGTGGGGGTCGATATGACATTTAATCAATTTAAAACTTTATGTAATATATGTTGGAAAGATAAATATGGGATGTTAGTTATCGATAAAGCTTGTGATATTAATAATGGACGATATAGAAAAGGTTTTGATACGTTTATTTATATTTGAAAATAAATATAATAGTATAATCTAGTAAAATAATTTTAGTCTTCAAACATCCGCGATGAATAAACGTTTAACCCACGATCTTATTCAAGCGCGAAAAGCCGTGAAAATGAAATATAAAAATTTGAAATCGGATATCGCACAATCAAATTTAGATTTATTTAAAAAGTATAAACCTATTACGAAACCTTTACAAGAAATAGTTTCACAATTTGGTAAAGAATCTAAAATAAAACATGAACTTAAACCGGAAATTGATATCAACATACCAATCAAAGAAAAAAAATATGGACGTAAATCTGAGGTGGAGCCGAAAATTAATAAATCACAACCAACATTTTTAAAGGATGATTCGATTCACCAACATGAACCTGATGATGTTGATTTAAATCAAACAATTTTACATCCTATGTTTGCTGATGAAGAATATAGTAGGGTTCATAATGAAACAGCTAAAGAAGTTAATGATATGATTGAATCGAAAGCATTTCAAGATTATTTAGAAAATTTTAGTGCACCTTTACCCAGATATTATGTTGAGAATATGATAAGAGATAGGGAAGATGTTTTTGATTTTAATTATGGGGTGAAACATAATTTGGAAACTGCTAAATTTTCTATTGGTGATTCGTTAATTGATTTTGAAGGACCCGATATTATACTCAAAGTACCGAACACTCCTAAACCTTTAAAATATAAAGGAACCACAGGTCTTTACGAACTCTTATTTAAAAAACAACCGTCGGGGTATCATGAGAATGATGAAAAAAACTATATTGACATTGGACGTAGAACCAATCTATTTCGTAGAAATTATTCAGCTGATGCTCAAATAAATGGTAACGCTACATCCAAGTATAGACAAATAATTGAACCTGCATTAAGAGCTAGGGGTGTAACTGGAAATAAGAAAAAAAAGCTTGGTGGTTTTCTAGAACATCCATTGTTTTTACAATATAACAACAGGAAAAAAGATTATGTGTATTTTGACGATGTAAATGAGATAATCGAAAGATTAAAACTCTTAATAGCTTCACAGTCTGCTGGTCACGATGGTCATGTAAACGAAATCGCATCCATTGAAGAAGAGTTACGAGAAGCAAAAATTATTAAATAATACATTAATTAAAAGATGGATATAAAAAGAGATGTTGTAAACGAGTTACACAGATCAGCTCGTAAAAATTTTCAACGAAGATCTGTTCTAGTTAGAGGATTGACTGATTTATTCCAAGCAGATTTAGTAGATGTTGGTCAACTATCGTCTAGTAATAAAGGTTTCAAATTTATATTGGTTGTAATTAATGTTTTCTCAAAATATTTATGGGCGAAACCTTTAAAAAATAAAAGTGGACGAGAAGTGACTGCTGCTATGAAGTCAATACTTAAAGAAAGCACACCTGATAATTTGCAAACAGATTTGGGGAAAGAATTTTATAATAAGGAATTTCGGGAATTAATGTTGAAATATAGAATAAATCACTATAGTACATTTTCGATAAAAAAAGCGTCAGTGGTAGAGAGAGTTAATCGAACGCTTAAAAATTTGATGTGGAAAGAATTTAGTTTTCGAGGAAATTATCGGTGGTTGGATATCTTACAAAAACTAGTTGATGTGTATAATTCTAAAAAGCATACAACAACTGGTTTAAAACCGATAAACGTTACCAAAAAAGATGAACAATTACTTCTAAAGACGGTATACAATCACCCGAAAGTTATTGATCCGAAAAACCCCAAATTTAAAATCGGTGATAGTGTTAGAATAAGTAAATATCGACACGCGTTTTCGAAAGGATACACCCCCGCATGGTCTAATGAGATATTTAAAATTTCTAAAGTTAAAGCAACCCTACCAAGAACATATCTTCTTACAGATATAAACAACGAGGAAATTAGAGGTGGATTCTATGAACAAGAATTGCAGAAAGTTAAACACCAAGATGTTTATTTGGTTGAAAAAGTTTTAAAAAGACAAAAAAATAAGTTGTTTGTTAAATGGTTGGGTTTGGATAAAAATCACAATTCATGGATCAATAGTAAACAAGTTGTGTGATATAAAATTATACCAATCCGATTTTTGTAACTATCTTAAATGTTTGGGGAAAATTTTTTTTTAAATAAACAATCATAAATTAAATTATCTTTTTTTTTTTTATTTATAATAATAATAATAATAATAAGAAAGAAATAATAATATAATACAAAGAAATAATATGAAAGAAAATTATATAATTCAGAGCTCCATCTCTAAATCGAACTCCATCTTTCTCAAGCTCTCCAAAACACACTTCTTCCGTTTAAGTTTCTCCCCCTCGAGGTAGAGATTAAGCTCATATTGCTTAATTTTTTTTCTTATGTGTGTTATATTTTCATTTTTCCTCCGTCTATCAGCTTCAACCAGTTCCTTTTTCCTATGTCTATCAATCTCATCCATTTGATTACATAAATTGGTGAAAAATTCGTCGTTCTCCTCGTTGATAAACTCATCATCCGCTTCCATAAGATGACTAGTCATCTTATTCACCCCCGCTTCCGCAAGATGACTGTTCAGCTTATTCACCTCCTCCAGAAGGTGTGGATTGACAAAATCAGCAGCATCAACTAAGAAACGATAAGTTACTAATCTAAATAATAATAATAATAATAGTGTCTTTCTTACAATTAATAGAGTCATCCTTCTCAGGAAGCTCCTCAGACTGGTCACCATCCTTTACAGAAATTTTTCTGTTATGATATAATTCTAAAAAAATAGTTAATATTAAACTGAATAAAACAATAATAATTTTTCTAACCATCCAACGATTCGTGTTTGGTTACCAACAAATCTCTCAAAAGTCCGTTTTTTATTTGTATGTTCTGCAAAATCTTTGCCATTTTGGTTACTGACTGTCCTGCTACAACTTGTTGCTATATATAGTATATGTTAGTAGACGCGTGCATGTAATTGCGTGTATGTGTGTGTGTATGTGTGTGTGTGTGTGTGTGGTGGGGTTGCTGTTTTAACCATTACTCAATAATCAAATTAAAAGCCGAGAACAGATTAAATATTAAAATTTATGGTTTTTACGTTTGTTTCACATATTCGCCCATTTGTCTAACAAGTTCATGTAGCTTAATGTCTGAATGCCCCCAAGCCAGCGTGGTATATGAATCAGATTTAAAATAGCGTTTATCATCAAAATATGATAACGCTACTTTATTTCGTAATTCAGTAAACATATCATGGTTGGTTGATTGAAAAACGTGCATTTTACAATATTTATCTATTTTATTTTCAACAGTGTTTTTATAATCTAATGATTGTAGATCTTTTTTTACTGTTGAAGTAGATATTCCCTTCGCCTTTTTAATTGTTTCATCATCATCTAAAATTATGCAATATGCTTTAGCGCCAGTTCCATAAAATTCGCGAATAATTTGTGTTGGATATTCAAGCTTCATTTTACCCAATATTGATTGATTTTTAGGAATTTTGAAAACATTGGTAATATCGAAATTAGATGTGTCAAATCTATTTAAATTTTGTTTAATATCGGAATAAACATTTTCCGTTTCAATTTCCACAATTAACGAGTCTGTGTCTGTATATAACAATGACACGTTTTGTCCATACTTTGGAATTAAAAAGTCGTAATAAAATTCATATATAACTGTTTTTGCAATATCTAATATTGAAAACCCTACGTATATGGGTTTATCAAATAATACTTCCAATTTATTCATTTCTGCAGCTACTAAATTCTCTGAAAATATGCTTAAACTTTTAAAATTTGGTCTCGCTACATAAGTTTCAACACCCCAACTATTACAATTTTCCCAATGGGTTAATAACTTAATATCTCTCCGCTGCTCGACGTTCTCAAGCGTTTTCCCGAAAATAGAGTTATTTAACAACTTAAAAAAATCTTTTTCAAATGTTGAACTTGCATTATTTCGAAATTTAGTGTTCAAATTTATATAGGAAGCTAACCATGGTGCTTGGTTAAATTTAACAACACGATGAATTTTACGCAAAATTAAACCATGTTTTAAACATTGTTTCAAAGCTCGATAGTGAATTATATAATTTCTTTTATTAAATAAATTTGGTATTAATTTAGCAATTTTTTTTCCATTCGGTGAGATTATATTTTCTGGACAAAACGGATAATCATTGTGTAAGTCATGTAAACTTTCTGGGTAATCAATATCGACTTCCAATGTGTAACCGAAATCTGACGTGTCTGAAATTTCGCTTATATTCAAATTACAAATTTCATCATTGGTTAGCCACGTAAAACCCCCAAATGGTAAATATTGTTGCATTGCATAACCATATAAATTAGTGGCATCCAAATACAAAATATATTTTGACGGGTTCATCGAATCATAATTTTTCATATACACATTGTTTGAAATTGATTTCCGTTTAACACAAACAGAGACTCCTCCGCGAATTCCTTTTTTAAAAAAATGAAGTAAGTCAATATCTGTTAAAAGTTCTAACTCTATTTTAGTAAACTTCAACATGCTACTCCAACTTAAAGATGGTAATGTAAAATATTTTGCAGCATCTAACTCATAAGACGCGCGCGTTGAGTGACGAAATTTTTCAAAGCAATCTGTTAAGAGTAGTACATCAGCTTTTAAATATATATCTGAATAGTCCCCTAATGTTTTACAATTAAATGCATTCCAAACAGCTGTCGCTCGCTGATAATCAGCATTTGTTATGTTTTCCTTTGTTAGTTCATTGTAAAACATTTTCGGCGGGGGTAGTTGTGGTTCATCCAATTTTAAAAAACTATCAATATATGTGTAAGGAAAAACTCCTTTTTCTCGGATTAAATTAAATTCATTGTCGTTAGGGAATAATTTTCTAATTTCAACACAGTCTTCATTGGTTAAATTTTTAGCTAATTTTTCTAATGAAGTTGTCATGAATTTAAAAGAATCCAAAAATCTGAGTTTCATGTTAATGGTTTTAACATTGTCCCCTGCAACAATCCTATCAACAAATACATATTTTGTAAAGCTGATGTATTTCTGTTTATTTTTAGCAATAACATCAATTTTTTCTTTATTCGTCGCTAAGTTTTTAATGAATAAATGAACATCGTAATTTGACAAATTGTGCATAAAAATTGGGATGACATTTGAATTTTTAAAATGTAAGTTACAAATCGAGTGAGCGGGACCTCTATAATTTCCAGTTAAATGACAATGATCTTTCACCTTTTCCTGAGTGGTTGAGAAAGGTTTTTCACAGATGTGACACACTTCACTTATATTGAACTCGTTTATTTGAATGTGATTTAATGGATTCATCGGTTTTACATTTTTTAAACAATTTTCATATATGAATTTAACATCTGATTCTAGATATTCCATGAATTTTGAAGCACAGTCTCCCCCCCTATATGATTTATATATCGAAAAAGAATTATTAAAATTACATTTGATATAGTATCCAAATGCATATGGTACGTGGTGGTTTACTTTAAGAGTATAAGAATTTGAGTCTGGTGGTGTTGCATTGGAGATAGGTTCTAATAAGCTTTCAAAGTCAGCATATATCACGAAAGGAGCTGGAAGTTGATTTTGAATATTTTCAAATTTTAAAATATGTTCCAATACATTATTCCCGTATTTATCAACTCTTGTTATTTGGTTTGAACGCAGATTAGCTCTCACATGACCACAATCATACTCACAATGTCTATCTAATTTACATTTCGAATTGAAGAATTGTAAACATCCATCACAAATATATTTTGTACCGTTATTCCTATTTAATTGACTAGATACTAGGCGAGACATATCTTTTATTAGACAATAATGAAATTTACAGTTGTCGTCGTCTATTAATAATAAATTAACGTGCTCTGTGCGCTTCAAAATAGTATGATGGTAGGGTCCAACTGTTTGTAATTTATTAGTTTTATCATCTTTCTTCAAACCAAAAACATTAATACTAATATTGTTTAATTTTTCAAATTTGTCAATGTCACATAATTTTACCGGAAAATTAATGTCATCGAAATTATAAATTTCTGAAAATTTTGGATATGATTCAGGTGATTCAGCCAAACCTGTTGGGGGGTGAAATGCAGCTAAAATGCAATATGCAAAACAAAAGTCATCATCATAATTTCGAATATTTAAAATAGCGTGTTTAGCTATGATTGCTTTTGGTAATTCTAAAAAAGAGCTTCCGGCGTGTAGTGGGTTAAATTTATTAATATTTAATTCGATATATACAATATTTTTCAATGCCCAGCCCGAACCAACTTCCTGAAATTCACTCATTTTTAAATTTAAGGCATTTAAAAATATCGATAAAACATCATGCAAATTCGATGATTGAGTAATTATTTGATTTCGCGTCCCAAATGATTTCAAATCAGTAATATTCTTAGTTTGTTGTATATAATTAGCGAAAAGTATGACATTGACTTTAATAGAATCATGTGTTTTCAAAGTGTTAGTGATTAAATTATTTATATCGTTTAACACATCGTTAAAAAAATCTTTAAGGATGATATGAGTTTTTTTTGAGTTTGTAATTCGATATGTCTTAATGCGATTTTTAAAAGCTGAATCAATTGCATGTATATTTTATGAAATTAGTTTTAAGGAATTATTTTTATGGTATGTCGTTTTAAAATGGCTACATATATTAGATATTGTGCAATTTTCGCAAGTGGAGCAGGTTTTTTTATTTGATGTACCGTCCAGTTTCCTTTTTTTACTTGATGATGGGGTGTCTTTAATTAAATACAAAATTATAAGCATATATTATTTTATAGAAATAAACTCACCAATTGTTATTTTATTGCAACTATGTTTGGTGTGTCTGTTTAAGGTAAATTTGTTTGAGAAACATTTATCACAGTTTATGCATTTGAACATTTTTAATTCGATTTTTTAATCACTTTTTAATCACTTTTTAACTATTTGCGCACACAACCAATAGTTGGATAACCTTGTACACAAACGTTGGTGAACTGCGAATTATTAACTTCAATTGAGCTCTTATATATTATAGTATTCAGATTGTTATCACAGCCAAACATGTAGGGTCAACTAATTATGTAAATTATGTGTAATTATGATTTAAATATTATACGCTTCAACGTATGATGCACTCGTAAAATTGTATATAAATGCATTTAATTAATGTAGTAACAATATATTAAACTTTTAATTGACTTATGTTAATATTTTAAGAATAAAATTTTATGCTTATAAACGCGTTCAATGAAGTTAGATTACAATGTATCAACTACATTATATAAATGCAATTTATGCAAAATTATATGTAATTATTAAAATTGATTTGCATGCATGAAGATTTTATAATTTTTAATTAACTTCTTCATGCGTGCAAATTACTATATTATGCCGCTATGTTAATTTAAAATCGTTATGTTAATTAGCAACAATTTTTAATCTTATGTCAGCAGTATTTAAAATTTAGAATAATTTTTGTCTTGTTATCATGTTAAAATGTTAAAACTTTTTGAAAACCGCTGATGTAAATGAGCTTGTGAATATGAATTATACTTCACGTAAACCAATGAGTTTAGATTGAAGAGGTGGTTTACTATTTGATTGGGTCAATGATGTACATTTTACCGGAAGGACCTTGAGAGCGGTGGCTTGGTGGCAACCTTGAGAAAGTGGACGTGGTGGTGGTGGCAACCTTGAGAAAGTGGGCGTGGTGGTGGTGGCAACCTTGAGAAAGTGGGCGTGGTGGTGGTGGCAACCTTGAGAAAGGGGGCGTGGTGGTGGGCGGAGTCATCCCCACCTTGGAAAGTGGGAGGAGTCACCTCCCACCTTGAAAAAATTGGAGTGGGGGGTGCAACACACTCTCAATTTATCACTACTTATGCCATATACTTTGTATTATATATTATGTATACCTATTGCTGTGTAATTCCTCTCGAATTTGCACACCCCGGGTTGGTTTGTTGAGCGCCAGCTTTGAATAAAGCAAATTTATAAAAATTGAAAAATGAAGTTTCCAGGGGTGCAATTTCTCAAGAAATTCACGATCCTTGTCCCTTTTTTATCTAGCTCAGTCATGGAGATTCCACTCAAGGTGTAGTAGGTTCATGAATAAACTCAATTAAAGGATGCTTATTGGGGTTTAAATAAATTTTGTTGACCTGAATCGTCGAAGTTATTATAATTGAGATGAACAAATTTGCTCTTTTACTGATGTTCTTTAAGTTTTGAAATGTTTGCTGTTAATGAAGTAGAGTCGATAAATAAAAGATTGTCTTGAATCGAAAATAGTTGTATATTAATGTAAATAAATTAATTCAATCGCAAGCGAACACATAAATGTCAGATAAATTTTTATCTGAAAAATAATGACAATGTTAAATACCAAATAAATTAAATCAATACATCCAAAAATATCTTCTTGGGTCGTCGACAAATTTACCATAATAAAATTTATAAAAAGTTAATGAAAATGTAATTTTTAAATACCTTAATTTTCAAATCCTGCTTTGTACATAAAGCATGCGCATAAACACAATTTCACTACGCGGTCACATACTGCGCTGCACTCAACTTTACTTCTAGTTGTGATGGCGTTGATAAATTTTCGCTTCTGTTTCGTAATCGTGCGGAGTTGATTTAATTGTTGACACCTGTTGATTGTTAGAATCGAATTCGTGATGTGCCAGTGAATTATTGTTGGAACTCGTTTACCAGTTATTTAAAAGGTGAGTCATACTTTTAACTCGTTGATTGTGGATGTTTAATGTAAGGTAGCCATTGTTGTAAAAATTGTTATCTAATTTAGACAAACATCAAATTGGTCGAACATCTGGTTAACTTTGGATTAAATTTTCTACCTTGGAGGTACACACGTCTTGCAAGTTCAAGAGCTAAAAATAGACTTTTAATTTTATGGAGACACCTGTCCATCCATTTTGATCACTTTTGGAAAACTTTCACTTTTGTGGAGCCGCACGTCTTGTCATTTCAAACGTTCAAAGAAGACTGTCTTTCCGCCTGCGCCGTTCGTGAAAATTGGTCAAATTTGGTTATCAGTAAGTCGAGTTTTGCACCTTTATGCATTTTATGTTCACTGATCGACTTTAAATTTACAGGAGCGCTTTCATTCATGACGAGTTTATTGTCCATGTGGTTCCCCTACTTCTCGTGAATACGGTAGCACTTTTGTAGGCAAGATTTAGCGAAGTTTCCAACCTTTTTCTTATCATGAAGCTTGTTATCAAATTGAAGCGAAAATGACCTTTATATACACTTTTGGAGATTTATAGTTGCAAATTATTATCATTAGAAAGAGTAAATTATTTAACAAATTTTCATATAATCAGTTTTACACAATAATTGTTATTCATGGAATAAATTCCATTTTTGTACAGTACCATTGAGGTTATGTTCATTTGTGATAACAGTTCACAGTAATTTTACCATATTTGAATCAAACAATCCTTTATTATGAAATTTTGAGGTGATAAAAACCTCTGTGAAATAATATTACAGCTTTTCATGTCATTTACTAATGCTTAAAGATTTCTATTCGTTCATTATAAGTACTGAGAAATAGCTAATTTTGTTTATCTTTCTTATCTTTTGTATTTTAATGAGGTCAAATTTATGTGCAATTTAAGTACAAGTAAGAAATTCAATGTTTTGCCTCGACCTGGTAGCTTAAAACACAGCATCAACCTTTCCAAGATTTCATCTTCAACTTATAATAATGAAGGTTTAAGATTAAATCTTCCAAAAAAATTGCTGTGTTAAAACAGAAAAATTTTGGAATTTGTTAGGTTTTTCACCCATGTGAATTTGTTTTATCTTGAATTGTTTGACGCTATTACTTGATAATATATTGAAATATGATGAAGAATATTGTTTTTGAGTGTTTGCAACTGTTTCATCCCTTAAAATGAGCTTAAAATAAATTTTGTTTTGTGATTGGCTTTTCTCCAGTTGGAGTTGGTACATTGACCTCTCATGAATGATGCTTCGTCTAAAATTTTCATTTGGTATAATTAAATTATCATGTTAAAGTAAAGTAAATTGTTTATAAAATTAAAATCAAATTGTATAATTGTTTCCCCTCTCAAATTATTCTAAAAAAAATTTTTGTAATACGATAAAATTAATTGTTCGGCTGCTTTCATGTGAGCCTTTTATAATTATTAAACTTTTAAATTGTTCTCATTTTGAGATTATCTTTTATTTTAATGTGCTTCTTATAGCTAAATCAAATTAAATTAAATAAAATGCAATTGTTATTAAGTAAATAAATAAAATATAATATTATGAATTAAGGTTAAATTTTTATGTTGATAAATTTTTATCTTAATGTTTCTAAATGATTATTTTTAAATGTCACCCTTCAAATTTACAAATGACTGTTTCAAATTTTTATTTTATTATTAATTGTGCATTAATGAATTCTAAATTTTTATCTTAAATTTTTATTTTAAATGTTTTTAATTAATTAATTGTAATGTCTTAATGACCTTTTTATCACATTGACTAACTTATTATCTTTACTACCCTTCCACCCTCCTGTGTTGTAATTATTAACAAATTCTGTCTTTATGACACTAATTTTTGACTCTTTACTGAAATTTTTGAATTGTGACTGTTTTCTAAGCGTTCTTTATTTATTTTTGCTTCTATTTAATTATATTTTTGGATTAATTGCTTCCTTACTAGGACTTAATATTACTGGATTATATTCCTTTCAAATGTGTGCTTTTAAATTTTTAACTTCATGTTTTGTGAACTTGTCTTTTCTAAATTTTAATTATTATTTTTATTTTGGTCGATTCTTTAACAATAAAATTTTTAATTTTAAACTTTTCCCCCATTTCTAATCAATTATAATTATTTTAATCAAGGTGCCTATTTTTTCATACTATTTCATGGACAACTGTTGATTATTTTCCCACTAAATTTTTCAAATTAATTCATTCAATTTTCATAAATCTATTCAAATTCAATATTTTCAAATATTCATTGTCGTAATCAACCGCTATTTTATTTTCAAATCAAATCATATCCATCTTAAGTTCATTTGCATTAAATTTTTCATTGCAGTGTAGCACTTTCGACTCTGTTGTCTTCCAATTATGTTTCGTCATTTCATTATTAATTAATCCTCTTTATTCTTAAATTTCTTCAATATTAAATTTTCCAATTTTCACACGCTTCTTGTGTTTTTCCAGTCAATAAGATTTCTTCATAAATTTTTTTTCATTTTTAAGTCAATAATTTTCATCTATTAATAATTTTTAAAGTTAATTGAATTTCAATTTCTCTTTCTATACCATGTCCAATCGCTTAATAATTGTCGAATTTTCTAAAATTTTCATCATGTAATATTAATTTAATCGAATTGATTTTATCGTTTGAAGCGGATGTGCTTATAAAATGACATCTTCATGAGCCAATCCATAATTTTTATGTCGATTACTGCTTCATTATTAAAATTAACTATCCAATTGACAATTTTTATTTCTTCATGACCGGATATCTTCATTTTAATCTTCTTTTGCAGTTTTTGTTTCATTTTTTTAATTTCAGGTCTTTTAAATGTAGAGTTTTTAAATTGTTGGACTCTTTTTAACCGAATTTTGATCAATTTCACAATTTTTATAAATGTTCTAAATTTGCACTTTTTAAATGTGATTTGTTTGTACAATAAAAGTTTTTGAAGTTTTAAAATATTATTCCCATTGGAACTTTGTTTATTTTCACTTTTTGTGAGCACTTTTAAACTCGATTGTTTGTAATTTTTAAATGTTTTTCTTTTCACTTTGTGAATGTTTTTGTAAATTTTTAAGTTTTTGTGTTTTCTCTTATTCCGAATTTTATTTACACTACGCACTTTATTCTTTCTTGAAGTCTTGTATTTTTGTTTTAATTTGACCTTTTTGATTTTAAAATTTTTCCTTCTGTAGCTTTTTCTGGAGTGCACAACACAGAATTGATACTTGAGTTTTATTGATGGCTCTTCCACTATTGGATTTTCATTTATTGGGTCTACCTTTCCAGTGTAGAACACCTCCATTTCCTCAATAATTTCGGTTATTTGGATTCGCTCCTCAATTTCTTCAATTATCTCTTCTTGCATTTCCGTTATCGTGGCTTCTTCTTTCGTTATTTCAACTAATTGGACCAATTTAACCTTTTGCTTTATCTTCGTGGGCTTTTCTAAATTTTTAAATTTTATTTCCATCGTTGTACTTAGATCACAAATTTCATTTTTAATTTCACTTTTCATCGATTCAAGTTTTCCATTCATCAGATCAATTTTGTCGTTGGTGACATCTAATTTTCCCGACATATCCTTTAACTCACCAGCCAATTCTTCTCTTGATTTTATTGTTTCTTCTTTTGATGAAGCTATTTCTTTTTGTAAATTTCTGGTTATTTCTTTCATCATCTTGGACATTGCATCCAAGAAATTTTGGTTCTTTTGTTCCATTTTTGTAGGTTGTTTTTGAATTTAAATATATTGAAATTTTTGCAGAAGTTATTGAATTTTTATTTTTAACCTTTCCAACCCTTTATTTTTCAAAACGTCACTCATTAGTGTCAAAAGATATTAAAATTTTATGCGTTAAAATTTAAAAAAATAATTTTTCATAAAAATTTTTCTACCCCTAATTTTGCCAATACACCCCTAATTCAACTCGAGCCCCACGTTGCCAGGCGACAAAAAGTTGCTATGTAATCCCTTTTGTAAACTGCACACCCCG
The DNA here is from genome assembly GCA_932274525.1 of Podabrus alpinus. NCBI lineage: Eukaryota > Metazoa > Arthropoda > Insecta > Coleoptera > Cantharidae > Podabrus > Podabrus alpinus. The sequence goes on from OW026452.1 coordinate 101,248,739, forward strand.
GGTTGGTTTGTTGAGCGCCAGCTTTGAATAAAGCAAATTTATAAAAATTGAAAAATGAAGTTTCCAGGGGTGCAATTTCTCAAGAAATTCACGATCCTTGTCCCTTTTTTATCTAGCTCAGTCATGGAGATTCCACTCAAGGTGTAGTAGGTTCATGAATAAACTCAATTAAAGGATGCTTATTGGGGTTTAAATAAATTTTGTTGACCTGAATCGTCGAAGTTATTATAATTGAGATGAACAAATTTGCTCTTTTACTGATGTTCTTTAAGTTTTGAAATGTTTGCTGTTAATGAAGTAGAGTCGATAAATAAAAGATTGTCTTGAATCGAAAATAGTTGTATATTAATGTAAATAAATTAATTCAATCGCAAGCGAACACATAAATGTCAGATAAATTTTTATCTGAAAAATAATGACAATGTTAAATACCAAATAAATTAAATCAATACATCCAAAAATATCTTCTTGGGTCGTCGACAAATTTACCATAATAAAATTTATAAAAAGTTAATGAAAATGTAATTTTTAAATACCTTAATTTTCAAATCCTGCTTTGTACATAAAGCATGCGCATAAACACAATTTCACTACGCGGTCACATACTGCGCTGCACTCAACTTTACTTCTAGTTGTGATGGCGTTGATAAATTTTCGCTTCTGTTTCGTAATCGTGCGGAGTTGATTTAATTGTTGACACCTGTTGATTGTTAGAATCGAATTCGTGATGTGCCAGTGAATTATTGTTGGAACTCGTTTACCAGTTATTTAAAAGGTGAGTCATACTTTTAACTCGTTGATTGTGGATGTTTAATGTAAGGTAGCCATTGTTGTAAAAATTGTTATCTAATTTAGACAAACATCAAATTGGTCGAACATCTGGTTAACTTTGGATTAAATTTTCTACCTTGGAGGTACACACGTCTTGCAAGTTCAAGAGCTAAAAATAGACTTTTAATTTTATGGAGACACCTGTCCATCCATTTTGATCACTTTTGGAAAACTTTCACTTTTGTGGAGCCGCACGTCTTGTCATTTCAAACGTTCAAAGAAGACTGTCTTTCCGCCTGCGCCGTTCGTGAAAATTGGTCAAATTTGGTTATCAGTAAGTCGAGTTTTGCACCTTTATGCATTTTATGTTCACTGATCGACTTTAAATTTACAGGAGCGCTTTCATTCATGACGAGTTTATTGTCCATGTGGTTCCCCTACTTCTCGTGAATACGGTAGCACTTTTGTAGGCAAGATTTAGCGAAGTTTCCAACCTTTTTCTTATCATGAAGCTTGTTATCAAATTGAAGCGAAAATGACCTTTATATACACTTTTGGAGATTTATAGTTGCAAATTATTATCATTAGAAAGAGTAAATTATTTAACAAATTTTCATATAATCAGTTTTACACAATAATTGTTATTCATGGAATAAATTCCATTTTTGTACAGTACCATTGAGGTTATGTTCATTTGTGATAACAGTTCACAGTAATTTTACCATATTTGAGTCAAACAATCCTTTATTATGAAATTTTGAGGTGATAAAAACCTCTGTGAAATAATATTACAGCTTTTCATGTCATTTACTAATGCTTAAAGATTTCTATTCGTTCATTATAAGTACTGAGAAATAGCTAATTTTGTTTATCTTTCTTATCTTTTGTATTTTAATGAGGTCAAATTTATGTGCAATTTAAGTACAAGTAAGAAATTCAATGTTTTGCCTCGACCTGGTAGCTTAAAACACAGCACTATGTACATATAAATAAATATCATCATAATATAATTACCAATAAAATATGTAGGTGAGACCGGGTATGGTTGTAACACGGGTTGGCTGTCACAACACGTTTTACTCTTTCTTTGAATCCTAAGAAACACCAATTTAGAATACTACAGTTATGTAGAATTGTAGATGGTATATTGTATATTAAATTTATATGGGAAATTTAATTTTATTCCAACTGTTAATGCCGAAATAGTAGACGACATTTGTTTTGGAAACCTGTAACTGAAATTTTACCTTAATAATAATAATATAATAGCACTACAGGCCTTGTAGACCCATGGCTTGTTTCACCACTATGGACCATGCCTTCCTGTCTTTGACTATATCTTTCCAATCTTTAATGCGTAGTGTATTCAGGTCCTCTTGCACCTCCTTACTCCACCTTGTTTTTGGTCTACCTCTCCTTCTTCTTACCTTCCCCATGTTCATCCTTAACATTATATTGGGTATCCTTTCCTCGTTCATTCTTTCCAAATGACTCAGCCATCTAATCCTATGCGACTTAACTACTCCAACAATAGTCGCATCTCCATACATCTCATATAACTGTTTGTGCGTCTTAACCATATCCCATTCATGTACTTTCCTCCCAATATCCTTCTCAAGATTTTCCTTTCCCATACTCCCAACATCACCTGTTCTTGATTTCTCAATGTCCAGACCTCACTTGCATATGTTACAACCGGTCGTATTATTGACTTATACACTCTAAGTTTCGTTGATCTGGAAAACATTCTTCCGTTCATTATTGCTTTCATAGCATACGCGCTTTTGTTCCCCGCCGCAATTCTAGCCTTCATCTCTTCGCTGCTGTCGGGTTCTCTCGTTACCAGCGTCCCCAGATACATGAATGTTTGCACTTCCTCAAATTTGAGCGATATATTTTGTTTTAGTTGTATTTTCAAAAAGTGAGACAAAAACTCCTCTCATGCGGATGCAGGATCGAGAATTCTCCTCCCACGTGAAGTGGAAATCATCTCACTTTTTTTTACGTGGGGAACCCTAGATGTTATAAACTAGCTCTTTGATGTTAACGTCGGTCTGCGAGGGACGTGGATTCCAATTTCGAACTCTCACCAAAAAGGTTAGGTGTATCCCCTCTTCCAGGGAAATAAAATACGGTATAATAATAATTGGTTTAATGAACACACAATAATCAATAATATTACACAAAATAACAAATGTGGCAACAACCTTCGGTGGCGAATACAAATAATTGCTGACTTCTGACGGAAGCCAGCCAAAAATGCAATAGCGTGAATCGATCCTCCCAGTGGGAAGATTCAGCGAACTAAAAAACCTGAGGTGTCAAAATAATACACCTCTTAGTGACGTTAATACAAATACTCGTAAATATAAATAAAGCAATCACAACCCAAACAAATCAGAAATAAAATTGTCTCACCTGAGCGCTCGGTAAGCTCACACAATCGTAATGACAGGTACCCCAATCTGCCTGGATGGATTGCCCACGAGAATGGATGTTGACTTGCTGTCCGCTAATCCTCGATCCACTAGGAAGTATCGCACGCCTTGAGTGATAATGGTTCCAACAGCGACCCACGAACTCGGCAGCAGGACAATGGCTGGACTTTCCACCCCAAAGAGTTATTCCAAAATACTCTGGTATAATGTGTTGGCAAACCAATGGTGGTTCCAAAATGAAATCCAAATACACCAGCACGTAGGACGTAGGCTCGCTCGGTTAATCGGCAGGAAGTGTCACAACAAATATTACAGTACGACGACAACAATTGGCAACGGACACGACGATTGTGACTTATTGCACGGACTAGCAAAAGCGGGTGGATGTTATCACAAAATAATTCGGCAGAGCTCTTGTTGACAAACTTGTCACCATCAAAATCCCCTAGAGGGCGCTCAAGCATGCGCAGACTGCAATCGGACTTAAGATAATCGAGCACAAAAGATGGCGATGGACGACCAGATGTCGAAATGGAATGTGATACGGTAACTTCCGTATTCAAAAAAAAAAAATCTCAGTCTCACCCCTGTGTACTCGATGTTGATGTAAAATAAATCGATGTAATAAATTTTACTTGCACCCGCAATAAAATTAACTTTGAATGCAGCACCGCACACACTTGCGAACTACACGCTTCAGCCTCCGGAACAAAAGTGAAGTCAATTACCCAATATGGCCGCCGTCATGCGCTCTTCACGAAAGCAACGAAGAATGAGAGTGGTAATGGAAGTGTATACACTACCGTCTCAATAAATTTGAATAAACTTGGCAGTGCCCAAACAAATTATTGTTGAAGGTTGATCAATGACGGATGTAGAATCCAAAATCCGTCATAAAAGCCGCCCCTTTCGAAAGGTCTACCATCCCACACCATGTATTTAGTTTTCGTTTGTTAACATTAAGACCCATTTTGTGCGCTGCATTCAATATATTTTCCGTGGTCTGTTGCAATTCGTATTTTGTTCATGTTATGTTTGTCATGTCATGCGCATAGGCCAGACACTGATGTCGGCTTCGAAATATTGTATTTCTTCCGTTAGTTTTGCTGTTTCGCAATACCCATTCGAGCGCCAAACTAAACAAAACCGCCGAGAGCGGATCTCCTTGTCTTAGGCCACTCTCTATTCTGAACTTTCTCGATAGTTTGCCATTCATTTTCACTTTGTTCGTGGTTTCATTTAGGGTCATCTTTACGAGCCTTATCAATTTGTCTGGTATTTCCAATTCTTTAAGTGCTAGACAGAGTAGGTTTCTGTTAATACTATCATACGCCTGTTTGAAGTCGATAAATAGCAGATATGACGATAGACTGTGTTCATGGCTTGTCGCTTGAATTTCTCTTAGAACATAAATTTGGTCTCTCACCGTCCTACCCTTTCTGAATCCACTTTGGTATTCTCCCAAAATTCCTTCTGTGTATTGACATAGTCCATTTTTAATACATGTGGCCAGGATTTTGTATACAACGTGCAACAGTGCTATCCCTCTGTAATTTTGGAAAGTTTGGAGGTTTCATTTCATTTCATTTACTTTATTGGTGTTATTATGTACAAATTACATTTACTCACGTCAATAAGAAAAAACAACAACTATATGTTAGTAAGATCCACAGGCATTCATAAATTCAGCCGTGGAATAATGGGCATGATTAATTAATTTACAAATTAGAGTCTTTCTAAACTGAGCTGGAGGCAATCCCCTTAGACCACTTGGAAGGGCATTATAAAATTTGATACCATGGTATTCTGTAGCCTCTCTAGAGCGATAGAGTCGGTGAAAATTCATCACTAAATTATCTTTTTGACGCGTATCGTAGGCATGCGAAGACGTACCATAGGATGATCTATTCATATGTATGTACACTAGTGAGCGTAAGATAAATAAGCATGGCACTGTCAATATGTTTAGTCGGGTAAAGTGATCCCTACAGTCATCCCGATAACCCAACCCAATTATTATTCGGACCACCTTTCTCTGTAGGGCAAACACTTCTCCAGCATGAGCAGAGTGACCCCAAACTAGTATAGTGTCACGCTTACATTTGGTTTATCTAAGTCGTGGATTATTTGGGGGATGTAGCTCAAATTGGGATCACTAAAAAGTGGGGCGGCGTAACAAATAATAAATCAAAGTTCATAACAATTATTTATATTAAAAATAAAGCAACATATTTATAATGGTTTACATTTACTATTCACACTGACCTTACAATTATAATTTCAAGGGTAGTTGGTAGCCGTACAGCCTGGCGTGCGAGAGGTCATTTTGGTAATCCTTATTAGGAACTAATAACTTATAACAATTGACTTTTAACTTGAACAAACATTTTATTTAACACTAACACGCGTAGTGGCTTACGCGCCACACGCGTATTCCGGGCGTAACCCCGACGTAACTTCGTAACTACATGTAACTCCGGCGTAACTCCCCATTTTTCCTTCCTGTTGTCATATTTAATAACTCGCATCCCACCTGGTTCTCTGTACTGGCTTGAACCCTTATTCTGCTAGCATTGCAGTTCTCACGACGTTACATAGAAGTAACGTTCATGGGGTTCCAACTACCTTCTTATCTTTTGCAATAATGCATTTCACACACCTCTACCGGACATATGGCATCGTAATATTATCCATCACGTCCTGTTGAACTTTCCATAATTATAATATCACATTTGCGACGTTGTCACGTCTTGTCATATTTAAACTGAATACTGATTTTTGAATTTTGACTTTTCAAAGTGTGACATAACCCCCCTTGCAAGGAAAGGCTGTCCCAAGCCGTTTAATCACGCCTGCCTTTGAGAGAGTGTGAGAACGCCTAATTGCAAAATTTAACAATATATGAACCAAAAAAAAAAATTTTTTCTTACAATAACAAAACAATTGAAAACGATTGAACAGTATGTGACGGAATAAACCAAGCATATAACATATATAACATATGTATCTAGCATATAAACAAAATAGTAAAAATTAACAAAAAAAAAAAATTTAACTCTGTCACATAAGTTTGTAAATACCTCGAATTTCCTATAATATTTGTATGTCAATATGAAATTGACTGGACGTACACATTGAAAATCTAAATCAGACCTTATTTTTCTTTTAGATGGTTTAAATATATGTTTACGACTTATTATTGTAGGGTCGGCTTATAACCCTATCGTGCTTTTACACTTTTGTATTGTAGTTACTTGAACTACCACTGCGGTAATTACCCGCCTTAATTTGACCACTTATGGTAGAGAAGACTTTTTTAAGCAACTTGATGCCGTCCTTAATCACTTTTGTCTTAATTTGTATCTTTTGTATTGTAACAACAAGTCGTTTTATATATATATATATTTTTTTTTTTTAACCATTTGTATGTATAGGTTATTCATGATTTTCAATGTGTTTTCTTTTTAAATTAAAATTACTCGAACTACTGTGTGACCATACTTATTGGAAATTCGAGTATACCCGGAAAAAAAATATATTAGCATAAAAAAAAGTATTTCCTATTTCTAAAAAAATTCTTAACTAGACATCAAATTTACATAATTAAAATATTATTAACAACGTTGTGTTATATAAATTTCGATAAACATTTCTTTAAACGTGCCTATGCCTAATTAATGTTGTTATTGTAATAGTGCCCCCTTTTAAATTAAATCATTTCTTTCAAATTTACTTTAGTTAGTTATAGTGCCTTTGTAATCATTGTTTTTACCGTTCTGTGCCTTATAGTGCCCCATTCAATATATTTTTTAATAATCCTTACTAATTGGCATTTCATTTATTTATTTTTATATTCACTTCATAATAACCCATTATTTAAAATTGTAATGTTTTGAAGTCTCATATAATGAAGTGGATTTTGATTTTGGTAGCTAGCTTTTGATTACTAACTTCGTTATATGAGCTCTTCGCCGCATTTGAATGAGACGTCTCTTTATGGGTATATATTTTAATATCTTTTATGCCTTACGTTTGTGCCCTTTACAATATTTTTTTTTCTACTAATCATTTACTTTTGGCACTTTACATTATACTTTATTATTATTTAAAAATCATTCTTTTATTAATCTTTTAATGCAACATTTTGGTTAAAACAAGTTTTGGTCACTCATCCAAAAGTAAGTGGAAGCTGTTAATTATTTTAATTGCGCAATGTGAAATCGACACAAACTTTTTAGATGAATGCTCGCTACTTTAATATTTTAACATATAAACTGGAGGCGCCCCTGAGTTGCAATTATTCACCATTTATTCTATATTATTTCTTTTATCATTACATATTTTAATTATTTCTCATTATTATTTTCATATACATACATATTAAATTTTAGGCACTTTTAATTAATTGCTCTGCTTTTTTCACATCACTATTTATTTTTTAAATCTTCTTTTCCAAGGCACTATGTTTTAACTACTCTGCTTTTGTAACAACACTTGACTGTTTTTAATACGGGAACTTTCTTCCATCATTTCCATTGGCACTTAAACTTAGGCGAATTTTTCTTCTTGATCGTTTTGATTTTAATTTACTGAGATCGTCATGGTTTTTCACTACTAACACGAAGTTTTCACTGATACGTTCCAATACATGGATAATGTTTGAATTACTTAGAGTTTTACGCGCACACTGCTTGAGTTGATATTAACACGACTTCGCGGCAGGTTGTAGACGTTTCCATGGCCGAATTTTGTTGGTAACCCAAGTATACCATTATTGCAAATATCGTTAAGTTCTAAATTACGAATGTTGTATGGACTGGAGCATCCATATTTTTTGGCGAAACTGACCGGTTTGATATGTCATTGCTGGAACCATTCCATAATTGTAGCCATAGCCGCTGGTGTATAGGTTAAAAAAATTTTCGAAGTACCATGCGAAGGAAGTCGTCAGCAGTTTGTGTAAAGTCCATTCAAAATATCTCGTAATTATAGTAACCTGAAGTGGATAAATATTTTGGATTTAGTAGGGCTGCAGGCGGATTGGTGGTTGGTAGTAACATGAGACATTATTTGTCGGGGTAGCAAGTCCCTGGTCTGCCGTCTGTAGGTCCTAATCCAACATAACCAAACACGTTGCCCCATTGTAATTTCCAAAAAAATATCCAATCCAGTACGAATTTCCAAGCCACTCCCGCTGAAACTTGGACGGCTGGTTGTGCTTGAACTGACATATTGGAATATCTGAAAATATAATTAACATGCGCACCCTATCTACGCTACGCCTCAGTGAAGTGAAGTGAAGAAAAAAAAAATTTTAAGTTAATTAATTAAGTTGAAAAAAAAATTTCTTCCGAATAATAAAAAATTTAAAAATAAAAAATAATGATCTCAGTAATAAAACGTTACATGTCCTAAAACTTTAGAACGTTAATCAAAACTAAACAAATAACTCAACCGATTGTTGAATTATGTAAATCGTATTTAATATTGTCAGGTAACACAACCTAAAACATTAATTCATTAAGCATTTTTAATCAATTCATTTAATAAAAATAAAAAAAAAATTTAAATCAACTAATCCATGGTAAATCTTAAAAATAACTGCGTGGAACACATTTAGAGCAAACAGGCACACATGCCCTTCGTAGATCTAGATATCATCGGTCCCAATAATTAATTTTTTTTGTTTCATTAACATAATGTGTTTGCTAAATTAATCGTTAAAATTATTAAAATGTTTCAGTACTATAATAATTTCATTCTTCATTGAATAATTATTTCATTAATCCCTCAATCAATATTTAATTTTATTTTTTGTATTATTACAACATTATTATTTATTTACTTTATTTATACCTATTTATTATATATTTATATTTATTATATATTTATTTATTATTATATTTATAGATAATAACTACACAGGTTTAATTTTAATATAATTTATTTTACTAGTTACGTAGTATTTTAATAAAGACACGGTATTAATGGTTTGCAATTTAATTCGATTCTGGTGTTTAATTCTTATGTTTAATTTTTGTGATTAATTTGCAAAGATAATTGTATCAATACCTGTAATATTTGAAATAATTTGATAATTTAGGTAATCAATAAGATAAAATAGATCAACTTTATATAAGTTTATTTTTAAACTTGTTTAATAAGATAAATACTGAGTTTATTTTTTAAACTTCAATAAAACATGTTATGCCCTAATGACCCAATCACCATTTAATGATGGTGTCTGATTTATCAGTTATCTTTGGAAAATCAGCAAAACTTGAGATTTAAGTATTTTGAATGACATCATATTTACAAATTCAAAATATAGAGGTTGATTCTGATTTATCAATTATCTTTGGAAAATCAGCAAAACTTGAGTAAAAATTGGAAAACATAAGTGCTTACTTAAAATTTTCCACAAGAAAATGTCGTGTTAAAAAAAAGCGATACAGTAGTTGGCTAAGCTCCTGCATCTTTTAACACTACTGAGTAAAATAAACGTCATATTTGTTTGGCTAGGACAAAATTCGAATAAATCACCGTCACATTTTCCCGAAAAGTAATAGGATAATCGGACATTACTGCATAACAAGATCATTTAACGTAAGACAACAACATTGATCATATTTTACGGCATTTACCAAATTGTACCATTTTTAATTTTAAGAACAACTTTTTGCTACCTTTTAAAATTCAAATTCCTATCTTTTGTTTTCAAGCGAACTTTCAAATCAATTCTTTTTATTTGGGTGGTTACGATTTATTTAATGATTCATATTATTTTATTAGCTATTTTGCGACAATTGGTTTTAATCATATTTTTTATTTTGTATTCTCCTATTTCTCTATTTCATTAATAACTTCCACATCATCTTCACCTTTGAGCTCGTTTGGCCCTATTAATAATTCATAATACAGTTTACGCCCTCAACTTTTATTTAGTCCTTTTGGGCCCCCTTTTATACTCCTATATTCTTAATATTCTTACTATTCTTTGGAATACTTCTTTTATTAATAAACCCCTTGTCTTTTAAATTAGCCTATTAATTCTTATTCAATCTCAAATTTCTTTTTACCACCCAAATTATGTAATCTTAATTTCCCTTTTAAGTAATTAAATCATTTATTGTTCGCATTTTTTAATTTTAATAACGGGTATCATGGAATTATAACCAATAAGTGGCTGTAGTAGAGAAAGCTCATTTAGATGCAGATCATTTTAATTTACTACTACGATAATAAAATTTAAATTCGTTTATTAACGAATTAAGACAATTCCTCAAAATATAATTAAAATTACAAATTACAATAAAAAATAAACGCTAGTGTAGTTATTAGATGCCTTTTAAACGTCATGCCTCAGGACGAGTAGTTATTTGTCACTAATTACATGATTACATAAAAATAAAAACCCTCTTAAACTATTATCATAATTATTAAATCTCCCTTTTCCCAAATTTAAACTTTGATATTATAAAAGTTATGAACACTGATTATTTCATCTTTTAAATGACTTTAATAATTGACTTTTTCTAAATTTGCTTTGGTGTGATGGATAATTTTTAAATTGATTTATTTTAATGCCGATACTTTTAAAATTCGAGCTTTTATGTCGTTTTAGTAATGCTGTTACAATTTATTTACATTAATTTACTTCCCTATACGATTAGTATTATCGATTCTTCTTGCCGATTTATATTATTGTAATAATAATCTACGATATATTTGCATACATTTTTTCATCATCTTTAATTATTTTTTCTCTTTATAGAAATCATCATAAATTGGCCTACGTTGAAGCACAATTTAATTACTAGAGCGCAATTATTGTCGCTATTCAAATATTTATTTTCTTTTAATTGATAAGGAGTAATTACCATCGACATTTACTTTATAACGACATTTTACGACATTAAAACTTCCGCACTTGATATTATGTATATTAAAATTTTTCATCCAACAGCAAGTTTGTGAACGTTAGAATCAGAACATTAGCAATTTATTTTCAATTCGAAGGTTAAAAATGTGTTAATTTCTTACTTTTTTCCTAATTGCAACAAAATATTAAAATATTCATATAGCCACTTAACTTTGAAGTTAATGCGTTTTCAAAAACATTGTTAACACAATTTATGCATTTAGAAATATAATTTACTTTATTTTGACTTCAAATCTTTTAAGGATATAATTAAATGTTTGTTAATGTAAAAAGTTTTAAGATTAATTATTTCTAACAAACATATTTATTATTTCAGTTCCAATGTACTCTTTAAAAGAAGAAAAATATCAACATTTACAATGATTTTTGTTTGATCGGTGTGTTTTATTTCTGCCCAATATTTTACAAATTCTTTTACCATGCGATCAGGCTCAAACGCATGTTAACGGGATTTTGTGTCTTGTCCCATAAAAGAATAATGTAATTTTATAATACTATCAAAATTATCCTCCTTCAGGAAGATGAAGACAAAATTTTACATCCCATAGCTTATGGCAGCCGGTCGTTGACAAAAGCCGAAAGAAATTATTCTATTTCAGAACTGGAAGCGTTAGCCGTCATATGGGGTTTGCAATATTTTAGACACTTAGTTTATGGCAGGCCGGTACGCATAGTATCAGACCATCACGCGTTATGCTTTTTAGCAAATCTTAAAGACGCGACGGGTCGATTAGCTAGGTGGAATTTACGTTTAGCAGAATTCGATTATACAATAGTATACAAGAGCGGAAAAACACACCACGACGCAGATTGCTTGTCGAGAAACCCAGTCTTAGAAGCTACCCAACAAGACGAAGACGAGGCTAACGATATACCCTCGTTTATAGTAGAACCAGAAGATCTAAGCGAGCTACAAAGACAAGATGAAGACATAGCTAAATTAATAGAAGCTATGGAAGACCCACAAAATGCAAACGTCAGTATAGGTTTAAAAAGAAAAATCAAAAATTTTATTTTAATCGATGGAGTCCTTTATAAAAAAAACGCTAGCGCGAACGGATTAGAAAATTTGTTGGTAATTCCCAAACATTTGAGATACGAAATACTTTTTTCGAACCATAGTGAACCATTGGCAGGTCATTTAGGCAATATTAAAACTTTAGTTAAAATTCGAAATAGATACTTTTGGGAAGGGTTACAAAAAGACGTGGAAAAATTCATAAAAGGGTGTCCAGATTGTCAAGCTAGAAAAGGGAGAACCGACATAAAACCTCGTGGGTTTTTACAACCAATACCTGTAGGTCTACCTTTCGAGAGAGTGGGTATTGATTTGTTAGGTCCTTTTCCAAAAAGTAAAAACGGGAAAACCATGATAATAGTAGCCACAGATTATGTTACAAGGTGGGTTGAAACTAAGGCTTTGACTAACGGTCAAACGCGACATGTAGCCCAATTTATATTAGAAAATGTCATTTGTAGACACGGTTCGCCTAAATTTTTGTTAAGTGACCGAGGTAAAGTGTTTTTGTCGGAAATGATTACTGAACTAACGCGATCGATGGGTACAGTTGGACACTTTACTACCTCATATCACCCTCAGTGTAACGGTCTAACGGAAAGATTTAATAAAACTGTAGTAGATATGTTAGCAAAATACGTAGATTCAGAACAAAAAGAATGGGATACATATTTACAACACGTAACATTTGCATACAATACTTCCATCCAAGACACCACGAGATTCTCCCCATTTATGTTAGTTTATGCTCGCGAACCTAGATTACCTACCGAAACCAATTTGAATATCCCTATTAAGGAGGAAACTGTAGAACAAATACGCGAGAAAATCTTGAACGCAAGAAGCGTTGCGGTCCAAAACATTCAAAATCGCCAAGCAGGTGACAAAACGCGGTATGATGCCAAACATACTAATATGGAATTTAAAGTAGGCGATAAAGTGAAAGTTTTTACTCCAACACGAAAAATTGGACGTGCGGAAAAATTATTATTACGCTGGTACGGACCATATTTGATAACGAAAAAATTAGGAGAAGTTAATTATGAAATAGCAAAAGGCACAACCGTGAATGCGAAAAAAGATGTGGTGCATGTCAGTAGGATTTTACCCTATTATGACGAATGGGTTCCAGTCCCAGCTAGTATCCTTGATAATTAGTATAGTAAATTGAAGCTAACATAAGTAAAATATTAAAGTGTAATGGGTATAATAAGAAAGTTTTTTTTTTACATAAAACAATAGGACATAAAATTAAAATAGTAATAATATTAAACCAATAAAAGTTTTTAAATGTTTTAGAAGTATATAAAGATTGACCTTAGAGAGAAGAAATGAATAGCCGAACTAAGAGGAAAACGAACAAAGAGCCAAAAGGAGTCATTATGCTAGGCGTGTTATAAATTTTTCTGATTTTAGATAAGAATAATAAATTAACCATAGGTGTCCATGCGCATACAGCCTAAACGTTATTAAAGGCAGTATGGAAACCAATTCCCAGAGGGATGAGTATAATATTGGATGGAATGAAATGGTTAACAATAAACCAATGTGGTTTCACCGAACGTCATGGAAGCCACAACTTAACAACAAGAATCGAAAAGGGAAAAGGGACTAGTGATATCCGATTTGGGCCTGATCACCCCATGGAAGGTTATTACATAGTACTCCTGACTACCAATTCGCGATTCTACATTTTCTCGAGGAATATACCTGGGATTGGATTTGGAATTGGAAACCACAAATATGAGCAAGGAAGGCGTTCAGTCAAATGGGAAGTAGAGATGGCGTTCATTCAAATGGTAATAATTATGGGTCAACCAATTTGTGATGTATCTATAATCATCCCCTACACGTCAGCCAGTTTAGTGGAATAAAAAGTCAAAAATTCAATGAAAGTGGGAAACCGCCTAGTCAAGTAGGTCAAGTCAAAAAAAAAAAAATTAAAGAAAGACCCTCCGAACTTTAAAAAGTGAAAGGAAACAGTGCCGCGCGACAGTGAACGTTACAAAACTGAAAAGTTAGAAGATTAGAAACCCAAAATGTGAAATAAAGAAAGTGCTACGCCTATAAGACTATTCCAACAAAAGGAAGAAGAAAAAGTCGAAGAAGAAAAATAATAAAGTGCCAAAAAGTGATAATCAAGTTAAAAGCAGAGTAAAATAATTTGGAGTGAATAATAGTGTTTAGGGTAAAATTTTTATATATGTATGTAGATTACCAAAAGGGATCCCAATTTGTAAAAATAATCCATGTAGAAGAATCGGTGAACTTTTAGCGCTAAATAATAACATCTCCGTATCACCAACTTCTCTATGGATTGTTTACAATGGTAATGAAATGTTTTAGGTAAAATAATAAAGGCACAAGTAAGAATTGTAATATCGGTAAACCATATCGAAAAGAAAATGTGTCTGGTGCATCTAACAGCCAAATATGTAAAATAAAAATAAGGCAAACGATTAGTTGAACGTTAGACACCATTTGTTAGAAAGTATAATTTTAAAAGTTGGACACAATAATTAAAAAGTAAATCCAGCCAAAATATTTGTAAAATAAAAATAAGGCAATTAAATAGGATTTAAAGGGTATTTATGAATGTAATTAAATAAATGTATTTAAACGAAAGGTACCAGGTGCATCTAACAGCCAAATATGTATGAAACAAAAATAAGGCAAACTATTAGTTAAACGTTAGACACCAATTAATGAAAATCATAATTGTGAAAGATAGGCGCAAGAAGTAAAGAAATAAAAATCCAGCCAAAATATTTGTAAAATAAAAATAGGGCAATTAAATTGGATTCAAATGTTAGTAATGAATGAAAAGATATGAATGAATTTAAATGAAATGATAAATTAAATAGTAAAGGCACTATAATAAGGCAGAATAAAAAGGCACATAATAAAGTTGATTCACACAAGGGATAAATTTCAAATATATTCAAATATAAATTTCAGGGGTAAAGGTCAGATGTAAATGTAAAAGTAAATTTCAAAGGTATATGTAAATGTCAAATGTAAATGAATTAAGTGATAGGATTACTAGGATTAATTAGCTTTAATAAGAAACCAATTCAATAATTTAAAGTATGAATCTCTGAAATACAACAATTAATAACATTACGCATAATAATATAGAACATTTTTTTTTTTTAAGGAGAACGTATTGAACATTGCTAGTTAAAACAGTTACAGTTCTGTAAGTCAAAATAATTGAAAAAGGAAACCACTAAACCAAATAACGTTACGACATAAAATGTTTAAAAAGGTAACTAACTAAATAAAATTAAATAACAATAAAATTCCTATATGGAGTTAGCATACAACTATGCAAAGGCTTAATTGGACAAACCGAAATAAAGCCACAAAATGTCAATTAAAAAATTACCAAAGTGGGATAATCTTAAAGATATTTTTAAAATAATTTTCAAAATAATTATAAAGAAAAAGGAGACTTCAAACTAGAATTTTCAATACGATTAAGTTATAATTTGCATAAAGTTTGTTTTTAATCATAATATTGTTGTAAATTAGAGAGACGTGGTAAATAATGAATATTAAGAAGTTTTGTTTAAACTTTTTGTCAAAATTTTTGTTTTTGTTATTGTATTTTTATATGTATGGTATTGTATGTTATTAACATACTTTTTAATTTTAAGTTTATTTTAAAGGATTTTTTGAAAGAAATTTTTGAATCAAGCCCATTGAAATTTTTTTTTTGAAACGACTTGGGGCAGCCGTTTTTAGAGGGGGGAGTTATGTCACATTTAAAATAAAATAATAATAATATTAATGCACGACTCGCCTAAGCAATTATAGCAAAACGTGATGAGTAGTCAGATTGATAGGAAAGTTTTCTCGAGAGGTAATTGAACGTAGGGAGAACGGTTTTTGATAGGCAGTTAGAAATGTAACGACAGTCAGTTGGGAATTGAAGTGAGAACAGTCAAGATTAATTTATAAAAAATGTAGTTACAATGTGTTAAGAAGATTTAACCCCTCTAGTAAATAAATATGTAAGAATTAATTTTAAGTACCTATTAGTTTAAGACGTATGTAAAATATTTGTTGCTAGTTGTGTAAATAAAATTATGAAAGTTTCGAACCCGCTTTAATTAAAAATGCCTAAAAGATCCCTGTCACGAAGACTTGTGACAATAGCATAGGATAAGTTACTATGTACTAGACCAAAGTATGCCATTTTTAGCACGGGTGCAGACACAATACTTTTAAGTTGCCTTATCAAGTAGATGGAACTTGATAGTCTGTTACAGAGTTTAGCTATCTGTGGCGCCCAAGTTAGTCCGGAGTCCAACGTAACACCCAGAAACTCCACCGGCTCATTGCTGAGTGTGACACGCCTCAAAGTAAAAACAAGTCTCTGCATCTTGCTTGCATTTAGACTGAGTTTATTTGCTGAAAACCATTGTTTAATATCATCGTAAACTGATGCATTAGTTAGGTTTGAGTCTTCAAGATTTTTGGTTGAATTCACAGTTGTGGTATCATCCGCAAATAATATAAAGTTTGTCAGCGTGTAGCCAGGAAGATCATTAATGTAAACTAAAAATAATGTAGGACCCAAAACAGAGCCTTGCGGTACCCCGATTGAAATAATTTTACTGGATGATCTGTTATTGTTCCAAAGAACATGCTGGGTTCTACCCTCCAAATATGACCCCAACAATAATAGCGAGTCATCATCAAAGCCATAAAAACTTAATTTTTCAATCAAAATTCCGTGTGATACGCAATCGAAAGCCTTTGTCAAGTCGTAGAAGCGAGTGTCAAGATATTCATTATTTTCGAAAGCCTTTGTTGCCTCACGACATAAACTACTAATTGCTAGAGTTGTTGATAAGTTGTTTCTAAAACCAAATTGACAGCGATGAAAAAGGTTATTATTTTCGAAATAGTTGTTTATCTGGGTTTTTAGAAGTTTTTCGAATACTTTACTCAATACGGGCAAAATAGATATAGGGCGATAGTTTGCTGGATCAGTTTTATCACCTTTTTTATAAATTGGTACTACTTTGGCTATTTTGAGCATATCTGGGAATATATGATGTTTTATACACAAGTTTAATAACTTTGTATAAGGCACAAGTATTGTATTAATTATGGATTTAAGAATTTGGGCATTAAGCTGGAGGGTATCAAGGATTTTACTATTTTTCAGTGAGGCAACCATATCTCTAACTTCTAGGTAACTCACCTCTCTAAACCGAAAGGTAGATTTAATATCCGCTGTTAAATAGTGAGAGGGATCAACTGTTGCTGAAGGCAGGGCATTCGCAACTGACTGAGCAACGCTGGTAAAACAATCATTAAACACTTCAGGTGTTGGTGTTCCCTGAGAATCAAATTTTTTGTTTTTATTATGGTTTATTAAACGCCAAGCTGCAGCGGAGCAGCTAACCGAATTTTCGATAAAACGATCATTTGCTGCTCTTTTTGCACTAACTAGTTGTTTTTTATAAAATTGTTTGAATCTTGTCAGTATATCTTTGGATATTAACTTTTTTCTATGCATGTCTACTAATAATTGCAATTTTTCTCTTTGTGATTTTAGTTGTTCCGTAAACCACCCTGTTTTATTATTATCGGCCTTGCCATTAGACGGTATTCGCATTTTCTTCGGAAAACAATCAGAGACAGCCGATGCAATCAAGTTACAGAACCTTGCAAACTTGATACTAGTATCGATTTTCTCACTGTCAACGAATGACCAATCTGTTACTTGTAAGAGTCCAGAGAGCAGAGACAAACCAGAATCAGTAATTGGTCTGTACTCAACAACCTCCCCATCCCCTGTATCTACAACAGAAGACTCCTGTTTTACATTCATCAATAGGCCGAGATGATCAGATATCCCATAATCCCTTATATTCAAGGTCACATCTTCAAGATTAGTGAAAGCATTGTCCAGGCAAGAAGTGTTCCTGGTATTTTGAAAATTCTTCTGATACAAACCAAAAGACAGAAAAAGATTTACCAACCCCTGGGCCCTACCATCATCAACATTAAAATAAACGTTAAAGTCTCCCATAATGACAATGCCACGCCTAGAAAATCTCAAAAGGAGAGATTCAATTTTACTCAAAAAAACCTGCATATCACCTGAGAGTGATCTATACAACACAAAAAAATAGACATCCCCGCACGCATATCCACATACCTCGAAATCGAGCTCCACACAATAGCTCAACAAGTTTAACGGTTTCAGATTTTTGCAATCAGCTCTAGAGAATATACAGGTACCACTATGTGTCTTAACGGCTCTACAGTACTCAGTAGTCAGATTATTATACCCGGCCAGGTCCACAGTGTCCAGCTCAGCTTTGCGCATCCAATGCTCAACTAAAAACAAATGATTATAATTTTCATGTACTAATATTGATTCAATTTCTAGCAATTTATTGCTCAGACACTGAATATTTATAAAGAAAACACTTAAGTAACTACATTGTTGCTGCGGTCCGTTTGAAAATTTGTGTCATGAGTCTCGTCCTTCGCTTCTTCGACTCTTCTACTCCAAAAGTATCTCGAAAATCTGACATTACTAGGCCAGAAATTTACCTGATGAACTTGGTCCCTCAGTGCAAATTCCGCTACTACTCGAAAACACTTTGTTTTTCTGCCATATTGAAGTTCCTCCACTTCAAAATCTCTGTCAGCCATATCTGGTTTGTTATTTAGATATTCCTTTATCATTTCACATGTGACATTATTGGATACTCTTGATAAGAAAATCCATACTTTTTTAGGTGCACCAGTGAAGCCATCCAGGCTTGTTTTATCGTTACCTACGGTAATCACTCGTTGCTTTCTCTTCTTATGCTTTACCGGTGTGAAACCATCTTCATCCACTATATTGTTAGAGGTTAACAAACGTGAATTTTTGTTTTCTAATTCACAATTGTTTCGCATTTGGTTTTGTGTCGACATCTGTTTATTATTATTTTTGTTCATTCTAGGAATTTGCATTGGATTCAATGCCGTGATATTCCTTTTAATTAAATTATCCATACTGTGTGCTGTTGGATCCTCATTTTGCTTATTTATCTGCATTGTCTGTTGAGCTATGTTTTCCTTCTTATGCAGCTCACTTGTTACTTTTCCATATCCAACTTCCGAGTTCTTTTTATTTTTTACTGCTTCCACATATGGTTTATTTACAACAGGCCCGGCTGCATTTGCTAATCCCATTGGTGCGTCGTTATTTAACACATTTGTTAGGTTGATTTTTTCGATCAAGGCCATCTTATCCTCCATTTCTTTCACAAGTTTCTTCATCAATGAATTCTGCTCTCTCAATAAAACATTTTCAGATTTTAGGTATTGGTTCTCCACCTTGAGCAGGTCTTGCGATTCAATACCCTTCGCTTCATTCTGTTTTAGATTTTTATCACTCAGGTTTTCACCAAGTTTTGAGGTTATGCACGATTCACATTTCCATCCCCCAGATTCATTCACGAGTTCACGTTGATTTCCTTGAGTCACTCCCACACAAGCAATGTGGTGCATTCCCTTACATTCCATACATTCAACTCTCTGCTCACCATTTCTATCCATCACCTTACAACACGAAGCACACGCCAGATCACGTCCGCCCGCCATGACGGTTGAGTTTCAGACGTGGTTTGGAATTACGCCTGCTCGACAGTATTGGAAGGGGGAAGATAAGATGGTGCTAACAAGAGCGATGAACAAGAGACTCTCACGGCGTCCGTAGACAAGTAAGGACGTATTTTTATTAATGATTCTGACCACGTCCGTAGACAAGTGAGGACACATTTTTGTTAATTGGATTTCGAACGAAGTAAAATTTTTAGTACCGCTGATGTGCAAGTTTTTGTTGGTTAGAAACATTCTGAAGATAAGAATTATTAGTATAGATCAAGAACTAATTAAGTGGTTATACCTGCGATTATTTTATATAAAATTTGGAAGACATATCGTTAATATTTATGGTTGGATATTTTCCGGAAATCGAATTACAATTGGATCCACAACAGATGCAAACCTTGGTGACTGACTACTTAAAAAAGTGCAGAAATTCCCTACTACGATGGAAAAGTTTTTTTTTTTGTTAACTGGTAAGACTGATCGTTTTACGTGTGTTATGTAAAAAGCGATCGTAAACAATATTCATTATTTGACAAGTGCGATAAATTCTTGGGTTTTTTTTTATTTATGATAGGTATTTACCATCATTTGTAAACTTAATTTGTTAAATATTATGATTCATAATTCTGTTCCGTTTAAAAATTTTGTATATGAATAAAAAACAGTTTGTGGATGGAGGAATTCTATTTGGTTTAATTAATATAAGTTTCCACAGCATTTCAGAATACAAGTAGGCTCCAGGTATACGCTCGTTTCTTTTATTGAAATCATTTACGAATTACTTACAACAGTGGAGTGTGTTTTTGAAATTCCATTGAACCCAATTTTACGCCCCTATAGAGTCCCATTGCTGAGTTAGTCGGGGAAGAATAAAGTGCCGTTGTTTTCCCCGCGATATAAATAAATTATTATTTTTAATTCACGGCAATATATTAAGTCAAATTTTTACAGATTGTTAACGTCTATATACCTATTACAATTACGTATATATTGGAAATCAAACTAAAAAAAAATTAATTTCTAAATGGTGTATAACAACCATACCCGATCTCCCCTACCCAATACCTTTAGGTTCTCACTATAATGGACTACTTTGTATGTATATTAAGGTAATGTATTTTAGATTAATTCTTGTTTATATTTATTTTGCTATTTAGATGAAATAATTAGATTGGATTTATTTAATATTATTTGGTCAATCTTGAATCAACAGAAGAAAGCGCCAACATGTAGAAAGCCTTGAAATTGGAAAATTTTATGAATAATTTAGTTAATTTTATCCTGCTAATTATTATTATTATACTTGAGAGTTAAATGCAATCAAAGCGGAAGTAAGCTAAAGCCTATTTCTTGTTGTCCAACGCATCCTCTGTCGACCAACGTTTCTCTTTCCTTTAGGGTGGTATCTAAGTTATAATTACCAGATAAAGTAAATAATAGTGGTGTCTAATTCCAAAGGAGCGGCTGGAAACAGCATGTTCATCAAATTGGACGGCTGACATTAATATGCAGAAGGACTTGGGGCCCCACTGCATCACAATGGCCCTTATATTATACCCACAAGATCATAGAATAACAGAATTTTCCGAGCGGTCCGGCTAGCAACCGGCGCCTTCCGGTTACCGAAACTGTAACTGGAGAGATTTGTTTATGGTTTTGTGCCATATTCGGACCGACGCATGCTTCAGAAAATTCATGGAACCCTATTCAATCTAAATGTAATTCAGGCCTATGCACCGATATTAGACTAAAGCGATGAAGCAGTTTAGCGTTCCATAAGCAAATTCAGGATCTAATAAAACCAGAAAAGGTTTTGATATTACCATCGCAATGGGAGACCTAAACACAAAGATAGGTGAGGGACGAGATGAAGCGGCAGTAGGTGGATTCGGGTTAGGACGGCGCAATGAAAGAAGCGATAGACTCATACAATTCTGTAACGGAAATTAACTCTTAATCATAACACTTTGGTTCCTATTACCTGATAGAAGGATTTACACATGTAAATCACCCTAAGATAGCCCGGGGCTGTTATCGGAACCAGGTAGATTTTATTATGATTAACGTCAGGTTTCGAAATACCATCACATCTGTAAGTAATTAGGATCTCATAATCTAAATAATGAAACCAAGTAGATTAGGAGTAAATGCCTTACTCTTAATACAACTTAACTTAACTTAATACAAATTATATAAAAATAGGTATGCACATAGTTTTTTCTTATTTCAATACTTTATTATCTTGGAAAATTTCATTAACAAAAATGTACGAACTAAATAAATTATGAATCATAAACTTAAAAAAATTTTGGTCCGGCCAAAAAATAATTACATTAAATTATCACTTGCGACTTCCTCGAAGATATCGATTATTTTTATTCTTTAGTAGAAACCATTACAACAAGGTAGGAATTTACAATTTCCGAAAACCGATACATCCTAATTTGACCCGTTGTTTAAACGAAAATAATAATCTGCTTATTTACAATAAGTAGGCAATTGAAATAGGAATATTTCAACAAATATCACTTTTTATTATTTCTTCTCAACATTATTTTGCATATATATTTCGCTGGAGCTTCCACGGTGATGTATAAAATAAAAGCCAGTGTAATTGTTAAAACCACGTCCGCAGTAAATCCATAAATCTAAAATAAAACATACATAACCTAAAATATTAATTGGAATATCAAAATCAATGTTTTGATTTATGGTTTCTATTTTATTTATAAAAATCTTCATCAAATTCTAATAATAATTATGCAGACATTTTTTGACACACTATACCAAATTAATCGTGTCTGATAAAGATTTAGAATAAAATCGAAAGCAACCCACTTACAATTTCGATCATCGATATGTGCTGAAGAGTACTCAATTTTGAAAAATAAATAAATTGTATTGGGAAGTGAACCAAATATATCCCATACGCTAATTTACTTATCGGCACAAAAACTTGACAGGATAGCATCGATGTTATCAAATTTTTATAACTAAAAGCCACCGCAAAAAAAATTACAATTGTAGCTGCCGACCAAATTGCTTGAACCAAAGGAAGATAGATCGCCGACAATATATTATTGATTTCCCAGTGTCTGTTGTAAAAAGCGGCGCCCGAAAGAAGAGAAACTAATATTATAATGAGTGCTCCTGTGGTTACCACATAAAATTTCATCTGAAGAAAATAAAAACATTAAAAACCAATAAATCGGGTACTAGTCAACTCTTACAGTGGATAACATTTTGGTTTTCGTTTTCAAGTTCCAGTAGATTATTCCAGCAGTCATTCCAATAATATATACCACAGCTCGGTTATGACTTTTTATGTATATTAAATTGAAAAATTCATTTTTCTTCAGTTCGTTTAATGTTCCTGGAAAGTATTGGATGATGGGTGGAATGTTATATAATAGAATTTGCCCAAATGGAACAAGTAGTGAAAGTATAAATAAAAGTGTTATCAACGTGTAACCGAGACGTTTATTTTTTTGTATCACTACCATTACGAAAATACCCACGATGAAAAGATGTACATCACATGAAATGTACCACCCAACAGCCAAACACTAAAATGTAAATTTTATTCTGGTGTAAATCTTTGTTGTTATTCGACAAACTTACGGCGTCTTCTGTGTCAACGTAATTACTAACAAAGAGTAAGCTTTTCCACCAGTTGTTTCGACAATCTTGAGATTCTATAGTGACGAGAGCGTTCCACATTGGACCTGAACCTGAATAATAGTACATGGTTGCGCAATAAAATATAACAAAAGCGTACAACGGAGTTAACCTAAAATTATTAAAAGTCTATATTACAATGGGAGTGGCGCCCGAGCCAATTTACCTGATGTATCGTAATAAGAAAATATGGAACGGATTTACTTTGGATGTTTCAGTTTTATTCAACCAACTGTAACTCAGCAACAATCCACTGATTGTAAAAAAAGTATCCACAAAGAGTCCACTGTTTAAAGCTAACGAAGTTAACGGGGAACGCACGGACTAAAATCAAAATTATTTATAACACAGAAAGGTAATGTTGCGAATTTTACATTTTCCACGAAATCAAAATTTATTGTCGGTGCTACAGACGCTAGCATCATTTTGTGTCCAAAAATTACCACGAGTAACGATAACGCTTTTATTCCATGGAAAATTTTAAATTCTGGGGCAGAATTGCACAGTCTGAACAATTCTAAAGAATTGGCTTTTGCTGAAAAAGCTAAACAGATCGTTTCTCCAATGGTTCCTAAAATATAACAGTAAAATAGTTTTTGCAGAAACATTTGGCACTGAGTATTACTTACGACTTTTGTTGTCGCGTTTTTCCATATCTTCTATTTTTGGTTTTTGGAAATCGTGTATCGTTGAGATTACTACGGTGGTGAGTAATCCAATGCAGAGTAGACTGGAAAATTCGTTGGTTTAATAGAAACAGATCATTATTATTCTGAAAAATAGTATACCAAAATAAAATATCCCATCCATCCATAGCCTTTTTGGAATGTCTAGTTTGGCACATGTTGCTGTTTAGTGTTAAACTGTAAGTAACGTTATTTTTTCTCATATCATCTTTCGAGTTATTTAAATAATAATTGTAATACTGTTCAATATCACTGGGTGAACACGAAGCAGGTAGGCACAAACCAAGTTTAACAACATTCCGGCTTCGTTTTGAAATATCATCGGACTTCTGTTAAAGGAATTTAATAATAAATGGTAAGTAATTTGTGTACCAAGGGCAGAAAGTAGTTTATTGCCACATCAAAAACATTAAAAGAAATGAAAGTTATCGATTTCCGTACTAGGGACGAAAGTAGTAACTTTCTATGCTTTAATTGACAACTGGAAAAGTCCACTTTCACTGATTGTCATCGTAGAAAGAATTATTATGGAAGTCTTAATACCTGTGCTAATACTTACTCGAAATTTCTGTAAAACCGATTCGAATGGACTGTAATAAAGCGAAGTGGGATCTCTTGTGGAATTAATCGTGACATGTGCGGTAACGGAAACCAAGCAGTATTGCGTTGTGAAAGGTCCGTTAATATAAATGCATTCCTCCCAATTTCCAAAATGTACATCGCCTCCTTCTAAAATACTGTAAGTATCCCTCGAGGAAGCATCCAGCACTGAAATAAAAAATATTATCCATATTTATATTTCACCACTTTTAAACTGAAAAGATGTAAAGCGTTTTTTTTTAGCGGTATTGCCAAACCATTGGACCACGTCATCAAAATAATTTGTTCGATATTAGTCAATGCTATATAAAGCCCCACCCAACAGATATGCCTTGACCTGGGTCAAGATAAAAAATCTAGATGGACCCTAGGATGTTTCAAAGACCCCAAGTGTTCAACCACGTTTTATTATACGTACCCAATCGAGAATTAAATTATTGCTTCCTGATATTATAAATTACGTACATATGCATATGAAATAAAAATGACACAAACTTCCATTTAATTATGTATATATCAATAAACAATAACAGTGTATAAATTAAGCTCCAAGGTGTAATTAAATCTATAAATAATATACTTAGGTGTGAAGAAATATGATTAACTAAAAATTACTTTGTGAATTTATTATCTATTAATAGCGTTTGTGTATTCTAAAAACAAACTACCTGAAGCTTTTCGGCATGGATAAAGCCTTTATTCTTTGTAAACCAATGCAGTGTTGCAGAAATCGAATTTAGTGGATCAAAATTATTTATACCAATCAATTTTTACATGGAACCCTATCTTTGTGAAAGCCCTTGATAAGGGGAGAAGGGTTCACATTGGTTGTGGAAGAACCTTAGGACCAAAAAAGAACCACCGTTCTTGACTCGTATGAGGACACTTCTTGATCTTTTTGGACTTTATGGAGTTATAGAAGCTTCATATTCTGACGTTGACTTGTCCTGTTATCAAATGCTGTTAAAAGACTTGTTGTATTAAATATCAGCTTTCGCTTCATCGTTCGAATCCAAGAATACTTTAGCAATGGTTGTCTTCTTGGGGTGTACACTCCCGTCCTTCTAAAAGGATTTTCCCATACTTATGTGGTAATTCCAACGCCGTAAACTCATACTTTCCTAAGGAACTTTGAGGACCCTCCTTATCCATGAATGCAGACTACACTCTCTATTCGGGAAGCCACTCCTCAGGTGTTGAATTCCATTGTGAGGACTCTGCATTCTGATGCTCTTGGTTTGGATGGTATTAGTTTTCATAAGCTCACGTTTATGCTGCCCTTTTTCGCTGAATTATTGTATAATACACTCAATTTATTCTTTTAGAACGAGGCGAGATTCCAGCTCTTCGAAAGGCATCGTGTGTGAGGCTTCTTGTACAGGTGCAAGAAGTCTCTGTATCAAATAGCAGAATATACTCCCCCGTTGGGTGGTTTAACCCGATGGGGAAACAGGAAAAAAATTGTAAGTGGTTGATTCGAATTGTTTCCTGTACCTCTATGTGGACGATGCGCAACTGTGTGTATCTTGTGTAACTGCTGACATTGACGCAGCGATTGGTTCGCTAAAAACAAAATCTTTATTGGCCACGCGTTTCGGCTTTATTTAGGGCATACTCGTACTCATGCCGAAGTCTCAAAAAAATAAGAAATTCAGAGAAAATCAGTAAAGTGAATACAGATTGGTAAAGCCTAAATAGAACCGAAACGCGTTGTCGATAAGGATCTTATTTTTGCGAGTAAGTGCATCCCCCTCCCTTACGAATTATAGAATTATAGTGATATGTTTCTATATCACAATACAACAAAAGATGGGGCTATGTTCAAAATGAGCGTCAAATTAAAACTTAGCGAGGATATCTTAAAATTCAAGAAATTTCAACTGGCTAAATGATGCCTTTATTGTTAATGCGTCGATTCTGCTCTTTTCCTTTAAGTAAGTCTTAAATACCTTCAAACTAATTTGACTAAATTAGCCAATAATGAAAAAATTTTAAAAGTGAGGCTAAAACAAAATCGTTGATTTTAATTGGTTGGTTTAGTCAAACTTAAATTTTAAAGGCCTTTAAAAGTAAAAGAATGAACAGGATCGACACATAAAAATCTTTAAATACATACAAATTGATGTTGCACTTTTTTAAGTTAAAAAGTACCTACTAATTATTAATTATTCATAACAGCTTTTTAGAGGTCCCGCCTCTGCTAAAAGCGATTCCAAAATTAATTATTATTATTGTATTGATTTGTAGACATAAACAAATACAAAAAAGCATTTAAAAATATAAAAATAACAATAATTATGTGTTAAAAAAGTACACAAAAAGAAGTAAATAAAATAAATAAAAGAAGTAAAGAATATAAAAAAAAATAAAAACAATCATAAAGTTGTAATTATTACCGTTTATTAATTTGAATATTTAATTTTTTAACTATTCAACAGAGAATTAATAATAAATTAAACTTTAAAAATACCATAGTTGCTTAGTATAATTAGAAATAAATTTACTCACGCACACACCTAAATAGGGTTCGAAATTATAGACATTTATGAATATTTTAGTTGGGGGAAAAGGCAAAGGTTGCATCAAGATGATTTTATTTTGACGCCTCGAATAACACGGTAAATTATTTTAAGAGGTTTTCTTCGATTAACGCGCAAGCTCGGAAAAATCGGGGTGCTACTGTCTAAATAATATTGCAGTTCTTAGTTAAAACGTCCTTACTAACAAATTGGTTTTTGTAGTAAAGTGACTTTATGTAGATGCATTATAAAATAGTATTTAATGCCTTCGAAATAACCTAAAAAATTTTATTTCCCACAAACGAATGTTGGACTAAACTTGTTCAACACTTAGGTTTGAATGGAAGCTCAAATATTTGATATTGTCAAATTCATAATATAAAAATAATTACTAATTTAAAATATTGGTCTCGCCATCGTGAATCAAATGGTAGTAAATGATCACCCTATGTTTACCAAATTTATAAAAAAATCATCCACAAAAATTGATCTTCCCGCCTTCAGATAAAAATGGAGATAAAAAGTTAACCAATTCATTAAAAAAAAATTTAATAAAAACCTGAAAAACAGGAAAAATGAAAATTTTAACTAATCAAACTACATTTGAATCCTGTCGGAAAGTAAAAAATTTTCAGTGACCTGGACACAATTAATTTCTAAAATTAATATTTTAAGAAATTTTCAGTTTTGCACATTTTTCATTTTTGAGGATTGAGAAAAAAAAATAGCCACTTACTTTCGTATGCCCATAGCGTAACATTTTCTAAATGAGCCTTATAGATATTGTTATCAATATTGCATAGTTCATTTTTCGTATTTTCAATGATATGTGGTAATTTTGGAAATAATCGGTTTTCATTCTTGGCTCCAACTGCCGCAATAATTTTTACAACTATAATTAAACTAAATAGCTTCAACATGTTCTTCTTGTGATTTACCACGCATGTAAATATACGCACTGTCTACATCTAATAAAATATATAACAACTGAGATTAATTCAAAAAATAACCTTTATATTATGATGAAAATGTCTTGATTGGAAATAATATTATTGATGGGGCGGTACTAAAACTACTTTTCTAGCTGTGGTAATTTGCATCTGAAAATCACCTTCTCTGTATAAATTTACACATCCATCATGGCTTTTTCCAATTTTAAAAAAAATTTAATGTTTATAAATACTTACCTTAAATGTGAATATCGTAATACGTCTTCATAATAGAATCTCAATGTTATTGTATGCTAATTACATTTTTATTAGTGTATTGACGTTTTAATGAAGGATTCTTTAATAACGCTTATTAATTGATTGTATGAATAGGTAAAATAGTAATCAATTAGCAATAAAGTTATAGATACTTGAATAGTAGGTACAAATCATTTTACAATGGCAAATCATTATTTGATTTTTTTTTAATTAAATGTACCTACATATACGGGGTGTCCCATCGACACCCGCTAATATTTTTAACATATTGAAACATTTTGTCAAATCGTTCCGGTGAATTTGTATGGAGCAAAAAAGGTTGTATCGAACTTTTTTCCACTGCATTTAAGATTTACAGGCAACATAACGAGAAACGAATCGAGAAGTAGATGAGTTTCTCTTGAAATCTCCGGAGTCGCATCTAGAAGCAATAATTCGCAATATATGATGTTCGAATTATTGTAGAATCAACTTCACTTTACGAGCGCTTGCCAGATTTACCCGTTTTAGAATACAAGTTCGCGACTCCAACAATCTCATAGGATTGAACAATTACAAGCCATACTTACCACTCCAAGTTAGAGTAAGAAGTGCTGAAAATTAAATTGGGTTGGATTTTTTGTTGGAGAGATTCTCGATTCAACTAAGCTTGCAGAGTGGCACTGGGTTCCCAAAGGAGATACGTCGCTGACAAGGGCACGAAGTGGAAAGAGCAACCCAAAATTTACTCTGAGAGTCGTTGGTTTACTGGGCCTATATTTTTGTACCTATTGGAAGGTGAGTGGTCAATCGGAAGAGTGATAAATGTAATCAAGGGAGGAGGCAGTGAAGTTTAAACTGAATTATTCTGTCCAAGAAGTTCAGTGTATCGAAGGGGAGTTGCAGAAGTACGGCCCTGATGGATTCGCCGAGAATAGGGCTCTGATTTTTGTTTATATTTGAATGGCAGTTAAATAATTTCTGCCTATTACCAACCTAACAAGAGGCGGTCATTGGCCTAGTATTTAGAGCGATCAACTAACGATGGTACAGACACTGGCCAGAGTCTGACTTTTTTCCTTCTATGGACAGTCTCCCCTACCAAGACACACTGGTCAGCGAGGTAGGTATGGCTAAAAACTCTTCTCTAAAATAGCGGAGGTCTGCTCAGTAGTGGGAAAATTTGACTGGAAGATGACGATGATAACCACAACCTGAGATAGAGATAAGTTGAAATTGCAGGCATGATGAAGGTAGAAATTGTTGAAAGCTCATGTTAACATCAAAATATTTTTTTAACGTTTAATTAACTATTTTATTTTTAAAGTTTAATTTATTATAAATTCTCAATAGTTAAAAAATCAAATTTTAAAAATGGTTATCACTTTAGTTGTGTATTATTTATTTATTTGCCGAAAATTTCTACCCCACGCTTTAGAAAATATATAATAATGTATTATTACATTATTGGATGGATAATTTAATTAACATTGCCCCCCCCCCTGCAAGTAGTCGATAATATTTGTATAACAAGTGCTATGGCCAATTGTGCAAAAATAGAAATTTAGCTTCAAAGGGAACTAACCCCCTCCCCACCAACCCCTTAGGTGTTAATTTAGACAAAACAATTTCTTACAAAAAGGTTTTCAATCACAACCATTGAGGACACCTTGTATTTACTTTTAAGTTATTATAATATAATAATCAAATTAATGTATAAAATAATAACAGATTATTGTTTTTAATATTTGGCCCGTGGAAAAGCAATCGGAAAATTTTAACTCAAATTTATTACATAAATCGATATGCATATAAATAGAACACCGAAACTGACATAGACGGTTTAAATAACATCTACAACCATTTATTCATTTGAAAATAACTTCTTTTTGGGTGTGAGGGAATGCAATCAAACAACTACTACCGTTAAGCCTTAACGGTAGTAGTTGCTTGATTGCATTCCCTCACACCCAAAAAGAAGTTTTTTCATCAATTAGCTGAGGAAGAAATTTGTACTTTTAATTTATTCATTTGGAAATATTTTTAATAAATGTGTTGGACTTAATTTTCCATATTTTAACGGAAATTTAAATTAGATTTTTTTAACCAATTGTTTTCAGTAACAAGTTCGTACAGATCAAGATCAGCATTCGTTATTCAAGATCAAGACTGAAGGTTTAATTTTTTAAGATTGTTTATAATATCTAGACCATATTATTTATTATTGTTTTAATTTGTACACCTCTTTCCATGTATTTGTTTTATACATATATAATTAAAAGCATCTAAAAAATCAATAACCGTTTCTTGAAAGCTTATTGAAAAAAATTATTTATTGTTGTTTATTTCGCTTGTCAATTTTTTTAAATAACAAAAAGCAGCAAACGCTAGTATAAAAAACCAACAATAAACAGGTCATAAACCTTCTCAAATACACCAAACTTAATTATTACAAGACAAATACAAAACCAGCAAATAATAAATTGTAACAAAATCGATGTACCTGAACTGTGCCACCTGATCTTTAATCGTTTATCCGAATTGTATCACCTGCCTTTTAATCTTCCAGGTAAGGTGATTGATCAATCACATGATTGACAGATCAATGCTAAATGTTAGCAATGATTAATCGACATTTTGATTCACCATTTTATCCGCGGATTATACTATTGATAAAACGTTTCTCGCAGTATTAATTAATGAAATTATATTTTCGAGATTTAATCATCAACTTATCACTTGTAGCGTGACGTGGATTCCAAACCACGGAATTAGACGTATTTTACAGCGTTAATTTTGGAAGGAATATACTCCGCTGCTTGATGCTTGACATCAATAAGTAGTGAGATAGTACATACATAGTATGTTATGGATAATACCATTGATAATTCCACTCAGGGTCATATTAGAGTGGTTCCGACCAATCAGCGTGCGCTATTTTACATTGTACTTATATGGATACGACTCATTCACAGTCGAATAATATCCGAAAATATTCAAAATACCCTACCAGAATATCGAATATTTCTAGTGAGGCGTAAAAGAAAACATACGTGACTAACGCACTCTCGCACCCGATGCGATGTAAGAAACCGGTTATAGAGCATCAACGCATTAGTTCCCACCCGAGTTGACTTAAACCAATGTACTTCTAACAAATTTTATATTACAAATTTAGTGCGATTATGCTTCCATTTTTTTCGGTACTTACGAAATTTTTTTTTTTTGATTTTTTTTGCAATGATTGTGATGCGATATGGTCAATTTATTTCACCATTTTTGACATTAAAAATGGCGTTTGAAATGTCGATTTTCGTATGTGATGTTGTGCTTTTAAGTTGTGGCGTTTCTTCACGGAATTATCATCGCAACAGCAACGCGGGTTCGGACAATACTCAAAGAAAACTTCCTTATTGATTATCAACATAATTTATTATTACAAAGTCATAATAATTAAAGGTAGAGAGTAATCTTCTAATAGTATATGATAATAATTAATAGTCACGAAGTAGCATTTAACACGTGAAATGAACAATCAGGGTCAAAAAGAGTTTTTCTTTTTTTATTATTGGTTTTTCCTTGAAACCTATTAATATATTAAATTTACCTTATAATTGCATTTTTTTAATGCCTGATGTTGAGAGAAAACTAATTTTTGGTTTTAAAACACCATTATTTTAATACTATATTAATTTTAAATAAAATAAAAAGTTTGGGACTTCTGATTTAATAGAAATTATAGAAAAAATGAAAGCTGAAATTTTAGAACTTCTGTACACTATAAAAATAAACTTTCCTTGAAGTTTAAACTTCTTTTTTAATTTCACTTTTTAACATAAAAATCAACAGTTAATTTTAATTATGTGATTACAATACTTGATCAATGACAATTCCTTGAAACCGTATTGTCGTTTATTTTATTGTCTAATAACAATTACGTGGTGGTTATCACACTGTTTAATTTATTAACAAGGTAGTAAATATATATGAGACCAATAAAATTACGCCATTGGGAAAATCTAATTATTTAAACTTGAAAGCCCTCATTTACTTATCAACGTATCACTGATTGATTTACAATAGCAAGATTCAATATAGCAATTCTATAAACACTTTATAATGAGATTATTCTTTGAATCGTTTTATTGTAAGTTAAACCAAAATAAAATTAAAAATTAGATGATTTCTGATGTTCCGGTCCAAGGAAAGGTCAGAAGAAAACCTCCTTCCAAAAGTTTTTCAAAAAATCAAGAAAATACAAGGTTTACAAAAATAGCAAAAAATAAAACTTCAAAGTTTTGACATTTCTCTACTTAATTTAATTCATAACTCGACAGCCGTTGATTTTAGACAATAAAGGGTTATAGTTTAATGTGTAGATAATTTCGCAATCTTTAAAAAAGTTATTTAACTATTCATATTAAAAATTTGCTAGCTTCAGTGCTACGGCTATTTGAAGATAGAAATTTAAAAAAAACTGCTTTAAGGAATTATTCTGATTCATCAGCTGCATTCGTGGTCATTTCATCTGTCTAGGTCAGGGATGAGCAACCTTTTTTTACAACGGGCCAGTTACAAATTTAAAAATGTTGTGCGGGCCGCAAGTAAGACACTTATGATCACATAGGGTGGTTTTTTTTTAGATGCATGAGAACTTCAAATTGAATTGAAACATTAAAAATAGATGGAATGTTTCTTTAATTATTTTTTTATGAAAGTAAATTTAATGCCATTTATGATTTGAGAATGATTTCCGGCATGTGACCACCACGACTAATCGTTACGAAGCGCATTCGCTGAGTCCAATTTTTGACCACTTTTTCCAATATTTCTGACCTTATTTCATAAATGACTTGCTGAATATTGACCTCCAATGCTTCCAGAGTTGTTGGTTTGTTAGCATAAACCATAGATTTAACATGCCCCCAAAGAAAATAATCTGGAGGCGTCAAATCATACGATCTTGGAGGCCAATTAATAGGACCAATTCTTGAAATAATTTTGTCACGAAATTGTCCTTACAATAAATCGATGGTTTCGGTGGCTCTGTGGCACATAGCACCATCCTGTTGGAACTATAAGTTGTCGATGTTTAACTCTTGCATTTTAGAAACAAAAATGTATTGAGCATTTGTCGATATCTCACACCATTCACCGTAACGGTAGTTCCTTCCTCATTTCGGAAGAAATATGGACAGATGATGCCGTTAGTGTGTATTTCACACCAAACAGACAATTTTAATGGATGCAATGGAGTCTCAAGATAATGTTCCGGATTGGTATCAGTCCATATACGGCAATTTTGCTTGTTCACATACCCATTCAACCAGAAATGTGCCTCGTCACTGAACAAAATTTGGATGTAAAATAATGGATCCGCTTCCAAATTAGTTGTGAGCCCAATCTGGGAACGCACGACGCAATCGATGATCATTAAGCTTCAATTCTTGAACAAACTGGATCTTGTAAGGATGTAAACCAAGATCTTGATGTAAAATTTTCCATGTAGTGGACGGACAAAGCCCAAGTTGTTGAGCAGAATGGCGAATTGAAATGTTTGGGTTCTCTTGCACACTTTCACTCTCAGAAGCGATAGTTTCTTCGGCACGCATATTTCTTTGTCTTGTTGGTGGTCTTACATCATGCAATGAAGAAATGGTACGAAATTTATCCATCACCGCACCAATAGCGTGCTCAGAAGGTCATAAAATTGACGAAGAGCTATATAAGTTTCGCTAACCGAACGCTGACTTTGAAAATAAATTTTCACAATTTGTTAGCGTTGTTCAAGTGTTAATTACATTTATTCATGATTAAATGGCAAACCTTTCTGAACACAAATGTCAAAGAACTGTCACTTTGACAAACTTCATTCAAAAGTTATCTCTATTGGAAGATCCCATGCAGCTAAAAAAACACCCTATACAAACACTGACTGAGGAACTCAAATTATCTCTTTATTAACAAAATAAACGTAACCCTAAAAGTCAAAATGTAAAATCTTTGAAGGGCCGCACGAGAGATTGTGGCGGGCCGCATGCGGCCCGTGGGCCGCGGGTTGCTCATCCCTGGTCTTGGTGTATTGTAAAGTAAGGTTAGTGCGGTTAAATGTACAGACTTTCAGATAATAACACCACATAGGGAACAAATACGATAAACGGACAATGTGACAAGAGTTTATAAATGTTTCTCAACCTACGAAATGAAAATAAAAGCGCCAAAATGTTAAAATCCTACGTTGTAACTCTGTCTGATATCTCTTCTTTAATTAAGGAACGTAGAGGGTCCCAAAAGATATCAGATACTCCGTAGGCTACTTGCAAGGCCGAGCTTATGGTGGCGACCATTGATATTAGCTGCTGCGAACGTAGAAATGAGGAAATTTGCACAGAATACCAAAAAAGGTGGAAGCCATTCCTAATGGAATGTTAGTAAATGGTAGCCGCAAGTTTTTACCACTAAAACGGAAGCGCAACCGCAACAAATTCACAGCAGCAAAATCATCTCCATTAGATGCCGTAGATTTCCGTACTCCAAATAAATTTTAACATCTCGAAGTCACAAAAAAAGAGGATGAGCCCGGAATCGGCATGCAAATGTCTTTTTTTTTAAGTCTTTAAAATATCTCAAATTATTCAAATAGTTAAGGCAAATAAACCAAACGTAATACCTACAACTAAAATAAAAGCCTCCAACTTTTGAATCGACGAATAAGGCCAAAGTACTGTCATTTAAGTCGATTTTTCTCTTTTTTGCCCAGGTCTCCTTTCCTCGCAAAAATAACAGCAATTTTGAAAGGCCACCAAGATGCTAATCTGACTGATTTGGAAGCTAATTCCTACATGCGATAGAAGAGTTGGTAGATTAAGAGACCAGCTAAATTTCCATTCAATGATGTGTCTCAAATGGATTTCCATCAGTATGGAGATGGATAGGATGAAAATTAAGTACTTCCGCGCGCGAAATACTGCAGGAGGACTTACGATTACACCAACCACAAAAGAGGACTACAAACTGTTAGAAGTGGTAATTCGCGGAATCCCGAAGATAATTGAAATCCAAGACGTGAAAGATGACCTAACTGACCAAGGAATCGTTGTCGAATCTGCAGCCTGAATGCACCGCGGTAATTTAAGTCACCCTAAAGAAGAACGAACATGGCAGGGAGAGATATTCGAGATGAAAAGAATGATGGGGATACCAATCACGAGTCTCGGCTTGAAACACACAAGTATCGCTTACACGATACTTGTAGTGTTTATCAGGCCGAGCTATATGCGATTGACGCTGCCTTGAATTGGATCTCCCCCAGGAGAGTGCACTCAGCGTGTATCCTCTCCGACAGCCTATCTTCGCTTGTTTCCATCAGCGACAGAAGCTGTACTTCACCCCTGGTCACTTCCATCCATCGTTCTCTTCTCCGTCTGAGGAACGAGTTGACCATCAAGTTCGTGTGGGTAAAGGCTCATTGTGGTATAGGAGGGAACGAGGTTGCAGATTTATGTGCCAAAGATGCGGCCGTGTCGCACAGTCGCCTGGCATACACCCAATTCCCTCTGAGTTAAGCAAGAAGGGTGATTCGCCTTGAACTGGTAAGTACTTGGAATTCTGAGTACATTAATGCTGTTCAAGGTTCAACCACCCGGCAGTACTTACCTACTCTGCAAGATGTTCGACTGTTCCGAGGTGCCTTCGACACCTCTTTTGAATTGACGCAGATATTGACGGGACATTCGTATTCGCGCGAGTATCTATTTAGATTTAAGATCTGCCCTACTGATGTGTGTCCTTGCGATTCAAGGAGTAGACAAACTCTACAACATTTGTTGTCCGATTGCCCAAGCTATGTTACTTCCCGTTTTAACCATCTTACTCTCTGTAATTTCTACTCAGTATCCCCACTCGACCTCCTTCAAATTCTTAAACATCCTTCCTTAGTTATTTCTTTCACTACTTTCATAAAACATATAATTTCAACTCTTAAAGATTTTAATACTCCACCCTGAGCTTGAGCTCATACCAACATCGAATATTGAAGGGCCGAAATGAATATTTGTTTTTCTAATCTATCATTCTCTCGTTCTGGCCATGGCTCACACCTTGACTCATCTCTACAGATTTAAACACCAACACACACTAAACACATACAGGGCAGGGACACTCAATCTCTTGCCTTAATATGTGTTTGTTTAATTTGTTCTGATTACCATGTTTTATCAATTTTTAGTTTTAATAGTTATACCAAATAAGTGTTTCCATTTTTCCCTAGTTATAAGTTTGCGTTTATATTACATTAATTACATGTCAATTAATTAGTTTTAAGTTTATATCTGTATCCAATAGTAGAATATACTCCCCCGTTGGGTGGTTTAACCCAATGGGGAAACAGGAAAAAGAAATCTAAGTGGAGAAGATGCACATCGCAAGACGAGGATTGGACAATTCCATCGATATCAGGGCCGAACGATGTTTCCGCACAGGCCCGAAGACCGCAAAAAGCACGGGAGCGCATCTCGCGTCATCGTACCTGATCCAAGGGAGGTGAAAGAAGTCTGCGCCAGTTTAGGTGAATTCCATCAAAACTCGCGAACCACGGACAGGACAGAAAGGCACTAACTTAGGAGGAAGGCGAATCCTGAAACTCGCTTTCATTCTGGTGTCACTTACAAGGAATAACCTGGACCAAGAGACGATCGACAGTATTGTGAAGAATTTAAAGGTGATAAACTCTTTCCGCTAAACCCTTAGCGGAGTCGTTAGTGTCGTTAAAAACAGCACAAAATGATTACATTTTAACGATTTTCTTTTAACAGAAAAAGATTCCGTCACAAACCTTTCCTCCATCGAAAGAGAAGCCACCGAAGGTGGTAATCGGGTGCCTCCCTATTTTAGAATGTAAATTTACATGGTAAATCTTTGAAGTTTTATAACTTTGCTTAAATTTACCATGCAAATTTATAACTTTACATAAATTTAGCATGTAAATTTACATGATGAAAACCGTCATTATTTAATATTTTAAAATAAAAATCAATGGTGTATTATGTAAATTTATATGGTAAATATTTGTAATTTTACATAGAGTTACTATTATGGTCAAAATAGTTTTAAATTGTCAGGATATAATTTTTGATATTTGAACATTTCTTCTTCTTTTAGTGACGGTGACGGCGTACAATTATTTGTATGTAAATGTAATGGAATGCAAAACCACCGGACTAAATCCAGACAGAGTCCGAGAGGTGGCGGCGGCACTGTTCCCCACCCATCCGAGAACAATAGAACCAAGAAGACCCCCATCAAAGGAGAGGTCAATGTTCACCCAAGAGGAACTAGTCGAGGCTGCATCAAAAATGGCGCCCGACAAGGCACCCGGACCGGACTGCATACCCGGCCGGGTCGTTAAGGAAGCGGTTACCTTAGCAGGACGGACATTCCTGGACACCTACAATAAATGCCTGGAAACCGGAATTTTCCCCAAACATTGGAAGTTAGCGAAGCTCGTCCTAATCAGAAAAGGAACAAAGCCCCCGGAGGACCCCACTTCGTACCGGCCCATCTGTCTGCTCGATAACGCGGGCAAGCTATTAGAAAGGCTCATTCTAAATCGCCTCGAGAAAAACATCGAAAACAGCGGCGGTCTATCCGACAACAAATACGGATTCAGGAGGGGAAGATCAACCGTGGACGCCCTAAAGAGGATCATGGAGATCGCGGTGGAGGCAAAGACGGGAACTTGGCGCACCAGAAGGCTCTGTCTACTCGTTACCCTCGACGTTCGGAATGCATTCAACAACGCGGGGTGGAAGCACATCCTTGGGGCACTGAGGAACCTGGCGACGATCGACAATGACATATTCAACCTAGTGGTCAGTTACCTAGAGGAGAGACGCCTGATAATAGGCGACGGGAGAACAGGACGAAATCGAGGTCACCAGCGGAGTCCCTCAGGGCTCGGTGCTTGGACCGACGCTATGGAATCTAATGTACGACGGGGTGCTACGTCTGCAGCTCCCACAAGGTTGCACCACTGTGGGCTTCGCGGACGATCTCAACGTGGTAATCGTGGGCAAGGACGTGGCGGAGATCGAGAGATCCGCGATGCAGGCCCTGGAAAAAATTTCCGCCTGGGTACGCGAAAGAGGACTCACCCTAGTCCCCGAAAAGTCGGAGGGAGTACTACTAAGCGGAAGAAGGAAAGTGTCCGCGGTTTTCATTCGACTAAACGGAGTTCCAATCCCATGCAAGGATTCGGTAACCGTCCTCGGCGTAAAGATAGACAAGAATCTAAACTTCGCAGAGCACATCAGGGAAGCGGCAGCAAAGGCAGGAGCGGTCACGACGTCGCTTGCCCGCCTATTGCCCAACATGGGTGGCCCAAAACAGGACAAAAGAAGAACCCTCGGACTGGTGACGCAATCAATCATATTATATGCGGCACCGATATGGCACGAAGCACTCCGAGTAAACAGGAACGCACAGAGATTGCTAAGCGTCCAGCGAAGAATGGCGCTACGAGTTTCCTGCGCCTATAGGACGGTCTCGCTCGACGCGGCCCTCGTCTTGGCGTCGATGCCCCCAATCGACCTTCTCGCCTTGGCAAGAGGCAGAACATACGAAGGAGCAGAGGATGCCGGGAAGGAGATGGCCGAGATTTGGCAGTCTAGATGGGAGATGGCAACTTGCGGCTTGTGGACCCGACGACTAATCCCCAACATCAAAAGATGGATCGAAAGACGGCACGGACAAGTAAGCTTCCACCTCACACAAATGCTGTCAGGGCACGGCTGCTTTGCCCACTACCTACACAGATTCGGAAAGTTGGCAAGCCCCCGTTGCAGGTATTGCGAGGAAATCGACACCGCGGAACACTCCCTTTTCCACTGTTGGAGATGGGAACGCGAGAGGACAATGGTCTCCCTAGCACTGGGGTACACGATGACTCCCGAGGACCTAATCGAAGCAATGCTTGTCGACGAGACACAGTGGCAGCTGATAACTACCCTCGTCACCACCATATTAAGATGTAAGGAGGCAGCCGGGAGAGCCGAGCAACAGGCAGCCGCCGCCGCTACTCTAACGGAGGACACACAAACGGAGGACGACACACAAATGGAGGACTAACGATTCGACGCGAAACCCGGACAGGTAGAAGAGAGGCGTTCGGAAGAGCACACGCCACACGCGAGTTCCATCGCATTGCCCCCTACCCGGCCGACAAACTAGGATATCAAAGGAGAAGAACGTGGTCCGATTCTAGGACACATCATCCCGGAAGCAATGCCTGACGGCGGACACCCGGGAGGACAGGTAAGGAAGAAGGTAAGTAATAAAAAAAATTAAAAAAAATAAAAAAAAAAAATATGTAATGGAAAACAACCATGATTAATATTAATTTTATTAGATAAAAGAATTATGAATAGCATCCTAGGGTGTCATTTTATTGTAAACAATATAATTTAAATGTTCAATACAACTTATTTCAATGTAAAATCGCAAAGAAAATGTGCATCATCTCAGAAATTTTCTAAGTATTAATTTAAAAATATTTTTGGCCGGAGCTTCGACGCCAATGTGCAATAGAATAGCAAAAAATATTGCTATAAATAGATCGGCAATAAATATGTAAATCTAAAAAAAAGTTTTTTTACATCCTCTCCCGCAAAATTGAAAGGCGAACTTCCTCGAGCTCCCCTACCGATATGTTCTTACCATTTCAATAACAGAGACGTGCTGAATGACCTTGGCGTTTGAGAAGCTGAGAAATTGTAGCGGAAAATGAACCAGATAAATGTCATACGCTAATTTACTTATGGGTATAAAAATTGGAAGAGAAAAAAACGACTTGACTAAATTTGGAGGTCCAAAACTTGCAGACAAAAATATCCCAATTACAGCAACAGCCCAAAGACAATGGACAATTGGAAAATAAATCGCTGAAACAAATCTGTTAATTTTCCAATTTCGTCTATAAAAAACTACGGCAGAACAAAGACAAACTGCTTTAGTTAAGAAAAGTCCATAAGTTATTAAATAAAATTTCACCTGTAAAGAAAGTAATCAGTATTCACTTTTTCGAAAGAAAAATTGCATGGCTAACCCTGGATAAAGTTTTGGGTTCATTTTTCACGTTGTAATAAATCATTCCTCCAATCATTCCCAAAATGTACACTGTGGCTCGATTGTGAGTTTTTATGTAAATTATATTGAAGAACTGATTTTTTTTCAATTGGTCGAGTATTTCCGGATAATAATCTATAACAGGTGGAAGTCCGTAGTACAAAATTTGTCCAAATGGAGCAGCGAGAGATATGAACAGGAAAAATAAAATTACCATGTACCCATGCCTTTTGTTTTTTGTTAGAACCGTCATGATGAATACTCCCATTATGAATAGATGTAAATCACAGGCTATATACCATAGAATGGGCATACACTAAAAATTTAATAGAATTTATTTACCCTTTTTCCAATACAAAATACTTACAGCGGACTCGGAATCAACATAATTGCTAATATAGAGCAAATTTTTCCACCAATTTTTTCTGCAGTCTTCCGATTCTGGAAGAATGAATGTGTTCCACATTGGACCTGATCCGGAATAATAATACAGGGTGGCGCCATAAAAGACAATAAAAGCGTACGATGGAGTTAATCTGTAATTTGTTTGTTTTTAAAAAAATAACCCAAGGTGAGCGGACTGTATGACCTTAAGTATCTTAAAAATATGATATGTAGCGGCTTTTTTAACTTATTAAGATTGCTTAACCAACTATA
Source organism: Podabrus alpinus (assembly GCA_932274525.1). Taxonomy (NCBI): domain Eukaryota; kingdom Metazoa; phylum Arthropoda; class Insecta; order Coleoptera; family Cantharidae; genus Podabrus; species Podabrus alpinus. The sequence continues at coordinate 101,289,984 of OW026452.1, forward strand.
ACTTAACAATAATCCAGTGATGGTGAAAAAGGTATCTACAACCAATCCACCGTTTAAACCTGGTGCCGCAAACGGAGAACCCATGAACTGAAATGAAGAAATATTATAGACGAAAGAGGAAAATGAATTATTTACGTTTTCTATATAATCGAAGTTTAAGATTGGCAAGAGTGCTGTCAAGAGCGCTCTATGACTAAACATAACCACACATACAGATATCGATTTTAACCCATGCAAAATTATCAAGTCTGATTGGGAATTGTCAGATTTAAACAAATCAATTAAGTGTTTTCTTGCTGAAAATGTCTTTACAATATTTCCTGTAACTGGGAAAATTTTAATTGTTTTAATGTTTATTTTAAGATAAAGAAATCATTTACCTGTTCCAATGTGTAGCTTGGGATCTTCCGTTCCCGGTTTAAAAAAATCGTGGAGCGTTGAAAACGTTACGATTACCGTTAATCCCATGCAAAGCAAACTACAAAATTTTTGTCACTGTAAACTTAGTTATTTATCTACCACAGGGCAGCAACCATGCAAGAACCACAAAAATACTTTTGCCCCATGGTACACACGCTATTTTTTCTACGATCGTTTTAAATTTAAACTCTATTATTATTATTATTATTATTAATCATGCAATTAAACGAAAGAAAACTGTCTCTTTTCCAACCAATAGAACAATCACCCGCTTTTGATTTCCGCACCCTCAGTGGCAAATGTCAACTTTCCATTCTTAAATAACAACTGGAAAAGTTTTCTTTCGCCAGGGTCATAGAAAAAGTATTTATAAAAAAATCTGCAAACTTACCAAAACATAATATCCCATTTATCCAGATTTCTTCCAGAATCTCTAGTTTGGCAGAACTTACTATCGATTACAGCACTGTATGTCACATTTTCTTGCGTCATGGAATTTTGGACTCTCTCTAAATAACGATTGAGAGAATTAGTTATATCGTGTGGTGAGCACGAAGCAGGTAGACATAGTCCAAGATTAACCACGTTTCGGCTCTTTTTGGAAATATCATCAGATTTCTATTATAATTAATAGGTTACTCAAAATTGAAAGATAATTTTTGGAAAGTAACCTACTCGAAATTTTTGTAATACTGATTCGTACGGACCATAATACAATGAGAAGGGGTCTCTGGAAGAATTTAAAGCGACGTTTGCTGTGAGAGCAACCAAGCAATATTGGATTCTAAATGGTCCGTTTATGTTGATGCATTCTTCCCAGTTTCCAAAATGGACATTAGTTCCTTGCAGAATGCTGTAGGTATTTTTGGCGGAAGAATCCAACACTGAAATAGTAAAAATTAAATTATGGTGTAATGAAATTACATTTTTACTTTTATTTTACTATTAAATACTGCACATGAAGGTGTAGATATGGTATACTAGTTTTTGTTACAGCGAATATAAAATTATACAAGTTTCAAATTAGAAATTACGTATTTTTACATGAGTATAAAAAACTACATGTAAATTTACATTTAAAACGTATAAATTTTATATTGAAAATCATGAAAAAACCCATATTGTGTAAAATTACATTAATAATTGTTGAAATTATATATTTTTTAAATTTCACTATTATAGTATGTAATTTTAACATAACAGTTGTGGAATTTTACATAAAAATACGACACATTGTTAAAAATAGACAAAAAAACATATTGATTCCTTAAAGATTAGTTACATTGTAAATCTTTATATTTACATGGTAAATTTTTGTAAAGTTATAAAATTACAAAAATTTGCCATGTAAATTTACATGTTAAAACGGTTTTTATTTATGAAAATTTTGAAGTGTAAATTTATTTATGTAGTATGTGTTTTTAACACTCAAAGCTGGATCTCCTCCATTAATCTGTCTACCATTGACGAGCTCGAATGGATTACCCAGAATTCAATCATCCTAAATGTGAAATCTTATCTAACTATTGACAGTTGTAAGGGAGAAGGCAATCACCATTAATTTAATAATTTTTCAGTTTTTTTAATTTGTTTTCACAATATCTTAATTTTCATTATTCATTTTCTGGAAGGAATTATTATAAAAATATTTATTTATATTAGAAAATAACTTAAAAATGTAAAACTCAAAAATTAAAGTTTTGACTTTTATTCGTGGTGAAATTTACAAAAGAAAATAACTTACTTAGTTCAAAATTTTTAAGCTTTATTTTTCAAATAATTTTTACTTCTAATTTAAACACTTGAAAAATGTGTTTGAAAAATGAAAATAATTCATATTAATATCATCACAAATTTAAGGCAGTTTATAAGTGTGATTAGAGATGAGCATCGCTGGTAGACAGATAACGAAGGAAAATCTCGATAATCTATGCACGCGTCATTGTTAGACAGATAACAGAGATTTCAATAGCTTATAATAAAATATGTAAAGCTAAATTGGTTTCAGTGCGGCCTTTACGTCGCACATTCATTTTTTTATCCTCCCTAAAAGCTACTCCGAGTGCTTAGATAATAGTTGTAATATTCGTACACTGACGAAATTTACAATTTTTTGCACAAAATTTTACTTTTCATCCCTTCCTAAATACTTACAACCTAAATACTTTGGATATATTCGCAGATTTAATATTGATTATAACCAATTGAAATTTTGGCAATTGATGGTATAGCTGCTCGGTTAAATTTCTCACGCTTTAAATTCTCAGACACCCTTATGTGAGGGCTCACTAATTAATCATGAAAATAAGTATCTCCTTCACAGTAGCCCAGTCATGGATTGGAGTTACGAACCAAGTGCTGGCGCCGAATATTCCCACTTCATTGAGGGCTTATCGATCGAACCTATCGATCCACTTTTTAAGTTGGATCCATCCTCTTCTTACTCTTTTACTTTAAACTTAATTCATCCTCAGAGTATTGATGTTTATCGGAGGGACCGCTAAGAATTTCCATTAAGTTCGCGATTCGAACCCACAATTTCCGCGCTGCAACTCAACCAGCGATCACACCAAGCCTTTTTTGTGGTCAGGGGGGGGGGGTAATATCACAATTAAATAATAAATCATATTATGAGGTTCACATTTCATTTACCTTTTTTCAGGGGAAAATTATTACCTAAATTAAATCAAGGTAAATCCAAAACATTGTAGTTTTAAGCCGTGACCTTTGTGACCATGACATCAAATGTAAATTGAAGGAAGGAACCACCCACATAATAATTTTTTATACAAGCTATTTTTTGAGTTATGACGTTAATACAATTCCCTGAATTATTAAAACTACAAATCTTGGAAGGACAAACTAAATTTGAATTTTATTTGTTAATTGCCCAAAAAATTACCAGGGGCTGTAAAATAATCTAATAATATTACTGCGATTTTAAAATGAACAAACTGCGAATAGTTTCCCTGAATACCAATGCCGTAATCTCATGAATGATAAATTAATTTGTGAATTTTTATTGTTTTGTTGTGGGGAAACTCGCGGGCACCATTAAACAATAAAATTGGCAATCGTTTAAATTAATACTCACTCTGATATGCCCACATTGTTAAATTTTCCAAATGCGTTTCGTATATTTTGATTTCCGTTCTACACAAATCATTTTCGGTGATATTTACCACGTTTGGCAAATATGGAAATAATTGATTATCACCTCTAGCAGTAACTTCGGAAAAAAATTGTAAAATTAAAAATAGACTAATTTTTTGCATGATGAACAAGTTTTATATTATTTGCTAAATATAGAAATTTTTTTAAACTTCAAAATCGAGAAAACACTAAACTAATGATAAAAAATGAGACTATAATTACCATAATAGAAAACCCATAAAAAAGCCGGTTCAGTTTTTTTAGAACTAGTGTTGATCACAATTTTAATACATCAAGTTTTAATGGTTCTATTATTCTTTTATTTATAAACATAAAATTTGTGAATTAATTACTTTTAATTATAAATTAGTCATTAAATAATTGGCAGTTGTGTTAAATTTAAAAAATAAGCAATTTTAGGAAATTCTTTTAAGCGCAATTTTATGTAAATAAATCACGACATAGTAGGTATTTTAAGTTAAAAATGAACCACCTTGAAGACAGAATCATTAATCATTTCTCAGATTCATATTCAGTTTTTTACAGTTGACCAAACATATACTGACGTTTTTGATTTTTCATTATATTTTAAATTATTTAAACTTTTAACAGCCTATCAGCATAAAATTAGCATTCCTATTGTATATCATAAAACAATAATTTTCAAGAACCCTTAATTTTTACCTGAAATAGGATTAAACGCGAACTTTATATAGAAATGAATCTGAAGGTTAAATATACTACGTAAAGTACACATGTACTTATAAAAGATGTGCAAATGAATTTAAAAAAATTTATTTAATATAAACGACTTTTTGGAACGTAGAATTGATAAAACTACTAACAATAAATAAATTTATATTTGAGGTACATAAAAATTGTGGGTTTGGCCGGTTAAAGGGCGAATTTTTATAATTCTCCAAAATATTTGAAAAAAAATATCTTGGGCTAGAGGGGCATTGTTACATCACCAAATATGGCAGAGAGTTACCTGATGGCTCATCAACAACATGATGTATTCGCGACACACTAATATTCAGGGTCTGACTTGGTTAAACCGCCGACTTACTAATTTATTTAAGATGAAACCAAAATAAATCCAAAAATATATCATGTAGGGCCACACGGGCATTGTTACATCACCAAATTTGGCAGAGAGTTACCTGATAGGCTCATCAACAACATGTATTCGAGACACACTAATATTCAGGGTCTGACTAGGTTAAACCTTACTAATTTATTTAAAATGAAACCAAAATAAGTTGGTTATCAGCGTATCAGTTAACCCTCTTCAAAAATTGGTGATGTAACCATGCCTTTAAGGCCCCCCATATGATTATTTTTTGGATTTATTTTGGATTAATTTTGAATAAATTATGAAGTCGGCCGTTTAACCAAGTCAGACCCTGAAAAATAATGTATCTCTAATATATGTTGTTTATCAGAGTATCGGGTAACCCTCTTCCAAATTTGATGATGTAACCATGCCCCTAAAGCCCCCATATGATTTTTTTTTTATGTATTTTGGTTTAATTTTGAATTCATTATGAAGTCGGCCGTTTAACCTAGTCAGACCCTGAATAATAGTGTGTCTCGAATATATGTTTTTTATCAGCGTATCAGTTAACCCTCTTCCAAATTTGGTGATGTCACCATGCCTTTAAGGCACCCATATGATTATTTTTTTGATTTATTTTGGATTAATTTTGAATAAATTATGAAGTCGGCCGTTTAACCTAGTCGGACCCTGAATAATAGTGTGTCTCGAATATATGTTATTTATCAGCGTATTAGTTAACCCTATTCCAAATTTGGTGATGTAACCGTGCCTTTAAGGCACCCAAATGATTTTTTTTTATTTATTTAGGATTAATTTTGAATAAATTATGAAGTCGGCCGTTTAACCTAGTCAGACCCTGAATATTAGTGTGTCCCGAATACATGTTCTTGATGAGCCTATCAGGTAATTCTCTGCCAAATTTGGTGATGTAACAATGCCCGTGTGGCCCGATATGATATATTTTTGGATTTATTTTGGTTTCATTTTAAATAAATTAGTAAGTCGGCGGTTTAACCAAGTCAGACCCTGAATATTAGTGTGTCGTGAATACATGTTGTTGATGAGCCATCAGGTAACTCTCTGCCATATTTGGTGATGTAACAATGCCCCTCTAGGCCAAGATAATTTTTTTCAGATATTTTGGAGAGTTATAAAAATTCGCCCTTTAACCGGTCAAACCCACAATTTTTATGTACCTCAAATATAAATTTATGTATTGTTAGTAGTTTTATCAATTCTACGTTCCAAAAAGTCGTTTATATTAAATAAATTTTTTTAAATTCATTTGCACATCTTTTATAAGTACATGTGTAGGTACTTTACGTAGTATATTTAACCTTCAGATTCACTTCTATGTAAAGTTCGCGTTTAATCCTATTTCAGGTAAAAATTAAAGGTTCTTGAAAATTATTGTTTTATGATATACAATAGGAATGCTAATTTTATACTGATACGCTGTTAAAAGTTTAAATAATTTAAAATATAATGTAAAAATAAAAAACGTCAGTATTTGTTTGGTCAACTGTAAAAATCTGAATATGAAGATGAATATGTTTCCAAGTTCAGCCACATTAAAAATGAACCTAATACTTATTTGCATAACAAGGCCAGAAAATGGACTTTACTGGGCGTGTCGATTCATTGTGTTTACTGTGTCAAACTTTTAATTTATTGTCTTTTTTTTAATAGATTGCAAATACCTACTAAATAATCGATAAAAAGAGCAACGAAAATATCTGGGTGTGCTGGATTCAATATTTTTCTGCAGTCGTCAACGGGCACCAATGAACGAGGTAAAAAATATTAGTCCAGTTTATGGCGTATACTTGAGAGCCAAAACAAAGAGCAATAATTGAAATCATCAATATAAAAGCTTTGTAGGATATCCTTTTGGTTGATAATTGGACCCCCTTCTGCAATAGGGAACCAACCAGTTTTCAGTATCTTCAGTATTTTCAGTATAAAGGTTTCAGTATCTAGCAAAACACATAACAAAACGTTGGTTCCCATGCTCAATAAATGCCTTTAAAATGGATTTATATTCTGGTTCTCTTTTGTATAATGGAAAGCATCAAAATGATTGTTGGAAACAAATGATTGGAAAATGGTTGGTTCCTTATTGCAGAAGGGGGTCCAATTGTTATTTGCTTTCCTTGGATCCTGGATCGCTTTTCCGGTCCTGTTTCTGTAAAAATGTATTTTTCAGTGTAAAAAAATATCAGACGCGATTCTATGGACAAACAATTCCAAAACGTTTTGTATATGCATCGGCAGCTATACTCCATTCCTTATGGGGTATTCAATGTAAACTGACCTCCAAATTAACCTTTTTTTATTTTCTTCAACTTTAGTTTTTAAGTCGGCATGTAAACTGTCCTCGACCTGTATAATCCCTACTTATACATAAGTAGGAGATTACAACAATTAGAATTTAAGAACGGCTTATTAAATAGACAGGGCCGGTTTGGACGGGGGATTGTAGGGGGTAGTGACCGAGTGAAAATCGCTAATTTCACCTCAGAACTTCATCGTTCACTTTACGTGTGATGCATTGTAGGGACATTAATTTTTAAATTAAACTACCCTAAACTATCTGCGCGAAATGATAAATCGGCCGCTCAGAGGTGCATCAGCCGGGTCGACCTTAGGTTAGTGTTTGGAAACGACTTTTTTTTCGCAAGTTGAACGTTAAAAGTTAGAAGCACTAGAAAAATCGACATCTGTTTTTCATTAATGCTGCGCGAAAAGGTAAATCGGCCGCTGATAGGTGTATCGGAGGGGTCGAGCCTAGGTTAGTGTTAGAAAATGATTTGTTTTTCCTCAAATTGAACGTTAAAAGTTAGAAGCACCAGAAATGTCATGAATCTGGATGGCTCAACAAAAACACCGTCCGCAAAAAAATTCTGCGTCGAGCCCTGAGTTGTCAACGGTAATTACAATTTCTTGGTTTGATCCTGCATGTAAACATGTGCATATCAGTGGCCCTTCAGTTTCGAAATTTTTTTCTAAAAATGGTGTCAAACGTTAGAGCATCGTTTGAGCCTGAACGAGCTTCCATTATTTTCGTTTGAGTCTCAAGGGTCGCAGAGTTATTCGCGAGAAACTACGGGGGGAAAAGATGAATCGGCCGCTCAGAGGTGTATCGGTCGGGTCGAGTTTAGGTTAGTGCTAGGAAAGGATTTTTTGTTTGCAAATTGAACGTTCAAATTTAGAAGCGCCAGAAATGTCAGGAATCTCGATGGCTCAACAAAAACACCGTCTGCAAAGAAATCCTTCGTACGGTCCTGAGTTGTCAACGGTAATTACAATTTCTTGGTATGATCCTGCATGTAAACTCCCCTCTATTTTAACCTTGGAGGGCAGTTTACAGGTGAGCTTAAGTGATGACCTTTTGGCTCGAAGGGTAGTTTACATGCTTTTTGGAAATATACCTGAAGGATGAGGGCAGTTTACACGCATGGGGTAATGTAAACTGCCCTCCAAAATAACCTTTTTTAATTTCTTCAATTTTGGTTTTAGGCTTCTATACAAAGTATAACAAGAAGCCTTATGATCTGGCTCCGTGTCTGTCCGTCCGTCTGTCCGTCCGTCCGTCCTCATAATTCAAAATCCATACAGAGCGTTTCAAATCGTGTTGGAAATACTCTGTGTGCATAGAGGTCTAAGAACTGGGTAGCCAGTGCGCTACTTTTAGGCTTCTATACAAAGTATAACAAGAAGCCTTATTTAGGCTTCTATACAAGGTATAGAAAGAAGCCTTATGGTCTGGCTTCGTGTCCGTCCGCATGTTTCAGAGCCAATCATAACGTTGATCAACTGATACGTTGTTATATTGTAAATACTTCGTCTATATAGTATTGCGTTAATCTGTTAATCCGTTGTTTCGATTCGCTAATGCAATTTACAAATACGCAAATGTTCGAAAGAAATTTACTAAGTTAAAGATATTTTCAAAGAGGTCTCCCTATATAAACTACTTGTTAGGCTTCTATACAAAGTATAGCAAGAACCCTTATGATCTGGCTCCGCGTCTGTCCGTCTGTCTGTCCGCATAATTCAAATCTAATCAGAACCTTCGAAATTGTGATTGTGACCGCAAAAATTTAATTAGTGCAGATTATCTGATATTACATTATAATAATATGGCGACCAAAAATAACAACTTTTTTTTCAATGCAGACCAAATATAAGTTATATTTTATTTACATAATTTTTCACCTATATAGGAAATTTAAATACGTTGATCCGTTGATCTGTTGATACGTTTATCCGGTTTTATTGTAACCACAGCAGTGGCTTGATGTGATTGGTGAAGTTAAGTTGTAAATAAAAGAGAAAGATTAGGATTGATCGACCTTAAGAAATGGATCGTACATTACAGAGAAGTAAAGTTCCGGATGGAATGGAAAAGTTTGCTTATTATTGATTATATAGTAAATGATAAATACCAACCGCAAAAATATATTTAGTGCAGATTATCTATTAGGCTTCTATACAAAGTATAGCAAGAAGCCTTATGATCTGGCTCCGTGTCCGTCTGTCTGTCCGTCCGTCTGTCTGTCCGTCTGTCTGTCCGCATAATTCAAAAACATACAGAGCGTTTCAAATCGTGTTGGAAATACTCTGTGTGTACAGAGGTCTAAGAACTGGGTAGCCAGTGCGCTACTTTTAGGCTTCTATACAAGGTATAGAAAGAAGCCTTATGGTCTGGCTTCGTGTCGGTCCGCATGTTTCAGAGCCTATCATAACGTTGATCAACTGAAACGTTGTTATATTCTAAATACTTCGTCTATATAGTATTGCTTTAATCTGTTAATCCGTTGATTCGATTCGCTAATGCAATTTATTATTATTACAGGTTAGATGATGTTTTGTATTGCTTTCATCAGAATCAAAATCGGAATCGGAAAAGTCGCTGCTAGAATAATTGCTTGAGTTGTTCATGTTTATAAATTAGTGGTACTTGCTATATCGATTCCTTTTCAAAAGTATTACCTAAATTTTAAATACAAAGTGTAACCTATATAGTAAATTGTTGATCCTTTGATACGTTGATACATTGATACGTTGATACATTGATACGTTGATACGTTGATACGTTGATACATTGATACGTTGATACATTGATACGTTGATACATTGATACGTTGATACATTGATACGTTGATACATTGATACGTTGATATATTGATACGTTGATACATTGATCCGCTGATCTGTTGATCCGTTAATCTGTTTATCCATTTATTGCATTATCTGCTTATTCGTTATTTGTATTTTTATCTTTTGAACAATATATCCACACCGTTAAGAAATTGTATGTAAAATTACAATCATTAGCAACTTTGTGACCAATTTTTCTTCAGCATAGCGCGAAATCATATCTTTCTTCAGTATTTATCACATCGAAAGTCAGCAATTATGGTACAATCTATATTACGAACGTAACTTATATACCATGCTTTAAAAATAATATTTTCGAAGCATGTTATATCACGTTACTTGGTTCGGACGATGCTATTTTAGGGTTTTGATATCATAGATATCAAAAAACTAATATTTTTTAATCAAAATCAAATTAATTAAAAAAAAATCTTGTAGCTGGTGTGTTATGGTAGTGTTATATCTACGAGGGCTGGGAAATCGAGTATTCGAATACTCGATTCTAGCTAATTTGTTCGACAGCGTTATGTGCGACAGAAATTTGTTTGAAAATGCCCTGTCGATTAAATGTTCAGTCGTACAAATGCTGAGTTGGACGAATTTCTCTCGAACAAATTACCAACTACGGCATATTCAAACATTCGAATATCCCACTAATATTTAAGTGTTTTACTAGGTTTAAGATGATAATTTCATTATTAATAATTAATTTTAATATTATTAATAATAATTATTAATTTAACACAAGCGGCCTGCCGGTGTCGCGAGTAAACAGTCGACTAGTCCAGACGTGTTTTTGTTTTTCCAAGCAAAAATGTAATCAGTGACATTTACAGCCGTATTCACCTAGCTCTGTTAAGTTGCTAACAGAGAGTCAAGTCAATAACAGTCTGTTAATGTGATATATTTGTATTCACCAATGACTTTTAGCAGTTACCAGTCTGTCAAGTCGTCTGATAAGTTAACAGAGCAATATTGGGCTGTCAACATAGGTAACAGACTGATAAGTAATATTTTTATGTGTCAATATTGTAGGTTATAATTATTATTGACATTTGTTTTTGGTATGTATTTAAGGTTAACTTTTTTCCGCGAAATCAGTTAAAGCTAGTTTTACACGGTTTTACCAACAAAAATTCTAGTTACTTTTAGGCTTCTATACAAACTATAACAAGAAGCCTTATGATCTGGCTCCGTGTCTGTCCGTCCGTCTGTCCGTCCGTCCGTCCTCATAATTCAAAATCCATACAGAGCGTTTCAAATCGTGTTGGAAATACTCTGTGTGCATAGAGGTCTAAGAACTGGGTAGCCAGTGCGCTACTTTTAGGCTTCTATACAAAGTATAACAAGAAGCCTTATTTAGGCTTCTATACAAGGTATAGAAAGAAGCCTTATGGTCTGGCTTCGTGTCCGTCCGCATGTTTCAGAGCCAATCATAACGTTGATCAACTGATACGTTGTTATATTTTAAACTAGCTGATAGCCCGTCCGAGGACGGGTAGCTAGAAGGACGGGCAGGCAGCCAAGGTCATATGGCTTTTGGATTGCACTGATAGCTTTCCTTAATCTTCATTCAACTTAAGTTACCTTGGCTGCCTGCCCGTCCTTCTAGTTACCCGTCCTCGGACGGGCTATCAGCTAGTTTCGTTATAATGTAATTCTGCTTATATAGTAATTTTGAGTAGGATAATCGGATTAACTGATCCGATGATACGTTGATCCGATGATACGTTGATCCGATGATACGTTGACACGATGATACGTTGATACGATGATACGTTCATCCGATTGGTTATGAAATTATCCGTTATGCGTTCGGTTCGGTTCGGTTTGCTTCGGGTATTTGCATTGTCTACGGGATTTCGAGGATAGATACGGATATCACGTTCAAATGGAGGTTCGCCGTCATCATTTACGAACACCATTGCAATTTCATTGGACGTTGGAGCATTGTAACGTCTTTGATCAGACTGCCGATCGCGCCGCATCACCATATTGACGACCGGAACTGGTTGTCCTTCTTCTTCGGCTCGTACACGCTCTTGTTGCTCAATTTCTTTCATCAGGCAATATGAAGCTGCGATACGATTGTTGACGCGGAAGAAACGATCGATTTTCTTAATCACTTCAGGTAGACAACCTCTATTCTCAGGCAGATTTACTCGTTCATTGACCGCTTCTGTCGTGTCCATTACATACAGTTGTGCAAACTTTCTTGTTTGTCCTTCAGGTGGATACAGGTTTGTGGTTCTGTGGTACGTCTGTCTATGAATTTTGATAACGTATGGTCCGTTACCCGGCATTGAAACAATCTCTGCTCCCATTGAAGCGAAAGAAACCGAGGAATTGTAAGAGCGGATGTGCTGACGAAAGTTCTTGTAGTAAGGATTATCTGAATCTGAAAGCATAGAGCGAAGAAATTCGGGACATAACAATAGATTCCCATGTTGATCGAGCGGTTGCGGAATCTTCACTTTTCCTTTATGACAGCAGTTGTTAAATTGTTTATCAACTGGACGCTCCTTGGCAAAATTCTTGGAGCCGCAGAACTGACAGATGGAATTCATTTCTCCACATTCGTGTCGAGTAACGTGAGATTCATCAAATCTCAATGCTCTTATTTGGAGTTGAATTGCTTGACTTTGGTATCGATTTTCTTTCTGTCGATGTATCGCATGGGACCGAGCGTCAGCAGCTTGCCGCGCTTGAGTTTCTTCTAAAGTTTCACGTTGTTGACGTATCGCATGGGACCGAGCGTCAGCAGCTTGCCGCGCTTGAGTTTCTTCTAAAGTTTCACGTTGTTGACGTATCGCATGGGACCGAGCGTCAGCAGCTTGCCGCGCTTGAGTTTGTTCCAAAGTTTCACGTTGTCGACTTATCGCATGAGACCGAGCGTCAGCTTGTCGCTGTGATCGAAGCTGTTCTTCTGTGTTATTAGCTCTTGTACGTGCTTTTCTCTCACGATTCAATCGCCGTCGCTTTGCAGCAGGACTTTCAAAATTTTCATTATCCATTATGGAAGTTCACATAATGCTTTTTTTGGAAATAGCTGTCCTATATAGACAAAATGATACGATGATACGTTGATCCGATGATACGTTGATACGGTGTGCGTTCGGTTCGGTTCGGTTTGCTTCGGGTATTTCCGTGGGACAGACAGAAAGAAAGAAAGAAAGAAAGACTTGGCCTTTTATAATAAGAGATACTTCGTCTATATAGTATTGCGTTAATCTGTTAATCCGTTGCTTCGATTCACTAATGCAATTTATAAATACGCAAATGTTCGAAAGAATTACAAAGTTAAAGATATTTTCGAAGAGGTCTCCCTATATAAACTACTTGTTTTACTTTGATGTGAAAAAATAATTTTTTATTGATGTGGTTAGTGAAGTTAAGTTATAAATAAAAGAGAAAGGAGAGGATTGGTCCACCTCAAAAAAAGGACCATACATTACAGAGAAGTAAAATTTCTAATAGAATGGAAAAGTTTGATTGTTATTACTTATATAGTAAATGATAATTACCAATCGCAAAAAATTTAATTGGTGCAGATTATCTGATTATGTGGTGTTACATTATATGGCGATCAAAAATAACCAGATAATAACAACTTTCCACACCAGAAAGGTAGCTGTATAGAAGCCTAAGAACTGCCGCTAAAGCGAGTTCCACCTTGTTTAAGAAGGCATGTAAACTGCCCTCGGACTGTATAATCCCTACTTATACGTAAGTAGGAGATTATAACAATTAGAATTTAAGAATGGCTTATTAAATAGACAGGGCCAGTTTAGACGGGAGATTGTAGGGGGTAGTGACCGAGTGAAAATTGCTAATTTCACCTCATAATTTCATCGTTCACTTTACGTGTGATACATTATTATAATTTATATTATAATTTAATTTAAAGTACCTGTTGCGCGTGAGATAAAGGCGTCAGATCGCCATGAGATAAAAGGGGTAAAACTTCATCTTGCAGTGTATCATTTATTTGTTACACATTGTACATACTCTTACATTTCTAACAATACTCTTCTTAACTTAACTACATCTATCTATTCACTATTCTTATCTACTACTATCTCTACTACTTTCTCTACTGCTCTCGTATTAATTACGGCTCCTCTATTTATATAAAATCCGTAATAAGCTTAATAATCAATACTTACATATTAACAAATAGTGGTCTGCATACCAACTATGTTCTACTTGTATATTAAGCATTATTAGCAATATTATATTGCTCTACTTACTAATTAATACACGTGCGTTACAATAATGCCGGTCTCACACGATACCTAATAATTACCCAGCATCATCATACTACACGCAAAAAGGTAAATCGTCCGCTCAGAGGTGCATCAGCCGGGTCGAGCTTAGGTTAGTGTTAGGAAACGATTTCTTTTTCGCAAGTTGAACGTTAAAAGTTAGAAGCAGCTTTTTGTAAAAATGGTGTCAAACGTTAAAGCATCATTTGAGCCTGAATGATCTACTATTATTTTCGTTTGATCTTCAAAGGTCGCGGAGTTATTCGCAAAAAACTTTTGGGGGGCCGTAGACATGATGCCCACCCCAGTATCGAATTTTCGGGTGTATTTGGGGTCAAATGTTAGATCATCGTTTAGGGCCCGAATGAGTTTTCATTATTTTCGTTTGAGTCTCAAGGTCGCGGAGTTATTCGCAAGAATTTACTAGGGGGGGAGGGAGTAAACATGATGCCCCCTGGTATAAAATTTTTGGGTGAATTTGGTGTCAAACATTAGAGCATCGTTTGAGCCTGAATGAGCTTCCATTATTTTCGTTTGAGGCTCAAAAGTTGCGGAGTTATTCGCGAAAAACTACGGGGGGTGGTTAAATCGGCCGCTCAGAGGTGCATCAGCCGAGTCGAGCTTAGGTTAGTGTTAGGAAACGATTTTTTTTCGCAAGTTGAACGTTAAAAGTTAGAAGCACTAGAAATGCCAGGAATCTGGATGCATCAACAAAAAAAGCGTCTGCAAAGAAATCCTACGTACGGTCCTGAGTTGTCAACGGTTATTACAATTTCTTGGTTTGATCCTGCATGTAAACTCCCTTTATTCATTTTAACCTTTTAGGGGAGTTTACAGGTGAGCTTAAGTGTTGACCTTTTGCCTCGGAGGGCAGTTTTCATGCTTTTTGGAAATCTACCTGGCGGATGAGGGCAGTTTACATATACCCGTTTACATATGCCCTCCTTTATCTCCAGCGTCGAAAGTGCGGAACGAAAATATAGGGGAGGTGTGATTTTATATTCCAAAATCTAGAATAAGAAAGCCAAACTTGAAGATGGTCTGAAGGATCGAAGTTAAAATGTCAGGAAAATTAGTAAATATTAAATTTAGTTTTCAGTTTAAACAGTTAAAAACATAAAATTTAATAAAAATTCAGCAAAATTAAACAAGTTGTTTAATCAAAACATAACACGTTTTATGCACGTACGAAAAGCTGCTACATAAAAAGTAATAAATTATTGATTGGTTTAATGATCATTAAAAGTATTTAAATAGTATTTAATCAAACTTTGTAATAAATTAATTGTAAATATATCGTTTGATTATACCTAATAATATTAATTACTATATTATACATAGTTGCTTATTACGGTAATTTAATTTTCTTAGCGGGAAATCACCCACTTTTTTAATTTTAAGCGGCCTTGCAATATAACAATCAGAATCCCAAAAATTCGTGCAGTTATGATATATAAATCTTATATTATGTATGCAAGACTACGCAGCAAATCAGCGCCGTAGCAAGCTCTCTGGCGCCTGAGGCAAGTTTGAATATATGCCCCCCTCCAAAAAGATTCTTATCATTTTGAAAATGTTCAAATTTCGCCCCCATTGCGATGGCGCCTAAGGATCAGTGTTGTCAGATTGGGCGATTTACCGCAAATTGGGCGACTTTTGAAGATATGCTCTAAAAAATTTTCAGAAACCGCAAACCGCAATTTGGGCGGTTTCTGAGAAATGAAGTTGCGGTTTATTGCGATAAATAATACTTTGAATTCGAAAGCCGAGCATGCGCCATGTACATTCCGTAATGCGTACAACCACATTTACAGCCAAATTGGCTGCTTCCTTGAGTGCAAACCCTAAAAAAAAAGTCATCAACCTAGGAGGCGGTATCACCCCCAAGAAATTATCCGCCCCGGGTGTCACCCATGAAGTTGATTGCATTCGAAAATGCAGAAAATAACCATAAATATCAATTTTGGCGCCACGTGATCAATTAGTTGCGCCTTTGGGCGTTTTTTCGGAAACGAGTTGGCGCCTTAGATTTCTAAAATCTGACAACACTGCTAAGGATAAGCCTCACTAAGGCCCAGTTGTTCAGTATTAGTTTATCTTTTAACCTGAATTATTTTCTATGGAAACAATTCTTGAAACAAGCATTTCTATGGAAAAATAACCCAGGTTAAAAAATAACCCGAAACTGAACTTAGTACACTTAATTTATTGCGAAAGAAAAACTTTCACTTTTACGTCTCTCGGTATTAAGAAGAACAGTGCCGGAATAATGATGAAAAATATTACCTGCTGCCCCTCCTCTTCTGAATTGTAAAAGATTCAACGAAAAATAATAAATTTTGATGGTTCTGAATAATGGCAAGTGTACCTGGGGGGTATTCCATACCCCCCAGACCCCCCGGTCGTGTAATATCGTTTTTATAGTTGGGAACTTCTGAAGATCTTATATAAAATACGCATAGTAGGTATGTCAGAATTACTGTTTCCATGGTAACGTAACACAATACCCCCCCTCCCCGAATATGGAGATTATTTTTATCGGTAGGTATTTTTCTTTTCAATTTAAATATATTTGAATAACTATCGCGATGATAAAATGATGTTTACCGGTTACCCAGTAAAATCCCCTCTCTTATCATTGGACCAAAATTGAAGAGGAGAAAATTCTCTGCAAAACAAGGCTTGTTTTGTTTGTTAACCATCGCTGGTGAAGTTTAAATGTACGAAATTTTTATTCAGAATAAGAATTATTCAAAACCTTTTTCAATTGTTTTCACTGGATTTTCTTTTTATTTTATAAATACTTACTTAGTATAATGTAGGCAAATTTTGTTAATATTTTTTATAGAAAATTTTGTACTCTTCAATTTTGATTTGATGATAATTTTCACTAAAAATGAAAGTAAGCGAGTTATAGACGAAAAACTACTGTAGAGGATTAAAATCCCTACTTAGGGAAAGGGCGACAGGGAATTTTAGGCGATGTTGCTAATAAAATCGTGGTCAAATTTTCCAATTCAGTCAAATTTGAACATATGCCCCCCCTCCAAAGATTTTTATTTTTTTGAAAATTTTAAACTATTTGTTGGGTTTTGTCAAGGTTCAGCGCCCCCATTGCAATGGCGCCTGAGGCAAACGCTCTTTTTTGTCAAAAGTCTTCTTGTTGATTGAACAAATTTCGTTAGCTGTTGGATGAATTTTTGAGCATCCAAAATTTTCTGAAGTTTATAATTCATTTATAATTTATCATAAATATGTATAATGAAAACGTGACCGTCCACTACCGACTTTCAACCGACCGACTCAGCTTGAACCGACCGACTTTCAACCGACCGACTTTCAACGGAGCGACTTTCAACCGACCGACTTTTAACGGACCGACTATTTTTTCGACCGACTTTCAACGGACCGACTTTCAACCGACCGACTTTTAACGGACCGACTATTTTTTCGACCGACTATCGATACTACCCGAAGCATTCACTACAAGAATGATTTCCAATTCGACTATTTGTCA
Source organism: Podabrus alpinus (assembly GCA_932274525.1). NCBI lineage: Eukaryota > Metazoa > Arthropoda > Insecta > Coleoptera > Cantharidae > Podabrus > Podabrus alpinus. Next base: position 101,307,562 of record OW026452.1, read on the forward strand.
CATCATATAGTTTCATTTTACAGCCATGACAACTGTAAGGTGTCTAGGAATCCTTCGGGAAACCTGGCCTCAATCGTTTATCTTTCTTATTAAGCAATATCGTGAGTTTTTGGTTAAAGCGTCGTTGGGGGGGGGGGGGAGTTCTAACCTTGGCAGATCCATAACTCTGTTGGTTTGGTTTTCGTGGAGATGCCATAGCGACAGGTATCTAGGAATCCTTCGGGAAACCTGGCATCAATCGTTTATCTTTCTCATTAAGCAATATCGTGAGTTTTTTGTTAAAGCGTCGTTGGGGGGGGGGGAGTTCTAACCTTGGCAGATCCATAACTCTGTTGGTTTGGTTTTCGTGGAGATGACATAGCGACAGGTGTCTGGGAAGTCTAGGTGACCTCAACCGTGGGCAGCCCTGACGAGAGGTGACAAGGAATCCATACGGAGACCTGATCTCAATCGTTTATCTCGTTTTCCTCGCGAACTTTGGAATCAGTTCGCAAACTACGGCCGCGGGACCACTAATGATTTGGAGGGATGGCACTCTGCTCTCAACAGATCAATAGGCAAAGCCCACCCCACTCTTTTCGAATTTATCAAAGGAATTCAAAAAGAGCAGACTAGGTTCAAAAATTATGTAATGCTGTTAGATAATGGGAAGAAAGTTGACAAACCCAAGCAGAAGTACCAAGATATTGACAGTCGTATTGTTACTCATACAGAACTTTACATCGCAGGGAAACCTCCTCTTGAGTTTCTCGATGCTGTTCAATACAACCTTTCCTCTGGTATTTGATTTATATACAGGTATAGATATATATTAAATAACTTTTGTTAATAAAATTTGTATTTCAATTCTTTGAAATTATTTTATTTCCCTCCCTATTATTTCCACGAAAACCAAACCAACAGAGTTATGGATCTGCCAAGTTTAGAACTCCCCCTCCCCAACGACGCTTTAACCAAAAACTCACGATATTGCTTAATGAGAAAGATAAACGGGTGAGAGTGTCATAACTACCGCCACTACGAACTAACTTGTAGCCTTCCTAATCGAAAGATGAAGGTTTATATAGGCCCCTACTACAAAAAAATTCTGAGAAAGTATTATCAAAATTTTGAGTAAATCGATTTTGAAGTTAGCTAATTTTCATGTAAAAACCTAACGAGATTCCGCGCGTCGCTCATTTTGTTGACGGTCCGTGCGTAATGAATGACCCTAACACTTAGAGTATTTCGCTCCGGCAGATGCAGCTCGTCTCTCCTACATGTAACATCGATTAATTTTTGTTTTTACGCGATTTTTTGGGGGTTTAAGATCCCGGTTGCCTTCATCCCGGTGTTCTTGATGGGTGGCGCCTTCTCGTATGTATAGCTCTGCCGCGTAGCGGCGTACGCGATTGAAAAACCGCCCGGAGCCCGGAGGGGCGTAGGGTAGGTATTTTGATGCGCACAATTCTGGCCGGGCCGGATCTACCCTGAAAAGTAATTTGCACCATCATAACCGGCCGCGGGGCAGAGCCCCGCAAGGCCTAGGTTTTCCCCATAGTTTTTTATGTTTATTTTTAGAGACCTTATTCTTAAAATATTTGTGGTTCTGAAAAGAACCGTTTTTTTAAATTCAATTTGGCGATGTTATACGCACGGGAGTCGACTCACAAATGCGCTCCCGACAGTGCGAGCGTGTGTTATATTTATAACCTGGGTTATAGGCGTGGCCTAAACTTGCGATTTACATGTTAAATTTAGCTTTTTATTTCAAATTGATTTTTCTCAAAATTTTGACTATACTTTCTCGGGCGAAATTTTTACAGTACACTCTAATAAGGTTCCTTTTGCTATAAAAAATTTTTTGAAATGATTTGGGGTGGCGGTAATTAGGTAATTCTTCCCGATAAACGATTGAGGCCATGTTTCCCGAAGGATTCCTAGACACCTCACAGTTGTCATGGCTGTAAAATGAAACTATATGATGTGACAAATAGTCGAATTGGAAATCATTCTTGTAGTGAATGCTTCGGGTAGTATCGATAGTCGGTCGAAAAAATAGTCGGTCCGTTAAAAGTCGGTCGGTTGAAAGTCGGTCGGTTCAAGCTGAGTCGGTCGGTTGAAAGTCGGTCCAGTGGATGGGAACCAATGAAAAAATTTATAAGTTCAAGGAAGAAATTCATAAATCTGATGAACTTTTTCATTAATAATAGTTCAAAATTCAAGTTCAAGTACGGGGTGTTGAAAGCGAAAATATAGCCTATCACAACCAAATGTCAACCTCACCTTCACGTGGTACACCCTGATTTAACTAACGAGGCTCTGATGACCGAGTATTGGCGGGATAACCATAACAACGTATCTGCCGGAAATGGCATAAATATACAATATAACTCCTACCAGCAAAGGAGAGGAACAGCTGGGAGCTGGGTCAGAAGCTCTAAAAGGGCAACCCCCTTACTGACCTTACCTGCTATAGGATAGTCTCCTATTCAGGGAAATATTTAGGACTTTCAATCACTCAATAATAGCCTCGGATTTGGAACAGGATTTAAATATGACGGAACGCAAACGAATAAGGAACAAAAGATTAGGTATCAAGGACTATATACAAGTGGGAGCCTGGAATGTACGCGGTATAACAAACAAGATAGATGAATTATGTAAAACGCTGGAAGAAAGAAAGATCGATATTGCATTAATAAGTGAAACAAAGAAAAAGCTGCAGGGCACTTGCGACCTAGAAAATTACACAATGATATATATGGCGGAGTGTCACAAGATAGAAGAGCTGCTGCAGGAGTAGCAATTCTAGTAAATAATAAATGGAAAACACGGATTAGCTCTTACAGCTGGATCAACGAACGTATTATTACATTGCGATGCAAAATTGATAGAGGCAACATGACTTTTGTGGCAGTTTACGCACCGGAAGAAGGTAAAAAAGAGGAAACGAAAGCATTTTACAAACAACTTCAAAATGTATTAGATAATGTGTCTAAAAATGATTACCTTATAGTTGGAGGAGATTTGAACGCAAGAATCGGTAGATCACCACTGGCAAAAGTTATTGGAAAACATAATGAGGATATACTAAACGAAAATGGGAAGAAACTAAGAGACTTCGCGAGTTATAATAACACAAAAGTGATGAACACCTTCTTCAAACATAAAAGAATACACAAATACACATGGTCTGCAAGAGGACAGATTTCCACAATAGATTACATATTAGCTAACGAAAAAACCTTCGATACTATCAAAGATGTGCGGGTCTATAGGAGTGCTGACGTAGGGACGGATCATTATTTATTATGCGCAATGATAAACATAAAAGCAAGATGGCAAAAAAAGAAAAACAATAATGACCATTGAGAACTATTTAAAGTCTACTTACTACAAGAAGATTCCATAAAAGAATTATACCAAAAGAGATTAGATGAACAGAATAAAACGATACAGCCAAATGATGACATCGAGAAGGAATGGACAAACATAAAAAACATTATTAAAAAGGCTGCTTTTGAAGCCCTTGGACGTCAGAAACAATCCAAAAAGAAAGGACCAAATATATGGAATGAAGAATTGGAAGAAGCTGTAAAACATAAAAAGCAAGCTTACCTTAAATGGTTGTCGAGTAACACTCCAGAAAATAGAGAGGATTACAAGATAAAAAATAGGGAAGTAAAACAAATATATAAAGAACTAAAACAAAGTAAATGGGATAGCTTTATTAGTAAAATTGAGAATGACGTACACGGGCGACAAAGTATAGCGTATAAAATAATGAAACATTTAAACAAGAAAGAAAAAGATACAGCTTCTATTTCAACTATTGGAAACGAAGACTGGTTAAACTATTACAAAACATTATGGAGAAATGCTGACGAGGAATCTATAACAATAGAAGAAGCAAATGTAGAGCTAGATAAGATAGAACTCGAAGAATTAAACAAAGCACTTGACGAAATCAAGAACCGAAAAGCAACGGGAACTGATGGTATAAATGCCGAATTGCTTAAATTGTAACAAACTGGAATTTTAAGTCATAAAAATTAATTTTAATATTTTAAATTGAGGTATAGGATTTATAAATTATTATAATAACTGATGATTGTTGATCAACCATATTTATAATCAGCCAGCGGAAGCGATAAGTTTCATGACGTGAACGAGTATTGATAATGTATTTTATCAATATTCGTTTGCAATATTCCTGCGTCTGGAGATTGACTTTTATACTGTTCTTTGTTCGGTTGAACTGATTAATTTCAGACAACAGTGAAGTATCGTTAATATGACTGGATATTTTCAATGCAGTCGACGCGTTTTCATTGATGAAATAATCTAGGTTTGATTTCATGAAAGTAATCAGTAGACATTGCTTCTCGTTCAAAAGCGATATGAATGTATCTATCTATAGATGAAATTGTCAGTGGTGCAATTCTCACGCTATGAAAGGTATAAATATGGTTGAATTAATCAGTCGAGAGGCAGAAGCCGGGGGTGAGCCCGTAGAGTGAGAAGTCGGGGTGCGCCCGTTGAGCTGCGGCCGGGGGCCATGGGCTTTCGGGATTAATGTTAAAGGGAAGTCTTTTCAGTGAGTCCGACGGAGTCTATTTTGTATAGATTTTCGCGTACGGTTTGACGGATTATCAGTTTTGATTTTGTTTTGGGCAAATAAGACAAGGGAGTGTCTTGCCGAATTATCTTTCTTGTGGATTCTAAGTGTTTAAAAAGTCAAGTAGCTTGTTCATTAAACCCGTAAATAGATTGTGAATTCTAAGTGTTTAAAAAGTCAAATAGTTTGTTCATTAAACCCGAAAATAGATTGTGTGTTCTCTAGTGTGAGGCATCTGTTCCGAGTTTGTCGTTGTTTTGGGACCATAGATAAGGCATTGTTTGGCCGTATTGGATTGTCTGGGGATCCAAGGTAGAAGGATAAATTATATCACCTATGTAAGTAAAATTTTGAATTCTTTACTAACAGAAGGATGGTATATTTTCTTTGGATAGTTATTTTAGGTTGTATATTTATATGTGTTTAAAAGGGCCACCCTAAATTGTAAGGGAGATTTTAAAGTGTGTATGTATTTGTTTTAACTTTATCCATTATTAATAAATATTGTTTTGAAAATTCAGTGTTTTCGTTTTTCCTGTTGAGGAAAAGGACGTTTTATTTTCAGTGCCGAGCTTAGTGTCGTTTTGCCCGCACCGAAGTTTCAACTTCAACATTTAGCCGGGGGACGTAACGTCAGAACGGGGAGTGTCTGGGACTCATTACCAGGAAGTCGCTTACCGAATTGATAGGGCGGTTTTTTTTTTGGAGAACAGAATTCTACGGTGGGCCTAATCGGTCGAACGGTGGTGGCAGCATAATCTATAAATATTCTCAGTAGATCGATAAGTGCCTAGGTGGAATTTTGTAGTCGACCAGCAAATTTGCTTTTTTTTTAATAACTCCAACCGTTCCTAGGAAAAGTGTTCCAAAGGACGGTTGCCGGTTACAAAATATTGCTCCGAAACAATAAAAGAACGACTCCTGAGATTTATGAACAATTGTTGGAAACACACGAGGACGCCGCAAGAATGGAAGATTGCTAAAGTAATATCGATATTCAAGAAGGGGAATAGGATGAACTGTGAGAATTACAGAGGAATAAGTTTGCTCAACACGACATATAAAGTATACTAGCTGGCACGGGCGGCATTCGCCGCCCTTAGCCATCTAGACCCAGAATAGATCCGAGAAGGCCATAGTTGTTCGGCCTTCGGCCTCACAGGGGGAGGACCATAATAGATCCGCGAAGGCGATAGTTGTTCGGCCTTCGGCCTCACAGGGCGGACCATAATAGATCTATGAAGGCCATAGTTGTTTGGCCATCGGCCTCACAGGGCGGACCATAATAGATCCGTGAAGGCCATAGTTGTTCGGCCTTCGGCCTCACAGGGCGAACCATAATAGATCCGTGAAGGCCATAGTTGTTCGGCCTTCGGCCTCACAGAGCGAACCATAATAGATCCGTGAAGGCCATAGTTGTTCGGCCTTCGGCCTCACAGGGCGGACCATAATAGATCCGTGAAGGCCATAGTTGTTCGGCATTCGGCCTCACAGGGCGGACCAAAATAGATCCGTGAAGGCCATGGTTGTTCGGCCTTCGGCCTCACAGGGCGAGGACAATAATAGATCCGTGAAGGCCATAGTTGTTATGCCTTCGGCCTCACAGGGCGGACCATAATAGATCCGTGAAGGCCATAGTTGTTCGGCCGTGGGGCTCACAGGGCGGACCATAATAGATCCGTGAAGGCCATAATTGTTCGGCCTTCGGCCTCACAGGGCGGACCATAATAGATCCGTGAAGGCCATAGTTGTTCGGCATTCGGCCTCACAGGGCGGACCAAAATAGATCCGTGAAGGCCATGGTTGATCGGCCTTCGGCCTCACAGGGGGAGGACAATAATAGATCCGTGAAGGCCATAGTTGTTATGCCTTCGGCCTCACAGGGCGGACCATAATAGATCCGTGAAGGCCATAGTTGTTCGGCCGTGGGGCTCACAGGGCGGACCATAATAGATACGTGAAGGCCATAGTTGTTCGGCCTTCGGCCTCACAGGGCGGACCATAATAGATCACTGAAGGCCATAGTTGTTCGGCCTTCGGCCTCACAGGGCGGACCATAATAGATTCGTGAAGGCCATAATTGTTCGGCCTTCGGCCTCACAGGGCGGACCATAATAGATCCATGCAGGCCATAGTTGTTCGGCCATCGGTCTCACAGGGCGGACCATAATAGATCCGTGAAGGCCATAGTTGTTCACTATTATTTTCAAGTTTCGAAGGATTGCTGCAGATTTTCAAAAAAACGCAATTTTAAAATTCTTCGTTTTTGGAAGTCGGAAGAGATGGTTTTTGCTCTCTCTCCGTCGCCCCCGAACCACCATCTCAAATATTTCGCCGTCAACGGATTTTGTAATTATTTGTATTATTTTGAGCGTTGAAATTACTAAATTCTAATATATTAATTTGTTAGTGGTTTTCATTTTTCGAATTAAAGCCGCCATCTGTTGGCAGTGTTTTGAATCACTGACAGTATGTCTGTTGACAGTGTTTTGAATCACTGACAGTAGGTATGTCAGAATATTTCGATTTTTGACAAATTAAATTTTTTGTTTGCAAGATTTGTGATTTGATTTATCGAAAAAAGCAAATAACATTTTTCCCCGCTCGAATTTTTTCTCCATTTATGCACGAATAGTTGTGCCTGGACCTACAAAATAACTGTGCAAAATTTGGTTGAGATCGGTCCAAGGGTGTAGGAACGTTCAGGCCAGCCCGGCCCTGTAAGTAAGTAAGGGTTTGTATCAGTGTATCAATAAAAAATCGAAAAACGCGAATAACTTTGCTCCCCGCGGGAATTTCTTCTCCATTTATGCACGAATAGTTGCGCCTGGACCTACAGAATAACTGTGCAAAATTTGGTTGAGATCGGTCAAAGGGTGTAGGAACGTATAGCGAACAAACAAACAAACAAACAGACAAGCTCTTTTATATATATAGATGCAAAAATAATTAACAATAGACTAAAAAATATCACAGAAGAAACTATAGCGGAGGAACAAACAGGTTTCAGAAGAGGCAGATCATGCATAGATAATGTATTCATCTTAAAACAAATAATTGAAAAATACCGAGAATATAATCGCGAAACCCATATAGTATATATAGACCTCATCAAAGCATTCGATAGGGTAGTGAGGCGTAAAATGTGGTATATACTGGAAAAAAGAGGAATCCCACGCCAATTAATAAATGTTATTAAAGAAATTTATAATAATACCCAGATATGCATGGCAGGAAATGAAGGAAAAACAAAAATAATAAATACAGGTGTAAGACAGGGCTGCAGCATGTCGCCGACATTATTTAATTTATATATTGACCACGCTATGCGTATCTGGAGAGAAGAAATACCATACTACACCACAAATATGAATACCCGAGACTTTGCGTTTACTATGCTATTCGCGGATGATCAGGCTGTAATAGCTAACACAGAAGACAACTTGCAATACGCTCTATACAAATTAAGTCTGGTTTTGGAAGATTACAACATGAAAATATCAACAACCAAAACAAAAGTCATGGCTTTCAAAGGACAAGATCAAAAAAGATCCAAGATAATATTAAACAACCAGACCATAGAACAAGTACAAAATTTCGACTACCTTGGCTGTGCAATCTCCCTATACGAAGAAACAGATATACAAAAGAAAATCGAAAAGTTTAACTACATAAATGGAACCATTAAAAGAACATTCAAGAACAGAAGTAGCCAGAATACGGCATTAAAGTTCTACAAAACAATTTCACTACCAACTGTAACATATGGAAGCGAAACATGGACGCTAACAAAAGACGAAGAAAAGCGCTTACAGACCGCAGAAATGAGGTTCTTGAGGGAGATTGCAGGATACAAGAGGATTGATAGAAAGCGTAACACGGATATCCGAAACGAGTTAAACATATCCAGCCTAAATGACCGCATCAAGAACTACAGGAATAATTGGAAACAACACCTTGAAAGAATGACCAACGAACGGATACCAAAACAAATCTATATAAATAAAAATGAATGTGAAAACCTTTGTCACGGCATCACATGATAACGGCTGGACCGATTTTGTTAATTTTTTTAAAAAAGTGTTTGTAATAGTCCGTAGATGGTTCTTACGTAAAAAAAAATTGGAAAAGTTGCCCGGGAAGTTGGAAAATTCGGGAAAAATTGAAAGTGCTTTTTATACCGTCAATGGGTGGCGCGACCTTAAGTACCTACAGAAGTAGGTAGGTAATTAAAGTACCTACTTTATTTCTATAGTGAAAACCATTGTCAAGGCATCACTTGATAACGGCTGGACCGATTTTGTTCATTTCTTTTTAAATTGTAATAGTCTGAAGACCGTTTTTACGTAATAAAAAAGTTCATTTTAGTTAAATAAGTGATCAACAGATGGCGGCTCTAATTTGGAAGTCATAAAAAAATTACTTTAGAACCAAATGAAACCGTTAGTACGGCTCTGTCACATAGTGAGGTTTGATAACGTATTTTTGTTTTGTTCGCCTCAATACTGGGGTGATTTAGAAAAACAGCAAATAAGGAAAAAAGCATTTTGCAAAAATTTACCTCGCGTAGGCGGTTCTCTCAGGGTGAGGCAATTGCTTTAATTCAATTCGTCTGTCGGGTCACCTTATGAAAAACTGAAAGTGCTTTTTTGATTCGACAGTAACAGTCACTCACCAACTTAAAGAATCAAATTTTGGTTGGTAATATTTCTAACTGGCATGTAGCTATATAAGATATACTTCATTGCATGGAGTAAAATAAAACCAAAATATTTAAAACGCTCAACGCTTACGGGGAAAAACAAAAATGACCCCCCCTGCCCCGTTGAACACCAAAATATTATTAAAAAATTTAAAGGAAAAGAAAGAAAGAAATATTAATGAAATTGCATTAATTTAGAATGAGAAGAAAATTTAGAAGAATAAATTTAATACTCGGAAATAGCACAATTGCCCCCCCCCCCTTTTATTTATATTATCTTTTTTATAGTTATTTATGTTATCTTTTGTTTATTACGAACATAAAATTAGATTTAAATAGAAATACAAATAAAAAACAAAAACACATTATACACATGGTAATTACCCCCACAATTCCCCCCCCCCCTCAAGTAAATCCCACAAAATTAAAGAAATTATAGAACTGATATATTTGAATAATAACACTGTGTATAATATTGCAATAATGCAGAATGGAAAGAAAATTATTGAAACAAATAGGTAAATATAAACGATTAAAAACTCGGTAATAGCACAATTACCCCTCTCTCCCCTTTTTATTTTTTTTATCTTTTGCATATTTTTTTGTATATTGTCTTTTATTTTTACCATAAAGAAACTTATTGAAATACAAATAAAATAAAAAAATAAACATTATATACTTGGTAATATGGAAATCCCCCCCCCCCCTTCACCTTCAAGTGAACCCCTCAAAATTAATGAAATTACACAACTGAAATTTGATTGTTGACAATGAAAATTAAAAACAAGAAAATGCTAATAAAAAGCGATTACGCGGGAATAACAAATTTACCCCAACCCCACAAAATAAAAAAATTTAAAAGAAAGAAAAATCAATGGAATTGCAATAATTCAGAATCCAAATAAAATTATTGAAATACAAAGAAATAAAAACGATTAAATATTCGGTAATAGCACAAGTAATCCCCCCCCCGCCTCTCTTGGACCACCAAAATTAAAGAAATTAAATAACTAAACCAGGATCAATAACAAAGTAATAACGACAGTTTATAACATAAAAAAAATTAGTGATAAATATGCTAATAAAAAGCGATTATACGGTAATAACAAAATTAACCCCCCTCCTCCCGTCCCCATTAAATTCCACAAGATTATTTTTAGTCTTTTTTAACTACTTGAAAGAAAAGCAAAATATAAAAAGAATTACTATTGCAATACGAAAAAATAAAACACCATTACTCGGTTAAACTAAAATAAACCAAATGACTTATTATGACTTAAATGTGTTCAACGTGAACTAAAAATGTCTTTACAAAAAATGGATTTGCGAGAATTAAATAAGGTTGTGGAAAGGGCGCTAAACAGGGCTTTATCGTTCGCTAAATATGAAGATTGGGAAGTAAAAGAGGAATTCACTCAAGCCACTATAAAATCTTTAAAAGAAGTATTGCAAGATTTTGGGTGCGGAAACCCCATGCATAGGGATGCATTAAATATTGCAAAAAGGAAAGTCGCAGCAAAACGTATACGAAAAAGAAAAAGGGAGGAAAAATTGGCTGCTGCCTATAGGAAGAAGAAATAGAAAGAAGAACAGGAATTGGCAATAATGCTGCGTGCTTTCGAAAATTCCTTATTAGAAGACGAAGGGGAGGAGGAAAAGGAAGAACACAAAGAACAAGAGTAATTGGCAAAAATAAAATAAAGTAAAATTAGAAATTATTGTGGTTTTTGTGAATACTTAACAGTTTTGTTAAACTTTTAACATGGAACATGTTTTTACGGTCGTTACCTCGCAAAAATCGACACCAAAAACCGACATCAAAAATCGACACGAAAAATCGGCACCACATTTATAATCCAAATTTATAGTATATAATTTGAATATAGAGTAGATTATCGAATATTTTTTATTAAACCTTGATTTGTATTGTTTATTAATTTATTTATTTAATCCTTTTTTAATACGTTTGGTATTTGCGATGACCAAATAAGTCGCAAGGTCATTATGCGGATTGGATCTAAAAATACATGTAGGCAAATATTGAAATTTGGGCAGGACAACGTCTACCGGGTCAGCTAGTATATAAATATAAACCGAGAGGGAAGAGAAATATAGGTCGACCCAAAAAAAAAGATGGAACGATCAAGAGTGACGTAACGGACAGTACGTCCAACACGTGCGGATGAAGAAGAAGAATTTTGAAAACCGAGAAATTCATAATTTTGATAAATATAGATGGAATGTTTTTTTAATTATGTTTTCTCCAAAATTCTTGGTACCTGGACTATCTATCACCAGTTTTACACGTTTGTATTTGTCGGCGAGGCGCAATATACACTACCGGATTGTTTTATGTTGGTACTTGAGACACTGCCTAACGGAAAAAATTTACAATTGACATTTCAAATTTTATCAAACCAAACTTGTTGTACCGAAGTTATTGTAACTATAATCTTTTTCAAAATGTGGTGATAAAATCAAGGTGATTTTAGTGTTTCGTGTACAAATTTGTTAGTGTGTTAAAATGGAACAAGTTAAAATGGAAGGTGAGCTTTCATAGTAATATTATTGTTTGCCGGAATTTTGACGTTAATTTTTTATAGGCAAAATGATGGAATCACCTCGGAAAGAAGAGCCCAAGAAGAAAAGGAGGTTTCAACCTATGAGGCTGGATTACAATCAGATGATGGCCGAATTTAACGGTAAGAATTTCATGACATTTCCTAAAAATTTAAACAACTTGATTTTATAGCTTGTGCGATTCGCCCAAAAACGCTTCCCGCTCCGGAACAACGTAAAGAAAGAATGAAATTGGAAAGGTTCACGTTCAAGCCCTCCGATTTCGAAGACTCTCCACCGAAACGAAGCAAAGTTAGACAATCGAAACCGGCCGTACCTAATAAAGCGAGATCTTCTGGTGCTGTTAATTATAGGAGAACCACAAATATTAAAGCACATTGGAATGTGGATAAAGAAAAGCCAAAACTTGTAACACAAGTACTGAACCAAGCCAAAGCTCAACGAAAGTTTACTTTATCGAACCCAATGAAGGCCGCAAATATGATTAAGGTTGCGAAGATGCAGGCTAATAAAGCAAGTGTGCTCAAACAATCTGCACAAAAAGAGAAGATTAAATTATCGCAACTTTTGATGGAGTCAAAAAAATTAGATTTGTCCACCAACACACCTGACTGGACCGTCGCAGAAGTATGCTCGAAGGAAAAAGGTCTCCCTCCATCCCCTGAACTTTCGCCAACCGAATGCGAGTTTTTGGAAATCGAAAAAAGTTTAAAGATGAAAGATGAGATGGTGGGCACCGACGTTTTAAATTTGGAAATAAAAATAAACAAAATTCTAGAAGAAGACCGAAACGAGATTTTTAAATTTCAGAAGAAAGTTGAAACTATTGTAAATGAATTTGTTATTGCCCAAGACCAAAGAAATGAGAAAGTTATGCAAATTCTTACAACAATGAAAAAGAGCTCGAAACCAAGTTTATATTTAACTCCTCTAAGAGACATCACTGCAAACGTGAACCGTAAGAGTAGATTATATTCGCATTCGGATGGGAAGGTATTAAAGAAGACAACTCAACTGCACGAAGACAAAGTCATGGATAAAGCATTAAATTTATATAACTCAATGAGAAATATTTCTAAATCAATTTTAGCCACCCCTAAATTAAATAGGTCGAGTTTACAAACGCCCAAGAGTATAAAACAATCCCAAGGTGTGTCTATTTCAAAGATTATACAAAAACAATGTTTGATGTTACATGAAACTCCGTATAAAAATTAAAAATTCAGTTTGAGAGAAATTATTTATTGATGAACGCATTTGTTTTTTTTTTATTTTGTGTACAAATTTTATGAACTTCTAAATAAAAATATTTTTGTGTGTTTGCTTTTTTTTTACATAGATCTGCATGTTTAATCAAATTTGGCAATTGCAACCAGGGACGTGCTGAACCAACTTTTTTCAGGGGGGAGCAATCCTCAATTTGCCAACTGAATCAATTAAAAATTGCCAACTTTTTGTAAGTAATACATTGGGTATAAATTGGGACATAAAAAAATAGATCATTTTATAAATAATAAAAATATAATTTTCCCTATAAAAAATTCTTAATGTATCACTCGGCGACGTATGACTGGGCGACTGGTAAACTCGACGACGGTTAATTGGGCGACGGGAAAACTGGACGATGGTTAACTCGGCGATATTCCGGTAACTTTTGATAACGATAATAATCTGATAACTTTTTCCGCCGAGTGAAATTCATACTTTTGTATGTAAGATGCAACTTTTGAATTTGAACTTCGCGCCGACGTCTTCTCCAGAAAAAACACCATCTATTGAGAACTAACAAAGTTCAAACCTAAAATCACACTTCTTCGACGACACGGAAAATAACCTGGACCACCACGTTGTGAAATACCTACGATCGCCATCTAGTAACCAAATTCTTTCTTCCGGTGTACAAAACATAGTGTCAAAAACAACTGTAACAAAACAAATGATCGCTCCGAAAGAGAGACGAACATTAACTTCCAACACAAATAAAACTACCATCATATTTTGGGCAATGTCAATTCTTTTATTATATTTAATATTCTTGTTTGAGGAATTTAACCTGAAGCAATGATTTAACTTCTTCTTCTTCAGGTGCCTATCCGTTTCGGATGTTGGCTATCATCCTGACTATTTTGACCTTATTCACCGCTGCTCGGAAGAGTTCCGTGGTCGTCATAGAGTACCACGTTCTCAGGTTCCTCAACCAAGATATTCTTCTTCTGCCGACGCTTCTTTTTCCAGCTATTTTGCCTTGTAGAATGCACTGTAGCAGTTGATATCTACTCTCATTTCGCATTATGTGACCGAGATACTGCAATTTCCTACTTTTTACTGTGTTCACAACTTCAAGATCTTTCTCCATTCTTTTAAGTATCTCTCGGTTTGTCACACGTTCCACCCACGAAACCCTCAGGGTTCTTCGGTATAGCCACATCTCGAACGCCTGGAGTTTCTTTGTCGTGGCTTCCGTCAACGTCCAGGCCTCCACTCCATAGAATAGTACAGGAAAAACGTAGCATCTCAACATTCTGTTCTTTGTTGCTATCGTCAAGTTATGGCTCTTAAACAGCGCAGACATTCTGATAAACACACTTCTAGCTTTCTCGATGCGACATTTAATTTCTTGGGAATGGTCCCATTGTTCATTGATGATGGTGCCTAGGTATGTGTATCTACTGACTCTTTCTATTATTTGGTTGTTGACTTTTAGTTGGCAGTTTGTGATATTATTCTTACTAATGATCATAAATTTAGTCTTTTGCAAGTTAATATCCAGCCCATATTGACTGCTACTTTCACACATCTTGTTCATTAGCTGATGTAGGCCCATTATACTATCCGCTAGGATCACTGTATCGTCAGCATACCTAATGTTATTTAGTTGTTCCCCATTTAATACTATTCCCGCGTCAGTCCCATCAAGCGCTTCTCTAAAGATATATTCGGAATAGAGGTTGAACAGCAGAGGTGACAAGACACATCCTTGTCTCACTCCTCTCATAATGCGTACCTCCTCCGTCTGCTCCCCCTCCACCCGCACCACTGCTTCTTGGTTCCAGTAGAGGTCTGCTATTATTCTCAAATCCCTTCCATCCAGCCCAATCTTCTTCAGGATCTCCATCATCTTCCCATGCTGCACTCTATCAAACGCTTTCCGATAGTCCACAAAGCAAACGTAAACATCACAGTTCATATCTCTGCATCTTTGAATCAGGACTTGCACGCTAAAGAGAGCTTCCCTTGTTCCAACCGCATCTCGGAATCCAAATTGTGTAGGCGATATTTGTTCTTCGCAGAGTTTATATATTCTTCTGTGTATGATTTTTAAAAACACCTTTAAAAAGTGACTCATCAGACTGATGGTTCTATATTCTTCACATTTACTTGCATTTGGTTTTTTCGGTATTGTTACAAACTCTGACTTAAGCCACTCATGTGGTATGTTACCGCTATTATAAATTATGTTAAATATTCTTGTTAGCCACTTGAGTCCATCTTCGTCCATTAATTTAAAAAACTCTGCCTGAACTTGATCCGGTCCCGAGGATCTTCCGTCTTTCATTTGATTAACTGTCGCCTGCACTTCTTCTATCATGATAGTCGGTCCTGATTCTTCTTGTATTGCGGGTTTGTTTGGTCTATCGTCCTCAAAAAGCTGTTCTATGATGAACTGGAAATTTAAGTTTTTGCAAGTCTAACTCATTCTCGGTGGCTTTACGTTTGAGTTCATGTTTGTTCGTAATAGAGCAAGAAGTTAGTATTTTCCTGGTACATCCCTGTGAACATTAGGTAGCTTAGTTTCCCTTTATTAATCCAGATCAATGGTATCTGTGGAAAACAAATCTCATGGTTGATTGGAGACCTCATCTGTAATCCGGGGTCATTGACCTGAAATGTTTACTTTGGTTATTTTTCAATAAATTTTAAGTTTTAAATGATGTGAATTTGAACTTACCTTATTACATTGTTGTTATGTTATGTGATATTACTTTTGCTGTGGTTTTAAGATTAATTTTTGTCCAAGTATTATAAGGTCGCTATTCGCATACCACGATTTAATTAATAGGTAAATTGACTGAAGTTTTTGAATTATTGTGAACAATCTAAAATTAAAAGTGCTACAAGTGATTCTAAAATATGATTAATAATTACCACGTACCTAGGAAGAGCGAAGATAAGCTGCTTTATTTTGCAAATATGAAGAATATTGCTCAAAATCAGTCACTTCCGGTGAAGATAAGAAATTCACATAAAAGCGAGCGAAGTACGCATCCAATGGTCAGTCCTCAGTTGTATTTGTAATGTGCTCGAATAAACGTCGAGAAATTCAGAATAGTTTGGTTAGTTTTGGAATTAGCAGTTGGTACGAGATAGAATTTTTATGGTTGGCAGAATTTTGTGTGCGATCAAAAAGATTGATTAAAAAATTATTGGATTTCAATCGATATTGGTTTTATGCTGGTTTTTGAGAGCCATTTTGTGCAGCAATTGGAAAATTTTACTGCTTTTTATTATATCGAGCACGGCCTGGTTATGCTGGATAATTTCGTACCGTTGGATGAACTTTTGAGGTTACATGGAAATAAATTTTGGTTAAATTCAATAAACTTCAATATTACTCAATCAAATATTAGAATCAATTTTTACGTACCTGATTATTTTGGATATGCGATTGAATATCATACAGACGTGATACCGTTGTTTGGATTCGAGGACACCAACACATCTATTGAAGTTGCTGATAACAACACACCTGTTTCACCCGTTTATACAGAAGTTAATATCGTTCCCAGTGGCGCACTAAACAAAGGTAACTTTTACTTAAATTTAATTAAAACATTTTTAAAGGTTTCAAAAGTTAATATTTATTTGAATAATCGTGGACAACATTTTTGTAACAAAACTCTTTATGTATCTTGTAATTTAATATTTTCAAATTTACATCTATTATTTTTTCAATTACTGCGCAAACTATTTAGTTACTTTGTTTAGAGTTAATGTGTTTATTTCTAATAAATATTATTCTACATCAAGGTGTTACTAATTTAAAACCCAACAGGTTATGGGAACCAGTGATTCAGATTAAATCTGAAGGTAAAAACAATTAAAAAACGAGTGAAGTGATTCGCGGTAAAAAACTTAAGAATTAAAAAAACTGTAGTGAAAAACTTAAAAGCTGTTAAGTGCCAAAGTAAAAATAAAACTGTCACGCGTCAAAAACAATAAAAGTGAAAAATTTAAAATGGCATCAAGAGATGAAACGGAAAAAATCGAAAAATTGAAAGATGGCACAAACTATGAATTGTGGAAATTTCAGATTACGATTTTTTTCAAGGCGAAACAAATATCTGACGTTACTAGCGGCAAAACACAATGCCCTACAGAACAAAAGCCGAAAGATGAATGGGAAAGAAAAGATGCGTTAGCACAAAAAATAATAATTACATCAATTGAAAAGCAAATAATGATGCATTTGCTAAATTGTAAAACATCATGTGAAATGATGGTAAAATTAAAAATGTTATACGAAAGAGATAATCAACAACAGAAATACAATCTGTTACAGGAATTTTACAACCATAAATTCAAAAACGGAAGTAGCATGTCAAATTACATAAGCGAAGTGGAAAGTTTGGTATATAAATTAAAAAACGTGAACCAAGAAATCACAGAAACAATGGTAATAACAAAAATCTTATCGTGTTTACCAGAAAGTTATAGATACTTCATAAGTGCTTGGGAATCAACGCCCCAAGAAAACCAAAAATTAACTGAACTAACATCGAGACTTCTGGCAGAAGAAAAACGGAACAATAACCGAGAAACAGAAAATGATCAATTGGCATTTAATGCGAGAGAAGATCGAAGACGAAACGTAAAATTCGGTCGTAAAACAGGAGAAAATAGAAATTGCTACCGATGTAACAAACCAGGACATTTTGCAAGAGATTGCAATAAAACAGAAATAAATTGCAGAATATGTAAGAAAACCAATCATGAAGAAAAAGATTGTTTTTTTAGAAAACAAAATAACGTAAAAAATAATGTGCAGAAGCGATACGATGAAAACACAACTAAAAAATTGTCGTTTCTAACCCAAAGTGAAAAAGTAAAAAGTAACAAAAATGAAATCGAATTTTTTCTAGATTCCGGTGCAACGTCACATATGACAAATGAAAAAAGTATAATAAAAAACATGCAAGAAGAAAACACCGAAATAGGAACTGCAAAAACGGGTGAAAAAATGAAATCGCAAGGCAGCGGTAAAATTGAAACCGAAGAATGTACACTTCGAGACGTAAATTACGTGCCAAAACTAAACAAAAATTTGTTATCAGTAAGCAAGATAACGAAAAGTGGCGCGGAAGTAATATTTAAAAACAAAACAGTTCAAGTGAAAAAAGACAATATTAAAATACTGGAAGGTACAATCGGGGAAAATGGCCTATACGTAATTAAAATGAATAAAATAAAAGAAAGTGCATTTTTAACCGAAAATGAAAACAAACCAACAAACGTAAAATTATATTCCAGCGAAAAAGATGAAGAATCTGAAATTAAAACTGAAAATGAAGATGAATTTGAAGAAATTCAAAACTTTGATGAACAAATAGAGGATGAAGAACAAAATGATACTGAAAACGAAGAGCCAGAAATAACTGAAGAAGTTGGAAGAGGAAAACGAAGTAAAAATTTACCCAGAAAATTTAAAGACTACGCTATGCTAACATATGAAGAAGCATTAAAAAGTGAAGATAAAACTAAGTGGCTACAAGCAATTGAAGAAGAGAAAAATTCTCTCAGAGAAAATAATACTTGGACACTAGTGAACAAAAGTGAAACAAACAAAAAAAAGGTGTTGACCAACAAATGGGTATTCAAAGTAAAAGACGATGGTTCGTACAAAGCGCGACTCGTGGTACGCGGGTGTGAACAAAGAGATGGAATAGACTATAGTGAGACATTTAGTCCGGTAATAAGCAGTTGTGCAATCAGAATAATATTCGCGATAGCAGCTGAAAGAAATGCAGAAATAGTGAAATTCGATATAAAAACCGCCTTTTTATATGGTACATTAACAGATGAGGTATTTATGGAAATTCCTCAAGGTTACAAAATTGAAAATAAAACGTGCAGATTAAATAAAGCCCTTTATGGATTGAAACAGGCTCCATTAAACTGGAACAAACGGTTCACAGAATTAAAAAAAACTGGATTAAAACCATTGAAATCTGAACAATGCGTGTTTAAATCAGAAAAGCTAATACTAGCAATATATGTTGATGACGGCTTACTCATTGGAAATAACAAAGAAGAAATGGATGAATTTTTGGAAAAACTAAAAAATGAATTTAAATTTACGATAACTAGAAACCCGAAGACTTTTCTAGGTATCGAAATAAAACAAGACGAAACTGGAATAAATGCGACGGGCCTAAATTGACCCAAAGAGAGAGTAAGCGGACACGGGACCAGTTGCACGACGGCTGGCTCAGTGGAGTGGTCGTGGTCGATTTTGGTATTTGAAATACCCGGGGGAACTGGCCGGCGCGTAAGGGACTTACCTCTCTTTCTATTGAACGGGGGGGGAAAGGATGGGCGCCACCAAGACGAAGTAATTCGCCCACACTTCCCAACGGTCCTTCGCTCGCAGTCCTGGGTGCAAACGAAGGAGAGATAGCGTGGACTAACGAATAAATAATAATTAACGACGGGTAATAAGGTCGCTTTAACGGCGGTAACAAAATTTATTAACGAACACAAAGATACTTAACCTAACGGCCTAAAATTACCCGACTTAATCTACAAAAGTTAACAAGATTAACAATTAACAAATAACTACTGAACATATTAAATAAAACTAAACAATTTTTGTAACAGGATTTAACAATTAACAACTAACTACTGAACGTATTAAATATAACTAAACAATTTTTATAACAGGATTGAACAATTAACAACTAACTACTGAACGTATTAAATATAACTAAACAATTTTTGTAACAGGATTGAACAATTAACAAAGAAAGAGAGTTCACGATACCTTTTATAGAGCCACCAGCGACCTTCTAATTCCCCAATAATTGGAGCGGGTTACCTACGCGTAACCGACAAGTACGGTGGAAACGACCGACGACGGTGTTAATATTTGCAATTCGCAATCACCCGAACATTCAAAAGACAAAACCTTGTCGTTTCCGCACTTCTTTCTCATAGGCACTAACTCCCAAAACTATCACAAACAACCTTCCTCAAATCAACGACCTCAATTTTTTTTCTGACTTTTTATTCTCCTCTCTTTTTTTTCAAATCCCAGCCCTCTAATTTTTTTTTTATTAATTAAAAAAAATGCGTCCAAAAATTGAAACGAAGGTCACACCCCCCTTACCAAAGAAACACTTCGGTGGGGTAGGAGCAACTAAAGGGACGAAACAACCTAAACTAAAGAAAATTAAAATAAAATGACGACGGGACTAATCTTCCGGGGTAGGCTTGAGGTCTTGTGCATGCCAAACACCACGAATATCTCCGGATTCATCCGAGAGTTCGTAAGTCGCGTTTGACAGCTGTGACTTGATAATAAATGGGCCCACAAACTTGGGGGCAAGTTTCGCATTATAGAATCGCGAAGCGTCTGACAGGACGTGATTGCGACGCCAAACCGAATCCCCAACACGGAAATTTGCGGGTCTACGACGAAGGTCGTAGTAATGCTTATTTTTCTCATAAGCGGCCTGTAGCCGCACGACAATATCGTCATATAACAATTGGAAGTCTTTAGGTCCTTTCATCCTCGAACGATCTCCAAACGACACTTCTGTCGCTTCAGAGTCATCCGGCTCTATTGCGCTACCGTTTATGCACATCTCCTTACCGAAATTCGCGAAATAAGGCGTTACGCCGGTAACTTCATGAACGGCGGTCCGCATCGCGCAAGCCACTTGTGCCAAATATTTGTCCCAAGTGCGGTGATTATCAGCGACATAAGAAGCGAGCATAGTTTTGAGTACGCGATTCACTCTCTCAACTGGATTCGCTTGAGGGTGATAAAGAGCACTAAAAGTAATCTTAGCTTGGTAACGACGTACCATGTTCTGGAATTCACGACTCCTAAACTGAACACCGTTATCACACAATATAATTTCTGGCACACCAAACATCAGAAAGACTTCCTCTTCAACGCGTCGCGTCACGGCAGCAGCAGTAGCGGCACGCAAGGGAAAACATAGCGAAAATTTTGAAAAATAATCCGCCACCACCAAAATATAACAATATCCGCGTGTAGACCGGGGTAAAGGCCCAACAAGATCTACAGAGATCATCTGCCACGGTCTCGTAACTACAGGATGGCGAACCATTAAACCAGCCGGCTTCTTCTGCTCTGGTTTGTGAGCAATGCAAATGGAACAGCGATTCACATACTTAGTGACAGTATATTTCATTTTTGGCCAATAAAAATTACGAGCAACCCGATCTAAAGTTTTCCGAATGCCTAAATGACCTGAGGTAGGTTCATCGTGACAAGACCGGATAACATCGCGTCGGCGATGGTCAGCCAAGACCTCTTTCCAAGTATCAACCTCTTCTCGTAAGTCTGGATAATCGGCAGGAACGTGTTTATAAAGAACACCATTTTCTACTTTCCACTTCGGAAATGAATTCGGTTTATTCGCGATACGCGCAAGCATGGACCGATACCACTTGTCGGGGCCAGCCACGCGATCCATATCAGTCGCATTTATAATGTCAATCACACTCACTGAAGGTTCTACAACAACTGTTCCGTCCGACACAGCGGCGAGGACCGGAACTGCACGCGACAACGCGTCAGGCACTATATTGTCTTTGCCCTTACGGTGTATGACTTCAAAATCATACTGCTGTAGCCTCACTGCCCATCTACATAAACGACCAGTAGGCTCTTTTAAATTAGCCAACCAAACAAGACTATAATGGTCCGTAATAACTTTAAAATGCGACCCTTCGAGGTAAGGACGCAACTTCTCCACGGCCCACATTACCGCGAGACACTCTCTCTCAGTGACCGAAAAATTCTGCTCTTGTTTCGTCAAAGAGCGGCTCAAATAACTAATGACCCTCTCGTCCCCATCGACTTCTTGAGTCAACACGGCCGCGATTCCGTACCCGGATGCGTCGGTCTGAACAGAAAAAGGGAAAGAAAAATCGGGACAAGTAAGGATGGGAGCACTCACTAAATTGTTCTTAAGGGTCTTTAGCGCAAAATCACACTCTTCTGTCCATAAAAAGTGGTGATTACGCCGAAGCAAGGCAGTCATTGGTGAGATTATCGATGAAAAGTTCGGGATAAACCGGCGGTACCACGATACCATACCGATAATGCGACGTACTTCTGTCACGCACTTAGGTGCAGGGACACGCAAAATCGCGTCTACCTTTTGAGGGTCAACCGATAAACCTTGGTCACTGACTACATAACCGAGATAAGTCAACTGAGACAAGCACCAATTACACTTGTCTTTACTGAGGGTGAGGCCGGAGTCTCTTAGTCTTTTTAACACCTCGCGCAAAACATCCATGTGCTTCTCAAAAGTTGGGGTGCAGATGATAACATCATCTAGGTATACGAACACAAACGGTTCGAGCTCAGGGCCCAAAACCTTGTCCACATAACGCTGCCAAGTTGCAGGTGCGTTATGAAGACCGAAAGCCATGCGGGTAAATTGGAACAATCCTCGACCAGGGATGGTAAAAGCAGTGTACTGCTTGGAGTCGGGATCCAATGGAATCTGCCAATACGCAGATTTGATATCGAGGCTGGTAATGTACTGGGCATTACCCAAGCGATCCAAAATCGACGAAACATAGGGGAGGGGATACGCATCACGTTCGCTGACAGCATTGACTTTTCTAAAATCCACGCAAAATCGGAATTTTCCATCCTTCTTCTTCACTAGAAGTACGGGACTAGACCAACCACTGTTCGATTCTTCCACGACGCCCGCATCGAGCATCGTCTTCAATTCTTCGTCGATCTGGCGCTGTACGACAGGGGACACAGGGTAGTAGCGCTGCTTGATGGGTGGGGAAGTAGTTACAATCCGGTGCGACACATTAGTAGCACATCCAAGAATGTTAGGGACAATCGACGGAAAGGACTCATCTATTAAGGAGCTCAACTCCATTTTCTGTTCGTCAGTCAACTTTGACACAGGCGTTACCGTAGACGACACAGACATCACAGTGGCAGCATCAGGATTCGAAAAGCGCCATTCTCCACGGAACACATCAGGGACAAAGCCTATGGTTTTCCAAAAATCGATACCTAGGATCAGCAGTGGAGATACATCAGGGACAACAAGGGCAGTAATAATTACGGTTCGACCGCTTAAATTGATCGGAAGATCGACGGCACCGGCAACCAAAATTGAACGTCCATTGGCCAACGCACAACCAGAACGAAAACGACGATTCATACTAAATCCGGTTTGAGACAAAATATCCCAACCTTTTCCACCAATAATAGTGCGCGTAGCACCAGAGTCCAATAACGCGAAAATCCGAGTACCGCAAATGTCTACAGTAACATACGGACGTTCATCGTCGCGCGCATGTTCGATGATAAAATCCAACAACACTTTATTTTTAATAAACAGTCTATCGCGTTCCGACAACAACTCATGAACGTAACGGGACGAATTTCGAAAGACATGCGAGGTAGCGAGCCCGTATTTCACTGACCTCGACGATCGTTTCCCGAACTCGAAGCACATTTGGGGCAGGTAAGCACCGTAAAGTTTGGCTCACCGCAACGATAACAATACAGGGAAGCTTTCCTCGGAGCCGTACACTCCCGAGCTAAATGACGGGGTGAATTACAGTTCCAACACAATGAAGGCTTGGACCTATGCAACGATTGCGCGACGTCACGGGGTGCAGGAGATGTAGTCACCGCAGCAAAACGAGCAGAAGGCGCCGCAGGAGAGGATGAAGGACGATGGAAGGTTTTTCCCATCCCACTGTCTGAGAATTCACCATAAGTGTCTAAATAAGCAAGGTCTGGCTCTAAGTCAGACTTACGTTTAACCGGGGGCACATAATTTTCAATTTGGGAGCGTTTCTCCTCAATCGCCTTACCCAATCTTGCCAGATGGCGAAACGACGTAATTTCAGACAAACCCAAGTGCGTCTGATAAAAAGGAGTGAGATTTCTACGCACGATTTTCAACTGCCTAGCTTCAGAAAGTTTTTCGGTTAATCGCGAAAACATGTTGGTAAGAATCGCGACATACATCCCTAAAGACTCGTTAGCACCTTGAGTGCGACGCTCAATTTCTCTTAACAACACATCATCGTAATCCGGTGGTAAATATTCATCGCGTAACGCGGTAGCTAGTTCGTTCCAATTTCGACAAAGTACTTTGTTGGCACGAAACCAAACTAAAGCTTTGTCCTTGAAAAGGTCAAAAGATTCCCGGAACAAACGTTCCTTAGACACATTGCGAGCTACGCTAAGCTCTTCAACTTGTTCTAGAAACGCGTTAACTGATTGGGACTTATCACCTTTAAAAGAAATACCCCATTTTACCACTGGGATAGGTTTGACATAATCTGAACTCGGCGATGAAACCGAAACCAATGGGGGATCCGAAACGGACTGATTGTTTGATGTAGGAGCGATAGTAGCCAAAACAGCACCAGGGGCCGTTACATTTAACGCCGAAGGAGCAGCCTCAACAAAAGCAGAAGAGTTTATCACAGGTGGGACGGCAGTATCGGTCGTAACCAACTCTTGTGAAACCGACATATTCAACTTTGCTAAACCCTCAGCCAAATCTGGGGTACCAGTAACCGCAGCAGAACTATCTAGTGACAATCGAGCAGTTTCAAAGCCCGAAACATAATCACGAAGCGACACGAACCAATCCGCCTTAAGCAGAGCCTGCGCACCGTTTTCCGGGACCGAACTTCTAATTCGATTGAAAACATGAACTAGTTTTGTCTCACAGACAACGTCCGCTTTACTTAAATCCGCAGTCTCAAACAACATAGTTAACGACTCAAATGCATTGCCAATGGCCGCGGCATCAGTCTCAAAACTAAACATATGTTGGGGACGAAATATGTTTGGGTTGTCACGCTCGGCGTTCAAAGCCTTACGCAGCAACTTCCTCAAGTTAACAACGGTGGAGTCCGAGGGGATACCACGAACTGAAAGTTCAAAACTTAGTTCTGACTTCAGCAGTCTATCCACATTAAACCTATATCCGCTCAACAAAACCTGGAGCGTGTTCTCCATCGCCGACTTAGGCGAAGCTAAAGACATAATTTAAATTTTCCAATAAATACGCAAGAAGACTTGGTTAACTGCCAAAATAAGCAAACTCGAGGGCCTCAAGACGATGGGCGCCAAATTTGCGACGGGCCTAAATTGACCCAAAGAGAGAGTAAGCGGACACGGGACCAGTTGCACGACGGCTGGCTCAGTGGAGTGGTCGTGGTCGATTTTGGTATTTGAAATACCCGGGGGAACTGGCCGGCGCGTAAGGGACTTACCTCTCTTTCTATTGAACGGGGGGGGAAAGGATGGGCGCCACCAAGACGAAGTAATTCGCCCACACTTCCCAACGGTCCTTCGCTCGCAGTCCTGGGTGCAAACGAAGGAGAGATAGCGTGGACTAACGAATAAATAATAATTAACGACGGGTAATAAGGTCGCTTTAACGGCGGTAACAAAATTTATTAACGAACACAAAGATACTTAACCTAACGGCCTAAAATTACCCGACTTAATCTACAAAAGTTAACAAGATTAACAATTAACAAATAACTACTGAACATATTAAATAAAACTAAACAATTTTTGTAACAGGATTTAACAATTAACAACTAACTACTGAACGTATTAAATATAACTAAACAATTTTTATAACAGGATTGAACAATTAACAACTAACTACTGAACGTATTAAATATAACTAAACAATTTTTGTAACAGGATTGAACAATTAACAAAGAAAGAGAGTTCACGATACCTTTTATAGAGCCACCAGCGACCTTCTAATTCCCCAATAATTGGAGCGGGTTACCTACGCGTAACCGACAAGTACGGTGGAAACGACCGACGACGGTGTTAATATTTGCAATTCGCAATCACCCGAACATTCAAAAGACAAAACCTTGTCGTTTCCGCACTTCTTTCTCATAGGCACTAACTCCCAAAACTATCACAAACAACCTTCCTCAAATCAACGACCTCAATTTTTTTTCTGACTTTTTATTCTCCTCTCTTTTTTTTTCAAATCCCAGCCCTCTAATTTTTTTTTTATTAATTAAAAAAAATGCGTCCAAAAATTGAAACGAAGGTCACATAAAGTTAAGTAAAAACGAAAAAGTAAAACAAATTATTGAAAATTTCAACATGAGCGAAAGTAATCCTAGTAAAATTCCATTGAGCAACTCCGACGTACAAAGAAGTGATGAAACCAAAGACGATAAATTTAAAAAATTAAAGACGGGACGATTAAAATTGAATATTGTAATACAGCAGATCAAATTGCCGACATACTAACTAAGCTATTAGATAATGTAAAATTCAATCGGTTCCGAGATTTTTTTATGGAAAAATGTTAAAATGTTAAAATTGCAAAATTATGTTTTAGTTCGTAAATTTTGTTGTTTGATTGTTTAACAAAGTAAATTTCATTTACGAGGGAGTGTTAAGATAAAATGTTTAAGTAAATGGAATTAAGAATGTAAAAAACAACAGAGCATAAGTTTGATGTAACCAAGTAGAACGCAGTGTGCAAGTCAAGTGGTCGTCAGTCAGAAGTAAAAGTAAAAATTGTAGCGAACATTTCATCAATGTATTATTTCAATTACTGCGCAAACTATTTAGTTACTTTGTTTAGAGTTAATGTGTTTATTTCTAATAAATATTATTCTACATCAAGGTGTTACTAATTTAAAACCCAACATTGGCAACTCTTCCAAGACCCGCTGTACTTCATTGTAAAAAGCATCTACCTCTTCTTCCGTCCCGTCGGCCGTAGGAGCATACACCTGAATTAAATTGACTGGAACAGGATTGGCGTCAATCTGTAACAGCATGACCCTCTCTGATATGGGCACGAAGTTGTTTACATGTCTTCCGATGTTGTTGGAAACAATCATTCCGACCCCCCCCCCCGCCGGTGCGTGTCATCCGACATTCCCGAGTAGTATACCCCACAGTCTCCAACTCTGCAGTATCCCGTGCCTGGCCATCTCATTTCGCTGATGCCCATGATATCGATTTTCATTCTCTGCATTTCCTGTATGGCATTGTATATCTTTCCAGCCTGGGACATTGTTCGCACGTTCCATGTTGCAATCTTAAGCATCGGCTCCTCTTTATTTCTTCCATTCATAGCTCTATTCAACGCCGCCCCCCCCCCCGGATATCCGATTGGGGGGCTTGAAACTCCGGTACATTTTGAATCAAATACAGCCATGTTGATGATTTACTAGGAATATCCAGTTGGATCTTTAATGCAGTGGTTTTCCGTTGCCTTCTGCATCCTATGCCGTTGACCATACCATTTGGTTCATCCGTCTTCAGAGAGGATTTCTCCCCTCAAAGGCAAGAGGGTGCCTTCTACTTGTTGGTTCATCCACCCGTAGCTGTTGACCATTCAAGGTGTTGCTTATACCGGCAATATTTCGGAGTTCGCCATATCTGGCTCCCCTCACTTAGTTTTGCCTGCGGGTCAACGCAGTTTCCAGGGTGTGGCGCGTGGAGCCATAAGTGAGAGTTGGGTCCCCTGCGAGGACCAGTTACCAAAGACCACCTCCCGTTATAACCGATCGGTGTGACCGTCTCGGTAAAAGGTGCTACCTCTGCAGCGTAACCCCATACACCCCAATGATTTAACTAATCGTGACCTAATAAATCTGTATATTTAATTACCCTGAAAGTCGATTTGTTTTAAATCGCTTTATTGATTTCGATACCTTTTAAATTTTTATTTAATCCTTAGGATTGTAATATTATTTTCTTCATGTACTTAGTACGTTTATTGAAGATTGTGGAAAGTTATGTGTTTTATTGAAACACTAGCTGTTAATGGAAAAAAACCTTTTAATCTACCTTTAAATAACCACCCTTGAATTACAATGTACTACCTAATTAATTGTAACTTATTTAAACTCAGTTGAAACAATTATTTATATTTGGTTAGCTGGTTTAAATCAAGGAATCCTTCGTTGGTTTTATAGTGGCTAAAATATTATATATCTCGCCGGGCCCAACGTTCTTCTAGAAAAACATGAGAGTTACAGCTGTTCAAATACAAATTAGAATCACAACCTAATTCAAACAAGTTCAATCATCCTGTATTTGAATACAAAAGATACCTAATTTACCAATGTTAAAACCCAGATCTAAGTTTTCTTCTTAGTCGTGTTGTTCGTTTCCGAACGTCGTGACCCATCTCTTTCTAAGAGTTACGAGATCTAAGTTACGACAACTTAATTAGCAACAAATCTTTGGGAACAGTTCAATGTAATTTGCTTTATGGTTTGCATTTAGGGGACGTCCATAAATCACGTGAGGTGTTTTTTCAAAAATTTTGACCCCCCCCTCCTTCTTGGTGAGATGTCGTGGGACTCCCCCCCCTATCTAAATCTCACGTGAGATTTTCTTTATAATTTTTCAATAATTAAATTTAGTAGGCTTATTTTAAGAAACTTTCAGATTACCTTCAATATTAAGGATATAGGCATAAAAAGGCTAAAAATTCGGTCTCTAGTTTTATAATACTAATATAATCGCTGAATTAAAAAGTTGACGTGAGATTTTATTTGAGCCCCCCTCCCCTTCGGTGAGATTTGGTGAGATTTTGACGGACCCCCCCCTCCCCCATTTTACCTCACGTGATTTATGGACGTCCCCTTAAGCAGAGTGATAGTGCGTAATTTATTTTCCACCTCACTAGGGGTTGTTTTAATCTTTTACCCAAATCGGAGAAGCTAAATGTACACGTAACGAACCCAAAACCATTGTTTTAAATAAGTTAATCATCTACCACGATATAAAGATTTGTAAACTTATCGTACATCATTACTCGGCTTTGTGGGGACTTAGTAACAGATTGAATTCATTTAATCAAGTCTTTTTACCTGCAAACAATTAGCAATAACTTTGACCAAACACCCTGTATATAAATATTTACTTTACTAACAGATTACCTATTTTAAATAATGAAACCTCTCATCTATAAATCCAAACTCATTTGAAATTAAAACATCCTGTATATAACAATTGTTAGCATTTACTTTGTATTAATAAAAACAAGTTACTATTAGAAATTTGACCTTGCAGTTTAAAAGAATCCCTTTGTGCCTTTCTAACATGTGGCAATGATCTACATTTAGCCTTGAATAGAATAGTTAAAATTTTCCACTGTCGCACCCTTGAAATTACAACACCCGGCTTGGGTTACTACACCCCCTTACCTACGAATCCAAAAAATGCCCGCACTCTTTAACCTTGTAACAAATATTTTCCATAAGTGAACTATTTCTACCTTCAATAATAAATAACTTTAAAATGCATTTAGAAAACCGAATTTCTATAATGTAAAACCCTTTAAAACAACCTGTTAAGTTTTCTGAAACAATGAAATTAGGTTAAACACGAATCAATTGAATTAACATCCATTTTGTCCAAATTTTAGTAATAAACAAAAAAAACTTATTAATTAATGCATAAATTATACCTGTTAATTAGAACAAAAGCACACTAAAAGAAAGCTAACACTCAGAAATTATCTGTATTCAAAATTATGAAATGACGGACAACTGGTATGTTCAATGGTTTACGAACAAGTGCTCGTTTCTTTACTAAAGTCTACACGGTGCGGGCCGTTTTGCTTCCGCATGCGCATTATACATCATGGTCGTGATTGCTTTGTATTGCATTTTTGTTTGTATAACCTCAACATAATAATTATAAGATTTGTTGAAGAATTCTTCTTCTTGTTTGTTCTTGTGCACATTTATAGGCACAACTATAACAACTGAACGGTTTCTCACCGGTATGAGTTCTTAAATATCTTTGCAAGTTTGATTTATCTGCAAAAGTACACTCACAAATATAACAGCTAAATGGTTTCTCGCCGGTATGAGTTCTTAAATGTATTTTTATTTTACTGTATTTTACTGAAAATGGGTTTACGATGGGTCCTGTTTTAGCGGCTGTAAGAAGTAGAAATACTACATTAACCGTTCCACCAGAGAATGAAACAATCGGAAGCCACACAAAAATTGTACCTCAACGAAGATTGTTTTCAATTAAAAGTTCTGTTGAAATGTCAAGTCGTGAGGAGTCACAGAGGATTGCTTCAAGTACTAATTTAATACACTTACTAGTATTATTACGATTTAATTATAATAATGTAAATAAATATTTTGAAATTATCTCTTATTTATTTAAAACGATTTTTTTTTTACTGAAAATGGTAATGGTTCTATTTTGCAAGTAATTTAACTGTTCCTTTTAATAAACGGGGTTTTTTAAAAATAAAAATTAGTGTTATTTTGTGGCATGCTTTGAGGTTATACAAACAAGAATGCAATACAAAGCAATCACGACCATGATGTATAATGCGCATGCGGAAGCAAAACGGCCCGCACCGTGTAGACTTTAGTATGATACTTTTATAACAAAGAAATGACGCTAAATTAGCAAATTTGACCTTTAAAGACCCGCTTTCTTTCTATACCAATAGGTGTCGCTCCCAAATAAGACTTTAAAATGAAATATACAGGACGTCTAAAATATTCTAAACCAAAAGAAGCGGTAAATTAAAATTTAAATTAATTTTAAAATCTCAATATTACATGTATTTTCGTTTTTGAGATTATTATACGGGGCGTGAAGCCCCCACTTAAAAAATGTAATGTACCATGCACTCCCCCACTTAAAAAAAAATTTATAATGTTTTCATCAGATAATCCGATATTGCGTATTTTTTACCAGGGTATAAAGTGAGGACCGGCTAATGCAAAAATTGCATATAAAGCGAGGTTCACGACAAAGTGAGGTCCATATACGGACCTCACTTTACAAAATTGTTTATTAGCCCCCTCTATCATCAGCTATGCTATTCGTACTAAAATTTAGTGGACCTCACTTTAATAGAAGCACCACAATTTTGCATATTTTTAGTTTTTAGATTTACCGCTTGGGGGCGCTCTGTTAATGTATACATTCCATACAAGTATATTTTGTTAACATTACATTACAGTGTACCATGCAAAGTTAGGTCCGGAAAACTGGCAATAGCGCCCGGTACTCATTTTGTACGATTCCTGAATTATGACCTTGCATCAATTAAAATACTTTCTTACCTCGCGTAGAAGATGATAAATTTAGAATGCGAAATAAAATACCATTACTAGCTACTCGAGATAAGAAGAATCATTTCATGATCACAACTCAATGAATTGTAATTCTATCACAGGTCAAAATCATTACTTTATTTAAATTTTTGCCCTTAACTAATTTATAAAATGTAAAATCAGACCATGGAAAACCAGAAAGAAAATGATCGTGTTTTTAGATCTTCATCTCGCTTTCGGTATTATCCCGGTACTACTTAATTGCTAGTCAAGGTCGCTTTAAAAATTCTGTGTTGATTGCGAAAAAGTGCTTAAGTCAATATTTGTCAAACTGAGATAATGGCGAAAACAAATTATGGGCAAAATTGAATTTGGTTTACTGAGGAACCTTTTTTAGGGATATAATTTTGTTTTGCAAGTTTATTATTAAATGTAATGTTATTACAGGCATATAACTAAATAATTATTGAGAAAAACTGAAAATTACACCAATTAAATTGATTACTTTCGACTTAGGCGAAAGGTATTCTATTAAATAACTGCCTTAATATGTACGCTATGACTTAGGCAATTATACCAAAAGAAAGAGCAAGTTTTCCTCTATCTGAATAAGTCAAAACCCCAATTTTGCAAAAACATGACTTAAGCACTTTTTTGCAATCAACACAGAATTAAGTTACCTGTACAT
The DNA here is from genome assembly GCA_932274525.1 of Podabrus alpinus. Taxonomy (NCBI): domain Eukaryota; kingdom Metazoa; phylum Arthropoda; class Insecta; order Coleoptera; family Cantharidae; genus Podabrus; species Podabrus alpinus. The sequence continues at coordinate 101,339,488 of OW026452.1, forward strand.
TTCGTTTGAATTATTTGAATTTGTTTATAATCAAATAAGCAATATTGTGAGTTTTTGGTTAAAGCGTCGTTGGGGGGGGGGGGGGGAGTTCTAACCTTGGCAGATCCATAACTCTGTTGGTTTGGTTTTCGTGGAAATGCCATAGCGACAGGTGTCTGGGAAGTCTAGGTGACCTCAACCGTGGGCAGCCCTGACGAGAGGTGATAAGGAATCCATACGGAGACCTGATCTTAACCAAAACTCACGAAATTGCTTAATGAGAAAGATAAACGATTGAGGCCAGGTTTCCCGAAGGATTCCTAGATACCTGTCGCTATGGCATCTCCACGAAAACCAAACCAACAGAGTTATGGATCTGCCAAGGTTAGAACTCCCCCCCCCAACGACGCTTTAACCAAAAACTCACGATATTGCTTAATGAGAAACATAAACGATTAAGGCCATGTTTCCCGAAGGATTCCTAGACACCTCACAGTTATTATGACTGTAAAATGAAACTATATGATGTGACAAATAGTCGAATTGGAAATCATTCTTGTAGTGAATGCTTCGGGTAGTATCGATAGTCGGTCGAAAAAATAGTCGGCCCGTTAAAAGTCGGTCCGTTAAAAGTCGGTCGGTTGAAAGTCCCGTTGAAAGTCGGTCGAAAAAATAGTCGGTCCGTTAAAAGTCGGTCGGTTGAAAGTCGGTCGGTTGAAAGTCGGTCGGTTCAAGCTGACTCGGTCGGTTGAAAGTCGGTCCAGTGGACGGGAACCTTGACAATGGATTACCCTCCTTATCGAATGCACACCCCAAAATTCAAAGGAAAAAAAATTTTAATTTTTTCACATTTTCGGCAACACACGGGTTATTTTCCATTTTTTTGATTATATTTATTACTAATATCCACTAATCACACCCCCATCTATCCGAATTTCAAAGAAAAATTCAAATCGAAGCGAAAAAATTTCACTCGATTTCAAGGAACAACGGGCGAACGATGGGACATCGACCGGGGTCTGCCGCATACTCGATGCTAATTTCCCGTACTTTTCAAAAGTCGATATTTTGTGTTTTTTTCATCGGAATCTCGCAAAATATTATTTCTATAGACTAAAACAAGCCTGTTCTTTAGTGTGTAGCTGAAGAAATTTTTTTTCAGCTAGTCAGAGATAGATAACTTCCCCCAAATTTCCTTACCTTGTTAAAAACAGAAACTTGGTTGAAAGATAAAAAATGGTGATCTAGCATTATGACACCATGGCAATACCGTCGGACCTCACTTTGTCAGATCCGCGATTAAATAATTGTATATAGGGCCTCACATTGTTAGAAGGACAATAATTAATACGGACCTCACTACAATAGATAAACGGTCGGTCCTCACTACGTTTAATATACACGTAAATAAAAAGGAAGACTGGTTCTCTCTCATAATTTTCGAGTATACTCATGATTTTATGATTCTCATCGAGGAAATAAGTTTTTTTAATTGGTCTTAGATGCTCTAAGTCTATTTCTTCTAGTAGTCCTCACTTTATAGGCTACACTGTATGTCCTCGCTTTGTTACCTGACCGTAAAAGCATATGTATATTATACAAGATGGATAATTCGAATATTTTAACTCAACGAGGAAACGAAAAATACACTAGAGATGGATATCTTTATACCAAAGATAAAATAAATAAGGAAGGTTCAATTCAATTCTGGCGTTGTGAGTTGAAAAATACAAGATGTAGGGGTCGAATTTGGACCAACATAGATGACGATTCCTTTCATTCTTTGCGAAATGAACATACGTGTAGTACCACGGGAAATGCTGCAAATGTGGTAATGCAAACCGTTGCAACAAGTGTGAAACGCAAGGCAACCACGACAATGGAAACTCCAGCGAATATTAGGGCACAAGCCAATGCAGATTGATGTTCCTATTGCAGTGCATGGAAACCTTCCAAGCGCAGATCACATGCGCAGGAACATTCAAAGAACGAGAAACAAAGCCATAAATGCGCCGTCCAACCCCCAATCTCGAGAAGATATAATTATTCCGCAAGACTATTCCCGGTACGAGTATAGCCCAACTAATTTTGAGCGTTTTCTTTTAGCAGATTCAGGCGAATTAGAAAACGATCCACAGCGAATTTTAATATTTGGTCGAGAGTATCACTCAACATGGACGTCCCAAATGAGAGAATTGTTTATGGACGGCACATTCTTACTATCGCCTCCTCTTTTTTCTCAAATTTTTGTGGTATTATCCAGAAAAAATGGCGGCGGAGTTTATCCAGTATTATTTTGTTTGCTGCCCGACAAAACTGCTGAAACGTACACGAAATTGTTAACTATGATACGCGACCTTTGGCCTCACCTAAATCCAGAGAGTATAGCTGTGGATTTCGAACTTGCCATCCACCAAGCTATTCGTACTGTATTTCCAGAAGCAAACATTAACGGTTGTTTATTTCATTTAGTGAAAAATCTTCGAAAACATTTGGCAGCAGTGCAACTTCTAGCAAGATACAATACTGATGTCACTTTTGCATTACATGCAAAAATGATAACGTCTATTGCATTTGTTCCCCAAGATGACATTATTCATGCAATAACAAATCTAGAAAGTTATTTTCCGGAAGAGCTAGAACCCAGTTTGGAATGGTTCACCAACACATATATAGGACGCCTTCGAAATAATGGAACACGAGCTACCGCAACATTCCCTACTGATGTTTGGTCCGTATATCAACGGACATTAAATGGAACTGATAGAACCAATAATTTTGCAGAAGCATGCCATCGAAAAATACAATTAGGCTTTGGTAGTGGAATTTCTCACCCCAATTTGTGGAACTTTATTAACAAATTGAAATCTATTCAAACAAGGTGGAACTCGCTTTAGCGGCAGTTCCTAGGCTTCTATACAGCTACCTTTCTGGTGTGAAAAGTTGTTATTGCTAGTTATTTTTGGTCGACATAATATTTATAATGTATCATCAGATAATCCGATAATCTGCACCAATTAAATTTTTCGAAATAACTTCTTATTAGAGTATCAATGTCTTAACGGATCAAAAGATCAAACGATTAACGAATCAAAGGATCAACGTATCAACAGATCAACGGATCAACGTATCAACAGATCAACGGATCAATGTATCAACGTATTTAAATTTCTATATAGGTGAAAAATTATGTAAATAAAATATAACTTATATTTGGTCTGCATTGAGAATTAATCAGGTAAACTGCACTAATTATATTTTTGCGGTTGGTATTTATCATTCACTATCTCTTATTATAAAAGGCCAAGTCTTTCTTTCTGTCTGTCCCACGGAAATACCCGAAGCAAACCGAACCGAACGCACAACGTATCATCGGATCAACGTATCATCGTATCATTTTGTCTATATAGGACAGCTATTTCCAAAAAAGCATTATGTGAACTTCCATAATGCATAATGAAAATTTTGAAAATCCTGCTGCAAAGCGACGGCGATTGAATCGTGAGAGAAAAGCACGTACAAGAGCTAATAACACAGAAGAACAGCTTCGATCACAGCGACAAGCTGACGCTCGGTCTCATGCGATACGTCGACAACGTGAAACTTTGGAACAAACTCAAGCGCGGCAAGCTGCTGACGCTCGGTCCCATGCGATACGTCAACAACGTGAAACTTTAGAAGAAACTCAAGCGCGGCAAGCTGCTGACGTTCGGTCTCATGCGATACATCGACAGAAAGAAAATCGATACCAAAGTCAAGCAATTCAACTCCAAATAAGAGCATTGAGATTTGATGAATCTCACGTTACTCGACACGATTGTGGAGAAATGAATTCCATCTGTCAGTTCTGCGGCTCCAAGAATTTCGCCAAGGAGCGTCCAGTTGATAAACAATTTAACAACTGCTGTCATAAAGGAAAAGTGAAGATTCCGCAACCGCTCGATCAACATAGGAATCTATTGTTATACTAGATGATAGCCCGTCCGAGGACAGGTAGCTAGAAGGACGGGCAGGCAGCCAAGGTAACTTAAGATGAATGAAGATTAAGGAAAGCTCTCAGTGCAATCCAAAAGCCATATGACCTTGGCTGCCTGCCCGTCCTTCTAGCTACCCGTCCTCGGACGGGCTATCATCTAGTCTCTTATTATAAAAGGCCAAGTCCTTCCTTCCTTCATTCTGTCTGTCCCACGGAAATACCCGAAGCAAACCGAACCGAACGCATAACGGATAATACGTATCATCGGATCAACGTATCATCGGATGAACGTATCATCGGATCAACGTATCATCGTATCATTTTGTCTATATAGGACAGCTATTTCCAACAAAGCATTATGTGAACTTCCATAATGGATAATGAAAATTTTGAAAATCCTGCTGCAAAGCGACGGCGATTGAATCGTGAGAGAAAAGCACGTACAAGAGCTAATAACACAGAAGAACAGCTTCGATCACAGCGACAAGCTGACGCTCGGTCTCATGCGATACGTCGACAACGTGAAACTTTGGAACAAACTCAAGCGCGGCAAGCTGCTGACGCTCGGTCCCATGCGATACGTCAACAACGTGAAACATTAGAAGAAACTCAAGCGCGGCAAGCTGCTAACGCTCTATCCCATGCGACACGTCAACAACGTGAAACATTAGAAGAAACTCAAGCGCGGCAAGCTGCTAACGCTCTATCCCATGCGACACGTCAATAACGTGAAACATTAGAAGAAACTCAAGCGCTGCAAGCTGCTAACGCTCTATCCCATGCGATACGTCGACAACGTGAAACTTTGGAACAAACTCAAGCGCGGCAAGCTGCTGACGCTCGGTCCCATGCGATACGTCAACAACAAACTTTAGAAGAAACTCAAGCGCGGCAAGCTGCTGACGCTCGGTCCCATGCGATACATCGACAGAAAGAAAATCGATACCAAAGTCAAGCAATTCAACTCCAAATAAGAGCATTGAGATTTGATGAATCTCACGTTACTCGACACGATTGTGGAGAAATGAATTCCATCTGTCAGTTCTGCGGCTCCAAGAATTTCGCCAAGGAGCGTCCAGTTGATAAACAATTTAACAACTGCTGTCATAAAGGAAAAGTGAAGATTCCGCAACCACTCGATCAACATGGGAATCTATTGTTATATCCCGAATTTCTTCGCTCTATGCTTTCAGATTCAGAAAATCCTTACTACAGGAACTTTCGTCAGCACATCCGCTCTTACAATTCCTCGGTTTCTTTCGCTTCAATGGGAGCAGAGATTGTTTCAATGGCGGGTAACGGACCATACGTTTTCAAAATTCATGGACAGACGTACCACAGAACCACAAACCTGTATCCACCTGAAGGACAAACAAGAAAGTTTGCACAACTGTATGTAACTAGATGATAGCCCGTCCGAGGACGGGTAGCTAGAAGGACGGGCAGGCAGCCAAGGTCATATGGCTTTTGGATTGCACTGAGAGCTTTCCTTAATCTTCATTCAATTAAGTTACCTTGGGTAGCTGCCCGTCCTTCTAGGTACCCGTCCTCGGACGGGCTATAATCTAGTATAACTAATAATAATGAAGCTTTTCCATTCGGAACTTTACTTCTCTGTAATGTACGGTCCATTTTTTGAGGTGGAACAATCCTCTTCTTTCTCTTTTACTTACAACTTAACTTCACCAATTAGCCACTGCTGTGGTTAACAATAAATAAATTTAAAACAAATTATTGTTTTATTATACATACGATGTGTTTACAATCACAATTTCGAGGGTTCTGATTATATTTGAATTATGCCGACGGACAGACACAGAGCCAGATCATAAAGCTTTTTGTTATACTTTGTATAGAAGCCCAATAGCGCACTGGGTACCCAGTTCTTAGACCTCTATACACACAGACTATTTCCAACACGATTTGAAACGCTCTGTATGATTTTGAATTATGCGGACGGACGGACAGATACGGAGCCAGATCATAAGGCTTCTTGTTATACTTTGTATAGAAGCCTAAAAAGCTACGATGTGGAATATGAGAGAAATGTTGCTGGCCACCAAGTCACATTAAAAAGGAAACGTTACTTGCAAGCTGACATAAGAATCCTGAATAAGGTTACTAATAGTTACGATCGTGAAAATATAATTGAATACCTTCGTGGCATATCTTATAATTATAATATGGATTAAAAGTTCCCCGCAATCTAATCTATGTTAAAGTAAACTAAAAAATAAGAAATTTTGTATATGTATTTTGTCTTGTTTATTGAATAAATGTAATAATAATAGAAATCGATCGTTGAAACCCACATGGATCTGAGGGTCAGTATAGTATCAAATATTCTTATAAGTTTCATTAATACAAGATACATAAATATATCATACTCGTATTTATGTCGCCTAGTTGACCGTTGCCGAGTTTTCCCGTCGCCCAGCTAAACGTCGCCGTCGCCGAGTTGACCGTCGCCAAGTTGACCGTCGTCCAGTTTACCCGCCGCCCAGTTTGCCCATCGCCCACTTGTCCGTCGCCCAGTTTGACTCGCCCAGTTGTCGCGTACCGTACTTAGAACTTTTTACGCGATCGGGGAATCGAAATTCAAAGAACAGCTCCGTATACACCTGAACAAAACGGACGTGCGGAACGCAAAATGAGAACAATAGTGGAAAGTGCACGAGCAATGTTATACGAAAAAGACCTAAAAACGGATTTATGGGGTGAAGCCGTTAATACTGCGGTATACGTGTTGAACAGAACACCTAATACAAATGCACCTGAAACTACACCATACAAATTGTGGACACAGGCAAGAAAGCAAATCTGTCTCATATAAAAACATTCGGAAGTTTAGCGTATGTACATGTTCCAAAACAAAAACGCACAAAATTGGAACCAAAAAGCAAAAAGACAATATTAGTGGGTTATGATGGTAATTCAACAAATTATCGCTTACTCAACATGGAAACCAAGAAAATCACGATCTCCAGAGATGTCATTTTCAATGAAGACTTGGTAGGACCAATCGAGAGAAAGAACACCGTCCAAGTTGATCTAGAAGACTATGATGAAGAAGACAACGAGGAAGAACCGGAAGTTCCAGTAGCCGAAGAAGATGCAGACGAACCAGTGGTGGAACAGCCCAGATATCAACTACGTTCAAGAGGAAGTATCTCGGCACCACACAGGTATGACGATTTCGAAGTAAATTTTGTTGCAGAAGAACCTCAAACTTACGAAGAAGCAATGTCATGCAAAGATTCGGAGAAGTGGCAAGATGCGGTGGAAGACGAACTGAGAGCATTAGAAAAAAATTCAACATGGGAGTTAACCGAAAGAAAACAAAACCAGAATGTCATAGATTGGGCGGAGGTAAATGTGCCACCAAATGTACCTGACCAGGAAAGGGTACCGGTAAATGTGCCACCGACCAAAAGGGTTCTTTAAATAAACACAGGTATTTGTGCCACTAGCAGTGAAAAAATTAAATTTTTTTTGCCTTTGAATTTTGGGGTGTGCATTCGATAAGGAGGGTAATCCATCGTCAAAACCTACCCTTACGGGGCGCCGCTGCTCTCCGCTCCGCGTTGCACCCCTCCAGGGCGGTTTTGACTCTGGTTACTAGGCTAAACATACGAGAAGGCGCCACACATCAAGAAAACCGGGATAAATGAAACCGGGATGTGAGAGACCCTCGAAATAGCATTAAAAAGTATAGTTGCGGTATGGGGCAGTAAACTATTACGTTTCACCCCCAAAAAATCGTGTAAAATCAAAAAATAATCGATGTTACATGTAGGAGATGCATCAGGTAGATGCCGTTTTCTCCGGTGGCACAAATACCTGTGTACTTTTAATATCCTAAATTCGTAGCAGGTAGAATAACATTACTGGTGGCACATTTACCTCCGCCCGTAGGTGGTTTTTTTAAATTAAAAAACAACCCAGATGGAAAGAAAAGTATCAAGGCTATTAATTTGACTTAAATTTCTTTTGTTTATCTTTTTAATGTTTTTGCTCTGATTAGTTTTAAGTTTATTTTATTTCTGTTTTGTCTCTTTTATTATCCAGGAACTAATTAACACAAAGAATTGGTGAAAGTGTTAAGAAATAAATTCATTTGTATCTAATTAGTTACGCAGAAGTCATCAACAAAAATATGAATGACTGGCCCGCTTAGATTTATAAATTAGTCATCTCGTTAGTTTTAATTAAGTACTTACTTGTTCAACTATTGTTGTGTATACTGTATACACCTATATTTATTGTAATCTCAACTCTTATCTTTTATTGTTATTAAACATTTATTAACTGATCAACCGTCTACCGTTATTTCAACCCTATCTTATTTGCAACCACTGCAAAACAATTTCAACAAGAACGTACCAACAATCAAGTTGAAGGGTGGAATAATCGGTTTTCCAATCTTGTCAGTCATAATCACCCAACCGTATGGACATTAATTAAAAAGATGAGATTGGAGCTAGCATGTGATGAAACAAATTTGAATCGGCATAGGATTGGAGCTCAAACAATAAATTAAAAAAAAATCTGCGGTGTACGAGAACATGCAGCGAAAGCTGAAAGCGCTTTGCGAGGAATATCGGGACGGTACTCGTGCTATGATTGAATTTATTTTCGCTGTTGGTCATACTATTAGGTTCAGCTAGTAAATTTAAATTTAATAATAAATAATAATTTTTAATAATATAGATTTTTTGTTTTAAACGTGTATAGATATATTTTCCCAAGTCCAAATCTCAATTACTCTCCAGAATCAAGGTCTGGATTCTTGCTTGTATTTTCGTGTCAGAATGATGATAACACTGCATCATCATTATAATATCTTCTTCTTCTTCTTCTTAATCTAGGACTACGTCCTGTACTTTCCAACTATAGTGCCTCTGTTCAAGGCACTGTTGGTTCTATGAGCAGTTTGGTTTTTACATCTCAGGTAGCTTGCTAGGCTTGCCTTTCGATGTGCCTGCACCCTGTTTTTTATTGTTATGATGGCAAATCATTAACACAGGGGGACCGCCTGCTTAACGTGCCCTCCGAAACACGGAAGACGGTCAAGAAATTTTTAGACAATACCCGGAGTCGAACCGGGGCGCATTGCGTTAGCAGTTGATCGCGCTAACGTTCAGACCATGACCGTCTTCTGTCATATGATATGATTATACATCATATAATATGATGTATAATATTATATATACGAAAATATAGTTGACCTTGTAAATAAATAAATAAACGAATCTCGTTGAGGTCCTAGGTCTTTATTGAAAAAATTTTAAATTTTCCCGACGTTTCGGGCCGTTTATTGGCCAATTTCCAAGGCTAAAATGATACAAAAACATAAAAACAAAAATAAATCATTAAATTAAAAAAAAAAAAACTTACATTTATTTTTACACTACGTGAAGGTTTGTAATTTGTTTTTGGTTTTCATTGTTCATATTTATTTTTACCTTTTAAATAATTTCTGTTTTTATTTTCTTCTTGTTTTTTCTTTGTTGGTTTTTTATCGCTTTTCATTGCACGTTGTTTAAAGATAAATGTAAGCGCGCGCGCCCCATTACTTTTACGGTCCCCCCTGATAACCAAAAAAAAATATGTGATTTTTCAACCACTCTGAGAGTTTTCTATAGAGGGGGCTAAAACATTTTTTGAATTGGGTATTGCCACTTGGGTCAATATGTTCACCTCATTTTTTAAAATTTTTAAAACGGACGTGAACTATGCCTCTAGTGCTTTATCCAAAGTTATCACGTGGGAGGAGAAAATATCGTAAACGTAAGTTTTTAGTTTCGTAATTTTAATCATTCTTTTTATTTATGTTTTTAAAATTTTACATAGTTCACCTGGTTTTTTAAACAAAAGTGTCGATTCAAATTACCTTACATTTATTTTTACACTACGTGCAGGTTTGTAATTTGTTTTTGGTTTTCATTGTTCATATTTATTTTTATGTTTTTGTATCATTTTAGCCTTGAAAATGGGCCAATAAACGGCCCGAAACGTCGGGAAAATTTAAAATTTTTTCAATAAAGACCTAGGACCTCAACGAGATTCGTTTATCTCTTATTATAAAAGGCCAAGTCCTTCTGTCTGTCCCACGGAAATACCCGAAGCAAACCGAACATCAACGTATCATCGGATCAACGTATCATCGGATCAATGTATCATCGGATGAACGTATCATCGGATCAGTTAGTCCGATTATCCTACTCAAAATTACTATATAAGCAGAATTACATTATAACGAAATAATAAGTGTTGAACGTCAACGAAAAATGTTTTCAGGTGAATTAATCAACAGCCAAACGCCATCAGGAGTAATAATAGTACCAGGATGGTCGTTCGAAATATGCATCGGCGTTCCATTACGTGCGAGATAATTTCAGAGTCGCACAGAGGGCAAATTGTTATCCTTCCTGGAATTGACATTGCACCTACAGACAGTAATTTGCCCTTTACTCTTAAAAGACGCCAGTTTCCGATAATTCCCGCTTTCGCCGTAACGATAAACAAGTCGCAGGGGCAAACATACGAACATGTCGGAATTAGTTTGACTGAACCGGTATTTTCATACGGACAACTCCATGTAGCTCTCTCGCGATCTCGACTTCGACAAAATATAAAAATCCTAATTAAAGACAATTCTAGACAAGGACAACTTAGAGCTACAGACTGGTTTACACAAAATGTAGTGTTCCGGGAAGTTTTTGAAAGACTTTCAAATTAAGCATTAATTAACCATACGTTTTCAAAATTCATGGACAGACGTACCACAGAACCACAAACCTGTATCCACCTGAAGGACAAACAAGAAAGTTTGCACAACTGTATGTAACTAGATGATAGCCCGTCCGAGGACGGGTAGCTAGAAGGACGGGCAGGCAGCCAAGGTCATATGGCTTTTGGATTGCACTGAGAGCTTTCCTTAATCTTCATTCAACTTAAGTTACCTTGGGTAGCTGCCCGTCCTTCTAGCTACCCGTCCTCGGACGGGCTATCATCTAGTTTATATAATATTATAGTACTAGATGATAGCCCGTCCGAGGACGGGTAGCTAGAAGAACGGGCAGGCAGCCAAGGTAACTTAAGTTGAATGAAGATTAAGGAAAGCTCTCAGTGCAATCCAAAAGCCATATGACCTTGGCTGCCTGCCCGTCCTTCTAGCTACCCGTCCTCGGACGGGCTATCATCTAGTCTTCTAATGTTTCACGTTGTTGACGTGTCGCATGGGATAGAGCGTTAGCAGCTTGCCGCGCTTGAGTTTCTTCTAATGTTTCACGTTGTTGACGTATCGCATGGGACCGAGCGTCAGCAGCTTGCCGCGCTTGAGTTTGTTCCAAAGTTTCACGTTGTCGACGTATCGCATGAGACCGAGCGTCAGCTTGTTGCTGTGATCGAAGCTGTTCTTCTGTGTTATTAGCTCTTGTACGTGCTTTTCTCTCACGATTCAATCGCCGTCGCTTTGCAGCAGGATGTTCAAAATTTTCATTATCCATTATGGAAGTTCACATAATGCTTTTTTGGAAATAGCTGTCTTATATAGACAAAATGATCCGTTGATACAATAATCCGTTGTTACAATAATGATACGATTGTCCGTTGATGCGTTCGGTTCGGTCGTGCTTCGGCCATTTACGTGGGACAGACACAGAAGGAAGGAAGGAAAGACTGATGATTATATTGTTCTGTGTTTATGTGTTTACTATTTTAGGCTTCTATACAAAGTATAGCAAGAAGCCTTATGATCTGGCTCCGTGTCCGTCTGTTTTTTCAATGCAGACCAAATATAAGTTATATTTTATTTACATAATTTTTCACCTATATAGGAAATTTAAATACGTTGATCCCTTGATCCTATGATACGTTGATCCGATGATACGATGTTACGTTGATCCGATGATACGTTGATCTGATGATACGTTGTGCGTTCGGTTCGGTTTGCTTCGGGTATTTCCGTGGGACAGACAGAAAGAAAGACTTGGCCTTTTATAATAAGAGATGTAAACGGTGTAATCGCAACTTTTTATTAAAAAGTTATCCAAGGAATCTTTCCTTCAATTTTGCCGTGACCATTTTACCTAGACTTTTTTACCCGTAGACTTTTTTTCCGTAAACCTTTTTACCTGAACCAATTTACCGTAGACTATTTTGATTACTATTCTACCGTTTACCACTTTAGCCTACCCGTGCCCTTGACCGTGGGACGCAATTTACCGTCACCGGTTTCAACAACTATGCAAAACTTTTACGCATTATTTAATTATTTCAAAATCAGTAACTTTGTGTAACAAAAATAACGTGTTTAGTTACAAAATATAACTAAACACGTTATTTTAGTTACAAAATATAACTAAAAAGTTACAAAATATAACTAATCACGTTATTTTGTACAGTTGATAAAATTTTTACATTGGCTTTTACCAACTTCACCAACTTTTGGGTGATTTTGACAATTTTCTAAAATATTGGGGGGGGGGGAAGCTGCCCCCCTCATGGACACGTCCCTGATTGCAACAAAACTCAACTAGCTGATTTAGCAGCAAATACTCACACAGGTGTGTCCAGCCGGGACACCTCGCCTACTAGTGCGGATGATGTCAGGAAAGGCACAGGGTTTGTGATGCAGAAGTTAAGGGACGAAAATCACCACTGCGGGAAGGTCCAATGCACCTGTAGCGGTCCTAAAATTAGTTCACGATAAATAGAAGTTCCGCGCTACATAAACTAATCGCCTCAGCAGCGCAGTTGTTTAAGCGCACGTATTCACAGCTAATACGTCTGGGTTCGAATCCAAGTTGAGGAACATATTTTTCAGCATACCATCTTGCTAAACACCTAATACCGCTCACGAGCACCGGCTCGTGATGGTAAACCAGGTTATCTTTTGGTGAAGCGGTAAAGAAAAAGATACGCCCACAACTGAAAGTGTTCTCATACTACTCTTCAACCCAAAATCAACAAAATGTAACAAAACAAATTTTATTAAATAAAAAAATATTTACAAATTTATTATATAATTTCTTCACCATCATCAACATCTTGTTCCATTTTTCTCCTCTTAATTTTTCGCTTTTTCACAATCTCATCTTTCGGTTTTCGTTTCTTAGCTTCTCTCTTCTTTTCGTGCACTCTAATTTTCCTCTTGGCATGCATTTCAGGATCGTTGACTGCCAACTGAGTCCTCACACGTTTTCTTTCGCCCCGTTTCTCATTCAAGTGTGCTTCCAATTTTGACAATGTTTTTATATACAAATCATTTCCCACCCTGTTCTTGTAGATATTACACACTTTTTTCGACAACTGTCTCAAAGGGGCGTTACTTTCTTCCGTCGTTGTCATTTCTCTAACCAAAGGAGCCATTAAATGATAAAGAATCGATTTTATAGTTTCCACTTCCAAAAACTGCCCAACGGCGCCGATCCAGTGAAAAATGTGGTTTCTCAGCTTTATGTTCGTGACATCTTCAACAATTTCTTCGTTGACCACACGGCGCAACAGCTTGGTCAACCAAAATATGTTGACTTTCTGCTCGCCCTTTGTGGGAACGTTTTGAACAACTTTCGCTATAAACACCAAATTTTTAATAACCTGTTCGGCTATATCTTCCCGGGTGTCTGTATTTAGCTGTGCGCACATATCCAAAGTCAAAGATTTGATTTCATTCGCTGTGTCACAACAAAGGTAACCTGAAGGCTCACTTTGCTGTGATAAAAGTAAATCTGATAACTTGGCAACGTCTAGGGAATTGAAGACATAGCCCAAAAATTGCAAAGCGCCCAAACGAACCCAATCGTGTGGATAACCCAGGAAAGTTTGAACGTGTTTAGCTAATTTTGGAACCTCGTCGCGTTTCAAAAACACGGGACATTTAGAGCACAATTTTAACAGTAACTGCAAAATTTGGAAAGTGCAATGATCTTTGAGTCGATTTTGTACATTATCCTCCTCGTCGTTTTCCTTCTTAATTTTTAAAATACATCCAGGTGTTTCAAACTCTTCAGAAATCCGCATTTGTTTCAAAATCGCTGGAATCAAGTCATTCAGACGACTTTCAAACAGAACAGTTTCCACTTCCAATAACAAACCGCACAACTGGGCGGCCATTTGTTGATGAGCAGACTTTTTATCTTTTAATAACGCCAACATCATATTAAATAAGGGATCCAGGTGAGGTCTTTCAAGTTTACGGAAAAGCTCCATCAGGGCATTTGCCAACATTTCCTTGCACACAACAACTTCTTCGTTGATTAATCTCATGCCCAGATGTGTTAAGAATAAACTGCTGAATTTGGTCAAAGTTTTCTGCGGATAAAAAATGGTTTTTAGAAGTTAATAAGGCGGTGTTACATACTTACATATGGGAACGTGCTGATGATTGTCTGTATCATTTCTATTGCAGACTCTCGGCCACTTTGCATTTCGTACTTCAATTGTTCGACGTAAAAAGGAACGTGTTTGTCTATTTTTTGGGCGTATTCAATCATAAATTGATGAAACACGATGCGACATTGCAATCTGATGTGTGTGGCTTCCGAAGTAATGCTTAGGTGTGCCACCTTTTCCATTACCTCGTTGAGTTCTGCAGAAGACAGTTTACGCGTTATTATGGCACGCAAAAGTGTCAAAGCAGTCGTCTGACGTTCGTTATTATATAAATCTTGTTCCACATACAACAACAAAACCTTCAACTGTTCGTTGTTGATGGTGTGGTACTTGACGTCCCGTACCATCACAGTCATCGCCTAAAATAAAATCGATCATTTGTTAAGATGGAAGAATGAAGAAGTCTTAAAATAATTGAATGCGTTGTAATTTTTTTTATTATTATTTATTAACAGGTGTGGTGCTTACCACCACTGCACTGAAGCAGAAGCTTATTGTGCCCCGTTCGCCCCCAGACTGTGCAACGCCAGCAACTCAGCAGCGCCAGACGCCTTGTTCTGAGCCGCTTGGTCGGCCTTACGTCACCATAACACCCCCAACAAGCGGTCACGACCCCGGTTTCTCAATGAGTCCCGGCACCTCCCGCGGTTCTTCCAGAGTCCCGCGGGCCGCCACCATCGCGTAGGTCCAGCCTGGCGTACGACGAAGGTCCGATAAAGCGTTGCACAGTCGATGAGGGTGGAGGCAAACTTTTTGTAACCCTAACTTGGTCTCGTTAACAAATCAGGGGGACCGCCGGCTTAACGTGTCCTCCGAAACACGGCCGATCGCAGTTCTTTGTAAGTCGGTCACCCACACAAGTAGTTACCCGAACAAGTGTTGCTTGCATGCGAATATCAAATAACTCGATTTCGAGCAGCATATCTGATGCGGTCGACTGAATGCGTTGTTACTTTGTGGTTTAAAATTATGCAATGAAAGCCTAAAAATGCTACCGTAAAATTACATTAAAAATTGTTTAGTATACCTTTGAAACTTAAAATTAGTCCGGACGTTATGGAACACAACCTTGTACTTTGTGATAAAAGCATGAAATTTGGTACAAGTATAGATGCAAACTTCCTTTACAAAACAAGATGTGACGCCACGCCGACCCCTTCAACCCCTAGACGCAACCCCCCCCCCCCTAATTTTAGTTTATTTATTTCTATTTATTTCGTCTATTTATTTCGTAAACCGTTCATCATACGATAAAAATACATCAGAGCAAATAAATTTCTAATTAAATTTTAAACAAAAAGGTTCTTAGGATATTTTTGATACGACTTAGGGTTTCCATAGAATCATCACGTAAATTTAGGTAAAATATGGCGCGCACTGCAGAACTCGCGGATTTTCTACAAATTCCCCATGTTGCGCCACTCGTACACAAAAATTACTGAAATAGAAAATTAAGAACGGACAATTATCTATCTGTAGTGTTAATTGCTTGTTCGTCAAAATGTATTTTTCAAAAGATTTTAAGCACTATTGTATAAAAATAAGCAGGACCGTAAAGAACAAAATTACTAGAGAACCTTGAACTTTATAATAGAAGCATAAAATTTGGCACAAGTGTAGATGCGAACCTCCTTTACAAAACAAGATGTGACTCCACGCCGGTCGCCGCCCCCTTCAACCCCTAGACGCAAAAACACTCCCAAATTAGTGGGAGCTCGAGGAACTTCGCCTTTCAATTTTGCGGGAGAGGATGTAAAAAAAAACTTTTTTTAGATTTACATATTTATTGCGGATCTATTTTTAGCAATACTCTTTGCTATTCTTTTGCACATTAGCGTTGAAGCTCCGGCCAAAAATATTTTCAAATTAATACTTAGAAGATTTGTGAGATGATCCACATTTTTATTGTGATTTTACATGGCAATAAGTTGTATGGAATATTTAAATTACATTGTTTACAATAAAATGACGCCCTAAGAAGCTATTCGTAATTTTTTTGTCTAATAAATATTAATATTAATCATTGTTGTTTTCCATTAGAATTACATACAAATAATTGTACGCCGTCACCGTCACTAAAGGACGGAGAAATTTTCAAACATCAAAATTTATATCCTGACAATTTAAAACTATTTTGACCATAACAGTAAGTTACACATTGTTAAAAATAAAAAAAACCTGTTTTATCATTTAAATTTACATAATACACAAATAATAGCGGTTTTTATCATGTAAATTTACATACTAAATTTATGTCAAGTTATAAATTTGCATGGTAAATTTAAGCAAAGTTATAAAACTACAAAGATTTACCATGTAAATTTACATTATGAAATAGAGAGGCACCCAATTACCTACCACCTTCGGTGGCTTCAATGGAGGAAAGGTTTGTGACGGAATCTTTTTAATATTTGCAATTAATATTTTAATTCAATTATATTTTTAATTTTTTAAGCAATTAACATTACACATAGATAATTGTCCTTTCTTATTTCTATTTCAGTAATTTTTTATCTTAAAAGTGACAAAACACGACATATTTGGGAAAAATTGGCGAGTTCTGCAGTGCGCGCCATATTTGACTTTCATTTACATGATGATTCTATGAAAACTGTAACTCGTATGAAAAAATCCTAAGAACCTTTTTTGTTTAAAATTCAATTATGAATTTGTTTGCTCTGATGTATTTTTATCGTATTATGAACCGTTTAAGAAATAAACAGGATAAACTAATTTGGGGGTGTTTTGCGTCTCGGAGTTGAAGGGGGCGGCTACCGGCGTGGCGTCACATCTTGTTTTGTAAAGGAGGTTCGCATCTACACTTGTGCCAAATTTTATGCTTCTATTATAAAGTTCAAGGTTCTTTAGTAATTTTGTTCTTTACGGGTCCGGCTTATTTTTATACAATAGTGCTTAAAAACTTTTGAAAAATACATTTTGAGGAACAAGCAATTACCAGTACAGATAGATAATTGTCCGTTCTTAATTTTCTATTTCAGTAATTTTTGTGTACGAGTGGCGCAACATGGGGAATTTGGAGAAAATCCGCGAGTTCTGCAGTGCGCGCCATATTTGACCTAAATTTACGTGATGGTTCTATGGAAACCCTAAGTCGTATCAAAAATATCCTAAGAACCTTTTTGTTTAAAATTTAATTAGAAATTTATTTGCTCTGATGTATTTTTATCATATGATGAACGGTTTACGAAATAAATAGATAAACTAAAATTTGGGGGGTGTTTTTGCGTCTAGGAGTTGAAGGGGGCGGGGGTCGGCGTGGCGTCACATCTTGTTTTATAAAGGAGGTTTGCATCTACACTTGTACAAAATTTCATGCTTCTATCACAAAATGCAAGGTTCTATAGTAAATTTGTTCCTTACCGTCCAATTGCGACTAATTAGTAACATCTAGTGCATTTTGATTACTTCCAATTTGAAGTTGTAAAGGTATAGAGTAGTCTAATGTATCGGGAAAGTACGAAATATACTTGTACAGGTAGTACACAAAACCTGTTCCTCCTTATAAAAAAAATAATTAAAAAATCTGTAAGTCTTACCTTAAAAGCGGCCAAAACTAACTCAAAATTGTCGCCTTTACTGAGTCCTGCTGCGGCGTATTTGTGCAATATTGCAAACATCGCTTCGGAAATATCACCAATATTCTTCTTTAGCGAAGGAAGTTTGTATTTCAAAATTTTTGTAAGACAATTCAAAGTCAAAGCGTTCAGCTGCAAAAGAAAAAATTAAACCAAGCAAATGGTGACAACGAAACCGTACCTTCACGTGGCGAGATGTCAAACAATTTTTGAAAATTTCGACAAAAGGATCCACCAACGACTTCACCTTATCGTCCTTGACTTTATCATCCTTTAGCAAATACAAACAAAGCCTCAATCCGAACTCAACAAGAACGTGAGCATTTGCAGACTCAGACGACTTGACACCCGTTTTTCGAAAACCCGACCTTCCAACAGGTGCCGCCTGTATTATAAAACAATCCGGCCGTTCTTTCTCCAATGTTTTATTCACCTTTACGACTTCTTTTTCTTTGGTCATCAACAACTGTGTCACACTTTCGGACGAAATACCATACGAGATCATAAATAAGGACTCAACTTCAACGAATTCGTTTTCCACTAATCCCAAACCAATGTTTCTCAACGCGTCTCGTGCCTTTTGGACGTTTTTAAAGGAATGAGAAGTCGTCAAGATGGTTTTCATGGGCAATAATAGATCCATAATACATTTTTCGGTTATGAATTTGGCCAAAATTTTCAAAATTTCGTAACTTTTTGTTGCCTTCGCTTCCGATACCTTTCTACCTATTTGCACCACCTCTTTTTCGTCAGCCACTGCACCAAATAAATCAGCTTGGCATAACTAATGAATAAAAAGAAATTCTGTATAGTCGCGTCCGTAAATACGTAATGTTAAGTTAGCACCTCCATTAATTTGATGGATTAGTTTTAATTAATCAAATTCGGATGTAGAAGTTTAAACATAAGTGTCCTACAATCCTCATAGTTTATCTACTAAGATGCATATGAAGTCTAAATTTAATAATGACGCGCACTAATAGATTAACGAAAATGTTTTTTGCGTAACTTAAAGCGTTACATGTGGATGTAAGCATAAAACTCGCGTATAATGCTTTTGAATAGAAAGAGGCGAGAAAGGTGAGAAATTACTAATCCTAACTAAATCTAGCAAAAATAAAATTGAATCAATTCTTACCTGGAGAACTGTAAGAAGAACTTTGTCCAAGTCGCGAGGCCGGTACTGTTCTTTCAAGCACAGCAAAATTCCATGCACTGTAAAAGCGAGAACGTGAACCTCATAACCACGCGACAGTAAGGTGACCATGTGATCCAACAGCATGTTCAAGTAAGATGGCCCCAAAGCCAAGATGATCTTCTGAAGCATCTCCCTTGTTGTACGACGCACGCTCTCCATTTGCGACTTCAAATAAGTACACAATTTGATGAAGATCCTAAAAACACAAAATTATGAACCAGCCATTTTTCATTATATACGATGTTACCTAGGCAAATTTGCTTCCATCATTTCTTTTGGCAACTGTTGAAGCAATTTAACAACTGCGAAATAAATTGGAACCCGCGATAAATCCTCTTCCTCTCTTTCAAATCCCAACTTCTTCCTGTTTATTTTATGAGCACCGTCGTGTTGAGTCATTTCCGCCAAAGTTCCATGTAATTTTGGAAGCAAATTGGACTGTTTGAAAAAAATGTATTTAAAAATTGATCAACGAAAATTTATATAGACGCACCCTAATTTTTGTGAAAAAGCTCGTTGCAGCAGAAGGAGTCAAGATCTGAATTTTATCAACGGCCTTTTCCACTTTCGTGGTTTGTTCCGGCGTCTCTTCCACGTTTTCGGCATCGTCATCAAAATTTTCAACATCAATTTCGTTTTCTTCACCTTCGTTCACATCCCTTTCCTCTTCTTCTCCTTCACCGTTCTCATCAGTCTCCCCTTCAAATTTTTGACGATTTCGCAAATCAAAATGGAATGAGTTCAAAACGGCAATCATCAACCTAACCAACTGATTTTGGAAAACGGTGCTGTACCGTATTTTCACTAGGTAATACTTTAAAATGGATTCGTATTGCATCCAAGGTACAAGTTGACTGGCTACAGAAACGGTATCGATCGCGGAATCTATGAGACTGTTCTTCGCAGCGTACTTCTCGTTCAACAAATAATGCGATGCCATTGGTAAAATAAATTGTGTTAATGTTTTTGGGTTTGGAGCATTTTCCAGTTTTCTGAACGTCGCGCAAAACTTGATTAAAGCTCTATGATGACGATGAAGTTGGATGTGAGTGATATTTTCGAAGAAGTCCACTTCCACGTCGACCTTATTGGTCAACGAGTGAAGATCGCGTAAAATGGAGTGCGAGTTTGGCGATTCTTTGGCCAAATGTCCCAACAGAAGTATGCTTTCGTATCGCACTTCGTCGTGTTTATTCTTTAACCCTTTTTTAATTATATTGAACAAAACGTCGTTCAAAATGTAAGAGATAGCTTGACTATCGGATTCGTAGCGTTTGAGTAATGCGACTGCCGTGTTTCGCCAACACGTGACGGCGTTTTCCTTCAAAGCTAAATCGTTTTCGTTACGGATCGCGTGGAAACAGTTGAATATAACCAATATACCTAGCGTCAATTCCAAGGAACCGGAATCTATCAAACTTTGGATCTGTTTGTAACCGTCCAAACGAGTTTCGAAATGCGGCTGCTCAACCCATTTCTTATCCCACGCGTTTAATGCGTTCATCATGGTGGAAATCTGGAGTAATTTAGCATTGCCGTTTCTCTTGGCGATGGAATCAAGCATTGAGCACATAATTTTGCGACAGGATATGTACGAAATATCACCGAAAAGTGGCGAAATTTGCTTGAAATGATTTTGGGGTTCATCGATATTTTCTAATAAATTCGATACTGTGGTAACGTAATTCGTGACGACCTCTTCACCCATGTAACATTTTTTCATTACAATGGGTAAAAATAGTTTTAGAACTTCATCGCATGTGGACGATTCCCACACAAGTTCGGATAATCTGGTTAAGATGAATAAGTCGCGATGGGAAATTTCTAGTTTGGCTTTTGACTTAAATTTGCGTTCGAAAATTAAAAGAATTGACTTGACGTGTGGTAACAAAATACTGCTGCCGTAATTTAAATTTTTTGTTACTTTTTGACGTTCCAAGATGATGTTGGAGAGTGGAAGAACGTTTTCGACCGGAAGGTTTGCAGTTTTCGTTTCGCCTTCCTCTGGAATAAGGCGCAACAAGTTGTGAATCATGTCCAAGATGGCGTTGATGACCGATGGGTGAGCAAGACTGTTTACTAACAACTTCATCACGTGAGCTAAAGCGTATTCATCTTTGTTTGGATTATTAGGTTCGTGTTTTACCAATAAAGTAAAATACGGAGGATGGGAAGACCATTGAGAAAATACTTTAAGCAAAACAGTGGGGCTGTAAATCCCGTCAGTTTCGAGTTTTCCTAAAGTAGGCCATACGAAGATGGTAAAAACGACGTCTATTTCGTCGCTGCTCCAAGGATAAGTGGTAAAGTGTCCAAAAAATGTCTCCAAAATATTTAACGATAATTTACGCAAATTTTTAAGAGCGGCCAAAAAACCTACGTATACTTCGGTCGCGTGCTCGTACGCGCCTTTAATATGGGCGCCAATCACGAACAAGACCTTAAGCAGGAACGACAACACTTGGTGTCCTACAGGACCTCCAAACTTCTCCACCACGAGCATGAGCAAATTAAGCGCGCTTTGTAAACGTTTGGGAGAAACGAACTTGTCCAAATCCATGTTTTGTGTTATATTTTCGATCATCGTCTTTACGTTGACGTCAAAATAGCCCTGGTAAAATCTAAACGCAATTTTAACAAAACTGAGTTTCTCGTTTTCGTTACATCCGCTTAAAAACCGCAACACCAAGTTTCTTCTGTTTTGGCCAGACGCTTTACCTCCGGTACGCATTCCGGTCTTTGCAGTCATTTTACTGTACACAATTTTAAGAACGACAAACATTAATTGTTCTCTATGCTCAGATACAATAATAGAACTATCCGTGTCGATCCGGAAGGTCGCTAATTCGTTTTTAAAGTTATTTTCGCTTATCAAGTTATACAAGTGTTCCTGGTAAGGCAATAAATATTTATGCTTATATGTCAGGATGCAGTCAAGGGCGAGTTTCTGGATTTCGTGATTTTTGTGGGACAATAAGTCAAAGTACAGCTTCTCCAGTTCGGCTTGGCGATGTGCCGCTTTAGGGTTATGAAATTTAGCAAACACTTTTAAGTGATCTTGCAAAGTTCTGGAAAGAGCGAAAAATTCAAATTAACAACTAAATTTAAAATTTTAGGGTTGCGCATCAAGCTTAACAACTACATTTTTGGTATCCTGCTTAGGACAAATTAAACTGTAAAAGAAAATAAATAATAAAAATCACTTACTGGGTTAAAACAGCACCGGAATCCATCTTGATGGAGCAGTAAGCGTCGTCTGTGTTCGAGTAGTCTTTCCTAAAATTCGGAAACAGTTAGCAGTGTCAAAATTAGAATAAGAACTTTAAACTCACGCCACAAAATTTATCAACAATTCCGCCATATCTCTATTGTTTTCTTCCACAATATCAGGGAAGTGGATCAACGTCTTCCACAGAAGCTGACGATAATTTTCAAATTTCGTTTGTTTGGTGTCAACACCATAAAAATTCCCGTACAAAGTTCCGAGAAAATCGCATTCACTGTCCAATTGTGCGTCGGTAAAACTCGGGGGTTCCCCGATGTAAGAAACGACGCCTCGCAATTCACCCACGAGAACATTCCAAAACAAATTTTTTTCGAAACCTTCGGCGTACGTTGCTATTATATCCATGGTAGGATTCCAGACAAGCTTGAAGTTCTTGTAAAAAAGGCTAAATAGGAAGCGTAACGAAATGCACTTCAGTTCGGCTAGTTGGCACAGCTTTCCTTGTTTGTGAAATGATAATAGTTCCAAATTTTTGAGTTGATCGCGATACGTGTTAATGTGAGTTTCAACGGCTTCAACTTGGTAGCATAAAGAGAAAACGTTCCAAGAGTTCTCAGCGTCTTCGGACTGCAACTCGGCAACTTTTTCAAAAAGCGTGTATATGTTGGTGGTTAAAATCCGGATCTCGTGGTACGGAGAAGTAAAATTGCATTTTAAAGTTGCGTTCAAATTTAACAAAACGTTCAAATTGATCAGTTCGTTTTGGTCCTTCATAAAGTTGAAGTACAAATTCAAAATTTGTAAACTGCTAATGAGTTCGGGATTTGATGCTAAAGGTAGAATGTTTTGGAGGATTTGATCTAAGTACAAGAGCAATTCGTCTTTGGATAAGATATAAAGAGAAGAACTGAGAGTGAGGTGGAGTAAAAACAAAGATCGCCTCTTTAAAGCCAAATCTTTGAGTTCTGGGTTACAAATTTGATCAAACAAAAATGTAAGGTTTTCTTTTAACATATTTTTGGCTTTGTTTTCACAATCGTCTAAAATTAAGTGCGGGAAACAAATTGTAGAGCACAAACAGTCGTCTACGTTCTCACTTCCCATTTTATTTTTCTCCAACATCAAAGTGACAATTTTGCGGTTTTCTTCTTTTGACTTAAAGTCCAATGGATATTTTGACCAATTTTCTAGGTTCAGTCCGTCTTGACAAGGCGCAGCTTTATGGGTCACAAGTTTCGTCAACATGTGAAAAAACTCTGCGCTTAGACTGTTTTTCGAGCACCGTTTCAAAAATGCCGGTAGGACAAGAGCCTCAAAGGATGGGTAAGGCATTATGTGGTCCACAAAATGTAACAAAATAGTGTCATTGACCCCTGTAACCTTTTTCGTTAACATGTAAGCTTGTTCTTGCGGCAAACGAACATTAGGCGACATGAGCAACAAAACGGAAATGTTGGCCGTTACCGTTAAAACCTTGTCCGTTAAATTTTCATCCAAACACTGCATAACCACTTTTGTAACGGAAACTGGGTCGTATAACAGTTTTCCGTCGTTGTGTTCAATAGCTGCGCCTATTAACTGCAGCAAGAGCGCGATATTTGTAGCGCTGTCATCGGTCAACTTGGATTTACAAACAACCAGTTGTTCTTCTAAAGTCGAGATCAAATTTGACCACAAAAGTTGACTGTTTTGGGGTTTAATGTCAGATGCGATGTGTAAAATAATTTGTTGCAAAATTTCAAATAAAATTTTTTGCGTGGATTTGTCTGTTGTGAGCGATTTCAGTAAAAATGGGAATATTGATTCGGCGAAAGTGTGAAATTGGCCGTTCATGCCGCGCATTGCTTCGAACAGTAACGTGCCGCAACCGTTAACGCCCTGTAATTAAACGGGGTTTGTTTAATGGTTCAAAATCGGACGTGGATATGCAGAATGGAACCAACACAAAATACTTATTTTTTGTAAAATGTGGCTGAAAGTATTTTAAGGTTTTTTAAATTTACAGTTTTACATTTCATTTGCATCGGGTTTTTCTGAAAATATTTGATATTTTATTTTTCATTGCAGTAGAACGCCGGTTATCCGTAGTCAGTTTTTATTTACTGTATCGCAGAAAGAGAATCTTTATTTATCCCTGTTTAGGTAAGGGGGGGGGGGGGTAAAGGAGATAACCCCTCGTGAATTTACAACAGGGTCCCCACTGAATTTTTTAAAGCAAATTTCCTGACTTTTCCAGGTTTTCTCCGACTAAAATTTAAAATTTTCTTTGTAAGTCGGAAAACAACAATGCACTGACCAGTGTAGATCAGTGGCAGTGCACAATACCAACATCAAAAAATATTTCAAGTCAAAAAATAAAATTTTAAAATTGATATTTAAATATAGTTCTCTGACCAAAGTTTTAATTTCTAACTTAACACTAAAAATTAAAAATTCCCTGACTGTGAGGTTCCAGGTTTTCCATATGAGTGGAAATCCTGCACAAACAAAAAAATCGATTAAATGCATTAAAATTGCTACAATGTATTTTTTTGCATTATTATGAAATGAACTGCTGAAAGCTTATGCCTAAAAAACTCATATCTTTTCAGCGAGCGGATCTGCCGCTCACTAATTTGCACGCTAGTTTGTATGAGGTATTATGTGAAAAAAGAATAATTGAGGGGTCTAGAAGTAAAAGGGTTCAAGTGCACTTTTAATAGTTCTGAGATACATGACTTTAAAGTTAACTTGAAATTCAAAATTCCAGGAATAAGTTTAGAAAATACAATTTTACAACCCAAGGGGACGTAAACCCTTTAGGTATGATATTCTGCACTTAGATCATTTTTTTCAAAAAATGCACTTGAACCCGTTTACTTCTAGACCCCTCAATTATTAATTTGCAGTACTTAAAAAATCACATAATATTCTAAACAAGGAATTCGAAAAATTGGTCCGATCATGTAAAACAACTGGGGCAAGCTGAAATTTCGCACACAAGCGTATTTGCGTGTCTGAATGAATCTCCCAAAATTCTCTTAAAAACCCCAATCGTTCCGCCTATAATTCTTTAATTTCAGTTTTACTGAAAATTATATCACAAAAAATTGAAGCGGATAAATTCTCAACAAAATGGATTTTTGCAAAATTATCCTTATACTTTAGGTAAGCAAGTCAGAAAAATGGCTCGAGCTGTAAAAATTCAGGGAAGCTGATATTTGGCACATATGTATAATATATTAAATTAACAGTTACAATACCCCCCCTCGCAAATACTCTGATGGTTTGTACTCCAATTAGGGACTATTGGCGATTTACATTACCATTGGTGGCGCCACCAGCGACAACAACATGGCTGTGTTTAGACGTATATTTCGAAATTCAAAGTCATGGTCTGGTGAAAATTTGCAAACATTTCAGTATAGTCTTAAATTTATTATAATATATTTTGTTATGTTTTGAGCCTGTAGAACGAATTTTTATTTTCATTTAATACGTCATTTACTAATTTGAAATTCTCCCGCATGGTGGCGTTTGCTTAATGTAAATTGCGAATAGACCATAAGCAAGTTTTCGCTTATAACTCGTAATTTTCCTTTTAGAGAAATTGATGACACCATTATTGAAGAGCACCAACTTCTGTACAAGTTAAGTTTTTTAAAATTTCCTACATGTCATCTTCATCAACAACCCATTTTCTGAACAATCAATTTTGTAGAGAATTTTCTAATCCTTAATTTTGATCTAATGGGTAATTTGCCGTAAAAATGAAGTTAGGCGAGTTATAGGCGGCAATACAGGTCATACTTTGGCGGGGGGGGGGGGTAATTTTAATACTCAATATACATGTCTGCAAATTTGAGACTGCATGGAATTTTGCAAGCAAAAACTTGAGTGTAAGGGGTCGTCCATAAAGGACGTTCACGCCTGCAAAATGTGACCAGGGGGGGAGGGGGTTACGTTCGCATAGGGTTGGCAGATGTCACGTTTGAAATTTCGCAGTTTGCTGGAGAAGAAGTAGCCTAAATCGCACTCGACCTGAGAAAAAGTAAAAATGTAGCAACTAAAAAAACGAGGTTTTTTAAAGACATAAACTGCCTGCCATCATCGGACTAAGTATTAAAAAATCCCAGTTTTGGGATTTCAAAGAAAATGCGTCTGAATATGTTTTCAGGTAATTTTTTATAAAAAATAGTACATTATGCACCAAGGTAGCAAAGTGACACTTTTTTGGCCCGAGGGTAAAGGATTGTTTACACGAGGCGCTAGCCGAGTGAAACAATTACCCATGGGCCAAAAGTCACTTTACTACCGTCGTGCATATACTGTTTTTTGCCATTCCGAGAGGTAAAGTAGGAACTTCGCCAGTTTAGAAACTTAAAGCAAAAATTTAACGCTTTTTTTTTATAATACCTACACGTGGTCGATAAATCGCAAAATAGCACTAGTAATATTACCAACTATACTACTAAAAATTACTAAGAAATAGCAGTTGGCACCCCTGATTCTACCAATGCCATTGATTCCAATGCTTCATTTCATTTAAATTTGTGCCTTTGAAAGAGCAACACGTACCATGAGCGAGAACGTAGAAATTGCCGAAGCAGCGAAGATGGCGTTGGTGGAACTGTTGCCGGCAAAATCTAAAATATTTTAGTGAAGACGTGTTTTTGGCATTTGTTTACGAGAAGGCTAAAACGTTGAAGTCATCGACCTTGTGGTCGCACTATTCCATGGTTAAGGCCGTTACTAAACTAAAGTCACCAGTCATCTGGTGACTTTATTTCCCGCTCACCCCCCTATTTTTTAACTTTACTCCCGCTCACCCCCCTATTTTTGAACTTTACTCCCGCAGGGTAAAAAAGTGCCCCTTTACGCCCGCAAACCGGGGTAAAAAGTGAGTACTTTACCCCCGGAATGGCAAAAAAGATATTTGCTCCTTAAATCTCAAATGTCGGTTTCAGACAAATAGGGGGGGTCTTTGACTTGTCACCATAGAGTGTTTCTTGGGGGACGGGTTGAAAAATCGGAAAAAATTGCGGACGTGAAAAAATTCCTTTCACCTCTAAGTGAAAGGAAGTGAAAAAAGTTTTAATACTAAATTTTCTGTGACAACTCTGTATTAAGTAGCCGTAATCTTGGCCCTACTACTTCGTAATATTAAGACTGGAGTCACACTGCAGTCAACGTCAACCAGCATCTAAAAGTTCAAACACTTGATCCGTAACGCCCATTCATTCAACAGAATATCTCTCAAACCACATAAGCAGCACAAGTACACAAACTCAGTGACCAACACATATTGAT
Source organism: Podabrus alpinus (assembly GCA_932274525.1). Classification (NCBI taxonomy): domain Eukaryota; kingdom Metazoa; phylum Arthropoda; class Insecta; order Coleoptera; family Cantharidae; genus Podabrus; species Podabrus alpinus. The sequence continues at coordinate 101,367,150 of OW026452.1, forward strand.
TAGGTGGTGATGGAAGACAGTTTTTTAAGAAAAAATCGGAAAAAATAGACATTGAAATAAATTCCCCGACTTCCAGATTTTTTGTACTTCAGTAAAACCTGACAAAATAATATGAGTTACAAAAATATGTTGGTTCTTTTGTTTTGATAGTTTTGATAGGAAAATTTCAGCGACTTTTGAGCTCCTAAAAAATACACGTCTTTTTGTAAATAAAGACGGGATAAAAACCGAGGTATTCGTACATATACCATGTAAAAATCGGCGAGAAGGCCAAAATTTACGCACATAAGAGAGACGGCGAGCGCATCATACTGTCTAATCACCGAGCGTCTTACTATTCTAAAGAGGCGAGAACTGCCACAAAAGAAGATTAAGTGCCGAATTTCACTTCTTCAAAGCCGAAGAATATATTCTGTATGGCCCTAGTATACGAATATCAACCACTATCCACCTCATTACAGCACGAAAAAGTTTAAAACGATTTATCTCAAAACTACATTTCTCAAGTCGGGCGCACATTTTCCAAACAAACTACTTGGCGGATTAACTTGATTTTTTTTTAGCATTTAGAATATATTTCAGGCTCCAGTCAGAACCTAAAATATCCAAAATATATTTAAAATTACCATTTTGCAGGCCGTGAAAAGTAAATATTTTGTTGTAAAAATCGAAGTGTTTTTTTAAATCCTCGCCATTTTGTCATTTTTTGTTTAAATTAAATTTTCGAGGTTCCAACTGGAGCCACATTCATATAGAACAAGAATTTAAAAAAATCATTTATTTCAGATAACTGGATCGGTCGGAAACGTTGCGCCCGATTGGACAGTCATTACGAAACATGAGTTACGCGTCGATCTGATCTGTACCTTGTACAATTTTCAATAAAAAGCTTTACAAAAATTTTAGGTGTTAGTTTAAATGTGAATAAATAAGTATCCTAAATTTTAGCTTAATAGCTGTAACAGTTTTCTCAAATTTAATTCCTAAACAATCAGCTTGAAAATGACTGTTCACAGTAGGTAACCCCCTTAAGAAAAAATAGACATTGAAATAAATTCCCTGACTTCCAGATTTTTTGTGATTTATAAATTATTGGAATTTGAATAAATCAACTCAAAAATTTGACTTAAATTTCATTTTTATCAGCTTCAAAGAATTTTCCCTAACCCAGTCTTTTGCTTAAAAATCAAAAATTCCTCGACTTTCCATGACCAAATTTGAGCATTTCTAAATTCTGATTTTTCCAGGTATTCGAAGTTTGGAAACTCTGCCTCAGGAATAGCCCTCATTAAAGTATCTTATGCTTGACTTATTAAAACCAATAATTTTTTAGTATTAATCATCACAAGCTTTTTTACAAAGCCCGAAATTTTCACGAAAGAAAAGAAAAACCATTTAATTTTGCAATAAAACAATTATTAAAAATCTCCAAAATTACTATTGGAGTTTTGAGTAAAATCTTATAGAGCATAATTTGATGTAAAAAAAACTCGATTTAGAAATTGTATAGGTTGGTTCCCTTTTGCATACTTTCATCTAATTTTCAGCCAAAAATATAACTGAAAAAACCTAAAACAAATATACTTACATCTTTGTTGTTTTTGACCCCCTTCAATAGCAGACTCAAGAAATATTCTCGATCTTTCACTTTTCTGACAACATAAGCAAAACTCTCGGCAGCAAAATTTACCATGTAATCCTTCCTGTCATCCGATAACAGTGGCAACAAATTATTAAAAACTACATTAATATTCTTGACTAAAGTCCTCCAAAGGACTTTAAAGATGTAAGCCAGACTGGTAAATGTCCACTCCAGTTGATCCGTCTCTTTTGTATTTAACAACTGAATCAGAACCTTCAGGAATTCTTCATAATACGGATAGAAATCCTTACCCAAATCGTTCACCAAAGCCACAACCAACCTAAAACAAACGTCGGTAAGAAATAATGTAGACGTGGTGCTAACCAAAACTTACTCTAAAAGTGGTTGCAAACAAAGTCCATCGTGAAGTTGCAAATACTTAATTAAAACCTTCACAACCTCGTCTTTGTGGAGCACTAATTGAGGTAAAGTGATCAAATTGTTAGGATTGATTTCACGTCGAAATGCACAGTAATTTGCAGTCAGGTTGAGAGCATTCCATTTTTCAATCGTTTGATTGAATATCGTCCTGTTAATTTCGTATTGGTCCTCATATTCGTGTCCAATTCGATGAAATATATTTATATTAACATTTGCAATTCGTTCAGAAAATAATAGAAACTAAAAATAAAAATATAACCTTAAATATTGTTTGATTGATTACATTACTCGAATTTTTACCTTAAATGTGTTCTCCGTTTTGTGCCTTATATTATTACGGCCCATTGTTAAATCGTTTTATTAACACTAATTTAAAAAAAATATTCATCTGACGTTCAACATGTTAACATTTAAAAGTGAGGTTATGTTGGTTTGTTTCACGTGTGAGCGAAAACTTCAAATTTGTTTCTGACCGGTTGGTAATGATATGAATGTTATCCAGGACCGACTCGTGTAAAATTTTCATATTATTTGTAAAATAATTATTATCGAACTTGAAATTTTTCAAGATATAAAAACCTTTATTGAATTGCTCGAATTTTCACATTTAACAGCAGCTTTTTGAGGCATTTGCCTCAGGCACCATCGCAATGAGGGCGCTAAACCTTAACAAAACCCAATAGGGGAGAAATATTAACGATGGTGCGCTGTAAGCAACATCAACGTGACGTCACGCTGATGCACGCTAATGATATAACCTCGCTTGACCTCGCTCAGAAATACTTTGATTTAGTTTTGAACGATAATAATACATTACAACTAAGTAATAAATAAATAATTTAATAAAAAATAATAAATTTAACGTATTTTAATTAATTTTTAAAATAATTTTAATTAATTAAGACGTCAAATATTTAGTTGATATTACAGCCACCAGGGTGCGTACAATTAATATTTTTCCCCTATACAAAATAGTTTAAAATTTTCAAACAGATAAGAATCTTTCTGGGAGGGGGCGCATATATTCAAATTTGACTGAATTCGAAAATTTGACCACGATTTTATTTGCAAAATCGCCTAAAATACCCTATTCCCCAAGTGGGGATTTTAATCCTCTACAGTAGTTTTTCGCCTATAACTCGCTTACCTTCATTTTTAGAGAAAATTATCATTAAATCATTAACTTGGTAGTCCCTTTATAGTAAAAGTTCAGTTTAATGTATTGCTCGTGACACAACTGGAATTGGTTGATAATTAGTTGGGCTATGGCCGTTATAATATGGTCGGCCTTCGGCCTCGCATTGATACACTAATAAAAAATATGTATCCTAAAATAGTCTTGGTGGAGACGACATCGTTTAGCCCGAGAAAGACGGCAAATATATCGAACCCGATAAAGTCAAGAAATTTTCGATAGAGATATATGAGGTGCGAGGCCGAAGGCCGAGCATATGTCTTCCGTGAGCTGCTAAAAACTTCGTTTTGTACAGAATTTTCTCTTCTTCAAATTTGGTCCAATGATAAGACAGGGGATTTTAGGAAAGTTGATTCCAACCTCGCGTTCTTTTTCATATCCCTTTAACTGACTGGGTAACCGGTAAAACTATCACGTTATTATCGCGACAGTTATTAAAATATATTTAAATTGAAAAGAAAAATTCCTACCGATAAAAATAATCTCCATATTGGGGGGAGGAGGGGTATTCCGTTACGTTACCATGGAAACGGTGATTCTGACATGCTATGCGTATTTTGTATAAGATCTTCAAAAGTTCCCAACTATAAAAATCGATATTACACGACCGGAGGGTCGGGAGTATGGAATACCCCCCAGGTACACTTGCCATTATTCAGAACCATCAAAATTTATTAATTTTCGTTGAATCTTTTGCAATTTTCGTTTGTAATCCGGGAGGGTGGACAGCAGGTGATATTTTTCATAACTATCTCAGTAATTCTATTCTTAATACCGAGGGACGTAAAAGTGAAAGTTTTTCTGTCGCAATAAATTAAGCGTACCTGGGGGGTACTCCATACCCCCCAGACCCCCCGGTCCCGGCAGCCTAAATGAGTTCCTGTGGGGCGACCGAGGCTTTGCCTCAGGCGCCATCGCAATGGGGGCGCTAAACCTCAACAAAACTCCAAAATAATAGTTTAGAATTCTCAAAATGATAGGAATCTTTTGGGAGGGGGGCGCATATATTCAAATTTGCCTCTGGCGCCAGAAGAGCTCACTACGGCGCTGGTCAATGTATCCCTTGCAATATTTTCTCTGCTAATTGCAAACTTATTTGAAAGAAGCTTTAACATATTTTCAAAAATAGCCAGTTGAAATAACTTGTTTTTAGTAAATTTGAGAAATTGAGAGAATTTAAGATGAACTAAATCAAGCTTTTTATCAATTTGAATCAAACTTTTCTTGAAAGAACGGATTTGCGTTGTCATACCAAGAAAATGTCTTCTGAGAATGAATGAATTTTGGATTATGGAAGGAATGCCTACACAGAGACCTTCACCTAAGCGCAATTAAAGTATTTTTATAGGCCCTAGTACACCCTTTATATTATGTGGTTGGAATAAAATATTTAAAAAGTGTTTCGAGAGAAACTCCAACGGACCAAAATATATTCTATATGTCCGTTTTACCGTAGAAAACGAAGTGAAAATAAAGTGAAAATTGATGATGAAAATAAAACTGAACATCCTTTCCAGACCTACACACCCGGACAGCGCCGTAGCAAGGCTTTGCTTCAGGCGCTATCGCAATGGGGGCGCTAAACCTTGACAAATCCCAATAAATAATAATTTAAAATTTTCAAAATGATAAGAAGTTTTTGGGCGTGGGGGGGCGCTTATATTTAAATTTGCCTCAGGCGTCAGAAGTCAGAAGAGCTCGCTATGGCGCTACACCCGGACCAAAATAGAAGAAAGCTATTGGCCATTAGCAAAAATCAAAAAATTACAGTTTAAAAGGGCCGCTTCCACCAACTCTGATTAAATACTTTAATCATGATTAGTTGGAGTTAATCACAGTTAAATGAAAAAGAGCGTTCCATCATCCTTTCAATCTTGGTTAAAGCAGTTAATCAACAGAGGCTATTAGACGAGTTTAATCACGCTTAATGGTCGGCGCATTCGCGTTTCTTTCAATTAAATAAAGATAATGTTGACTCAATCAGAGCAGCTTTTGCAAGTTTATACCCGAGTATACACGAAATAAAATATGGATGGAATATTATTGGGATAATGGAACTCATGCGAATGGAACAAAAGCTGGAGACGGTCGCCAGCTTAGCGGTTAAGTGCGTTGCTGCTAATGCTAAATACCTGGTTCAACTCCGGGCTCAGTAAAACTTTATTCTGACCGTCTCCCCTCGGAAGGCAATGGCAAACCACCGAGGTGTAATCTGCCTAGTACAGCCTCTCTGGAGATGAAGTGTATACACTTCCCGCGGTTCTGAGCCCGCGTTAAGCAGTAGGTCCCCTATGTGTGTGATAATACTTCAAACGCACAACACATGCATAGGAGAGAGGTCGCCTACGTCTGAAATCAGGCACGGCACTTGAAGAAGAAGAATGGAACTCAATCAAACAAAATGTTGTTAAGTCGACGTTTCGGATGATTTATTCAATCCATTTTCAAGACTAATTTTAGTTTTGACTATCCTCAATTTATGAGTGAACTTTACAATTTGCCGACACTGCCGCTTACTGAATGGCCTGCCACATCGTGTTCACCTCTTTATGCTTTGCATCGAACGATTTACACCTTAGTTGTTTTGGTAGGTTTGATTATATTTTTTGGGTCCCGTCCCACACACAGATATTGTAATAATTGCTGTAACCATGTTTATCTATCGTTTCGTTTTTTAGTCTTGAAAATGGATTGAATAAATCATCCGAAACGTCGACTTAACAACATTTTGTTTGATTGAGTTCCATTATCCCAATAATATTCCATCCATATTTTAATACCTACTTTGTTTGGACGAGAGTTTCTGTTTCACGAAATAAAAGCAGTCAACTAATCATAGATACTAAGCGCTTGGTGAAACGCTTTGAAATTAATGTTGGTTAAATTCTGAACTTAATCACGGTTAATCATTAATCGTGATTAGTTAACCAACGATTTAATCAGAGTTGGTGGAACCGGCCCTAAACTCGGTTGATTAGTTCAAGTTAAGCTCGTCTTACATCAGGGCATTTCTTGCGTAATTTCTTGCGCCATTTCCTGAGACATTTCTGGCGTCATTTCTGGCGTCATTTCTGACGCCATTTCTTGCTCCAAAAATAAAGCCTGTATTATATCAGGACATTTCTTGCGCTGATTTTGCGCAGTAGGTAATTTTAGCAACTTACGTGAAACATTTTGTAGGCCAAATATATAGAACGTGTTCTATTTTGAGGCAATTTTCAACGCAATTTGCCTGCGAGCGTGCGCAGTAAGATTAAACGAACGATAATTTAGTGTTGTAACATAAAATGTGCTACACATAAAAATTGAAATGGATTAAGAAAGCGATTTAATTGCAGAAAATGTGATTGCAGCGAACATAATAGTATTAAAAAAATTACAAAAACAAAAAAATTTAAAAAAAAAATTTTAATTTTCAAATGGTTATTAAATTTTCAAATTTGATTTTTGAATTTCAATGAAAAACAAAAACATTTGCGATTATTTAAAAAAAAGTAACTTTTAGTAATAAAAGTAACTCATTCCTAACCCTGCATTTGACAATTACTACCTTACTACCTGCGCATTCAATCTGTACTGCGCACGCTCACAGGCAAATTGTTCAAGAATAGAGCACGCGCCAAATATATTGCCTACAATCCGAGCCAGGACATTTTCCAAGACATTTGCTGTTTTAAACCTCTTCTGTGGTCCATCGTGGTAGACGACATACTGAAGAAATTAACTGACGATGGATTTTGCGTACTAGGATATGCGGACGACATTGTCATTATAATCAGGGGCAAGCATGAAGGCATAATTTCAAACCTAATGCAAACAGCCCTAAAAATAAAAGAATGGTGCGAAAAGGAAGAACTTACAGTGAATCCTTCAAAAACCATTATAGTTCCATTCACAAAGCGTAGAAAGATAAACCTAAAAGCTCCACAGCTACAGGGTCTATCGATACCTTTTTCCGGAGAGGTAAAATATCTGGGGGTAACCCTGGATACAAAACTCACCTGGAAGCCACACATGGATAAAATTCTTTCCAAAGCAACAGGAGCCTTTTGGGCTTGTCGCAAACTTTTTGAAAGGATCTGGAGACTAAGACCAAAAATGATCTATATTGGTCATATACAGTAGAATCCGCTTAATGTGATCACTTTGGGCCAAGAACATTTTGATAACATTAACCGACTGATAACAATAAGCGAATTTTAGAAAAAAAACGAATTTTAGAAACGAAAAATTAGACAATCTTGTTGAAAAAAAGATCATTGTGTTGGAAATTCCTTGAAAGTGATAATAATAAGCGGCTTTTTGATCACATTATCCGGTGGTTTTTGATAACAATAACCGACTGATAACATTATCCGTGATCACATTAAGCGGATTCTACTCAATAATTAGACCCATTGTCACATACGCATCGCTCGTGTGGTGGACAAAAGCTAACGAAATCACGACACAAAGCAGGTTGCAGAAATTGCAAAGGCTAGCGTGTCTGGGTATAACAGGGGCTATGCGCACAACCCCAACCGCGGCTATGGAGGCACTCTTAGATCTGCCACCTCTTCACCTACGAGTGAAAAGGGAAGCCATACAAGCTGCCATAAAAATTACCCAAGTCAAGAAATTCAAACCAGGAGACAAGACAGGTCACCTAAAGATCCTGGACTTCTTACAGCCAGATCTGTTTGAAAAACCTTCGGATATCATTCCGAAAATCTTTGATTTTGAAACACCGTTTGAGGTCATCATTCAAGACCGAAGTACGGCTAGATGTCATAAAATACAAGTGGATACAAAATCCTCCAACTGGTACACAGATGGATCAAAAACTGAACAGGGAACAGGCATAGGCATATATGGCCCAAAATATGAGGCATCTATAGCCTTAGGAACCTATCCCACAATTATGCAAGCTGAAATACTTGCAATTGCACTATGTGCCCATGAATGCCTGCGAAGGAACATTAAGGGCAAAAAAGTCAATATAATGTCTGACAGCCAAGCTGCGATAAAGGCACTCAAAGCAAATAGCGTTGAGTCTTTGTCCACATGGGAATGCAGACAATCCCTCAAGAAACTGGCCAAGGGCAATAAAATTGCCCTCCACTGGGTGCCGGGTCATGAGGGAATTGAGGGTAAACTTGCTAGATCAGGCTCAAGGGCTGCCCCGACTGGGCCCGAACCATTCTGTGGATTATCCAAGACACACAGGGGGTTGGAGGTCCGGAAGTGGGAAGCAGAGAGCAAAAAAACCCTATGGCATAGTACACCAGGTCAAAAACAGGCGAAGAAATTTATAGAGTATTCGACTGCAGAGGCTAAAAAGCTTCTTCTACTATCAAAGAATGAAATCAGGCTCATCACGGGGTTGCTCACCGGACATTGTCAGATGAGATATCACCTCAAGAAAATGGGAATGGAGGACGATGACATATGCAGACTCTGTGAATCGGAAACTGAATCGGCCAAACACATTCTCTGTAGCTGTGATGGCTTAGCCCGATCCAGGCTAAAATATCTGGGACAGACGCAATTAACACCCAAAGAGGTGCAACAAGAACCTCTCAGGAGTATTCTATGTTTTGCTAGCAAAATTGAATTCCTGAATACCTAATTAGCAGGGTAATAAACAAAAGATCAATACTGGTCGCAGTTCTGAAAGGCTCTTGCGGCCAATCGACCCCTAAGTACAATACAATAGGCAATTTATTTGGCTCAAGAAATGGCGCAAGAAATGACGCCAGAAATGTCCTGATGTAAGACGAGCTTAAGTCCTGCAAATTATAAAACTGGACTGTACAGGGCGATTAATAATATACCGATTTTTGGTGAAAGCTAAAGATTAAAAAAAGGCTACAAAATTGTTTGTTTACATATTTTTTACTTTTGTTAGTTCTTGTATCACATCAAACACTTGATTAGTATTGCCATCCTGAAATAAAAATTGCAATTAGAACACCGAAAAAAATATAAACACAATTTTCAAACCAATTTGAAAATTTTTCATTAAGGAAGTCAATTTTCAGGAGCAAACAATCTGAAGTAATCAATTTGTGATCTAGCATACAAAATAGAAAGCGATTTAAAGCAAAAATTACCCAATCAACTTCAGTTTTATACTCAATGCAATTGGTTAAATCGTAGTGCACAACAATTTGAGAATGAAGCGATTTTTTCTTATTTGTCATTTCCTTAACGCATCTACATTCTTCCTCCAAATCAACAGTTTCCAAACTCGCAATTTCCTTTTTCAAATTATCACGTTTTTGGGTCTTGTCTGAAATAATTATTTGCAATTCTTGCAAACATATCTTCTTCTCTTCTAACGTTTCTTCGATCAAAACCAGTTCCTTTTTCATCTCTTTTAAACGATTTTTATTTTCTTCTTTTTTGGTTTCTTCATACGGTTGCAGTTCCAATCCATCTTTTTGGGCAATGTCGAATAATCTGATCTTAGCAGCCACCAGACGTTCGACAATGCTGTACAAGTTTTTTTGTGTTAAATTTTCAAACATTTTGGTTTCGTTTGACTTCGTACTATCGCGTTTAAGGACGGACCTCACCACTTCAGCATCGAGAAGACTGTTTTGGTTCCGATCGTTCTGCAGTGCCAAAATTTTGTTAAAAAGTTCAATGGAGTGGTCAATATCTTTTCTCACGTTTTCCAGTTTCTAAAAAAGTACAAATAGGTTAATTTTTTTAAAAGTCTGATAAGCAAATTCCGAACATCACCTTAATTTTTTCTTCTTTGTCTGTGGAAATGAGACTTAGGTCGATATGGAACTGCAGCAAATCGTTGTGATCACTTGGGATTGTGGTTTGTCGCAAATCGTCGCTGGATTTTATTCTCATATTTATGGTCTGCATGTTTTCCTGAAGCATTCGGTGCAAATCGGAGAGACTGTTTTTTCCGTCGTACATGATCACAGTTTACTTCCAAACTGAACTTACGTCGTAGTCATTTAATTTCTACTAAATAACTTGCTGAGTTTTCATGGATCAAAAATACTGTCAATTGGTTAGGATTTTAGTGGCGCCATCTAACAGATAAAAGTATTTCTGCTGCATTGGAATTTAGAAAATTTCCAGGGGGAAAAAATTGGTTCAGCATACCCTTTGGTGCCGCGCTAGGCACGTCACTGCTTTATTATTATTAATAATAATAAATTAATATTATAACACGATTTGAACGAAAGAAAGTGAAAGTTGCACATTTGCATTAATCACATGACATTACAATGTAACGCAGGGGAAATGGAAAGTTTTTGATAACAAATCATTTGTTTCACACATTCAGGACTAAGATTTTTTACAAAAAGTTGTTAAATTGTAATAATATGTTAGGATAAAGTTAACAATGCCGCGCCCAATGTTGTGGAAGAGAGAAAGTAATGAAATGCGCAACGTTTAGTGTGGTAAGAATTTGTGTTATCAACCAACATATTGTGCTAAAAAATTTCGAAGAGTGAAAAATGGGTGTCTTTTTGACAGGTTTTTTGTTTTTAATCATCGTAAACTTCATCACCTGTTATGATCCAAGCGATCCGGAAGTGAGTTCGGTGATTCCACCTAAGGGATCTTTTGAAGCATTTTATCCAAGAGGGGATGAAACTGGTTCTTCCAGAGCTGCACATTCCCACGGAAGTTTTTACAAACATAGAAATCCGGCCCTCGTGGATGCCAAAAATGCGGCCGCATATGGATTCCGCTTCGATGGTGGTCGAAGATTCAATTATTAATTTGATCGAGTGATTAACGTTAAATTTTGACGTTAATTGAGTTTCTTTTTCGACAGCAAATAAATTTCATTATAATAATATGTAAATTTTTTTCCAAAATAAAATTAATATTTGCCTCATTTGTTTAAGTCAGTGGCGTACCTACGCACTATTAAAACGTTACATCGTATAATTAAAGAGGGATGCTTTTACGTTTAAAATTTTTAAGTTTAGTGTGGGTTCATCGACCCATCCTGTCAATAACCACTTTATGGTAGTTTTATACTTACACAGCCGACAACGGAATGGAATGATAATAGGATTGGGAAGTAATTTTGTAAGGTTCTGCCTAAAGGCTACGGCCACCCTTATCTGTAAGTAATCTCCGAATACTTTTAACCGCGCCTACTTATCTTGCCATAACATGTAAATTAATTTAATATCTTCAAGTTTTATATAATTCCTTTTTATTCATCATAAATAGTAGAATACAAGAAACGGGCTAATCAGCGGCCGTCTGGAGAATGCGGACAACTCCGCATGGGAAAAAAGGGGTCGGCTGTAATTATTTTAAAATTTGTATCCATTTAAATCTTTCTGAAAAAGAAATTTTAATTTGAATTATTTATGCGGAATCTACAATGAAAATTGTATGCGGCCTTGAGTTTTAGCTTACATAGCCGATGCAAACAGGGACGGACTGACACCAAAATATTGATGCGGCAACATTTTTAAGGGGCCCACTATATAAACAATCCCATATTAACTTGAAAATTTACATAACATTAAAATTATTTATTCACACTTCCTGATCGTTTCCTCACGTGTGTTTTCCACACGTCCTGAACTTCCTCGTGCGTTCGTCTGAGCGTTGGCATCTGATGATCGAACTCGTAGCTGAGGCGTAGCCAGTTTCGGTTCGGCGCGGTCTGGTATTTGTCGGAGCATTTACCCGGACGCCCGGCGTCGAAAGTAAATGAGTTTCATGCACTTACGTCGTTGTGGGATCCCAAAAAAACCTTTACATAGTTTATTAATGGAGGCTCCCTCACTACGTGCGAAACTATGTTCTTATATAAATATAAATCTAATTGCGTTTTTGGCTGGGGGGGGTCGTCGATAAATTACGTCGTTACACTTCGTCACACAAACCTAGACCCCTCTGCAAGTATTACGTCACATATTCTTGAACCCCCCATCCACAAAATTTTTAAATTTAAAATTTATATAATAAAAAGAAACCCGGGGCGGATTTCATGGGTGTCTACGCCAGTGGCTTCTTCACAAGGGTCGGACCCCCCCCCCGGTGCGTGACGTAATTTATGGACGACCCCTGGTACAAATGCTATTAGTTGAGTCATACTCGTGATCTCGTGGTTGCTCCTATATCTGTTTCTTATTTTACAGGTTAGGTTCATCAATTAGCCCATTATTTGAGCCATTTGAGCCAATTTTGAGTATTACAATATTTTTTCTTAGTCAAAACTTGCAATTTTTTGACAGAAGACTTACAAAAAGGAAATCAAGAAGTTGGCGTTTGAGATCTTGGGAACTTTATTACGTTGTTCAGCAATATTTTAAGGGACTTTCGAACCACTTTTCAGACTTATAATTTCTGGGGTTTTAGCGTAATTTTCTCTAAAATGCCTGGGCTGTTATTATGTAATTAGCAAAAAGTCCATCTTACATCGGTATGCGGATTATTGATCAGTTTTAGCCTGTTTATACTCTCATAATAGTCATATTTTTAGGTTGCCAGTTATTGGTATTGGGTTAGTATTCAATACACGTAATTTTCATTCAAGTCACATTTTGCTAGAAGTCTGCTAGCAAATTTGTTTTATAAATGACACAGAGGAGCATGTGGAGCGTTCTAGCAAATTAAATACCTAGATTATTATTGGTGTTAAGCTATTGAACAATTTAATTTAACAACCATGGGGCAAGTCGAAGAAAGGCCGAACAATTACAGTCTGTACTTATAGCAATAACCCCATTCTCAGTGCGGCCTTTAGGCCGCACAACCTTGACAATCACTAATAGTTATTCTATAAGGCGAGAAATGGTGTAATTCAGGGAGGAAAATCTAACAATATTCATCACTTTATAAGAACCAGGATATTAAAACGATCTTATAGTGATTATTAAATTTTAGTTGCTATACATAAATGAATTTTAGTAATCAAGACACTGAGGAGAAGGTTTCTAGCGAATTATATATTTATTTTATTGGTGTTAATCTATTGGACAATTAAAATTAATACACATGGCGGGGCAAGTCAAAGAAAGGTCGAACAATTGCAGTCTGTACTTATGGCAATGACCCCATTCCCAGTGCGGCCTTTAGGCCGCACAACCTTGGCAATCACTAATAAGGTGAGAAATGGCATAATGCAGAGAGAAAAATTTAATAACACTCATCGGTTTATAAGAACCAGAAGAACCTCTGTCGCATTTAACCAATACCTTTCAAACAAATCTCCAAGTGCTTATAAATACAATTATTTATTATAATGTCCAATTTTTTCATAAACGTAGTCTATCTGGGGTAAGATATAAAGACAACCAAAAGTTGAACGAAAACCACTATAAGAAGTTTTATTATCCCTATTCTTATAAACTGTTTAATATTTCTTAATATTGCTTAATACTTTTTAATACCGTTTAATACTGTATAATAATAGTTTAATTCTCTCTGTGTCTAAAGAAATAAATAAATTTGTATAAAATAGAAGTAAAAGTGTATAAAATAAAAGTAATTTTTAAATTTAGTAAATATTCGAAAAATCGCCTACGACGCTATTTGAGATATATGCTTGATATAATAGACCTTCATCGTAAAACGGTAGAACTGGATTTGTGACCTATAAAATATCCCTTTGCAGTTAGACCGAAGAAAAGCAGCATTGCAAATGCATTTAAAGTTATTTTCTAATTTTCTGCAAATTCCTATTTTTAGTTTTCTGTTTTGTATTGCGTAACGAGTGTAGAGGCAATCCCAAATAAGAAAATTAAAATAAAATTTTTTTTACCAAAGTAAAATTCTTTATTAACGACACAACGATTTAAATTATATTATACCGGGACTAACAAGCTATAAAAAATGTTTCCACCTGTAATTTATGTGCATCATTAGATGAACGCATAAGAACTCACGCTTGGTATTACAAGGTATTACGAAATGCATATTATCTGCTGCAACGCGTTGCACCGTTATGTGTTTTACATTTACATACCTGCACGCATTTTATCGTAAATACTTTTTAAAATACCCATCAAGTTTTGACACATCTTAACTGTAAGTGTTTCGAAATTCTTACTTAATCAAGATGCACATGCAACAAAAATTTTTATTTGTTCATTCACACCAAAATCATTACGGTGAATAAATTTTGAAATTAATTCTTCTTTAGTTAGTATTATCTAAATTTTTGCTTCTTGCTATTGTTAGAAATAGGCGGAGAGGTCATTTTGAGGTTGTTAGACGCTTCTGGTAATATTTTTAATTTTGAAATCGGTTGTTAAACGTAGAAGTTGTGATTGTTTTAAAAATGTTATATTTTATTTTTTGTAAAATTTTGCAATTTTAGAAAATTTCCCAAAAATGTTTATGTTTATGGAAAACTGTTGGCCATGTATTATTATAGATATTTATAATTAAGAAGCAATTTATCGTCATAATAAGCACGAGAGCTCGAATATAGCACTTTACCAAAAAGCCAGAAATTTTTGCGAACTTCTGACAATAACTCAAAAAATGTACATCCCACCTAAAAATGTCAAGTTACAAATTTTATAGCCTAGAAAATTATCTTTAAGAAAAGTCCAAAAAAATTAAAATGGCTTAATTTTTACAAAAGTTATTGAAGACTTTGCAGAACAAAATGTGGAAACTATTTTGTTTTAAATTATTTCTTCAATTCTTCTTTTACTGTAGACATGTAATCTCAACACTAGCAACAAATTATTTATTCCTGGAATTTTAATACTTGTAAAGATTATTTTTTAAGTAGACAAGACAGGTTATATCTACACTACTTTTAGAACCGTGAGAAGATGGTCTAATGAAAAAAAAAAACATCATAAAAGGGGCGCTACAGATCCATAAAATTTGTTACTTTGATATGTTATCGATAAAACCCGTTATTAGTTATTATTATGACGTATGATGCCGAAATTATGTAATTATAATTCAAAGAAACTTCAAAATAAATTATTTAATACGATAAAATTGAAATTATACAGGCCGTTCCAAATGTGATACTCAATCTCGTCTAATTAAACGGACCTTTTTTATGTTCTAACGGATCACCTTCATTACCATTGTTATGTTATCATACCAAAGAATTATTAAAAATTAAAACGTTAATTATGGGTTCCCAAAAGGCCCAATATTAACTTCTCGATATGTCAAAATATATTTTATTGCCTCTCCTCGTGCGGGAATTTGTAAGTTGTTTTTTTAATTTGGTATGGTACTACTTAAAATATTTTCTTCTTAATCT
This sequence comes from Podabrus alpinus, assembly GCA_932274525.1. Lineage (NCBI taxonomy): Eukaryota > Metazoa > Arthropoda > Insecta > Coleoptera > Cantharidae > Podabrus > Podabrus alpinus. The sequence goes on from OW026452.1 coordinate 101,382,585, forward strand.
AATCTAAATTTCTGGTGGTCAGTTGAGTCGTTTAACGGTGAGTTACGTAAGGGAGCCGGGCAAAGGGTTCTCTCCGGGATATAAAATCTTCACATCACGTCTCTAAATTATTAGATTTGTTTTAGTTGTGCTGTGATCAGGTTCATTAGTTATACAACAAATATGTTTACTTTAAACGGAATATTAGTAAGTAATATTTTTTTATTTTGGTTTTAAACTTTTAAAACTTTTTTAAATTTAAGTATTTATTTGTATATTTTTTTATCAGCAATCAATTTTAATTAAATTTATTTTAGCTTTATGTTCTATTTAATAAAAATTATTTAAGTATATTTTAAAATATAACTTCGTAATTAATTATTAATTAAGTTTTATTACTTTCTCCCCACAAATAATTTTTCTAAATCTTGTAAACATGACAAATTAATGGTATCAAATTAAATATAAAACAATGGGGTAATTAATTTCGAATTAATTTCAGGTCACCTTATGTACAATAATCGCTATATCATCATACGCTTCGGCATTTTTCATTAATTGGGGGGCTCCCGAACCGTAAGTAATTTAAAACTAAAAATTAGTACCTACTTATTATTTAAAAAATAAATTAAATAACTTGACTTGTAATTTTTGAAAATTTTACAGAATTAAAATTCAACGTCAGTCATATCCAAACTACTACCATCACAAAAAATATGAAGCAGTACCACCAAATTATCCACACATTGAACAACAAGTACCAGCGGTACCAATTCAAGTACCTCTTCAAGCGCAACTGTCGCCGATTCCAAACATCCACAACGTCCAATTAGTGCCATGTTTGTGTCCAGTAACTCCAGACATGGATTTTGAAAAATTCCAAGACAGCGGAAAAGGTGTCTACGTTAGTCAAATTAAAAATTCACAAAGATGATTTTTAATACCGTTAAAAGCGTTTTAAATTATTTTACACTCTGTACATTAACATTTTAACTTAATTGGCTGCTTACAAATCAGTAAGACTGATGGAATAGACTGTACGTACTATTAAAAGAATATTATTGATAAGATTTAGAAAATGTATTATTTGTTTTAGTCCAAATAAATAATTTATATTTATGATTTATTTTAACTTTCTTGCTAATTGAGATTAGAACCCCGGATGTTACGACTGCAAATAATTAAATTGAAAGGCATACATTATTCCAGTTAATCAACGACATAAAAGCAGCAATCAAAGAAATCGGATAATGTGATGTGGCTATGTGGTTGTGGCCCAAAGATTTGGGTACACCAAAGCTCACTGATATCCACACCCACGCTGTCAAGTACGAGGGGTCACCTTACTAATATAATACATGTCTAATCATAATCATTAATCACCCTGCCAATTATAGGAGATGTACTATATTTAAGGAGTTACAACAAAAAACTTTTTCCCTCTTAAAAAAAACTTACAAATTAAATAATGCTTCCTCCCGTAATCCATCTCAACCTGCAAACTCGTGTGCTAACGCACTTAGAAAAACATGCCAACAAAAGCAATATACAAATCAGCCAAGAAAAATCACTAATCAGTAGCAACCTTTTTAGCAGCCAATTCAAGAAAATCAATAACTCATTTTTTCCGAAGTTTTTTTAATCAATTTCAAATAAAAATACAGGGTTTCCATCCAATGGGTAATTTTGAGGCAGATTTAAAACTATATGGCCTTCAATAAATTATCGGTTTGCTACATTAACCTTCCTCTTTTGGTTTAATTTTCCCGATTCTTTCTATTGTTTCCTACTCGTATGAGGTAGGTTTATTGTCTGTGTGTTTTCTATGTCATTTTTTTCTTCGTGTACTTTACTGGTAAATTCCGAATGGGTCCACTTCGGGGGAATTTACCTCGTTCATGGAAGGTAGACCCCTCTGCTTATTCTTCCATGTACAATTCGTACTCCTGTATTCTCTGTATCGGTTCATCTTGTACTCCACATTCCGGACACAGTCCGTCTTCCGATTTCACAAGTGTCTTGAGTTGTCGGCCAAACTCGCCATGTCCGCAGGATTTGGGCCAATTGGAATGTCGTTTTCTTTCCCATATTGTTGTCTAAACGGGGTATGAATTAGTGGGTGATTCTACTCACCTCCCCATGCATCCCATCTGTGTTGTCATTCATTCAAAAGCAGTTCGTGTATTCTCCTTTTGATTTTCACCCTGTATTTGTATTTGAAATATCAGGGAATTATCACCCCCCCCCAAGAATGTTCTGTTTCTCCCGTTTTCAGCTTCGTGTCTTTCCATTTCCATGTGTAGTGGATGGATACCTGCTAAAACACCGCCGACCAAGCTGCAACAGAATCCATAACACATCTAACAACTCTTGTCACTGATTCAACAAATTAAATTAGCGCTTTGGGTTATATTTGAAGCAACCACTATAAGTATTGAAGACTGAGCTAGACCTCTAATAATCTGTGTACTTCCCTCCGAAACCAGGTGCATTTCGTCAGCCCCCCCCCCCATTCCGAATTTTTGATCCAAAATAGTCTAAATAGTTTGTACCTCATTTGTACCTATTTGTACCTCTCTTATTTTCGATTTTTCAAAAATTCTTTGGGGGGGTTTAAATGCTAACCCCCCATTCCGAATTTTGGATTAAAAATAGTCTCAATCATTTGTACTTTGTTTGTACCTCTTTGCGTTTGGCGATATTTTGAAAAATGTTAGGGGGTGGGGCTAGCATTTCGCTACCGCTACCGCTTCGAACCAAAATAATCTGAATAGTTTTTATCTCTTTTTTATTTTCGATTGTACCTCCTTAGTTTTCGAAATATTTAGGAAAATCACTTCGATGCGCATGTTCGATTATCAAGATTCTTCGCTCGCTTGTTCTATTTGAAAATTTCTTCCCTCTGATTCTTAAAATTACTATTTTCTATTTTCTACTAGAGAAGGGCTGAAACACATACTTAAAATGAAACAATTTGATCATTTCTATGGCTCCCTGAGGCATCATCATTACGGGGCGTAACGCAATTGCGTGACAAATAACAAGATCCCCAAATAGTCCAGTCAGTATAGACTTTGACCCGTGAATAATTATTTAGTGAATTTTTTTTCACAACTGTCTCGGGGGGGGGGGGGTCACTGGGAGTGTAAATTCAAAATGGCGACCAAATCATGCTTATGCGTATATTCGAAAAATGGTTTTTTACCAAAGAAAAGGATATCGGGCTATTGGAGTAAATAAAACACTTAATGCTTTTCTAAGTCGACGTTTCGGCTACTTTATGTCGCCATTTTCAAGACTAAAATAGAGAGAACAATGTATTAATCCCAAAAGGGCAAAAACAACTCAACACCATTCACTCACCATGACAAGCAGGATGGTAAAAGGTCTATATACAATAATAATGTGACGCAACATGGAAAGGTCAAAATCACCAATTTGATCACACTCAACAAAGTCAACAAACTTTAAAAAATTTGGAAATCATATTTTTTTTCGCGATTTTTCCTGGAGGCAGCTCACATCTCTGTTTCTACGAACAACATCAACAAGCAGACGGATTTCGGTTTTATTAACAGTGGTTACCTGGGCGTCCTCAGAAAATACGTAGAAAAAACGAAAATCAAATAGTTTCTGTGTCAATATCACGTCTTTGCAAGTTTTCCTACATATTCCATCAAGTAGTTTGAATTTCTTATTAACGATACTCATCATGTAAACATTTATGTGTGGTTAGGGTGTGTTTAGGTCATTTTTCTAATATTAGAGGACTCTACTCTTTTTAAATAAATATTTTTCGTCTATTGGTTAGTGGCGCAACGACGGTAATTTGGTATTTTGTTGAACTACAGGGTCAAACCTCTTAATCTATCAATCCTCTGATAACATAAAAGTATGTGTAGTAGTGTAGAGATTTACTATTTACAGTTGGTTGTTTTACACAAATTTTGAATATTTATTGTTATATTTTTATAAGAATTTTTAACGTGAAATATTTTTATGATTTCCAAATTTTTTAAAGTTTGTTGACTTTGTTGAGTGTGATCAAATTGGTGATTTTGACCTTTCCATGTTGCGTCACATTATTATTGTATATAGACCTTTTACCATCCTGCTTGTCATGGTGAGTGAATGGTGTTGAGTTGTTTTTGCCCTTTTGGGATTAATACATTGTTCTCTCTATTTTAGTCTTGAAAATGGCGACATAAAGTAGCCGAAACGTCGACTTAGAAAAGCATTAAGTGTTTTATTTACTCCAATAGCCCGATATCCTTTTCTTTGGTTAAATCAGTTGGAAGAGATTTTTGTCTTATCACAATGGTTTTTTAGGTGAAAAACGGTTTTTCTTGAATAACTCGGCCGGTTTTGATTTTACAGAAAAACCGTGAGGACAAAAGTTGTATAAATTTTGATTCTCTACAAGTTTAGTTCTCACAGTTTTTCTTCTAAGATCAAGATTTTTTGAATTAAACCTGAAAAAAGCGACAAATTCGAAATATTTCCATTATCTCGTTTATTTTCAACTTTACGGCACAAATGAAGAGGACCAAACATGTAGAGAATCACATTCTGAACAATTTCGGTTCCTACCTTTTTTTTTCCAAAAATCGATATTTAAGGTCGTACGCCAACCATGGAGAAACAGAGCGTAAACTCTTTTCCGCACCACCAAAGAGGTAGAGTTTCAGGCGCGTTTTTTTAATGACGTGGTATCCCCTATAGGCCTAATCCACGTATCGATACCTGCGCGGAATAACTAAATGTAATCTGACAGTCCGGTTGGAAAAGTAGGTATGTCAAGGTCCGGTTGGAAAAGCAGCTTACTCAAAGTCCGCTTGAAAAAGCGGCTATGTCGCCCATTAAATTTTCTAATCTCATGAAATCCATGATGAAACAATTTCGGGAGCGAGATAGCCGCTTTTTTCAGCTAACTTTGAGTTACCTGCCTTTAAAAACGAACCCCGACACAGCTGCTTTCCGACCGGACTCTGATACATGGTTATTCCGCGCAGGTATCGGTATTAGGCTTCTATACAAAGTATAACAAGAAGCCTTTTTTCTGTAGGCGTGAAAATATGGTTCCGGAACTATTTTTTTTAGGTTTCTTAAGCTGATGGTCCTGCCAAATCCATATCCTAGGTTTCTTCTTCGGCCAATTGGTCATGTCCGGTTTCACGTTCGTCAAGGTTCAGCGTTGAAGGTGCGGGATCGTCGATGTCGCTGTCATCATCACTGTCTTCGTCAGCGACACCTCGCAATTCCGTGACGTTATCGCAACTCTGCCCAGCGCAGTTGTGGCATAAGACAGAACATTTCAGTCCTGCCTTACGACACCCACACATTTTCCCGCAATTCTTTGTGTATTTGCACGAAATTGTGTTCAGCAGCGCTTCCGGGGCGGGTGCAGCGGTTGTTGTTAGTGGTTCCAAACCCCTCGCACCTCTCGTCCAACCCCACTTTGTGGCGTCCAGCTCATTTCCAAGCCACATTTGCACCTGCAGATACGACATGTATATGTGCTGCTTTTTTCAGGTTTAATTCAAAAAATCTTGATCCTAGAAGAAAAACTGTGAGGACTAAACTTGTAGAGAATCAAAATTTATACAACTTTTGTCCTCACGGTTTTTCTGTAAAATCAAAACCGGCGAGTTATTCAAGAAAAACCGTTTTTCACCTAAAAAACCATTTTTCGAATATACGCATAAGCATGATTTGGTCGCCATTTTGAATTTACACTCCCAGTGACCCCCTCGAGACAGCTGTGAAAAAAATTCATTAAATAATTATTCACGGGTAGGGTCGGTTTTTTGGATATAATGACTGGACTAATATAATAAAGCTAAACTTTAATTTAGGTTAAAGAACTCAAACTAGATTATGAGAAGAAAGATAGAAACATCCAAACTTCCTAGAAAATCTTACTGCTTCCGAGGCCACAGAATAATCTATGTGGAAAGCCACTAGAAAATTTATATGACCACAATTTTCTACTCCCCACCTACGAACTGAAGGCAGATGGTGAGCAAATAATGATGCTCAACAGGCAGAAGTGTTTGCGGATAATCTTGTTAATTAAATTAAATCAATATTGGAGGTTCTTGCACAATTGGAATTGCCTATTAAAAAATTCTGAGATACGATCTTCCATTAAAAATCTCCACCTTGGGGTCGGGAGTCCTAACGTACATCGCGAAATTGAAATTTCCCTATAGAAATGGCTTGATATTTCGAACCAAAAAGTCATTAGCTACAATGTAATAAAAGGTTTATTGAGTTTAAATAGGAAATAATACCGAATTTTAAGTAAAAACACTATGCGGTGACCGGGATAGGTTGTCGGCCTATTTTTAGCGTGGTTTAGAGAACTACGGACACGCTCCCAACATGTAATTTAGCAAAATTTTGGGTAATTAACGGCCTTTTTGGGTATGTTTTGATCCGAATGTATAACTTTCGTCGTCGCGAAGGTGATCATAAAAAAAAAATCCGAAAAAGTGTGAAAATAAGAAAGTTGCATTTGTACGGGCCACTGACACACCACGGGTCGATGTTCCATCGTTCGCCCGTCGTTGCTTGAAATCGAGTGAAATTTTTTCGCTCCGATTTGAATTTTTCTTTGAAATTCGGATAGGTGGGGGTGTGATTAGTAGATATTAGTAATAAATAATCGCAAAAAAATGGAAAATAACACGTGTATTGCCGAAAAAGTGAAAAAATTAATTTTTTTTCTTCGATTTTTGGGGGTGTGCATTCGATAGGGAGGGTAATCCATCGTCAAAACCTACCCTTCCGGGGCGCCGCTCCGCTCCGCTCCGCGTTGCACCCCTCTAGAGCGGTTTTGACTCTGGTTACTAGGCTAAACATACAAGAAGCGCCACCCATCAAGAAAACCGGGATAAATGAAACCGGGATGTGAGAGAACCTCGAAATAGCATTAAAAAGTATAGTCGCGGTATACGGCAGTTATCTTTTACGTTTCACCCCCAAAAAATCGCGTAAAAACAAAAAATAATCGATGTTACATGTAGGAGAGACGAGCTGCATCTGCCGGTCCGTAACCTTTACCTTTACCTTTACCTGATATGTATTTGATGGAGCATCCCGGCATGGCCGGCCTTCTCCTTCATCTGAAAGAATACATTAATGACATTGGAAGTTGTAGAGACCGGTGGGTCTCTGGGAATTGGCGCTTGGCGGACTGACTGGTTAGAAACCTGGGCTGTGACTGTGAATATGAGATATGTGAAGAAAAAGAAATTTTTTACGTTTGCCGATATAGTAGAGTCCCTAATTCGAAGAAAGAAATTATAATTTCTATTGATGACCTCGAAGTGAGTGGCTTCTACTTGGAACTAGTCAGAATTGGCGACTAGTGGGATTGTAGTGATACTATGGGGGGTGATTTATCGAAGCTTGTGGAAATTGATCGAAAAATTACACAAATCTAGTGAATAAATTCACTTTCGAAGAGAATTTGTGTAAGTTAAACCTGTGAACATACATTAGTCTGTGTGGGGGTGAGTTATGGTCAGGAGTTGTCCGTGGTCGGGAGTGATTTGGGACGGGGTATGAAAAAGTCGGCTGGGTTGTATTGACCTAGTTGATTTACTAGTGGGTTTTCTGAGAATTTGGATTTGTTGTAGAGATTGGTGGCATGTTTACGATTAAGAGTGTTAATGAGGTCTAGTTTGGCGTCTGCATGTAGTCGCCTGTTAGTGACGTAATAGGGGGCGCTGAAAATAGCTCGGAGATTTTTGTTTTGGATGACTTGAAGTTTATTTATGGCCCTGGGGCGTGCATATCCCCAGACAGGGGAGGCATAAATCATTGTTGGGCGGATTATGGCTTTGTATAATCTTAGTTTGTTAGCGGGGGACATGGTACTTTTTGCGTTCATGAGGACGAACAATCTATTGAAGAGGCATTTGGCTTTACCGGTTGCGGAGGAAATGTGAGCGTCCCATTTGAGGCGCCGGTCCATGGTAATGCCAAGGTACTTGACCTTGGTTTTCCAGGGGATTTGCTCCTCAAACATCCAGACACTGGAGTTGTGAGGCTTGCAACGATTTCGAAACATGATCGCGGAACTTTTACTCGAGTTAACCTCGATGCGCCAAGTTTCGTACCACCTTCCGAGATCGGTGATCGCCTCCTGGAGGCGGGTTGTGGCTATGTCCGGGTGGATTGAGGATGTGTATATTGCAGTGTCATCTGCATATAGTGAAATTTTTGTTGCGGGATCTAAGGGGGTTGGAATGTCGCTCATGAAGATGTTAAACAGTGAAGCTGCAAGGATCGATCCCTGGGGGACCCCGGAGGTGATGGGGCGCTTTGTGGATCTGGTGTTCATGAGTTTGACTTGGAGATTTCTGTCGTGAAGGTAGGAGGCAATAAGTCGGACTAGTGGAATTTGAATTTTGGATTGAAGCATTTTGAACAGGAGGCCTTCGTGCCAGACCTTATCGAAAGCTTTCGATACGTCGAGTAGCACTAGGCCGGTGAATTCTTTTTTGTTGAGTGCCTGCGTGACGTGCTCAACTAATCAGAGGGCTTGGTGGGTCGTGCTGTGTCCAGCACGGAAGCCGAATTGTTCGTTTTGAATAATACTGTTATCGAACATGGCTTCTTGGAGACGGGTGAGAATGACTTTTTCAACTACTTTTCCGATGGAAGGGAGCAGGCTGATTGGTCTATAGCTTTTCGGAAGTTTGAGATTTTGACCGGGTTTGGGGATTACCACTACGTCAGCGGTTTTCCATATTTGTGGGTAGTAGTTGAGTCGAAAACATGCGTTAATTATGCCGGTGATGGCAACTTTGGCTTTTTGGGGGAGTTCTTTGAGGGCGGTGTTGGTGATGCCATCGGGACCTGGGGCTTTCCTCTTTTTGAGGCGTTTAATGGCAATGGTGACCTCCGGAAGAGAGGCGGGGGTGATATGTGTGTCATCGGAGGTGTTTAGGGTGGTGGTGACATAATTTTCGACCGAATTGATATGGTCTTGGTCTAATCTTGTGGTGTTGGGGGAGCATTGAGCTTGGAGGCTGTCGGCGAAGATTTCAGCCTTTTCAAGATCGCTCCGGGCAATAGTGCCGTCAGGGCGGGAGAGAATTGGGATGGTGACTTTCTTTTTCCCCTGGAGGGCGGCGGCCATGCGCCATGCGGACATGTCTTTAAATGATAGGGAGTTAATGGTGTCTAACCATTCATTGTCATGAAATTCTTTGACTTTAACGTCTACTTGCTCTTTGAGCCGGTTGTATGACCTTTGGTCATCAGGGTTGCGAGTTCGCCGGGCGAGTTTCCTCGCTCGGTTTTTGGCTCTGATAAGATCTTTGAGGGAGGGAGTGAGTTTGTCTCTGACGTCCGTGGTGTTGACTTCAAATGAAGTTTCGTCAACGGATTTTTTGATGTTGTCTTGGAAATTGGCAATGAATTGGTCTAGGTCAGTGGGGGACTCAAAGAATGGGATTGGTCCAAGGTTTTTTGACAGAGTGTCTTTGAAAGAGGTCCAGTCTGTTGTCGTTCTCGTGGGAGGGCCTTTTGGGGGTAACAGCGGTCCAAGTGTCAGGAGGACCGGGTAGTGATCTGAGTTTAGTTCTTCGCTGGTGGAGATGTCGTATTGGAGTTGTACGTCTTTGAAAATGGCTATGTCCAGAATGGACGGCGTACCTGCGTTAGAAAAGTGGGTGGGGGAGGTGGGAGCGATGATCGCGAAGTCCAGCTCATTTGCTAGTGAAAGAAGGTCACGTCCTACATGGTTTGTGTGTTTACACAACCAGTTGGAGTGTTTAGCATTGAAATCGCCGGCGATGATCTTCGCGTCGGGGCCTTCGAGGAGGGTTTCTAGGTCCTCTTTGAGGATGCGTTGCTGAGGGCGATTATAGACGGAGGAGATTTGCAACCAACCGTGATGTGCGGTGTGGATGCTCACCGTGGTGACTTCAAGGTACTCTAGGTCGGGGGTCGGTATTGCGACGTGTTCGATGGATGATTTTACGTAAATTGCGGTTCCGCCGCCGCGTCCGTCACGGTCATTCCTATAAAGTGAATAGCAAGGGAGTTTTGCCAGTTGGCCAGCTCTGAAGTGGGTTTCGTTGACCAAGATTACGTCAAGGTCGTGATCGTGCGCGAACGCGAGAAGTTCATTTCGTTTGGCTGAAAGGCCGTTGGCGTTCCAAAAAGCCGTCTGCAAAGTGGTGGGTTGGAATCTGGGTTTAGACATTAACGGGTGTGATATTAGTGGCTTTGGCGTTCATGATTATTTCAATATTGCGGACGAGTTCGGCATTGGCATTGAAATTACGAAGTTGTTCAAAAATTGCTTTTGTTTGTCGGGAGGGAGTCTCATCGTAGGAGGTGGTGGGCGTGGGGGTGGCGTGAGTTGCTTCCCTGTGAGGGGCATGCCGACTAGCGACTCCCAGATAGGAAGGTCGATTGGGGCCTTGGGAGGAGGGGTAATTGTAAGTGGGGCGGTCAGCGAAGCGGGAAGCTGCTTCGCGGGCTGAAAGTTCTCGCCTCTTGGGCTTAGGGAACGAAACGCAACCTTTGTAGTTTGCGGGGTGGTTTCCTGTGCAGTTAGCGCAGGTGGCTGGGTCTTCACGGATTTTTTGACAAGCCGGAGTGAGGTGATCCCCTGCGCATTTAACGCATTTGGGTGGGGCGCGGCAGAGGGTTTGGGCGTGCCCGAACCGTTGGCAACGGTGGCATTGACCGACCTCTGTACGTTTGTGGGGGGTTTCGGTGCGGGTATTTATGGACAGGACCGATGTCATGTCAAAAATTCTCTTGCCATCTGAGTTGTGGGTTAGATGGACAAGGTATAATGGCATAGGTTTTTTTGTCGCGACCTTGGCGCATCTGAAAAACTGACTGAATTTCAAAGCCCTGTTCTACAAGGTCTTCTTTAACTTCTGCAGCAGTGATAGTGATTGGGAGCCCTCGAATGACCACTTTTAGTGGTTTGTCCTGAGGGAGAGAGAAAGAGTGCGAGGGGAGGGATTTTTCCTCAAGTAAGCGGCTGAGGGCCCGGTAATCGGTCTCGGTGGCCGGCTGAATTGAGATGCCGTCCACGAGCGTGCGGATTTTAGTGGTGGCAATTTTTCGGTCACGAATCATTTTATTGATGGCCGGCCAGTTGTCCTTTGTACGGAGGACAATTGGGGGGATTCGGCTGGAGGAGGAGTATGTGGTGCGGTCTGGGTGTGAAGCACCCTGGGTGTCGGGTTGGGAGTCGGTGACTTCCATACCGTCATCGTCGCGCTCGGTTTGGGTGTCGGTCGGGGGTTCCTCTACGTCCAAACAGGCGAACCTGTTCTTGGTAGCGGGTTCAGAGGTTTGGCTGTCGCTACTTAAGTTGGAGCGGGCCCGTTTTAGGGTGTTTTTGTCTTTTGGAAAGACGAAATTATCTCCACCGGTGGAGGTGGAAGCTTGGGCTTCGGGAGTCGATGATGGAATTTTAGAAATGCGGGGGGATGTTCGGGGGATGATCGCAGGCTTGATTGCTGGAGTCGATAGCCGGGGTTTCGGGATGGCCGTTGCCATCAGGGGTTTGAGTAGGGCGGGCTTTTTTGGCTCTTTGGGTTTAGCTTCTGCTTTTTTGACAGCAGGGGTGGTCGGAAGAGGGGGGAAGGCGGTCTTGTCCTTCTTTTTCCCTGAAGGGGCAGTCGGGCGAGGTTGGGCAACCGGGGGTGGTCTTACGACCGAAGGTGGTTGTACGACCTTGGGTGGTTGGAGGGCGAGAACGAGTGAGGCGACTTTGTCAGTGAGATCTTTGATTTGTTTGGATTGGTCATCGAGTTTTTTGGATTGATCATTGAATCGGGCTTTCAAATCGCGGTTTTCGGCTTTCAAATGGTCAACAAGTTCACGAAGGAAAGTGTTGTCTTGGGACATGTCGGTAACATTCGTCATTTTACAAATAATTCAAGTAATAAAAATAAAAATTTTTAAAATTAAATTATGTTGCGAAATCTAAATTGATAAAATTAAATTTGAATTAATTTATGTCTTTGAAGCAGCTGATTTTAATGAGTGCAAGTTTAATTTTTAAGTCTGAAAATTAAATTTAGTGTTGTGAATCAACCTTTATTTAAATCTAAATGAACTTGAAAAATTTAAAAGGAAAAGGAATTTGTTGGTTGACAAAATTTTTGTTAGGTTGCGATAAAATATAATCTGTAAGAAATCTAGGTCAAGTTCAGTTCACTAACCTTTGTTGCGTATACTACAGAATACGTCGCCTGATGTCTTGAAGGGGAAGGGGGCAACAGAGCGCGCAACCGTTTGCTAATTGTGACGTAGCAAACTACGTCACTTAGCAAATGGCGGGATCTTTTTGCCGGGAAACTGGGAGGAACACTTTAAAGCGTGTTTAAACGCTTTGTCGACGAAATTTAAATAGAATTGGAGCTTGATGTAACACTTTCACTTCTATATTAAATTATCGTTTAGACAACAGTAATGAAAATTACTTTTTGAACTTAATTCGTGAAAATTAAAGAACGCAAAAATTGACGTGCGGTTAGCTCGGATGCAAGATCGGAACTGCCGGTCCGTAAACGGCTAAGTCTAAGACTAGTTCATCTCGCACGGACCGTCAACAAAATGAGTGAGATTCCATCCGCGCGTCAGTGAAACATGTAAAATTAACGATATTCAAAGTAATAATTTTCATATTAAAAGGACCTTATCCAAGAATTTTATTTTTGAATATCACTCTACTAACCTTTAACTTCACAAAACTTATTTGGATAAAGGCGTGCGCGCGATGTACAATAGCGCCCTTTAGCCCTAAAAACGTATCGACCAATATTATCCAACCTCTTTGAAAAGTTGCTTCTAAGGAGAATCAAACCAGTCTTGGAAGAGAAACATAATATAATCCCTAACCACCGATTTGAATTTAGGCAAGAACATGCAATAGTGGAAGAAGTTCATCGTATACCGACTAAGATTAGTACAGCACTGGAAAAAAAGTACTGAACACCGGGCTTCCTTGATATCAGTTAGGATTTTGATAAAGTCTGGAATAGGGGACTTATAACCCTTCCTGATAATATCCACCAAATTTAGACAATTTGAAACAAACAAAAAATTACCAAAAGGAAACAATTGACATTATTGGCTTTTGACAAAACACCCAACCGTCAGTAGAAAACAAATTGTACTGTACACAGCTATAATTAAATCAGTGTGGATGTACCGAGTGCAGCTGTGTGGATCATCCTGGAAATTCCACTCAAGGATGTTACAGTTAATAATGAATGCCCCATGGTAATAAGCCAGTCGACAAGTGTTTTATTGTGTAAAAAAATTGGGATAAACTGGAATAAATCTTCAACCGCGCGCTCTAATGGCTGTATATAACTTCATAACCAAACAATTAACCAAAAAAAGTACGTATTGCTGTAACCTCCCTTTATGTTCTCGAGCCCTATGTTGGCTAGACAAAAATATGCTATGTTTTTGTTCAAATAAATTTTTACTTAAGGGATGTTTAGCACTTATGCCCCTTTTTACTAGCTCAATCAATGACACTCTCAGAAGTCGGTTCCTTGTGATTTTAATTAAAGGTAATTTTTTTAATTGACATATAACTTGTTTTCTCTGTACGGGTAGAAATTGCTTTTATGAAGTGAAGTAATTAAAGATTTCAATAGCTTGAAAGAAATATTTATATTCATATACAGAAAAATCGCAAAGCGCATATAAAACAAATGGTTTTACAAATAATTGCAGATCACAGATCTACTATCGAATAATGGTTCACAAATAAAGCATTTAAGTTTCATAAAATACACAAGTCAAAAAGATCTCTTCTTTTCTTCTTGCAGTTGCTTAATTAACTTTCATTAACCAAGTCTTTCGCTGTCCAATAGCGCGTTAAATGTTTGAAAATTATATATTTGCTTTTCTTAAAGCTTAAAGTTGAAAAATAAATAATAATGTTTATGAATAAAAAACCTTCCAAATTAAGGTAGTCGAAAATATACTTCCTTGAAAGGTTGATTCAACATCCTTTCTTTTAAATGCTGATGGCAAAAGTTTATAAATGTTAAATAATAATGGTTCACTGTACCTTAAGTATCATCAAAGTTGTTGTTTCAAAAATAAAAAAGGATATGTGTGTGGTCGCCTTTAAATAACTTAGCACTAGATAACCAAAACTAACTGCGCACTGTTGATACACCTGTAGATCGTCGAAGCTGGATAACATAACCTGTTCTCGTGTTGTTGTTGAGTTTGATCCAAAATTTGTGGTTATTAAAGTTGTTTACAAATTTATTTGATACCATCAAAGTTACTTCTGGTAATTTGAATGAATCGATAATTACTCTTGATCGCAGTGAATTTCGAGTTGATTACAAAAATTGCAATTTTGCAGACTTGCTATTTGTCGTTAGCCATTTTGATTTTCTAACCTTCCAAAATTTGCATAAATCCTGGACACAATATAAACACGTCTGCGTGGTTCCAACCTTCGAGATCAACTGATTTATGCATCAAAAATCGATAAATTGGTAAGCCTGTTGTTCAAAAGTAAGTCAAATTGTTGTATTTTGAATTTTTAATTTTCTTAAAATAATATTTCTGTTCCAGGTTAATGGTCCACATTGAAATTGTGTTTCAAAAAGATGTTTTCCATACAATTCCATTGGTATTTGCTGTTTTTATGGTTTAATTCGGAACGTTTCTGACTCAGCTCACGCCATTTTATATTATTTTCTAATTTATGCGATTTTCACCCTTATTCACAACTTTGTCGACTTTTGTATCTAAATTACTTGAGTTACACAGTTGAAGAGATTACATAATTTTTGATATGAACAGATTTGTACAAAACATGTTATTTTAGAAGTAATTTGGTATCAAAGTTTTACATTTTATAGGTTATCGTTATATTCAAGATAACAATACAATATTAATTAATTTCTAGCTAATTAAATCTTTTAGTTACATTTTGATGTGACAATCATCAATTTAATTATTCTCAGCAATTTTTCACATGTCTTTCTTATCCCGAGAGATTGAAATAATGTCATAAGATTGTAAATTGAGAAGGTTATGAATTGCTCGTAATCTGAAGTTTTTAAGTGTATTCTTACTTAGAATTTTGTGTTCTTTTCGAATATATTATTCATTTTTGAATTGTGTGCCTCTATAGAGCATTTTGGAACACAGCAGTACTCGTATGTTATCTTTTCTGTAGATCCTTTAGTCTTCTTTATTTTCAATAACATGATATTTTGCTCTAAAATGCGCTCAAACCGAGATATTCACGAATGTTATTCTTCGCGTGATTTTTCCACCATGACGGAGAAATCGGGGGTCCTAATGATGATAATAAAATTTATTCCAGCTTGCCCCCAATTTTTACGCAATAGCCCTTCTTGAATGCGTTGTCGACTGGCTTTTAATTAATTTCCTTATATCTTCTTTATAATAATTTTCAGTAAAGTTAATTGCTTTCACTTGCAATTTCAGATTTAATTTAAACGTAGATTAGCTTCTATTAACAAATTAATTTTGTAATCCGTTTACTGCAATTTAATTCTGTTACCATTAAAAAGTCAGGTTAAAAAGCGTAACAATGTGCAAATTTTGCTAATAAATTATGCATTCGTTCTTCGGAAGAAGAAATTGAGAGGTATGAATTTTAAATACCTGATATGGTTTAATTGTTATGGATAAGGAAGTAATTATCAATAAAGAACAATAAAAGTATTCAAGTTCCAGAGTGAAAACTTGTGCGACAGAGGTAACAACGGAGCATTTTCCGATAAATGAAAATTTGCTCGATAAGTAATATAAATCAATTCGCATAATATAACAGAAATCAGACTTTTTTTTAATAATATCAATAATAACCAATGTAGCATTAAAATCGAATTCTCTGATAATCATTAAGAAAGTATCAACCGAGAAATTAATAATTAATAATTTTTACTTTGTGTGAGAGTTGTAAATTTCACTCGTTCCACATGAATCGTAATAACTACCAAAATTTGGAAGTGGTGAATAAACTTGAAATACATTTTTAATCATCTCCCAAATAATATAAAAGCTCTTCAGCTAAAATACACAAGCAGTAAAACATTAACTGTTAAATTAAAAACAAATAAGATGAAACTCAATATTTTGGTAAACACTGGATAATATTTCAAATAGTTTTTTTTTGTTAATTTTGTTTTATTTTTAGTTTCTGTGGTGCTTCTTGGCGGTATTTTCATTTTGCTGTTTTGGAACGACATCAAGGTAAGTGAATTCGGTTTGCACATACAGAGGGATTTGTAAATTTTCTTGCATTTTAGTAAATATGTGAAAATATATGTTCCAAATCGCATAAAAACATCAAAACATACTCACACACAATACACAACGGTTCACCATTTTAAGAAGAAACATCATTCTGGTGAATTCCATTAAAACTTAGTTTACAACTTTGTATTTGTAAATTTTCTCTTGTAAATATGTTATGTGAAAATTAAATCACCTGTTGTTATTGTTATTGTTATTACAGTTTAATATATTTTTTCTAATAAGTTGTGGTTTTATATTTTTTGTAATTAGAGTAATGCGAGGTCGTTAAAATATAAAAGTGAGAAATTTAACTTCTAATTGGTGCAAGAAAATTATAGCAGTTTGTTATTAATTTGCAACGTTTGAATAAGTAAAGTAAAAATATCTAACAATACGTTTGAAAAAGGGAGAGCTTTTGGAAAGATCCTGCGGTACATCATTAAGAAAGAAACGTACCATGTAAGTATAATTTCGTTCCATCCATCCTGAATTCGTTTACTCAGGTGCTCAATCAAAAAATATTGGCTTCGCTGGGCACCAGGTGAAGTAAAAAAAAAGGAAAAAAGTTGCTTTGTTAATTCACCAAAATTAATAAAGAGATGCGGGTTGCGTATCTTAAATTTTAAAATCTGGGCCACACTGAGGTACAATCATATTATATTGTAACATGAAAAAGTAAAATTGAGAATTGACGAGAAGACTTAACCCAAATCAAAAATTAAGGTCGCTATTTCTTTGAAATATCGGTTCAACAGAAACAAAAATTAAAGCAACTGGGTTGCCTTCGAAAGAACAAAACGAAGAAGAGCTTTGAGCACCTAAATAACTTAACAAATACAGTTGTAATAATAGTTAGGATTAAATACAAGTCCAGAGCGACTTGCCCTAAAGGACACAAAGGCACGTGCCCTCCCATTCAAATCCGAAAGCGACAACTTCTTCTTCATTTCTTTAACTATCATGAGATCAATGAGCTGTTTATCTCTTTAGTTGTGCCGAAGCTAATTGGTATTCTTAAGAGATACATTGACAGTTATCTCTCCATCTCTTACCGGACCATGACTGCTAAATCGTATACCTATGCCAAGATATTCGAAATTCATAACTTGTTCTATAGATTTGTTTTCTAATACCAATAAATTTACTTCTCACAAGATTGCTTGAGAATGTAAGGGTTTTAGTATTTTTGATGAAGATAACCATATTATATCCAGTGGCAGCTGATCCGGGAAGGGCGACGGGGCGCCGCCCTCCCAAAACAGAATACTAACTCGGAACTTCTTTAATGAGAAGTTACGTCGCCGAATATTGGACAATTCGACGTTGATTGAAACCCAAGCGGTAGCCCAGATTTAAAACACTACCAAAAAGTGAAAAATTTAATTTGTAGCCCCCCCCTCCATCATTATAGCAAACCAAGAGCCGTCACTGATGATCAAGTTAGTTAATCTCCTCTCTAAGGTAGTAGATTTCCAAAATTAAATTGATTTACCCCCCCACCAATTGAAAGAAACTAATACGCGTTTATTATGACACCACCACTCAATTGCAAGTTTATTAGCCACACCCATATAGGGTGTTCCGCAAGGTGGCTCCTAGTAAACAAGAATAAATAAGACATCTTCTATGATTTTGCCCATAATTAGATTAAATAGGAAAGAGTTCCGAATTTTGCCCTGCCTGATTCCGCCTGGAGTCGTTGTATCATTGGTTGTTTTGTTGTCTGTACGCGTTACTTTTTGATTTATCTATGGGATGATGAACATTCCATCAGAGGATGGATGGAATTTTCTCTCTATTTTGGATGTAAGGTTGGAGTTTCACTCTCATAATGCTTGTGAGCAATTCAAATGTTGAGCAGAGAAGGGTAATCCTTCTAAAATTTTAATGTAGTAATGCTTTTATGCCATTCTTCTGGTATTGCTTGCGATTGAAGGATCCGCTAAACGGTTGATGCTTCAGTTAACACAGTGCCACCATATGTTAAAAGTTCGTTTGGGACGTTGTTCACGCCAGGAGCTTTTCTGTTGTTCATTTTCTTATATCCTCAAGAACTTCCTTGCATTCAATGTTTTCTATATTTTCTATTTCTTGGCATAGTCCTTCGTTCACTTTCGTACTGTACAATTTGTATGTTGTATGATTACAAGTTTGTATGTAATCATTAACGGACTTCTTTCTGTTTTACAACATCTTCCAAACTTTCCTTTGTGAACCATGTAGGTACTTATTTAGATTGTACTCCATGCCTGATGTAAATTTAATTCAGAAGTCTTTCTATATTTCTTTTATTTTTGAATTAACTCGGTTTCTTAGTTCGACATATTTGCAATAATCTTCCTCGGCAAAAATGAAATTCTTCCGTCTCAGAAGAGAAGAGTATCGATAAATGTTTGGGGCTATGTTGTGGTGAAGGAGAGAAATCGTAGAGATACATTTTATTGGGGCTGCCAAAGTATAAATTAGGTGATTACAAAGGAAGAGCAATTACGCAAGACGTGGATGATGAGAATCGTTTTAAATAATACTTTCCTCATTTAAAACAAACCGCAAAACATCTGACCTTCCCTTGAAAAGTTATGAGACCGTACACAAACATACCCATCAAACTTAGAACACCTCTCCTTTCTTTGGAGTGAAGGCTTAAAACATATGAAGCATAATTACTCTGCGAGAACAAGTGCTGTTACAACAGTTGCAAAGGTTCTGGGGGACATCAAGATCGCTGAGAACGAAAACTGAATGAATAATTGAGCTTTATATTACTTGTATTTTAGAAATTTCAAATGTAGATACCGCACTTTTGTTTATGAGGGCAGTATTGGAATTAGAATTTGGATATTCAGTTCTCTAAACATTACCAATATCGCGTAGTGGATCCGCAAAAAAAATGACGAAACTAACTACAATCTGACTCGGCTGTTAATTGGACACGATTGCTGTTTCGAGTGTGAAAACGAGAAAACCCCGAGATTAGAAACTGAAGCCAATTTGAACTCCAAACTGATAGTAGACAACGTAGTGCAGAAGATGCACGAGAGAAACTACCAAAGGAGTAGACAAAACTAGCTGTTGGCAGGAGAGCCATAGGCGAGAAGATAGGATCAGACAATTTACCACTTTAAATTGCGACTTATCAATCTGAAACTGGGATAAAACTTTGGGTTTGGCCTCCATTGAGAGGATTGTTAAGACCACACCCTACTATGCTGGTCCAGTTTGGATTAATAGGCTACATACATACAATTTACTTCAACATTCAATAATGCTTATGTGAATACCCCGTGCAGACGTGGTAGATTACATCCAGGGAGGAGGGTTTAGTAGGTAAAATTTCCATACTATCGTTTGGCGCGTACGTCTTCCTACGCACAAAACAAAATAGTTAGGTTAGGTCCAGAGTTAAACGGTCTGACCTTATAGGTTGATTGGTTTATCTTGTAAAGATTTCTTAAATGATGAAGGTCGAAAAGATAATGCAAAACAAGAAATTAAGAGTTTTAGGAATTAGGCTTGAAGATAATTTTTCCCACGTCAAAATATGGGTTTGTTGGGATTTTGTTCTTGGCGAGATTTTTGCCTTGTCGGAATTTTATCTTGTCGACATTTCTGACGCCGAGCTTTTGGGTTTGTCGGAATTCTGTGGGAGATAATATTGTGGTTTTTGCGAGTAATGGAAATTAATTTAGGAATTATGGAGATTTCCGTTCCAAAAAACCCCAAGTTAGTAAAATTCCTAATGAAAATCGGGAAAATATTTCGGAATAAATAAGGCAATGAGTAGAATACAGAAGCAGACACATTAGAAGCAATTTAATGTACATTCATTCAATTTATCGTATTTTAACGACGTTGTTAGCCTAAACGACGAAAAATACAAAAAACTGTGTCTCTCATTCCTACCACAAAAATTGTAACTTGAAATTCATGAATAATTGGTTGGACGGAAAAAGTTAAATTATTTTGTCATTTTATTTGCTTTGCATTAGACACCAACCAGGAGCCAACAATTTTATATATGGTTGCTCTGACCGTTATAATTAATTCAGGTCTAATTACGAAGAGTGAATTGTCACTCAGTTTCATATAAACAAAGTAAGAATGTTATAGTGGTTATTAAAAGTGAACACACAATTAAATTTATTAATAATGCATACATACTTGTCATGTACCGTATAATAAAGTGCGGAAAATGATGTACGTAGTAAGGTAATCTATGATTTGCATCACAAAAATAAATTTTACTTTCATCCGTAATTATACATAAATACCACTTTACTATGATACATTTTTTAATATAACATCGGAGCAAATGTAAATTTTTACATTTACAAGTTCCAAAAAGGGAACCTTCGTTATCTAAGTAGCCAAAAATCACCTACGGCTCTCATACTAGTATTAGTGATCGTTTATTTGAAAATTTTGATTTTGGGGCCCCCCTTTCTTTTCTTAACACCTTTTGAAAATTAGTATAAGTAGGTCATTTAGTAAATTTAATAATAATAATCTAAAAGAGTTCGAAATTGGTACCTACTCATGCGTGATCGACACCCAAATTCGACGCTGAATATATCGATTAAAATTATAAAAAAATTTACTACCGCAAATTACCCAATTACATCTTCCTATAATGTTAATATCTTTTGTTTACATTGTAAAATCCATTGGAGAGAGAGTTACATTTCTCTTGTTCTGCTCGACTTGTGTTAATAAATGTTACAAACGATGATGTAAAATTCAAATTCGCGCGCCATAAAAACTATAAAAGCATGAAACCGTAAGTTAACTGCATCATATTTAAAAGTATCCTTGATTAATTAAGTTATCGAATCGGCTACAGTATGAAGTGTTCTTCTTTGGTAAAAAAATTGTGGATTTTGTTAAAAATTAAATGTGACAAGTTTATTTTATTTTTCAGTTCATGTGGTTCCTTTTGTTAGTGATTGTGTATTTTGATGGTGTCGAAAGTGGTCATCAGTAAGTTTTTCAAAATATTTTTAATTTACAAATTGGCCCCACGTGGGTGCTCCCCCCCCCGCCCTCGTAAGTGGGTAGGTTGTAAGTTTTCCCTAAGAAAATAATTTATAAATTTTACGAAAAGCACTTATGCGATGCTTTATACAAGAAGGTTTTTTAAAATTGTGTCATAAAAAGGGGTGAGGGCAGAAGGGGTAATATATAAATTAAATTAAATTATTAAAATATAGCTTATTAGGTCATGAAAATTATTAAATATAATATTAATTATTTAATTTAAATTTTTTATTAAATTATTAAAATAATGCTATAATATCAAATATAAATATTTGATGAAAGCAGGAACGTATCTGTGAAAAGCTCATATTATTAATACTATAAAATTAATTATGCTTGCTTAGTTGATTAATTTTTAAATTTAAAATTTACATTACTATTTTATATAATACATAATTATATAAAAATTAATTAATAAAGTAAAAAATTATGAAAGTAAATAAATTAATTACGATAATAAAATATTTATATTTGTATTGCATTTTCAGTAAACATATAAAAATTATCGTTCCGTATCATGTGAAGACCATCAAGCATACCCATACGATCTACAAGACTATCCACCATCATCCCAAACCAGAACCAAAAGTGAAACACGATGATCACCATCATCACCACGATCATGAGTTCCATTCGCATAATTTCCATTAAAAAGTAATTTTTGTTAGTGTCTTAAAAGCTGTGGTTTTTGAAACAGAATAAACATTTCTTCAAGAAGTATCTTTTTCGAACTTTCTATAAGTTTGATCATTTCTACCTCAGAGCCTGATGTATAAGGCAGATGTTTTCCAAAAAATCTTGGTGTTTAAATCATTGTATGTGTTCTTAAAAATTTAGGGAAATGTTACTTGTTACCTATGTATATTATTATTTGTAAATAAAAATTTAGATTAAATTGATATCCTATCAAATCTCTTTATTTCTAGTCATGTGTGCGAAATTAACCAATCAAAATGGAATTAACCTGATTATTAAACTCCTGCAGTGTATCAACCAATCAGAACGCTTCATTTCACGACTGTTTATCTGGGGTGACAGTTCACCCGAACAATCCGAAGCTTCACGAAGACCTGTCACCGTTCGATAACAGCCCTCGGGTTTTGCCACCGCTTGTTACGTCAAATTCCACTTAAAAATTTCTTCAAAGTGCAACTCATGTTGCTCAGAGCAAAAACAAACACTTGGAGTTTTTTAGTTTTTTCCGTATCTATCCATGGGGATAATTTCGTGTGCTTATCGCAATTTTAAAAATTTTTCTAAAATATCGGTTCAAAATCTAAATAAATAATTAACCTAACAGTGCTTGGAAAGTTTCAAATATTTTAAACTTTTTTTAGGGTTGCATTCTTCCACTTTTGCAATCCCCTTATAAAAGGCCTGTCCTCGGGAAATATTCGAATATTTTTTCTTTCCTAATGCTGTTACACCCGATAGAAGTCCATGGGATTTTATTGGCGGTTTTTATCGCCACCCTTTACGCCCCTATTGGCTGAACTCAAAATTTCTTATGTCCCTAGCAGTTATTTTTATAAAAAAACCGTTACTCTACCCTCCGTATACGGGGTCAATATTTTACCGTGTGACGCGATTTCGGCAACTGTGATTATTCAACTTGAAAAGCAATTACCATTAATATCTAAAATTGATTGAAGGTTCAAAAGTCAACTTGTCAGTGTGGAGGGAAAATCAATTTTAAATTGATTCCAAGATGTATGAGAATTTTTGTGCGTCTTAAAAGATGCGTATCTATTGATTTATTATAAAAAGATCGGATGTATATTAATAAAAAAAATAATTAATATTAAATATTGAATATGCGAAGTGCATACAAATCCGGATTGCACTCATTATTAATCCATTAAAATGTACTATATAATTTCACCAAATAAATTTTTATATTTTGATGTGCTATATTTTATAGGAAATAGAAAACTACATTCACCATATATTTAATGTTCTTTAAATTGAGACACGGGTTCTGAACATCTATTAAATATATTTTATAAAGATATAATGTGGATTCTGATTTCCAAAACTCGATAAAACATTATTAAAAAATTGAACAAAAATACAATTGTTATTTTTTTCATTCAGTTTGCATTATTATTTTGTTCCATAAACAAGTAAGAGTTTTCAGTTTTCCTTTATTTATTTAAGTTTTAATTTAATACAATGTACTTTAAAAATCGGTCCTACATTTTTGTATTATTTATTAAATTAGAAACTTAAGTAATAATTTTCAGAAATTAATAATTAATAAATATGGTATTTTACAAAATTTTAATACAGTCGAACCCCGATTATTTGAGCTAATGTAGGGGGAGGTACCTCAGACAATAGAAAACTCGAATTAAGCATAATTTTTGTAATTATCGGCAATTAATTAAGAATAGTAAAGAACGTGATTACGTAAAGTCCATGGACGGGAACCGGGGGTATGAAATACCCCCAGTGTGGAATATTGCCAGTACGGAATGGTATGGAATGTACGGATATGGAATATTCTCCAGTGACGCATAAATTGTGTGACGAAAATTTATAACCTGAAGTTCCTTAGTATCAGGGATCAAGAGAGAAAACTAAACGCAAAAACCTGCATTTCAATATTACACTGGTTGATCGTCTTATTTTTTTCTAGCCCTTTTACAGTTGTGGTATTTAATATGTTAAAGATTGAAGAAGAAAAATGTGAAATTTAGAAGCCCGGCATCAACATTTATCCGAGCCTTTAAATTTATAGAACACAGTTAACGTGGAAGATCGGATAACTAACACTCGGATAATCGGAGTTCTACTGTACCACAAAAACAGAAGGGCCAATAATTTAATTTTAATTTAATATTTGTTTTCTTTCAGTTTAATTTATTACAGAAAATTTATTTGTGTATTTATCATGTGGCGCATATTGGCACTAACGTTAATATGGTTTATTTTCGAAATGCGTGCATCGGTAAGTAATAATTCTATACATTAAAACATTAAAATTATTCCTGAAAACGCTTCGTTTCCGATTTATAAAGTTTTTAACGTATTTTTAACGTATTCGCACGTAAGCGCTTAGTTTTCAGCACCTTGCATATATACCGGGTGTCCGTTCATCAACTTGATCGTATGGATCTCGGTTAACTTAAGAGGTACAATATCAATAAGAGGAGATGAGGATGAAGTCAAGAAAGCACGCGAAAACTAGACGACAAACGCGAGCAAATCAATGCCGCTAAAAAGCTTCTTCATTGAAGCAAGAGATGGCTTTTCGCCTCTAGTCGGAAGTAATGGCAGAATTACGAGGAATAGAGGTTGCAATTCCATATCCGGTGATCTCTCTCTCGCCGGATGACACCTTTAACCGAGTTAATAAATCTGAAAATTTGGCTGAAACCGATTAAGAGGACGATTATGATTCAATTCCGATGCCAAGATGCAGCAACCAGACCGACCCAATGCTGTCTACTGCTGCACGAGGTCAAAAAAGCCAAACAGTCCGACCAAAGCGAGCCAAAATCGCACTGCTCGTCATGAAGGACGTTGCCAAGTGGCCCCAGCTCAAATCCGAGAGGTTCTGGGCCCCAGATGACTGCTGTGCGATGTTTAAGTTGTTCGAAGCCAACTTCGATGTCGCATCTGGGGGAGTTTCTTCTTCCATCGTCATCGGGGGCATCCACCAAGACCTAGATGTTCAAGTCGTGAAGGATGACCTGGTCGCCCGAGGTTTTGCTTCTGAGTCCATCGGTTGGATGCATCGAGGGCGGGACAAGAAGACCCTTCCACTTATAATGGTTTCATTAAAAGGGATACGAACAAAATAACCGATATTCAATCTCAATCACATTTTGGACACCCAAGTGAGTATTGAAACTCCAAACAGGAAGAATTGGATTTTGCGAAGCCTCCGCTGTCAAACCTTCGGATCCGCACATCGGTGCTGTAGGTCGCCCTCAAGGTGCGTCAAATGTGCCTGGACCAAACCAAGAGAGACGGTTGTAACCTGTGCCAACTGTGGCGAGGCCCTGGTTTTCTAAAACTAGGGCTAAATATCAAAACCGGTCATCGCAAGACAATGTAAATAACCAGCAACAAACTGTCACTCAATCAGCAGGGTCCTTAGCAAAATTTCGGTATCAGTGATTGCCAGCAACCCGTTTATGCTAGCAGAACACAACATACCAGAGGGTCCCATTTCCGACTTCGTTGGCCATCTTGTGACGGGCAACGCGTTGGGGTTGGAAACGAATCCCCAAGTTCCAACAAATTGCCCCCTAGACGGCCGAATTCCCAAATAAAGGGGAGGGAATTGGCGGAAACCTCCGCAGAAACAGCTTGCCAACTAACCAGTGGGAGGGGTGGGTTTATTGAATATAGAATATTCCACGGACACTGTACTGCAGAGGGGGGGGGTCGAGATCGTGAAAAAAATGAAAAATAAGGGCGCCACCTAGGTCTTATTAAAAAGGGAGGAACGTAAGAAAACTTACCTTAGAGGTCGATCTTGTACTTACGCCGGGATTCGTTGTCGAATCGGATTTCCAATCGAAAGAACCAGGACAATTCGATGAAAACCTAAATAAGGCACGACGTACTCCCAAGGAAAGGATTTCGTAAATAATATCCGCATAAATCGCGTGGCACATTTATTGAACAACAAAAAAATTAAGGTAATATTTACGGCGAAATTAATACGCGTCTTAATTTGTAAGAAGCTAACGTGCTTAAAACAACAAACTGCCAGCACACGCGTTACAACCCTTACTTGCTAACAAAATAAACTTAATTGCTAAAAATATATGAAAAGAAAAAGGAAACAGTAATACAAGTAATAACTAAAACAAAAATTATAAAAAAACGATGAACGTAGTCTACCAAAAACACGCCACTGGTGGTTAACACAAAATAGTATATGAGACGCCACTGGTGTTTAACAAAATAGTATATGATACGCCACTGGTGTTTAAAACAAAAATGGTTGATGATACGCCACTGGTGGTTAAAACAAAAATTCGCTAGAGCTTTCGAACATCAATGTTTGTCAGTAACTAATGGCATTAAAATGTACCCAATTTATAAAAAAGGACACACTTTTGAGCGTGACGTTGCGTAAAACTTACGCGATTTGAAGTAAACAAATATAAGTTAATGTGGTGTAAATAATCGCACTTACTTAGTGACTTTATCGTAAAGTCCGTTCCTACAGGTTTCGTCGTTATATTTGAACAATACCTTGGTCGTTTCGATTATATCTCCAACGCTTGACGGTCCCAGCGGAATTTTGGATGGCACAGGATTTATAGGTGCAATAGTGGATTTTCTACAAATGGCGATTGACGCGAACCTTATAAAAATATACAGGCGAATCTTTTCCCAATAGAGTATCCCACCTAACAGATGCAATAAGCAAATAAGCACAGCTCCGGCAAACAAATAAACGTAACGGGATCGAACTGGCTTCGGGATACCTCCAGGAAATTAAAAAAAACACACACACACCTTTTCACCTTGCTTGTAAGCTCCCACACCCAAGCGTACTTGCTCGACAATCTATCTTATCGACCATGATAATTATCGACCATGATAATTATCGACCATGATAATTATCGACATAATGCCATTGTGAAGCAATCGCTCTAGAGGGCGTTAATAGGCACGTAATTGAATTAAATCTAAGGGCGAAGCTGCGAAACTCGTTGATATTCAAAAGAATATTACAATCTCAAGCATCAATTAACATAAAGCCTGTATTACATTAGGCAATTTCTGTGCAGAACGGTATACGCAAAGCGTAAATACTATGAACTCGTCTCTGGGCAGAAATTGCGGCAAGAAATTGCTTGATGGAATACAGGCTTAAACTAAAACAGAATGGATCACAAATTCCAATACCATCATAATCAATTTACAGAGAAAACAATGTTACCTCTTCTCGCATCCGGTAGAACGCCATACCATCATAAGCTATTCTTAGAGTCTCACATCGCCAGCAGCACAATCAATTCATGATGGACCAACATGAAGATTCCGGGCATACGGCCCTAAAATATCAAAGCCAGTTGTCCAATAGTTGAAGGAGATTAAGCGGTCAAAGCCACGAAAGAAGGAGAAGAAGGAGAAGACTAACAACTTGTCGACTTTCGACGATTTTCATTTTCGGAAATGAATTCGGAAATGAATAAATTCCATTTTAAAGGTGGAAAAATGATCATTGTGCAGCGGGGGTTAAACTTAAAATTCAAAATCTTTTTCCTTTTCTCAAATTTGCTCAAAAAAGTTATTTCGTCATTCTACTTTTGAAATGAACACCCGCTATAAAAATAATTTTATTTCAGAGAAACAGTTTAAAGATATCCCTCGAGAATTTGAACCTCACTTACTATAACGAGCAATTTGTTGAAATTCATGAAGTTTCAATAGTTGCCGTAAGTAAAAGGACCAACAAAATTAGAGCCAGCGGTTTATCTAAATATGAACTAACTGATAATTTGCAAGTACGTATTTAAATACCATTTGGTGTTATTTATAATTATATTATACTCCTTTAGTTTCATATTGCAGCTTATAGAATTTCAAAGACCAATAAGGAATACTTAATATTTCGAGGTAGCCGAACTGTTCGATTAGTTTTGCGTCTTGCTGAAACTGAATTTGCAACTGATCTTCGATCCCATTTTATACCCGATCTTTATTGGCCTATTAAACCAAACGTAAGTATTTATCTACTTAAAAATGTATACGTAGTTTAATTAAAATTATTTTAGGTCACATATACTCTTCGGGACTGGTGGTTAGAGCACTCCCAATCTCCATTCGAACTTCCTACTGGTAGATTAAAAGCAATAGGGACAATTAAATATCCTAACAATACAATACTTGGCGTTGCCGCTGCCGTAGTAAATATTTTTAATTCCGCTGAAAACTTTGATTAATTAAATTGATTAAATTATTATCAAAATAAAAATTATTTATATTAAATCTGACGCTAAGAAAATCTATTCACTGCGAACGATTCGCGAACAGATCAACTCGCTGAAAAAATGTTATCTTTTCAATGAACATCGACAAACAGTGAAAGTGGTGACGGCTCGCAGAGATGCTCGTGTTTTTGTTGCAAGTTTGCCGAAATGTTCGCTATTTCCACTCGCGGCAAGGTTCGGCTCGCAGTTCCGCTCGCTAATTTGATTGTACAAGGCATAAAGTTCATCATTGATGTATGTACCATTGAGAAGGAGAACGGTAGATTACGGTACCGAGGTAGAAAATGCTTCATTACAGCTGTCGGGTACTCTACCACTAACTCAGCCACTCGAAAAAATTTTTCGAGTGCTACACACTTAAGAACATGCTTATATCTGTCTATTAAAACAATAAAAAGTGTGAACATGGTCAAAACAACCCCAATATCGAATTTTGAACTTAGCTAATTTTCATGAAATTCAGTGGTGGATTAACGAGATTCGGGGCGCGTCATTCATTCTGTGCTCAGTCCGTGCGCTATGATTATACTCTAACACTTAGAATATTTCGCAGCGGCAGATGCAGCTCGACCGTCGTACATGTAACATCGATTATTTTTTGTTTTTAGGCGATTTTTTGGGGGTGAAACGTAATAGTTTACTGCCCCATACTGCAACTATACTTTTTAATGCTATTTCGAGGGTCTCTCACATCCCGGTTGCCTTAATCCCGGTTTTCTTGATCGGAGGCCCTTCTCGTATGTTTAGCCTAGTAACCAGAGTCAAAACCGCCCTGGAGGGGTGCAACGCGGAGCGGAGCGCAGCGGCGCCCCGTAAGGATAGGTTTTGACGATGGATTACCCTCCTTATCGAATGCACACCCCAAAATTCGAAGGCAAAAAATTTTTAATTTTTTCACTTTTTCGGCAATACACGGGTTATTTTCCATTTTTTTGATTATATTTATTACTAATATCCACTAATCACACCCCCATCTATCCGAATTTCAAAGAAAAATTCAAATCGGAGCGAAAAAATTTTACGCATTTTCAACGGACCACGGGCGACTGATGTGCATCGACCGGGGTCTGCAGCCTACTCGATGCTACTTTTCCGTACTTTTCAAAAGTCGATATTGGGGTTGTTTTGACCAAGTTCACACTTTTTATTGTTTTAATAGACAGATATTTATAAGCATGATCTTTAGTGTGTAGCACTCGAATAATTTTTTCGAGTGGCTAAGTTAGTGGTAGAGTCGCCCACCTGTCGTCTAAATAATTGACCGTGGAGTAAAGTTCCGAAGTCAGCTACAGCCCGCGACTTCAGTAACAAATTGATCAAAATAGTATCTTCGGTTCCTCCAGCAAAGTCGATAAAAATTACACGGCCTTCATGGGTTGAGTTGAGTTACAGAGCGGCAATTACGAGTTTGAATCACGGAATCACGGTGAATATTGACGTGCTGTGGATCAACCGTACCAAAAAACCTTTGACCAAAAAGTCTTACCGAAAAGTCTGAAAAACGAACAAAACCGGCTGTACCTAAAAACAAAGAACCACAATATTAAATTAATTTTAAATTCAGGTTTATTCTTCACTTTTCATGCCAAAATTACTCAATAAAATACAACGCTCATAAGGATTACTTATCAATCTGACTGAGTACCAAATAATCAAAACTGAAAGTAAAGAAAAATGTTTTTTTAATTGTGATGAATATGTTATAAATGTTTTGCTTAGAGTTTATCTCCTCGGAGCTCAGATTCCTATTGGTAAATGAAAAAATAATCCAATCTACCATCTACATAAGATAATGATAAGATGATAATGAATAATAATACCTAAAATATTAAATAAGTCCAAATAATAAAAATGTGCCAGGGAAACGCTTCGTTTCCAAAGGCCTGCGATCAATTTCGTCTTCAAATTCGAACGTGTTCAAGCATAGTCTATGAGAATAATAATAATCCAAATTATATAAAAATGAAAGTTTGTTTATGCACTCTAAAATTAGTGATTGATTAATTTAGTTTTACAAACCCAAATTTATTCGTAACCCAAAATCTAAATTAATATAAAAATGAAAGTTTGTTCAAAAACTTCTGATTGGTTGATTTATTTGGATTATTTATATAACTGGATTCACGCAAATATTTAAAATTCAAGGTCAGGTGTTCCGGAAGGTTAATTCTCTCCTACCGTTACTCAACGAAGAGTCAAATTTCCTGCAAATTTACTTTCTTCGTGACGATGAAACTGAAGCGCAACATCGTGGTTCTGCTGTAATTAATTCCTGGTAACAACAAAAGTGTGATACAAAAGATATTGTACAAAAACAATTATTTAAAATATCATTTGCAGATAATCTAAATGAATATTCGTGTTATTCAACAACCGAGTTCTAACCAATTCTCGTATGAGCTGGATAAGGGCGGTCGATAGGCCGCCCTTATCAGCTAGTTAGTAATAATAACAACTTGAGTACATGGTGGTCATGGTCTGATAGTATAAACAATTTTCTTCGTATGGCGTAATTGACCCCACAGTTCCAATTGCCACATCTGCCAATAAAATATTGGCAGTAATTTGCCGTGAAAAAATTGACCCGGGTGTTATAATTAAGCCAACTCCCAGTACGTCGGAGGCCGGTCGTGGTTCGTTAAACTTGAGGTTATCGCTTATTAAAAATAGAAAGATGTTAAATTTAAAATCGTATGATCGTTGAGACTCGATACAGTAAAAAAATGGTATTGTTTACACAAATAATTGTGAAAATGAAATTTTGAATACCAGTATGAAAGCATACACAATCACACCTTTCAACCACTAAAGGCAGTTGTTCGAAAAATAGCGAAGTTTCTACTAGAAGATTGGGACAATTAAAAATCGCAACAATACGATAATTATTGCGGTTGCCGATTCCGTATTAAATGTTTTTAATTCCGCTGAAAATTTTGATTAATAAAATAAAAATTTACTTCGCAAATATGTTTAATTGAATTCTAACATATTATTAGGTCTAATTCGTCATTTGAGCTCGCTTCGTTATATACCGAACGCAGCCCTTAGCGGAGATTTCGGACAATAAACAGATCGCACCCTAATAAATTTCTGCTCATTTGCCCATTTTTGGTGAACCCACTTGTAAATATTATTAAAATGTTGTTTCATCGTATTTTTACTTTTGCTTTTAATCTTGCCGACTTTTTACGCTCCAATTACACAACATACGCAAATTTTTAATCTTTTTAGGTATTTTAATTTCGAATTATAAGTTTTCATCCTTAACCGCAACTTTTACTTAAATAAAACAATACAACCTTAATGGAATGGAAATTGTTGATGTAATTTGATATGAGTAAAAAATTTTTATGTAAATGGGTGTTAGATAAAACTGAAAATGTAAATAAGTAATTTAAAAATTTTAAGAGCACGAAAGCCTATCGGAACAATTAACAAACCGTTACGTAAAATAGTAAAAAAAGGAGTAATTAAACATTTTAAAATTAAATTATTTAAAGCGATTTGAATTCCAAGATATCGAGGAAGTAAAATTTTGCGAAGAAAAAGTACCTAAACGTGACTTATGATTTCCTCGGATAGAAAAACATCACTTTTACTCTTTATTAAACCGCAATTTATTATTTTAACTGGTACTTTACCGATCGATTTCATATAAAATCAATCGGAACATTTATATTGATCATTATTGAGTTATCACAGGTGAAATTAAGTCAACTATGATAAAAGACGATTTCCTGCCAGCCATTTTCATAGTTTTAGTAAAATGGACAATTTTTTCTCACTTTGTTTCCGGGAAACAGTAAGTATTAGTTATTTTTGGTTTAAAGAGTGTTTTGATAACTTTTATATTTTTTACAGTGTAGTCATCAAAATACATGTGCCAAAGTTGATAAATCATCAACATCACACAAACTTGGTGCTGGTTCATAAATATAAGAAACCTACCCATCATCACGTTGTACCGCACCACCATCATGACGATCATTATTATCATCATCATTACGGATATAATCATCATCATGGTCATCACCACCATCAAGGAAGTGGTCATAAAGGTGGACATCACGTTCCTACCAAACATCACAAAACCCCACATGGAAAACCAGACCTCCATCATCACTCTCACAGTTCTGGTCATCACGGTCATCCACCTGTTCATCATAAACCACAACATCCTAAAACTGATCCCAAAAAACACCCTGAAGTTCACAAACCAACGCATTATGCAGTTGGACGTTTCTTCAGCGCCTACAAACATGAACCCAGCAAAGAAAGCCAACCCATCCAAGATGATCAGTTTGAAACCATAACAGACGTCCCAAAAAACAGCCATGACTTTGAAGTCGAAGACATCAAAACTACCCCGGAAGTCCAAAGCAGTTACGAAGTCCACGAAGACCATCCTCATGATTATTCTAGCGACTATTATAATGATAAAACTCTCAATTTCCCATTCGAAAATATCGAGAAAACCAGAGAACTGAAAGAATACACGGAAGATTATAACAATCCTGTCAGTGTTGCGAAGTTCACTTCCAATATCGAACACGGATCCATTAATTTGGAAGAGAACCATTATAACCCAGAACAGAAAAGTGAAATAAACGACTACCTTAATGAGTATAACGAATCCGATTATGATGATTAATTATTTTTTTTTTACTTGAAGTAGTACAAATTTTTATACAAATAAAAGAGTTAAAAATGTTAATG
The DNA here is from genome assembly GCA_932274525.1 of Podabrus alpinus. NCBI lineage: Eukaryota > Metazoa > Arthropoda > Insecta > Coleoptera > Cantharidae > Podabrus > Podabrus alpinus. Next base: position 101,415,575 of record OW026452.1, read on the forward strand.
GTGTTGTTATTGATTATTTAACTGAAGCTTGAAAGTAAACATTCTTTTGTGGTTAATGGCGTACTATAAGTAGCGGCACGAAATTTAGCGAACATGGTTAATGACTCCTGAAGGAAATCGTATCCAGTTTTTAGCATGTGGTTTCAGTCAAGAAATTTTCTAGGTGCTAAGTAATTGCTTAATCGAGGAAAAAGTTTGCAATGTAACATAGGAAGCAAATCCTGAACTGCAGTTTAACATGGAATCTGATACACGGCATCGTATTCCAAAATAATCACTTGCTCAGTAATGATCAAGACTGGACAAAATTTAAATTCGAAACATCCTATAAAATGCAAATTCTGGTTGAAACAACATAAATTTTAATTAAAAAGGGGAGGGGAAAGAGGAGGGGGTTGAAATTAATGAAAAGTAGAAAATCGATGATCAAAGACTTCCCTGGTCGGAGTAGACGATGTAAAAATAATCTATTTCCGTGGTTCGGTATCCACGTTAAGCTGTAGGTCCTCTGTGCTCGTCACACAGTTTCAACACGCAAACGAGCACAGACAGGAAAATCGGAAGACGGCGTAGAACGTCATAAACCGATGTATGAATCCTTTTTAATTAATAATAATTACTGGTATCATTTTTATTTTCTTGGATAATTACAGTTAAAAAATATTTTTAATTTATTTTTGAAAATTATCCATTTTCTATTTCGAATACGGTCCTGTTTTCAATTATCTTATTTCCCACCATTATTTTTAAATGTTATTTATAAGTTCCATTGTTGATAACAGTGCGCCACTGAACTTTATAAATAAAGATTGCATGATTATTAATAAAAAATGTACTTACGTTCCCACCAAAGTTATTTGTTTATTAACCAAAAATGTGCGATAAAATTTTAAAATAAATATTTTCTCGTGATTTTCTTTTTAAAGTGGTGCATTTAGTTTAATTAAACAATTCTTTGTGATACAGAAGTGTTATTTGTCATGGTGTGATTGATAAGTTATCAACGATAGACGTTTTAGTACCTATTAGTATTAATAACAAATTGTCAGTTGCGTGAAAGCGTTGTGTTTGTATAAATGGTTGTATGATGGATGTAGAACATCAAGCAATTGGTAGGTACAGAGTGTTTTTGTTGATGCCAAGGTAAATTAATTTTTTTAGATCCCAACGTGACTATTCAAATCAACGATTCACCATCAGCTTCCTTAATAAGTAGCGATGTTGACGTCATTGGAGAAAGGCCTTGGTTACGGAATTCTTTCATTTGTATATTGATTACTATACTTACTGTTGGAGTTTCCGCTGGGTTGTATTTAATATTTACTGCAGGTGAGATTATTATGGTAAAAAAATTCGGGGTTTATTAAGTAATTGGTTGGTAATGTAATAATGGACAGGGTCGGATTTAAAATAGAAGAGGTAATAAAATTTCAAATAATAACCGAAAAGGGACCAAAGTTCACTAAAATAATGGTACTTTATGGCTTAAATCAAGATTATTGTCATATACATATATTGTCAGTACGGGCATTATTCGATTAATGCGGTTGGATTTCTAGTTATTGCGGGCAAAATTCTGACTCAAAAAGCCGCGATATTAAGACAATAGCTTATTTATTATAACAGCGGCTCGTTGGGCAAAATATTGGGTAGGCCAACAGTTTGTTAATCATTGATACAAGTTTAGAGGGGGGGGGGTCGAAAGTAATATACTGGTGGTAATAAATAGGATGCCGTTTTCTTAAGAAAAAATTTCAACTAAAATTTTTGTCTAAATTCAGACCCTCAGGGGCAGCCCTCTTAAGGTGCACTGTAAAAAAAGCACGTAAGAATACATTCAAATACGTGTAATTTTACATTCAAAATTATACTAAAATTACATATTGTGTATTATTACATTGATAATGATTCTATGACAGGTGACCACATGACAAGTGAACGCACGACAAGTGAACGCACGACATCCGAACACATGACAACTGACCCCACGGACAACTGAACACACGGACAACTGAACACACGGACAACTGAACACACTGACAACTGAACACAATCTTAATTTTTAAATTTAAATATTTGTTATTTATTTTTATAATCATGAAATAGTAACTTTGAGGTTTACGATTTTATAATTATTGACAACTGAACACAATCGTAATGGATCTAGCTTTTTGGGGTAATTATTATTATTTTTGAGTCCATTCTCACTTTTTGCGTTTAACTTGGAAAAAAGTTCTAGGGAGCGGTACATCCACCTCTTTGCGGCAGATTTAACTTTACGCGGAGATTTGTTTGTTTTTAATTGGTTTTCTAAAGAAATATCAAAAACTAACACTAACCTAACGGCAGACCCACCTCTTTCCGGCAGATCCACCTCTTTGCGGCAGATTTAACTTTACGCGGAGATTTGTTTGTTTTTAATTAGTTTTCTAAAGAAATATCAAAAACTAACACTAACCTAACGGCAGATCCACCTCTTCGCGGCAGATCCACCTCTTTGCGACAGATTTAACTTTACGCGGAGATTTATTTGTTTTTAATTCGTTTTCTAAATAAATATCAAAAACTAACACTAACCTAACGGCAGATCCACTTCTTCGCGACAGATCCACCTTCTTGTGGCAGATTTAACTTTACGCGGAGATTTATTTGTTTTTAATTAGTTTTCTAAAGAAATATCAAAAACTAACACTAACCTAACGGCAGATCCACCTCTTCGCGGCAGATCCACCTCTTTGCTGCAGATTTAACTTTACGCGGAGATTTATTTGTTTTTAATTAGTTTTCTAAATAAATATCAAAAACTAACACTAACCTAACGGCAGATCCACTTCTTCGCGACAGATCCACCTTCTTGTGGCAGATTTAACTTTACGCGGAGATTTATTTGTTTTTAATTAGTTTTCTAAAGAAATATCAAAAACTAACACTAACCTAACGGCAGATCCACCTCTTCGCGGCAGATCCACCTCTTTGTGGCAGATTTAACTTTTCGCGGAGATTTCATTGTTTTTAGTCAATATTTATATGCATAATCAACTCGATCTCGAATTTAATTTCTACAAATTTTCATTTTTTGCAATTTATCACGTTAACTGACGTTAAATGTAAACTTGGCGCTTCGCGCCTCGCCAGGGGGCTTGGCCCCCTTTCCCCAATTGGAGGTTTACCCCATTACCTACAACAGGTAAAACATCCCTGTAGATGATCCACACACCCCACCGGGATCTTTAAATCTTGGAAACTAAATCGGAAGTTTTTATTTTCGAAAATTGCTATTTTAACGGAATAAGCGTCTTCAGTGAGCATTTTCGTAGATAACCGATGTAAAAAATTTGGAAAAATTAATTTTCCTCTGTGCAAAAATTTTGCAAAATGTAGAAAGCTCTTCCAAAACTGTACAAAATCACAAACTCGACGGCTAAAAAGTATTGCGGGATGCGATGTAAAATTTTCAAAAATTATCCCAATACTTTGTTGTAAGTATAAAGCATCCCCGTTAAAAATTTAACATTAATCCAACAATTCTTTCGGCACATTATGTGAGGACGTTGAAAAAAATTGTGGAAAATTGAAATTTTTTTTCACGTACCGCTTAAATTCGCCAAATAAAAGGGAAAGTGTTCAATAAAATTTTTCGAAAAACCAACTCGTTTCGTTTAAAATTGCGCGCAAATATTTATATATAAAACGGTCCGATTTCAAATCGAAATTTTTAAAAATTTGCGTTTTTGCAATTTGCCACCTTAATTGACGCCGCACGAAAAAAAGTATACATTTCTAAAAATTCGCGCTCGAGAAATGCCACCCAATACCGTTTTTAAAATTAAAAATTGTTTCATAGTCGTCGCACCACAACGACTTTAAGGTCGAAATTTAGAAAATTTCTCAAACGGCCATAGCGTCCTTATTTACGAAGGGATTTTTAATTTTCCACCGGCATCGCAAGTAGACCCCGGGCCTAAACAATTTTACCTCTATAGCTGTTTTTCGTATCTCGCACCGCAAAGCTGTAAAATGAAAAACAAAATTTTCAATTTCTTTTTGAAGGGTCTTGAACATTAAATTGCAAAATTTTTTCTTCGAAAATCGAAATTTTAACGACGAAATCTCATTTGCCGAGTAATTCTAAGAATTTTTGTCGAAAAACATTTAGTAATATTATTCTCCCGCGACCCAAAAAAATGACCTCAAAGTTGACATTTTTTGAAAAAATCTGAAATTCGCATCTCTTTGTTGTGACATCGATGGCGAAAATGAACGAAAGTTGAGAGATCTCGTTGCAAAATTGTCGAGGAACAATGCAAAGTCGGTTTCAAACCTTATTAGCTAAAATGGACCATCCTTGTGGGGGTGTCATTTTGAAAATAATCATTTGAAAAAAAGAATTGAAAAACTATTGGCTATTTTTAATTAGCATGTAAAACAATAGTTGTAAAATCGTAAACCTCAAATTTACTATTTCATTATTATAAAAATAAATAACAAATATTTAAATTTAAAAATTAAGATTGTGTTCAGTTGTCAGTGTGTTCAGTTGTCCGTGTGTTCAGTTGTCCGTGTGTTTAGTTGTCCGTGGGGTCAGTTGTCATGTGTTCGGATGTCGTGCGTTCACTTGTCGTGCGTTCACTTGTCATGTGGTCACCTGTCCGGTCACCATTGTGATTTAGTGTGAAATTACATTATTATCAATGGAATAATACACAATATGTATTTTTACTATTATTTTGAATGTAAAAATTATACGTATTTGAATGTATTTTTACGTGCTTTTTTTACAGTGTGATTGTTCTTATTTCTATCTTCAAATGGTCGTAGCACCAATGCTATTTCTTTTTCAGTGTTAATAATTGAATTCTTTTTAAAGATCTTAAAATTATCTACAAACTATTTAGGTATACTTGCTTTCAGTTTAAATTACTCTAGAATTATGGTGCGTCATCAACGTCGTTAAAAGAACGATTTACATAGGCAAATGTGGAGAATTTTGTTAGGTAGGCCGGGCGTAACCTGCCTGTTCGTTAAACCGCCGCTGTATAATTAGTGCCTTAAAATCTAACCGCACTAATCCAGGAATATTTATATTAAATCGACAGAAGACCGTTGGAAAATTCAACCTTTAGAATTTTCTTTACTAATCGAACCTTTATTTTCTTCTGTAATAATTTCAATGAATAACAGTGCTTATAGTGTTAGACTTTGTACTGCCATTAACTTTATCATCTTACCTGATAGGTAAACCAGGAAAGGCTTCATGAAATTTAATACAATTTTCTGAATAGTAAAAAAGGATAGAAGCACAATTTAAGCAATCAAAAAGAACGTCAGTTCTCTATCAAAAAAATTGCTTTTATTTATCAATAACTGTGCTGCCATCTGTATATAACTTTCAATTGTTCACTTTTCAAACCTGAAGAAACCTCACCGGGTTTATTCGCAATTTACATTAAGCAAACGCCACCATGCGGGAGAATTTCAAATTAGTACATGACGTATTAAATGAAAATAAAAATTCGTTCTTCAGGCTCAAAACATAACAAAATCAACTAATTAACAAAACATATTACAATAAATTTAACACCATACTGAAATGCATGCAAATTTTTACCAGACTATGACTTTGAATTTTGAAATATACGTCTAAACACAGCCATGTTGTTGTTGCTGGTGGCGCCACCAACGGTAATGTAAATCGCCAATAACATAATAAACTGTCTAATTTCTGCGCTGAAATTAGTTTAAAGCGTTTGCGCAGTGCATTCTGCGCAGAAATTATATCGTTTCTTGTACACTAAGTTAGTATAACCTCCCCCCCCCGCCCCGGAATGGTAGTATTACACTATGCAATTTATTGTATAAGAAACTATGCCGTTTCAGCGCAGAGACGAGTTTGGAAAATTTGCGCACGACGCGCTGCAGTCTACGCAGAAACGATACAGTTTTTTATACAATAAAATGCATAGTGAAATACTAGCATATGAGACTCTCTTATCGAGACAGCCTTAAAATATTCGAAATCTATAAATTAATCCAAGTCTAGGAAATTTAGCTGCGGCCGATTGAGCGTAAATCCAATTCGGTGGGGCGCTAATAATTGGGCAACGCTATTGAGCGCACATATTGAACTAGTAATCCATAAAAATTGGTTATAGCTTGCAAAAGATCCGGGATAGCTGAAATTTTGTATACATATTATACAGTTTCCAAAAATTCTTTGTTGGCTTCTTCCCCAATTGGGAAATTGAGCTTTTTTAATTTTATTTTGATAATTTCATCAGCGATTAAAACTGACGTGATGACCTTAATGCACTGGTGGGATTATTAAACTGAAATTTGGATAGGTAATATTGATTACACTAGAACTAGAGCTGGAAAGTGATCGATTGCCGTAGTTGTGCGGCCTAAAGGTGGCACTGAGTGTGGTCAAAAAATGAATTTAGCATTAAAAAATTAATACACACATTAGGGCAGTCCTTTTTGAGGCCGTAAGTAAGTCTGGGAATTTTTTAAATTTCGTATTCGAATATTCTCTCCAATTTCATGGATAGGGGGGGGGGGCGCAATAACGCAAAATTAACGTACATTTTCCAAATTTGGAGGATTTTAGACCAATTCACCGTTTTGTGTTTTAATTTTTGGAAGTTCATGGTGGTAACGAGTAACTGCGTATAAGAATCAAACAAAACTAAAAGAAATATTCAGGTGGGCTTTAGCAGAATCGTTTTATTATTTTCCAATGTGAAGAAAATTAAGTGGGAAAGGGAGCGACAAAATATTTTTACCTTGAGATTTTTGCCTAAATCTGTTATTTTAGACAAAATTCAATATTGCTTTATTCATGTTTAAAACATTTCCGTTAGGAAAGAAGATCATCATTACATCAAGAGGGCCAAAAAGAATGATGATAGTTCTAAAGTATAACTTCTAATATCGTCATCCAGAAGTTAATTTGTTCGGATCCATTCTACAATTTGTATTGTATTTACATTTTTATTTTCTTTCATTTTTGTAGACATCTTAGTTACTCATTCTCTTTATTTCAGATTTTTGATAATTATGGATGAATCGAAAAACTTGGCATACAATCGCGTAGAGAAGAGCAAACGAAGCAACAAAAGTCTGACAGTTTTTTAAAGAATTGAATCCATTTTATATTCCATGTACTTATTCAAAGTTTTCTTTCCCGTGTTTCTTGTCACTGTTATTTATTTATTTGTTACTTGTAATTTTAATATACCGACATGAAAAAATAGAAAATGAAACTTATCTTCAGTAACTCTGAAGAATTCTTCTAATAATTTTTGTAATATATTTATTTTATTTTGTTCTAAATATTTTTCGAATTTTCTCGTTTTATAATTTCGAAAGATCAGGAACTCTTTTCCACGTTTCTAGGTTAAATATTCCGTTTAACCTATTTTATTAACCACTAACCGTTAGTTAGTTATCCGAAGATCTCGCAATATTTGACTAACAGTATCGTCATAGTGATAATTATTTAATAATAATTATTTACACTACAATTTAAATATTTTATAAACCAAGTTACTGAACTCTGCACCTTAGTGTTCCTGCAATTCTTCATCAAGAAAATGTTGTGTCTATTGATAATTTTGTGCTACTTTGTTTTGAAGATTGATCCAACTCCAATCAACAATAATTCAACCATACAACATTACTCAACATCGAACAACCGAACTGGCAAATGTAAATTTTGTTTATTATAATCCTGATGGTTTCGTTTAATAAAACTTTTCAAGTTTTTAGTTGGTTGGGGGTTGGAATTGGTGTGGTGAGGTTTGAAAATTCCGTTTGTCCAGCTGCTAATGGTTTAATGGGCACCTGTTACACAAGACGTCAATGTTCCGTGGTCGGTGGATATGGTTCCGGTAAATGTGCCAAAAATTTCGGAGCTTGTTGCGTTGGTAAGTTTTAGCTCGATTTTTCCATCAAATTTTTATATTCCGGATTTTAAAGTTCAAGTTGGTTGCGGTGGTACTGCAAATAGCAACAACACCTACTTTTCTAATTCTGGTTTTCCGAATACTTTTGTCGGTGGTTCTCCCTGTAGTTTGATAATCCAAAGATGCAGTGCTGACATCTGCCAAGTAAGTAAAATCTGAACCTGACCTTAGTTTACTTGAATATTTGAATAATTTAGGTTAGGATCGATTTTTTGAGTTTAATTTTGTCCCAACCAAATGGTGACGGTTTGTGTGACAACGACGCGTTAGTCATAAGTGGCGCGGGTTCTTCCGTAGGGAGAATTTGTGGGGTAAATACAGGCCAACACATTTATTTAGATTTTAACAACGACACCCCAATCGAACTTACCATTTTTACCGGAACACAAAGTTCTGCTCGCCAATGGAACATGAAAATCTCTCAAATTGGTTGTGATAGTCCTAGTAGAGGTAAGATTTCGGCAGTTAACCTGAGAAAGACTAAAATACCTTCGTAGCTCCAACTGGGTGTTTAATGTACTACGGTGATTTATCAAATACGGTAAGAAGTTTTAATTATGGTCAAACCGCCAACACCGTCCCGCCTGCAGGTCAGCCCACCATGGTAGGTACTCGACAAATGGTAAATATGAATTATGGGGTTTGTGTTCGAATGCAACCTGGATTTTGTTCAATTCAATGGGCGAGAACCTCAGATCCTTACAGTTTTTCGGTGTCAGGTGACACCACTGCTGTAGGAACATCGCCAGTAACGGGTGACGTCTGCCTAACGGATTTTGTGGTTATTCCCAATGGAATGTTTACTTTAAATGGAGTGACCACACAGGCAGATAGATACTGTGATAATGTCTTTCCAACCGTTACAAGTAGGTTTCTGCCTAAAATTTTGAAAAATACAATTGATTTTTAATATTTTTAGCCTCATCAAAACCGTTTGTTTTGAACGTCGTTACGGACGGAAATGAAGCTACCGATGTGGCAAATCGAGGATTTGCTCTCACATATTCTCAGCAGAGGTGCGGAAGTATAATAATGTAATTGGTTCCTAATTTTCTGTTCTATGTGTAAATGGGCATAAACATTTATACTTTTTTTTTTAAATAAAATGACAAATGACAAACGCGATGCATCAACCTAACCTACAATTTTTTGATCTGCCATTCATAAATTGTGATATTATTAACTGTTTATAATATTCGTCTTTATAATTATCTATTTGTAAATAATTTATTGTTTTATTTACCCAGATTATACGGTATTTTTATAATATTGTTTGTTGATTATACATTAATATTCCCTCTTTATTCAAATTTCTACGATGGGCCTGACCATTTTGGTTTTATTGGGCCAATAATAGCACAATCATTTTTATCACTCGAAACCATCACAAAAACATGCACAAGTTAATAGCGCTTTTACTATAAACACACGTTAACCACTTCTATTACAGTTCTATTAACAGTCGCGTGGTGGCGTTTTTTTATTCGGAGTTGCCAATAGACTTGCAGACTACGAAAATCACGAGTCGTAGGGAAATATGGTGTTGTAACGATTTTTTGAATAGGCACATACTTTTTTCTACTTTGCATTTGACAACTTTAGCAACGCCCTGTATGGTGGATTCATGCATGAATTCTAAGGTTGGCGGTATTGCTGTGTTTTCGATAGCAGGGTCGCGATAGCGACTCGAAAAGGAAGAATAGTTTTGTGAAGTGCCGAGGAAGGTTGAGTTTTGGGAGAGCTGGTCGATTCCTGTTTGCGATGGAGCGATAGCCATGGATGTGGTTCAAGTGGCTGTGGGCTGTGGCGAGGATTCGTTTGTTGGCTTACGCAATTCTCGTTGGAGGATTTTTTTAGTTCGCGTAGGTGAGTGCGATATTTTTGCTATTCCATTGATTTCCGTTCTGGTTTGTCGTCTCTTGACCAAATTTGGGCATATGGCTTTGTCTTTCTTGTATTGCTTCCGCAATTACGCAATTTGTGCGGATTGTTATTTTTTTTACTCCTTGGTACCCAAAATTATTTTTCCTTTTGCGTGTAAATACAAGTTTGTTCTGTGTAGTAATTGTTGCCTCATACTGTATGTTTATTTGATCTAAACGGTTTGTTTAGAGCCATTTTTTTTTTAGTTTTAATACTGCAATTTTGATTAAGTCGAATTTAATTTGAATGGGAACGCTGATAGCACAAGATACGATCGCTTGGCCTGCCAGATAGCAACGTTGTCGCTCGCTTTTACAATTCGATTACTTTTCCACGTTGAATATTTTAAGTAATTTTAAATATTTAAGTATTGTATTTTCTTATTGTATTTAAATACGATTACCATCTAGGGGTTTGCATGAGCGTGATGATTGTGGATTTTATATTTGCTATTAGCAAATCGTTTTCGTTTGACGTCGCATTTCATGCTCGCTTCTAACAGGAGTTCTAGTCGATTGTTGGTGGTTGGTGCGTTTTCTGGTAGCGGTCGATCTTGCTATTTTAACACAGATGAGGTGATGTCGTTCGACGAGTCGTTATATATTTTTCCGGTCACGGGGCCATCCTCCAACCTTTGGTTATCTATTGTCGGAAGCACAAATTGTAATTTTTGTGTTTCTAAGTTCTCTCTTTATACGGGGTGAATATAATTACATGGCGCCCAGACTAACACCTTTTTGCGCTACGTTTGTGTATTCTTAGCGTCATCCCGTATAATTGTGTAACATCAACCGAGGGTAGGGGGGTTCCGTTTTCTTCATGGTCCGTGCTTGAGCTAGCACTTCGTGGCATTGTCTATCTTTGTCCGGCGATCCCCTGAGTTATCAACAAAGATCGTCGGTGCAGTTTTTGTCGTTCCTTGGAGTGGCAAGAATTGTTACAATGTTATTTTTTCTAAGTTCATAAAATAATGACGTAGGGCTTTTCTTTCGTGGTTCAGATAATACGTTAAATTATTTGGCAGATTTTTAAAGCACAATACACACCTGTATGAAAATATTTATTACTTGAAAAAGTATACAATAATGTAAACAATTACAAATTTGCCACAGTGTTTTCTTACAAAATTAAACAAAAATATACTGAGAAATTCATAGAGCAGAGCTGCACAACTCAACTTATATTAAGGGTCGGCAAAGAAAGAGTAGACGAACCGCAGCGGTTCGTGAATGGCATAATATTGTGCACACACATGAGAGTATTTTTGGAATGAAATGTCTTCAAGGATCTTCAATCCACAATTTGTTAAATTGCGTTACACAAAACAGTCACTATAGAGATGACTTTTGCTGGTAGTGGAAGTGGGAGAAGAAAGGTATTTTTCAGAAACATCAAATAAAGCATTGTTGGTTATATTCGTTTCTACCGAATTGAATTTTTGTTCCCTGTAGCCGTCGAGAAAATAAGTCTCCATATTACCCTTACCTTTAACTTCTATGGTCCCCCTACAGGTAAGTGGATAACCTTGAACACGTAAAATTTGGTACACTTCTCTGGTGACCTAAAATCATAAGTAAAATAATTTTTTAATTTTTTTTACAGAATGTCTATTACCTGTATTTTATCCACCAACCCTGTACTATCCATTCGACTAGCCACGTTGACAGCGTTTCCCCAAATATCGTACTGGGGTTTTCTGACTCCAATAACTCCAGCTACGACTGGACCAATATTTATACCGATGCGGATTCGAAAGTTATTGAACGAATGTTCGTTCACTACAGTGAGCTGTTCCCGTATTCGTAATGCATAGTCGGCCATTGCTGCAACGTGTTTAAAACCAATCACGTCGCAAGTATTTTTTGTCAAACCTAGAGTTCACGAAATAAGTATAAAAAATACTACCGCTTAAAATCCTACCAGAAGCTGCCATGTACGTTGCACCAGTCGACTTAATTTTTTCGATATACCGAAACTGCTCCTCGCTTAACAGTTCGTCAAAATCCGCAATGATTTCGTTCAGTAATCTTAGGCATTCTACGCCTTCATTGTTTCCTTCTAACTCGACGTAAAATTCGGAAAAGTTTGGAATTGAAGCAAACATTATGCACACCGAATCGCATTGTTCGTGATACAATTCCTAAATAAAATATTTTTATAAGAACGAAGTAAGGTAGGTACTTTTCTTACTTACGTCATTATTGTCACTATTTAAAAAATGTTTCGCTACATGCAAGGGTAAAATATTGGCCAATAATCGTTTGTTATACGCTTCCAAATTTTCCATGTCTTCCTTTTCCTCTGAAAGAGTAAAAATTACATGTGAGCGGCATGAAACGAAATTGCAAAGTTGATTAAAGCCCTGCGGGAACGGTAACAGACCGAATTCTCCAAACAGACCGCGGGAAGTGATAAATATTCGATGTGTTGCCCTGTGACAGTCATATAGTACGATTTCCCTCGGGCTAAAGCCCTCTGGAAATCGATATGAAAATTGCCTATCGTCGTAAAACATTTTAATAATTATTATCATTTCCCTTGAACTGTTACATACAATTACAGTAGAACCCCGATTATGCGCGTTAACCGAGACGAACCTCTTGAAATAATCTTCGTGTTATCGAGGTACCGATATACAAATTTATAAAAATTTTCCTTACCTAAGAATTGCCGATTACGTTAAGAACTGGGCTCTTTAAATTCAAAACAGGGATTAATTTTGATGGCAAGCTTCTAATTTTGTCACGTTTCTATAACGACGGCTCTTCCATAAATATTGCATGAAGGAGGGAAAGAAGCCAATTTGCCAGTGAAAATTCAAAATTGAGGTTTTCTCGTTTTCTTGCAGTACTCTTTTAGTTAGCATATATTTCTTGTAAGTATACATCGGCTCTCTTTCGATTTCCCTGTTCCTGACAAGCCCAGAGGACCTACAGCTTAATGTGGATTCCTAACTACGAAAATAGACGATTTTGGTACCGTTAATACGATCAGGGAAATTTTTAGGCATATATGATATTATTTACATGGGGTCAACCGGTAGACATTTTGTGAGCGAAATTTCCTTCTATAGATATAGCAGATAGTTTTCTTACATTTTTAAATTTTGGGAAACTACCTTCTTCCTCATATAATTCAAATGTTACGTTAAAATAATAACGGTCTTGTAACCCGTAAGACTATCACATTTCGATAGCAACGGTCATCTAGATATATTTATAACTTAGAAGTACGGTCGGCCTATCGGCCGCCTTACTGTGCGACACTAGAAATCAAGAAAATTTATATCCAGGCCGAAAGCTGGGCTGATTATTACGGTTATAAGCCGAAAACCTCGCATAGCTAAATGTACACCTATTATAATAATATAATATGTACTAAAAAAGTAATTTAGGGCAGTTTGCCCTCATTTTCATGCTTTTAGGATTAAGCTTTCAAGGCGAAAGGAGCTCTAGACTGAACGCGGCCAATTTAATAATTAGTAATGGTCAAGAAAACCCACACTAATTATTAACGGGAATTTCCCGAGAATTCCGAGAAGATGAACTTTTCGTGTTTATTAGGATTTAAAAATCCCTGCCTAGAAATGACCGGGGAATCTGGGGGGTATGGAATACTCCCCAGCCGTATAATTTTTTTTTACGGAATCATTTAAAATTTTCCGTTTTCTGTTTGTAGTTTCGATGGTTGGAGCTCGTATTTTTTGTAGTCTTCCAAACACGATTTAAAGACGCCTGCCTGACAAACTCAAGAAGGCAAAGTTTGTAGAGAGTGAAATAATGACCACAAAAAAGCGAGCACTTTATTGAGGTAACAAAATTCACTAGGTACAGACAACCCGAAAATTTGTGAATCGACTTGCCTGCTTGACTTACAAAACGAAAGTAGATAATATAAAGTTCGTTTTGCAAAGGAAGGCATGACGCCTCCTGGTGACAGCAAGGGCGATACATTTAAAGCATAGAAAAGACTTACCGCCGTTTATTCCATCGCGTCGTATTTTCGTTTTGTATTGTTGTCAGAATTTCTTCTATTGATCACTTCAGATATTTTATTTGAAATCTTAAAAAGTTCCTACAGATCAAATTAGACTCTAATGGACGGGGGGGGGGTCTAAAATATTCTCCGTTGCAAAAAACAATCATGCCAGGGGGATGAAAATGAATTCCAGATAATTGGTGCCAATAATTTCGTAATTTTGATAAATAATTAATAAATTGAATAGATAAATAAAAACTACTTAACTGAAAGTGGATGGGTTATGAAGAAAGAGGGAAAAATATTTGGAATTGGAAATTAATTTAATTTTGGCCGAGTAACACAGCAATATACATAAAAGAGCTTGTTTGTTCACGTTTTCGATAACCCCCCGCCCCCCCCGCCATAAACCATTTAGGTAATTCATGGACGCTCCCAAACAAAAACTAAAAATCATTCTTCGCTTTCCGCAAATTCTGTGTAACTCGAGTTTTTGATCATCCGGGATAACTCCTCCCCAAATTATTTCGTTCGGATAATTATTGTGGTTCTACTGTATTTGAATCGGAAATTCAGACCGTAATTTATTTCAAAAATCCCGATAACCTAATAACACACCGTGCGATTAGGATATCAAATACTCGAGGAGGTGTAACATACAAACAACTCGTTTTGAATATTCCGATACAATCATATAAAAATTGTATTTATTGCAAAGTGAAGGAAAACCTAAAGAAAGAAAACTTAACATACCAGTAGCTTGCAATTTCCACACAAAATCAAGTCGATAGGTCGCTTCAATTTGCTGACCATGAATTATTAAAGCGATAACAAAAGTTACTATAATTACGAAGTTTACGCATTGATTTATGATGATGTATTCTGATAAGCTGAAAGTTTAAAATTTAATAAAAATAAAATTCGAACAGTGTTTTAGTTACTCTAATTTTTCTCTAACGAATACGTGAATTTTTCCATTAAACAACACGTATATCACAACGTATCCAATTCCAATGGCCGTCAAAATGATTGTCTTCAATAATGGAATTAAAATTTGATAAACGGCACAGGTAATCATGGCGAGTATTACTAGCAATAAGACGTACTAAAAAAAATTTTGGCGGTAAAATACTGAGGAAATAAGTAAAGAGGTACCTACGTCTAAACGAGTATCGTATTCGCAAATTTCCTCTTGACTTTGATTCAATGTTGCGTTCTTACAATCAAGCGGTTGAGAATAAGAAATCTAAAAAGCACTTATTTGTATAAAAGGGTTACCAAAGGGGGGGGGGGAGATTGTCTGCCAAAGATTTTCCCTGCTAAGCTCTCATTATAAATCTCCCATGAATAAAACTACAAGTTGTTATTTAAGTTAATTGACTGTAAATGTTGTACTAATACCACTAATACTGATGCTAATACTGTAATAATATTATTAGGGTAACATAATGCTGCAGGAAGTATAACACATAACATATTAATTTTTTCAACCATCCGTATTGTAAGTGAGCTAATATTGATTTAATACTAGAAAAATAAGCTGAATGTTTCGCAAGTATTTTTTTGTGGTCTCCAATGCTTTCTGCAATCTCGTTCACAATGGACGATCCTCACAGGTCGCTTACGATGCTTGGCACGTAATATAGCAATTATTCGTACGTAGTATAAAAATATTAACGGCTTTATTAGATGAAATATTAAACTGAGTTTTAGGATATCATATGCTGCAGGAGGTATAACATGCAATATAATAAATTTTCCCCACATTCCCCCGAATAAAAAGCTCTAGTATCTTTTGCAGAACTTCGTACCTATTAATTTTAGTGATAAGAGTTTGTGTATATCAAGACTTACCATCGGCAAAAGAGATATCAAATAAATAAAAACAACTGAAACTATCGATACACACTGAGCAATATTCCTATTTTCGTGTATCCGCTTTGAAATTTTGTATACTGTTGTATCGGTCTTCTGAAAATGAAAGATTAATTGCACTAGAAGAAAAAAAATGAGAAAACTCTCAACTTACGGTCCAATTCCGTATGGAAATCAAGACTTGAATTAAAAGTAGCAATAAAATTATTCCTATAGATATAAAAAAAACCACAGGGTTCCTATAACACAAAAACATTAGATTTTGAAAATTTTCCAGCTCATACTCACAAACTAAAAACTAATAATTCGGCCAGGAAAATAACAATAGCGCAAACGATTGAGCAAACAAAATATATGCTTAACATTCGGTCCCTCTCCTTTATGTACTAGAAAATAAGATAAACAAAAAAATTATTTTTAGTCGGAAAAGTGGGCCAAAAATTCAGTACTAACTTTTGCTTCTTTTTCCGAATCCCTAAAATTGAGTAAGATGGTTTGAAAATGTTCGTTTCGTAACCGATCTATGCTTCGAGCGTCAATGGCTTTCATTAAGTACTCGTTAACTTCGTCCTCAGGATTTTTTTCGTCAGTTGTATCCGAAAAACCAAGCCGAGAAGTTAGACTGTAAAGAAAAATTAAGTCGCAAGTAGATTTCAAGTTATTACATTACTTTGAACCATGTTTCCCATGTTGGGAACCATGTCCCATGACGCGCAGCTCCTTCGATACGTCTCCGTTTATACTAAAAGAGTTTTGGGGCTTTTTGGACTGAAAAAGGAAAATTACAGTTTCGGAAAGTATGACCGTGGTTATTCTCACTTCTCGGTAAGAATCTTGAGGAACTATTAAATAGGTCTCGATGTTATGATCTTTTAGGTAAGTGTTTCGTTCACCACCGCTGCCGGGTTCCACTTCATAATCCGAATTTAAAAATTCGAGAGTTTCTTTGGTAATATGGATCCTCCTGAAATCAAGAACCAAGTGGGTTACTTTTAAAACTCGAGATCCGCCTGTTCGTACCCTGGAATTCCACCACTTTCCATGTGGTTAGCAAGCGTGACGTCGTTCGACCAGACATCAAACTGCCATTTTCTTAAGCCCAAAACGCCGCAGTGAACTCGACCACTGTGGATTCCAACCCGCATGTTAACATTAACACCCATAACTTCTCTGACCAATGCTATAGCGTCAATCATATCTAACCCCATTTCAACCGTACAGTGCGCGTGATCCGGTCGTGGTTCGGGAAGACCAGAAACGCAATAATAGCAATCCCCGAGCAATTTAATCCTAAGGCAATGATGTTCGGATGCAAGGCGATCAAATCTAAAGCAAAACTAACTACATTGTTTTTCCACCACAAAATTATCTTTTTACCTTGCAAATAATTCATTTAGGATGCGGACCAGTTCTTCAGCGGTGCACTGATCCGACAACGTCGTGAATCCACATATATCGGCAAAAAGAATGCTGGACAAGAAAATGAAATGACGATTGAAGGCGTAATAATTGGAAAACTTACCTAACGTTTTCGTGCCTTTGTATGTAAATTTTATGAAACTGTGCCTCTTTTCGTTGTCCTGCTATATCGGCCTTCATCTCCATAGCGACATGTCGGGGTAGAACGGATAAGAGAAGACGCTCCTGAAAAGTTTAATAAGTGTACGTCTTTTTTTTTAGTAAGACTACGCTGAAGACAGTAATTGAGCTTTATATTTTCCTTTATGTAGCAATATGTTCATTCTCGTCTTAAACACGCGAATGTAATTCGCTTTTTATATCATTTACAATTACATTGAAAATAATTAAATTTTAAAAGTAAGAAAATTGAAATAAACAAAAATATTAAATGGCAAGATCTCTCTTACATACGGCGCGCTATTTCATTTTTTATTACAATGTACCAATATTCTTTTACTAAATATTAACAATCAATTTAAGTTTAATATTTTATGAAATGTATGTTGAATTTATTTGTTACGAGAATTGCGTCAATTTAAAACATTGTAATAAATTAAATTGTTATATCTGTTAAAGAAATATAAACAAATACTAAATTAAAAGTTTGTTAAATTTAAATGTTTATTTGTTCCGCTTGCAGGAAAAAGCGGCTAAACTAACACAAACAGTTTTGGTTTTGTTAGATATTTATTTTATCTTTTGCATTAATTTGGATTAATGGTTTTTCTCTTCTCTGCTATGTTTTATTTTATTTTACCTATAAGAAGATCCTACGTCTATCCGTCATGCAATACGAATCATTTAATTGGTTAAAAAATGGTAATAAACAAAAAATAATAACATTTGAAAAATAAATACAGTAGTCAATTCTAAATAAGCAAAATAATAAAATTGTGAATTGTGCCCCCCCCCCCCCGTTCCATCGTAATGCAGATGTGATCCCCCTCACCTTGGGTGACGTCATTTCTGAACGACCCCTTAATATTTCAGGAAAGAAATATTTTCAGCCTGCAAAAATTCCGGGCTAATTGAAATTTTGGTAGGAATGTGTATTTTAATGACCGAATAAATGCCATGTCGACTTCTTCCTCAATTGGGATTTTTAGTTCTTTCAACGTGGTTTTTCGCTTATACCTCGCTTAATTTCATTAAAAGAAAATTATCATCAGATCACAAAGCCTCATGAATATAATATGTTTGATTCAGGCATTCGGAAATTGATTTTCATTTCAGGAATGGTATGAGGTAAGCAAATTTTCAAAGAAATTATTTTGTGTTTCATGCCCTTTAAGTTTGTTCTGATGAGAATTTTCTCTAAAATTGAAATTAAGCAAATTATAAGTGAAAAACCACATGCTTGTGATTCTAAAATCTGCAGTTATGGCAGAAGTTGACAGAGGATTTTAAAGAAATTTTAGGAGGTTTTGATATCACCTGGGGCAGAGGTGGCCCTAAATTACGTGTGCCCTAAAGGCACTCGTGGTTGCATTAATTATTTTTTAATATATGACACGCGGCCCTTTTTAGAATTAGAATTTTAAATATTTGCACATACGGGCTCAAAAAGGTACGCCAATCTTGCCCTAAAGTAATGTACCTATAAATGAGAAAAGGAAGTTTTTGAAAGCATGAGCCATCGTTGCCTGGATTTTATTTACCATTTTTAATATTTTTACCAATCCCTGAAAAGTTAGGTATGTAGTACATTAATTTAGAATTTCATTGGAAATCTCTCGAGTTCTTTGTCCATCCCCGGAATTTCTTATAATCGTTTCTTGGAAAACTCTGGAATTCTCCGAAAATCCTCGGAATTCTCTTTAATACAAAATTTTTTCAGGATATTTACCTCTCGATATTAACTGTTTCTCTTATATTACTTATGAATTTTTGTTAATTCACAACTTTGTTGGAATTACAATTTAGGTTTGAGAAGTTGTCTTTATTAAAATAAAATGTTATGCTTATATAGCATAAGCTTGTTACCAATCGAAGATAATCTCTTTAATCCGGTTGATCAGGTTAATCCGCTTGATGCGGGTCACTACATTACCCCCTTCCTAGTGAGATCATTGATGGAAATAATTTAACTGATGTTAAATCGAACGATATAATGTGATTTCCAAAGGTTTTTACCAAAAATGGACAAGATCACCGTACTTTTGCGGAAATCGAACTCGTCGACCAGATTTTGTTGTTCGTTCGATATTAGGTGGCGAGAAGTCCTTAGGTGCCAAAAGTTGTGGTTGCACTTTGGGATTGGTTTCTCTTCCGACATAATATGTGCTGGTTTAATGCGTTCTATAGAGACTACGTGTTCTCTATTCTTCATTAAAATTGTAAACGTCTTAGAATTTCTATGTAAAACTTCATATTATGGACCACTGTAAGGAGGTTGTAGCGATTTTCTTACTGCATCATGTCTTAAAAATACATGTGTGCACGTATCTAATTCTTTTGAAATGAAAATTTTTCGTTTTCCGTGTCGTGGAGGTTGCCTTGGTCGTACCTTATTAAAATGTTGACGTAACTGTTCGACCATTTCACTACAACTTCTTTGTGAATTCAATTGTGTTTTAAATCATTAATATTAAATTAGCGGACATCATTTAAACTTCAGAGTATCTTATTTGAGACGTCTTTTGAAATGAATTAATTTAATTAAAACTTGACGATAAGAAAATTAAGTATATCAATTTTTTCAATTCTCAAAAATTCCTCAATATTTAACGGCAACATTGGTTTAATTTTTAATCCGATCGAGGAATCACAAGTGAATTGAAGTAGCGAATCGAAGGTATTTGATTGAATCCGGCGAGGTAAGTTGCTAATATGATCTGGCTTGCAACTTTTGAACAAAATTCCTAAAGGGCTCGCCACATAGCCTGTGCTGTGCTATATCAATGTCAAACATTGAAGTAGAAGCATAGGGTTTTATAGTGACGTTCACATAGTTATGCGGGTTGCTATGCTATTTTGCGCATGACCTTGAAATCGTTCAACGTTTGTGTTGACATAGCACAGAGCACAGTATAGCACAGAAGTTGAACTCGTCTCTACTTCTGTGTACGATTTAAGCGGTTTTAAGGTTAAAACGTGTTGTTTCTTTATTATTTTTAAGTTTCTTACACTACAATTGATTCTACATCCATTTTAAAAAGAGATAAAGAACTGTCAATTAAATATCAGTTGTCAAAACCGCATAGCATAGCACAACCTATGTGAACACCTCTGTGTTGTGTCATGCTATGTTAAATTTTACATTGGCATAGCATAGCACAGCACAGGCTATGTGGTGAGCCCTTTAGGCTACTTTTATTACTCATTTTGTTACAACGTGAATTTACCTGTTGATGTGCGTGAAATTCAAAAAATACTTCAAAGAAACCTAATTGTAATTTTGTTTAGTTGTTTAATTAGTTTTTATTTATTTTATTAATTTCGCGTTGCTCCCAGCAATACTTCATTGTTTTCTTCACTATTAACTCTCAGAAACCCATCGGAGTCAAACAACCACGTTCTAGACGCTGAGGATAAAGGCTAACCGTTCTCGGTGAGAGTGTCATAACCACCGCCACTACGAACTAACTTGTAACCTTCCTAATGGAAAGATGAAGGTTTATATAGGCCCCTACTACAAAAAAATTCTGAGAATATATTATCAAAATTTTGAGTAAATCGATTTTGAAGTTAGTTAATTTTCATGTAATTCAGTGGTAAAATTAACGAGATTCCCGCGCGTCGCTTATTCTGTTGACAGTCCGTGCGTAATGAATGACCCTAACACTTAGAGTATTTCGCACCGGCAGATGCAGCTCGTCTCTCCCACATGTAACATCGATTATTTTTTGTTTTTACGCAATGTTTTGGGGGTTTAAGATCCCGGTTGCCTTCATCCCGGTGTTCTTGATGGGTGGCGCCTTCTCGTATGTTTAGCTCTGCCGCGGGGCGGCGTACGCGATTGAAAAACCGCCCGGAGCCCCGGAGGGGCGTAGGGTAGGTTTTTTGATGCGCCCAATTCTGGCCGGACCGGATCCACCCTAAAAAGTAATTTGCACCATCAAAACCGGCCGCGGGGCAGAGCGCCGCAAGGCCTAGGTTTTCCCCATAGTTTTTTATGTTTGTTTAGAGACCTTATTCTTAAAATATTTGTGGTTCTGAAAAGAACCGTTTTTTTAAAATAATTACTCCGATGTTATACGCACGGCAGTAGACTGGGAAATGCGCTCCGTACCGAGCGAGCGTCACTTATATTTATAACCTCGGTAATGGGCGTGGCCTAAACGTGCGATTTACATGTTAAATTTAGCTTTTTTAAAATCGATTTTTCTCGAAATTTTATGTATATCATCTCGAGTGAATAGGGTTTCTTTTGCTATAAAAAAATTTTGAAATGATTTGGGGTGGCGGTGGTTATGACACTTCCCCCGTTCTCTTATCAATGGCCTAGGTGTCGTATTAATACTACATCATTATTCTCATTTTAAAAGTATTATTAAATAACGGAATCTTTCTTCCCTGTGATCGAATTTTTTCTCTAAATTTAGTAACCTTTTTGGCGCCCACTGAAGCACAAAACTCGCACATTAACTACTAACAGATTTACAGTCACTTCATCTACTTTTCGCATCACGCAAACAAAGCAACTACTGCAAAAAAATTATAAACTGTGCTCTTATAAAGCAACAGATATCTTCAATAAGGGAGCGTTCAAGTATTACGTAACGAATTTGGGGGGAGGGGGGGTCTTGTAAAACGTTACGATGCGTTACAGGGGCGGGAGGGGGGTTTGAACTACGCGTTACGTAACATTGTTTTTTTTAATTTGTTTTTTTTAGCGACTTTCCGGTACTTTACGCCACATAATTGTGACTTTTTGGTAAAAATGGTCACTTGGTGGTTACGTAACGTTTTACTAGAGGGGGAGGGGGGGTACAGAAAAACGTTACGGCGCGTTACATGGGGGGAGGGGGGGTCAAAAATCTCCAAAAATTGCGTTACGTAATACTTGAACGCTCCCTAATGCATGTATGAACATGGCCTGAAACACTATTTAAGAAAATCTGGGTAATTTGTTTCTAAAATTTCCATCTACGAACATCAAAGGAATAAATAGAAATGGCTGCGGTCGATTTTATCAAAAACAAACTTTAAGGATGAAAAAGTAATTCTCCCTTTGCGTTAATCAAATTATATCTTTAATCTTCCGTTTAAGAATTTATTTCACCTTTTTAAATTGAATTTAATTTTTAACACTGTAAATATATTTTATCAATAAACCGTGGCATAAACCATTAGCTGTGTAGATTGCGGTGTTAGCAATAATTATTGGTAAGTACTACTGGAAAAAATGAATAAAATATACTTAATTATATTTAGAAATTTTATTGTTTTTCATTGTGTTCTATGCACCAGCGATACTCCGGTTTAGACGTTTGTGGGCTAGGACCATCGATCTTATTTTACTAGATAGGACATAATCATATACTGCAAGCAGGTTGTTTTGAAGCAAAGATGTGTGAAAGCGGTGACAACAACTTCATATTATGCAGGTTGATGTTATTTCATGTGTTAATTTTTTTATTTACCTATTGATTTTTGCATTATTTTCCAAAAACTTAAAAAAAACGTATTTCTATAAAAAAAGTGGAAGTTTGAAACATCAATTACGGTAATTTAAAATGTCATATTTACCTTTAATAGTATGTAACTTGTGTTGCATTTTCAAAAAGGAAATCAAGCTTTGTGCCTGTCAATGTTTGCTTCACAACAAATGCGTCTTTGTCCTATCTAGTAAATATAAGATCGCTGGTTGAGACCCACGTACATAATAATTAACGTAAAAGTGCGATGGATAAATATAATGCAGACCAATTAAAAAACAATAAAGCATTATTTGGTATTTTAATTCCGAGTATGATGTTTTAATAACAATAAATTGTATTTACAAAAAATATTATTATGTAGTCATATTAGCAATTACAAAATTAAAATAAACGAAAAAAACTAATCGAATCTGGTATTACAACACTGGAAAATGGGCTTACCCTAATGTAATTTAATTTCTTAATCGTTTTTGTGTCATTTAAGAAGTTGGTTTGTTTGAACATTGGTTCTAGTTTTACGCTAATCGATAATTCACTTTACTTATAGCGGAGCAATTAAATTAATGCGTTTCCTTTGTACAAGATTTTCATCGACTCACCTGTTGTTGATTTTCCCGTTGAATTTTCAAACGAGCTTCGATGCAACATCGAGTTTCCAAAAAAGCTTTTCGTTGCGCTATTTCACGTGGGTAGTGCGTTAAAGTTCCCGCGATATTTCCGTACAAAAGAATTATCAAACAGCCTCCAATCTGCAACACAAAGTAATTAAATTACAATTCACTAATGAGAAAATTTAATTTTGCATGGCTGGAGCTCCTGCAATTGCAAAGCAACGGAAGTAACCATAAAAGCACATTAAAGTTTAATTTAAAAAGGTCGGAAGTTTTTGGACGTACCACGTATATTTTCAACTTTCTAGATCAATTTATTGCCCCAGCCTGTTTTATTTAATTGAATTGATTCCGAAAATCTAAAGTTGACATGTGAAAAGCTTACAATTCTAAAAAAAAGTTTAATCTTTGTTGAAAATTTATTTGGTTGGCCGGTTTAGGGAATTGGACTTAGAATTAAGATCCTTTCAGCTGAATTTATTTGTTAAACTTAGTCTTCACTATCAACTTTTATTATAGTATAAATGGCCGCAGAATAGGATTAAGAACATTTATTTTTTCTCACATTCGGTTTTTTAAAATCAGGTTCGTAAATTGTGGACCGTACAACTGGGGTTTGCCGATTCGACGCGGACAATTGGTTTTGGTTCCATCTGGACGCGAACTGAACTTTGAATGTATTTTCTCATTAAGGGTTGTAAGGTTAATCTTAAATTTTATAAACGACAAGAAGCGTTTTAATAAGGCTGTTATGGAAATAATATGGGGCAATTTTATTATATCTATTTGAAGATATTATACTAATTTGCACCACGTGGTGGTCTCGAGTTTGGGCGCCATATCGAAAAACCAATCGAAAAAATTCATTTCTATAAATATTTAAGAATATCTCGGTTTGGAATCACTTTAGAACAAAATATTAAGAAAGTGAAAATAAAGTAGATTAAATTGTCTACAGAAAAGATCATAGACATTTTTCTTGTAAATCGATCGGTTACCAAGTTGCAGCCATCAAAGCGCGCTGTATATATTTGCCAATCTTTATTTTCTAATTTCCATTCAAATATTTATAAAAATGTCTAAAAATGAACTCAAATCTGAGTTTACTAGACCGTGAAAAATTGATATGTGATGTTTAGAGGTCTAAATAAAAATAATAAAATTTATTACAGCCTACCTCCAATTACTGTAAGGTCTTAACGACTTCGATTTTGACCGCATTTTAGAACAATCCCGCAAAAAATTAATTTTTTATTAATCATAAAAGAGTTTTTTTCGCATGGTTTTTCTAATATGGCAGCCAAATCGAGAATTTCTCGATTCTTGAAAAAAATTAATATGTCTTTTTACATGTCCATAAAAATAATAAGATTTCTTCTAACTTGCCCCTAATTATTTCAACAATAAAACCATCAACAATAAAACCCTTAAAATAGATTACGCTATGTTTTTATTTTTAATTTCACACAAGGGACCTACAAAAACAAACGATGCAAAAATGAATTAGTTTAATTCTTTTGCTTTTCTGAAATAACCAAATTGCAATTATAAAAAAATTAATATTTCGATTAACTCCAATTTATATAAACTAAATATTAAATTTAAGGTGGTGTAATATTAATTTTTAGATTGAAAATAGTTTTGAATGCATAATAATCAGTGTAAGTAGTACGTAGTAGAGAGACTATGCGGGTACCAGCGCACTTTTAAGACAAATGGGAATCAATGCACTTAATCGTCACGCCCATTGACGATTAACCATAAATTGGATGCTAACTATTTGATTCTCTTGAAGTAAAGGACCCTTAAACTAGACTCTAACGAGGGGTTACCTGGCATAAGACGGATTAACTGATTAACCCGGTGGTTACCTCTCGTTTCGGAGAAAATAGCCCTACTCGTGAATAGATGTGACTACCGCAACAACACAAATATCTATAGTAAAATCACTTCTACATTCGCTTCCACGAATGGCACCCGTTGAAACGCCCAAAGCAACTGATAGGTTGAAAAACTCGTCTTGGAAAAGACCAAGAATTATCACGGATACCGCGTAACTTGGTAAAGCGCTTGAAGAGACGTGTAACTCCTGCATGCTCCCCTGAACCCCCCAAATAAAGGTAGCTTGTGCGTGAAGTTATAAAGAATCTACCAATATCACCTAACAAGGGCTAGTGGTACAAATAGCTCATGAAGAGATGAACGCGCATCAGACGAAACTAAACAGAATACTACAGAACAGCACGAAGAGATTATCGCAGTCCCTTTTATAATCGAGATTTTTAATGACACCTAGGGGTATAAGATCGTTACGAAAAAGATGGTTAGAAGGGCCCTTTCAAACCTTGACGAAGACAAAACCAGGAAAGTGATCTAACAGTTGTTTCCGACTCACTCGGAGACGGATTGGGTCAAGGGAGCAGGCCGCAAGAGAGATGTCAGTACCGGGCCCTGATAACGTTCCATCTATTATGAGTTAAACTAATGACATTGGAGCACTCCCAAAACCATCTTAATGGTGCTAATAACCACATACACCATAGAGACATCCCGACTAACTGGAAACAAGCTGCACTGGTGCTACTGAAGAAGGGGAGCAAACCTCATGAGCTCCCTAGCTCATACAGTCCTATCTGTCTTTTAGACGGCGCGGCGCAGGTAAACTATATTAAAAAATGCTGCTGAACAGACTGCAGAAGCAGCTCGGCGAGAACGGAGGGCTATATTGTAACCAGTTTGATTTCAGAAAGGGCAAGTCTACTATCGATTCCATAAAAGCCATACTGCAAATGGTCAAGGAGGTAGCCTTAGAGACCTGGCACATCAGAAAAATATGTGCCATGGTGACGCCGGATGTGCGTAAAGTCTTCAACTCGAAAAAAAAAACCAGATGAGCGAACGTAGTCGATGAGCTTGAAAAAACAGAGATGCACTTATAACTCTCTTGCAGAACCATTATCATCGAAGATGAAAACCTGCGTAAAGTAGTGAAGGTTACAAGCGGGGTCCCACGGGGGTCAGCTTAGGCCCAATACTATGCAATTTCATGTAAGCTGGTGTGCTGGAGCTCGGCCTGTCCGAAATTGCAGATGACCTGACTCTGATAACATCGGCCAAGACTAAAGAAACGTTAATGAGTAATATACTTAAATGAATCAATAGAAATAATCACGAGGTCCCACAGAAAACTGTAAGGTACTTCTTACTGGGAAAAGAAAACTAAAAAATATTACTATCAGGATGGGACCACATCGAATCTAGCCGCAGAGCAGTGTAAGTACCTTGGGTATAACTATTAATATGTGGCACAACTATGACGCTCGCACAACAAACATCGCTAGCAGCGCTGACCTTACAAATCTGATGCAGAGGCCAAAGATGGTGAAGAGGAGAGTACCGGAATCGGTCGTCCATTCCACCATCTTATTCGGGGCGCCGGTATGGGTGACTCTATGTCACTGGAGGTTCACACAGACTTTTAGAATGTGTTGTCACACGGCGTTGAAAAGTGCGGTACTGGTTCTTACAGGCTTGCCGTCAATAGATCTCACGGTGAGATCCATCTCTCAAAAACCATGAAAGAAAGTTAGAAAAGGTCAAACCTTTCCATCGCACTCAAAAATAAAAATAGTCGTACGCACTGCGCAAACGCACTAAGTTGGTTACTACGCAGAATTAGATACAAGTAGTAAAGATGAAAATAAGTATCGTGTTAGGTTAGGTTACGATTTTAATTATTTAATCGATTGTAAGTGGAATTACCTACTTGGATTAGGATAAGTTTATAAGCTACATTAAATAGTACAATACAAACTAGAACAATTTATGAGGGGTAATAGAAAAATTTCATTTTTGTGAAATGTACAGCTTTCATAGCTTATGAATTGCAATGTAAATAAGTAATTGGATTTATGAATATACTCATGTAATATTATTATATCCGAAGTGCATTCAAAATTGTCCATTAATATAATAATGCACGAGTTGATATTTATGAAGACTATGTATTTCACAAACTACAATATTGTATGTCAAATTGCAATAATGTAATTTTCGTTTAATATTAAAATTCTTGAATTATTTGTATGTTTTATATGATGTGGTTTCTGCTTAATATTTGTTCACCATGATTTCAAAGATTCTTTCTAACAATAGAATTGATTTAAAATTTTAATCTTGGTATACATTTTAAAAAATTTTAAAGTAATAGATAAATATACCAAAGGTACGTACACCCCCCAAATTTACCGTAAGGGGGCGTCGGCAGTTTAAAATTGAATAAACTAATCATCGTCAATTACTTAATTAATCATGTTAACCCCTACCACGTACCGGAATTGATCGTTCAAATGACCATGGACATTGAATGATTTAAATTAAAAAATATTAAAATTCAGTTCACCCTCCAGATGGCACCGCGATTAGTTGGGTCTGCACCATAGTTCTGTGCCAAGGCGGCCGATCGGCCGCACCTTAATTGGACCTTAAAAATAATGCACGGTAATAAAACTAAGTGTTAGAACACCCTGTACATAAACTTGTTACGATTATATGATTTCGTTGAGTGTTGTAGCGGAAAGATTATTGTTCGCTTTTATATCTGCGCAGTTAACAAAAAGATATTAATAGAAATATTTTTCCAATAAAAATGTTGAAGTTCTACTTACTTCTTTTGTTGAACAAAAACTAAGGTAGGTAAGAGCTAATAAATCGATTGTTGCTAATAAAGTTCCAGATAGCAAGGCGTCTTTCAATCTTATTGGTAAGAGAGCGTAAGTTAAATATGTACAACTTAAAGTAAGAATTGTTCCAGTTACGGGTTTATCCGTACCCGCATGGATGGAAATGCACACCTGAAAAAATACAAATTACTTGATTTCCATATAAATGTGTAAAAAAGTATTGATAAATAACTTAAAAATTGAAAAAAGATACCGAAAAGAGATTGTGACAAAGTATAAAGGTTAATACCCAATAACCGTCAAAATTAATATGACACGAGGTTTCTTCCTTATGTACCCATTTACATCCAAAAATTTCTTTTATGCAGCCGCTTTTCATATACCATGCAATGGGTTTCTAAAGGAAGACCTTTCGACGCAAAGGGTGTAAGGGTGTTATCAAAGGTCCCTTGTGTCCACTGAAAACTACTTTGTCGAAAGCGTAAGCAAGCACTAAGAAGATTTAAATGTTGCTCGATCAAATTCTCCTTTAGTTTTTTTTTCATTTATTCCTATTTAGTGCTTTTCATTTTTTTGCATTTCTTGCAGTAAAATGGAAAAGTAATTTTGAAGTTAAATTTCTTAGTTGTCAATTTAAGATGCGAGATGAATTTTTCGAAAAGTTTTACTTACTTCGCAAACTTACAAATGCTATTCTGAAAGTTAAATTTAAATTTTCTTCGTTGTTTGAGTTTTATGGAATTATTCATTTGATAATTTTGTTGATATTTTGATAAGATAACATGAAACTACGGAAAATAAATTTTAAAACTGTATAATTACGCTTATATTGGAAAACTTTTAATTGTCACTTATAGCGTATTAAAATTCTGCAATTGCATCCGACATTTTCCAACTTTCTATTGCGATGTTGAATTTGCGTATTATTATTTATTGAAGCTCTTTTGCAAAATATTATAATTGATCGACAATTTTCATCCTTTCATCCTTTTATATTCCGGAGTTGCTTTGCGTTGCGCTTTCTTGCAGCCAGGTTATTTTAAAAATTATCTATTAATTTTACATTTTCTTGTCTAACGGTTTCGTTTTGTTTATCTGGATAATTTAGTCTATCAAACCTCGATATCGTCTCAAACATTATCCAAACATTATCATTAAACATTATCCTCCACCGGTAAAATAAATACAATGCATTTAAAGGCAGTGCTGCTCAAAGGGAATTTTATAGTTGCTTTCAATTAAAATTACAAGTCCCCCCCCCCGCTCACTGGGAAGGATACGTTGCGGACATGGTCGTGATAAGCGAAAACAAAACATTTTATTAATAAAATATGTACCTAGTCAATTTAATTAGCGTGCGTTTCACACTGCAGCTGAGTTTACACTGAGGGATAGACCCAAATGATGCACTGGGTCATCCGTACCAGGCACCGGCGTACGGCATTTTTTTCTCACCCACGCTCACAACTTTACTCGATCACGAACAATCAATTTAAATTGAAAGCAACTATAGTTCATTATTATTTATATTTTGCTTTTTTTTAAATATAATATGTCTAAGGTTAAAGCCAACTGACCTGAGAATTTTATATAACCGATTTTGCTTTATAAGAATTCACATGGCAACTGATAAAGCAGAGATCTTTGTAGATTGCTTCAGATCAAGCCCAAGTAGAGCAATGGAAATTGCTTTGTTAATTGGACTCCCAGAGTTTAAATATTTAAAACTCCAGTTATAAATCCTATTGAAGTGTTCAGAATCAAATTGGAAGAAATTATCGAATCAATAATTCAATTCAATTGCTGACCCCTAGAGAATTAAGTCAATCAAACCTGACAGCATGAATTAACTGTTGGTTAATTGATTTTACTTGTCTTTCAATAATGTATGATGAAAAATATATGTCCTTTTGTCTATTACGTCAAAAATCCAATAAATGATGAGCAAAACTTTTTCCTTAACGGGTTGCTGGTCACGATTGTTATTCTATCGGCCTCAAATTTGGCCTACACAATCTTCTGAATGTTGCGATTGGTAGAATGATAAATGATTAAATACGATTTAATCGTATGCATTTATAAAATGTAGGTTGTGTATTTGGGGGGGGGGGTAGCATAGAACCCTAACCTTATATTCTAATCGTTAAGATGCCTGTGATTCATATTGTGAATTCTATTAGAAATGCAGGATCGATGCTGTTATCGAGGGAGACAAATAGTCTTGGAAACTTAAGTGCAATGGAGACTTGAGACCCAGACATCCGTTTAACATTAGTAATTCTGTCTAAAGTGGAAATAAATAAATAATAGAACTTTTCTGTGGTTGTTCTATTTAACCTAATTTGAATGTTTAATTTTAATTCCTCTATTTATTTTTTATTACTTTAATAAATAATTAATAAAATAAAAGGAGGAATATTATGTAATGTGGATCAGGAAAAAGACAAAGGTTTCCAATGCAAGAGAACGAGTGGCAAAATTCAAATGGAGATTCGTATTTTATAATATTGCTATTGGGAGGGGGTTGTCGTCAGTCCTCTTTCTCAGTTTTAGTGCATATCCTTTATATGCATAGAATAAACATCGAGAATAGGAACATCATATTGAAACACAGACGACTGACCCTAATTTTATTAAAAGTAGAGAGGTTATGAGACTTCTAACTCACATTTTGTTCTAATTTGATTAATTATTTATTTAGGATTCTAAAAATAAACATTTGATTATTAAAATAAAAATTCGGTAGTTGTTAATTCAGTTAACACTTTCTTTATACTTAAATTAGTTAAGTTAAAGTAGAGAAAGAATTAGAAAGAAAGATATAAAAAAAAATTTATTGATTACACATTTAGGAAATTAAAGTAGCAAAAGAAAAGCCCTTCAGTATTTTCACTAAGAACATCCACAAATACGTCGAAAACTACAATGAGATTGATAAAGAAAAGTTAGATTATTTGCAGAGCCGTAGCAAGGGTGAGGCGACTGAGGCATTTGCCTCAGGCGCCATCGTAATGGGGGCGCTAAACCTTAACAAATTTTTTAAACTAAAAATATTGGTCTACTTTATTTTCAGGCGGCACTTTAAAATACTCCCTGTATGCAATATATCGATACACAACCGTATCATGAAATAAAAATACTGTACTACCTGTAAAACTAAAATATTGAAAATTTAGAATCAGGACATTCGAACATCATTTCTGTCACTCAACAACAAGCCATAAATCACAACAACCCTTCATCGTGGCCGCGCGTTACGGATGGCATAAGAATAACCTTGATATTGGATGGCCCAGATCAGGGAAAAAATATCGATTTCAGAAATATTGAAACAAAGAATGGAAACGATTACCCAACGGTGAAATCGTAGACTTAAATTGGTTAATTTACTCCAAGAATAAAAATGCTTTATTCTGCTTTCCATGCTGTCTGTTTGAATTTCGCCAAACTGAAATACATTTTTGATTGCCAATCGTCGTGAAGGGTTTTCGGATTGGAAAAATATAAATAGGATTGAAGATCACGCGACATCACCAGATCATCGAAAATACTTTGTTCAATGGAAAACTTTAGAAGTCAGATTGAAAAACTCACAATGTAATGACAATTCATTGCAAAAGCCAATTTTCTTGAAAAAGGATCGATGGCGTCACATCCTTCAAGCGATTTTAAATGTGATTATGTTCTGTGCTAAAAACAATTTAGCATTACGAGACTCAACGTCAAAAATTGGCATAAAAGGAAGTGGTGTGTTTTTGGATATCATTAAATTACTCAGCAAGTACGACAAAACATTAGAAGAGCTCATTTCGAATCATAAGAAAGGTCATTTAACTATTTATCACCACAAATTCAAAATGAATTTGTCACTTTATTGGGACAGAAAGTTCTTAATGAGATTTTATGGAGGATTCGGAAATCTAAATATTATAGTTTGCTGTTTGATTGCACGCCAGATGTCTCTCATAATGAACAAATGTCGGAAATTATTTGATACGTCTGTGGCGGTGTTCGGTCGGGCACTTTTTCGCTTTGAAGCTTCGTCAATTCATTCTGATAGTTCGATTTTGGGTTTTCTTACGCTTTTAAGCGCTTTATCTGCTCTCATTTAAGAACTTCGCGGGTTTTAAGCTTCTGAAATGAACGGAACTATATCGTTTGCAAGCGCGGAACAGCTCCAAATCGAGTTATCAGAATATGTTCGACGGAGCTTCAAAGCGAAAAAAGCGCCAGACCGAACACGGTCTATATTGCTAAAGGAAAACTGAAGATGGAAGAAAGTTTTATTGACTTCATTATTACTGAAGAAAAGACTGGCGAGGGGTTGGCATCTGATATAATGAAGAAATTAAAAGATGATCAGTTCGATATGTGATCAGTCCCAATATGTCGGGAAACTATCGAAAAAGAAACAATCTCGCTTTTTATATACCATATGCAAGCCATAGTTTGAATTTAGCAGGGGTACATTCCGCTTCAATCAATGCAGAAATGAAATTATTTTTTGAAACCGTAGAAAGCATTTTCCATTTTTTTTCTCGCTCTACAAATCGTTGGACTATCCTGATGAAGACATTTAAAGTTTCATTAGAGGGACACTCTATAGCCCAGGAAAGACTATCAAATTTGGCTATTTTATCTATAGAAAATTAAGTTGCTGTAGAAGTTGATTTTGATGATGTTATTGATGAATTTGCGGCTATAAAATCGAGAAAAGTACATTTGTGATTCTGAAAAACTTTTTATATTTTTTGCACGATGTTCTTTCATGTAAACTATTTAATTTTTTAAATTCTGGATGCCTGTAAATACAAGTCTTAAAATAAATAAAAACTTGCTTATCTGAAAACCTAATAAATAATAGTTTAAAATTTTCAAAATGATAAGAATCTATTTGAAGGGGGGGGAAATCTATTATATATTCAAATTTGCCTCAGGCGCCAGAAGAGCTTGCTACGGCTCTGATTATTTGTAATCCAGATTCCTTAGTCGTAGGGGGGCTCACCTTTGTGTCACGATTGGTGTTATCGAGATTGGTGTCACGAGACTCCCCCCTTCTATAAAAATTTAAAAAAATATAATTCGTGAAAATTAGTTTTAACAATTTATTACAATTTTCTATTTTCCTCAATAAATATTCGAAATACTGAACTTAGAGAATAAAATTGCTGAGAAAATTTGTAGCAAATCCATAGTGTAATTCAGAAAAATGTTTTAAATTTTAATATTCGTGAAAATTAGTATTAACAATTTATAAAAAATTTCTGTGTTCCTCAAAAAATATTCGAAATACTGAATTTAGCGAAAAAAGTTGCTGAGAGAGGTTCTAGCAAAACCATAATGTAATTCAGGAAAATGGTTTCTTCTTCTTCTTAGAGTGCCTATCCGTTCCGGAGGTTGGCGATCATGATTGCTATTTTAACCTTATCGACTGCTGATCTAAATAAGCCGATTGTAGTTGTATTAAACCAAGTACGCAGATTCTTGAGCCAGGATATTCGTCTTCTACCTAACGCTTCGTTTTCCCTGGATTTTCCCCTGGATAAGTAACTGGAGCAACCTGTGTCTGTTTGGATTTCTCATCACGTGTCCCAGATATTCCAGTTTACGTTTCTTAATTGTGAACAGTATTTCCTTTTCCTTCTCCATTCTTCTCAAGGCCTCCTCGTTGGTAACGTGATCTACCCAAGAAATTCTAAGTATCCGGCGGTATAGCCACATTTCAAACGCCTCCAATTTTTTACACGAAGCCTCTGTCAGAGTCCACGATTCCACCCCGTACAGCAGAACAGGGAAAATGTAGCATCTCAACATTCGTACTTTCGTAGTCATCGCTAGGTCTCTAGGCTTGAATACTTTCACCATCTTCAGAAACGCGGATCGTGCTCTTGCAATGCGGCACCTAATCTCTACAGAGTGATCCCAGTCCTCAGTAACGGTGGTGCCCAGGTATGTGCAGGACTTAACTCTCTGTATTGGTTGGTTATTAACAGTCAGAACTCCATTTAGTTGTTTGTTTTTAGATATTATCATAAATTTTGTTTTCTTTATGTTCATTTTCAGCCCATACCTCTCACTCACTTCCACTATTTTGTTCTTTATATATTGAAGGCCGTCTAGATCTTTTGCTAATACAATTGTATCGTCCGCGTATCGTATATTATTTATGATTTCTCCGTTAACTGTTATTCCTTCATTTATGTCCTCTAATGCTTCGCGAAAGACAAACTCGGAGTAAATGTTAAAGAGCAAGGGTGAAAGCACACACCCCTGCCTTACTCCACGTCTAATCCGCACACCCCCAGACTCCTCTCCATTTACACGTATCGACGATGTTTGATTCCAGTACAGGTTACTAATTATCCTTATGTCTTGCTTGCTAAGGCCAATTTTTTCCAAGATTTCTACCATTTTCGGGTGTTGTACATTGTCAAATGCCCTTTGATAATCTATAAGACTCACAAAGATGTCGTGGTTCATATCCCGAGCTCTTTGAAAAAGGACCTGAACACTAAACAGGGCCTCTCTAGTACCCAGCGCATTGCGAAATCCAAACTGTGCCTCGCTGCTCTGTTCCTCACAGACTCGATATATTCTTTTATGTACTATTTTCAGGAAAAGTTTGAGTAGATGACTCATCAGACTTATGGTGCGATAATCCCCACACTCTTTAGCGCTTGGCTTCTTTGGGATTGTAATGAATATCGACTTGAGCCAGCTCTATGGAATTATCCCCGACGAGTATATTTCGTTAAAAATAGAAGCCAGCCATTCAATACTCTCTTCATCCAGAAGCTTGAGAAACTCGTTCCGAATTCCATCCGGCCCTGGTGATTTTCTATTCCTGAGTAAAGTTATTGTTTTTGTTATTTCTTCCTTTGTTATTGGTAGCTGCTCTGTTGTTTGGTACGAGGGTGGGTGTATCGGTCGATTCCTATCTTCAAACAGTTCTCTAATATATTCCTTCCATACCACCATCTTCTCTTCTTGCTCTACAATTGTTTTGCCATCTCTATCTTGGACCCTGCCCCCTGCCGCCATTTTATATATTCCAGCCGTTTCCTTAATTTTTTTATGCATATTGAAGGCGTCATGTTTCCCCTCGAGCATCTCTATTTCCGAGCATTGTGCAGCTGTCCAATTCTCTTTAGCTTCTCTTATTTTTTTTCTTATTTCCTTTTGTATATCTCTGTATATACTCTCTTCTTTCTTGGCTTTCCTTCTATCATGCATGAGTTGCAATATCTCACTTATCATCCATGGTTTCTTGTTTAAATTTTTAAATTCGTGAAAAGTAGTTTTACAATTTATTAAAATTATCTGTGTTCCTTAAGAAATATTCGAAATACTGAATTTAGAGGAAAATGTTGCTTAGAAAAGTTGTAGCAAAACCATAGTTTGTTGAACTGAAAATAATACCGAAGTGTTTTTCACTGTTTTTTCGTTTACTTGTTATTTCTAAATTTTACAGTGCTTCATTTTTCAGGACTAGTAATTAGACTAATTAGTTGCTATATTTTGGTTTACACATCGTTGATATCGTTCGGAAAAATTCCTTAACAACTTCCTAAACATCTGTGGGTAAATGAGATTTGCAAATTTGACGTGAACTAAATTCAAGGATATTAATTAATTAAAAAGGACAGCAATTTTGTATTTCAATTTAATTAGTTTGCCACGGCAAGAGGTTCAAATATCAATTAAGCGAATTGAAAGGAAAAATCCGATTATACTGTTCCTTAAAGACGGAAAAATTGTATTTCCAATAATAAAGTTTTTAGCTTCTGTATTACAATCACAAGTTACTTTGAGAAGGATTATTATGTTAGAAAGTTCTCAAGCACCTGCGAATATCTCGTTATAGATTGCACAATAAAAAACTAATATAATCCATAAATCCTGAAATACGTATTATGTAGATTGCATCTTGAATCGTTTAGGCTTGCCGTACGTTCAACGCAGCCTCATAATAACGTATTATTTATAGAAATCCGATACCGATCAAAATTATTGTTTACTTACCTCTAAAGCTAGGAACGTCGCCAAAACGAAATACGAGATAATAATCAAGTACACCTCATTCATAGCGGGCCGTGATAAAATCGTCAAAAGAACTGAAACAGATAATATTTGAATGGATCCTAAAATACACAACAAAAGTACTCACTTCCATAAATTACAATGCAAGTTCCGCAAGTACATAGAAATCCTAAAAGTTTTCCCTGCTGTTCAACCAATATTATGTATTTGCTTTTTGTCAAAAAATCGACACAGATAATAACAAAAAGGCATAAACAAAATATCAATAAAAGTGATATTAGACTTGTCATATTGCTTTGATTCATCTTGAGAAAATATCTTTGATACAACATTTCCACCTAAAAGAAAATCAAGTGGAAACTATAAAATAGAAATAATAAATATTTTCTTCGAAGTGACGTGATAAAATATTAAGAGCGCGCTGCGGAAAGAGAGAGAGGGAAGCAGTAGATATGATGTTGAAAGAAGCCTCTAATCTTTTGTAATTTAAAAAATTTAAAAAAATTATTTGCGCCATATCTAAGGGAACCCTTGAACCCTTTGTGCATTAAGTTGATTTTATATAGTGTAAAACTCCACTAAGGGCACTTTTTGATTTACAAGTTTTGTACAAGTTTTCTATAATTGATGATGAAATCGCTTCAAAATCAGATTATTGCAGAAGGCAATAACGAAGTTTCATTAAGATCGGTTGTCATAAAAATTCAAAATTGTCCTTTTTCATAAATTAAATTAACCTATTTACTTTTAATTTAAAGCGCTCAAAATTGGTTATTGCCTTCAATAGTCTTTTCTTATTAATATAAAAAAAGAATTACATTGATACGACGTTTAGTTTTTTAAATTTGTACAAAAGATTAGAGGCTTCTTTCAACATCATTCCCTCTCTCTCTCTTTCCGCAGCGCGCTCTTAATTATAGACCACGAGAGACCTCTGATCAATTTGGTAGTCAAAATAATATCCTCAGGGACCTTAATCCGACCCTGTTAACAAATTAAATAAACGTAAGTCAATCCAATCTTGCACTTAAAATAGTAGTTTCGACCTTTATTGTATTTGTTAAGCCAAAATTTAATTAGGATTATTAAATCATGGCGGTAATGGAAGACGAAGTTCATTGTTAATATAACAAATTTGTTTTCATAATCGACGACGCTCCATTTCCACAGCGTCATTAATAATTCACAACGAAAAAGTTAACTTTTGTTTCACGTAATTTTTTTAAACAAACGAAACAAATTTAATATCAGTCAAAAAACAATCGTTAATATTATTTTCATTAATAACATTTTTGTGAAACTTGAACTTAAAACACGAATTTTTGATTTATTCCCGCCGGTCGCGGTCGGTGAAAGC
Source organism: Podabrus alpinus (assembly GCA_932274525.1). Lineage (NCBI taxonomy): Eukaryota > Metazoa > Arthropoda > Insecta > Coleoptera > Cantharidae > Podabrus > Podabrus alpinus. The sequence goes on from OW026452.1 coordinate 101,453,069, forward strand.
TCGAATTAATATTTTATTAGTGTACAGTCTATTTTAACCCTTACAAATTTTAAGGAATTTATATTGCAGCTTTACTCATTAATTAAAAAATAACAAGTACAACATTTTTATCGGCTTGCTTAAATATTTTATAAACTGTTGAAGCGTAGATTAAAATTTTATAAATTACGAAGCATGAAATTATTTTTGAAAGTTACGAACAGGACTTGGGAGTTTACGAACAAATTTTCTTGCTAAAAATAGCAAAATAAATGCTCCTGCGGTTAAAACAAAATTAGAACCGGATTTAGGGTCAGACAACCCCCTGGGTGGTCTTGATGCCCAGATTCAGACTAAAACTACAGAAAATAAAGGTTTTCTCCAAATTTATTTTTAAATGCGTTTGGTGGTTGTGGAAAATGTTTTACTAAGCAGTTGAGTGTAAACTGTAAGGATTTTATTTTCACAGTACGTACCGTTTATTCTCCTACACAAGGTGTTAAAAATATTAAATAAATTTACGACGGATTGTGCACAGAAAAACTTAAAATAACTTCAAATAAACATGTGTTCGAAAGTGCTCCGTTTCTCAGCTATAATACTTTTCAAATCAGATCTACAACACCTCAGGAGTCTTCGAAAGGCTTTATTATAACTCGGAAACGGAGTGTTTATAGACAGATATACTTTTTTTGATTTTTAATATGTAGAAACGAATTTTTCGCAGAAGATGTCGTTTAATAAAGTTTTATAAACAACTTGTAAAAAACTGTAGATGTTTGCCCATTAACAGTTCAGTTCACTGCCGGTGGGTGAGGGTGTAAAGTTCTAAACAGGAGATTGTCACAGTGTCCGGTGATGCGGTTCTACTGTTGGAAGACATCTCATCCATAGAGTTGCATGTGTCCGAAAGAACGGAAAATTATACGGACAAGACATGAAACAATATCTATCTTCACTATCTCTAATGAGAAGGTAGCTCGGAACAGATAATGTCCACGCAGAAAATAAATTCTACTTTTATTTGCGTGGGGCCCTGATGTTCGGTATAAACCAGCTCGTTAATAGCGGCGGCAAGGCCGTGGGTCGTGTCAAATGAACGCCCCGAAGAAAATCAAGGAAACAGCTAACACAACAAACATAATCAGCACTTAGATGTTCGTTGCTGGAAGGCGATGACATAAGCGATGTCGGATGGAAATTGCATTAGCCGACCTGAACCAGTACAGTGGCAAAGACATTACCACCAAGAACCACTCCCCAAAATTAATCAACGGAACGTTCGAGTGGTCATATAAAAATCCCACAAACGGTGGAACCACTATCGAACTTCCAACAATAAAATCAAACGGTAGCGACCTCGATGAAATGCAACACCCTGTACATTGGTCGCACATCGCTGCCTTCTACAAAAAACATAAAACCAAAAATAAACACAAAAAAAAATATCGAACATAAAATTTCAAATACAAGATTTGAACTTAAGTCGACCACTTTGGAATTCCTTTGCCAATGCATTTCACCAAACGCTGTTCGATGGTACCTAGTGGAAATAATACGTCGTTCAAATTCAGTAAATAAAACATTATAATATATATTAATTAATAAGTTTTCAAACACAAAATTCAAACATTCGATCCATTTCCACGCTTGCGAACGCAAAAGAGATTAGATTGCCTTTAATCACTTCGATGCAGCAATACAAAACCTGCAACTCAATCATAGTCTTAGCAAACACTCTGCAATTAAAAATGCAAGACAAAAGAGAAACCCAAAATGTTAAAACATAAAAAAGACATGAATCAGCCAAGGGTGAATTCCAACAAAGCGAACTCCAGGTAGACGGAGCAAAATGGGCAAAGTCGATCAACATAAACCACTGTGAAACAATCTCATAACATAAATGTTACTCACCGCTCCGACGGAATAACAAAACCTTCAGAAGCAGTATGGGCAGCAGATCCGACCAAGAAGCGTCCGATATGGGGAAAATCCACCATTTTCCAACAACGAAGATATGTCAGATCTCCATCGAGTCTGCGCGAACAAAAATTGTCCCGGTAGCCATATCCTCGCTCCATACCCGCTAATTACGTAACCCAGGAGTCCATGATCGCTCCACAGTAGAAATACAAATCGACATTGGTGTGTGAAAAATTCACACCCCTTATCTTGCTTCAAAAACTGACACAACCAGCGTCTTGCTTGTTCAAAGGTTCACCCAAGACTGTATCCTTTGCGCAGTATGAACAAATCCCCACTTCGGCGCGGTTATCATGCGCCTTTAAAAGAATAAAAGATATATAGGGTTGAACGTAAGTGATGGATTACAAAAATCCGTCACAGACAGCAGAAATAAAAAGTAAAACAGAGGAAGACTCCAAAATAAGTGACAGGAAAAATGGGACAGAAGCGAGAAATGGGCCACGGCTGCTTCAACGCCTACCTGGGCATAATAGACAAAAGGGAGGTGAACCCATTGAATAGCACAGGTGGCAAACATTGACTACCAAAATGCTAGAATCCAAAGAAGGGTAGGATAAAGTGTCAAAAGCAATAAACAACATTCTCTGCACAAAAGAAGAGGACAAGCGAAGGTCCAAGGTAGAAGCCCAGTAAATCCCGATGGGAACAAAAGAGAAAAATCCTGAAAGGGTCGAACAACTCTGAAGATCAGAAGTCGGCTGTACACAGAAGAATGCCGAAAGGTGAATCCCGTTACCCCTGGGAGGGAACTTTTAGTGTTTATAATCTCACACTGCCACTCAGCACAGACTGACGGTGTCTTGGTTCAGATTTCCTCCCTTTTAACGAAATAAAAACAGAAGATTAAATATAATTCTCCCAAATAAAACAGCTGCTTCGTATAAGGATATAAAATTTTGTAAACCACAAATTACAACCCAACCTCATACAATATTAACGTAATTGAAAAACAAGGTCGTATCTAGTCAAAGTTAATGGGGGGTGGTGTAAGTTCATTGCACAATAACGCAGAAAAGGTAAACTTTTCAACAATTTTAGTGCATTAACACTGCCTCGCATTAACACCTAGAACGAGGTCTTCCAGTTACAAAAGCGAACAATTTTCCAATAGAAAGTTAGGTATTTATGACAGATATATTATTTATATCTTTCATTGGTTGATTCTTTTAGATACGAAGATAGAAATGTTTCAGTGCGGCCTTTAGGCGAACAACCATGGTCAACACGCAATAGGTGGTGTTCTAGTTTGATTAGGTATATTTAAACTCGAATCGATTATTAGTATTTAACATACGCGTTCCTGCGAGCAATCAGGACAAATCTATTTATAATGAGTAATAAATTAATTAGACATTCCTGAAGCCAAAGCCTTAATTAAATATTTAATGCAGTGATGCCTCGTGGGATTGTGCAGCGGTGGTGGAAAACTTTTTTTTAAGATTTGAATTTGTACGATATCAACAGATAAACCATTTTATTTAGGGATGCACCCACACTAACGAATTATAAGTCCACAGTTTCATCTGTATGCTATACGTGCTTGTATATAGGTACATAATGGGACTTACAACTTTACGTGGAAACCAAACCACGACACAAATAATTCGGGAGTAGTTGAGATTCGAACTCAGACTATCAGATCCACAGTTCAACTCCTTCGGCACCACATCAAAGGTTTAATGGCGAAATCCCGACGAGAACAAATTCCAACAGCAAAATGAAAATCACTAGCATATTTTAGGACACCAAGAGATATCGTTACCGAGAGTGGACGTTATCAGATTTTGCTAACACCCTCCTTGCTCTTCCAGTAATTTAAATTCTAGACAAGTATTAAGAAAAACAACCGCAAGGAGACAAGTTAATCAGTGGTTGTGAAATAGTCTTAAAATCGCCTGCATAACGCCCCAGAAAATCTGGGGAGACGAAATTGGACCAATCAGACGATGCGTGAAGCCAAAATTCAGAACGACCGTCTAAATGATGGATTGCCCCTATGGCTAGCTCTAGAGAGCACAAGACAAAATAAACAAAACCAATACTTTTTGAAATTGAATCTGTAATATTTTTGCTTGCTAATTACTTATGAATGTAGTTACTCATTTTCGACTAGATGTATTTTGGATAAAAGAGTGGTAAATGCTAAAGATTTGCACCAATTGGTATTAGCAAAATTAGATATTGGATTCAGGCGCCACGTGATTTATAAACCACTTCTTACGACAGAAAAGAAACCACAATTAAAAATTACGGAAAAGTAGTTAAACCCGGTTTAACCCAGGTGGCGGAGGCCCAGACAGAGATAGAGATATTGGAAATAGTGAATAAGATGGTGCAGACATATGCAAGTGGATGAAGAGTAGAGGAAGCCGTCACAGTCTCTGATGGGGGTTTCGGCTATATCAACTATGCTGTATAAACTGATGCCCAACGTACAAGTTCCTGGCGAGGAAAAGGGAAAACTCCTGAACATGGAAGAAATTAACAAACCTCCAGTCCAAGAACGCCCTAAAAATGTGCAGGACATACAGGACTGCTTTCAGCGAGTCAATTCTCGACCTGGAGTCACTAGTGGTTTTACACCTGAAAGCGGAAGCGAGAAACGCCAGCCATAACTTCACAGCACTAGAAGGGCTTGACCAACAGATGGGGAAAATCAATGGAAAAACCATTTGTGGGATAACTCGAAACAAGGAAGATGGACATATCGACATATCGAGATAGATGGACATAACGCTCCATGGATCTCGCGAAAACATGGGGAGATAAAGACCACACGAGTACTACCTGAACATGGGAAAATACCTCCATAGGTTAACCCAAATGAGCTCGTCAGTATGTCACTACTGTGGAGAAGACGATTACACATCTTTGCGTACGTCATGTGGTCAGATAGCACACAAAGCACCCAATTTCAGTTGGGGGCCATTTTGAGCCTTCAGAACATGATTCCATTGATGCTGGAAAGGTTCTATTAAGGCTGAAAAAGTGAGCATTACGTCCAACAGGGCAGATGAGTAAATGGAAAGGCAAAATGCGAAATAAAGTCTCGAAAGAATGGAAGAACAATAGAAAAATGGCAAGACGTATTCGGAAGAAATGTTCCAAGCAGTTCCTGGTACCTCTACGGGAGGGGATTTAGTGAGTAAGAATCTGACAGATCCACCCAGTACGGGCTGGGTGAAATTTCGTGATTGCCTTAGTTTTCTGGCCTGGGGGTTGGGGGGCAGGCGAAATTAATGGATCAATTAAGCGGTACCGACATATAAAAATATAATAAGTATTAACGTATTCTGGTTGTTTTCAAAATAGTTTATTTTAATTTTTCCAATGCTGCGAGGAGGCAAGTTTTACGAATGGAGTCGTAAATAACTCCAAAACATTTTTTACAACTTTAGTTGATTTGTTTAATTTTTATTTACTATTTTTCTTTGATTGCCGTTTCTAAATGCGGGACCGTCCTTGTTCATTGTGATTATTTTAATTAATAAGGCCTACTCCTTAACTACAATTTTTTTAAAGAAAGATTTTTTTTACGGTAGTAGCATGGCCCCTTGGCCCTTACTGCAAGCCACCACTGATTTTATTTTAATAGTTTAATGAAAGATTTAATAAATTAATTTAAATTTAATATTTAACATTTTTAAATAACTTTTAAAATAATTATTGCTTTCTTTTTAAATTTTATTTCACATTAATAGTATATTACATACCGAGTTGCTAAAGCAGGCCATTTAATCTCGCGTGCGAATTGCGATCCTACGGTGGTGGGGGTAGCGATAGCTACCCCCTCCTCCAAGGGGTCGCAATGCACCAGAGATTTAATGGCGCTTTAGCCACGAGTTGTGTATACTATTTTATGCAATCCTAATAACTATCGACAAAAAAAATAGCCGAAAAGGAAGATTGGAATAAACAGGTACAAATTAAATTATATAAATTGAAGTGGCTGTTAAAAAACGCATTGCAAAAGATAAAAGTGTATGCAAAATTATTTTGTAATTATGCAATTTATAAAATTGTCTATTAATGTATCCCATTACAAATGATAACAGTGGTTGTACGATTAAAAGAAAGAGCGCTTACGTATTGCTATGACCTTTTGCCAATGTAAAACTTGCACGCGTCTTTTAGTTTTTGGGCGCCACTTTCAAATGAAAAAAAAATATAAAAATACAAATATTAAATTTGGCGTGCTAAATTTTATTGGAAAGTTCACCACCCTGTCCCTCTTGTATAGCTCAGTCTGAGGCTCTCTCAGAGTATGGCAGGTAGTAAGTTGAATTAAGGGATGCAGCTTATTGAGTTGAAAAGTTTTAATTTTGAGTGACTGAAAAATGTGTGTTGTTGTAGAATAAAATGCTTAATAATTTTTGCCAGATAAAAACGATCTACTTTTGTTTTTGAATGATCTCAAAAAATTCAGAGTACTGACCTGTAATGGTTGAATTGTTAATAAAAGAGATTGTTTTAACTCAGGAATGATTTTATATTCAAAAGAAAAATATCGCTAGCGCAAAATAATCAATGTTTACAAAATAAATACAGATAGTTTATCTGTTGGCAGAATGTTTACAATTATCAAAATACCAAAATAACGTAGAATGACGTTCCAATTTCCTCCTTCTTCTTTGAATTGCTTGAATATAATTCAAGTCTTGCCGTTGTCCAATAACGGATTAAATGTTTATTTATTAAAATTGTTGCTCGAAGCGTAGAAAAATTAAATTATAAAAAATTATTTTGTTATTAATGTTTATTGAAAATAGGGTGGCTAGAAATTCACCAATTACGGTCTTTTTCCTTGCGTCCTTTAAGTTAAATGCTGAAGGCAAAAAGTTAATAAAAATAATAATTTCGAAATACCTTTGACTTATATTCCTGACTCATTAAAGTCATGCGTAGATAGACACAATCTTGGTTATCACCCGCGCATACACGTAACACTTCACAGCTGTTGTTTTGTAGATGTTGTGTTGATGGGATGTGTCCAATTCAGCTCCCGTTGAATCGAGTTGTTGTGATAGTAATTATTCAAATTTGACTTTCTAATTGTTTAATTTTATTAGATTATATGCTGGTAAGCAGTTTCGAATTTAATAATTCTCAGATATTCGAGTTCTGAGTTGAAATATAAACATTCTTGATTTTCAGATTAGTTAACTAATGGTTGCCATCTTGGATTTTATCGACCAAGTATTGATAAACAGGATCTCGTTGTACACGTCTGTCCATTTCGAATATCAAATTCTAACTGATTTCACTTGCGCAAAAATACCAATTTGCGTTGTTTTTGAACGACTTGTAAGTCAAATTTAATCCTTTTGTAAAATTTATTGTAATGGAATTTTCTGTAATTTTCAGAGTTGGTTGCATTATTAGAAAGATTACTTGTTTGCTGCTTCCGAGAAGATTTCCTCCACAGTAGCTGATTTTGGAGCCTTTTGAAGTTGTGAATTTGACCATTTTTCTTATCACATCCCAAGTAACATCAACGTCGGTTTTATACCGGTATACCATTGAAGTATAACGAATATGTACATATATTTTCATACCTGAAAATTAAGTACCAAAATGGTACCTAAGCGGCACATAAATTTTAGTTCATATTTACACTGTACTGTTTAGGTATAGTTTCAATGTACATATTTTCGGACCGTTATTCTGAAGGCAATTGTTGTATCGGATCGGCATTGAAATTTTATTAGCTAAAATATATTTGAACATACGGTACCGTTTAGGTAATGTTTTGATCGTTTTGTTTTGTTACTATAAAAGCGATATCTAACATGTACATGTATTTTATAAGATGGAATGTACGATATTTCCATCACCGGTTTGATACCTTAAAGTACAGTTTAAATAGTAATGTTTTAGTTGCTACAATTCCGGTATATAATATGTAAAGATGCTTTATTGGTTAAATTTTATGATTTTTACCTCACCGTTTTGATATTGTTCAACATAATAATATTTGTCCATGACAGGTTTAATAAGTACATAATAACATATTATGAAATATATTATATAATGTAATAATTTTTATTAATATTAAAATGTGAAACATACGTAACATTAAAATATTTATTATAAAAATAAGTAATTTAAAGATCAATGAATTTTAATTACGTTTTAAAACAGTTGTAACCAAACAGAACGAAGAAAAATTTCACCGTTAGCAAAACTCTTGTTTCTCATTGGTTACAAATTATTATACGCATTTTATATTACAATTATTACCTGAAAATTAAGTACCAAAATGGTACCTAAGCGGCACATAAATTTTAGTTTATATTTACACTGTACTGTTTAGGTATAGTTTCAATGTACATATTTTCGCACCGTTATTCTGAAGGCAATTGCTTTATCGGATCGGCACTGAAAGTTTATTAACTAAAATATAGTTGAACATACGGTACCGATTAGGTAATGTTTTAATCGTTTCGTTTTGTTACAATAAAAGCAATGTCTAACATATACAGGTATTTTATAAGATGGACGGTACGATATTTTCATCACCGGTTTGATACCTGAAAGTGTAGATTAAATAGTAAAGTTTTAGTCGCTTACAATTCCGGTATATAATATGTAAAGATGATTTATTAGTTAAACTTTGTGATATTTATTTCACGGTTTTGATATTGTCCATGACTACTTTAATAAGTACATAATAAAATATTATGAAATATATACTCGTATAATATAATAATTTTATAAATAAAAATCCGTCTTATTCTCCAAAATCCCTTTTTATTAAATTAAATTTCGAGACGCGCTTTTTATAATTTTTATTAATATTGAAATGTAAAAAATATGTAACATTATAGTTATTTATGTATCAAGATTATGTATAAAAAAAAATTTCGCCGTTAGAAAAACTCTTGTTTCTGATTGGTTACAAATTATGATAAGCATTTTATATTACAATAATTATTATATGAGATATTATTGGGGTAAGAAGGGCGGTCAAATTTCTAAATTGGGGGCGGAAATTTTAAACCTCTTACGTCCGGTATTATCAACCCATATAAAAAGCCCTTTAGTTAACTAGCTAATGTAAAACGTGTATTTTAAATATTTTATGTTTTCTAATAGCTAATTAACTAAAGGCCCTTTTAAAGTTTTAAGACCGATAAATAACTGTGTTTATAATATTTATTAATAAAAATATTAAAAAATTAATTAATTAGGAAATTTATTTTTAAAATAACTTTGCCGGCTTGGGAGTTGAACCACTGTACAACGGATTGCCAAAGGTACCATCGTGCCTATTTACCATTACGCCATCGAGATTTCTTACATTCTCCAATTTTTTTTTTTCCTATAATGAGAAAGGAATAATATTATAGTTGGGGAATCGGTCTTTTATGTCTTTCTAGTAATCATAAATCTTTATTTCAACTATGTATCAAATTTTTGATTTTATAAATATTGAAAAAGTTTCTAACTTCGTTACTTCAATACGGATTTTTAAGAAAAACTACGGCGCAAATAATAACAATCAAAAATCTTCGAAAATCTCCAAATTTGAAATAAAAATTCTGGAAATTAAAAGTCAGGAAATTAAAATTTAATAAATTTAAATTAAATAAATTTAATCCCACCACCGCTGTCGATTCGAATTAAAGTGACGCCGGCGTCGTAGCATTTTTCTTCAAAACACGTGCAAAATAACAACTTTTATTTAAAATAATTCATAATGTAATAAATTTTAAAGTACCAAAGCAAAATATTTGATTTATTTTAATTCAATATTAGGTAATATTTTTAATCTATGAATTGAAAATAAAATTGACCATCAAATAAGAAATATCATAGTTTATACCGTATACCCAGGTAGTCGAGTTGGCTTAGCAGTTGGTTTTCAGACGTATAGGTACAGTACAGCTTGGGTTCAAAACCTGGCCTCGGAAAAAAAAAGTAAGTAAAAATTATCACATTTATAATGTCAATTTTCAGATTCTGGCGCAGACAACAGGGAAACAATTTAGCAGTATGTAAAAAATAGCAATATTTAAAAATCAAAAATTTTATCTTTTATAAAAATTATTTTTTCTATTAAATAAATATCTCGTTCATAAAAAATCAACACATAATCGGTATAAAAACGATGTACTAATACAGTAACTGCAAAAGGGGCAAATCAATGCTGAACCGTTGCAAAAATACCTGTAATGTATATGTACATAAATGATACATCAATACAGTAACTGCAAAAGGGGCAAATCAATGCCGTACCGTTGCGAAAATACCTGTACCTTATATGTGCATAAATGATACATCAATACAGTAACTGCAAAAGGGGCAAATCAATGCTTTACCGTTACGGAAATTTCTGTAAGGTATATGTACATTTATGACGGTAAAATGTTACTTGGGATTCCACTTATCACGTTTCAATGAATTTTGAACCTTATTTACCTTTTTACAAATTTCGGAGATCAATTTATGATTAACATTTAGAGTTAGATATGACATAATTTTGGTTGTAACCAGATTTTCACATAATAAGTTATTCACAGAGAAATTTCAATTTAAAGTTTACAAAATGTACAGGTTATGTTTTACAGATAACAAACTGTAATAAATTTTATCATTTCTGATTTAATGTACCTTATTGGAAGATTTTGACGTGGTCATCTTCATAATGAATCTATTTGACAGGTTTTAATATAGCATTCTTATCTTTAGAGATCTTAATAAGTCTATAATATCATGAAATAAGGTGGATGTGCTTATCTGTTCAATCTAAAGTTTTCAAATTAGGTCGAGTTTCTTAAATGTTACAATTTATTCAGAATTTCGACTATTTGCGTTGTGTGGGTTCATTTTAAACCACAGCAGTATGTATATGAAGCTTTGGCGGCATAAAACGCCTACACGTCGAAAGAATATCTCATTGCAATGTGATAACGCATTCCTTTGAAGGAAGCGATAAATAATTCTAACGTAAGATAAAATATAGTATGTAGACTTTTGTTGAGTCAATAATTATGAGGTCATACTATGATCCCTTGGGATCAAATGATCCCATGGGAGGAAATTTACTAATAAACAACACGTGGGACTGAAGAAGGTCATTACGAACCGCAAAAGTAGTCATAAATCCATGATAAACACGCAAGGATTGTATAAAAGCCGTTTATTCTTTTACAGCAATTTCGCGATTAGTCGCATAATTAATTCTTCGGTTAATATGCTGTTAATTTTGTTAAGAAAATAAATTAATAAATAAATAAATAAAATATTATATATAGGAGTTTTAAGATTACATCAGAAAGCATGTTAAATAATATACAGGGTGTTCAATTTAAAAAAATATAATTATATTATGCTTCTTAAAAACAAGAGACCCTGTATAGTTAAAAGTAATTTTATTCAAGACAAAAGTCTTATTTTAATACTAGAAGTTAAAATGAACTCGGAATACTAAACTAAGATAATTATAATTTATTGTTTCTATATAAACCATGGCACGTGTTTCGCTTTGTTTATATTTTTCAAACATATTCGCGAAAATCCAATCTTAATCATCGCAAGTGTTTGAATGTTATACTCATCTGAAAAGCTTAACAATAAGCGAAGCACGTTTACGATATATACAAATAATTAGATTTGATTTTCCATTGTAAGTTTATTTTTAACTTGTAATATTGAAACTAATTTTATCTTAACCTTTAAGTGCTCGCGTTAACCGGACCTACATAAGTGCTCTCGTGGCGCTTCTCAGGCGCCACCATTTTCTTTTCATTATTTAAGTAAATAGTTTGCTTCCAATTTTTTTTTTAGTTAAGACAAACATTTATCCATCTATGCCAAGAATAAAAAATATGTTTATATCGTTTTTAAATAGTTTATTAATAAATAAAAAAGGCATTATACAAAAAAGTGTCTTTATGTTCACTTTCATCACATTCATCGTAAGTCTCAATTACTGAATCGCTGTCGTGGATATCAATACTTTCATTATCGGTATCAATTTCACTTTCGGAAGAATCAAAATCTAAATCGCCCATGTCAACTTCTTCGTCGCCCTCAAGTTCATCTGTAGTTAGAGGTCGTTTTCCTCACCACGCCATGCTAATTTTTTGATGTGAACACTTTCACGGCACATAAACACTGATGTGTAAACAGCAAAACGTAAGACTGTCCTAGCAAAATCGAATTTGAAGTTCGAAAATTTACCCATAAGAATACATGTAACTGACTAGGGGAATCCCCCGTACCGTCAATCGCACAAAGAATGCTAAAATTATATACTATTGCATAAAAATTTATGTTTTTATTGTTTTTGTGTAAAACAATATTGTAAATAGAATAAAAAAATTGAAAAGCAAAAATTTGATCAGTTCTTATTTATTTAATAAGATAATAAGAAATATAAAATGCGCTAAAAATATGTAACGCAATTGCTCGCGTGGCGCCTCTGAGGCTCCAAGTCGCGCACCATCGCAGTAATTAATTTATTTACAGCAAACAAAAAGAAGGATCACATCGATCTAAGGTTTATTATGTTACTAAATATGTATTTAAGGAATAGATAATATCCCGATTGAATGAAAACAAAAAATAGCAGAGGTACAGCCATTCAAAGTACCCGTGGCGCCTCATAGACGCCACGCGAGCACTTAAAGGTTAAATACTATCTCGACAAGTTAATTATAGAAATATCAAAATTCAAAATAATATTACTTTATGCATGTCAAAGCGGTATGAAATTTGTAATTAATTTTTTAACCCCTGTGTAGGACGTTATAAAACGACTTTTGATGTAATTCTGGTAAACCAAGTTTAACCCGATATTGTAAAATCCTCTTGCTTAAATGAAAGGAAAAAATTGTTTGGAGTTCTAAAAATATCTTTCTATAAACGCCACCGCATGAGATCAAAGGTCAATCTTGAGCATGGACACTAAAATATCATTTCGTCGGCTTACTGCCAAAACAAGATAACTCCATATTTGGACAAAATGAGTTATATACATGATTGCATTCAAATAAGAGCAAACTACATTTTGACAAAACCTGATAACTGTAAGTCAAATATTAAAGGAGTATTAAGAAGTTCATTTTTAACTTTTGTTAACTTGTTTATGGTGAATCAAACTTTAAAATCAGTTTTACTCAAAACTATCATTTTGGAGTTATCTTGTTTTAGCAGTAAGCCGACGATTTATTCTCTACGATTCATTGGTTGGGGTTCAAACCGTTCTTGTAGATCACGAGTTAAATAGGACCTGGTATATTGGTAAGTTATGATCGCAAATTAAGGTTTTTGAGGCAATCGACGTCGGCGCCGGACTTAAATATGAAATGTTTACCTGTGGATCGTTAAACTGTGGAGTGGTGCATAAATTATGAAAAAATTCTTTAAATTTTGAAAGCATCGACTTCTTAATAACCGTTGGTTCTCCAACGAGTTGTTGCATTTCCGAAGAATCTTTTTCAGAGGAAGAAGATAGAAGTGTTCCATTTTCTCCAGTTTTTATGTTTCCTGTCACCTGGAATTTTTTGAACTGAAACCAACACTGCAGCATTTTAAAATAAAATCTTACAGCAATTAGACTAGAAGTTTTACTAGAATTAAAGTGTTCAATAACTTGCCAGTTACTTTTCTTAATTTCTTCCGGGAGAGGACTAGAAGAAGGTGAAAAATGAGTTAACGGTTCCCCAATTATGTCGTTTTTATCGGAACGCGCATGGTGTCTCAAACTTGTCCAACGTCTTCCACAATTTCTTCTAATTGCTGTGTCCTGCAACAAATGTAATAATTATAAATAGAAGGTCCAATGTATTTACATAAGACTACTTCAAACGACCAATTGAATGGAAAATTTCAGTAAAAAAAAAAAATAAATTTTGACTTCAACGTCGCGTCGTTTCATTTCAGATTTAATATAAAAAAGAAGTCTAAAAGCTAAGCTCCCCATTCATTTATACAAAAACCTTCATATTTTCGTGCAGCTATTATAGTATCTAATACTCTGCATTGTAATTCCAGAAAATCTCGCATTGTACTCAAAATTTTAATTTTAATTTAGCAAATTTCATTAAAACATATTGCAATTTCTAATTTAATATTATAACTGCAAATTTAATTAAAACAAAAATTATGCTTATTTTAGTAGCGTGTAATTGGAATTTTAATTAATTCTAACATCAAAAGGATATTCTATTTTGTCGAAAACATTTAACTAAATGGCAGATGTAAAGGATTCGTTGTAACTGAAAAATTATAATTAAAGAGGTACAACATATCACGTTCTCATAATCATGCTGTGCTTCAGAATCGTTCAAAGGAATGAGAAACGAAATATTTGTTGAGGTACAAAGATGGTTGTATTTATTATGATGTGGCGCAGTCGGTAGGCTCTTCAAGATATTAAATTAAGTCTATATCCTTTACATCATCCATACATACACGCATTTAAAAAAATATTTCAATCATTTCTGCGCATCCTTTCGTGCCACCTACCGGTTAATTTTAATTAACATGCTTGTAAAGAATTAACTCACCGTATCATGCTTACGATTCTCCTTTAAGCTAAATCTGTGCATCCATTGTTTCTTATCACTTTCCGTGCTTAAAGACTTTAACATGAGGTTTTTTTCTGGTAGTAATTATTTTCCAAAAACTTCTAATCTTCGTACCAGCATTTCATTTTTCTCGATCTAAAACAAATATGTGGGTTAAAAAAATATTTGAAATATTTATTATGCGATACCTTATTCATAACCTGGACTTCAGGGACGAAATTTTGTCAAGCGTAATAAATTTAATGCGATAAGCAAATTATTATTTTGCAAATTTTCTAGTATTAAAAGTGAGATTTGCAATTAAACTTGTCAAAAATTTGAATAAATTTGAAATTCTAATTAATTACTAAATTTTAGTTACAAAAGAGGAATTTTGTTTAGTAAATTATTGTAAGTATAGGGTTTCCGCTTTAAGGTCGCATATATTTTCAAATTGATGTTAATTTACTTGTCATCTTTGATAATTGTTCAGAAGCTTATGTATTAAGTTATTTAGGCGTTAATTAAAATTTCACGTTAAGGGATTCGGTAACAACATTTCAAATTTATGGAAAACAAAAAGGGGCCAAAATTTCTAAATTTACAGCAGAAACATTCTTTTCGTTTTTAAATCGTAATTCTTTAATTTGTATGTTTCGATTTACCTTTATTGTAAAATTATTTATTGTAAAATTATATTTCGTGTTTTTAAAAATTCACTCCTTAGCCTCCACTATAAGTTTGATAAGTTTATTTTGTAAAATTCTTTTTGTGTTTGAGATTTCGAATTAATTTTTGTCTTTTACACCTCATAATCGAGGGTTTTATAAAAGATACGGCATAATATCAAACTATCCTGAGTAGAGCTTGGTATAACATGAAATCTCAAAACGGAAGATTTGACTGCTTTGAAATTAGTCCCAACCGTTGGTAAATTAAGGTTTCCAAATTAATTAATTAACGCCTGGCAGAAGACATTCAATTCGGTTACCTGTTCATCCGACCGAAATTTGTTAATGAGCGTCATTACGTATTTCATCTGTTACATTGTTGGAGTAATTGCGATTTTGGTATATTTGACGGTGTCGTTTGTTTGCGTTCATTTCTAATTTCTTAATTTTTTGTATAGACTAATATTTACCAATTTTAATAGTTTTCGTACTGATTGAAATTTATTATCGTAAGCTTTTGTAATTTTAACTGTATTTCTGAATTGTCTTTTTTAAATTTTGAATAATTATATGTGTATTATATTGGCCTCTTTATGATTTATTTATAGTATTTTATTCTTCACGCCACACTACACACTTTTGTCGATATTTAGATCACCCCGTATTATTGAGTTGCAGCCGGCAACCATCTGTACGTGGGGTCGTTATATACATTTTGCACGTAACAAATTTCATTTCGTTTTTCGTCTATTGACTTGTATTAATATTAACTTATTTTGTTACAAATAATTATAGTACAGGATAAACATACATGTTAGTTGATTTGGATTCTAAAAAGTAATATTTTATTAGTAAATAAAGATAATAATATCTGTGGCGATTTGGTAAAGCGGACTAAGTTAAAAATAATGGGTGTATTAATTTATTTTCAATTTTCACGTTCAAATTATATATTAATTTATTAAAAAACGAAGTAGGTATACATTATACGTTTTATTTTGTGAGCAAAGATGACGGCGCCGTTCTTATCGTGACAACTCCAAGATAAATATCTCTCTGATAAAGTCATAATATATAGGTGAGGGTGTAGACCTTCTTGTTCTACTGACAGCTTTGGCCCCATGAGATGAACATGTTTATTTTACAAAGCCGGAAAAAAGAAAAACAGCAGGAAAAATCTACTCTTCATATAATATATAATCGCAGGAAGCAGTTCGAGATCGGATTCTATTTGCATAATGTGTCTGGAGTGGATGTGATATATCACGTATTTTTTAAAAAGTATTATGAACGTAATTCTCACGACGATGAACGTATAGATCAGTGTTGACATGTCTGCTACAGAAAGGGTGGTTTCTACTTGCGAAATAATTTGTGTGTTATGAAATAAATGGGCGCCATTATTATAAAAGTCAAAAAAGGCAAAACGAAAACGGAGATAACAAAACGCTAAATTCAGCCAATAGCGAAACCGTTGACGTCAAACGAAACCTGGTTGACTTAAAGTTACAAGCCATTGCATAAGTAGGAATAC
The DNA here is from genome assembly GCA_932274525.1 of Podabrus alpinus. NCBI lineage: Eukaryota > Metazoa > Arthropoda > Insecta > Coleoptera > Cantharidae > Podabrus > Podabrus alpinus. The sequence goes on from OW026452.1 coordinate 101,469,754, forward strand.
TGTAAGAAATTATAATAAAACACAAGTTAATGAAATTTGTTTGATAAAAACGGACAAAATGAGTTAAGAACCTAATTACCAAGTAACAAAACGGTAAAGTAGAAATTACACATAAACTAAGTTATTTTAATTAATTAAATGTTAATACACAACTTCAGGATTAAAGTTAAAGAAGGTATGTAAAACAGCGCTTTAATGAAACATTTTAGTAAACTAGCAACAGTTGAGTTAACTTTTACTGCTTTTACATAACCACATTCATGTAAACAAAATAAAGATACCTCTATTATTCTAGACGGTCAAGATGGGGGTTTTGAGTTCCCTTTAAATTTAGGGTTAAAAAGGACGATTCGAAATCCACGATATGGTGTGGCACAACAATCACATAGAACATACGATACATTTTTCCAAAAAATACAATCTAATTTTTACACAAAACTGCACAATTTATAACTGAAACTAACTTCCAAATTTACGCATCTTAATCAGTAATATTACATCTTAATTGTTAGTCAAAAATTAGTAGTCACTATCATTTAACGCGATCCCATTAGCGTAACGCGGAGTTGCAAATACGACAACTCATTTTTTAAAGATCAGAGTGCAACTAACCTATAAAAATTCCAATGAGATATTATATTATCTAACACAGTAGGTGCCGTAATACGGGGGAATCACAAACAGAAATTTTAGTCTGTACAACCGTAGAACTAAGAAATATAACGACTGAGTTTTATAATTCTAAATTTCACTTTGAAATACAAGAATGAGCCATACATTACAAAATTACTGACTTTAAAATTTGGAGTGGTTCCCAAAATCCTGATAGCGATAACCCCGACGACCGATATCCCGACAAGACAAAACATGGGCGTACCGATAATGCCGGAAACGGAACTGCAATCTCAACAGTGAAAATCCTCGTCGCTGGAAAAAGAAAAGTTGAATTAGGTAGGCTCCAGGCGTAATATGTAATGTATAATGATTTTAATATTTGATATTTTAACTATTGAGAATTAATAATAAATTAAACTTTTAAAATAAAATAGCTAACTAAACAAGTAAAATATCTTTTTATTGTAACATAATCTTTCAACAATCCATGCTGCTCTCATCAGACGTTTAATAATAAATGTTAAATGTTTATTATGTTAAAATAAAAAATATTTTATTCATTTAATGAACTATTTTAATTTTAAAATGTAACTTGTAATTTGATTCCTTTAGTAGAAATCACGTATTTTAAATAAATATATTGCCATGTATTGCTACTGTACAGATTAAATTTTGACTTATATAGCGGGGAATACTAATGGCACTTAATTCACTTATGCTCCGACTAGCTATGCACGAAAGACTCGATAGTATGGGTCGTAACTTGGGTCCATCCAGATTAATTAAAACACTCATATACGTCACCTTAAACTAGTGATCTTTCTTATAAAGATAACTAAACCAAATTGAAATTTGTATCTGCTTTTTCTTTGATTTACTACTGCTGTAAATAAATTAAATTAAACGCAAACGTTATTAGAACCAAATATAATGATATTTATTATACACAATAAAAATTTTACCAAGACAAAATATTAGTTTCATTAAACCTAAACAAATTAAATTTAACAAAATAAAGTATTAGCAACAAATCCCCAAATTAATTTTACGCGCCCGAATTTTAAACGTTTTGTCTATTTATTTAAAATAATCAGTGCGACACATAAAACTCTTACCGAACTAGAATGTTTTTCCGGAATTTACCGATGCGGCCGATATGATGTCGCAGTAACCAAGCGTAGGAGATTAAGATTGAAATCAGCTTCGAATCTTGAACCAAAAAACCAGGTAGGAACGACCAGTGGATACTTTTCTTCCTCCAAATCGTATAATCAATCACAGGTAAGTAGTCAAATCAATTTTCTTTCAATATTCTACCATTCACAAAACCATAAAACAGAACCATTAAAAATTAACATCAGCGGTCCCAAAACTTTCCATAAATTAGTTAATCAAACGCAATATCCACTTTTGACTGTATTTAAATTTACTTTCCAAACAATATCAAAACAATATCCAAATCCAAAAAAAATCACTTCTGAATTTCTCTTCTACATCAATAATCCGTCTTTTCTCGATGACGGCTGACTCAAAAACTCCAAAATCCAAAAACTAATTTTCAAACCCCAACAGCACGTCTTGACTCTCCGACAGCTGACTCGAGAATCCTTACTGCTCCCTTATCATTTCAATACCCCACTAAATTCTCTCCAACTCGCGCATAAACTAATCTCACGAATTGTCACTTTCATTAAATTTAACGGAAAATCCTAATTTAACAAATAAACTAAATAAACTTAATTTGTTTTCTCATATTTCATTGACAAAATCAACCACCAATATTTTATCTTTCACAATTTTCTATTATATTTTTAGATTCATTAACGTTTGCATATTCCAGATACCTGAGGCAAAAGCAGTTAAACAATCCTTCAACCAGAGAAGGTTCAGCTACAATCTAATAATTACCTGTTATGGTCTTGTATTTAATTAATTAAAGTCATGAGTGCTTTAATAGATTGACCCAATTACGTCATACCCCTCATCTCTGATAGACAGAACATGACAATATATTTTATTGGGCGTAAAGAGCAATTTCTACATCGGAATTAGCGACCGTAAAGTGATATTTTTTGCTATAGGGCTACAAAGTTGTACATTTTTGCCCTAGGGTGATAATAACGACATCATTTAAATGGAGGAAAGCAGAAAATTTGAATAGAATGATGATGTCAAGAAAATTTTGATAGAGACTTAAATGTGAGGCCCAAGGAGGAGCCATTATCTATGCTGTATGTATGCCACCAGTTTCACAGAGCTGGGCGGTAAGACGGCCTTAGGCCGACTGTACTACCTAAGAAATGTTTATTTTGCAATAAATATAAAAATACATTTTGCCAAGAAGGAATATAAGCGATTATTTTAATAAAATTAATGTTTAACTTTTTAGTTTCAATGATCTTCCATTCAAATCGTTTCAATCACACGCATCGCGAAGTTAATCGTGAAAACTTTGGGGAGGGGGAAGAACTGTGGAAACGACATCCCCGCTATAGCAAAATTTTCAATGAGCTTATTCACAGCTCCCCCAAAAGCTTTGTGAGTAACTTCGCGATGTGCATTGTTGAAACAATTTAAATGGAAGCCCATTGAAGTTCAAACGTTTGACAATAATTTCATTATAAAATTTGCAATGGGAGAGGGAGGGAAGAAATTTATCTTTATTTTTGCTAAACTTTACAGCCAAATAGTGATTATTATTAGGCGTATACCGATTGATTACCATTTTAGTAAAAACCAAACAAAAAAATATGCACGCGCTCAAATTATGTCATGTTTGTTGACCCACCAATCACACTGCTTACTCCTTCCAAACCCCGCCCGAACCCGCTCTGACGACTTGGTTCCTATGCATTTTTGGGGTTCCTAATCCCACAAAATAGTTCCATGCTCGTTTCAACATCATTACGAAATGAATCAGATTAAACGTGCTGCGCTCTCACATGCTCCTTTCCATGAATCATACTTACTATGTCATGTTTGTTTAATTCTCTTAGTAACTGATTACCCTGACAAATTTGATGATATTATCAATAAAAAATATTTATTTTCGTACTCATACGCATAACAATTGAGTTTGTAAATAAATTATATTTACGGCTCAAGTCATGTTTTAATGACGTAGTTGTTTATCGGGAGCATCATTTGTGAAGTGCGGGGGGGGGGGGCATTTCTCCCTCATTTAGACGCTCGTCTACTATTTTGTAAGAATAAAACAAAGCCGAGTTTACTAAATTAAAATTAATGTAATGGTAATTTTTTAGTGCCCCCCCCCCCCGGTAGCTCGTTAAGGTAAAGGCTGAAATGACGACACTAATGCTTAAAAGACGAAACTCCGTGATTATTAACATTTTTCATCATATTTTATACGACAATCCCAATAGTTCCGATTCGCTAGATAATTTTTAACAAAGCACAGTTTTGACATATAAATTTTAAATATTCTATAGAGGTAGATAAAATAATGCATTTACATTATTTTAGCGAACATATTAAAATAATCCTTCACAAACAGCTTATACACAAAAAGACGATTAATTTTTGTACCTTTCAGGTTGGAAGCGCTTACATCGATTCACTAGTTTTTTTAAATTCTGTTCATTTAAACCACTCATACTTAAAATTTTGCATTTATAATCTCTTGTATACAATTTTTTATCAACGTTACGTATAATACACGTATAGTACTACTTGGTAATTTACTTCTCAAGGCAGTTGTGTATTTTGTCTGAGTAAATATTTAAAGTATGACTATAATATTTTGTGTAATTATCACTTGAACTAAAAATTTTTATTTCAAATGAGCTCATATTTAAGCAAAATAAAATATATACAGAGTGGTCATCCATAACTGCATCTTTAACGGAGATTTTAAATTATTAACATCCACGTCGGCGCTCGTGTTTGACGCCGTGCATAAATTTTTTTTTTTGGTATTCCAGTGCACTTTTCGCATTAGATTCACAAAACACAATAAAAGTTTTCCAAATTCCACAAATTTGCATTTCAGAATAAAATCCCGAAAAGATTATGATGCATAATTGAAAAATTAAAAAAGTTACAATTTTGAAGATCAATTAAAAACAATTTTCGTGTAAAATTTTATAAGCTTTTAATTAAATTAAGTAATTACTTTTCATCTCGAATTTTAATCTCCTAATAATCCTCTCAAGTTACTAGGTTTTGGTCATAAATACTTCAGTAAAAGTTTCGAGCTTAAAAATATTTTGACTCAAAAATTAGTCCGCGTTTTTTGATTCTCATATTCAGAAATTCAGAAACACATTAAATTGTTATTTTTTTAAATTTGTGTGTTGTGAAAACTTTCTTAAAGTTTAGAGCGTTTGTTTAGGTTATTTTAACAAAGTATCTCGTTAAAAATATACACTCGAGTATCCTGTAAGGGTTGTTATGATAGTAACTTAAGATTAACGAGGATATTTTTAAATTTTAATAACTTTCAGTTTGAAAACAGGAGTAGGTAACTTTTCTAAATTACGTCGTGCATGAAACATGCTGAGTATTTTTGTTCTTAAATCATTGTCAAGTAATTATTAATTGCGTTCGTTACAAATTTAAGTTCGCAAATTGTATGCTTTTAGTTTAATGTAGATGTGTAACCATGCGATCGGTTATCAGCTCAATTACAACTTGATTAGGTATCGGCAGGCTATTGTAACGTTCGATTTTCCATGATGAACTTGTTAAAAGTTTCTGGAAACATTGAGTGTTCAGGTGGTTAATCTTTTATTTTTAGTTTAATTGTTGTATCGTGTATTACTTCAGGCAATTGGGCAGGGAGAAAAAGATGGCGTTGCATGAAACTGCAATAAAGTAGTAATTTAATGTTTTTAAGAATAAATTTGTGATCGTTTATTTCCTATTTAACCCATATCGTCTGATCACACTCCTCCATCGTCTGATCACACTCCTCTCCTGGTCACCTTGGATTCCTGTGTTCGTCGGATAAATAAACCACCCACACTATATAATAACAAAACAGATTGGAATAGTTTCAGATACAACCTAGCTAAAAAATTAAACTTCAACATCTCATTAAAAACTGAACAAGAGTTAGACACGGCGGTCGAACATTTGACTACTGCAATTCAACAAGCTTCATGGGGTGCAACTCCAGCAACGACCCAGACCGACAAACCAGGTCAATGTCCGGAACCTATTAGAAAAAAGGAAGCTCAGAAAACGTTGGCAAATTACTCATGCGCCAAGTGACAAAACATACCTAAATAAAGCCAATAAAAAACAAAAAAAAATGCTTGAAGCAATCAAAAATAATCGTATTAAAATATTCTTAGAAAACCTTTCTGCCACTGAAGCAACAGAGCACTAGTTGTGGAAAGTTACAAGAAAAATAATAAAACAACACAAAACAGTACATCCCATTAGAACAAGCACGGGTAGTTGGGATAGGAATGATGAAGAGAAGGCCCAAGCATTTGCTGAGTATCTTGCCAAAGTGTTTTATCCCTTACCAAAGGAAATCTCCAATAACGAAGAACTTCCTATCCACGAACTGCTAGCAGCCCCATACCAGCTGGACTTACCCATAAAGTACTTCAAGACTAACAAAATCAAAACTACTATCCTCAAAAGAATGAATCCAAAAATGCTCCAGGGTACGACCTAATAACGGGCAGGATTCTGAAAGAACTACCAGAAGAAGGGTTTAAATTCGTCACGATGATTTTTAACGCACTTATTAGACTCGGCTGCTTTCCAACTCAATGGAAGGTTGCACAGGTGATCCAAATTCCAAAACCAGGCAAAGATCCCACCATGACCCAGTCCTACAAACCCATCAGTCTTCTTCCTGCTCTGTCCAAAACTTTTGAAAAACTGATTCTAGAAAACCAATTCTTGAAGACAAAAGAATAATTCCAGACCATCAGTTTGGGTTTCGACAAGGCCATGGAACGGTTGAACAGGTGCATCGAGTCGCAAAGAAGATTAGAGTTGACTTGGAATGTAAGAGATATTGCTCGGCTGCCTTTCTCGATATATCGCAGGCGTTCGACAAAGTGTGGCACGAAGGACTTCTGTACAAAATTAACAAAAATCTACCTCATCCATTTTATCGTATACTAGAGTCATACCTAACAAATAGACATTGTTTAGTCAAGTACGGTGATGCTTATACCAACCTAATACCAATACGATCTGGGGTTCCTCAGAGTAGCATTCTTGGGCCCACTCTGTATTTAATATGCACATCCGACCTACCTGAAAATAGTAACACAACAACTGCTACTTACGCGGATGATACCGCCATAATGGCGTCCCATGCGGACCCAAATCGTGCGTCACACTTGCTACAAAACCATCTAAACAAGATAGAAGATTGGTTGAAGAAATGGAGGATAAAAGTTAACTGCACCAAGTCAGTTCATATTACATTCACACTTAGGCGAGGTACATGTCCCAACGTGTCATTGAATAATAATGTTCTCCCACAACAAGAGGAAGTCAAGTACCTGGGACTCCATCTCGACAGAAGACTAACCTGGGCCAAACACATTTGGTGTAAGCGACTTCAATTGGGGTTGATTTATCGGAAGATGTATTGGCTTATGGGCCGCAACTCCCATCTCTCGATGGAAAATAAGCGACTGCTATACAAAGCAATCTTAAAACCAATATGGACATATGGTGCTCAACTATGGGGTGCTGCCAGTGAGTCTAACATAGCTAGGCTTCAGCGATTCCAATCAAAAGTGCTACGCGACATTTGTGGCTCCCCTTGGTACGTTCCCAATGCTGTAATACAATCTGATCTTCAAATAAAAACGATAAAGGAAGAAATTTCAGCCATAAGTTCTAAGTACCAGGCACGATTAAGTGACCACCCCAACATATTAACATCCGACTTACTCGTAACCCCGCTTGTAAGACGACTGAAACGGTACGACCCAGTGCACCTACCCCAACGTAAATGACGATAAATCAAATAAACAAAATTATTCTCTAATGGAAACAAAAATATTGGGTTTATCACAATAAAGCATAAAAGAAGTCAGCTAATGTGCTGGCCTCTGCTATGACCATGTAAAACTTTAACAGATCTGTTGCTTATTGTCCCTGTCGGGATAAATTGTAATATTCATGGAGTCAATAAAAAAAAAATTTAACCCATAACCAACCATTTGGAATGTCCATGGATTGTTACAGATGAGAAAATTAGCAATTTTCTGCTATATTAGCCATGGGGTTATGACTGAGGTTCAACATTCAACGCTCAACAGGAGGCTTTCGTAATGAAGTCCTTTATACGCGCTTCAAACTCACAACATATACATAGAAGAGAGGTCGCCTACGCCAGGAATCAGACACAGCGCTTGAAGATGAAGAAATTAGCGTATACAGCAGCATACAGCAGAAGCTTGTGGTCTAAGTAAAGCCCGATGGAAAGCGAAGGCTCGGAAGATCCCCATTACGATGAACTGATACAATAAAATCGATTATGAATATCAATCCATAAAACATCGGCCGACAGACAAAAATAGCGTATGGCTGTGAAAAAAACTGTCAGTCGATTAATGCTGAGAAAAATTCATAATCACCACACGTCTGTTAAGACGGCAGGACTTGAGTAGGAGGATTTAAATTTTACCATCGACCCCCTGCCATTGTCTTCGCATTTAACCCTAAATTAGTCTTACGTTAAAATTGCAAAAATTCATTAACTTCGTTTTAACGCAAGTCGAGTTTTCCTTTTTAAGATAGGAAAACGTTGTAATGTTTCTAGAATACAATTTTGTAATTTGTTTTGTAATACCTCCTGCAGTTTTTCCCATCTGAAAAACACTTTCCAGGTGAAATGTTACGTAATACGAGTTGAGAAATTTCTACAATATTGGAAAATTAGTTGAGAAAATGCACAAAGTTTCATTTTATTGCACAATCCAAGCAATTAAGTCAAAATCGACAGAATACTTAAAATACAATTTTCAGATGTCAAGAAAATTATTTTCTAGATTGAAAATTTATGAAAAATTTATTTTCTCTATTTGCTCGAATTAATATCTTTTGTGCTCTTATAAAGGCAAAAGTGCTTATTATAATAATTTTCTGAAAGTAAAAGAAAACTTTTTTAAAATTAACTTTTTAATTATTGAGTACTACAGATTTCAACATTTATTAACAGAGCAATCCGTTCGTAAATTATTTACCAATTTATGGATAAAGTGTTAAGTGTACTCGAATATTCATTCAATAACTGGAAATTTTAAACAATTTTAGTATAATGATTTCGTTTATATAAATTTTTTATAATTAAGAGGGAACCGTACAGGAGTATCTGTGACGAATTATTACAACAGGAGATTTTTATTATTTTTTCGGTTATTGCTTAAAATTTAGGCACTACATGCGTATACTACAATGGAAATATGTATTTTCAATTTGTAATTTACTGCGATGATGTAGTATTATATTAATATTGTTTCGGCTCGAGCAAATAGATGGTTTGTCACTTTATTAAATGAGACTACAAGGAGACAAAATTAATGTGAATAACATTTGCATTATAAATTACATAATGTTTAACAAACTTTAATTAGCTTATTGTTAATTTACAGCGTACCTACATACTACCGAAATATTGTGTTTACATTAACCGAGAAATATTTAGCTAACTGGATTTTCTTATTACGCTACAGGAATTAATGGGAAATTATTTTCTAAGACAGCTCAATTTATGACTGACTTTCATATTTCGATAGTTACAAGATAATGCTTACGTATCTTAGATTAATTAAATAATATAAAACGAAGCGTAGACGAAAGCCCTTCAGTACAATATGATTTAAAAACTAGGTAGCTCTATAAGACCGCAATAATTAGCTCGGCCTTTGACCTCACACCTTTGGTCTTTGTCGACAGACATACTATCATGTATATCCTGACTTTCTCAGATGAAACAACTTATTGGAAAAAAATGCAGGGGCGTTCTACCTTAGAAGCGAAAACTTTAGTGATATTCGAGGCTTGTGATCTAATCTATAAGTTTCAGTCTTAGATTTCCTGAAAATTCCGGCTATTCTTATGACACGATCTTTATTTCAGTAATTTGATCGATTGAAATTTATCCTAGACAAATTTACGGCCATTTCGCCGTTTCGCCGCCAGCCATTTCGCCGGCAAATCGGGAAATTTCAAAATTGTTGAATTTTAAATTAAATTAAAAAAATCTAAAGAAAAAACAAGTTTTTCCATTTAAAAACTTCATACAGGTGAACTCAAAAGCAGAAAATAACTATTTCTTCTAAATTTCTTGCTTAAAAATTTTCTTTTGAAGCTTAAAGCTTTGATGGCGTGAGTCAAATGTGCGAAGAAAATATCAGTCGTCAAAGCTTTTAGCTTCAGAAGAAAATTTTTATGCAAGAAATTTAAACAAAAAATATTTTCTACTTTTGAGTTCACCTATATAAAGCTATTAACTGGAAAACTTGTTTTTTACTTAGTTTTTTATTTTATTATTTTTTTTTAATTCATTACACCTTCTTGCACCCCTGGTATATTTATAATGTCTTTCAAAAAGTGTAAAAGGTACGTCTACCTGTAGGCTGTATTACATGAGGCAATTTCTTGCAGCAATTTTTTTGCAAATTGCCTGATGTAATACAGGCTTAAAGAAAATTTGGATGAAAGAAATTTAATTTATAAACAATTTATCTGAAGCGGTACTATCACTTCATCTGAAAGAAGCAGAAAGTACCGAACGGGCATAAGAACATCGATAGTAGGCTGAAGTGGTTTTTCCCATTTCAGCCGAACGTAGAACAAAGACCCGAAAAGGTGATGATAAGGATATGACACAACAACATTGCAGGTTGACAGCTGAAGAAATACCGAGAAGTGAATCTGGCTGTCACCAGGGAGGGGGTTTTAGTGAGTAAGAATCTCACACTACCATCTCAGATTAGGGTGGTGCCTATGAAGGTTCCCCCCTCCTATGCACTGGACGAAAGAAAAGATTATTTAAATTGATGTAACATTTCTATTTATCCACAAAAAAACGAATCAAATCAAAAAACTACTGTGGGGGGGGGGCACAAACTATCGAAAAGTTACGTCTACATGTTTTTTAAGTTTACCCGCATGAGGGTAAATTGCACGGTAAGTAAAGATTAGGAAGGTTATAATTTTTCACTTCAAATTTTCAAAACTGTAGCAGTTTTGGTTCATTTAAAAAGCCCAAACCTTCTTCCAAGACGACGGTTATGGCCTGAATGTGAGCGAAATAAACTGCTAATGCAAGACTCCCCGGTTCAACTCCGGGTACAGTTTAAAAGTTTCTTGACCGTCTTCCGTGCTTTCGGAGCACGGTCCTCTTCAGTTAATGAACATTGCTATCATAGCAATGATAGCAATAAAATAACAGGGTGCAGGCACATCGAAAGACAAGATTAGAGGACTACCTGAGATGTAAAAGCCATTCGTCTTTAGCCACAGAGCGTTGATGTTCACCGGAGGGCCGTGCTAATAAATTTCGTGAAGTTCGCAACTTTAACCTACAATTTCCGCACTATAACTCAACCAGCGATCGCACCAAGCCACTGCTGTGTATGTATTTATTAATTTAATTCTATATAAAAAATTAATATCAGTATATCACTTTTTAATTTCTTTTTAAATTTTTTTTTAGAGGTTATTCTTAACCTCGGGGGGGGGGCTAGAAAATTTTTAGAACTATCCATACGGATTGGAGGAGAAGAGGTGTCAAAATCTTACGGACCCTAATGGGGAGGGGGATGTTGAACATTTCAAAAATCGTCCTTATGTAATTAATGGACGCTCCTTCCGATGAACAATTTAATAATAAAACGAAAATAAGAGAAAAGAGGGATCGTTAGGGAATCTTCTTGTTTTAACACAGTTTTACCTAACTTTTAGACATTTAACCAGTGCGTATCGAAAGGGCGAAGTATCCATTCGAGTGACAATGAAACTGTCATATGGTAAGCCAAGTGTGGTCCAGTTTTTACAAGTTGCCTGCATTTGCATGTTTTGTTATAAATTTGTATTTGCATTTATATATTTTTTTAAATTAAAACTTAAAAGAATTTTAGTAATATAATTATTTGAATGCTGGAATGGCCTTTGAGTCTTGGTTGCGCAACCTAAAAACTGCACTGATTTCTAATGACCTTAGTCATTAGAAGAAGAGTCAGTTAGGAACTGATCAACAGATCAATTTACAGTTACAGAACTGAGATATGTAAATGAAGGCTATTATATTGTGACGGATTTTTGCAATCCATCACTTACGTTCAACCCTATATATCGTTATTCTTTTAAAGGCGCATTCTATCCGCGCCGCGGTGGGGATTTGTTCATACTGCGCAAAAGATAGTCTTGGGTGAACCATTGAACGAGTAACACGCTCTTGTGTAAAGTTTTGAAGCAAGAAGGCGAGGTGTGAATTTTTCACACCCCAATGTCGATTTGTGTGGCTACTGTTGAATAATCATGGGCTTTTGGGTTACGTAATTAGCGGATATGGAGCGAAGATATGGCTACCGGGACAATTTTTGTTCGCGCAGACTCGATGGAGATCTGACATATCTTCGTTGTTGGAAAATGGTGGATTTTCCCCATATCGGACGCTTCTTGGTCGGCTCTACTGCCCATGCTATCTTTGAAGGTTTTGGTTTCCGTTCGGATTGGTGAGTAGCATTTTTTTTGTTACTTAATTGTTCCACAGTGGTATGCTTTGATCGATTAGGACAAGTTTTGCTCCGTCCACCTGGAGTTCGTTTTGTTTAATTCACCCTTGGCTGATTCTCTTATTTTTTTTATGTTTTGTCATTTAGGTTTTCTTTTGCCTTGCAGTTTTGATTGGAACGTTTTTGGCCGAAATAATCGTTAAGTCGCAGATTTTACTTTTCTGCTCGACGTGATTAAAGGTAATCTAATCTGACGTTCGCATACGTCGATTATAATGCCAATGTTTGAATTTTATATTTGGAAAACTAATTAATTATTATATTATATTATTATGTTTTATTTGATTGAGTTTGAACTGTGCATTTCATTCACTAGGTAACATCGAACGGCGTTGGTCAATTGCATTGGCATAAGAATTCCTACGTGTTCGAAATGGGTTCAAATCTTGAATTTGAAATTCTATGTTGAACTTTTTTTTTTGTGTTTATTTTTGGTTTTATGTTTTTTTAAGAAGGCAGCGATGTGCGACTAACGTAAGGGTGTTGCATTTCATCGCGGTCGCTTCCACTTGATTTTATTGTTGTTCCGACAACGAACATCTTATTGTTGATTTAATTTTTGTGTGTTAGCAAAGCTGTTTCCTTGATTTTCTTCGGGGCGTTCATTTGACACGACCCACGGCCTTGCCTCCGCTATATCGAGCTGGCTTATACCTATCATCAGGGCCCCACGCAAATAAAAGTAGAATTTATTTTCTGCGTGGACATTATCTGTTCCGAGCTACCTTCTCATTAGAGATAGTGAGGACAGATATTGTTTCAATATTATTTACTAATAATAATTGCAATCATCTGAAGAGCTTAAATAAAAGCAAAATATAATGGGATTTACAGTTTAACGTAGAATGCGAATTACGTCATCACATCACAAAGTCGAAGAAGTCATATAATTCTGGCTTAGTGGGCATTCACAATGGACATAAGCATAAGAAATACATAAGCATAACATAAGCATAAGAAATACATAAAGTTGGATACCTGGTTTTAAATGGGAGCGTTCACAATGCAGTTACGTAATTGTTATGTTTAGGGAGGCCCATAACAACTACATAAGAACTACATAAGAAGTTGGAATATTTCAACTTTTACGTATTTCTTATAGAAATTAACCTTAATTTGAACGATGCGCCGTTTTTCACGCAGTGAACACACCTTCTTGTGTGACAGTTCAAATAATAATATAACCTAAAATTGTACATTCTTTTGTAAACGCTCTAAAAATTTATAAATTGCTTTAAGAGTAACAACAGCAACAGTTGTTCAAATGGTAGTAGATCCATTCTTAACAAACGATATAATTACTTAAACGACGGAGAGGTTATGTCACAAAATAGTTTCGTGTTGAAACTTCATAGCGCCTGCGCAGTTTTTTAATTTTTATGTAATTCTTACGGTCATTGTGAACGGTCCCATCTTATGTTTATGTTTATGCTTATGGTTATGTAATTCTTATGCTTACGTCCATTGTGAATGGGCACTTACGCTTTTAATAGTAATCTCTGCTAGTGCGGCCTAGTCGACCGCATCAGATATGCTGCTCGAATAAATCGAATTATTCGATATTCGCATGCAAGCAACACTTGTTCGGGAAAGCACTTGTATAGGTGACCGACCCGATGGTTACAAAGAACTGCGGTCGGCCGTGTTTCGGAGGACACGTTAAGCCGGCGGTCCCCCTGATTTGGTGACGAAAACCAAGTTAGGGTTACAAAAAATTCGCCCCCACCCTCATCGAATGTGCAACGCTTTATCGGACCTTCGTCGTATGCCATACTGGATCTACACGATGGTGGCGGCCCGCGGGACTCTGGAAGAACCGGGTGCCATTACCGGGACACCGGGGTCGTGACCGCCGACCAAGTGGCTCAGCACAAGGCGCCTGACGCTGCTGAGTTGCTGGAGTTGCAAAGTCTGGGGGCGAACGGGGCACAATCAGCTTCTGCTTCGGTGCAGTGGTGGTAGCACCACACCCGATTTACGATAGAGACGTATCAGATGGCTAAATGCGGCTGTCAGTTAAAATACGGCATATATTGCCGATTAAGGTGGAAAGATGAAAAACAATCTGGTTTTCTCGTATGGATGAAAATCCCATCTTACTTACAAAGTAAGTAAGACGTTAAAATTTACCTTTGAAGTCAAGTATCAACCAAAACTCAGTTGAGTGCAAAATTACAAACATCGATTACATCTGCGAGTGTATGGTCATCTATTCTTATTGTTGTTTGTGGAAGTCGAATAAGTACAACATTGGTGTGAGTTTTATATCTTTTCGTAATAGGAGGCGAGAAGGAATCGTACTTTAGCACAAAACGTAATCATGTTATTATATTTTGTGTCGCTCCATTGAAACAAATCACAAGCTGCCACTGCTTCCCAGCCCTGGATGTATCCTACACTGACCAAATTTAAACTACTTTTACAGCAATGTCGTAAATAAATTTAGACGTTAGGCAATTACTCCAGTTCCCTTTCGACCTGTTCACCTTCGCCACCCTATTTCCCCGTTTCCCCAACCAATTATGCTATGTGAACTTAAAAACTTGCATAAGGCTTTTATAGATACTATACCTACTTCATTGCTCAATCATTTAAAATTTCTTTAAAAAATAAATTCTTTTGGTAGCTAAATTGGGACGGTGACGCTATTACTTTCCTCCAATTTCCTCCTGCTATTCAAAAGTAAAGTCAAAGAACATAACTTTTTTAGACGATTTTTAAATTTCA
This sequence comes from Podabrus alpinus, assembly GCA_932274525.1. NCBI lineage: Eukaryota > Metazoa > Arthropoda > Insecta > Coleoptera > Cantharidae > Podabrus > Podabrus alpinus. The sequence goes on from OW026452.1 coordinate 101,484,840, forward strand.
TTTTAAAGGGCGGTTTTAGTAACTCAGTTCCATTCCTTGTTATGAAATACAACGCATTAGTAATATTTTTGCTGGGCTTTCACTAATGACAAAGTTTAGTAGGTACTTTGATGAATTTCGGTTTGTAATATACGAATATGTTTGGGAAGATGATAAATTCCCCATAGATGTCTTTGCTGGATTAATATGTCTCAATTCAGTTTTAAGAAAGTCAGCGCTTCTCAAACTCCCTTAAACCTTCTTCGTCTTGTTATAGAGCAAATAAAAATAATGTTAAAACAATATTGAGGTGAACAGAAAATCCGAAAATAAAACTTATTTAATTTAGTATCAAACTTAAATTTATTATCTCAATTATTTCCGGTGTGTAGCTTAAAGCTAGTTATCAGTTATTCGATATCCAATTTATTATTTATTTATTTTATTATTTTATCTAATTTTCTATTGCCTTAATTATAGATTTATGTATTTGTATTAATATAGTAGGTACTACACAATTCTATAAAGAATAAAAATTCCTGCCCGAATTTAATGTTGAATCAATATTCGCTTGGTTCGAGTCAGATATTTAACTTACAAATTGTGCCCTTAGAGTTTTACTCTGGAAAACCACACAGGAATTTTTCTAAAAGAATTGAATTTAGCATTGAAAAATTAAACATAAAATGCAAAGCACAAGAATCACCTTCATTACTGAGCAAATATGGTAGAACAGAGATAATATGGGGTGCAAAAGAAAATTAAACAATACAAACCTCTGCATGTTCGGACATTGTAGATAAACACTCCTATATTTTCTTACCAATAAAAATATTAAAACATTTTTCTATTTCGAGTAATAATTTTCGCTGAACAAAAAAGAACAGCTGACAAAGAAATAATAAAACTATTATTGTTTAGTAAATAAAGGAATGTGAATTAAAATATACCCGAAAACAACGTTGAAAGCAGGGAAGTTTTCACATGACTACCCCGCAATAAAAAATTTCAATTTTAACGCTCATTTAAACTTTGAAAATTAATATTAAATTATTTTTAATGAACGCAGTTATTAAATTGCGTTTAAAAATAAAATAGGGGTGTGATTCTATTTTTATTAGTTTTGTCGATAATCTAAAATTAAATTTAAAAGCTTTTCTGTTCAAAAATTGAGTGAGCTGCATGTCACGTTTAGATTTAAATAATCCTAATGTATTTAGTTTTCCCGAGCGAGAAAAAGTTTCCCTTTTATTAAACTTTACACTCAAAGGAAGCGGTAGGTATTGGTGTATTTGCAGAAAATCTTATTGCAACGTGGTTGGTGAACCCATTACGAAACACAGATCAACATTTTAAAAACGAAACCATTTTACTAGATTTTTTTAATGTTTAACAAGATTTCCAAATAGGGAGCACGTAGGTAGATTTTCTCCAATAAATCGGTTTTCTTGCGAATCAATCGCTAGGGTGCGTTACGAGCTTAACTAAGATTTTCCTTCCTTTTTACCGAATTTTCAATTTGCTATCACTTATTTTTGTAAAACCAACATTATACTGTGGTGTATATCAAATAAAGTTCTTTTCCCTCCGCGACAATACATTTATACAATAATCCTTATTAAAAAGTGCATTTTACAGCCCTGAATGGTTTAACGGCAAGAATACACAAATAAATATACTATAAATTTACTAATTTAAAGAAGTTTAATCGATAACCTTTAAAATAAATCCTAACTTTAACGTAATGCAGTATTCCAAACAGACCATAGGCGATCAAAGAAAATTATGGTTATGCGGCCTAAAGGCCGCTCATAAACTTTTTAGGTTGGTAACTAAAAAATTCAAACGGCTCCGGTGTAACCGGGAATATTTACCCCCCGGTAAAATTTCCCTAGTGAAATTTTACCCCCGGTAAATATTCCCTAGTGAATATCTACCGGGGGTAAAGATGCACTAGTGATATTTTACCCCTCAGTAAAAAATAAAAGGGGGTAAAATATCGCTAGTGAATGTTTACCGGGGGGTAAAAATTAAATAAAATTTAATTAATTTTCCCTAGTGAATATTTACCGGAGATAAATATATATAGTGATATTTTACCGGGGGGTTAAAATTTAATAAAAGTTCACTAATTTTACCTCCTTCATGAAGGAATTTTATTGTTAAATAAGTGTTTTATTGCTCTTTATGTCTGAATATCGATAAAATTGCACTATATCAAACGTTTATGCAATTTCAAGCAAGTTATTTGGTAAAAAAAATTATTTTGCACTTTAAGTACACCCGAGTCGCCTTCCGCAGTATTGCTTTCGCTTGATTGCTGCTCAAATTCTCCTAATCTGTAATTATTTAATACCATTATCTAGGTCTGTCTAACTTTTATAACCAACCTATCTACTAATACTATATATAATAAAAACAGGTATCCAGTACGAACAAAAAATGTATCATAAACATTAGAAGAAAATGTCTAGTCCACGGGAAAGTAATGAATTAGGTAAAATTTATTGTAGCGTAGACCAAGATAATACTACTACTATCGAAGAAGATGCATCTTATCTCGAAGTAATCGATTCCACTCCAACAAATTTAAAATTCCGCTTTTGTCCTGTAAATCAAAAATGGCAAAAGCGACTTTGTGAGAAGTTTGGACTTGAGTTCCACATTAATTCCAATTTTATATCAACGAGGAATTCGTTGCTTCATCCACCACACACTGTTGTAGACGTCAAGGCAGACGGCAATTGTTTTTTTAGGTGCATATCTTTATGCATTACCGGAAGTGAAAATGAGCATGAACAAGTGAGGAAGATTGTAACAGATTACATGACAATCAAAACAAAAGAGGTTCATCGGTTTTCTGGCGCAACAAACTATATGGAAAACACGCAAATGGATACAAATGCAGAGTGGGCAACGGAAGTAGAAATATTTTTCACTGCAGCACTCATAGGCGCCGATTGTAACAATCCAATTGTTACTGTGTTTCGCCCAGCGAAACAATTTATTTTTTAATTCTCATTTCTATTACCAGCGTAGGTCGATCTAATTTTAACACCTTGAAGACGACCGAATTTAAATGAGAATTCGTATATTTCTATGCCTGTGGGTTTGACAACCAAAACGACGTTCAGGATTTTTCAAAATTAAAATCAGAGAGGTCGTTAAGACAGTTTTTGAAAAAGATAAAAAAGGTCGATAAAATTTTGTAGTTGGAGCAAGACGTGAAAATTTTTGTTCTGCATGGTTTTTGCAATTTTACAAGTATTTTTGAAATGGTAAAATTTAACTTTAAGTGTGGAAGCATAAGTGCATCTGTTTTTGACGCTTCCGGACCGATATCATTCTACCACATCGGGAAAAATCTGACCACATTTACTACTACGACGACCTAGCCAGATAACCACAGGTATGTCGTATCATTTTGCCATTTTGCAATTTATAATTTTTGCTTTAATGTTTTATTGCCTTTTTTCTGCTTTTTGCTTATGCCTTATTATTCTTTATTTGTACAACATCTTGGGTTGCTTTGCCACGCACTTTTGCTGTGAACGTTTTTTGGCCGAAGTAATCGTCTGTTAGTTGATAAGCACTTTTGTTCGGCGTGATTACTGGCTGATTAAACTTTTGCGTTCGCAAGGCGTCGATAATATGAATGCGATGTGTTCAAACCTTTATATTTTAAAATTATTAATCAATTTTGAATTTTAAATTAATAATTATTTGTTTGAATTTGAACATAGCATTATTTTCGATAATTAGTATCGAACGGCGCTGGTGGAATGCAATAGGCATTGGAGTTCCAAACTGAACGTCATACGTTCAAACCCTGAATATAAGATTTTTACATCTGACATTTTTTTATGTGTTATTTTTATTTATGAGTTTTTTTGAAAATAAGTAGCGTCATAAACCAACGTACAGGATGTTTGATTTTTGTCGTCGACGCTATCGCTTGTTCGGCCCTGGAGTTCGATAGTGGTTCCGCTTGGCGGGATTTGTATTACCACTTGAACTTCCGGCTGATTGTTTTTAGGGAGTAGTTTTCGGCGATAGCATCCAGGCCTCCGTACGGGTTTTGGTTTGCAAACACTGCTAATTTACACCACGTTAAGGCAACGACAAGCTGATTGCCGAGTTTATGTTTATTTTAATAAATTGTGCTACTTATTGTTTTTTTATTGTTTTAATATATTGGTTTTCATTGTCTTGCACTTTTATTTGAATGTTTGACCGAGATGAATGATACGCCGAAAGTTTCGCATTTCTGCTCGATGAGATATTGTATCTTGTCCCACATTCGAATATGTGAATTTTAAATGCCAATGCTGAGCTTTACTTTTTAATAATTATTTTTATTAATTAAATTACATGATTGTGCTAAATTGAGTTTTATTTGTGCATTTGAATTTTACTAGATAACATCAACCGGCGTTGGTCAACTGCAATGACTTTGAAACTTATAAGCGTTTAACACGGGGGGTTGGTTGGAGTAATTGTTTGTATCCTATTTGGTTTAACAACACCTTAAATCATACATTACTTAGGGGGGTTGGTAGGGTAATGTTTGTCTACTTATTGGTCCAATAACATCATGGATCAGGTAAATCTGCTAAGGTTCACTCACCTACTGGTTACCTAACACCATAAACCAGATTACCATTTTATTTTTTTATAACTACGTACCACTACATCCAGGTATTAGTTATTCCACCTTTACAACGGGCAGAGGCTCTGCTTTAGCCTTGGTAGCAATCTTTGTTGGTTAAATTGTTTAACTAAATTTTTGGAATTTGTTCTTCTTTTGTAAGAAGCATTCCGCTTGGCTACCATAAGCTGTAGTAGAGTCCATTTCGCTGCTGTGTGCGCTCAAATATTTTTCGTTTATTTATCATTTTCCTTTTAGTGTCGATTTAATGGACTAAGAGATTTCTGAAATCTGTTATTTCTTCGCTTGGCGCCCGGGCACAGTTATTTTCGCAAAGCAGATCAATTATTTTTATACGAACCCACGAACGCTTTCGAGCGACCCAGCGAGCTCCGACACTGGGTAATTCCTATGAGCTAGCTGCCGTGTACCTTCCAACTACAGGCATGACAAGTGGCGGATGAAGCGGGAAAAGCGACAGGTGAAGTCGAAAGCTTATGCTTTTTATAACCATTTGCCGGGTTATGGCTTTTCTACGTTACACGATATATATTCCTACACTCCAATTTCAAAGAATCCTTCTACATGGCTAAGATTTCCTAGCTCAATGCAGCTTTCCGATGAAGCAAATTACAAAAGCTCTGCAAAATATCGTCGGGTTGTTGGTAAAAGTGACCAACCAACATAAACATAATTTTACAGTAGAGCCATTACAACATTAAATAATATCGAGCATTATTACAAGATCATCTTGATTGAAAATTATTCAATAAAAAATTTGATCTTCTTCATCTTCTTCATCAATCATCTTGATTGAAAATTATTCAATAAAAAATTTGAAGTATTTTAATGAATAATTTTCAATCAAGATGATTTTGTAATAATGCTCGATATTATTTAATGTTGTAATGGCTCTACTGTAAAATTATGTTTATGTTAGTTGGTCACTTTTACCAACAACCCGACGATATTTGAAACACAAAAATTCTAACCATTATGAAACTGTAGTTTCAGTAAAAAAAACCTCGTAGACAAAAAATTATTAAATTCTAGTAATTTTTGAATAAATTTTCCCTTATAAAATAATTTCGCCATCTTCGCACTTTGAGACCTCTTCATGTATAACTATTTAACTATCAAATTTTGTCAAAAACCCACGGAGGATATTTTAACATCTTACATAGTGAAATATTATCGAATTTTATACAAAATAGCAATAAAAATGTTTATATAACAGCTATTTAATTTCAAAGGGGTAAAAATTCACTGACGATATTTTGAATAATTTTACCCCCCGGTAAAAATTCCCTAGGGAAATTTTAGCCCCTTAATATTTATCACGGGGGGTAAATATTCACTAGGAAATTTTTACCGGGGGGTAAAATTATACTAGCGAAATTTTACCGGGGGTAAAATATAAGGGGGTAAATATTCCCGGGTACACCGGCGCTTCATAAAGAAATTTACAAATTGGACATTTTTTATGTCTAATTCAGAGGTTAAGGCCTCTAGGACCTTCCGTAGTAAAAATCTTTATCAATTCCCAAACATTCTGAATCCATTTTAAACTGTAGGTCTCCTTTGTTCATTATATACTTCAAAAGCGCCGACAGGGAAATTCGGAAACGAAACGGTACGAGAATCAAAATTTAAACAGATTTCTGTAATTGACACTAAGCTGGAGTTTATGAAAGCTTGTTTAACACGTTCACTGCTCCCAAAAGGGAAAAAGGTATTCCCAGGTGTTTATATATTAAAAAAACAGTTAAAAAGTAGAGTGATTTGATAGAGTCGATCAAGTCAAGCTGTTTAGAATTTTTATACTATTTTTGGTATACACGCAAGTAGTGTTATATTAGTATATACGAAAATATAGTTGACCTTGTAAATAGATAAATAAACGAATCTCGTTGAGGTCCTTTATTTATATTTTTATGTTTTTGTATCATTTTAGCCTTGAAAATGGGCCAATAAACGGCCCGAAACGTCGGGAAAAATTTAATTTTTTCAATAAAGACCTAGGACCTCAACGAGATTCGTTTATTTTTTTTTATATTAGTATATTTACTATGTTTCAAAATTTTTAAACAAAATTTATTTTTCATTTCGTCCTTAAAATACGATAACTCCCTAGTGCTTAGGTGCTTAACTTACAGTTTTCTTTTACAAATTTGCTTGTATTCACAGATTCATTATTGATATATTTCGAGAGTTACAGAAGTAAGCGAAATGTATTTTTCATTCATCCCTAAAGGCAACCCAGTAGTGCTTAAATTTTTTTTTAACTATATTTGTTGTATTTACAGGTTTAATATTGATATGTTTACACAGTTACAGAATTTTTAAACAAATATTAATTTATTCACAAGTTGATTTAATTTTTCATTCGTCCCTAATAATAACCACTGAGGGCTTAACGTTTTTTTTTTATACAAATTTTGATGTATTTTTAGCAAGAGGATATGCTGGAAAATATGTTCCTCAATCAGGATTCGAACCCCGGAGTAGTAGATGTGAATAAGGGTGTTTAAACAACTGCGCTACCAAGGAGATTAGTTTTTCTAGCATGGAACTTCTATACCTATATCATGCACTAAAAATTATAGGACAACTAACTACATATTCAAAAGTTTATTAGTTTTTTACAGAGTTACAAAATTTATAATCAGAATGTATTTTTCATCTCTCTCTAAATGTAATCCCTGAATGCTTATATTTATTTTACTATTTTTGAAGTATTCAAAGGTCCATTATTTGTTTATTTACTGAGCACAGAAATGATTAAACAAAGTTAATTTTTCATACTTCCCTATAAACCACAACCGGATTGTTTAGAATTTTTTCACTACATTTGTTGTATTCGCAGTTTCAATATTAGTTTATTAACAAACTAACATGATTTTTAAACGCCTATTAGTTTATTCACAGGTTTTCAAAAATAAATAGGTTTTTTAAAACCAACCCCCGAGTGGTTAGGATTTTTTACTACTTTTAATGAATACACGGGTTTAATATTTACTCATTCATACAGCAACAGAATTGTTAAAGAAATATTATGTCTTGTGTAAACCAGCGAGCGGAACTACGAGCCGAACCTTTCTTCTTGCAACAAAAGCACGAGCCATTGCTCTGCGAGCTGTCCCCACTTCTACCATTTATCGACGTGAGTTGAAAAGCTTGTATTTTTTCCGCGAACGGATCTGCGAGCGGCTCGCCGATCTGCTCGCTAGTTTGTATTTCGATACAAAATGTATTTTTTATTCCCTCTCCAAAAACAGCCCCGGAGTACTTAGAATTTTATTGGTGTTATTGATGTTATGTTACCTTTATTAATAAATTAAAATCTTTTGTTTATTATAAATACTTGTGTATCACTGGTGATCCTTGTGGTACTTATCCTGTTAATGGCGATTACTAAAGCACGATATAAATGTATAACCGTGGTAATTAATTGCTAATGATTTTACGAATGTCATTTGATACCCAGCATTCAGTAATTGCGATTAAAAACCGTTGATTTTGCGTGATAAATAAACTATTAATGTTACGAAAAAAAGTTACAACATCTTTATTTATTAACTTATCGTTTCCTTGACGACCGTGACCTTGCTTTCTAAGGCCGTACGAAAAACCAAAAGAGAGTGGACGTTGCTTATTGGTAGTTCTTGCTTTTGTTAGGGAATTCTGGCCAGGTGGTGAGGCCGACAAACCGCCTAATGGCTGCGATTATACCTGGCACTGTGGCTCAGTCTAGGAATGAGCAATAAAAATGCTCCCCTGAAATACTCAATATATGTCGGACGGAGTGGAGTCGAATTGGAGATAAATTGGATCGTCAAACTTATATCACTTTCAAACATTTTTTAAAGTTTAAATCTGTTTTAATTAAAATACGAAACAATTATATAAAACACCTTAAATTTAAACTTCAAATCCGACAGGTTTTGTTTCCAAATACACAATCCTTACTGTAACTGTAAATAATACAGGTTTACTCACGAAATTAAAGAGCTTAATAAAATTTTAAATTAAAACAAAAAACAAAAAAAAGACGATAAAATGATTTTAATTAGTTTTTAATTAATTTCAGAATTCTGTGAGTAAAAATGTATATTTACATTGCGGTTTTGGTATTTCGAAATAAAATCTGTCCGATTTGAAGTTTAAGTTTATTTTAAATCTAAATCCATAATTTATTAAAATGTTTTTCATAGGTATTATTTTAATTAAAAAGATTTGAACTTCTAAATAAATTTGTTAGGACTTCTAAAATAATTTTTGGAAAATAAATCAGTTTGATAATCTGAGGTGTCTCTAATTTAACGTGTCTGCAATTTAACTACGCGACTCGTCCGACGTGTCTGTAATTAAAATACGCGATACGTCCGATGTGTCTGAAGTTACTCTCCAAGACAATTTAGTGTAAATACGTTTTTACTCATAAAACCAATAAGGTTTTTAATTCTTTGAGTAAAAATGTATTTATGTACATTATGGACTCTATTGTTTTATGGTTTCTATTTATTTTAACCGTTATAAATAATTTGAATTTCTAGCGAAATTTATAGAACTTCTAAAGAAATTTTTAGGAAAAACAAGTTCGACAATTCAATGTGGGATAATTTAAACACCTGAGCGATAGCTCAGAGATCAATCTGTCTGGCTGTAACTGGAGTGATGCGAACGGCACCAACCGTAGCGCTTGATACCCTTCTCTGCCTCCCTCCACTTGATCTTCATGTGCAGGAAACGGCGGTCAAGACAGCTCTCAGGTTGCGCAGTTGGAAAGCCTGGACTTATAGGCGAGGAACTGCGGGGCATACGCAGATCCTGGAGGAATATTCCAAACGAATACCTCTTCTGCTACTTGAATCCGACAGAATCCACCCTAAATATATATTTGACAGGAAATACAATGTACTGTTAAACGCAAACGAAACATTTGATTACGATTACATTTGTTTTCGGATGGCTCCAAAAATAATGTTGGATCGGGTGCAGGAATTTTCTCTGCTGAACTTGATCTAAACATAAATATACCGCTGGGTAAATATATACATCTGTGTTCCAGGCGGAGCTTGTGGCTATACTACACTGCGCAAAAATAGTTCAGGATAGGAGTATTCAGAACACTAACATACAAATACTATCAGACAGCAGAGCGGCTCTTGTGGCACTTCGGGGCCACAAAGTCACTTCTGGTCTGGTGCTTGATTGCATCCAGGCGCTAAATGATATATCAATTCAAAATGTCCTTTCTCTCTGCTGGGTTAAGGGACATAAAGTTAACGAGGGTAACGAAAAGGCTGATGAGCTGGCAAGAAATGGCTCCAATGGTCTTCCCTGCGGCCCGGAGCCGATGATTACGCCCGCTGTCAAAACCATAGATACTCTCCTCAAACACTATACCCTAGAACTGCACACCAGCAGATTTCTACAAGGAACTACATGTAACCAAGCTAGAGCAGCAATACGCGTGCCTTCGTGGAAACATACAAGATACTATATGAAGCTGTCCAGAGTCAATCTGCGGACAATTGCAAGGATATTGACTGGACATTGCAGATTATTTATTTATTTAATAGTTTAAACAACCTCCTAACAGTATAAACTAATTATAAGGAGAGTGTATACAGAACAAAACAAAATAAACATCTCCACACTATGGGGTTTGCAGATGACCCTTTATGTCGTTGATGCAACAAAGAGGAGGAGACAGCTGAGCATGTGCTTTGTTACTGCCCAGCTTTGACTTCTATGAGAGGATCCATGTTGGGAGACTTCTGGCCTAACATGGCCAGAATCAGTGGCACCCCACCCGCCAGGATCCTGGAGTTCATCCTCCAGTTGGGATGGCTTAGGGAATGATGGAGCGGGGGGTCGCTGAAATTGTGCTGAGGTAGCACAAGGGGCCCAATTTAGTAGCCTAAGTGCGTGTGAGTTTTCTTGCCCTCCACCTATAATCCAGAATCCAGAGATAGGTTCGACGTGTCTCCAATTTAAACTACGCGACCCGTCCGACGTGTCTCCAGTTCAAATACGTGACACGTCCGACGTCACTCTCACTGCGTTATTAAGGTTATTATATGATCGGGATTTTTAAATCGCCGCTTAAACGATTAAACTACCAATATAAACAATTACACAGAAAAACAATATTAAATAAGGGTGTTACAGGTTAAATTCATTTGTATTCATGTTAGATGTCAAATATGAAGACATCCCTTCGCTATAACAGTGTTGAAGGTCACTCGATGTCACTCCTAATCCGAAAGCGTGGCCACTCTAAAATTTGGTATGTAAGTAGCCAAAAGTATAATAAATAAAATATATTTTTTACGGAAGGGCACTCAAAACTAAAATTTGATCAGGGCCTCCATTTTGTGACCTTAATTATTTACACAAAAAAACTCATTAAAAAGGCCTATTCAATATCTTCATTTCACAAAAAAATTCATATCTACACAAAAAATTACGGGTCCGTTTATTTGGAATAACTTAGAAGTATACTAAATTTGAGCAAAATCAAAGAGAAACATGAAATTACGTTGGTTGATTTGCTATGGAATGATAATCGTTTTTCAATTTCATATCAAACCGTGCGACTCTATAGCCGTATTTGGAAAAAAATATGGTTTTGTTCGATTAGAGAATGCAAACAAAAATCATGAATGGTGGTAAATATTTTTATTCCCCCCCCCCCTTCCGAAGAAACTCTCTAAATTCCTAGCTTGATTCTCCCCAAATTTGTAATTTTAGTTCCTATGACGTATTTCTCGTCTATAACTCGCTTAATTTTATTTTTAGGGAAAATTACCATCATACCAAAATTAAAGAGCATAAAATTCTGTACAAAATGGTAATTTCAGCTGACGACGAAAATGACATGCAAGAAATTTTTTTTTCCAATTTCCATTTTATAACATACCTACCTATGTAAAGTTCATTTTGTCGTGAATTTTATGCTTTTCAATTTTAATTGGATGATTTTTTTCTCATCCTTTTCCTTCCCCAAGAGAGGAAGAAGCCGATAGGGGATTTTAAATAAATTTTAGGGGGTACCTCAAGATATTCAAAAAATACGCAACATGTTTACCAAATTTCAGTTATCTCGGATTTTTGTCTGGAATAATACGATTTCATTTCACATTATTATCTTCATTCGGCTTAGCTTAATGTATGTATAATAATTTGAATTGTATTCTCGCAAATATGAAATGTATACAATAAAAGGTAAAACCTGCTTAGATATAAAAATTGAATTATTCTAGAAACCATAAAATTAATTTATTGAAGCTTTACTTTCAAAACCACAACAGAGAGCAAAAAAATACGTCATTCCAACAAAAGCTGGATGTAATTGAAAGCACGAAAAGGGATTCAGCATAAATTATCACGTCAGCATTGACACATTCATTTTGTTCATTCTCCTAAAATTTAAAAAATTACCTTTACCAGTGAAACAAAAAGAATTCATAAGCTATTTAAAAAAAATGCAGTTCTCTTAAATTACATTGTTCTAATCCTCTTTAATAATTAATTAAGAATCTTAAAATAACTTAAATTAATTTAGCAAAATTTTTACGGCTGTTCATTCGCTTACAATAGCGTGTAACTCGAACTTGAGAAATAGCACAATGAGTTTTCATTAATTTTCCTCTACACGCGCAAAACTTGGAACACAAAACACGTAAGTATCTTAAATTTAATCATTTCAAATTAATGTTTTCAATTAACCAATTAAAGTATATTTTACTTCTACAAAACAATATCTTCTAACGTTTTCCTTAAAGTAAATTAATTATAATTTATAAAGCGCTCAATATTTGTCTTGTCTTTGTTTTATTTGGAAATTAAATTTATTATTGTAGTTCGGAAAGTGTAGGTGTCCCCAAATACTAGTGTCCCTCTTAAATCAATGTTTCAATTACTTAAAATAATAAAATAAAAAAATGTATGTAGTGGGCGAGCTCCCTTTAACATTTTTTTATTTTTATTCGAAATGTGCGTATTAACTTACACATTGGTGGCAGCGGTGGGATAATTACTGAAATGTTAGGAATTACAGGTAGTTGATTTAGGTGTTGATGTGAAAGCAAGTTCGTAGTTGTTACTTCTTGTTCTGAACATCAGGTGAAAGAAAGGCAATTAGTGAAACAAATAATATCGAAGTTTAAATAAACATGGCATAACAAAACTACCAACAGTGTATATTAACAATGGAAATAGTATTTAGCCAGCGCAGTAAGTTTTTAACGGTTATCTTAATTAACCACCCCGGAGTTAATTCTATCCTAGGAAGGTTCACCAAACCCGTCAAATGAGTGGAAATGGGAAACTAATGGTCGTCAGTTTGAATTTCGGTTACTTCCTATTTCGGATTCCACGTTAAGCTGTAGATCCTATTATAACGTAGGTACTTATCGTCAATATTATATAGTCAATAATAGTAAAAAATGTAATATTCAAAACATTTTAAGAATTTATATGAAAAAGCCATTCCCGAGTACATTTTTAAGTTAGGTTAAGTTTAATAAATTATATAGATGGTCGAGTCAATATGAATGGTTAAAATAGTGTCCACATACAATTTAAAATTCAAATTAAAATTATATGAATGAAGTAAGAAACTATTATCTTTAACCAATTATGAATTTATAACAGTATTGTCGCGATTTTGGTATAAAGATTTGAATTTGTGCGAATATGAATGATATTTGAATTTCAAAATTATTGTTGGGAAAATTTATTTTTGGTTGGGATTATGTTTTCACGGTAAAAAGGTAGGAGAGTAGAGCCGAATTGAAAAGAATGTGTTGTTGGCCTTTGTCGGCGTAGACACACAAAAAAGTTTGTGAAAAAGTAGCTTTTGAACCTTCAATGTATGAGGCAAGTATGCAAAAACGTCCACTCTAAAATTTGACCCACACTCTACGATGATCAAACGTGTACTCTAAAATTTGACCCACATTCTACGATGGTCAAACGTTCAGTTTCAAATTTGACCTACACTGTACGGTGGTCGAACGTGGACTCCCCTGCTCAATAATTTCCTTAATCTCATAATAATCTCCTTCTCGACGTCCAAACTCAGAAAACCACTCAGTTCACCATAATCCATTAAAATTGTCACATTTTGCTAATGTGTAATGTTCCACGATCAAAGATGACGTTATCAAAAAAATCTATAGAGCGAAAATGCCGCGCAATTCAAAATGACACCTCTTAATGAATCACCCTGTATTATATTTCTCCATCCGCTACATAGTATGAGGGCTAATCAACCGCACTGTTTAAAATATTGGTTATTTAAACGGTTAACTTGTACAAACATATTTTAATATCTCTATAGTCGACTCATCGATATATATAAAATATTTGGTGCATTATTAATAAAAATACAAATACTTTTTTTTAAATTTTTGTTAGAGTTATTCGGTTATAAATTTCCTTTTTGTACACAAAAGAACGACTTTGTTTTTTAAAATTTTCACAAAGTGATCATCTATTTTCCTTATAGTAGAAAGATAAAATCTTTTGTTTGCGACGCTGCAAATAGAATATCAACAAGGGTAATAAAAGTCAATAATTCTTATATTCAGGAGAGGGTGGTGTATCACAGTATAAACAGGGTCACAGGAAACAGTATATTTTATTAAAATATATTGATTAAAATTAGTATCGACGTTGATTGAAAACCAATAATAATAATAATCTTCCGATGCCAATTAAATTTTCCCTACTTATCTGTTTACAAACTTTGAATATGAGACTTAATCGCTGGAGGCGAATCCAGCAAATGTGGTCAACCCTTACGTTCGATTTTCCTCTCGTGTCTTGATTAATAGTCAAAATTTCATACATATTAAATTAATCGCAACCTGAGTTATTTTAGTTCCGACATTATTACTTATTAACTTGAATTTAAGAATTCGTGAGCGTTCCCAATTTCCCCCAAAAATATATTTTTACCCCAATTCTGTTTAAAATTTAATCAACTATTCAGTTGACACTAAAGGAAAGTATTGTATGATAATAAATGAATGCAAGAAACATTTTCAATGGAAAATGAAGAGAAAAGTTAGTTCGTTTTCCATTCACTTCAAAATACATTCACTCCGTACCTATTATGGGGTGGTTAGTGTTTCAATATCCTTTTCAAATTTATTTACATTAAATTACAAAATTACAGCGACGCGACGCTTTCAATTTTCTAAAGTGTCCACTAGGAGTTCAAATTGAATACACGTCTCAAACTTCATTCAATCAATATGCTTTCAATTTTTTTTAAAACTTTGACCAAAAATTAATCTCTACCACATATAGCTACAAGTGAAAAATTTAATTTTTATAAAAAATTGAGTACCTACCCAAATTGAGCTAATTAAAATGTGTAAGGTATATCCCAGTACGTTCAAGATAAGAATGCACTGCACGGGTATCTCGTGGAAATGAAAAGAAATTTCACAAAAATCAGCATTAAAATACTAAAAATTGTTCTATGTTTTCTTTTTCTCAACTACGAGGGTTTGAAGGCGTCAATTTAAAAAAAATTAAAAAACAACATTGAATTCGATAAGCCAATCGCAGTCGCTCAAGTTTTAACTTTCCCGAAGCGACTCTGTGTACAAATTTACAAAGTGCAAAATTAGATGGAGTGTACAATTTGTTTATTATTGGCGAACCGTAAACGGTTTTAACATTCAGAAGGCATCATTGAAGCATGCAGATTTTGGGTCAATTAGATTGTTGATATACGATATTGGCTTTAAGAAAATGACACTAACCCTGTTATTTTATGAGGACGTGTGGTGATCATAATATTACAGTTAAAAAGGGGTTTCTTTTTTTTGGGCGATATACGACTTTATAGGATTATTTTTTTACAAATAACTACATTACGGATTTATTCTGATTAAGCATACGTATAACAAAAAAAAATTTGAATCTTTAGTAGTCAAAAATGCAATAATTGCTATTTTATGTTTTGTAATATAAATTAAACTATTTACAATTCATTAAAGGTAAATAGGTAATTCAAAGCTTTATTTTAATTTTGTTATTGTTGAAGTTTTGCAGAATTTAACTGTTTACTCAAATATATAAATTATTAGCTTGTGAAAATTGTGTGAATTACATATGGAAACTATTTACGCTTGATAAACTGCAAATACGTTAAATTTAACATACACATACCAAACATATGTGTACATACCTAATCCGCCATTTCCTTACGGGGTAGACAAGAAACTGTGTACATAGCTCGAAAAACTTCTTAACTAATCCATTTTCAGTAACCCTCTCAACACCTCTTTCGCTTCGACAACATCCACACAACGAGTGCATTGTATGGAATTCTTTTAATTCGCACACTCTTTCATTATACATTTCTTCGTCACTCGGTTCACAGTCATTCTTTTATCATCAAAACGCATCACATAATTTTGGAAAGATAGAGTCATTGTATTTCTCGCTATATTGGAGCTATTTTATGCATTGTATAATTTATTTTCATTTTCGGTGATTAATACACGAATCATTACCGTATTGCACCATTATCACATCGATATTCTCCATTTGCACACCATTCGTGTTATCACAAGCATCCCTCATTCACTTATTCATAAAAACATTAATCAAACATAGAAACATAAAACGTCCGTGTCGAATTGACTGTTAAGGTCAGTTTTACTATATCAGTTTAAGCTAAGTCCAACCCTGAGCCTGTCGTCAGCTTGAAAATAATAGTCTTCCTTTCTTACTTACATATAATTCAAGTATATTTCGCCCCCCCGCCCCCATCGGGCTTCGAGTTCGAGCTTCAATCACCTTATTGCCGATGTTCCAGCTTCAAAGGTTTTTAATAACAATTTTGGCAGGGACTGTAGAAATGTTTCCCCCCCCCCCCCAATAGTGATTTTTCAATAAAATTAATACCAATCTTGTTAGTGTCGCGAAAACCGTTAAATTTTCGCTCCATCCGCAGCTTGTCACGTCTGTAGGTGAAGGGTACAAGACAGCTAGCTCATAGGAATTACCCAGTGTCGGAGCTCGCTGGGTCGCTCGAAAGCGTTCGTGGGTTCGTTTAAATATAATTGATCTGCTTTGCTAAAATAACTGTGCACAGTGCGCCAAGCAAAAAATAAAAGATTTCAGATACCTCTTAGTCCCTTAAATCATCACTAAAAAGAAAATAATAAATGAACAAAAAATATCTGAGCACACACAGATGTGAAATAGACTCTACTATAGCTCATGGTAGGTAAGCGGAATACTTCTCATGAAAAAGAACGAACTCCAAAACCTAGTTAAACAAATTAAATAACAAAAAATCACTACCAAGGCTAAAGCAGAGCCATTATCCGTTGTAATAGATGGAATAACTAGTACCTAGATGTTGTGGTACTTAGTTATGAAAAAATAAAATGATAAAATGGTTTATGATGTTATGAAACCAGTAAGTGAACGAACCTTAGCAGATTCTCCTGATTCATGATGTTATCGAACCAGTAAGCAGTCAAACATTACCCAACCAACCTCCCATAAGATCCACGGCAAGCTAAAACGTATTTTAGCTTGTGGAATAACCACATAAAAATCAAAATTAACAACACATCAAAATCAATAAAACAAACATAAATTGGCAACCAAATGGTCGTTGCCTTGACGTGGTGGAAATTTGCGATGTTTGCAGACCAAAACCCGTACGGAAGCCTGGATACCATCGCCGAGAACTACTCCCTAAAATCGATCAGCCGAACGTTCGAGTGGTCATACAGATCCCGCCAAGAGGAACCATTAGCGAACTTCGCAGTCGAACAAGCGGGAGCGCCGACGTCAAAAATCAAACACCCTGTACGTTGGTCTACATCGCCGATTACTTTCAAAAAAAAACATATAAATAAAAATAAACACATAAAAAATGTCGAATATAAAAATTTCAAATTCAAGATTTGAACGTATGACGACCAGTTTGGATTTCCTATGCCAACGCATTCAGCCAGCGCCGTTCGATACCATTCATCGAAAATAATGCTATGTTCAAATTCAAACAAATAATTATTAATTCAAAATCCAAAATTGATTAATAATTTTAAAACACAAAGGTTTGAGCATATCGCATTTATATCGACGCCTGCGAACGCAAGAGATTAATCGGCCTTTAATCACGTCGAAACAAAAGTGCAAGCATGCAAACTGACGATAACTTCGGCCAAAAAAACGTTCGTAGCAAAAGTGCGAGGCAAAGGAAACCAAGATGTTAAACAATTTAAAAAAACAATAAAACACAAGACACAAAAAAATGATACTAAAGTACCTGGAGACGTCTGGTTAGGTCGTTAAAGTAAAAATGCGGTCAGAATTTTCCCAATATGATAGCGATCCCTCATATGGACATCAGTTTCCAAAAAATATCGGTCAGGAAGCGTAAAAAAATTGGGTTCGCGCTAAAAAGAACTGCACTCGTGCTTCCGCACTTAAAACTTAAATTTTACCACTTTAAAATTATTCGTAAAATTGCAAAAACATGCAGAGCGAAAGTTCACACGTCTGCCTTGTACTACAAAATTTTATCGACCTCCACTTTTTGTAAACTGCTTTACCGACCTTTTTGAATTAATTTCGAAAAATTCTGACCGTCATTTTGGTCACCTAACCCACAGGCGTAGAAATACACAAATCCTTAATTAAATTCGGTCGACTTTAAGATGGTAAAAATAAGTCGACCTATCCAGGTATCAAAAATAAGGATTAAAAAATAAACTGCCTCACTGCGCGAACATAGTAACAGTTTACTGTTACAATCTATCGAGAATCGCTTGAGCTTCAATGAACTTCTATTCCTATCGTTTGAAACCCAAAGGTAAAACAATTAACGTTTAACAGATTGTGAAATTGCAATTGTTTTACAGACATCGCTCCTAGCAAGTTGCGAGCAGAATTTTAGTGTTGCTGATAATAATTAAAATAGTTTTCATGTTTTAAAATTGAAAGAAGAAACCAATCATCAATATGCTTTTATTCCTTTCGTTTCGACCTTAAAGATAAAAAAGTAGCACACTGGGTACACAGTTCTTAGACCTCTATACACACAGAGTATTTCCAACACGATTTAAAACGCTCTGTATGATTTTGAATTATGCGGACACACAGACACGGAGCCAGATCATAAGGCTTCTTGTTATACTTTATATAGAAGCCTAAAAAGTTACATGGTTTTAAAGATTGAGGAATCGTAAACATTTAACGAAAGTTGCTCCGAGCAAGTAGCGTTTAAAATTTGATTGTAAATTGTTACTTGTAAACGTGTAAGTTTTAGTTCAACCATTTTTGTTTGAAATTCGAAATTACAGAAAATAAAGTTAGAATTTTTTTGGAAACCCTAAAAATGTTACACCATGACGGGTTTTTTCCAAACAATTATTTTTTCCTGTTTAGTAATTGTAAGTTTCCGGAAAATTGGTTCAACTGCAGCATTGGGGGTCGTCTATAAAGGACGTTATAAAGAACGACGAGGGTTTACAAAATGTGTCTAAATGTGATCAGGGGGGAGGGAGGTTGAACAAATGTGACGTCAACATAAAAATCCCATATTTGGGATTTTTCTGAAATTTGTGTTTGAATGGTTTTTTATGATATATTTTGTAAAGAAATTTATTTACGCTTTATATTCCAAATGTCGCGTAAACAATGTCGTGTCAAGTTAGATTTTAGGCAAAGGAAGGGGGGGGGGTTGAAGATTGTGACCGACTTACAACGCTGTAAATATTTTACCACTAAGGTTCAATAGAAGGGAGTAAAAACTTATCGAAGACCACATGATGCTTAAACGATTGACACAAATTTTATTCAAAACTATAAATTAAATAATTAAAAAATTCGAGAGCAAACCATTTTCGCGAATAACTTGCTATTTTATTGCTATTGCATAGGATTGCTATAGACTAGCAAATTATTTTTATCGACAATAATGATAAAATTAATTATTATTAGCAATACTAAAAATTTGTACCCCAAAATACCCCAAAATTTGGGGGTTAAATTTCTACAGATCCTCCCAAATTTGCTCCAAACAATTGAATTTTTATTAAAAACCTTTAAAGCTCAAACATCAAGAATTGAACCTCATTGAAAATCAAACGAAGCTCAAACCTTCGACACTAATTTAATTTAAAAATTCGGGGGTGGGGGGGGGTAAATGTACCTGAATTGCAAGAAAAGAAGACTATTATTTTCAAGCTGAAGGCAGGCTCACGGTTGGATTTAGCTTAAACTGGTAGGGGGGCGAAATGTAAATGTCAAAAAAAATATTAGTAATCGCATACTAGAATAGACCAGGTTACAACGGTAATTACTTTGTAGGTAAGCTAGAATAACATCAATAAACTCACTCATGCATTCATCACGATATCTAAAAATCTGAAATTTTAAGTGGTTATGCTAATGTATTGATATTTGAAATCAGATAAGAAAGTAAACCGCGGAATTTTACTTTTAACCACTGAAAATATAAAAGGAAGAAGTCAAAGAAAGGCCAAGGAAGTCCAACATTATGTATCTTACACAGCTATTCTGACTAACAAATGAAAATCAACCAATCAACCAAAGAAACGAACACTTGAATAATTAAATTTTCAGTATTAGCAGTATTAGTTAAAAATGCATAGCTATTTTTTAGCCTACACCAAATAATTATGAATTTAAAAAGGAGTGCGGGGGAGGGAGGGGGTAAACCAAATTGAATATTGGAACAAATATTTTTAGAAAACAACATGGTAAAAATAATTGAAAATGAATAAAATTTCTAGTCAATAAAAAATTATGAATTTAAATTGACTTGAATAATTTGAACAAAAATGTTTGGAAAACAACGTGGCGTTTTAATACGCATTTTTGTAAATAAACCAAATATTTACAAAAAACAAAATCAATGAGCAATTATGAATTAAAATTAAATAGAATTGAATAATAACAATAATAAAAGGGAGGCGGAATTGAATTAAATAATTATAGAACAAAATTGATAGCATACGGCATCAATGTTTGGGTATTTTACAATTTCCATTACGCCAATTATTAATTAAAAAGTTACATTAAATTAAACTTGTGTGACAATCGCAATTTGAGACGATGTATCGCTGAAGGAATTTCCAAAATAGGAATTTCACGGTGAAATAAAAAAAAACAATTTGAAAACCAACAATTTATTAGTTTAATTTTACATTTTAAAAACAACTTATAACTTAAAAAATATCCCCCTCCACCGCGGGAAACGAGAAACTTAAAGAACTCAAAGTTTTTTGTTTGTTTTAAATGACTAAATTAAAAAATTAATTTTTAAAAAAAAGAACCAATAAAGACCGAAAGTAGTCGACACAATTTGTTTTTCCATGCAAGGATGTACCCACCTCCACATTTTTTATATTGAAAACCTTGCACAAGGAGTAAATTAATTTTATTCCATAGTATCTACATAAAGTATTTTCTCCCAGAAACTAATTTGTTACTAAGGACGTTTTAACTAAGCACATTAAGATATACAATTTTATAAATAAGTAATTATTGAAAGAGATGCAAATTAATAGAATAATATTTTAAATATTAATCTATTTACTAACAGTAACCTAAACTAAAGTAAGTACAATAACAATTGATGTGAAACAAAAATGCAAAGCCAATAAAACCTCGACAGATATCTAACCTAATTTAAAACTGTAGCTGATAATTTCTACAGAGAGAATAACGCGATGTAACATGTAACCTAATTGGGATTTTACCTACTTAACAACTACTTGTATGCTTAGCAATTAAAAGATTACATTTTTGCTCCTTCTGCTCACTCGATACGGCTGTGGAAATAACAATCGCCTATTGGATGAGGTGATAAAATAAAAATGAAAAATAACAATGAAATGAATTGCAAGAACAATATACTCCACGAAATCAGCCTAAAAATGTTAACATACCCGTGAAAATTAGAAAGTACATAAATCTAACAAAAATAAAACACAATAATTTTAATAAAAGGGTCGACAAATCTTGAGCAACGAAAATTTTGGGTTCTGGCTTCAAAAAATTGCTTATTTTAATTCTTTTAAATTCATGGAAAACTGGATAATGGAATGTTCCCTCTAATTTTACATTATTTACTTTCCCTAATCAATAGGGAAATTTATATCCGATTAAACATGTCATCTAAGAGCATGAATAATTTCCCCAAACGAAAACAATCCCCTATACCTTAAATGCGGAGGACGATAAGCACGTTGTATTATTTTGATAAAAAATTTACTTAATAGTTTATAGTATGCATACGCTATAAGAACATAGTTTGTGAGTAATTCAAATATTAATTAATAATGTACAAATATTAACACACAATAATTAAATACATCGCGAAGGTTGACCTTAAGCTTAGGATTATTATTAAGCTACTTATTATTTGACGATACTTACTATAATGGTTTGAAATACCATATCAGAGATATTTCAAAAAGCATTTCAAATATTTACTCCTGGTTTTTCATAAAGCTTTTCATAAACCGTTATATTAAGACTAACCGATAATTTATTGCGCTGTTAGTAATACTAACAGACGTTTTCTATTGGTTAGGTACTTTTATGGTCTCAAAATAAAATAAAATTTTTTTAGATTACTCTTTAATAAATCTGTACAACAATAAAGCTTTTTATCAGGAACTTTTTTTAATAAGGACAATTTTGGATGTGGTGACAGTTCTGTCATTCTATTTTTTGACATGCATCAAGAAATAAAAGGTCTAAAATTTTTAATTACATCTTCAATTTCAATCGAAAAACGCATGAAACTAATTAAAATCCACTATGAAAATGGTGATCTGTGAAAATTACATGCACATTACATGTCACAAAAAAAAATTTGGAGGTTAAATTTGAGTCCACTGGTTCGGTACATAACATTCCAACAGCAGCACGTGTTCTCCGGGTCGTTCAACTGAAAATATCGCTGCTGTAAGCGAAACTGTTGAGGAAGAACCAAATTTACCAATTCCACGGCGATCTCAACAATTGGGCCTATCTACGAGCACCACATGGCGAATTATGCGTAAACATTTGGATTTAAAACCTTCACGCGGGCGACCATTCTGTTCGTTGAAAATTCGTTAATTTTATACGTTGGTTTTTCTGAAAAAAATATGGCCACTGAAATATTGAATTTATTGCAAACGAAATTTCCCGATCGAATAAATTCGCGTAATTCTGTAGTCAATTGACCGCTTAGATCATGTGATTTAATGCCGTTAGACTATTTGTTGTAGTTCTATGTGAAAGATCAAGTTTGTGCAAATAATCGACAATCCATGGAAGCCTTGAAAACCAATATCCTACGCGTAATTGGTGAAATAGAGCCGCAATTATGCAAATCTGTAATAGAAAATTTTGACAATAGGATCGACGCCTCTAAACGTGGTCTTGGTGCGCATTTGTCCGATATTATCTTATACACTCATAAATTGTAGACTTTCTAAATAATACATATTAAATCATTACAAAAATACAAAAATTTAATCCAAAATGTGTACTTTATTTAAAATGAAAAAAGAGAGTCCTTGTTGAAAACTTATTTACTTCCAAAAATTAAATTATTTTTCATACTGAATTTGAAAAATTTCTTTTATACCCAGTTTGAAGTACTATTAAAATATTTTTTATGAACAGCTTGAAAAACGCGCTCATGGGTTGTGTGGAAAAGAGTGTAATATATGCTGAATTTATTTTATTATAAAATTCGCAACAAAATCATAAGAAGTAAAAGTACAATATGTGCATATATTTATCTGGAAAAACGTTTTTCACTTATTGTAATGGAGAGTATCTCGCTCTAGAACCTCAGTTATAACCATTTTTATCAAAAAGCTAGCGATTTGCGAGTTATCACGAAACCAGAGCGCACGAAACAAATTATGCGCTGTGTGCCAAAACCCACCCCCAACTTCTGGCCGCTATACCGCGAGAACTATGGCTTTTATAGCAAACTGAGTCACATCAATTTTATTCAAAATTTGCTTCCGCTTAATTTGACCAGATATAAAATTTTTCAGGCGAATGCGAAAAACTACTAGCTTTAGCGAAAAACTTCACGTATTCGCCGTTTTCTCACGCTGAAAAGCGTCAAAGTGATCACCAGAAGATAAGAAAGCAAAACCGACGTATTTAGAAAATTAAGAAACGAAATTGCTTTCAGAAAATCGCTTTTAAACGGCAGTGCAGTGGTTGGAACCGCAACAATATTTTACTAGGATTTTGTTTATTATTCATGAAACTATTTTCCACACGAGTATTTCAGCAAAGTAAAATAATTCAACTTGAACTAATTTACTACATTGTAGTTTTACGTACCGACACAAAAACTTAATTGCATCGTTCGCTTTTACAATAATCAAATCGGTTCATTTTTAAAATTTATTAAATTTTTAATTAAACCTAGGAGGATATGTTTTGCACCGCTGAAGGATGAACTTTTTCAGTTTACGCTTAATTCTCTTCATTTTCGATATGGCATTGCGTAATGCCTAGGTTTTGTTTTTGTTATTTAAATGAACACTCGAAACGTCCTTTTGTATGATGGCTATAACTTTGCACTTAACATTAATACTATAAGTATGTAAATTCCGGAGCTGTTTTATCAAAATTTCAGACGTTTTAAGCGAAGAGCTTGTTACATAAGTGTACATAAATCATAAACAGTGACGACGCGTATGAGAAACGTTAGCTTGTGCTTTCTCGATTTATGGATTATGAGAAGGTAGGTAACTTCATAATTTCCGTTTTAAGTAATTGTCTTTTATTTTATTTATAAAGGGTGCTCAAAAAGTGATATAAAAATACGTTCAATGAAGGGAAAAATTAAAAAGAAGTAGCGGAATTAGGATCTTAAAAATTTTATATAATTGTATGGTGGCAGCATAAATATTATGGGAGGGGCAAATTTTTGACCACTTTTTCCAATATTTCTGGCCTTTTTTGGGCCTGCTGAAACGGCTTGCTGAATATTGACCTCCAATGCTTTCAGAGTTGTTGGTTTGTTAGCATAAACCATAGATTTAACATACCCCCAAAGAAAATAATCTGGACGCGTCAAATCACACGATCTTGGAGGCCAATTGATAGGACCATTTCTTGAAATAATGTTGTCGCCAAATTGTCCTTTCAATAAATCGGTGGTTTCGGTAGCTGTGTGGCACTTAGTACCATCCTGTTGAAACCATAAGTTGTCGATGTTTAACTATTGTATTTTAGGAAACAAAAATGTATTGAGCATGTCGATATCTCACACCATTTACCGAAACGGTAGCTCCTTCCTCATTTCGAAAGAAATATGAATCGATGATGCCGTTGGCGTGTATTCCACACCAAACAGTTCATTTTAATGGATGCAATGGAATCTCAAGATAATGTTCCTGATTGGTCTCAGTCCATATACGGCAATTTTGCTTATTCATATACCCTTTCAACCAGAAATGTGCCTCATCACTGAACAAAATTTGGCAGTAAAAAAATGGATCCACTTCCAATGGGTTGTGAGCTCAATCTGCAAACGCACGACGCAGTCGATGATCATAGGCTTCAATTCTTGAACCAACTGGATCTTGTAAGGATGTAAACCAAGATCTTGATGTAAAATTTTCCATGTAGTGGGCGGACAAAGCCCAAGTTGTTGAGCACCATGGCGAATTGAAATGTTTGGGTTCTCTTGTACACTTTCACTCACAGAAACGATAGTTTCTTCGGTACTAACTTGTCTTTGTCTTGTTGGTGGTCGTACATTATGCAATAAAGAAGTGGTACGAAATTTATCCATCACCGCACCAATTGCCTGCCCAGAAGGTCGATTATGTGAACCATAAAATGAGTGAAGAGCTCTATAAGTTTCGCGAACGGAACTCTGACTTTGAAAATAAATTTCCACAATTTGGTAGCGTTGTTCAAGTGTTAATTTATTCGTGTTTAAATGGCAAACCTTTCTGAATACAAATGTCAAAGAACTGTCACTTTGACAAACTTCATTCAAAAGTTATCCCTATTGAAAGATAGTTGTAAAGAATTTGAAATATTATAAGTCTGAAATGTTACGGATGGCGGATAGAGATGCCGCCTTAAAAACTGAAGGCATCGAAAACGGAAGAAATCATCAATCTTATATTTAATGGATAGGATGTACATATGAAATAACATTAACGTGTATATTCTGTTGCAGCAATTTCAGGGGCTATGCGATTTCCCTGTATACATTTGTATACCCTCACCCTCATACATCTGTGCTTCAAAATAACCTGCTCGTAATATAATACATAATTATATGGTTATGTTCTGTCCAGTAAATAATATAAGATCGATTGAAGAAACGACTCACTTGTTTAACACGGAAGTCGTTAACATAAAATGATCGTCTAGTTGATTACGAATTTCTTTATTGTTATGTTTTAATTTTACGATTAATCTTGTCAGGTCGGGTTTAATTATTATTTTTATATAATGTACATTAGCCATGATTGATTAAGCAGAACTTGGTCAGTAATGCTGTACTATAGTTAGGAAATTATGTTAGTTTAGTTATATAAGGGATGTTAGGTAGTAATCACAACGTAAGCAAGGGATCATGATATGACATGCACGGAGGTAGTGTTGACTGATTTAATAATAATAATGAGAATGAAAGACAGAGAAACGTACTTCCTGTGGGGATATCATTTCATTTTCAAGTGTATTATAATTATCTGTATATTTAAAATATGTGAAGTATCTATATCCCTCTTATCGAAAGGCACGTTAATATATTTACTACAGGAAAATATACGACTAATGGCATGAATATAATTATAGTGTCCCTCTCTCCCATTTTAAAATTTGAATTTTTATAGTTTATTTATCCAATGTAATGAAAATTGAGTTTCCACTGGGTGAAAAATAAAATTTTAAATAAATTAAAAGGTAAATTATTTGCATCTCTTGTTTAGTCAGCTAGCGCATAATAAAATAACAATAACTAATAGCAAAGTTATTTATAAACTTTAATTACGTACCTACGGCATAATATTAAACTGCCACAATCGATTTGATCAATATCCTCGGTTTACTAATCAAACTACGCAAATTTCAATTGTTTAAGCTTGAGTCATTCTTGTGATATATTCAAACCTTACAGAATTCGTACTAAACCCAAATTTTAATTAACTTTCTTTCTAAAATTAAATTAATAATTTATTGCTAAAAATATTTTTACAACTATTGAAATATTTTATCAAAAATAAAGTAGGTATATTGAGAGAAATAAAACGAACAAACAGCAAAGTTCGCGAGGTTTACGCTTTGGTTAATCCACGAAAACGTAACAGAAGTTTGTGCTAAGCAGTTTTAAAATTTCAATTCAACATTATTATTATAATACTAAAATTGATATAACAAAAATGGCGAGAAAATTCTCGTCTCGTATCAATATTGAGAAAAATGTGTCAATGTGGTTTTTTATCACTTCAGGTCACGTGCGAGTTAGTAAGCAATGAACCAACCCTTTCATCACAATAATACCACGCGTAGTGGCAATGTGGCTGTTTGCACGTGAAACAAGTCTAGACTTTCAATAAGCGGTATAGATTATATAGGTAGTCTAATAAGTTATAAAACGTGAGGTACGTCATAACTTTTTATTATTTAAATATTTTCGAAACATTTAAATGTCAGTATTTATAATACAAACCGATTTGTTGCACTTCCGAAAGTGTAACTGTTACTTTAGTCTTTCTTTTAAAGAATTGAAGTTGCACCTTTTATTCCTAGCGATGAAATTGCCACATTTACTCCCAGTGCAACTCCTGACTCATTTCAATGAGAGCACACACATAATTTAATTTACCGCTTCTATGTTTACTTCCAGAATAATTTAATTCCAAAGAAGCTTTAAAGGGGTCTTTTATATATTTTTTTTTAATTGACTCCAAAATCATACAATCTGTCTTTACATTGACAATAAGTACTTGTTATGACTTTATTTTAGGACATGTGGAGTGACTACCCAGTGGTCGTCCTCCTTTAGAGCTAAGTTACTTATATGTGAAAAATTTAAAATTTTGAAAAATTAATTAATTAATTAAACAAACTTTGAATCCAAATACAATAATTATACAGGTTAAATCTGGTAGTTAGGTCTGATGGTTTGAATCGTTTTAGTCGTCTTGGTTCGTCTGATTTACTCATAAGTGTGTTTGCAAGTTTGTTGGGATGCACTTTCACTCTTTCGCTGTATTTTTCACTATAATTCCGCACTTCTTGTCGTATTGAGGTTAAGCTCAGGTCTTTTTGTATGGTTAGGTTCGGCACGTACCAGGGCGCGTTCACTATTACTCGAAGCACCTTGTTCTGAAACCGTTGCAGGATATCTATATTTGAATTGCTCGCTGTACCCCAAAGCTGAATACCGTACGTCCAGATCGGCTTCAGGACAGCTTTGTATATCAGTAATTTATTATCTTGAGATAGTTGTGATGTTCTACCTATCATCCAGTACAGTTTGTTTAGTTTATGACCTAGCTGCTTTCTTTTTGTAAATATATGTTTTTGCCAAGTTAATCTTCGGTCCAGGTGTAAGCCAAGATATTTTGCACTTTCTGAATGTACGAGCTGTTTCCCATTCAGTGAAACCGCCGGGCAATCTTCTTTCTTCATCGTGAATGTAACGTGTATTGACTTGCTTTCGTTAGCTTTAATTCTCCAAGTTGTTAACCATTGTTGAATTTTATCAAGATGAGCCTGTAGATTTCTTGAAGCCATTACAGGATTGGTGTGCGATGCTAGAATGACTGTATCATCTGCAAAAGTTGCAGTTGTGGTTAATCTCGTCGTAGGCAAGTCTGCAGTATATAGCAAGTATAGTGTTGGCCCCAGCACGCTTCCTTGCGGTACGCCTGATGATATTAGTTGAAGGTCGGTGTACTCATTTTGGTGTTTAACTAGAAAATATCTTTCAGACAAGTACGATTTCAATAGCTCGTAAACATCATGTGGGAGGTGTTTTTTCAGCTTATAGCATAAGCCAGTGTGCCAAACCTTGTCAAAAGCCTGCGTTATATCTAAGAAAGCGGCGGAGCAATACCTCTTTCCCTCCAGATCATTATTGATTTTATTGACAACACGGCGAACCTGTTCAATCGTTGCGTGATTGTTTCTAAAGCCATATTGGTGATCCGGAATAAGTCCATTTTTATTAATAATTGGTTTTATTTTATTAATTAGAATTTTTTCAAAAACCTTTGACAAGACTGGCAGTAGACTAATTGGTCTATACGAGCTGACCTCTTCTGCTGGCTTTCCGGGCTTAGGCAGCATTATGATCTGCGCGATCTTCCACTCATTTGGAAAGTGACCAATTCTGGTAGCTGCGTTTAGGATCTGTGTAATAGCCTGAATGGATTTCTTCGGTAATTCCTTCAGGATCCCTCCCGTAATCAAGTCGAAACCTGGAGCCTTTCTTGGATTTATATCTAATTTGATTGTTTGTTTTACCTCGCTAGATTTGATCTTTTTCATTGGCAGGCTCATCTGATATGGAGTTTCAAGATAGTCACACATTTCCTTTTCAGTTTCTGCAGGTGATTCACTCTGGAAGGGTTTGAACACCCCTGCCAGGTGGTTGGCAAATGCAGCAGCCTTTTCTTTATTGCTTTTGGACCAGTTTCCATCTTTATCTCTAATGGGAGGAATTTCCATTTGTGGTCTCTTTAGTTTTTTGGTTGCTTTCCAAAGTGAATAATCATTTAATTCGTTTGCCGTTAGATTTTCCAGGTAATTCTGAATTTCTTGATTTTTTATGTCTAGCATTAGCTTTTTTAGGTCTTTTGTAGCCTTATTGAGGGCCCTTTTATTTTCTTCTGTTCTTGTATTTTGCCAGCGTTTTCTGATTCGTCGTTTTTCAGCAATCATGTCTTTAAGCACTATGGGACAATTTTCTTCTTTAGTTTTATTTTTAATTTCTGGGGTCGCTTCCCATGCAGCCCTTTGGATACTTTTAGTGAGGGTATTCACTGCTTCATCGATATCTCGTGCTGTTTTTAGAGGTATTTTCAGATCTGTTAGTTCATTTAGCCTACTTCTGAAGAATTCCCAGTTTGTGTGTTTGTTGCTGAGCATTGGTTGGCTTGTTGTTAGTATTACCTGTGAGTACATAGTTACTATAATTGCTGAGTGGTCTGCTGCTAGTTCGTAGCATGATGTTGTTTCACACTGTCTGGTGTTTATACCTTTGGTAATACAGAAATCGATAAGATCAGGTTTCCTTCTACCAGTGGCGGCTCGTTATAATGAGCCCAGGAGCCATGGCACTAGTATAACAAACCGGCCTTAACTATTTTTTTTAATTTTCAAAAAACATTTAATTTTGTTTAAAAAATGCTTGATCTTAAATATTTTTCTCATTTTAAAGCTTAAACAAAGTATACAAAATATGTAATTTTTATTTCATAAATGTATATCAATAAGATAAATAATTATTAACAGCGAGTCACTTCAATGCCGGCTCCTGAATAGAACTGGAATTGCAGCGAGATACCACGGGTTTGTGATAGCCTTCTACCTACGAACCAAGCCCGCGTTTAAGATTGTAATGTGGCTACCTCCACAATAAATCTGATTTCATGCAGTGTAATTATTCATACTGCGTTATGTGTTATAAAAAAGAATTATTCTAATAATTGTTTATTAATAATGAAGTATAATATATAAACTCGTCAATAGTAATTAAATAACGAATAGAAAAATAACTTTTTATGTAAGCCTTTTTGCACATGCTCGGCGAAGGAAAAGAATGAAATTAAAAAAATGAGTAGACCCTTGCCTGATTTGATTATTTCAAAACCTAAGTACTACAATATTTGTCAATAGCTTAAAGTAAGAACGACATAATTAAATCGTAGTATTTATTTAAAAAATGAGTGGATTTACGGGTGCGATGAAAAAAATATTGTCGATGGACAATTTTCACGCCTGATTATAAAAGTATCACTTTTACCTCGTGTTGCATAAATAGCTATTATCAAATCGTCAGTCTTTAAAGAGACCTCTAATACAGCACAGAATGAATTGGTTACGATGTATGCTTAACGTTTATCATGAAGAAGTACCTAAAACAGCAAACCACAGACGCATATCTAACGAATTTCAGCTTGTTATCATTTTCCGTTACATTCTTGGTGGTAAACCAATTCAAAAGATTCAAGAAAACCGAAGGAAAAATTATTCTTTAGCCAACTATGCTCATTGTTAAGTTCATTAAATTAACTTGATCATGAACAGTGCAGCGTCAATAAATTGATCGGTTAGAATATTTTTTGCATACTTATCTGGAATTTGTTCTTTTTTTATTTCCTCTCAAATAACGAGAGCACTGAACAAAATTGTACAGGGACAATGTCGATTATGGTGGAATAGCAGTACGAAATAATTATAAATTGCAAATTAAGTCCCGGAAATGTATAAAATAATGTATACACTATTATACAGTTCTTTTGGATTCGGAAGAAATCTTTTTCGGCTGAACTTGAATTTATAAACTTATCAAAAAAAATCTGGCACCACCACTATACAACCCCACGAGCCGCCACTGCCTTCTACGATCTGTTGGCCAATATGTAGGCTCTCCCGTGGATAGGTAGTCCATATTATTTTCGTTCATTGCTGCTAGCATCTGTCTTCCATCCGGTCTGGTTATTCTTGATCCCCATTGTTGATGTTTTGAATTGAAATCTCCTCCGGCGATAAATCTATTGCCCAATGTTTTGAAATAATCGAGATATGCGTCTTTTTTAATTATGTGCTTTGGTGGACAATACACAGCTGAGATATTCAATGTAGTCGTTTTTTCCTTTATTGCTAGGGTAGTTGATTGTAGGTGTTCTTTATCGTATTTATTTAATTCGTAATGATTGATGTTGTAATGATTCTTCTAAATGTCTCTATTCTGAACAGGAATAATATAATAATTGGAATAATAGAACATAATAATATTCTGTATTATTGGAGACTTCTATAGTAATATAGACAAAAATCTATAAAAGATAAAACCTGGGAATTAAACCCATGACCCTACAGGCTAAAGAATTAATTTCATTTTAAAGTCAAATATAATTATAAATTAATATTGTGATAATAAGATACTAAGGTCTATAGCACGAACGTAAATTGATAAGGCATTTTATCTCTTTCCGTTGTATGCAAACTTCTTGCACCTGAAGATGACATTTACACTGTTTTCTTGTTCAGGTGAACAGTTTATCTGCAGATAACAGTGGGTATCGTCAATTTGACATTTTCAATATAATCTACTTGATTTCGAAAGTAATCTGGTGCATTCCTCCCGTCAATAGCGATAGGGTTGTGCCCGGCTAGGTGTAATTTGTTTGTGGCATAAATTCACACGCTCCGGAGCGTCACCCTCGGAACTACTGGGATGAGGATGATAGTTTAGCAAAAGGCATAAATATGGCTGAATTAAATCAGTTAATGAGTGACGACCCGGCGAGGGCCCGTAGAAGTGCCAGGGTTGAGGCCGTAGAGCCCTTCGGAAGTAAGTAAGTAATGTTAATTAGTAATGACGTTTGAAAAGATTAGCGTTTTGTTTGGGGAATTTAAGTGTGATTTTGAAGGTCAAGTTTTTTATTTAGTCCGTCAGTTAGAGGGTCAATTTTCTCGTGTGACATATTTTTTCCCGCAAAAGCGGATTTTTGCCTCAACATTAAGCCGGGAAACTTAGCGACAAAAGGAGAATACCAGAAAGTCACGTTACCAAATAATAGTGTTTATTTTTGGGAACAGAATTCTACGTTTGGGCGTAATCGATCGAACGGTGGTGGAAGTTTAATCAAAAACTGTTCTTAGTAGATCGATAAACGTCTAAGTGGAATTTTTTTCGATCTTGGTTTGTTTTCTTTTAAAGTAACTCCAGCCGTTCCTAGGGAAAATATTCCGAAGGACGACAGGTGGTTACAATTACACGAAAAGCAGTCGAAGAAAAGATAAAGTCTAGTTTTTAGTAAAACTGACCACCTGAAAATCAGCATTTCGACTGATTTTCGTGGCTAAGTTTGTGAGGCGCGAGGCCTGTGGCCTCACTGTCGGCCTATCTGCCTCCCGATTGTCCATAGGCTTATCGGTTTCGTTTGTCGATCTTTGGCCTTTCAATGTTTTATGTGAATAGGGGTCGGCCTTCGGCTTCCCACTTGTTTATTAGAACACAAATCAACTTACGCCCTCTATTTAATAAATGTTATATAAAAAATTAAATATAAAAGATATTAAATTAAATATTAAATATAAAAAAAAATTAAATTAAATTAAAAGAATTAAATACTATTGCAATATAAAGATATTGCAAAATTAATTTCATAGTCAGCCTTTATCCTAACAGTTGGCCAGCATAGGCGGCCTCAAAATCTGAGTGAAAAATTACAATTTCACGATATTCCAGAAGTTTGAACCGCATCGTAATAATGCAAAAATTAAATTATAAACTTAGTTTTGCATTTATTTTTTTTAATTAAAATTAAACGTTAATAATTCTACCTCTAATATATAATTTTTCCGAATTTAAAATTCAATATCTGCATTATCTTCTGAAAAAACTGCAGTGGTTTTACGTAAAAATTCGGCTTTACCAAAAAAAGCGATTATGACGAACAAAATTATTAGTTTACTAATCTATTGTACTAATAAATTGAAAACGTAATTACAAGTTTTGATTAATTTATGCTATAGCTAAATCGAAAAATAAATCTTAGTCATTCAAATAATTCGTCACGACTGCATGATTACGTTCAAATTAAATCAAACCGCAGAATTTATAAAAATGCAATTTAAAATTTCTGCATTTTTAATTTGTATATTGCGATTAGTCCAAAGGGTTGATTTAAAAAAAAATGTAATAATAATTTTGTGCGGCGTACCGGCATTTCGACGACCGTGTGAATTTTTTCGAGATCTGTTCGACACCGCCCAACTGAGCGCATAAAATGGTCACACCAAATTAATTAATATCGGAGACGAAGATGGCAGCCGAAAAAGATCTACGACCTTCGTGTTTTTTGCATGCAATGCAAGTCTACATTCGAGAGTATCAAAATGCGTTCGGACAAATGAAACAACCACTCATAAAAATAGGGTAGCCGGACGCGAGAGAAGATTAAATCTTTGCTCGCCCCCCTTAAACGAAAACTGGTCGAACGTTCGAAAATCTACTTGTTCGTTTTCCTGTACCTTCCAAAAACCTCGAAGGAGTAGAAAAAAAAACTAAAAATGCACAATTAGGTAAAATTAAAAACATTGATTTCCTCCCCTCGGTTACTCCTCCCTCTTGCCTGTAAAATTTCAGTTGTCCAAAACGAATCTTCAAATTTGAAAGATATTTGTGGGTCCCATTTCACCTCCTCCGCTTCCTCCAACGAAACTGACCATTTTCCCGTTCAATCATTGTCAAACTTTCTACGACCCTCCTAACTAATTAATTTATTTTGTGTTAGGGATTATTCAGTTATTTTAATATAAATAAACAAGTTTTTGAAATTATTAACAAATTATGACTTTCTACTGCATGATTGTTATAGATGTGCTGCCTAAAGTCCGCACTGGAATTAGTTTAGGTTGGTAACTAAAAATATGCACCAATCAAAGGTGCGCTACAATAATTTAACAAAATTTATGTTAATCAAATGTAAATAAATACTTAATAATAAATTAATAATGTAATAAAATAAATTTAATTGATTCAAGTCTAATGAATTGAAAACTCACAATGCTCTACAGGTTGCGAGTTGAATGTAAACTACTTTATATAATGGCGCCTATTCAAACTACATAAATGCGGCGGTTCCTAAAATTTGAACTTATTTAAGTTTCACATCAACTCTTGAAAATCTTAATTCATTATGAATATGAAGTCTTCACTTAACTAACTTTCTTACAATAAATCTGTTGTGTTTGCAACAAACTATTCAAATATGATTTCCTACATTTATATAACTTTGTAAATTAGTTTCCAAGTTCTTACGGGAACAAAACAAAATATAAATTGTTAATTTTGGTAAATTCTTAGTTGCCCCGTAATTATAAAGTTGAAAAAGAAAACTAAAAATAGCTATTAAATAAAGATTTTCAGATCATACAGGTTTTCAGCAATATATCCGGTTTCTTTCTGATCTTTCTGTTTCCATTAAAAAATCCTGTTGATAAGTACTATGAATCAGCAAGCAGTGAAAATTTGAGTTAATTTTTTTTACAAGTGAAAAAGCTTCAGGTTTTTCATGAAAATATTTTGGTCTGCAAATAGATAACTATATACGCTCTATCGGGATTTCAGATCAACTGTTTTCATTATCGAACATCTGTTTTTAATATCTTCTAGAGAGTTGCAGGTAATTGCAACTTGATCTTGATTGATCAAGATAATTGATCTTAGATTACAGGATGCAGTGGTGAATCGCACTTAATCGTGTCATCTGCGAGGTAAGTAGCATTTATCATTTTCGCTGACAGATTTGACCTTTGGAATTTTCCATATTTTACTTTCAACGCCATTCCGCCCTTGGGAACTTAGTTTTTACTCTTTTTTTTTAGAAAAAATTAATTCCGAATATAGCACGCAGCTACCACATCATCCATCACTCGCTATCACATATTTTCTAATTATCTTGAGAAATTAATTATGCTTAAGAAAATTTAAAATTAATGTAGAATACAAAGTGTTTTTGATGTTCTTATAAAAAATATAAAACGTTCTGTATCTTTTAGATCTCGACGGCGCGTAGAGCAATTATAAGCAGCTCCGGTTTTAAATTAAAAACAAATCACTTTTCTTCTTAATCGTTTTGTAAAATTTAATTTTCAGTGCCAAACGGAATTTTGTTATTTCGATACCTTTCACAAAGATTTTCTCTCGGTTAATTCAGCCATCAGGTCATGTAAATTATTTAAAAATAAAGTTTTTTTCTAATAGGCACAATTCAAGCTTTTTTGCCTCCAGAATTGAAGCTTTAAATTTCGAGCTTACGTTACAAAAAGCAATTACAATCTTATTTAATCAATAATAAAGGTTACATCTGTTAGTTTTCTATAATTCAGGATTTGTAAATAATTTAAGTTAGTGAAATGCGACATTAAAAACATTTCAGGTTTTCGTCTCAGTTGTTTATTTACGTAGCGAAAAAGCTTCAGGAGATTAAGTTTTTAGTCCTTTAAGGTGGTGTTTTAAACTTTAAGGTCTGTAAATCTGTTAAGTGCGACGTCTTGTAAGCAAAAAGTAAATTTTCCGCTTTGAAAATGAACACAACTGTTACTCGATAACAGAACTTTATTTAAACGTGAAAAAGTTGAAAAAACTTTTGGCGTCGAGCTTTGTGCTGTATTCCATCTATTTTTGTACTAACCAAAGCAAGGAAAACTTGTGTAAACCTGAAATATCGATCAGTAAAGGTAATTAGGAGGAAGACAAATTGGTCTACAGCCTACTAACGTTTCGGAATTGATAAAATTTACAGGTTACATAAATTATGCTGCTGCAATTAATCCCGAAAACTTTTCTTCTACAATTTGCCTTAATGAATTGCCAAAAAATTTAAATAACTTGGCTTTTAACTTTTAATTAGAAGTTATAAATTAAGTTGCATCCTGAATAATTTTATTTTGTTAGTATAGCTTCGAGCTTTATTACAGAAGAGACTTAAAATGACTAATGTTACTCTAATGATAAACTTGACACAATATCAACTTTGCGTTTGTTAACTAAAAGTTACTACATTAATAAAAGCTAAAAGCACCTATCCATTTGCCACTTAAAAAATGTTTAATATAATAGAGCTTAAATTTCTGTTTCGTTACAAAACTGATTAATCTTCAACGAGTGATTTTCGGAAGTTTCATGTTACTGGTTTATTCTTCGCTTTGATTAGAGAAACTTAATATCTCTAATCGAATCGAGAAGTTAATCGATTACCTGAAATTTTGAAGGAAACTGTACAGGAACGCACGGCTTGTAAGGTTTAATTTAAGTTAAAATCGTAATAGTTCTTGTAAAGCTCGAATTTTACTCTTCGAGTTTCCTATAACAGTGACGCTGTAATTTTTGGCTCGCGTATCATAAAATTAAACTCAGAATAAATATAATTGACCATTAGCATTACAGCAGTAGCATTACATAATCAAAGAAAACGTTTCGTGATAAGTCACCCGTAATGCGTTTGTTAACAATAGTAAAAAATCAATCAATCAATCAAAATCAAAAACCTCATGTATACCCGAAGGTGTTGAGGTGTTCCGTATTAGTTTTCATGTATTGGTACTTCCATACACAAATTTACGCCACTCTCTTCTATCTAGCGCCATTTGTCTTGTCTCTCTCCATGTTTTTCCCATCTCTCCCAGTCTCTGTCCAATATTGTCATCCCATGTTTTTGTTAGTCTTTCTCTCGTTCTTCTTCCCGCTGTCCTTGCCTGCCACACATTTCTCACTGGCATATCACTTTCCATCCGGTTCAGGTGACCAAACCATCTGAGCTGGTTTTTTTTTACTTTTCCCATTGCTGGTTTTACCGTGAGTCTATTTCTAATCTCTTCGTTTCTGATTCTATCCATTTTCGTTACTCCCTCCACTCTTCTCAAATATTTCATTTCCGTTGCCTGTATCTTGCTTTCCATTCTCTGTGTCAGGTTCCATGATTCCCATCCAAAGGTTAGTGTCGGCAGGTATATAGTTTTGTACACTGTCATTTTTGTCTTTTTAGAAATTTCCTTTTTGTTTATTATAGTTTTACCTAATGCATGGTAAATATTCGCTGCTGAACTCACTCTACTATTTATTTCGGCCTCATAGCTTCCATTTTCATCAATGATTACACCCAGGACCCAGGTATTTGAATTGCTTCACCTGCTCGATTTGTCTTCCACCGATGTTAATTTTCATTTTCTCTTCCATTTTTCCTATTTTCATTACCTTCGTTTTTGTTGCATTAATTTTCATATTTTTGTGCTCTAAGGCCAGATTCCATATATTTACGTTGTTTTGCAGGTTTTTTTCGCTACGTGCAAATAGCACCAGATCATCGGCAAATGCACATTCCGCTACTTCTACTGTTTGCATGTTTCTGTATCCTATTTCTAGTTTTTTGGTCTTTGTCTTTGTTTCTTTTATCACCTCGTCCATTAGTATTACAAACAATATAGGGCTCAGCCCACCTCCTTGTCTCAACCCTTCTACCGTAGTAAATTCTTGCGATTTCAAATTGCCCGTTCGTACATAGTTAGTTGTTTTCTTGTATATGCTCTAACAATAGTAAAAAAAATAAAATAAAAAAGGAAAAAAGTAGAAACCTCAACAATCGGGCCTACTTTTCGCTGAAAAATGAATATTTGTGCAACGATTGTGTACGATTTCATTTCTAGTTACCTGAGTACAATAATCTAGTTCACGATTATCGTACCATATTGGCCGGGTACTTGTAAACTGCGCTCATCCGCCAGGTAGATTTCCAAAACGCATGTAAACTGCCCTCCGAGCCAAAAGGTGAACACTTAAGCTCACCTGTAAACTGCCCTCCAAGGTTAAAATGGATGAGGGGAGTTTACATGCAGGATGAAACCAAGTATTTGTAATTACCGTTGACAACTCAGGACCGTAAGCAGGATTTCTTTTGCGGAAGGTGTTTTTGTTGATCCATCCAGATTCCTTACATTTCTGGTGCTTCTAACTTTTAACGTTCAACTTGCGAAAAAAAAAATCGTTTCCTAACACTAACTTAAGCTCGACCCGGCCGATACACCTCTAAGCGGCCGATTTACCTTTTCCCCCCAGTAGGTTTTCGCGAATAACTCTGCGACCTTTGACACTCTAACGAAAATAATGGAAGCTAGTTCAGGTTCAAACGATACTCTAACGTTTGACACCAAATTCACCCAAAATTTGATACATGGGGCGCCATCATGTCTACGCCCCCCCTAGTTTGTTTTGCGAGTAACTTCGCGACCTTTGAGACTCAAACGAAAATAATGGAAGCTCATTCAGGCTCAAACGATGCTCTAACGTTTGAAATCATTTTTATAAAAAAATTCGAAACTGGGGGGGGGGGGGCACTGACATGCACCTGTTTACATGTAGGATCAAACCAAGAAATTGTAATTATCGTTGACAACTCAGAAGTCGGCGCAGAATTTCTTTGCGGACGGTGTTTTTGTTGAGCCATCCAGATTCATGACATTTCTGGTGCTTCTAACTTTTAACGTTGAACTTGCGAAAAAAAATCGTTTCCTAACACTAACCTAAGCTCGACCCGGCCGATACACCTCTGAGCGGCCGATTTACCTTTTCGCGCAGCATTGATGAAAAACGGATGTAGATTTTTCGGGGACGGTCCCCTAACTTTGGCAACCCCAAATAAATTGAAAATTTCCTATTGCAAAGAGGAAGGTTTATATAGTATACTGTAAAAATTTCACTCGTGAATGTATTAGCAAAATTTCGAGAAAAATCAATTTTAAAATAGCATAATTTTGCATGTATAATGCATGTCAAAGCCATGCCCATAGCCGAGGTTATAAATATATGTTACGGTCGCTCGATGCAGAGCGCATTTGTTACTCGACTGACGTGCGTATAACATCGGAGTAATTATTTAAAACACGGTCCGTTTCAGAACCAAAAACTATTTTAAGAATAAGGTCTCTAAATAAATATAAAATAAAACTATGGGGAAAACCTAGGCCCTTCGGGGCTACGCCCCAGGGCCGGTTTTGATGGCGCAAATTACTTTTTTGGGTTGATCTGGCACGGCCAGAATTGGGCGCATCAAAAAACCTACCCTACGGCCCTCTGGGCCTCCGAGCCTCCGGGCGGTTTTTCAATCGCGTACGCCGCTCCGCGGCAGAGCTAAACATACAGAAGGCGCCATCCATCAAGCAAACCGGGATGAAGGCAACCGGGATTTTAAACCCCCAAAAAATCGCCTAAAAACAAAAAATAATCGATGTTACATGTAGGAGAGTCGAGCTGCATCTGCCGGTGCGAAATACTCTAAGTGTTAGGGTCATTCATATTACACGTACCGTCCACAGAATGAGCGACGCGCGGGAATCTCGTTAATTTTACATGTAAATTTGCACTTCAAATTCGATTTACTCAAAATTTTGTTAATACATTCTCAGGTTTAAATTACACCAGTATACTATATGAACCTTCCTCTTTGCAATAGGAAATTTTCAATTTATTGGGAGTTGCCAAAGATAGGGGACCGTACCTGATTTTTCTAGTGCTTCTAACTTTTAACGTTGAACTTGCGAAAAAAAAATCGTTTCCTAACACTAACCTAAGCTCGACCCGGCTGATGCACCTCTGAGCGGCCGATTTACATTTTCGCGCAGCAGATAGTTTAGGGTAGTTTAATTTAGAAATTAATGTGCCTATAATGCATCACACGTAAAGTGAACGATGAATTTCTGCGGCGAAATTAGCGATTTTCACTAGGTCACTACCTCCTTCAATCCCACGTCTAAACCGGCCCTGTCTATTTAAAAAGCCGTTCTTAAATTCTAATTGTTATAATCTCCTCCATACGTATAAGTAGGGATTATACAGTCCGAGGGCAGCTTACATGCCGACTTGAAAACCAAAATTGAAGAAAATAAGAAAAGGTTAATTTGAAGGGCAGTTTACATTACCCCGGAGATCTATCCCATAACCAATGCGGATTTAGAAAGAGTCTCTTAACAATTCAAGCGACTGAAAAGATAAAGAGACTTACTCAGAAGGCAAACTCGGGATTATGGGCTTATAAGGTAAAAGATTTAAGAAGACAAAATCAAGAAGAGAAACAAAGGTGAAAGCTCCGAAAGGTTTGAATCTGAAGAAAATGAGGAGAAGATGATGATTCCCGGAGGAAATACCAAAAGATAAAGAGGGGGTTTCAGTAAAGAAAAATCTGACATCCGGGCGGTGTTTTTAAAGATTTTTCCCTCCACAATGCTTACAATAAAAGTTATCTGAGTAAAAGGATCTACGAGTTTCCACGCTTTCGGCGTTGAATATGAAGACTAACCGCCTTTAGCTAACGGATTGAATAGATTATAGAATATTCTATGTAAACTCATAGTTAAAAAATAATGTCAAGGTTAGAACGTCAAGCACATACTACATAACTTTTAATTGAATTTTTTTCGGTATTGTGATTGGTAAAGGAGATATGGAAAAAGTTAACAATATTGATTAACCGTTTATAACGTTATTAAAATATCGTTACGTTATTATTCAAAAAATGTCAGTTCAATCGTTATTATACCATTAACAATCATTTTCTGGAATAAATTGAAATTTAAACTTAAAAGTAAATAGTTTTCACAAGAAAACAAATAGATCGATTCGATTGTCAAACAACTCTATATTAACATAGTACACAGGTACCCAATCACACTGCTCCCTTGTGGATTAGGCAACAAACTGTGCATACAGTTCACAAAAAAACTTCGTAACTAATCCATCCTCACTAACTCTGTCCAGACTTTTCTTTTCTATCTTCGCACTCTTTCAACATGTCCAAACGAACATAAGACGTTTCCGTCACATCAACCTATTGGTTTCACTTTCAAACAGACTCATTCATCAATTCATTACCAACTTTGCAAAGAACACTAAGTTAAATTAAGAGCTAATTAATATGACTGAACTCTACTCATTATCTGTCAAAGTATAACAGTTACAAACAAATGCTTGGAAGAGTTTTTATAGCGAATTTAATTTTCTACAAATTACGACTTATTGACTTTTCCCGTCAGCAGAACCGTTTCCGAGATATAAGCAAAACACAACGCGAAGAATAATGTCATTCCTAATATAGTAAATTTAAATTTTATTCTTTTCTTAGCCTGTTAATTTGTAAATTTAAATTTAATTTAAAAATAATGGAAAACGTGTTCGATTCCCAAACGTGAAAAGATTAAACTTGTTAAAAAAAATAAAATAAACATAAATAACTTACACAGGCTAATTGAAAACGTGTCCAATAGCGGAAAGTCACATATTTTCCATGATCGATGCTTTTTCTTCGTCGAATAAAAATAATACGGTTTTATGTATTGCGCTTACGGGAAAATCTGCAGGGATTTCTCGCATCAAACCATGATTGAATATTTTATATGAAAACGAAATTAGAAAATGGACCACGACACATCAATTATTAAACGTTCAATTTTCTAAAGCCCAACGAAAATCCGGAAAACTTCGATTTTTAACAATAACAAAAAATTGCTAATTCCCTAAAAACTTTTCACTTTGCAAGTTTAAATTGCTTTCACCAAACTTTGATTTTTATAAATTATAAAAACAATATCTGATGTGAGTACGAATAAATAATATTAATGTTCCCTATTTAAAAAAAACTTCACACAAATATCGAAAGTGCAAATCAATAGGTATTAATTTATAAATTTAATTAAGAAGTACCACCAGTTTGTGACGTATCGCGAGAGTATCATATTTAATAGAAGTGTAACAAGTCCTGTGGATACGAGGTAGGTTCCAAAATTTAGTAACTATTTATCATGGATTCCTTCCTTCTCAGTCCTTTTACCCTAATGAGGGTTTGGTGACCCATCTCGTTCTATCTCTTTCTATGCATATGATGTTCGTTCAAATTGTTTTCACATACATAGAGGACCTGCTTGTTTAACATGGGCTCCGAACCACGGGAAGTGTACTACACTTCATTTCGAGATGGATTTTCTTGGCAGATTACCTCGGTGGTTTGCCATTGCCTGCCGAGGAGAGACGGTCAAAATAAAGTTCTTACCCTGCCCGGATTCGATCCGAGCGTTTCGCAATTAGCATCAGTAGACGCACTTAACTGCCAAGCTATGACCGCATCATGGATTACTGATTATAAAATTTGTTCAATTCTACCATGAGCGCTCAAATAACCTTTTGTTGTTTTTCATTTCTATACGTAACAAAATAAAAATTTAATTATTTGTGTTTATTTGGTTGTTTGATCATAACAAACATTGTTTGATTTGTAAATTAGCATGATTTTATTTCTTAATTTTTTTATGTAGAAATTTTTGTTAATACAAAAGTTTAAGTTTTCTGTTTGAAATAAATTAATATTTGTGTCTCGAAAGCAGAAGACTTAATATTAATTTATCTTGAATTTTCCGGTGCAATTGACTTGTAATAATCTGCAGTTGCTAATTATTAACAAGTGCAGCAACATGAAATGTCAGAAGCAGAGGAAACCATATTTAGGAATGTTCGTGGTCCTTTGATATTACAACTCGATACCTCAAATAGCTGCATGTTCATTCAGAAATTATGTTAACATTATTAATCTAGATTTTCCTTCAATTTAATTCACTCCGATAAGGAATAATCTTGTAAAAAAAATTATCATCGCGGATTGGTCTAAACAACAAAAGGATTGCCCAATCACGGAAGAACTTCTATCAATAGTCAGAGGATTAATCCTAGATTCGTCAATCCGAGTTCCTACTAATCAGATTACTGAAATCTGGTTCGCATCATAGCAACAGCAGGCATTTTAAGAAAATTTTGAGTTTAATCCTAGATCAGGACTCAAGCCTCCACTACAAGACTGCCATGGCGGAACAGTTTAGTAAGCTAATCATTAAAAATTTTGCTCTTTGGACGCAAAACTGCATTGCCGTGTATCGTAACTTTGTAGTTTAAAAGTAACGAAAATCTTAAAATTATTTACCTACGGTACCCTCTTAATCCGCAAAGTTGAAGCGCGTTGAAGTGTATAAGCATCGCTGCAAGCGTGTAAACAGGCCCCTAAAATGTGAATTTAATAAAAGTAATGTAGATGAAAAGATTTTATACCAGGTCATCTGATAAACGTATCGGCGATCAACTTATCTTGAATAGAAGGATTAAGCGATAATAAAATTATTATTATATAGAAACGAATTATTTTTAATAACTTCACTGATTTTAATCGATTAATTTACATAACTGTTGGAATCAAACCTTATTTGGGCGGTGTTATGCAGAAAGCTACCAAGCCACATTTTTTTTTTTCAATTATTGAAGGTACGGAGCCAGTAAGGTTCATTATACATTCTGCTGAAAACATCCAAGCCACAGGATAACTTATTAATTTCTTCAGGAAGTTACCTCCTTATTTTTTTAATTTAATACTGTACTAATTGTTAATTATCTCGGATTTATGCAGACGTGGCTTGGTAGCTTTCTGCATAACACCGCCCATTTATGTATAGCAGTGGTGGCTTGCTCTGGCGGGCACAAGGCTATGTGCCCTCCCCTCCAAAACCAAAAACAACCATCCAAAAGTAATAATTTTAAGTAAATATATAAATCACAACATGGCGTTTTTATTTCCTTTTTCTTTAAATGGGGTTTTAAAAAAAATGGGTGACTGCAGTAATCGGGACAAGGGGGTCTGGGGGTTAAGAACCCCCAGATACCTGTGGCGTCTTTTTTTCACTATATGAATTTTATTAATCGGCCTTTGACCTCGCTCTCCGCTTTCTGAATCACTGATCTTTTTATAG
This sequence comes from Podabrus alpinus, assembly GCA_932274525.1. Taxonomy (NCBI): domain Eukaryota; kingdom Metazoa; phylum Arthropoda; class Insecta; order Coleoptera; family Cantharidae; genus Podabrus; species Podabrus alpinus. Next base: position 101,529,052 of record OW026452.1, read on the forward strand.
AACAGATAATCCGTGTAATATCAATTTCTATTTTTAATATGCCATTTTTTACGCAGATCCATTCATTAGAAAAATATCAAAGTCAAAATAAATGTCACTACGACATTTTCTAATGTTTTCAAAATCGGGTTTTTTTAAATTATATTTTGTATTAAGCAATAAAGTGATGCTTCTCCCAGTGCGGCCTTTACGCCGCACAACCTAAGCAATTACAGCTAGCAATAACGTAAATTTTAATTAACATACTTAGTAGTATATCTGTAATGAAACTATTCCAATAATGATCAAATAAATTTTTAAGTATTATTTGCTTTTATCATTTTTGAACTTAACGTTCTGTCTCCTGGCCGAACCAATTCTTAAATGCACAACTTGTTGATTTTCCCCGGAGGAACGCAATTTGAAAACCCAGAATTTCCACCCTGTAACTCAACCAACAATTACATAATTACTATAAATATCTACTTCCGTCCTATCAGTGCGGCCTTTAGGCCGCACAACCTTGGGAATCACGTAAAAAAATACTGTAAATTCAAATTATTACGTACACCTTTAAAAATAAACATCTAAATTACGTGGTTTAAATTCAAAATTTAAACCACGTAATTATATTACAGAGTTACCAACCTGTAGGTTTTTCATACCCTATTTATAGAGTTAAACTTACAACTTCTGCAAGTAAATCATTCTGAATCCAGTAGGTATATTGTTTTTGGTGAACCGTAGAAGGCATTGCAGGTGAATCAAATGATTGGTAAGTTGTTAATATTTTTTCATATAAAGCCAGTATATATCTGATGATGGCCAATAACACGATTGAAAAATCGGGTTTAAGGTTGAAACAGTCTGTCATATATTTAGGTCTTGGATTTTATTGATTATTTGCTTGTTATTTGATTTATAACTATGCCGGATACGGTCCTGAAACAATAATTACTGGTTCATAACGGTTACTTGCAGATTTTTTGTGTCTACTATTGTAGATTTTTTAGATCGCTTACTCAACCAATGAAAAAGAATTCATTTCTTTAACTATTAAACATCTAAAGACTGAACAAATCAATATTTAGTTATAATCGTAGAATAACCGCTTGGTGGGAACTAAAGCAGGTCTATTACCAACCACTTCTAAATACTCGAGAAAAAAAGAAGGAAGTGAATGAGAAAAAGAATTTAATTTAGTGCAATACAATTTTCGACTAAAATAGAAACGATTGAAGATATTGGTACTTTTTGAGCGTGTTTTTTCGTTTTTTTTTTTCGAGATTTTGTTTAACTTTATCGATAATTTGGCCTTCGCGCTAACATAAATAATTAATATAATAAAATATGTAGGTATCCAAGGCTATTTGCAGGACCTGTCTGCAAGCAAATCTACAGACTACTCGCTCTGGAAAGCTACAAAAAATATAAACAAGGCACAAGAAACCAATCCACCAATTAGAACGAAAGACGGAAGCTGGGAAAGGAGTAGTGCAGAAAAGGCAAAACTATTTGCTGAACATTTAACTGAAGTTTTCAACCCATTCAAATCAGAAAACTCTCGAGAAGATGACGACAAGATAACCCAATTTCTTGACTCACCTGACCAGCTGGAAAAGCCAATTAAACCATTCAAAATAAAAGAAATAAGGTCAATGATAAGCAAAAGCCTGAACCCCAAGAAAGCACCTGGATACGATCTTATAACGGGCAAAGTTATTAAGGAACTTCCTGACAGTGCAGTCAGATATATAACCCATCTGTTCAATGCAATTACAAGACTTGAATATTTTCCCATGCAATGGAAAGTCGCTCAAGTAATTCTCATACCTAAACCTGGAAAGTCAGCTCATGAAGTATCCGCTTATAGACCAATCAGTTTATTGCCAATCCTATCGAAACTCATTGAGAAAATGATACTAAAGAGACTAGAACCAATTCTGATGAGTAAATGCCTGATACCTGATCACCAGTTCGGTTCAGGCAGCAACATACTACAATAGAGCAAGTCCATCGAGTCGCGACTGTAATTAGTCACGCATTAGAAAACAAAACCTACTGTGCTGCCGCTTTCCTTGATATATCCCAAGCGTTTGACAAGGTTTGACACGACGGCTTGTTGTATAAGATCAAAAAATTCTTGCCTCACAACTTATACCGAATATTGAAATCTTACTTAATTGACAGATACTTTCTGGTTAAACATCGAGATGAATATACATCGCTTTCCCCAATTAAATCGGGGGTCCCTCAGGGGAGCGTTCTCGGTCCGGTACTGTACGTCCTACACACCTCAGATCTGCCAACTATGCAAAATACCACTACGGGAACATTTGCCGATGACACCACCATATTAGCGGTACACAAAAACCCACATTCGCCATGGGTAAAAAATCCCGTTTTATTAAATAATCACCAACTAACACAGAGTAACGATGCTAAGTATCTTGGAATTCACCTAGAACCTAGATAGACGACTTACGTGGAGAAAACATATTTTCACCAAGAGAAAACAACTGGGTTTTAAGTTGACCAAGATGTACTGGCTTATGGGGCGAAAATCTCGGTTATCGCTAGAAAATAAGCTCTTGATTTATAAGACAATCCTGAAACCCATATGGACCTATGGAATCCAGCTATGGAGCTCAGCTTCAAATATCGAAATTATCCGAAGGTTTCAATCCAAGGTCCTGAGAATGATAGTTGAGGCTCCGTGGTACGTGCTCAACACCAATATAGAACGTGATCTTCAGATGAGATCACTGCAGGAGGAAATAGCAAGGTACAGTGCGAATTACTATGACAGGCTTAGTGCTCACCAAAACTCTCTAGTATTGAAACTAACCGAAGACAATGAAGTGCGAAGACTAAAGCGATTTAGACCCTCTGACTTAGTTTCAAGATTCAAAACCTCATGTGTTCAAAAGAAATAGAACTTGCCCATATCAATATGTAACCAATAACGTGTAAGTTATAGTCTTAAGGGCTCGCCACATAGCCTGTGCTGTGCTATGCCAATGTCAAACATTGAAGTAGAAACATAGGGTTTCAATAGTGACGTTCACATAGTTATGAGTTGCTATGCTATTTTGCGCATGATCATGACATTGTTCAACGTTTGTGTTGACATAACACAGAGCATAGCATAGCATAGCACAGCACAGGCTATGTGGCGAGCCCTTAAAGGAGTGAATCAATGGATTCATTCCCACATGTAAACAGTCCAGTGTTTTGTGCGATATTATTAATTAATGGTTTCCAAATCGCATTTTTTCTTTTATTTAATTTAAATTATATTAAATTTAATTGTTATTATAAATGTAAAGTATTAATATTAATCTAAATAAATGTGACTTCGACATCCACACCTGGGGGGAGGGGGTTACAAAATGTGACCCAGTGTGACCAGGGGGGTGGGAGGGGGCTGGCAAAATGTAGCCTCCGCATAAAAATCCCATTTTTTTTATTCTTTGATTCTAAGAAAATTGTGTTTGGATGTTTTTGTGTAATATTTAGTAAAAAAATTTATTTACGCCCTAAATTTCTAATGTTGCATCAACAATTTCGTGTCAAGTTCGATTTTAGACAAATGAAGGGGTGACCATAGGACGTTCCTGGGGGAGAGGGCCGAAGATTGTGATCAACTGTGACAGGGGGGAGATTGTAAAACTACAAACAAGTGGTAAATCAATGGGATAATGAGAAATTTTGGACAAATTCAAAACAACTTTTCTATCGATCTACGTTTGGAAGTTATACTTTCTTCTTCTTAAAGATCTAGCAAAATTACCCTAACGCAGTAAAAAAATCAAAACCGCAAAAGCTTTCCTCTCGGTACCAATAAAATCGTCTGATGAAATTAAAATTATTTTAGCATTGTAAAAATCGTCAAAACACATAGAAATTTCTCTACACATTACAATGGAAACTTTTAACTATTATAGAACTAAAATTTAATACATTATAATCACAGCCAACGTAGACAATGTTAAAAATTAAAAAGAGTTATCCCAGCTTAACAGTAATAAAAATGTAAAGAACCACACATATCACAAAGACGAACTTTTAATTAAATGTAAGCAAAATAATCAATTTTTAAAACTATTTAAAAAACCATACAGAAACCCCAGAGGGCAAGGATTTCGTTAAAAAACGTCAAGTGAATTGTACACAATTATGAGTTTTAATGTAAAGTTGAAAGTTGAGAATGCGTACATCTTTAAAATAGAATTTGTGACCACCCAATTCTTTGGGTCAATATATCGCTTCATTCCGCACTCTCATGTCCCTTCTTCTTCTTAATTTAGGTCCAGTACCTGTTCTTACTAATTTTATTTCTATTTAATTAGTTCTATGAGCATTTTGATTTTTACATCTCAGGCATCTTGTTAGGCTTGTCTTTCGATGTGTCTGCACCCTCTTTTCTATTGTTATCATGGCAAATCATTAACACTGGGGGACCGACGGATTTATATGCGCTACTAAGCATGGAAGACGGTCAAGAAATTTTAGACTGTACCTGGGGTCGAACCGGGGAGCCGCTAACATTCAGTCCATGACCGTCGTCTCTTCTACGTTAGTAAATTCCTGCTTATGCATTTGTCTAGTTTGGAGAACATGGGTTTTACTACAATCAAAGCATGGAATCTCGTATATCAGCTCCAACAAATTATTTTGGCTAATTTTGTCTTACAACCTATAGACAATAAAATTGAGTTAGTTTGGATGCTATGTATATATTTCCCATCTAAAATCGTCCGTCAGTATTTTGGACTTTCTCAGTTAATCCCTTTATCTAAGGGAACCTATAACATAAGGTTTATCTTCTCTTGCCGGATTTTCCGTGTGGAAAAGAGCCCTCTCTTTTATTATTCTATTCCGTTACATATTGATGTACCATCTGGAATTATCGTTCTTTTTTGGGATATTGTTGAGCAAGAATCTTCTACGTAGAATTTGAAAAACGTTAAATTCCCCAACACTTCGTTTAAAAGGGTTTTGATGATCAAACCGGCAAGGACTGGGTTGGGTGGATTGCCTATTTCGAAACTCTTCGAACTTTGCATGTCCCAATAATAATCTTATTATTTTCCTTACCATTCTCATGACTAAACTCATTTTAATGTTGTGGTAATGGTATGAATGGTAACTGCTGAGGTGATTCGAATTTATTGGCTTGGTATACTAATTTGTAACCAGCGACCTTCCTGCCCTCCCAACAACAATGACGTCAAGGAACGGAATCTCAATTTCCGTTGTGAACTTAAGTCCAGGATGATGAACGTTAAACCTAACGAGAAGTTCTTCCTTTCTACCAGAAAGAACAGCAGTAAGAGAATCGTCTACATAGAGTTTAAAAAATGGTATATTGAACGTTAAATCACCTAAAACACTTCACTTAAAAGAGTTTCAATGACCAAATGGCCAAGGCCTGGGTTGCATGAATTTCTACCGAACAATAAAATTTTCTTTTACTTAACTCAGTGCAAAATTTAATAAAGTTCCATCTTCTAACTATGCAACTCAAAACCGTCTGTTTGGGAATACTAGGAAATAATGAAACCACATTAAATTTTGTTCAAAATTCCCCATTATCCCATTGATAAAACTAGGAATTATCGATCAAGGCAATATTAAAACAATTTTACCGGAAATCGTCATCGAAACAACACTTCCCTGCGTATTTACGCGCAGGGAAATTGAATCTTACTGACTAGTCCGGTAATATTTAGTAACGCAGGTAACAATGACAATTTTCGGAATAACTATTGTTTGTAACTATGTAGTCAACAAATTGACAAACTTGATTTTAGCTCATTTTAAAAATGTTGTTCAATTAGTGTTTTAAAATTTCGATTTTTTACGATTTTCGGTAAAATTTAATACAAAATACGTCAGGAAAATGTCTCACTTTACTCGGAGCTCTCAAATACTCGGCACGAAGTGCCTCGTATTTCAACATTGCTCCTCGTCAGTAATACATCATTTTCCTGACTTTCATGTAAATAACTATTTCCGGAACAATCCAAATATGCAATCGCATTTTCCACATTTACATAAATTGACGTTTAAATGGTAGAGTAACAATTTTTAAGGGGACCAAATTAGATTTTTAAATTTTTGAATACAGCTTTTATACTACGTTAAAAGCCAAAAGTGATAGGTCAAAATTATTTTCAAATCATTGGCCAGAATAAGAATGCGAACTTCGTATTCCTTAAGATATATCGGATTTTTGATTCTACATCCGTCATTATCAGCCTTAAGCATTCAATTTGTTTGGCCACTGCCATTTAATTCAAATTTATTGAGATGGTACTGTAAACACTGCCATTGTTATCTTTTTTCCGGAGCGCGACCGAGCTGCGCGAGGCATCAAGGGGTCATGGGTGAGCTCTCGAACGAGAAGGTTGTTTTTGAATGTTCTTTGAAGTGATTATGGGGTTGCTTCGAATTTTATAAGATATGGTTACGATTTGGTGAGGGTTACAGTCCAGCAATCCGAATATTTTATTGGAATATTGTTTGTTTTCCAACCCAGTAGGGGATTTTAATTCGTGGTTGTTGGATGATGGATTTTTCCCGTACCGTATTTTCTTGTCGGACCACCCTTACCCATACTTTCTGGGAAGGATTTTTATCCGTTCAATTGGTAAGTCACCTAATTCTTTTGTTAATTGCTTCACAGATACTTGTTATTCAATTGGCCGATTTTTTGCTCCGAACACCAGGACCTCGATGACGATCAGATTCGCCCTTGGCTTATTCATGTTTTTTATTTTAATTATGTTTTACATTCTGGTTTTCTTTTGTCTTGCATTTTTTATTTGCAGAGTGGTTGCCGAGATTGTGATTGCGTTGCAGGTTGTGTATTTCTGCATCGTAGTGATAAAGGTAATCTAATCTCTTTTTGCGTTCGCATACGTGGAAATAGATTGAGGTTTAAATTTTATGTTGACGACTTTATAATTATTTTATGGTATAATAATGTTTTATTAAATAAGTTTGAACTGAGTATTATTTCCACTAGCATAACATCGAACGGTGCTGGTATAATGCATTGGCAAGGGGATTCCGGAGTGGTCGTCGTACGTTCAAATCTCGTATTTGAATTTTATGTTTCTTATTTTTTTTGTGTTTATTTTTGGTTTTTTGTCCTTTTTAGGAAGGCTGCGATGTGCGACCTATGTACAGGGTGCTGCATTTCATCAAGATCGCTACCGTTTGGTTTTATCGTTGGAAGTTCGATGTGGTTCCATCTTGGTGGGATTTTTAAATGACCACTCGAACGTTCCGTTGGTGGATTTTCGGGGGGTGATTCTTGGTGGCAATGTTGTTGCTTCTGTACCAGTTCTGGTCGGCTAATGCACATAACATCCGACATCGCTTATGTCATTGCCTTCCGACAATGCACATCTTATTGTTTATTTTATCTTGTTGTTGATTTTATTTTTGTGTGCGTTAGCAAAGCTGCTTCCTTGAGTTTCTCGGGGGCGTTTCTTTACACGACCCACGGCCTTCGCAGACCGACGTTAACATCATACGAGCTAGTTTACCTAAGATCAGGGCCCCACGCAATTTAAAGTAGAGGGTTTTTACCTTCTGCGTGGACGTTATCTCTTCCGAGCTATCCTCTCATTAGGGATAGTGAGGAAAGATTTCGTTTCAAAGATAACCAAAATTTGCAATCGTAATGTTGAAAAACTGCCAAAAACGTAATCGAAGTAAATATTGGTTTGAATTTTATGGAATTTAGAGATAATTAATTTTGTCAGGTCGTGTTCAATTATTCAAGTAATATGTTTCAATAATATGTCGATGTTGGAAACAGGTAGACCTCAGTGGCGAGGTACGAAATTAATTAAATGAATGAGATTAAATTGTAAACAGTTTTAAATCGATTATTACCTTTAACTGTTTAAAATAAGCTACATTCACCAAATTTAATTTATATAATATATCTTTTTTTCTTCTGTTATTATTTATCTAGAAACAAGTATTCAAAAGATGTTGATCCACACGTGACATGTCACAGAGTACATTGGTGTGTTGAACCAACTGACTGAGAAGTCTTTCTCAACGTCATGTTAAATTCGATAAGAGACGTAGAAAGCTATGTTGAGAGAGCAACAACACTACAAAACAAGCAAGGTATTGTCTAAGTTGTGGTTTTCCCAAATATGTTGATAGTTCGTGATAGTCTACTACAGAACTTTAACTTAAAATCAATGTAAAGGTCTGGATAATTAAACACATTAAAATTAAAGCTAAAAGTAAAAAACTTGAAGTTCATAAATAAACAACAAAAATGTCCATATTGTAATAACATAACGTAAAATAAACGTAAAATGTGCGTGTATAGTAAGAGTATGATTATTGAATGCTATCGCTTAATGTCGCTGCCAATCACTTTAACAGGTAAACCAACGCAATTCTAATTTTGATTGGTTTAATAATAAAACAACATTAAACATCAAAACATCCCTTTACTACATTTAAATACATCAACTAAACCTACATGTCAAAAATTTAGTGGGACACGTCCCTAGGGCAAATTGAAAGTTACTAGGTTACTACATATGCAAATTGTAAATTATTAGTTAAATAACAATATTTGAATTTTGCGGCAACAAAGTTAATTACAGGCTTTCTATGCTATGTTCGATAACGAATAAACATGTAGTTATTTCAATTTGTTTGTTTCTCCCGTACTTTTCACCGCCTGGAAAAAATCAATCCGTAATTAGAATTTTTCCAAACAAGTAAACAAGAACGCAATATTTTTTGATTTTTTAATTTTTCGTCTAAAAAGAATTTATAAATTCTGTATCACATTCTGTAATGCGTACATACGCCTCTGATTTTTTTAGTTTGCCTTTTTAATTTTTTTTTAAATAAATTAAATATTATATCTTTTCGATAAGGTAGTCTTGCTAATTAGATCTGTACTGATATATAACAATTTTAAAATTTTAAATTACTCTGTCGTTATTTCCAAATGAGCCATTCTAATGGCTGCTGGCAAAATTAATGACGGCCGTTATTAATTATTAATGGATGTTTATTTTTATTCATTTGGTATAGGTAGGTATTAAAAGTTTCAAAGATAATAATGCTATTTTTAGAATTTAATGAAATCAAGAGAGTATAATTGAAATTTTCCGTTTGTTTAACTAAATAATTAAAAATCACAAATAATAGAAGTCTTCAATTACTATTTTTGTGGTTGAATTACACATTAAAATCGGTCCTGTTACAGTAGGGCTCAGAGCAAGTTCAAAGTTAAAAAATATTCCATAACTAGAGTGAATGGTTACCGTTGTTGTGCGGCCTGAAGGCCGCACTGTGGACGAGCGTCTCAATGGATCAATTTAGCGTTGACCTGAAGTCTTATAATTTAATTAGTTCAAATCGAGTTCAAAGACCCACACACTCATAAATCAGCTACTTTCATTAGTTGAATTTTAATAGGAGGTTGACGGTTCTGCAGTGAGACTCCAGCTTTACAGACGCAATAGATAAATGAAGGCTATTATATGTTTTAATTATTGTGCATCATAATTATTGTTGAGTGTTGACTATATCAATGTCAATGAACCACCAGGCACTCAACATTAGAAGCAATGCACTTAAGCTGTGACCATCTCTATTATCATTTATTTTTTTTATTTTATCATCTATTATAGAATTAAAAATCTGATGTGGCCAGCACATGACTTCCCTATAAGGAATCATTCTTTTATCGTTCATCTAAAGATTCGCAGAAATATTATTTAAATTTATTTTATTATTATTATTTAAATTATTAAATTTGTTGTAATTCTTAAAATTCTTAAATTCTGTACGTAGAGATTTTATATCTTTCCAAACCCAGCAACTAAATTTAAGCTCTGTTTTGCTACTATAACGTTATTTCAATCTGGATCTCGACTTTTCGTTCTCAAATGATGCCAAATTTTATTTTCACAACTTCATTATATAGTCATGCATATAACGAAAATGGGTCATTTTCCGGGTTACTCGGGTCAGTTTTGCTAAATATTTGTTATAAATCGTTTTATAGTATAAAGAATTCCCAAAAATTCCTATTTCGAGTGACGTCAAGCGGTGGTAACAAATCTGCAATTTTGCAATTTTTTTTCGATTTTCGTCGAAATCGGACCCCAGCATTTAATTAAATTATTAAATTTGTTGTATTATTAAATTGTATTTTGTTCATAAAAATATATTCTAACATATTTATAGAAAATTTTATTTGCTTTAATTTTGATTAAAAAATAAAAATTCATCAATAAAATATTTATCATAATATATTTAAGAAAAACCATTTCGTCCTTCAAGTAAAGTGCTACTTCCGGTTTAGGGATTTGCTCCAAAATCAAATGGTGCTTTCGTATACCGATTAAAGTGTTAAATATGAAATTTGGTTACTATATAACAATTCGTTCCTGAGATATTGAAGAAAAACTATTTCGTCCTTCAAGTAAAGTGCCATTTCCGGTTTAGGGATTTCCTCCAAAATCAAATGGTTCTTTCGTATATTGATTAAAGTGTTAAATATGAAATTTGGCTACTATATAACAATTTGTTCCTGAGATATTGAAGAAAAACCATTTCGTCCTTCAAGTAAAGTGCTACTTCCGGTTTAGGGATTTCCTCCAAAATCACATGGTGCTTTAGTATACTGATTAAAGTGTTAAATATGAAATTTGGTTACTAGATAACAATTCGTTCCTGAGATATTTAAGAAAAACCATTTCGTCCTTCAAGTGAAGTGCTACTTCCGGTTTAAGGATTTCCTCCAAAATCAAATGGTGCCTTTGTATACCGATTAAAGTGTTAAATATGAAATTTGGTTACTAGATAACAATTCGTTCCTGAGATATTTAAGAAAAACCATTTCGTCCTTCAAGTGAAGTGCTACTTCCGGTTTAAGGATTTCCTCCAAAATCAAATGGTGCTTTTGTATACCGATTAAAGTGTTAAATATGAAATTTTGTTACTATATAACAATTCGTTCCGGAGATACAGAACTTACAGACATTTTGCGTTACATATACATCCATACAGACATACATACAGACATCATTGCGAAAGTAGTCAAAACGGATTCAGAAATGCTCAAAACGGATATTTCCGTTAAAATATCGACATCGAATTTTTTCATGATTACAATACTTCCTTATAGGGAAGTAAAAAGAGATCTAACCGTTGCTATTAATTTTGATTATATTGTGTGTTGAAAACAAATTGGTACTAAATTTTAGAAGTAATAATTCTAGAACTCCATAAAATTAAAAAAATTATTTTTAATTTTAAATTATTCCGTTAATTAATTATTCATTTGGGAACGGTTCGACCGGCCGACAATATCTCATTCGGGAACGGTCTGACCCCTACATGCGCAGTTCTGCCTGTTTTGTACTTGTACTCCAGTCATTAGGCAATTTTGAATAAAAATAACTGAGAAACAGAATGTTTTTTGGCTTAAATCTTTCATTATGGCATCGGAAAACAGGACCGATTACATTATCAAAAACTAAGCTCCTTTCAAAAATGTGAGAGTACAATATGGCGCTTATAACCCTAAAAGAAAAACAAAAGTTGATAATTATTTCTCCGCCATCTTATATATATCTGAGGATTATAACGCAATTTTGAATTTCCAAGTTTTTGGACCAAATTTAACTAACTTCGTGTCTCTTTCGAAATAATCGAAATCCCTGTTGTAAAGGTCGAAAATGGGGCACCATAGTACATATTTATACTTTCAATGATCTCAAAATTACACAACGAGGGGTAAATATCTCGACCAAGTTGTGTACATTAATTTGGAACTCCTTGGAAATTTTTCATTTGAAATTCGTTTCAAATTCCTGCAAATTCTTGGAATTCCTTGAAAATTCTTTTAATTATTTATTTATAAAATTCGTTTATAATCACTGGGAATTCCTTATCATATATATTGTCAGCATATTTACGCCTCGTTCAACAACCTGCATTGAGATCAGACCGTTCTCGAACTAAACATTGTCGGCCGGTCGGACCGGTCACAACTGAAAACTTATTGCGCGGTTGGACCGTGCAGCAGTCAATCACTTTTATAAATCCAACTTCACCAGATCTAACCTAACCCAACTAAATCTAACCTAACGACGTCATTTCAGGTTTTACTGTGAGTGGGGAGGTCCAGACTCTAACAAAAGTTCCAATTATTCTACGGAATAAATAGTAACGGGTTGTTTCATTCTTGCAGCCGAGGGGGGGAGGGGTTATATACCTTACAACCCCAAACGTACTATACTAATCCAACCCAATTCATAAACTGGGCTCACGTTGCCGTTCCGCAAATCTAAATAATATCTGCTAGATTTGTTTCAAATTCAGAAGATCCTTAGGGGCTCCAGAAAAATAGATTTAGAATAACAAAACCCAACGTTTGTTTGTATCAATTCAACCCACGGTGACCGACAATTGGGCGCGATCGATTGGGCGCGATCGATTGGGCGCAACGACAACTGGGCGCAGCGACAACTGGGCGCAAATACAATTGGGCGCAAATACAATTGGGCGCAAATACAATTGGGCGCGAGGGAGATTTATCTATTACGTATTAATTATTATAACTGATTGTAAGAATTTTTTTATAAAAAACTAATAGGTATTTACGTATAAAAATGTTTTAAATCTAGAAATGTTTATTTAGACAATAAAAAAAATTATAATTAAAAATTTAAACTAAATGTTTTTAAAATGTTTAGTCCTAACAATTACAAATAATAAAAATGCCTATTAATAAAGTACCTAACTAATCATGGATTCATTTCGTAATTATGGGAAATTCCCCGCAAAAAGTCTATAATATTTCTATGGGGTCGTCCATAAATTACGTTACGCTCCTAGGGGGGGGAGGGGGTTCCGACCCTTGTGACGATGGGGGGCGGGGGGGGGGGTTCAAAAATTGTGACGTCACTAAAATTATTATTGCTTTTATTTCTCTCTCTCTCTAAAAACGTAAAAGCTTCTTGAAATGTCGAGTTAGTAACAGGTTGCCAACTTGACAACTTAAGATAAAAGTATGTTTTACACATGCAATAATTGGTTTCTAACGTCCTGACATTGGTCAGGACCGGCCCTCGTATAATTTGGCCCCTCGTGTTCTCCTTCTTCTAACAAGTATTTCAAAAATACTATTTTTTGAACTTTCAAAATGATTTTTAAAATTTTAAAAAACGTAAAAAGATTAAAAGATTAAAAAACTTAATTTTAGTTGGTAATCTGTACGTGTATATTTATGTATAAATATACAGAGCCGTCATAAATCTATTATAATAAATTGTTATAAAAATCAAAATGAAACCGATTGTAAAATTTACTAAGAAGTCAATAAAACTACATTGGGGAGGGGGGTCAAGAATATGTGACGTAATATTTGGAGGGGGGTCTAGGTTTGTGTGACGAAGTGTGGAGATGGGGGGAGGGGGTTAAAAATTGCTTAAAATTGCGTGACGTAATTTATGGACGACCCCTATGTGGCGTAATCCTCTACTAGATTTTTGATGCGCGCATCAGCCTCCGACTATTTTCTTTTCTTACTAGGTGGATTGTTTCCGGCAACTAATTTTTCATAAAACAGATCTCGCCCACGTTGAATAACTTTTAAACTAGAAATTAATTTCCAAATGTTTCCATACTTAGCTCCATACTTAGCTTAGATCCATACTTAGCTCTGCCTCTAATCGTCTATGTGCCGCTTCAGTATGATTGTTTGTTCCCGTGTCAGTTAAGACGCGATTATACACTGACCACAAATCTGGAGAAAACATTGCCGGCCGCCAGCAATGGAACAAAAGCTAACGATCAACCTTTTATGATAAAGTTTGGTTTAATTTTCAAAAATAACCGTGCGCCAAACAGGCATACGCTGGCCCTGTATTTAAGCCGTTCTTAAATTTCAATAACCTTAATCTCCTGCTAACAACATAAGGTTAAGGTTATCAGCCTCCATTACTTGGAGGCTGATTCGCGCATCAAGAATCTAGTAGAGGATTACGCGAATAGAAGTGTTATAGACTTTTTGCGAGGCATTTCCCATAATTATGAAATGAATTCCTGATCAGTTGGGTACTATATTAATAGGCATTGTTATTATTTGTAAAAGTTAGAAGGAATAAACATTTTAAAAACATTTACTTTAAATTTTTAATTATAATTTTTTTTATTGGCTAAATAAACATTATTTCTAAATTTTAGTGGAAGTTAGAAGGAATAAACATTTTAAAAACATTTAGTTTAAATTTTTAATTATAATTTTTTTTATTGGCTAAATAAACATTTCTAGATTTAGTTACGTAAATAATAGTTTTTTAGAAAAAAAATTCTTACTATCAGTTATAATAAGTAATATGTAATGGATAAATCTTCCCTCGCGCCCAATTGTATTTGCGCCCAATTGTATTTGCGCCCAGTTGTATTTGCGCCCAGTTGTCGCTGCGCCCAGTTGTCGTTGCGCCCAATCGATCGCGCCCAATCGATGGCGCCCAATCGATCGCGCCCAATTGTACTAGACCGATTCAACCCACTATCTGTTCATAATATCTGAATATACACAGTAATACATAAATTTACAGAAAATGAGAAATATTAATTTAACGTATTTTTATTTACTTCCAGAGTAATCGATAACCTTTAAGATGAACGCGAACATTCAAGAAATCTAGGTTTGCATGCAACCCCCACCCCGTGCTGTGGGGATGTGAAAGTTTTTCTGTAATCTGCTGCGCAGATCTAAGCTTTCGATGAGCCTGCACCCTGTGTTTTATGTTATAATGGAAGATCATTAACACGCGGGGACCGACGGCTTTAGGTGCCCTCCGTAGCATAGAAGACGGTCAAGCCGGAGTCGAACTGCGAAGCTTTGAATTAGCAGTTGATCCCGCTAACATTCAGGCTATGGCCGTCTTCATTTCATTGTCAATAATCTTTTATTGTCTAATTAAATACCCAAGTCTATAATGAAATGTGAAAGGAACCGGGAGTTTGGAGGGATGGAATATTCCTCAGCATAGCAGCATGGCCAAAAAATGTACAGCAGTATCATAAAACATTTCTACATGTTTTACCTCATCAGCATATTCTGGGGGAGGGGTATTTCATACCCCGCAGAGTCCCTGGTCTGTACAGTCAACAGCTTTTATGAAACTTCATTAATTTACAGTAGCGACTTGTCACTTTTTCAATAAACATACAATTTAAACAATAAGGAAAATTATTGATTTAAATACAAAAATTATTAATTATTATTTTTGGATAGTTGATGTTTTCGATTAGAGATTGAAGGACACCTGTACCGATTATACATTTCGGAATGATACGGAATTTTATGAAAAATTCGACCTGGAAATATTTACTGGCAGAATTCTCCGGTGAAGTCTCATAAAAAAAATCACTCAGTAGAAAAGAAATTGATATTATTTTAGAACTACCTGAACTCCCCCGCAAGGCCAAAGGCCGAGCAAACCAACGCGCATTATCTTATTAATCGATAAAACGATATGTGATTGATTTACAATAGACTTTTCAACGATCTTCAATTACTGAAATCTTAATCCTTAATTATGACATAAACCATTATTATTCAAGAACAACCTGGACACCCTCGAAGATCGAGGCTAAACATGGTGCAATCAAATTCGTGCAGTAAAAAAGACGCCAGGTACCAATTTGAACCGGCTGAATCCGTAATATAAATTGCGAAGATTTTCCTGTATTTCGAAGCGCCACAATATTTCATATGAATCAAATGACAGTTCACTTATAATAATAATCCCCATTGGTGTGGCGTTTAGGCCGCACAACCCAGGAAATCACGTAGTAGATGGCCACACTAAATCAAAAAGTGCCATAAATACATCTACATATAAGCAGTGCCGTTCGGAGGAGGGGTGCGATAGATGCATAGAATCCGGGCGTATTCAGTTAACGAATTTCAGCAAATAATAATAAGATTAAATGGCAAGAGAAGTCTTCATAATCAACATCAAACAAAAAAGACTATCAAGAAAAATTATAAAGCTGGTTATAAAAGTTTCATCAATGTTTCTTTAGAATTCTTCTGGTGCGTTTATCAGTCCAAATGGCAATTCAAGCGCGTACAGGTCTTCCGGATTCCAATTGATTGCAAATAAGATTTGTATTGGTAATTTGGTATGACAGATTAGGAGATGGAGTCATATGTTTGATTCCCAGCTGTTCCTTAATAATTTTTTGCCAGGGTTAGAATTACACATAAAACTATCGATCCTATTAATAGTAAAACAGCTTACTTGCAAGTTTGCCGATTTGAATTGTGTTATAAAATTTTTCAGGTCAGGACTTAATTATACTTCGGTGAATGAACATGAACATTGAATCAATTAACCAAAGAATTTTTATAAGAATATAAAAATGAAAAGATTTTGTTTTAAAAGTAAATGAATTTTAATTTCAATATCTAAAAAGTTTTATTTAAATTAAGTTCTAAAATGCTTGATTGCTCCTATAGGGCACATAAAGTAAAAGTAAATATTATGCTTTGATTAAACTTGAAAACGGGAGCAGAAACATACGAATTGAACATTTTTGATGAATAAATATATATAAGCAATATTACGACAGTACAGAAAATTATTCGTGCTCTCGGTTGTTAGACAGGGTAGGCTCTCAAGCATCAATTTTCGGAAGCTTTCGGAAAATCAATCAATTAAAAATTAAATTAAATTAATTAAAATGAATAAAAACTATGATAAATTGGCAATACATCTGTAATTATCCTTTCCAAAACATACGTTATAAACCACAATCCATCCTTTTATAGAAACTTTAAATAATAACATTGAAGGTAACTGACATCCACATTAAGTTTCATTAGTAATTTTATGTAAAACTAAGCAGCGATTTTCCGTTGCAATTAACTAGTTGTCAGTTACAAACAGGGTATATTGAGTTTAAACTACATTACATAATTAAAGAACGTGTCTATTATGTGAAAAGTTATGGAATATGGTATAGAGAAATGGAAATACATGCAAATTTTCCTTTGTCATTTAAAATATCTTTGTTTCGGATTTGAAGTGATGTTTGTTGTGGAAACCAGCTGCGGCAACGCCCAAATTTTTATCTTGATCTACTGCTAAAAATTAAATAATAAAGTCTACGCAAAAATCTGCAGTCTTTAAATCGGACCTTGAATTTGCTTTTAATCCATTCATACGCGTCATTAATTTATTGTAGTAAACTATTTTGTATTATATAAGCGTTTGAGTTCGTTTTTTAAATGTGAACTGTGAAACCGCAAAAAATAGCCCGCATCTACTTTGCATTAAGCGGAAGTATTGACGGAGTTCAAATCTGAAAAAAGTAACGGTTTTTTTGGAATAAAATTGTTAACTACGAGATTGAATCTTAAAATATTGTGAAAATTGTTCGAAAAGTTATATTTTAAAATAGTGAACATCAAAGTAACAGATTGTATACGTCTTTTGCTTTGATGTCAGCTAACACGTTATAGTTATCGTGTTATCTTTTATGTAATCTTTTGTGAGTTTCAACCCTTATTAGGCTCTCGACTGACACAAAAAGATAATCGTTTGCAGTAAATACTACCATCGCATTTTCCATCATTTGTCGAAATCAAAAACTAATTTAGCCAATTTAATTGCAATTTGGTTTTGAGGTTATTCGTTGCAAGTTTTCTCATTGTCGGAAGTCTTCAAATGTATATACACGTCGTCATTACTCTTTCATTAAAGTTACTTTTTTTACTACAATTATTTTTAATTAGGAAAATCGTTATTGAAATTCTCACTAAATAATTAAAACTCTTGAGATATCCGATTGCTAGTTGGATTAGTTCAATCGTAATAAAATGACGTAATTGTTTTTGTATTGCTTACTTTAATAAATTTTTCACTGCGATTTGGTGTTCGTACTCCAATTTTAATAAAAGGTAAGATTGCTGAAAACTGTGCAACAAGATACAAAGTTAAAGGTTGACAGTTTAGTGAAATTGGAGATGCTTATCTATTTTGTAGACACAAATACCAAACTTTATACGTACAAAAAATCTAAGATGAGATGAAGGAATCCGAGACATTTTAAAATAAATGCTCCGCAAAAGGTTCTTTGTCGTAGTCACTTTTTGGGGTTTGTAAAATTAATATGTTTATTTAATACACAGCCGAGGGGCTTAAAAAGTCAGCATGGACTGTCCATTCCGGGATCGCAATTTTGATTTTACTCTGTTGTGGTCCGTTTTCATAGTTATTGGTAGGTAAGCAAATCTTACATATCGCCCGCAAGTCGGAAATTGTTAGCCCAGGACAGACAAGTTAGTGACGTTAGTTTGAGACTAGTCGATGAGATAATAATCTTGTTCAGTACGATTATTCCAATCAAAGACATTGAAACGACTTTTGAACTAATGAGAGAACTCTGTTTATTCCTAGGGCAATACTCGATTAGACAGGTTCCCTAGGGCTTATACCGGCAAATGTGTAATGAGAGTTACGTGACCGTACGCCTGTTGTTCGGAGCAACGCGCGTTAAAATAAAAACAAATGAAGTTATTTTTCCAGGAAATTAGACTTTCTGCGTTACAATGAGTCTTTTTTCGTTGAATAATCAACGCAACAGCCGAGAACTGCCCAAGTGAGTGGATTATCCAGGAAGCTAAGTGGATTATCCAGCCTAAAGGAACTGCCTTTAGATGGTTGAATTTGGTGGCGCCCAGTTGTCCTAAATTGGATTTTATGGTCGTATGCCCAACAAAATACCTGATTTAGGGACAGCACGCGGCTGCCAATAGAATTACAGTATAGGAACAACTGAACCAGATAAACGTACAAATTGTAAACTAAGTAATAGAATTTTATTGTATAATACTTATATTCATTTACTTGGAATAAAACTTAAATCGAATGATTAATTCTGGTATACTGCTATAATCCTGCCAGATATTTTGACATTATTTGCGGGGTTGCAAGCGCTCATCGATTTAATATTGGAACCGCTGCAGACATTGTCTGACTTACTTAATAAAGCAGGATTTTGGTATTAAATTCTATGGCTACCTACACCAGGTTAGAGAATCGTGTGCTTCGTTTTCTTTAATATTTGGTAATTCATCAATTTAATATAGAAAGTTAGGTGCGGTTAGGGGGCTATGGTCAAAAAATAAGCTCGGCCTACGGCCTCGCACCTTAATTCTCTATCAACAGTTTCTTGATGATGGATATTAACCGGAAGTTACCAAAAGGTTCTCCAGCGCCCTTAAAATTTGTTGGCCATCCCAATGCTTTGGAGGGCACGTAAAGTCGTTGATCCCCTTAATTTTGTGACGAATTTTTGATTCGTCAACATCAACCTAGTCACTGCCCGTTATTTTGTGGTCTGGCGGTGCTTGAGACACTACCTGCTTAGTTTCAGTTTTGTCCGCCGTACGAGTAGGGATAATTTCCGTCGAGCATTTTTTGATGTGGTTTTTCGCGAGACAAGACGTACGCTTGTGTGCTTATCTCTGATCAAGTTTGAAGATTCAGTTGTTTATGGATTTGGAATCCGTGGTTCAATTTTAACAAGTTTCGAAGGTGAATTAGGCACGAAGAATTTTGAGCGCGGAAGCGTATATTGCAAGATTTTTGTGTTACTATAATTTCGATCCATTGTTCGTTATCGCCACATTTTTAACGCCAACTTGTTATCGGTGCGCACGCTTGGACCTTGGCGTTTTTTAGTTTTACCTAAGTTGGTAAAACTGTATTCGAGCTGTCAATTATTTTTGGAAGTAACCTAACATTCTCGCGAGAAGTAAGCTACACCAAATTTTCTGTTGTGAAGCCGTAGTCTTCAGTACGTTGTGTCCGTTTACCTTCTTTGTCGCAAGTACGTCTGTTTAACATCAACATCTACCGCCTGAGGTTTCATAGAAATTGCTATTTGTCAAACGTTTGGTCAATCACTCGGGAGGCCCAATTCGTTCATTGGTTGCGTTTTGACACCATTTATTTAACCTGTCTGCTGTTCGACCAAGCCTTCGCCGAAGCATTGGGGTCGCTCGATCAACCACCAACCAAGAGAAGCGTGTCCTGTCAACCTGGTGATCAGAGGGTGTCTCGAAGTAGCCGTTCAATCGTCATTCTCGCAGCAGTCTCCGGCACTGGAGTGTTCGTCGTCTGTCTGGGCCTAGGTAAGTCGATTTACATTTTCATTGTTTTGGGGGCTGTATGTTATTGCGAGATATTTTTTTATAAAGTAAATATAAGGTGCGTGTTGTGTTTGCCACCATTAGTTTTAGAAGCTCTTCGATGCGGCCTTCTGGTTCACCGACTACAGTTTGAATCGTACGCTGTTTTAATTTGTTAGGTTGATTTCCCCTCAGGAGTCAACGTTTTCATTTTTTTGTATTGTAACACTGAATCACCTGTCTAACCGTTGTTGTTATTGTTGACGACCAGTTTTGTGTGTCATTAAATTGTTAACTTTAAAGCCGTCTTTTTATTTCCCTTGTAGGAGGGATTTCTTTTGCAAAGCTTTCAGGAGTAACTACGCAGTCAGAATCCACGGCTCTCGCACACCGACGTTACCATCTACAAGCTAGCTTAAACTTCGACCAGGGCTTACCACGTTGTAAAGTGGAGTTCGTCACTTCACGTGGGAGGAATCTTCCTTCTCGTTGGCCGTCCTCAGAAGAGGATTAGTTTCAATTTCCACGATTAAGTAAAACAACAAGGTCACAGGCATATCGAAGGCTTCATGGAATGGAAGGAGTTATGCTGCAAGACTTAATAATTAGATATACACCTTAATCTTTGTAGTGATGGCATCGTTTAATCAGAAAAAAAATTAGAAAATGTGTCGGCCACGACGAAGTTGAGACACTCTAGACTGAGAACTGAGGTGCAAGGCCGCAGGCAGTCTGAAGGAGCCAACATCGCGGCTTAGAACATTTATTATATTCACTCTTAGACGTCTGGTCTGATATTTGCGTTTTCCTAATTTATACCATAATTAATTAAAATAATTAAACTCAGGCTTGTAGGTAGGGGGGTACAGTGGGTACGTACACGTACCCCCCCCCCCAATTCCGAAACTTCCTGGTGATGCAGTTCTTTTTCGTCTTCATTTAAACAAATGTTTTGGGAAGACTCCGGAATTCACTTCTCTGGGAACACCCCCAAATATTACTTTTTAAAACAGTTGCCAGTGGCCCCCCGAAATCTGGTTTGGGGCCGAGAAAATTAGAAAATTATTGGAAGTATAAATTAGTAAACAATGATTGTAAACCATCGATTTTTTCAATTTACGTATGGTAAAATGAAAAGTAAATATAATATACTAAACTACGAGCCGTTTAAATTACCTCGGCCTAGTGCCTCACACCTTAGAGTGTAAAAAACTATTTTATAAAATCCTCAAAACTAATGGAAAAATATGAATTTAAAGAAAAGGAGGGGAGTAAATTAAATGTTAATTTGAAAACTGATAGCTTACGACACGATGTCTTGTTCTCATTAAACCATCATCGGGTAAGATTCATCAACGAATAAAGCTTAATTAGAATTAAAAGTTTAGCCAAATTTTGTTTCCATTTAAACAAAAACTACGAAAAAATTACAATAAAACGAGACCAAGAATGACGTACGAATTATGGTGCATCACCACCGTAACTAAAAGAACGACTTACGTAGGCAAAAAATGTTGAAAACAATAAATTAGTGTTTATTATATACATTTCAATAATTTTGTTGGAAAATAACAATTTATTATTGGGTTATTTATTCATAAATCATTAACGCCAGTGAAGATTTATGAATTTATGTCACGTCCTTTTATAAAATTAACCAATCACGAACGAGGTCTAATTTCACTACAGAATTCCTCTGAGAAATTAAAATTGAAAGCAACTATAACATCGGAAAACTAAATTTCAGTTTTAACTTCAAGAATAAGTTGTTAAATTGTTGTGATGAATTTAAAAATCCATTCAAAATTATACCACTAACAAACAGGACGCGTCAGGAGTAAATCGAAATATATCCTTTCTTTTTTTGAATACGAAATTATATTATAATGTAAAATCAATATCATTTAATAATATTGTTTAAAATAAACCGTTTTTGGGTATTTAATACATTATTTGATTAACTTCTCGAATCAATGATTAATGAACTGTTCTACATAAGTCATAAGACAAAAAAAATTTAAACGACCTGTCAGCCATTACATTGACTTACAACTGAATATAAAACATCCTTTAGTTTAAATTCGAAAATTGTCATGTTAAAATAAAAAAAATTGTTTCTAATATCTCAGTTGTATGTTTTTTAACCGAACTACCAAAAGCTTTCTACATTTTACGACGAGTACACTTGCGTTATCCATGACTATTTTGATGTTGTTCATCAAAGCAATTCACACGTTTTCAGCAAAACGTGGAACCACTAGCTTCGTTTATGTTTACTTCCAGTTGTATAAGACTCAATCGTTGCCTTGCTTGCTCGAAATTACACAATGGATAACAATTAGTTTAGAATTCGAATTGTTGTAAAAATAACAATAGTTTACTGAATTTTAATTAAAATATTGTTGATCTCGCCGGTATTGCGCTGAATAAGGTCGAAACGTGTAATCTATTAAGGCATTAGAAACTTTATATATTTTCTTGTTAATTTTTGAGTAGATACTGTAATGTCTCGAGCCTTTAATCGTTGGTACAATTATTGTAAATAAATTTTGGTAGGTCACCACGGCTAGCTCTTAAATTTATAGGAATTCTTTTCTTGATTGCATTAGCCAATCTCAACAATAAACAAGATTCACAGTTTAACAATATTTATTTAATTGATTTAAAATTGAAAATAGTTTATCATGGCAATCTGATATTTTTTTATGAAAATTTTTATAAATGCTGTCATGGAAACAATTAAAATGTACGCACACGCCTTATAACTAATTATATATATATATATATTGCGAGTGGGGCTACACCTCACGGCGTTTCTCGCATCCTATCTTCCACCTTCGGCGGTCTTTCCAGTCCTCCTCCTGGAGTCCTCTTTGCTTCATCGTCTGTTCCACGTCATTCCTCCACGTGCGCTTAGGTCTTCCCCTTTTCCTTCTCCTCGCTGGTAGCCAATGCCACACCCTATACGGCCATCTCTCTTCCTCCATTCTTCTCATGTGTCCATACCAATTCAGTCTTCTTCCCTCGATCGAGTCCATTATATCTATTGATATTCCCATTTTTTCTCTAATGATATCATTTCTCACTCTATCCATTAATGTTAACCCACAGCTTCGCCTCCAGAAGTCCATCTCCATCGCCTTTATTTTCCTCTTATTTCTCTCCGATATTTCCCAAACCTCCGCCCCATATATAGCTATACTCTCCACGATACTCTTGTATATTCTTCTTTTAACCGTGTTTGTGGTACTTTTATTCCATATTACAGAGTGTAATTGTCTAACTGCTGCTCTTCCTTTTCCTAATCTTTGTTTAATGTCCTCATCGCTTCCCCCTTTGCTGGAAATGAGGGAGCCTAGGTACTTATATTTATTGCATCCATTTACTACCGATCCATCTTCCATTTCCAGGTTTTTGGCTTCTCCCCCCACAACCATATATTCGGTCTTGGAATAGTTTATTTGTAGGCCCCATTTACCGTATTCTTCGCTCAATTTTCTTATCATATAATGGGCATCTATCTCATCCTCCGCGAAAACTACCTGATCGTCCGCAAAATGCAGTGAGAATAATGTGTCGTCGTGTATCTGTAACCCCATTTTTCCACATTTTCTTCTCCATTCTTTTAGTGCCTCATTTATATATATTTTAAACATTGTGGGGGCCAAACAGCACCCCTGTCTTAAGCCTTTTGTAACTTCAAATTCCGAGGTCATTTCTTTACCAACTTGAACGCAGCATTTATTGCCATTGTACAAATTCTTAATGGCTTTTATATATTGGTCTTCCACGTTTTGTTTTTTCAATGCCTGCCACAGTTTGGTAAGTGGGATACTATCGTATGCTTTCCGCAGATCAATGTACACTAAATGTGTTTCAAGATTATGTGCCAATCTTTTGTCCGTCACCTGCCTTATTGTATAACTAATTGTACAAAATTTATCATTATAATTAGATTGATGCAATTTAATGTTTATAAATATTAAGTATTCTGACCTTTATTTTGTCCAAAAGTACTGCACTGTATAGTTAAAATTTAACCTCACTTCCTGACTTGATTATTTTCTTCCATATAATTTGTTTGTTGATCGTTCCTCCAACAATTTTTCTCAACATTTATCGTTGTTTTTATCTAGTTCAATTTTTGGCAACTTTCACGATATTCACCGCCATAAATTCCATATTTTTTTTATATAAATTGGTGAGTAACCTAATAACTTTTTATCCACTCACGTAATATAACCTCTTTTAAGGTTAATTCACCTTCACTTCCCTATTTCAGGTTATTTTATTACATTTTGTTGTAAAAAACTCTGGATCACTATAATTACGTGGACATCTTCGTGAATTTATTACCGTAACTAAGGCAAACAAACTCGTTACCAAGGATCATAATTTTGTTGCAAAATCCAAGGCCTGTCTGTTTTTATTGTTTTTAAAGTTTTTATTGGCAGGTAAATTAATCAATAATTTTGTCACTTGAATTTTATTCAAATAATTGTCTTTATAGGAACGATCCGCAAATTTGAATACGATGCACTATAATTATTTATTTGGAAGCGAATAATCGTCCGTTCAGTTGGTTACATCAATCCATTACACAAATGTCATCGATAAACCTTTTTTTATAAGTTCGCATAACACACTAATTACAAATTAACCTAATTTTAGAACAATTTCTTAACTAATAAAATTTTTCACTAACAACTTATAACTAACAATTATTTTACATCATTTATTTTTAATTTCATAAACGAATTACTCGTTTTATCATTTGCCATGATTTTTGTTCATAATTGCACGTTTATTTAAATTTCTATTACCAAACTTGTTTATCTTTTTAACCCGCTAATGCAGCTAAGCAAATAACATTACAATACTAATTGTGGATGCGGTCCTGAAAAAAAGTTGTATAATTGCAGTGAGTGCGAAAATCTGAAGCGTTTCCAACAAAAAAAAACTTGGGTAATTGATTCAAAATGGCGTTAACGGAACGAAAGTATGCGCTCGTAATTTTTCCATTGTTTGGAAACAAAATTTGAATAGTTTTTCGAGTGAGACATTAAAATGTAAATTAAGCACCGTATTTTTTTTGAATCAGGAAATAAATTTTTAAATTTGGTAGCATTTTGTTAGCTGAAAAAATAAGTGAAGCGTCACCAAGTTGATCAAATTCAGGATGGGTAACAAGTTTAACGCTTCAATAGACAAGTGGATTACAGGTGTAATCCATTCTGTGTTCTTCTTCGTATTTGATAATATAAAGCCCTATGTTCACTTCTTTTGGAAACTCAATTTGACTTTGCCAATTTGCTGTTTGTTGTTTCTCGATAATATAAGTGTTCAGGAAACTTTAAATTTCTAACGAGACTTCATTACGATAAGTCACGCAATTTGGAAGAACTTAAGCGAAAAAGTTTAACCCATAATTCCATTGTAAATTACGGAACAAAAAATTTAGCAATTTCAAACTTTTCATGTTCAACGTTTAACAAAATTTAGTTTATAAACAACATTTGTGGGTTTTATTTTTATAAAATACTTTTTCGTGTAAGGTACGCACGCTTCTTCTCCGTATGCAAAAATTTTTAGTGGATTTTTCTGTCGCTTGAAAAATATCGACGGTGTCAATTATATCTAAAGTTGTCAAATTATACGTTTATATAAAAGAATAAAGTAAATACTGTTATGTTTTTCTGAAGTTGATTTGCCACTTGAAAAAATTGGATCGTATTCTTCTCGACACGAACGAATACGAAACAGAAAGCAACGAAAATTTAATAATTTACAATACTATAAAGTTACAGTGGCTGTAAATCTATAAAAGAAACATTGACGATTCAAAAAGGTATCAGAAGTGGGATTACGTTTTTTTTATAACTGCTAAACGGAGGAAGGTTGACAAATTCTGCAAGGACAGTAATAAATTATGAAAAAATAAAACAGAAAACACAAATCCACCCTTAAATTATGAATTCATTAGAAAAGCTCTTTCGCAATTTTTTTAATATATTTTTTAAGCGATTAATTTGTAACGTGGCTTGCTTAAATATTTTTTTTAGATTTTTTACGATGCTGTTAAAAAACGAAACGGAATTTTATTTCCACGTAATCTTTCTGGTGTTGCTTTCCTTTCATGCCATTATCACAACGCACATTATCATTAACGATGTTAAGGTAGTCGCTTAAAAAGTTTTACGGAGAGCGTTTAGAAACTTTAATATTAAACGTTACACAAAAATTAAATTACTGACTTCAAAAGATTAAGCAAATAAATTTGAGTGCGCCTTTTCTATATTAACGCAGAAAAATTTAGCAATTTTTAAATTTTAAATTAAAACGCTACATGGTAAGTAATCGTCCGTTGTAAATTTATTTCAAAATGAGATGTAGATAAAAAGTCTGTTTCGTCTCCGCGTATCAGCGAATCACGTTAAATTGATTACAGTTCCTAGGCCGGTCCTGCGATTATTTTAATTCACTTAAAACTAAAATCTTATTTTCTTTTTTGAAATATTTTCAATGCTGATATTGGTTGGTTCATATTTCACTCGCAAAACTGGTGCGATGAATAAAAATCAACCATCCTTCTTTCTATTGATGAATTTAATTTACCGCCGTTATTCCATGTAAATTGTTTGAAAGTGAATTTTATTAACTTGTGTATGGGTAAAATAATTGAGTCCTACCTGAAAAATTAACAGGTGATAATTTGATTTCAACAAAAGGGAATAAGTCCAGGTCCAAAGGAGCCGGCTAGAGAGTGGGCAGAACGAATTTGGCGAATCGTGCTCGAGATGCACGAAAGGTTGCACTTGAGTGGCGAAAGAATGGAATAATGCAGACGTTAATTTTAGCGTAGAGTAATTTTTGGAAAAGTTGATCCAATTTGAGGATCATTGTAATAGTTTTAGATATACGTGCAAAGCTTAAGTTTGTGAAAGTTGCTAGAAACACTTCTAATCAGTCGATTGTGGTCCCACTTAAGATTTGGATTTCATTTGTACACTTGGATGTCATTCCTTTTATAAATTTTGAAACACATGTTAGTGTTTAAATTGAATTGGTATTCAATAAATTCATTAACAGTCAATTTAAATTTTGCGATTTTGCATGTGGAACACGTACTATGTTTTATTAAGTCAAATGTGGTCCGATCTGAGCTAAAAGCTACGGCAAAGTATTTGCACATTTATTGCAATTTAGAATTGTAAAATTTTTATTAAAAAAAACATCACAGTATTTACTGGCGCCCAACGTTGGGCCACTTCTAAATATTTTGCGACCCGAAATGACTTAGATTGCAATTTTATTAGAAAAAACACGACAAAACTTTTGATATTGCCTGGGTATTCGGTGACGGTTATTACATTTTAGGGGTGGAATTTTAAATCGATTTTTAAAAACAATTTCATTACGAATTCAATTTTGTCGGTGTAGAGTTTCTTTAGGAAGCAGTAATGCACTAAAAATTTTATGCTACGCATTGAAAAACTTCTGTAGGTAGATCCTTAAAGTTTAAATTTGTCGTCTAAATATTAAAAATGCGACATAAAATAAATTCAGCGCAAATAATCTCGAGTTTGGATGACTTTCTTGAATTTTATAAGAAACGTAAACCGTTTTTTAACCTTTTAAAAGTGCTTTCCCCTTTCGTCCATTTTTTATACAAGTTCTGTGTAAATATTGCCTTAAATTTTTAAAATGGGTTCTTTTGTTATTTTTATGTATTTAACAAAACCATTTAACAGAAAATAGGGGTTTTAATTTTTTAAACTTTTAGAAAACAAAATGAACGATGACTTGTTTACTTGTGATAAGAAATTTGAATGTGATGAATGACAAAAAAGTTTTAATGAAATGCGTCGGTTTTGAAACAAAATTGGAATTTTGAGTGACAAGGAGGTAGGTGGACTTCACGACTACAATTTTTACACATTGTGACAGTTTTGATTGAATTTAACAACCCTGTCGACTTTAAATGAGAACCTTTTAAATATACGATATTTTGCTCACCGAATGTTTTAATTTTCTTTTGTTCCGTTCTATTTTTTCAGGGTTGATATTGATTTATTATTATTGTTAATGGTTTTCTTTGTGAAAAGTCGTGATCCCATATTTAAACAGATTGCTAAACGGAAACTGGATTATTTACTGAAAAAAATAAAGATTGTGATTTTTTTTTGTTTAAATCCAAACCCTAAGGGGTAGAGCCCTCTTTGTTTTAGAGCAATTTTGCTTATTTCAAACTTAATATCACTTAAAAAAATTTAATTTAAATTTTTCTGCGAATGGAATTGGTTTTCCAAAAAAGTTCATCAGACTAAATTTATAGCCCGTAAAATTTTCTATCTGAAGTAATCGGCCTATTTTTGTGTAAAATTAATTAAAATTGTTTAAAATTGTGTAAGATTTTCAAAATGAGAAAAAAATTAATTTTGAATGTTTTAATATTTCTTTACTTTATTTAATCTACGTAATATCTCGAAAACCGCCGAGTCTTTATAATAAAGGACTGTAATAAAATTTGTTGATTACTTCGGGCTCTTTAAAAAAGTTCTAAATGATCCATACCAAATTATCCGTATTTTCAGTGTTATGGTCTAAAATTTCTGACGTTTTTATGAAAGCATTTTCGATAATCATGTAATTTTTTAATTTGCATTATATGGAAAATTAATACCAAAAAACACCTAATCAACGGTGAAGTATTACAGCAGTTAACCGAGATGAGAATGCGATTGATGACAGATCTGTTTAATGCGCTGCTTTGACTGGGCGTAGTGCCCCCTCAATGGAAAGTGGCTCAAATAATCCTCATCCACAAGACGGGGAATTCACCGGATAAAGTAACTCATATCGCCCCATTAGTCTTCTTCCGATTGCCTCGAAGATTTTTGAGAAGCTGCTACTACAAGATAGTATCCACACTTAAAGATCGAGAACGTGATGCCAGAACACCAATTTGGCTTCTTACTATTGAGCCACCAGTTAGTTGTATGGATTCGACTTGAGAAGGAAAACACAACTCCGTTATTTTTGCAAGAAGTTTTGATATTTTAGCTTCATTTTAATTTGTTCGAATTACGGTTTACGTTTCCTTAAAAAATTCCTAAGTCGTCGCTGAGTTTTTATCTGTCTTTCCATTTGCAAGGTTAATTAACCTTTTTTACCACTGTGACTGTTTATATTTGCACATTTCTAGAAAAGAAGTTAAAAGACGTCGCGAAAAAATAAATATCTATAGTAGGTGCTTTTGATCCCTTTCACGTAATCCCTATATAAATTTT
Organism: Podabrus alpinus; assembly: GCA_932274525.1. Classification (NCBI taxonomy): domain Eukaryota; kingdom Metazoa; phylum Arthropoda; class Insecta; order Coleoptera; family Cantharidae; genus Podabrus; species Podabrus alpinus. The sequence continues at coordinate 101,558,545 of OW026452.1, forward strand.
AGAAATCCATATTGTTTTAATTTCCCTACAGTCAAGGTGAATAATATTGTAATTACTAATTGCCAATATTTTCGAATAAATTTAATCAAATACAATTTTTTACCACAAAACAAAAAATTACCAAATTTCATAAATATTTACGCTTTTTGATTAAAAATTTAATAGGAATAAATTAAGGTTTTATTTTTAAAAATTTATAATAAATGAAAATCGTGTTGTATTTCGTTCTTTTTTTTTCGATTACATTAATTTATTATTACGATCCTAGAACACAGAATTTAATAAAAATCGAGGGCTTCAAATTTTCAAATCTCTTTTGGCAGGTTCAAAAGGGAGAAAAGCTTAGATAGAAAATGTGTACAGTAAAGCCCCGATTATTGGAGCTAATGTGAGGGGATGTACTTCAGATATTCGAAAACTCGGATTACTCAGAATTTTCGTCAAAATGTGTAATAAAAATATACAAATACTTTTATGCATTTTTTATAGTAAAACTGATACGTTCGTCATTGTTTCCTCAGAGTGTCGGTCGTATTTTAAACCTTTGAGAGTAAATTGCAAATTTAATCCTATGACAATCATCTAATAATAATTTAATCAAACCTATCAGACATGCATTTATTCCAATATAAAATTGCTGTTACCATGAAATTTCCATTGTTATTATTTACATGCCACACATTTTTATTCCAAATTAACTTTTAATATAATTAAGTAACAGTCGAAAGATCTAGAAAATTACCTACACACAGTAATAATTAATATAATAATAATGCATTCGTTTTATAATTTTCAAAAAATTTGTTTTCATAAAAGTTATAATCTTTACAGAAAGACAGAAAATTCGCAAACATGTAAATTGGAGTGCCCTAATGATTTCCCCAAATGTTCCCTAATATTGGTGTCTCCCCAATTGGGGGTTTTAGTCCCCCTAATACGGTTTTTCGTCTATAACTGAAGGATAACTTCAATTTGAAATTACACCTCGAGCCTGGCTCCAATTCTGCGTTCAGAACGTGACGTACTACTTACCCCCTTGCCCGTTTGCATACCGCTGCAATCTATTTTCTATCGAAAAACCAGACTCCCGTTAAAATGGTCCGGTTGTGGATCAATTACACCTCTGACTTACTTATCTGATTGTCCGGTGATGAATGGACGTTAGGTACCCAATGTAAAAGGAGCTTTTTAGATATGTTCACGTAACGGGTATTGCTCGGAGATAAAATGGTTACTGGTTAAGTAAGGGATGAATCTAGAATAGAATAGAGTCGGACAAAACTGATGACACAATAGTATAGCGCTTGTCCATCGAACATGATATATTAAATTCTAACCGGGGGGTCTGGGGGGTATAGAATACCCCCATACCCCCCAGACCCCCCGGTTTGCCAGATTCTATATTTATTGAACCTTTCTCCTCCTAAGCTACAGGTGACAAACAGTTGATATAAAAGACAACTAATTCTTAAAATAAATTAAACATATTTGATAATTTTAAAAGAATGCTTAAAGAACGGTTATGGAAGTGACATGGTTCCTTGGCATCTTATAGCGAGTCGCCACTGCTTCTCTCCATACCCAACGTGGGATCCAAACCACGAGAAATATAATACATCTTATTTTGAGAGAGTGGAACCAAACAGATTACACCTCGGTAATTTGTCATTACCTTACGAAGAGAGACGGTCAGAATACAGTTCTTACTTTACTCGAAATCGAACCAGGTATTCAAAATTACCAGTTAACACTGAACACAGAAAAATAAATTGGATCCTATTTCATGATCTATTCGAATTATATTCAAGTAATTATGGCCCTTACGCACTAGAAGATCATAACAGCCTATGAGACCACATTACCTGATTTTAATTAATTTCGAACCTCGCCCTTTTTCTATACATGTTTTCTTATGTTTAAAATTAAATTAATTGTGTAGTGTGAAAGTCATGGCGGCCTATTAGGCCACATTACCTGCTGATCTTTCGAAGATGTTTCCAATTGTGTAGTAAAGGCCATATAAGCTATCAGGCCAATTAAATGCTAATTATTATTAATTTCGAACCGTCATTTTTCTCTTTTCGTATTTCCTTTTTGTTGAAAATTAAAATTTTTATTTTCTAATATGTTGCTAATTATGATATTAAGGTCATGGCAGCCACCCAGGACGTTTGTAATTAATTACGAGGTTTTAACCTCCTTCTTTTCCTATTCGTATTTTCTTTTGTTTTACCTTTTTACCTTTTGATTTCAATTAATTTCAAACCACCTCCATTTTTCTTGGATTTTCATTTGTTTAAAATAAAAATTTTCATTTTCTAACATGTTTCTAATCGTATATAGTAAAGATCGTGGCGGCCTGTAAGGCCGCATTACTTGCAGATTTTAATAAATTTTCAACCTCCCCCTTTTTAAATTTGTATTTTCTGTTTCATTTTCTAACATCTTTCTGATTTTGTTATCGCTAAAACTTTCTACAGTAGAACCCCGATTTTCCCAGCTAATATGAGGTGGAAAATCCATCGAATAATTGAAAACTCGGATTACCTAGAATTTTTGTAAAAATGTATAAAACAAATAAAATGACAAAACGGCGGAATATAATAAAAAAAACAACATAATCGCCAAAGCTCGGATAATAGTCCAGTCATATTAGGGGTTTCACCTCGGAATGAAAGATAATAAACTGAAAACTCGTATAGACCTTTATTTTGGCACACTAAAAGTTGTCTCAAAAGTCACCTAAAATCTCGTGTCCGCGTCTTAAGATAATCAAGGTAAAAGGTCAAAGAAATCGTTTTTTTTGCAAATATCTCGTTTCCTATGGCTTTAATGCTATTTACATTTATTATAAATATTGTAGAGAATAAACAACTTTTCTACAACTTTTGTTTAAAACATTTTTTTATACATCAAACCGTTTTTGAGATAGCGGGCGTTGAACGCGCAGCGTTTAGTTATCTACAGCAGGGGTGGGCAACCTTTTGTATAACAGGGGCCAGAATAATATTTACGTTTCGTCCGCGGGCCTTAGTAGTTAATGGACACATTTTTGTTACTTGTATTTTTTTCTGAAAATATAAAAACAATAATATAACAAAGTTAATTAAGTAGGGAAAGGCTTGTAATTTGGCCACCCTCAGCATTTTTGCTCATAACTCATCTTCAAATTGAAATTTTTTGGATTCCTTTACACCATTGGAAAGAAGAGGTCTTTGGCTAAAATTTTGCCTAAGATACTTATTAGATTACTCAAGAAACAAAAGAGTTATGACCATTCTCCCGAAGAGTCGAAAATTGGAAATTTTAATTTTTGGCATGTAAGTTGACCACCCACTAAAAAGTTGCTGAAAAGTCAAAAAACTGAAATGAAACCAACTGATATACAAAATTAATGATCTTTTATTGAGTTTTAAGTACAAAAGTTAAAAAAGAATAAAAAAACATAAAAAGATGAATTAATTAATCATCATCACTTGATGATATAAATAATGTTATAAAAAATGGTTTTACAATGCAAACAGTAGAAAAACTGGGGTGGTCATCTTACATGCCACAAATGTGGTCATCTTACATTCTCGACCATTTTGAAACGCACACAAACCCAAACACACAAACACGATTATGTTCGGAATTCACTTTGAATCATTAAAATTCAATGAAAAACAAGTTAAGCACATATATTTACCTTGCAATTTGAACGAAAATAACGGAAAATAATCACTTTATGAACCTACACAAAAATCAATATTTTAATATTTCGCAATTTTGTTTTACACAATGTCTACAGGAACTACTGCGTCGCGTCTGGACGTTTCTAAACTACATAAAAATTGATGGCCATGTCAATGAGCACGTGGGCAGTTAAAATTTCGGAGTTGCCATTTGTAGTTTCTTCAAAAAGACTGCGTGGTCATCTTACATGCATGGTCAACTTACATGCCTCTCCCCTACTATATTTATTTCTTTTATCATTTATAACAAATTACAAAGAAATGAAAAAAATAAGTAAGTATTAATCACAAAACAGTAAATATAAATGAAAACAAATTTTAATTTCACTTTAAAACCATTCATTTACTACGACACTACGTGACTACACCCTACACGGGGGATTCCCCGAACGAAGAAACGAATTGTCGAACATTTCCGACGTTAAACGATTATTGAACATATCCGAAGTTTCTGCGTTACGACTTTCTATGTTACGACGTTAGTACTAAATTATGAACAAAGATGTAGTTATGGGTGTTTAATTTAAATAAGACGAATTATATCGAAAATTAAACTGTAGATCTCTCCTTTTTCCTTATGTTAGGTACTAACCTAATCCTTTTCTTTAAAATTTTTGTTTTTGAAAATAATTATTTATTATTTCTTCTAAAGATCTCGCGGGCCGGATTAGAACTTTACACGGGTCGGAGTTGGCCCGCGGGCCGGAGGTTGCCCACCGTTGATCTACAGCATAATGCAAGGTCAACCGTTAGTCACATTATATAATACGCCGTATAAAGTCTATAGACCTTAAAAATATATCGTCGGTTTAGAGGTAAAACTAGTGAGTTTTACCTCTAAACCGACGATATAATATAGTTATAAACAATTCACGTTCAACGCCCGCTATCTCAAAAACGCTTTGATGTATAAAAAAATGTTTTAAACAAAAGTTGTAGAAAATTTTACTCTCTATAATATTTATAATAAATATAAATAGCATTAAAGCCATAGGAAACGAGATATTTGCAAAAAACCGATTTCTTTGACCTTTGACCTTGATTATCTTAAGACACGGACACGAGATTTTAGGTGACTTTTGAGACAACTTTTAGAGTGCCAAAATAAAGGTCTATACGAGTTTTCAGCTTATTATCTTTCATTCCAAGGTTGACCCTTATTTTTGACTTATATATGTATATGACTGGACTATAAAGCGAATTATATATTGGAAATGAGATTATACTGAAGCTCGGAAAATTAGGGTTCTGCTGCTGGTATTTAAACTTACAGTTAATATTATTTTAAAATTTTAGTAAATAGTTCAAGTAACGAAGCCGGCTGAGCTTGTAAAAATATGCGGCCAAGCTGAAATTTTTCAGACTTGAATATTTCGGTGTCCTAGTAAATCCCCCAAAGTTTCTTTAAAATCCCCTGTCGGTTTCTCCTTCAATTGGGAATTTTAGCATCGCTGACACAGTTTTTCGCCTATAACTCTCGTAATTTCAGTTTTACTGAAAATTGTTCTAAATTGAAGAGCATAAAATTATTTCTGAAATAAAAATCCAATTCCTGAAAGACAAAATACGGTTGAAATTAATTAAAATCAAGTTTTTGAATAATTCGTATTTCGAATTAAAATTTCTTCGTCTGCATTCTAAAAATCTATTTTGTAGAGAATTTTATGCTTTTCAATTTTGGTGATATTGTAACTTTCCCTAAATATAAAATTAAGCGAGTTACAAACGAAAAACAACTTTGTTTAATATTTACTTTGATTACAAAAATTATTTACTAAAACGAACAACTGCAAACAATTTACAAAGAACAAATTATACTTCTATCGTTTTTACAACTTGGTACTACATGTTTTTTTATACCAAAAATTATAAAACCTTTGTGTGCTTATAATAAATTAGAAAATAAATAAATATACTGGTAATATAAAATTTGCACTCTCAAACGATTTAATTTGAGATAAAATAGGTCGATTTATTTTGAAACACCGTATATGTGATAATGTGATGCCCGTATTTATTTTCATAGCATGTAAAACATGTTTTTAACTGAAATTAGACTCAAGTTTCAGACAAGTACATAATAGTACTGTTATAGATATTATGTACATTTAGTTTCAAATTACAAAAAAAAATAATTTATAAAAGAAGATATTTTTGATAAAAAAAGTTCATAAAAAGTAATACGGTGTAATATTGCATTTTTAGTTTAAAAAATTATTTATTTCCAATTTTGTAACCAAAAGTTGTGCATAAATTTTAATATAGAAGACAGGATTACACCTGCTGAAAAAAGATTAGAACTTGATACAAGTTTTCGTGAAAAGCGATGTTTAATGTATTCAAACCAAACTCGTTAGTAGTGAAAAACCATTTTAATGATTAAAAACTAATTGGTTGAACATGGTGGCTAATGAATTATAATGAAGGGATAACAAAGGCTGCATACAAATGAAGTATTCAATGCAGATTAAATGTGATAAAAATTAAATAATTAAAATAAAAAGAGAAAATGTGGGAAGATAAAAGATAAAAAAATAATCCAGCTCAAAAATCTCTTTTCAATTTTAAATTTGTCGCTTTTAAAGTGGTTCTTAAAAATTAATTAAGTGTTGCGTTATTTGTTCTTGTAATATAGAAAGGGGAAGCTCAAAACTTGATAATGATATTTGTTGCTTTTCTCACTTTCAGTTTTCAGAGCGCGTTTCTTGTTTGAACAAAGAATTTATCGAGTTCAACAGGTTAATTTTTGTGTTATTTAACATCACGTGCAAGACAAATTCAACAAATTACTTACATTTTAAAAAAAACTAGCAACTCAACTTTCCAAAAAAGTTTTCTTGAAAATTGTTTTCGAAAACGCGAAAATGCGCAAAAAATTTTAGTCTGTCTTTCTATATTAACTTTCGAGTGATTTGATTTTTTTAATTAATACAGCGACACGTGAATAGAATTGCTACCGTTGTTCCGTAATTTGTTCGTGATTCACATCACGCTACTACTGAAAGTCTACCTTCAGCCACCATATCAGCGCACCCGCTGATAGCTGCCACAGGTGTCGACTTATTTACTGACCCAAAATTGGCGCATGAGCATTAAATTATCATTTATGACAAATTTCGATAAAAATATGCTATATTTTATAGTGCTTCCTAATGAATATTATATTATATTTCTTTTATTTAACTTTCTATAATATTTATAAAAAAGTTTGCAGAACGAAACCCTCGGTGAACGATTCAACGACTTAATCATTTTTACGACAAATTAACATTAAAACAAAATTGAAGAGCAAAAAATTCTCGTCAATTCGGACTTTTCAGCATTCACTTCAGATTTCACTTTCACATTTTAAAATGTTATGAACTAAAAACACATTTTTACCTTAGATTGATTTTTATTTCAATAATAGTATGACGTGAACAAATTTTGGCAACTTTGGTTTGTAGAGAATTTTATGCTCTTCAATTTTGATCTGATGAGAATTTTCTGTAAAAATGAAATTAAGCGAGTTATAGGCGAGAAATCGTAATGGAGGAACTCAAGTCCCCAATTAGAGGAAGAGCCGATTGGGGAAGGGGAGTTTATTTTGGCACTCAAATACACATGTTGACCAAATTTTCGCTTGTCCGAATTTTTTTGCAAGTTAAAAATATAAGTTCTCTGGACAAACCGTTTAAATTTTTACATAAAGTATATTTTGAATATTTCCAGTAATTTAAATAATTTAATAAGTATTTAAGTGTTTAGTGTAGTGAATAATGATTAATAATTACTTAAATATATTTAAGATAAAGTTTTATTCATTTAATGATAAACTGTTTAAGATTTGTTTAAATATGAAATTTAATCCTTTCTATTTATAGCTTCTTTGGGCTGATAGATCCCTTTTTAAAAGTACTTGCAAAGTTATCAAAAAGTTTTTAAGGTTACTCGTATCATCGATTTGTGTGCTTGTTTAATTTTTATCTTCGAACTTTCCTAGATTTTTTAATTTCTAACCCGATGCAGAAGTGTGTACACACCATTTCCTATATGTTCACTCTGAAACCTTTTTTGCCTCAATCGAAAAAATCAATTAAAGGAAACCGATGGCTTTCCAAACCAACCACCCATCGCATATTTACTTCTCGCCAACACACCCCATCCCCAAATTTACTTCTAATTCAGATTTGGCTCTAATTTCATTTTATGGATTCACGGCATCAGGAAGTATTGAGGTTTAGTCATGGAGAATTACACGATCGAACAACGAATAGAAATTGTGAAAATTCACTGTAAAATTGGTAAAAATTTGGCAGACGGTGAAATGGCCTAATGCTAGGGCGCAACTTATGAAAGCTCATAAACTCGGTTGCTACCAAATAGTTTCGGTCACATCTGCCCCTTGTCTTGCTCGTGGATGTACTGTACGGAGCATCTAGCTCTTGGGAATTACCCCGCGTCGGAGATGCTGGGTTACCTTTCGGTAGTCGTAGGTTCTCAAAAGGAACTGTGCTCTGCTCAATAATTATTTTTCTTGGGCGCCAGCCTCGAATAGAAGCTTTCGCTAAACTAGTTGCTTTTATCGGGACAAAATGGAACTTAAAATAAAATAAAATTGACTGCTTAGAATACACACGTTTAATGAAAACTAACATATAATTAATCGTAAATAAATAGACAGATTTTTGGTTACACACAGTAAATGATTTATAATGGTTGAACAAAAATTTATATACAAAATAATCCGGCGAATCAATCGATGTCGCAATGATGTTGCTGAGTGGTGTTCTAGATGAATCTTTACACGTATCTGGTGTGGCTATGAATTTTATTACTTTATAAAAGCTTAGCGTTAAAAAGACGCTCTAATACTACTCAAAAGCAGGAAAAAAACTAACTACTAGTCCTACAGAAGGTAGGTTAAAATTAATCAAGCAGGTTACAAGATGGTTAGCTACTACGTGCTTTATAGGTTGGTTATTATACAATTTATACAGTAAGTGATTCTTTGATCTACTTACGGTTTGTGCTGTCGGAATGTTTACGTTACTTAGTTTGTTCAGATCCGATGGCATGCCTTCGTTCCTCATAAAAGTCAACAGGACTTCTGTTGATAAATGTTCAATCTAAAAGTAGTTAAGAAAAACACACATGTATAAAATTGTTAAAAACCATAAAAATGTAGCTATTGTTTTCTGAATTATTAAAGAAGTAATTAAATTCGATATTCAATACCACCAGATTTATTTTAGATTCCTCAGCTGTGTTTGGAATAATGTTTATGATAATGCACGCAATTTTTGGAAAGTCTTTTAAAGAGATGTTCGCCAAATCGGACGCTCTTGAAATTTCAGGATGGCTAAGATTTTCTTGTTTGAGAACGACTCCGCGCAGATTGGTTTTCGAGTGATCGAGCCTTTTCTTTATTGGGGTTGCTAGCAACCCTCCGGGTTGTCCACAGTTATTGGAGTTGTAACAAGCGTTAAAAAAGGATAACTGCAATGCCGTGGTAGCGTTGTATAGCTTGGAATCGAATTTCGAAATGGTAACGATCGTTCCTTCCCAAAATGGCGTAGCGGCAATTAAAATTATCGAATCCAAAAATCGATTATTGATTATACAGAGCATGTGAGAGCTAAAATATAACACTTCACTCGTACGCGTTATTTCTTGTTTGTAAAAACTCATAAACTTTGGTTTGATAAATTCAATTAAAACCATTAAAACTTTAATTTTTGTAAGAGCTAAAATTTCACGTCTGTACTATATACGAGAGGTGTTAGGCGAACCTTGTCCCTTGGCACTCACGAGCCGTCGGCGCGTATTCGAGCTATCAAACGGAAAACTGTATTATCGATTGATTTCGATACAAAAATTTGCGCTCGCTGCTAGTGATTTATGGGTCATAATATACCCTATAGGCGCTGAGATTCAAAAATACCGGATAAATTTATTTAACAAGAATACAAAAATAAAGATCAGTTTTGATGAACAAACTCGCTAGATAAAATTATACATGGTTCATAAAAATTTAAAAAAATCTAAAAAAGGAAAAGAAAAATATCGTTCCAAAACGAAGGTAACACAAATCTGTTACAACGGTTCGAAAAGTCCGCACGTCTTTTGGTCATCATAACGCACCATCTCGCACAACTGTGATGAATTTAATCACAAAATTTGAGGTTAGTGGTTCAATTCTGATCACGAAGAGCAGTGGCTCTCCTCGTATCGGTCGGTCGAATGAAAACATAGCCGCATTGGATGTGGGTGTTGACGATGGTCCTTCCACCTCGATTCGCCATCGTGCTCAGTAATTGGACATTTCAGGATGCTCTGTGCAGCAAATTTTTACAAAATATCTGCATATGCATGCTTATAAGATCTAATTGACACAAAAACTGCAGCCAGCAGACCATGTGCAGCGCCGTAAATTCGCCAATTGGATATTGGAGCATCAACAAATCGATGGTGATTTTTCTTCAGCGATGAGGCACATTTTCAATTTAGTGGCTACGTAAATAAACAAAACTGTCGAATTTGGGGGAACCGAAAATCCACAAGTGATTCAACAGCTTCCCATGCATCCACCACGAGTCACTGTTTGGTGCAGATTTTGGGTTGGACGTATGATTGGGCCGTACTTCTTCGAGAATGCTGCTGAAACTGCGGTTACCGTCAATTGTGTTCGTTATCGTGACATGGTAACCGACTTTTTATGGAATAAATTGAACGGCATGGACTTGGAAGACATATCCTTTCAACAAAATGGCGCAAGTTTCATGGTTGTGTTATCTCGCGCCGCGGCGATGTGAATTGGTCACGAAAGATCGTGCGATTTGACGCCATTAGACTTTTTTCTTTAGTGTTTTCTGAAAGGAAAAGGAAGGATTAATGTTATTGAAAATTTCGTCAAAAGAGTGAACGTTTGTAAACCGGGACGACGCGGCCATTTGTAGGATATTGTGTTCCACACATAATCTCAATGTTTGTACGTTATATTAAAATAAAAATATTGGTACTTTTCTGATAAATAATACGTTTTATTAATAAATTAAAATGTCAGGTAATTTTAAGACACCCTACTTAGTTATCTGATTGGTTAAAACTAGGATTGACGAATCTAGGATTAATCCTCTGACTAATATTGGTGGCACCAAAACCCAACCCTGCAATTTTAAAACATTCAGGTGATGTGGCACACCAGCTACGTATGTGAAGGATGTGTGGGTTAGACCCGGTAATCCACAAATCAATTCATGATTATAATTCTGGTGGCATCAATGCAAATGGAGAATTACAATAATAATGACAGTTGTCTTTATTATTGCAATTGCAAATATTTCTAAAAAAAATTTAGGATTTCCTCCGTCATCTGTTTACCAGTGACGCGCATGAATGGATTACTGAAGATTTGAAACAAAAATTCTAAAAAATTTCAAATTTTCGAGGTAATCCAGAAATTACATCAAGACTGAACAGATGAGGGCGAGTTACATAATATGTATGTGTGGTGATTTGTGGAGTTTCCAAAATTGTAATTTTGCGATAAAATGTACTAATTTACATGAAAAATTTTATTTCAGGGAACTTAAAAAAACCTAGTCAATTGTTAAGGGAAGGGGTCAATATGAGACAACTTATGTATTTACCCATTTTGAAAGTTTACATTACCACAAAAAAATTACAGAAAAATTAAAATTACATGATAAATAATAAATTACAGTAAAAATTGAAAAGATATTGTTGTGAAAATGTCATTTGGCGTCAGTTTATCTGTTGACTTCATTAGTTTGTAATACCAAATTCAATATTATATAATACCATTTACGCTCCCCTATTTTTCCGTTGCATTATAATATTTTTCTTATATTTCCTTCTATAGTTAAGTTAGATCATGAACTTTTTTATTTTCCTTACTTCATTATATATTGATTATTTCTTGGAGCAGTTCAGTAATTTCTTATAAGAAACCGTTGCTCTTAATTTTACTTGGCTAATTAATTAATTAATCTTAGTGTTAAGACGAACTTACACATTTTTAAGTCTTGACCTTATTACGTTTCTGCAAGCTCAGATTTCCTGTAATTTGAGTTTACATAATATTCCACTACGACGACGAACGAAACAAATATTGCAATTATTTCAAACTATTAATGTTGCGAATAAAAGTTAAGATATCTTTTTTGTTCGTCTTAAATTTTCCTTCCGTACAAAAAATTCGAGAAAATATTGCTGAGAAGTGGATTGCAGTAGCTGTTTTTGCTTTATATTTTTGTGTCCCAAATTTGGAATTTAATAAACTTCACTCCTCCATATTTTTGTTAAACAAGTTTTAACAACGATAAACATATACTTACTTTGAAATACCAGAACAGTTTGGCAATCACTGCTTCTCAATTAAAACACAGTCAATTTGGAATCGACTAAACCATCATAATACATATTATATCAATTGATGTAATCGTAATTGATATCGCCGTAATGGTTTTGGAACGCTAACAAATTACATTTTAATTAAAAAGAATACCGCATTATAATAAATTTTTTGGGTAATCAAGACGAAGCTTTTAAAATGTTTGGCAAAATATCTGTTTAATTTTGAAATTCCTAGACGCACTTTCCTGTGGAAAATTTCATTCGGGCGTCTCACTATCATTAAGTTAATTATTGTATCTACCTGCCTCAACGATTTTGTATTAAACATTTTCAATTAAGTAAGAAATTTTGTAAAATCGGTCGAGCTTGTCGCAATTAATTTTGAAAATAGTTGAAACAAAGTAAGTGAATTAACTTTGGCAATCAGTTTAAGCTTAGAAAATACGAGCTCTCCAAAATATATCTTGGTAATTAAGAACTAATTAATTACAAAGAAAGCGTTTGATAATTTTATATAAATTTTGGTTTTTTTGTGTTTTGTGTACACAGGTTTTAAAATTGCTACTTTGATTATAATCAAACCCTAAAAAGCCTCTCAAGAATTTTCAATCAATATTTGAATGAGATATTCCTTCATGTCAACATTTAATTATAAATTTAAAGGAAATTATAATAAGATTACGTTGAAAATGGAAAAAAATGTTGTAAGAAAATTTAAAAGAAACATGGAGAATTTCTTGTTTGTAACAGGAAACTCGGAAGAATTAAATAATAATGAATACATAAAAAGTACAATAGATTTTTCGTTTTACCTGTTACGCGTTCCTTTACAAAAAAATTTGTGTCGAAAATATAATAAAAATTGTATTCGCATGTTTAGAGGTTGTAAATTTAATATTATACATAATATATTATGGTAACCCGAAAAATTTAATGTCACAATAAATTTAACATGTCACACGGTCATGCCCCGCTTTATGCCGTGTTTGTCATTCCAAAACTGATCATGTGTAGGCAGTTACGGTGATAAAGCCCTTCCGGAAGAACTGACTAGGAAAAGTGGCAAGTTCTTATCACCACCATAATGTGTAAAAATGATGATTTGCCTGAATCATCCATCTGGGAAGACTGTCGTCTCATCCGAATGGCATGGCCTGTATGGCCTGAAACTTGGCAAGTCTGGGATAACAGTTTCGGATAATATATAAAGCCCTTCATGACAGCGTGTAGGCACCTTAAATTGGATTATTTAATATTTATCTCAACAATGTAATTAATGTAACGCGATATTCACATCTACTCATGTTAGAACTACATTTTTGATAATTAGAAACTTTAGAAATACACGAAAACATAACTAATCTTGACTGTGTAATGCAGAACCGATGAGGCATTGTACCCTTAGGGAGGTTTTGAGAAGCTTCCCGTTTAAATATTTACACTAACTTTGCCAAACTCTTCCATAGATAATTTACAAACGAATGAGAAGGACTACAAAAATCGTGCCTGGATTATCCAAATAAATTAATCGTGTAAATTTAAACTCGTATAAAAATTGTGAAAAATGTTTTTTAAATTCTTCGGCAGGTACTTCAACCTACATTTACCTACCTAATTAAAAGTTGATTACTAAATTTTTCAGTTGCAATGAGAATGAAGAGGTAAAATAAATGGAAAATTGTTAATTTAATACTTGATAAAAAATTTTTTATATACGTAATAAAAGCAAATTAGAAATAACATCGAGTTATTACCTAAATAGTGGAATGTGTTTTAGGAAAAATAAACGTAAAAAAATATTTTAAACAAATTCTTCTACCTATCATCAGCTGAAGTAATTTATTAAAGTTTTCAAATTAAATAAAAGTAAACCGTGAATAAACTGGCTTCGAATAAAATATTAATTGAAAACAACGATCATTGTTTTAGCAATTAACCTTCCTATCTGAACTGTACATTAGGATTCCAACAACGAGAAGCTTCAATAATATAATTTAATATGTTTTTAAATACAGATTTTTTTAACGTACAATTGGATTCTTAATCTTTAAGGTTTAATTAAATGAAAAACGCAAAAATTTAAGATTGTTTTAATTTTCTACCAGTGAGTTGCATTTTTGTCGATTGATTTTGGCCGATGCGTCGTCTTTGTGTATTTATTTTGAAACAAAATCTGTCCTCACTACTCTAATGAGAAGATAGCTCGGAACAGATAATGTCCACGCAGAAGGAAAAACCATCTACTTTAATTTGCGTGGGGCCCTGATCTTAGGTATAAACTAGCTCGTTAATAGCGGCGGCAAAGGCCATGGGTCGTGTCAAAGGAACGCCCCGGAGAAACTCAAGGAAACAGCTTTGCTAACACACAAAAATAAAATCAGCAATAAGGTGTTCGTTGTCGGAAGGCGAAGAGATAAACGATGTCGGATGTAACGTGTATTAGCCGACCAGAACCAGTACAGTGGCATCAACATTGCCACCAAGAATCACTCCCCAAAAATCAACCAAACGGAACGTTCGAGTGGTCATATAAAAATCCCACAAAGATGGAACCACATCGAACTTCTAACGATAAAATCAAACGGTAGCGACCTCGATGAAATGCAGCACCCTGTACATAGGTCGCACATCGCAGCCTTCATAAAAAAAGAAACATAAAATCAAAAATAAACACAAAAAAAATATCGAACATAAAATTTCAAATACAAGATTTGAACTCATGTCGACCACTTCGGAATCCCCTTGCCAATGCATTTTACAAACGCCGCTCGATGTTACCTAGTGGAAATAATACTCAGTTGAAGTTAATTAAACAAAACATAATCAGACAATGTAATTAATAATTAATAAGTTTATCAAATATCAACTTAAACATTTGATCCATTTCCACATTTGCGACGTAAACGAGATTAGATTGCCGAATATCACCTCGATGCAGCAATACAAAACCTGCAACGCAATCGTAATCTCGGCAACCACTCTGTGAATAAAAATGCAGACAAAAAGAGAAACCAAAATGTTAACACATAAAAAAATACATGAATCAGCCAAGGGCAAATTCAATCGTCATCGAACTCCAGGTGTTCGGAGTAAAATTGGCCAAGTCGATTAACGAGTATCTGTGAAGCAATTAGCACAAATTAAGTGACTTACCAATGTGAACGAAATCAAATTTTTCACAGAAATTTTGACAATGGGGGTCCGGCAAAAAAATACGATACGGGAAACACCCACCATCCTTCAACAACGAATTTTAAAATCCTCTACTGGGTTTGGAAAGCAAACAATATTCCAAAATCATTCGCATTGTTAGACGGCAGTTCTCACAAAATCGTAACCATATCTTGTTAAATTCGGAACCAAAACCCCATAATCATTTCACCGCACATCAAAAGTCGACCTTCTCGTTCGAGAGTTCACCCATGACTTCCTTCATACTCGCGTGCGCGTGTCTGAATTTCTGTCAATCACGCTCGCTATACAGGGCGGCACGAAAGATGTTGCGAAATGGAAAAAAATTTCGTAACCATTTTGAACACACAACATCAATATAAATTTTTAAGCTCCTTGATTTGATGTGAATTTGTGTTTTAGCTTTATAGGCCAGTCGACATTTTATTCTCTTTATTAGGACCTCCAAAAAGATATACTAATTTTTCAACCTTTAGCGAACCCCCCCCCCCCCCCATGAGCTTTGACAAATTTTGTTTGAGTGTTCTGCTAGGTTAGTTTTGTCTTTTGTGAAAACCCTAATATATTTCCTGGAGAAAATAATCATAATGTGTATATAATAGAACCCCGATTATCCGAGTCTCGATTATCCGATCTTCAGTGCTAATAGCGGGTGGAGTTCAGAGGGTTATCGACAGATGACGCAACTAAATGGGTAACTCTAGAAATGCGAAATAAATGGGTTGAACCCCAATAACGGACCTTTTGAAGATCCGTGGCACCAATAAAGAATTACAATAATAAAGCAAATTATTATTACTACTTCAAATTAAGGAGCGTCATCTGTTAATTACCATTTTAATTACAACAGAAGGTTTGCCAATCTGATACTATATAATCAAAGCCTAAACTTAACCAAACTATTATTACTTCCTGTATATCACGCATATTTTACAAATCCTAACCTAAATGTAACCAACGCTTTTAACTCTCTGCATAACAAACCTGAATGCAAAGACGAAACGACCGAAAATCAAATGTCAAGGGGTAAACTGGCCAGCAAAAAAAAAGGCCAGCAAAATGTTCTAGTGTGTGATTGCCATTGTTGTGCGGCCTAAAGGCCGCACTCTGCCCCTTGTTTAGATTGGTAACCAAAAGTTGAATCAGAAGTGTTTTAAAACGTGATAAAATTTTGATTTTATGTTTAGAAAGGGCGAATGACAAAGAAAGTCAATATTTTTCTTTATGGTCAAACATGAACAACAGGGAAATGCGATTTTTCCGCCTAAACTCTTTAGTTTGGCATCGGAAAAGAGGCCCAAAATTTTCGACATCACAAGCTCGATCCGGAAGAGCGGTGTTTAAATTTGTTTTAATTAATATATTGCGCTGTACCAATATCACGTCAATAGAAATGATCACGTTTTGATTCAAAGTTTTTAATTTATTAACAAAGGTAGCACGAGACTTATTTGTTCAAACGAAAGGGTTTTATCCGACACCAAAGAATTGTTTTAACGTCATAAATCTAATGGAGAAAAAGGTCACGGAATGAGAAAACAAGGTAAATTCAAATGCAACGTTTTAATTCTGTTTTTAAAATAAAGGTTTGTTAAAATTGTAAATTAATTTAAGTAGTGATATAAAAATGTAATTTGAAATCAAAAACAATTTGTTAAAAGTATTAGTTATAAAAATGTGTTGAAACGTAGAACTTTTAAAATAACAAAACTTTTACGTGTCAAAGTGCGCCGTAAACTCAATGTACCACGAATGCGAAAAACATTTTCTTCAAAAGTTTACTGGAAGACCACAGGAGATGTTAATACTTCAAAATAAATCTGAAACATAAAAATTCATTAAAAATTTTACAAATTATTTTGGGCTAAGTACGAACCTGGAAATTTTACGTCAAATAAATCGATTTTATTTTCGATAAATGGAAAATCAGAAGTGCCTTGAAAATACAAGTAACTATGGTAAAAACAATGGATTGTTGATTAAATGGTGGTTGATTGCTTAATAAAATAAATGGTGGCAAATTTTGTGCGTCCAGCTAAAAAGTTAAAAATATAATAAAATTTGATTAAGAAAGTGAATAAAAAGTTAGTAATTGAAAGAACATTATACTTACGTATTTCAAAAAGTGAAAATCTGTGCAAAATTGAAAAGATTCACTATTATATTGAACGAAAACTTTGGTCACGATACAACCATAAACTACCACGAGGAAATCCAATCCAGAGAGATCGCACCCTTGAAGGTCATGGAACAAATACCACTGCATAATTTCATGGTATATGAACCAAACAAATAGAATTACACCAGATAAAGGTACCGTCCCATTCAAAATTATTAAAAACATAAAAATTTTGTGCAAATTGACGATTAATTTCACACGTGCGGGAAAAACGTTTAGGCTTATTATAGAATTAAGATCTTTGTTATTAGAGATAAGAATTTTATTAACCATAATTATTTACAATTTGAAATTCATAATAAAAAACGATTTGCTGTATCAACGGAGCATAATTTGTGTATGATCATTCCAAAAGCCACAATATTACATTTCAGATTTGAGATTTGGCTAAGGAAGGAACCCAGCTTGGGAAAAGGTAGGTCTGTGCTATCCGAACTAGTCAAGCCGAGGCATCAATTTATATTATTTGTATTTGTCAAGAATAATTTGCTTATATTTCTATTGACGAGGTACATTTACGTACACTCGTACAAGGTATTAACATTAAAACGTTTAGCTCCGGGGAGGCAAAGGCCTTCCTTATTAATAAAAAAATTATTAAAGAAATCTTAAAACATTTTTTTTTAATTTGCACGTTAAATCCGACAGATTTTGTTTCGAAATATTTATAAAATTATTACTGTAAATACATATTTTTAATCATAAAATTAAGGAAGTTATTAAGTTTTTTAATTAAAATAGTAAATAAAAAACAACAATAACCAATAATATAATTATGTTTTTTTAAATCCGTGAGTAAAAATGTATTTATTTACATTAATTTGTCGGATTTAAAATCGAAGTTTGTATTAATTCTAAATCTACAATTTTACAATATTTTTTATTTTTTTATATTAATTAACAAAATTTGTATTAATGAAGAAATTTTTTACAACTTCTATAGAATTTTTTTGGAAGATAAATAAATTCGATGGTCTGATGTGTCACCAAGGTCGCCAACTTGGGTTTTGTAAAGCTCCTGCAACCCTAGTAGTTTGCGGGGTGATCCCCGCCGCAGTTTGCGTAAGTCGTCTTCAACTCCCTCGGTCTCTTGCACTCCGTAATAAGGTGCGTACCTGCGCACTTCATGCACTTGACATTTGTGGCATTGACCAATCATCGTCTTCCTATGTGGGACTTGTAGGTACTTGTGAAGGTATCCTGGTAATATTTTCGATCGCGAAGATTTTCCATGACTCTTCATTCTTTCTCAAGGTGACCATGATAAGGGGGAGTGGCCTCTTGTCCTTAAAACGGTTCATAGTTTCTGCTGAGTCGATTGCGATCCTTTGGCTCTCCAGGTCGTCTTTCACGTTTTGGGCGTTGATTTCGTTTGGGTTCCGTGAAGAACAACTTTTAGCGACTCATTCTCTAGAAGTAGGCGGTAGTAGAAGCCACCTTCTTCGGGGTTTACGGCTTCTTCAAGGATCTTGCAGAGCGTTTTGTGGGTCTTCTTTTGTCATCGGGGTAATCGCGAGTTCTATGGTAGTGTTTCGCGTATTCGAGAACTTAATCCTCATCCTTGCTGATATAGGGCCATTTGGCGGCATTCCTCAGGATGATGTGGGCGGGATTCTAATCTTCGCTGGGGGTTTTTCGGTCGGATCCACGGTGGTGAGGGCTTGAATTGACCTTCAATCAATCCGATTTCTCCGGTTAAGTCCTCGGATGGAAGGGAAATTGGAACTGCTCCTGACTTCTTCATCCGCCGATTCGTCCATTGTATGATCGGTGTCACTTTAGATCGCCTCTATCGCCCTCACTTTTGCACATCTTCCTTCCTCCGCGGATGATGTTGATGAGGTGGAAACCTCCTTCTTTGATCGTTCGTCTATTTGTCCTAAGGATTCATCGTAGTAGATTTTTGACCTGGCCGCCCGCCTCGTTCCTTTTCCTTTCGCGTCTTTCGATTCATTTGGTTTTAGTCTTCTTCTTTTTCTTTTCCGAGGTCGCTGACGGTCTCCAAAATTTGCATGATCTTGGGATCCACGGTTTTACCCTTCAGTGTTGCCAGGTATGCCCGAGTTTTGCATCTAGTTCCCTTCTTTCTTTCTGGTGTTTTCGATCGGCTTCTTGATATCCACGTTCCATCACCAGTCTCGCTTCTTCCATCTCTTTTTAAAAGTTATCTTCCATAGATTTAACCTGTCGGCTACTTGTTCTCCTTCGTTGTTTTCGCTTTAGCGTTGCTTCTCATCCTCTCCCTTCTTCGTCAGTATGGACCTTTTCATTTTCTTGGAAGGTGGTTTTAAGTGTATTCCACTCCATGGACGTGAAGATGTTGTATAGGGGGATTTAGACGCGTCACAATAATTGAAAGTACCCGTGGTAATTTTGTCTGTCTTGTTAAGATATGTGTTGAAGCAACCTCGTCCTGAGAGGACCTGGGTGAGGTGAAAGTTTAGTTTTCTCTGTCTTCTGGTCATCTAAGGGATGAGGTTTTGTATGAGGAGCCTGACCGGTTCCGCACTCTCCGACACCGTGCGATAGGCACAGCACACTATCAGAGCCATCTTACATTGTACTTTTGCTAGATTCTTCAGCCCCGTATAATATGATGGAGTGAAAGGGTGCTGACACTCTCCTCTTCATCGGTTGTGGCCCATGCAGGTTTTGTAATCTCGTAAGAGCAGAGTGTGCTCTTTCTATTGCTTTCTGCTGCATTACAGGATATCATTTGACAATTACTAAATTGAGGTAGCAGTGACCTCAAAGAGAAACGCCACTGCTTAACATATTCGAAAAGGTATATTATGGGTTAATAAGTATTATCAAATCGACCAACGTATTTTCATGTCTCTCTTCGATTTTGCTCAAATTTGATATGCTTCTAAGTTATGCCAAATGAACGAACCCGTACTTTTTTATTTTGCCCTAAAGTAACCCGCTTACATTCTATACAGCTCTCCAAAATAATTCAAATTTGGCTTATAGAGCTTCCATAAACTATTTCTGCTGACCGAACCGCAACACTTAGAGACACGATTTGTTTTGTAAAATGAAGATATCGAATGGAGTTTTTAAGTGAACTTTTTGTGTTAATAATGGAGGTCATAAAATGAGGACAATGATCAATTTTTGACTTTCAGTGCCCCTCCCCGTAACAGGGGTAATTTAAAATTCTAAAAAAAATGTGTTATCTTTATTATGCCTTTGGCTACTTACACGCCAAATTTTAGAGTGGGTACGCCTTTGGTTCAGGAGTAACATCGAAATTAATGATCATGGTCATAAATCGAAACGCTTTATCAAAAGTACCAAAAAAAAACCAAAAGGGCGAGGGGCACTTCAAGTTAAAATTTGATCAGAGCCGACAAAAAATCGGGTGCGTTTATTTGGCCTAACTTTTAGAAGTCTACCAAATTTGAGCAAAATCAAAGAGGAACACGAATATAATTAATTGCAAAAAATTGGTTGATTTCATAATATTTTATGGTATCACCGTTATCATTTACTTCATAACAATGGGCTTTTGAGTACACTATTGGCGTCTTCCATAAACACATCAATAGTAAACTACCTTTTGTTTGTAGAACTCTTTTTCGACCTATGCAGTATCTCGCTTATTGATCCACTCTGTATATCCAAGTAACGCCATCTATTTACTACTTTGCAAAACAAAAATGTAAACATGGATAAACAGTGTCGATTCATCAGCTGGTGGTTTAAATAAATTTATAGGTTCTTTATGAGTTGTGTCGAATTAAACATTATTGAAGTGTTAATTAAACGTTCAAGTTCGTTGACTTGATTGAACAGGGTCACACTGTGCTCTAATATTTAAATTGTAACAATCAGTGCTGTGCTGTTACTGCTTGGGCGTTTATAACCTTCAAAGATAATGGTGAATGTTCAAAGTAAATTGCTACCTATAAGGGTACCATGTGCAGATTACGTCCATCCTTGGACAGAAAGTTGTCTGGAAGCTATTTCAGGTTGCTACATGTATGCCATCGTGGATTCATTTAGAGTCTATGCTACTTTTTATGTGGTAGGTTTTTAAAACTACGTTGTTACATTATTTATTTATACATGGGAAACCAGATGAGTCATCATAATTATGATTCTAAAATATTTCGTCTGCTGAGTATACTTAATATACAATTAATTAAAAAGTTATGCTCGAAGGGTTTTCCATTAGGTTAATAACATTCAGTACTAAGTTAAAACAAATTTTTAGTTAGCTCTCTTAATGAGGGGCAGAATGCCAAGTAAGGAGGATGTTAAGAAAACATTTCACGGAATACTCCAATCAACTGCATTTCTTAGTGGAACAGCTTTCGGCTACTCGTTGTTCTGTTGCACTTTAAGGTTGGTGGAGTTTTATTGAGATAATGTAAATCTTCGACAGCTACAAAGTTGTTAATAAATCACAGGAGGCTTTTAGGAAATTTCAATATCTTATCTGTATCGGCAATGCCTGCATTTCTAGCAAGTGTCTTTGCAATTTTAATAGAGCGACCATCCAGAAGATTGTTATTAAGTTTGTATGTCAGTAATGTTGCTACTGAAACCATATGGAATATGATGCTGGTAAGAAACATGGTGAAACCTGTTAAACACGGAGTTGTCATGATTTTCAGCATTTCCATTGCCACTCTGTTGTACTTTTATAAGAGTGGATTGCACAGAAGAGGTCCAGAAACGAAAGATGATTCCATGTTTGGTGTTTTACGGTAAATCATGAAAAACTGACTCGAAATGTTTGCTTTATTTAGTTTCTTATTAGGTTTATTGTTGGACCATACGAAGAGAAAGATTACACTGAAAGATCTCGTCAAACTCGGTCATTTTATAGACAACAAATAACACAAAATGATCCCTCTAATGAGGGATCTAACAGCAGGTGGACTAACAGAAACAGACCTATGTCTGTATATCATCTGATAATCCAAGCTATGCAAGCTTATAAAAAAATCATCAACAGTATTAAGTGCTTAGGACGACACTACACATGTCCTCATCCTTTCAGCTGCTTATATTACACCATGCAGGTAAAATCAACATGACAATTATGTACACAATCGGTGTAAAAAGTTCTGACCCCTGATACCACTTGAAAATTATTTAAAAAAATTACAAAAAAAACTGCTATTTTTATGTTCTATGCCTGAAACATTTTTGTTTGTTTAAAAAATTTCGTAAAATTTATTTGGTTATAAAATAAAGTATCCTCTTTCAGGTAACCCAAAAGTTTGCAAATTGCTGCACAAATTGAAGTGCATTTTCGCCTCAAATTTAATTTCACATTCTGAATGAAAGTAATTTTGGTAAAAATTATTTATAGAATTTATTTACTAACAAATAAATTAAATTAAGTTAGTAAATAATTTGCTTTGCAAAGAAAAGTGATGTTAATCACTGTGTGTTATCAGCATTACATAAAAGTGCACGTTGGCACCTACCATTGCTACAAGCAGCTTTAAGAATAATTATTGAATGTAGAAACAAGTACTACAAAGTCTTTTTTCCTCTTACTGCATGTAGATCTTTTTTATTTTTGTTATCAAGAAGCAGATTAAGCCTTGCTCCTTTTTTTTAATGGGTATTGAGTATAAGAAAACAGTCGCATTATTTACTAATTATGCCCATTTTCGTCCATACTTCACTAGATACAATTTTGTTTATTTTCGGTAGCAGTTCATACAGGGTGATCAAAAAAAGTTGCGACCTATTTCTCAGTTAAGAGATATGAAAGATTATTGCCCAATTTCATAAAAATTTTAACAAGCTGTTAAATTTAACTAACCAATAGAAATCGTCTGCTAATTTTAACGGCTTGTTAAAAGTTTTATGAAACCTGGCAAAAATATCAATTTTTTTTAAATACTACTACAACCCTGGTTTATCATTATTATAGCACAGATAACTTACTACAGATAGCTCACGCTTATGGAGAAATGGGTGTCCCTATTCAGTTATATTTGGAAGCGAATGAAAATTAGTTTGGAAGCCAATGGTTAAAAGTAAGAGAGGCGCTGCATGTATTTGCTTCCAGCCCTCAGGCAAAAATAACCCCAGGCGGCTCAGGTACTACCTACCTAACTCAGGTAGTAAAAACTGTTGGGTTTTTACAAACATTTTGTGTTTCTGTTTATTGATTTGAATTTTGGAATGAACATATAAAAAATTATTTTTATTTTTGTCTTCTAAGGGATAAAAATGAAAAGGTATCATTTAAAAGACTTTTTTTTGGCTTTTAAAGATACCCAACACTGGATATTTTGTTCTTTAATTATTGTTTTTTAAATTAATTTTTAATTCACATAAACTTCAGGGCCGTATCAGCGTTACATGAAACACTAGTCAATAAAAATAAGAATTTTCTGTAAACGTCTTGTATATGAATATAAAAATACCTCAAGTCAAATGGAAAAAGGGAAATAAATTTGGAATATCTAAAAGTTCGAAATGTTTTTAACAACAAAGTAATAATAGTAGAATAATTTTATCACTTTTATAGTTGAGAAATCACAGTACCTTAATGAGACCCCCCTATGTCAAGGGGGGGGAGTTTCGAATACAAGTCAAGTCAAATAAGCTATCTTTTTAAACATTGAAAAAAATTGCATTAGCAGCCGACTGCTGTTGTATGATTCCGGTGTATGTCTGTAAAAATAGAGGTTTTTTTTTCATTGGCAAAATTTAGTTGTTGTTCATGTTTAACTTTAAAATTGCGTGGAACATAAATAGAATTATTATTGCCCCCCCCCCCATAATGCGTCCTTGATTCCATTTGGAAACTTAGTGACTTTTCTTTCCTTATTAGAAAAAGTTAAAATGTAGACTGAAATACCGCTCCTTAATGATATCACAGTACCTTAATTAGTAATAATTTTAACTTTAAAATTGCGTGGAACGTAAATTGAATTATTATTGCCCCCCCCTGTGATGCGTCCTTGATTATTTGGAAACTTAGTGACTTTTCTTTCCTTATTAGAAAAAGTTAAAATGTAGACTGAAATACCGCCCCTTAATAATATCACAGTACCTTAATTAGTAATAATTTTAACTTTAAAATTGCGTGGAACGTAAATAGAATTATTATTGCCCCCCCCCCCTGTGATGCGTCCTTGATTCCATTTGGAAACTTAGCGACTTTTCTATCCTTATTAGAAAAAGTTAAAATGTAGCATGAAATACCGCCCCTGTAAAAATAGAGGTTTTCTTTCATTGGCGAAAATTCATAAAGTTTTTGATGTAGATAAGTCCAGCATAACAATTAAATTAAACATGAAAGAACTCTTTGAAAGAAAAAATATGAAAAATGTAATTTGTTCTATAGACGAACATGAAAACTATTTTATAGACTTATTATTAAATGTTAAATTATTTAAGCATTGTAAGTGGGCAATAAGCACAGCCAATAGTAAATCAAATTGCTCAAATAATCAAAAATTAAAATTTTTTAAAAATGTATAAATATCTTTCCTTCATTTTTTGTTTTTTTTGGTTTGTAATAATGACCTTGTATAATAAACTTATAATGTACAATAAAATTTATGTTGATACAGATAAAATGTTAAAAAATTTATTTATTTTTGGAAACCTTAAATCTACAAATAAATGTTTGATAATTAATACCGTAATAACTGTACATGCAAAACTAACCCTTGACAGGTACAAATATTAATCTTGATAAGTACCTTTTACCGGGCTTTTACCTGTCTTGTTACTGTGGGTTACCTTTTTTATTTAAATATAACTAAAAATCCCTGCTGCATAGGCAACCTGCACAATTTGAGGAAATTGTATAGCGTGAGCTATCTGTAGTAAGTTATCTGTGATTATAGGTTTATTATAAATTTTATTAAAAAATATTGCTGTGATTTAAAATGACCCCACACAACACAAATGGTTGTAAAACTGAATTAATTGTTATATATAGGAAAATTAAGCTAATTTCAAACTTTAGATTTAACAGATAAACACATCCAACTCAATTTATGATATTGTAGACCTAATAAGATCTTTAAAGATGAGAATGTTATATCAAAACCTGCTAAATATATTCAATTTGAAGGTAAACAAGTCAAAATCTTCTAATAAGATGCTTTATCTTAGAAATGATGAAATTTGTTATAATTTGTTATCTGAAAAACATAACCTTCACGTTTATAAACTTTGAATTGATAAATCTCTGTAAATAACTTGTTATATGAAAATCTGTTTATGACCAAAATTCTATTATAATATATCTGATTGTATGTGATAACCATAAATTCATGTCCGAAATTTGTAAAAAGGTAAATAAGGGTGAAAATCCATTAAAGGTTGATAAGTGAAACGTGATAGTGAAAATAGTCAAATGTACTACTTCAAATGGCTCCCAAATCAACTACTGTGATGTAAAACAACTTGAAAGCAGCGGATAAGTAATCTCTTTAATAATGGAACCAACTCTGGAAATTACATGAAATTTCATTAAAATAAAAATTGCCAAAAAGGAATAAATTTGACTTACAAGTCGTTGAAGTCAGCTCAAATTCGTATTTTGCGCAAGCAAGAGTTAGTTGAATTTTGATATTTAAAGTGGAAGGACGTGTGCAACGCGATCCAACAATTCAATCAATTTGGTCGATAAAAAATCCAAGATGGCAAACCTAGTTGCGTCTCCTACAAAATAAAATGTTATTTCTCAACTCAACTCTCAAATATCCGAGAATTACATAATTCAAAATTACTTACCGGCATACTATTTAGTTGAACAACACAATTGAAAAGTTAAATTTGGATGATTACTGCTACCACAACACAATCCAAACAGGAGAAGATCCAGAGCGTCGTATCAAAGGAAACATCTGATCGTGGAAGTGTCTCATAGTGCGCTTGTGTATATCAAGATTGTGTTTTTCTACGCAGACTTATTAAGAAGTCCGGATTATTAAATTACAAGGTACTGATAAAATAATTTTTTTATTATTGACATTTATGATTAAACTTAGTAATTCTACATTTTGATTTTTAATTATTGTAAAACATTCTGGTAACGGATAAGATATCTGTACAAATTTGTTAAAATTGATTATTTGCGCTTTGCGATATATTTTGAATATAAAATCATTTCTAAATTGATACAGTCTTTTATTGTTATTATCAAACATTTACAGGTCAGTATTCTGAATTTTAAAGATCATTCAAATAAAGAAGTGGATCGTTTATCTGGTAAAAACAATTAAGCAATTTTATTCAGTCATTGAACATTTTTCTATCATTTAAAAATAAAATTTTTCAACTTAATAAGCTACATCCCCTAATTTGTCTTAATACCTGCAATACCCTGAGAGAGTCTTAGTCTGAGCTAAACAAGAGGGACAAGTTGGTGAACTCTCTAATTAAATTTTAGCACGCGAATTTAAACTATTACATTTTTTTTATATTTTTCATTCATTTGAATGTGGCGCCCAACTTAAAGACGTGTCTAATTTTAATATAAGGGAGGTCATAGCAATATGTTTATCAATTTTGTATTCCAATCTCGTTAATCAAATCATGCGCGTCAGTATCTTATAGAAATGATCCTATTTTTGTAAATAAATACATATTCAAGAATCTATCTATTAATTTTTCAATACTACTAACAGCCCTGAAAAGAGATATTCAACTTAAAAATGAATTAATTGTGTTTAAATCTCGTTAGTCCATTCATGCGCGTCAGTGTCTGATCGCAAAGATCTGATTTCCTTAATAAAAATATATTCATGAATCTATCTATGAAATTTTTAAATACTACTAACAGCTCCGAAAAGAGATATCCAACTTAAAAATCAATTAAAATAGTATTTGATTTAATAGGAGTTCTGAAACTGTCTTGTCCCACTACGTGACGTTTGTAATTCCTACTCATATTCTGGTAGGCGAATTCCAAGATTGGAGCTGCTGGCTGGAGTCGTCCAAACTATTACAGTTCTTATGTTCATCGTCTCATACTAACTTTCCAATTCTGCCGGCTATTTCAGCGTCCAAGTCAGTGACCAATTGTGTATATTTTATTAAATATCCATATGTAAAAAAACAAACTCTTTAGGGTCATTCCATCTCAAATCGACAAAAAATAGGTAAAATTGACTCGACCCCGACCAAATTTAACGAAACTTGGTACACATCATCGTAGTAAAAAACAAATTTAAGGATTTGTCCAAAAAGGCATTCGTTTCCTTGTTTTGGTCTTTCAAAAAGTCTAACAGTTTGTTGATGTGTAGACTTGTAAAAAAACGACTGTAACTTCATCCACAGTGCTTTAAATTTAAAAATAAAAAATGTTCTGTAAAGGTAAATGAACATTCTATTCAAATATTCAACCACATTTTATATTTTCAACCCTTAACTGAATTAATTTTTTTATTTTAACCCTATTTCAACCCCTATTTCTAAGGGGGTCTTTATTTGGTTAATTTTTTTACAGTTTTTTATAGGATGAGCATGGGTTCGGTTATTAAAAATTAATTAAATATAAGCAGAAACGGACAAATATCAGTTTTCGCCGATTTCTCAAGTTTCTTTGAACTTTATGACAAAATAGTTTAATATAAAATTAAAGCTCATTAAATTCTCTACAAACAAATATTTATTCAAATTTTTCGTCAGATTCGTATTCACATAGCAATAACAGCTCAAAGTATAGCTAAGTTGCGCGACTACCGTTATATTTATTTAAAAAGGTCGGAATCGATTTTCAATTAATTGTATAGATTTTCATCATAAATATTTATTATCTGAATATAAGTTGAGCACACCATCCCTAATTTTGATAAAAAGTTTAGCACAATATGACAATGCAGTTGAACCAAAAATTCATTATTTGATTTTTTTTATAAACTTAATTCGTTTCCATGATAAGGCCAGCTAAAGCGACACTTTTCAGTTTACCCCTGTGTGTATAACTTTGGAACTAATGAACATAGAGGGCGGATTTTTCTTCAACAAACTTATTAGTTTAGATGGCCGGAACAAACTCTTTTAATTGAGAGTTTTGCACCCCCCCCCTCAAAGGGGTCTTATTTTTCCCCTAAAAATTAATATATAAAATTAAGACTAACATAGTTAACCTGTGCACCAAATTTCATTTTGGGCGGACTATTGCAGATTGAGAAAAAAATATATATAACTTGCCATTTGATAAGTTATATTATGTAATCATTTATTCATCATTTTGATAAGTTATTATTATACTTGTTTGCTCAATCTGTAATTCTCGGCCCAAAATGAAATTTGGTGCACAGGTTGACTATATGTTAGTCTTAATAATATATATTAATTTTTAGGGGGAAAAAGGGAGAGGGTGCAAAACTCGCAATTAAAAAAAAATTGTTCCAGCAACCTAAACTTATAAGTTTATTGAAAAAAAATCAGCCCTCTATGTTCATTAGTTCCAAAGTTACACTCCCTGATGTTCGAGGGTGTAAACTGAAAAGTATCACATGTAGCTGGCCTTAACATGGACACGAATTAAATTGACAAAAAAAATCAAATAATGTATTTTCCTACGCCCGATAGTGAAAGTAGGATTTTCAAGCTGTCAGTTGATGGTTGAAAGTTGGCATTCGCCGCTTTCATTGCCGCTCGCCGAGCTGAAAGTAAATTTATACATAAACAGTAAAAAAATTATTTATTATGAATAATATTAAACGTTATTGGACAGTTTTGACAATTTTCAATTTTAATTCCAGAATCTATTTTGTTACTAGCTAACGTACTTGTAACGCTATGGTTATTACTGCTAATCTCCGGTTGTTGCTTTTTTCCAAGAATTTTATGAGATACTGAAGCTTTATTTTCTAGTGATTCTTCAATATATCCCTCTGCTACTGCAGTAGACTTCCAACCGCCATGACGTTTTAGGCAAGTTATGTCGGCCCCAGAATCTGCTAGTAAAGTTGCCGAGGATCTTCGAAAGCAGTGCCCAGCGTATAAAGCGGAATCAGGCAAATTTAAATATTCTACTATACGTTTTGGCATATTCCCAAATGTGTTCATTCCCACGATACGATTTGTGCATTTGTCATTTTCACATTTCAAAAAAAATCGTCTTGTCTTCGAGTTTAACGGGCGAAGAGCCACATATTTACGGTAAAAGCTTAAATAATCGAGAACTCGTTCTCCGCCGTTCGACACAATAAATGTACGCTGAACTTCGGTTTTGGTATTGGGGATTTTTACTATTAGGATTGTTCCATTGTCTTCTATGTCATCTATTGTCATTTTAGTTAGTTCGTCCCGACGACAAGCTCCAGAAATACCAAACACTAAAGCAACCTAAAAATTTCAGAATAATTTATAATATTTTATCTTATTTATTAATACCTTCAACATCAAGTAAGATTTATCAGGAGCATCTAACAGGAACCTATTAATTTCTTCTCTTTTGAGGATCTTTGATTTTTTGGGTTTATAACCTTTTGATTGCTTTTTTTTTTGAAATGTCAATATTATGTTTGGTGGATATAGTGGTTTTGAGCATCGAATATATAGACCACGCCGTTGATGATTTCTTGGTCTTGACAATTTAGGATATATAAGCAAGCATGTCATTTTCTGAATAAGATGATCCAACTTTATTCATTTTGCACCATTTAACGAACAAGTCATATTCTCTTTCATACCTTTTTTTAGATTTTTCTGGTAATAAATTTAAAATTACACTCTCCGCGGCTTCTACGATGTGTGGCGGAGTGGAATCTATTTCATTTTCATAACTGCTATCCATAGTTTGAAAAAATTTTATTATCTTGCAAATTTACGTGTTTACTATTTATACAATATTTATTGATAAAACAAATGGATCGCAAAATTTCCTTAGAAACGATGTAGCAAGGCTAATATGATAGAAATAAAAATAATTCACTACAGAGATTGAATGTAAATCTTTATCTAGGTTTTGATCATTTTTGAAGCGGGCGGAGGAAAAATAGTATGCATGCTTCAAGCGTAAAGTGACTTTTGTGCTCGGAGGCGATTACATCGCTCGCCTACGGCTCGCGCTGTAAATTTCGCCTCCGAGCACAAAAGATTCACTTTCCGCTTTTAATATGCAATATACTATTTTGGTTCAACTGCATTGTCATATTATGATAATTTTTTTTATCAAAATTAGGGATGGCGTGGTTAACTTATATTCAGATAATAAATATTTATGATGAAAATCTATACAATTAATTGAAAATCGATTCCGACCTTTATAAATAAATATAACGGTGGTCGCGCAACTTAGCTATACTTTGAGCTGTTATTGCTATGTGAATACGAATCTGACGAAAAATTTGTATAAATACTTTTTTGTAGAGAATTTAATTAGCTTTAATTTTATATTAAACTATTTTGTCATAAAGTTCAAAGAAACTTGAGAAATCGGCGAAAAACTGATTTTTGTCCGTTTCTGCCTATACTTAATTAGTTTTTAGTAACCGAACCCATGCTCATCCCATGATAAAATTTGGTACGCATTCTCAGCACATTTGTACCAAAAAACTGTAAAAAAATTAACCAAAGAAAGACCCCTTTAGAAATAGGGGTTGAAATAGGGTTAATATTAAAAAATTAATCCAGTTAGGGGTTGAAAATATAAAATGTAGTTAAATATTTGAACAGAATGTTCGTTTACCTTTACAGAAAAGTTTATATTTTTAAATTTAGTAGACCACCGTGGATGAAGTTACAGTGTTTTCCTACAAGTTTACACACCAACTTTTTGACTTTTTGAAAGACCAAAACAAGGAAACGAGTGCCTTTTTGGGCAAATCCCTTAATTTGTATTTTTTATTTCTTACTGAGATGGTGTGTACCAAATTTTGTCAAATTGGGCATGGGTTAAGTAAATTCATGATTCGATTTGAGATGGAATGACCCTTTAGTCTTATTGTTTGTGGTTAAAATTTCATCAATAATTTTTTGAAATATAAGACTGCAAAATCAGGGGTCAGAACTTTTTACTCGACAGTAGTGGAGACGGATTTGGGTCTAAAAATTACTCATTAGGAGGTTTGACAATTAGCAAATACTTATAGGAATGTAGAAAAATTGCTGAGAAATATTTTACTTGGTTTTAAGCGGTTGAAAGTCCCATTGTCATATTTCTAGTATAGAGTAGAGATGGGCGCGAGTTTATTTTCCTTGTTACTCACGAATACAAAAACTAGATAGTAGATACTAGAGATCACTTCCTGAATGTTTGTGGCAACGCTATGCGCTGCGGCGGCATTGGGTAAACTAACGAAAAGATCTTTGAAAGTTAAAGAAGGTGCAAAATCGTGTTGGTTCAATGCAATATTAATTACTTAGTAATTACGTTGTTATTATTAGGGGTCGTTCACGTCACGCACAGAGGAAATGGGGGAGTTCAGACCTGCGTGATGATTTGTGACGACGACAGGGGGGGGCTTCCAAAATTGTGACGTCCCAACATTAATTTGTAGAATTTAGGGTGGGTGGGAATCAGACGTAATATTCGAAGGGGGTCTACGTTTTTGTAACGAAATGTGATGATGGGTGACGCTAAAACATCAAGGTCGAAGTTTGCAAATTTTCAAATAGGTGTTCCTATTTTCGGTCCCATCCAAGAGGGTACCTCTAAGGTCCTTTAACACAATAGATGACCTCTAAAATTTTTGACCTATATCCGGCGGTCTCCAAGCCACGATATATGTTTACGAGTAATTGTTATTTTTTAGGGTGCTGGAAAAATGGCAGGAATCGGATTGGGCATCCAAGTAGCCCTAAAGTTAATCTTAAATGCTAAAAGGATCATGTCGTCACCTTCTATATTGAAAAATTTGTTTTTTAGGAAGAATGTGCTATCATTGGCATTGTTTTTGGGTGGTTTTGCCAGTTCATTCAGGGTAGGAAAAATATTTTGTATTGTAATATCATGTAAATGTAATTTTAGGGTTTAAACTGTCTGTTGAGAAGAATTACAGGAAGTGATAGTCCATATTTTGCAATTCCTACTGGTTTGTTGGCAGGTTTGGCTTTTCAAAGTTATCCTGATACCACGGTTGCGTTATATGTCTTATGGAAGGCTGCACAGGTAATTTTAACCCTTTTTAAACTCGGTAGTTTTAACCTTAACATACAATTTTTTTCAGATTGCTTATACTTTAGGAATCGACAGAGGTTACCTTCCCAAGGTTCCTGGGTTTACAGAATTTTTGTACTGCTTCAGCACGGCTACTCTATTTCATGCAGCTTTACTAGAACCTGAAACCATGCGGCACAGTTACTGGAAATTCTTGCACTCCATTTCTGGTGGAAGGTAAATTTTTCAAATTATTTTAAACCCCTTGTTTAACTATTTTTTGCTTAGAATTTCGTGCATGAATCGCGCTCCACTGGACGTTTGGGGTCTAAACACTTCAGTAGCTCTTGAGAAAGTTCTAAGAGAAACTCACACTAAACCTGTTGTTCAGTTTTACCGAGGATTTGCTTGTTTATGATGAAAACGCTCTGTATATTTTGTTAATAGTTTTGTAAACTTTCATAAAAGACTGTCTAATTATTTACAATGACGTTTTGAAAATTTTTGCTCATTCACACGAATGCTGATGATAATCATTCACACGAATGCTGATGATAACTATGCCATTCCATTGCTTTAAATTTTACTTTTCTTCGCGGAATAGTTAGGCAATCTCAAAAACGAAATAAACGTGGTGCAAAATAACTCAAACAAATAATTGACATGATAAAAAAATTTACTTTAATGCGCCACAAATCTGTTGAATTTAAATGTTACTATTATTATAAAATTTTGTAAAAACTTTTTTTTTAATAAAAATTGACACCAGTGTTAGGATTTTGACTTGAAATATCCTTTAAAAAAATTTGGTTTGAAAAATTGTAGATGGTAGACTGCGTGCAAAAGCTCAAAAGTTATACAATGCGCGAAGGGCGAAATACATACATATAAATGTTACGTGAAAACATTAGCTTGGCGCGAAAATTTAAAAAATGTGAATAAAAAAAGACGTAACTACTCGTTCTTGAAAATTAATATGAAAAAAATATCACTAGGCATGTAATTTAATAAAAAAGTTATTGTTATTTATTTATTTAACGAAAGTAAACATGCAACGAATGTTTTCTAGTTGGGCTTTTTAGTGTTTGGAATTGTTTTCGTTAATGCGCCGATGACAGTATAACTTTTGACCTTTCGCATCTACTCTAGGGAAGTTATCTCGAAATGGAGGATAATGGTGACAGCAAGGTCGGGGAATCACAACACTAATAGGTATAATCTCGAAATCGATTTACATAATTACTTTTTGTTCAAATTTTTATTTTAAATTACTACTTAGGTATTAACAAGTAAGTCATATTGTGCTATTGGTAAATAAACGAATAAAAAATAGTATGTTTGTCTAAAACTTAAATTTTTTTAAGTTTTCCATAAATTGCTTTGCTATATATTGCTTAGCTTTAATAATTCTTTGTTGAATCATCGTTAAAATGAGTTGAAAGTAAGGCAGGTTTGGCCACAAGTTCTCCATTTGCTTGCTAGCAGAGATTCTCGAATCAATTCTTGAAAATCCTCGGTGATATCTACATAACATCGGTTATAATTAATTGCGATTACTTGAAATTTGCTCTTTTATCGGCCATAACCTCAAAGTTTATACAAAAAAATTAATAAAAAGGATCATCCAATATTTTTTCATTACAGAAAAAACCCTTATTTTCTGAAAACCCGAGTTTATAATAAGTAGATGCAACGTCACGATCGGCAATTCTGATTGGACAGACCACGTTGTTGTTTCAGAGCCGAACCAATCATTGTGGTTTTGATACAAAATTACGGCCATTTCGCTTTTATAAAGTTTGAGGTTATGTATAGGTAGAAGCCTCTTAAAATAAAACACTGCAAATTACCAAAACTCAATTACCCTTTTTCGACAACGGTTTTGGATAAGAGAAGCAAATGACTGGCGTTATTCACCAGGTGGTAGAATTACTACTTGGAATTTCAATATATGTATCTACCTACCTACTCTGATAACGGATAATAGGTATAATTATTAATTAAATATTAATTATTTGTATTTCCAATTTAGATCACAATGCGTAATTAATTTTTATAGGTATTAGTAATGTAAGATATTGTAAAACGTATTTCTGAATTATAATGGTTTATTTGTTCATCAACGATTTCATTTGTCCTACGGTTTGGGCTCATCCATGTTCACTTTCTCTTAGATTTATTTTAGTCTAAATAGGGCCCCAATATCGTCAGACTGAAATGTTTTGCACCTTACAGGATTCTGGAGTCCTTTGCCACTCTTTTAACATGACCCCACATTCAGCCACATTTTCGGATTTTGAACCCTCTGCGAATGTAGAAGGGCTCTTCTATTTCCCTGATCCTTAGAATTTTAACACTAAATCTAAAAGAAAATCAGGACAAAATATCACAAAGAAATAGACTAAAAACTAAAAGAATATGAGGTAGGACCCGAAAAAGACAGAAGAAATACATAGATGCTGCTCTTATAAAGATTATCCAAAAGACCAGCAGTAAATTAACAACTAAGAAAAGGGAAAGAGACTTTGAAATTACCGATAATATAAAGAAGGTGATAGAAGGAGTTAAACAAACTAATGCGGAAATCTAGTAAAGAGTATCAGGTAGGTAAGAAGTAGAATAAGATCAAAGAAATAATAGAGAGAAATATGAGAGTAGGTACTTAAGATCTTCTGTTTCAAATCCACAAATAATTTTAACACCGGACGAACATGGTAACCTGTTGCAGAATAGATTCGACATTTTTCTACGACAAACTGGACGAATACAAAGTGAGAGAAACCAGAAGCAACGTCACAAAAACTGAAACAAAAAATAACAAAATATGCCTGAAATAACGGAGGAAGAGAAAACATCTACACTATACGAAATGAAAAACGGCGAAGCTCGCGGAAAAGATAATATCAAGAAAGGAGTTCAAGCAGTGGCGGCTGGTACGGGGAGGGCGACGGAGTACCGCCCTTCTAAAATAGAATAGCAACTCAGAATAACAAATAACATTTTTCAATGCGATATAGCGCTCGCATCACGGTAGTTCCGCCGCTGAATATTGGACAATTCGACGTCTATTGGATCATAAACGGTGACACAGATTTAAAACGCTTCACCAAAAAGTGAAAAATGTAATTTTAGTCACCCCCTCCCATCATTGCAAACCACGAGTCTCAAATGATGAGCAGGTTAGTTATACAACCCCGCTCCCAGATATTAAATAGATTTAATAAGCTATCCCCCCCCCCAACGGTGTTCTGCAGAAGTACCTGCAATAACTCCTTTTCTAATCTATCTAATTATGTGTGCCAATAACAATAAATTGATCCGTCAATCCCGGATCAATTACTATCCTAATTACTAATTACTATAGGATCAAAACTAAACTTTTGTTAGATTGATAAATAAACTATAAACCAATGAGAGATGCGTTATGAACATACAGATAAGCAGAAATATTGTTTTAACGCCGTGCAGATTCGTGATCGCCTAGGTTGTGCGGCCTACTGAGTGACCGGATCATCGGCTTAATTTGAAGTTAAAGAAAACCACACAGGTTTTTGTGAATATCGATAATGATGATGATTTAGGACTTTTCCATGCACAGGGGTTCAATCGCCCGGTTGCTGGGTGCGATCTTGGGTTCACACAAATATCTAATAACTACATCGGCTTTCCCTGCAGTCACGGAAGAAACCCTTACAAGAAAGCCCTCCTATCCTAAAGCAGAAACAACAGCTATCCAAAAATAATTATAAATGTAATAATTTTAAGTAATATTAAAAATATATTTCCTTTCTCTTTCAACTTTGTACCCTCCCATTGAAAAAAGGCACGAATCGCTATTATAAATGTAGTTCTAAAAAATTGGAGGTTACTGTGACCGGGAGGTATGGAATAATACCCCCTAGTATATGGTGATCAGGAGGAAACATAACAAAACCCGCAAAAAATGATGGGCGCCATTGCCACAAGTTCTGAATAGGTTGGTCTAAAGATAAACAAAACAAAAGTGATGACCAATACAACGGATGAGCACGTGATCACCCTTGATGAAGAAGAGTTAGAGCAAGTTTTGGATTAAATATGTATACCTGGGTCAAATAGTAATTAAGTATAATCAAGAAAATCAAGTTAAACTGTGTGACATTTGGGAGGCTGCCATCCAGCAAATGTTTCTGGTTAGGTGGCGAGGCCAAGCGGCCGCCTAACGGCTGCGGTCATACCTGACATTTTACGCATGCGAGTTTATAAAAGTTACAACAGTTGTAAAAGAATATGAATAAAATGATGTATTTAGTCAGTCAGTAATATAAATGCAGTTACATACATTTTATTTTAATTTTTTTCAAAATTTTGTGTAGTTCTAGTTTTCGTTATACGAAGTACCTTTTCCTCACATTAGTTCGGATAATCGGAATTCTACTGTATATACTATTGTTTCTTATTGTAAATATTAATAGTACTAATTAAATTTATGAAATCCATGTTGATCCAACCTTATTAAGGTAAAACGTGTTGCGCCCGAGCAACTCGTTTAACCTCGAAAAAATGGAAATAAATAATTATTAGTTATATTAATTTTACAAATCATCAAATAATATGTGTTTACTATATTACAAGTATATTATTATAAAACTTACAAAAGATAAATTTTCTTAAGAGTGCATGTGCAGGGTCGCTGGTCATCGGTTGTAAATTTTAGAATATTTTGTGGAACTTCTTTCTGATATACGCCCAATAAAGTGATTGGCTAAATAATTGATGGGAAATTTAAAAAAAGAATTTATTCCAACGAAAATATTAATTTTTCTGTATTTTTACATGAAAATAGACTTTCAATAATCACATAATTATTATGTAAGTAAGATAAATATTGAAATAAACCAAGGTGCAATCACTAGTATACATGTTTTTCTAAGGTGGAAAGCTTCAAAATTTTTTGATAACGGTTACATAACTTAGAAATATAAATATATAATGGCTACAAAAAAACATCAAATTTTAATTACATTACATTTAAGTTTACTATATTAATATCTATTTAAAATTGAAATTTAAACTCGTTAAACCTTAGTCTGAACATTTATTAATTGAAATATTTAAAAATTATATTAAAAAGTAATATAGTTTTGATTTTATCATGTTAATGTTACGGCACTAAAACAACCTATATTTCGGGGTATACATGCACTCTTAAGATTAACTTTGGTTTAAATTATATTCCTGATTTAGTTACACAGTTAATACACCAAAGGATTAAACTTGATCTTCTAATCACGAGTATGAATTTAAGTTGAGGCCAATAATCACACACAGGATAAGAAGGCGTTGTAGTACTATGGCATGTACACTATTTTTTGCATTCTAATAAATAAACTAAAAGGTAAACATAATTCATGTTTAATCCTTCGGGATTAAACGTAATACTTTATGCTTTGAAAATGAACAGTCCAGTAGTACTTATTTTGCTCCCTGAAATGGAAAATATTTTTATCCCATCTACACTACTCCGACAAATCTGGTGTTTTATCTTTACGTGTAATACATAACAAATTGTGTTCCAAAAAGTAATCTTCTATTTCGTTCAATGTTTTCGATTTTGTTTCAGGTAGAAAAAGATAAATAAACAATGCTAACACAAAAGACGAAATCCCAAATATTAAAAAGAACACATCGACACTCATTAATGTCTTTAGATAAGGAAAAAGTTTTGTCACGCCAAAAACTAAAATGTTGCACATTCCAAAAGTAAGGCTTCCAGCAAACCCTCGTACTTTTACTGGGTATAGTTCACCTGCCAGAACACCAGGAAGTACCATAACACCAATTGTGTTTGCAGCTACATACCATAATAAACAAATTGCAACGAAAATGTCATCATTGGGACACTTTATATGCAAAAGCATCGCCAAAGAAAAGGCCGCTACACCGGTTAATACTGCGGAAGATAATCCAACGACTCTTCTTCCAGTAACGGAGAGCAAAATACTTGAAACAACTGCAAATACAAATCGGAATCCTGCTGTTAAAATTGCTACAAAAAACTCGTTGATTTTGCTTGAGCCCATGGTGGAAATGATGTCCACCGCGTAAAATACTACCAAGTAAATTCCAGCTAAAGTTTGTAAAATAATAAAAATGGTAAGGATAAAGAATGGTTTGAGAACTTGCGGTGTCAAAAAATATTGCAGTTTCGACTTAAAATTTTGGTCATCTCGTTTTTCATTTTCTGCCCGATTAATAATTTCTTGTATTTCAAGTTTTGTCTAAAAATATGTATATATAAATTGTTTAAATGTTCTTTGTAATTCATGTTGGTTACCTGAATAGTATTTCCTCCTTTAAACCAAAGGCAGGCTTTCCTTGCTTCTTCTATTTTTCCTTGACTTACTAACCAAACTGGACTTTCTGGCAGAAAGGAGAACATGATTATGGCCAAAGACGGCAAAATGATGCATAATCCGGAAACCACTCTCCAATTGAATAGCGATCCAAGTATGTAGACTAGCAAAATTCCAAACGAATAGCTGCTGAAAGGAACGCTGGAAAAGACGCCTCTCATTACAGGATCGCACATTTCAGCTATGTATACCTAAAACGTTTGGTTTGAAAGAATATTTTAAATTAGAATTTTTGTTACCTGTGCCACAGGCCCAAGGAGACCAGTACTTAAACCTGCTGATATTCTTCCTAATAAAAGGAGCACGTGATTTTGTGATACACAAATTAAAATCCAACCAAAAATCAATGGAACACCTGCAAACTGCAGGGCTAATTTTCTTCCAAAGTAATCCATCAGTTCTCCACTGAGTATTGAACCAATTGGAGTGGCTGCCGAATGTATGCTTGCTGAAATAAAATAAAATCTACTAGGTTATTTGCGATTGACATCACCGTTTGTGGTGCCACCAGCAACGACATGGCCATGTTTAGACACATATAGTAGGAAACACAGCTTGAAACTTAAAAAGACAGAGCTAATTAATATACCGGAAACTGAAATAGTAGGATATGGGTTGGTGGATAGTGTTGTTAATCTCGGTTCGCTTATGGGAAGAAATGGAGGATACGAAAGTAAGATATGGAACGACAAATATCTGAAGGGACTCATCCATATGAAAAAAGAAAAAACTACGGCGGGCAAACGCTCTGATTTGCTCGATTGCAAAATTTGTAGCGGAGATATGGCCACTCAAAAGATAGTCGTCAAAATAATCGATGTGTTTGAAATGTGGGTCGTTGGGAGGCTTCTAAGAATTCCATGGACAGCACACAGAACAAATGTCTCCGCCATAGAAGAGCTATAGATCACAAAAATACTGTCAACGACAATTAAACATATTTTGGACATATAGCGGGAAGCGGCGATTCAATGGAGAGACTGGTTGTGGAGGGGCGAAGGCTTAGAGGAAGATCTTTTTCACCTGGTCGGTGAAAAAGATGGCGAGTTGCGGACTGGCATTACACAAAGCTCATGACCTTAGGACATTTGTCCTTAACGGTGAACGAAGCGTCTCCATAAGGTCACCATACTCTCTTGAGAGGAAAGGATGAAGGAGGAAGATATTCAACCCCATTTTCAATTACAAATTCGGAAATTTGTATTTTATAAAAAATAGAAGTCAACAAAATTACTCGTAATGTAACTTACCAATCCAAGATCCAAGTTCTTCATCAATTTGAAGAGTTTCGTTGGGCGACTGAAGTTGCGGAAGTAACACAGCAGAAAATCCGATTGGCATCCCTGCACCCACTACAGCTACGCATATCGTAAATGTTGCTAAACTCTATAAAAAATGCTTTTAATCAAAAAAAAAATTTGAGATATTCCAAAAATAAGAAAATTGAAATTAATACAAACGAAAATCAGAATGATAGGGGGGATTGAATTAATAAAAATTGGTAAAGGATAGATTCCTACAATTGTTTCGATCTTATTACAATCTACTCACGAAGGGGAGTTGATAAATTAAGGGCCAAGTTTTGCAATTTTATTAAATTCCGAAAATGCCAGATTTTCAATACCACTTCAAATTAGAATATGTTCCAAAAAAAATCGCTTACTTGTGCAAATAAACCATTCCTACATTTTTGAACTGAAGAAGTGACTTTCTCTAAATTGTGTATTGGATGGGTTTCCTCAATTTCTTGAATGGATTGGACTTCGTTTTTTTCCGAACTGAAAGAAAAGTGGAAATAAATTTTCAGCCAACAAAATGTTTTATTGTTACCTTTGACTCTCGCAAGAATGAACTCTTGTTGTGGTATTCATTGTACACGATTTGATTGTAGGATCTGAATTGTGCTAATAGGAGATGCAGATTTTTTTTTTTTTTTTCCTGTTTTCTCTCAAGAGAGAGAGAGTATATTCATGCAATTCGATACAATCTTAACAATAAAAAAACTTAAAACTTAACAATAATTGATTAAACTAAAATGGTGGTGATGAATGTTGGTGAAATTAATGTTGATGAATTAAATATGATAATTAATAACTGGATAAATATTAAATTATAACTAGAAAGACAAACGAGCATTACAACGGCAGCGGGTAAAAGACAAAAATTAAAATTTAAGATAAATTTGAAGTTGTTTGAATTTTAATTTAAATTTAAATTTGAACTGGGTTTGGTTAGTTTAACAGTTTTTTTTTATTTATGTAACATCAGTGGGGCATAAATCCATTTTAGACAGACTAAGGGGGGGTGTTAAATTGTTTTAGAGTGTTGATAATTGATTTACAGAAAGTTATAAAAATTTGGGTGATGAATTTATTTGATATGATTTCAGAAATTGTAAAAGGTGAAATATTTAAAAAGGAACAATGTGAAGTGTAGGTATGGCGTTGTTGGACGTATTTCGGGCAGGAAGACAATAAATGATGCAGAGTCTGCCTACTTTTTGAATCGCAGGGGCACACGTCAACAGGACTGATCTTGAATCTGTATAGATACTCGCGCGCAAACGAGTGACCCGTCAATACCTGCGTCATTTCAAAGGAGGTATCAACGGCACTTCGGAACAAGCGAACATCATGTAGCGTAGGTAAATGCTGCCGGGTGGTCGAACCTTGGACGGCATTTCTGTACTCGGTATCCCAAGTACATGCCGCCTCAAGACGAATCACCCTTCTTGCATAGCTAAGAGGGAACTGGTTGTATGCCATGCGACTGTGTGAAACAGCCGCATCTTTGGCACATTGGTCTGCAACCTCGTTCCCTTCAATGCCGCAATGAGCCTTTACCCATGCAAACCTGATGATCGTTTGGTCCTTCAGTTTGAGCAGTGAACGATGGATGGAGGTGACCAAAGGTACGGTGCTACTCCTATTAGCGATGGTAACAAGCGAAGAGAGGCTGTCGGAGAAAATACACACTGGAGATGCAGATTGGTTTTGTGCAGTTATCTGCACAGCTTTAAATACACTTTGTAGCGTCGTTTGCTCACACCTTTGCCTCTTAAGTCAGCTGGACAGTAGCCAAACAGTCGGAAAGCGAACTGGGCGTGAACTCGTTTCGATTTGGTACGACAGTGCTAGAATGCAATCCACCTAGCTGAAAGAGAAAATTTAGATGGTGATGCTTGGGCGCCGTGGAGGCAATAAAACACACAAGGGAGTTAAGACTTACAAAATGTATTACAAATCCTGGACCAGTGGTCCCAAACAGAAATCAGCCTGAGGGGTCTTTTTCCTCGGCCTCGACTCGGCCTGGGCTGTCTTTCCCGCTATATCCCAGCTTGAGATAAAAAAAGGCTAAAAAATACAAAGCTGCATTTATTATCAACACAAACCAACTCTCCTGCGTCTCTGATCTATGAATATGAAATCCCTATCACAATTGTCGTGCTCCCAATCCAGCCACGTCAACACGTTGAGTAAAAAATTGTAGGCGATTGTTTTTATCTTCCCAGCACTTCCACGTGCTGGAAATCGACCCTGGGTATTTCAGCTGGCTGCCAGATTCGCAGGGGCTCCCGAAATAGTATAGCAAAAAAATTCTACCCGCTACTACAAATTGCCTTGCTAGAACCAGATTTCGTTGGCCACACAAAAGAAATTTTTGGTTTTCTCAATCCTTATTTATTTATTCAATCTTGATCTTAAATCGATAAGCAACTTGATGCACAGGTAGTAATAAAAAACGTACCAATTACTGGTTACTACTCGTATTAATTGCCGTTAAAAAACAAATTATTTCTCGAATATTTCTAAAAATGGACCATTTCTGTCTATTATCACGGCTTATCTTTTTTGTTTTCGATAACTCTTTAAGTTATCGCGTGGAACAGAAATACGAGGTGCGTCGCAATAAACGTTCAATTTTTGAACGTTACAACTTGACCCCATTGTCCTTATTATTAAGGACGATATTTTCAATCAAAGGTTAAAATGGTGTTTTTATGGTTTTAAATTATTTAAGAGGTATTTAGCAAAGCAATTGAACGGTGCTTTGCAGTTGCCCAAACAATTCTTAAGAAATGGAAGAACATAATAAATTATAAATTAGTGGATATTGTTGAGGAAGCGGTCATAAAAACAAATAAAATTTGCCAACGTTTCGGGTTCTTTATTGACCCATTTTCAAGGCTACAAAAAGAAAGAAAAATTAAATAGAATGTAAAAACATAAAATGTGAAAAAACCATAGAGAAAACAAGATGACTAAAATTATAAAAACTAAGTGATTATAAAACTTTTTACAAGAAATATAACAGAATGAAACAAAATGAATAAAAAGATTGAAAAAACACATATAGATGGAATACAAACCTAGATGGAGAAAAATGGAGGTTAAAAAGCCATCATTTTTCAAACTGCCCTCCTCCTGGCCAATCTCACTGCCACGTGCTGTCTTCAGATTTAAACTTATTCAACAAAAGAATTAATCGACCAATTCAGATAGTCGTCAACTTAAGAATGAAAAAATTTTTTACCCTAAGTTAACTACTTCCTTGAGGTTGGTACCAGATAAAATTCAAATTGAAAAATCCAAAAACTAAAAACACCCAAAGGAAATGAGAAAGGATATAAAGAGAGGAATTTAGGTTAATATTCCATCTAAAAACCAAAAATTATACCGGATTCAACATATCCAAAATATGCTTATAGCCTCCGTCAAAGTGGTCAACATCCCTTTTATCATTTATTGACGATTTTTGTGTATAGATGTGAATTGCCTCCTTAATTTTTCTCTTCTTGTCTATCTTCTCTCGGTCTAGAATGTTAATGTTGTCATAGTCAATGGAGTGGTTTTCATCCACCATATGTCTGCATAAAGCCGTGGGTTTTTAATTTTTCTTTCTTTTTGTAGCCTTGAAAATGGGTCAATAAAGAACCCGAAACGTTGGCAAATTTTATTTGTTTTTATGACCGCTTCCTCAACAATATCCACTAATTTATAATGGAAGGTCAACTATATATACACAATTTTAATAATAAATTATGTTTGTAAGAGAAGCCAAAGTAAAGTTTAAGAAAACATTTGTATTGACCATTACAGAAAGGATTATAGAGCTTAATAAAACAGGGAAAAGATGGAAAATAGAACTGCAAGAAATAATAAAAAAACCCATAGGAAGATTAAAGCTAGAGAGAGGTTTACAGCAACTACATAGAGGAAGATATGGTGAGATAGGAAGGTGAGAGACCAAGATCACATGAGAAACTGTAAGAAAATAAGAATATAAAAGAACGATAAGAGGCGAAGAGTGCGTCACATGGCAGCAAAAATGATTTGATGGAATCTGAAAAAAGTTACTAAGCCCAAAAAGAATTAATAATAACAAAAAAACAATAATACTTGTAAATCTAAATCACAAAGCAATTTTTGACAATATACGCGTACCCTGCACTCCAACTGATAATGGACCTCTGAATACTTCCAATTAAATGCTGCACATGCATGCTCT
The DNA here is from genome assembly GCA_932274525.1 of Podabrus alpinus. Taxonomy (NCBI): domain Eukaryota; kingdom Metazoa; phylum Arthropoda; class Insecta; order Coleoptera; family Cantharidae; genus Podabrus; species Podabrus alpinus. The sequence continues at coordinate 101,602,960 of OW026452.1, forward strand.
TTCATGAAAGCATTTGAAATATTACCTAAATCTGGTCAGACAATAATTGCAGAAGAACGAATAAAAATCTTACATGCCGCAGTACGAAATAAAGCAGCAGCAAAGGATTCGTATTTGGTGGTCCAAAAATTGTCAATATTAGCACTGATGCTCTCACTAACATTTCGAATTCATCTTAAGATTTTGGGATAGCTTGCTAAGTGAAGTTGCTAGAAAATCGCACTATACAAGAAACCCAAGTTCCCACCTCGCTTCCGGTATTAGTTGCAACTATCGGCTTTGTCTTTTACATCCACATTTTATTTTCTAATAAGTAAAGCATTCTTAGTTATAATTAGCCCCTCCCCCTAAAGTTACTTAAAAATGCAAATACATTAGTCAAGAACTTTAGAAGCTGGTCACTTTTCCTACTTCAAGGTCAAAATGAAATCTCAATTTTTATCAATTCAGAATGATTTGATTGATGCAATGCAATTTTCTTTATAAAATAATATAACAATTTACAAATTAACATATTAAGGCTATGCCCCAATAGAAGTTACTATCACGTTACTGTTGTAACTTACTGACCTACATCACTAGAATAATGAGTAATGACTAGAACAAACACAAACAACTTAAATGATCACACTGAACTTTTGGAAAAAAAAATTTGAATTACATAATATTTTACTATCATAAATATCAATTTTTAATTTAACATAATATTTTGTAGTAATAGATATTACCGAAGACTACCCCAATATTGTTTTCTTACCTTCCGCCAAAATTAAGGAAAATCAGTTATCAGCTGAATTTTCGAAGTTATTACTTGTAACGTTGGAATTTTGATTGTGAATATTTTCAAGGTTTTCCGAAATGCCGAATATTCCGGCAGTAGATTTATTTTAATTGGGTATAATTTTTTTTCGAGTCTAGCCTTTAATCTCTTCCTCTTAGCTGTCGATTAACAAGGGCCCAAGTCTACAAGAGGGTCCGTCAAGTTTCCGTTGTAGTTTTGGGTTTTTTTTAAATAAAATACTTTTTTAAAAAGTCACAAAGCGGAATTCACGGAAACTTGTAAGTTTACTTTGGTGCAACCCTCTATGGAATTATGAATGGAGTTCACTCACTGCTCAACTCACACTAAGATTTCAATATATAAACTGTCAGAAAAACAAATGTTGCTTATACAATTTGGATTCCGAAATGGGAGAAGTTCGACGTTTGCTTTGAGGACTATAAGAAAGCGTTTGATAAAATTTGGCATGGGAATATGTTGGAAATTCTGAAGAACATTAGACTACATGGAAAGGACTTAAAAATAATAGCAAACCTGCACTGGAACCAAGAAGAAAAGAGAACAGAGGGAAAGAGTGCTGACTATGAGAGGAGTGAGACAGAGGGCTGTGTTTTTTCGCCTCTGTTGTTCAACCTCTATTCTGAATGCATTTTTAGAAAAGCTCTTTGTAACAGAATTTTGTCAGAAAAGTTTCGTTACTTCCTAGTTTCTGAGTATATCGTTTGACTTTACCGCCATGGTACAAGGCAATGCTTGGGGTATACAGCGTGAGGTTATGGAGAGTCCAGTTCCATATGTTCGTGCTTATAATTTCGTTAAGAGTATGGACCCGATTCGAATGGATACATTTAGGGACGTAGGCGTTATGGCCGGGGTTGTATTTTGGAGTTGCGTTGTTTCATCTCAAGGCTACGAGTTTTAGATGGGAACGCAAAATGTTCGCCACATTGTAGTTCAATTTGAAAGTTGGTTGTCAAGGTTGGTATCCCGATATTTCTCCGTTAAATTCATAGTCTGACGGAGAGTCGATATATGGCTTGGTGTTAACTTTTATTTCGTTCTATTTGATAATTCGACATTTGCCATTTTTGGATGCCCAATTAGTTTTTGGTCATTGAGCTGTGTTATTTTACGAACTATCACATTTATTGATTCAATGTGCAATTTATTAACAACTGCTTGTGTCTTATGTGTTGCTCATAATCTTATACACATAGCTGGGAACCAACATCAATGAACAATGGGACCATTTTCAACAAATTAAGTATTGAATGGAAAAGGCAAGAAATATATTCATCACAATGTATGCACTGCTCAGGAGCCATAACCTGATAGTGAAGACAAAGAGGAGAATGATGCAATGCTACGCCTTTTATGAATTTTTCTATTTAGTGGAGGCGTGGACGCCGAAGGAGGCGACCTAAAAGGAGCTTCAAGTGTTTGACATGTGGTTATACTGAAGAACTTTGAAGGTTTCGTGAGTTCAATATGTAACAAACTACGAGATACTCAGAAGAATGGGGAAAGATCTAGAAGTAGTCAAAATAGTCAAGAGTAGAAAATTGCAGTATCTCGGCAATTCGTATTTTTGTATCACAGCGAACTCTCTGATGATGTTAATAGTCGTCGGAACAACCCGATAGCTTACTTTTGTTAACGTTTATACTCACAATCACTACTCAAAACCTACCAACAGTACCTTCCTACGATAGAGGGGGTCATTTCAATATCCAGTGCCGTAACATCGTGGTAGTGGCGAGCGCACCATTTTAATTCTTCATCTATAACTTCTTTGAGATCTGTTCTTATATCAATTTTTTCAAATCTGGCCCTTGTTATGCCTGTACCCTGTGTCGGTCCCCCTGCTATACACAAGAGGCCGAAGGGTTTACGTGCCCCCCGAAGCATGGAAGCGGTCAAGAAAGTTTTACGCTCGGGAAACCCTATGTTATCAATTGATAGCGCTGCCTATCGGGTCATGACCGCCCGCCGTATCGTTTTAATTTATTTGTGATATTTAGTAATTCACCTCGTAAAGTGGATCATAATGAAGTTGGCCAGTATTTAATACGGAACAAAAGCAGCCAATAGGTAAATTTAAATTTTAGATTACCTACTAATATAAATTATCTGAAATTTTAATATTAGATAAATAGTTTTAATATTGATAATATATTTAAATATTAATTATAAAAGATTTCATAATTTATAGAATTATTAAAAAACCTTGTACATATTATTTTATCAAAAATCAAGTATTAAGTAGTATATGCGTTAAAATATACCCACAGCAAACAGCGCTGAGTAGAAACATCATAATATACTTCCTCTAAAACTTAAAATAAATAAAACTCCGATATTATCAATACTATAAGTAGTTTTTTTTTCATTTTAGAATAACTTGATCTCGGCTACATGATTCTAACAACACGGACGATCCGCATTCTTCTGTCAAATTTTCCGGAATGTAAGGTCTTAAAAAGTTATTAAATTCTGATAGGGAGCAAATGCCGTTACAATAGGGGATATGTTTTTCCTCCGGTTCTGAAAGCTCGTTTCTTACATGGAAAATCTAAAATTAAAAAATATATTAGGATTCCCATACACTAACTCGAATCAGAATGGATCAGTTCGAGCGCTCACTTGAACGCTCACAATCGTGATATAGAGTAAGATTAGAGACACTTATATTTTTTACCTTAACGTAATATTCATTTGAAGCTTTTGTTTTGTATAGTTCAATTAATACTGCAGAACAATATTCGGGAAAACTAATTGGAGCTAAGTCTAGCGTAATCAGCGTTCCCAATACGTTATTGTCGTGACCAGAATACAAAATCAATTTTTTCGTACTTGGAACCAAAGTACTTTCAGATTTCTGTTGCATGCGGTTTAGAATAATCTTTAGTAGCCTCCCTAAAATTTATAACCTGTTAACCGGCCTTACAAAAATGGAAAATAATTATTTACCACTGTACAACCGTTTTAAAAGCGGTGTACCATTATCGCATATTAGTCTTTGTGTAGCTAGCAATCTTATTTCTGGAAAAACTGACTTAGCCCAATCTGGCAATGTTAAATTTCTAGTAGCTTCTGAATCGAGCACTTGGTGTAAGGAAAAAATATCATTTAAATCGTTAACTGGCTTTCCGGAATGTTCCGTTATGTAAGCCAAAGTTTCAGAATGTTCTTCCAAAAGTTTTAAAACTTCTTCCGACTTCTGTAATCGCTCCAATTCTTTGTTATAAGCTGGACACTTTACGGGCCTCCAAATTACCTACACATATTAGCGAATGTATTATCGATATTGGGAAATAAAGAACTACCTTACTAAATCGTTCTCCAGATTTCTGTAGTAATAGGGAATGGGTGTCCAATTCAACTCATCGTTCCATCTCTCCGTTGCTGTTGGAGGAAATAAACCGGCTAGAACTAGCAAAGCCGTCATTTGGGTTCTCGTAAATGCACTAGTTTCGGCCCATACTGATTCGGATGGAATATCGCCATCAAGGAAGTCTTTGTATCTGTTTCTTAACAATTTTCCTAACTGGTATGCTTGCTGTTTTCCATGCTACAATAAAATTAAAATTGTTTAAAATATTACAGTACCTTTGGTATATTCAAAAAAAATTATGAGACATTCCATTTATGATAAACTTAGCCGACCTTAAGATGCCCGTTATCAATGTATTTGTTTATTGCGATATTATAAAGTTAACTTAAGTACATTTGTTAGCTGTCCATAAGTCAGAGGATGGAAATTACTCGGGCCATATGGATCATTAGGATAAACCTCTCCTTTATCGTTTATTCTACTTCCGTGTCGACATATCTACAAAAAAATAGGAAAAAAAACTGTGAAGGTTATTGCAATATTTCGAATTACCACGTGGACTAATACTAAGGTTTGTTCTTCGTTGGAATCGCAATAAACAGTCAATATAAAATAAAGACAAAACACGAACACTACTATCGGTTTTATTAAACTGGTCATTATGTAGCACAATGTTATAACGGTTCTGTGAAGACGTCTTTGCAACAACAAACTACTTTTTTATCTTCATTTAGAAATAATGTACATAATTGTAGAACAAATCTTTTAAAAGAAATAGGCAACTTAGCGACTACTTATGTTTCAATGAAACTAGAAAGCATTGTAAACATTCCATTGAATTTGATAGACGGACGCATATAAATAGTGTCGAAAGCAATATTTTAGTAGACTCTTCAAAGGGCTTTTGGTCATTTATAAATTCTACGAAAAAGAGCAACGGCATTCCTTCTAGTATGAATTTCAATGATGCTTCTGCCGATAATCCGTTGGATATTGCGAATCTCTTCGCTAATCATTTTGAATCTGTTTATTGCACTCATGATATTGGAAATAAAAATATGCATGATAATAATGACGACGTTGCATGGGATGTTCTCATTAAAAATTGCATAGATCTCAATACGCTAAAGATCAGTGAGACAGATATTTACTATATCTAAAAGGCCTTTACTAAGGCCTTTGACCGTGTTGATTTGCATAGGTTGATACAAAAATTAAATATTATGGGTGTGGTTATATATATCGGTAACTAAATGGCTCACTTCTTATCTATTTAACAGAGTGCAAAGAGTTGGAATTGGAAGGAAATTCTCCAAGGTGATTATGGTTAAGTCGGGAGTGCCGCAAGGTTCCCACCTTGGACCATTATTATTCACCTTATACATTAATGATATTATCAATGTTTTTAAGTATTGTCGGTTCTTGCTATTCGCAGACGATATGAAGATTTTCAAAAAAATCAACACGATTTCTGACTGCGAACTAATCAGGAAAGATTTAGTTGCTCTGGAATCTTGGTGCAAATATAACAACATGAAGCTAAATATTTCGAAATGTAAAGTCTTGAGTTTCACACGAAAACGATCTAACTGCAACTTTCCGTACAGTCTCTCAGGAACATTACTGGAAAGAGTAGAGAACATCACTAACTTAGGTGTTTATCTTGACAGCAAGTTAAGTTTTTCCGGACATATCAATAGTATGGTAACCAAAGCCTCGAAAATGCTTGGCTTTATAATTAGGCAATCTACTGACTTCAAGGATCCCCGAGTCATTAACTTACTCTATGTGTCACTGGTTAGATCGGTTCTGGAATATGGCTCGATTGCATGGAATCCTCATTACAATAAATATATTGATCGTATTGAGAAGATTCAGAGAAAATTTGTCAAGTATCTTTGTTACAAAACTGACATATTGTTCCAAAGCTCTAACTATGAATACATATTAAGCTATCTTAATATGGCAACTTTGGAAAAACGAAGATCGTATTTGGAGTTGGTTTTCCTATTCAATGTTATAAACAACAATGTCGATAGTCCTAATCTTCTGAGTTTGATCAATTTTGCAGCCAAGCCTCGCATAGTGAGAAATCCATTACTGTTTACAGTTGATTTTCACAGGTCTTCATATGGTAGGAATTGCTAACCAATAACTAGGATGTGCAGACGGGCTAATCAACTGGATGTTGAGTTTTTCGCTAATTCAAAACTGGGAATTAGAAGAGATATCAAGAACAAATTAAACATGTAAGAAGTTTCTATCTCTGATTCTTGGTTAATTTATTAGTGCTATTATTTCTTTCATGTATTATTTTTAGTGTATAATATTTGTATTATACATATTATTATATTGTATTGTGTAAAGGAATTCTCCGTTAATTAATTAAATAAAAAAAAATTATCTAAAATTACTATAGTAATAATATTTATTGTTTAGTAATAGAGAAAATAATATATTACATGATTACAATTAATCAGCAGTCCACAACTTCAAATAAAAGTCTGAATTGCGTTTATAAATTGAAAATATTTGCTCTAACCCCTCTCCCCCCCCCCAATTTAATAATGTTTAATTTTTCTTTTTATTTTGGGTAACCTTCTTATTACATTTCCTGCTACCGCAGATCCTCCTAACAATCATGCATAATGCATAAAATACAATAAAAGTTACTAAAACAGCAACTGCAAGCACATCAAGTAGCAAATACTGATACCAATTTAGTGATAAAATTGCTGTTTTCAAGTGAGGGGCACCTTTATGTCTGATAACGTATTCCAACCAAAAGATTGCCCTGTCTAATGGTTTTTCTGGTTGATCATGCAAAATTTTAGATCTTCGTTTGACGTTGTTAGCATAACTAAAATTTTGAGGTTAGTTTGGGGAAAAATTCCATAACAGTTTCTAATAGCTTACCTGGGATTGCTTAACATTTCGTTTACTGCTGAACCAAGAGTCTCCTCGTTTAAACTATGGTAGTCAACCCTAATTCCGTACCCTGCATTTTCGGCATTTACAATATTATTCATCTGATCTCCGTATATTGGTATTCCAATTACTGGAACTCCATGATAGACAGTTTCGATGGTGCTCAAGAAACCACCGTGAGTTATAAACAACTTTATATTTGGATGAGCTGCAAAAGACTGAAACATTATTTGTTAACTTACAGGTTATGACGAAAATTACCTAAAATATCCTGTTGAGGTAACCATGCGCTGATTTTAACATTTTCAGGTTTGCCTGGAAGGTTTTCGTCCTCCCACTTCCACAACACTTTTACTTTCAGTTTGGAAAACACCTTCAGTATGGCTTCGCGTTTTTCAGGCCCCATGAATTTGCTTTTTACGTTAGAACCCATGCTGAACAAAATAGCTCCATTTTTTGCGTTATCTAAATATTCTTGTAAATCATCTGGAAGCTTCTTCGGAGTTTTAACATGAAATCCTCCAATTTCTATCATGTTGGGCACAAGAGGAACCGGATAACTTAAGCTAACATGGGAGTTAATTAAAGCCAACGATGTGTTGGTATACAGTTCACTTAAATGAGGAGCTCCGGGAAAATAATTTTGCAATAGTGTATTTTGCTGGGGATTACTGAACAACTCCAATACTATAATTTGAAAGAAGCGTACAAAAACGTTGTAAACTCTTTCAAAAAAATTCATTTCGCTTTTCAGACCCGTAAATATTTCGGGAACGTAGGAAGGAGGACTTGGATTACCCATTTGTGGATTTATCCAAATGTTTGGTGCGATACTGCTTATAGACACGCAAGGAGCGTTAAATCGGTAGCAAAAACCCTTTAATGCTTCGTTGAAGAATGTTTCCATGATTACCAAATCGAAGGTTTCATCACTTTGCAGTAATTTTTGTACGTTTGGGTGATTTAAGGTATCTTCTACGCCTTTCTTTCCCACTTGAAATGCGAATATAAATCCAAATATATTAGGAGTGCCAACTAGTTTAAAAAAATCAAGTTTGTGCTCTAAAACAGTACGAAAAGGAAGGATTAATATTTATGTATTGCCGTGTTTCGCTACTGAATTATTTTATATAGCGAGGTTTAGCTTACGACTCTTTTTTAAATTGCCTCAGCCAGCAATTGAGAACTCTTCAGGGTCAAAAGGTGGGTAAATTATGCAGAAAAAACACTTTGCAACAATGCTTGCTTGCATTAAAAACTTACATGAACTCAAAACTTAACGCTGTATCAAATTTTGTCCTATCTATGCTGTAAAATTTGAAAACAAATGTACCCAAATAAATCAATTAAATTTAGAACCTGTTTTTTATTATTAATAATGAGACCAAAACATAAAATTAAACTAGAAAACAAATTGCGTATACAAAAATTCATAAAAATAAAAATTCTACCCCTTCCGTAATTTTATCGCACTATCGTTTGTATTACGCGCGTACGTATCGTTTTTTCGAACTAAATATCACTTAAAATGTCTTACCAAATGCTGTTGTTGTAATACCCAGCCGCGTAGACTTCCGGAACCAGTGTATTGAAAAAACGTGCCTGCTTGATTCTTCTGGACTCACAAAACGAATTGAAAAAGTGATCAACCATAGACTACTGTTCATAAATTAAAACCAAGTCGAATATAACGTAAGTATTGTAAAATTCTTAACCATTTCTTCGTAACATAACCAAAAATCTTTCAAACCAGTGGTACCAAATATTTTCCATGCGTCATTCACTATTATTCTTGTTAAAATATTCTGCTTATTTTCTTCTTGTTGTATCTTTACTAAGCTTACTTCTTTTGTAAATTAAAAATAATTTCATCAACTATTCTAAACTTTTTACTTTAATTTTCAAACTTTTCCTCGACTCAAACCAAAATTTACGTCCTTCCTTTTCCAAAGGCGTCAGTCGACTCTCCCATATTTTAAACTACCATATCCTCTCCCAAAACGTCCGTACTTGTTGCTCGACGTGGAGAGAGTCCATATTTTTCCAAACTTATCTTCCTCAAATCCGAGCAGGCGCGTTTAACCAAATTTCTAATATCGTTCCGTCCTCTATCCACTTTCATTAGCACTCAAATTTTAATTACGCTCTCGCCCAAATTAACAAAATTAAAATTTTTACCCAATTCGTTCTTTTTATTATAATTATTATGAATACATCCTTGCAATTACTGACATTATAATTTGATGTTTTTTCTCTTACATTTTATTTCATTTTACAGGTACAGCGTTCATTGAAAGAGATTCATTTGGGTCTCAAAACAAATCTGAAGCAGCAGCATGTCAACAAATTTAGATATTCCAAAATCTGATGCAGCCGAATAGACAAATTATAGCGTCTGAATGAAAAAATATGCAAACGTGTTAATTCTCAAAATCACCCTTATTTTGGACCACCGTAGTATATAATTAGTGAGCTAAAGGAGATAGGTAACCGCTTAATTTTCTCTCTTTATTAAGATTTGAATTATCTGCCAATGTCATAATGTTGGGTTATGTAATGAAAACGTTTATGGGTGATGCTAATTATAAACATCTTTTCATGAAATTAGAATTTACTAATTATTATTAAATAGCTTTGAAAGATGTTAACAATGAAGAAATATTTTAAATATATTGTTGTGTTCATCGTGTGCCACCAATTATAGGCAAGCAATGCAAGGGGAAACAATTGGAGATGATTTTAAATGTATTAGTTTTAAGTTATTGTTAAATTAAGTTTTTGTTTATTTTAAAAACGCCTGGTGATAAGTGCGTAGGCAATACACAACTCAGAATAAAATCATTAAATTAAAATCAAATGAGAATAAAACAAGAGAAAAAGGGTAGTCATGAGGATAAGAATAGAGAGTTCAATAAGAATGAGGGACGAAGACAGTCGTATAAAAATAAAGTTCCATTAAAATAAGCGACAAGCATAGTCGAAAGAGGGACCTTTTAGATAGCGTCCAGATAGGACGTGTGGAGCTACGAATTCGAGAGCGAACCGAACGGTCGTAGTGCGTTACGAAGCTGAAAGCGTACCGGACGTACGTGTAGTCGGTTAGTGATTCTTGAGATGTGATGCATTATAAAATGCAACGAGAATTATAGATCTTCAGATCAACGGTTAAGTTGAAGAACCAAGAGAGAGTATTCCGTGTTGTCCTAAGGGGAAGATTGTACAGAATCATACAGCAATTGGACTGGGATTGGTGCAGGTCTAGTCATTGTAGGCGACAATTTGGACCAGGAGATAATTGGACTGGGATTGGTGCAGATCTAGTCATTGTAGGCGACAATTTGGACCAGGAGATACGAAACGAGCAGAAAGTGACTGGGAAAATAGTGTTGTGTGATAAGCCACGAGTCACCATAAAATAAAGGTTAGGATAAATTTCGTTATAATTTTAAGTTTGTTGGATTTGTGATTACGTTTTTGATTTTGTTGTTCCGTTTTTCTATATTAATGTTATTAAATCTGTATTTATGCAATCCGATTGTTTTCTTTTGTACTGTTTGCTTATAAGACGTTTAAGCGAGTATTGAGAGGAATACACCTGAGGTAGAAGAGTGTTCGAAGTGTTCATCCTTATCTTGGCATTTCTCAAAATAGCCAAGTTGGGGACGCAACAATATGAACTGCTTATTTATTTAACTGGTAATCTCAAAATTATACTTTTTGAATTGAATTTCAATACGTTAGTCAATTGCATTTTATGTTTCAATGTACAGTACAATGCGACACGCTAATTTTACATTGTTATCTATTATAAATGTACAATATTGGTATTTACCAAAAATACATGCAAAAAATTTTTGTTCTCTTTTAAATAAAACTAAACAACGTTCTAAAATATATGCAGAATGTTTTTTTTAAATCAGAAATTTGTGACGCAGGGGCCAATTTATTAGATTCCAACTTTATTAAAGATTTAATACGTACTTTCAATTTCTTCGATCGCACCAGTTAAAATAACTTGTTTGATATTCTTAATAGGCGCCTTTTCAGCATATGGCGTAATTACAGTAACTTGGTGACCCTTCGCCGCAAGAGTTTTCATAATTATATCGCCCATTTGGTGGTGACTATAAGAAGGCATATTGAACACACCCAATATTTTGGCGCCTTCGGTGTATGCTATTGCAACAAAAAATAATAGAAACACAAATTTCGACCTCATGATTTCGGTTGTTTTAAAGAACTGATGCGTAATTAATCTTATACTCGTATTGTGGTTATGTAATATCGTACAAGTATAATAGTTACACGCACTTCTTTATCGGTTACTACATAAAAATTAATCACTTTTATTTGTACTAAAAATAGTATTTTTAGACAAACCAAATAAATCGTCAAGTACCCTACTTGTAATTTAATTTACGCAAATCATTCTAATAAATTTCGTGAACAAATTCTTACAACACAACCAAGCCATGTTATTACGTTCTTCTTCCTCTTATTTCCTGACTTGCCATTTTTATTATTGGTTTTTTCGACACTTGATTATTACCAAATTTTTGATTATGTTGAAAAATTTTCGGGATGAGTTGATTTGGAAGCATAGCTCCGAGAAAGTAGCAAATGAAATACTTTATTAGTAGAGAATTTCAAAATAGAATACAAAAAAATTAATCTGTAACTTTTTGAAGAAAATTTAATACTCTACAAATTATCTTGTAGACCTTTTTTGAGTTATAATCGATAAACGATCCTCAGGTTAAGCAAGAGAGTACCTTTTGAAAGTTATTAGTTTATAAATGGTATCATGTTAACCTCAGCCTCAGATGTTCTGCAAAGTATTGTTAGGAATGGTTGAAGTGTTTTACTACTTTTCAAATATCTTGAACGTTCTAATTACATCTAACATCTGCACAGGGCCACCCTAACCACAGGGCTAAATGGGCGATAGCATCGGGAGCAAGCCGTTTGGGGGCGGCAATTTTGCAGTGTTCATACAATTTTGAGAAGCCATCCCGTGTATTTTCTTTTGAAGAGGGGCGTATTATTTTTAGTAGCCCACGGGAGCCGAAGATCTTAGGACAGCTCTGCATATGCAGTAGAAAAAATAAAATGAACTTACAGTGGGAGGAACCTAATATATCTAAAAGAGTTTTATAAATTTGCAAATAGTATAGTTGTAGATCACGTTTTAGAAATTGTTTAGATAAATCTGCATCAAGTGATCAAGCTTTCATTGAGGTAACTTGAAGGTATAAATTAGTTATTTAATACCAGGTGAGTTTTCTTGAAATATTCATGAAATACCTAGTTAAAATTTTTTTGTTATTCATTTTTAATTAAATTTTATTAGATAAAATAATTTTACCTACATAATTTCGAGAGCATCTATAGGCTGCGTCATAACAAAAATTTTCTCTAATTCCAATGTAAGTCATCTTCAAAATCCAAATTTCTACTAAATTCCGTTCTTTGCATAGAGCTGTAAAATTTCATTTGTATTATTTTATTGCTAGTATTGTATAATAATTGATTAAATATGATTAAAAGTAAATATACAGCATCTTGTTTATTAACTTTCTCTGTAAGCGGAAGTATAAACATTTATGTGCATTAAATTACTAATTTTTTTTTATTCAATTCCTTAGGCGGCAAATATCATGAACATAGCGTTATTTTATATGCTTTCCCTTGTAATGTTATGCAATTTAACATCATGTATTACTTAAACACTTACAATAATAAATGTTCTTTTCAATTTTTTTTAATTAAGTTACCATTTTTTTTTCAGGATGTAGTTAATACTGGTGCTTGATCCTAAAACTCTTAGCATATTTTGATACCATTAAACCGAAAAATTTTCCTCCCGGAACAAAATGGTTACCTATTTTAGGCAGCGCTTGGTCGATTTACAAGTTTAGAAAACAAAATGGAACTCTTTGCAAAGCAACTGCAAAAATGGCCCAAATATATGGACCGATATTAGGCCTTCGTGTGGGAAAGGACCGCACTGTCATAGTATACGGAGCTGAAGCCGTCCATGAATTTTTGACAAAAGAAGAGTTGGCTGGAAGACCTCAAGGAATTTTTTACGATATGTGAACTTGGGGTAAAAGGCGAGGCGTTTTGCTAACAGACGAAGACTTTTGGAAGGAGCAGAGAAGGTTCGTCCTTCGACAGTTACGAGAGTTGGGTTTGGTAAAAGAAACATGTCCGAGTTGATCGAAGAAGAAGCGTCAGTACTGGTAATTAACATTAAAAAAAAAGGTTGCAAACAACCACGCAAGTATTGAACTCAGAAATGTTGACCGAATTATTTGCCAATATTGACATGGTGGGAACCTTATTTAGTCATTTTCCCATTTTACGGCACATAGCACCAAAATTTTCGGGATACGACATGTACGTTGAAACCCACTTACACATTTGGAAGTTCCTCAACGACGAATTAGATAAGCATAAGAAATCCTATAATCCTGAACATATTCGCGACTTTATGGATGTGTACCTTAAAATGCTAAATTCCCCAGAAAACGATGAAAGTTTTTCCGAGTGTCAATTATTAGCCATATGTTTAGACCTTTTTTAGCTGGTTCTGAAACAACCACAAAGACTTTAGGATTCGGGTTCCTGTACTTATTGCTTAATCCAGATATAGCTAGAAAAGTTCAAGAAGAAATCGATAGGGTTGTTGGTAGGAACCGGTTACCAACCTTAAACGACCCTCCAAGGTAAGCTATTCATCAGTTAAGAAGGTTTTCAATTAGGTAATGTCGTTTTAGTATGCAGTACACCGAATGCGTAGTTTTAGAATCTATCAGAATGTTTAGTGGTAGGGCATTTAACGTCCCTCATCGAGCGTTATGTGATACCACGTTAGGGGGCTACTTCATTCCAAAGGTTCTCATGGAGAAATCGTTACGACGTGAACTAATTAACCTTAGTTTTAGGACACCATGATTTTGGCAAATTTTCAGGGCGTTTTAATGGGTGATCAGTCGGGATGGTCCGATCCGGAGGTATTCGATCCGGAACGTTACATTAAGGATGGTCGCATCTACATACCTTCGACGTATTTACCTTTCGGTATAGGACGACACAGATGTATAGGCGAAACTTGAGCAAAAGCAAATGTTTTTCTTATTATGTCAAGTCTTCTCCAAACGTTTGATTTTACACTACCACCAGGGTGTCCATTGCCATCTACCGAGGCAGTGGATGGAGCTTCACCTGCACCCCAACTTTTTAAAGCTATCATTACTTTAAGAAAATAGTTTGGTTTGTTACATTATTTACTTGTTAATTATTAGATTGTTAACTTATAACCAATAAAAATTATAATTCTAAACAGCAAATTTGACCAGCCGGACATCGACCTCGTACTATTGGCACAGTTGTGCAATATTCTCTACACATTGTTCCTTCTATCGGGACTTGAAATATTTTACAAGGTCCTGATGGTATGGTTGGATCTAGTAAAAAATTATATGAAGAGCAAGCAAGAAAGATGTAAAGATACTTACCCCATGCAACTGTGGCGGTTGCAAGACAACAGATTGCTAGAAAAAGGATGGCTGTTTTCATGATGTGCTTTGTACTAGATTGATAAAACCTCTCGATTTTGTATATTCTATTTGTGCAATTATTATAGAACTGATTTATAGATTTGTTATCGGTATCAGAGATAATCACTTAATTATAAAAAATAATAATCAATCATATTTAAAATTTGAATGTTACTATCGAAATACATACAATACAATACAAGTATAGATAGCACAGTACATCTACAATCTGAATTTTTACATCAAGCTGTGTAAAAACCATGCACTTTTCTGAATTAAAACGCGGGGATTCACCCTAGTCCCCCAGAAATCGGTGGCCGTAGTGGTATGCACCAAAAGAGCCACGCCGTCCATTCGACTGCAGCTAGGCGGAGTCGAAATCCCCCCCGTCGAGACATCACCATACTGGGCGTGGCCATATACAAGAACTTCCAAAACACTGCAACCAAAGCCATAATGCCCAACATAGGCGGCCCGAAGCCTACCAAAAGGAGGACATTCGTGATGGTAACTGAATTCATCGTGCTCTATGCGGCCCCTGTGTCGCATGACGCGATGGACGACTAAAGGAGAGGAATCCAGAGGAACAGGGCCAGACTCCAACAGGTCCAGAGACGTCCTGTCATCAATGCCACCCTACGACCTGCTGGCGCAAGGTAGAGCCACCGAGAGTGCAGAGCGCGACGCCAAATGTGGAGTACACGAGAGATATAGGCAATATGGCAGTCATCCCCCTACGGCGCGTGGACAAGAAGACTCATACCCACCATCCACAAATGGGTCTCAAGAACACACGGTGAGATAGATTTCCATCTTACAGAGGCACTTACCGGCAACGGCTCGGCTGCTTCAACGTCTATCTGTGTAAAAAATCCAGAAAAGTTACGCCTACATGCCCATAATGCGAAGTGGGAGACGACGCGGAGCACACCATGTTCCCATAGAACCATAGAATGCGTAACCGCCTCCCTCGCAACCGGAAAAATCCTCACACCCGACAACATCACTGACATCATTCTCGTTGACGAGTATACGGTTAAACAACCATACAAACGCTCTAGCCAAGAAGATCATGACCATGGTAAGTTATTTTATTTTTATAAGAAACATTATGTTCATGCAAAATTAAGCAGTACCACTCCCATCCGCAAATTGATCATGACCAGCAAGGAAAACACCGAAAGACTGCAACAAGCCCAAGGTGATCAGGGGAGTCAAAACCAGGAAGCATAAACTTGGAAGACACAACAACAAACGATGCAGGACCTCTAAACCAACCGGAGACTCAGAGTAATTCACATCATCGAACGGAAGTAATGTCTAGAGGCGGATTCCCGTTCGGGGATGGGGGTGAGGTTTTAGTGGGTGGTCCCATACTACCGGCGTCTCGTACGACATTTAGTCATCCCTGCTCAGACTAATAAAAAAACTTGTGTTCAGGAAACTTTTATGGGACTGGCGTGATGTTAATATATTGGCTCTTTGAGAATCGTTTAAGCTTCAATGAGCTTCTATTCCATCGTGTGAACCTCATAGGTAAAAAAACTTTAAAGATTGTTAAATTAAGTTTAAAATAAACAACCTTAAAGGTTCTTGCCATAATAAACTGTAAGTAGCTAAGTGGATTGGACCCATCGATCATATTTTTCCTAGATAGACATAATCATATTCTAAAAGTTGGTTGTTTTGACGCACAAATGTATGACGGTGGCTGTATGCAGGCGATGTTTCCTTTTCCCTAACCCCTGAAATGGCTGCAACTGAATGTGGCACGTTGATGTTATTTCACGTGTTAATAATTTTTATTTCTTAATATTTATATTTTTCCTAAAATACATAATATTATAATAACATTTGTATATCTACAAAACAACTGAATACTGACTCTTAATAGTATGCAACCTATATTGCATTATAAATGAAATGCGTTTATGTCCTATCTATTAAATATAAAATCGATGGTTGGACAACTTTTGCCTTTTGCCTAAAATTTTAAATTACTGATAAACAAGTTATAATTTGTTTGAAAAACTTAGATAGCTCCATGGGGATTGAAAGCATAAGTGGTTAGAGAGAACTTTTCTAGTAAACTAAATCCGATGAATTAACGCTAGTGTAATTACTTTTGATTGGTTTTGTCCCACTTTGTATTGGTCAAATTGATGTGTTTTTATTTTATTTTTAAAAATCATCAATTTCAAATGTAAAGTTTTCATAATTTTAAACTGTTAATTTTAAGGTTTTTAACTTTAAATGTTGTTGGTTTACATTCACATGGTTCTATCGCAATCACCTGCTATATTTTTCTGCGTTGCACAAAGGTATACCATCTATTTCTATTCACTTACCATACAATCCTAAAGCATGTTTAAAAATTAAATTTTTAAACGTTTTTCTTACTAATTTCATTATTTAAAATAAACCTCCGTACAATTTCTAACACGCTTTATCCAATCCAGGCTCATAAAGCAACTTTTTACAAATTTTAGTGTGCCTGCCCCAGCATGAGTCAACAAGCCACTCCACACCATTCAACTCTGCTGTCGCTTCCCAATGTGAAAACATAGTTTTCATAACAAAGTTTCACAAACACCAACAGAAATATAAAAACCCCAACAATAATTTTTAAATACAAATAATACTTAAATTTTAAGGGAGAAACAAAACAATATAATATTATAGAGAAAATTTTCTTCACAAATTAAGACTTTTCTGCTTTGATTTTTGGGCATTGATTTCCCTACATTTTCTTAAATAAATCCTTCGGGATTTGCTTCACGGACTCTTCTTCCATGACTGGCTTCTATTGGAGAAGTGGAGGAAATTATTATGTGATACGGTTAGCTATTTCAATAGTTTCCACCCCAAATATTTCATAAACCAGAAAAATATCGATACAACAACTGATTTACGACGGACAAAAATCTCCTCACTTCCTTGCCCAACTTGATAATCTTTAGTATAAACTCCAATACTATAATTTGAAAGAATCGTTCAAAAACGTTGCCCATTCCTTCAAGAACATTCATTTCGCTTCTTAAACCCGTAAATATTTAGAGAACATAGGAAGGGAGGAGGCTTGGATTACCCACTTGTGGATTTATTCAACCGTTTGCTGCGATACTGCTTTCAGACACGCAAGGAGCGTTATATCTGTAGCAAAAACCCTGTAATGCTTCATTGAAGAATGTTTCTTATATTACAAAATCGAAGGTTACGACACTTTTCAGTAAGCTTTGAACGTTTGGGTGATTTAAGGTATCTCCTGCGCCTTTCATTCCCAGTTTAGATGCGAATATAAATCCAAATATATTAGGTATGCCAACTAGTTTTAAAAAAATCAATGTTGTGCTCCAAAACATTATGAAAAGGAAGGATTAATGTTTATTCATGGCATTAGTGAGATAAAAGAGATATTAGCCACGATGGGAGAAGTTGGATTGACAAGATTTTAGGCCGAGCCGAGTGAAGAAATTTTCCCGAGTTTCATAGAATATTTTGTCCAACACCATTTCACTCACATGCAGTTAAAATTCCAGATAACTAACTGTTAGTTAAAATGTTGTGTTGCTTGGCAATGTATGTTGCCGGCCGGGACCGCCGCCATGCGTAATTAGTATAATTAAGTAAAAATTTTAACGAGCAGTTAGTTATCTGGAATTTTAACTGGAGGCAAAAAGATTGGTCTTAAGAGGTCTTTTACAAAAAATAATTTTAATTAACAATAAATTAGTTTGATTTGCATGAGAAGAATTCCGCATATGGTCATTGGTTCGAGTTGAACCGGTAGGTACTAAATATATCGCCGTAGTTCTACAACCAACGTGACAAGCTTTTCACATGTGAAAGATTTAATATGTACGTACTTTCAATTTCCTTGATCGCACCAGTTAAAACAACTTCCTTGTTATCTTTAATAGAAGCTTTTTCAGCACATGGCGTAATCACAGTAACTTGGTGGTCCTTCGCTGCAATAATTTTCATAATTATATCGCTCATTTGGTGGTGACTATAAGAAGGCATATAGAATACGCCCAAAATTTTGGCACCTACGGTGCATGCTATTGCATCAAAAAGTAATAGAAACACAAATTTCGACCTCACGATTTCGGCTGTATTGAAGAACTGATTTGTAATAATTATTAATCTTATATTGTGGTTATATAATATCGTGTGAATGTTACACGCACTTCTCTATCGGTTACTACATAAAAATTAATCACTTTCGTTTATACTAAAAGTAATATTTTTAGACAAAACAAACAAATCGTTAAGTACACTACTTCTAATTTATTTTACTCAAATCATTCTAACAAATTTCGTGAACAACTTCCTACAACAAAACCAAGTCATGCTGTTATGTTCTTCTTCTTATTCTAGGATTCGCCATTTTCATTATTGGTCCTTTGAGTACTTGATTATTACCAAGTTTATGATTATGTTGAAAAATTTTCGGACGGAGTTGATTTGGATGTAAAGCTCCGAGCAACTAGCAAATTAATTACTTTAATAGAGAATGCGTTTTAGTTTTAAAAGTGTTTTGTATAATATTTAGGTTACTCTAAAAATACAAATATGATTAATATAATTTTTTAATATATTAACCCCAAATTAATCGATTATAATTTATTATAATAACAGTTGTTTGGGTTGTGCATCCTAAAGGCTGCACTGTTTCGTGATTAACCAGGTTGTGCGGCCTAAAGGCCGCACTGAGGAGGACGATTCGTCGGATCAATGGATACATTTAGTGTTACTGATAAATTAAGGCTATTATATGTTTTGAAATAACTGTGAGTTATAAAGTTTGTTATGAAATATAACAACAGTCGTAACAATTTAATAAAAATATAAATTTGGGGTAGTCTGATTGGCTCTGAATTATGCAAACGGACATTCGAACACGGAATTAGATCATAAGGCTTCTTGTGATACTGTATCCTTTCCTCTCAGTCCTTTTACCCTAATGAGGGTTTGGTGACCCATCTCGTTCTATCTCTTTCTATGCATATGATGTGCCTTCAAATTGTTTTCACATACATAGAGGACCTACTTGTTTAACGTGGGCTCCGAACCACGGGAAGTGTACTACACTTCATTTCGAGATGGATTTTCTTGGCAGATTACCTCGGTGGTTTGCCATTGCCTGCCGAGGAGAGACGGTCAGAATAAAGTTCTTACCCTGCCCGGATTCGATCCTAGCGTTTCGAATTAGCAGTAGACGTACTTAACTGTCAAGCTATGACCGCCTCTGTGATATTGCCTGCCGAGGAGAGACGGTCAGAATAAAGTTCTTACCCTGCCCGGATTCGATCCTAGCGTTTCGAATTAGCAGTAGACGTACTTAACTGTCAAGCTATGACCGCCTCTGTGATACTGTATATACTCGTAGAAGCCTAAAATCTGTGTTTACGTGTGGTTCTTCAATATGACGTGAGTGAGATAATTTCAGTAACACTTATAAAAATGTCCTCATCTTTATTTGTAAGTCATTTACCTATAATAGTTGGTAAAAACCTGCACAAAAATGTTCAGTTTGCTCCAAGTTGAAATTCAAAACTTAACATAATAAAGAGCAAAATTTAATGAAAGAATATTAGAATATTAAAATGAATCGCGAGTTTTTTCAATCATATAATTAGGAAGACCACTGTAGGCATCAGTGGTGTTTTCTGAGGGAAGTCATTGGGCCAAATCGGTTTGATTTCTAACAGATGAACTTTTAATATTATGGAAAACATTATTTCATAAGTTTATTGGGAATATCCCATACGGCAACTCCAAATAATAATCAATCCAAGAAAGACGACATACATTTTATTGTAAAAATTGATAGGATTGCAAGCTTTCTCTATGATCCTTTTGCAAGGATTTTCTACAAGCAAAATATATCCTTTGCCCTGAATATTAACTGAAGTATTAAAATACTTTTTTTTAACTGCAAGTTTTAATGCAGACATGTTTAGTTATTGAAATTAACTGCAAATGATGAATAACCGTTTTCGAGTTATAAGTGATAAACGATTCTAATGTTAAGCAGGAGAGCACCTTATAAGTTATTGGTTTTGAAAATTGTCTCATCTTAACCTCAGGTCGAGGTTCTGCAAAGTATTCTATGGAAGGGTTGAACCGTTTTACAATTTTTTAAATATCTTGAACGTTCTAATTGCATCTAACATCTGCAGCAGAAAAAATAAAATGAAGTAACAGTGGGAGGAACCTAATATATCTAAAAGAGTTTTATAATTTTGCAAATAGTATAGTTGCAGATCACGTCTTGGAAATTATTGAGATAAATCTGTATCAAGTGATTGAGTTTTCATTGAGGAAGCTTCTCGGTGTAAATTAGTTATTAAATACCAGGTGAGTTTTCTTGAAATATTTTTGAAACAGTAACAAAATTTGGTTTCATCGTATTTTAATTAAATTTTTTTAAATAAAAAAATTGTAGTACCTACATAATTACGAGGGCATCTACTACATATAGGCTGCTTTACAACAAAATTCTTTTCTAATTCCAATGTAGATCATTTCCAAAAGCCAAATTGTTACCTAATTTCGTTCGTTGCATAGAGCTATAAAATTTCATTACCTACTACTATTCTTTTATTGCTAGTATTATATAATAATTGTTTAAATTTTATTACAAGTAAATATACAGCATCTTGTTTATTAACTTTCTCTGCAAGAGGAAGTAAATAAACGTGTGCATTAAATTACTAATTTTTTTTATTTAATTCCTTAGACGGTAAATATCATAAACGTAGTGTTACACGATGCTTTCCCTTTTAATATTATGCAATTTAACATCGTGCGTACCTGTAATTTAAATGTTTATTATTATTTGTATTACCTACAATAATAATTAATTGTTCTTTTAAATTTTTTTAAAATTATTATGTAATCGTTTTTTCAGAATGTGGTTAATACTGGTGCTTGTTATTTTGATCCTAAAACTCTTAGCATATTTTGATACAATTAAACCGAAAAATTTTCCTCCCGGTCCAAAATGGTTACCAATTTTAGGCAGCGCTTGGTCGATTTACAAATTCAGAAAAAAAAATGGAACTCTTTGTAAAGCAACTGCGAAAATGGCCCAAATATATGGACCGATATTAGGGCTTCGTGTGGGAAAAGACCGCACTGTAATAGTACATGGAGCTGAAGCCGTCCATGAATTTTTGACAAAAGAAGAGTTGGCTGGAAGACCTCAAGGAATTTTTTACGATATGCGAACGTGGGGTAAAAGGCGAGGCGTTTTGCTAACAGACGAAGACTTTTGGAAGGAGCAGAGAAGGTTCGTCCTTCGACAGTTACGGGAGTTTGGGTTTGGTAGAAGAAACATGTCTGGGTTGATCGAAGAAGAAGCGTCAATCATGGTAAATAACATTAAACAAAAGGTTGAAAACAACCACGGAAGTGTTGAACTCAGAATCGATGATATGTTTGGTATACCCGTTTTGAATACTCTTTGGACTATGATGGCAGGTGCTCGATACAGTTCCGAAGATCAAGAAATGATAACTTTGCAAAAAATTTTAACCGAATTGTTTGCCAATATTGACATGGTGGGAACTTTATTTAGTCATTTTCCCATTTTGCGTCACATAGCACCAAAATTTTCGGGATACGACATGTACGTTGAAACCCACTTACACATTTGGAAGTTCCTCAACGACGAATTAGATAAGCATAAGAAATCCTATAATCCTGAACATATTCGAGACTTTATGGATGTATATCTTAAAATGCTAAATTCCCCGGAAAAGAAAGAAAGTTTTTCCGAGTGTCAATTATTAGCCATTTGTTTGGACCTTTTTATGGCTGGTTCTGAAACAACCACGAAAACTTTAGGATTTGGGTTTCTATACTTATTGCTTAATCCAGATATAGCTAGAAAAGTCCAAAAAGAAATCGACACGGTTGTTGGTAGGAACCGCTTACCAACCTTAAACGACCGTCCAAGGTAAGCTATTCATCAGTTTTGAAGATTGCCAATTAGTTAATGTCGTTTTAGTATGCAGTACACCGAATGCGTGGTTTTAGAATCTCTTAGAATGTTTAGTGGTAGGGCATTTAACGTCCCTCATCGAGCGTTATGTGATACCACGTTAGGGGGCTACTTCATTCCAAAGGTTCTCATGGAAAAAATCGTTTACGACATAAACTAATTAACCTTAATTTTAGGACACCATGATTTTGGCAAATCTTCAGGGCGTTTTAATGGGTGATCAGTCGGGATGGCCCGATCCAGAGGTGTTCGATCCCGAACGTTACATTAAGGATGGTCGAATTTACACACCTTCGACGTATTTACCTTTTGGTTTCGGACGACACAGATGTATGGGCGAAACTTTAGCAAAAGCAAATGTTTTTCTTATTATTTCAAGTCTTCTGCAAACGTTTGATTTTACACTACCACCAGGGTGTCCATTGCCATCTACCGAGGCAGTGGATGGGGCTACACCTGGGCCTCAACCTTTTAAAGCTATCGTTACTTTAAGAAAATAGTTTAGTTTGTTACATTGTTTAATTGTTAGTTATTAGATTGTTAACTTATAACCAATAAAAATTATAATTCTAAACAGCAAATTTGACCAGCCGGACATCGACCTCGCACTATTGGCACAGTTGTGCAATATTCTCTACACATTGTTCCTTCTATCGAGACTTGAAATATTTTACAAGGTCCTGATGGTATGGTTGGATCTAGTAAAGAATTATATGAAGAGCAAGCAAGAAAGATGTAAAGGTACTTACCCCATGCAACTGTAGCGGTTGCAAGACAGCAGATTGCTAGAAAAAGGATGGCTGTTTTCATGATGTGCTTCGTACTAGCTTGATAAAACCTTTCGATTTTGTAGATTTTATTTGCGCAATTCTTATCAAAGTGATTTATAGGTTTGTTATCAATATCAGTGATAATCACGTAATTAATAAAAATAATAATCTATGCGATTTAAAATTTAAATGTTGCTATCGAAATAGATAGAGAAGTACATCCTCAATCTGAATTTTTATATCCAGCTGTTATGAAAAAAGAAGTCAAAGATTGATTTGGATTTCTGTAGCTATGTCTTTTTCTGAACCCAAAACTTGTGTTCAAGAAACTTTTATGGGATTGGCGCGGTGGTTAATATATGGACTGTTCGAGAGTCGTTTAAGCTTCAATGAACTTTTCTTCCATTGTATGAACCCCTTTCTTGAAACATATTTTTTGTAAAATATTGCTATGATATTTTATAAAATTAAAAAATTGATATTATTAATCGAAAATTTGAATTTTCAAATTAACATAACTAAATAATTAGTTGAAAATATCAAATTTTATTTCTACTGGCTGATAATGTTTTACAATTATTTCGATACAGATTCAGAATTGAAAAGTTCACGAAATTTAGTTTGTCGACACATAAAGAAAAAAGAAAAAGAGGCCAACCAAGACGAAGCTGGAGAGATGAAATAAACGAAGCAATGCAAGCCAGAAATCTGGAAGAAGACGCTTGCCAAGATCGAGCTGCATGGAGACTGGGAGCGGATAAACGGCGACAGCTGTAAATCATTCCGCAAATATAAATTGTATATATCGACACATAAAATTTAAATTTTCAATTAGGAAGATTCATAATACCTGTAGATTTTTATTCAACACAGTTCGATATTTTACCAATCGTATTTTCACTCTTCAAGCACTCATGATATTCCAATCTTCCGCTCAGCTCTTTTGCATCAGTGACCACTTCTGTAACCATTACTTCACAAAAGCTTTTTAAATGTGAGTGCCCACTTCCAAATTTTCTTAAATTTCCACAATAGTAAGCCAAATAGAATGTAATTATATGTTGAGAATTAGCTCGCGAATTTATTTGGATAGACGTAATAAGTGCTAAAATCGCACGAACCACGCCTCCAGTTTTAGAAGTGTCGTTGAAATACCCTTATTGAATGGCTTGTGGAAATGTTCGCAACTTTGTTGAGAAGAAGCAAAAGATAGTTAAATACGCACAAATCTGCGTAGTTTGCTGAAAAATTCACAATTTTTCTCGCTAGTCTGTACGGAATTTTGATAGTTCTTCGAATACCGACGTCGACCGCTCGCTCTCTTGTTGCAAGTTAACCGAAAAGTCCAGACTCGCAGTTTTGCTCGCTAGTGTGTACGAGATATAAAGTGCCATTTGTGTGAGAGGATTAGAATAGAAAATATTTAAAATGTTTCACTACTATTACCCATGATCGCCTACCCAGTGCAAAAAAACTTCACTAACGTCTAAAAATTGGTTAGACGAAATTCTTGAATTTGCAGCAATACAAAATACTACATATAATATAAAATGGTGTGCAGGATGCTCTCTGATTGTAATCAAAAACACTCCGTTGTGATTGAAAAATTATAATTCACGTATGCAGTTTAATTACATATGTATAAGAACAGTATTAGGTGGGCGAAAATTTTACTTTTTCCCAATCGTGGACGACGTGAAATGCTGCTAAGAAGTATGCATGTCAATACCACACCATAGTACTGAAACAAATAGTAAATTATTCTCCGAGCCGCGTTAGAGCTTTGAGACAATTTCATCCGTGACGGTAAAAAGCTCTAACGAGGCGAGGAAAAATAAGATATTTTATAGCAATCTCTTTCAGTAAGAACCAAAATACAGCTACCGTGAATGAAAAATTGAACGATTTTGAAATTTAATAAGTCACAGTTATTTTTATTTTCTTTCAATAATTTTATTTAATATGTTGTCCTTGATTCCTGTACACTTGAAGACAACGTTTTGGCCACGATTTTAGCGATCGTTGTATCATTTCCAGAGGAATGTTTTCTATCTCACGTTTTATTAGTTTTTTAGCTGTTTAAGGGTTGTAACTTTTGACTTATTTAACTGAAATTTTAAATAGCCCCACAAAAAATAATCACAGGGTGAAAGGTCCGGTGATGATGGCGTCCATATATCCGGATGAATAAAAGATACGCCGTTCTGTTCAAGAAAATTTAAAGTCTTCTTAGAAGCGTGAGCTGGTGCCGAGTCTTGGTGAAATATCCAATCACCAGCAGGATATAATCTTTTCGCGTCAGTCAAAAGTGGCTTCAAACAATTCTTAATGTAATATTCCGAGTTAATTTTAGCACCAGGATCAACAAATATTGGCGTTGTGGTTCCATAATTCGATATTCCCATGAACACCATAACTCCCTTCGGATGGGACTGCTTTGTGAATACGTCCAATTCTTTTGCCGATTGTTCACGTCTCAAGTACTGAACATTTCGTTGGCCATCAGCATTTGTTAGATGGAACCATGCTTCATCGACAGTGATGTATTTTTGCCATTTATCACAATTTAGTAAGTGATACAATCCTAGTGAGCGCTGGTGCCGTTTAATAATTGTTTCGTCAGAAATATGATGTCTCCTTGGTTTCTTCATTAATTTCAGGTTTAATTTTTTATTTAGATTATACCGAATGATATATTCAGATGTTTTGAAATGATTAGCCATATGTTGTAGTGTCGGATGATTCGTTTTTAATGCCATTTTCTTTAAATTCGATAATTGTCGATTTGTCAGAGTTGGCTACTTTCCGCTGCCTTTCTTCCGAATTTTGGATTTAAGTTCTGGGATTCCATTTTTTTTGTAGTTAGAGAGTGTACCTTTCGAAACACAAAAATTTTGGTCTTTACACCTTTTTTGTATCATAGCAAAACTACATTGTTGTTTTAAAAGCTTAAAAATTATGATTTGTTGCTCTTTAGTTAACACCATGTTTGTAACTGACATTAGAGAAAAACAAAATTGGCATCGATAAGTTCATATCGCGTGCTCTATGGAATACTTTGAATTTTGTTTAAAAAAATAACTCTTATTGGTGAAAATTGAATTTAAATTCGTTCAGTTTTTCAATCACGGTACCGGTACAATAAATAAACAAATTTGGAGGAAGTACAATTAAAAACAGACATAATTAAATATTGCAATAACTTATAAAAATATAAGTGCATAAAAGTAGTAACCTTGTAAGAAATACCATAATATGTACAAATATTACATCATCCGGGGAATACCCTACTAAGAATTTCGCGGTGTTAGATACATTATGCAAACCAAACGTTAAATTTTATTTATAAATTTGCAGAATATCACATGTTTTGAACTGTTTACGATTCGTGCAAAAAAAGACTATCGCTTTTAAAAACCAACGTAGTAATTGATATTTATTTTAATTAAAGATATATTGATCACGTTAATTCAAAAGCAAATATAAATAAAAATTGCAAAGTGAACATTAAAATCTCCCTAGACGAGTTAATAAGCTCTAGACAACAATTATTTATAGCAACAGATAGCCGGGAAGGAACACCTGCTTACGCGTAGTCTGTGGAGGGGTTATCTGCTAACTTACTGAACGAGTTGCGATAAAATATTTTATTACACTTCATAAGAACTTAAACATAGGATTTTAATGAATGAAGTTGATATCCGAAAGTATTGATCGTCAATTAATTTAATATATTAACCAATATATAAAATAATGCCGCGCCTAGAAAAGTTTTTACTAAATTAATATTGAATTCGTCAGAATGGATTGCAAGGAAAAGTTATTGGAGGGGTTAACTCTTTTTTGTTCATCTGAACATTATCTTAGAGACTATGACCTTGATTTTCACGTTCGTACAAAAATAATACCATATCTCAAAATAAAACTTCGAATTTCAAAAAAGAAATTCGAATTTTAATTTTTCCAATCGAAAACCCATTAAACTTTTTCTGTGGTGAAATCCTGTTAAATATTATTTGTAATTCAAAATTATTGTTAGGGATTTTATATTTTTGTTGGAACTATGTTTGTTTTCTAGTAAGAAGCGACAGCAGAGTCGAAGGTAAAGTTGGTTTTATAAGCATTACTTGAGGAGGTATGTTAAAATTTGTATGGGAGTTTTTTCAAAATAAAGGATTAATTTTTTATAGATGGAATAACTTTTCTACTTATTTTTGAGCATCAGATTTTTTAACAATCATAAATATCAAATTTTAAAAACATCAAACATTATTATTTCTGCAACCATTTACATATTTCATGACTAAGTTACTGGAACAAAATGACCAGTTACGGATTTGAATTTTTCCAAAATCATAGTATTGGTATACTTCGCTATACCAGGTGTTTATTTCGGTAGTACGCAGTCGAAATAACTTTTTTTTGGGTAAATTTGAGAAAAACAAAAACATACCGGTTTGGATAACGAGGGGGACGTTCTAAACCAATACTGTTTGAATTTAAAGTTTAACCCTCTCCCCGTTACTTTGAAATTTTAAATAGCACCCTACGCAGTCCTGTTGAAATCACATCCATATTATGGCCAAGAAAAATTTGTCAACATGTCCCGATAATGCAATCCATTCATTGCAATCACCTGTTGTGAGGTTCAATCAAGGCTGTGTTGCGCTTCTGACCTACCCCTCTTCCGCAATGTCTTGGAACAGATTAAACCTGTGGTATTTTGGCCACACTGCAGCAATGTTTTTGCTTTATTTTCTTTGGTTTTAGGAAAATTCTGATAATCCCAAGGATGTCAACTCGTCAGGATAGACCGATTGGAAATGGTCCGAAAGCGTCCCATTATCAGGTTGACCGTCGCTATATACAAACCGACATGTTGTACATTTTTTTTTAATTTACGCAAATTTCCACTGTAGTTGAAAAACTAGTATATAAAGTATTAATTGTGCTACTAAATATACCTCTAGTGCTTCTTCTCGATGTAATTTACTAATAGAAAGTTTGTATAGAAATGATCAAACTTTGTTTTTATTAAAAAACATTTTGAAATTTTTTCATGTAAACCAAATTTCGTCCCTGTTAAAGCTATTTATGTATAAGTGACAGAAACAGAAACTTTAATTCGGGCTCGTTCGGATATTTCTCGCTCATTTCTTAAAGAAATGTTTCTGCGCGAATACCGTATGCTATTTTTTCTCCAGAACAAAGTCCTAATCGAAATAAGAAAAGAAAATTAGTACTAAAAGCATGGAAGTAATATTACAAGGTAATTGTTTATTTTAGTGATGTAAGTAGTAAGATATAAATAAAAACATTATGTTAACTTGTATTGTAAATCATGAAGATTTCGACATTTCATATCAAACTGCAAAGTCTTAAAAAGGACACGTAGGAGATAGACACCGACGAGGTCAGTACGAGCGAAGATAAGTATAACATTTAAAGTAAAAACATTAGAACATTAATAAAAAGCTAACAATTAGCCGCAAATTGATATAAATGCACGTAAGCGAGCACATTTCAGGACTGCAGGCAGATTAAGTCATTACAATTTTCAAATCTTATAATAAAATATAAAAGTTTAAATATAAAGTAAAATGTTAAATACAAAGTGAGCCCAAAATTTACTAGTAACCTTAAGGTTAATTAAATAACGTCGACGTAAAGTAAGTAACTTGAGTTAACATGCATGGTAAAGTGTGAAATTCCTCTGAGGTGGATCAAATTACAAAGATTAGTACGTAGTTTGTATCGAAATAGCCGATTTTCGCTAATTAATCTCAACGTAATTCTGTACTTTATGCTGTTCTGGAGAAATTTTTTTTTTAAAGAAACCCTCTTTTCGTCTGAAATCCCTTAACCAAAATATAATTTCTTTATATAATTTATGACCAAATAAAGGAAAACTTACCACAGTAGCTACGTTTTCTATCTCCATGAATAGATAAAAAGTTGCAAAAACAAAAGCTCCTAGTTGAAGTGATAGAAGCACTATATCTTCTACCAAGTACTTTTCCAAATTTAAAATTCTATATAACTTCTGCATTACAAAATCTTGACAATTAGAAAGAATGTTTTTGTAAACGCCCAGTAGAATTATCAAGATTGAATCAAGCATATAAGTTCGGTATATTCCAGAAGAATTATGCGTTTGTTTATAATTTCTCCCACAAAATGACGTGTACCAAATGGTGCGCTTTATCACACAAACCACACAATTTTCTTGAAACATATTTGTAGTAGTAACTGAAGGTTTTGTAAACTTGACCTGTAGAAAGAATATTTAGAAACTAAATGTAATATTTTTCATATTGGGGTATGAAAGTAGATCATTATACCGTTTTCATATAAATATGTAGTATATACTGTTGTGTCCATCAATAATTTGGCTGTTGCGATATTAAATTGTTTGTCGTGCAGTCAGAGAAAATATGGCATGAAAAATGTTTATCAAAAACAATTAAAAAAAAAGATGTTATTATTTAGTTATAAAATGTTAGTAGGCAATATGTGAGAAATGATAAAAAAAAAAGGGGTAACGATAGGAACAAAAAAGAGAATAAACAACCGTGATAAAAGTCGAGATAAAAAACGGCGAACCGATCAGACGCCTAAAGATATAAGTGCGTTATTGGAGATAAAAAACGGCGAACCGATCAGACGCGTCGAAATAAAGTGCGTGATTGAAGATAAAAAGTCGGTATAAAAACGGCAAACCGATCAGACGCCTAAAGATAAAAGTGCGTTATTGGAGATTAAGAGTATATTGGCCTGTAGTGAATTGAAGCCAAGTGGAGTGGAGATTAGAATAGAAGAGAAAAATAAGCGCTGTTTATTGATAAACAGAAAGAAGGTGAAAGGCGAGGGTGACTATAACCCTGCAGCAAGACCCAGTTTTGAAGATTAAAATTGTGGTGCGACCGCAAATACAGTGCGCGCGTACAAGAAGAAAAAGGTAACTTTAAAATTCTGATTATTGTTTATGTTAATATTATGTTAATTGGTTCTGTTAATTGTTTATGTTAATTTTATTATAATTGGTTCTGTTGATTGTTTATGTTAATTTTGTGTTATATGTTCATTAAATTGTTTATAAAAATTAGATTTGCCGATTTTCTTTGACTGTGTGATTAAACTAATTCCACCGTAAAAGTCCAAAGAACCTTGCCGCATCCTGAGATTAAGAGTAAGTCGTGTCAACCGAAATCTGTGTTAAGTTTGCACAGATCGAGAAGTTCGGGTGGACATAGCAAGTTGGCGACCAACGAGAGGGCGAGTTACGTGTGGAATACGGTTAAATAAAAAAAATTTTAAACCAAACGGTGAAGCCTAAAATAAATCGCACAGTTAAAAGAAAGTTACACAGTTTGCACATAAGATAAACAATTTAAAATGAATACAAGAAGTAAGAGAGTGAATGTAGAACGGGATGAAAGAGATAGTGTGCATGACGAAGGAGAGACTGAGGTAACGACACCAGGAGAGGTAGAGGAAGTACAAACGGTGGTTGAACCGATGGTGGAACCGATTCCAGAAGATCCGATGACCATACTGATGAGAATGATGACGGCACAGAACGAAAGTTTAAATGTCATAAATGTCAGATTCGATGAACAAAATGCAAAATTTGATAAGCAGAATGAAAGTTTAAATGTCAGATTCGATGATCAGAATGCTAAGTTAAATGGGATATATGAAAAATTTGATAAACAAAATGAAAGATTTAATGAAATGTGTGTGGATAATAAAGCGAATTTTGCCACAGTAAATAATAATTTTGTCGCGATTGGCGAAAAATTCACAAAAATAGGTGAAAATTTTGCATGTCTGAATGCAGAAATTGAATGCATGAATATAAAAATAGATACGAAGATTGTCGACATAATCAATACGGTAAATTTACGTTTAAATAAGCACGAAGGGGAAAATGAAAAACAACGTAAGGGATTTGAAAATGGGGTAAATATTAAATTTGAAAGGCTAGGTGTCAAAATGACAGAAGTCGAGAAAAAGGTGACGGACGGGATAATATTTGGCGGAAAATGATCGCGTAATAAACATAACGGAAAGGGAGAGGTTAGACGGAGATGTGTTGTCTTTACGAGTAGAATTGGAAAGGATGAATGAAAAAACATCCGACAAATCGATGGGAGACTTGGTAGAAGTGTTGAAAAACCAAAGTTACCGGGATGGTGATATGGATAAATATACGAAATTCTACGGCGACAACGAGATCAATCCGAAAATATTTATTAAAAACCTAGAAAATAACATCGCAAAAATTAAAGATGAGATCCGACGAAAGAATATTATCCGAGCCACAATGAAAGGAGAGTCAGAAGTGTGGTTTAGTATGGTGGAAGAAAAGATTGAGAATTTTGAAGATTTCAAGGCCCTATTTTTAAAAAAATACTGGGGCGACAACGAGCAGAATAAGGTAAAAGAACAGGTGAATGGGGGAAAATACAAGGGACTGGAGAAGTCCAGAGAGAATTATGCCATACGCATAATTAACCAAGCTCTCCAGGTGGAACCTAAATATGACGAAATACTGTTGGTAAAAGCGATTGGGGGACATTTTGAAAAAGATTTAAAAGCGCGAATAGGAATTGAGAAAATAGAGACTATAGAAGGTTTTTTAGATCTATTAAAAAGGTTTGACGAGAATGTGGAGTACAGGTACGAAGCGACAGAACGAGGTCAAATATCACAATTTCGACAACCGGAAAGAGCAACCCAGCCACGATATGAATCCCAAGATGCGCGAAATGGGGGACATGAACGGGCGTATCATGGTAATAATGCTCGGCATAGGTGGGGTTTTAACAACAATCACAACGATGCATATAGGAATCGAGATCGGGGAGGATGGAACAACCATCCAAGAGAAGATTCACGGCCAGCCGAGAGAAACAATCGGGCGGTCAACCGCATTGAGGTAACTCCAACCGAAATTGGTACGTCAACACCAACGCGAGTTACGGTCCAGGCAGCGTCTGGATCAAATTTTCCATAATTGGCAAGCAAAAAAAAGGGGGCAACACTTACGTACATCCAAGGGAGTATATAAGTGAAGGTTTGCAAGAAAGCACAAGTGCCGACAACAACGTTTGCTTGCCAAAAATTAAGTTAAGTTTTAATGGGGTGTCTTTAATAGCATTGATTGATACCGGGGCCGAGATATCACTGATTAACGAACAAATCATTCGCGAGAATGCGGAAATATTTGTAAAGGGCATACTACCTATACGGAGTATGAACATAATTACCGCGAACAACAAAAAAATGGTTTCTTTAAATCAAATGGTGGTAGGGACGATCGCTATCGGAAAAATCGAAAAATTCGACGGTTTCATGATAATGCCAAATTTAAAAACTCAATGTTTACTAGGGATAAATCTTTTACATCAATTTAGAATGATAATAGATATGGAGCATCGGACCATATCCATTGACGGAAATGAGATCAAATGGGAAGGTGAAGATAACCAATCAAATTTAGACGATAAATTAGAACTTCCAAATCAATCTTTTTTCGGTCAAACATTAGAAAGAGAAAAAAATTCATATTTAGGTCACCATTTGAAATCAGAGTTAAAAACTAAGTTACCAAAAATTTTAAAATTAATTAACAATAACATGAGAGCAGAAAAAAACGAGTCGCGACAATTTGAAACGAATGGGGATTTTGACAACGTAAAAATAAATTGTAATGTCAAATTTGAAGGTATCATAACGAAAATATTAAACAAAAATGAACGACTTTTTAATAAAGAGATCACAGTGGCAAAAGGCTATGAACATAAATTAGTAGTCGAAAATGAAACGTCATTTCAGGCAAAAACTTATCCGATACCACAAAATTATAAGAAAGAGGTATGGGCGCAAATTGATCAAATGGTAACAGATGGAATTATCACAAGGGCTAGTACTGCTTTTATTAATCCGTTAATTGTAGTTAAAAAGGCGGATAAAAGCATACGGTTGTGTTTAGACGCACGAAAATTGAATAACATCACAAAACCACAGTTTGAGAAACCAGAAAATATTGAAAGTTTATTTGGCAAAATCGGGGATAATAGTGTGTTCACAAAGTTGGACCTAAAAAACTCCTTTTGGTTAATTCCACTTGACGTAAGTTCAAGAAAGTACACAGGTTTTAGCATTGATGGGGTAACTTTTTATTTTAATGTAGTTCCATTCGGTTTGAGAACATCGAGCTCGGCACTTGTGCGAGTAATGCAAATCGTGCTAAGGAAACATGAGGCATATCTTGTCCACTACATCGACGACATGTTGATCTTCTCGAAAAATGAAGAGGATCATATTAAACATTTGGAAGCGGTATTGGATACTTTAGAGAAAACAGGGCTGAAATTAAATATTAACAAATGTCAATTTATGTTACCAAAGGTAAAATTTTTAGGGTTTAAAATTGACAAGGAAGGCATATCAATTGACAATGAGAGACTGGAAGAAGTAAAGATGTATCCGCGTCCGATAAATCTTCGTACACTACGTGGTTTTTTAGGCATCATGAATTATTATAAAAAATTCATTCCTGATTATTCAAAAAAAACGCTGGGTTTATTGACGTTGTTAAGGAAAGGTATCGTGTGGAAATGGGAGGCGATACACGAGGAAAGTTTCAATAGTTTAAAAAAGGCAATTTTTGAAAATTTATCTTTATTACATCCAGATTTTGATCTGCCATTCATTTTGCGTACCGACGCGAGCGATTTTGCTATTAGTGGAGTGTTAATCCAGATTAAACAAGGGCAAGAAGTTCCAATACATTTCACATCGCGAATTTTAAGGGGGGCAGAAATCAAATATACAATTTCGGAAAAGGAGATGCTGGCCATAGTGTTTGCATTGAACAAATTAAAATTTTATTTAGCGGGAAATAAATTTTTAATAGAAACCGATCACTCGGCACTCACTTTTATGATGAAGACAAATTTCAGCAACAATAGGGTTTACAGATGGTCACTTTTGATCCAAGAATTCAATTTCGATATTAAACATAGAGCGGGAAAAGACAATTTAATTGCGGACGCATTAAGTCGGAAAGATGAAAAAAAGGGGATGAAATTGAAAGACGTTCTAGTAGCTTCGGTGTATTTAAATCAAAATCAGGGAATGTACGCACGGGAAACAATATTACAATTGCAAAGAGAAACAAGTTTCAACTACATTCGGGAAAAATTAATGACTGTACAAAATTATAGAGGGTATCAATACAGGGAACAATTTTTAGTAAAAAAAATAGGGGAATGTGAAGTGTACGTGTTAAATAGGTTGACGACAATAAGTATGGCAAAAGATTTGCATGAAAGATTTGGCCACATTGGCATTAGAAAGACGTTTTTAATATTTCGGGAAGCGTTTTATTGTATTCGCGATTTGTCAGTAATAAAGGATACGATCAATAAATGTACACTGTGCAGTTTAGCAAAGTACAAGAATCATGTTAACCAAAACAGCATCCGAAGCATAAAGGTAAATGAACCAGGGGAGTTGATCGCGATTGACTATTTAAGCAATTTAGTACCAACCGAAGAGGATTTCAAAAACATACTCGTGGTATATGATGTATGCACCAAGTATGTAAAATTATATCCGACAAAAGTTTGTAATACGGAGATAACGATTGAATGCCTAGAAAGCTACGCAAGTGACGAAATAAAGCCAAAACGTATTTTAGCGGATAATGCCACCTACTTTAACAATGACCGGTTCATTGAACATTGGGAACAACAAGGGGTGGATGTTTGTTTTAGTTCAATTAGACATCCACAGGGGAATCCAGGGGAAAGAATTAATCAAGAAGTCATAAAATTTTTAAGAGTTCTAACGCATGAAAACCATCCCGATTGGATGGAGAAGTTAGAAAATGTAGAAAATTTTATAAACTGGACTCCAAATGTGCGAACGAAATTTTTCACCATGGTATCTTATGAAGGGAACAAATCCTCATCGACCATGGAGGGAAGATCTGGAAGAAAGAAATTTTGTCGATGACATGCGGAAGGCACTAGAAACTGCGCACAGATGTTCAAGAAGATACGAAGAAAAGATGAATAGGAAGATTCATAAGCGATTATCGTTCGATGTAGGGGACAAGGTAATAGTTAAAAGTTTACGCACTTCTAATCGGGCGCACAACATTTGTGCAAAATTGTCATTGCCGTATGAAGGACCATACTGGATAGAACAGGTCGTCAACGACAACGTATATGTGTTAGCATACGAAGGGGGTGAAATAAGAGGTCGATTTCACATAAATCTTTTATATCCATTTGTGAATAATCCACAAATGGACACACAAAATTAATCAGCACCAAAGAGTTGTTACCAACAGTATTTCGGAATTAAAACGGTACCACGAAGAAGAAAATTATACAACACAACTAGGGTCGACAAACGTTGGAAAGAAGGGGGAATAAGAGTCGACAAGAAGTCTTCATAAATCTCCAAGTCTACAGGGGTGTCATTGTAAGATATGTGCTACAATGATTATAAAAAGTGAGAATCAAATACAAGCTGAGCGCTGTATTGATTAAATTTTATCAACGGAGTCGACAGAATATTTGAAGGTAAAGTTGTGATGTATGATTGAAATTAATGCGTGGAAGAACCACGAACAGTACTGTATGGCTTGTGTGAAGTATGGAAGAATTGCTGATAAAAGAAGTGTGATGAATGAAAGATGTTTTAAAAATTTGATGAAAGACAAGACCGTATGAAGGGTATAAAGTATGAGTATTGCAAAGATAAACCAAATTTTGAGGCAACCTTTTGGTTTAATAAAATTTATTTTACTTTGCAAGGGGAATAATGTTGTGTCCATCAATAATTTGGCTGTTGCGATATTAAATTGTTTGTCGTGCAGTCAGAGAAAATATGGCATGAAAAATGTTTATCAAAAACAATTAAAAAAAAAGATGTTATTATTTAGTTATAAAATGTTAGTAGGCAATATGTGAGAAATGATAAAAAAAAAAGGGGTAACGATAGGAACAAAAAAGAGAATAAACAACCGTGATAAAAGTCGAGATAAAAAACGGCGAACCGATCAGACGCCTAAAGATATAAGTGCGTTATTGGAGATAAAAAACGGCGAACCGATCAGACGCGTCGAAATAAAGTGCGTGATTGAAGATAAAAAGTCGGTATAAAAACGGCAAACCGATCAGACGCCTAAAGATAAAAGTGCGTTATTGGAGATTAAGAGTATATTGGCCTGTAGTGAATTGAAGCCAAGTGGAGTGGAGATTAGAATAGAAGAGAAAAATAAGCGCTGTTTATTGATAAACAGAAAGAAGGTGAAAGGCGAGGGTGA
The DNA here is from genome assembly GCA_932274525.1 of Podabrus alpinus. Classification (NCBI taxonomy): domain Eukaryota; kingdom Metazoa; phylum Arthropoda; class Insecta; order Coleoptera; family Cantharidae; genus Podabrus; species Podabrus alpinus. The sequence continues at coordinate 101,639,694 of OW026452.1, forward strand.
CTATAACCCTGCAGCAAGACCCAGTTTTGAAGATTAAAATTGTGGTGCGACCGCAAATACAGTGCGCGCGTACAAGAAGAAAAAGGTAACTTTAAAATTCTGATTATTGTTTATGTTAATATTATGTTAATTGGTTCTGTTAATTGTTTATGTTAATTTTATTATAATTGGTTCTGTTGATTGTTTATGTTAATTTTGTGTTATATGTTCATTAAATTGTTTATAAAAATTAGATTTGCCGATTTTCTTTGACTGTGTGATTAAACTAATTCCACCGTAAAAGTCCAAAGAACCTTGCCGCATCCTGAGATTAAGAGTAAGTCGTGTCAACCGAAATCTGTGTTAAGTTTGCACAGATCGAGAAGTTCGGGTGGACATAGCAATACATTTAAATTATTCAAGTGTGTTTACACGTTCAAATTTAACTACTATAAGCGTTCCGTAATGATTATTATAAATAATATCACTACAGTTTTTTTGTCATATCAAAGCATGAATAAATTATTTATCGTTCTAATTATTTAGAAATTTTCGTGTCATAAAAGTTTCTGTTGGTATAATTTAACTTGTTGGCCAATTAAAGGTTTTTGGTTTTAATGTCTACTATAAATTATTTTAGAGCTTATTTAAGATTTAGTCAAGTTTATACGAACACGTTTAACTCCACCTGAAGATACGATGTTATGCATTAAAAACTTAATGGAATTAGTTAGACAACATTAAAATTAAACGAGTAAGTACGGATGGATCTGATAACTGCTGTACTTTTGTCTATAATCGATATTTAAAATCGTTCATTTTCAAGATCTCAACAAGTCAGAAGCTCGCATTCGATTTGGGATGAACTACCTCACGCATTCTGTTGACGGTACATGCATTTTCAGCTAGTCTAAAAAGGCGATAAGAAATTTACAAACAATAAGATGGTCGAGCAAAATCGATTGTTCAACAATCGTATATTATGTACAACGCAAAATCTTTTAAATAAAATAAAATTTTTAAATAAGTTAATGTCATTTTGAAACTAAAACGATACGAAAATACCTTGATTAAAATATTAGTAGAGCTCCAGCGAATTCCCCTAGGCATGTGTTGATAAAAAATGTAATGCAGACTTTATCCTCCATTAAGGAAGAAATTTGGAATCTTCCCCATAAATTTGTCGCCAACTGGTCAACCGGTAAAAATTAAGAGGTCCAGGAGAAGAAATAGCAAAACGAAATAACTCAGTGGTTGGTGATTAAATCCAATAATCTCGCTGGATGTCGCACCCTAAACTTTCTCTAACTACACACGCTGCGATGTTTCCGCGTTTACAAATGGCATCCCCTAACTCCATCTGCAGAATCTTTTATAGAACGTTGTGTATTGATCGAATTGGACAAGTTTCCTAGCCAAGCTCCCTAGATTCTCCTTTGCCGGATGTTCATCCTCGCCGGCTACCATCCCGCTCGAAGCACTCGCCCCGCTTCCCCTCCTCAGAAGTACGTTGCCTAAGATCACCGGACCCTTGCGGGCCGGAATCATACGGGGTTCCGTACTGTCTGGTATGTCGCCAAGAGTGAGTCCGGACAACCGGCGGACGAAGGGAGGCATTGTTGCCACCGTCGCAACAACGGTCGTTTCGGGGAATGTCTTGACCTGAGTCTTGACGTCCGTCAACGTTTCGTTGTCGGTCGGCGACCAACACCTGTTTCCCCCTATCCCTAAGAAGGATAGGGGGATACCTAAAAAGAATTTTGCTAAAAATTTTGATATCCTGACCCCTTTAAATAGAGATTGCGTTTCGCGCAACTTAGCTCAACTTTACACGATCATTACTAGGTGAAGTAAGAACCTGTCGAAAATTATGTAGGAACATATTTTATCGAGAATTTCATGAGATTTAATTTTTTATAACTATAATACTTTTTGTCGTAAGTTGAAAGAAAGTCGAGAAATCGATGAAAAACTGATTTTTATCCCCTCCGCCTTCGTAGAAAGTGACGCCGATCAGGTTGGGGAGGGGAAACTTTAGGATATTTCGGATGTTGATTTGACTTCTTTCGTTTTAGATATATCCGTCGCTAATGCTAAGTATTTATTTCGAGATTTTATACACATTTTACAAACTAATTCTTTATTTATGTAAGTAATAAACCACAATTTATATATTTATTCAAACTGATCAAATACACACTACAATGTTATCTACGCTTTAACGTGTTAACTAATTGTTAAATATTTTATCTATTCAAATCCTTACTGCCACCAGGAAGGCGTCACAAAAGTTACTTGAAGTAAGTAAATGCATTAGTGCTGAGATGAGAAGGTGGCTATGTGGTAAAGGAACAGGTCAAAATGTTCAGTAGCGGTGTGCAAAAAGAAGTTGAGTAAAAACTCTCTTATTTCCAATCTCTAATGAAATTAAACGCCGTTAAGAAGTAAGTTAAAACCACACCATAGAACTGAAATATATTATACCATATTTAGTACAATTATACATATTATACCTACATCATATTGGCAATTATTCTGGTTTCTCAACAATGTTGGATTTTGTTGAAGATGCACTTGTAGCGTTCTAATACAAAGCTCTGTTCTTAACCGTAATAATTAATATACTACATTTGTTACATATTTCAATAGTTTTCACCCTAAATATTTCATAACCCAAAAAAAAACTATCGCTACAACAAAAGTACAACTACGGCGAAAACTCTTTCCCTATTTTTCAAATCGTAGAAATCCTACTTTAATATCACCCTATCATTTCTATCATGTCGCCAGACAGTTTTAAAATAAATCACGGTATTGTATCAATACTGGTTTTAGAAGTAGCCAGAGTGAAAACCTTTGAAATAGAAACATGGTATAATTAGATATAAAATAGCGATTGATTCAAAAGTGAACAAATCAATTAAACGAAATTTCATTCAAAACTACTCGAAAATGAAAACAAAAGGGAATAGCACGTTAAACTCAACCGAGATTTTAACGTGAAAGTGCACGTGTCGTCAACAGAATGAGCCAAATTGAATGCGAGCTTCTGATTGGTTGAACTCGATTTTCAATATCGATTATTGCCTAAATTAAATTCATCCGTACCTTATTCGTTTAATTTTAATGTTGTCTAAGTAATTCCATTAAGTTTTTAACGCAAGACAACGTATCTTCGGGTGAAGTTTAACATGCTTTTCCCAATATATTATGTACACCCATATTTCGTCGTAGTGGAGGTGAAGAGAGCTAAGCCAAATATAATTAGTATGTGGCTTAGCTCTCTTCACCTCCACTACGATGATTTTCTAAATTAATTTAAGCGTTATCTTTCGTATCGTTAAGAACTTTTGTAAAGTTCGATTTACACCTAAAAATGTAATGCAAACAATTGAATTTCTAGCCATAATTTTTCGTATAAACCGAACTTTAGAGATTTTAACGATCTGAAAAATAATGATTTGAGTTAGTAAATAGGAATGATATTGTTCACTTACAGGTCCTAGCATTTTTAATCCTGGAGAAAAAACTTCGGACACTCGTATTGAAAGTTTTTGACGTGTCAACATTTTAATGGTTATTTCGACCTAAAATTTTTTTTTCAGTTAGTTTAATAATAATTATGCAGCATTATTTCGAGTAGGAAATAATTACTTAACATGGGAATGAAGGGAATAAATTTAATCTTGAGTGTGCGAGTTATTATTTTGCGATTCACCAGGCGAGAAAACTATGCACACAAGAGATGAAATTCATTGTACTCCTAATGTTTACAATTTTGTGCGCTTCTAATAGTGAAACATTAGCGATTCCCAAAAGCTTAGATGTCAAAGGTAGTGCAATTGCGATAAACAGAATTCACAATAATTCAAACTCTTAGTAAGTAAACCGAACTCGACAAAATTACGAAATCCCTAAGTTATATTTGATAGATACGATATAAGTAAAAATTTGAATAAGTTTTTACAAGAAAGGTATGTCTTTCATAAAACAGGTAGGTGCCAGAGTTTGAAGTCCGACTCTGGAGAGTTTTAAAGCAGGAGACGGCGAGTGATCATAAGTACATCGCATTTGACATCGCCAAACCCTCAAGAGTAACGTGACCCATTGTTATGGGATGGCAACGGAAAAAATATGACCGGTCCAAGTTGGAAGAGTAGTAATAACTACTCACTGATCAAGCACTGAAGAAGTAAACGAAGATTTGCTGATACTGGGACGGGGTGGGGATACTTCCCGAAGCATGCGATATTACCATGCCGAGAAGGAGATCATTCCGTAGCAGGTCGGTTTACTGGTGGTGCGACGAAGTCAAGGCGGCAAGTCAAGAGTGTCTGGCGGTCAGGAGGTGGCACACAAGATTCCGGAGCCTCCCCGCAGTCGGTACCGAAACGTTGACTGGTACTAGAAATGACTGGAATCAAAACTGAGCCATGAAATTAACAACAGCCAGAAAAGAAAATGGAGAGGGAGAAGGGCCTCCAGGTGGTGCCGGAGAAGACGGAGGCGGTCGTGATTGCCGGAAAAAGAAAAATTTCACCAATTTCCTTCCTTATGAACGGAAAAATCATAGTTCCAAGTAACCAAGCCAGGATACTGGGGGTCAGCATCAATAGGGCTCTCGCGTGCAGGCCTATCTCGTAAGAGCCTCTCAGAGGGCAGCTGCCCTGGCCCTAATGCTTCATAAACTAATGCCCAATACTAGAGGAACCTCCGAAGCCAAACGAAAATTATTGAGCTGAGTGGTCGACTCGATAATGTTGTGTGCAGCTCCAATCTGGGTGGAGGCTTTAAGTAAAGGCATACATAGGCAGAAGCTGCAAACTGTTCAGTGACAGAACGCTGTAAGAATATGACGAGCATATAGAACGGTTTCCACCGAATCGGCACTGTTACTCTCATCCTAAATACCGATCCACCTTTAAATATGGATTAGAGGTGCCAGATATCACTCGACAACCCAAGAAGAACCCCCCCGACCACCTGGAGGCGGCAATGTCTGGTCCGAGTAAACTCGGAGCAGTGTTTCTATTGCGGAGAGGAAGACGACGCAGCGCACACCATCTTTGCGTGAAAAAATTGGGCCAACCCTCGTATAGAAACAAATGAAGAACTACGCATAATCCTAATATCGGATAACATCGTAGAAACGATGTTGACAAGCGAGGCAAAAACTGAGCGATTATATAATAATAATAATAATAATCTTTATTAGGTTACTAAGTACAAAATTAATTTACATCAGTCCTAAATGGTGGAGATCAGCAGTTGCTGGTTTTCATCTCAACTCAATTTGGAAGAATTAACTACGAGTATGATCCGGGGCATCATGTCTACCAAGGCAAAAGACCAGATCCAATTTAATGCGAGGGTGTGACTTCAGCAACCAAAAGGAGGAAATGACTGTGATGGACGGAACCATTATAACTTTAGTTTTGCAGATTTTCTCCTAGATATAAAGATATCATCCGTTCCAACGAACAATCCGACGCACACGGAAGTCACGCTTAAAGCGATTCCTGGTGCGTCCCAGGGGGGGGGGAGGGGGAAGTTAGGTTTAGACGGTAAGAATCCGTCACTACCACTCATACATGTGAGTTGTGTCTATGAAGTAGCCTCCTCCTACGGAAAAAAGGTAAGTGCCAGATATGTAATCTCGTATTTAATTTCTTTAAAAATCCATGGACATCATTGGAATTCCTCGGAATTGTAAGTCCTAGGTACACATAGTTTTAGGGGTGCAAATAATGCAATCCTATACTACAGCCTTGCAAGTTTTGAATAAACTATATTAGTCAGTAAACCAGTTGGTATGATTATTCAATGCCATGAAATTAAATTCGCCATTTTGCATTGAAGATTTTGAGTGGCAACGCCACTCGCCGAAAGTGATGAGCAAAGTGTCGCTTTCGCTATCAGAAATGAATAAAAAATTAATGTTATGTTACTATACCTCCAGCGCTTCTTCCCGATGTAGTTTACTAATTGGAAATTTGTAGAGAAATGATAAAAGTTCTAAATGCTGAAACAAATTAAAAATAAGTTGACTTGGTAGATATAATTAAAAAAATTTGCGGAATATTAATGTTCAATCCTCAAAAACAGTGTTTTTAGGGTAGTGAAGAGGGGTCTACTACACGTATAACGTACGATGAACTACTGAGGTGAAATTTTTCTGTCAAGACTATGTATATGAAAGCTCACACGAGCTGTCAACAGAATGCTTGACGTAATCCGCCGCAAATCGACTGCGAGCTCTCGAAATTACCAATATTCAATCAACCTCGAGAATGAGGGTTAAACATGAATATTCCGCAAATTATTTTTGTATTTCTGCTATTTACGTATTGCTATATCCTTTTCGTTATCATTTATACACGTCTCGGTTTGTTGGGCGCCACATCCAAATGGATGAAAAAAATTTCAAAAATGATTATAATCGAGTAAATTGCGTGCACAAATTATAAGAAAAGTTAACACTCTTGCCCCATCTCACTAGTAAGTCTGAAACTCTCTCAAGGTATTGCATCAGGTTATATGAAAATTAAGGGTGGTTGCAAATGATTCACAAAAACTGTAAATATGATTTTGGAATGTCACTAAATTTTTATTATGTATTTCTGTTAAGCAGATAAATATTAAGCTCCTTGTAATTAATCGTCAAATTTAGAGTGATAACTTGCTGTTTTGATACAAATAAAAGATGTAATTAGATTAGAATGAGTCTCTATTGAATAAAAAATAATCGCTTTGCGCCAAATAAACACAGATAAATGTTAACAAAGAAATCAGATCGAAATCTGTACCAAATAGGTTTACAAATGAAATAATCAAAACACGTCAAAGATTCTTCTTTCTTCCTTCTTCTATGTGCTTAATGATGCATTACCATTAAGTCTTTTCGTTGTACTAATTAACGAGTAAAATTTTAAATTGAAATGTTTATAATCGTTGCGATGAAATTAAAAATATAAAAAAATGTTTTATTATTGAATTTGCAAATAGGGTAGTGTCCTAATCGTCCTTAAACGATCATTTTACGCCCTGTATATAAAATGTTGAGGACCACTTTAAATGACAATTGTATGATACCTTGCTTATCAGCTATTCCTAATTATGCACTTTGCGGTGTGAAGCGAGCCTTATGTTGAACGTCCTTCAATCAGCTGTTGAAATGTTGACAGTTGATGTTGATACGATGCGCAGTACACATGATTTTAAAAGGAAGCACTTATTTTCACTGTATTTTAAATAATTTTCACCAAATAATATTACCTTCTTTAACGACGTTTTGCAGGTAAGTGAACAAATAAACTGCTTGATAATTAGATATCGCATAAATTGAGTTGATGCTTCACTATCTTCATTTTACAGAATTTCAACTAACGTCACCATCTGGGATTTATCCTTTGTTGATAACATTTATTATAAATCTGGATCACGTTGAATATCGACTGCTCAGCTTGAAAGTAAAACTCCAACTAAATTGTATGCGCAAATGTCCATTTTTAGTGAATTTTCGAATTGCTAGTCAAATTTCGAACATTTTTGGAAAAATTTTGTTCACCCTAAAATATTTTTATATGCTGGTGAGCTTCCTTATTTTATCACATGATGTTTGTACTAATTATTTCTTTGTTTTGTTCACAGTAGCTGAATTAACATGATATTTCAGAATATCTTCTATTGATCGTTGATGTTCTATCTCTGGACAAATCTTGAATTTCTTGCAATAACGAATAGGGGTGCGCGATTATGAAATTTCATAATCGATTATCGATTATAAAAAATAATCGATTGTTTTCGATTAATCGATTATTAAAGATAATCGATAATTCATAATCGATTGAGTTCATAATCGATTATGAACTCATAACTCGATTATGAATTCATAGTCGATTATGAACTTATTGTAATAAGAGTTACTAAGTTACTATCTAATTTATTATACAAAAACATAACAAAAATTAACAATTACAACTAGGAACGTTTTGGAACATAATTGAAATTCATTGACAATAAAATCAATTGTTCCGAATGTTCAGATGTCAGTGAATTTCTTAAATCGGTAACATTTGGCCTCCACGGCTAATCACCGTTCTGAAGCAACACTTGTTCCTTGAATACATAAATATTTTCTTGCCATAGCTGCCAGTGCCGGAAATGTTCTCCAATTCCTAATTGGAGAATTTTCATTATTTATTTTCACAATCGATTATTTCCACAATCGATTATTTTCACAATCGATTATTTCTATAATCGATTTATCGATTATTATAAATTATCATAATCGATTATGAAATAATCGATTATTCGAATTACGGTGATCGATTAATCGATTATATGCGCACTCCTAATAACGAACCTTACGTTATTACACAATATCCGTACATAATTTTATGATGACCCTATAGATGAATGTATGGTCGAATTTTTGGTTTAACTCATTTTACACAGAACATATTTTTCACAAAGATATTTATGTTTTAAATTGATAAATCGATAGGTTATGTTTTTACACGTAAACAAATTTACAAATTGACTCTTTCTAAATTAATTGATCTTTTTTTGGAGATTTTTGACATGACAAATCTCAAGATTAATATTCATAGCAAGTTTTAACATTATCTCTCAATCTTGTACGATTTTATTTAACGCAACGTTTATGAAAAATGAGATGGACATTTATGTCAGAAACTAAATGTTTTACGAAACCCCTTATTTCTTAAAATTTGGAGTCTCATAATCATTTATTGTGTTCAATTGTGTTATAACTGACTATCGTAAGATGGTTTAATTTTAAATCATAGCAGTATGTAAACCTTCAGCTTTCCAAATATCTATAGATGAATTTTAAAATCGAGGTGCTTAAATATAATTTTAAACTCGAAATAACGGTAAAGCTTTTAAAAGCATTCCAGGTAACAATAGTATATTACCATCCAAAAGTCGTTTTTTTACCGTCACGGATGAAATTGTAACTCGAGACGCTTGCGTCAAGACGGTAAAACTGCAATACGACTCGTGAATGAGTAAGATATTTTATCGATTTCCCTTTCAGTAAGATCAGAAATACAATAAATATACAAATTTGGCGGAAGTACAATTAAAAACAGATATAATTAAATTGTTGCAATTTCTTATAAAAATAATAACTTAGTGAAGTCCCGCATAAAAGTCGTAACCTTGTAAGAAAAAAGTATAATATGTACAAATATTACATCATACGGGGAAAACCCTACTTAGGACGCTGCGGTGTTAATAGTTATGTCATGCAAACCAAATTATAAATTTCTGGACATCCAGAAGCAATTCGCACGAGAGGAACATCGTGAAAAGATCGAATTCCTCAAAGTGCAAACGGAACTATTGCGGGAAATACGCCAATTAGAATTGACAATAATGCGCGAGAACACATAGCAAAAATTGAGGGGCTTTGTACCAATTGTAGGAAATAAACTTTTTCAAATAAATATCAGTTATAAGAAATTGTGTTTTTCCAATGAACAAATTAACTTAAAATGCACAACAAATCAAAAATACAGACCAAATAAAGAAAGAAAATTTGTTTATGACGGATTGTATGACGTTTTACAAAATTATTTCACTGCCTACCAACATTACATAATTTTTTGAGTAATTAACCCTGTTCACAAAAGGCAGTTACTAAAAAATCCAAACACGATTAATTTTGTGGTTAAAACTGTAACCTAGGTTAATTAACCAATATTTTAACCTACAACTGAACAACTGGGCCTTAATAAGGTTATTTATAGTATTAATTAACCACAGTTATTTATAGTAAGCGATAGCCGTGATGTAAACCACACTTACGGTTTATGCAGACACTCGAAAAATGTAAACTTACTGTAAGGGTAGTCGATAAAATTCTTTATAATCAAATAATGAATTACTTACCAGTGTAGATGTTTTTTCTACGACGGCGTATAGATAAACAGTTAGTGAAACAAATGCGACTAATTGAAGTAGTAAAATCCATATATCTTCTATCTGATACTTTTCTGAATATAGCAAACCAAACGTGATAACCGAAAAGCAGGATACATAGAACGGTATAGCAAACAAGATAATCACTAATAAAGAAGGACTTAAAAATTTTCCAATCCATTTGATAATCTTAACCGTCATTTCCACGATTAATCGATAATGTCTCAGTAATTTAATAGTGTAACACTTCATCTGGGCGTTGCTTTTATTTCCTATACGGGTGTAAGCAATTCTATCTGATAACTTCTTCATTACAAAGTCCCGACAGTTACATAGAATTTTCAAATAAATGTCAAGGAAAAGAAACAAGTTTGTGACAAACATTATTTCGGCGTAGCCCAGGACAGTTGTGCGTCTTTTTATAATTTTTGGAATTGGTTCTGTGGAGCGAAAATCTACTAAAATTACTGAAAAAATCACTATTAGCCAAAACAAACAGGAAAATGACAAAATTATATCTAGTAAACGGTCACGTTTTTGTAACAGAGGTTCTTGTAACTTTAAGTTCCAGTTACTCATGTAATGGTTTGTTACTAAAATGGCGTTTTTAAAATAATTAGAATTGCAGTAACAGCAGAACATTATAATAAGTGGCCGAATAACATTGCAGATATCATTCATACTGAAGAACAATTCTATAATATCACGGTGGTACCTAAAATTATTAATCAAATGTGCATGGTACGCAATTGAAGCGATTAAAAGTATAAATAACAAAATAGGTATAAATGTACGAAGTGCAGATTTTTTTGTTTCAATTTTTGTATCGCCATCTTTGTGATAACATTCTAAGTAGAACGAGGGAATTCCACAAAACGATGTCCACCAAATGGTGCGCTTCATCACACAAACTACACAATTATTTTGAAACATATTTTTTTGTAATATCTGAAGGTTTCGTAAACTTCACCCGTACGACAAATATTTATAAACTAACTATAATTCTTTCATATTTGGGTATATATAGTAGATCATTAATACATTTGTATTTACTGTTCTAATGTGTTTAAAAGTTTAAATTAGGCTATCAGCGTTCAATAATGATTATTAGAAAGAAAATTACCAGTTTTTTTCTGGTATCAAAATATAAAGCAATTATTTTGTTGTTCTATTATTTTTCGTTTCTCTTCAATTTTATTTTTTACTATTTTTATAATTGACATTAATATAATTTATTCAATTGTAAATTAATAAACCAAAGCTACCGGAGAAGCCGATCAAACCCTCCTTATAGACATTACTCAATCGTTAAATTTAATGTTGTAAATGAAACCATTTCGTTGGAAAAGAAACAGGAAATAATAAATAATTTCGAGAAACTAAGTCCAAATTTAAAAATTCTCGATTGCCAAAATTTAACTTTTCTTGGTGCCCCAATTAAAGATGAAGCGGTCCTTCCGCTGATTGTCTAGAAAACCCAAAATATATCAAAATTTTCCGATCGTTTAAACGAACATGGCTTTAGTCAGTTTAAAACATTGCGGCTTCATTCCAAACTTAAATTATTTCTTACGTACAAACCCAATTTACATTGGGTTTTGATGATGGTACATCAAAATGTACAAAAGATGGTAGGTACATGGAAATATTTCGATTTAATATTCACCATCGACTCTACAATAAGAACTAATTTAGAGAAATCGCAAAATATCAAATTAGAAGACTCCTATTTCAAACAAGCTGTTTTTACCAATACGTTTTGGCGGTTTAGGCGTTAGAAAAACGGTAGACGTGGCTATTCCAGCTTTTATTTCTTCTATTTGCAGTACTGAGACACTCTTTGGTTCTATTCTTAGTCCATCCTTAGCAGATTTTGAGATCTCGTTCTTAAAAGAAGCCGTTGTAGCCTGCAAGACAATTTGCCCGTCTGAAGTTGTTCCATCTGTTTCATACTCTCACAGAAATTGGGATATTCTTTTGGTTAAACTTATTCACTCGTCATTACTGAATAATTCCACAGACATCAACCGCGTGCGCATTCTGGCTGCCACAGAAAAGGAATCCGGTGCATGGCTACAAGCGTACCCATATTCGAACTTAGATACGATTACGGACAAAAACTTTTTGTCCAACAAAGGTTGGATTATAAGAGCAGCCAATTTTGATTTTATGCTAAAATTTGCGTTTCATTTGAACGATTGGTTGTTCTTAATTTTATATTATTGATACACATATTCGTATTTCTGATGTTAAATAAAATTAACAATTGTACATTCGAGTTTTACAATTTTACATGTGGAGCGCGTCTGTATTATTGGGTCAGTTCAGTCCGATTGATTGATTCTATATTTAAAATTTTCATTCAGTTTCAAATTTTATAAATGTACCAAAAATTACGACAGAATGGACCAAGGACCCTAATACTCACCTCAAATAATAACGCGCAGTGATTTCCCTACGTTTTTTTAATAGATCCTTCGGGACTTGATTCACTGATTCTTCTTTCCTAGAAACTTTCTGTATTATCATTAATTCATATTATAGCAGATTCGATTTTCCGCGTTAACTTTTCTGAAATTCTGCAAACGATCTTCCTTTGTATTAAACGGTAAATCTGCTTTATCGGAGCCTTGCCGATTTCAAAATAATCTTTTCTTATATACCGACGCCTTGAGCAGCGGCGTACCTAGACCACTTGGGGCCCGGGGCGGATTTATTTTGGAGGCCCCCTCACCCTCAAAAAAAAAACTTTTTAATGTGGCTAGCCTTTTTTTGCCTTAATCTAACCGTCTTCCATAACCTATTGCCCTGTGCAGAGAAATAATAGATAGAATAAGGGAACAAACTCGTGCAGTCCGAGGGCATCAATTATCATTACTGTTAAAAATGTTAAACTGATAAAAAGTTTTATCGTAAGAGCCCGAATTCGAACAATTAAATCTACGACGTTCAGCACGACGCAACGCAGCTCCGAACCGACGCTCTCTGAACGACTAAGCCACGAACGAGCTCGCTCACTTGAGAAACATGGAATTATTTATTTTTGGGTGGGGCCCCCTTAGTAAAGGGGCCCGGGGCGGACCGCCCCCCCCTTAGGTACGCCACTGGCCTTGAGATAATGATGTCATTTCAAAATGCTGCATAATTCAAGTATCTTTTATCTGAGGTCCCACCACCACATTAACTTACGTAGTAAGAAAGCACATGATCCATTTATTCTTTTTATAGCTGCAAATCCACATCTCATTCTTTATTTAAAATTAAAGTTTCATAAAAATTACAAAATACTACAATTTGGTAGCATTGTTTAAGTGTTACTTTATTCATGATTAAATGGCAAACCTTTCTGAACACAAATGTCAAAGAACTGTCACTTTAACAAACTTCATTCAAAAGTTATCCCTACTGAAAGATCTCATGCAGCTAAAAAAACACCCTATACTATACGTAAAACGAACGATGAACTTCTGAGGTGAAATTATTCTGTTAAGACTATATGAAAGCGCACGGGCTATCAACAGAATGCGTGACATAATCCGCCGCAAATCGACTGCGAGTTTCTGTTTGGTTGAGCTCTCGAAAATTAACAATATTCAATCAACTTCAAGGATTGTTTTTGAGGGTTAAACAAGAATATTCCGCAAATTATTTTTATATTTCTACTATATAAACCTTCAGCTTTCCGAATAACTATGATGAATTTTAAAATCGACTTGCTTAAAATTCAATTTTAGACTAGAAATAACGATAAAGCTTTTTATCGACTACCCTTACAGTAAGTTTACATTTTTCGCCAGTGTGCATAAAACGTAAGTGTGGTTTACATCACGGCTATCGCTAGTTATAAATAACTGAGGTCGTAGAACTTATTAAGTCGTCTAGGAAAATAATGATGTTTAAAATAAACTTCAATTACTACGTTGGTTATTTAAAAGTAAAAGTATTTTTTATTGTAATCAGCTTTCATTAATTGTAAATAGATACTTCGCGGCTTTTAAAAGACTATGTTTTGAACGTAACTTATCACTTAACCTTTAAGTGCTCGCGTGGCGTCTATGAGGCGCCACGGGTACTTTGAATGGCTGTAACTCTGTTATTTTTTGTTTTCATTCAATCGGGATATTATCTATTCCTCAAATACATATTTAGTAACATAATAAACCTTAGATCGATGTGATCCTTCTTTTTGTTTGCTGTAAATAAATTAATTACTGCGATGGTGCGCGACTTGGAGCCTCAGAGGCGCCACGCAAGCGATTGCGTTACATATTTTTAGCGCATTTTATATTTCTTATTATCGTATTAAATAAATAAGAACTGATCAAATTTTTGTTTTGCAATTTCTTTTATTCTATTTGCAATATTGTTTTACACAAAAAAGATAAAAACTTAAATTTTTATGCAAATTTTTTCGCACTTTTTGTCCGAAGTTCCACCTCCGGGTCGTAATATTAACGCTTGCATAAGGGGAATCCCCCTACATTCTATGACGGTACGGAGGATTCCCTCATCAGTTACATGTATTCTTATGGGTAAATTTTCGAACTTCAAATTCGATTTTGCTAGGACAGTCTTACGTTTTGCTGAACTCTGTGCTAATAAACTAATAAGATAAAGAAAGGCTAGCCGCTGGATATATACTATTTCGAATTTATTTCAGGAGTAAGTCAAGTTCTTAAGCTATTTCATTATTAAATTAAATTTTGTTTTAAACAAATTCAAAAAAAATTTAAAATTGGAAAAAATACTAATTTAAAACGAAATATCAATAGCAAGTCCGTCCAACAATTTGAGAGGAGGCTAAGCCTCCCTTGCCTCCATTGACAAACCGCCGCTAGTATAAATGTACGTAGTGCAGATTTTTTGTTTCAATTTTTGTATCGCCATCTTTGTGATAACATTCTAAGTAGAACAAGGGAATCCCACAAAACGATGTGCACCAAATGGTGCGCTTCATCACACAAACTACACAATTATCTTGAAACATATTTTTTGTAATATCTGAAGATTTTGTAAAATTCACCCGTATGACAAATATTTAGAAACTAACTAAAATTCTGTCATTTGGGATATAAATAGTAGATCGTCAATATATTTGTATTAATTATTCAAATATGTTTAAAAGTTAAATTAGGCCATCAGCATTCAATAATGATTATTAGAACGAACATTACAATAGTTTTGGCTGGAATCAAAATATGAAGAAATTATTTATTATTCTAATAATTCTGTTTCGTCACCCTTCAATTTTATGTTTTACTTCTTTTGTAACTGACTTAAAATGAAATTGCAAAGAATTTCGATATTTGTATATTCATTGCTTTATATCCTTTGTTTGCTATCATTATTATTATTATTATTTGTTAACGGGTGTGGTGCTTACCACCACTGCACTGAAGCAGAAGCTTATTGTGCCCCGTTCGCCCCCAGACTGTGCAACGCCAGCAACTCAGCAGCGCCAGGCGCATTGTGCTGAGCCGCTTGGTCGGCCTCACGGCACCATATCACCCCCACAAGCGGTCACGACCCCGGTTTCTCAATGAGTCCCGGTACTGGCACCTCCCCCGGTTCTTCCAGAGTCCCGCGGGCCGCCACCATCATCGCCACCAGCCTGGCGTACGACGAAGGTCCGATAAAGCGTTGCACAGTCGATGGTGGGTGGAGGCGAATTTTTTGTAACCCTAACTTGGTCCCGTTAACAAATCAGGGGACCGCCGGCGTAACGTGTCCTCCGAAACACCAGTTCTTATAAGTCGGTCACCCGCAAAAGTGGTTACCCGAACAAGTGTTGCTTTGCATGCGAATATCGAATAACTCGATTTCGAGCAGCATATCTGATGCGGTCGACATTAGTCTGTATCATAATTTTTGGGGCAAGTTACGAGGTTTTACTACTCAGCACGGTATCTGAAGACCGATTTTAAAAAGAATGGGCCTGTGATAACTGTGGGGGAAATCGGCGAGCATCCTTCGTTTTACAGCAAGAGGGCGGCCTTCATTGTTCAAAATTTATGATTTTGCCATCATATGTTATGATGGCAAATCATTAACACAGATTAACAATCAAAAACTATCTGTAAGTGTTTTTTTTTCTTAAATTTAGTTTTCTTTTATTTCGACTTAAAATTTTGCTATATGACGGTTTTCATTTGTATTATGGGTATAAAAGAGAAATTGCCTGTTTACAATAAAATACTGAGGACACTGGAAAATGAGCGAGATTACATTTATATTCAGATCGGGAGCGAAGTGGTACACCAGATGAGGTAAATAATACCAAAAAAACATTCACACAGGTACACCCTGCCGGAATAGGACGTTTCGCCGTCGCCGTTTCGCCGTCGCCGTTTCGCCGTCGCCGTTTCGCCGTCGCCGTTTCGCCGTCGCCGTTTCGCCGTCGCCCATTTCGCCGTCGCCCATTTCGCCGTCGCCCATTTCGCCGTCGTTAATTAAAAAATATAAATCAAAAGTTACAATTGAAGTTTTATTAAATTATTTTGATTATTTATAAAAGATTATTTTTTGTTTTTACGCGATTTTTTGGGGGTGAAACGTAATAGTTTACTGTCCCATACCGCAACTATACTTTTTAATGCTATTTCGAGGTTCTCTCACATCCCGGTTGCATTTATCCCGGTTTTCTTGATTTGTCGCGCTTCAAGTATGTTTAGCCTAGTAACCAGAGTCAAATCCGCCCTGGAGGGGTGCAGAGCGGAGCGGAGCGCAGCGGCGCCCCGTAAGGGTAGGATTTGACGATGGATTACCCTCCTTTTCGAATGCACACCCCTAAAATTGGAAACGTAATAGTTTACTGCCCCATACCGCAACTACACTTTTTAATGCTATTTCGAGGTTCTCTCACATCCCGGTTGCATTTATCCCGGTTTTCTTGATCTGTCGCGCTTCAAGTATGTTTGGCCTAGTAACCAGAGTCAAATCCGCCCTGGAGGGGTGCAGAGCGGAGCGGAGCGCAGCGGCGCCCCGTAAGGGTAGGATTTGACGATGGATCACCCTCCTTTTCGAATGCACACCCCTAAAATTGGAAGGCAAAAAAAATTTAATTTTTTCACTTTTTTGGCAATACACGAGTTATTTTCCATTTTTTTGATTATATTTATTACTAATATCTACTAATCACACCCCCATCTATCCGAATTTCAAAGAAAAATTCAAATCGGAGAGAAAAAATTTCACTCCATTTGAAATTTTTTGTATTATCGCAACATTTTAAGTTGGTAATAAATTTTTACTATATAAATGAAACAGCCTCATATTGTGAGTGGGTTTGAAATCCCAAAAAAAATTCCCATAGGTTAGGTTACATTTTGTTCTTCTTCTAAAACTATTAATTTTATTATAAAATTTTATAATAAAATTTTATTTGTAACTTTTGATTTATATTTTTTAATTAACGACGGCGAAATGGGCGACGGCGAAACGGCGACGGCGAAACGGGCGACGGCGAAACGGCGACGGCGAAACGGCGACGGCGAAACGGCGACGGCGAAACGGCGACGGCGAAACGGCGACGGCGAAACGGCGAAACGGCGACGGCGAAACGGCGACGGCGAAACGGCGACGGCGAAACGGCGACGGCGAAACGGCGACGGCGAAACGGCGACGGCGAAACGTCCTAGACCGACACCCTGCATCCCTTCCTTTACCTGAAATTTGCTTTTGGCCCAGTTTGCCCTCACCGAAATGTCAGCTCTCCCATCCCATCACGTTTTTTTACCAAAACGAAAAACCCATCACGAGTTTTAATGAGCTTCCATAATATTAATGTACATTTGCAAACCTTTATGGTGTGATTCCCCGGTTTTATGTTCAATTTTCTGTAATTCAAATATCTTACTATTTTCCCGTTGTTACTTAATATTGTGATTGCCATTTTAATAACCTTTATAAATTTTTAACTATTTAGCTTGCCTTTGGTTTATTTTAAATTATAAATTTTCTAGTATCCATAAAATATCCATATACCATACTTCAAATTTTTTGTTACTTTCTTAATTTCTTTCACAACTTAATACTTTTCTCCTTCCAATTAAACAACAATTTTCATCAACACTTTATTATAATTAAACTTCTATTAATTGCTTAAAAAGCATACATCTAATGGTTTTGCTGAAATATTTAAAGTGAATTCACACAAAATGTGCCAAAAGTGTCTAGGGTGGCACAAAAATACACATCCCCACAAACAAATACTCAGCATAACACTTAAATTCCCTTTACAAATTCAGAACAATAACAACGAAATTTTCCAAATTACAAATAAATTATTACAATAAATATATATTAATGCTGAGACGAGTAGGTGCCTATGTGGTAATGAAACAAATCGGACGTTGTTCAGTAGCGGTGCGCAAGAAGAAGTCTAATAAACACTCTCTTATTTCCAATCTCTAATAAATTGAAACGCTGTTAAGAAGTACGTTAAAACCGTACCATAGTACTGAAATATATAAACCATTAGTTCAATTATTATAATATTAACATGTGGTTTATCAATCAGCATTTATTGATGTTGTTCTGTTTCAAGAGTTTCCACCCCAAATATTTAATAAACCAAAACCATATCGATACGAAAAAATACGGCTCCGTATTAATTTCAATTTTCTAAAATTACTTATTGCTTTTCTCCCTCCGATAATCGGTATACGGTATAGTATCGATATTGTTTTGGAAAGTATTTACGGTTAAAACTTTTCAAAAGTAAACAATCAAACAAAATTTCATTCAAAATTAAAAAGCTATAATTAACATTTTTGAAGTTTTTTAAGAGGTTTTTTAAATTAATAAATTAATAAAATGCGCTCTTCTCGTAGGCATACGTCTTTATTTGTGACGCGTTTCAATCACATACGATCTTCGTCGGACATAATTATTAGATTAATATATTGTAATCGGGGTCTAGGACAAATGGACGCTGTCGAAAGGACGCGACCGAAAGAACGCGAGCGTTAGGACGCAGACCCAAAAGGACGCAGACCCAAAAGAACGCAGGCCCAAAAGAAAGCAGGCCCAAAAGAACGTAGACCCAAAAGGACGCGGGCCATAAAGACGCAGACCCAAAAAGACGCGACCATATAGACGCAAAAAATTATTTTTTGCTAACACTAACACAAACACTAAAAAACTAACACTAATCTAAGGACAGATCCACCTCTTCGCGGCAGATCCAACTCTTTGCGGCAGATTTAACTTTAAGCGGAGATTTGTTTGTTTTTAATTGGTTTTCTAAAGAAATATCAAAAACTAACACTAACCTAACGGCAGATCCACCTCTTCGCGGCAGATCCACCTCTTTGCGGCATATTTAACTTTACGCGGAGATTTATTTGATTTTAATTAGTTTTCTAAAGAAATATCAAAAACTAACACTAACCTAACGACAGATCCACCTCTTCGCGGCAGATTCACCTCTTTGCGGCAGATTTAACTTTACGCAGAGATTTGTTTGTTTTTAATTTAGTTTTATTATTATGGCCGCGTCTTTTTGGTTCTGCGCCTATATGGCCGCGTCTATTTGGGTCTGCGCCTATTAGGCCGCGTCCTTTTGGGTCTGCGTCTTTTTGGGTCTGCGTCTTTATGGCCCGCGTCCATTTGGGTTTGCGTCCTTTTGGGTCTGCGTCCAAACGCTCGCGTCCTTTCGGTCGCGGCCTTTCGGCCGCGTCCATTTGTCCGGCTCCGATTGTAATCGTTCGTTAAATAAATTTTAATTTTATATTAATGAAGATTAACCGGTTTTGTATCACAAAATTTATTGATAAACGTCTTTTTCAAAAGAATTTCTAAAAACATTTTTAAATTCTAAAGCACTCACTGGTTAGTCTTCATTAATTTAAAATTAAAATTTATTTAACAAATGATTACAATATAATCTAATAATTGTGTCCGACGAAGATCGTATGTGATTGAAATGTGTCATTAATAAAGACTTACACTTACGAGAAAAGTGCATTTTATTAATTTTAAAAAAATTACACAATATCGAATCCCAAAAATAACCGATTCGTAAAATTCGGTTTATACTTAAAATTATAATGAGAACAATTGAATTTATATTAATAATTTTACGTGTAAACCGAACTTTACAGATTTTAACGATCGGAAATATGGTCCACTTACAGGTCCTAGCATTTTTAATCCTGGAGAAAAAACTTCGGACACTCGTATTTTAAGTCTTTGACGTGCCAACATTTTAATGGTTATTTCGACCTAAAATTTTTTTTTAAATGTCAGTTAGATTATTAATAATTATCCAGATTATTCAATTCGGTAAATCATTTTATAGTATGCAATAATTATATAACATGGGATGGTAATCATGAATTTAATCTTGAGCGTGCGAGTTATTATTTCGCGATCCATCGAGTTAGAAAATTAAGTACAACTGAGATTAATTCCATTGTCTTCCCAAAGTATACTATTTTATGCACTTCTAATAGTGAAACATCAGCAATATCCAAAAGTTTGCGAAACTTCCAGTAAGCCGAACTCGATAAAAGTGCAAAATCTTTAAATTATATTTGATAGATATAAATGAAAAATAAAGTTAATCTTTTTCTATAATTACTAAATCATAGCTATGAGATTTAACTCGCAATTCCGTATTAAAGGTTTTGAATGGCAACGTTACTCCCAGAAAGCCGTGACTAAAGTATCCCTTTTGCTATCAGAAGCACATAAAATATTAATTATGTCATTATACCTCCAGCGCTTCTTCCCGATGTAGTTTACTGATTGGATATTTGTAGAGATATGATAAAACTTTGTAATGCTGAAACAAATTGAAAATAAGTTGACATGGAGCGTTCGTAAACTTTTCACTAAATGAAATTTATCCGACAAAGAAAACCCTATTCGTCAATTTATAAGTTTATATGTAAATTTAAATTAATTCTAGAATGGGGCTTATATTGAAAAATAATATTACAATCCCACCGTTTAGACCAAATGGCGTAAATTGATATAATTTTATGCAACTGAAGACTCGCAATAACGATAAAACGTTTAAAACGTGGTGTGAATAGGGTATGGTGTGCTTACGCGCATACCGTGACGTCAGCAACGAGAAACTCGGGCGACATTAACGTACAGTTTGGCATAGTAAAGCAACATATTCCGTCGTTTTTCAAATAATTACAACATTTCGTGCTCTTAGTATAGGTCATAGGTATAGCCTAAACATTTTCGAATAATAACGCCAAAAATTACGAGGATTTTTATAATAAATTATAATAAGTATTATACTTTATTTGTTACGCATTTCGGCAACAAACCGTTTCTTACAATAATTGAACAAATTACTGATCTTGAAATTTATTGATGCAAAAAATAAATACATAAAGGGTGTTTTTTAGAGGTATAGACTTTTGCTATTTCTTTCGAAGTTTCATTCTGTATCGATATTTGTTGTTCTAAATCGACTACCATTTCTATCAAATTCTAAAAGCCAATTCTATCAAATCATCACTTGGATAGATCAGGTGACTTTATTTCTTTATTTTTAAAACTTTATTTAAACTCTAAAAGTCTTTATTTCAAGACTTTAAAACTTCATTTCCTCCGCTCCCTTCATTCTGTTATGGTTATTGCAACCAGTAACTGCACAATTTGGCATGAGGTAAATAATTATAGAATATAATTATATTCACCTATTTTACAAATGTTTTTAAGAATAATAACACTAATAATTCAACAACACGAATTTAGGGAAGAGTGTCATAACCACCGCCACCCCAAATCATTTCAAAATTTTTTTATTACAAAAGGAACCTTATTAGAGTGTACTGTAAAAATTTCACTCGAGATGATATACATAAAATATCGAGAAAAATCAATTTTAAAAAAGCTAAATTTAACTTGTAAATCGCACGTTTAGGCCACGCCCATAACCGAGGTTATAAATATAACGCACGCTCGCACTGTCGGGAGCGCATTTGTGAGTCGACTCCCGTGCGTATAACATCGCCAAATTGAATGAAAGAAACGGTTCTTTTCAGAACCACAAATATTTTAAGAATAAGGTCTCTAAATAAACATAAAAAACTATGGGGAAAACCTAGGGCTCTGCCCCGCGGCCAGTTTTGATGGTGCAAATTACTTTTTAGGGTGGATCCGCCCCGGCCAGAATTGTACGCAGCAAAAAACCTACCCTACGCCCCTCCGGGGCTCCGGGCGGTTTTTCAATCGCGTGCGCCGCTTCGCGGCAGAGCTAAACATACGAGAAGGCGCCACCCATCAAGAACACCGGGATGAAGGCAACCGGGATCTTAAACCCCCAAAAAATCGCGTAAAAACAAAAAATAATCGATGTTACATGTAGGAGAGACGAGCTGCATCTGCCGGTGCGAAATACTCTAAGTGTTAGGGTCATTCATTACGCACGGACTGTCAACAAAATGAGCGACGCGCGGAATCTCGTTAGGTTTTTACATGAAAATTAGCTAACTTCAAAATCGATTTACTCAAAATTTTGATAATACATTCTCAGAATTTTTTTGTAGTAGGGGCCTATATAAACCTTCATCTTTCCATTAGGTAGGTTACAAGTCAGTTCGTAATGGCAGTTGTTATGACACTCTCACCCGAATGTAACTCAAAAATGTGCTAAATAGCGGTTTAAATGAATAGACGACAATGGCAAGTTTCTCGTTGTTGACGTCATGCGCGGATAAGACGAAACTTGACCGACTAGCGAGCACACCATACTATCTATTCACACCACGGTTTAAAAGCATTCCAGGAAACTAAATTTTTTAAATCGAACAATGCAATACTTACCATAGTACATAGTTCTTCTACGGCGATGAATAGATAAACAGTTATTAAAAAATGTGCGACTACTTGCAATGGAATTTGCCATAAATCATCAATCTTGTACATTTCTAGCGCAGCAAAAATGATAACCGAAAGGCAACAAGTGTAGGTCGGTATACCAAGCAGGGTAATTATTAATGTGGCAGGACTTAAAAAATTTCCAAGCCATCTGTTAATCTTAACCGTCAATTCTATGATTAATCGATAATGTCTTAATAATTTGATGGTATAACACTTCATCTGGACGTTGTTTTTATTTCCCATACGGGTGTAAGCAATCCTATCTAATAGCTTCTTGATTACAAACTCGCGACAGTTAGATAAAATATTTTTGTAAACGCCAAGTAAAAGGATCAAGTTTGCGAAACACATAAGTTCGATGTACTCCAGGCCATTTGTGTATTTCTTTATAATTTTTGGAATTGGTACTCCGGAGCAATAATCTACGCAAAGTATTATGAACATCAATATCAAGCAAACCATACAGAAATATGACAAAATTATATCACGTGAACGGTCCCGTTTTCGTAACAGAGGTTCTTGTAACTTTAAGTTCCAGTTACTCATGTATTTGTTTGTTACTAAAATGACGTATTTAAAATAATTAGAATTGTAGTAACAACACACCAATGACAGAAATGGCCGAAGAACACTGCACATATTATTTATATTGAAGCACAATTCTATAATATCGCGGTTATACCTAAACTCGCTAATCAGATGTGCATAGTATGCAATTGTAATCATTAAAAATATAAATAACAAAATAGGTATTAATGTACGAAGCGCAGATTTTTTTATTTCAATTGTTGTATCGCCATTTTTGTGATGACATTCTAAGTAAAACGAGGGAATCCCACAAAACGACGTATACCAAATGGTGCGCTTCGTCACACAAACTATGCAATTTTCTTGAAACATGTCTGAAGGTTTCGTAAACTTGACCCGTACGACAAATATTTAGAAACTAACTATTATGATTCTTTCATGTTGAGGTATATATATATAGTAGATCATTAATACATTTGTATTTACTGTTCTAATGCGTTTAAAAGTTAAATTCGACTATCAGCGTTCAATAAATAATGATTATTAGAAAGAAAATTACCAGTTTTTTTTTCTGGTATCAAAATATAAAGTAATTATTTATTGTACTATTATTTTACGTTTCTCTTCAATTTTATTTTCTACTATTTTTATAATTGACATTAATATAATTATTCAAAAATAAATTAAGAAACCATAGCTACCGGAGAATCTAATCAAACCCTCCTTATAGACATTGATCAATCGTTAAATTTAATGTTGCAAGGCAAAGTAGTTACATCTTTTCTTAAAATTTTATATGATGCTACTCTTACAGCACTTAAGAAATCAGATGGCGGAATACGTCCTATTCCAGTGGATTCGACTTTTGGGCGACTAGCTTCAAAGTTATGCTGTTGGACATTTCGGAGACTCTTGGCGCATCTTTACGCCCGATATAACTTGGTATTGCTACGAAAGGTGGCTGTGAGGCTGCCGTTCATTATCTGAGAAGTTATTTACAAAACCGTGATAATTTCGAGGTAGGTTTAAAATGTCATGTTCTCTGAGGTGAAAACAACGAATCCTCAAATATTTCCTTACTTGCGACAAGCTTATGCTGAACCTTCCACACTATTTTATAAAGACACTTCAATTAATTCTTCAGTATGGGTTCAATAAGGTGATCCATTAGACCCCGCTGTTTTTAGTTTGTCTATTGATAAACTTGTGTAATCTGTTTAATTTAAAATTAAACAGGTTTTTTGTGTGTCGTTTCGAACCATCCTGTATATAAAATAAATTAAGCAAAAGCGCATAATTGTAACAAACCTACTTAAAAAAGTGTCAATAAAGCAAAATACATACATCGCACTTTTAGTATGTAATTTATAGAACTTTTAATTCATCATAATTGCTCTTCCGTATATTAAGTAAGTAAAATTAAAATCATAGTCATCATCAGGTCAATAACTTTAATTTAAAATATAGCATTAAAATGTGATAATTTAGCAATTAAGTTTTGTATAAATAGTGTATGTAAACTTAATAAAATTAGTATCATTTAAACTTACAATTTGAGTGTTACTCACAATCAATGAAGTAGTAAGATAGAGTGTTATGGACTTAAGTCTAATCCATAAATCTTTGTGAGACTGCAAAGAATAACATCTCTTCTCTTCTATTTTCGACATGGTCCTTCGAACCACAGAATCAGCAAAAGAAATACAGTCCACATAGAAGAAGAAAGAAAATCACCAAGGTCCATTCATCGAGACCAAGAAAGAATCAATCATCCAAGGTCCATTCATCGAGACCAATAAAGAAAATCATCAAGGTCCATTCACCGAGACCAAGAGAGAAAATTAGCAAGGTCCACTCAGCGACAACAAGAAGAAAATCAACAGGGTCAAAATCGACGTCAAATAGCCATCAAAAATCAAATCAAGCAATGCAATCCAAAGGACCAGCACAAGAAGACATGGAGATAAATCAATTACTACGAATTAAAAAACAAAAAATTAGACTACATTACTTAAATGAAGCTATGGAATCCGCAAAAAAGAAATTACAAGAAGAAATTAAGCAAAACACATATGAACGAATCAAGAACAAATTGGAAACCCAATGGAAAAAAATTATGGATTTAAACGTATAAATAATGGTTCACGAAGAGAAAAAACAATATGAATATTTTACTGAAAATCAATTCACAAATGCAGACGAAAAATACGAGGAAATAATGGAAGAACTGGAGCAGAAAACAAATCAAATTTTAACTAGCAAACCAAACAAAAAATCACCAAAAATAAAATCACAATATTTTTATGGAGGATATGAAGAAGATTGGGAAATCTACGACGAATTCGATGAAAAAACAAAAATATTGAGGGCAGCATTATCAAAAATGGAGATGGAAGAGAAGATGGAATTAGAAAAAGTTGCAAATTCGAAACAAATGCCAGAGGAAGAAGATGGGGAAATCTACGACGAATTCGATGAAAAAACAAAAATATTGAGGGCAGCATTATCAAAAGCATGGGAAAATAAAGTAATAGCCAATCCAACATCTAAAACTCGTGGATCAATGGAAGAGGAGATGGAAGAAAAAGAAGTTGCAAGTTCGAAACAAATGCCACATGAAGAAGATTTAAAACCAAAGGCAATGGAGGTGAAAATAGAAGAAGCTGCAATCCATAAACCAATGGCAAAAGAAAACAAGAAAATTCAACAACACGAAAATTATGAAAACGAAAATTTGGACATCGGGCACATGAAACTGGAACCTCAAAATGTCGAAGAAATTTATGACCTCAACACAAACGAGGATGGTAGACCAGTGGAAATACAAATCAAAGAAGTACCACCAAAAGTAGGAGCATGGATTATACACACCACTAACCAAGAAGATCAACATTCAAGACAACGCAGTAATTCAAGAAATTTTTTACAGAAACGAAAAAATGTACACAGACTCTCGTTTTCAACAGGACTTCAGAGAGATGGTACGACGATGGAGAAGAAGATGGGATAAGCGAAGATGGAAAAAGAGAAGAAGGAAGAAAGAGATGTAGATGTATTCAAACAGTTAGGGGTGGCAGCTTACATGAACTATCGCCAGTTCATGTAAAGAAAATTCAAAAAATGTAACTACGTATGTAAGAGGAGAAGCGAGAAAAGCAATCAAAAATCAAGTTAAAAATCAGGGTTCACATCATCTAAACAAAATAGAACATTCATTAATTCACATTTTATTACAGGAACAATTATAATCAAATTAATAGGATTCTGTTTGACAAGTTCTCATTGTTGGATCAGATCAAAATCACCACCAAATCAAGTTCGGCAGCCCAAGGACAACGACGACAACCATACGCAAATAATCTATTTAAAACCACTATAAAACTACATTTCTTCTGGAGGTGGCATTTCTTTTAGAGGCGGCAATATGTTTAATTTAAAATTAAACAGGTTTTTTGTGTGTCGTTTCGAACCATCCTGTATATAAAATAAATTAAGCAAAAACGCATAATTGTAACAAACCTACTTAAAAAAGTGTCAATAAAGCAAAATACATACATCGCACTTTTAGTAGGTCAAATTAAATTTATACATGTAATTTATAGAACTTTTAATTCATCATAATTGCACTTCCGTATATTAAGTAGGTAAAATTAAAATCATAGTCATCATCAGGCCAATAACTTTAATTTAAAATATAGCATTAAAATGTGATAATTTAGCAATTAAGTTTTGTATAAATAGTGTATGTAAACTTAATAAAATTAGTATCATTTACACTTACAATTTGAGTGTTACTCACAATCAACGAAGTAGTAAGATAGAGTGTTATGGACTTAAGTCTAATCCATAAATCTTTGTGAGACTGCAAAGAATAACATCTCTTCTCTTCTATTTTCGACATAATCTTTGTTTTCAGGACACGGTACTTTTAGATATAAACAAACTGATTCTTGGTTTCACATATTTAGGGTTACAATAAAATTTTTCAAAATGTGAAATTTTGATGAATTAAACCATTTCATTGGAAAGGAAACAGGAAATTATAAATAATTCCGACAAAGTCCAAATTGAAAAACTCTTGATTGTCAGTAGGCAAGGGGGCACTTGGGCTGACCTCATTTGACCCCGGATCTTGACCTTGAGATCAAATGACCTCAAGGTCATTGACCTCAGGACAGCGATCCAGCGTAAGGCCCTCCCAAGATGCCCAAGTTTATTGAATAAATTCAACAAAAAGACGATTTACCGATAGTGGCTCAGTGCCTTATGGGTTAAAGCGATGTTGATTATTTTAACTTTTTTTTTATATCTTTATAGGAATAAATAATTTGCTTACTTTATATTATATTGACGTGTTCTTTTATGACCAGCGATCAACTATTTATTTTTTTGAATTTTGTGAATTCAAAATTTTTCTTTAACTTTATTTTTCTTTTGCAAAACACTTTAATTCACTTCAATAAAACACAACTCTTACAAATATCTAACTAAAACTTTCCTTTCTTTTATTTATAACAAATTCTATACAATAATTTTACAAACTTCTCGCTCAAGCGTCCTACATACTCGACTGCTCGGCGTGGACTGTCCCCTCCTTCTTCCAACTCAAAAGTTTCTCGTCTGCGCACAAAGACATTTATTTCCAAATCCAAATTCCCCCTTCTTCTTTTAAATTTAATTTACAATAATTTTTGTTACAATTTGAATTTTACAAACATGTTAATTTTAATTTTAATTTTTGAAATTTATCGAATTTTGGCTAACCATTGAAATACAGTTCAACGCCCTCTAGATTTTTAAGAAACATTGCTAATTTTAGTAATTTTGCTGGAAATCTTTCTAATTGGATTTCAATGACTTTCATGTTAAGAATTGGAGAATTTTGGCTTTTTATATCAAATTTACATTTTTAAACTTAACTAAATTATTTTTAACAAAAGTATTATTTATTTATTTTTTAACAATCATCTATCAATTATTTACAAATTTTTTTTTTTTTTTTAACTGAACTAAAATGTTTTTATTTTTGAATGATAAATAGCAAATAATAATATCGAAAATAAAATTAACTTTTCTAAAATTTTTATGCACACTGCATTTTAATCTGAATCTTTCTAAATTGACTATTTCAGGCGTATTATCTTTTCTTTGACTTTTATTTAAAATTTGGATTAATATTTTTGCTGGATAAATTTTTGTTGGAATATTTTTCTTTCTCATTGGGCTTCTATGTTTTCCTTCTTCCGTTTATGAACGTCTTTTCTGTAAATATTTCATCGTATCATTAATTTTTAACTAATTCTTTGACAATAATTTCAATTTTTCTTCATTTATAACTTTTAATTTTCCCCCCAATTTTCTTCATTAATTTATTATTAATGGCATTCTTCATCAATTCTCCATTGATCTCATCTATTCAACTTCATTATTTATCATTATTAATTCCTCATTTATTTTAATTCATTCATTATTAATTTTTTTAAATATCTTCACTGTCGTAATTAGTCGTCAATTATTTTACAATTTCATAATTCTTTTCTGTCCATTCATTCGCTTTCAAATTTTTCACCTTTACCCAATCAGATTGTAGCTTCTTCCAACTTTTCTTTATCCAATTTTTTACGATTTTGAAACACCAATTAATACATGTTTTATTTTTTTATATTTTTGGAACACCTATCAATCCATGTTTTAATTTTTAACGCCCTCTATTTCGTCAATTTTTCAAAATTTTCACACGCCCATTATTTTTTTATCAACCAAACTTTTTTTTAAATTTATTTTCAGATTTAAATTTTAAGTGTCCATAATTTCTCATTATCCATGTGATATCGCTGATTTATCAAATTTACAATTCGTCGTTATTTAATTTTTTATCATCAACCAATCCTCTTGTTCTAAACATGTTTAAAACGTACATGCTTGAATAAATTCATGCTGACAATCCAATTCTTTTTTATTTGAATTTCACTATCAAAGTTTATTATCCACTCAGTAATTTTTATTTGTTTGGGCGTTTTTATTATTTTATTCTTGTACAGCCCTCTACACTTTAATTTTTTATATCTTGGTATTTTAAATATCACTTTTTTAAATAGTCTAATTTCTTTCTTAAATTTTTTTAACTTTATGATTTTAATTCGTAGTTTTATCCACAGTAATTGTTTTTGATTTTTCTTTTTAAACCGTACACTTTTGATTAGTATTTTTACCCTTAGTCGTTTTTTTAATTTAAAGTTTTTCAATATTATTTTCTTAACTAGAAGTTTTTGTAATATTAAATTATTTTGTCCATTGAAATGTGATTGCGTAGTTTTAATTTGCACTTTGTTATCTTTTAATGTTTTGTTAGCGTTAATTGTTTTTATTTTAAATTTGTTTACACCCTTATTCAAATTTTTATGTTTCTTTTTGTTTCTGTTATTATTGTAGAATTTTCGTAATCTGGAAACTCTTAAAATTTTTCTGTTCTTCTTTGTTCTTATGCCTCTAGTTTTATGTTTTCGTTTTGCATATAATTTTCTAATCTTCAAATATAATCGTTTGAAACTTTTTCTTGCATGCTCCACATTGAATTTATAATTTTCTTTTACTTCCATTGGCTTCTCTTTTTCAATTTTTTCGTTAATTATTTCCATTGATACATCAACGTTACATGTTTCTTCTATGTCTTCTTCAATTTCATCCGAAACATCAACGTTACATGTTTCCTTATAATTTTCCTCAATTTCGATTTTTGCTTCTTGTAGTGATTGGTTAATTAAATTTTGTTCATATTTTACAAATTCTTCAATGTCATCCTCAATTTTAATTCCTGCCTCTTTTATCTGTTCAATTTTTACAATTTCTTTTGTCTGTTTTCTTATTGCATTTATTATTTCTTTGGTATCCTCTTCTTGTTTTTCTTTTAAGCTTTCAAGCATGTGGAACATCTTTTCTATCATCGAACTTTGATCTTCTTTGTAATTCATTAATAATCAATTTATTACAACTTAAATTTAATATGGTCATTTTTTCTGCACATTTATGTATGCACGTGCATCTCAATTTTCGAACGTCGAACAGTTGTGCTCAAATTTTTGTTCGCCAAATGTGTAGACATCTGCATGCCTTCAAATATTCAACGCCACAGTTTTATAATTTATCGTTCTCAAATGTTAAATGTGGTTATTTATCATAACGGCCTTAAATTTTACACCAAATGTTATTTTTGTTTATGCACGTTTTTTTCACTTTAATAATAATGTTGCACTAATTGCTCTTACCTCAGGGTAGTTTTTTTCAGGTCGTGGTGTCTCGAATCTCCACTTTGAGTTGCCAATTTTCTCGTTGAGAGCATGGGTTACTTAAATCTCAGGGTAATCTTCGTGTTCGTTGGTTTCGAGCTCCACTTGCGGCGACAAAATTTATTGTTGACGTGTTCTTTTATGACCAGCGATCAACTATTTATTTTTTTGAATTTTGTGAATTCAAAATTTTTCTTTAACTTTATTTTTCTTTTGCAAAACACTTTAATTCACTTCAATAAAACACAACTCTTACAAATATCTAACTAAAACTTTCCTTTCTTTTATTTATAACAAATTCTATACAATAATT
Organism: Podabrus alpinus; assembly: GCA_932274525.1. Classification (NCBI taxonomy): domain Eukaryota; kingdom Metazoa; phylum Arthropoda; class Insecta; order Coleoptera; family Cantharidae; genus Podabrus; species Podabrus alpinus. Next base: position 101,670,597 of record OW026452.1, read on the forward strand.
TTACAAACTTCTCGCTCAAGCGTCCTACATACTCGACTGCTCGGCGTGGACTGTCCCCTCCTTCTTCCAACTCAAAAGTTTCTCGTCTGCGCACAAAGACATTTATTTCCAAATCCAAATTCCCCCTTCTTCTTTTAAATTTAATTTACAATAATTTTTGTTACAATTTGAATTTTACAAACATGTTAATTTTAATTTTAATTTTTGAAATTTATCGAATTTTGGCTAACCATTGAAATACAGTTCAATATATATATAATTTTTTTTTCTTATATCAAATAAAGCACTTGTAAAATACATCTGTTTTCGTCATTATTTATCTCTATGTTTTTATTTCTGTTTAGCCATTGGAGCTCTTATTACTCGTATTAACTTAGGTTAATAACGACAAATTTCATCTTATCGTTTACAGTAAAAATATATATATACCTTGATACGGTATTATGCGGTATAGAGCGATATAGAGCGGTATCATGCGGTATTAAGCGGTATTAAGCGGTATTAAGCGGTATAGAGCGGTATTTATGCGGTATAGGGGGCTATTTTTAAGTTGAATAATTAATTAGGTAAAGTCGAAAAATGTTTAATTAAATTTTTTTTTATTTTTAAATACCTAATCGGTATTTAAAAAAGTAGCCTGGGGGCATCTTGGGAGGGCCTTACTCTTATTGTGCAGAAAACCCAAAATATATTAAAATTTTCCAATCGTTTAAACGAAATTAATCCTCACATGGCTTTATTCATTTTAAGACATTGCGGCTTCATTCCAAAATTAAATTATTTCTTACGTTCAAGTCTAATTTGGAAATATTCCGATTTAATGTCCACCATCGACTCTACAGTAAGAACTCATTTAGAGAAATTGTTAAATATCAAATTAGAAGACTCCTCATCTTTCAAGCAAGTTTCTTTACCAATACGTTTCGGCGGTTGAGGCGTTAGGAAAACGGTAGACGTGTGGCTGTTCCAGCTTTTATATCTTCTATGTACAGTACTGAGACACTCCTTGGTTCTATTCTTAGTCCATCCTTAGCGGATTTTGAGATCTCGCTCTTAAAAGAAGCTGTTGTAGCCTGCAAGACAATTTGCCGGTCTCAAGTTGTTCCATCAGTAATTGGTATATTCCTTTGGTTAAACTTATTCACTCGTCATTACTACTGATTAATTCTACAGACATCAACCGTACGCGCATTCTGGCTGCCACAGAATAGCAATACGGTGCATGGCTAGAGACGTACCCATCTTCAAACTTAGGCACGATTATGGACAAAGGCTCTCTCCGAATTTGTGTGAATCTGAGAGTTGGAGCTAGATTGTGCCAAGAGCGTATACATGTATTTGCGGAGCGCCGGTCGATCACGGCCTTTCGAGCACGCGAAGTGCAGGCAGAGTATCGAGACATGCCACTCTTAATGAAATCATTAGACGATCCCTTTTGCCACTGCAAACATTCCTTATTGCATCCTTGAGCCCACCGGAATTTATTTATTTACTGTTGTGACAGGGAATACCCGTGCAAAGAGTTTTCTGGTTCAGAGAATCAGTTTGTGCATTTAACGAGGAAATACTGCTTCGGTTCTAGAATCGATGCCCACAGTAGCGATCATGGACGAATTCTTGCAGCTTACAGGTTAAGTTTTGCACTTGTTATTTGATGCTTTTATAGTTTTGCACATTTGATTCTGTTAATTTCAGTTGATTGTTGTGTGATGTTTCTAAAATTTGTTATTTATACTTCTTGTTAATAAAAATTGTACATTGAATAAAAATTCAGATAGTAATTGAAAGGAATTTGGGTATTTGTATTGAACTGTTATTTTCCTTCCTCAAATATTTTTGTATCTTTCATATTCGCATACAAGCAAATGGTTTTAAGAACGGGTATGGTATATTGACTTGCTTAAGTTCGGCTGTACGTCTATAATGTTTGTAGAATATTGTAAAACAATTCAGAGAGCAATATTTCGGCCAACTTTTTCTCATTTAGGAGAAATGCAGTTCCTCTAAGAAGATACGCCACTTACCATTAAAAGTTGAAGGAACTACAATAACTTCAACAATGCTATAAGGATACAGTTAAACTGTAATGACTACTGTAGATACTAAAAAACTTTTTATTATCTTTACATTACAACATACAGCAGTGATAATAACATGGTTCGTCTGAAAACTTTTAGTTGAGGGATGTTCAACACTTACGCCCCTTCTTACTAGTCTCAGTTGATGACACGCACAAGGGTGGGTTCCTTGATTATAATAAGAGGTGATCTTTAATGTTGAGGATAAATTTGCTCTCTCTGGATTTTTATATTGCTTTTGTTGAGTAAAAATAAAAAAGATTTCAATAGCTTTGGATGAAATGTTTATATTAACAAAGAAAATATTCGCAATGCGCATAAACACAAAAGATTTTACAAACTTGTAGATCTACGAATCACAGATCTACGAATTATGAAATTTTTACAAATAAATTTTGATTCACAAAATATACAAGTTGAAAAGACTTTTTCTCTCCTTCTTGTCGTGCTTAATTATTTATAAACTAATTAAGTCTCTCGCTGTACTATAGCGGTATAAAATGTTTGTAAATAATATATTTGCTTTTTGTAAAGCTTAACGTTGACCAATAAAATGATAATGTTTTTTAAAAAAGAACCTTTCAATAAAGGGTAATGAAAAATGCACTTCCTTGAAAGTCTTGATTTCAAATCCTGTGTTTTAAATGCTGATGGCAAAGTTTGTAAATATAAAATAAAAGTTTTCACTGTACCTCAAATCGTCAAATTGCAATTTCAAATTTAAAAAAGGATATGAGCGTATGGACTGCTTTATTAAGAATGACACTGGATGAGTCATATGCACCTGCTGTGACTTCATTGAATTACTTCAGTTGTTGGTTAGATTGCATCACATAACCTTGTGTTGATGTTGTTCTCGATTTGAATCTTGTGTTTATTGGAGTTGTTTAACTAATTTATTGTTGACATCGAGTTGATTAAGGTAAGTCGTATGAATAGTTAACATCTTCAGGTCTCAGTGAAATGTTGAGTTGATTTCGAAATTCACAATTTAGCAAAATGTTTTAGTTGACGGCCATTGAATTACATTTGACCTCCAAATGTTTGTTTACTTCTTGGACACAATTGAAAATACGTCCACTCTATTGTAACGTTCCAAACCAACTGATTTTGATCCAAAATCGATATAAATTGGTAAGGCTGTAGTGTAAATGTGAGTCAAATTCAATTATTTTGAATTTTTTATTTTGTTAAAAAATTGTTTCTGTTCCAGATTAACTATCCACATTGAAATTGTGTTTCCAACAGACGTCTTCCATGCAATTCCATTGGTATATGGCCCTTTTGTGATGTTCTTTGGTTTCCTTTTTGACTATGTCGCGCCATTTTATACAAATTTTGGTTTTACACAACTATGACCCTCATTAACAACTTTGTTGATTCACGCTTCAAGATTAATCACGTCACATAGATGAAATCACTACATAAATTTTGATGTGAACAAATTTTTGTATAACATGTTAGTTTTAAAGTAATTTGATTACAAAGTTTTTCATTTTTAGGGTTATGAACATGTACAAAGCAACAAGTACTTTTTAATTAATTTCAAGCTAATTAAACCTTTTGTTTTATTTTTGATGTTACAATCATCAATCTAATTATGCTTAGCAATTTTTATCATGTCTTACTTATCCTGAGAGATTCAAATTTAGTCAAGAAATTGAAATTTGAGAAAATTTCAAATTTCTCGTAATGCAAATTTTTAAAGTGTCTTCCGACTTAGAATTTTGTGCTCTTTACGAATTCAATATTCGTTTTTGAATTGGGAGCCTTTGTAAAGCATTTTGAATCACAGCAGTAGGTACCTTTTTAATTCTCCCATCTTTTGACGAATAGAATCGCTACTAGAAGGTACGTTAAAACCGTATCAAGGAACTGAAACATAACAATGTATTATAATAGCGTAATATACCACAATAATTATTATTAGCATTAACTGCCATAGTTGTCAGACTTGCGAAAACCGTTACATTTCCGCTCTTGCGCCGCTTTGCTCGTCTGTGGATGTAATTTACATGACGGCTAGCTCATAGGGATTAGCCACGGTCGGAATGCAGGGTTGTCTTTTTGCAACTATCGTGGATTCGCTTATATTAATAGAGACCGGCCTTACTTTGATAACGGAGTACCTGGGCGCCAGATGCGAGAGGAAAATATGGGAGATAATCCTAATATTTATATCTTGCATCAAAATTAAAACATAAAACAAAATAAAACTTCGAGTACACGCTTAAGACCAATAAGTACTACGATTTGACAAAATTCTCTTTTATTAGGAACAATTATTAAATTTTTAATGGTAACAATGTTTGTAATAACAAAACAAATCTCACGGCCTTAAATGTAACAAAATGGTAATATTTGAACAATTGAAAATGTATACCACAACGATAACGTCTGACAAAAATTGAACAACGGCACAATAACGGTGGTGAAACTCCACGACCTTCGTCGCTGGTATCTAGGATGTTTACTTTTATTTTTTATTACTTGATGATAAAATTATTGACATGAAAATGATTGATCGTTGGAATTGAATTTGGTTATTAATGGCAAACAAAATTGGTTAGCTTCAAACTCATACAATAAGTAATTCTCAATTACTTACGATTGACGTTGTAACCCCGTTTGTTCCGGACTGTTCGATCGATCGAGCTTGTTCGAGCCAAAATGGAATGAAAATAGTACCTTCTCCTCTGAACGGTAAGCTAGAAATAATTGAAAAAACACATATACGAGATTGAAAAACCAAAAGGATGTATGTATCTGACAATTTTGGTTGAATTTCAAGTAATAAAAAATTGATAATATCACCAGTTCTTTTGTTAGGTTTTGCTGTAAATTTCGCCCTGATAATTATCACACATACCTATGTAGTCGACTAATAATCTGGTTACTATTTATGACGGGTGCACTAATTTTCATTCTTTAAATATGTTTTCCATTCTACGTTACCATTTGGTTTTGACACTTTCTTTTGCTTGCGCATTTGGTGATTGTATGCGACGTTTACATGCTACATTTGAAAATTTAGAAAACTGACACGAGAAAAACAATTCCAAAAATATTATTTGTGATCTCCAAAATATTTCCATAATTCGTATTATTGGAGATAACACCTCTCGCTAATTTTTGTCTATAAACTTTATTAATTTTCGGTTAAATACCACTTTTTAACCGGACTCAAATTTTTTCGTGTTTGTTCCATTTATTTTTTAACACCCGACCTTGTTTCTAGGTAACGAACCTGGTACCTTGATTTCTATTTTGTTCCTTCTAAAGGAAACTGTATGTTTGTTTACCGACAATTCCTAACGCGGCAATTGTGATTAATGCAGCATATCTATTAGGCGCCAAAATTATACATATCGCATTTAAATTTGTATCGGTCTATACACATTAATTAACTAAATATCAAAATAGGAAAATATAAATAATTGTTTTGTTTTACCAAACCATATAAAGCATGATAACCACACAATTTTCTTCAAACATTTTTGTAGTTTCTTGTAGGAAATTATTTTCAAACTGAATGTAAATTTTTAGTCGCAATTGGATTATTACCTTTGCAACGATTAAGTTTGTGTATTTAGATTATAATATTAAATTATTCAAATGAGTTTGAAAGTCAAAATTATTAGGTTTCGTTGTCTATAATGATCATTTAACAGAATGTTACCGGGTGTTTTCCATTATCGAAATATTATTGAATTATACTTTAAACGTTTTTATTTACCTATTTAACACAGGCTATAAATAGTATGACATCAATATTTGGTTCTTTCCAATCATCAGCTAGGTGTAATCAATTTAAAGCAAAACGTTTTATATAAAATTAGTGTGGGAAATTGTCTTTAATGGAAAACTTGTTGATTTAAAGAAAATGTATCAAAAAGGATCTACACCTTTTCCAGCAGTAATTCAGAAAACCTCACCTGCTGTTCAGAAATCGTGAATTGTAATTCAGATTTGTCAACTGATATTCAGAAATCGTGAATTGCAATTGATAAATCTGAATAACGGTTGACGATTTCTGAATATCAATTTACAAATCTGAATAACGGTTGACGATTTCTGAATTACTGGTGCAAAAGGTGTAGATTTCTTGAAAAACTTTAAAATTTTATTTTAAAATATTTCAACTTTTAACAACTCATTAGCACAAAATTGGCATTCCTATAGTATATTACAAATTAATAATTACTAAGAACCCTTAATTACCTGAAATAGGATTATTTGCAATTTTGATATGGAAATGAATCTATATTGAGCTGATTAAACCGCCCACTTCAAAATTTATTCAAAATAAATCCAAAAATATTATAGACAACCTGAAGGGGCATGGTAACATCACCAAACTTATCAGAAGGTTAGCTGATATGGTCTAAACAAAATTTATTCGAAAAACACAGTTATTCACGGTTTGAGCTGGTTAAACCGCCAACTTCAAAATTAATTCAAAATAAATATTAAAAAATCCTCGACGGCCCCACGGGAATGGTGACATCACCAAACGTGGCAGAGGGTTACTTTTACTGTACTATTCTAAATGCAACAATACGATCGTGTTAAAAAGAAATAACTTAATTGATAACTGTATTTTATAATGAAGTTTATCGGTTTCTTCTATTCCTGAAAAACTCAATTTTTTTATCTCGGTATTATATTTATGCATTCATAAAGGTACAAAATAAAAAACCCGAAGGATACTATGAAGATAAGTGTATTATACTAAAGTACGAGCAATACTATATAGTAATATTTATTTCATACACTACCGACAGTGAAACCTCACTTCAGCCATAATTTTTCAAGTGTAAAGTTGCTGTTTATAACCACCTCGAATGCATTACCACTTTTAATCCTTATATATAATTGGGTTGTATAACATGTTGAGAATATAATTCATTTTATAATATTTGTAATCTTTTGAGGATAAAATAATTATTATCAAACGTATTGTATCATTTTGGGAATAAACACGAAACTTTCATTTAAATACCGATGCGCGTGTATAATATATAAATGATATACGTACTGTTGTGTCACCTCCCCTTTTGTCGCTTTTATGGACAGAGGATGTGCGACAACAAATCGAAGAGCACCTACCTTCTATTTAACTCTTGGCTCTCAGGGTGCCTAATCGTTAAGCTTTATTTGACTTGATCGGCGAAACACATAAAAGACACAATTCTATATGAACAATTTTTAATAAACACCAATAATAAATCAAATTAACAAACATTTCTTAACTAAATATAAACGAACTAAAAAAATTAACTGTGAATGTAAATACCTGCGAGGTTAGGCTTATCAGTGCACTTTGGTCGGCGCACTTTGAAATATTAGGCTCTTGACTTCTCGCTTCTTCTGGATAATTCTGCCCTTTGAACTACGAGTATTTGGCTCTTGACTTCTCGCTTCTTCTTTTCGGAACTCCGTTGCCTGGATTCCGTCTTTTGGGGCCGTTTCAATACTCGAGGACGAGTGGAATGCCTCTCTCCCGTACAATAGTCCCCAAACTGTGAGGTAGGTACTAATTGGTTTTGTATCGTGCTTAGCACTTGAATTCAACTTTGAACTTTATTTGTTTCGGAGCAAATTATTTGCGACTATCCGCTTGCTCGCAAATTTTCTATCTCCCAATCTTGGTTGTTTTTTTGTACCAAGGTGATTCTTCTTCATTTTGTTTTTATTTCTTTGCCATCCAGATTTATTTTATTGATTTGAAAAATCCCGTTTCCTTGCCTTTTCCTCGCACTCGCATTTTAATTAATAATAACAAACTTAAATTTAAACAATGATTAATCCCAACAAATACAATTTTAAAAATACATAGCAACAAACAATAATTGTGTCTCTTTCAATGTATTGCTATAAAATCAGCGAATTTACCCTCGTTCGCGGTAGACACAACAGTACATATTGCAATGTACCACTACCACGTCAATAGAAATGATCACGTTTTGATTCAAAGTTTTAATTTATCAATAAAGATAGCACATGACTTATTTGTTCGGAAGTAAAGGTTTCATCTGACACCAAAAATCTGCTTTAACGTCATAAATTTATGTAAAGACAAGGTCACGGAACGAGATGACAAAATAAATTCAAATGCAACGTTTTAATTCTGTTTATAAAATAAAGGTTTGTTAAAATTGTAAATTAATTTAAGTAGTTATAAGAAATGTAATTTGAAATCAAAAAAAATAATTGTTCAAAGTATTAGTTATAAAAATGTGTTGAAACGTAGAACTTTTAAAATAACAAAATTTTACATGTGTCAAAGTGCTTCGTAACTCAATGTACCACAAACGGAAACAACATCTTCTTCAAAAGTTACTGGAAGATCGGCAAAGATACAAGAATTTTAATTCAATTTAATCTGAAACATAAAAATTTCATTAAAAAAAATTTTACAATTATTTTGGGCTAAGTACGAACCTGCAAACTTTAACGTCAAATGAATTGATTTTACATCGATTAATGGAAAATCACAATTGCCTTGGAAAACACAAGTAACGTTGGTGAAACAATTGGTTAAAAAAAATAATAAGTTGATTCTTGAATTTAATGGTGGTGAAAATTTAGCCTCTCCTAAAAAATTAAATAAATAGTGAGAAAATTGTTTTAAAATCGTATGAAAAGTGAAAATATCATAAAAGCAAATATACTTACGTATCTAAAAAGTAAATTTCGTCGAATTTATCAAGTGATTGTGTTTATTTTTGAAAAATTTGGTTCCGCATAAAACGTGGCTCGACACTGCACAAGAAAACTTATCTGCATTATTATCAGTAACCGAAGGTCATCAACCAAGCAAAACTATCCTATTGTATGCTGTTAGAAACTAGTGACAAGAAATTCCCTACATTGATTAAGGTAATTTCACATTAAAAGTTATTTTAATAAAAATTAGTGAAAATTTTTGGCAACTGAAATACGCGTGCGTTAGCTCGTTTAAAGTTTTAATATTAAGATTTTGTCAGTAAAGTTAAGAATTTCTATTCATTTTTCTATTTTCTTTGCACAATTTATAATAAAATTAATATTCCTTTGAAAACGGAGCATAATTTGTTTTTGCAACCTTATTTTCCGACGACAAGTAATTTGTATTTCAGTATCACGACTTGGTCAAGGAAAGAGCCCAACTTGAGATTAGGTAAGTCAGTGCTCTCCGAAATAGTCAAAGCCGAGGTGAAATTTTATTTTATTGCAATTTATCAAATAATTTTACAATCATTTTTATTGACGAGGTACAATTACGTACACTCGTACACAACATCAATATAAAACGTGCAGCCCTAGTAAAGCTCCGAGGCTACATAGCAATTTTGGCGTCACAACGTGAGGCTCGAATAAACTCGAGTAACCTCGAACCACAAACAAAGTTAGGTTATCGTAATTAAATTACTAGATAGGTTAATTACAACGAGAAATTTCATTAAAATTATTCATAACGTTGACATTAAAACTAACAATTTTCTTAAAACTAAAATTAAAAATATTCTTATCACTAAAAGTAAAAATACGTCATAATTCACTTAACAACTATTTCCTTAAAAGTAATTTGAATAAATATTTAAAACATAAATCGAAATGGCAGAAAAATCTGAAAGGACGATCAGGTATGAAAAGAAAAATCCGGAAGTCGTAGATGAAGGTATGGAAGACACATTCATAGAAAAGGAAGAAGAAAATTTAATAGAAGAGGTTATACTGGAAACCGAGGAAGAAAGTAAAATCGCAAGTGAAACATCGCTTGAAACAAATATAGACGAAACACCTAAATTGGAAAAGAAATCAGAATTACAAGAAATGCGTGAGATGATGGCCATGTTATGCAAAAACATAACAACAAAAGAAGAAAAAGAAGAAAATCGAAGAAAAACAGAAGAGACAAGTAAGAAATTAGAAAATTTAATCATAGAAAGTAGAGTGGATTCCAAAAAGGAGCTGAATGAATTGAACGAGAAAATAGAAGTAGTCATTAAAAACACAGAAGACACAAAAAAGGAACTTAACAAAAATATACAAAAGTTCAAACAGGAACTTGAATCTAAGTTTTCTGAGGAAATTGGAAAAACGAATTCACATGTAATCAGTGTAGAAAAAGATGTCGAAAATTTAAATGAAAAGGTATCAGAAATTAGTGGTCAAATGATGCCGGCGATTACGATCAATAATAAAATAATACAAACGCGTCAAATTTTGGAAGAACAAATTGTAAAGTCAAAAACGGATATGAGTCAAGAAGTGTGTAAATTAGAAAATCGGGTTGACCTAAAATTAAATGATCAGGGGGAAAAACTAAAACTAATGGAAGAAAACGTAAAAATAAAATGTGAAAGCACAAACAGTTCAATAACTTTATCAGCTCTACAAGACATTACGTGGCCGACAAACAACGGGCAGGCAATAAAGTTCTACGAAAAAGGGGACTTCAACCCTAAACAATTCATCAAATACGCGAATCGCAGCACAAGTCACATCCGCGATGTGAACAAATTTAAAAATTGCATCTGCTCAATGATGGGGGGCAATGCTAAAAATTGGTTCGGGTGTGTGCAAGATAAATTTGAAGATTTTATCGGTTTCGAAAGACTATTTCTAGATCGTTATTGGGACAAGCAAGCTCAGGGGCGAATACGCAACGAGTTAATGAACGGCAAATTTAAAGGGTACGGTCGTCGCAATGATTACGCGGAAAACATCATTAACGAGGTAACGCAACTTGAACCGGAAGTCTCCGAGGAAGAAATCGTTGAACACTTATCTAATCATTTTTGCCAAGATATAATTAATCGGGTAGCTCTTGAAAATATCAACACAATCTCCGAATTATCAAAATTGTTAAGGAGAACAGATGCGGTTAACATGGACGAAAGAGCCTATAGGCCAAGCTATAATAACGCGACTAGAACTTTTAACAATTATTCAGGGGGGCAACACGACCCAAATAACCAGCGAACTTATTATAATAATGGGAACGACAATCGCAATAATCGGGACAACAGGTACAACCGGTATGAAAGATCGGGAAATTACAATCAAAATAATAATAATCATACGGGGTATAACAATTTTGACAACCGCAGGGGCACTAATAATAACTTCAATACAAATAATCGGGACAGTCAGGACGATCGCAATACGGGGTATAACGCCAACAGAGGTAATTTTGGTCGAGGTAACTATTATGGAAATAATCGAAATTATAATCAGGGTTATCGTGGACGTTTCCAGAGAGGAGGTAGATTTGAGTCAAATTGGCGTAGTTATGACAATCGCTCGAACGATCAAGACAACCAACAAGGGGGTGACGAACGTTATCCAAACCGAACGTCAGCCAATACAGAAAACCGACCGATTAATAGTGTTACGATAAATAGGACACCTGCTGTGGAAGAAGAAGCATCTTCCCCACAGGATTTGCAATAAACGGCGTACCAATGAATATGCAAATAAGCTCTTATCAGCATCCCAAAGAGTTTATTAGTATCGAAAATACGGGGGGGTTAAATAATGAAAATAAATTTGATTTGTTGCCATACATTATGGTAAATATTAATAACGTTCAGGTAAATTGTTTAATAGATACAGGGGCAGAAATTTCATTAATAAATCATGGGGTAATTTCGAAAAATCAAGAAAATTTTAAAGATTCAATTTTAAAAACAAAGGTAGTAAATTTGGTAACGCCAAACCAGAAAAAGTTCTCGTCTGCGAACGAAAGCGTGCTCGCAACAATTAAAATAGGGGATGTAATCATAAAAGAATCGATTTTAATTATTAAAAATTTATCCATGCAATGCATACTCGGAATCGACTTAATTAATAAATTTAATATGATCATTGATGCAGAACGGAAGGTAGTAAAAATATTAAACAAAGAGATCACTTGGACAAACAATTTAGATAATCAAATCACTGATGGGAATGAACCGGAAATGTTAGTAGAAAATTCAATAGAAGGGGAATACAATGTAAATTATGTTAATTATGACAGGGAAGAAGGGTTAAGAAATGTTAATTGGGATACACAGTTAATAAATAAAAACAAAGGGGATTTGAAAAACATAAAATTAGATTGTCCAAATGATTACACCCACGACGTCATAAAATTATTCATGAAATACGATGCATTGATAAATCAAGAGTCGGGTACCGCGAAAAATTACGTGCACAAGCTGCAAATTATCAAGGACAAGCTATTCCGCTGTAAGACTTACCCTATCCCGCAATGTTACAAAAATCAAGTACAATTAGAAATCCAAAAGATGCTAAATGACGGCATCATAGTAAAATCTCCGACCGCTTATTTAAACCCACTCGTTATTGTTAAAAAGAAAGACGGGAGTTTAAGATTATGTTTAGACGCGAGGGGGTTAAACGCAGTCACAAAACCCCAGTTCGAGAGTCCGGAAACTATGGAGTCATTATTATCAAAATTGGGATCATCAAAAACTTTCAGTAAACTCGACTTAAGAAATTCGTTTTGGCTAATTAAATTGCATGAAGACTCACAACAATACACAGGTTTTAGCGTAGATGGTAACACGTATATCTTTAGAGTTGTTCCATTTGGATTATCCACTAGCAGCGCGGCACTCATCGGTGCATTACAAGTTATCCTCAACCAGTTTAGTCATTTTTGTGCACACTACGTCGACGACATAATAATCTTCAGCGAAAATGAAGAAATTCATAAAGTTCACTTAGATAAAATTTTAAAAGCATTAAATGACGCAGACTTGAAGCTCAACATAGAAAAATGTGAGTTCTACAAGACGCAAGTTCAATATTTGGGTTACATAATTTCAAACGAGGGTATTAAGATAGACGATGGGAAAATAATCGAAATCAAGAATCACCGTAGACCATTCAACTTAAAGTCATTAAGATCATTTTTAGGGTTAATGAATTATTATAAAAGGTTCGTACCTAACTATTCCAATTTAACAGTTCCGTTACTTGAGCTATTGAGGAAATCGGTAAGATGGAAATGGGACGATGATAAACAAAAGGCTTTTGAGCAAATGAAAAATACGCTATATGAGAACGTCAAACTACTACATCCTAATTTTAAAGAAAAGTTTATATTAAAGACAGACGCAAGTCATTTTGCGGTAGGAGGCGCTTTAATACAAATGCGTGACGGGGAGGAAGAACCGATAAGTTTTGTTTCGCGAACTTTAAAGAAATCGGAGCTTAATTATTCCACGTCCGAGAAAGAAATGTTAGCTATCGTGTTTGCGCTCACAAAATTAAAATTCTACCTAATCGGCAACCGTTTTGAAATACACACTGATCACTCGGCGTTAACATTTTTAATGCGTACAAAATTCACGAATAATAGAATTTATCGGTGGAGTTTGCTCATTATGGAGTACTCATTCGACATCGTGCACATTAAAGGCAAAAATAATATTATTGCAGACGCGCTTAGTAGAAAAGATAACCCGGTAAATAAGCCGAAAGAAATTTTAATTGCATTAAACCAACTGGTTGATGACGAAATTCCGTTTACACGTCAGGATGTTTTACTAGCTCAGGAAAATGAATGTTTTGATAGCTTAAAAATTAAATTAGATAATAACGATCAAGAAAATACAAATTCATTTAAATATAAAGATAACGTAATCATAAAAACTTTGAGAAATTTAGAATTATATGTGGTAGATGAACCTACCACAATAAAGATTACAAACGCGTTACATTTAAAATTTGGACACGCTGGGATCAAGAAAACATGGCTTATGTTTAGGGAAAATTATTTCTGCCATAAAGATTTAAAAATTATAAAACGTACCATTAACCAATGCACTTTATGTCAAATGGGTAAATTTAAAAATTTTCATAACCAAAATATCGTGCAAAGCCTAAAATTAGAACAACCTGGGGAGTTAGTTGCAGTTGATTATATCGGTAATTTAATAGCCAGTAGTGAGTTTCATAACATCTTCGTCGTAGTTGATGCCTTCACAAAATTTGTCCAATTATATCCGACCGTATCATGTACAACTGACATTTCGCTGGAACTTCTGGATCGTTTCTGTAATGAAATCATTAAGCCAAAAAGAATTTTAGTTGATAATGCAACTTACTTCGATAACCAACGTTTTAGACAGCATTGGGAAGAACGTGGTGTGAAAGTCACGTATTGTTCCATACGACATCCACAAGGAAACATCTGTGAGAGGTATGTCCAAGAGACGATTAAATTCCTCAGACTCCTGGTACACGATGATCAAACTTCATGGCATAGTAAACTCGAAATAGTAGAAAATTTCATTAATCATACCCCAAGCATAGCGACGGAAAGAACGCCACATTTCCTCATGCTAAACCAGCAACCGGAACGACCATGGGTGTATAATCAATCTGAAAAAGAACACTATGAAATACTTGACGAAGTTAGAAAGAGACTCAAGAAGAGAAGTCAAAAATATATTACCCGAAAAATGAACAGGAAAATAAAAAAAAAATGCAATTTTAAAATTGGAGAATGGGTAATTATTAAAAAGTTACGATTAGGACGAAGAGAGCACAATGAGTGTCAGAAACTTCAACTCCCCTATGAAGGACCCTTCATCATAGATGAAAAAGTAGGCGAATGTACCTACCAAATAAGGCATCCCGATTCGGATTTAATAAGAGGTCGATTCCACATCGACATGATTTATCGATGGGACGATGGGATCATTATGATTGAAAACGCCAACGGCGAAACATAAATTAAAAGAAATAATTAATAACAACTTAAAAATTGAAACCGCTCAGAAAAATAGTAAGATGACAAGAAAAGAAGACGACAAACACGGATATGACAACTGTAAAAATAATTTTAAGAACTCGAACTAGGACATAAGAGATCTAAATAGCTTTGTAAATATGATTAGAAGTTATTAGAAAATTACGACAAAACAAGAATTTACCAAGATGGAAGAATTAATATGAAAAAGATGATACGTTTTAAATAATCAAGAAATTATAAAAAGGATAGTTATTGAGAATTTAATTGGCAGATATTTTATTGTAGTATAATTTTGAAAATGAGATTGTAATTGGTCATAGGGAAAAATTGAATTAGATTTTGGGTGAAAAAAAAAACGGGAGTTAAAATAAGTGAGTAGAAAGTTAATTTGAGAAATCAGAAGGTAGTCGATGTTAAAAATTGGTATTCAATATTGAAAATTAAGAAATAAATGGGGTAAATAAATTAAATGGTAGTTATAGATAGGTGAAATGAATAGGTAGGCACCCGAATGTACTGAAATGAGAGGCACGGGTGTAAATTTGAATAAATGATTATGAAGTTATATACGATAAAATGTATAAGAGACCAAAAGGAGGTCAAAGATTAAGTAAATGGGGAATTATATAAAAATATTGATTAAAAAGAGATAAAGAATACTAGTAAATAATAAGACAGAATTATGAATAAAAAATTAATGATTGAAAATTTTAAAAAACTGAAAGTAGGAATTACCCAAAGAAATAGGCCAAAAGATGGAAAGATTAAATTAAAAATAAAGAGTCAAGTTTTATAAACAGAAAAAAGTAGGTAAAATTTTAAAAAAGGGTTTAGAATTTAAATAATTTGAAAAGGTTATCAGAAGTCTTGGTAGATTATAGGTTATTATAAACAAGTAGGTTAGTTTGAATTTTTATAACTAGTTAAAGTTGTGTTAAAAAGTTTAGTTAGGAATTTTTTTGAATAGTTTTACATTTTAGTTGGTAGATTTTGAATTTTGGTTATTAAACGTTACATTATAAATTTAGTTTGATGTGTTTATGAATAAACGCACGTGTGTTAATTAAGAAATTTATCGCAAAAAAAATAGGTGTTTTCGGATAAATTTTAATTAACAGGGGGTAAATGCAATGTACCACTACCACGTCAATAGAAATGATCACGTTTTGATTCAAAGTTTTAATTTATCAATAAAGATAGCACATGACTTATTTGTTCGGAAGTAAAGGTTTCATCTGACACCAAAAATCTGCTTTAACGTCATAAATTTATGTAAAGACAAGGTCACGGAACGAGATGACAAAATAAATTCAAATGCAACGTTTTAATTCTGTTTATAAAATAAAGGTTTGTTAAAATTGTAAATTAATTTAAGTAGTTATAAGAAATGTAATTTGAAATCAAAAAAAATAATTGTTCAAAGTATTAGTTATAAAAATGTGTTGAAACGTAGAACTTTTAAAATAACAAAATTTTACATGTGTCAAAGTGCTTCGTAACTCAATGTACCACAAACGGAAACAACATCTTCTTCAAAAGTTACTGGAAGATCGGCAAAGATACAAGAATTTTAATTCAATTTAATCTGAAACATAAAAATTTCATTAAAAAAAATTTTACAATTATTTTGGGCTAAGTACGAACCTGCAAACTTTAACGTCAAATGAATTGATTTTACATCGATTAATGGAAAATCACAATTGCCTTGGAAAACACAAGTAACGTTGGTGAAACAATTGGTTAAAAAAAATAATAAGTTGATTCTTGAATTTAATGGTGGTGAAAATTTAGCCTCTCCTAAAAAATTAAATAAATAGTGAGAAAATTGTTTTAAAATCGTATGAAAAGTGAAAATATCATAAAAGCAAATATACTTACGTATCTAAAAAGTAAATTTCGTCGAATTTATCAAGTGATTGTGTTTATTTTTGAAAAATTTGGTTCCGCATAAAACGTGGCTCGACACTGCACAAGAAAACTTATCTGCATTATTATCAGTAACCAAAGGTCATCAACCAAGCAAAACTATCCTATTGTATGCTGTTAGAAACTAGTGACAAGAAATTCCCTACATTGATTAAGGTAATTTCACATTAAAAGTTATTTTAATAAAAATTAGTGAAAATTTTTGGCAACTGAAATACGCGTGCGTTAGCTCGTTTAAAGTTTTAATATTAAGATTTTGTCAGTAAAGTTAAGAATTTCTATTCATTTTTCTATTTTCTTTGCACAATTTATAATAAAATTAATATTCCTTTGAAAACGGAGCATAATTTGTTTTTGCAACCTTATTTTCCGACGACCAGTAATTTGTATTTCAGTATCACGACTTGGTCAAGGAAAGAGCCCAACTTGAGATTAGGTAAGTCAGTGCTCTCCGAAATAGTCAAAGCCGAGGTGAAATTTTATTTTATTGCAATTTATCAAATAATTTTACAATCATTTTTATTGACGAGGTACAATTACGTACACTCGTACACAACATCAATATAAAACGTGCAGCCCTAGTAAAGCTCCGAGGCTACATAGCAATATTATATAAAATCAAGTAATATTTGTATGAATAATCGCCATTTGAATAAACACTATTAGTCTAAAAATAATAAAATAAATATTAATTTTGTTATAATACCATTGATTTTATATAGGTAGATACTAATATAAAAATCAATAATAATACTCATTTTATACAATGATGCTTATCTACGTTTAACCTCATGTTGAATGAAATAAAATAAAATCACTATCACAATAAATCATTTTCAATAATTCCATTTTTAATTTGTACTCGCCGGTTGGAATAAATGACGGTAGATGGGATTGATCGGGAAGAAAACTATACGAGCAAAATAAAGTTTCCTGTTAAATATAACTATAAAAATGTACTATTAATTATTTATGTATTTATAACATTTCTAACGTTCTTCCATTTGCAGAAGGAATAATTTCCAAAAGTTTTAAAACTTTTTAGCCCCATTGCATTAGTTTTAAATGCCCTGTAACAGTTGAATTGAAAATGTATTGGAAAAAGTCGATATTCAGTACTTCCTCGTTTTTATGCATGCATGAAAATCTACAAGTTAATAAATAATAAGCCAAATGCCCAGCATGTAGAGTTATTGCAATAATTATATGTAGAGAACTATATGACCGACAGCACCTTTGAAATTGAGCCAATTGGTCGTGTCTCCATTTTAATCAAAACAATAAAAATTTATTGTCGAAAGCCAATTTTATTATTTTCTCAACTTTAGTTGTTAAATCAATTGTAGGCCAGATTGTGCAATTAAATGTTGTGATTGTGAGATTTTATTTATATCGTACGTACGTATACGTACGTCTACGTACGATACTTCTATTCTTACATTTTTGTATGGTAAGTCTGATGAAACCCAAAAAGATTTTGCAGTTTACCAAATTTTCACCTTCAACAATTTATTAATAATAAATTAATTATTTCATATACACGACTAGCATCTAAATTAAAATTTCATAAATTGAATCAGTTTTTACAAGCATCGCAATTTCCGAGACAGCTAATTGTAAAAAAATAAATCCACTGAATTTTATTTTGTGGAAATCCTCTAAACCTCATGGGAAGTCAGGTGCATTTTGCTAGTTCCCCCATTTCGAATTTTGAATTAAAAAAAGTCTAAATCATTTGTACCTATGTACTTGTACCTTTTTTACAATTTTTGTTTGTGCTTCTTTCGTTTTTGATATATTTAAAATGTTCGTAAGGGGGCCTGGCGAAATGCTAACCCCCATTACTAATTTTGGATCCAAATAGTCTCGATCGTTTGTACCTCTATTATTTTCGTTTGTAGAATATTATTATTTGCTATTTACACGTAACTTGCTCGGAGTTTTTGAAAATTTCAATTATTCAAAGTCAGAGTTCCGTTCGCGAAACTTATAGAGCTCTTCGCCCATTTTATGATCGTCGTAATCGACCTTCTGAGCATGCTATTGGTGCGGTGATGGATAAATTTCGTCCCACTTCTTCATTGCATGATGTAAGACCACCAACAAGACAAAGAAATGTGCGTACCGAAGAAACTATCGCTTCTGTGAGTGATTCGCAAAAAATTTAAATGTTTACAGATTGAAACGATAAACACTGTAGAAACCATCTTTCTTCGTATCGGTAGCTTAATTGTTAGTGCAGTTTACCTACCTCCCGATGCTGACTTGGTTGCCTATGAAGAATTTTGTGGTATGGTAGACAATATTTGTGATAATTCCACTCAGGGTCATATTAGAGTGGTTCCGACCAATCAGCGTGCGCTATTTTACATTGTACTTATATGGATACGACGCATGCACAGTCGAATAATATCCGAAAATAAAAAATATTTTAAATACCCTTCCAGAATATCGAATATTTGTAGTGGGGCGTAAAAGAATTCATACGTGACGAACGCACCTCGCCCCAGATGTAGGAAACCGGTTATATACTAACATCAACGCATTCGTTCCCACCCGAGTTGACTTAAAGCAATGTACTTCTAACGAATTTTATATTACAAATTTAGTGCGATTATGCTTCCATTTATTTCGGTACTTACGAATTTTTGCAATGATTGTGGTGCGATATGGTCAATTTTTTCCTCGGGGAATTATCATCTAAACAGCAACGCGTGCAAAGAAAATACTTCTGATTTCGCCTTGTACAGGTTAAAACGGATACCCGCACTCGCGTTCTGCTCGCGCGGTATCCTATAGATATTTCACTCGCTCTAACGAGCTCGTGCAATATATTGTCGTGTCCCGCTTGTAAGATAGGGTGGTCTGGCGTAATTAGGTGTTTATCTGTGAAATGCTCATATCGTGATAGTATTTCAGATACCATGATGATAAGAGAAAACTTGCACCTACAATTTGCTTAACTCCGGAATAAACTGCTTGAATCACTTTATTTATAAAAAATAACAAATGTAATTATTTTGTACCCACAAGGATCAATGTTGAAAGACAAAAGAAGATTTAGTTGTTTTAATTTAGAAAAAGTTTGGAATTAAAACAAAGTAAGGTTTTATTTGTAAAAGCATAGGGCATTTAAATTTAAATAATTGTGTTTTTGAAAACGAGTGCGCAGTCAGAAAGACTATTTGGTGGGAGCCAGGAAAAAGAATGCACGAGAAGGTTGGGTTCCGTCCACGAGAGAGTAAGGACGTAATTTTGGACTCTCTTTGTATGTCCGTAGAGAGAAAACGTCAATTTGAGAAGTTGAATTTTGGAATTTGTTTTGAATGATCGATTGTTAAGTTGTGAATAAAATGTTTATTGATGATCCAAGAAGTTAGAAGAAGAAGTTTAAAGTTTTGATTATTATTTTGAGATATTTGGAAAAATTTGGAGACCGCTGATAGAATTTTATGGTCACGTTTTTTTTTATGGTTCCGTTACTGCTTATTGGAATGTTATTGAATATTGAAGATTAACGTTTTATGGACCTACCTGAGCGAGTATCCTGAGAGACGAGAAAATTCAATTTGTCAGTAATTCTGTTTCGATCTTCATTGTATGGAAATTGGTTTCAATCGCATATTCATCTTTTCCTGGTTATCGGCTGTTGGTTCTACGTCAGTTGTGCACGAAAAACTGAGCGGTAAGCATTGGTCGACAAAATTTTAATAACATTTAAAATAACCGAGCTCGCGCGTAAAATCAGTGGGGGATTTATAAAATTTTTATTGATTGTTTTTTGTAAATTTGATTTAATTCCAATTATTGAATATCCATCTTTTGTTTTTCTTAAATAATTATGTTTATGAATAAATGCATTACTTGTGTACAATAATTACTTTTGATTGAATTTAATTAACAGCAGTGAGGAAAGGAAAAATAGGTGCAAGGCATAATAAGTTTGTTGTTCGGCATCTCTTAAAAGTTATTAATTTAAGATCGTTGCGTATGAGCACTTCGACAGATACAGGAATCCACTTTTGACCCTGAGAGTTCTCTTTGCTGGCCGAGGCAATTCAAAAGAAAGAGCTGTTGTTTTTTTATTTTTTTTGCTATATAAATTTCAAAATACAGTAGCTGAACACGGCAATATAAATAACCTCATACTCGGCTCATCATGAGTATTTTCTTTTCTCTTGGTCTGTTACATACGATCATTTTCCTGAATCCAAATTTATCATTGGTGGCGACTTCAACCTTCCTAAAGCTAAATGGTCTATCGATGGCTCGTGTTCGGTAAGTTCCGATATTGCTTGTAGTAAAACCGATGCAATTGGTGATTGTATGTCACTTCACAATCTGGCTCAAAGTATCCAAATACCTAACAGTCGTGGCGTAATGCTTGATTTGATCTTTTCCAACATAGATGATATCTCTATAATCTCTTCAGTCGACCAATTATCTAATACATCTGTCCACCATACTGCTTACTCGATTAATGTTCCTAGTATTAGTGCATCCCAATCCAATATGGAATTTGTTAATTATATTTTTGATTACAAATCAACCGATTTTGATATCATCAATCAGTGTAAGTTAGAGCATAATTGGACTGAGATTTTTGATTGCAATAATATCGATGAAGTTGTAGACCGCTTCTATAAGATATTAGGGCTCATCATTATCCGAAATGGTTTTCCAAGGATTTGATCAACCTAGTTATTAAAAAAAAAGTCATGCACAAGAAATTTAAGAAAACCCGTAGTTTAGATCATTATCACCAATTTTGTGTACTTCGCGACCAAGCCAAGAAAATTCACCATTTGCTTCATCAAAAGTACATTAGTAAGATAGAAGATTCAATCGTTGCTAATCCCAAATCGTTTTGGTGTTATATTCATGATTGCAATAAAGTTAAAGGTTACCCAGCCTGTATGTTTTTAGACGAAGTCGTTAGCTCTTCGGGTCAAGAATGTGTTGACTTATTTGCATAACAATTTTCCGAAGTCTATTCAACTAATAACGGTGCTAACTGCAGCTATGAACAACTCAACGAGGTTAACTGTGATGCGTTTAGTGTTACTATTGAAGAAGTTTTCAATGTCATTTCTGAACTACATGACAGTTTGTCCAGTGGACCTGATGGAATCCCAGCGTATTTCTTAAAAATATGTCAATATTCGTTATCTGACCCAATCTTTAAATTATTTGAACTATCATTATCGAGTGGTCGTTTCCCAAATATCTGGAGAAAAAGTTTCATAACTCAGACGACAGTGTAACAAACAGCGTGCCGTCAATAATGCGCACGCGTTGCTTCTGTCATCGCGTATTTACTTGAACTATGTTTTGAAACTTTGCTAGCGCAATTTACCCGCTCTTTTCTTTAAGCGATTAAAACGTTTCTGATATTATTTTGTAGCATACGAAATTATTGCGGATTATTTTGCTCTACAATAAATCGTCGGCTTACTGCTAAAACAAGATAACTCCAAAATTATAGTTTTGAGTAAAACTGATTTTAAAGTTTGATTGGCCATAAACAAGTTAACAAAAGTTAAAAATGAACTTCTTAATACTCCTTTAATATTTGACTTACAGTTATCAGGTTTTGTCAAAATGTAGTTTGGTCTTATTTGAATGCAATCATGTATATAACTCATTTTGTCCATAAATGGAGTTATCTTGTTTTGGTAGTAAGCCGACGAAATGAGGAACAACAAACAGCAATATTAATTGCTTTGATTGATATCTCAATCATATTTATTTATCTTTATTTATAGTTTTGTGTATTTTTAGGTTAGTTTGTTTATAGATTTTAAACTGTTGTGTTCACTTTTATTTTATTAAGTGCTATACTTAGTTATGGAGCGGTAAGTGATTAAATTAATGATTAAAGATGTCAAATTATAAAGGTACTCGTAATTGATATTTTAGTTCTGCAACTACAGCTACCGTGAATGAAAAATTGAACGATTTTGAAATTTAATAAGTCACAGTTATTTTTATTTTCTTTCAATAATTTTATTTAATATGTTGTCCTTGATTCCTGTAAACTTGAAGACAACGTTTTGGCCACGATTTTAGCGATCGTTGTATCATTTCCAGAGGAATGTTTTCTATCTCACGTTTTATTAGTTTTTTTTAGCTGTTTAAGGGTTGTAACTTTTGACTTATTTAACTGAGATTTTAAATAGCCCCACAAAAAATAATCACAGGGTGAAAGGTCCGGTGATGATGGCGTCCATATATCCGGATGAATAAAAGATACGCCGTTCTGTTCAAGAAAATTTAAAGTCTTCTTAGAAGCGTGAGCTGGTGCCGAGTCTTGGTGAAATATCCAATCACCAGCAGGATATAATCTTTTTGCGTCAGTCAAAAGTGGCTTCAAACAATTCCTAATGTAATATTCCGAGTTAATTTTAGCACCAGGCTCAACAAATATTGGCGTTGTGGTTCCATAATTCGATATTCCCATGAACACCATAACTCCCTTCGGATGGGACTGTTTTGTGAATACGTCCAATTCTTTTGCCGATTGCTCACGTCTCAAGTACTGAACTTTTCGTTGGCCATCAGCATTTGTTAGATGGAACCATGCTTCATCGACAGTGATGTATTTTTGCCATTTATCACAATTTAGTAAGTGATACAATCCTAGTGAGCGCTGGTGCCGTTTAATAATTGTTTCTTCAGAAATATGATGTCTCCTTGGTTTCTTCATTAATTTCAGGTTTAATTTTTTATTTAGATTATACCGAATGATATATTCAGATGTTTTGAAATGATTAGCCATATGTTGTAGTGTCGGAGGATTCGTTTTTAATGCCATTTTCTTTAAATTCGATAATTGTCGATTTGTCAGAGCTGGCTTCTTTCCGCTGCCTTTCTTCCGAATTTTGGATTTAAGTTCTGGGATTCCATTTTTTTTGTAGTTAGAGAGTGTACCTTTCGAAACACAAAAATTTTGGTCTTTACACCTTTTTTGTATCATAGCAAAACTACATTGTTGTTTTAAAAGCTTAAAAATTATGATTTGTTGCTCTTTAGTTAACACCATGTTTGTAACTGACATTAGAGAAAAACAAAATTGACATCGATAAGTTCATATCGCGTGCTCTATGGAATACTTTGAATTTTGTTTAAAAAAATAACTCTTATTGGTGAAAATTGAATTTAAATTCGTTCAGTTTTTCAATCACGGTACCGGTATATGTCCTCATTGTTCGAAAACATTTTGTAACGGCTCTGCGAAAATCGACACATACGACAGGTACATTTAATGGAAGCAGAAGTAAAAACCAAAAATAATCACATCTTTTGCCCCCTGTGCTCGGACAACAAGAAACCTATTCTAACATACGCCTTATTAATGGAACACTTGACCAATTTTCACAATGTAATAATTGAAGAAGAAACTTTGACTTTTGCTAACTATGAAGAATTTAATACTTGGAGGACATTCGAAGAACGAAATGTGAATTATGTAAAGCAGAGAGTACTTCAATGTTCCGATAAGAAGGTCATTTACTTTCATTGCACACGAAGTGATACCTATGGTCGGTAGATTATCTTATAAAAAAATGGTTTGTTTAATAAACTAATGTTTAATTTAAGGTTTTAAGAGTGTAAGTACTGGTAAGCGAATGATGAAAAAAGGAGGAACCATCAAAATCAACGGTATTTGTCCATCAAGAATAATTGCACATTTTGGTAATAATGGTAACTTGAATATGCTTATAAATTATTTATATATTGTCATGTTTTGGATATCAGAGATGGGGGGTCTGATGTAATTGGGTCTATTTTGTGATAAAATACTCATTACTTAATATTCAAATAAAAGACCATCATGGTATTTAAATAATTACACCTGAATCTTCTTGGCACTTCCGAGTAATGAACTGCTTGCATCAATTCAATCTAAGAATACAACAAACGTAATTTTGTATACACACATATTTAGAAAAAGGATGTAAAAAGCAAAAGAAGGATTATTGGTTTTTTCAAATAGAATTTGGGAAGAAATTGAATATTATTAATTTATTTGTAAAAGAGTAGGATAGCGCTAAAAGAAGTGTTTTGCGTTTAAAAGAATTTAGTGCGCGGGCTTATAGACGATTTGGTGGGATGGAAAATGGATAAGGAAGCGTGAAGGGGAGCGAACGATCCGCCAGACAGTAAAGACGTGATTTTTGAAAAATATTAAATTTTGGAAATGGTTTAATTTTTTGTAAAGTTTGGAATTATTGTCAAATGTTGTTGATGATTCATGAAGAATATAAAAAGCGTTAAGAAAATGTGTGGAAAGTTTCGATTGGTTATTTCAATGGTGGTTGGAAAATTTTGGTGACCGCTGACAATTTTTTATGGTTATGTTTGGAGATTGGAAAATTATTCAAGATTATGAATTTATGGACTTACCTGAACATTTATCCAGTAATCCGAAGAAAATAAATCAATCGTTTATCTTGTCTGGAGTTTTTCCTTGTATGGAATTGGAATCAACTTTATAATCGCTTCCACGCTGCCTGTTTCACTGCACATCGATGGGACCCGACAGTCTAGACTTCGGTAAGCCAATTTTTGTGTCGACAAAGTTTACTTAAATTTAACGTTAGACAAATAAAGTTCGCGCGTGAATTTAAAAACGGGGGTTTATAAACTTTTCTTATGTTATATTTGTAAATTTAATTTGTTCCAATTTATGAAAAGTCAGTCTTTTGTTTTAAATGATTATATTTTGTTTAATAAATTACAATATTGTATCTACAAGTAATTACGTTTATTTTTGATTTAACTTTATGCAGCAGTGAAGTCCAGATTAAGCAGGTGTAAGGTACAATAAGTTTTATTTTTTCGTTTCATTGAAGTTACTAATTTAAAGTAGCTTGTACGAGTATTTTGACTACATGGATGAACCCAATTTTACGACCCTTATTATTGAGTAAGTGCTAAGAGCTAAGTCGAGGAAGTTTTTTTTTGAATTAAGAGCCATACCTTTTTCTCGCTATATAAAATAATTTCTACAGTAGCAAAACATGGGAATATTATATTCCTTTTCATTTGTTATAATTTCTAGGTCAAGTTGTAGTAAATTTTGTTAAAACTCATGCTGGACATAAAGAAGATGATTTTAGAAGTCAACGTTTAACAAAGGCACAAAAAGAGAACTATGCGATAAGTTAAAAGCTGATGTGTCAAAAGAAAGAATCATAAAAGAAGCAAGAGAAGTGATGGGGAAGGCATTAAAAAGAATTAATTTTTTGAATCATCAAGACTTGACAAACGTAGCTACAACATTCAACATTGAATCGTATCTCCATTTTTGCCCTTCTGGCCAAATTAACTTCCCTGGGATTCGGACCTGATGTTATTAAATGGTTAGAAAGCTACTTATCAAATAGGATTCAAAATGTGAGAATTCAGAATTTCCTCTCGTTGGATATTATGGTACACTCTGGTGTCCCACAAGGTTCCCACTGCGGACCTATTTTGTTCTTGCTCTTCATCAATGACATTGGTCGTTATATTAGGTATTGTTCTTTTTTATTATTTGCCGATGACCTAAAAATCTTCAAGACAATCGCGTCCGCTGAGGACTGTAGGTTACTACAATTGGACTTGGACAACCTGTATCGGTGGTGTGCCGATAACAATTTATTGCTCAATCTCGATAAATTTTCAGTTATCACCTATAAAAAAACGTAATTGCGATCCATTTAATTACAACCTAAACAGTGTTCAATTAAATCGTGTATTTGAAATAAATGATCTGGGTGTTAGAATAGACTCTGGTCTATCGTTCAAGAGTCGCATTGCAATAATATGCAATAAGGCTCTTCGCACACTAGGCTTCATACGTCGACAAAGTAGATTTTTCTCTGCTAACACAGTCAAACTACTTTATTTTTCACTAGTTAGGTCGCAACTTGAATATGCGTCAAGCGTATGGTTCCCCTACTATCAGGTCAGTATTTCGAGGATAAAACGTGTCGAACGTAAGTTCCTAAAATACCACCACTTCAAATGTAGCAGAATAGCAGATGAGTTCTCTTATGAAGCGAGCCTAATTCAATGTAGGAACAAATCTTTGGAGTATTACAGAAGAACCGTAACCGAACTTTGTGTCGTCCATCGTCTTTTACATGGAGAAATCAGCTGCAGTTTTCTTCGAGATCGATTCAATTTTCGTGTTGCTTGCCGTAATACAAGACTTACCGATGTGTTTACAATCAGTCATCACCGTACAAATTATGGTTTAAACAGCCACATCACGAGAATGTGTCGCACAACAAATAGATTGAATAACTTCCCAAGTTTCGACAACGTCCACAGCTCGTTTCACAGGTTTAAAGAGTGCATTATGAGAAGATTAAATGCACTTGAACCTAGTTAAATTGTTACTACTTTGCTTTATGTATTATTATGTATTTCTTGCTAATATGTATAATTAAATTGGTTTATCCGTAGATTATATTAAAATAAAATAAAAAAATAAATAAAGTGTGCAAGAGAACCCAAACATTTCAATTCGCTATCGTGCTCGACAACTTGGGCTTTGTCCGCCCACTACATGGAAAATTTTACATCAAGATCTTGGTTTACATCCTTACAAGATCCAGTTGGTTCAAGAATTGAAGCCTAATGATCATCAATGGCGTCGTGCGTTCTCAGATTGGGCTCACAGCTAATTGGAAGTGGATCCATTTTTTTACCGCCAAATTTTGTTCAGGCACGAGGCACATTTCTGGTTGAATGGGTATGTGAACAAGCAAAATTGCCGTAGGTATATGGACTGAAACCTATCCGGAACATTATCTTGAGACATCATTGCATCCATTAAATTTGACTGTTTGGTGTGGAATACACGCCAACGGCATCATCAGTCTATATTTCTTTCGAAATGAGGAAGGAGCTGCAGTTACGGTAAATGGTTTGAGATATCGACACATGCTCAATACATTTTTGTTTCCAAAAATCCAAGAGTTAAACATCGACAACTTATGCTTCCAACAGGATGGTGCTATGTGCAACACAGCCACAGAAACCATCGATTTATTGAAAGGACAATTTGGTGACAACATTATTTCAAAAAATGGTCCTATCCAGATTTTTTTTTTTGGGGTATGTTAAATCCATGATTTATGCTAACAAACCAACAACTCTGGAAGCATTGGAGGCCAATATTCAGCAAGCCATTTATGAAATAAGGCCAGAAATATTGGAAAAAGTGGTCAACAATTGGACTGATTGGATGCACGGGCCGGAAATAATTTTCAAATCATAAATGGGATTAAATTTACTTTCATAAAAAAATAATCAAAAAACCATCCATCAATTTTTTAATGTTTTATTTCAATTTGAAGTTCTCTGAAACCTGGGCCGACTTCAATCGCAGAAAAGCCAACTGCGCAGGCTCCAGTCCAGAAAGGCCTTGTACCAAAATGTTCCACGACAAACGCTGGGAAGCGACGCTACGGCTAGCTTTAATAGAGCACAATAGGGGGGGGGGTCAAAGGAGACTCTGACTCCGACCTACCGAAATTAAAGCCAAGGCGCCACGTACTTATTGTCGCTCACTAAAGGTGTTTGCCTGAAAGTACGAAAGCTGAAATGTAAGAAAAAAAGAAACGCGTTGTCGTGTTAACCAAAATTTAATTAAAAAAAAAACAAACACCAGGGGTGCTGAAGGCATCAATACACACAACAATCAATAAAATAAATTGTCAAAAAAAAAACCAAAATATTGTCAGGCGCAGCTGAAGTGGTAAACGTCGCCGTCAGATCTGATGACGCTCTCAGTTATATTACAAGCACATCCGGCAAACAATAAAATAATAAAGTTAGGATGACGTTCACTTCGTTGACGGCGTTGATCAAATTGGCAAAGAAAAAGCCGCCGAAGCGATATCGGTGACTGGTTTCCAAAAATACAAAACTCAATTCCAATCAACCGAACACAAGCCAGACAATCCAAAATCCCGTAATACGGTATCAAAAAAATGTATTAAAACTACTTGAAATTGGTCGAAATGGCTCTCTGGTCCCAAAATCTTCGTCAACTCTATAATTTACCAGCCAGTAACTAATATGGCGTTCGCTAATCTGCTTTTATCTGCCTTTTATCTATTTTTAGTTTCCCCAAAGCTTGAATTTTTAATGTACAGAGTACTACAACATATTCGACCCCAACCATGATACTAATCAGACCGATATGAATAAGCCGGAGTCGAAAAGAAGGTTACATCTCGTGCAGCTAAAAAAACACCCTAAACATATATTATTATTGATTATAACAAACTTATTTTTAATAAGTTTAACATTTTATTGCAATATGCCATCATGTCTAATACCCATGATATTAGACCCATGATACCCATGATATTAGTGAGGTAGAGGTAAATAAATACGTGCTACGTTTTATAGAGAAATTTCTAATCTAAATGCTAAATAGTTAGGGAACATGTGGGAAGCATAGAAAGGGAAAATAAAAACTCGCGATTTAAAAACAGCTCTAGCACATATAGTGAATTATTTTAAACCTAAAAGTAATTGTGCCATAGCTTTAATGTACTTTCCGTACATTAAATTCGGCCATTTTTATTGATATTTTATACAATTAAACTCTTTGTGCTAAGTGCTAATATTATATTAACTTTATCAAAATTCTATTCTTTTAGCTGCTTTATGTTACGATAATTCAATCAGAAGCATAATTTAGGTTAGGCGGGCAAAGTGAAAAAGTTGCCCTAGATTTTCTTTAATTTTTTTGTTTCACGTTTAATTTTTAATAATCGATTAATTAATTTGTAATTTAGCATAGAAATTGTTAATTGACACGCTTAAATTATCACAATGAATTCTATTTTTTATTGGACGTTAAAGAAATCCTTTCCACGCTGCCCCGCACGCTCTTAAAATTTTAAATATAATGCTTATGTGAAACGATACATTTTAATTGTTCCAATCTTTGACGCATTGAAATGCCACCAAAAAGTACGTCAAAACCACACCAAAGAACTGAAACAGAACAATAGCATAATGAATGTAATACAAATGAAATACTATACGAGTAATATGGTATTTTGGTCAATAAATACATAATGTACACTTACGGGTCCTAGCGTTTGTAATCCTGGAGAATAAACTTCAGATACCCGTATTTGAATTTTATGACGTGTCAACATTTTAATAGTTGTTTCCACCTAGTATAAGAAGTTTTAGTTAGGTAATAATTATAATTATGCTACTACGATATTATACCTCCATCGCTTCTTCACGATGTAGTTTACTAATTGGGAATTTGTAAAGAAAAGATAACATATCGTAATGCTGAAACAGATTTAATATAGTTTGATGTAGAGATTTTGTAAAAAAACTTCATTTAATTAAAAAGAATCCCACCACGTATGAATTATTCAACCACTCCCTCTTTTCGCCCGAATCCCAACTACTATGCTGTATAAGCACAAGTGCAACAAACTGTGAGCATCACTTATATACAGCGTAAATTGTAGCCCTCGTATTGGTTGAAAACCATATTATGAATTGAATGATCACACCAGTTGTATATTAAATAGCTAAACTCTACTTCTGCTGAAACATCATTGAGATACTTACTATGTTAGCCAATTTTTCTACGACGCTGAAAAGATAAGTAATTACGCCAAGAGCTACGCATAATTGAACTGGTATCTTCCACATATCTTCTAATTGATACCTTTCTGAATGTAATAAACCATATATGGTACCTAACCAGCACGTGATATCCAACACAACACTCAGCAAAAGAATTATTAATAAGCTAGGACTTAGAAATTTCCCAAACCACTTATTAGCGTTAACTACCATAGATACGATCAATCGATAATGTCTCAATAACTTAATAGTGTAAAACTTCATTTGAATAGCTTTTCTATTTCCCACATTTGCATAAGCAATCCTTTCTGCTAACTTTTTCATTACAAAGTCTTGACAGTTAAAAAGAATTTTGATGTAGAGGCCCAATAAAAGGACAAGCAAATTGACAAACATAACTTCGATGTTTAGAAAAAAATATACCAGATTGTCCAGAATTTTTGAAATTGGCAATGCGGGATTCGAATTTCCGATGACCACTATTGCGAGCAAAAATATAAACCAAGCAAGACAAGAATATGACATAATTATATCCTGCAGACAGTCACCTTTCCGTAATAAAGGTTCTTGTAAATTTAATTTCCAGTTTTCCAAATAACGGTTTGTGACTAAGATGGCTATTTTAAAATATTTTGATTTGTAGTAACAGCACAACATATCTGAAAGTGGCCGAATAATATTGAAAATATAAGCTGTGTTGAAGACCAATGCTATAATATCAAGGTTGTATCTAAAATTATTAATCAAATATCCGTAGTAAAGAATAGCGGCGATCGACATGATAAATATAAAAATACATATTACTGTACAAAATGCTGATTTCTTTGTTTTAATTTTTATCTTGCCATCTTTGTGGTAACATTCAAAGTCGAACGAGGGAATCCCACAGAACGACGTGTACCAAATTGTACGTTTTATCACACAAACCACACAATTTTCTTCAAACATTATTATAGCTTCTTGTAGGAAATTATTTTCCAACTGAATGGAAAGTTTTACTCGTATGTTGGTTTATTGTCGTTATCATGATTAAGCTTTTTTACATTATAGTATTAAATTATTCAAACGTGTTTAACAGTTTAAATTATTAGGTTAAGCGGTCTACAAAATGATCATTAGATAGAATGTTACCTTGTGTTTTCCATTAACAAGGTACTAACGAATTACACTTGAAACATTTTTATTTACGGTTTTATAACAGGGTATAGAATGACTTTATTTTTGGTTTTTTCCAATCATTAGCTAGGTATAACCAAATTAAAAGAAAACGATTTTTCATCTATTTATTGATAGGAAAGTTATTAATTTAAAAAAAATGTGTGAAAAGGGAACTTTATGAAAATTTTTAAAATAAATATCGTTATGGACCATACTATCGATAGAGATACATCATATTAATGAAATCAAATATAACCAAGCTGTGATAGAACTGTGGGTAGTTCAA
Organism: Podabrus alpinus; assembly: GCA_932274525.1. Lineage (NCBI taxonomy): Eukaryota > Metazoa > Arthropoda > Insecta > Coleoptera > Cantharidae > Podabrus > Podabrus alpinus. Next base: position 101,702,425 of record OW026452.1, read on the forward strand.
TTAAAAGTTTTGGTAATTCATTATTGTTTCATCTTTCGTTGATTTGGAACATCTTTTAGTTTTGTCTGTGTAAAGACAAAACCGTTGTAGTATACCTAGTCCAATTTTCTGCAAATTATTGTTAATTTATATAAATCAAATAATTTTATTAAAAAATACACGACAATATATTTCCAAAATATTATGATTTAAGAATGAACTTATAGCAATTAAGGGTGGTTACCTGCTGTGAACAGTCGTTTTCAAGCTGATTTTTAGGAAGAAAACTGTTACAGCTATTGAGCTAAAATTTAGGATACTTATTTATTCACATTTAAACTAACACCTAAAATTTTTGTAAAGCTTTTTATTGAAAATTGTACAAGGTACAGATCGACGCGTAAAGGGTCATTCACATCCACGTAACGTACGTTCCGGACATACGAGTACAATACGTAACGTAAAAAACGTAGTTTTTTATTTGCCATTCACATCCACTTAGTTTACTATGTTTATACTATGTTTCCATAGAAACGAAAAGCATTCACAGTTGATTCACAGCATTGACAGAATTATTATATAAAGTGTATTCAGACAGTATCCCGCCAAGTTCTCAATTACTACAAGTCGACAGAGGACATCTTTGCGGATAACAACATTTTATTTCAACTCTTTTTATTTAAATTGTTTAATTAAATTAATTTTAATTAATTTACATTTTTATTTCTCTATCAACTAAATGTTCAAAATCTATTAAAATGACGTCACGTTAAATTTAAAAATTAAATTTTTGGGCTAAGGGAAATTATTAAAAAGAACTAACAAAGGAAAACTATTATATACTTCACCACCCAATGTGAATTTTGTTTTTAATGATGTAGCCAATTTCGAAAAAGGTTTGTAAACCAAATTTGAAGATATTATCTGTTCATAATATTTTCTGGATTCGTTATACGAAAAAAAAAGATCACCTACCAGAAGATTCGAACCGCTTGTCTCAGGATTATGAGAGAAACACTTTACTCACGGTGCTGCGAGTTGTGTTCTAAAATTGTGATGTTATAAAAATTATGAGCAGATTCTATTATCTGTTGGCCGCATGACTTTCATATTCTCAACACATTTTGAATTGCAATTTTTTATGATTATATTAAATAGTGTTTTCTGGGAGGAATTTCTAAATTAAAAAAACGTGTTAAAATATAGTTGTCACCAAGGTTTCCAATTTTGCGACAACTACATTTTATTTCAACTCTTTTTATTTAAATTGATTAATTTAATTAATTTAGATTTTTCTCTATTAACTAAATGTTCAAAACCTCATATTATGAGGTTTATATAAAATGACGTCACGTGAAATTTAAAAATTAAATTTTCGGGCTAATACGAATTATTAAAAACAATTACATTCTCAATGCATTTTGAATTGCAATTTTTTATGATTATATAATAGTAAATTGTTTTTCAGGGAGGAATTTCAAAATAAAAATAAACGTGTTAGATAAACTTTTAAATTTCTATAAACTTTTTATTTTTCAACTATGGAGAATTACAAATAAATACATAATGTAGGTATAATGCTTTCTTAAAATTAATGTAAAGAAATATTTTTAAAAGGAATCTTAATCCACATAAGTACCTGAATATAATACAGGTGTTCTATTGTCATAATATAACGGTACAACGGTTCTGAATGTAGTACTTTTTCTAAATTTTTGCATTACTTGCATTAAATCATTTTTCGACCATTTAGTTTTAGATTTATTTTTTAAACGGTAATTTTCCATTTCTTCTTAAAGCTATCCAAAAAAGCTATGTTACAATTAATTTATAAAATATTAATCTAAATTTTTCCTTTATATACTATACATAATTATATAGTAATTGATCTAATCTGAACATTATAATATTTTATAACACCACGTGTAAACTTCTTACCTATTCTGTACTATAATCATTGTCATTTTTCATAAGCACCTTCGTAGCTTAGTTGTCATCGACATTGGCTTCAAACCAAATAGAACGATTAGGCGGTAGTTCGAATCCCAGCCAGGACCCAAGTAAATAAGTAAGTAAAAAAAATTGTACACTTTATATCAGTGGCGGCTCGTGAGAAATATGTTTGGCTGTTCTGCATTATAAAAAAGGGAAGGTATCAGTAAAATGCTAATCTCAAAAAATAAACTTACTTATTGCCCTTTTTTAAGCATTAATGGCGTGCGCCGGTGCTTGCTTGTGGCAAACTTAACTTATCAATAACTTTTTTGTTGAAATTCAATATTCCCGAGTAAATTTTTTTTCTATCGACATTATCGAAAGACACAAACGGAAAACAAAACAAAGCGTTCTTACGATTACAGCCACAAATCCATTTGTTCCGTAAATAAATATTCGTATTAAATTGTCTTTTATACATTTTACCTCGACTTGTAGTATATACCGGCAATTTCTTATCACTAATTGTTCTTGATAACTAAATTTAAAAATTACATTCATTTTTAAAAACGACCTTCTTCGTAAGAGATTTTAAAAACGACTAAATGAAATGCCTTAGTTAACTTATCACGTCATAATAATTCTGCATATTTGTTATTTTAAAAATAGAACTTTTACTTTGTAATTTAAACAGCCCTTTGTGTGCGGTTCGAAATAAAACAAACGACGCAAACATTTTTGTAACAATAAGTTTTATTTAAGCGCACAAAAAGTTTTGTAATGTTAACTAATTTTCGAAAAAATCCTATTTTTACGGGTTATGAGAGAAGCTGAGTTAATAAATAATATGAGTAATGTTAGTAAAAACCTAAGTCCAAATTTCTTGATCTACATTTTATTACAGAAAATTATAGTTTGAGAATTGTTTTACAATGCAGAAAAATCTCAAGTCCAAAATTATTATAAAATTTTATTAGGAATATTAGTAAATTCATAAGCATTCATTTTATCTAGTAGGTATAAAGCACATTATATCCATAATTTCAATTAAAGTTTATAATACAAGATCTTTCTTTAAAATATAATTGCACGAAATGCTAGCACCGGTTATAAAATACAACTAGTATAAATATCTTACTGCAAAGTGGCTGCGCTTGGGAGCAGAACGACAGTACATTCGATGCGTGTACGTATCAAGAGCAATAAGAATTATTATTGTATAAAAATACATAAATTTTAATTTTATGTATTCATAATTTTATTTAAAGTTGCAAAATCCGTCAAAAAATAATTTAACTACTGTTTTGCTATAAATATGTGCAAGAAACTTGGTGTAATTAAAAGTTTTTAAACAATTTGTTGCTTATGCCCTAATTTCACTGCAATTTGTTTAACAATTATTGATGAACTAATATTAAAATTAGTTTTTCTTTTCAAAATTCGAATTCTAAACTACCTCGAAACAAAATCATAAAAAATATACCACGTAAAACTATACCAATAATTGTTAGCATTGTAGTCTGCGTTTCATTACAGCTCGGCTGCGAACAAGTGTATAGCGTTCAAGTTACACAAACATTTTGATAGCGGACTGGACGTGTATTTATTATTACACTATTTATGTGACTAGCTGTTAAATTATAACTGATATGCTAGCGAAAATAAGAAACACACTTTCAAAGCAAAGCTGATAAGGCACCATTCTTTATAATAATTTAAATCTGATTAAGGTTATAATTATATAATTAATTATGCAAGTATTGGTATTTTTATTATTATTTTTGGTGGTTCTGCAGCTCTACAGCTCCTATGGTAGAACCGCCACTGCTTTATATAAAATTTCAAATAATTTTCAGATTACCGCACGGAGGACAACATGGACAATCAATAATAGTGAATTACGTTATTCAATGAAAATAATAGTTCACAATGAGTGCGTGAGAACTATACAAGAAAAAAATACTAGTTTCAAAAATTAAATTTTTTTAAATTTCAAATTAATAACGGTACCTTAAATTAATTTTTGTGCACATGATACCTTAAATTAATTTTTGTGCACATGATGGCAAAGGTGAAATTTTTTTATTTTATAAAAAAAAGCCTGCATGAAAACTTTCTCAGAAAAAAAGTTCCTGGCAAAAAGCTGTCACAGGTGTCTGCCAGGAACTTGTGACAGTTTTTTACCAGGGACATGTGACAGTTTCCTGTCAGGAACCTGTGACAGGTTCTTGCCAGCAACTTGACAAGATACTGGCAGCCCTGGCGCAAGTTTGCCACAAGCTTGTGACAGCAATTTCACAAGCGCCATTTTACTCAGACAGCAGCTGTTACAAGCTTGTGACAAGCTTGTTACAGCAACGACAGCAACCTGTGAGATTTTACTTGGCAAGCACCTGGCAGGCGTTTTACAGGCTTAAAATGTTACTTGGGCTTGTAAGTCAAATTGTTGTATTGCAGATTTTTCATGTTGACCGAATTTTTTGTAATTTTCAGGATAGATTTCTTATTTGAAGAGACGAATTTTCCACAACTTTCCAGAAGTTTTGCAATACAGAAGCTGTTTATGTAGGCACATTTCGCAGTGAATTTGAACATTGTGTTATCACTAAACCACTTTATCATGTTTCAATGGATTTTGAACTCTATTAACCTTTTTACCGATTTACGAGATAAAATTACAATTTTCACATAGAGTAAATTATGAGATACATTTTTATATAACCAGGTTTCTACATAATAAGTTATTTACAAAGAGATTTTGATTCAAAGTACACAAATTAGATAGGTTATGTTTTCAAGATAACAAATTGCAATAAATTTCATTATTTCTGTTTTAAAATGTCTTTATGTGAGATTTTGATGTGGTCATCTCATTTTTGAATCTATTTAACAGGTTTATATCTAGTATTCTGATCTTTAGAGATCTTTATTTGCTTGTAATATCATAAATAGTGTGAATGCTATTATCTCTTCAATCTATACTTATTAAAGTAGGTCAAACTTGTAAAATGTTATTATTAACTTATATATATATATTGAACTGTCTTCAACAAAATTACACAATTTACCAAATTTTTTACAATAAAATAAATTCAAAATTTAATAAAATAATTTTAACATGTCAATATTATAATTTCGTTATGCACAAAAATCTTTAATAGTCAAAATTTAACAACAAAATAATTCTTCAAATTTATTAAATTTAAAAGTCTGGAGTATTGTTCCAAAAAGACTAGTTTGTTTTTATTAAAACAAATAAAAATATTATTTGTATTAAAAAAATTTAAATTTAAATGATGTGTTTAAAGTCATGCGTGAGTTTTAAAAAACATAAGTGCGCGAACTGACACTCACAAAATTTGCAAAAATTACGATACGTCCATTACCGGACACATTTTGAAATTATGAGCCAGGATCAACCAAATCAACCAATCAGAGGACGTGAATCAAAAATCGCACACGCGTGGTAAGAAAATTTCGGCTACAAAGTTGGCATGGACGTATTCGTTTTTTTGGGGAATAAAGGATCAAGCGGTGATTTTTCAATCAAAAAGTGGATTATTTTAAAAGCGGATTTCAAAGTGGAATAAAAAGTGAATATTGAAAGAAAAGTTACGAAGTGGATCCTGTAAATGGTTTTAAGAAGTGGAAGCCTTCAGAATATTACAATTACGAGAAATAACAAGCGGTCAATATTAAATGAAAATCGATGGTTGCAAAATTAACAAAGATTTATTTGGAAAATTCAACGATTGTGGATTTGGTTTACATGAAAAATTGGTTTGAAAAATTGGAAATCAACCTACGTATAAAATTGGTATGTTTATCGAGTGTTATAAACAAAATTTAAAACAAAGACAAGGTATTTTGCATTTTTTTAAACATTTAAACAGTGAAATTTATGACATTAAAATACCATACAATTACATGTGTATTTGAAAATTGAATGAATTTTTTATCTCTGAACAATTTATTATAGAGGCGCAAATTAATTCTTTATGTGTAAAAACAATATTTCATTTAATAACCCATATTTGTATTGTAAAGAAATTTTATTAAACAAAAAAAATTTTGATAAAATTGAAGAATTGAGTTATTTCAAAACAAAATTATCACAGGTAAAAAAAAAACTGAATTTTGAGTGTGACGAGAAAATAAAAGTTAAAAAATTAAATCTTTCAAAATTTATATCTGCCGTGACTTCGAAATCAACGAACGGAACACCACAATATACACGGTTTATACCGCAATACGCGGCTTCCCGGTTCTCAAACGCCATCCACCTCTGTCAAGAGCGTCTTCCTCTTCTACTTGGTAGGTTTCCATTCCTCTTCTTATACCATCGTTCCAAGATCTTCTTGGTCTTCCCCTTTTTCGTCGACCGGGAGGTTTCCATCTCCAGATCTTCTTTGGCCATCTTCGATCTTCCATCTTGAGCACATGTCCGAACCATTTTAAGCCTCTTCTATCTATTCTGTCTGTAACTGTATCTTGGGTCCCCATTCTTCTTCGTATTTCTTCGTTTGTAATATGTTCCAGTCTTGATACCCTGGAACTTCGTCTCAGATAGTCCATCTCTACCGCCTGAAGTTTTTTCTTCATATCTTCTTTAATTACCCATGCCTCACTACCATAGCAGAGCACCGATTCCACCATTGCCCTGCCAATATGTTTCTTGGTTTTCAATGCGATGTGCCTATTTCACCAAATTGAATTCAGAGCCCCTAGCACTTTCCGACTGCTCTCTATTCTTATTATTAACTTAGAAACTGAATTATTTGCCTCGGGTTGGTACATTTTGAATCCCAGCAGTATTTATTAGTCCTTCTTTGGCTCTTGAAATGATAACGACGTCGTCCGCATAGGCTATCACTTGTATTTCTTTGTTTATCAATGTTCCTGTACATCCACTGCTTCTAATTATTTTTTCTAGTGCAATGTTAAACAGGGTCGCCGACAAGGCGTCACCCTGTCTCACTCCTCTGTTCACATCAAAGCTGTTTGTTTCACCTACATTCGTTCTTACGGTGACTCTCGATTTCTTCATTGTCATTGAAATTAGTCTTATCAGTTTAGGTGGAATTTTATATTCTTTCATGACACTCACTAGATTGCATCTACCTACGCTGTCGAACGCCTGCTTAAAGTCCACGAACAGCATATATATTGCAATGATGAGGTGGTAACGGATAAACCCCGTCAATAGCAATGTTATAAACTTTATGTAATAATTGAATTCCTCGGCTAGATGAATTTGTGTACATGAAACTTACCTTTTCTCAGGCTTGGGTTCTTTCCGTAATCACGTAAATAAATGCTGAAAAATAAAGTATGATTCGGAACGCAGGTATCTTAAATAATTATCCGTTTTGTATTAATTTATGATTTTATTTTTATCAAATGTAAAATGAATTCTATTAGTAATAAAAGTTCTTAATTTTATTAACAATTTCTTAATATTACCCCAATTATTAATAATTAAATACACGTGGTTCATAAATTTTTGATGACCGCACTGAATTTTAAAATAAAAAAGTTGTATGTGAAAGTACCTTTACTTTGCTGGTTATTTTCTTGTTGGTAGTACAATTTACCATCAAACTGCAGTATCATTCCTTGTCGATGACCTCGCCTTATCACAAGTAAATTAGGATTAATTATTTTGTTAAACCTTTGCCTCGTGGTTCTCGTGTTCGGTTTTCTCGAAAAATATTGGTGATCGTTGGATATTTCTTCTCAAATTTACTTTTATGACACGTAAGTACACTATTTATACAATATTTACTAATTTTCTTCCTGTTTTAACCAAAATTTTCACAATAATTATATTTTCTCTAGTCGCACATTAAATCATCATCCACCATTACGTGAATTTCAACAGGAAGCCTTTTTGATTGTTTTACCATCGCAGGTGTTGCGTATTCACCGCTACCTTGATTTTGTAAATTCAATCATTACGAAAAATCGATATTTTGGTAGGTTGACCTTCAACTTGTTAACCGCGTAAATTTGAATTGTGTTGAAAATTAACTTTTGCTGTATTTTAGGTTCGTTCATCTTTTTCTGCACATTTATTGATTGTTTACTGGTGAAATTGTTCAAATATGGATTATCGCATAACCGTTCACTGAATTTATGAGGAAAATCGCCACCTTACGTAAAATTTGTATTTATAATTTTAACCTTAACAAATTTTTATACTAACTACTTAATTAACAATATTTTCATGTGAATTATTATTACTTATTATTAAACAAATTGATTTTAATGATTTTAACAATATTTTTACTATAACGGATATTAAATGTTTACATTGATGATTTATTTTTGTTGACACCTGCATTACGTGAATGAATTTTTAAATTATGCTTTTGATCATGACTTGTACTTGATATAAGAGAAAACCTTTCCATTTTGATTGGTGCGTTTCATGCAAAACCTTTATTATAAACAAATTTTGACTTGACGTTCGTATTACTATTGACGTTGTTCATGCGGGTCACCGCAATATGCATATCCATTCCATATTCGTGAGCCTTCTCTTGTATTTGCTTTATTATATGTAATGCATCTACTGTTGATCTTCCTCTTCTGAACCCAAACTGATATTTTCTAACTATCTCACGGGTATATTCTATAAGTCTATTGTGTATAATTGCTGATAGGATCTTATAAGCAACATTGAAAAGCGTTATGCCTCGGTAATAGGGAAGATGCATAAATTTTTTTTATAGCGTAGTTGGATCAAAAATAACTAGATATACTAATTAATGCTATTTAATTTATTTATTTTCGTTTTGATAATAATTTAAAAAATATTTAAAAATCCGTCAATTTGAATTGAACGAAACGACCGCGCAATTTTCCAAGTGACTGATGACGTCACAAGTTAAATTTTACATTCATTTATGTTATTTTTCTGTGGTTTTGTGCTTTGAAAGTTGAAGTTTGTTAGTGTTAAAGCTGTTATTTATCATAATTAAATCAATTAAAAACAAGAAAGTTAAAAAAGTACTCTACATGAGTAGAATAAACATGAAAGTGAGGTTATTGCAAGCAAGCAAGCAAACGCGTTGCGTTTAAAGTCACATGATTTATTTTAAATTATCATTGAATTTTAAAATGGATTATTTATAACAAAATACAATAAATAGAAGTTATTTTTGCTGATTTGATATTTAATATATAGGATTAATCGGAAAATACTGTTTTAACTAAATTTTTTTATTCATGCATGTTCCCCATTATTGCACTCCTCTGCACTTCCTTTTTTTTAATCGTTACAATAACTCCTTCATTCCAATTGTCTGGCATGTCTTCTTGAGTCCATACCTGTTTTATCAAATTGTATATTTCATTCTGTACTTCTTCTCCCCCATTTTTGATCATTTCTGCGTTAATTTCATCGTTACCAGGTGCTTTTCTGTTTTTAGCCTTTTGATTGCCTCCATGATTTCTTCTTTTGTTGGTTCGTCAATCTTGTCCTCAATTTGTGTGTCTTCTGCTCTATCTTGCTCTCTTTCTTCCATTCGTGGTGTGTTCAAAAGTTTTTTAAAGTGATTCTCCCATATTTCTTTAATCTTTCCTGGTCTGTTTTCAAGTATTCCATCCTCGTTCATTATTCCTCTGTTTCTTATTGCGTATGTTTTTCTTGTGTTTCTAATTTGTCTATAAAATTTCCTTACATCGTTATTCATCCTACTTGATTCGATATCTCTCATTTTCCCGTCAACCCATTCATTTTTCTTTTGTTTATATAGTTTATAAGCTTTTTTTCGTTTTTCCTTGTACTCTTTTAGGTGTTCGTGTTCGTTTTAGGTCTTAGCCATTTAATTCTTGCTTCTCTTGTAATTTCATTCATTTTTTTGCATTATTCGTCAAACCATACCTTCGATATTCCTTTCTTTTTATAACCTAGTACTTCTTTTGCACTTGTTTTAAGGCTCTCAGCAATATTGTTCCATGTCGCGTTTATGCTGCTGTTATCTCTTCTACCTTGCAGTTCTTTAGTTACCGTGTCTTCGTATTTTCTTTTGCTTACTTCGTTGCTAAATTTTGCAGTCTCTAGTGTCTTTTTTGTTTCATGTTTTTATTTTCTATCATTATTTTTTGTTTAATTTCTACTACTACTAGAAGGTGATCCGTATCAGCATTTGCGCCCCATACGATCGCACGTCTCTTATTGATGTAGCTCGTCTCCTTGTTATCAATACACGGTCGATTTGGTTTCCATCCTCGCTACTACATCCAGGCCACATCCATGTAACTTTGTGCGATTTTTTATGCTCAAACTTTGTGCTGCTGATAACCAAATCAAGCGCTGCTGCTAAGTTACACAACCTATTTCCGTTATCATTAGTTACAGTGTGAATTGTGTGCTTTCCGGCCAGATCTTCTACGTGTTTCTCTTTTTCTATCTGTGCGTTAAAATCGCCAATTATAATTATTGTATCGTGTCTTGGTATCCCGCCATGTAGCACTTCCAGATCGTAGTAGAATTGTTCCTTCTCATCATCTCCGCTTTCTTCTGTCGGTGCATAAACGTTTATTATCGATAAATTGTTCGGTTTCATTCTGATTCTTACATATGACATTCTTCCTCCCATTGGTTTAAATTGTAATATCTGTTTCACAAATCTCTTCATGACCAAGAAACCCGTACCATTTCTTCCTTGTTTTTTTCCTCCAGTGTACAGGAATACAAAGTCCTCTTTTCTTATTTCACCCTCATCTTTCCATCTTGTTTCTTGCATCGCTACCACTCCGATATTATATCTTAGCATTTCTTTTGCGATCTCATTCAGCTTTCCAGGTTTTAGTAGTGTCCTGACATTCCATGTTGCTACTCTGTTCACTTTTTTTCTTTTGTTTTGTCTTTTCTTTCCTTTTTTTGCTCGTTCCATCTCTATAGTTCCTGTTCCATGCCTCGTTTGTAATTCTTCTCCATCGGCGCCCTCTGGAGCAACTGTTTGGAGATTTCCAGTTGCTCCACCATCCTCCTATATCAGTTTTTTGTGTGTTGGTCTTGGTCAGTGTCTATTTTCAAAGTATTGTCCTTTCTATCCCATTTATATACTCTACCCTGCTTGATTATTTTCTGATATCCTACCTTAACTTTTTCTCCATTTCTCATTTCAGTCTTAGCCAAAGCCCATATCTGATTTTGTATTTCTTTTTCTTTGATGGTCAAGTCGTTCTCGATATAAGTGTTTGTACCCTTGAGCTTGTTCTTGTTTTCCATTATCATTCTTTTCTGATTGAAGTCTTTCATTTTTGCAACGAACACCTGTTTTCCCGTATCTCTTCCTACCTTAAAAGCATCCACAACCTCAACCTGTATTTGCATTTTGCATTTTGTTATTCAAAAAATTCTCTATCTTCCGTGGTAAAGAAATCCCGTAGGATAACTTGAAGATAAATTAGGATTAGTGGCAAGAAGTACCTCTCCTAATTTATGTTTGAGTAACACCCATGTGTAAGTTTAAGTGAATACTGACTTTATTAAATTTACATACAATTATTTATACAAACTTATTGTTTACATTATCACATTCCAATTCAATTAATTAAAAGTTATTGTGATGTGTTATTTGCTTATTCATCAAATTCCTACAACTAAATAGTTCCTATTTATAATTGTTACAATTTGTAACCTACATAGTACATATTATTGTAATGTCAACTTAGTGTTTTAGTTGACTAAGTAATTATTCTTTATTTATAATTTATTTCCGCATTATACATTTTTACCTTCCTATTTTTATTTATTTATCTACAGGATGGTTTGAAACGACAAACCAACCAACCAACAAAAAACCCTGTTTAATTGTAAATTGAACATATTGCCGCCTCCAAAAGAATGGCGTCTGGGATGTGTAGTGCCTTGCGGATTTGTTTTGGTAATTGGCTGTTCTATGATTTGTAATGTTGTGGGAATTTTAAGTTGCGCTTCTTGTAGCATTTTCTTAACATGGATTGGCGACGTCAATTCATGTAAGCTGCCACCCCCAAGTTTTGATTTTGATCTGATCCAACAATGATAATTTGTCAAACAGAATCCTAGTAATTTGATTATGATTGTTCCTGTAATTAACCTGAAATTATGAAATGATCTATTTTGTTTAGATGATGTGAATTTTCTTTACATGAACTGGCGATAGTTCATGTAAGCTGCCACCCCTAACTGTTTGAATTGGTCTACATCATTTTCTTCCTTCTTCTCTTTTTCCATCTTCGAATTTTCCAACGTCTTCTCCATTGTAATAGAATATCTCTGAGTTCTTGTTGTAATCTTGGACCTGTGTACATTTTTTCATTTAAACTTATTCCGTTGGTTGTTTTTGCTGATGCATCAAATACCACTCTTAATTTTGTTGTTGTACTTTCTTCTCGAATTACTGGTTGGTGAGGAATGTAGTATTTTCCTTGATTATTTTTTGGCACTAGTTGCATGTGTCCAAGGTCTATATATTCTTGCATGAATGCGTTGTATTGATTGCGAAGCTCATTGTTTCCTGCTTTGTCTAACTTCTTCTCTAATTGATGAAACCGTGCAAGCGCTCTCTGTTTCGATTCTCCTAATTGTGGTGGTTCGTCTTTGAATGGTATTTTCACTGTATAACTGCCATCCTGGTTTCTTTTTGTATTTTCTTCGTAATGTTCCTCACATATTTCGTTTTCCTTTGAAATTGGTTTATAACTCGCAGCTTCTTTTACTTTCATCTCTTCTTCCGTCTCCATTCTAATTGGTTTCATACTCGTAGCTTCTTCTTCAACCTCTTCTTTCAAACTTGTAACTTCTTCCTTCAAACTCGCAATTTTTTCTACTTCCATCTTCTCTTCCATCTCCATTGATCCATGAGTTGGATCGGCTATTACTTGATTTACCCATGCTTTTGATAATAATGCAGCTCTCAATATTTTTGTTTTTTCCTCGAATTCGTCGTAGGTTTCCTCATCTTCTTCCTCTGGCATTTGGTGCGAATTTGTAACTTTTTCTAATTCCATCTTCTCTTCCATCTCCATTTTTGATAATTCTGCCATCACTATTTTTGTTTTTACAATGAATTTGTCGTCTATTTTTGGTGATTTTTTGTTTGGATCGCTAGTTAAAAATCGCTTTGTTTTCTGCTCCAGTTCTTCCATTATTTCGTCGTATTTTTCGTATGCATTTGTGAATTGATTTCCAGTGAAATATTCATCTTGTTTCTCCTCTTCGTAAACCATTATTTCTAAGTTTGAATCCATAATTGCTTTCCATTGGGTTTCCAATTTGTTCTTGATTCGTTCAACTGTGATTTTTATAACTTCTTCTTGTAATTTCTTTTTTGCGAATTCCATAGTTTCATTTACGTAATGTAGTCTAATTTTTTGTGTTTTGATTCGTAGTACTTGATTCATCTCCATGTCTTCTTGTGCTGGTCCTTCGGGTTGTATTATTTGATGTGATATGTCTTCTTCTTGCTTCTTGACTGCTCGTTGCTTGTATTTGCTTGTGGCGTCGCTGTGGACCCTTGTATTGTACTTCTTCTCTTTGCTTTGGCGTCGCTGTGGACCCTTGTATTGTAATTCTTCTGTTTTCTTTGGCGTCGCTGTGGACCCTTGTATTGTAATTCTTCTGTTTTCTTTGGCGTCGCTGTGGACCCTTGTATTGTAATTCTTCTGTTTTCTTTGGCGTCGCTGTGGACCTGTATGTTGATTGTTTGGACCGTTGTATTGGACCGTTGTTTGTTTTATTCTTTCTTCTTCTTCTACGTGGACTGTATTTATGTCTGCTGATTTATCTTCTTAAGGTTCGAATGACCTTAAGAAGATCCGGTTCGAAGGACCATAAAGAACTCCCGTAGGATAACTTGAAGATAAATTAGGATAAGGTTGCAAGAAGTACCTCTCCTAATTTATGTGTGAGTAACACTCATGTGTAAGTTTAAGTGAATACTGACTTTATTAAATTTACATACAATTATTTATACAAACTTATTGTTTACATTATCACATTCCAATTCTATTAATTAAAAGTTATTGTGATGTGTTATTTGCTTATTCATCAAATTCCTACAACTAAATAGTTCCTATTTATAATTGTTACAATTTGTAACCTACATAGTACATATTATTGTAATGTCAACTTAGTGTTTTAGTTGACTAAGTAATTATTCTTTATTTATAATTTATTTCCGCATTATACATTTTTACCTTCCTATTTTTATTTATTTATCTACAGGATGGTTTGAAACGACAAACCAACCAACCAACAAAAAACCCTGTTTAATTGTAAATTGAACACGTGGTGTTACCTGTCCATCTATATTTAGATTCTTTATGATTACATTTTCTCTCTTCCTTTCTTTTTCATATTTTTGTATTTGATCTTCCAGAGCCATTATTTTTTCGTCTTGTGTATTAGATTTTGCTGTTAAATCCCCAATCATCCGCTCCATCTCGCATATTTTGCCATTTCAGTATTTTTCCATGGACTCGAGTTTTTCCTTTATTTCTTTACTTTCCCTATTACTTTCTTGGAATCCCTCATTTACCATCGTTGTCAAACTTGCCATCATCTTCTTTAAATCATCCATGTTTTTCTCGCTGTTTACTATTTCGCCTATATTGTTTGGTGACTTGGGTGTCAATTTACTTCTCTGGAATACCTCTTCTTCACTGCGTTCGTTATCCTCGTCTCTTTTCCGTTTGAAATAATCCCTTATTGATGGTGAACTGCTTGATCTTTCTCTACCAAATTTGTCTTTATTCATTTATTTTGTTAGGCAACCAATGCTACTTTCGATATCAATTTCCGTGTTATTAGCCTATACTACGTTTAATCCTATTATATAATTTATATATGGTTGTTTATTGATATTTCAATCTATATCGGCAATACGAATACCCGAGTCAACCCCTAGGAGATATTCGCATTAATATTATAATAGTCAAATTAAATTTTCACCACATAACCTGCAATACTTCAAACCGCTTGAGTTTTTGGCAAAAAAAGTTTTCCCACGGTACTTTTGGTATCTCCCACAGTTCCACAGCTTTATTCGATACTCATATACCAAATCATAGCTTCAATCCAATTCCAATCCTCTATTTTATCTCTAATGAAGTTTTTATCCCGTCTTTATTTACAAAAAGACGTGTATTTTTTAGGAGCTCAAAAGTCACTGAAATTTTCCTATCAAAACTTTTTTTTTATTAAGGAACCAACATATTTTTGTAATGTAACATAAATTAGTGAATTAGTCAAAATAGATAAAAAAAACAATAGGGATTTTGTACCTAACATTATTTGTTTGTGTAAGAAATGTGACAGTTGAAAACCTTGTATACTAACTGTACCCATAAAAAACATAGCGGTAAATTAGTTAACAACCCCAGATATCCCTGGGGGTTTCAATTGGTAAGAAAAAACTTTTAAGCTCCTTTTTCACAATCAATTCGATTTTAAAGGTGGACTAAAACGTAGATTTTTAATAATTTTCTTTTTTAACAATTTTTTTTAAATGTTTTTGGTTTTTTGGACTCCTAAAGACAATTACAAACAGCTACAACTTACATTTGTTAAATTTATTTTTGTATATTTTGTATAAAGTACAAAATACAAAAAGTAATTCCGTTTTAAAATGTAATCACGATTTAAAAAGTTTTAATAATGAACTCCATTACAGAAAATCCGTTATAATTCGGGTAATTTGATGAATTTTACTTTAATATTTTTTGGACACATTTTCAAGACCCCAAACTATAAAAATATGTAATAAAAAAATCGAAAAAATGTATTGGTCACAGTAGTGACCCTTAAGGTCACAAATAATCGCCACCCGAAGTATCACCATTAAATAAAGAATAATAAAACAAAAAATGTTATAATCACCTTATCGCTATTAACCTTGTGTTAAATGGACCAGTAGATACAATAAACCCCCATAAGTGAAATTTTTTAATATTCTATTATTACTGAGGATCTGTGGATCTAAATGTGAATCGGGGTTTTTATGTGTTTTTTTAAATATGTGTGTCTTGTACCTATTCCTATAATAGGGGTGACATGTAAACCTAACATATTGCTATGATCTCCCTTGTATTTAAATTTAGACACGTCTTTTAAGTTGGGCGCCACATTCAAATGAATGAAAAATATATAAAAAATTGTAAATGATTTAATTCGCGTGCCAAAATTTAATTAGAGAGTTCACCAACTCGTCCCTCTTGTTTAGCTCAGTCTGAGGCTCTCTCAAGGATGTGCAGATATTAAGATTAATTAGGGGAAGTTGCTTATTAAGTTGAAAATTTTGTTTTAATGATAGAAAAATATTTAATGACTTTTTAACCCTGCCTTGACTTAACTGCCAAAGCTATGGCCGCTCTACTTAATATCGTACTACTTTAATTTTTCATAAACTTCGTTATAATTTTAAGTACCTTAATGAGTAAAAATGCTTAATTGTTTTTATCAGATAAACGATCCAGTTCTTTATGTTCTGAATGATCTTTAAAATTTTGAATACTGACCTGTAAAATGTTTGATAATAATAATAAAAGATTGCATTAATTTAGAAATGATTTTTATATTCAATATTATCGCAATGCGCAAATAATCAATTTAACAAAATACACAGATATCATATCCGTCACCAGAATGTTTTACAAATAATCAAAAATGTTCAATTTAGTGATCCTTTTCCTTCTTCTGCTCTTCTAAATGCTTAAATAAATTTAAGTCTTTCCGTTATCCAAACGGGTTAAATGTTTTTATGTTAATATGGTTGCTTTTGGTAAAGCGTAAATAAAAGAAAATAATGTTTTGTTATGAAATATTTTTAAAGTAGGGTAGCCGAAAATTCACCTTTTACGGTCTTTTCCCAGCATCCTGTACGTAAAATGCCGAAGGTCAAAGTTAATAGAAATAATAAATGTTTTCAAATACCTTTTGAATTCATAATCCGGACTTTTATATAAGTCTGCGTAGAAAAACACTTTATCACGCAAAACACTGCACAGTAGACACTTCCATTTGTCAGATGTTGCAAGTTGACAAAACTCACACTGGATGCGGTTGAATATGGTGATGAAACACGCGCTATATTTGCTCTTCTATGGATTGCGTTGTGGTAGCAGTAATTATCCAAATTTAACTTTCCAATTGTGTTGTTCAACTAAATTGTATGCCGGTAAGTGGTTTTAAATTATATAATCCTCGGATATTTGTGAGTTGAATTGATAATTAACATTTTTCATTTTTAGAAGTTGCAACTAGGTTTGCCATCTTTGATTTTTATCGACCAAATTATAGAATTCTTGAATCACGTTGCAATACGACCATCGAGTTCAAATATCAAAATTCAACTAACTTTGCTTGCGCAAATTACCAATTTGAGACGATTTCAACAATTTGTGAGTCAAATTTGTTCCTTTTTGTGATTTTTATTTTAATGAAATTTTATGTAATTTCCAGGGTTGGTTCCATATTTGAAGAGATTACTTATCCGATACTTTCCAGTTGAATTCCATCACAGTAGTTGATTTGGTAGCCATTTGAAGAAGTACATTTGACCATTTTTGCTATTACGTTTCACTTATCAACCTTTATTGAATTTTCACCCTTATGTACCTTTTTACAATTTTTGGACATGAATTTATGATCATCATACACAATTAGATAAAATAGAATTTTGGTTATAAACAGATTTTCATATAACAAGTTATTCAAAGAGATTTATCAATTCAAAGTTTATAAACGTAAAGGTTATGTTTTTAGATTACGTAAAGTTTAGTAAATTTTATCATTTCTAAGGTAAAGCATCTTATTAGAAGATTTTGACTTGTTCACCTTCAAATTGAATGTATTTAGCAGGCTTTGATATATCTTTCACATCTTTAAAGATCTTATTAAGTCTACAATACGTGCAATAGAGTTGGATGTGTTTATCTGTTAAATCTCAAGTTTAAAATTAGCTTAATTTTCTTGAATATCATGATTATTTCAATTTTGCAACTATTTGTGTTGTGTGGGGTCATTTTAAATCACAGCAATATATTGTTAGATATTCATCCTTTTCGGGATCTGATTTCTATATTTATTTTTAAATGTATTTAGTGGTCCTTAATAAAGATTTATTATTATTACATTTTTTTCAAGATGATCACAATTTTTTTAATAACTGTTTTCACTAAACAAAAAATAACTAAATCATTAATATCAATATTTTTTATTAAACTAACCAATAATAGAAATCTATTTGTTTACAACGTTTCAGCAACAGGTTGATCTACACGCAAATTTACGCGTATGACACTTGTGTAGATTTACATGTAAATTTACACGTAAATCTACACGCAAATTTACACAAGTGTCACACAGCCTTAAGAAAAGTTATAAAACGGTAAATTTTATTCGATTTCCAATTTTCAAACTTCTGGACGATATATTTCCATATACGTATATAATATTGCCAGTTTTTCTTCAAAGTACATCAGGTCGGCGTCTATTCTGTACTCTCCGGTAGGTATTAGAGGTGGCAAATAGGATTCATTAGGGACAAAACCATACGCGCAATAGAAAGTGTCCTGTTAAATAAAAATAAATTAAAGAATTAATTTTGCTTGTACTAATATATCATATTTCTTACTTTTTTCCAATTGCAGGAGGTTAAATTTCCATAATTTTTTAAGTATTTTAGCCCCATTGCATTAGATTTAAATGCCCTGCATAAATTATATTGAAAACGCATTGGAAAGAGCCGATACTCATTACTTGCTCGTTTGTATGCCTGTATGACAACCTGGAAGTTAATAAATAAGCATATTATATTTAGTTTCTATTATGCAGATATATTGAAAAACTTGCATGGAGAATTCTACATACTATGTTTGTTGTCACTCTAAAAATTCTGCAAATTGGTCGTATCTTCATTTCTGTTAAAAAATAAAAATGTATTGTGGGAACAATTTTCCTATTACCTGAACTTTATTCTTCAAGTCAATTTTAGGCCAGAACGTAAAATTAAATGCTGTAGTTGTGCGATTATCTTTATATCCAACAATATGATAGCTGTGCATCAAATCCTTGTTTACATACGGTACTTCTGTTATCAAATTTCTTATGTGGTAGTCGGATTGATAAAACTGAAAAATTTTCTTCAGATTGCCAAATTTTCACCGTTAACAAATTATTAAAAATTAACTAAACATTTGATGTTGTACCTTCGACAATACATCAAAGCTGTAACATAGTTGCATCATCAGAATAGAAATTGCATAAACCAAAACACTTTTCACAAACATTGTAGATCTTGATGTGGCTAAGGATTATGTACAACTCAACCGGATTTAAGTTTTAAATCATTATAAGTACTTAGGTTATACAAAACTTATAACCTTGTTGTAAATGATACAAACCATAGTTAACTTTGTGAAATAGTTCTTTACTGGAATAGACTGATAATAATCTTTCGCTTTGCTCTGTAAATGATTTCACGGTAATACCTTATACGTACATCGTGATTCATTCGAGAAGGTGGAAAATTTTTACTCTCTTAATGTGCAAATAAAAAGCAAAGATAGAAGAACAGAAGTGAGATCAAAAATACAAGCCGTAAATGGGGCATACCATGGAAAAGAAGCTGTTTTGAGAGATAGAGGAATAGCTAGGAAGGCATACATCATCAACAACTAGAGCATCCATCAGCGTCGGAAATAAGCCTCCCTTAAAAATTTCCGGTCTTTCCGGTTTTCTGCTCTTTGTAACCAGACGCATCTCGTCTGTGGTTGTCCAATATTTATTCTTCGGCATCGAGGTCGACATTCGATTATTCACCGTGTCTATCTATTATATTTTATTCTGGCGATGTGACCCGCCCTGTTCCACCTTAATCTGCACATCCGCCGTATCACATCCGTTACTCTCGATCTATCTCGTAGTGTGACTCCAATCATCCATCTTTCCATAGCTCTTCGGAGTGTAAATATTTTCATTTTGCGACAGATTTTCAACGATTAATGCCCACTTTTCATTTTGCAAGCCATTCAGATTGTGTCAATTACGGTTTGTGGATTTTCAATTGCTCTTACTTTTGCCATGATTATGGTGTCATTTGCAATATTTGGCGACTGTTGCCCCCTGTCCAATGATGGAAATTTCACTCACGTAAACATTAAAAAAAGTTGGTGCGTGGATGCTACCCTGAGGAACCTAGGCGTGAATTTGCTACTTTCTTGAGTCGGCGATGTTTATTAGAACAGTAAAACTTCTTTCTTTCAGAAATGATGTAATTATCACTTATAGGTAGTTTTGGGGTGGCAATTTGTTTCCGTTTGTACTATGTATTACGGTGGTCCAAAATGAGGGTGATTTTAAGAACTAACACTTTTGCATACTTTTTCATTCAGACGCTATAATTTGTCTATTCAGCTGCATCAGATTTTGGAATATCTAAATTTGTTGACATGCTGCTGCTTCAGATTTGTTTTGAGACCCGAATCAATTTCTTTCAATGAACACTGTACCTGTAATAAAAACAAAATGTAAGAGAAAAAACATCAAATTATCATGTCAGTAATTACAAGGATGTAGAGATAATAATAAAAACAAATTGGGTAAAATTTTAATTTTTGTAAATTTGGGCGAAAGCGTAATTACAATTTAAGTGATAAAATTAAGTGGAAAAAGGACGGAACGATAATTTCGAAAGTTGGTAAAACGCGCTTGCTCGGATGATTGGAGGAAGATAAGGATTGGAAAATACAGGACTCTCTCAACGTCCAGCAAAGAGGGCGGATGTATTTAATTTATTTTTGGACTCTCTCCACGTCGAGCAACAAGTACGGACGTTTTGGGAGAGGATATGGTAGTTTAAAATTAGAGAGTCGACCCACGGCTTTTGTAAAGGACGGACGTAAATTTGTTTGAGTCGAGAAAAACGTTTGAAAATTTAAAGTGAAGAGTTTGTTAATTTTTTTGAATAATTTTCGAAAGTCGTTGATGAGTCATGGTGGAAACATTTGGTACCACTGTTTTTTTCAAGAATATTTTGGTTATGATACGAATGAATGGATATTGACAATACTTACTGCTATGATTCAAAATGATTAATAAAGGCTCCCGATACAAAAATGAATAATAAATTCAAAATAAGCATAAAATTCTAAATTGGTAGGCACTTTAAAAATTTTGCTCTACGAGAAAATTTTATTTTCTAAAATTTCAATTTCACATCCAAATTTGAATCTCTCAGGATAAAATAAAGATGATAAATATTGCTAAGAGTAAATAGATTGATGATTGTCACATCAAAAATAATGAAAAAGATTGAATTAGCTCAAAATCGATAAATAAATCATTTTATATGTAAATCGTCATAACCTATAAAAATGTAACATCTTGTAAACTGAATTATTTGATAAATAACATGATTTGTACAAAACTGTTCACACCAAAAATTATGTAATTATTTCATGTAGTTGAAGTGAATTTTTTAAGACGAAAATCGTTAAATTTGTACATAAAGGTCAATTTTGTGTAAAATCCAAGAGTTGATATAAAATGGCAGATATGAGTCAAAGAGTCGTCCAAATAAAGGCATAAAAACCAAATATACCAGTAATACAGCATGGAAAGCACATCAAGAGACATGGATTTCAATACAGATCATGAATCTGGAATAAAAACGAATTAATGGAAAGATCAAAAATACAAAAGAATAAGATTTGACTTACTTTGAAAGAACAATGGTGCCAATTTCATTGATTTTGGATCGAACTTCAGTTAACCTCGGGCATTCAAACAAAGTGCACGCAATTCTAATGTGCTCCAGAAAATAATATTTACAAATCTTTGGAGGTTAACCAAATTTCAGTTGTGATGTTTCTTGTCCGATGCTGGATTGGAATGGATTTATAAATAGATTCAACAATGACAATGGCCGAGCACGGGATGCCTCTACAAAATCACAATTCACAGATTTAATTCAACAACACTGGATCCAAAACATATTGTCAAGGACATGTAACTTACCTTTTTCTCAAATTTTAAACATCTACGATTTGGTGAACAACAACAACAATATTATAAAAAATTTAATTCAATGAAGCAACTTCACGCGACGACAAACAGCTGGTAACTGGTATAATTGAATGCAAGGTCGATGACTCACCCATGTGATGCCAACTAAAGGGAGCCACACACACAATATCCTTTTTATAAAATTAAAACTTCGATTTGCCGATGTGAAAAGGTACAGTGAAACTTATTATTTGTTAATTTTATTATAAACTTTGCCTTCTGAGTAAAAATACAGGACAAAGCGAGGAAACCACTTTGTTTTGAAAACAAATTTTAACATTAATTGTTCTTATTTGAAAATTTAATCAATGGTAGATCTGCGATCTACAAATATTTGTGTAAACATTTATTTATGTAAATATGATCATCTCATTTTGTTGAATATAAACAATTTCTTTGAAGCTATTGAAATCTTTATTTATTTTTCAATAAGAAAGCAATTAAGTATCCCGAGAGAGTCAATTTGCACCCTAAGATCACCTCAAATATTTCGAACCATAAGGAACTCACCCTTGAGCGACTCATCACCGGAGCTTAGTAAGGAAGGGCAATAGTGTTAAACTCCTTAGCTAAAAATTATCACCACGAACCATTTACCTGAGCATATTTTGGCTAGCAAACTTAAGGGCTGGAGCCAAAGCAAATATTTAGTTAGGGAGTACATAGCATTACGTTATATTCGACTGGGCATCAATTGGTGAAGAACAATTTATGGTTTATCTCCTTTTCCAATTCGTTCGGGAGTCCTAAAGAATTAAGCAGGCACGTTTCTTTGGTACACTGGTCGCGGAAGTCCGAGCAGCTGGTTATTACATCGACAACGTTTCGGTAAGACATTTTAAGTGCTTTTTGTTCAGATAAACGATGCGTACGCGAGTCAAAATAAACAATAGTGCGGTATAATTTTTCGAAGCGGTTAAAATTTTTACTTTATGAATTTTGTAAACTTAATTTGTTTTTCTAGTTTAATTTTATGTTTTGGTCTCATTATTAATAATAAAAAACAGGTTCTAAATTTAATTGATTTATTTGGGTACATTTGTTTTCAAGTTTTACAGCATAGATAAGACAAAATTTGATACAGCGTTAAGTTTTGAGTTCACGTAAGTTATTAATGCAAGCAAGGATTGTTGCAGAGTGTTTTTTCTGCATAATCTACCCACCTTTTGACCCTGAAGAGTTCTCAATAGCTGGCTGTGGCAATTTAAAAAAGAGTCGTAAGCTAAACCTCGCTATAAAAAAATAATTCAGTAGCTAAACACGGCAGTATATACGAGACCGTTCATCCAAATCTTGTCAAATAATGACTGTTCGATGTCCATAAACGCTGTAACTGTATCTTTGAGTTCAAAGCTTTCTTCTGTGACTTATTAAAGTCGTTTAGGCAATTTAGTAATTATAATTTTTTCAAAGACCTTTGATAATGTTGGTAGTAGTCTAATAGGTCTGTAGCTTTTTACTTCTTTCGCTGGTTTACCAGGTTTGTGAAACACCACGTTTTGGGCTCGCTTCTAACTTTTGGAAAAAGTAACCAGAAGGAAGAAAGAGATGCAAGACTAACATTGGAATACATCAAAAGAAGTGAAGAAAAGAGTGATGAAATTATAAGAAAATTGAATTAAGAAGCATTCAATTGAACAAAAGCAATTGGGATAATCGAAAACAAAAATCATAAGCGTAATGTAATAAAAAAAAAACATTAATTGGCAAAAATTGAAGATATGTACACTTCATAAATGGAAGAAAATTTATAAGTGGAGGAGTCATCAATAATAAGCGGTATTCAAATACTACAAAATCTAAAGGTAGCTGCCAACAAAACAAGAACAAAAAGAAACACAGTAACGCAACCAAAAGTTAATTAGAAAGGTACCTACCTATTAAACAAACGATTATAAAAGAAACTCAAATTGCAATATAAGCAAAATTGAAAGCAACAAAATATTAGAAAATAAAAAGTTGCAGAATACAAGAGGAAACAAATTTAAATCCATTGGTTTAACATTGGGAAAAGTAAACAGTAAAATTATGATCGCTTGGATGAAGGCGAAATTTCAGCAGAAAAGAAAAACGACGTACTATGAAATGGAAGAGAATTGAAAGGAATTTTTCAATAATGTTGGAAAATAGAGAAAGGGAAAAGCTATCTAATAGTGAAGTATGAACGTTTGTAATGAACTTGATATCATGGAAGAGCGTCAGGTGAAATATTTCATTGTTTGGGCTCATCGGATCAGAAGGTAAAAATTTGAAGAATTTCCTTTAGGAAAACCACGATAAAAAGTTAGCCAATGTACCTGGATGACGAGTTAAATTGATATGTAAAGTAAAATATTAAAAATGTTTAATTGGTTAAAAGGAAGCAATTGGAGAGCGGTGGAATGCAGCAGAAAGTAAGGTTATCAAAATTAAATAAATGAACAGTGGGAAGAAAAAACTTTGATGGAAAAGCAATTATTGATAAAAATTTGGTCATGAAGGGATATGTGATTAATTATTGGATATCGGGAAGAAATATATTAGATGATTTACAACTTTTAAAGATGTACAAAAGTAAGATTATGAGTTGCAAAGAAAATAATCATATATGAGGAAGATGAAGCAGAGAAGAAGTATAAATTTAGAAATTATGGTTGAAAATAAAATTGTGGATGATGTACCGCAAAAGAAAGATGAAGTGGTTGAAGAGTTAAATTTAGAAGTACTTGAAAAAAAACTGGTTACAAGTTATAATTAAGTAATGTAAGGGGAAGAAGAAGCAAAGTAATTATATGGTGAAGGTAGATAAAGAAGAGATTCCAATAAACAGAATTAATGTAATAAAAAAGAATATTCCACATTAGAAATTGTTAATTTGAAGAGTTGTAGAATTGGAAAGAGATTGAGAAGAAGCCGCATTCCCTCAGGAAGATTACATTGTATAATTTGATTTAAAATGTAATTAGTTTTTTAGTACCTTGTATATAATTTTGTAAAAGGTGAAGATTGGATTGGAAATGATTGGAAGATGATTTGTGAGGTAACTTGTAGATTTAATTGAGTTTATTAAAAATTTTGCAATCATTTGTGTAAAATTTTTTAACTTATGATGAATGTGATTGGCAGATTGAAAATTATAACATGAACTGATATTTTGACAACGATTTTATTTTGATCAATTTATTATTTTTATGTTATTGGAGAGTTGTAATTTATAATTAATTGCTGGTTATGAAGAAAAAAAACGTAATCTTGTGATCATCTTAAATTTAGGCGAGAGCTCACGATGTTCACATATCAAATTTAAGGTTATCATAGGAGGATTAAGTGTTTGTTTTTATATTTTGTAAGATTTGAATTGTTTGGGACTTTTTGTATTTTGATTGTTAGAAGTTGGCAGATGGTTTTCTTTGCGGATACACAAAGCCAGTTGTGAGTTCCTTAGTCTGGAGATACGCGTTGAACGCTATCCAAGATGGTTTTGATTTTAGAGCCTTAATAGAAAGTCAGATTAAGTAATTGTGTAGTTTTGAGTTTTGTAATAAATTTTGAGTTGAAATAAAAGATCGTAATAAGTTGAATTATTTTTAAAGGACAATTTATTAATGTTAGTCAAGTACTGCGACAAAACGCGTATAACATTGCAATATAAAAGAGTGTGTTTGTTTGTTCTTTTGTTCGCTATATATTCCTGGGCCCTTTGACCGATTGGAACCAAATTTGGCACAGTCATTCTGTACGTTCCTGCGGACCTAGCCGTGTAAAATTCAATCAAAAATTCGAAAGGGGAAATTTGGGAAGGGAGACTATAGGGACGCGCATGAATGATGAATGGATTACAGGTATTTTCACCTCTCTATTCTTTTCATGGATGATGCTGCACGAAATTAAGGGTTCCAAATTTTGAAAACCTTAGAACACTTGAGGGTATTATTTAAAGAGGCATGCTACAAACTTGGAATGCTAGAAGCTGATAAATAATTATAGGGACGCCAGTATTTGGGGAAGCAGCTAAGAGACTTATT
The DNA here is from genome assembly GCA_932274525.1 of Podabrus alpinus. Taxonomy (NCBI): domain Eukaryota; kingdom Metazoa; phylum Arthropoda; class Insecta; order Coleoptera; family Cantharidae; genus Podabrus; species Podabrus alpinus. The sequence goes on from OW026452.1 coordinate 101,728,405, forward strand.
GGCAATATTACTCAGAAACTGTGATGTAAGAAACTCCTCCGATTTATAAAACAAATGCAAATATGATTTTGAGCAAGACTATGTACAACCTCACAATAACCTTCGATTAGGTGCTAGATTGCGTAGAATTGAGAAAAGGGCACATATATTACGATGCCCCCTCTATTGTTGACAATAACGAAATTGTAACAATAAGGTTTCCTTAAGCAGATCGTCTTAAAAATGGTAATGAAACCAATTGTGCTCTAAACTTACTAACATAAGCCTCCTATCTCAAATGGGTGTCGGTTCTTATTGGTTACGCCTTTGGAATTTTTCTTTATCATCAAGTCTTTTAAATTCGTTTGATAAATGCTCACGTAATATCTCTGAATAATTAAAAAACGCATTGGCAATGAGTTTGATTTATTATAGACATATAACGATTTAATTATTTTTTTATATACAAGATTTATAACTACTTCAAAAGTTTTAGTACCCCTGACAAATTTTTAGTTGGTACGTTCTTTTACGCATTAGCTGCTTGTATTAAAACACTTAAAACTAACCTAGAAATGTTTTTTTATTTTTTTTGCGCCGTCACAAACGTTCAGTTCGATACACAAAAATTATTGAATTTGCCCGGTTTGATTTTATTTAGTGAAAGAATTTTTACCTTTTTGTATTACTGGAGGAACTGGTTACAAGTAAGTAAATTTTCTTTATTCATTTTTCATTATCAAGGTTGCCATGTGATCCATGACGTTTTTCCTTCTTTTAACAATGAAATCGATCATCGAGCCGTTTTTCTTGTTGAATATTATCACAATAACCTTTTTATGTAATTATTTATCCAATTTAAGCACATTTTTCGATCAACAATCAATTTACCAATTTTTCATTGGACACCAAAAAGTCACTTTTTTGCACGCTCGAATACATTAAGATAATTTTAAATATTTGCTTTTCAATTACTTTCGCAGTTTTTCTCATATTCCGATGCACTTTAATGAAATCTTTATATTTTTAGGTGACGTTTTTCATCATACCACTTCTACACACACCATTTTTTTTTATCAGTCCTTGTTGTTGTACAGAGAGTACTTGATCTTCCTTTTTGGAAAAATATTCTATTGGTTCATTGATTTAATGTTTTTGGACAAATTCAACATACAGGGTAATTCTGATTTTTGTGTTCCACTTTTTATGCAAATTTAATTGTCTTTTGCTCTTAGTTTATTCGTGAATCACTATTTATCGAAGCACTGGATTTTAAACTACTAACTAATTAAAATTAAAAGGGATTTGGACAGTTTCACGGACTTAAATCTAAGGGTATTCATTTTTTTGTCATTGCGTTCGTTAATTTTTGTTTATCTTTTAATTGTCCGGTACGTGTCTTTTTTAAGGTACAAACAAGCCAGTGTTTGACGTAATTTTTCACAAAGTTCCTAAGTCTAGGGAACCAAAAATGCAACAATATTGAACAAATAGTTTTCACAACACCAACGTGACATTGTTCATCATGAAACAATCGCAATAGCCCAAGCCTACTCTGTCGAGGCACAAAGTATCGAATTACCTGTTCCTTATTAAACAGTGTTTGCACATGGCACAAAAGACCCTTTTTCTCAACATACTGGCGTGAATCTAATTTACCTTCTTGTAAATCTACTAGCATTTGCTGTACTTCGGCATTCCCTTTCTTTTCGATGTGTAACCAGGTGTCTTTTGAATTCCGCGAGACTCGCAATATTGACACCGGATTACGGCTCAGAAAATTGACGTGACTTAAGGAGGAACCTTTCCGATACACAATTTGATAATTAAAATCCTGCAAATACATCCACCAGCGTGCAACCCTTGGTACAATATCCTTCTTATTTACAGTAGCTTTCACCGAATTGCAATCTGTGACAATAAGAAATTGGATACCAATTAAATATACCCGAAAATTTTTCAAAACATTAACTATCGCTAAAGTCTCAAGTTCGTATGAATGATAATAATTAGCCTCGTATGCAGTTGTTCTTTTACTAAAATAAGCAACTACTTTGTTTTAATTTAAATTTAAAGCGGTCAATAAATTTATCAGAAATTAACGTGACGTCACTTCCGGTGTCGATCAAACCAACATAAATTTCGTTATCGATGTTTATAACGGTAGGTATCGATTTTTCTTGATCAATAAAATTAACATTGCGTCTTCGTTCAATGACGTTTTTAGTAAAACCAACCTCCACTGTATGTCCTTGTTTATTACAAAACGAACATTTACTGAAACTTGATGCGTTCTTATCGTCACGTTTAATTGCTGACGCAGGCGTCTGGTTAGAGTAACTCGAAGATTGACCTCGAGTTTTCTGCGAATCTCTGACGTAAGTACAATGCCTTCTTATATGTCCCGAACGCCTACAGTTAAAACATGATAACGTAGACTTTTGCAATTGCTCATATTTCGGTCTCTTCGCGCCAACCCGTTCAACATTGTTATTATCAGTAAGTAACATTCCTTCTTACAACCCGGTTTTATAACTGCTCAAATATGAAATAAGCTCCGATACAGATTTAAAATCACGCATAGTAACAGCTTTTTGTACTTTACTGTCTTGGATGCCACAAACAACCAATTCGATTAAGTACTCCAATCTCCGCGTAAATTTTTAAGTAATGATAACTTTTTATGCACGTACGCGACATAAGTGCCACATTCGGAAGTATTGAATATTGCAGCTTCACAAAACAAACGCCCAAGAATTTTCTTTGGGGGAAAAGACTCTAAAAATTCGTTTTTGAAAACAACCCAACTTCGTGCGACCGGACACCAATTTTCAAACCAAATTTTTGCCTCATTAGTTAAAAATCTATCAATTCTTACCAATATTTGCAAATCCGACCACTCAAATTCTTCTTTGATTTTTGTCACCTCTTTTATACAACACTCGGCATCATCGATGTCAGGACGAAAACAACGGTAGATCTACTTGCTCAGGAGCCGTCTTGTTGATTTTGATAGCCTTCAAAAATTCCGCTAATATCGCCTCCATATTAATTGTGGAGCATGGACACGATTCCACTTCTGATGTTAGAAATAACTCGAAAATACACAATTCATACCTTTATTCAGAACTTCCCATCAGCACAATAATGCAGTTAATCATATGCAGCTGTTATCCCCAGGCCGGCGAGCACGTAAGTCCCGTTTCTCCGGACAGGCAGCGGCCATCTTTTCCCTCTCTCCTTCTGATTCTAACAATATAATATTGCCAATTTTTCTTTCAAGTACATGAAGTCGGAATCCATTCTGTATTCTCCGGTAGGTAACAGCGGTGGCAGATAGGATTCATTGGGGACAAAACCATACGCGCAATACAAAGTGTCCTGTTAAATAAAAATAAATTAAAGAATTATTTTTGCTTGTACTTCTTCTTCTTCGAGTGCCTATCCGTTACCGGATGTTGGCGACCTCTCTCCTATGTATGTGTTGTGCATTTGTAGTACTATCACACACATAGGGGACCTACTTGTTTAACGCGGGCTCCGAACCGCGGGAAGTGTATACACTTCATCTCCAGAGAGGCTATTCTTGGCATATTACACCTCGGTGGTTTGCCATTGCCTTCCGAGGGGAGACGGTCAGAATAAAGTTTTTACTGAGCCCGGAGTCGAACCGGGCATTTAGCTTTAGCAGCAATGCACTTCACCGCTTAAGCTGATTACCGTCTTGTACTAATATATCATATTTCTTACTTTTTTCCAATTGCAGGAGGTAAAATTTCCATAATTTTTTAAATATCTTAGCCGCACTGCATTAGTTTGAAATGCCCTGCATAAATTATATTGAAAACGCATTGCTGGAAAGAGCCGATACTCATTACTTGCTCGTTTGTATGCCTGTAGGACAACCTGGAAGTTAATAAATAAGCTGCTAGTTCCTATTATGCAGAGATATTGATAAACTTATATGGAGAATATTACATGATTGTGTCACTATGAAAATTCTACAAATTGGTTGTATGTATTTTCATTTATGTTACAAAATAATAATGTATTGTGGGAACAATTTTCCTATTACCTCAACTTTATTCTTCAATTCAATTTTAGGCCACAATGTATAATTAAATGCTGTAGTTGTGCGATTATATTTATATCCAATAATATTAAAGCTGTGCATCAAATCCTTGTTTACATACGGAACTTCTGTTATCAAATTTCTTATGTGGTAGTCGGATTGATGAAACTGAAATGATGAAACAATTTATTAAAAATTAATTAAAAATTTGATGTTCTACCTTCGACAGAACATCCAAGCTGTAACATAGCTGTTGCATCAGAATTAAAATTTCATAAACTAAAACACTTTTCACAAACATTGCAGCTCTTGATGTAGCTAAGGATCACATACAACTCAACCGGATTTCAGTGTTAAAGCATTAAAGTACCTATGGTTATACAAAACTTATAACCTTGCAGTAAATGATGCAAACCATTGTTGACTTTGTGAAATTATTCTCTACTGTCATAGATTGATAATAATCTTGCGCTTTGCTCTGTAAATGATTTCATGGTAATATACATCGTGATGCATTCGAGTAGGTGGAAAATTTGAACTATATTGGTGTGCAGATAAATAGTAAAAACGACAGACGAACAGAAGTGAGAACAAAATACAAGCCGGAAATAGAGCATACTATGCAAATAATAAAGGAGCAGCGACGCAATGCAAATGACGGCTGCTCCCCTACCAACCCGCACTTGGCCAGCGTGGTAGGGTATGGCCTGAACCTCATCCCTCTCATGGGTGAGAGGTTGCTGATGAAGAAGAAGGTGCAAATAAAGTTGTTTTGAGAGATAGAGGAATAGCTAGGAGAACTAAGATTAAAATTTATAAATAATGCGCAAGATTAGTGCTCACATACGCGTCGAGGGTCTTGTGCATGACACACTAGAAAAGAAAAGATGAGAGTTTTTGAGCAAAAGATTCTGAGATCTATTTCGGGCTCACAAAAAGTGTGTTCAAAATGAATTTTGAACTCCATGACGAAGTGGACGAAGAAGATATCGTCAAATTCATAAAAGCTCAAAGTATAAAATGGCCGAGTCATTTAAGGAGAAGCGACAATGGAGAAATGGCAAAGAGGATCACTCTTTGGAAACCGAGCGAGAATCGACATTTATTATAGGAAAGCCAAAGATCCGATGGTGGGACTGCGGAACGGACAATGTGAGAGATATGGATAAGAGTAATTGGAAGCAATGGGTTAACTATAGAGGAAAATGGAGAGCCATAATTAATGAAATTACAATCATTGAGTTTATTTAACTTTCCTGGACAGTGCTTAACTTTAAAATAATATTGCGCTAATTGCATTGCCCATTTCTAGAGTTGGCCGGTGTCTTTTTAAAACGATTCAAAAAATGCAGACAAGAACAATTCGAAATTATTACAAAATTGACACCCGAAATTTGTTAATTGCAAAAATTATAACGATTAATTCGCGTTCCGATGCAGAGTATTTTTGTTGTGCTATCGTTAATGCTCTGCTTGCGTATGCTACAGGATGTTCAAGTCCCTCCTGTTCTGGAAATAGTCCCCACCAATACCTGCGAGGAACACATCTGTTTGTACGTAAATATTTTTTGTAAAATCTGGATTAATTAATAACGGACGCGATCGTAATTCATTTCTTAATTTTCTTAATTGCCTCTTTTGCTTCTTCTGATTAAAACCGTTATTGGCGACGACACGGTTGATTAGTTTGGCAAAAAGGCCCAATAGTAAAACTTACTAACCCTATCAATCGTTTAACCTCAGTAGTTGTCTTAGGTATCTTAAATTTTTGAACAGCTTCAACCTTATCTCTATCAGTACAAAGACCTAATTTGTACATAACGATTCCTAAGAATGTTAGGGATTAATAACAAAATTGACATTTGACAATGTTAACATCAAAACCTGCCTGACCTAAGCGTTCATAGATAGTTGTGATAGTACCAAGTAATATGTTCTTCAAAAGGAGGTGATGCAACGATGATATCATCGAGGTACACGAAAGCTTCTTTCTTCATGGCCCTTTGCAAGATTTGAAGTGACTCACTCATTAGTTGAAGTCCAAATTGGGTAACTAAATAGTGAAAAAAGTCCTCATTTGGTACACAGCGCAAAGACTTCTCCATCGGTATTTGTCAAAAGGCTTTGCGTAGATCAATGGATGACAAAAGTTTTGCATTTCCTAACTGATTAAGGATGCAATCTGTTCGACGTAATGGATATGAATCATTTACTACTATTATAACCGCATTTAATTTACGTCTATCGGTTTGTTTTCTTCTTCCTCATATAGGTTTACGACTTGTTCATTAACTAATTTATTTAATCGTACAAAGTGGTCAATTAGTAAAACAATTAGTAATTTATATAATTAGTTCTTTGAGCATTTGATAGCTTCCCTGAGATATCTTAGGTAGCTTACTAGGGGAATGTGACTTTTCGGCGTCGCCGATTCGGCGTAGCTAGTTCGGCGTAGCCAGTTCGGCGCATTACCGTTTCGGCGGGAGGAAGATTTGGCGTGAGGACGGTTCGGCGTGAGGACGATTCGGCGTAGCCCATTTAGGCGCAAACCCGATTCGACATTAAGACGATTCGGCGCCAACCTTTTCTTCGCTAACCTTATTAATAATTCGAAACGCTTTTCACAAATTTAAAATATTCTCATTTTCAGTCAAAAAGCGGCTCTATAAAAATATTACAAAGATTATATTTGTAGAATTTGTGTTAGTGGTATTTTCGTAAGATTCACTGTGCCTGTTTACTTTATTTTAATATTTTGATGTGACCTGGATACATTTTTGGTTTTCCCTTATGCATAGATGTTTTCTTCAATTGTGCTTTGCCGTACCATCACACAAATGAAAAATAAAACATTAACACTTAAAGATTCATTACTTAAAGTGCAACATAACGCAAATGTTTTACAATATTTCTTAAAATTTATTGAATTCCATAATTTGCACATAAAACCATTTTTGTTCTACAAATACAGCTTTTGCGAAAAGTATTAGGCAACCTCTACATTTAGAATTTGAATTTTTTTAAATTTACCACCTAGAAAGATTTCTACGATAAATAATCAAAGGAAAAAAATTAATAGTATAAATTTTAGTGGTTTAATTGACAATATTATCTATACATACTATTATATAAAAAATATTACATATTCAAGCTAATGTGCTAATGATTGTATGTAGTTTTACAAACGCGAATTAAAGTTTAATCTGTGGTTAAAATTATGAAACAATGCAGTAATTTTCCATTAACAATTTAATTATACCTTAGTATATTATTTTGAAATCACTAAAAATTGAATATTTTATGGATCGAACAATTACCAAATTTTATTGTACCTACTTGTATCATTCCGCCCAACACCTTACCAAATTTTAAGCAGGTCTTTCAAAAGCTTTCCGTTTATTGCCTTTATGGCGGATTTTAAGCAGGACATTCGAGATTTACCAAATATTCTGAAGTTGAATTAGAACAATGCGAATGCACTATTAATTTGTTGTTATAAAGAAATTTATATCTATTTTTGTTAAAATAATAAATTTTAAAATATATGATTTTTTAATTAATTTATTAATTAATTAATTAAACGGCGGCGAAAGGGCGACGCCGAACTGGCTACGCCGAATCGGCTGCGCCGAAAAGACCTAGACCCGCTTACTAGGCTTACCTTCGATATGCCTGCACCCTGTTTTTAGGGTTTTTATGATGGAAAATATAGTTCCAATATTTAAGGGGGGAGACGTGGAGGATTTCGGGAATTACACAGGAATAATGTTGCTACCCATTGCTTATAAGATACTGTCTGCAATAATCCTGAAAAGACTCAAGATGTACACCGAGAACATAATAGGCGATTATCAATACGGCTTTAGACAGGGAAGGTCGACAGTCGATTCCATCCATACAATAAAACAATTGAAAGAAAAATGCCATGAACATGGCATCGGTCTAGATCTTCTCTTTGTGGACCTGAAACAGGCGTTTGATACAGTGAACAGAGCGAAAGCTCTATGAAATAATGGACGAGCTAGAAATACCCCGAAAATTGATAAGATTGGTGCAGGCAACATTGAGCGGAACCCAAGCCACAGTGTTGAGTAGAGAGGGAGAGACGCAGTGTTTCGATATAGCAGCGGGAGTTAGGCAGGGCGATGCGCTGTCGGCGACATTGTTTAACATCATGATCGACCGAGTGGCGAACAAGATGAATTGCGAAGGAACATTGGCTACTAGAGAAGGACAACTTGTGGCATATGCTGACTGTTATATTCATACATTCTTACTATGGCGCGCTCGGAACATGGAGCGCCATCTATCGATGTAAATTCTCTTACGAAGCATTTTTATGATAATAAAGTTACGTTCATAATTACGGTGTTGAATTTAATTACATGTTACCTTACAAGTACACAACAGGCGACGAGGATAAAAGAAGTCTTACAAGATTTGGGTTTTCAAGTAATTTCGAATTTTACAGTGATTTCGAGTTTTTACAAGAGTACGGAGGGAAACCTAACCTCAAAGATAAGAACGCACATTTTTCACATTCGAATTTTTTTTTCAAAAAACTTAATTTGCGAGTACATAATAGTATACTTATATTACGATGCTACAAGATACAGGGGCAAATACAGTGCCAACAGTAGCAACGGTGTATAATTCAGTGCATACAGTTTTTTCGAAAGAAAATTATAATCCATCTACAAAATTGGATCGTTGGGTGATGCGATTAGAAAGTGCTTTCAATGTTTTTTCGGTACCTGTAGATAAGAAGGCAGAGTACCTACTACACTATATGGGACCCGAGGCTTACGATGTGTTGTGTGACAAAATATCACCAGCGCAACCAAATACCAAAACTTACGAGGAGATTATAAAGGCATTAGGTACCCACTACAATCCGGAACCATTGGAAATTGTAGAGAATTTTCGTTTCTTGCAACGTCGACAGGGTGAAGGAGAAATGGCGCAGGAATACTTTACAGCCCTACAAAGATTGGCAACTACATGCAAATTTGGGGACTATCTCAAGAAAGCACTGCGAAATCAGTTTGTTTTTGGTTTACGTTCGCAAAATATACAAAGTCGGTTATTGGAATACAAGGAGTTAACGGTGGAGAAGGCTCTGGATGTAGCAGTCAGTATGGAAGCTTCAGCCCGGGATGCAGCTCAGTTACATCGGGCAGTTACAACCGCCGAGGTAAACCGTGTTGGAAGTGACGCTTATACAAGAAAAAATTTACAGAAATTTACAACATTCAAGGACAAGAAGAAAAGTGGTGACGTTCAATGTTTCAAAAAGTGCAATGACATTCAAATTAATCAACCTAATTTCTATTGTTTTAGATGTGGTTCACCACAGCACCTTGCAAACAAGTGCAACAAATCCAATGTAATCTGTCGCAAATGCGGGGTCAAGGGTCATTTGTCAAAGGTGTGCATGCGAAAAGGTACTGATAACACGAATCAAATAGAGGAAGTTTTATCTTTACATGCTGAGCATGGTCAATACAGAGAGAAATTTTTGGTTACACTTCTAGTACAAAATCGTCAAATGAAATTCGAGGTAGACAGTGGTGCTGCTGTGAGTATCGTAAGTTTAATGCAATTTAAATCGTTATTTCCTAAATTACAAATTCAAAATACAAAATTGAAATTAATTACATATTGTAAACGCGAATTAGACGTTGTGGGGTTCTCACAAGTTAACTGTACATACAGGGGCGAATCCAAAGATTTAAATTTATACGTGGTTAATACAGATCGAAAACCAATTTTAGGTCGAGAATGGATTCGACAATTACACATTCAATTTGATCAATTCGAAAATATTTCTCACATTACATAAAAAATGGAAAAACAGAATAGAAAGATACTCTTACATAAACGAACGAATAATAACTGTTAAACTAAAGATCGACCGAGGACATATTACGGTAATTGGTGTCTACGCACCAGAGGAAGGAAAAAAAGAAGAAACAGAAGATTTCTATAAAAAACTACAGAAGGTCACCACAGAATTCAAACAACATCACTTGATTATAGCAGGAGATTTGAACGCGCGAATTGGAAATCAACCTATTCCTAGTAGTAGGAACTTTCGGGGAAACACGCGTAAACGAAAATGGACATACACTACGAAATTTTGCAACTTTCAATGGGTTGAGAATAACAAACTCGTTCTTCAGAAAAAAGGACATCCACAAATATACCTGGAGCGCCAGAGGATTACGTTCTATAATAGACTATATCATAGTAAATGAAAAAATATACACCCAAGTTCAAGATGTAAGAGTCTATAGAGGCTGCGATATATACTCTGATCACTATCTATTAGTATCAAGAATAAAACTACTAAGCAGGTGGAAGAAACAAAAACAACATAACAAAAATGATACAGTGAAAGAAATCTACAAAATCAACCTACTACAAGATCCAAGTATCAGTTATCTTTATCAAAAAAGGCTACAAGAACACCTGGAAAACACGCCAACGGAGAACGATACTAACAAAGAATGGGACAACATAAGAAAATGTATGAATGCGGCAGCCCAGGAAGCATTGGGAGTGAAGAAAAAGACAAAGAACAAAAAAGGCCTCAAAATTTGGAATACAGAGATAGCAAAGGCAATTAAAGAAAAGGAGAAAGCCTATAAGATACATTTACAAGAGAACACCAACCTAACAAAGGAAAGATACCGAGAAAAGAGAAACAATGCAAAACGAAAGGGCACACATGGACTCTTGGGAAAAGTTTATTAGTAACATAGAACAGGATATACTCGGTAGACAACAGATAGCATTTAAAATCATGAAACACCTCAACAAAACAGAGAAAGATATGGCACAAATACACGTAATCCCGGAAGAAGAATGGATACAACACTACAATGAACTTTGGTGCGATCAAAGTAAAGACTTCGTTCAAATGGGTAGAACCGAAAACAAAAACAACTATGATGTAGATTCTATCACTATTCAAGAATTAGAAGAATGTATAAAACAAACAAAGAACAGAAAAGCGCCTGGTACAGATGGCCTGAACAATGAACTTTTCAAATATGGAGGTCTATTCTTCAAACTACGATTCTTACACTTACTAAACGACTGCTGGCATAAACTAGAAATACCAGCAGAATGGAAGAATGCACGGGTTGTATCTATATTCAAAAAAGGAGACAGAAGAGACTGCCAGAACTACCGAGGTATAAGCCTCCTTGATAGCGCATACAAGATATATACAAAAATTATCAATAAAAGAATTCAAAAGATAGCAGAAGTCCTCATACTGGAAGAACAAAGCGGGTTTAGGAAGGGTAGATCATGCAGCGACAATGTTTTTACAATAAAACAAGTAATAGAAAGACGAAGAGAGTTTAATCTCGAAACCCATATTGCATTTATCGACCTTACAAAAGTCTTTGATAGCATAAACCGACGAAAACTCATGGAAATATTGCAAAAACGAGGCTATCCCAAACACCTAATCTCAACCGTCAAAAACATATACATAGACACAACGATCACAATAGATACATCACGTCAGTCGACTTCAAACAAAATAACAACCAACAAAGGTCTAAGACAAGGATGTGGTCTCTCGCCTACCTTGTTTAACATATATTGCTTTGGTACAAATGGATGATAAAGCGTTAACAATTAAATATGCTCGTACGCTAATGACAAATCACATGAAAGTTCTTTCTTGAGGAGAAGATTTCTCGAGGTCACAAAAGTATTACAAAAAATGCAAGTAAAACAATTTAAAGGTAACAAACGGGTAACATAATGAAAAATACCAGATGAAACAAATTATCTTTTTAAGAAACATGTTCACAATTTAATAATAAAAAAATGTTAGATGTAAGAATTTAGTAACATAAAAATAAACATTTGTTAAATTTTAAGAAGTGGCGAATTTTGATTAAAAAAAGGATATTTTACGTGTTTATAAAATCGGGACGACATAGTGCAGCAATACGGTTCATCCGAGACAACAAATTTGGACAAGTGGTGCGTCACTGATCGAACGGGTTTGTAGATCGGAACGTAACTGAAATAATCAAAAGGGTTTCAACCAACTTATAAAAAAAAATAAATAAAGAATAAATTTTATCAACAAGGCATGAATAACTTACCAATGAAAAAGGTTGATTCAATTTAAATTATAACATAAAATCAGGATTGCATAAATGGGATGAAAATTTCAGGATAACCCAGGTTACGAAAAATAAACAATGTTCTTCCAAAAAAGTAGGAAACGGTGAACGCGTGTAATTTCGTGTGCCGTGCAATTTAAAGAATTAACGAATTTAATTCAATTCGGGAAGATCTGAAAAGATAAAGAAAGATTATAAGTTGTGATTTTACCACGTGTGTGGCGAAGAGAAATTATTATTTTGAAAATAAAAAGTAAATTTGGACTTACCTGCATAACAATACGAGAAACTGAGGTTTATGGATAGTCAAGGAACCAATTTCACAAAATCCGATGATAAATAATTGGATAATTGCAGCAATAGAAAAACGAGTACGCAAGAGTAACTTATAGGTTAATTAAACCGGATACAAAAGGATTTACAGCGAAAGAATAGAGGAGGCGTGTCGAAGAATAGGTGAGCTCACTCTGCATTATAAAAAGTTAACTAAAAAATTTAAACGTGGCGCTAATTTACAAATTAAAAACTAATACGTCGCGAATAATAAACAAACGTTGGGGTAATTTAAGTTTATTGATGAACTTTGATTTTTATTGTACATTCAATTTGATAATTTATGTTCGTAATTATTATAATAAAATTTGTTCACTGTTTAATGTTTCATCTGGCATTTTGAATTCGACGAGACCAATAAGTTTATTCACAGAATAAAAGTGTTAACTAAAGGTAAGCCGTCGAGGAACTTGCTCCTGGGAAGGAGATTTCATGCTTAATAAAAGTAGTGTACCCAAAGCTAGCACGGAAGATTTTATATTCTCAATCATCCATAATAATAATTAAAAAAAAATAAATATAGCGGTGAAGCAAAAAAGTAAGAAGGACGTTGTAAAATTTGTTGCAACACAATTAAACAATAAAAATATTAAAGTTTACCGCAATATATAGACGACTTAATAAGAGAATGGAAAAAACAAATCACATCAGGGATATGGATAAGCCGGGACACAATAATAAACTGTCTATTATTCGCGGACGATCTTGCAATAATACAAGAAACGGAAGACGATCTTCAGAGAGCGATATTTGCACTACATCAGCTCCCAGTGAGCATTTTATTCCCTAAAGGGAATTGTGTCATCTGTGACGTTGCTGTTACGTCGCAATTCTCTTAATTTGTGTGAAAATACACACACCTTAGTGTGCAACTTGACACCAGAAAAGAATTGTTTATACTAAGCCAATTGTGGGAATTGTGTTACAGATTGTAACACTGTTACTTGGTTATTTTGTTGTGTGACGCCAAGCAGGAAATTTGTTCAAACAATGCCCTGCCTGTGTCTGTGTGTAAGCTGGACGCAAATCAGGAATAGTGGGAAATATTGCGTGACTAATTGTAGGAATAGTGTAAAAAAGTTTCTGAATTTAAACTGCTAGTAAATGTGTGACGCATTTAGGGAATTATGTAGATCAAAAGTTTATTAAATATTTAAACCAGTTTTGCGTAAAACATAGGAATTTTAACGTTACATTGAACCAAAATGTGTGTACAATTTCAATATAAAACAAAATGGTCGAACATGTAAAAGTAAATAACTTCTTATCGTCTATAAACGAATTAAAGTAAAGTTTTATGATGAATTTAAAACGAATAAGAAATTTTAAGACGACTACATCTTACTATCGAAAAGTAAAAAACTTAAATAAAGCGAAAAATGTAGTGACACAAAGTGATATAAATGAACCCGTGAAATTAACATTTCCAAAACCAATATCTGAACCTGCCAATGTCGATCTACGTAAGGTATTTATAAAAAAAAGGACTTTCTTTAGGCATAACAGACAAAAAGGAAGACTTAGACAATAACAGTAGTGGATTAGAAGTACAAGATATTTCCTCAAAATCGTCAGATCTGAAAACAAACCATAATAATTTTGACTTAAACTGTTTTAATCAGTCTAATATTAGAGTAGGTGGTTGCTCTGATATTCAAAATGACGATGAATTAAATAAAAATATTTTCGAAGAACCAGCAAATACAAGTTATGAGACGCAGTGACGCATTGTGACGCAGTGACACAAAGGAGGACGTGTTACGGAAGTGCGTTCAGGAAATGCTTGCGCGTTTCCACTTTGCACACATAGTGGTAATTGTGGTGAAAATGTGTCTATTTCTTTCATGGACGACAGCATGTAGGAATTGCGTGTAACGTATTAGTTACCAATTTAACACAACTGCGGCATTTATTTTATTTTATTTTATTTTATTTTACAAATAATCAATTACACACTGTATACAGGCTAAAGCCTAATTACATACAGATTATTTAACTACACCATATAAAATATAAAATTCATCGCAATCCCGCGCAAAACGCAAAAGTAAGCACAAAAAGCAAGGGGCCAAACACACCAAGCATGAAGGTCAATAAAGGTCAATACAAACGATACCGAGTTACATCCTCGTCAAGCGATAGTACTCCCTACTACGGGAGTAGAATTCCAGGAGTCCAATGCCAAAGTCAGCACCCGCAAATAGAAAAAGTTGGTTCAAACTGGAGGAGGCTGAGTACAGCGGAGCATGGTTCATATTGCGATGTTATGCACTGACCACGTTAATAGAGATGCGTACGTTAATATTCAAAAGTTGATCAACGATTATAAAGCATGAGACTTATTTTAAAATCATACGGAAAGATTCCATCTGATAGCAAATACTTTAATTCAAATTCAAAAATTAATTCAAAATACATTCATGGAACAAAGATTAATAAAATAATTTAACAATGTGAAATTTAAATTCCGTTATCATAAAATTTGTTATTTTAGTCTTAAAATCAATTTGTTTAGTTATGAGTAATCCTAATTAATATCAAAATATTGTTGAATAACTTATTAATATGAAAAATTTGTTAGCATAAAATTAATAGCAAGTTAAAACATTACATCACATTAAAGTGTTTCGTTAGTCAATGAACAGTAAATGGATAATACATCTTCACCAATTTTATCGTACAACAACCAAATGGAATGTAGTAAACCAATTCAATCTGGAAAAGATAAAATTTCATTAAAAATTTTGTCAAAACAAAATGGGCAAATACGTACCTGACTATGCAATATCGATGTTGTTGTTTTCAACAAAAATAATAATCAACCTTGCCTGGAAAGTTGGGTATCAAGGCAACAAAAACAAAGGAATGAGGTTAAATAATAAAACGAAGTTTGGTTATGCAAATGGTGATTTTGTGCTGCAATAAAATTTTATTGAATTAATAAAAATTTTAATAGAAATTAACAACAAAAGTATAAAATAATTAAATAATAATTACTTACGTCAGATTAAAGTGTTTTATAAAAGAAAAGTCCAGTGATTAGTGAGATTTTCAACAAAAACTATTCACAAAATTACACGAGGTAAAACTGTGCATCGACACCCATCCGTTTTTATCAATGGTACAACAGCTGATCGCTCTACGCAAGCAGATAAGATTCATGGTCAAATATCTTACGAACCAAAAAAACCCTAGATAAAGGTAAATCTACATAAAACTTTATAATTTTTATAAAATTCAGTGCGTGCGTAAAAATTATCACCGCGTTGCGCCTACGTTAAAATTAACAGTTTGGGTAATTTTAAGGAATTATTTTATTAATATTAAGAATTTTTATTTGCTATAATTATAATACAAACAATAAAATTTACATTTTGCCTTTGAAACGGAGAATTATTTTTCAATCTTGTTCCGAGACCCAAAAATATTTGATTTCAGCAATTCACAGATTTGGTCAAGGAAGGAATCCAGCCCGAGATAGAGGTAGGTTTCATGCTTACAATAAAAATTATATCTAGCCGAGGTAAATATTTATTAGCGACAATAAAATTGCAAACGTCTCTATTGACGGGGTTAATTTGTGTAAACCCGCACTATCAAAGGTTACCGCTCTATTACAAAGGCAAGCTTAAAGCACTCCGTACATAGCACTTTTTGGCTAGCCCAACGTGAGGCTAAGTCAGCACATAGCACTTTTTGGCGCAACAACGTGGGACTCGAGTCACCTCGAATAACCTCGTACCGCGAGTAAAATTAGGTCAATATAATTAAATTAATAGATAGGTTAATTACAACGAGAAATTTCATTAAAATTAGTCATAACGTTGACATTAAAACTAACAATTTTCTTAAAACTAAAATTAAAAATATCCTTATTACTAAAATTAAAATTACGTCATAATTCACTTAATAACTATTTCCTTAAAATTAAATTAAACAAATACATAAATCAAAATGGCAGAAAAATCTGAAAGG
The DNA here is from genome assembly GCA_932274525.1 of Podabrus alpinus. Classification (NCBI taxonomy): domain Eukaryota; kingdom Metazoa; phylum Arthropoda; class Insecta; order Coleoptera; family Cantharidae; genus Podabrus; species Podabrus alpinus. Next base: position 101,744,917 of record OW026452.1, read on the forward strand.
ACAATAAGGTACGAAAAGAAAAATCCGGAAGTAGAGGAAGAAGAAACGTCAGAAGAAGGTGTATCGATAACCGAAGAAGTGACAGGCAGTGAAATGCTAATCCAATTAGATGTTGACGAAACACCTAAGGTGGAAAATAAATCAGAAATGCAAATAATACAAGAGATGCTAGCGGCGTTGTGCAAAACTACGACAAACACACAAGAAATAATACATGAAACCAAAAAGGAATTGAATGATAAAGCAGAAGAAACCAGTAAGAGGTTAGAAAATTTAATTAAAAAAGGCGCAGAGGACTTCAGTATTAGTTTACAAAATTTAAAATTAGAAATTGAAGGCAAATTTTCGAATGAGGTCAACAAAACAAATCAAAATGTAATAAGGGTAGAAGAAAAGGTGTATGAACTAGGTGAAGAACTATCAGAAATTAAGGATAAAATTATACTGGAAAAAGAAATCGACACGAAGATAGAAAATTCAAAAACGGTTATGAGTCAAGAGGTGTGTAAATTAGAAAATCGGGTAGACCTGAAATTCAATGATCAGGGCGAAAAACTAAAATTACTTGAAGAAAACGTAAAAATAAAATGTGAAAGCACAAACAGTTCTATAACTTTATCGGCTCTACAAGACATCACGTGGCCGACAAACAACGGGCAAGCAATAAAGTTCTACGAAAAAGGGGACTTTAACCCTAAACAATTTATCAAATACGCGAACCGTAGCACAAGTCACATCCGCGATGTGAACAAATTTAAAAATTGCATCTGCTCAATGATGGGTGGAAATGCTAAAAAATGGTTCGGGTGTGTGCAAGATAAATTTGAAGATTTTGTCGGTTTCGAAAGACTATTTCTAGATCGTTACTGGGACAAGCAAGCTCAGGGACGAATACGTAACGAGTTAATGAACGGTAAATTTAAAGGGTACGGTCGCCGCAATGATTACGCGGAAAATATCATTAACGAGGTAACGCAACTTGAACCGGAAGTCTCCGAGGAAGAAATCGTTGAACACTTATCTAATCATTTCTGCCAAGATATAATTAATCGGGTAGCTCTTGAAAATATAAACACGATATCCGAATTATCGAAATTATTAAGGAGAACAGATGCGGTTAACATGGACGAAAGAACCAATAGGCTAAGCTATAATAACGCGACTAGAACTTTTAACAATTATTCAGGGGGGCAACGCGAATCAAATAACCAGCGCACTTATCACAATAATGGGAACGACAATCGCAATAATCAGGACAATAGATACAACCGTTACGAACGATCTGGAAATTATAACCAGAACAATAATAATTATGGTAGAAATGAAAATAATTTTGAAAATCGTAGGGGTGGTTATAATAATTTTAATACTAACAATCGGGATAGTCAGGATGATCGTAACGCAGGGTACAACTCAAATCGAAATAATTTTGGTAGAGGTAACTATTACGGAAACAATAGAAATTATAATCAGGGTTATCGTGGACGTTTTCAGAGAGGAGGTAGATTTGAGTCAAATTGGCGTAGTTATGACAATCGCACAAACGACCAAAATAATCAACAAGGGGGCGACGAACGTTTCCCAAACCGAACGTCAGCCAATACAGAAAACAGACCGATTAATAGTGTTACGATAAATAGGACACCTGCTGTGGAGGAAGAAACATCTTCCCCACAGGATTTTCAATAAACGGCGTGCCAATGAATATCCAGATAAGCTCTTATCAGCATCCCAAAGAGTTTATCAGTATCGAAAATACGGGGGGGTTAAATAATGAGACTAAATTTGATTTGTTGCCATACATTATGGTAAATATTAATAACGTTCAAATAAATTGTTTAATAGATACAGGGGCAGAAATTTCATTAATAAATCAGGGGGTAATTTCGAAAAATCAAGAAAATTTTAAAGATACAATTTTAAAAACAAAGATAGTAAATTTGGTAACGCCAAACCAGAAAAAGTTCTCGTCTGCAAACGAAAGCGTACTCGCGACAATTAAAATAGGGGATGTAGTTATAAAAGAATCGATTTTAATTATTAAAAATTTATCTATGCAATGCATACTCGGAATCGACTTAATTAATAAATTTAATATGACCATTGATGCAGAACGAAAAGTAGTAAAAATATTAAACAAAGAGATCACTTGGACAAACAATTTAGGGAATCAAATCACTGATGGGACTATAATGATTGAAAACGCTAATAGCGAAACTTAAGTCAATAATAAAATAACAACTTACATAACAACCGCTCAAGAAATAGTAATGAAAGACAACGCTAACAGCGAAACTTAATTAAAAATAAAGAATAACAACGTCTATAACAAACCGCTGAGGAAATAGTAGAATAGGACCAAAGACAATTGTAAATATGATTTTGTCTGAAAATATAATTTGACCAAGAAAGTATTAATTTTAGGAAATAGCTAAGTTTTATTGTAATTTAAAAATTTATGGAAAGAAATAGTTATTGAAAATTGGATTCATTTAAAAACAATAATATAATGCGGGTTAAGAAATTTATTTATGTAGGTCTGATTAGGTAAATAAAGGTATTCGGTGACAAAGAATAATATAAAAGGGAATAGGAAACAACAGATTGAAAGCAAAGGGGTTTTAAATAAATTGGTATCAAAAGCAAAATGTCTAATATTGAAATAAGAATTATTATGAATTATTATTGTGGGGAATATGATATATTATGATGTGGAGAATTTATGAATAAATATTATGAGATATATAAAGGGGGGAAAATAAATATGAATTATGATAATGAAGAAAACAATGGAAATATTATGATAGAGAAATAAAGATAAGGATACCAAAGATAAGTAAATTAAAAAACCAATTAACAAGGGAATAAGAAGAAAAGAAATTTTAGTCACCAGAGTAAATTAAATTAGATTAAATGGGGCTACCTAAGTAAAGAACAGATTAAAGATAAACGAATAATGAAATAAAAAAAATTTAAATAAAATAAAGATCAAAACAACGATCATTGGTAAACATAATACTAGGGACAAAATAATAATAATCTTGGTCAGATTTGTTAATTAAATTTGTTAATTAGGATAGTTTGAATTTAATATAATTAGTTAGTTAGTTCTTGAACAGTTAATTTAATTTACTAAGTTAATTTTGATATTTTGTTATGCAATTTTACGTTAAAAGTTAATTTTGTTGTGTATGAATTAACGCACATTTATGTTAATCTAAAATTTATGACGAAAATGGGTATTTTCGAATAAATTGTATCTTAACATAGGGGGCAACAATGCGATGTTATGCACTGACCACGTTAATAGAGATGCGTACGTTAATATTCAAAAGTTGATCAACGATTATAAAGCATGAGACTTATTTTAAAATCATACGGAAAGATTCCATCTGATAGCAAATACTTTAATTCAAATTCAAAAATTAATTCAAAATACATTCATGGAACAAAGATTAATAAAATAATTTAACAATGTGAAATTTAAATTCCGTTATCATAAAATTTGTTATTTTAGTCTTAAAATCAATTTGTTTAGTTATGAGTAATCCTAATTAATATCAAAATATTGTTGAATAACTTATTAATATGAAAAATTTGTTAGCATAAAATTAATAGCAAGTTAAAACATTACATCACATTAAAGTGTTTCGTTAGTCAATGAACAGTAAATGGATAATACATCTTCACCAATTTTATCGTACAACAACCAAATGGAATGTAGTAAACCAATTCAATCTGGAAAAGATAAAATTTCATTAAAAATTTTGTCAAAACAAAATGGGCAAATACGTACCTGACTATGCAATATCGATGTTGTTGTTTTCAACAAAAATAATAATCAACCTTGCCTGGAAAGTTGGGTATCAAGGCAACAAAAACAAAGGAATGAGGTTAAAAAATAAATAAAACGAAGTTTGGTTATGCAAATGGTGATTTTGTGCTGCAATAAAATTTTATTGAATTAATAAAAATTTTAATAGAAATTAACAACAAAAGTATAAAATAATTAAATAATAATTACTTACGTCAGATTAAAGTGTTTTATAAAAGAAAAGTCCAGTGATTAGTGAGATTTTCAACAAAAACTATTCACAAAATTACACGAGGTAAAACTGTGCATCGACACCCATCCGTTTTTATCAATGGTACAACAGCTGATCGCTCTACGCAAGCAGATAAGATTCATGGTCAAATATCTTACGAACCAAAAAAACCCTAGATAAAGGTAAATCTACATAAAACTTTATAATTTTTATAAAATTCAGTGCGTGCGTAAAAATTATCACCGCGTTGCGCCTACGTTAAAATTAACAGTTTGGGTAATTTTAAGGAATTATTTTATTAATATTAAGAATTTTTATTTGCTATAATTATAATACAAACAATAAAATTTACATTTTGCCTTTGAAACGGAGAATTATTTTTCAATCTTGTTCCGAGACCCAAAAATATTTGATTTCAGCAATTCACAGATTTGGTCAAGGAAGGAATCCAGCCCGAGATAGAGGTAGGTTTCATGCTTACAATAAAAATTATATCTAGCCGAGGTAAATATTTATTAGCGACAATAAAATTGCAAACGTCTCTATTGACGGGGTTAATTTGTGTAAACCCGCACTATCAAAGGTTACCGCTCTATTACAAAGGCAAGCTTAAAGCACTCCGTACATAGCACTTTTTGGCTAGCCCAACGTGAGGCTAAGTCAGCACATAGCAATATATACTGTCCTAGCAAAAGGGACATGCAGCGTGGTCCGACTCCGGGCGTCGGGTGACCGTGGTACTCTTATGCTAATCATTTTCAGAGCGTCTGGGCAATCTATATATCCTTCTAAAATTTTAAATAAAAACACAGCTGATGCAAAGTCCCTCCGAGTGTTCAAATCCAATACATCATATTTGAGCCTTAGAGAATTAGTCCTCACATCATAGCCAGGGTAAATACCAGTTTCAATGTAGTGCATGCATCTTAACGCTCTATTTTGTACGCGCTCAATGCCAATTTTGTCAACCGAAAACGAAGAATTCCAGATAACACTGCAGTACTCAAGCTGAGGACGTACAATACTGTTGAACAAGTTCAAAACTAGTCCAGGCCTCTTAAATACCTTTGTATTTCTAATAACAAACCCCAACAATCTCCTGGCCTTAACTGTAATACGCGCTATATGGTCACGAAACGTTAATTTGGGATTAAACCAAACTCCCAAGTCCCTAACAAGCTCCGGTCTATTCAGAGAGCATCCATTCATTATATAATTGTGTTTGATTGTTACAGACCTTGAGAATGTAAAAGCGGAACATTTTGCCACACTAAATTCAAGTTTGTTTTTGAGACTCCAATTGAATACCCTATCGACATCAGATTGTAATAGGTTGAAATCACAGATAGTATCAATTTTTAAAAATATCTTTAAATCGTCCGCAAACAGCAAATAATTAGAATACTCAAAACAGCGACCAATGTCATTTATAAATAATAGAAATAGTAAGGGGCCCAGATTACTACCCTACGGTACACCGGAGTTCACTCCAAAATTGTCAGATAGATGCCCCCCAATAGAAACCCTAAACGCTCTATCCTTTAGGTAGGATGCAATAAGAGGCAGCATAGGCTGTAAGCCAAATCTGTGCAGTTTGGCTAAGAGAATATCATGATCAACCCGGTCAAATGCCTTCTTAAAATCGGTATAGATGACGTCAACTTGAGAACCCGAATCGACACTTTCAAAGACATATTGGGTGAATAGAAATAAGTTGGTTGTGGTTGATTTCCTGGGTACGAAACCATGCTGGTTAACATCCAAAGCAAGCTTTACATGTTTATAAATCCGATTGTGAATAATACTCTCGAATAGTTTGCTGGGAGCTGCCAACACCGATATTGGTCTGTAATTTTCAAGCCTACTGCTGTCCCCTGACTTTAGGATCGGACAAACCTTTGCAGTTTTCCAACACAACGGATACGTCTGGTGGCAAAGAATGAGATTGTAAATATGTAAAAGTGGTTCACACAGACATCCAATAAGAATCTTTAGAATATACGGGGGGAATCCATCGACACCACACGATTTACCTGGTTTAACCTTTCTGATTGCATTGTATACCTCTTCCCCAGTAACGAGGGGCACCTGAATAATATTCTGAATTGGCAGTATATCAGAGTCACTCTCATCGGGACTAAGTACATAGTTACTCGAGGTAGCACCATAGACGGAGTTAAAATAGGTACCAAATTGTTCAGGCTGGCTCTCAACACTGATCTGAGATCCAGCGCTGTCGAGCATAACAGTAGGTTTTGTAGTCGTTTTCTTTTTAATGTTGACATAGTTCCAGAAACATTTAGAGTCCCGTTCAATGCCACTCTCAATGTATTCAATATATTTTTTATATTTAGTCCTAATCAAGTTCTTGAGATCTTTTCGCTGTTCTTTGTATAGAGAAACAAGTCTGTATGAAATAGATTTATTCTTGCGATATTTATCTTTTAGTCTTAATTTTGTTATAATTTCTTTATCAAACCATGGAGGGTACTTATCTGATCTGCTGTGTTTTATCTTAGGAACATTGTTGTCAAATACTTCATAGATATTTCTGTAGAATACCCCCACTGCCTCGTCCACCTCAGAAACCCGATAAAGAGCATCCCAGCTCCTGTCACTAAATTCATGAATTAGATACTCGAGATTTGCATTTTTAAAATTATACGACCCGTCAGGCACAGTGCTACCCATGAATATATCCGCCTCAATCATAACGCGCACCAATAGGGCTGGATGATACACATCCTCACTTACAAAAGGTATTTCCTCCCTCTCAACAACACAGTTAACAGTGCCCAAGACAAGATCTAGTGTTTTCCCACGCTCATTGCAAATATTATTAAATTGATGCAGATTGTGTTCATCCATGAACTCAGATAGCAATCTAGTATTAGGAGCCCCGAACCCGACATCGTAGGCAGTGCCGCGAATATCGCTTAAGTTGAAATCACCAAAAATTATAACATTGTCCCCGATCTTATTTAAGTTAGTATTAATAAAATTGATAAACTCTTTATATACAACAGCAGGTGAGTTAGGGGGAATATAAACAGATATCAAGGTGACACTCCCAGATCCCGTCCCAAATGTAACTCCAACAGCATCAAAAATGTGATCCGATAAAAATATATTTCTAATAGTGTATTTGCTTCTAAGAACAATAAACACTCCCCCACCCCTCGCCACCCCAGCACGCACCGCCCTTCTATCACTCCTAAAAATATTCCACGCTCCGCCGCCAATCAGTTCCCCATCCAGGATCTCTGCATTCAGCCATGATTCAGTGACACATATAGCATCGAACTCCCTGTCTACAAGGTGCAAATAAAAATCCTCCAGCTTCGTGCGCAAGCCCCTCACATTCTGATAGTAGACACGCATTGGCATAAATATTAATCATGTTACTGACAATAACCCAAATTTGTTTAGATCAAACAGTATCCGCATAACATACATACATACAAGATGAGTTCAATCATCAGAATACATTTACCCCAAATAATGAACGTACTGAGTTATATAATACTACACATCCCACCCCAAAATTACAAAACTACCGGCCACCCCAAAATTATAAACAGGTATTTCAAAATAAGATTCAATTAATATTGTGTAAAAGTCGCATGTACGTTACATTACAAAAATATGTGCTATAAGGTAAAAATAATATTAACATAATGAACTGAAAATAGATAATCATTTAGACACAAAAACAAGAAAATACAAACATACTACACTTTTCAATGAAGATCGGCTCTTACTATCTTTCCATCCTCGGTAGAGGCCAGGATTTTTCCATCCGAGGTCCACACCTTCCCAAACCCATAGGTTTTCCTTGCCTCCATTAATCTTTCCATACGCTGTTTCGTTAGGTCCTCCTGGATGGTGAAGCCACTGCCTTTAAGATTTCTTCTGCTTCCCATTATGAGATCCCGGGTTCGCTGAGACACAAATCTCACCAATATTGCACGTGGACGAACGCTACGCGTAGATACCGCACCGACTCTATAGCTTCTTTCAACGTCATTTATTGTAATGTTTAAATTAAGCCGGTTTTTTAAAAGTTCGAGAACCAACTCATCCGTATTCTCATTATTTACCTCTTGCACTCCAAAAACTCGAAGGTTGTTTCTTCTGCTGAATTGTTCCTCTGAATCACTAAGTGTTAGATTCTTTTTTATAAGGGAAGCAATAGTCTGCTCCTGGAGGTCCACCTTTTCAGTCAACGCATCAATTATGATGATTTTACTTTCTACCTCCTTAATTTTTTGGGTGTTACTAGAAACCTGTGTTCTTATGTTCTCCGTTATGTCAATCAGCCTGTCCAGCTTCTCATTAATTTCTATAAGGGGATCCATATTTTCATCCTTCCTCGCTCTTGTATTCGGCATTTTGCCTAGTTATCGTTTATCACAATGAACACTCGGCCAGTCGTATATCAAATTATACACGCGCCGCTATTCTTATCACGTTAGTAGAACAAAAGATGTCCAGGTAGTGCAGATGTTGAACCAAGAAAGACTAGGATCGACGAGACTACCGCCTCCGGTACTCAAATCAAGGAACACCAGTTCAAAATATACGTACAACCAATTCACCAAGCTTCAATCTGCTTCCAAGTTTGTTTCCAGGTGTGACTCGAGATACTGGGAGAAAAAAAAACAAACTACTGCCTCAAGTCAAGGAACACCAGCTCGCAACACACTCACAATCAGGAGCACAAACTCACTAAGATAACGGAAAATCAATTAATTCAGTGCCAGCAACATAAACAGACGCGTATCTACTCGGCCAATGCCATTTGCATTGTAACAGACATCGTCTAAGGTAAAAAACAGGGAATCTGGTGTGCAGGCGACATATTGGAAAAAAAGTATTTATTAATTATAAAATTTATTTAATAAAACTTGCTTTTGATTGAAGAAAATCATAATTTTCATTAATATTAAGGAAAACGATTGTAAACAGACTTGTTTAAAAAAAAAACTGAAGGTCAACATTAAATAATAAGGACGAAAGTATTTTTTTAGCTAATAAAGCTTTTTTTAAGGGCGCATTGTTAATTTTCTTAGTAGAATAAAAAACTGCAGGATACAGTTTCTTTCGCAATTAAATCTTGGCATTCTTAAATTGAAAATGTCAATTATTTAATTATGCTACCTGTTGCATCATAATATAATAAATACAATCATATTATTCCTATTATCCATTTTATTGTGTCCAAACTTTTTCATAGAAAAGGAGATCATGTACGCATATTCCATATATTAGACAAAGAAAAAGATGTTACAATCTAGACACATTTACTGTCAGCCATTTTTTAGTTGATATCTGAGAAGAAACAATTTCGGATTAATATTATTCACAGAAGAGGTATTGTGTAAGTATTTGTGTAGGTATTGTGTATCTAAAAAGAAACCTAAATGACACAGCTTATACACCTTATGCCTGAATTGTTTCACAAATGTGTGGTGTCATGGTGCTCCATTTCCGACACATGGAATACACATGTCAGTCGACGTTTCGAAACATTGTGTGCATCTTGACACAAGAAAATGACACAATAACGGAAGCGTTACTAAAATTCAACCTCAAAATGCTCACTGGGCTGTGTATCAAGTATGAGTTAAATATATCACAAAAAAAGACGACAGTTATGGCATTTCAAGGAAAGGAAATAATTAGAAGCAAGATTGTTATAGAAGATCAAATTCTGGAACAAGTATCCCACTTTAACTTTTTGGGATGCGATATAAGTTTCAACCGAGACAATGACATTTACAACAAAATACATAAGTTCCAACACGTATGCGGCACAATACACAAAACTCTGAAGAATCTAACCCGAACGGAAACTAAAATCAAGTTTTACAAAACAATGGCGGTACCCGTTTTGACATATGGATGCGAAACATGGATGCGAAACATGGGTTCTTTCCCAGAGAGATAAATCAAAAATACAAGCAGCGGAAATGACATTCTTGAGAAGAGCTAAAGGCTGCACAAGAAGGGATCAAATAAGAAACGAGGATATCCGCGATGAACTGGAAATCTTCTCCATCAATCAAAAAATTTCGGAGTATAGAGAAAACTGGAGATCCCATATTAACAGAATGGAGAACAAGAGAATCCCAAAGAAAATACTCTCATATAACCCAAAGGGGAGAAGAGACGTCGGCCGCCCAAGAAAGCGTTGGAGCGATCAATGAAGTCGGAACAGGCAAACACTGCCTATACCTTGAAAGGAAGAAGAAGATTACATACACAGACATCATTACAAACAATTTTACAAAAATACCCTACCATTTTTAGCAAAGATATGGGTAAGATTACAGGCTTACAAGCACATTTAAAATTTCATTAAGGCAAGAAAAGTTCCATATGCGTTATTACAAAAAGTTGAGAATGAGTTAAATTTCTTGGAGAAAGAGGGAATTTTAACGAAGGTAGATAGTTCGGAATGGGCAACACCGATTGTCCCAGTGGTAAAAGCTAATGGAAATATTAGAATTTGCGGTGATTTTAAAATTACAATAAATCCAAATTTGATTGTGGATGAGTACCCACTACCTTCAATTGAAAATTTATTTTCGTCCATGGAAGGGGGAGATAAATTTACAAAGCTTGACTTACAGCAAGCGTATTTACAGCTCGAAGTACGGCCTGAGGACAGGAAGTTTCTTACCTTGAGTACACACAAGGGGCTTTATCAGAGTACACGGTTGATGTATGGCATTGCCAGTGCACCGGCTATATGGCAACGGGAAATTGAGAATATTTTGAGAGATATTCCGGGAATTTCTGTATTTTTAGATGATATAAAAATAACAGCACCCGATGATGTTACGCATTACAGAAGACTTGATCTTGTGTTGTCAAGACTGTCTCGTTACAATATACGAATAAACTACGAAAAATGTTGTTTTATGGAAAACAAAATAGAATATTGCGGTTACACCATTGATAGAAACGGTATTCATAAAACAAAACAAAAGATTGATGCAATACAAAATGCTAGGACGCCTACAAACAAGACAGAGGTACGAGCATTTGTTGGATTAGTAAATTATTATGAAAGGTTTTTGCAAAATTTAAGTACTACGTTATATCCTATACATAATTTATTGAAAGATGGTGTACCATTTGTTTGGACCAAAGCTTGCAAAAACGCTTTTGAAGCAGTAAAGAAAGAAATACTGTCTGAACGTGTGTTGGCACATTTCGATCCAAAACTACCTCTGGTCTTGGCAACGGATGCAAGTCCATACGCGGTGGGAGCTGTTTTGTCTCACATTTACACGGACGGTACCGAGCGTCCGGTACAGTTTGCTTCACAAACACTTACGGCAGTACAACAGAAATACGCACAAATTGACAAGGAAGCATATAGCATAATATTTGGAATAAAGAAATTTTATTATTATTTGTACGGTAGAAGTTTCATTTTGTATACAGACCATAAGCCCTTGTTACAAATTTTTTCGCCTTCAAAGAAGTTGCCTGCATTAACTACAACCCGAATGCAACATTATGCATTGTTCTTACAGAATTTCCAGTACGATATTAGGTACAAAAGTACGGATTTACATTCTAACGCAGATGCTATGTGAAGACTTCCAATTGATTCCACACAATTGGGTATGTATGATGAACCTGATGCATTTGAAATTTTTCAGATTGAGGCTTTGCCGATTACATTGAAAGAACTGGCAAGAGAAACATTGCGAGATGCTAGTTTTTCCAAGTTGATTCACGCTTTACGCCACGGAAAAACAGTAAATAAAGCCGATCGTTCCAATGTTGAGCAGACTGAATTTAGCATACAACAGGATTGCTTATTTAGGTTGCAAACAGCAGTTATACCCCGGACCTTACAAAAAAAGATTTTACAGGAACTACATATCTGCCATTCGAGTATAGTTAAAATGAAACAATTGGCTAGAAGTTATTGTTGGTGGCCGGAAATTGCACGAGATATTGAAAATGAAGTAAGGGGTTGCGTACAGTGCAATAAATATAAAAACAACCCCATAAAAGTAAAAATACACCCATGGGAGGAAACTTCAAGCCCATTTGAGAGAGTTTATGTGGATTTTGCGGGACCATTCATGAATTCATATTTTTTAATTTTAGTGGATGCTTATACACGTTGGCCGGAGATATACGAGGTAAAGAATATAACGGCAAAACATACAATTACGATATTGCGAAGAGTGTTCAGCGCTTTTGGGATACCATCGGTATTGGTCAGTGACAATGGCCCCACTTTTACATCACACGAGTTCAAACTTTTTTTACGTTCAAACGGCATAATACACAAATTATCCCCTCCTTACCATCCTGCTACAAATGGGTTAGCAGAGCGGTATGTTCAAACATTTAAGAATGCCTTAAGGGCAATGTGTGAAAATGAACGGGATTTTAATACAAATTTATCAAAATTCCTATTACATTATCGGAAAAGTCCGCATTCAGTTACAGGAGTAAGTCCTTCTTATTTGATGTTTGGTCGAGAAATTCGTTCCAGACTAGATTTCTTAAAACCACTACAGCAAAATGATACGGACTACTCAGTAGATTTTACAGTTAGGTCTTTGAAAGAGGGGGAAAGAGTTGCGGTACGCGAATATACACACAGTAATAAGTGGGAATTTGGTAGAGTACAACATAAGTTAGGAAAGTTAATTTACTTGGTCAAACTTGATGATATGCGTGTTTGGAAGAGACATATCGATCAAATTAGATCAATCGGGGAGAATACGCCTGTTACAGTTAATACAGTTAATAGAAATTTAATGCCTGTTTCACTTACTGAGAACCTTGCTACGTCTGACACTACAGTAAAACCAAACTTTCCAGAAACTTGCATTACGACAACCTCGCCAATCCCTGAAAGAATTAAAACAAATTCAGATACAAAACTGGAAGTGCCTCCACAGTTCTCAGAGATACAGAATGCACCCGTGCCAGTACCTGTACCAGATACGAGTGACGCTTGTACCTTGCGACGTTCGAATCGTTCACGGAATTCTCCTGAACGATTTATACCCTAAAGGTTTTATGACAAGGGGAGGACTGTTATATTCATACATTCTTACTATGGCGCGCTCGGAACATGGAGCGCCATCTATCGATGTAAATTCTCTTACGAAGCATTTTTATGATAATAAAGTTACGTTCATAATTACGGTGTTGAATTTAATTACATGTTACCTTACAAGTACACAACACTGACGATGTTGTGATTGTGGCGATATCGAGGAGGAAGTTAGTGGAAATGTTTAGAGGGATGAAAGATGAAGTGGGTGAGATCGGACTGAAAATAAACGAGAACAACAGAAGCGAGGAAATTAAGGAAAACATACAGAACGGATACAGGTCATTTTATGCAAATAGAAAGCTGCTAAAAGGAAAAATAAATTTGAGTGCAAAGATGAAGGTGTACAGGACATTGATAAGACCAGCGATGACCTATGCGTCTGAGGTGCTATGCATGACGAAGAGGGGAGAAAATCAGCTTAGTGTCTTTCAACGAAGAATATTAAGGAAAATAATGAGACCTGAAAGGATTGCTCAAGACGTATATAGAAGAAGAACGGACAGTGATTTAATGGAAAAAATTAATGTCGAAGATATTGTGAAGTTTATCAAGTCACAGAGGTTGAGATGGTTTGGGACACCTGGAAAGAAGAGACAACGCCAGCGCAATAAGAAGTGTTTCAAGGTGGAGACCAATGGAAAAGAGGGAGAGGGGTAGACCCAGAATGAGATGGATTGTTGGGGTGAAGGAGGATTTGGAGAGGATGGAGATAAGAAACTGGAGAGAGAAGTGTGGCGACAGGACGAGATGGAAGAACATAGTGCTAGAAACTAAATCCCACGCTAGTTTGTAATTATTGTAAATGTAGAAATAGGAAGAGGAGTAATCCACCTCTTAAAACGGATTGTAAACACCTCATAAGAGGTTGCCATGTTTCAATGAAATGAGCGCATTTATTATTATTTATTATTATGATGGAAAATAATTAACACAGTGGGACCGACGACTTTACGTGCCCTCCGAAGTACGGAAGACGGTCAAAACATTTTAGACTGTACCCTGAGTTGAACCGGTGAACCTTGCATTAGCAGTTGATGTCGCTAACATTCAGGCAATGACCGTCGTCGGAACAAGTTTGTATTTCACCATTCTTCATGGTGATCATTAAAATGGACTTCACCATAGCGAGTTTGATTTCACAATAACGTTACCTTTCTGCCTTGGTTAGATTCACCTCAACAAATTTTTTACATATTTCGGTAACAAAAATAATACAAAAATAAATCGATTGTAGGCTAATCGGAGTATAAAAGAAAAATATTTTTAATCATAAATAGAAATAGGGGTGGGGTTAGCTAAAATCATTTAATTAATTCATTTAATGAATAAAAATATTTTATAAAAAATAAATTATTTATAAAACATTCCATTAGCTTTTTGTTGCGCTTAATTATTATTTGGCGTGCCCTGTTCATCAAAAATTCAATTATTATGCAATTTATTTGGTTGATATAAAAAAGTGTTTGCTGTGATCAGCTTTCAGTTTGTCAGTTGTATCAATCGCATGATTAAATCCTAAAACATGTTTGTGAAAATTATTCCAATTTTACAAATTTTATGTTGTGTCGTGTATATATACGGCGGTATTGATGTTTTATCAAAAGTAAGTATTTTCTTTAGTAGTTAAAAAAAAATGCGTTGGAAATGAAAAAAATTATTTAAAATACCTATGTAAATTAGTTTCAACTTTACACCGCTCTGCGCCGCTCCAAAAAGAAAGAACACTTTATTATACAATTCCGGCGAGAAAACAACTTATTTCCAGGTTTCCGTTATTTATAATGTTACAGCATTATAGTTATAGTGGTATAGCATTTAACAGTATTCTTCTTATATTTATTAGTTTCATCAGCACGACTACAAGATACGAGGTTTAAGAACAGAAGTACCATATATAAACAAAGATTACATGCACGCCTTTAATATGATTGGACATAAATATAATCGCACAACTATAGCGTTTAATTTAACTTTCTGGCCCAAAATTGATTTACAAGATAAAGTTCAGGTAATGTTAGAATTGAACAGTGTCCCATTGGAGTGTAACGTATTGTAACGTATCTTTCAATTTCAGGTTGTAGTGCAAGCGTATAAACGTGCTAGTAACGAGTACCGATTGTTTCCAATGCGATTTCAAATAAACATGTGTAAGACGTTCGAAGCTAATGTAATAGGACTAAAGAACATAGAACAATTTGGAAATTTAACTACTTGTTTTTGGAAACAGGTAATAAAAAAAATTATTATGTATCAAATTTTTTTCTTACCTTAATTTATTAGGATGTGCTGTACTATGCTAACAACTTTGTTGTTGATGAACAACAAATGCCGCCCTTTATTCCATTTGGAGAATATAAAATGGAAGTTGCTTTAATGTATGATAAAATAAAGTTAGCAAAATTATATACATATTCTGATATATATTGCGGTATCGAGATACCACGTCAATGGAAGTACGTCATTTAAGTTTCAGTAAAATTTTGTTAATGAATAAAAGCATGTAACTTATCAAAGTAATCAGAAAAACTTCATCCGATACCAAGAAATTAACTTAAAGTCAAATGATTCGTTGAAAACGGGACATAAAACAGGTTTGAATAAAATAAATTTGAAATGTATCATTTAATAATTGTTTTTGTTAAAATGTTAATTTATAGTAAATGAAAAATTGTTAGCAATAAGAAAGGTATTTTAAAAGTTAGAAATTTGTTAATTAATTGATAAATGTAAAAATCCATGTTAGCGTTAAATTTAAAATAAGTTTGTTAAAATTATTACGTGAGTTCGGCATGTCACAACTTAATGAACTGCGTATGGAAATTTCATGTCCATCATCTTTATTTGTCCAACCACGAAGCAATATCAAGAAGTCGATCCAATCTGAAAATATAAAAATTTTACTTATAAAATTTCAACGAACCACAATGGGCTTAGTCCATACCTGTACTGTGAAACTTCAAATAATATTGATTTTTCGATCGACCAATAAAATACGTCTATGCAAAAATCAAGATTGCGTTGAACTTCGTAAAAGGAATTAATAAAACAATCGATAAAAAAGGTTGTTGATATTACACACGTGCAAGGTGGCGAATTTAGAATCGTCCTAATAAAATTGATAATTATAGTAAAAATAAATAGTGAAATTACAAAATACGAGTGCATAATTCAACAAAATAGTGACTTACCTACGTAAAACCAATAATAAGGTGAAAATTGTAAAAGATTGGAAATATTTTTGAAGAAATAGAATTCACAAAACAACGAGGTCAACAAACTATATCTGGAAGTTTCCGATGGTAAATGAACCCTTTGAGTGTCTTTGACGCGCAATTGTACCATCTCCATTTCAAGTAAAAGAAATATTCCTGGATTTAATAAGGTATCGTGCACATTGCAATAAAATCTTTATAAACTTAAGTGAAATCTCCGGACTTCGTACGACACGTGTTTTGCATCATTTTACGTTCAGAATTTTTATATAATAGATTTAATAATAGAACTTTTTGATATAACCAAATATTTATTTTCATTTGTGTGCTTAATAAAAACATTAATAACTTTGTAACGAAGGATATTTATTTAGACCTGTTCCGCACCATAATTTCATTTACAGCATTGGTAACGGAACGAATCCACCCTGTACAAGGTAAGATACATGCACTACGAAAGAGCTAAGCTGAGGCACCTTATTTCATTAAATTGTGTTTACAAATTTTCACATACTTTTCCATTGACGGGGTACAATTACGTACACCCATATAAAACATTAACGACAAGAACCTTTAACCCTATTAGCGAGGGTATTCATAACAATTTTGTATCATAAAGTGTGGGTCTCTTAAAGGCCTTACGTAAGCACATAGCACTTTTTGGCGCAACAACGTGAGGCTCGAGTCACCTCGAATAACCTCGTACCGCGAGTAAAATTAGGTCATTATAATTAAATTAATAGATAGGTTAATTACAACGAGAAATTGCATTAAAATTATTCATAACGTTGACATTAGAACTAACAATTTTCTTAAAACTAAAATTAAAAATATTCTTATTACTAAAATTAAAATTACGTCATAATTCACTTAATAACTATTTCCTTATAAATAAATTAATTAAAAATACATAACTACGATGGCGCAAGAAAATAAATCAGAAATGCAAATAATACAAGAGATGCTAGCGGCGTTGTGCAAAACTACGACAAACACACAAGAGATAATACAAGACACCAAAAAGGAGTTGAATGAAACCAGAAAGGAATTGATAAAAACATTTGACAGAAACTTCGAAAAAATTGAAAACGCATTAAAAATTAGGGGGCCAGCGATAGCCGAAAAAGTTGTAAATGAAAAATTTAATTTGGAAAAAGAAGAAGCAGCAAAAATAGAAGAAGAAACGGTAAAGTTGGAAGCCGAAGCTATTCTAACACCACCAACAAAGAAGTGCCGGTTGTACAGAGTATTAACGCGAAAAACATGCAAACGGTTACAATTAAAATTTAAAAAGCTACGGTTAAAAGAAAAATATCATACAAGGGGCATGCAAACGAATAAGAAAAATTTACATAAAGGAAACGTTCTACAATTACAAAGCAGTTTACAAAATAAAAGATTACATAAATTTACAAAATTAAAATCAAAAAATTCAACAGATAAAGGGATTAACAATTTAAAATTTACAAAATCAGGGGGTAGTAATAATTTTACAAATAAAAATCTTATAAATAAACAAAAACGGCTTCACAATTTAAAATTTATAAAAGCAAGGGGGTACAACTATTTTACAAAAGAAAAATTATATAAACAGATTAATTATGACAACATCGGTAAGAAGAAAAGAAATTTACAAATGAAGAATACGAAGAGAAAATTACAACGTAAAATGATAAGAAATTATGAGGTAAAGTGGACAAGAGAGTCCAACATGAAAAGAGATGTTAAAATGAAAAGGAAGTGTTATGTTAAAAAGAAAATGTTATTCAAGCGGAGAAAAATTAAAATTAAAAGAGTTCGCTGGAAGAGAAAGTCATTCCCACAAAATTCTAAATAAGCGGTGAAAGAAAATAATGGCGAAACTTAATAAAATAAAAACAACAACTAAAATTAAAAAACCGCTCAAGAAGTAGTAAGAAAATACGGCGAAACTTAATTTGAAATTAATTTAACAACTATAAAAATAAAAACAACCGCTAAGAAAAATAGTAAGATATGACAAATGTAGATATAATTTTAAGGAATGATTAGGACACGACCAATAGAAAATCTAAATGGCAATGTAAATTTGATAAAAGCTATTAGAATAGGAAAATGATAAAAATTGACCAAGATGGAAAAATTTATATAGAAAAGATGCTACATTTGAATAATTAATAAAATTTTATGAAAGGAAAAGTTAATAAGATTTGATTAAATAAATGATTTCAATTTAAAAAAAAAAATGCAATTGGTAAAAGGAATTTAGTTAATGAAAGAGAAAAGTTAAATTTAGAATTTGGGTGAAGGAGGAATTTAAGATAGCTGATGATGTGTTTAATTTGAAAAGATCAGGAGGTATTTGATAGTGGAAAATGGTATTCAATGTTGAACGTTGAAAGATAAATGGGGGGTAAATAATAATACGGTAGTTAACTCAGACGGAGTTAGACAAATAATATGTGGAAATTAATGAATTAATTATGAAGTTATATGAAGTAAAAGGTATATGGGACCAAAAAGAGGTCAGAGAATAATAATGGGGAAATAAATAGGAAAATATTAATTAAATGCAGAGATAAAGAATACCAATTAATAAGAAGGAATTATGAATTAAAAGTTAATGATTGTTCACAAGGTTAATAGCTAAAAGGGAATTATAAGAACTAAAGTAGGAATCACCCAAATATAAATAAGTTAAAGATAGAAAGATTAAAAATAAAGAGTCAAGTTTTTTTTTTTGAATAAAATAAAATAAAAAGAAAGTCAAATAACAAAAATTTTAGAACTTAATAAATTTAAATTATCATCAGAAATCTTGGTCAGATTTATTAGTTAAATTAGTATATAGGATAGTTTAGAATTTGAATATGATTAGTTAGTTTTCTTTGAACAGTTAATAGTTTAGTTAGTTAATTAATGTTGAAGATGATCAGTTAGTTTTGTTTGAATTTATTTAGTTAATTTTATTCAATTCTTTTAGTTAATGTTTATGTGATATAATTTAGTGAGACAATTTGAACATTAATGATAATCGTTACATTAAAAATTTAAGTTTGTTTATGAATAAAAAAAAGAAAAAGCACATAAATGTTAATTGTGGAATTTAACACAAAAATAGGTATTTTTCTTTTAAATTACAAATTAACAAGGGGGTAAATGCGGTATCGAGATACCACGTCAATGGAAGTACGTCATTTAAGTTTCAGTAAAATTTTGTTAATGAATAAAAGCATGTAACTTATCAAAGTAATCAGAAAAACTTCATCCGATACCAAGAAATTAACTTAAAGTCAAATGATTCGTTGAAAACGGGACATAAAACAGGTTTGAATAAAATAAATTTGAAATGTATCATTTAATAATTGTTTTTGTTAAAATGTTAATTTATAGTAAATGAAAAATTGTTAGCAATAAGAAAGGTATTTTAAAAGTTAGAAATTTGTTAATTAATTGATAAATGTAAAAATCCATGTTAGCGTTAAATTTAAAATAAGTTTGTTAAAATTATTACGTGAGTTCGGCATGTCACAACTTAATGAACTGCGTATGGAAATTTCATGTCCATCATCTTTATTTGTCCAACCACGAAGCAATATCAAGAAGTCGATCCAATCTGAAAATATAAAAATTTTACTTATAAAATTTCAACGAACCTCAATGGGCTTAGTCCATACCTGTACTGTGAAACTTCAAATAATATTGATTTTTCGATCGACCAATAAAATACGTCTATGCAAAAATCAAGATTGCGTTGAACTTCGTAAAAGGAATTAATAAAACAATCGATAAAAAAGGTTGTTGATATTACACACGTGCAAGGTGGCGAATTTAGAATCGTCCTAATAAAATTGATAATTATAGTAAAAATAAATAGTGAAATTACAAAATACGAGTGCATAATTCAACAAAATAGTGACTTACCTACGTAAAACCAATAATAAGGTGAAAATTGTAAAAGATTGGAAATATTTTTGAAGAAATAGAATTCACAAAACAACGAGGTCAACAAACTATATCTGGAAGTTTCCGATGGTAAATGAACCCTTTGAGTGTCTTTGACGCGCAATTGTACCATCTCCATTTCAAGTAAAAGAAATATTCCTGGATTTAATAAGGTATCGTGCACATTGCAATAAAATCTTTATAAACTTAAGTGAAATCTCCGGACTTCGTACGACACGTGTTTTGCATCATTTTACGTTCAGAATTTTTATATAATAGATTTAATAATAGAACTTTTTGATATAACCAAATATTTATTTTCATTTGTGTGCTTAATAAAAACATTAATAACTTTGTAACGAAGGATATTTATTTAGACCTGTTCCGCACCATAATTTCATTTACAGCATTGGTAACGGAACGAATCCACCCTGTACAAGGTAAGATACATGCACTACGAAAGAGCTAAGCTGAGGCACCTTATTTCATTAAATTGTGTTTACAAATTTTCACATACTTTTCCATTGACGGGGTACAATTACGTACACCCATATAAAACATTAACGACAAGAACCTTTAACCCTATTAGCGAGGGTATTCATAACAATTTTGTATCATAAAGTGTGGGTCTCTTAAAGGCCTTACGTAAGCACACAGCAATATGCTCCACCTCAGCATATTCCGAAAAAAAATTGAAATGCAAGTGTGTAATTAATTAATAGAATACTAATAAAAATCCAAATATTTCACTTTTATCTTTTTTATTGTGTATACATCAATCCCTAAATCGACTCTACCGGTAACTAACCGGTAACATGTCAGAAACACAAAATCATCAAATTTTCCATTCAAGTGCATGATAAAAAAAATTTCCTGTAAAAATTTGTGGGTGCTCTCCAATTAAACGGGTGGTAAGCCAACTGGACGCCATTTGCAGTCTATAACTATAATAACTTCTTCTTTTGCTTTTATATAAGCTTTACGTCTTCTTTTCTTTACGCCTTCCCTTTAGTGAGGAGGCTCAACTGAATATTCGTCCTTTGGGAGGTCTATCCGACTTTCGCTTTCTCAATGGTCGGAGGTTTCTTGGTGCTTTTATTAGGTAAATTTTCAACTATCGTTGATCGGTTCTTTATACAGCCTTGTTCTTCATTTATTGGGATGTGGGGCTGCAATTGTTGTAATATGATTTTACTCTACAATTCTGGATTCTGGAAGACTGAATTCTAGATTCTGGGTAAGAGGGCAAGGTCAAAGACCTTACGCGCACTTAGGTCTGCCTCGATTATATAGCCAATATAGCCCTCGTCCTATCATTTCCAAGCCATCACAACTGAAGCATAAACTCCAGGTCTTTAGCAGGCGATGTGCCACTGATTCTGACCTTATCGGGCCAGAAGTCCCCTAACACGGTATCTCTTCTTAACCACAAAGCAAGGCAGTGAAAAAGCACATGCTCTGCTGTTCAGTCTGATTTGTTACATGCCTGACACGTAGTCATCTACAATCTCCAGTGTGTTAAGGTGTTTGTTGATTTTTCCGGGTCCAGTTAAAATCTTTCAGGAATATAGGCACTGTGATGCTCGTCTTCCATTCAGCACGGATTATCCGTCTTGCCAATATAAGGTTAAACAAGCGAGTCAATTGTAATGTTGGCATCTCTCCCCTATATTTTAGAAATTTATTGGTATTTCGTCTACTCTCGGGGCCTTTCCATTTTTTAATTCTTTAATAGAATTATCTACATACTTTTTGTTTTATTTTAGTAGGGTTTACTGTATTATTTTCTCTTTGTCTCTAGAGTTTGTCTATCATGAAGGTTTTTGCTCCGGTATAATTGTTTAAAGTATTTCCTCCGTTGATCTTTCTCTACTAGGTTTATCTGTAGGTGTCTTTAATTTCTATCTTTCTATTTTAATATTGGTTCAAATTTTACTCCAAGCTACGTCAATATGTTCATCCTCATTTTCCCTTATAGGATTTGCTATTAATTTCTGCTCCAGCCTATTACAATAGAATTCTCTGGAAGATTCATCTCTCATTGATTCCATATTAAAGTTTTGTACATTTTAAATTTTATTCATAATATTCTTGAGTGTAAGTAATCTATTTCTTCTATGACCGATTGCAATTTTGTGTGAAAGCATATTGCAACACCTGCACTTAAATATTGATGTTATTATTTTCATACACAAACCTTTGATTGTCCATTCCTTTCTTCTTGGTCTCTGTGATCCTGCATATTATATCGATCCGGATTTCAGTAATTTCCGTAAATATTCCTGATATCTTGCTTTCCACGATCTTACGTTCCAGGTTACAAATCTAATTGTATTTTACTTCTTTATCTTTTATTCTCTTGTTTATCAATCTTTCCTGGGTTGTCAATGTTAAAGACCGACCATATCCGAGGCTTTGCGTAGGTAGCTTGCTAAGATGGTCTATATAGTCCGCGAAAAGTATTTTATTTCCTTCCTACTCTGCCTTTGGGCCGAGCATTTATCAATAGGTATATCGATAATAAAATATCTATATGCATTTAGTAACCTTTTTGGCACATACTGAAGAACAAAACTCACGCGTACAATCTTGTAACACGGACCCTCTGCCGACTGGTAAGCTAGCACTCCTTTTTCCTAAAATTTTAACTGCAGCTGCTTTCTCAAGAAAAGTAGTTGAATTTGCATACATTGCATGTGGAATTGCATAAAATGCATCTAATGATCAATTAGTTTTTATATTTATACAAAAAAAATTATACTTAAGGATTCCATTAGTTTTCGCGTTGCTTAATTATTATTTGGAGTGTCATTTAACACAAGGCTATAGTTATATTTATCAAAAATAAGAAATTAACATACTGCTGTGTCTCAAACTACCAGGTCGAGGCAAAACATTGAATTTCTTACTTGTACTAAAATTGCACATAAATTTGACCTCATTAAAATACAAAAGATAAGAAAGATAAACAAAATTAGCTATTTCTCAGTATAATGAACGAATAGAAATCTTTAAGCATTAGTAAATGACATGAAAAGCTGGAATATTATTTCACAGAGGTTTTTATCACCTCAAAATTTCATAATAAAGGATTGTTTGACTCAAATATGGTAAAATTACTGTGAACTGTTATCACAAATGAACATAACCTCAATGGTACTGTACAAAAATGGAATTTATTCCATGAATAACAATTATTGTGTAAAACTGATTATATGAAAATTTGTTAAATAATTTACTCTTTCTAATGATAATAATTTGCAACTATAAATCTCCAAAAGTGTATATAAAGGTCATTTTCGCTTCAATTTGATAACAAGCTTCATGATAAGAAAAAGGTTGGAAACTTCGCTAAATCTTGCCTACAAAAGTGCTACCGTATTCACGAGACGTCGGGGAACCACATGGACAATCAACTCGTCATGAATGAAAGCGCTCCTGTAAATTTAAAGTCGATCAGTGAACATAAAATGCATAAAGGTGCAAAACTCGACTTACTGATAACCAAATTTGACCAATTTTCACGAACGGCGCAGGAAGAAAGACAGTCTATTTTTAGCTCTTGAACTTGCAAGACGTGTGTACCTCCAAGGTAGAAAATTTAATCCAAAGTTACCCAGATGTTCGACCAATTTGATGTTTGTCTAAATTAGATAACAATTTTTACAACAATGGCTACCTTACATTAAACATCCACAATCAACGAGTTAAAAGTATGACTCACCTTTTAAATAACTGGTAGACGAATAACAACAACAATTCACTGGTATTTCAAGAACACGATTCTAACAATCAACAAGTGTCAACTGGCAATTCAACGTCGTCAGCAATCACAAAACAGGAGTTCAAAATTTCGTCAACGCCATCAACGAACGAGCAACAAGTTGAGTGCAACGCAGTGAAGTACGCGCAAGTTAAATTGTGTTAGTGCGCAGGTCTTTTTCTCATGAAGTTGGATATTTTAAACACCAGGTATTTGAAAAAACTTTATTATTTGAAAATTTATATTTTTGTCTTCAACATTTATAATAGGACGTGACTAACTAGTAGCACTATCCTCGTCAACTACGTTCAATAAACATTTTGCGATTATTTAATTTTTATCAACAACATTTTATTAACAAACAATTTTAAACTGCTACTGGAAAGCAGAAGGTTTTGAATTTATTCAAACCGCCCAGAAGGAAGAAGAAAGTTTGGATACATTTATTTGATTTATTTGGTATTTAACATTGTCATTATTTTTCAGATAAAAATTTATCTGACATTTATGTGTTCGCTTGCGATTGAATTAATTTATTTACATTAATATACAACTATTTTCGATTCAAGACAATCTTTTATTTATCGACTCTACTTCATTAACAGCAAACATTTCAAAACTTAAAGATTACATCATCGAAAGCAAATTTATTCATCTCAATTATCATAACTTCGACGATACAAGTCAACAAAATTAACTTAAACTCAATAAGCATCTCAATAATTCAACGAATCCACCACACCTTGAGTGAATCTCAACGATTGAGCTAGATAAATGGGACAAGAGTAGTGAATTTCTGAGTAAATTTACACCACCTGAAGACTTCATTTTATTTTATAAATTTTGTTCTCACTTTGAGAACTGGCGCCTAACAAAACCAGGGTGGTGCAGTTTACGAAAGGGATTACACAGCAATACTAATATGCAATTTTTGATAAAATCAAAATTTTTGGCTTTCAATAAATTACCGATTTTCATTAGTGGTGTAGGATTAAATCTAAATTTATTGTGTTTCTAATAATATAATATTATTATTTAAATTTCATAAATTATTGTAGGTTGTATTTTTATGCCATTACATAATATTATTATATGCATTTTGCGAAAAATAAATTCTGGCATAAATATGTATTCAATATAGTATATAAATTATTATTAGCTGGTGAAAGTAAATAGAAAATTATAAATATTTAATAATTAATTTTCAAATTAAATTGAATGCATCAGTCTTTTATTATATTATATAGGATAGTGATTACAAATTTTAAATAAATTGTTATTAATATTATATTTTCCACCCGATATTATTTCCTTGGCGCGAAATTTGTCGGTGTTCATTAATAATTAATTAATTACTTATCATATAATTTTTATATAAAATCACATGCACAAACTAAATTATGTCGATATTAAGTCTCGTTTTAATATTTGTAACCTAATCCTTCCAACGCCCCTCGCATTATCAGCAACTCCTCAATTGTAAATTTCTTATTTCAATTAAGTTTGAAACTTGTTCGAATTAAGTGCTTCGAAAAACATGTTAATTTTGTAAAAATGACTAAATTAGAATTATCAATTATCTTGTACTGTCTTCTCATAAATGTTGCGTCTTATGGCGAATTTGGACCACAGTAAGTTAAAGAATAAAAATGAAATTTATCTAAAACTTAATCATTTCAGGCCTCGTATAATTTCTTCATCGGGACATTTAATTTTTAATTCAGCCGAAAACAAAGATATCCATTTTGTTACAAAAGGAACAGGAAAAATTAAATTAAATGATGGGGACTTGACCGATGCTGCAGGTTTGGTAAGCAAGCTTTTCTATGTTTTGAAATAATAAAGTTATCAAAACTTTCACCAATTCCCTTCTGCAGATTTTTAAATTAACGATATAATTTGAATTATGTTGCGTTTGCTTAACTTGTTAATTTTTAAATTCTATATTGACATTTTAATAAAAACTATGTACGTTAGCATCAGAAATTAAGCAGTAAAGTTTTGAAATATTTTTAATTTGGGAAAAATTACAGGCAAGGAATGCTACAGAAACGTTGAACAGAATAAATAGCGAATATTACGATACGGTGGTTCAGGTCCAACGCCTAAAAAGGTCACTGGAAGGAAATCGAGGTATTTTAATGAGAGTAACTAACCTCGAAATTGGATACCATAATTCCAACGGTTCTGCTGTAAGTTTGTAAAACGAAATTTTTCCATTTTAACAATATATTTTCTTACAGGACCAACAAAGTCAATATGCTACTTCAGTGCTGAACAGAAGAATGAGAACATTGGAAAGAAAAGTAAATCGCTTGATGACTTTGTTAAGAAAAAATGAATGTAACGACAATCCATGTCAAAATGGCGGAACTTGTCAAGATATGTTTAACGGTTATTTGTGCCATTGTCCCACCGAATGGGAAGGCGCCAATTGCGATCGGGATGTTAACGAGTGCGCCAGATTTGCTGGAACCGATTTGGGATGTCAAAATGGTGCCACGTGCGTTAATAAACCAGGGACATATGAGTAATTTCCGGAAAATTATATTATTTTTTGTTTTATTGATTTTACTTTTTTAAGGTGCAATTGCAACACTGGTTGGTTTGGCATTCATTGCACCCAACAAAGCGCTAGTTGTACTAACGGTTCTGCCACAGAGTTATGTGGTAACGGAATTTGCATACCTCAAGGCCACAGTTATACCTGTCTCTGCAATCAAGTAACTACTGAGATAATAATAAAAATATTTTTAAATCTAACCTTTTCAGGGTTGGACCAAAGAGGGAACTAACCCGGCATGTCTTAAAGACGTAGACGAATGTGCTTCGACAACCAGGCTCGCGTGTTCTGTTGATCCTCCCGTAAGTTGTATTAACGTACCTGGATCATTTTATTGTGGAAGCTGTCCTACAGGTTAATATCATGTTCATATAGTATGAGTAATTTAGTGGTGCTATTCTTAACGTTGTAGGCTATTCTGGAACTGGACACTGTACCGATATTAACGAGTGCGAAATTTTCAACGGAGGGTGCAGTATTAATCCAATGGTTCATTGCATTAACACTCGCGTAAGTAATATTTTATTCGCACCTTAGCTTCTATTTCCATATTTTTTTAGGGTTCTCGAGTATGCGGATCCTGCCCTCCGGGATACGTAGGCGATGGAACATCGTGCAATTTTCAAGGCGTATGCACGCTCAACAACGGAGGATGCCATGCTTTTGCTCAATGCCGCGACAATCCAAGTAATGTTAAAAATTTCGATAAAATGTTTTAATTATTAATTGAAATTTTTTAAAGGAATCAGTTCAACGTATGTAGAATGTACTTGCCCACCTGGATATTTTGGAAACGGCATAGGCCCTTCAGGATGTACAAGATCACAAAATCAAAACCCTTGTGAAGTTAATCCGTGTTTACATGGAACTTGTGAGGCAAATTCTATAACCGGAAGCTACATTTGCCACTGTACTCAACGATTTACTGGTAAATATCGTAATACGAAAGTAAGTTCAAAAACTTTATTCAAAATTTTTCAGGAACGAACTGTGATATTCGGAAAGTCTCGTGTCAACCTAATCCATGCTTAAATGGTGGAAGTTGTAGTGAAGTATCAGGTTTGTCTTATACTTGCATTTGTTCACATGGATACACAGACACCAATTGCGGAGAAGAACGACAAGGTTTGGTGGTTTTACGATTTTAGATTGTAAGGACTGATTTTAAATATTCTAGCCTGCGGTGGTCACTTAAGAGAATTTACTGGTGAGCTTAAGTATCCTTCGACATTTAGTATCGTTAACAGTGGTCGCACTAACTGCGTTTGGATCATTCAAACCAACAATACAAAAGTTTTAAATATCACATTTACTGAATTCCATCTGGAAGAATCTCAAAATTGTCGATCTGGATGGTTGGAGGTAAGTTTCCAATTTGATATCAATTTTCGAATGGGTTGGAATCAAATTTTAATATTCGTCGATGGGTTATCTTCTTAATAAAGAATTAATTACGTTGCGGTGTTCAATGTTCTAAGCGCCTGTTTAAATTTATTTCTGGTTTTATTGAAACATTGGGTGCTTTTCATTTAATTAATTCAATATTAAAATGGTCTAGGATATGCATATCTACACTACTATCTTTAGCCAGGACCGTGCTAAGATTCATTGCCACCAGGGTTACAGTCTAATTTTGGCCCGAGATTTCCTTTGAAGGATAAAGAAAGTGCTCTATGTTATAAAATTTTACGTTGAACTTTTTAAAGACTTCAGATTCTGAACAAACTATCTTTTACCAATTCCTTCCATGAATTCCAATCAAATTGTTTATCCCGTTAATGTAAATTTTTCTCAAGATACACGATGGTCGAAATTCTGCTGCAAACTCGATCGGACGTTTCTGCGGAAATAATTTTCCAAATGGGGGAACGATAACATCAACTCACAACTCCTTTTACATTTGGATTAGAATCCAGTCCACGGCATCCCACTCTGGTTTTGCTCTAAACTGGACTTCCGTTGATCCAGGTAAGCAACCCAATCATTTTTACAAATCTTTAAAATAAAACATTCACAGTATGCGGAGGAACGATACCATTCGAGTCACATGGAATTTTAACATCACCAGGATTTCCAGGAAAATATCCAAAAAATCGGTAGGTTTTTATTTCACATATTGTTCCACAATATCTCTTATAATAATTGGGAATAATTTCAGTGATTGCTATTGGTATTTAAATGCACCTTATGCAAAAAGATTACAATTACACTTTTTCACACTGGAAATTGGAAACAGTTCAAATTGCAGTATAGATTATGTCAAGGTAAATTTCTTGCATTTACTACATTAGAAAAACTTTGACCAATTTTTATAGGTGTACGAAGGTGAATCAACAAGTCAACTGTTGGCACAATACTGCAACACGTCACACCCCGAACCACTCGTATCTTCCGGTCCAAACGCAGTCATATACTTCCATTCCGACAGTTCCGATACTTTCTCTGGATTCCAAATTGCTTACTCTGCTGTAGAAGGTATTCCAGGATGTGGTGGAATATATACTGGAAATTTTGGTAGTTTATCTTCTCCGGTTCTTAATGGCCAATATCTTCCAAACTTAAATTGCGAATACAAAATTTCAACGTTGGAGAAGTCTAGATTAAGAATTACATTTGAGACATTTGATTTGGAAGGCGAATCCAGTTGCTATTACGATTCCGTTCAAGTAAAATTAAATGTCGTTTAAGGTATGCCAGTTGATAGTTGCGTTTTAGATTTACGAGGGAACCACGACTGAGGGTCCACTAATAGGTCGATACTGTGGACAAACTTTACCAGGACCTTACACGTCAGTAGGAAATCACTTATTGATAGTTTTCACTACAGATTGGGGCGATAGTGGAGCAGGTTTTCGATTAAGATACAAAACAAGTACGGAATTCTACTGCAATACAATTTCCAAGAAATACGATATTTTTTCTTGTAGTTTGTGGTGGAGTTTATACGGAACCTTCGGGTGTTATCGAATCACCTGGTTATCCGGACTTGTATAGACAATATCAAATCTGTATTTACGAAATTATGCAACCGTTAGGAAAATCGATTACTTTGGAGTTTGTCGACTTTGAAATGGAATCGAGTTATTTCGATGATTGCATTTTCGATTTTGTGGAGGTTGAGGAAAAATTACTATAACTTAATATTAATTGCACAATAATATTCATTTTTCTGTAGATACATGATGGAGAAAGTGAGAATTCGACCCTTGTTGGTAAATATTGTGAGCAACGCCCTCCAGCAATTCAATCGACTTATAATATTTTATGGATCAAATTTGAAAGCGACTCCTCTATAAGCCACAAGGGATTTAGTGCAAATTATACTACAACAGATATGGGTAGGTGATATATTAATAATCCAAAAACAGGATTTTCCAAGTCAAAAATTTGTGCTTCAAAACTTTCCAAAACACTTTCATAATAATGTTTAACAGGCTGTGGTGGAATACTGAGGAATAAATCAGGAAGTTTTGAAACTCCAAGAGAAGGAGGCAGCTACCCAGAAGGTTCAAATTGCACATGGATTATTGTTGCTCCCCCAAGTTACGTCATCGAATTATCATGGTCCTCTTTTGAATTGGAATCGACTAGTTCCTGCTCGTTTGACTACGTGGAAATATTTGGAAATTACAGCAACGACGAGAAAATTGCTAAATATTGCGGATCAACTTTGCCCCCTACACTCACGAGCACATCGAATATTTTAACCGTTAAATTTATTTCAGATATATCGATTAATTATGATGGATTTGTAGCAAATTATGTGTTTATAGATGAAAGAACGGGTAATTACACATAATATTAAATTTGTTATAATATCATAAATGTAGTAATAAAAACTTTGTTTCAGTGTGTGGTGGAAGATTTCACGGTAGCTCTGGAGTCATCAAGAGTCCATCTTTTCCATCAAACTATCCAGAAGATCGAGAATGTACATGGATTATTGACACTGCAAATGGCCAACAAATAATGCTGCATGCTTTGAATTTCACCTTGGAAAACTCCACCCAATGCAGATTTGACTACTTGGAAATTAGGTTAGTAACGCAGAAAACAAGAACATAATAATAGCGTTGAGTTTAATTTTTAGAAATGGAGCTTCTGCAACGTCTCCCCTAATTGGAAAATATTGCGGAAACAGCATTCCCAAAGACATACCATCGCATACTAATTATTTATACGTTTTCTTTAGATCCGATATTTCTTTGTCGTCAACAGGCTTTCGGTTTAGTTGGGATACTACCGCAACTGGTAAAAATTATAAGGTAGCGGTAGACGTATAAATTTCTAATTTTTCTTTAGGCTGTGGAGGAATTTTAACTTCGCCAACTGGAACTCTTATGTCTCCAAATTATCCAGAGCCATATAGTGAAAATACCAACTGCAAATGGAGGATCTCAGTTAACGCAGGTTCTCGTATTCGACTAAATATGACAGACCTAAACTTAGAGACCCACTGGACCTGCAGTATTGATTACGTTCAGGTAAAATTAGTTCAAATCTCTGCAAAATTATAGAAGGGGAAAGTTGATTTCAGATTTACGATGGGCCTAATGAACTATCGCCATCGCTGGGAAAATTCTGCAATCACGATGAACCAATGCCAAACATAACATCAACTTCAAATCATTTAACAATAAAATTTGTCTCAGATGTTAGCATACAAGGAAGAGGATTTTCTTTGGAATATTCGTCAGGTAGAAATATCTCTAGATATATTTTCAAATAACAAATATTTTATTGTAGTTTGTCAAAATCTCATCAAAGGCTTCAGAGGTGTTATCGAAAGTCCAAATTATCCAAACAAACCAAGAGAACAAGATTGCGATTGGAAAATTCTAGTTCCAATGGGAAATAAAATAAATCTGACATTTACCGCTTTCGACATTAATAATTATGATAATCCTTCGGAAGACACTTGCACGCCTGATTATTTAAAAGTACCAAGTCGGTTAAGTTTTGAAAACTCACTTATTTATTTTATTTCTTAGATAGAATATAGAGGTTCAGAACTTGATATGGTTACTTTGAGAACTTACTGTAATTCCAAGCGACCGTCACTTTTAACTGTGGATTCCAATTTTGCCGAAATTATTTTTAATAGCAATGAATATCAACAAGGAGGAGGTTTTCGTTTTGAATGGCAAATTGAAGGTATTTTGAGAATATTTTTCTAAATTTTTGTTTATAATTCAAACAAAATATTCCAGGGTGTGGTGGTATATTAACGCGTCCAAACGGAATTATCAAAACTCCTAATTATCCTAATGGATATCCAGAGAATACTCGGTGTGACTGGATAATCCGAAGTGACTACGGTTTAAGCATTGAGTTTACATTTACAGCCATCGATTTTGAGAAATCATATGAATGCAATTTTGATTACGTCATGGTATCAACCACTTTCCACTCCATTAGTTTGTTTGTACGTAACCATAACTTTTTTCCAGATTACAAATGGTCCTAACGAAACATCGCCGTTACTTTCAAAGTTTTGTGGCAAAGGTACCAAACCAGTGGTAGTCACAAGTTCGGGCAACGAAGTTTTTGTACGATTTCAGAGCGATTCTTCATATAAGGGAAAGGGATTCCTTGCCAATTATACCACTCTACCTACCAGTATGCAATTCATCATTTAACCCTATTTTCTCAAAAATCTATTTTAATTTAGAATGTGGTGGAAAGCTATCCGGTATTTCTGGATCATTTACTTCACCTAATTATCCCAAAAATTATGACGCTAAAGATCGTTGTGATTGGTTAATAGAAGTAGAAGAGGGACACGTGATTGATTTAGTATTTGAAGATATTGATCTCTCTGGCGGTTGTACTAATAATTATATTGCGGTAATAGGAATTTATCTTGAATAACTGGAGTTAATTTTTAACTTTAGGTTTACGATGGACCCTCATCTGATTCTTTTCTACTTGAAAGTATTTGCAGCATCTCTTCTGGAAACTCATCCATTAAATCATCATCAAACGCCATTCTGGTTATTATGTCAACAAGTGATTATTATACTGCAAAAGGTTTCTCAGCAACATACTATACAGTAAGTAAAGCTCTCTGCCGTAAGTTATGTTATTCTATAGTATTTTAGGCATGCGGAGGTTATATTACAACCAACGACACCGGATTAATTCGCTCAACAGATCCTGTATTCTATGCAAGAGATACGAGCAATTGTTCTTGGTATATCGTTGCATCTGATCCATGTAAGACCACTTTTTCATTTTTAAAACCTTTTATTATAACCTTCATCAACTTATAGCACAGCACATTTGGCTAACAATATCACACATTCACATGGTAGATCCAGAAGGAAAGATCGAAATATACAACGGAGACAGTAAAGGAGCTCCCTTGGCTGCAACGTTAACCGAAGATAAATTGCCACCACCGTTTACCAGCGTGGGCAACGCTTTGCATATTCAACTAATCGGTTACTCCATGGATTTTATAGCGACGTATACTGTTTTAGACTCACGTAACTTAATTTCTTATACCTTATTTCCATAAACAGTTTCGTTGCATTAAAATACTTAATTCCAGTTTGCGGAGGAGTTCTCTCAAAATCCAATGGTTACTTTGCTACGCCGAATTATCCAAATCCGTATCCAATCGAAATGCAATGTGAATGGACCATTCAAGTTGCACCTGGCAACCAAATATCACTCTCGTTCAACAACTTCGAACTAATTTCATCGGAAAATTGTCATATGGATTATTTAGAGATAAGGGAAAATAATGGTACTGGAAAATTATTAGGCACATTTTGTGATGGTATGCCTACAAACATCACGCAAGTAGGAAATTTATGGTTACTGTTTCAAAGTTCTAAAATTCCTGGCGACGACTCCGGCGCTACAGCCAAAGGATTTTTAGCCGAATACTCATTAAGTAAAGAGATTTTAGCTACTTGGCTTAATTTTAATTTTTTGTTATTTCAGATCACGCTACCGAATTGTCAGGACCAACGGGACAATTAGCTTCACCTTTATATCCAGATGTTTATCTACAATCTGATACTTTTACTTGGAGAGTTACTGTTAAGCATGGAAAGCTTATCTCTATTACGTTTAAGGAATTTAACGTCGAGATGGAATACCAATCGGAATGTTACTTTACCTATTTAGATGTACATAAAATATGTAAACTATGAAATTTTTTGGTCTTAAACTTTGACACAAATTGTTTAGATTTTTGATGGTTATGATGAGGAAGCTCCAAAATTAGGAGAACTATGTGGTGTAGCTCTTCCAGATCCGATTAAGACTTCATCTAATGTTGTTTATATAAAAATGTCTTACGATAACGTTCGTCAAGGTTCCAAGTTCTTGCTGGAATGGTCTCAAATGGATATAGTTTCAACGGGTCCGGTTATTCCAAAACCAAAAGGTTTGTTCAAAGATTATGGTTGAAATTATTATTACTTGTGTTCGATAGATAGATGGGCAATTGGTACTAAACTTGAAGTTCGTTGATTAACAATACGTTTTTATGTACAGGTTGTGGTTCCAATGGAACGATTCAGATATTCAATTCGACCAAGTACAATCTTACTTCTCCTGGTTATCCCAACGGTTATGCAGAAAATTTAAATTGCGAATGGATATTTTCCACAGCACCCGACTATCATTTTGCACTAAATTTTGTAAACATGGATTTGGAGAACATAATAGAAGAATGCATAATGGATTATATAAAAATTTATACCGGCATTGATGGAAAGGAGAATTGGGATTTAGTTAAAACTGTTTGTTTGCCAAATAGCACACACCAGAGTGCAATTACAACTGGTAATTTAATGAAGATTGTTTTTCATACGGACAGTTACAGTAACGGTACTGGATTTAACGCATTAGTTAGTCAAGGTGAGAAAAATTAATATTTAAGAAACAAACTAGTAACTT
The DNA here is from genome assembly GCA_932274525.1 of Podabrus alpinus. Classification (NCBI taxonomy): domain Eukaryota; kingdom Metazoa; phylum Arthropoda; class Insecta; order Coleoptera; family Cantharidae; genus Podabrus; species Podabrus alpinus. The sequence goes on from OW026452.1 coordinate 101,779,439, forward strand.
GTTTTTTAGCATGTGGCGGCTCTATAAAAGGATTGACTAATGGTGTATTGAGAGTAAATCTATCTAAGAATATTTATCATCAAACAGTGAGTACCTACTTATTTTGGAAGGATTTAAGGAATAAACTTCCAGACTCCCCATCTTCTCTACCCTTCTTTCTGTATATCTATAGATTACATATTTTTCAGTGTCAATGGAACGTAACAGTACGTCCTGGAAGAACCATAAATGTAAAATTTGAAAAACTGAATTTATTGAATATAAGAAAAGATTCACCCTGCACGAATTATGTTTTGGTAAATTTTCAAAATCGTGCTGAATTGTAGAAATCCCTAAATTAATATTTTGCAGCTTAAAAATGGACTTTATCCAGATTCTCCAATTTTAGGCATAGGAAAATATTGTAACGACACAATCCCCCCACCTTTAGTGACGACGGGAAATTATTTATATGTCTTGTTTAATGGAATAACGTCAACGGTAAATTTTGACTAGAAGTTGTCATTCGCTGTTAAACGTTTTTGTGATTTAGAACTTCAGCTTAACATATGAAGAAGTATCCCAAGATTGTGGCGAAACTATTACTTTATCGACATTACACAATACTACCCACATAAATTCCCCCAACTATCCCAACATCCCGCCTCCATATTCTGAATGCTTTTGGACAATTGTGGCACCACCTGGAGAATCATTGAGGTTGGACTTCCAGGACAGATTCGATGTTACAAATTCTAAAAAGTATGTTTATTTGTTGTATAGTATTTGTTGTGATAACAGAATATTTTCAGTTGTATACAAGCTGGAGTGGAAATTCGCGATGGTGGTTCAAAATATTCACCAATCTTGCAAACATACTGCGATAGTTTACCTAACTCGACGTTTTCCAGTGATAACATGATGACAATAAAGTTTTACACTAACGTTGCCGATCCAAAAAATGGGTTTAAAGCTGTAATTACTATAGGTAACGTGGGATTCGATTTCAGGAAATGTTTATTAACGATTTCGCTTTCAGCTTCGTGTGGTGGAACAATTCGATCAGATTATGCAGAGCTGCACTCGCCTTATTTTAATGTACAATCCAAGTTTCCTCAAAATGCTAACTGTGGATGGAATATTATAGGGCCTCGCAATCATTATTTAATTATAAATTTTAATACTCTTGATTTAGGTTATTCTTCAACATGTTATGACGATTACGTGTCAATTCAAGAAATATTTAATATGAACGGAGCACGTGAGTTAAGTCAACGCAAAGTCACAGCCTCTATGACAGAATATTTTTCAGTGAATAACGTAGGAAAATATTGTGGAGAGGACCTCCCAGGTGAAATTAGGATTGCTAGTAATGAAGCGTTCGTTCGTTTTGTATCTGGAAATTATCTAACAGACGCTAAAGGATTTAGTTTAAGTTTTAATTCCAGTCGGGACGGTGAGCTCCATATTTATAGGTTCTGAATTGACATCATGTAATGTGATTTTTATATTAGAATGTGGTGGTAAGCTAAATATGGATTCCGGATTTATACAATCGCCAGGTTATCCACAATCTAATTTCGACGAAAGAGAATGTGAATGGACAATTACAGTTTCCGAAGGACGCAGGGTAACATTAGAATTTTTGGATTTTGACATGGATGACACATACGGAAATGGATTGTATATTTGCCAAGACATAAATTATAATTCGGTTATAGTTTCTCTACCGGATGCTAACCACACTACTCTGGTTAAATCTAGCAGCAAGATTATGCAAATTTGGTACTGGTCATCACATGCTAATTCTCATAGAGGATTTCGAGCACGTTTTACGTCCGATGAACCAACAAGTAATAAAAACCACTTGATTTATTTTTACAAAATTTTTATAACCATATTTTAGTTTGCCAAGGCAACTTTAATCAAAGCAATGGAGTAATCACCAGTATAACTAATGAAACATCTTATTTGTGCTTTTGGAAACATTACCAAAATATCAACCTAAATCAAACTTTATCTATGGCAATTTCTTTGAGTTACAAAAACGACTTATGTAGAACACCGCCGGATACGTTGGTAATCAGTGCTGGTTTGTAACATATTATTATGAAATCTTTTAACTTTACTAGATATCCAATCAAACCCTCCAGTTTTCCTCTAAATCCGTTTTGCATTGTATTTGGAAAAACACAGAATATTCCTGCAGTGTTTAAAATATCTTGAAAATTTATTAACGTTGAAATTCAGAGAAAAGTTTCCAATTTGTTCACTAACTTTTTAGACGATGAAAAAGATCTAATAGCAAGGTTTTGTGAATCTCTTCCACATCCAGTAATCGTAAGATCTCCCTATGCTGTAACACAAATCATGGTAAGTGATACATGTATGGGTTAGGTACTTGTTCTAATCTGATTTATGGATACCCAGACACAGAAAAGAAACTTCGACTACCCCCTGCACTACTCCATATATTACACAACTAATCCATGCGGAGGTATAATACATAACGAAGAAGGCGACATAACAACTCCAGGATTTCCTAACAAATACTCGGGAGCGATTGAATGTGCCTGGTTGATCAAATTACCAAGCGATCAAAAAATTAAAGTGAATTTTACGACGGTTAATTTAGACGAAAACTGTGATTACCATTACATTTCCATTTATAATGGAGGATTTAGAAAAAATCCAAAGCTTGGTCAGTTTTGCCAAAACAATAAACCAAGCTTAATTATTTCTCAATCCAATCAGTTGCTTATCGAATACCACGCGGACGAAAAAAGTAGCGGCACAGGATTTAAATTCCATTACGAGCCAGTTATGGGCGGTAAGTAAATAAATTTTGACCTATCTTTCTTGTGATTTGTTCTTTTTTAAGGTTGTAGCGGAACGTTCCATGATAAATCACGCATTATCGAAACCCCGTCTTATCCCAACAACTACCCCAATAATAGCGAATGTAATTGGGAAGTTATGGTTAAAGATGGTTATCATGTGGTTTTCGAATTTATAGACAGATTTTATATAGAAGAATCTGAAAATTGCAAAAATGATTTTGTTGAGGTTATTTCCTTCCAATATTGTATAAATGTCTTTTATTTAGTTTTTAATTTTTTAGCTATGGGATTACGTTGATGATCAATACAAATCGGTTGGAAAGTTTTGTGGACGAAATTTGCCACCAAAATACAATTTAACCTCAAATAGAATGAAAATATTATTTAGGAGTAATGAAAATATTAGAGCAAGCGGTTTTAAGGTTCTTATTTATTTAATTTTAAGTATACCGGGTGATACCCCGTATAACTGAGGTTGAAGAAATGTGTTGGCAATGGTAATCAGGAATCATATATTGTTTACCACGTTTGATGTATTTATGTTCTGGTGTAAGGTGTGTCACCCGGTGTACATTATGGTATCATTTTCCTCTACCAGAGACGGTCATAGCTTTTAGTTAAGTGCGTCTACTGCTGATGCGGATCGAATCCGGGTAAGGTTTATTCTGACTTTATTCTGACCGTCTCTCCTCGGAAAGCAATAATGGAAAACCACCATGGTAATCTGCCATGAAAGTTCATCTCGAAATGAAAAAATGTATTAAACTTCCCGTGGTTCGGAGCCCACGTTAATCAAGTAGGTCCTTTATGTATGTGAAAACACATTGAACGCATATAACATGCAAGGAATAAGTTGGACCGTGACGCTTCTCTAGAGAGGCATATCGACTGAGGGGAAGGATTATCTTCCTCATTCGTGATGCCTTTTTGATAAAATCACCGTGATCCATCTCTTCCTTTGCGTTTGATATGAGTTCGAATTATTTACCCATCCATAGAGGATCTACTCGTTTAAAATGGGCTCCGACCCACGGGCAGAGTAATGCACTTCATTTCGAGACGAGCGTTCATAACAGATTACCTGCACGGTTTTTCATTGCCTGCCAAGGAGATACTTTTGGAATAAAGTTTTTACTCTGCTAAGCTATGAACGTCGCCACATTGTGGTATACTATGATATAGAGCACGTTATAGTATACCAGCTTCTAGTTAAGTGTCTTTCTTTATGAATAATACCAAAACTTTCTATTTCTAAATGGTTATAAATTATAAATCAGTTTGCAATATCCACTATTAATGCGATTTTAAAATTTTTAATATTGGTATCTGAACATTTTCAGGCTAAATGGACGATCGAATGTGGTGGCACTTTTGAAGCTACTCAGCAAACCCAGTATATTGTAACTCCAGGTTATCCAAACGCTTATGTCAATAATTTGGTGTGCTCTTACAACATTACATCTGTCGGAAATTACGTAAATGTAGTATTTGAAGATTTCAATTTAGAACTTGGTACTCTCTGGAAATATTTTCATATATTTGGTTCAATATAAGCAATCTTTCAGATCCTCGTTGTGCATATGACAACGTAACCATAAAAAGGTCAGCATACCAACAAGACATGTATTATTATGATACAGAAATTTCAACTTCAAGAAGTTTAACACGACCTTATTGTGGTCGAGACTTACCTGCACCTTTGCACATACGCGATGGCGTTGTAATCAAATTTGCAACAGATCCATGGGTTGTTAAGAAAGGCTTTAAATTGTCTTACATAGTTGAAAGTAATTGCTGAGGTAAGGAGTTCTTAAGCAAAATTATATTTTACTATTTTCAGGTTGTGGAGGTGTAATCACGGTAGCTTCTCAGATAGCCTCTCCAACCAGCGAAATTAATGGCGTTCAGGCTTATTCAAATTATTTAAAATGCTTTTGGAATATAACAGCACCCGAAAACAGAAATGTAGTGGTCCGGTGAGTACTTGAATTTTGGATGGCTAAATTCCTTTGAAAAAAATACTTTATATTGCAGATTCACCCAATTGAATTTGGAGTACAACGACGAGTGTCGTCACGATTTTATTGGTGTTTACGATGGATCCTCGTTTAACGAGAGCACAAGGTTAGCTAAATTATGTGGAAACTTGACAACAAATCCGCCTATTATCACATCCAAATCTAATTCCATGATTTTGTATATGGCAACAGACCATTCCATTTCTTTAGAAGGATTTAAAGCTGAAGTTTACTTTACTTATGGTAAAAATCAAGTTCACCTTTTTGCAAGCGACTAAACTTAAATTTACAGGCCCTACGGTTGGTTGTGGTGGAACGATTCTAGTTAACGACACCACAATAATTGAAGGTCCAGTAGGATTGCCACATTTAGAGTGCCACTGGGAAATAACCACCCAGAAAGACAATGTTTTAAGAATTCATTTTAACCAACTTCATTTGGACCCTTGTTCCGAAAACAGAACCACGACAGTTGGACAACAAACATGTGGATGTGATACACTTGAGGTACTTCAAATATTAAAATGGAGGTGAGTGATTTTAATCCTTTGATGTTTAGATTCGAGACGGAGGTGCTTCAGTATCAGAACTAATAACTCGTTTATGCGGCAATAATATGCCACCCGATATTAGAACGTCCAGCCACTCCGCTTGGATTCGACTTAACACAATTCAGTCATCGACTACTAAGCCGTTTAAGGTTACGATTCAAAAAATTCCATGTAAGTTAAAATCGGTCAAAACAGAGACAAAACTGAAAAATTTCTCACTAATATATTTTAGCAATATGTGGACCATCTTCTTTAAATGTAACCAACGACACGAAAGTTATAACCTCTCCATTATATCCAAACTCATATCCCGATAATGTCAGATGCAACTGGATATTGAAATCGGAAAATTATGGAGATTTGCTGGATTTGCATTTTACGGATTTTGATTTAGTAAATGTTACGGATGAAGAATTTATGAGAGAGGCATGCACAAGTGACAGAGTCGAAATTGCTGATCATGTATGAATTTTATATTTAATACATACACAATAATATCTTAACTTTGTTTTTTCTAGAACAATAAGATTATTTCGGAAGGTTTGGGAACGGCTACTGTTTTTGCTGGTTCGACACGACCTGAAGTATACACTGTAAGTAAAAATGTCAAAATATAGTGGTACAACTATCGCTCGATTTTTTAAAGATGTCGCAGTCTCCTATTGGTATCCACCCATACTGTGGTAGACATGCACTGTCTTTCGATTACTACAGTGGACAAAATGAAGCTATCGTTTCATTTATCAGTGGTGCCGGAAGATCTCACGGAAAAGGATTTAGAATGGAATATCGAATTGCAGGTTAATACTTTTATTAAGCGAATTTAAGGCTTTGACGTCTGATGTGTGTGGTCGCCCACGTAGGGGGACCTTGGACATAAGGAATTGTACTAGGTGGATTGTAAAATTGTCAACCCACTAAACTAAGCTAAGCTATGATCGTCACGTTAATAAGGTTTTCATTTTTAGGGTGTAATAGAAATTATACATCAGCACTTGGTCGAATTAAAAATTCAAATTTTATGAGCAACTGTGATATCTCTATTAATGTTCCTGCAAATAATACAATTTCCTTGTATTTTATGAACTTTATGATGTATGATATGACGTCCGAATGTTCAAAGAATGGTATGCAGGTACCGTCATTTTAATATTATCTTGAGTTTGAGCAACCTCGATGCAATCAAAATTTTAGATATACGACGGTGACTCAAGAAGTGAAACTCTACTGGCGACGTTCTGTGGCTATGAAACACCAAATTCCATCTACTCAAAAAGTAATAAATTATTTATTCACATCTACAATGATGGAACCACGTCTGCTTATTATGATATGCTATACACATCGACTAATGAAGGTGAGATTTTATAGGTCCGGCTTTTCATCACATCATCACTTATATCAATGCGTGGTTCAATTCACCACCTGGTAAAAAATATAGGTAAAATAATACAGATGTACGTTTATATACGTAAGGGGAAACTAATAATATTATATCGAAGTACCCACATGAATTTATTATGGAAAAAGTGGTCCAGGTTCCACTTTGTTTAGCTACTAGGTTCGATTAGCTTGTTAATTTTAAAAGTTGAAGTTTCATAGGGGTAATAATTTATGAATTCTATTTGCATTATCGTAGGAATTTCAAATTTACTATTTAATTTATGTTAAACTTACATTACAGGTAAAGGATGTGGTGGTGTTTTTTATAACTACATCGGAAAGTTTACCAGTCCGTTGTATCCAGCAGTTTATAGAGAAAGGAAAACATGTACTTGGGAAATTCTAGTTCCGCAAGGAATGCAAGTGATGCTTAAATTCTCAGGTGGGATCTAAATCAAATAATTTTTATCCAAAATTTTGACTAATTCTTTTTTCCTATTTTAGTTTTCGATGTGGGAGGTGTGTGTACTCAAAATTATGTGGACGTGAAAACGTTCCATCAAGATAACAGCGATTCGACTACTCATCATTTCTGTTCTTCGGTAAGTTTTGTTTTCTTACAAATTATACTGCAATAAATTAAAATAACAAATTTACTTACAACAATTTTACAAAAGGACAATCCTGCAATCTTGAAGTCTGAAAACAATCACATGTCTCTTTCATACACTACTACTGCAAACAACGGTGGATCGGGATGGGTTGCGCATTTCGTAGCTGTAAACGCAGGTAATAATTTTTTGATAAAAATTTGTACACTAGTAATTACAAAATTTGTTTTAAGGTACCGACGTAAAATGGGAATATTAAGTCCTTCAATGTGCTCAAAGAAATTTATGATATAAAATTTATAATGTAAAAAATGTAAAATTAGTGAATTAAATTTGAAATAAATGTAGTATTTGTGGTTATTTTAATTGCCTAACCAAAGTTAAACTCTCCTGAAGAATAATTCATTCTATGATTTGACGCTAAAATTACGGATTTAAGCTTTTATTATTAATCGTGATAGCCAAGCTGCGAGGTTTCCGGGAGAAATCATTCTTAATGCAAAGAAAGTTTAAACTAAAACGAACGAATGCCAAGGCAGAATCATCGAATTGAAAAAAAAGTGCAAGTAGGATACCGGAAACTGTTTGTGGAGGGAAAGAAGTTTGCTTCTATAGAAATAAGCAATAGCTATGAAAAATGAAATAACAAAGACAGAACTACCGCCTCGTCTCAATCGAGACATAAAGCGAAATGACAAAGGATAATCTGGCACTAAATAAGGAAAAAGGAAGGCCGAGTCTGAACATAAACGTCCCAACACTACAGAAACATGAATAAAGTAGCCAACGAGGTTATAAAGTTTCTTATCTTAATTTATTAGGATGGGCTGTACTATGCTAACAACTTTGTTGTTGATGAACAACAAAAGCCGCCCTTTATTCCAATTGGAGAATATAAAATGGAAGTTGCTTTAACGTATGATAAAATAAAGTTAGCTAAATTATATACATATTCTGGTATATATGCTCCACCTCAGCATATTCCGAAAAAATATTGAAATGCAAGTGTGTAATTAATCTTCTTATATATAAAAATGCTTGTATGTGTGTGGGTATGTGTGTGTGTTCCGCATAGACGCCTAAATCCCGTAACTGTGGGCGTTGAAACTTTCACGAGATCTGGCGAGGATCAAGAGTAAACTTTTCGTCGTCTTTGATTTTAGTAATTCGCCACCATAAGACGGTCATCTGCAGTTAAACGCTTCAGGTCAACGTCGTTGTCATAGTTACGATGCGATTTTGACACTAAAAGTTTAATTAAATGACATTGACATATAGTCAGTAGCGGCTCGAGAATAGGGGGCACAACTTTGACATAAGAATGTTAACCTTAAAAATGACATTGACATAACCTTAAAATCATTTTGCACATACAGGGTAAAACATAAATAGTGCGCGTTTTAGCAAGACGGGCCCCCTTTTCATAACCTAGAGAGTGACCCTGATAGTGTTGAGTAGCCCCCATGGGCCCCCCCCGATAGTGTCAAAGTGACGGCATTAACTACATAACCTAAAAATCATTTTGCATATACAGGGTAAAACATAAATAGTGCGCGTTTTAGCAAGGCGGGCCCCCTTTTCATAACCTAGAGAGTGACCCTGATAGTGTTGAGTAGCCCCCATGGGCCCCCCGATAGTGTCAAAGTGGCGGCATTAACTACATAACCTAAAAATCATTTTGCATATACAGGGTAAAACATAAATAGTGCGCGTTTTAGCAAGACGGGCCCCCTTTTCATAACCTAGAGAGTGACCCTGATAGTGTTGAATAGCCCCCATGGGCCCCCCGATAGTGTCATAGTGACGGCATTAACTACATAACCTAAAAATCATTTTGCATATACAGGGTAAAACATAAATAGTGCGCGTTCTAACTAAGTGGCCCCCTTTCCTAACGCAGTGAGACCTGCTCTTTGGTGTAGAGTACCCCCTTGGCGCCCCCCGATAGTGTCAAAGTGACAGACCTAATCACATAACCTTAAAATCATTTTGTATATACAGGGTAAAACATAAATAGTGCGCGTTTTAGCAAGACGGGCCCCCTTTTCATAACCTAGAGTGACCCTGATAGTGTCGAGTACCCCCTGGGGCCCCCGATAGTGTCAAAGTGACAGAATTAACTACTATCGTAACACAGTGAGACCTCTTTGGTGTAGAGTACTCCCGGGCCCCCTGATAGTGTCAAAGTGACGGAAAGTGAAGTGAAAAACATACGAGTGACACTAATAAAGTAAAGTGGAAATAATACACATACAGTACTACCCGAAATAAATTTCACACCTAAGATTATGTGACCCAATTACAATACAACGTCAGGGAAAGCCAATTGTTCTATACCCCTACGCCAAAGTCCAAATCAAATTCTTCTTTGTTTCTAATAAAATTCACATATTGGTGGTCTTTAGACACGCCCTTTTTAAAAGTGGAATTTTTTTTGACATTTACCCCCACTTAAAGAGTTTTTACTAAAGTCTAGAATAAATTCTTCATATTTGGTATATCAATAGGTAACATAAAACAATTTTATAAAAATAAATTTTTTCCCCCTCCTCCACAAAATTTTGGACTAAAGACACTCAGAAATTTAAAAAAATATATATCTGATTCCCCCTAATCATCTAAATGAATAATACGAAAAAAAATTTTTTAAATTATCCGCACAAAAAAAGTTTTTTTTGGAACTTCATCGATCATCACCAAAATTGATATCTGATTCCCCCTAATCATCTAAATGAATAATACGAAAAAAAAATTTTTTAATTATCCGCACAAAAAAGTTTTTTTTTTAACTTCATCGATCATCACCAAAATTGATATCTGATTTCCCCTAATCCCTAAATAAATCCTAATCCCTAAATAAAAATTAAATTCGGGCAGGACAACGTCTGCCGGGTCAGCTAGTTAATCTATATTATAAAATAATAAGGAATTTAAGAAAAAGCGTCACAAAAACGTGCGCAGACGCCTTATTTACGGACCGATTTTTACGTGCGACCTCTTAAAATGACCGGTTCGACGGGCCCACGGTGGTGGCGTAAAAATAATTGGAGGGGGGTGTCGGAGGCGGCGTGGAGGACCGCGAAAGAGGCCGTTTTACGCCGAAATTCCTGCGACAGAACCACAGAACAACCCACCGTGTCGAATTTCGAATGAGCGGTGGCGATCGACGCCGGAAGGTCCGAAATTGTGCAAAGTTGGATTAGAGTCTCTGGAATATGAACCGGCACTCCACGGTGAATTTTCAAAGATGAACAACTTTTAACGTGGAAATTCTTGTGAAAATGCCTCTGGAGCGTAAACCCGACGTGATAAATTATCCCGCAAAGTTTTAAAATGTCGACGCCGACGAGGTCCATCCGATGACGACGAAAAATTCGAAATGGCGGTTACGGGGGCGGCGGAGAGAGCGGAAAAGCCTTCTCCGCGCGGTAACACGAGTACTTCCGAACCGCGTGACGGATTTCGACCGGATCGGCGCCGATCGACGGCCAAAGGTCCAAACTTGCATTTAGGTTGGGCGAAGGATTTTTAAAATACCGTGGGACGGCGCACCGCCTTCCCAAAAACGAAGAATTTTAAAATTGCGTTTTTTTTCTTAAAATGTCGGTCCAAACCAGATGAAATTGTCGACGACTTGGAAATTTTATCGTCTAAAGACGTAAAGCGTGAAATTGTGAAGGTTAAATCTGTAGGCGACGAATAAATTAGGTCAATATTGGACGTGGCAAAGAAGCGAAACGTTTTCTAAAATTTGCAAAATTTGACAAATTAAATTTTTTTTTCGTTTAATACGTCGAGGGGACAAATATAAATCGAAAATGTCTAATGAAATTTTCGCGAAAAAAATTTGATTTACGACGAAAATACGCATTTTGGCATATTTTCAATTTTGCCCGAAATTGCCTTCGATTTTGGTCGGAAATTTTGTGAACGATATTAATTTGCAAATGCTGCCGTTATTTGTCGTTTTTCGTCCACCATCGTCATATACTAAATCAAAGACCGTCGAAAACCGCATCCGACTCTTCCATAAGTTTTACTAAATTATCTACGGTTCTCGCGCCGTAGGCGAATTAAGGCGAAAATTGTGCAAAAACTTTCGACGTCTCTGGAGCTCTTATTTACCAACCGATTTTTAATTTTTAAGATGCAACGGAAGCCCATCGCGAAGGTCTACGAGAGCCCTTATATAACCTTCCTTCGTATTTTCAACACCAAAGGCGTGAAATCGAATTTAAATTTCAAAAATTTTTTTAGAAGGGGGTAGTAGCCTTGGATGATTTTCGAAAAAAAATTACTTTCGAAAAATTGGAAATTGGCGCCGGAAATGGACGGGCCCTTACTTTTAGATAATTTAAACGACAAAATTTCTCATACACTTCCCGTTCCTTCTGCCAAAAAATCGACAAAATTGTAAAACATTTTTGCAAACGTGCACGAATTTGTAATATTTTGGCGAGAAAAAAGGTTCACAACGAAATGAAAATTTAACATGTCCAACGTGTATTCGTCGGCAATCGACCAGGGTGATTGTTAAAAATCCATCCGCAACGTAACGGTTACATGTTTTGAATAAATTTTCCAATTTCAAAATTTTCTTTCTTTCAATCGATAAAGTGAGCAAATCTGAAGCGAAATGTAGAATAACATTTTTTTCGAAAAACCCTTCCCTTGCCCACAAAATTAATTTTAGATTTATCAAAATCATTAAATCTACCAAAGGCGCTCTTGATTTCGGGTACCTACATCTATATTATAAAATAATAAGGAATTTAAGAAAAAGCGTCACAAAAACGTGCGCAGACGCCTTATTTACGGACCGATTTTTACGTGCGACCTCTTAAAATGACCGGTTCGACGGGCCCACGGTGGTGGCGTAAAAATAATTGGAGGGGGGTGTCGGAGGCGGCGTGGAGGACCGCGAAAGAGGCCGTTTTACGCCGAAATTCCTGCGACAGAACCACAGAACAACCCACCGTGTCGAATTTCGAATGAGCGGTGGCGATCGACGCCGGAAGGTCCGAAATTGTGCAAAGTTGGATTAGAGTCTCTGGAAAATGAACCGGCACTCCACGGTAAATTTTGCAAAGATGAACAACTTTTAACCTGAAAATTCCTTTTTTTTTTTTTTTTAAGTCCCCAAGGTCAAGTGATTTTATTGCGAATTCGAATACAGCTTTATGAGGTGACCTCAGGAGGGTAATAAAGTTTTTATGTGCGACCGCGCGGTCACGCTGAAGTATTCTACCGACAGTAATTCTTAATCTGGCGGAACTTAAAACGCAGTATTTCTTAGAGGGATTATGTAGTTGTTAACTATCCGTCCATTGTCACCTTGAAAAACTGTTGAAGGTCATAGTTATGGCGGTAATAGCAAAATATAAAAATTTTACAAAATGGCCACAATTAAAGATCTCGATAGATACCGTCGATAGCTTTGATTTGTTCCAAAACATGTGACCTTGAAAATCGATTTGAAGGCCAAAATTTTTTCCCACGTCGAATTGTGGATTGGTACGACAAATAAGAAATGGGATGTTACTTGTATGCCATGTGATTGTTATGAATAGAAAAAAAAAATTTCTAAAAGTTGTAGTTAAGTTGGAATTACTCATTGAAAATTCATTGTTCCCAGATTTGTCCTTATTAAGGGCATTGGAATAGATTTTGCGATGTGAATATCAATCTGTAGTACCTTATTTATTATTGTAATTTTATACGGCTTGAATTATATGAGAATGCCACGGTCGCACCCTTAACCTTAAACATCTAAAAATTTGCACAACGGGGAAGATGCATAAATTTTTTTTATATCGTAGTTGGATCAAAAATAACTAAATATACTAATTAATGCTATTTAATTTATTTATTTTCGTTTTGATAATAATTTAAAAAATATTTAAAAATCCGTCAATTTGAATTGAAGGAAACGACCGCGCTTATTGGGGTTATGCCATGTGACGTCAAACCAATGGCGTTGCGTTTAAGGTCACATGATGTATAGTTATTTTTGCTAATTTGATATTTAATATATAGGATTAATCGGAAAATACTGTTTGAACTAAATATTTTTATTCATGCATGTTCCCTATTAATTGTGCTACTCCACAACATAATTTCGTCGCTTACTACTTCTTCGTCATCATCGACGTCAGTGAAAACATTAATAAATCCATTTTCTGAGGTTAGAAATGTTTCACTGATAGGACTGACAGTTATCTTGTACTTTCACCGGCTACAAACTTAACTTACAGATAAACTAAAGCTGACAGATATCTGACATGAAGAAAACCAAAACTTGATGTAACCTAAAGATATTTATCGGTTAAAGTTGTCCGCAAGATAATTATAGGTTAGGTATGAGTGAAGAAATCGGGCATTATTTTGGCAAAATTTTGTATTTACATAAATAAATTCGTAAAAATTATTTAAATATACAAAAAAACGGAAAAACATTTATAAATCCATATAAACACATACAATGTTTAACATTGACATCAGGCGTCCATATTGAATTCGAAAAATATCACGTGATGTGGAATGCCTAACATAACCAGATTGTTATACAACCATTTTGTTATGGAAAATCAGAATCGCACAGACTAATTACGTTTGACGTTTGTTATAATTTCGGTAAACCAGTTGGCTCTTGCTAATAATAAGCGTATTAAATTAGCAATTTCAATTTCATTTTACTGTAATGTTTAATAACTCATTCACTATTTTATTAATTACGTTGACTTAAGTTTATTAATTAAGACTCGCATTCTTAAAAGGAAGTTGGAGACTGAACATTCTAACAACCAAGCTGGACGTCGAAGGCTGACCCGTATTCTCAAAAGCAATTGGGAGGCCGAAGGCCGACCCGCATTCTTAAAAGCAAATTGGAGGCCGCAGGCCGACCTGTATTCTAAAAACCAAGTTGGAGGTCGAAGGCCGACCCCCATTCTTAAAAGCAAGTTGGAGGCCGAGGGCCGACCCGTATTTTTAAAATGACGTTGGAGGCCGAAGGCCGATCCGTATTCATAAAAGCAACAGGGCGGCCGCAGGCCGCCCGTCCTCATAGAAGGTACAGGGCGGCCGCAGGCCGCCCGTATTCATAAAACAACAGGGCGGCCGCAGGCCGCCTGTATTCATAAAAGCAATTGGAGGCCGAAGGCCGACTCGTTAGGAATCCGCGTAGCGGATTGCCGCCGGCAGGCCTAGCGCCAGAAACCCGGAGGGTTTCGCAGCTCTAGTAGAATACTAATAAAAATCCAAATATTTCACTTTTATCTTTTTTATTGTGTATACATCAATCCGTGCATCAATCCCTAAATCGACTCGACCGGTAACTAACCGGTAACATGTCAGAAACACAAAATCATCAAATTTTCCATTCAAGTGCACGATAAAAAAAATTTCCTGTAAAAATTTGTGGGTGCTCTCCAATTAAACGGGTGGTAAGCCAACTGGACGCCATTTGCAGTATATAACCATAATAACTTCTTCTTTTTCTTTTATATAAGCTTTACGTCTTCTTTTCTTTACGCCTTCCCTTTAGTGAGGAGGCTCAACTGAATATTCGTCTTTTGGGAGGTCTATCCGATTTTCGCTTTCTCAATGGTCGGAGGTTTCTTGGTGCTTTTATTAGGTACATTTTCAACTATCGTTGATCGGTTCTTTCTACAGCCTTGTTCTTCATTTATTGGGATGTGGGGCTGCAATTTTTGTAATATGATTTTACTCTACAATTCTGGATTCTGGAAGACTGAATTGTAGATTCTGGGTAAGAGGGCAAGGTCAAAGACCTTACGCGCACTTAGGTCTGCCTCGATTATATAGCCAATATAGCCCTCGTCCTATCATTTCCGAGCCATCACAACTGAAGCATAAACTCCAGGTCTTTAGCAGGCGATGTGCCACTGATTCTGACCTTATCGGGCCAGAAGTCCCCTAACACGGTATCTCTTCTTAACCACAAAGCAAGGCAGTGACAAAGCACATGCTCTGCTGTTTAGTCTGATTTGTTACATGCCTGACACGTAGTCATCTACAATCTCCAGTGTGTTAAGCTTGTTACAAATATAAAATTTTAAATTTATTAAAAAAATAAATGATTTTTATGAAAAATTAATTATTAAAAATGCTAAACAAATAAATTAGCAGTAAAGTAAGCCAAGACTAATCGTTCGGAGAGCATGAATATCACAGGGTCTGTACACCAATTATTTTGATTCACCTGTAAACGGGAAATTAGGCTTAAATAAAAATCACACATATTAATATAAAAAATTACATATTATATTAAAAAAATATCAATTAATAAAACTTATAAACTAAACAAATCATTAATTTCTAAAAAATAATACAAAACAATTTACATAATTCACTTTCAGTTATTAAGTTTTGAATATAAAATTTAACGTAGATGTAATATTTGTGCACAAGTTAAAATAAAAATGTTTATTAAAAAAAATATCGTCATCAATTATAAATTTAAAAATCCTCAGAATATTTGGATAAATTGAAAACAAAAATTAAATATTATTGTAGTTTTCAAAAACATATCAATCTTTATAATAAATCTCACAAGTTTTCTTACTTTTTTTATAAGTTGCTAAAACTTAAGCCAAATGAAGGAAGTTGCATGAAAATTGGACCATTATTTCCACTCGTACTGAAACCCATCAGTACTAATTGCTCGAAAGTAGCTCACATCTGGACTTACCCAGCAATGGCTCGAAAATAGCCCGCATCGGACCTACCCAGCTCGTTATAAGTTCCTCCATAACATTGAAGCGATACTTATTTAAAAATTATTTAACCAATCGGATCCATTTCATTTTCTAAAATTTATTGTCTTCGCCATCAAATATAACAAGAATTAACAACTTGGAATAAACTACTTGGAATTTAACACTGGAGTATTATTAATTGATAATACTACTAATATACGTTGCACAAAAATTAATTAATTTAATGATTAAAACTCAATAACTTCACTGTATGTTACAACTAGGGGCTTAGATGACTGCCACCCAGAGGGAGTCGTTTAACACCTCAAATTTTCATGTTTCTTCGTTGAGAACTTGAGTTCAACTGCTTTAAAATATTATTAGGAATATCGACTTGCCCTTTGAAATTAAAATTTTAGGGAGGTATTCTAAATCAAACCAATCAAAAGAATTTATACTTTTGGGAACAAACTTTCATGAAATGGTCTGTTCACACAAATAAATCACAATAAAAGTGTCTAAATTTGAAATAATAAAAACCATAAATAATTATTGGGATATTGGTTACTTGAAAATAAACTCTAAAACCAGGATGTAATAAATTAAAATTTGAAAAATGTCTGAGTCGTTTAAAAAAAATTATTTTCTAATAAATAAGTAGAAATTTATTGCATCACAAAAAAGCACTGATTTTAAAAATTAAAATTGAAAATTATTAGGAAATGGTCCGTAACAAGCTGGATTTATAGTTTGACGTACTGTAAGCGTAGTCGCACTGCAAAAAGATCGACTATAGAATTTAGGTACTCTTATTATTTATAAATAAACGTAGACGTATGACGTAACGTAAGAGAAACGGACTGTAACGTAAGAGTTGGCAACTTTCATCTTTTACAGTGCGTTCCTTACGTCCGACCAATCAAAAGAAAGAATTCTGTGTGTTTAATCTATGTGTATATTTGAATTTAAATTAATTTTTTAATTTGAATTTAAATTAATTTACGGTTGCCTATGTTAGTAAAAACTACCAACTGTACATGTAAAAACATGCCGGGTACTCGAGTCAATAGTTGAAGTTGTTGAAGTGTACCAGTTGCCTCTTTTAGGTTAGTTATTAATTTATTATAATATTTATTAGTTATTGTAGTTTGTTATTAAAATGGATGGTAAGTAGTTTTCTTTCTCATAGTAAACATTCTCAAATTCTAAAATATTTGAATATTTTAGATAAATATGAGTTATTAATTAGCCTGATCCAAGGTTATCCACACCTATACGATAAGTCCAGTAAACATTTTAAATACCAGCAAATGAAAGACAATAGTTGGGAACAAATTTCGAGAGAAATTGAAATGACCGGTATGTTTATATTGTTTAAATGAATCGAAGTATTAAATTAATCAACCTTTTTTGCTATGCTTGTAAATGTATGTACGTTTTTTTTTCATTTTATTGTTTTTCTAGTTAACGATTGCCAGCGAATTTGGTTAAATTTGCGAAATAAATATGCAAGGGTGAAGAACGCATTGCCTTCTGGTTCTGGAGCTCCTCTTACTCCGCAATGGGAGTTCTTTGAATCGATGTCGTTTCTGAATGCATAATAAAATTAAGCCCAGAGAGTGAGTATAGTAGTAACCAAAGAGCTTAATGATTACAGCTAAAATACCAACTTTTTAGTACACATACAACAACACCAGCAGTAGCAAAGAAGCCACTACCTACCACGCCAACCTTGCAACAACGTGCTCCACCTTTGCAGTCACCTATTTTAATTGACTCTTCACCCAGCTACTACAGTGCATGGTCAAATTCAGCTACGATCGATAACCCCGTGGACTCTCCCGCATACGATTATTCGCAAGAGCATAATCCTCATGAAGAGACGATGCATGAAGATATCGGAAGAATCGATTTGTTTGAAGACACCGATACACAGAGACCGAGTGCAAATTCCGAAACGGTGCAGTTTGGTAGTAAAGGTGAGGATTAATTTTATTAATTTATTTATTTACTAGCTGGCACGGGCGGCATTCGCCGCCCTTAGCCATCTAGACCCAGAATAGATCCGAGAAGGCCATAGTTGTTCGGCCTTCGGCCTCACAGGAGGAGGACCATAATAGATCCGCGAAGGCCATAGTTGTTCGGCCTTCGGCCTCACAGGGGGCGGACCATAATAGATCCGTGAAGGCCATAGTTGTTCGGCCTTCGGCCTCACAGAGCGGACCATAATAGATCCGTGAAGGCCATAGTTGTTCGGCCTTCGGCCTCACAAACCGGACCATAATAGATCCGTGAAGGCCAAAGTTGTTCGGCCTTCGGCCTCACAGGGCGGACAATAATAGATCCGTGAAGGCCGTAGTTGTTCGGCCTTCGGCATCAAAGGGCGGGCCATAATAGATCCGTGATGGCCAAAGTAGTTCGGCCTTCGGCCTCACAGGGCGGACCATAATAGATCCGTGAAGGCCATAGTTGTTCGGCCTTCGGCCTCACAGACCGGACCATAGTAGATCCGTGAAGGCCAAAGTTGTTCGGCATTCGGCCTCACAGGGCAGACAATAATAGATCCGTGAAGGCCATAGTTGTTCGGCCTTTGGCCTCACAGACTGGACCATGCTAGATCCGTGAATGCCAAAGTTATTCGGCCTTCGGCCTCACAGGGCGGACCATAACAGATCCGTGAAGGCCATAGTTGTTCGGCCTTCGGCCTCACAGACCGGACCATAATAGATCCGTGAAGGCCAAAGTTGTTCGGCATTCGGCCTCACAGGGCGGACAATAATAGATCCGTGAAGGCCATAGTTGTTCGGCCTTCGGCCTCAGAGACCGGACCATGATAGATCCGTGAAGGCCAAAGTTATTCGGCCTTCGGCCTCACAGGGAGGACCATAATAGATCCGTGTCATCTGTCATCTGTCATCTGTCATACATACATACATACTGCTATAACCTCCCCTAACTAATTTTTAAAAGCGCCAGCCCTTAATTTGCTAGCTAAAATGCTCAGGTAAAATGGTTCGGTAAATATTTTTAGCTAAGGGATGCTTAACACTACTGCCCCTTCTCACTAAGCTCCGGTCATGATACGCACAAGGGTGGGTTCCTTGTGAGTTGTCAATATTAGAGGCGATCTTTGAGTATGTAAATTGGCTCTCTCGGGATACTTAATTGCTTTCTTTGAGTGAAAAATAAAAAGATTTCAGTAGCTTTGAAAGAAATGTTTTATATTAAACAAAATGAAATAATTGCAAATTTTCACAAATAAATGTTTACACAAATTTTTAGATCACAGATCTACCATTAATTAAATTTTTCAAATAAGAACCGTTGATGCAAAAATGTTTTCAAAACAAAGAGGCTTCCTCTCTTTGTCCTGACGTGCTCGATTAGTCATAAACTAACCAAGTCTCTCGCTGTACATTAGCGGTGTTAAATGTTTTTAAATAATATTTGTGCTTATTTAAAGCTTAACCTTGAATAATTAAATAATAAAATTTGAATGAAAAACCTTCCAATTAGGGTAATGAAGAATGCACTTTCGTAAAAGTCTTTTCCCAAATCCTATATTTTACACGCTTATGGCAAAAGTTTATAATAAATAAAAGAAATAATAAAGTTCACTGTACCTTTTCACATTGACAAGTTGGAATTTTAAATTTAAAAAGGATATTGTGTGTGCCCTGCTTTACTTAGTACCACATAGAGTGACTCATCAGCATCTTTGTTGTATTACGCCAGTAGCTATTTGATTGACCTCACGTAAACTCGTTTCGGTGTTGCTTTTTTGGATCAACTTCGTGTTGTGGCTATTACATTTCCAATCTGTTGATGTTGTAACGTCCTTTTGTTACATTGAATTTTGCGTTAGCAAAATCCTTTTTTTTGTCAACAAATTTTAGTTTCATTTTAAATAAATTTCAGTTTTCGACGTCAAATTAAATTTTATTAACATCTTTCACTATTCATCCGATTTTAAATCAATATTTTGCATCTCGACGCCTGAACCGATGCAACCCAAATCACTACCAATTTCACCTTACAATATTCATACGTCTACGCATGAGTGAACGATCATCGAGGAGTTGACACCATGGCTTGATAGCCGCAGGTCGCAAATTTTTGCGGTCCTATTTTTAATTAATTTTCATCAATTTAGTGTGTTTATTCCAATCTCGACGAATATTTTTATTTTATTTTTTATTTGCCATTTTTGTCTGGGTATGAGTAACTAGGACTTTGAACGCTCCGTACCGAGACATGGCGCCCTCACGGAAATGACTATTAAGCAAGGTAGTATTCAATTTAAGGATCCACGAACCTCTTAGGGGAACCCAAGCTCTCGAGGCTTAGTACTAGACGTACAGAGTTTAGCTGATCCGTATCTAACACCCACGATCATAAAAAGAGGCAGGTGAAGTTGGAAACTCGTTTTTTCTGATGACCATTTGCCGGGTCATCGCTTTTTATATTTTGGCAAAGGGAGTAAAAGCTTACTTTACACATGGCGCCTCAACTTTCGGGGCACGAGTGAAGCTAACTTTACAATGGTTTAGAATTGAACCAGGTAAGTTGCATCTTATTGACAATATTTTCAGGATCCAGTGAATGAATTGAGTTAATTTCGTAAATTATAACATTTGTAGAATCATCATCCAAGCGTCCATAGTTGTCCTTGGATCTATTTATAATCGTGTTGCTCGAATCCAACTGAAAAATTTTAACCTCCAATTGTTTGTAAACAATTGGTAATTGGTTAACCTCGAAATTTGTAAATAATATTTCCTGGAGAACACAAAAATACGTGCACTCTGTTATGATGTCCGAAGTTAACTGAAATTTTATCGAAAATCGATGGAATTGGCATGCCTGTACAGTCAAAGTGAGTCAAATTTAAACATTTTGTTTTTCACCTTGTTAATAATTCGTTTTTGTTGCAGATACAGAATCTACATTGAAATTGATTTTCCTTGAGGTGTTTTTCATGCAATTTTACTGGTATATTGCCTTTTTATGTTCTTTGTTGGACAGTTCGTTGACTCATCTTTTCCAACTTGTATCGATTTTTGATGTTACACAATTTTGACCTTTATTCACAACTTTGTCAATTTACCTTTTAAAAACACTCACTTCAGATACATGAAATCATTACATAATTTTTGATGTGAATAAATTCTTACATAATATGTTGGTTATCAAGTAATCTAGTTTACAAAATCTTACATTTTTCTAGGTTATAAACATATAAAAATAAAATGATTTTTTATCAATTTTCAGCTATTTAAATCTTTTGTTTTATTTTTGATGTGACAATCATCAATCTAATTAATCTTAGCAATATTTATCATCTTTATTTTATCCTGAGAGATTCAAATTTTGTTAGGAAATTGAAATTTTAGAAAAATAAAAATTTCTCGTAAAGCAAATTTTTAAAGTGTCTACCGATTTAGATTTTTATGCTTTTTATGAATCTAATATTCATTTTTACATTTGGAGCCTTTATTAAACATTTTGAATCATAGCAATACATACATACATACTGAACTGGAAATTTAAGTTTTTGTAGACCTGACTCATTCTCGGTAGCATTTCGTTTGAGTTCATGTTTGTTCGCTATAGAGCAAGAATTTAGTATTTTCCTGGTACATCCCTGTAAACATTAGGTAGCTTAGTTTTCCTCTATCAATTCAGATCAATGGTATCTGTGGAAAACAAATCTCATGGTTAATTCAGGACCTCATCTGTAATTCGAGGTCATTGACCTGAAATGTTTGCTTTGGTTATTTTTCAATAAATTTTAAGTTTTTAATGATGTAAATTTGAACTTACCTTTTTGCATTGTTGTTATATTATGTAATGTTGCTTTTGCTGTGGTTTTGCGCTAATTTTGTTAAAATTTTAATAAGGGTGATATTTGCTATGATGTTTTATGATTACGGTTTTGAATCTGAAAATTGTTTTAAAAATTAGTGTTTTGATTTAAATTATGAGTGCAGTGTACGTTAGAAATCAAAAGAATATTTACCGAATGTCTATCAAGTCCAGATCACTAGGATTTCCGTCTACAATTTTGAATTTTTTCCAATTTGGATCCAACCATTTCCGGTCCACGCACGAAGTCTATAAAAGGACTTGGAACAATTTAATCACTCTGAGTTGTATTTGTAATGTGCCCGAAGTAACGTCGTAAATTCAGAATAGTTTGGTTAGTTTTGGAATTAGCAGTTGGTACGAGATAGAATTTTTATGGTTGGCAGAATTTTTTGTGCGATCTTGGAGATTGATTGAAAAACTTTTGGTTTATTCGATCGATATTGGTTTTATGCTGGTTTTGAGAGCCATTTGTACAGCGATTGGAAAAAGTTTACTGCTGTTCATTATATCAAGCACGGCCTGGTTATGCTTGAGAATTTCGTTTCGTTGGATAAATTTTGGAGGTTACCTGAAAGTAAATTTTGGTTAAAGTTAATAAATTTCAACATTACTCAATTAAATATTACAATTGATTGCTACGTACCTGATTATTTTGGATATTATGCGATTGAACATCATACGGACGTGATACCGTTGTTTGGATTCAAGGACACCAACACATCTGTAATGCCCGTACTAATAGTCGAGAATTGATCTCGATTCCGGAATTAATTCTAGTTTCTACCAATCAGATCACTGACATTTATGCCGTATCATAGCAACAGCAGAATTAATTCCGGAATCGAGATCAATTCTCGACTATTAGTACGAGCATTAAAGTTGCTGATAACAACACACCTATTCCACACGTTTCTACAGAAGCTAATATTATCGTACCCAGTGGCGCACTAAACAAAGGTAACTCTTGCTTAAATTTAATTAAAACATTTTTAAAAGTTTCGAAAGTATCTTTTTATTTGAATAATCGTGGACAATATTTTTGTAACAAAACTTTTTATGTATCTTGTAATTTAATATTTTCAAATTTACATCTATCTAATAGCCACAGCAAATATTCACCTGGTTTTGTAATTATAACCAATACAATTACCTATGAGATATTGTTTCTTTTATTTAATTTCAATAGAAAGGGTTAAATTTACAGGATAGTACTAGGAATTTATTATAAACAAAGCGGGGTAAACCAGCGAATTATTATTCTTCGTATGTCGAGTTGCAGTTTTATTAAAGCAACTAAATTAAGGTTTGCGTCAGATTTGCAAAGACGATCCATCGCAGTTCAATATTTCCCAATTTCAATAAAAGAGTCTCAATTTAAAATTAATGCTCTGGAGCTGGTCGAGGTAAGAGAGATTGTGATTTTAAAGGTGGTAGAAGCCAAAAGCAGGGTTTGTATCATAAATATCACAACAATACATACTGCTATGTCCACCTGAACTTCTCGATCTGTGATCGCTACTCACAGATTTCGGTTGACACGACTTACTCTTAATCTCAGGATGCGGCAGGTTCTTTGGAGTTTTACGGTGGAATTAGTTTAATCACACAGTCAAAGAAAATACGCAAATCTAAACTTTATAAACATATAATGAACAAATAAACACAAAATTAACATAAACAATTAACAGCAATAATACAAGATTCGACAAAATTTAACAATAATGAAATTTTAATGTTACCTTTTATATAGCTAGTTTTAACTACGCGAATTCCCGCGTGCACTGACGTTTTTCCTCGTACGGACTTATTAATCTCGCCTCTATTCTTTATTTTGGATCCACTTTTTGTGCTCCAATACTTTAATTGTAATTTCCAATTTCATATGCATCATTAAATAATCATACTGGAATTATCCAACATCATATCCACTTTAAATTCCTTTTCAATCGGTATTCAACAATTTTTTCAATTCCAATTCCTCAACTCAACTCAACAAATAACCCAATTATTCAGTGGGGAATCCTCTTCCCACTCTTGGATTTTTA
This sequence comes from Podabrus alpinus, assembly GCA_932274525.1. Lineage (NCBI taxonomy): Eukaryota > Metazoa > Arthropoda > Insecta > Coleoptera > Cantharidae > Podabrus > Podabrus alpinus. The sequence goes on from OW026452.1 coordinate 101,803,451, forward strand.
CTATTCCTTTTAAGGAGACGAACTCTAACACCTGCTCCCTCTGGGATACCGGTATTCAATTTTCTCTTGTTATATGCCACTATCGGTCGCTTCTTTAAATGGAACTCTTTTATATGCGGCTAATTTTGTCGCTTCATTTAATTCAACTTCTCGTTTATATCTCCATGGCAACCAATCTTCCTTTTTTTATTCCTATTTGACTTTTATCTCACATTTTCCAGTCTTTTGTGTTGCCTATCTAATTTATCACCAGGCGTTTGATTTTTCTTTAATCACAAAAACTTAATCTAACAAACTTAATCTAACATTTAAAACATCTTTTTATAAATTATCTTTTACAAACTTTTCTCATGCCATATTTTCTCTGACTGCACGACAAACAATTTAATACCGTAACAGCCAAATATTGATGGACACAACAATACATACTGTTGTGATACGCGCTATCCATGTTGAGGATAGAGTCGTACCAACAAGGAGAGAAGTACAGTTGGAGACCGGAGGTTCAAACACATTTGTTTACATGTGTTTGTTTTGTTGTGTCGTTTGAATTTAATTTTAAGTTTGTTCGAGTTACATGTTGTGTAAACGGGATATACAACATGCGGAAATTAATCAAACGTGCAGAGAACCGTCGGCCATGTACAAACAAACCGATATATAAGAAGCTCCGGTTTGAAAAAACAAAATATATAGTAACGAACGTTACATAAAAAGTAAATAAAAAGTTCGATCAAGATCACGAAGCGTGACGGTCGCATATTAGTTACTGCGATATGCAGTTGTGCGAATAATTGCAATTCAATTAAAGATAATTGAAATAAATTATATTCGCGAAGTTCCATCGAGATCACGAAAGGTGACGGTCGTGTATTTTGTACTGCGAGATAAACTCGCGAATTCAAGTAAGATTCAAATAAAATATACTGAAATAAATTATATTCGTGAACGATATACGGTGGTACTACCCAAGAAGATTAATTCCTTGGAGAATTTAAGATTCCGCAAGATAGCGGGATACAGAAGGTGTTGGCAACGAAGGTTGTGTTCGAGATCGTGTCCTATAGATACGTTGGGGAGATACGGATACCAAGTTATCCGATATATGAGAAGCAGATTGGAGATTGGAAAGTGGAATATTTGAAGAAAGAAAATAGTGCGCACGATACAAATCACAGGTTAGCTACCTTTTAATAATCAGTGCGTAGAATAGTAGTTTACATAAAGATTGTTTGATTGTTTGGGTTCTTGTTATATGTTGAAATTTGTTGATTTGATTAAAAACTTGTTAAGGGAATTCCAACTGTAGTTTTATCTTTGTTGGAACCCAGAATTCGTTCAATCAAGAATAAGCTCGTATAAGAAGTGTTGGTTGATTCAGATCCCGACGCATATTACCCTGAGAAGTATAAGAGTCGAATTAAAGGTAGGGGTCCATAAACCGATTGTGTGCGTACTCGTGTATTTTCAAGACACCAGACGCTACATAAAAATGGCACCCAACTAGAGGGCGAGAATTCAATCGTTTAAAGCCACATAAAAGTGGCACCCAACTAGAGGGCGAGAATTCAATCGTTTAAAGCCACATAAAAGTGGCACCTCAACGATAAGGGGCAAGAATTCAACTCAGTATACGACAGCTTAAGATCCAACAAAGATTAACCATGAATACGCGCAGTAGAAATGCAAGGGGGCGAGTAAATGTGGGGAATGAAAGCGACGAAGAGAGTGTAAATGTTGGATATGTAAGTGACGGAGATAGGGGAGACACGGGAGATGTACCGGAAGTTTCAACCGTGATAGAAGTTCCGATGGGGCCAGTACCCGAGGTGGACCCGATAATGGCAATGTTGAGAATAATGAATGAAAGAGCGGAAAAAAGCGATGCAAGAATGGGGAAGATGAATGCCGAGTTGAATGAAAGTTTGAGTGGAAAAATTGGGGATGTAAACGCCAGTCTGAATGCAAGCATGGGGGAGATGAATGCAAGTTTGAGGAAAGAAATTGGGGATATAAACACAAGTATGAATGCAAGTTTGAGGAAAGAAATTGGGGATATAAACACAAGTATGAATGAAGTGAGGGAACAAATTGGGGTTGGAAACGCCAGTATGAAGGAACGATTTGACAGGCAGGAGGTCAAATTGACAAGTATGCATGTCAGTGTGGAGGAGATGAAAGGGGAAATTGAAAGAATCAATAGCAAGGTGGATACAAAAATCACTGAGGTGGTAAATACGATGGACAAGAGGTTCAAAGAATGCCGGCAGGAAAATGAGAAGGGGGTTATTAGTTTAGAGAAAGGGGTCAATAAAAGATTCGAGACGGTGAATGTGAAAATCACGGAAATCGAGACAAAGGTAACAGACGTGTTTGTGGCAAATGAGAATGCGATCGGCTCCATGCGAGAGGAGGTAAAAAATATGAACCGTACGCAAAATGACAAATCGTTGGGGGACCTGGTGGAAGAATTAAAAGGTCATAGTTACCGGGACGGCGACATGGACAAGTACCCAAAATTCTATAATGACGGAAAAATTAATCCAAAAATTTTCATCAAAAATTTAGGAAATAATTTAATCCGCATTCGGGACGAAGTCCGGCAGAAGAATATTATCCGCGCCACGATGAAGGGGGATACAGAAATTTGGTTTAGTATGGTAGAGGAGAAAATCAAAAATTTCGAGGATTTTAAGATACTCTTCTTAAAAAAATACTGGGGCGATATGGACCAAAATAAGGTAAAAGAAAAGGTTAATGGGGGTAAATACCGAGGAGGACATGGGGGCACTCGGGAGAATTATGCAGTAAGTTTGATTAATCAAGCACAACAGGTCGAGCCACGATATGAGGAAGTGCTGTTAGTCAGAGCAATCGGGGGGCATTTTGAGAAGGATGTCAAAGCTCGGATTGGAATAGAAAAGGTCGAGACGATTGAAGGTTTCCTCGAGCTCTTAAAAAGATTCGACGAAAGTGTCGACTTTAAGTACGAGGAAACGCGACAATCAGCGGTCCCATATGTGCGATGGGAAGAACGCGACTGGCGGGCGTCACCGCAGGAGTCACAAGACCCGCGAGTTAAGGGGAACGAACCAGCGAGGAATGGTTTCGAGAATACGCGAAGGGGGGGATACCAGAATCACCGCGGGATGAATCGGAGAAACTGGCCACAACGCAACCAGGAAGACGCGGCACGCAAAGACCAGGATAAAAATGTAAACCGGATAGAGATCGACACCACGAACCGACCGACGGCTATCACGCGAGCCACGGTCCATCCACGTTCGGGGTCGGATTTTCCGTAAGCGGCAAGCAAGCGAGGGGGGTTAACACCTATGTACACCCGCGAGAGTACATAGAGGAGAGTTTTCACGACGAGGCAGAGTCCGAAGAGGAGGTTTGTTTGCCATATATTCATATAAGTTTTAATGGGGTAAAATTAATCGCGTTAGTTGACACGGGTGCCGAGATATCCGTGATCAACGAGGAAATTGTTCGGGAACATGCAGACGTGTTTAAGAAGGGGTTGTTGCCGATAAGGAGCGTCAACTTAATTGCGGCGAACAATAAAAAGATGACCAGCCTAAACCAGATGGTGGTTGGCAAAATTCTTATCGGGCAATATGAAAAGACGGATGGATTCATAGTCATGCCCAAGTTGAAGGGACAATGTTTGTTAGGGGTCGATTTGCTGAAGGCCATGAAGATAACTATCGACGTGGACCATCAGCGTATCACGGCCAACGGGGAAGAGATCGAGTGGATAAACAAATTAATTTTAGAACCACATTTGAATTCAAATATAAACCAACCAATTTTAGGCCAACCTTTGAAATCAATCATTAACAATTCCATTGTCGGTAAAACATTGGAAAATAATCAAACCGTCAATAAAATGGAAAAGTCAAATGAACAACCCGATTTAGGCAAAAGTTTGAAATTAATTAATAAATTAGATGTCACTGTCAACGGAGATAGAAAATGCAATTAAATCTATTAACGATAAGACAGGAGTAATTTGGATAAGTACTCAAAAGGCACGAAGACTATCTTGTCCACTATGTTGATGACATGTTGGTATTTGCGGACAACGAGGAAGATCAGTTACGACAGTTGGAAGAGGTATTAAGCACGTTGGAACAAACAGGGCTTAAACTAAATTTATCAAAATATCAATTCATGTTGAATCAAGTAAAATTTTTAGGGTTCACGGTAGACCGAGTAGGAATCTCAGTCGACAATGATAGATTGGAGGAGGTTAAAATTTAGCCGCGAATACGGAATTTACATACGTTGCGAAGTTTTCTCGGAGTGTTGAAAAACGTTAGGTTTCTTAACGTCATTGGAAAAAGGTACACGTAGGAATTGAGGACGGGTACATGAAGATATCTTCAATAGTTTCAAGGAAATGTTAGCAATTGTGTGCGCATTGAACCAGTTAAAATAGTTTAAGGGAAATAGATTTTTGATTGAGACGGATTACTCCGTGTTAATTCTCATGATGAGAAAGATAATTTGATCGCAGATGCCTTCAGCAGGGAAGATGAGGGATGAATAAGAGTCGACAAGAAGTCTTCAAGAATCTACAAGAAAATCTACAGGGGTGTTATTGTAAGCTATGCGCTACAATAATAATTTAAGGTATCAGTAGATACTCGACAAGTTAATGCACTGCGAGTGTCAGAAGATATGTGTGAAAGATTATATGAAATAGTAAGAAGAAGTTGAAGGACATTTAAGACGCGCAAACAAATTTAAATCAGGGACACTGGGTTTATTCATAGAAAAATATTTACAGGAGTCAAGGGAGTCCGGAATTCAGTCAAATCAGGGATCAATGGCTTCTTAAAAGCATGGCGGCAAATGAGCTGTACATAGCGAATAAAGCTACCACCTTTTATTGCCGAGAAAATTTCGCAAACGACGTAATCAAACCCGAGCGCATATTAGCAGACAATGCGACTTATTTTTACAACGATCGTTGTGTTGATCATTGATCATTTCAGAAAACGCGCATCGAAGTTCGAGGAAGTATGAAGAACGGATGAATAGAAGAATCCGAAAGCGACTGTCATTCAATATAGGGGACAGGGTATTGTTAAGAGTTTGAGAACCTCAAACCGGGCGAAGAATATTTGTGAAGTTGTCATTATACGACAACTATTCGATTTTTAATTCGATTTTAATGTGTACTTGGTGGCATATCAGGGGGGAGAAATTAGGAAAGTTTCACATCAACATATTATAGTCATACGTTGTGGACCCGCAAGAAGAAGATTCACCATAAGAATAAATTGACTGACTAACAGTACCTCGTACATCGAAGTAAAATAATTTTACACGGGTAATCTCGTGCGCATTCTCAAGTTTATGTTTACAAACCACTGACGCTATAAAGGGAAGGGAAGGGATAAATGTAAGTGACTACTGCAGGATATGCAGGTCCATTAAGAGGGAGGTGTACGCACCAACATAGCCCGAGGGTATGTTAGGGTAAGACTGCACAGTACAGGGAGAACGTAAGAGGCTTGGCTAAAGCCAGTCCAGTTGGGAATAAGACATCGCTGAGTTTGAGGACCCTAACTCGATGCAAAAGAATAAAAGCGTTAGGAACAGGTGGTGATTGGAGCAAGAGAGAGAATGAATGAAGATGTTAGAGGGAAGTCAGGGTCAATTGAATGGTATGAAAGGGGGTCATGTATGGAAGAAGGGTGTGAAGAATGAATGAAGATGTTGAATGAATGCGAAGATTTACCAAGTTAGTTGCATCGCACTACTGTGGGTAAACTTAGCAGGGAGCATTTGTTGTGATACGCGCTATCCATGTTGAGGATAGAGTCGTACCAACAAGGAGAGAAGTACAGTTGGAGACCGGAGGTTCAAACACATTTGTTTACATGTGTTTGTTTTGTTGTGTCGTTTGAATTTAATTTTAAGTTTGTTCGAGTTACATGTTGTGTAAACGGGATATACAACATGCGGAAATTAATCAAACGTGCAGAGAACCGTCGGCCATGTACAAACAAACCGATATATAAGAAGCTCCGGTTTGAAAAAACAAAATATATAGTAACGAACGTTACATAAAAAGTAAATAAAAAGTTCGATCAAGATCACGAAGCGTGACGGTCGCATATTAGTTACTGCGATATGCAGTTGTGCGAATAATTGCAATTCAATTAAAGATAATTGAAATAAATTATATTCGCGAAGTTCCATCGAGATCACGAGAGGTGACGGTCGTGTATTTTGTACTGCGAGATAAACTCGCGAATTCAAGTAAGATTCAAATAAAATATACTGAAATAAATTATATTCGTGAACGATATACGGTGGTACTACCCAAGAAGATTAATTCCTTGGAGAATTTAAGATTCCGCAAGATAGCGGGATACAGAAGGTGTTGGCAACGAAGGTTGTGTTCGAGATCGTGTCCTATAGATACGTTGGGGAGATACGGATACCAAGTTATCCGATATATGAGAAGCAGATTGGAGATTGGAGATTGGAAAGTGGAATATTTGAAGAAAGAAAATAGTGCGCACGATACAAATCACAGGTTAGCTACCTTTTAATAATCAGTGCGTAGAATAGTAGTTTAAATAAAGATTGTTTGATTGTTTGGGTTCTTGTTATATGTTGAAATTTGTTGATTTGATTAAAAACTTGTTAACGGAATTCCAACTGTAGTTTTATCTTTGTTGGAACCCAGAATTCGTTCAATCAAGAATAAGCTCGTATAAGAAGTGTTGGTTGATTCAGATCCCGACGCATATTACCCTGAGAAGTATAAGAGTCGAATTAAAGGTAGGGGTCCATAAACCGATTGTGTGCGTACTCGTGTATTTTCAAGACACCAGACGCTACAATACATATTGCTATGATTCAAATGGGCAATAAAGAATTAATCATTAAAAATGCTCATACGCTGATACAAATCACATGAAAGTTCTTTTAAGGAGGAGAAAGTTTCTCGAGGTAACGAAATCATCACAACAAATATGCAAGTAAATCATTTGAAAATAAACAAACAGGTAACAGAATAAAAAGATCCCAGATGAAACAAATTGTTTTTAAAAACATGTTCACAATTTAATAAATAAAATGTTAGATTTAAGAAATTGGTAATATAAAATAAACAATTGTTAGTTAAGGACTGATTCATTAATGATAAAAGGATATTTTACGTGGTTGTTAAATCGGTCCAGCTAAGTGTAACGGTAACAGTTCATCCGAGGCTTCGGGTAAAGCCAAACAGTAAGTCACCGGTGGAACAGGAGTGTAAAACGGAAGAAAACTAAAAACAATCAAAAGTGCATTAATCAATTTAGAACATTTAAATAAATGATAATGATTATCAAAAAGGCGAATGGAACTTACCAATGGGAAAAATTGATTCAATTTAATTACAAAATCAGGTTTGTAGAAACAGGATAATTTTTCGTATAACCAGGGTTACGATAAAATAAACAAGGAGTCTCCCACCAAAGTGTGATACGGGTAACACGTAAAAATTTTGTGTTCCGTATAAATTAATAAATTGATGAATTTAATTCAATTTGTGGAGACCTAAAAATAAAGAAAAAGAAAATAAATTGTGATTTTAACACGTGCGTGTCGAAAAAGATCATTACTGAAAATAAAAGTAAATTTGGACTTGCCTATGAACAATATTAGAAACTACGGTTTATGGAGAACCTTTTCACGATTATCGTAGAATCCGATGATCAATAATTGGATTTGAAAATCAAAAGGAAGACGATTACACAAGAGTAACTTGGAGGTTAGCTTGGAGCAGATACAAAAGAATTTGTAAGCAGCGATAACAATAGGCGTGTCGAAGAAAATGGTGAGCTCACACTACATAATAAAAGTTAACTAACTACACGTTTTATTGTAAATGTCTTGTACGAGTGTACGTAAATGTACCCCGTCAACAGAAATGTATGTAAAATTTTTAGTAAATAAATGAAATTATACCTCGGCTTAGCTATTGCGATGAGCACAGACCTACCTTTTCTCACGTTGGGTTCCTTCCTTGACCAATTCGGAATGCTGAATTCAATTATCGTGGTCTTCGGAATAGATGTACAAAAATTATGCTCCGTTTTAAAATACAAATGGTAATTTATTATGATTTAGTTTAAATTGATTTAAATGCAATAAAATTCTACTACTAATTAACAAATTTCTTATTCTAATTAATTTTAAACGTTTTAACGCACGCGTAAGTAGATCGCAAAATTTTCACTACTTTCAATTTTAATAATGTTTAATGGGACGTTACCTTAACAAATCTAGGGATTTTCTGGTTTATCAGTTCATATACCATACAAATATATAATTTTCTTGGATGGATGACCTTGGATGCATGTAATAATTCGAGATAAAATTTCTTGTGTGTCGGCTTTACCTCGTCGTGGGGTGTGTGACCAATCTTTCCAAAAATAATCTTAATCCGTCGTAATTTTCTACCAATTTTACTTTTCAAATACGTAAGTACGTTGATTTTAACTATTAATACACTTTTCTATTGAATTTCTTTAAAATTTTCACTATTTTATGTAATTTTAGCTGGACGCACCAAAATCACCACCATTAAGAAATAATTAATCAACAACTTATTATTCTCAATTGTTTTACCATCGCTACCGTTGTATTCTCAAGGCAAATATGATTCTTCATTATTGGTCGAAATAAAATCAATACTATTGACGTTTCAATTTGCAGGTTCGGCTCAAGCCCAATGTGCCTTTGTAAAATTTTAATAAAATTTTTATGTTTTAGATTGCATTAATCCTCACCATCACTGTGATTGTTTGATAAACTTTTTGAAGAAAATGTCCTTTCCATATGTGATACACTAGATTTGCGACGCACTACGATCGGTGTAAAGATTTTGCTTATTTTAAAATTTTACGTTTAACACATTTTTATAAACTAACATTGAACAATTATTTTGATTTTAAATTACATCTCTTATGATTAATTAATTTGATTTATAATACTAACAAACATTTTTTTATTAACGTAATTAAATCGTTGCATTTTGAATTTATTTTTGTTCCTCTGTTCCGTGACTCTTTCTTCATATAAATTTATGACGTTAAACAAATATTCGGTATCGGATAAACCTTTCCGTTCGAACAAATAAGTCATGTGCTCTCTTTATTAATAAACAAAATTCTGAATCGTGACGTTATCATTTCTATTGGCGTGGTCAATCTCGACACCGCAATACATACATACTTACCAATTTCTGTCTCTTGTTGGTATTTGAATGTATTGTGTTCTATTTGAACACTAATTTCACTAAACACAATTTTCACCATAAAAATTACACCTTTTTTAGTCGGTAATAAATTACTGACAGTGACAAAAATTAAATTTTGTTTGGAAGACTTGCAATTTGATTCCTAATATCGAAAAACGCTTATCATCGCGCCATCTGTTGACAGTATTTTGAATCACAGACAGTACTTCAGATAATTTACAGATAGCTAATACCCATGTTGAAATTGGCACCACTTTTTTTAGTTCATTATAAGCATTCAAGATTGCGATTTTATAATAATTGCACAGATAATTAAGTCATTATAGAAATCTACATAGGAAGGTAAGATCGTAAGAATTAACCTTGACAGAGATAAAAAGATTGAAACAGAGATGAAAAATATTTATTATACAATAAATGACAATATGCCGTGAACTAAAATTAACAAGAAATACATTGTACATACGGTGTCTGCAGCTAGTGTCTGATATCACCTGATATGTAACTTAAGACTTCGTCAAAGTCAACAGTTTTATAATGGTTTAAGATTCAACAGACATTAAAAAATTAAGTAGGTACATATTGTTGTGATATAAAGGGGCTTTTCGCTTTTTGCTCCCTTGATAAACACAATCTTACTCACCACGACTAGCTCCAGCACTTGAGACTCTTTTATTATTATGATGTGTTGTACTTGGATGAATCGCTCCCACAAAGACAACGTTTGCTCAGGATTATTTAATTGAATTAACCTGTATTTCCAGGTACAAATGCTACTATGTTGATAAGCTTTGATTACTTTAATACAGCTTTCTAATGCCACTCTATTGATGTAGCCCCCTTTGATGAGATTCAAATAAAAAATCAATTCGCAGTAAACAATAAACGTGGTTTTATTTACAATACCAAAGAAGAAACAAATATGATGGTTATTAAAAATTGATAAGTTCAAACTTACTATCAAATCTAGCAAATTAACACTCTTAATAATGTACAAAAATTGTTCGCCAACAAGTAATAAAATTATGTCTTCAGAAAATTTTAATACAGTTTTAAAAATAAATTTATAATGTAGCTCACCCAAATGTACGTCACTGCTTTTTAGTAGACAAGTCACGTGTTGAAATGATGACGCAACCTCGTAGGTAAGTTGCACAAACACAATCAAACAGGATGCCCCAATGTGATCTGCTGTTGATCCAGGTAAGTCAAATAAAATTTCCAAATTGTAAATCGATACTTCAACGGAATTAACCAAGTTTAATATTCCAGGTATTATCAAATTTTCGTCATCGACTACCATAAAAGAATACGACATAACCTAGCCGAGATATTGGTATAAACAATGGTAAATATTTCCCAATACAATTCTTCAAAATACAAATCGGATCCAAAATCGATAATCGTTTTCCAATTTAACCAAAAATTTTTCATCAAACGTCAAAAATATTCAAGCAGGTTGCCAAACTTTTTAAATTTCCAAGAACTGTTGCCAACCATTAAATTCAAAATTTCCAAAAAACAAAACCAATAACAATTTATCGATACGTACTATTCCAATTCTTGACGACGAATGCTCGAGAGTCGATAATTTCACCCTCTTTTATAGGTTTTTCGGCTAGGCACCGGAAATGACGTAGTCCAAATTCAAATTATTCAAGTTCGCATGAGATAAAACTGCTGATCTGGTTGCGAAACATATTGGGTAAATCCTTTTGTTAAATTTTCAATTTTATGGCACTAGTCATATAATTTTTAAACACTAATTTTAATTTTTCAATCCACAGTCTATAAACATGAAATCACTTTGGCGAAAAATGACCCTTATTAACAAAAATACTTGTTGGCGGCAAAAACACTGCAAAATACAGAAGAACACAAAGCAATCGTATTATAAAAGTAAGTCTGAACATTATTTATTCTGAAATATAAAATTCAAAGAGAAAATCAACCATTAAATTTGTTACAGGTCATTGACCCTTAAGGGTCATTCACATCCACGTAACGTACGTTCCGGACATAGAATACGTAACGTAAGGAAAGTTGAAATGCATTGTTTCAAATGGCACCATTCACATTCGAAAAAACATGGGAGACATAACGTAACGTAACAAAAAGTTCGTTCAACTTCAACTTGTACGTTATGTTTTTTATGTTTGACCAATGGAGATGCTTACATTTTATTAGGCAACACCCCTTTTACTGTATTTTCAATTTTAAGGTTAAGTCACAAAAATTAATGCTGTCAAACTGTCAACCGATAGCCAATGCAAATACAGGTGCCCGTGCTTTTCGTTTCTATGCAAACATAGTAAAAACATAGTAAACTAAGTGGATGTGAATGGCAAATAAAAAACTACGTTTTCTACGTTACGTATTCTATGTCCGGAACGTACGTTACGTGGATGAGAATGACGCTTTATGTTACAATTTTTGGGTCTTGTTACTGTTTACTGGAGATGATTGTCAGATTACATGGATCTGGACTGACATTTAAAGCAAAGGCTACTAAATGGTCAAAAGAGATGCACCAGAAATTATAAATTTGTTCGCATCCGAACAATCAACCTCAACGTCTTGCGACTGAGCAAAAGTTGCATTAACAAAAAGCGAATATCCAGTTCATCTCCCCCCAGATTAAATAATAAATTGATACGCAAACAATTTCTTATCTTAATCTCGAATGCTCAAAATGGTAAGTCAGTAGCTCTTAAAATTTTTAAATTTGGATGGCTTTTCTCTCATGTGAAACTTGCATCTTTTCTCATTTTAAATCTATCCCAATTTATACCAAAAATCTATTTACAAAAAAAAATTAATACTACGTACTAATAAATCATGAACTAATTAATTTGAGCTCATCTCAATTTCATTTCAAAATCAATATTAAACGAAAAAAAAACTTTTCTCGCCGGTTCGCAAACTCTTATGTAATGAATTTAAATTATATTTACAAATCTTATAAATTTTTATTAATAATAAATTTTTATTTTTTTTTATGTTTTTCTTTAAATTTTATTCCAATCATCCATTACCTAATTCTAAACTAAATAGCAAAATTATAATGTTATTGAACCATGAATTGTTAAATGTTAATCTGTTATTTTCAAAAATTACTTATCTGCATTTTAAATTCAATAATTTTTTTCTCAATTGGCATTCTTCTAAAACAAAATTATTTGTATCAATTACTCAATGGATGAGCCTTTTCTCATTTTTAGTTCATGGACTTTACTTGTTTAATTTTAAATCTTATTTTCATATTAGATTAACTTCTTTGCAATTTTTGTAATACCTCATTAAATCATTAATTTATTAAATTCAATTATTACTTTAAATCCCCATTATCTTAATTACTTTTCCCCATTCTAAATTCAATTATTTAAATCATTATACCCTCATATCATTAAATTCAACTCCTAAATCTCAACTATTCAACATTTCATTTAAATTTTCCCCCCAATTTTAAAATTCATATTCATTTTAATTATTAATCATATCCCCCCAAATATTAAATTTCCAAACAACTCCTAATCAGTATCATTCTTAAATTGCAACCTTTATCAATCCGCCATTCTCTTCGGATTTTTAATTAAACATTTTGGAATCCATTTCCTTCAAATTCAATCCAATTCATCTAATTTTCAAAAATCTTAAACAATTCTGTTGAGGTGTTCTTCTTAATTAATTTCATTTCATCTCGAATAATGTCCATTACCAATTAATTTCAAATCATTTCATTTGCCACAAATTTTCCATGTAATTTTATAAAATTTTCAGATCAAATCTTCTTAATATTCATAAATTCAATTTTCAAAAATAATATTAAATCACAAATTCTTTTTCCATATCCATTGCATAAATCAAAAATAAAATAAACAAATCAATTCTTCTTAATAATTCTTACATCATTGATATGGGTAACTCTTCACGATATCCCAAATCTTCGTATCCATAATTTTTATCCATGTGATACTTCTTCTTAATCTTTTCCAAAATACGATGCATTAATTCAAACATAGAATTATCGAAAATATTAGTAAAGCCGTAATCTTCTACAAACAACAGTTCTAATCTAGCATAACCATTAGCCAATCTTCTTCCAACTAATAAATCCATAATAATAATCAAATGATTTACTTCAAAATTGCATTTTTTTTTAACACGGCTGCTCATGCTTCCTGGAAAATCGACTTTTCTCTCTTCAAAACTTTTCTGGCCTCTTTTTCTTAAAATTCGACAAATTAACATCCCCTCAAACTGTTTTAATAATGGTAGCTTCAACTCCGAATAATTCTGGACAGCTTTCACGAAATACTTCTTCTCTTCATGATAACCTCTTATTGATATTGGAAATTCTTTTTCACTCGGATAATCTTTAATTTTAAACAACCATTTATTTATTTCAAATTTGTCCCGATAATTTTTATCTGAATAGATTGTTTCTTTTTCAAAAATTTCACTAATTTCTAAATTAAATTTTAAATGTGACTTTTTAAAATTTTGGAAGTCTTTATGTTTTTCCATAACACATAAATCACCTCTAACAATAATTTTTATATTAATTTGCAAATTTGTCCTTTTATACGCGTATGGAACTGAATAATTTTTACATTTCGTAGACTTGTTCGTTTTAATATTCAATTTTGGCACGTAACTTTCTAATTCTAATACTGGATTAATTAACGCTTTTTCTTCATGATTGGATTCTTTTGGATCATTTATTTTATCTTCTTTACTGCATGAAATATCTATCTTTTTCAACTGTTGAATATCTTCACATAAATTTTCTTCCGAATTACTAAAACTTTCAACAATCATATCTTTATCCATTATTTTTACTTCATCATCCAGTGTTATATGCAAATTTTTAATCCTATTTACGGATTCTATACTGCTCTGTTCCATTTTTTCCAATTTTTCTTCGATGTTCTTTCTCGATTTTTCCATCCCTTCTAAGATTTTATCATATTTTCGATTTTGTTTTTCCATTCCTTCTAAGATTTTATTATTCATTTGTTTCTGTCCTTCCCATAATTGTGCTAGCATCATCATAATTTCATTATCCATTTTATTTGTAATTGGTTTTAGCGATTTAAGAAAAATACTTTTCAATTCAAAACACCTATAATCTAATGATAAATTAAACCAAAATCCTACACCTATCTGACTAAATTCAATAAATGTGATTAAATAATCTAAACTTTTAAATGCGCCAAATGTATTTGTAAATTTTATTATTAATTTAATTTCTTTTATTTCAGGGTTTCTTAGTCGGTTCAAAATAATGCCTCCACCGTTTTGGTATGCCACTACAAATTCTATGAATTTAATTTGAATTAAAAAAACACACGTTAGGTCAGCTACTAAAATTGTTTGGCTTATTAAAAACGCCCCACCTTGGATCGCCACTACTTTAAATGTTAACAAAACAACCCTTAAATGCCCCACGTTGGGCGCCACTAAAGATGTTGTGATATAAAGGGGCTTTTCGCTTTTTGCTCCCTTGATAAACACAATCTTACTCACCACGACTAGCTCCAGCACTTGAGACTCTTTTATTATTATGATGTGTTATACTTGGATGAATCGCTCCCACAAAGACAACGTTTGCTCAGGATTATTTAATTGAATTAACCTGTATTTCCAGGTACAAATGCTACTATGTTGATAAGCTTTGATTACTTTAATACAGCTTTCTAATGCCACTCTATTGATGTAGCCCCCTTTGATGAGATTCAAATAAAAAATCAATTCGCAGTAAACAATAAACGTGGTTTTATTTACAATACCAAAGAAGAAACAAATATGATGGTTATTAAAAATTGATAAGTTCAAACTTACTATCAAATCTAGCAAATTAACACTCTTAATAATGTACAAAAATTGTTCGCCAACAAGTAATAAAATTATGTCTTCAGAAAATTTTAAGACAGTTTTAAAAATAAATTTATAATGTAGCTCACCCAAATGTACGTCACTGCTTTTTAGTAGACAAGTCACGTGTTGAAATGATGACGCAACCTCGTAGGTAAGTTGCACAAACACAATCAAACAGGATGCCCCAATGTGATCTGCTGTTGATCCAGGTAAGTCAAATAAAATTTCCAAATTGTAAATCGATACTTCAACGGAATTAACCAAGTTTAATATTCCAGGTATTATCAAATTTTCGTCATCGACTACCATAAAAGAATACGACATAACCTAGCCGAGATATTGGTATAAACAATGGTAAATATTTCCCAATACAATTCTTCAAAATACAAATCGGATCCAAAATCGATAATCGTTTTCCAATTTAACCAAAAATTTTTCATCAAACGTCAAAAATATTCAAGCAGGTTGCCAAACTTTTTAAATTTCCAAGAACTGTTGCCAACCATTAAATTCAAAATTTCCAAAAAACAAAACCAATAACAATTTATCGATACGTACTATTCCAATTCTTGACGACGAATGCTCGAGAGTCGATAATTTCACCCTCTTTTATAGGTTTTTCGGCTAGGCACCGGAAATGACGTAGTCCAAATTCAAATTATTCAAGTTCGCATGAGATAAAACTGCTGATCTGGTTGCGAAACATATTGGGTAAATCCTTTTGTTAAATTTTCAATTTTATGGCACTAGTCATATAATTTTTAAACACTAATTTTAATTTTTCAATCCACAGTCTATAAACATGAAATCACTTTGGCGAAAAATGACCCTTATTAACAAAAATACTTGTTGGCGGCAAAAACACTGCAAAATACAGAAGAACACAAAGCAATCGTATTATAAAAGTAAGTCTGAACATTATTTATTCTGAAATATAAAATTCAAAGAGAAAATCAACCATTAAATTTGTTACAGGTCATTGACCCTTAAGGGTCATTCACATCCACGTAACGTACGTTCCGGACATAGAATACGTAACGTAAGGAAAGTTGAAATGCATTGTTTCAAATGGCATCATTCACATTCGAAAAAACATGGGAGACATAACGTAACGTAACAAAAAGTTCGTTCAACTTCAACTTGTACGTTATGTTTTTTATGTTTGACCAATGGAGATGCTTACATTTTATTAGGCAACACCCCTTTTACTGTATTTTCAATTTTAAGGTTAAGTCACAAAAATTAATGCTGTCAAACTGTCAACCGATAGCCAATGCAAATACAGGTGCCCGTGCTTTTCGTTTCTATGCAAACATAGTAAAAACATAGTAAACTAAGTGGATGTGAATGGCAAATAAAAAACTACGTTTTCTACGTTACGTATTCTATGTACATTGACCCTTATGTTACAATTTTTGGGTCTTGTTACTGTTTACTGGAGATGATTGTCAGATTACATGGATCTGGACTGACATTTAAAGCAAAGGCTACTAAATGGTCAAAAGAGATGCACCAGAAATTATAAATTTGTTCGCATCCGAACAATCAACCTCAACGTCTTGCGACTGAGCAAAAGTTGCATTAACAAAAAGCGAATATCCAGTTCAATATATCTACATTTTTATAAGTACATAAATGAAACATAAACTAGGAAATTAAAATAAATTTTAATGATAAATATTACAAATGTAGTTACGTATGAAAATATTCGTACATAGGTACAGATAAAAACAGTTTTAATAATTTATCAGGGTTTAAAAGTCTGAAAAATTGTACAATAAAATAGATCTACATAAAAAATGTGCGTAATATAAATTATAGTAGGTACATAATATAATATAATAATTCTTATTACTTATTTTGCAAAATACGTAATTTTGAATTAGGCTTCCCATGAATATTTTTAATCGGTTTCTTCCCGTATTTCCACTTACATTCTTTATAAATTTTTGTTCTGACCATTAATTCTATAAAATATTGGAAATGTTCAAAACAAAACTCGTCATTAAAAAAACATTTTATATCTTTGGAAAGTGTTTTTACAATGTTGTAACTTAAGCTAGTTTTTTCGGGATTTTTATTAAACAATTTATAAAATTGCTTTAAACATATTTTGGTAAAGCGTTCAATTCTACTGTTGGGAACCCTCAAGCCAGTTGAATCTGCTGAAACGTTTCCATACAACCACATACAACTTATTTAAAATTAATAATTGTTCGGGGTTGCAATTGTTAAGCCTATATATAAAAAAGGAGACCGGACATCCTGCGAGAACTATAGAGGAATTAGCCTTCTAAATACTGTCTATAAGATATACTCTAAAATTATTGCACAGAGATTAAAAGCAATAACAGAACATATACTACTGGAGGAACAGTGTGGTTTCAGGACAGGTAGATCTTGTACGGATAACGTGTTTAGTGTAAAGCAAATAATAGAAAAGCATAGAGAATTCAATCGCAAGACACATATCCTATTTATAGACTATATAAAGGCATTCGACCGAGTACTACGATATAAACTATGGAAAATTCTTAAAAAGAGAGGAATATCCCACAACATCTTATAAGTGCAATAAAAGAAATTTATGATAACACACAAATATGTTGTCATGATCTGCTTATCATAGGGGGGTGGTATGGTGTAATTTGGTCAGGATTGGAACACTCATGAAGTCCTTTTATTTGATCAGACCGTAATAGGTAGAAAAATAGTTGTATCTGAATTTTCCCTGATCTGGAGATTTAAATAACTGCTTTGCTTCAGTAAGATGAAAGATGCATCCGCTGCTAAACCCTGGAAAATAAGAATAAGTTGTGAAGGGATAAATATTGGTTATTGTTGTGTTCATCAATTAAAATAATAAATAACAAATTAAATCAATTATTTTTAGTTGTTCATGTAGGATTTTGAATTTTGAAGTGAAGTGGCGGTTCGCGGAAAAGTGCATGCGCGAATGGAAACGTTGGTGGGACAATTTTGGAAAATGGATAAGGAAGGAGGAAGTTA
Organism: Podabrus alpinus; assembly: GCA_932274525.1. Classification (NCBI taxonomy): domain Eukaryota; kingdom Metazoa; phylum Arthropoda; class Insecta; order Coleoptera; family Cantharidae; genus Podabrus; species Podabrus alpinus. The sequence continues at coordinate 101,821,614 of OW026452.1, forward strand.
GTGGGTCTTCGTCCACGAAACAGGGACGACGAATTTGGAGAGTCGGCCGACGTCCACGGTGACGTTAAGACGTAATTTTGATTAGAGTTGGTTTTCGTCGATAAATAAGGACGACGTATTTTTTGAAAGTTGATTTAAATAATACTGGAATCATTCGTAAATTTAGTAGACTGCAAATATTTTATGGAAATTGATAAGTTAATAAATTAAAATTAACTTACCTTCGATTAATTGTATGGTCCAACGCAGAAAATCTATTTATTGGTTCTTTTGTTTGGTTTGTTCGAGTCGAAATCGGAAGCTGTACCCAACCACGGTGATACCAACGTTTCACGTGCGACCATTCCGAGAGAGAGAAAGAGTGCGAGAGAATATAAACACTCCGGTAAGAGTTTTTTTTGTGCGTTGCATTTTTATCCGCGTATAGACAAATCATTCACTTTACTAGTTCGGTTGCGCATAAACATTTTTGGGGGTTGTAATTATAATTTTTATTCCTGTACGATTTGATTTGTTAGAAATGAGAAAAGCCAATATTTGTTTTTAAATTTTTATTATGTTTAATAAATTACATTATTTTTCACTTAACAGCGTATGAGTTTGATTTCAATTTTTTCGTAGTAATAGATCAAGGAAGAAAACAGATACAAATTTTGATATTTTCTTTTTATCAATTAATCTTTATAAGAAAGATTGAAAGTGAGTCGATTTATGAGTGTTCCGATTGAGTACAGGAATCCACCTTTGACCCTGAAAAGAGCTCATCAGCTGGCCGGTGCATTAAAAAGTGTCATGAACAGTAGCACATGGCAATGTATATCGGGAAATGAAAAGAATCTTGCATACACAAACAGCGGACTGAAACAGGGCTGTAGCCTGTCGCCAATTCTTTTTAACATCTATATCGACGACGCTCTTAGAGAGTGGAAAAACTATATCAACTTCTACACCTTTAACCTCAATCAACCAAAGTATGTGTTCACAATGCTATTCGCAGACGACCAGATACTCATAGCAGACAGCGAGGACTCACTTCAGTACGCATTCCATAAACTTAATCAGACCATGAAAACTTATAACATGTCCATATCAGTAACTAAAACAAAAGTAATGGCATTTGAAGGACAAGAGTACATAAGATCGAAAATCGTATCTGAAGACACCCCTGTGGAACAAGTAAAGAATTTTAAATTCTTGGGTTGCACTACAGACCTTTATGAGGAAAAAGATATACAAGAAAATATCGAAAAATTCAACTACCTCAATGGCACAATTAAACGCACGCTGAATAAATGTACAAATCATGAAACTCTACTGAAGTTCTACAAGGTAATGTCAGTACCCGCAGTTACGTATGGTAGCGAGACATGGATATTAACAAAAAAAATTGAAAGCCGAATCCAACATGCGGAAATGAGATTTCTAAGATCAATTCTAGGATTTACACGTCGAGATAGAAAACGAAATACCGACATACGAAAGGAGTTAAACATCTTCAATCTAAACACGAAGATCGACGAATATCGCAAAGAATGGGGGCTACACCTACAAAGAATGATGGACACCCGACTGCCAAAGAAATTCTTTCAATATAAACCAAGAGGAAAGCGTAATATCGGCAGACCTAGGAAAAGATGGACTGATCAGAGGTGACGTAACGGGTTTATATAACCTAAAACGTGAAGAAGAAGAAATAATTGTTCGGGGTTATTTAGAGAACCTTTGACATTTAATAATTCCGTCTTACACTTTTCACATTTAAATTTTTCAATTGTTTTTTTACATAAGTAGCCAGCATAGTATGCTATAGCGCAATCCTCTAAACAGTCTAAACTACAACTTTTGCGTTTTACAACATCTGAGTTTCCGCTAGTAGAAGGCACCTCTTCTTCCGATTCTACTGTTTTTAAAATTGTAAAAGAATCAGAAAAAGAACCGACCGAATTGTGTTTATCAGCCGATTTATTTAATTGTTCATCTAAAGATAAATGATCTACACAGGGTTCATTTATATACAAAGTAGAGTCAAAATCGTTTTCACAATTCGAAGATGATGGGGGTTTCACTAAGTCATTAATTGTACAGCTTCTAAAACTAGTACGAAAAGCTCTAGCGGTGGGATTAAAATTGAAACCACCTCTTTGTCTAATCACCGAAAAAAAGTTTTCTAAGGGATCTTGATTTAGTCGAGATGTTAAAATGAATTCCATTCCAGATTTCAATTCTTCTTCGTATAGCATCAATATTGAATTGATGCTCCAAGCAAAACCATCAAAGCAAGGTGGTCTTTTAACTTTGCCATTGCCATCCTTTCCAATTTTGACAATTTTCTTCATAATATTTTGTAAAGAAATTAGAGTTCGTTTTACAAATTGATTTTTCCTTGAAATAGCACAGCGAAACGGATTTTTATCAAATTGAAACCTGCTGTTCAAACAATCAAACCCTTTATCCAATAGATCAATAAATTCTGCTGTATTTATTGCTGTTTCGCTGTTGATGTCTTGAGTTTCTACCGCTGTTTTTATAGCTGCTGCCATGCTGTGGCTAAACACTTGCAAAGCTATTGAACATGACATTTTTTGGAACGGACTGGGATTAATATGTGCATCTGTAATTTTGGTTAGAGATCGCGCATACTTATTTGTTTTATCTGCATTGTAAGTATCGATGATGTCTGAAAATCTTATTTTCTTATCATCATAAATAAAGTCATGCGTTAACAAATTATTTCTTAAACTTTTATAAATGTGTGGTATATCATAAATAATTTGTATTTGCTGCTTATCTACAAAAAAGTAAGGAGCTTCTGAGCTAGCTCCTAATAATTTAAAAGCAGCTACGTTGGTTGTTCCTTGGTCTCCCACCATTGCTTTTACAATAATACCACATTTTTGTAGTAATGAAATTACTTCTATGATTAATTTGTGTAAATTTGTTTTGTTAACTCCAGAATTGCTTAAAAAGTAAGCAACGGGAAGTTTCCATTTGTAATGCAATCCACGAATCATAAACACGAGAGCTTTTTTTGCTGATTTTGCAGTTCTTCCTAAAATCCCCAAATCTTCGAAGCCTTCAATTAAGTCTAATGCTTTTGAATACTCAAGACACTCTTTTATAGACATTTCATCTAGTAGAAGAACGCATTTTTTTTCTTGGTCATCCATTGCACCGGCTTTCAGTGATATTTGCTTCATAAGTCTTGCGTTGAATCCTGGCATAAATTTAGATTTTCCTATCCATGATTTTACTGTTGATGGAGCCGGTAAAGTAATTCCAATACGTAATAAAAATTTATAGGTAGATGGTGACTTGTAATATAAAGAAATTCCTAAGTCTTTTTCTTCCTTTTTCCATTGTTTTCTCTCTTTGTGAAGAATTTGCATCTCCACAAATGTCTTAACATGGGGTGATTTATAATCAATAGAGTCGAGAACTTCTTTTTTAGTAGGCACTTTCTTAAGCATCGAACGAAATTTGCATATTTTAGATCGCTTACTTTTCAACAATACTCTTTGTTTTTTAATCAAAGCTTCTTGTTTTTCTAATTTTCTCCTTTTTGGTGTATTTTCATGATGACTAGTAGCTATTGATCTCTTTGCAGTTTGAACTGTAGGAGATGGTAAATCAATTAAACTAGATAAAAAATTTGATGTTGAAGGGGATTCGCTGTTTTCAAAATCAGTCTTGTTTCTTGTAGTAGATCGAGGTGAATGTAAAGGAAATATTTCACTTTCTTTTGGATATTGCCGTATCTGAATTGTATCATCAATATGAATGGAATCTTCTGATGATAATCTAATTTCATTATAAGAAATTGGTAGGTACAGCTGTTGGTAAAAGGCGATCTCTTTTATCACCAAAAAAATTGAGAATTTGTAAAATGATTTCCACATATAAACTTTTTTCTTAAACTTGTTGGCGACAAATTTGCAACAGAAATGTTACCGCACTTCAAAATCCATTCGTCACATCTATTTTTGTCCAATACAGGGAATCGAAAAAAACTTAACTTCTCTTTTGAATTTCGTTGACTTTTTCCACAATTTAAATATTTGCATGTATTTTCACTCATTTTATATACGTGTTACACTTACGCACTTACCAAGACACACTAATTATTGATATCACAGATAATACTCATATAATTATTATTTGCGCTCTTAAGAGTTTTCTTCACATTACATCAAAAACACATCAACGTTCTAAAATATTCGTAGCACAGTATAAGTACTTTAAAAATGCAGAAAACAAAAAAAACACAGAAAGCACGAACTGTTCTGGTTACTCAAAATCTCCAACTAAAAATTTTTGTTTAAAAACTGGAGTTTTTAAAGAAAATGAAATGCCATTCACATAAATATAGGGGATAGTTATAACAGCTTGGCGCCAAAGCGACGAACGTCGTAAAAGAAGATTATTTAAACCACCGTATACATTTCTTGTTAAGTTTACTTCACGGCATAAGGTATGATAATGTATAATATCATTTTTAACGTGTAATTCCCCGGAAAATTTTAGAGGCGACATCTATCAAGTGTCTCCAATAGCCATCATAGTTTTCAGTCATCGTCTCCTCGACAAGTACGCTACCCGTGGCCGTCTCCAGTACTAAATATTCTCGTCTCCTTTTGAGACCACAAATATGTTGCACAAGTTCCCATAAGCGTTAGCCATCTGTGTGGTCAGATTAATTATTTCGATTTTTGACAAATTAAATTTTTTGTTTGACTTGTGATTTGATTTTCGAAAAAAGCGAATAACTTTTTTCCCCGCTCGAATTTCTTCTCCATTTATGCACGAATAGTTGCGCCTGGAGCTACAAAATAACTGTGCAAAATTTGGTTGAGATCGGTCCAAGGGTCTAGGAACGTATAGCGAACAAACACGCACGCAAACACGCAGATCTTCTCTTTTATATATTTAGATTTCAATCTTATCACCAAAAATACAATTTCATGCTCATTGACCTTAATACTTAATAGATTGTTTTTCATTATAGGAAAAAGTAAAAGAAAAAACACAAATGAAATTGACACATCGAAGGGGGTTGTTGATGCTGCCAAGTCCATCACCGAACATTTAAAAAACCTTGCCCAAAAAAAGCAAGAGCCGAAAACGTCAGCAGATGTGTTGCCAGTATTTTAAAAGAAATGACTCCAGAGCAACAAAAAATTAAAAGGCGAAGACTTCTTAATGTTTTAGAAGATGACGATTAAAAGTAGTAGTATACATAACACAGAAGTACATGTTTGTTTCTTTTTTTTTAATTCGATACACTTCATAAAATTATTTTTGATTTATTATTTTATTAATTATACATGCATAAAAAAATAATAATTAGTGTTATTGAGGTTCTCTTCCTCTCAATACCCTCTCCAATTGCCATGGAACTTCTCCCTGAGGTGATACAAAATAATCTGTCATGGTATCTCTTGACTCAATATTCATTCGACTAACATTGTTGGCTGATAAACGTCCAACTGACTGTAGCGGTTCATCGACTTCTTTCCGCCATATACCATTTTGTTCATCTCCACAATCTACATACCCCGGAGGACAATAATGAGTTGCATCGTTCCTTCCTTCAGTTTTGAGTATGCAAAAATTATGGAGAACCACACATGCTTTCACAATATTGTCTACATTGTTTACATCGGCAATAATGGTTTGCTTTAGAATTCGCCATCTGGCCACTAAAATTCCAAACGCATTTTCAATAATCCTGCAGGCTCTGGAAAGTCTATAATTAAAAATCCGCTGTTTCAGTGTCAGCTTTGCTTTTCCATATGGACGCATTATGTACTCTTTTAGGGGGAAAGCTTCATCGGCAACGAACACTTAAGGGAATTTAATATCAGTGTTGGGAATTCTAGTAGGCAAAGGCACATTAAATGTTTTTGACTCAAGACGCTCGCCAAACACGCTATTTTTAAAGACACCCCCATCACTTTAAGATCCATAAGCCCCAATATCTGCCAAAGTAAACACATACTTGGCATCACAGGCTGCCATCAATACGATACTAAACGTCTTCTTGTAGTTGAAGAAAAGGGACCCAGTTTTTGGAGAAGCTTGGATGTTTATATGTTTCCCGTCTAAAGCGCCTATGCAATTGGGAAAATTCCAAAGTTCAAAAAAGTTCTTCGCAATATTCTTCCATTCACATTCAGTCGAAGGACTTTTTAGATAGTTCGGAGAAAGTGCATACCATATTGCGATACAAGTTTCGTGTATGATTTTGTGAACCGTTGTTAAACCCATTTGATAATTCCATGCCAAACTTTGCATGCTTCCTCCTTGTGATAGGTATCTGTTGAAGAAAGTTTTTGCTTAAATAATTCATGAAAGAGTATTTATTATCCGATGGATAAATTACTTACTGCAATGTTATGACAAGCCTTTCTTCTACTGATATCCCGTCTTTTATTCTTCTCTTGGAAATTCTGTTTTTACAAGACCTATTAATTCATCAAATACTGGAACAGTCATTTGCGTATACTTAAAAAATTGAATTGGATCAGTAGTCTTCATCTTTAAAAAATAATTGTAGGCATTCTCTGCTCTTCTGTTACGGTTTATGGGTCTTGTTTTATAGCGTCTTGGTCGCCTAATTATTGATCTTCGAGTTTGTCGACACTTTTCCAATGCTACTGCACACAACAGCAGTCCAACGGCACCAAGAAGCATACCTTCGTGTATTTCATAATCCATTGTAATTCAAACGATTCAAACAACAGATGAATATAATAAAAGTTCACACTTCAAAGCAACACAATTAATGCTGTTCACGATTTGTATAATTTGTAGGTTATGTTGAATCGTTGAATGTCACTCACTTTATATTCTATTATCACCTCTACGCATGCGCGAAAATTCCGTTCCGTCGATTTATAAATTTGAAAATATGTTACAGTCCGTTTCTTACGTATCCAGTGCGTCTACGTTTATAGTACGTCAAACTATAAATCCAGCTTTAAGGTGTTTGTTGATTTTTCCGGGTCCAGTTAAAATCTTTCAGAAATATAAGCACCATGATGCTCGTCTTCCATTCAGCACGGATTATCCGTCTTGCCAATATAAGGTTAAACAAGTCAATTGTAATGTTGGCATCTCTCCCCTATATTTCAGAAATTTATTGGTATTTCGTCAACTCTCGGGGATTTTCCATTTTTTAATTCTTTAATAGAATTATCTCCATACTTTTTGTTTTATTTTGGTAGGGTTTACTGTGATTGATATTTTTTTTGCGAAGAGAATCTGAGTACGGCTCTGTGTGTATCGATGCGATAAGAGTGTGATTTTGCAGGTTTGAGTGAATTTTGATAGAAGTAGAAGTGTTGATTGAGGACGGGAAAGAACGGGGGTGATACTAAAGTGTTGGCGAAGAAAGAGTCCCAGCATTAAGAAAGTTGCAGGGTAGTTTCTGATAGAATTGAGGTTAGTGTTGAATGACAGCTCCACTAAAGGTCGAAGGGTACCAACTGAAAGAGTGTATGGTGGAATAAAATTATTACTAAAGAAAGAAACCATTGTAATAGCGGTGTTTATAATAACGTGAGTACCTCCGAGGTGTGGAACCGGGTGCTTATTACGTTGTACGTGAATTGAATAAATTAAGTCAGGTAGAACTCGCGTAGCTGACATAATATACTGTTGTGATACGCGCTATCCATGTTGAGGATAGAGTCGTACCAACAAGGAGAGAAGTACAGTTGGAGACCGGAGGTTCAAACACATTTGTTTACATGTGTTTGTTTTGTTGTGTCGTTTGAATTTAATTTTAAGGTTGTTCGAGTTACATGTTGTATGTAAACATTATATACAACATGTCAAAATTAATCAAACGTGCAGAGAACCGTCGGCCATGTACAAACAACCGAGAATATAAGAAGCTCCAGTTTAAAAACAAAAATTTATATAGTAACGAAGTTACATAAAAGTAAATAAACAGTTCGATCAAGATCACGAAGCGTGACGGTCGCATATTAGTTACTGCGATATGCAGTTGTGCGAATAATTGCAATTCAATTAAAGATAATTGCAATAAATTATATTCGCGGAGTTCCATCGAGATCACGAGAGGAGACGGTCGTGTATTTTGTACTGCGAGATAAATTCGCGAATTCAAGTAAGATTCAAATAAAATATACTGAAATAAATTATATTCGTGAACGATATACGGTGGTACTACCCAAGAAGATTAATTCCTTGGAGAATTTAAGATTCCGCAAGATAGCGGGATACAGAAGGTGTTGGCAACGAAGGTTGTGATCGAGATCGTGTCTTATAGATACGTTGGGGAGATACGGATACCAAGTTATCCGATATATGAGAAGCAGATTGGAGATTGGAGATTGGAAAGTGGAATATTTGAAGAAAGAAAATAGTGCGCACGATACAAATCACAGGTTAGCTACCTTTTAATAATCAGTGCGTAGAATAGTAGTTTACATAAAGATTGTTTGATTGTTTGGGTTCTTGTTATATGTTGAAATTTGTTGATTTGATTAAAAACTTGTTAACGGAATTCCAACTGTAGTTTTATCTTTGTTGGAATACAGAATTCGTTCAATCAAGAATAAGCTCGTATAAGAAGTGTTGGTTGATTCAGATCCCGACGCATATTACCCTGAGAAGTATAAGAGTCGAATTAAAGGTAGGTGTCCATAAACCGATTGTGTGCGTACTCGTGTATTCTTCAAAGCATCAGACGCTACAATACAATCCAACAGAAGAAAGAACAATAATAAATTTCCATCCGAAGAGAAACCATACAAGTATTGATACAAATGAATAAAAATAAACAAGAAAGAAGTAGATCCAACAGCATTCCATCCGTAAAAGATTACATTAAGAGAACTAGAGAAGAAGAACGAAGTGATATACAAGAATTGGAAGAGTCACAAATATTTCAAAGAAGTAAAAAGACAACTACGTCACCAACCAAAACATATCAAGAAAAAGAAAATTCTGTAAAAACTGAAACGATGGAAGAATTAAAGGAAATGATAATGAACTTAACGAGAGTAGTCAATCAGGGTTTCCAACAGAGTAAGCATGAAGTAAAGGAAATAAAGGAAAAGCTGGAAGTATTGGAGTCAGCGTGGAGAGAAGAAAAACAACAAATGAAACTGGAAATCGATACAATGCAAGATAGAATATGCAAACAAGAAGAAAAGATCGAAAAGCTTTAAATCCAACTGAACGGATACGAGAGAGAGAAAAAATCATCTAACATAATAATTAAAGGAGCGACACAAATTGAAACTGTATCCAACGTTGAAATGGAGAGATGGCTGCAGGAAAAACTGAACGTGCAAGTTAGCGTAGTGGATGCATTTAAAATAAGCAAAACACCCGGAAAAGGAGTAATCTTGGCAAAATTGAAAAACAGAGAACAAAAAATCAAGGTGATGGAAAACAAGAATAAACTGAGGGGGACAAAGATCTACATAGAGCGTGATATGACGAAGGGCAAAAAAATTATCCAAGACAAAATATGGGAAAGGGCAAGAGGGCAAGAGAAGAGATGAAAGAGGGGAAGAAAATAAGGGTTGGTTACCACAGACTTTACAACCAGGAGAAAATTTATGTATGGGACAAAGAGATCAACGACTTGAAGCTGATCAGGCATCCATCACATAAACCAAAAAACTAAATAAGAACAAGAAAGGAGTAGCTGGAATGTCCCAAACAGATACTCCAAATAAATCGGAAGGGAAGACAATGACAACTAGGCAAAGAAAATGGAAAGATGCAAATGAGAAAGAAACCAAACAAATAAACGTGAAAATCAAAACGAAGAAGAAAAAAAGAAATATAATCCGAGTAGGAACTTGGAACGTAAGAACCCTGCTGAGACCTAGAAAAGTAAATGAGGTAGCTGAAGAGTTACTGAAATACAAAGTAGATATAGCAGCACTTCAGGAGATAAGATGGAAAGGCCAAGGAGAAATTGTAAAAAAAGATTTTTCGATACTATACTCAGGCGAAGAGTCGCAGGGAAAGAACGGCACAGGGTTTGTTGTAACAAAGAGATTGCTTGGTAACATAATACATTTCAAACCAGTAAATAGTAGGTTGGCATACATAAGATTTAGAATGAAGCCAATAAATTTGTCGATTATTAACGCATACGCGCCAACGGAAGAGAGCATTGATGAGGAAAAGGAAGATTTTTACAACAATATAGAAAGGCTGTGTGAAATAACGCCCAAAAGAGACAAATTAATAATATTAGGAGACTTTAACGCTCAAATAGGAAAGGAAGATTATATCAAGGAAGTTGATGGAAAAAAAACAATACACGAAAGAACAAATAATAATGGAAATAGATTGTGCAACTTAGCAGCAGCAACAGATACGGAGATCAGTAGCACTAGATTCGAGCATAAGAAGATACATAAAATAACTTGGGTGTGGCCGGGAGGAAAAAGTGATGAGGGAAATCAAATCGATCACGTACTGATTTCAAGTAAATATAAAACATCAGTCAAAAACGTGAGATCATTTAGAGGAGCCAATGCGGATACTGATCACTATCTGGTGGTAGCTGATATACAACAAAAAGAATTTATAACTAGAAGAAAAGAAAAATATCCAAAAAAAATTAGCAACGGATAAACTGAGTAGCGAAAAAACGAGAAAACTTTATGAAGAAGAGGTGAAAAAAATGTTAATATGTGAAGAGAGAAGTAATAACATAGAACAGGAATATGAAAATATTGCAAAGAGTTTGAGAATAAGTGCTGAACAAGTGATAGGATATGAAAAATCAAAAAGAGACAAAGAATGGTTCGACGAAGAATGCAAAGAACTAAGTAATTTGAAAAACAAGGCAAGAGAAAGATGGATAATGACAAACGCAATCGAAGACTTAGAACAGTATAGGGAAAACAGAAAGAAAACAAACAAAATATATAAAAAGAAGAAAAACGCATGGATAAAAGAATTAATGGAAGAGATTGAAACAAGCAATAATCGAAACAACAATCGACAGTTTTATGCGAAGTTGAAAAAACGGAAAATGGGACATAAAATAAAAACAAGAGGAATGAGAAACAAACAGGGAAGACTAGAAGATGAAACAGAAAAGATAAAGCACATCTGGGAAGAATATTTCAAAGAATTATTAAATGAACAGAAAATGAACAAGACCACCTTAGTAATGGACGAAGAACAAGAAAGTGAAGAACCGACGTATGACGAAATAGTGGAAATAGTTAAAAAACTCAAAAATAAGAAAACACCTGGAAAAGATGGCATTAACGCAGAATTATTAAAATACGGAGGTGAAGCACTGTATAACAGAATGTACGAACTTATAAAACAAATATGGAGAGAAGAAAAATTACCAAAAGAATGGAAACAAGGTATCATAATAACAATAAAGAAAAAAGGCGACGCAGAGAAATGTGAAAACTATAGGGGAATCACACTGCTGAGTGTCGCATATAAGGTATTGTCCACCGTAATAAACAATAGATTGAAAAAACACACGAATAAAAGAATCGGAGAATATCAATACGGTTTCACGGTAGGCAAATCGACCGTGGATGCCATACACATGGTGAAACAAATAATTGAGAAAAGCCAGGAATACAACATAAATATGCATATGATGTTTATTGATTTCAAGCAAGCATTTGATAAGATAAGACGAAGCGAATTAACAAGAGCAATGCAAGAACTAAACATCCCAAACAAACTTATAAGGTTAACAAACATGACTCTAGAAGAAACAACGGCGTGTGTTAAAACATTAAATGGAGAAACAAAGGACTTTACAATAAATAGTGGAGTTAGACAGGGAGATTCGATGTCTTCGACATTGTTTAATGTTTGCTTAGAGGTAATAATAAGAAAATTGGAAGTCACGGGCACAATAGTGAACAAAGAGGTCCAAATAGTTGCATACGCTGATGATGTAATAATAATAGCAAGAAGATTAGGAAGATTAATCGAAATATTTGAAAAAATTGAAATAACAGCAGGCGTAATGGGATTAATAGTGAATCGAAGTAAAACTAAATATAAGAAAGTGCAGAAAAATCCAACAAGAGGCATGAATGTATTACAAATCAATAACTTCATATATGAAGAAGTGAATGTTTTCAATTATCTGGGAGTGCAGGTTAACAACACTAACGAAAGACAACAGGATATAAAAAGAAGAGTACAATTGGGCAATAAAGCGTACTATGCCAACAAACACCTGCTGACCGACAAAAATTTATCCAAGGCAACGAAAATTAAAATTTACAGGACACTAATAAGACCAATTCTTACATATGCCGCAGAAACCATGTGTCTCACCAAAAATGAAGAGGAAGAAATGAGAGTTTTTGAAAGAAAGGTGATGAGACAAATACTAGGGAAGAAACGCATAAATGAACAGGAACAAAGACCTATGATGAACTATGAAATAATGCAGGAAATGGGTAACGAAGACATCATTAGAGTGATAAAGTCTCTCAGGATAAGATGGATGGGCCATGTAATGAGAAAAGATGAGAATTCAGCCATAAAACACATCACGAAATGGAAGCCTATGGAGAGCCGTATGAGAGGAAGACCCAGAGCCAGATGGTGGGATCAGGTGGCGGAGGACTTAAAGAGGTCAGGAGTAGAAAACTGGAAAGTGAAAGTGAACAATAGACTTGAATGGAGAAGAATAACAACAGAGGCGAAAACTGACAGAAGATTGTGAATTTGGGAATTGTTGAATGAAAATATTGAATAAAATGTAAAGAATAAAGGGACTTATCCACCCTAACAAAAAAAGGATATGTTAAATCTCTGTATGAGATAGCAATATTCCTAAAGGAATAAAATGCTTGTATTATTATTACTGTATTATTTTCTCTTTGTCTCTAGAGTTTGTCTATCATGAAGGTTTTTGCTCCGGTATAATTGTTTAAAGTATTCCCTCCGTTGATCTTTCTCTACTAGGTTTATCTGTAGGTGTCTTTAATTTCTATCTTTCTATTTTAATATTGGTTCAAATTTTACTCCAAGCTACGTCAATATGTTCATCCTCATTTTCCCTTATAGGATTTGCTATTAATTTCTGCTCCAGCCTATTACAATAGAATGCTCTTGAAGATTCATCTCTCATTGATTCCATATTAAAGTTTTGTACATTTTAAATTTTATTCATAATATTCTTGAGTGTAAGTAATCTATTTCTTCTATGACCGATTGCAATTTTGTGTGAAAGCATATTGCAACACCTGCACTTAAATATTGATGTTATTATTTTCATACACAAACCTTTGAGTGTCCATTCCTTTCTTCTTGGTCTCTGTGATCCTGCATATTATATCGTTCCGTCTTTCAGTAATTTCCGTAAATATTCCTGATATCTTGCTTTCCACGATCTTACGTTCCAGGTTACAAATCTAATTGTATTTTACTTCTTTATCTTTTATTCTCTTGTTTATCAATCTTTCCTGGGTTGTCAATGTTAAAGACCGTCCATATCCGAGGCTTTGCGTAGGTAGCTTGCTAAGATGGTCTATTTGGTCCGCGAAAAGTATTTTATTTCCTTCCTACTCTGCCTTTGGGCCGAGCATTTATCAATAGGTATATCGATAATAGAATATCTATATGCATTTAGTAACCTTTTTGGCACATACTGAAGAACAAAACTCACGCGTACAATCTTGTAACACGGACCCTCTGCCGACTGATAAGCTAGCACTCCTTTTTCCTAAAATTTTAACTGCAGCTGCTTTCTCAAGAAAAGTAGTTGAATTTGCATACATTGCCATGTGGAATTGCATAAAATGCATCTAATGATCAATTAGTTTTTATATTTATACAAAAAAAATGATACTTAAGGATTCCATTAGTTTTCGCGTTGCTTAATTTATTATTTGGCGTGTCATTTAACACAAGGCTATATATTTATCACAAATAAGAAATTTAAAATTGTCTTTAACTTAAAATTTTCAATGTTTTTAGGTTAACCAATGATTTTAAACACATAATTATTGTTTATTGATAGAATTGTTCAACTATGGTTTTTCGGATGATCGATCACTTGGTTTAATGTTAAATTCTACGCACAATGTTTGTAAATTTTTATATCTAATATTAACAAATTTCATTCTAAATACTTAATTAACAAATTTATGCATGTAATTTATAATTCCTTATAATTAAACAATTTTATTTTAATAATTTTTAACAATTTTTGTTGTTACGGATTTTTAATTTGTACATTTTAAAGTTATTTTGTAGACGCCTGTATTCTTGACTGCGATTTAAATTATTCTTTTTATTTTGACTTTGTTACTGATATAAAGAGAAAACCTATTTCAATTTGCAAGTTCCATGCATAAACCTTTATTATAAATTTGAAACTGACCGTTCGAATTCCGAGTAACGTTGTCATCCGAATCACCGCAATATATACAAACGAAAACTAAAGCAAAACATCATTTTAAATGTGGAATCAGAGGAAATACGAGTAATATCAATAACACACCATAATACCTCGACAATTGAAAAAATAAAATGCTATGGAGAAAATCGAATTACAACAGAAATACTTTGAAAATGGGAGGGGAGCTTTGATGGAAGCAATCCAACTAATATTAAATAAATGTCTGGAAGAGGTACAGATCCCGATAGAATGGTAGAACTGCTAATATGCAATTTTTGATAAAATAAAAATTTGTGGCTTTCAATAAATTACCGATTTTCATTAGTGGTGTAGGATTAAATCTAAATTTATTGTGTTTCTAATAATATAATATTATTATTTAAATTTCATAAATTATTGTAGGTTGTATTTTTATGCCATTACATAATATTATTATACGCATTTTGGGAAAGATAAATTCTGGCATAAATATGTATTCAATAAATATAAATTATTATTAGCTGGTGAAAGTAAATAGAAAATTTTAAATATTTAATAATGAATTTTCAAATTAATTTGAATGCATCAGTCTTTTATTATATTATACCTTATAGGATAGTGATTACAAATTTTAAATAAATTGTTATTAATATTGTTAACGAATCAAGTAAACTGTTAAATGTAATATATTTTCCACCCGTTATTATTTCCTTGGCGCGAAATTTGTCGGTGTTCATTAATAATTAATTAATTATTACTTATCATATAATTTTTATATAAAATCACATGCACAAACTAAATTATGTCGATATAAAGTCTCGTTTTAATATTTGTAACCTAATCCTTCCAACGCCCCTCGCATTATGAACAACTCCTCAATTGTAAATTTCTGATTTCAATTAAGTTTGAAACTTGTTCGAATTAAGTGCTTCGAAAAACATGTTAATTTTGTAAAAATGACTAAATTAGAATTATCAATTATCTTGTACTGTCTTCTCATAAATGTTGCGTCTTATGGCGAATTTGGACCACAGTAAGTTAAAGAATAAAAATGAAATTTATCTAAAACTTAATCATTTCAGGCCTCGTATAATTTCTTCATCGGGACATTTAATTTTTAATTCAGCCGAAAACAAAGATATCCATTTTGTTACAAAAGGAACAGGAAAAATTAAATTAAATGATGGGGACTTGACCGATGCTGCAGGTTTGGTAAGCAAGCTTTTCTATGTTTTGAAATAATAAAGTTATCAAAACTTTCACCAATTCCCTTCTGCAGATTTTTAAATTAACGATATAATTTGAATTATGTTGCTTTTGCTTAACTTGTTAATTTTTAAATTCTATATTGACATTTTAATAAAAACTATGTACGTTAGAATCAGAAATTAAGCAGTAAAGTTTTGAAATATTTTTAATTTGGGAAAAATTACAGGCAAGGAATGCTACAGAAACGTTGAACAGAATAAATAGCGAATATTACGATACGGTGGTTCAGGTCCAACGCCTAAAAAGGTCACTGGAAGGAAATCGAGGTATTTTAATGAGAGTAACTAACCTCGAAATTGGATACCATAATTCCAACGGTTCTGCTGTAAGTTTGTAAAACGAAATTTTTCCATTTTAACAATATATTTTCTTACAGGACCAACAAAGTCAATATGCTACTTCAGTGCTGAACAGAAGAATGAGAACATTGGAAAGAAAAGTAAATCGCTTGATGACTTTGTTAAGAAAAAATGAATGTAACGACAATCCATGTCAAAATGGCGGAACTTGTCAAGATATGTTTAACGGTTATTTGTGCCATTGTCCCACCGAATGGGAAGGCGCCAATTGCGATCGGGATGTTAACGAGTGCGCCAGATTTGCTGGAACCGATTTGGGATGTCAAAATGGTGCCACGTGCGTTAATAAACCAGGGACATATGAGTAATTTCCGGAAAATTATATTATTTTTTGTTTTATTGATTTTACTTTTTTAAGGTGCAATTGCAACACTGGTTGGTTTGGCATTCATTGCACCCAACAAAGCGCTAGTTGTACTAACGGTTCTGCCACAGAGTTATGTGGTAACGGAATTTGCATACCTCAAGGCCACAGTTATACCTGTCTCTGCAATCAAGTAACTACTGAAATAATAATAAGAATATTTTTTTAAATCTAAACTTTTCAGGGTTGGACCAAAGAGGGAACTAACCCGGCATGTCTTAAAGACGTAGACGAATGTGCTTCGACAACCAGGCTCGCGTGTTCTGTTGATCCTCCCGTAAGTTGTATTAACGTACCTGGATCATTTTATTGTGGAAGCTGTCCTACAGGTTAATATCATGTTCATATAGTATGAGTAATTTAGTGGTGCTATTCTTAACGTTGTAGGCTATTCTGGAACTGGACACTGTACCGATATTAACGAGTGCGAAATTTTCAACGGAGGGTGCAGTATTAATCCAATGGTTCATTGCATTAACACTCGCGTAAGTAATATTTTATTCGCACCTTAGCTTCTATTTCCATATTTTTTTAGGGTTCTCGAGTATGCGGATCCTGCCCTCCGGGATACGTAGGCGATGGAACATCGTGCAATTTTCAAGGCGTATGCACGCTCAACAACGGAGGATGCCATGCTTTTGCTCAATGCCGCGACAATCCAAGTAATGTTAAAAATTTCGATAAAATGTTTTAATTATTAATTGAAATTTTTTAAAGGAATCAGTTCAACGTATGTAGAATGTACTTGCCCACCTGGATATTTTGGAAACGGCATAGGCCCTTCAGGATGTACAAGATCACAAAATCAAAACCCTTGTGAAGTTAATCCGTGTTTACATGGAACTTGTGAGGCAAATTCTATAACCGGAAGCTACATTTGCCACTGTACTCAACGATTTACTGGTAAATATCGTAATACGAAAGTAAGTTCAAAAACCTTATTCAAAATTTTTCAGGAACGAACTGTGATATTCGGAAAGACTCGTGTCAACCTAATCCATGCTTAAATGGTGGAAGTTGTAGTGAAGTATCAGGTTTGTCTTATACTTGCATTTGTTCACATGGATACACAGGCACCAATTGCGGAGAAGAACGACAAGGTTTGGTGGTTTTACGATTTTAGAATGTAGGACTGATTTTAAATATTCTAGCCTGCGGTGGTCACTTAAGAGAATTTACTGGTGAGCTTAAGTATCCTTCGACATTTAGTGTCGTTAACAGTGGTCGCACTAACTGCGTTTGGATCATTCAAACCAACAACACAAAAGTTTTAAATATCACATTTACTGAATTCCATCTGGAAGAATCTCAAAATTGTCGATCTGGATGGTTGGAGGTAAGTTTCCAATTTGATATCAATTTTCGAATGGGTTGGAATCAAATTTTAATATTCGTCGATGGGTTATCTTCTTAATAAAGAATTAATTACGTTGCGGTGTTCAATGTTCTAAGCGCCTGTTTAAATTTATTTCTGGTTTTATTGAAACATTGGGTGCTTTTCATTTAATTAATTCAATATTAAAATGGTCTAGGATAGGCATATCTACACTACTATCTTTAGCCAGGACCGTGCTAAGATTCATTGCCACCAGGGTTACAGTCTAATTTTGGCCCGAGATTTCCTTTGAAGGATAAAGAAAGTGCTCTATGTTATAAAATTTTACGTTGAACTTTTTAAAGACTTCAGATTCTGAACAAACTATCTTTTACCAATTCCTTCCATGAATTCCAACCAAATTGTTTATCCCGTTAATGTAAATTTTTCTCAAGATACACGATGGTCGAAATTCTGCTGCAAACTCGATCGGACGTTTCTGCGGAAATAATTTTCCAAATGGGGGAACGATAACATCAACTCACAACTCCTTTTACATTTGGATTAGAATCCAGTCCACGGCATCCCACTCTGGTTTTGCTCTAAACTGGACTTCCGTTGATCCAGGTAAGCAACCCAATCATTTTTACAAATCTTTAAAATAAAACATTCACAGTATGCGGAGGAACGATACCATTCGAGTCACATGGAATTTTAACATCACCAGGATTTCCAGGAAAATATCCAAAAAATCGGTAGGTTTTTATTTCACATATTGTTCCACAATATCTCTTATAATAATTGGGAATAATTTCAGTGATTGCTATTGGTATTTAAATGCACCTTATGCAAAAAGATTACAATTACACTTTTTCACACTGGAAATTGGAAACAGTTCAAATTGCAGTACAGATTATGTCAAGGTAAATTTCTTGCATTTACTACATTAGAAAAACTTTGACCAATTTTTATAGGTGTACGAAGGTGAATCAACAAGTCAACTGTTGGCACAATACTGCAACACGTCACAACCCGAACCACTCGTATCTTCCGGTCCAAACGCAGTCATATACTTCCATTCCGACAGTTCCGATACTTTCTCTGGATTCCAAATTGCTTACTCTGCTGTAGAAGGTATTCCAGGATGTGGTGGAATATATACTGGAAATTCTGGTAGTTTATCTTCTCCGGTTCTTAATGGCCAATATCTTCCAAACTTAAATTGCGAATACAAAATTTCAACGTTGGAGAAGTCTAGATTAAGAATTACATTTGAGACATTTGATTTGGAAGGCGAATCCAGTTGCTATTACGATTCCGTTCAAGTAAAATTAAATGTCGTTTAAGTATGCCAGTTGATAGTTGCGTTTTAGATTTACGAGGGAACCACGACTGAGGGTCCACTAATAGGTCGATACTGTGGACAAACTTTACCAGGACCTTACACGTCAGTAGGAAATCACTTATTGATAGTTTTCACTACAGATTGGGGCGATAGTGGAGCAGGTTTTCGATTAAGATACGAAACAAGTAAGGAATTCTACTGCAATACAATTTCCAAGAAATACGATATTTTTTCTTGTAGTTTGTGGTGGAGTTTATACGGAACCTTCGGGTGTTATCGAATCACCTGGTTATCCGGACTTGTATAAACTAGATCAAATCTGTATTTACGAAATTATGCAGCCGTTAGGAAAATCGATTACTTTGGAGTTTGTCGACTTTGAAATGGAATCGAGTTATTTCGATGATTGCATGTTCGATTTTGTGGAGGTTGAGGAAAAATTACTATAACTTAATATTAATTGTACAATAATATTCATTTTTCTGTAGATACATGATGGAGAAAGTGAGAATTCGACCCTTGTTGGTAAATATTGTGAGCAGCGCCCTCCAGCAATTCAATCGACTTATAATATTTTATGGATCAAATTTGAAAGCGACTCCTCTATAAGCCAAAAGGGATTTAGTGCAAATTATACTACAACAGATATGGGTAGGTGATGTATTAATAATCCAAAAACAGGATTTTCCAAGTCAAAAATTTGTGCTTCAAAACTTTCCAAAAAACTTTCATAATAATGTTTAACAGGCTGTGGTGGAATACTGAGGAATAAATCAGGAAGTTTTGAAACTCCAAGAGAAGGAGGCAGCTACCCAGAAGGTTCAAATTGCACATGGATTATTGTTGCTCCCCCAAGTTACATCATCGAATTATCATGGTCGTCTTTTGAATTGGAATCGACTAGTTCCTGCTCGTTTGACTACGTCGAAATATTTGGAAATTACAGCAACGACGAGAAAGTTGCTAAATATTGCGGATCAACTTTGCCCCCTACACTCACGAGCACATCGAATATTTTAACCGTTAAATTTATTTCCGATATATCGATTAATTATGATGGATTTGTAGCAAATTATGTGTTTATAGATGAAAGAACGGGTAATTACACATAATATTAAATTTGTTATAATATCATAAATGTAGTAATAAAAACTTTGTTTCAGTGTGTGGTGGAAGATTTCACGGTAGCTCTGGAGTCATCAAGAGTCCATCTTTTCCATCAAACTATCCAGAAGATCGAGAATGTACATGGATTATAGGCACTGCAAATGGTCAACAAATAATGCTGCATGCTTTGAATTTCACCTTGGAAAACTCCACCCAATGCAGATTTGACTACTTGGAAATTAGGTTAGTAACGCAGAAAACAAGAACATAATAATAGCGTTGAGTTTAATTTTTAGAAATGGAGCTTCTGCAACGTCTCCCCTAATTGGAAAATATTGCGGAAACAGCATTCCCAAAGACATACCATCGCATACTAATTATTTATACGTTTTCTTTAGATCCGATATTTCTTTGTCGTCAACAGGCTTTCGGTTTAGTTGGGATACTACTGCAACTGGTAAAAATTATAAGGTAGCGGTAGACGTATAAATTTCTAATTTTTCTTTAGGCTGTGGAGGAATTTTAACTTCGCCAACTGGAACTCTTATGTCTCCAAATTATCCAGAGCCGTATAGTGAAAATACCAACTGCAAATGGAGGATCTCAGTTAACGCAGGTTCTCGTATTCGACTAAATATGACAGACCTAAACTTAGAGACCCACTGGACCTGCAGTATTGATTACGTTCAGGTAAAATTAGTTCAAATCTCTGCAAAATTATAGAAGGGGAAAGTTGATTTCAGATTTTCGATGGGCCTAATGAACTATCGCCATCGCTGGGAAAATTCTGCAATCACGATGAACCAATGCCAAACATAACATCAACTTCAAATCATTTAACAATAAAATTTGTCTCAGATGTTAGCATACAAGGAAGAGGATTTTCTTTGGAATATTCGTCAGGTAGAAATATCTCTAGATACATTTTCAAATAACAAATATTTTATTGTAGTTTGTCAAAATCTCATCAAAGGCTTCAGAGGTGTTATCGAAAGTCCAAATTATCCAAACAAACCAAGAGAACAAGATTGCGATTGGAAAATTCAAGTTCCAATGGGAAATAAAATAAATCTGACATTTATCGCTTTCGACATTGATAATTATGATAATCCTTCGGAAGACACTTGCACGCCTGATTATTTAAAAGTACCAAGTCAGTTAAGTTTTGAAAACTCACTTATTTATTCTATTTCTTAGATAAAATATAGAGGTTCAGAACTTGATATGGTTACTTTGGGAACTTACTGTAATTCCAAGCGACCGTCACTTTTAACTGTGGATTCCAATTTTGCCGAAATTATTTTTAATAGCAATGAATATCAACAAGGAGGAGGTTTTCGTTTTGAATGGCAAATTGAAGGTATTTCGAGAATATTTTTCTAAATTTTTGTTTATAATTCAAACAAAATATTCCAGGGTGTGGTGGTATATTAACGCGTCCAAACGGAATTATCAAAACTCCTAATTATCCTAATGGATACCCAGAGAATACTCAGTGTGACTGGATAATCCGAAGTGACTACGGTTTAAGCATTGAGTTTACATTTACAGCCATCGATTTTGAGAAATCATATGATTGCAATTTTGATTACGTCATGGTATCAACCACTTTCCACTCCATTAGTTTGTTTGTATGTAACCATAACTTTTTTCCAGATTACAAATGGTCCTAACGAAACATCGCCGTTACTTTCAAAGTTTTGTGGCAAAGGTACCAAACCAGTGGTAGTCACAAGTTCGGGCAACGAAGTTTTTGTACGATTTCAGAGCGATTCTTCATATAAGGGAAAGGGATTCCTTGCCAATTATACCACTCTACCTACCAGTATGCAATTCATCATTTAACCCTATTTCCTAAAAAATCTATTTTAATTTTAGAATGTGGTGGAAAGCTATCCGGTATTTCTGGATCATTTACTTCACCTAATTATCCCAAAAATTATGACGCTAAAGATCGTTGTGATTGGTTAATAGAAGTAGAAGAGGGACACGTGATTGATTTAGTATTTGAAGATATTGATCTCTCTGGCGGTTGTACTAATAATTATATTGCGGTAATAGGAATTTATCTTGAATTACTGGAGTTAATTTTTAACTTTAGGTTTACGATGGACCTTCATCTGATTCTCTTCTACTTGAAAATATTTGCAGCAGCTCTTCTGGAAACTCATCCATTAAATCATCATCAAACGCCATTCTGGTTATTATGTCAACAAGTGATTATTATACTGCAAAAGGTTTCTCAGCAACATACTATACAGTAAGTAGAGCTCTCTGCCGTAAGTTATGTTATTCTATACTATTTTAGGCATGCGGAGGTTATATTACAACCAACGACACCGGATTAATTCGCTCAACAGATTCTGTATTCTATGCAAGAGATACGAGCAATTGTTCTTGGTATATCGTTGCATCTGATCCATGTAAGACCACTTTTTCATTTTTAAAACCTTTTATTATAACCTCCATCAACTTATAGCACAGCACATTTGGCTAACAATATCACACATTCACATGGTAGATCCAGAAGGAAAGATCGAAATATACAACGGAGACAGTAAAGGAGCTTCCTTGGCTGCAACGTTAACCGAAGATAAATTGCCACCACCGTTTACCAGCGTTGGCAACGCTTTGCATATTCAACTAATCGGTTACTCCATGGATTTTATAGCGACGTATACTGTTTTAGACTCACGTAACTTAATTTCTTATACCTTATTTCCATAAACAGTTTCGTTGCATTAAAATACTTAATTCCAGTTTGCGGAGGAGTTCTCTCAAAATCCAACGGTTACTTTGCTACGCCGAATTATCCAAATCCGTATCCAATCGAAATTCAATGTGAATGGACCATTCAAGTTGCACCTGGCAACCAAATATCACTCTCATTCAACAACTTCGAACTAATTTCATCGGAAAATTGTCATATGGATTATTTAGAGATAAGGGAAAATAATGGTACTGGAAAATTATTAGGCACGTTTTGTGATGGTATGCCTACAAACATCACGCAAGTAGGAAATTTATGGTTACTGTTTCAAAGTTCTAAAATTCCTGGCGACGACTCCGGCGCTACAGCCAAAGGATTTTTAGCCGAATACTCATTAAGTAAAGAGATTTTAGCTACTTGGCTTAATTTTAATTTTGTGTTATTTCAGATCACGCTACCGAATTGTCAGGACCAACGGGACAATTAGCTTCACCTTTATATCCAGATGTTTATTAAAAATCTGATACTTTTACTTGGAGAGTTACTGTTAAGCATGGAAAGCTTATCTCTATTACGTTTAAGGAATTTAACGTTGAGGTGGAATACCGATCGGAATGTTACTTTACCTATTTAGAGGTACATAAAATATGTAAACTATGAAATTTTTTGGTCTTAAACTTTGACACAAATTGTTTAGATTTTTGATGGTTATGATGAGGAAGCTCCAAAATTATTAGAACTATGTGGTGTAGCTCTTCCAGATCCGATTAAGACTTCATCTAATGTTGTTTATATAAAAATGTCTTACGATAACGTTCGTCAAGGTTCCAAGTTCTTCCTGGAATGGTCTCAAATGGATATAGCTTCAACGGGTCCGGTTATTCCAAAACCAAAAGGTTTGTTCAAAGATTATGGTTGAAATTATTATTAATTATGTTCTAATTCGGAGATATCTAATATCTACATATAGGAGGTGACGATAGATAGATGGGCAATTGGTACTAAACTTGAATTTAGTTGATTAACAATAGGTTTTTATGTACAGGTTGTGGTTCCAATGGAACGATTCAGATATTCAATTCGACCAAGTACAATCTTACTTCTCCTGGTTATCCCAACGGTTATGCAGAAAATTTAAATTGCGAATGGATATTTTCCACAGCACCCGACTATCATTTTGCACTAAATTTTGTTAAAATGGATTTGGAGAACATAATAGAAGAATGCATAATGGATTATATAAAAATTTATACCGGCATTGATGGAAAGGAGAATTGGGATTTAGTTAAAACTGTTTGTTTGCCAAATAGCACACACCAGAGTGCAATTACAACTGGTAATTTAATGAAGATTGTTTTTCATACGGACAGTTACAGTAACGGTACTGGATTTAACGCATTAGTTAGTCAAGGTGAGAAAAATTAATATTTAAGAAACAAACTAGTAACTTGTTTTTTAGCATGTGGCGGCTCTATAAAAGGATTGACTAATGGTGTATTGAGAGTAAATGAATCTAAGAATATTGATCATCAAACAGTGAGTACTTATTTTGGGAGGATTTAAGGAATAAACTTCCAGACTCCCCATCTTCTCTACCCTTCTTTCTGTATATCTATAGATTACATATTTTTCAGTGTCAATGGAACGTAACAGTACGTCCTGGAAGAACCATAAATGTAAAATTTGAAAACCTGAATTTATTGAATATAATAAAAGATTCACCCTGCACTAATTATGTTTTGGTAAATTTTCAAAATCGTGCTGAATTGTAGAAATCCCTAAATTAATATTTTGCAGCTTAAAAATGGACTTTATCCAGATTCTCCAATTTTAGGCATAGGAAAATATTGTAACGACACAATCCCCCCACCTTTAGTGACGACGGGAAATTATTTATATGTCTTGTTTAATGGAGTAACGTCAACGGTAAATTTTGACTAGAAGTTGTCATTCGCTGTATAAACGTTTTTGTGATTTAGAACTTCAGCTTAACATATGAAGAAGTATCCCAAGATTGTGGCGAAACTATTACTTTATCGACATTACACAATACTACCTACATAAATTCCCCCAACTATCCCAACATCCCGCCTCCATATTCTGAATGCTTTTGGACAATTGTGGCACCACCTGGAGAATCATTGAGGTTGGACTTCCAGGACAGATTCGATGTTACACATTCTAAAAAGTATGTTTATTTGTTGTATAGTATTTGTTGTGATAGCAGAATTTTTTCAGTTGTATACAAGCTGGAGTGGAAATTCGCGATGGTGGTTCAAAATATTCACCAATTTTGCAAACATACTGCGATAGTTTACCTAACTCGACGTTTTCCAGTGATAACATGATGACAATAAAGTTTTACACTAACGTTGCCGATCCAAAGAATGGGTTTAAAGCTGTAATTACTATAGGTAACGTGGGATTCGATTTCAGGAAATGTTTATTAACGATTTCGGTTTCAGCTTCGTGTGGTGGAACAATTCGATCAGATTATGCAGAGCTGCACTCGCCTTATTTTAATGTAAAATCCAAGTTTCCTCAAAATGCTAACTGTGGATGGAATATTATAGGGCCTCGCAATCATTACTTAATTATAAATTTTAATACTCTTGATTTAGGTTATTCTTCAACATGTTATGACGATTACGTGTCAATTCAAGAAATATTTAATATGAACGGAACACGTGAGTTAAGTCAACGCAAAGTCACAGCCTCTATGACAGAATATTTTTCAGTGAATAACGTAGGAAAATATTGTGGAGAGGACCTCCCAGGTGAAATTAGGATTGCTAGTAATGAAGCGTTCGTTCGTTTTGTATCTGGAAATTATCTAACAGACGCTAAAGGATTTAGTTTAAGTTTTAATTCCAGTCGGGACGGTGAGCTCCATATTTATAGGTTCTGAATTGACATCATGTAATGTGATTTTTATATTAGAATGTGGTGGTAAGCTAAATATGGATTCCGGATTTATACAATCGCCAGGTTATCCACAATCTAATTTCGACGAAAGAGAATGCGAATGGACAATTACAGTTTCCGAAGGACGCAGGGTAACATTAGAATTTTTGGATTTTGACATGGATGACACATACGGAAATGGATTGTATATTTGCCAAGACATAAATTATAATTCGGTTATAGTTTCTCTACCGGATGCTAACCACACTTCTCTGGTTAAATCTAGCAGCAAGATTATGCAAATTTGGTACTGGTCATCACATGCTAATTCTCATAGAGGATTTCGAGCACGTTTTACGTCCGATGAACCAACAAGTAATAAAAACCACTTGATTTATTTTTACAAAATTTTTATAACCATATTTTAGTTTGCCAAGGCAACTTTAATCAAAGCAATGGAGTAATCACCAGTATAACTAATGAAACATCTTATTTGTGCTTTTGGAAACATTACCAAAATATCAACTTAAATGAAACTTTATCTATGGCAATTTCTTTGAGTTACAAAAACGACTTATGTAGAACACCACCGGATACGTTGGTAATCAGTGCTGGTTTGTAACATATTTTTATGAAATCTTTTAACTTTACTAGATATCCAATCAAACCCTCCAGTTTTCCTCTAAATCCGTTTTGCATTGTATTTGGAAAAACACAGAATATTCCTGCAGTGTTTAAAATATCTTGAAAATTTATTAACGTTGAAATTCAGAGAAAAGTTTCCAATTTGTTTACTAACTTTTTAGACGATGAAAAAGATCTAATAGCAAGGTTCTGTGAATCTCTTCCACATCCAGTTATCGTAAGATCACCCTATGCTGTAACACAAATCATGGTAAGTGATACATGAATGGGTTAGGTACTTGTTCTAATCTGATTTATGGATACCCAGACACAGAAAAGAAACTTCGACTACCCCCTGCACTACTCCATAAATTACACAACTAATCCATGCGGAGGTATAATACATAACGAAGAAGGCGACATAACAACTCCAGGATTTCCTAACAAATACTCGGGAGCGATTGAATGTGCCTGGTTGATAAAATTACCAAGCGATCAAAAAATTAAAGTGAATTTTACGACGGTTAATTTAGACGAAAACTGTGATTACCATTACATTTCCATTTATAATGGAGGATTTAGAAAAAGTCCAAAGCTTGGTCAGTTTTGCCAAAACAATAAACCAGGCGTAATTATTTCTCAATCCAATCAGTTACTTATCGAATACCACGCGGACGAAAAAAGTAGCGGCACAGGATTTAAATTCCATTACGAGCCAGTTATGGGCGGTAAGTAAATAAATTTTGACCTATCTTTCTTATGATTTGTTCTTTTTTAAGGTTGTAGCGGAACGTTCCATGATAAATCACGCATTATCGAAACCCCGTCTTATCCCAACAACTACCCCAATAATAGCGAATGTAATTGGGAAGTTATGGTTAAAGATGGTTATCATGTGGTTTTCGAATTTATAGACAGATTTTATATAGAAGAATCTGAAAATTGCAAAAATGATTTTGTTGAGGTTATTTCCTTCCAATATTGTATAAATGTCTTTTATTTAGTTTTTAATTTTTTAGCTATGGGATTACGTTGATGATCAATACAAATCGGTTGGAAAGTTTTGTGGACGAAATTTGCCACCAAAATACAATTCAACCTCAAATAGAATGAAAATATTATTTAGGAGTAATGAAAATATTAGAGCAAGCGGTTTTAAGGTTCTTATTTATTTAATTTTAAGTATACCGGGTGATGCGATTTAACCACCCCAACTATAGTAGGTTCATTATATATTTCGTACAATTCTTGGTTGGTTCTTCTTAACCATCTTTCTCCTTCGTGTTTTCCTCCAAATATTCTTCTCAATATCTTTCGTTCCCATACACTCAACATTATTTGTTCTTGTTTTCTCAACGTCCAAACTTCGCTTGCGTACGTTACTACTGGTCTTATTATCGTCTTGTAAACTCTAAGTTTAACCGACCTTGAAAATATTTTACCATTTAATATTGATTTTAAGGCAAAGGCACTTTTGTTCCCCGCAGCGATTCTGGCTCTTATTTCCTCGTTACTTCCTATTTCTCTTGTCACCAATATTCCGAGATAAGTGAATGTTTCTATCTCCTCGAAATTAACCGTTCTATTATTTTTCAATTGCACCCGGAAAAATTTGTTTTGTTCAAAAGGTCCATCATCCCATCGCATATATTTGGTCTTTCCCTCGTTGACCTCCAGTCCCATTCTTTTTGCGGCATTCAATAACATTTTTGTAGCTTCTTGCAGTTCATATCTTGTTCGTGTCAATATTGCTATATCATCTGCAAAGGCAAGTCCTTGTTGTCTATTTCGGAATATTATGCTCTTACCGCCGATTGTGCTGTCTCTTACAGCTTTTTCCAGCACAAAATTAAACAATACTGCCGAAAGAGGATCTCCTTGTCTTAACCCTCGTTCAATCTTAAACCCTCTTGATATTTTGCCATTTATCCATCGTATAAGATGGTTGGGTCATTTGGTACGAATGAATGAGGAGAGAGTACCAAACATCTTGTTGAGAATGAACATGGGTGGAACGAGGAGAAGAGGTAGACCAAAGACAAAATGGAAGAAAGAAGTACAAGATGATTTAGACGCCCTACATATCAAAAAGTGGATGGATGAAGCTCGAGATAGAAAGAAATGGTCCAGAGTGGTCAAACAAGCCATGGGTCTGCAAGGCCCGTAATGGTATCTTATATATATATATATACCGGGTGATACCCCGTATAACTGAGGTTGAAGAAATGTGTGGCAATGGTAATCAGGAATCATATATTATTTACCACGTTTGATGTATTTATGTTCTGGTGTGAGGTGTGTCACCCGGTGTACATTATGGTATCATCTTCCTCTACCAGAGACGGTCATAGCTTTTAGTTAAGTGCGTCTACTGCTGATGTGAAATGGTCGGATCGAATCCGGGTAAGGTAAGAACTTTATTCTGACCGTCTCTCCTCGGAAAACAATGGAAAACCACCATGGTAATCTGCCATGAAAGTTCATCTCGAAATGAAAAAATGTATTAAACTTCCCGTGGTTCGGAGCCCACGTTAATCAAGTAGGTCCTTTATGTATGTGAAAACACATTGAACGCATATAACATGCAAGGAATAAGTTGGACCATGACGCTTCTCTAGAGAAGCATATCGACTGAGGGGAAGGATTATCTTCCTCATTCGTGATGCCTTTTTGATAAAATCACCGTGATCCATCTCTTCCTTTGCGTTTGATATGAGTTCGAATTATTTACCCATCCATAGAGGATCTACTCGTTTAAAATGGGCTCCGACCCACGGGCAGAGTAATGCACTTCATTTCGAGACGAGCGTTCATAACAGATTACCTGCACGGTTTTTCATTGCCTGCCAAGGAGATACTTTTGGAATAAAGTTTTTACTCTGCTAAGCTATGAACGTCGGCGACATTGTGGTATACTATGATATAGAGCACGTTATAGTATACCAGCTTCTAGTTAAGTGTCTTTCTTTATGAATAATACCAAAACGTTCTATTTCTAAATGGTTATAAATTATAAATCAGTTTGCAATATCCACTATTAATGCGATTTTAAAATTTTTAATATTGGTATCTGAACATTTTCAGGCTAAATGGACGATCGAATGTGGTGGCACTTTTGAAGCTACTCAGCAAACCCAGTATATTGTAACTCCAGGTTATCCAAACGCTTATGTCAATAATTTGGTGTGCTCTTACAACATTACATCTGTCGGAAATTACGTAAATGTAGTATTTGAAGATTTCAATTTAGAACTTGGTACTCTCTGGAAATATTTTCATATATTTGGTTCAATATAAGCAATCTTTCAGATCCTCGTTGTGCATATGACAACGTAACCATAAAAAGGTCAGCATACCAACAAGACATGTATTATTATGATACAGAAATTTCAACTTCAAGAAGTTTAACACGACCTTATTGTGGTCGAGACTTACCTGCACCTTTGCACATACGCGATGGCGTTATAATCAAATTTGCAACAGATCCATGGGTTGTTAAGAAAGGCTTTAAATTGTCTTACATAGTTGAAAGTATTTGCTGAGGTAAGCAGTTTTTAAGCAAAATTATATTTTACTATTTTCAGGTTGTGGTGGTGTAATCACGGTAGCTTCTCAGATAGCCTCTCCAACCAGCGAAATTAATGGCGTTCAGGCTTATTCAAATTATTTAAAATGCTTTTGGAATATAACAGCACCCGAAAACAGAAATGTAGTGGTCCGGTGAGTACTTTAATTTTGGATGACTAAATTCCTTTGAAAAAAATACTTTACATTGCAGATTCACCCAATTGAATTTGGAGTACAACGACGAGTGTCGTCACGATTTTATTGGTGTTTACGATGGAACCTCGTTTAACGAGAGCACAAGGTTAGCTAAATTATGTGGAAACTTGACAACCAATCCGCCTATTATCACATCCAAATCTAATTCCTTGATTTTGTATATGGCAACAGACCATTCCATTTCTTTAGAAGGATTTAAAGCTGAAGTTTACTTTACTTATGGTAAAAATCAAGTTCACCTTTTTGCAAGCGACTAAACTTAAATTTACAGGCCCTACGGTTGGTTGTGGTGGAACGATTCTAGTTAACGACACCACAATAATTGAAGGTCCAGTAGGATTGCCACATTTAGAGTGCCACTGGGAAATAACCACCCAGAAAGACAATGTTTTAAGAATTCATTTTAACCAACTTCATTTGGACCCTTGTTCCGAAAACAGAACCACGACAGTTGGACAACAAACATGTGGATGTGATACACTTGAGGTACTTCAAATATTAAAATGGAGGTGAGTGATTTTAATCCTTTGATGTTTAGATTCGAGACGGAGGTGCTTCAGTATCAGAACTAATAACTCGGTTATGCGGCAATAATATGCCACCCGATATTAGAACGTCCAGCCACTCCGCTTGGATTCGACTTAACACAATTCAGTCATCGACTACTAAGCCGTTTAAGGTTACGATTCAAAAAATTCCATGTAAGTTAAAATCGGTCAAAACAGAGACAAAACTGAAAAATTTCTCACTAATATATTTTAGCAATATGTGGACCATCTTCTTTAAATGTAACCAACGACACGAAAGTTATAACCTCTCCATTATATCCAAACTCATATCCCGATAATGTCAGATGCAACTGGATATTGAAATCGGAAAATTATGACGATTTGCTGGATTTGCATTTTACGGATTTTGATTTAGTAAATGTTACGGATGAAGAATTTATGAGAGAGGCATGCACAAGTGACAGAGTCGAAATTGCTGATCATGTATGAATTTTATATTTAATACATACACAATAATATCTTAACTTTGTTTTTTCTAGAACAATAAGATTATTTCGGAAGGTTTGGGAACGGCTACTGTTTTTGCTGGTTCGACACGACCTGAAATATACACTGTAAGTAAAAATGTCAAAATATAGTGGTACAACTATCGCTCCATTTTTTAAAGATGTCGCAGTCTCCTATTGGTATCCACCCATACTGTGGTAGACATGCACTGTCTTTCGATTACTACAGTGGACAAAATGAAGCTATCGTTTCGTTTATCAGTGGTGCCGGAAGATCTCACGGAAAAGGATTTATAATGGAATATCGAATTGCAGGTTAATAATTTTATTACGCGAATTTAAGGCTTTGACGTCTGATGTGTTTGGCCGCCCACGTAGGGGGACCTTTGACATAAGGAATTGTACTAGGTGGATTGTAAAATTGTCAACTCACTAAACTAAGCTAAGCTATGATCGTCACGTTAATAAGGTTTTCATTTTTAGGGTGTAATAGAAATTATACATCAGCACTTGGTCGAATTAAAAATTCAAATTTTATGAGCAACTGTGATATCTCTATTAATGTTCCTGCAAATAATACAATTTCCTTGTATTTTATGAACTTTATGATGTATGATATGACGTCCGAATGTTCAAAGAATGGTATGCAGGTACCGTCATTTTAATATTATCTTGAGTTTGAGCAACCTCAATGCAATCAAAATTTTAGATATACGACGGTGACTCAAGAAGTGATACTCTACTGGCGACGTTCTGTGGCTATGAAACACCAAATTCCATCTACTCAAAAAGTAATAAATTATTTATTCACATCTACAAAGATGGCACCACGTCTGCTTATTATGATATGCTATACACATCGACTAATGAAGGTGAGATTTTATAGGTCCGGCTTTTCATCACATCATCACTTATATCAATGCGTGGTTCAATTCACCACCTGGTAAAAAATATAGGTAAAATAATACTGATGTACGTTTATATACGTAAGGGGAAACTAATAATATATCGAAGTACCCACATGAATTTATTATGGACAAAGTGGTCCAGGTTCCACTTTGTTTACCTACTAGGTTCGATTAGCTTGTTAATTTTAAAAGTTGAAGTTTCATAGGGGTAATAATTTATGAATTCTATTTGCATTATCGTAGGAATTTCAAATTTATTATTTAATTTATGTTAAACTTAATTACATTACAGGTAAAGGATGTGGTGGTGTTTTTTATAACTACATCGGAAAGTTTACCAGTCCGTTGTATCCAGCAGTTTATAGAGAAAGGAAAACATGTACTTGGGAAATTCTAGTTCCGCAAGGAATGCAAGTGATGCTTAAATTCTCAGGTGGGATTAAAATCAAATAATTTTTATCCAAAATTTTAACTAATTTTTTTTTCCTATTTTAGTTTTCGATGTGGGAGGTGTGTGTACTCAAAATTATGTGGACGTGAAAACGTTCCATCAAGATAACAGCGATTCGACTACTCATCATTTCTGTTCTTCGGTAAGTTTTGTTTTCTGACAAATTATACTACAATAAATTGAAATAACAAAATTACTTACAACAATTTTACAAAAGGACAATCCTGCAATCTTGAAGTCTGAAAACAATCACATGTCTCTTTCATACACTACTACTGCAAACAACGGTGGATCGGGATGGGTTGCCCATTTCGTAGCTGTAAACGCAGGTAATAATTTTTTGATAAAAATTTGTACAGTAGTAATTACAAAATTTGTTTTAAGGTGCCGACGTAAAATGGGAATATTAAGTCCTTCAATGTGCTCAAAGAATTTTATGATATAAAATTTATAATGTAGTACATATAGTCCATAATGTAAAAAACGTAAAATTAGTGAATTTTGCAACGATTTTAATGTTATTGACTACCATTGTTTTTTAAATATTTTAAACTGTTATACACGCTGTTATACACGGCAAATTTTTTGATGTTTTTGTTACAATATTGTTTATCATTGTACCGAATAACGAAGATCGTGTTTAGAAGTTGAGCGCTTCGCCCTGTTTTATCACCTATGTCCGCGTACTTGCATGATCAAACATTGTCCATCACTTACTGTTTGCCCTGATGATGATCGAATAAATTGATCGAAACGTTGGCTTAACGGTAGTAGTTGTTTGATTGCATTCCCTCACACCCAAAATAAGTTATTTTCATCAATTAGCTGTGGAAGAAATTTGTATTTTTAACATAATATTTTATCTCTTCCTCTTGGATTGATTAAAATTTCAGTAGGTTTCTTAATTATAACCTAAAATTACACTTCTTCGCACATTTTTCATAACTAATTAATTTTTGTTATAGTTTTTGTTTTACGTCAAGCCTAACGGAGGTCTGGATAGAAACTGAATTGTTTAAACGAATTGCCCTTCGGTCTTTGTTCGTATTTTGGATAAATTCTGCGTACAAATCGATTTTCGTTCGATTCTATCAACCAATGATGTGTTGAATTTTGAATTTGAAATTTTTAAGTAAGGTAAGTTCGTAGCTTTTAAATACACTTCTTGATTTAGTTACACTTCTTATTGTTTTAGATAAATAAGCGAACAATTAACTTTGTTTAATTTATGATCTGATTTAAAATATCTACACAGGCGAGCAACCTTTTAAATGCAAATTAATGTTGTTTACAAATTTCAATAAATGGTTATTATAAAGTTTGAACAAAATCAGGTTTTCCTTTTAGACAATAATACAAATTATAAATAATGGTTATATCGATTAATTAACAAGTTTTTATACATTTTTGCAATTTATTTACAATACAAAACAATTTTTTATGATGTCATGAAGTAATTAGGTTCAAAATATCGCATCTTTAGTGTGATTCATTTGTTTATTCATTTGTTTTTGAAATACTTGTGTGATATAATCTGATTCTCTGTTTAGCTAAGGTAATTCTTCATTTCTGATACCTTTTTAAACCTATAATGTTATTAATTGACTTTTTGAAATACCCTGTTTTTATAGATTTTGCAATATCTTAATTGGCTTTTCATAATAAAACATGACAATGTATATCTTTGATCGTATGAGCGCTTCCGGATCGAAAATATTTTGGCGATATGAAAGGAAAGACTCTTGCAAAGGTCGAATTCACACTGAAAATGGCATTGTAGTTAAAATGGTAAATGATCATGCTCATGACAGTTCGGCAGCTAAAGTTGGGGTTGATGTAGCTGTATCTGAAATGAAGCGAAGAATTGAAGAAGATATTCCGGAAAGAACTTCGCAAATTATTGATCCTTGCCTCGGCGAATTATCCGAAGGCGCTTTAGCCGCTATGCCAAACCACGCTGCATTACGAAAAGTAATCCGAAGGACAAGAAATGTTGTGCAAGCTGTTCCCCCCGCGCCTGAAAATGTACAAGATTTAATAATTCCTGAAGAATATAAAATTTACGATCTCCAGCCTGGTATTCTAGAAAACTTTTTACTGGCTGATAGTGGTCAAGTTGCCGGAAGGATTATTATTTTTGGTCGTGAACGAAACCTTCGCATTTTGAGCGAATGTGACCATTGGTTTATAGATAGGACCTTTAAAATTACGCCACTGTTATTTTCGAAGGTGTATGTAATTTTGGCGGAGAAATATGGAGGAGTTCATCCATTGTTATACGCGCTTCTTCCTAACAAATAAGCTGCAACATACACAACAATGCTAGATATGTTGAAAAATTTGGAACCAAATTTGAATCCAGTACATATTTCATGTGATTTTGAATTGGCTGCGATTTCTGCATTTAGAAACGCATTGCCTACAGCGGAAATGCAGGGATGCTTTTTTCATTTGACTAAAAATATGAAAAAACAACTCACAAATTTCAATGTAATTGGGAACTACAATACAGACTCTAATTTTGCTTTGTATGCTAGAATGGTGGTGTCTCTTGCATTTGTACCAACTGCAGATTTAGATCATGCAATAGACAGGTCAGCTGGAGTGTTGCCTATCGAACTACAACCACTGTTGCAATGGTTTGAAGATTTTTATGTTGGTCGAATGAATCGTCGAGGAAACGGTAGAAGGCCTGCAGTTTTCAGCCCAGAATTGTGGTCTTTATATAATCGCGTTTTTAACGACATGGATAGAACAAACAACCATGCTGAGGCGGCCCATCGACGCCTCCAATTGGAAATGGGAATGGATCATGCAATTTTATGGAAATTTATAGACAAATTGAAAACAATTGAGAAAGGTCGTGATATGTTTTATGAACACCTACTAGCAGGTCACGAGCCACCAAAAAAATTAAAGAAATATCGTGATGCTGATAAACGTATCAAAACCATTGTGAGTGATTACGCGAATCGGGATATAATCGACTATCTGCGAGGATTGTATTATAATTACGAGATGAGTGCATAGGAAAACAATCATTGCAGCATTACAGCTACAACAACCTCTTCTTTTGTATCGTACATTAATAAATTTATTATCTAAATTATTTATCTATCAATATTATATTAAAAATTTTTTTTTGATTAGTTAAATACATCTATATAATTATATAAAAATGGATGTATGCATGTATGTATTGCTGTGATACAAGCTACCGAGCCAACACAAAACATAAAATTTCTAGCTCAATTTAATGTAATAAATAAAATTTGACCTACTTAAAACTACACAGATTGAAAAGATAAACTATTTGCACTATTTTTCAATAATATGAGGAAATAAAGATCTTTAAAGATTGAAGCACTAGATAAAAAGCTGTTAGATAAATTCATTAAAGAAATTGCTGTATCAAAATTTCATAAAAAAGGATATTTAGATCAGAAATAGTAATTTTGCTGAATATTGTTATCAGCAGAAACATAACCAATAATTTTGTACTACAAAAATTGAATTTACTTTGTGAATAACTTATTATGTGTAAAACTGATTATATCCAGATGTGTTAAATAATTTGCTCTATGTAAAGATCATAATTTGGTTCTGTGAATCCATAAAAAGGTCAATAATGCTCATTTTCGTTTGAAAAGTGATAACAAATTTTCTTGATAAGAAACGTTCAATATCCATCTAAATTGTGCCTACTAAAAGTGCTCCTGTATTCAAAAACGTCTGGAAACCATTGGACAATTCATCACATCAGATATGGAAGCGATCCTGAAAATTTGAAGTTATTTAGATTTAATAAAATTTTCCGAAGATGGTAAATTGACTTACTGATAATGAAAATAGACCAGTTTTCGAAAAGTGCGCAACAAAAAAGTCAGTCTTCCTCGAACGCTCGAAAACGACGGATGTGTGGCTCCGTAAAAATTAAAGTCTTCGCAGAGCGCTTGAAATGGACGGACGTGCCATATAAATATTGAAAACGACGGATGTGTGGCTCCCTAAAAATCAGTTGTATTTTAACGCTTCAAAGTACAGGACGTGTGTGGTTCCAAAGTGAACAACCCAAGTTAAAAACATCCAGATGTTCAACGCGCCGAATATTTGTTAAAAGTTAGATAATGTGGTTTATCTAAAATGGCTACCGACTAGTTGAAACATCTCACCACCAATAATGTGTTAAATTGCGACTCACCTTTCGAATGTCCTGGAAGTAAATATTTCCACACAATTCACCAGTACTCCAGAAAATTAAAACAACTGATCAACTAATATAAATCGATTAATCAACATCGTATAATTAATATAAAAACAGGAGCGACTTTATCAACAACATCCACAAATACGACGTAGTTGAGTGCAACGCAACGGAGTGAGCGCGAATCGAAATAGTGTTCAGTGCGCATGCTTTTTTGAACAAGCAGGATATTTAAAAAGAGGTATTTGTAAACATTTTATTAATCTTTATTTATTGTTATTATTGTAATATTTTCTACGAGGAGACAAGAAGAGATATTTTTGGATCAACATCAAACGATTTTATTTTAATATTTAATAATTGTAATTTCCACAGATAAAAATTTATCTGCATTTATTTATAAAACTTGTGCGCAAGCGATTTAATTATTTTGGTCAATATAAAAATTATTTTTGATTTAAATGCAACTTTTATTAATTCAACCACGACAGCTAAGTATTCCAATTTTTGAGATCATAAAAAGCAAAGGTGAATTAGTTTATCTCTTAATACCTTTATTTCGTCAACAATTTTCAATCTGCAAAGAGATTTTATCTGAACTTCAACGAGCATCCCTTAATTGAGTTTTGAATCTACTATACCTTGAGGGAATCTCAACGCTGAGCTATACTAGAGGGACAAGGGTCGTGAGCTTCTTGATAAAATTGCACCCTCGAAAATTTCAATTTTCAATTTAAAAATTTTTCTTTCATTTTTGAAAGAGGCGCCCAACAAAGAACCGAGACGTGCCATTTTATTATAGAAAGTTCACAGCAGTATGTATGTTCCCTATAAATAGACTCCTAGATCGTTTGACCGATCGGAACCAAATTTGGCACAGTTATTTTGTAGGTCCCTGCGCATGTTTCTGTATTGAAATAGTGCAAAAATTCGCAAAGAAAAATTCGCCAAGGGAGACTACAGGGACGCGCATGAATGGATCATCGAGATTCCTTAAAGGATTAAAGAGAATTTTTTTTTCTATATGTCGGTTAATCGGATAAGCTACTTAGAGAACTAAGGACAACTTTTTCTATATAAATTAAAAAATAGATAACATATTTTGAAATTGAAAGAAACAATTAAGCCACCCACGATGCGTCCTTCGTATTCTAGATATACATCATAATATGCTAAGCGAATTCGATTTCAGAGAATGGTTGAAATTGGAGATAAACGGGGTCAAGGACTTCGAACACATGCTTAAAGGCAGGCCACTCAAAATCAACTTAAAAACATAATAATAATAAGATTTACGCAGATCTGTGTGTGACGCTCCTCAGTGTAAAATGATCTTTAATCTGGATCAACGGATCGAAAGATCAACGTATCCGTTGATCTAGGATGAAACTTATTAAGAAAAAGTGGGTAACTTGATATAAGAACTTAAAACTTTAATTCTTTAGCTCTCAATATGGATGAATCGACAGAGCCGGCAGCAAAACAACGTCGATTAGCCAGAGAACGGCAATAAAGATCGCGAGCACGCCAAAGGCAGGAGAAGCTTAATCGGCTTCGCAGAGAAACGCTGCTCGACAGGCATTAAATCGAGCAAACGAAACAATTGAACAGTATATAGTAGCCTTAATTTATCTGTCTGTCACGCTCTGGAATGCGTGTACATAATATACATGTTAGAAGCAGAAAAACATTAATGACACTAATCCGCCCTGACAAAGAGATTATCTGGATTTAGGAGTACCAACTAGAACCAAAAACACTATATAAGTAAAACAACGTTATGGAACCAGGAATACAACCAAGATAGAAACCAAAACCACCACGACCACTCGAATTAAACCTGACATAAAGAATTAAAACGACGTTACGTTACTTTTAGTAACATTTGCCGAATTAACCTGCGATCATATTTCATCGAAAGTGCGATTATTTTCAAGTTAATAAAACAACAAAGGCTAAGAAAATTAGGGAAAAAAGAGCTGCTGAAACGGAGGAAGAAGGTAACGCTCGGCTTGCATAGAACCGCGATAGAGCTTCAACGTCTCGAGTTGCTGAAACGGAGGAAGAACGTGAAGCTCGGCTTTTACAAAACCGCAACAGGGTTTCAACTTTTAGAGCTGCTGAAATGGAGGAAGAACGTGAAGCCCGGCTTTCACAAAACCGCAACAGGGTTTCAACTTTTAGAGCTGCTGAAACAGAGAAAGAACGTGAATATTGGCTTGAACAAAACCGCGACAGAGCTTCAGCATCTAGAGCTGCTGAAATTCCCCAACAACGTATCGGACGACTTGATGCCAATCGCTTACGATTGGTTCGATCAAGACAAAGATTGGATTTAACCTTGGAAGCATTTAATTAAGACAAAGACTACGATTACAGAAATCACGAGGATGTAGTAATAGGACCAATGAACAAAGTTTGCCTGCATTGTTGTGTTTTGAAGTTCGCTAACGAATCACCAGGAATGTGTTGTTCGAACGGAAAAGTTGTTTTGCCACCGCTGATTGATCCACCTGAGCCGCTTCTAAGTTACCTTACTGGGACCACTCCAATTTCAAAACACTTCCTGCAAAATATTCGCAAGTACAACTCATGCTTTCAAATGACTTCATTCGGAGCAACAAATATTGTCTACAACGCCGGTTACATGCCCACCTTCAAAGTGCAAGGCCAAATATATCACCAAATCGGTTCGTTTCTTCCAGTACCACAACAAGATCCAAAGTTTCTCCACATATATTTCACTGGAAATGAAGAAAGAGAAGTTGAACAGCGTTGCGCAATTAGTACTGGAACCAGACGCGAAATCATTTCAAACTTACAAGCGATGTTTCACGTTAGCAACAGTTTGATTCGTCTATTCAAATCAGCTATAGATCAAATGCCATCAGATGACTATGCTGTTCTTATAAGAGCAGACGAAACACCGTCTGGTGAACATGAAAGACGATTTAATTCACCTGTGATAGGTGATGTAGCAGTTGTGATCGTTGGCACCGAATTCGATCGACGTGACATACTCATCCAGCGCCGGGATGCAGTTTTACAACGCGTTTCAGAAACAAATCGATCGTATGACGCACTTCAATATCCAGTGTTATTTCTCCATGGAGAAGATGGCTACCATTTCAACATCATGTAAGTCGACCTCATCACAAATGAAAAGTTGACGAAGAAAGTTTCTTGCATGGATTATTACGCGTACCGCATTATGATTCGCGCAAATGAAACCAACCACATATTTAAATGCCGTGAACTATTCCATCAATTCATTGTGGACATGTACGCGAAAATTGAAAGCGAACGTCTTCTTTTCATTCGGTTAAATCAACAGAAGCTGCGCGTTGAAGAATACGTCCACTTGCGTGATGCAATTTCCAAAGATGGAAACGCTGCTAACATTGGACAAATGGTAATCTTGCCAGCAACGTTTGCCGGCAGTCCAAGGCACATGCATGAATACGCACAAGATGCCATGACGTACGTTCGAAAGTATGGACGTCCAGATCTGTTCATCACCTTCACATGCAATCCAACATGGAGAGAAATTACAGATCTTCTTTTCCTCGGTCAAAACTCATCGCACAGGCACGATCTTCTTGCTTGAGTTTTCATCACTTCAAAACGGGTTCAACTGTATGTATGTGGGATGCTCCAGAGTAGGGACACCCAACAAACTATTTGTATACGCTCCTTCTGGAAAAACAAGAAATGTGGTTTATTCTGAAGTTTTGTAGTGAATGTTGATGGATCGATTTATGCTATCCGGGGGAGGTTTTAGTAAGTACAAATCTCACAGTACCACCTCATTCTGAGGTGGTGTCTTTTGAAGATTTCCTCCTCCCTTTTGGTTTTTAACATGGAACATGTTTTTACGGTTGTTACCTCGCAAAAATCGACACCAAAAACCGACACCAAAAACCGACACCAAAAATCGACACCAAAAACCGACACCAAAATTCGACACGAAAAATCGGCACCACATCTATAATTCAAATTTATAGTTTATAATTTGAATATAGAGTAGATTATCGAATAACATCTGCGCATTCACAATAATGAATTTTCAATAACAAAATTTTTATTACCAAAAATTTAAATCCGAAACCGAGCGCAAAAAGAAAATTTGCTTATATATATAGTAAATTTTTATTACCAACACAAAAATTATAAGGGATTATCCTATTATGACCAACAGTAAGAAGAAGAAACGAGATGGGCACCCCTAAATCTCGAGGAAAACTATGATAAACGGTTTAGTACCGAAAAACATGTTCCATGTTAAAGATATTAGTCGGAGACTAAAATAGAAGGAATCCGGGGGTCCAGGGCCCAGGGTCCAGAGCCCCTTTGCGAGGCGCGGAGCGCCGAGTTTTGTGTCTTCTTTTAATTTATAGTACCCTAAGCTGAAATTTGTAAAAGAAATTTTTTTTTGTAATCAGGTCCT
The DNA here is from genome assembly GCA_932274525.1 of Podabrus alpinus. Taxonomy (NCBI): domain Eukaryota; kingdom Metazoa; phylum Arthropoda; class Insecta; order Coleoptera; family Cantharidae; genus Podabrus; species Podabrus alpinus. The sequence goes on from OW026452.1 coordinate 101,862,790, forward strand.
TCATTTTCAGGTGTTACCATATGGTTACGCTAGGCGCTTATGTGGTCAATTTTTTTTTGTAAGAGTTCATTTTTGGTTTGTGACTGTTATTCGATATTCACATAGTGGAAAGATGGGAAATATTTCAACCTTTCACGGGTTCACGGGACAATTCTTTGAGTGGCATAAAAATTAATTTCGGGCAAAACAACGTTTGCCGGGTCAGCTAGTAAACAATTAATTTAAGCATGATCAGATAGAAGTCAAATAATAAAAAAAACAAACTACTTCCATAACGATTCTTTTCTTGCGCCGAACCGGCATCGCGCCGAACCGCCCCGCTCCGAACCTCCCCGCACCAAACCGGGCTTGCGCCGAACCGGCTGCGCCGAACCGGCTGCGCCGAAACGTCCTAGACCGGAACAAGAGGAAGACCTAAGATCAGGTGGTGGGACCACTTGATGGACGGCATGACAGTGAGGGGTAAAATAATGAATGTAAAAGGCAAGGAAGGGAATCGTCATGATCGCGACAACACAAGAAAAATTGGGGGGAGTTACCTATTGTTGACCACCCCAAATCAATTGAAAATTTTTCTATAGCAAAGAGGAAGGTTAATACAGTATACTGTAAAACTGTTATGTGAGAAAGTATAGTCAAAATTTTGAGAAAAACCAATTTGAAATTAGCTAAATTTTACATGATGTAAAATGCATGAATAGGCCACGCCCCCCATGCATTTTCACGAATATTGGGGTAATTTCCGAACTTTTTGGGTATGTTTCGGTCAGAATGTGCCCCTGACGTCGTCGTCAAATATAAAGACGAGTGGACTGGCATTTTGCCAGTGACCACAAGTTTTTCAAGATGACCCGGTCGCATCGCGCTCTGTGATTTAATATGATTTGCAGGGTCGCTTGGGGGCTCGGGGTCTCCGGTATGGATGACGGTCGGCTCAGACTTGACTTTGTCGCCGGAATTTCCGCCTATTAAGTTAATGACGAGTGGACTTACACCTATACTGACGACCGCGGACCACTAGGTGACCCGGTGAGACGTGTTGGATCGCGGCGAGCGGTGTGTCCGGTTCAATTGAAAAAGTAGAATCAAGTGATAGTGCCTGACCTCCCGGACACAAACTTTCGTGCTAAACCGGGAGGTCATCGGGAGCCTGCATCATCGATGCAGCATGGAAGATCGCAGACGACAGCGGAAGTAATGCCGAGAAGGTAAAGCCCGCTGTCGTCGGGGAGGGAGTTTTAGTCAGTTAGAATCAGACACTACCATCCCTGATGGGGTGGTGCCTATGAAGGTTTCCCCCTTCCCTGCAGAAAAAAAAAAGTCGCGTAGCGGCAGACCCGTATACTGGCATCGTGGTCCCCTGTCGGAACGAGTGAAAATTTTTCAATCGGATTTGATTTTTTCTTTCATATTCGGATAGGTGGGGGTGTGAATAGTAGATTTAGTAAAAAATATTAGCAAAAAAATCGAAAATTACCCGTGTATTAACGAAAAATGTGAAAAAATAAATTATTTTTTTAATCGATTTTTGAGGTGTGCATTCGATTTGGAGGTAATTCCATTGTCAAAACCTACCCTTTCGGAGCGCTGCTCCGCTTTGCACTCCTCCAGGGCGGTTTTGAGTGAAACACGTAAAGATGTAGGTATTTCAAGAACGTTGAGCCATTGGGATGAAGAACTAATACGTCGTAAGGTTTATGCTATGTATGGTAATCAGCTTATACCGACTTTGGACATGTTATATAAAAGATTAATTAGTGATGAATGTGAGATAAAGTGTTCAAGGACCAGCTTATGGCGTTGTCTTCAAAGGATTGGTTTCAAATATCAAAAAATTAATAAACGGCAGGTATTAATGGAAACGCCTAGACTACTAAAATGGCGCTACGAATATCTCACATCGATAAAAAAAATATAGATTAGAAAATAGGACTATAATTTACTTGGATGAGACCTGGTACGACACCCACGACACCGTTTCGAAAGGTTGGGTAGATTCATCTAAGAAATGCGTAACGAAAGCGCCATCAAACAAAGGAAAAAGGATAACAATATTGCATGCTGGTTCCAAAAACGGATGGGTACCCAACGCTCTATTGTTATCAGCTAAAAATATAAAAGATTCTAGTTTGGATTACCATGAAGATACCACTGGGGAGCTTTTTGCAAATTGGTTCAAAAATCAGTTACTGCCTAATATACCACCAAACAGTGTTATTGTCATGGACAATGCTAAATATCATAGCCGAGAACATAATAAAGTACCTGGTGCCAGCAGTAGAAAAAACACAATTCAAGATTTTTTTTATACCAATGACATATATTTTGAAGAAAGTTATAATAAAAAGCAATTATTAGAAGTTTTGAAAAGTGTAGATCTCACAAAGGAATATATTTGCGATAATATGGCTAACACTATGGGACACACTGTTTTACGGCTTCCACCCTATTATTGTATTTTTAATCCCATTGAGCAAGTTTGGCATCAGGTAAAATCTGGAGTCAGAGCAGTGAATGTTTCACCAACAATTAGTAGTAGTGTCTTGCAACTCATAAGCACAATTGGCAGAATTATGTAGACCATGCTATTAAAGTAGAAAATACTTATTTAAACATTCAAAACATTGTTCCAGAAATGGTTATAAATGTAAATTCCGATAGTGACAGTGATACAGATTTCTTTGATAATGATATGTAAATCTCTTATAAGTTTTGGAATTACATACCAACATGGAAATGGAAGATTGTGACTAGTTCAAATTAATGTAAGTTGAGTTATTGTATTTTATTCTTTCAATTTAAAAGTTTTACAATTTCATGAATACGTACCTTTAGCAATGCATATGCTGACAAAGGTTGGCGCGATAATCTTATCTCTATATTATATTTCCTTGCATAGTTTGTACGTTTTTATAACAAGGTAATTTGATGTTAGACTTTTTTTAATTCCAATTAATCTGAAACAAATTATACCTGGATCATTTTATTGTGGAAGTTGTCCTTGCAGAAACTTCATAGTTGTCGCGGAACACCATAACTATTCTTAAAATTTTAGGCTATTCGGGAATAGGACATTGTACTGATATTAACGAGTGTGAAATGTTCAACGGAGGGTGCGTAAATCCAATGGTTCATTGCATTAACACACGTGTAATCAACATTTTGCCAAAATCTTAAATTTACCTTACAATTTTATATTGATTTTAGGGTTCACGAGTATGTGGATTATGTCCACCTGGATACGTAGGTGATGGAACATCGTGCATATTTCTGGGTGTATGCAGTCTCAACAACGGAGGATGTCATGCATTTGCTCAATACCGCGACAATCCAAGTAGGTACTGTAAAAAATTTTGATGATAAATTTTAATTATCAGTTGACTTTTTTAAAGGGATCTTTACTTACTTGTCCACCTGGATATTTTGGAACCGAGATAGGTCCGTCCGGATGCACAAGATCATTAAATCAAAATCCCTGTTATGTTGATCCGCGTGTTTACATGGAACCTGTGAACCAAATCTGTTAACGGGGACTTACATTTGCCACTGCAATCAACAATTTACTGGTAAATAATAATCAAGTTGGTTTTTTAAAAAACCCTTACGTACAAAATCACAGGAACGTATTGTAATATTCGTAAAAATTCGTGTCAACCTAATCCATGCTTAAATGGTGGAAGTTGTAGTGATATATCAGGTTTGTCTTATACTTGCATTTGTGCACATGGATACACAGGCTCCAATTGCGAAGAAGAGCGACAAGGTTTGGTGTATTTGTAATTTTTGAATGTAAAAACTAATTTTAAATATTCCAGCCTGTGGAGGTCATTTGAGAGAGTTTACTGGTGTGCTAAAGTATCCTTCGACATCGAGTACGGTTAGTAATGGCCCTACTAACTGCGTTTGGATAATGTCGATCTAGTTGGTTGAAGGTAAGTTATTCCACAAACAATAAAAATTATATATTCCACAGGGCAGGATTGCATCGGACAAAGCAGAGATTCTTGAAACCATGAAAGATTTTTTTTCAATAAATCATATACATCGATTACGATGTTGTCATTACGATTACAATGTCAATGACGAAGGTCATGGCTTAAATGTTAGCGAGATCAACTACTAATGGAAGTTTTCTCGGTTTGACTCTAGGTACAGTCTAAAATTTCTTGACTGTCTTCCGTTCTTCGAAGGGCACGTAAAGCCGCTGTAAAGATGTAAGATCGAAATTAATGGTCGAATAACAAATTAAATAAATTAGTTGAAGAACACGGAATAGACTTTTATTGAGAAGAAGAAAAAGAAGAAGATTACATATTACGATGATCTGGGATAATGGATTAACCCCGTCAATCGCAATTTCATAAAAATTATTAAATGTACTTTTATTACCTCGGCTAACTATACCTTTTACAGTATTATTTGGAGCAAATGAAAACAGATTTTGAGCAAATGAAAACAGATTTTGAGCATATGAAAACAGATTTTGAGCAAATGAAAACAAATTTTGAGCAAATGAAAACAAATTTGGTGCAAATAAAAGCAGATTTTGAGCAAATGAAAACAGATTTGGTGCAAGTGAAAACAGATTTGGAGCATATGAAAACAGATTTGAAACAAGTGAAAACAAATTTGGAACATTTGAACTACATTTGGAACAAAATGAGAACAGATTTGAAAACATGAAAACCGATTTGGTTTAAATGAAAACGAATTTGGATTATCTACTGAACAGCTTAATTTTTTATTATGTAAGTAAAATTTCGTCAATCAAAATACAAAAAATATAATACAATTTCGCTTAATGATAGACCCAGGATTTTTAAAGCACATCAGGAAGACAGAGATTGGAGACCAACAGCGAAAGCTTTAAATGTGAACATACTCGTAAGCACAGCATACAAATGGTTAAAAAAGGACAAGAGTTTCCTAAACACAAAGGCGGTTATGCATCTACAAAAAAGACTCCTATAATAGAATAGGCATTGGTAAGGTAGATTGAGGAAGATAGCACATTGACATTGAAAACAATATATTATGTAAAAAATTGGTTTGATGGAAAATTATTTTCAGTTAAAGCTTTTAGACCGCATATTGGAAATATGAACAACGGTGAAAACAAGAGAAAGCGAAAAGATTATATCGACAAAATTTTACACAGCAGAGCAAATGGCCGTACATTAATTTGGATTGATGAAACAAATTTTAATCTTTATTGTCAAGACTTTGTTGAAATTTCATAAAAATAAATATTTCAGTTCATAATATTAATTTGTAGAAAATTTGTTTTCATTTACTCCAAATCAGTTTTCATGTTTTCAAATCTGTTCTCATTTTGTTCCAAATGTAGTTCAACTGTTCCAAATTTGTTTACACTTGTTTCGAATCTGTTTTCATATGCTCCAAATCTGTTTTCACTTGCACCAAATCTGTTTTCATTTGCTCAAAATCTGCTTTCATTAGCACCAAATTTGTTTTCATTTGCTCCAAATCTGTTTTCATTTGTTCAAAATCTGTTTTCATTTGCTCAAAATCTGTTTTCATTTGCTCAAAATCTGTTTTCATTTGTTCAAAATCTGTTTTCATTTGCTCCAAATAATACTGTAAAAGGTATAGATTTTGTTGCATGTAACTTACCTTTACTCAGTAGTAGGTTCTTTCGGAAATCTAGTATGTTAATGCTGAAAAATAAATAGGATTTGGGAATACAGGTATCCCAAAAATAATCCGTTTTGTAGAAAATTTGTATTTTTATTATATAAATTGAATGAATTATTATGCAAATAAATGTTCTTAATATTATTAGACAATTTCTTATTTCTAGACCCCAACAATAAAAACTAACGCACGTGGTGTTTTATTCGCGATGATCGTACCAAAATTTAAGTTTTATAAAATTGTTGTAGCTCACCCTTTATAATTATGATTTTCTTCGTATGGTGGGTACAATTTACCTTCCGTCTGCAATGGTATTTGACACCGATGGGTTTCTTACTACGTAAATTATTGTAGATTACTTTTTCGTGCAATTTGTGTTCCCTCGTGGCTGGTTGGCTGTTTTTTTTTAAATATTGACAATCCGTAAATATAATTAATTAATTTCACTTCAATTATACGTGAAATTCTTCCTTTTGCACGCAAATTTTACACAAATTTTTATTATTTTTAGGAGCCGATTTATTAACACGACTCGCCATGAACTAAAAGCAGGAAGAGCCTCGATTGTTTGTTCGTCGTCAAGGTGTTGTGAAAACCAAAGCAACTTTGATTTTTGTCCCATAAAATCGATATGTGAGTACCAGTCCACCATTTTGTCATCCCGCGAAATTTGAAATTGTCTTTAACTTAAAATTTTCAATGTTTTTAGGTTAACCAATGATTTTAAACACATAATTATTGTTTATTGATAGAATTGTTCAACTATGGTTTTTCGGATGATCGATCACTTGGTTTAATGTTAAATTCTACCCACAATGTTTGTAAATTTTTATATCTAATATTAACAAATTTCATTCTAAATACTTAATTAACAAATTTATGCATGTAATTTATAATTCCTTATAATTAAACAATTTTATTTTAACAATTTTTAACAATTTTTGTTGTTACGGGTTTTAATTTGTACATTTTAAAGTTATTTTGTAGACGCCTGTATTCTTGACTGCGATTTAAATTATTCTTTTTATTTTGACTTTGTTACTGATATAAAGAGAAAACCTATTTCAATTTGCAAGTTCCATGCATAAACCTTTATTATAAATTTGAAACTGACCGTTCGAATTCCGAGTAACGTTGTCATCCGAATCACCGCAATATATACAAACGAAAACTAAAGCAAAACATCATTTTAAATGTGGAATCAGAGGAAATACGAGTAATATCAATAACACACCATAATACCTCGACAATTGAAAAAAAAATAAAATGCTATGGAGAAAATCGAATTACAACAGAAATACTTTGAAAATGGGAGGGGAGCTTTGATGGAAGCAATCCAACTAATATTAAATAAATGTCTGGAAGAGGCACAGATCCCGATAGAATGGTAGAACTGCTAATATGCAATTTTTGATAAAATAAAAATTTGTGGCTTTCAATAAATTACCGATTTTCATTAGTGGTGTAGGATTAAATCTAAATTTATTGTGTTTCTAATAATATAATATTATTATTTAAATTTCATAAATTATTGTAGGTTGTATTTTTATGCCATTACATAATATTATTATGTGCATTTTGGGAAAAATAAATTCTGGCATAAATATGTATTCAATAAATATAAATTATTATTAGCTGGTGAAAGTAAATAGAAAATTATAAATATTTAATAATGAATTTTCAAATTAAACTGAATGCATCAGTCTTTTATTATATTATACTAGCTGGCACGGGCGGCATCCGCCGCCCTTAGCCATCTAGACCCAGAATAGATCCGCGAAGGCCATAGTTGTTCGGCCTTCGGCCTCACAGGGCGGACCACCTCGCCTCCAATTTAAAAAGTGTCGCAGGTCCCCCGGTACAAATATTACAAATTTTTGCACTTTTCCAAAAAGTTATTCACAATTTTGCCAATGTTTTAGACAACCGAAGAAGAAGTTTAGAGTACGTTTTTGTGTTATAATTCCCAAAAACGGTTTGCCCGTCCATTTCCGGCGTTAATATATAATTATCGGAGCGTAATTTTTTTTCGAAAAATTTGCAAGGCTAATCCCATTGAAAAAATAATTTTGAAATTTAAATTCGGTTTAACACCTTCGGCGTTAAAAATACGAAGGAATGTTATGGTCGCTAAATAAGAGCGCTACATACGTCCAAAGTTTTTACACAATTTTGACTTAAATGGGTCTCTCACAAAGAAAGGACGGATAATTTAGAAAAAGCAATCGGAGCTTCGGATACGGTTATTAACGGTCTTTAATTTAGCACATGACGACGATTGACGAAAAACGACAAATAACGGCAGCATTTGCAAATTAGTGTCGACGTCAAAATTGAAAATCAAAATCAGAGGCGATTTCGGGCAAAATTTAAAATATGCAAAATGTGTATTTTCGTTGCAAAGAAAATTTTTTTCGAGAAAATTTCATTCGACATTTTCGATTTATATTTGTCTCCTCGACGTATTAAAGGCAAAAATAAATTTTTATTTTTCAAATTGCAGAAATCATTTCGCCCTTTTACCACGTCAAATATTGAACCAATTACATCGTCGCGTTATGGAATTAATTCTTACAATTTGATGCCTCGCGTATTGCGATGCTAAAATTTCCAAGTTTCGAAAGATTGCTGAAGATTTTCAAAAAAAACGCAATTTTAAAATTCTTCGTTTTTGGGAAGTCGGAAGAGATGGTTTTTGCTCTCTCTCTCTCCGTCGCCCCCGAACCCCCATCTCAAATATTTCGCCGTCAACGGATAGAATTCGTTGGAGCCGACAGTTTAAGATGTCACAACAATTTGATCGTTAAAAGTTCTTCATTTTTGAAAATTTACCGTGGAGTGCCGGTTCAATTTCAAGAAACTCAAATCAAACTTTGCACAATTTCGGACTTTCCGGGAAAGCAGTTCGATGAGTATTCAACGTAACATTTCTTAGTCTTCTTGCACAATTCCGGCGAGTTCCTGCGACTTAAAGTGCTCCGGTCTTATTCGCAGCATTCTGTTCTTTGTAATTATTTGTATTATTTTGAGCGTTGAAATTACTAAATTCTAATATATTAATTTGTTAGTGTTTTTCATTTTCGAATTAAAGCCGCCATCCCGCCATATGTTGACAGTGTTTTGAATCACTGACAGTATGTCAGATTATTTCGATTTTTGACAAATTAAATTATTTGTTTGCAAGACTTGTGATTTGATTTATCGAAAAAAGCGAATAACTTTTTTCCCCGCTCGAATTTTTTCTCCATTTAAGCACGAATAGTTGCGCCTGGACCTACAAAATAACTGTGCAAAATTTGGTTGAGGTCGGTCCAAGGGTCTAGGAACGTATAGCGAACACGCAAACACGCAAACACGCAAACAAACACGCAGATCTTCTCTTTTATATATTGTCGTGTTCCATTGATAAGAGATTAGGGGTATGACGTAATTGGGTTAATTTAGTCAAAACACTTATGATTTGAATAATTTAATAAGACCATAAAAGGTAAACAACTAAATTGTGTCTGGATTTTCTTTAATTGGAGAATTTGTTGACTGCCTCTGCCTCATTTATTTAAAGATGCGAACGTTGTTGGAATCTGGAAGATGTAAAATTTATAAAGGATAAAATATTGGTGGTTGTCTAATTAAATTTAATATGAGAAAACAAATTAAATTCAATTAAATTATTTGTTAAAATTAGGGTTTTCGTTATTTTAATAAGTGATAATTTAGAAAGTTTGCGAGTGCGCGCGAGTGGATTATTGGTGGGGTGTGAGAAATGGAGATGAACAAAGGGATTCCGAATCAAGCGCTCGGATAGTAAGGACGCGCTTATTATTGAGTTATTTTGGAATTTAATTTTGGTAGAAAAAGTTTCTAAATCGACCATCCAAGTGTGAAGACTGGTTAATAATATTTGGATTCTGAAATTATAATATTTTTTTATGAATAAATCGTCGTCAAGTGAAGATATAATTTGATTACTAGTAGAAAATTATTTGGAATTGGTTAATTTATTTTTGGATGGAATTTGGAAATCGTGTGAATAATTAATTTAAGTTTAATCAAAGTGAAAATACGTTAGATCAAATATTCTGGAAAGTTTTGGAACCGCTGACTTGTAATTTGGTGGTTATGTTCATGGTTTGGATGAATATTAAAATATTGGAAAAGATTGGTTTAAGATTACTTACCTGTACTCGATTATCTGGTTCGGAAGAAGAAATTGTTCGTTGGTCACTTCTATCTGTCCTTGGTTCAAGATTTGAAGCTGCCTTTGATGGTCATCTACACGCTTTAAGAATCTCACATCACATCGGCCGATCGGTAAACTTCGGAAGACTTTTTTTACTTCGGTAAGAATTTTTGTGTTGCGTAAATTAATTGAACAATAAACACACCGTTTAAATTCGGGCGCGCGTAATATTTTGGGGGAATATTGAAATTACTTGATTTTTGTAAATTTAATTTGTTTAGGTTAAGAAAACGAATAATTTGTCCTTAATATTTTTATTGTATAAAATAAATTGCATCAATATTTGGTTTTAATAACGTTTGCGTTTGATTTAATTTATTAACAGTAGTCATAAGTTGAAGAATAAGCAGACACAAGTTTCGATTCATTTGTGATATCTTTATAAGAAAGATCACTGGTTAAGGTGACGTATTTTAAGTGTTTTGGCTAATCTGAATGGACCCAATTTTCGACCCAAATCATCGAGTCTCATGCATAGCTGGTCAGGGATATTAATTAATTAAGTGCCATCATCTCCCGCTATATAAATCAAATTTTTTATTGAACAGTAGCATTACATGGCAATATTTAGATAGGATAGTGATTACAAATTTTAAATAAATTGTTATTAATATTGTTAACGAATCAAGTAAACTGTTAAATGTAATATATTTTCCACCCGTTATTATTTCCTTGGCGAGAAATTTGTCGGTGTTCATTAATAATTAATTAATTACTTATCATATAATTTTTATATAAAATCACATGCACAAACTAAATTATGTCGATATAAAGTCTCGTTTTAATATTTGTAACCTAATCCTTCCAACGCCCCTCGCATTATCAATAACTCCTCAATTGTAAATTTCTGATTTCAATTAAGTTTGAAACTTGTTCGAATTAAGTGCTTCGAAAAACATGTTAATTTTGTAAAAATGACTAAATTAGAATTATCAATTATCTTGTACTGTCTTCTCATAAATGTTGCGTCTTATGGCGAATTTGGACCACAGTAAGTTAAAGAATAAAAATGAAATTTATCTAAAACTTAATCATTTCAGGCCTCGTATAATTTCTTCATCGGGACATTTAATTTTTAATTCAGCCGAAAACAAAGATATCCATTTTGTTACAAAAGGAACAGGAAAAATTAAATTAAATGATGGGGACTTGACCGATGCTGCAGGTTTGGTAAGCAAGCTTTTCTATGTTTTGAAATAATAAAGTTTTCAAAACTTTCACCAATTCCCTTCTGCAGATTTTTTAATTAACGATATAATTTGAATTATGTTGCGTTTGCTTAACTTGTTAATTTTTAAATTCTATATTGACATTTTAATAAAAACTATGTACATTAGAATCAGAAATTAAGCAGTAAAGCTTTGAAATATTTTTAATTTGGGAAAAATTACAGGCAAGAAATGCTACAGAAACGTTGAACAGAATAAATAGCGAATATTACGATACGGTGGTTCAGGTCCAACGCCTAAAAAGGTCACTGGAAGGAAATCGAGGTATTTTAATGAGAGTAACTAGCCTCGAAATTGGATACCATAATTCCAACGGTTCTGCTGTAAGTTTGTAAAACGAAATTTTTCCATTTTAACAATATATTTTCTTACAGGACCAACAAAGTCAATATGCTACTTCAGTGCTGAACAGAAGAATGAGAACATTGGAAAGAAAAGTAAATCGCTTGATGACTTTGTTAAGAAAAAATGAATGTAACGACAATCCATGTCAAAATGGCGGAACTTGTCAAGATATGTTTAACGGTTATTTGTGCCATTGTCCCACCGAATGGGAAGGCGCCAATTGCGATCGGGATGTTAACGAGTGCGCCAGATTTGCTGGAACCGATTTGGGATGTCAAAATGGTGCCACGTGCGTTAATAAACCAGGGACATATGAGTAATTTCCGGAAAATTATATTATTTTTTGTTTTATTGATTTTACTTTTTTAAGGTGCAATTGCAACACTGGTTGGTTTGGCATTCATTGCACCCAACAAAGCTCTAGTTGTACTAACGGTTCTGCCACAGAGTTATGTGGTAACGGAATTTGCATACCTCAAGGCCACAGTTATACCTGTCTCTGCAATCAAGTAACTACTGAGATAATAATAAGAATATTTTTTTAAATCTAAACTTTTCAGGGTTGGACCAAAGAGGGAACTAACCCGGCATGTCTTAAAGACGTAGACGAATGTGCTTCGACAACCAGGCTCGCGTGTTCTGTTGATCCTCCCGTAAGTTGTATTAACGTACCTGGATCATTTTATTGTGGAAGCTGTCCTACAGGTTAATATCATGTTCATATAGTATGAGTAATTTAGTGGTGCTATTCTTAACGTTGTAGGCTATTCTGGAACTGGACACTGTACCGATATTAACGAGTGCGAAATTTTCAACGGAGGGTGCAGTATTAATCCAATGGTTCATTGCATTAACACTCGCGTAAGTAATATTTTATTCGCACCTTAGCTTCTATTTCCATATTTTTTTAGGGTTCTCGAGTATGCGGATCCTGCCCTCCGGGATACGTAGGCGATGGAACATCGTGCAATTTTCAAGGCGTATGCACGCTCAACAACGGAGGATGCCATGCTTTTGCTCAATGCCGCGACAATCCAAGTAATGTTAAAAATTTCGATAAAATGTTTTAATTATTAATTGAAATTTTTTAAAGGAATCAGTTCAACGTATGTAGAATGTACTTGCCCACCTGGATATTTTGGAAACGGCATAGGCCCTTCAGGATGTACAAGATCACAAAATCAAAACCCTTGTGAAGTTAATCCGTGTTTACATGGAACTTGTGAGGCAAATTCTATAACCGGAAGCTACATTTGCCACTGTACTCAACGATTTACTGGTAAATATCGTAATACGAAAGTAAGTTCAAAAACCTTATTCAAAATTTTTCAGGAACGAACTGTGATATTCGGAAAGACTCGTGTCAACCTAATCCATGCTTAAATGGTGGAAGTTGTAGTGAAGTATCAGGTTTGTCTTATACTTGCATTTGTTCACATGGATACACAGGCACCAATTGCGGAGAAGAACGACAAGGTTTGGTGGTTTTACGATTTTAGAATGTAGGACTGATTTTAAATATTCTAGCCTGCGGTGGTCACTTAAGAGAATTTACTGGTGAGCTTAAGTATCCTTCGACATTTAGTATCGTTAACAGTGGTCGCACTAACTGCGTTTGGATCATTCAAACCAACAACACAAAAGTTTTAAATATCACATTTACTGAATTCCATCTGGAAGAATCTCAAAATTGTCGATCTGGATGGTTGGAGGTAAGTTTCCAATTTGATATCAATTTTCGAATGGGTTGGAATCAAATTTTAATATTCGTCGATGGGTTATCTTCTTAATAAAGAATTAATTACGTTGCGGTGTTCAATGTTCTAAGCGCCTGTTTAAATTTATTTCTGGTTTTATTGAAACATTGGGTGCTTTTCATTTAATTAATTCAATATTAAAATGGTCTAGGATAGGCATATCTACACTACTATCTTTAGCCAGGACCGTGCTAAGATTCATTGCCACCAGGGTTACAGTCTAATTTTGGCCCGAGATTTCCTTTGAAGGATAAAGAAAGTGCTCTATGTTATAAAATTTTACGTTGAACTTTTTAAAGACTTCAGATTCTGAACAAACTATCTTTTACCAATTCCTTCCATGAATTCCAATCAAATTGTTTATCCCGTTAATGTAAATTTTTCTCAAGATACACGATGGTCGAAATTCTGCTGCAAACTCGATCGGACGTTTCTGCGGAAATAATTTTCCAAATGGGGGAACGATAACATCAACTCACAACTCCTTTTACATTTGGATTAGAATCCAGTCCACGGCATCCCACTCTGGTTTTGCTCTAAACTGGACTTCCGTTGATCCAGGTAAGCAACCCAATCATTTTTACAAACCTTTCAAATAAAATATTCACAGTATGCGGAGGAACGATACCATTCGAGTCACATGGAATTTTAACATCACCAGGATTTCCTGGAAAATATCCAAAAAATCGGTAGGTTTTTATTTCACATATTGTTCCACAATATCTCTTATAATAATTGGGAATAATTTCAGTGATTGCTATTGGTATTTAAATGCACCTTATGCAAAAAGATTACAATTACACTTTTTCACACTGGAAATTGGAAACAGTTCAAATTGCAGTACAGATTATGTCAAGGTAAATTTCTTGCATTTACTACATTGGTACATTCGAAAAACTTTGACCAATTTTTATAGGTGTACGAAGGTGAATCAACAAGTCAACTGTTGGCACAATACTGCAACACGTCACACCCCGAACCACTCGTATCTTCCGGTCCAAACGCAGTCATATACTTCCATTCCGACAGTTCCGATACTTTCTCTGGATTCCAAATTGCTTACTCTGCTGTAGAAGGTATTCCAGGATGTGGTGGAATATATACTGGAAATTCTGGCAGTTTATCTTCTCCGGTTCTTAATGGCCAATATCTTCCAAACTTAAATTGCGAATACAAAATTTCAACGTTGGAGAAGTCTAGATTAAGAATTACATTTGAGACATTTGATTTGGAAGGCGAATCCAGTTGCTATTACGATTCCGTTCAAGTAAAATTAAATGTCGTTTAAGGTATGCCAGTTGATAGTTGCGTTTTAGATTTACGAGGGAACCACGACTGAGGGTCCACTAATAGGTCGATACTGTGGACAAACTTTACCAGGACCTTACACGTCAGTAGGAAATCACTTATTGATAGTTTTCACTACAGATTGGGGCGATAGTGGAGCAGGTTTTCGATTAAGATACGAAACAAGTAAGGAATTCTACTGCAATACAATTTCCAAGAAATACGATATTTTTTCTTGTAGTTTGTGGTGGAGTTTATACGGAACCTTCGGGTGTTATCGAATCACCTGGTTATCCGGACTTGTATAAACAAGATCAAATCTGTATTTACGAAATTATGCAACCGTTAGGAAAATCGATTACTTTGGAGTTTGTCGACTTTGAAATGGAATCGAGTTATTTCGATGATTGCATGTTCGATTTTGTGGAGGTTGAGGAAAAATTACTATAACTTAATATTAATTGTACAATAATATTCCTTTTTTTTTTGTAGATACATGATGGAGAAAGTGAGAATTCGACCCTTGTTGGTAAATATTGTGAGCAACGCCCTCCAGCAATTCAATCGACTTATAATATTTTATGGATCAAATTTGAAAGCGACTCCTCTATAAGCCAAAAGGGATTTAGTGCAAATTATACTACAACAGATATGGGTAGGTGATATATTAATAATCCAAAAACAGGATTTTCCAAGTCAAAAATTTGTGCTTCAAAACTTTCCAAAACACTTTCATAATAATGTTTAACAGGCTGTGGTGGAATACTGAGGAATAAATCAGGAAGTTTTGAAACTCCAAGAGAAGGAGGCAGCTACCCAGAAGGTTCAAATTGCACATGGATTATTGTTGCTCCCCCAAGTTACATCATCGAATTATCATGGTCCTCTTTTGAATTGGAATCGACTAGTTCCTGCTCGTTTGACTACGTGGAAATATTTGGAAATTACAGCAACGACGAGAAAATTGCTAAATATTGCGGATCAACTTTGCCACCTACACTCACGAGCACATCGAATATTTTAACCGTTAAATTTATTTCCGATATATCGATTAATTATGATGGATTTGTAGCAAATTATGTGTTTATAGATGAAAGAACGGGTAATTACACATAATATTAAATTTGTTATAATATCATAAATGTAGTAATAAAAACTTTGTTTCAGTGTGTGGTGGAAGATTTCACGGTAGCTCTGGAGTCATCAAGAGTCCATCTTTTCCATCAAACTATCCAGAAGATCGAGAATGTACATGGATTATTGGCACTGCAAATGGTCAACAAATAATGCTGCATGCTTTGAATTTCACCTTGGAAAACTCCACCCAATGCAGATTTGACTACTTGGAAATTAGGTTAGTAACGCAGAAAACAAGAACATAATAATAGCGTTGAGTTTAATTTTTAGAAATGGAGCTTCTGCAACGTCTCCCCTAATTGGAAAATATTGCGGAAACAGCATTCCCAAAGACATACCATCGCATACTAATTATTTATACGTTTTCTTTAGATCCGATATTTCTTTGTCGTCAACAGGCTTTCGGTTTAGTTGGGATACTACCGCAACTGGTAAAAATTATAAGGTAGCGGTAGACGTATAAATTTCTAATTTTTCTTTAGGCTGTGGAGGAATTTTAACTTCGCCAACTGGAACTCTTATGTCTCCAAATTATCCAGAGCCATATAGTGAAAATACCAACTGCAAATGGAGGATCTCAGTTAACGCAGGTTCTCGTATTCGACTAAATATGACAGACCTAAACTTAGAGACCCACTGGACCTGCAGTATTGATTACGTTCAGGTAAAATTAGTTCAAATCTCTGCAAAATTATAGAAGGGGAAAGTTGATTTCAGATTTTCGATGGGCCTAATGAACTATCGCCATCGCTGGGAAAATTCTGCAATCACGATGAACCAATGCCAAACATAACATCAACTTCAAATCATTTAACAATAAAATTTGTGTCAGATGTTAGCATACAAGGAAGAGGATTTTCTTTGGAATATTCGTCAGGTAGAAATATCTCTAGATATATTTTCAAATAACAAATATTTTATTGTAGTTTGTCAAAATCTCATCAAAGGCTTCAGAGGTGTTATCGAAAGTCCAAATTATCCAAACAAACCAAGAGAACAAGATTGCGATTGGAAAATTCTAGTTCCAATGGGAAATAAAATAAATCTGACATTTACCGCTTTCGACATTAATAATTATGATAATCCTTCGGAAGACACTTGCACGCCTGATTATTTAAAAGTACCAAGTCGGTTAAGTTTTGAAAACTCACTTATTTATTTTATTTCTTAGATAGAATATAGAGGTTCAGAACTTGATATGGTTACTTTGAGAACTTACTGTAATTCCAAGCGACCGTCACTTTTAACTGTGGATTCCAATTTTGCCGAAATTATTTTTAATAGCAATGAATATCAACAAGGAGGAGGTTTTCGTTTTGAATGGCAAATTGAAGGTATTTTGAGAATATTTTTCTAAATTTTTGTTTATAATTCAAACAAAATATTCCAGGGTGTGGTGGTATATTAACGCGTCCAAACGGAATTATCAAAACTCCTAATTATCCTAATGGATATCCAGAGAATACTCGGTGTGACTGGATAATCCGAAGTGACTACGGTTTAAGCATTGAGTTTACATTTACAGCCATCGATTTTGAGAAATCATATGAATGCAATTTTGATTACGTCATGGTATCAACCACTTTCCACTCCATTAGTTTGTTTGTACGTAACCATAACTTTTTTCCAGATTACAAATGGTCCTAACGAAACATCGCCGTTACTTTCAAAGTTTTGTGGCAAAGGTACCAAACCAGTGGTAGTCACAAGTTCGGGCAACGAAGTTTTTGTACGATTTCAGAGCGATTCTTCATATAAGGGAAAGGGATTCCTTGCCAATTATACCACTCTACCTACCAGTATGCAATTCATCATTTAACCCTATTTTCTCAAAAATCTATTTTAATTTAGAATGTGGTGGAAAGCTATCCGGTATTTCTGGATCATTTACTTCACCTAATTATCCCAAAAATTATGACGCTAAAGATCGTTGTGATTGGTTAATAGAAGTAGAAGAGGGACACGTGATTGATTTAGTATTTGAAGATATTGATCTCTCTGGCGGTTGTACTAATAATTATATTGCGGTAATAGGAATTTATCTTGAATAACTGGAGTTAATTTTTAACTTTAGGTTTACGATGGACCCTCATCTGATTCTTTTCTACTTGAAAGTATTTGCAGCATCTCTTCTGGAAACTCATCCATTAAATCATCATCAAACGCCATTCTGGTTATTATGTCAACAAGTGATTATTATACTGCAAAAGGTTTCTCAGCAACATACTATACAGTAAGTAAAGCTCTCTGCCGTAAGTTATGTTATTCTACAGTATTTTAGGCATGCGGAGGTTATATTACAACCAACGACACCGGATTAATTCGCTCAACAGATCCTGTATTCTATGCAAGAGATACGAGCAATTGTTCTTGGTATATCGTTGCATCTGATCCATGTAAGACCAATTTTTCATTTTTAAAACCTTTTATTATAACCTTCATCAACTTATAGCACAGCACATTTGGCTAACAATATCACACATTCACATGGTAGATCCAGAAGGAAAGATCGAAATATACAACGGAGACAGTAAAGGAGCTCCCTTGGCTGCAACGTTAACCGAAGATAAATTGCCACCACCGTTTACCAGCGTGGGCAACGCTTTGCATATTCAACTAATCGGTTACTCCATGGATTTTATAGCGACGTATACTGTTTTAGACTCACGTAACTTAATTTCTTATACCTTATTTCCATAAACAGTTTCGTTGCATTAAAATACTTAATTCCAGTTTGCGGAGGAGTTTTCTCAAAATCCAATGGTTACTTTGCTACGCCGAATTATCCAAATCCGTATCCAATCGAAATTCAATGTGAATGGACCATTCAAGTTGCACCTGGCAACCAAATATCACTCTCGTTCAACAACTTCGAACTAATTTCATCGGAAAATTGTCATATGGATTATTTAGAGATAAGGGAAAATAATGGTACTGGAAAATTATTAGGCACATTTTGTGATGGTATGCCTACAAACATCACGCAAGTAGGAAATTTATGGTTACTGTTTCAAAGTTCTAAAATTCCTGGCGACGACTCCGGCGCTACAGCCAAAGGATTTTTAGCCGAATACTCATTAAGTAAAGAGATTTTAGCTACTCGGCTTAATTTTAATTTTTTGTTATTTCAGATCACGCTACCGAATTGTCAGGACCAACGGGACAATTAGCTTCACCTTTATATCCAGATGTTTATCTACAATCTGATACTTTTACTTGGAGAGTTACTGTTAAGCATGGAAAGCTTATCTCTATTACGTTTAAGGAATTTAACGTCGAGATGGAATACCAATCGGAATGTTACTTTACCTATTTAGAGGTACATAAAATATGTAAACTATGAAATTTTTTGGTCTTAAACTTTGACACAAATTGTTTAGATTTTTGATGGTTATGATGAGGAAGCTCCAAAATTAGGAGAACTATGTGGTGTAGCTCTTCCAGATCCGATTAAGACTTCATCTAATGTTGTTTATATAAAAATGTCTTACGATAACGTTCGTCAAGGTTCCAAGTTCTTGCTGGAATGGTCTCAAATGGATATAGCTTCAACGGGTCCGGTTATTCCAAAACCAAAAGGTTTGTTCAAAGATTATGGTTGAAATTATTATTACTTGTGTTCTAATTCGGAGATATCTAATATCTACATATATGAGGTGACGATAGATAGATGGGCAATTGGTACTAAACTTGAAGTTCGTTGATTAACAATACGTTTTTATGTACAGGTTGTGGTTCCAATGGAACGATTCAGATATTCAATTCGACCAATTACAATCTTACTTCTCCTGGTTATCCCAATGGTTATGCAGAAAATTTAAATTGCGAATGGATATTTTCCACAGCACCCGACTATCATTTTGCATTAAATTTTATTAAAATTGATTTGGAAAACATAATAGAAGAATGCATAATGGATTATATAAAAATTTATACCGGCATTGATGGAACGGAGAATTGGGATTTAGTTAAAACAGTTTGTTTGCCAAATAGCACACTCCAGAGTGCAATTACAACTGGTAATTTAATGAAGGTTGTTTTTCATTCGGACAGTTACAGTAACGGTACTGGATTTAACGCATTAGTTAGTCAAGGTGAGAAAAATTAATATTTAAGAAAAAAACTAGTAATTTGTTTTTTTAGCATGTGGCGGCTCTATAAAAGGATTGCCTAATGGTGTATTGAGAGTAAATGAATCTAAGAATATTGATCATCAAACAGTGAGTACTTATTTTGGGAGGATTTAAGGAATAAACTTCCAGACTCCCCATCTTCTCTACCCTTCTTTCTGTATATCTATAGATTACATATTTTTCAGTGTCAATGGAACGTAACAGTACGTCCTGGAAGAACCATAAATGTAAAATTTGAAAACCTGAATTTATTGAATATAATAAAAGATTCACCCTGCACTAATTATGTTTTGGTAAATTTTCAAAATCGTGCTGAATTGTAGAAATCCCTAAATTAATATTTTGCAGCTTAAAAATGGACTTTATCCAGATTCTCCAATTTTAGGCATAGGAAAATATTGTAACGACACAATCCCCCCACCTTTAGTGACGACGGGAAATTATTTATATGTCTTGTTTAATGGAGTAACGTCAACGGTAAATTTTGACTAGAAGTTGTCATTCGCTGTATAAACGTTTTTGTGATTTAGAACTTCAGCTTAACATATGAAGAAGTATCCCAAGATTGTGGCGAAACTATTACTTTATCGACATTACACAATACTACCTACATAAATTCCCCCAACTATCCCAACATCCCGCCTCCATATTCTGAATGCTTTTGGACAATTGTGGCACCACCTGGAGAATCATTGAGGTTGGACTTCCAGGACAGATTCGATGTTACACATTCTAAAAAGTATGTTTATTTGTTGTATAGTATTTGTTGTGATAGCAGAATTTTTTCAGTTGTATACAAGCTGGAGTGGAAATTCGCGATGGTGGTTCAAAATATTCACCAATTTTGCAAACATACTGCGATAGTTTACCTAACTCGACGTTTTCCAGTGATAACATGATGACAATAAAGTTTTACACTAACGTTGCCGATCCAAAGAATGGGTTTAAAGCTGTAATTACTATAGGTAACGTGGGATTCGATTTCAGGAAATGTTTATTAACGATTTCGGTTTCAGCTTCGTGTGGTGGAACAATTCGATCAGATTATGCAGAGCTGCACTCGCCTTATTTTAATGTAAAATCCAAGTTTCCTCAAAATGCTAACTGTGGATGGAATATTATAGGGCCTCGCAATCATTACTTAATTATAAATTTTAATACTCTTGATTTAGGTTATTCTTCAACATGTTATGACGATTACGTGTCAATTCAAGAAATATTTAATATGAACGGAACACGTGAGTTAAGTCAACGCAAAGTCACAGCTTCTATGACAGAATATTTTTCAGTGAATAACGTAGGAAAATATTGTGGAGACGACCTCCCAGGTGAAATTAGGATTGCTAGTAATGAAGCGTTCGTTCGTTTTGTATCTGGAAATTATCTAACAGACGCTAAAGGCTTTAGTTTAAGGTTTAATTCCAGTCGGGACGGTGAGCTCCATATTTATAGGTTCTGAATTGACATGTAATGTGATTTTTATATTAGAATGTGGTGGTAAGCTAAATATGGATTCCGGATTTATACAATCGCCAGGTTATCCACAATCTAATTTCGACGAAAGAGAATGCGAATGGACAATTACAGTTTCCGAAGGACGCAGGGTAGCATTAGAATTTTTGGATTTTGACATGGATGACACATACGGAAATGGATTGTATATTTGCCAAGACATAAATTATAATTCGGTTATAGTTTCTCTACCGGATGCTAACCACACTACTCTGGTTAAATCTAGCAGCAAGATTATGCAAATTTGGTACTGGTCATCACATGCTAATTCTCATAGAGGATTTCGAGCACGTTTTACGTCCGATGAACCAACAAGTAATAAAAACCAATTGATTTATTTTTACAAAATTTTTATAACCATATTTTAGTTTGCCAAGGCAACTTTAATCAAAGCAATGGAGTAATCACCAGTATAACTAATGAAACATCTTATTTGTGCTTTTGGAGACATTACCAAAATATCAACCTAAATCAAACTTTATCTATGGCAATTTCTTTGAGTTACAAAAACGACTTATGTAGAACACCACCGGATACGTTGGTAATCAGTGCTGGTTTGTAACATATTTTTATGAAATCTTTTAACTTTACTAGATATCCAATCAAACCCTCCAGTTTTCCTCTAAATCCGTTTTGCATTGTATTTGGAAAAACACAGAATATTCCTGCAGTGTTTAAAATATCTTGAAAATTTATTAACGTTGAAATTCAGAGAAAAGTTTCCAATTTGTTTACTAACTTTTTAGACGATGAAAAAGATCTAATAGCAAGGTTCTGTGAATCTCTTCCACATCCAGTAATCGTAAGATCTCCCTATGCTGTAACACAAATCATGGTAAGTGATACATGAATGGGTTAGGTACTTGTTCTAATCTGATTTATGGATACCCAGACACAGAAAAGAAACTTCGACTACCCCCTGCACTACTCCATAAATTACACAACTAATCCATGCGGAGGTATAATACATAACGAAGAAGGCGACATAACAACTCCAGGATTTCCTAACAAATACTCGGGAGCGATTGAATGTGCCTGGTTGATAAAATTACCAAGCGATCAAAAAATTAAAGTGAATTTTACGACGGTTAATTTAGACGAAAACTGTGATTACCATTACATTTCCATTTATAATGGAGGATTTAGAAAAAGTCCAAAGCTTGGTCAGTTTTGCCAAAACAATAAACCAGGCTTAATTATTTCTCAATCCAATCAGTTGCTTATCGAATACCACGCGGACGAAAAAAGTAGCGGCACAGGATTTAAATTCCATTACGAGCCAGTTATGGGCGGTAAGTAAATAAATTTTGACCTATCTTTCTTATGATTTGTTCTTTTTTAAGGTTGTAGCGGAACGTTCCATGATAAATCACGCATTATCGAAACCCCGTCTTATCCCAACAACTACCCCAATAATAGCGAATGTAATTGGGAAGTTATGGTTAAAGATGGTTATCATGTGGTTTTCGAATTTATAGACAGATTTTATATAGAAGAATCTGAAAATTGCAAAAATGATTTTGTTGAGGTTATTTCCTTCCAATATTGTATAAATGTCTTTTATTTAGTTTTTAATTTTTTAGCTATGGGATTACGTTGATGATCAATACAAATCGGTTGGAAAGTTTTGTGGACGAAATGTGCCACCAAAATACAATTCAACCTCAAATAGAATGAAAATATTATTTAGGAGTAATGAAAATATTAGAGCAAGCGGTTTTAAGGTTCTTATTTATTTAATTTTAAGTATACCGGGTGATACCCCGTATAACTGAGGTTGAAGAAATGTGTGGCAATGGTAATCAGGAATCATATATTATTTACCACGTTTGATGTATTTATGTTCTGGTGTGAGGTGTGTCACCCGGTGTACATTATGGTATCATCTTCCTCTAACAGAGACGGTCATAGCTTTTAGTTAAGTGCGTCTACTGCTGATGTGAAATGGTCGGATCGAATCCGGGTAAGGTAAGAACTTTATTCTGACCGTCTCTCCTCGGAAAGCAATGGAAAACCACCATGGTAATCTGCCATGAAAGTTCATCTCGAAATGAAAAAATGTAGGTATTAAACTTCCCGTGGTTCGGAGCCCACGTTAATCAAGTAGGTCCTTTATGTATGTGAAAACACATTGAACGCATATAACATGCAAGGAATAGGTTGGACCGTGACGCTACTCTAGAGAGGCATATCGACTGAGGGGAAGGATTATCTTCCTCATTCGTGATGCCTTTTTGATAAAATCACCGTGATCCATCTCTTCCTTTGCGTTTGATATGAGTTCGAATTATTTACCCATCCATAGAGGATCTACTCGTTTAAAATGGGCTCCGACCCACGGGCTGAGTAATGCACTTCATTTCGAGACGAGCGTTCATAACAGATTACCTGCACGGTTTTTCATTGCCTGCCAAGGAGATACTTTTGGAATAAAGTTTTTACTCTGCTAAGCTATGAACGTCGCCACATTGTGGTATACTATGGTATAGAGCACGTTATAGTATACCAGCTTCTAGTTAAGTGTCTTTCTTTATGAATAATACCAAAACGTTCTATTTCTAAATGGTTATAAATTATAAATCAGTTTGCAATATCCACTATTAATGCGATTTTAAAATTTTTAATATTGGTATCTGAACATTTTCAGGCTAAATGGACGATCGAATGTGGTGGCACTTTTGAAGCTACTCAGCAAACCAAGTATATTGTAACTCCAGGTTATCCAAACGCTTATGTCAATAATTTGGTGTGCTCTTACAACATTACATCTGTCGGAAATTACGTAAATGTAGTATTTGAAGATTTCAATTTAGAACTTGGTACTCTCTGGAAATATTTTCATATATTTGGTTCAATATAAGCAATCTTTCAGATCCTCGTTGTGCATATGACAACGTAACCATAAAAAGGTCAGCATACCAACAAGACATGTATTATTATGATACAGAAATTTCAACTTCAAGAAGTTTAACACGACCTTATTGTGGTCGAGACTTACCTGCACCTTTGCACATACGCGATGGCGTTATAATCAAATTTGCAACAGATCCATGGGTTGTTAAGAAAGGCTTTAAATTGTCTTACATAGTTGAAAGTATTTGCTGAGGTAAGCAGTTTTTAAGCAAAATTATATTTTACTATTTTCAGGTTGTGGTGGTGTAATCACGGTAGCTTCTCAGATAGCCTCTCCAACCAGCGAAATTAATGGCGTTCAGGCTTATTCAAATTATTTAAAATGCTTTTGGAATATAACAGCACCCGAAAACAGAAATGTAGTGGTCCGGTGAGTACTTTAATTTTGGATGACTAAATTCCTTTGAAAAAAATACTTTACATTGCAGATTCACCCAATTGAATTTGGAGTACAACGACGAGTGTCGTCACGATTTTATTGGTGTTTACGATGGAACCTCGTTTAACGAGAGCACAAGGTTAGCTAAATTATGTGGAAACTTGACAGCCAATCCGCCTATTATCACATCCAAATCTAATTCCATGATTTTGTATATGGCAACAGACCATTCCATTTCTTTAGAAGGATTTAAAGCTGAAGTTTACTTTACTTATGGTAAAAATCAAGTTCACCTTTTTGCAAGTGACTAAACTTAAATTTACAGGCCCTACGGTTGGTTGTGGTGGAACGATTCTAGTTAACGACACCACAATAATTGAAGGTCCAGTAGGATTACCACATTTAGAGTGCCACTGGGAAATAACCACCCAGAAAGACAATGTTTTAAGAATTCATTTTAACCAACTTCATTTGGACCCTTGTTCCGAAAACAGAACCACGACAGTTGGACAACAAACATGTGGATGTGATACACTTGAGGTACTTCAAATATTAAAATGGAGGTGAGTGATTTTAATCCTTTGATGTTTAGATTCGAGACGGAGGTGCTTCAGTATCAGAACTAATAACTCGTTTATGCGGCAATAATATGCCACCCGATATTAGAACGTCCAGCCACTCCGCTTGGATTCGACTTAACACAATTCAGTCATCGACTACTAAGCCGTTTAAGGTTACGATTCAAAAAGTTCCATGTAAGTTAAAATCGGTCAAAACAGAGACAAAACTGAAAAATTTCACTAATATATTTTAGCAATATGTGGACCCTCTTCTTTAAATGTAACCAACGACACGAAAGTTATAACCTCTCCATTATATCCAAACTCATATCCTGATAATGTCAGATGCAACTGGATATTGAAATCGGAAAATTATGGAGATTTGCTGGATTTGCATTTTACGGATTTTGATTTAGTAAATGTTACGGATCAAGAATTTATGAGCGAGGCATGCACAAGTGACAGAGTCGAAATTGCTGATCATGTATGAATTTTATATTTAATACATACACAATAATATCTTAACTTTGTTTTTTCTAGAACAATAAGATTATTTCGGAAGGTTTGGGAACGGCTACTGTTTTTGCTGGTTCGACACGACCTGAAGTATACACTGTAAGTAAAAATGTCAAAATATAGTGGTACAACTATCGCTCGATGTTTTAAAGATGTCGCAGTCTCCTATTGGTATCCACCCATACTGTGGTAGACATGCACTGTCTTTCGATTACTACAGTGGACAAAATGAAGCTATCGTTTCATTTATCAGTGGTGCCGGAAGATCTCACGGAAAAGGATTTAGAATGGAATATCGAATTGCAGGTTAATAATTTTATTAAGCGAATTTAAGGCTTTGACGTCTGATGTGTGTGGTCGCCCACGTAGGGGGACCTTGGACATAAGGAATTGTACTAGGTGGATTGTAAAATTGTCAACCCACTAAACTACCCAATAAACATTTTAGCCTGCGAATAGCCTGTAAATAGCCTGTAAAGTACCTGACAGGCTATTTACAGGCTATTCGCAGGCTAAAATGTTTATTGGGTAAGCTAAGCTATGATCGTCACGTTAATAAGGTTTTCATTTTTAGGGTGTAATAGAAATTATTCATCAGCACTTGGTCGAATTAGAAATTCAAATTTTATGAGCAACTGTGATATCTCTATTAATGTTCCTGCAAATAATACAATTTCCTTGTATTTTATGAACTTTATGATGTATGATATGACGTCCGAATGTTCAAAGAATGGTATGCAGGTACCGTCATTTTAATATTATCTTGAGTTTGAGCAACCTCAATGCAATCAAAATTTTAGATATACGACGGTGACTCAAGAAGTGATACTCTACTGGCGACGTTCTGTGGCTATGAAACACCCAATTCCATCTACTCAAAAAGTAATAAATTATTTATTCACATCTACAATGATGCCACCACGTCTGCTTATTATGATATGCTATACACATCGACTAATGAAGGTGAGATTTTATAGGTCCGGCTTTTCATCACATCATCACTTATATCAATGCGTGGTTCAATTCACCACCTGGTAAAAAAATATAGGTAAAATAATACTGATGTACGTTTATATACGTAAGGGGAAACTAATAATATATCGAAGTACCCATATGAATTTATTATGGACAAAGTGGTCCAGGTTCCACTTTGTTTACCTACTAGGTTCGATTAGCTTGTTAATTTTAAAAGTTGAAGTTTCATAGGGGTAATAATTTATGAATTCTATTTGCATTATCGTAGGAATTTCAAATTTACTATTTAATTTATGTTAAACTTACATTACAGGTAAAGGATGTGGTGGTGTTTTTTATAACTACATCGGAAAGTTTACCAGTCCGTTGTATCCAGCAGTTTATAGAGAAAGGAAAACATGTACTTGGGAAATTCTAGTTCCGCAAGGAATGCAAGTGATGCTTAAATTCTCAGGTGGGATTAAAATCAAATAATTTTTATCCAAAATTTTGACTAATTTTTTTTTTCTATTTTAAGTTTTCGATGTGGGAGGTGTGTGTACTCAAAATTATGTGGACGTGAAAACGTTCCATCAAGATAACAGCGATTCGACTACTCATCATTTCTGTTCTTCGGTAAGTTTTGTTTTCTGACAAATTATACTGCAATAAATTGAAATAACAAAATTACTTACAACAATTTTACAAAAGGACAATCCTGCAATCTTGAAGTCTGAAAACAATCACATGTCTCTTTCATACACTACTACTGCAAACAACGGTGGATCGGGATGGGTTGCCCATTTCGTAGCTGTAAACGCAGGTAATAATTTTTTGATAAAAATTTGTATAGTAGTAATTACAAAATTTGTTTTAAGGTGCCGACGTAAAATGGGAATATTAAGTCCTTCAATGTGCTCAAAGAAATTTATGATATAAAATTTATAATGTAAAAAATGTAAAATTAGTGAATTAAATTTGAAATAAATGTAGTATTTATGGTTATTTTTATTGCCTAACCAAAGTTAAACTCTCCTGAAGAATAATTCATTCTATGATTTGACGATAAAATTACGGATTTAAGCTTTTATTGTTAATCGTGATAGCCAAGCTGCGAGGTTTCCGGGAGAAATCATTCTTAATGCAAAGAAAGTTTAAACTAAAACGAACGAATGCCAAGGCAGAATCCTCGAATTGAAAAAAAAGTGCAAGTAGGATACCGGAAACTGTTTGTGGAGGGAAAGAAGTTTGCTTCTATAGCAATAAGCAATAGCTATGAAAAATGAAATAACAAGGACAGAACTACCGCCTCGTCTCAATCGAGACATAAAGCGAAATGAAAAAGGATAATCTGGCACTAAATAAGGAAAAACGAAGGCAGAGTCTGAACATAAACGTCCCAACACTACAGAAACATGAAGAAAGTAGCCAACGAGGTTATAAAGTACGTCTTATATGTAGCAGCATCTCAAGAACTAACTAAGATGGAAACAGCTTGGTGAAATGTAACAATAGAAACACACTATTCTTTTCTGGAGAAAGAAAATAGAGCAGAAACGGCACCGGTTTCGCTGTGATGAGCAAATTCATCAAAAATGTATTATTTTGTATTACCAACCATGATACCGTTATAGAAACCAGCAGAAGACAGAACAAGAGGAAGACCTAAGATCAGGTGGTGGGACCACGTGATGGACGGCATGACAGTGAGGGGTAAAATAATGAATGTATAAGGCAAGGAAGGGAATCGTCATGATCGCGACAATACAAGAAAAATTATGAACAACTTAGGAACAAAATACATCTATTTCAGTTGAAACTTGTTACATGATGAGTGATCTTCCTTTCCAAATGGATGTTCCCCACTCCCAGCGCACACAAAAAAAAAAAAAATAAAGCTTGAAAGGAAATAAAAATAAATTACTATCAGAAAACAGGGTGTAGCTCTTTCTTACCTTTCTTTTTAGAAATGCAGCTCCGGCAACTCAAAAAATAACTGGGCGCAGGTAAGGAACTCGAAACGCAAAATAAACGAATCAAGTTGACGCCACCCGTTTTATTATTCTAGTAGAAAATAACGGGAGAAGTTGATCAAAACGTGCCTCAAGTAACATTCTTTGCTGGCTATTACCTGCAAAATGTATATTTTGCTGACAGGCAGCTGCCAGTTAGCTGGCAAGCAACGTTTGCAGCTTCTTTGGCTATTGCTGTAATTTTGCTGTTACAGTAGCCTGCAAGGTACTCATTTACAAGTTGCTGTAAGTTTACTATGACAGTAGCCTAGCATGAGGTACTTCGAAATTGATTGCTACAAGGGCTTATCGGAAAAAATCACTTTAACCTCTTTAGGAAGGGGAAGATGAGATTAGGAATATTAACACATAATTATGTTCAGAGTGCATTAAAGAAGATCGCGATGCGCATAGTTCATCTGATGTTGAAACTTCCAATCTCTTTCTCTGAAGAACTTTCAGTTAAATGCAACTTGTTAGCCTGATATTAGATGAGCTATATTAAATCCGTATAAATAAATGTGCACAGGTTTAAATGCAACAACCTCAATTATTTTATCGTGTTATTTTATTTTAAATAAATAAAATTATTTTTAACACCAAGAGTTTCTGGATTGCTGTGACCATATTTTCACAAATAAAATCCACTGCACAACGTTTTCCGTTTTCAAATATGCTACCTTTGAAATATTAATTGGCTGCAATTTAATAAGTTATTTCACTATTATAATATTTGTACAAGATGGGCTGAATACTGTACAATCACACAGAAAACAGTGGGCTTTAGTGTCGATTACTTATTACTCTACTGCCGATTTCGGCGTCGAATTTTGGCATAAGTTCATATTATCATTCGTAACCTAATACTTTTAATGCCCCTCGTATTATCAAATACTCATCAATTTATTATTAACTTGGGATATAAACGTAATTTGAAGTTTGTTTATAAAATTAAGTGCTATGAAAATCATGCTGAGTTTATAAAAATGACAAAATGCAAAATATCAATTATCTTGAATTGTCTTCTTATGAAGGTTCCGTCTTATGGCGAGTTCGGACCACAGTAAGTGAAAAAATGAAAATGAAATTTATTTAAAACTTAATCATTTCAGGCCTCGAATAATACCTTCAACGGGACATTTAATTTTAAATTCGGCGGAAAACAAAGATATCCATTTTGTTACAAAAGGAACGGGAAAAATTAAGTTAAATGATGGCGACATGACTGATGCTGCCAGTTTGGTAAGCAATAAATTTTTTTCATTCTTTAGAAAACATTAAATCGTTTTTTCGACTTGAATATCGTTATATTTCCTATAGAATATCATTTACTGAAATTAAAAAGTAGTAATATATTGAGGTAAAATAATTAATTTCTTAAATTCGGACTTATAGAGAGGAAATGCAACAGATATGTTACATAAAATAAATAGCGAATATTACGACACCTTGGTTCAAGTCCAGAGTCTAAAACGGTCATTGGAAGGAAATCGAGGTATTTTAATGAGAGTAACTAATCTCGAAATTGGACACAATAATTCCAACGGTTCCATTGTAAGTTCGTGAAATCAAAATGTAAAATTCTACGTTACCATTTTCTAACAGGGACAACAAAATGAATATGTCACCTCGATATTAAACAGAAGAATGCGCATAATGGAACGAAACCTAAATCGATTGCTAGCTTTACTAAGAACAAATGAGTGCAGCGCAAATCCGTGTCAAAATGGTGGTACTTGTCAAGATATGTTTAACGGTTATTTGTGCCATTGTCCCGAAGGATGGGAAGGAACAAATTGCGTTCGAGATGTTAACGAGTGCGCTAGATTTACTGGAACCGATTTGAGGTGTCAAAATAGTGCTACATGCTTAGATAAACCAGGATAAACCAGGGACATATGAGTTGATAGTGGAATATAATTATAATATATGATAGTGGAATAGTGGAAAGTAATATAATTTTTTCAAGGTGCATTTGTAATACCGGTTGGTATGGAATCCATTGCACCCAGGAAAGCGCCAGTTGTTCTAGCGGTTCTTCCACAGAGCTATGTGGTAACGGAATTTGTATACCACAGGGCCACAGCTATACCTGTTTTTGCAATCAAGTAACCGCTGAGATAATAATACGAACTTTTTTCCAAATCTATACTTTTCAGCGTTAAACCAAAGAAGGAAAAAACCCTGCATGTCTCAAAGACGTAGACGAATGTGCTTCGACAACCAGACTCGCGTGTTCTGTTGATCCGCCCGTTAGTTGTATCAACGTACCTGGATCATTTTATTGTGGAAGTTGCTCTGAAAGTAAACTCCTGCAGAAACTTTATAGTTGTCGCGGTACACCATAACTATTCATAAAATTTTAGGCTATTCGGGAATAGAACATTGTACTAATATTAACGAGTGTGAAATATTCAACGGAGGGTGCAGTGTAAATCCAATGGTTCATTGCATTAACACACGTGTAATCAACATTTTGCCAAAATCTTAAATTTACTTAACAATTTTATATCGATTTTAGGGTTCACGGGTATGTGGTTCATGTCCACCTGGATACGTAGGTGATGGAACATCGTGCACATTTCAGGGTGTATGCAGTCTCAACAACGGAAGATGTCATGCATTTGCTCAATGCCGCGACAATCCAAGTAATGTTAAAAAATTTTGATGCGAAGTTTTAATTATCACTTGACTTTTTTAAAGGGATCAGTTCAACGTATGTTGAATGTATTTGTCCACCTGGATATTTTGGAACCGGGATAGGCCCGTCCGGATGCACAAGATCGCTAACTCAAAATCCCTGTTATGCTATAATCCGTGTTTACATGGAACCTGTGAGGCAAATCTGTTGATGGGTACTTACATTTGCCACTGCAATCAACAATTCATTGGTAAATAATGATCAAGTTGGTTTGAAAAACCCTCAAGCAAAATTTTACAGGAACCAGTTGTGATATTCGTAAAGATTCGTGTCAGCCTAATCCATGCTTAAATGGTGGAAGTTATGGTGAAGTATCAGGCTTGTCTTATACTTGCATTTGTGCCAATGGATACACAGGCTCCAATTGCGAAGAAGAAAGACAAGGTTAGGTGTTTCTGTGATTTTGGAATGTAAAAACTGATTTTAAAACTTATAGCCTGTGGAGGTCATTTGAGAGAATTTACTGGTGTACTAAAGTATCCTTCGACATCGAGTACGGTAAATAATGGTCCCATTAACTGCGTTTAGATTATTCAAACCAATAACTCAAAAGTTTTGAATATCACATTTACCGAATTTCACCTGGAAGATTCGCACAATAATTGTAGATCTAGTTGGTTGGAGGTAAGTTATTACACAAACAATAAAAATTAGAAATTCACGGAACAAGATTTTATCGGACAATGTAGAAATTCGTGAAACCATAATTTTACAAACTACTAATGAAAAGTTCCTCGGTTCAACTCTGGGCGCAGTCTAAAATTTTTTGACTGTCCTCCGTGCTTCGGAGGGCACGTAAAGCCGTGGTAAAGATGTAAGAACCAAATGGTCATAACGCGTCCTCCTTCTAGGATAGACGGCTCCGAAGTTTTATAACACATCCTGCTGTAACTAAGTCATTTTTACAAGTCCCTTTTCCTGCACTTTTAGATGTGCATTTCTGCGTATGCGCCGTCGTTACATAATATACAACTATTCTGTAAACACACCCGTAAAATTTCAAATTTTAAATCAACACTTTATTTATTAATTCATTTAATTTTCTTGTTTTGTTTTTGGTAGAATATTGTTTATATTTTTTTTTGTAATAGTAAAATACTCCTGTTTAAAACTTTAAAAATTAAATATAATTGACTATTAAACTGGACGAAGATAGAAAAACATCCGATAAGATATTCTTGAAAAGGAGAATTCGACATGGAGGCATTGTCTTCAAGATTGTTTCCTTGGCTTTGGAAGATGTTTACAAAAATTATTATCATGGAAAAAGAAAGGCATAAAAATTGATGGGTCGTACTTAAGCCATCTAAGATTTCCTGAGAATATCGGAGTATAAAGAGATGCTCCGCCAACTTAATCAAGCATCCAAGGCTTAAAGATTAATAAAGATAAAACCTAGATTATGACCTAAATATCATTACTGAGAACCACATAATTGAGAATGTCCCCGAATACATCCATTAGAGGGCGGTGGAGACAGACTAATGTTTGGTATCTCTTTGAAACTCAAAATCAGAAACGACGTGATTAGAGAAAGGACTGGGGTAACCGAAGTGCTGAAGTAGCGTTGGGCTAGGGATGAGGCACGGCAAGAGAAGGATCTATTGACACTAAAAATTATGCAGTGGCGATCAAGACAGACAAAGAGTAGTATGGGAAAAATGCAGTGACGACATTAAAAAAACAACAGCGGGTACAAATTGGCAACCGCTGGCGCAAGATGAAAAGAAGTGGAAGGAAAAAGGAGAGACAATAAACGGTTGAAGAAGATCTTGCTCCAAATTTACATAAGTTTAGGCTAAGTTACAATAAACATTTTAAATTCGTTTGGTGAATTTGTGCCGTAAATTTCCAACTGGGGTAAAAGCATAGGCTTGTTGTTGAAATTCTCCTGGAATATTTTTAAACTACAACTAAACACTTATGGAAAAGTGTTTCGATATGTAAACGTGGTAAATGTCATGAATATTTCAAATACATTTCAGTTATATAACAGTTACATTGCAGGTAAAGGATGTGGTGGTGTTTTCTATTACTACGTTGGTAAGTTTACAAGCCCGCTGTATCCAGCTGTTTATAGAGAAAGGAAAACATGTACTTGGGAAATAATGGTTCCACAAGGAATGCAAGTTAATTAAATTCTCAGGTGCGGTTAAAACAGTAATTTTTTCTTAAATTTTGACAAAATCTACCTTTTTCTTTCAGTGTTTGATGTCGGAGGTGTATGCACCCAAAATTATGTTGACGTAAAAACTTTTAATCAAGATAACAGCGATTCGACGATTCATCATTTCTATTCTTCGGTTAGTTTTCTAATAAATTGAGAAAAGAAAAGTAAAGGAACTTTATTATTTTCAAAGCACTTCATTGTAGCCTTTGATTTATGACAAGGGGCGTTGTCTTGTTGGAAGATATACTGTGGATTATCTTCTTCATACAATTTTAGCACGGATGCTTCCAAATGTCCTTCCAAAGTCTCAATATAGGTTGTAGAATTGATGTCCCTCGCATATTTTGACTTCTCCAGTGCCACTAGCTGCCATGGACCCCCATATCATTATGCTACCACCGCCAAATTTGACGGTGGGTATAACACAACGAGAGTTATAAGCTTCTCCTTCCCTTCTTCTTACATATTGTGCCCCAGGTTGTCCAAAAAGCTGAAATTATTACATTATAAAAGAGGTAATTTTACTTTTTATGTTCTATAGGCGTAAATAAACGATTTCTTTTATTCAATTATGAACGTTATTAAAGAAAAGACAATATAAAATACATCAAAATAAATATAAAACCAGTCTTCAATCGTCCAATTTTCATATTTTCTTGCAAAAGCAAGACGCTTTTTGATTTGATTCTGGTTCAAAAGTGGCTTCTTGCGAGCTTTGCGACCATGCAGTCCGACCGACTGTGGTCTTCTAACGGTTCTGTCAGAAATTGCAATTCCACAATGCTGATTTACTTCTCTGGCTAAATTTTTTGAAGTTAGGAATCGGTTTCTCAACGACCTGTTCTCTAAAATTCGATCTTTCTTCGAAATTGTGACTAGTTTTCTTCCAGTTTTTGGTCGATTTGCCAGAGAACCGGTATCGCGCTTTCGATTTAAAGTGGTTTGCACTGCACATAACGAACACTTTATTTGTTTTGCAATTTTCCGTTGCGATATCCCTTGTGAATGCAATAATACTATTTGACTTCGTTCATCAATAGTCAATTCACGTGTTTTGGACATGATGTTCTTTCTTACACTTACTAACAGTAAAATAAAATTTAAGTACTCCGTAATCTCTCCCTTTAAGTGCATTTAAAGTACCGTCAGGGTCAGGTAGTAGCAATAAAAAAAGGTTAAAATTTCGGGCGGAGGTAAATGTGCCACCAAATGTACCTGACCAGAAAAGGGTACCGGTAAATGTGCCACCGACCAAAAGGGTTCTTTAAATAAACACAGGTATTTGTGCCACTAACAGTGAAAAATTAAATTTTTTTTTGCCTTCGAATTTTGGGGTGTGCATTCGATAAGGAGGGTAATCCATCGTCAAAACCTACCCTTACGGGGCGCCGCTGCGCTCCGCTCCGCGTTGCACCCCTCCAGGGCGATTTTGACTCTGGTTACTAGGCTAAACATACGAGAAGGCGCCACACATCAAGAAAACCGGGATAAATAAAACCGGGATGTGAGAGACCCTCGAAATAGCATTAAAAAGTATAGTTGCGGTATGGGGCAGTAAACTATTACGTTTCACCCCCAAAAAATCGTGTAAAATCAAAAAATAATCGATGTTACATGTAGGAGATGCATCAGGTAGATGCCGTTTTCTCCGGTGGCACAAATACCTGTGTACTTTTAATATCCTAAATTCGTAGCAGGTAGAATAACATT
Source organism: Podabrus alpinus (assembly GCA_932274525.1). Taxonomy (NCBI): domain Eukaryota; kingdom Metazoa; phylum Arthropoda; class Insecta; order Coleoptera; family Cantharidae; genus Podabrus; species Podabrus alpinus. The sequence goes on from OW026452.1 coordinate 101,898,000, forward strand.
ACTGGTGGCACATTTACCACCGCCCAAAATTTCATATTTATTTAAAATTTAAATTGAAGAACCACAAATTTGGGTAAACTTTAAATTATAATCCTCTGAAAGGTTGCCAGGTATACATTTAAATAAAATAAATTATAAAATTCAGAACTGGCCTAATACTATTGACGAAAACGTGGGTGACCTAATACTTTTGGCCAAGGCTTATACTTATCGTATATTTGAACAGGCACTCGCCAAAAAAACATTATAAATTATACTACATGATCGTTTACTAAATAACCCTGATGGAAATGGCAGTGGTCATTCGAACTTCCGTTGTTTGTATAAACGTAATTGTTAAATTTTTTTTTCATGTAAATTTCTGCGAAGTTTAAATCTTCTTTGCTGTTACTGTAACGCACCAATCTTTCCATTTGTCAATTTAGATCACATGTTATGTGAAGGCTGTGGCCTGTTTTATACCTTACCACGAATTTTTTTATTTTTAATTTTGAAACGCATCATTTACTTCATACACACAAAATCATTATATTTATGATACATATATAAATATCGGAGCAAAACGTTATTGATATTTTTATACGTGTATGTCAACCAGGTCAACAACTAATCAAAATGAGATTGTTTTTAGTACTTTACATTTTGGTTATTTTATATGGAACAGTTTTGATAAGAACTTTTTCAATTATTTTAAGATTTTTCGGTAGAATATCAAAACTATTATTTTAGAAATTCATATTCCTTTATTTTACGCAATAGTCTCAATCTTATTGCTATTTATTACGTTTAATTTCTATATTCAATCAAGATTTCATTCCATTCGAAACATGGCAAATTTTTTCCATACAAAGTTTTGACTTTTCTCTTTACTATTTGTCTTTATAACTTAAGTCATTACTATTACACCTATATTATCTTCCTTTAAATATGCCTTGATTGACATGTTTTTTTTATTGACTATTGCACACATGTGTCACATGACTAACATCAACCAATGATATTTAGGGATCCGATCAATTCTAACCAATGGCGTTAGAATTACGCGATAATTGTTCAAGTTGCTTTGATAATTGTTCAAGTTGCTTTGATAATTGCACATATATGCTTCTTTTTGATAATTATGTACGTTTACTTTATATCATGTGATACATTTTTTATATGAAATAAAAATTCGCCGTCGGGAAGATTCGAACCTCGGATGTTCACATTGCTAACCATCTACTTTCGCCATTACGCCACGCAGCTGACATACAAGGTAATGCTTTAAATTATCAAATCTGCTACATAATAACCATAGAAACACTACTTCAATTATATTTAACCTCCAAATTCTAATGCGTGCAATAGTCTTACCGAATTTATTACGTGCATTATTGATTATCGTCCAATTTGACTACTTTGCTATATTCAAACTTTGTTGTCATTAGTAAATGTCCTCATGCTTCGCATTCGGACATTTACTTGACAACAAAGTTTTCATAGCAACGTAGTCAAATTGTTACCGATAATCAAAAATATATTATATTACTTATATATTATATTATTATAGCACTTAATATATTATAAGTGATAATAAATTTAGTTTTCGCTTTAACCGTATTTTTCAACTTCACAGTTAAATCAACACGATTACCATCTTATAGTTGAAAGAGCGAACCTCACATTCTGCAACAAATGCTATTTTAAAAACCCTAAAGTGAATTTTTATTACGTGACCAGATTCAACAAAAGTTTAAATGTAAGCGGCGATCTGATTCAAGATTTAGATGCAAACTTATTGACCGTAAGTGTTAATTCCTTACCTAACCTAAAATGATTAATCTCTCAAGAAAATCAATTTTTAATTTTAATAATTTTTATAGTTTCATTTGGAAGGAAGAAAGTTTCAAAGTAATGAATATCGATTGTTCCCATTTAATTATTTTGAAAATATTTGCAGTAGTTTTAGGATCAGACAATTTGGTCATACAATCGCGGAATTTGATACTAATTTTATTCCAACTTGTTCAATAAAAAAGGTGCGGCATGGTGCTGTAGTCGCCAACTTGACATATTGACATTATCTTTATTAATTTTATTTATAGGGACATTACTATGTCAATAAGATACTGTCCTCCAAAATAACCCTTAAATTGCCCCACGCTACTGGTGTGCCATTAAATGTCGTGATCTCGAGCCTCTAAATTTGACTAAGCACTTTTATAGAATAATACCAACAACCTATTTGCTCCGGTCCTAGCTCAGCTCCGTAAAACAACATAAGTGCAAAACTCAGAAATGTTCATACAAACAACTCACCCAATTGCTCAAATGGTTCCTTATCAATAGCTGCGGATCTCTGTTAAATTTCTCACTTTTATGTGACAAATAAAATATTGTTGCATTGAAAGATTCTATATTCAATGTAGTAAATTTCAAAATTACCCTGGTACCAGTCAAAATTACAAAATAAATGTTGTACAAAATTTTCTCCTGGGAAAATTCCCTTACAAAATAATAAAATTTTTGAATTAGTTGCAGCTTCCTCTTCTTTAATTCTTTAGGCTGTGTTAATGTAATACCAACACAGATATTAAATGTTCTTGTTAAACTCGCGTTAATTTTCTTGATTAAGTGTTTTTTATTAAATAAAAGTAATGAAATTTTGTTTAAATTTTTAATGGTAGTTTGCTATCAGTACCCGTAAGTTAGATGCAACGCCGTAAAGTTCAAAAATGGTTTTAAAAAAGTTCAAATAATAATGTTTAAAATACCTTATCGCTTTTAAAACTCGTTCACCTGATGTTTTACTATGATAACTCATGCTCAGCATCTGCGCAAGATCAAGGATTGATGATCCATCCAAAATTTCCTTCTTCAGTGTCTCGAGTCTTGTACACTTCAATTGCTCACATCGACCAAAATTCTCAACATTCCTCTGGGTTATCACCTCCAATTAAACGAAGTGCTACTATTTAAAATATCCAACTAATGAATTTACTAGCGACTAGTCTTTAAAGATGCCAATTTCATCTACTTCACCAAAACAATGCATTCAAAAAAAAAGGATATCAATTAAAGTAGCAAGGTATCTCAAACGTGAGTGTTGCCTTTGCATTCCATCCACGAAGTCTTATAACAAAATGTGCGGTCAAAAGTTTCATAACCTCCAATTATAAGGATCCAGAATCAATATTGGTTAAAATTTAACCGTTACTGAACTTCATCGGTTGAGCGCCCAAGGCAAACTAAATTTCCAAGTCACGCAGGCTCAATTGGCGAAATTTTGTGTCTAATGTACCACTTCTAAATCTTAATCATATCCAAATTTTCCAAATTTCACGCTATCAAATTTATCAAACGTCCGAAGGTAAGTTTTTATTTAAATTTAGAATTTTAAATTACTTTAAAATGTTTTATGTTTCAGAATTCACTGGTTTTGTTGAAATATTGTGTCGAGACTTGAGTCACTTCCATTTAGATAACACACACACCGAATTATGGTCTTTATCACTAGATTACACAAACCAAGACCCTTAATACATTAAAATTACTCTGTGAAAAATTCCAGAAAGAATACAATATCTCACATCATACAAAATTTGTTATTCTTACTATAATCCACCTTTTTAGAACCCATGCAATTTTAGGTTAAAGACACTGCTGGGTAAAATGCTTCCATGAATCTATATAAAATGAAAAATGGAAAATGCTTTTAGAAATACCATTTAAAATGGTAAATGGAAATGGTTTCCTGGACAACATTTAAAATGAAAAATGGAAAATAGGTATTTAAAATGGATTAGAAAATGCAAAATGGTTCAAATTCTGAAATCATCTGTATTTCTCATAATACATAATACCACGCATTTCGTTATTGGTTTTTTTTTTCATCACTTTACGTACGCAGCATTTGCTTTGAGAAGTAACTGCTTCTCGAAGGTATAATCATTCATGCTCCTTCTTCTGGGTCGCATGATCATAGAACCATAGGAAAACAATCGTTCCACTGGTGCAGACGACGGCAGAGGTGTGTTGTACTTCATGAATAGTTTTCTAATCACTGGACATTGCTTCAAAGATTCTAACGATGCATCGTTGTTTTGAAGATAGTGCAAACACTGCAACTGTACGCTGTTCTTTGTGGACGCATTCATAATGCTCTCGTCAGAAGATGTTCCCTCCTCGAACGTAAAAAAGCTTTCGCTGCTCTTGTTGCACTGGCTCGATTCGTTTTCTTTCTGTGAAGTATCACGTGAACACAGTGACTCGGCTTCGTTGAACAGTAGATCCTTTACGTCGTTTCTTTTGTCTTTAGGTACCCACCGTAATTTAAAAAACGGATGACTGACGGATGCTAAGATAGCATCGTTAGTCTGTGACGACAATGAATAATACTCACTGAACCTCTTCTCAAGGCTTGCTAGAAGGACTGCCACTAACTGTGGACAGTATTTTAAGTGGCGAAGTCTCAACTTTTGTAGGATTTTTCTCGTTTGTATCAAAATTGGGAGTAGCTCACCATAGAAGCAATTCTTATCACCCTGGAGTCGGTCTAAAGCTTCAGCAATTGGACGTACACACTCAATGTACTCCTCTAAGAATTCTAGGTCAGTTTCTTTGAATTTGGGGAGTTCTAATGCGCCACATACATTAGCAAGAGAATCTTTCACCTTCATCAAATCCAACAAGCAGTCATAGGTTGAATTCCAGCGAGTCGGACAAGGGAAACTTGACGCTTTCCCTGTAATATCCACGTATATCTCTGCTGCTTTGGGAGACCTCGAGGTCAAATTCCATATGCCCTGGCATTTCCCGAATGCTGAATGATGAGTCCGACTGTAACTAACTCCACTGTTGACAGGGGGCTCTTTCAACGCTGCTTTAATATCGACAGAAGCAACCAGATTGAGTGTATGACTTGCACAGCATTGATGTTCAGGTATAAGTCCATCAGAAATAGAATCATCCTCCAAAATTCCTGTTATAACAAGCTCGTCCTCATCATCGTCGTCAAGATCATCTGAAGTACTCGGGTCTTTAGGCTGACTGAATGTGGCGAAGGCTTTTACCATATTTGAAGCGTTGTCGGTCGTGGTTTTCAAAACTTTCTTTGGGCTCAGTTTAAATTCACTGTGAATCTCGTGAATTAGTTCAGCAATTTTATCGTATGTGTGACTGCCTTTGAACCTTCGACAAGCCAAAGCCGCACTTTCTCTCTGCAGGTCCTTATTTATCTGTAAAGAATCATCAATCAATTATAAGTTATAAGAGACATTTGAATACTATGGAAATAGTAATAGTTGACGTTTATTTCTATACTTTAGATACAGATATATTTACCCAGTGCACAGTGACTCCAAGGAAACTTCTCTTCGATGACGACCATATATCCGCGGTTGTACAAACATGTTCAGCTAATTGCAATTGCTCCAGCAAATATTTCAGCATTTGCAAGAACATGGTATCGACTCTGGTTCGTAGAGTTTTTCTCGTCATTACACTAACTGGATTTTGGAGCTTGTTGATTCCTAATCAACAAATTCGTTAGCGATTAGAGAAAACTCGAATAAACATGTTCAAAAAGATCAGTGTTTATAATTGTAATATTACTAAAAAATAAGTGTGTAAGTGCATCACTTGAAAGTAGATATTGCAATTCTCACAATGTTTATATTATTATGCTAGTTTATTACCGTGGATTAAGTTTTTAAACGCTGGATGTTCGACGATGGATAATGGAGACATCGTTTCAACCACGAAGGCAGTTATGAGTGCATCTGCAGATTGTTGGCTGCTACGAGAAAATGCATGATTCAGCGTAGACTGTGCCTGCTTTTTTGACGTAGACGCTTGCTGGTCATCACTATCATGTTCCATACGGACCATACGTCGTTTTCGTGGATTCTTCGCTTGACCAAGCTTGTACTCAGCATATTCTCGCGCTCGGTGACCCTTTATCTGACAATGAAAAAATGTTGTTTTTTAAATTAATGCTTTGGAAATTTTTTAACAAATTTTTAATTTTATTTTGGTTTTTTGGACTTCTAAAGACAATTACAGACAACTACAACTTAAATTTGTTAAATTTATTTTTGTATTTTTTATATAAAGTACAAAATAAACACCATTATAGAAAATCCGTTATAATTCGGGTAATTTGATGAATTTTACTTTAATATTTTTTGTAAACATATTCAAGACCCCAAACTATAAAAGTATGTAATAAAAAAAATCGAAAAAATCCTTTGGATTCGGAGAAAATCTCTTTCGGTTGGACTTAAATTTATCAACCCATCAAAAGAAAAAATTCTGGCACCACCACTGTAGAACCCCACGAGCCGCCACTGAGTTTGAGATGAATTTTGTTGTACATCGAACATGATAACATATTTTATAACATATTTAACGTACCTTCAAATGATTCAGAAAGTTAGTTGTGGCGTCTATTCTGCCTTTTATTATTCGTTTGCACTGGGTGCATTCTGCTTGGACGTTTTCTTTGAGAGAGAATGCGAGAATGAGAGAAAAATGCAAAAAACGCAACACTAAAAACGAAATTTACCTCGCGGTAAGATGTACGTGTCGTTAACTCCCGAAACTGGTGATACTTGTAGAATGGTGAAAATACAGAAGTAATGTTTGTCAATACAACCATATTTAAAATTCTTATTTCGTACATCTTACCGCGAGGTAAATTTCGTTTTTAGTATTGCGTTTTTTGCATTTTTTGAATTTTGATTGTATCGACCTTTTCTTTTTCCTCAATATAGTCTTGAAGATGAACCCATTCAGGGTTCGAAACTAGTCGATGTGGTAAACAGTTGTTTTATTATCCCAACCCTCACACCCGAGATTTTATTTTATTCAGATCCGAGGGGAAGAAAACTTTTTATTCCAATCTTACCAAAGTGAAGTTATTCCCACTGAAAATCCCTGCATCCTGCTACCAAATCATGTTAACATGGTGATACTGATATTGAATTACTGAGCTCAGCCACCCAAAAACAAAACGCTTGCTTGCATAAAATACAAATTCTATCGCATGAGAGAGAAACCCTTTTACGATTCAAAATAAAGAAGAGTGAAGCTTTTCACTTATGTGAAATTTTTAAGAGGCCAGCAAAATACGACAATACATTATAATGAGTCAAAATTTCCACCGTATGCACCAAGAGGTAGATATCTACCTACTTATAGGTACCCTTCTGTACAAGAAAAATATTATAATGTTTATCACAGAAACGTACTTGGAAATCAAACCACAAAATCCTTTGGAAAGAACGATTGGCGTATAAATTTAAATATTTGCTAATGTAAAGTATTATTGTAAACTAAAATAATAATAAATACAATACATTTAATCTATCAGAAAATAAAACTATCTCGACCAATCCGATTTGGGGGAGAGTGTCGCCCAAGTACTTAAAATAAGTTACTAAAAATTATCATTATACATAAAATTCTCAACAGTATTTCTCCTCCATATTTCATTAGTTCTGCTCCAATACAATACTGTCTTTTCCAGGGGACTTTTCGTTTTTCTTCATATTATGTTGATTTGTCTATTTTTTGTTCTTCGTTTATTAAGCTTTATTCACAACCTCTAAATTAAACTTAGAATTAGTATATAAATTATTACTCAAACTTTGAACGTAAATTAATGTTTTGGCAGCATTCACAATGCCTAAATTAACGTGCAAATTAGTGTGACTCCATCTAGTGTCAATGTTTGGAACTAAGTATTTCGGTCTAGTAAATTGCAAGTAAATTGCTGTTATTGCTGCATAACCAAACTATTGTAAGGGCCCGATTTTATATCGTATAGCCCAACAAAACATTTCGATCCATTAGCGTTGTATTTTGAATATTAAATGTAATTAAGTTAAAAAAATGTTAGGTTAAAAATCACAAATGTCAATTGAATGATTTCGAAGCGTGCGTAGTAGCGACTTGGCCACTAATTTACGTAGAAAAGCTTGGAGCTTGCAAGCTTCTAAGTTACGTACTAATTTTAATTTTAAGTTAAATACTAATTTTGAGGTTGTGAACAACCGCATTGAGTTTAATGGCGCCAAACTTCTACGTTTAATTGTAAGTACTAATTCTAAGTTTAATTTAGAGGTTGTGAATAAAGCTTTATCGTATTGTGGTCTTCCTCTGGCGTGTCATTCAACTGTCGTGTTGACGCGTGTCGTTTTCTATTTTCCTGAGTACAACATAGTATATTATTCCTTGCCGGTTACCTCTTCATTTATCTTTCCCTCTCGCAACGATGTCCGTACATTCCATGTTGCGATTATAATTATTTCTATATTCTTACTATTTGACTTTATCCTCTTTCCATTTCTTTTTTTCGTATGTGTTAGCTCCTTATTTCCTGTTCCATGACTTGTTCGTATATCTTCCGCAGCTTATGTTGGGGATAATAATTAATATAATAAACCGTATTAGTTTTTTGCTCGTTGGGCTCTATTGCTTTCCAGCTTGAGGGTATTGTCTTTTTTATCCCATACATTCAATTCATTCTGTTTAATCATCTTTTATTGGTACCCCACCCTAACTCCTTCCCCTTTTCCATTTCTTTCTTCGCTATTGCCCATATTTGGTTTTGCCAACAACTTCAGTTGTTGGCAGGTTCTGTCACCTGACTGCGCGCATCGGTCACATTTTTTAAAATCATGTTATTATGAGGTATTTTACTTATAACGAAAATTTCGAATAGATCCGGCAAAAATTTAAAGTCAGATATTCCGTGGGAAGACATTTTTAGGTCAGCGGATAGATCGAAAAGATTGAATCGGTAACTTAAACGGACAAATTTATGTTTTACGATCGAGTAGTATTTGTAATATTTGATGGGAAAGAAAGCTCTCTCAAAAGAATTTAATACACGTCTAATAAACCATGCGGTAGATAATATAGTTTTAATAAAGTTGACGTAGCACCCATCAATAATTCACTTCATCAGCAAGAAAGTCTCCATTCGTTAGCGTTGCAAACCAAACGTCAACCCATACATATGCTTTGCTATAATTTTATAAAAGACTGAGAGACACTTTTATGCGATCCATAAACCCACGTCGCCTGTCAATACAAAAAACGGACACGTGCGGTGTTGAAACCGTGTGAACGAATGCATTCGGTGTCGTTATCTGCAACAGGCATCGACAGGCAAGCCAATGTGTTAATTTTTAACATGGGAGGTATAGCGATTTCGCAATCTTAAGCTTCGATAAAAACAAACAAAAAGTGCAAAAGTATAGACCCTTTTCGTCCAAATAGACGAGCAAAAAATTGTTTTGCTCGCACGTGTCTGGCAAAACTTCTCGATACACTTTACATGGAGAAAGACGAAAGCGTGCTTTCACACTCTAGGTACCGTCCAATTAAAATGCATATCCCTTCTTTCCAAATTTATGGGACCCAATTATAAGGGCCCAAATCAATCATTAAGTGGGAATTATCCTAAATTGTGGTAGGGAAAACACATAAAATGAGCTGCAAATTGCAGATTCAGGGAGATTCACTTAGAATCCGATACCGTCTTCTCGTATCGTAACGCTTCCAAAAGCGGAATTAAAATACCAGGATCTCACATACATTCGAGATCTCTAAATCAATACAATTCAATTGTGCTAAATTATTGTGCGTTCAACGTTCAAACTTGTGCGATAAACGTTAATTGTTTATCACGTTTGATAATATCGAATTATCGCAAATGAATTAACGAACATTTTATACGAATTATCTACCACATTTAATAATATTAAATTATTATAAATAAATTATCGGACATTTTATATAAATTGTTTGTGACGCTTAACCATATCGAATTATTGCAAATAAACATTTAACCATATCGAATTATTGCAAATAAATTAACGAACATTTTCTACTAATAAATTGTTTGTGACGCTTAACCATATCGAGTTATTTCAATTAAACTTACCGAACATTCACCGACAATTGTTTATAACATTTAACCATATCGAGTTATTTCAACTAAAATTATCGAACATTGAATGTCAATTGTTTATCGCTTTTAATATTATCGAGTTATTTCAACTAATATCTCGTACCTTAGCCTCGCACTAGTTGCCGCTTAAATGTAATCGCATTGCATTTCTTTTTTTTATCGGTACGGCATAAACCAGGTGTTGCGTGGTGAGCACATGTGTGCATTCCGATCGTATTTTTCTTATCGAACACCACATTGACGTTTCTTATTTACACAGTGCCGGCTTTAATTAATTGTAAATTCGCGAATAATTATTCCAGTGAATTATTTCGTACGGAACCCCTATTTATCGCGTTACGGAGTGTGTAATCACCCCGCCATTTCACCGCCTTCCGATTTGAAGAGGTTTTGGAAGCTGGTTATTGCGCTGCCCTTCTGGTATGGTTTGAGACATCGTATTCAGCTCCATTCTACATTCCGAGGACGAATCTCACTCCTGAAGGACCCGCCAACGGCTTTGTCTAGAGGTCGACTTCCAACGAATACACTAAGTAAGAAACCTTTATATTTTTAAGATTGTGATGTTAAGTGGTCATATTGACCACCAGTTGTGTTTATGAACGTTCAGTTCAACCCTGGAAGACGATATCGCAACCCTTTTGTACCTCTTTTGTGTTAATTAAGGTTATTGTCTCTTATTAACGTAACTTTTACCATGCCATTCGAGCGTTCAGATTGTAACCAAATTTAACGTAATATTTCAAGTTTAGCATTGTAGCTAAAGTTTGTTTTTCCCGTTGTTGGGAATTTTGATAATCAATTGCACTGATTAAGTTTTCATGATCAATTTTATGAATCATAGTTTTAGACGTTATCGAGTTGCACTTAAGTAACTATTCATTTTGGTGGAGTGCTGTATTCAATACGCCCCCCTTTTACGTATGAACTTTCTGGATCATACCTTGCAAATTAACATTTTGTATTTTTGTAACAGTAATCGTTTTACGAATATTAATTTCGCAACGGAAACCACACTGAAAGGTTCCGTCAACTGTACATATTTATTTTTATACGATACATGTAAATTTGATAGTATCTTGTGTAAATTTTGTCAACTCCCCCCTGATATTATTTTATTCATTACATTTTTGTTATTTCCCAACTGTGTGTTTTATTGTTATTGTGTTAATGTTTATTTAGCTATTTTCACCAACGGAAAGTTCGCCTCCTGTAAAGGTAAGGTCATTGAGCGAGGCTTTTCCGGAGTGAGAATTCGCCGTAAGATCATCAAGTTGTCGCGTACCAGCTTGGAAGGTGTGATAACCAGTCCCCTTCAAAAAGATTCATTTCTTCGTATGCGTGGCGCCCATTTAAACTCCCTCGTGTATATTAACCCCACCGATTTTGACTTAACTCCCCCCCCCCCCGTGTAAATTATTCACACCGATTTTGACAATTTTTAGAATCGCGATCGAGGATTGCCCGGTCGTCGATAGGAAACACACGCTTTGCGACGTGCCGTCACACGACCCTTTTTATTCCTTTCACCAACCCACCCCTTCGCGACTTTGAGCTAGTCAACCTTTTATTACCTGTTGGAAAGGTGTCGTGGATGCTAAACGTGTTGTAACAGTTCTTAATAATTATGTCTTCTCTTCGTTTTCCTTTTCCCCCCTCTCCAATTGTTTCTTCCATAAAGATTATGGAAAACCTTTCCCCAACGGAAGTTACAGACATTCACTGTGGAAGGTAAGCTACAATATCAAAGGTGCACAAAAAACATACCTACCTGGCAGAACAAGTACCGGTAATTGGTATTGAAATTCATTCGCTGAACTTCTTCGACACGTTTTCCAACGATTTCACATAAATAAAGAAAAATACAATATCAATACCATTTACAACATTTGCGCCGTTACAACATTGGCTAATCATCAATTATTATGATTTCATGAATTTGGATATTCTAAAAGTTTTTGTATGACTCCAATGAGCATTAAAATTTATTTCAAAATACAACGAAAATAGGGGTATTCATACTCCCTAGTATATATCGTTGTATTTCTACACTCTAGTAAATATACACAAATTTACTAGAGTGTATTTGGTTGCATACAAATTTCCCATAAGACCAAATACACCGAGGTCTAATATATTTAAGTAGCCCGTGAACGTGTTTTTCTACCTTAGTATATTAGAATTCAATATGGCCGACTACAGCTGATCAAATATGTTTACATTTACGTTGCATTAACGTACATAGTAAGGTTATATTTAAATTTATATTAAATTTATATTATTTTAAAAATGGAAATCGAAACTTTAGATGAAGTAGAGAATCAAGGAGAATAAGAATAATAGTTGTGAGGTTATGAAGTTTTGACAGGTTGCTAGTTTACTAAATTAATACTGCCCTGCTAAGACAAGAGGTCCTATCTGCAAATTTTGTATTTTTCACTTTATGGCATATATGTAATACTTGACATGTTTTCCATCGTTGTACTAAGTTAGAATGTCCTCTCTTAACTCTAACATATAAATATACGCCTAAAATTATTGTCCTATGTGAAAAATATCCATTAGTGCTAAATCAAAATGTCCATTTGTCCTAATTATCTCTAAACTCTTAATTTGTAGATAGGACCTCTTGTCTTAGCAGGGCAGAATATCATAGGTGTGTTCACAGCTGTGGTATTTGAGTGATGTAATTATACAACCAATACAACTATGGTAAATATACTAGGGAGTGTGAATACCCTAATGTGTATGGTTAAAATTTAATTGTAAAATTAAATTTACTTTTAGCTACTGCTACGGGCGATAAAAATGAGTTTCAAGTAGTTGAACTGATTGGAGATAACTTTTTTGACTTTGCTGGCCTTCTGTCAAGTACTTTAGTATTTAGAAAAGAAAATTCAACAGGCAATCAATTTAAAATTCAGGAAATAAATTGATTTCAATATCGGAAAAGCAGGTAGAGGGAATTATTTTTTACAAAAATTATTATATAGATGACGAATTTAAAAAAATTAGTGTTTTAGGAAAGAAAGAACGATCAAATAAGATATTCTGCTTGATAGCAGAAGATATTTGTTACCACCACCTGTTTTCCATCAATAAATTTTATGAGAGCTTGCAAACTTTAGATATTCCCGAAGACTAACCAGATTTGGAAAATTGCGCAGAAGATTTTCGAAAAGTATTTTACGATTATGTTTAAACTTAAGTAAATACAAACTTCAAAACGGCTTTAAATATTGAATTGATATAAGGTAAAAGAGTTAATTACAACTCAGTGAGGTGGACCTATACACAAAATAAAATTTTCGTTTTATATGAATTTCTAATAGGAATACTAACAAACGTGTTTTTTACTTCTACTGAAAAGTTGAGTTCCTTGACTTTTTTTTGTGCGTTGGGAGTGGAGAAATCTTCCTCATACCGCAGTCCGCACAAGACACCACCCACTGATGTGGGGGTGGTAGTGTGAGTTTGGATTCCACCATCAGGTGTTCCGATCCACTAAAACCCCACTCCGCTACTTTGTTTCATCTTACTGACCCTGGGATGTTTACACATTTCTTCTTGGTGTAACAATGAGTCAAAATTTCCACCGTATGCACTAAGAGGTCGATATTTGCTTATAGGTAACATTCAATACAAGAAAAATATTTTACTGGCTACCTCAGAAACGTACATGGAAATCAAACCACAAAATCCCTTGGAAAGAACGATTGGTGTATAAATTTAAATATCTGATATAGTTCCTTTCTATTAAAATTACCTGGAAGAAATGTAGTCAACGTTTCAAAGAAACAACTTGCCCAAAAAAATTAAATATAAAAAATTATTACAGCTATGAAAATTTTGTGAGACCTTTTTATGAAATTAACCAATTACGAACGAGATCAAATTGTGGTGCGGTATTTTTCTCAGTGATTTAAATTGAAAGCAACGATAGTGAAAATTTACAAAACAATAATAAATACATTCAAATGATCTATCGATTTTTATCATCTAGTCTAATCCCGTTTGGAGTAGAATGTCACCCACTTACTTAAAATAATTATCCAATATCCCCGAATAAAAGTGCCATTATGATAACGGCGAACTGGGTTATTTTTACTGATCGTCCCAGCCAGTCGAGGGCAGCATCCGTCTGGTGGTCTAAATCTTGTCAGGAATATTCTAATCATTCGAAGGCTATTATTCCATGTGATAAGCAATTGCTATTAGCTATCACTGGAGAGCTGAAA